>CM038141.1:81336074-83830480 GCA_021437245.1 Aegilops speltoides | reverse complement strand
CCATGCCCATACATCATGAGCTCGAAACCACCGGTCTATCCGGACAAGGGATGGCGGGATGGCGGGGTCCTTGCAGCAGGTAGCAAGACTGGGGTTGACGCGAGTGACTTGCAGTGTCCCTCACCCCACAGTTGAAGCAAGTGGGGGCGAGGGAGACGGAGACGGGGGCGAGAGCGGGCGGAGCCATGGCCCGCAGTGGAGGGCAGTCGGCCGGGCCAGCGACGCCGCGCGCCGCTTCTTCTTGGCGGGCCGGACCGACCATGCCGGGGCCACCGGGGAGCCGCGCGCCGAGGCCGCACCCGGAGGCCAGCGGCATGGGGTGGCACATAGCGGAGGCTCCACCGGGGTGGGAGGATCCCAACCCGGGGCGGGACCGGGCTCAGACGCTGCGTGGTTTGGGGGGGGAAGAGGCGAGCGAGCCCGGCGAGACGGCGGCGACGGGGCGCCGCGGCCATGCTGAAAGTCGCTGGGGAAGCCCGTGTTGGGAACGTGGTAATTTCAAAAATTTCCTACGCACACGCAAGATCATGGTGATGTATAGCAACGAGAGGGGAGAGTGTTGTCTACGCCCTCGTAGACCCGGCGGAAGCGATCACAACGTAGAGGAAGTAGTCGACGTTCTCCTCGCGATCCGACCGATCCGGCGCCGTTACTCCGCGCCCGAGTTCTTGACACACGTACAGCTCGATGACGTCCCTCAGACTCGATCCAGCCGAGTGTCGAGGAGAGTTCCACAAGACGACGGCGTGGGACGATCTTGATGTTTCACTGTAGCAGGCTTCGCCTAAGCTTCATGACAGTATGACCGAGGTGGAATATGGTGGAGGGGGCACCGACACGGCTAAGGAACGATCCGTAGATCAAACTTGTGTGTCTAGGGTGCCCCTGCCCCGTGATATAAAGGAGGGAGGGGGGAGGCGGCCGGCCTATAAGGCGCGCTAAGGAGGGGGAGTCCACCTCCTAGTTGAGTAGGACTCCCTTTCTAGTCCAACTAGGAAGGAGAAGGGGAAGGAAGGAGAAGGAGAGGAGAGGGGGGGGCGCCGCCTCCTTGTCCTATTCGGATTCCCACAGGGGGGGCGCCACCTCTGGTGCGGCCCTCTCTCTCCCTCTTGGCCCACTAAGGCCCATACTTACCCGGGGGGTTCCGTAACCCCTCCGGCACTCGGTTTTCTCCCGAAACTTCCGGAACCTTTCGGTGTCCAAATATAGCCTTCAATATATCAATCTTTATGTCTCGACCATTTCGAGACTCCTCGTCATGTCCGTGATCACATCCGGACTCGAACTTCTTGGTACATCAAAATACATAAACTCATAATAACTGTCATCGAAACCTTAAGCGTGCGGACCCTACGGTTCGAGAACAATGTAGACATGACCGAGACACGTCTCCGGTCAATAACCAATAGCGGGACCTGGATGCCCATATTGGTTCCTACATATTCTCTGAAGATCTTTATCGGTCGACCGCATAACAACATCGTTGTTCCCTTTGTCATCGGTATGTTACTTGCCCGAGATTCGATCGTCGGTATCCAATACCTAGTTCAATCTCGTTATCGCAAGTCTCTTTACTCGCTTCGTAATACATCATCTCACAACTAACTCATTAGTTGTAGTGCTTGCAAGGCTTCAGTGATGTGCATTACCGAGAGGGCCAGAGATACCTCTCCAGGCAATCGGAGTGACAAAACCTAATCTCAAATACGCCAACCCAACATCTACCTTTGGAGACACCTGTAGTACTCCTTTATAATCACCCGATTCGTTGTGACGTTTGGTAGCACCCAAAGTGTTCCTCCCAAACGGAGTTGCATAATCTCATAGTTACAGGAACATGTATAAGTCATGGATAAAAGCAGAGCAACATACTAAACGATCGTGTGCTAAGCTAATGGAATGGGTCATGTCAATCAGATCATTCTACTAATGATGTGACCTTGTTAATCAAATAACAACTCCTTGTTCATGGTTAGGAAACATAACCATCTTTGATTAACAAGCTAGTCTAGTAGAGGCATACTAGTGACATATTGTTTGTCTATGCATTCACACATGTATCATGTTTCCGTTAATACAATTCTAGCATGAATGATAAACATTTATCATGAAATAAGGAAATAAATAATAACTTTATTATTGCCTCTAGGGCATATTTCCTTGAGCCTCCCACTTGCACTAGAGTCAATAATCTAGATTACATAGTAATGATTCTAACACCCATGGAGTCTTGGTGTTGATCATGTTTTGCTCGTGGAAGAGGCTTAGTCAACGGTCCGCAACATTCAGATCCGTATGTATCTTGCAAATCTCTATGTCTCCCACCGACTAAGTCCGGATGGAATTGAAGCGTCTCTTGATGTGCTTGGTCCTCTTGTGAAATCTGGATTCCTTCGCTAAGGCAATTGCTCCAAGATTGTCACGAAGATTTTCATTGGACCCGATGCACTAGGTATGACACCTAGATCGGATATGAACTCCTTCATCCGCACTCCTTCATTAGCTGCTTCGAAGCTGCTATGTACTCCGCTTCACATGTAGATCCCGCCACGACGCTTTGTTTAGAACTCGCACCAACCGACTCCTCCGCTTAGTGTAAATCACGATCCGTCTGCGATTTAGAATCGTCGGGATCGGTGTCAAAGCTTGCATCAACGTAACCGTTTATGATGAGCTCTTTGTCACCTCCATATACGAGAAACATATCCTTAGTCCTTTTCGTATTTCAGGATGTTCTTGACCGCTGTCCAAATGATCCACTCTGGATTACTTTGGTACCTCCTCGCTAGGCTTATAGCAAGGCACACATCGTGTCAGGTACACAGCATTGCATACATGATAGAGCCTATGGCTGAAGCATAGGAACATCTTTCATTTTCTCTATCTTCTGCAGTGGTCGGGCATTGAGTCTTACTCAACTTCACACCTTGTAACACGTGCAAGAACCCTTTCTTTGCTTGATCCATTTTGAACTTCTTCAAAATTTTGTCAAGGTATGTGCTTTGTGAAAGTCCAATTAAGCGCCTTGATCTATCTCTATAGATCTTAATGCCCAATATGTAAGCAGCTTCACCGAGGTCTTTCATTGAAAAACTTTTATTCAAGTATCCTTTATGCTATCCAGAATTCTATATCATTTCCGATCAGCAATATGTCATCTACATATAATATCGAAATGCTACAGAGCTCCCACTCACTTTCTTGTAAATACAGGCTTCTCCAAAAGTCAGATACAAACCCAAATGCTTTGATCACACTATCAAAGCGTTTATTCCAACTCCGAGATGCTTGCACCAGTCCATAGATGGATCATTTGGAGCTTGCATACTTTGTTAGCTCCTTTGGATCGATAAAACCTTACGGTTGCATCATATACAACTCTTCTTCCGTAAATCCATTCAGAATGCGGTCTTTACATCCATTTGCCAAATTTCATAATCATAAAATGCGGCAATTGCTAACATGATTCGGACGGACTTAAGCATCGCTTCTGGTGAGAAGGTCTCATCGTAGTCAATCCCTTGAACTTGTCGAAAACCCTTTGCGACAAGTCGAGCTTTGTAAACGATAATATTACCGTCGCGTCGGTCTTCTTCTTGAAGATCCACTTGTTTTCTATTGCTTGCCTACCCTCGGGCAAGTCAACCAAAGTCCATACTTTGTTTTCATACATGGATCCCATCTCAGATTTCATGGCCTCAAGCCATTTTGCGGAATCTGGGCTCACCATCGCTTCTTCATAGTTCGTAGGTTCATCATGATCTAGTAGCATGATTTCGAACAGGATTACCGTACCACTCAGTGCGGATCTTACTCTGGTTGATCTACGAGGTTACGTAGTAACTTGATCGAAGTTTCATGATCAACATCATCAACTTCCTCACTACTTGGTGTAGGTGTCTCAGAAACCGGTTTCTGCGACAAACTACTTTCAAGTAAGGGAGAAGGTACTACCTCATCAAGTTCTACTTTCCTCCCACTCACTTCTTTCGAGAGAAACTCCTTCTCTAGAAAGGATCCACTCTTAGCAACGAATGTCTTGCCTTCGGATCTGTGATAGAAGGTGTACCCAACTGTCTCCTTTGGGTATCCTATGAAGACACATTTCTCCGATTTGGGTTCGAGCTTATCAGGTTGAAGCTTTTTCACATAAGCATCGCATCCCCAAACTTTAAGAAACGACAACTTTGGTTTCTTGCCAAACCATAGTTCATAAGGTGTCGTCTCAGCGGATTTCGACGGTGTTCTATTCAGTGTGAATCGGCCGTCTCTAGAGCATAACCCCAAAAGCGATAGCGGTAAATCAGTAAGAGACATCATAGATCGCACCATATCTAGTAAAGTGCGATTCTGACGTTCGGACACACCATTACGCTGTGGTGTTCGGGTGGCGTGAGTTCTTGAAACTATTCCGCATTGTTTCAAATGTAGACCAAACTCGTAACTCAAATATTCACCTCCACGATCGATCGTAGAAATTTAATTTTCTTGTTACGATGATTTTCAACTTCACTCTGAAATTCTTTGAACTTTTCAAATGTTTCAGACTTATGTTTCATTAAGTAGATATACCCATATCTGCTTAAGTCATCTGTGAAGGTGAGAAAATAACGATATCCGCCACGAGCCTCAACATTCATCGGACCACATACATCCGTATGTATGATTTCCAACAAATCTGTTGCTCTCTCCATAGTACCGAGAACGGGTTCTAGTCATCTTGCCCATGAGGCACGGTTCGCAAGTGCCAAGTGATTCATAATCAAGTGACTCCAAAAGTCCATCAAGATGGAGTTTCTTCATGCGCTTTACACGATATGACCTAAACGGCAAGTGCCACAAATAAGTTGCACTATCATTATCAACTCTGCATCTTTTGGCTTCAACATTATGAATATGTGTATCACTACTATCGAGATTCATCAAAATAGACCACTCCTCAAGGGTGCATGACCATAAAAGATATTACTCATATAAATAGAACAACCATTATTCTCGATTTAAATGAATAACCGTCTCGCATCAAACAAGATCCAGATATAATGTTCATGCTCAACGCAGCACCAAATAACAATTATTTAGGTCTAAAACTAATCCGAAGGTAGATGTAGAGGTAGCGTGCCGACCGCGATCACATCGACTTTGGAACCATTTCCCACGCGCATCGTCACCTCGTCCTTTGCGAGTTAAGCAATCCGTAGTCCTGCTTTGAGTTGCAAATATTAGCAATGAACCAATATCAAATACCAGTGCTCTGCGAGCTCTAGTAAGGTACACATCAATAACATGTATATCACATATACCTTTGTTCACCTTGCCATCCTTCTTATCCGCCAAATACTTGGGGCAGTTCCGCTTCCAAAGGACCGATCGCTTGCGGTAGAAGCACTCAGTTTCAGGCTTAGGTCTAGACTTGGGTTTCTTCTCCCGAGCAGACAACTTGCTTGCTGTTCTTCTTGAAGTTCCTTCTTCTTCCCTTTGCCTTTCTTCTTGAAACTAGTGGTCTTATTGACCATCAACACTTGATGCTCCTTCTTGATTTCTACCTCCGCAGCTTTTAGCATTGCGAAGAGCTCGGTATAGTCTTTACTAACCCTTGCATATTATAGTTCATCACGAAGCCTTTGTAGCTTGGTGGCGGTGATTGAAGAATTACATCAATGACACAATCATCCGGAAGATTAACTCCCAATTGTGTCAAGTGATTGTAATACCGGACATTTTGAGTATGTGCTCACCGACGAACTATTCTCCTCCATCTTGCAGCTATAGAACTTATTGGAGACTTCATATCTCTCAATCCGGGCATTCTGTTGGAATATTAACTTCAACTCTGGAACATCTCATATGCTCCATGACGCTCAAAACGTCGTTGAAGTCCCGGTTCTAAGCCGTAAAGCATGGCACATGAACTATAGAGTAGTCATCGCTTTGCTCGCCAGACGTTCTTAACGTCGTCAATTGCATCAGAAGAACTGGCACCTAGCGGTGCATCCAGACGTAACTCTTCATGCAGCAATGAGGATGATCCTCAAGTTACGGACCCAATCCGTGTAATTGCTACCATCATCTTTCAACTTTGCTTTCTCAAGGAACGCATTAAAATTCAACGGAACAACAACACGAGCCATCTATCTACAATCAAACATAAACAAGCAAGATACTATCGGTACTAAGTTCATGATAAATTTAAGTTCAATTAATCATATTACTTAAGAACTCCCACTTAGAAAGACATCTCTAGTCATCTAAGTGATCACGTGATCCAAATCAACTAAACCATAACCGATCATCACGTGAAATGGAGTAGTTTTCAATGGTGAACATCTTATGTTGATCATATCTACTATATGATTCACGCCGACCTTCGGTCTCCGTGTTCCGAGGCCATATCTGCATATGCTAGGCTCGTCAAGTATAACCCGAGTATTTCATGCGTGTGCAAAACTGGCTTGCACCCGTTGTAGATGGACGAGAGCTTATCACACCCGATCATCACGTGGTGTCCGGGCACGATTTAACTTTGGCAACGGTGCATACTCGGGAGAACACTACTTGATAATTTAGTGAGAGATCATCTTATAATGCTACCGTCAATCAAAGCAAGATAAGATGCATAAAGGATAAACATCACATGCAAATCAATATAAGTGATATGATATGGTCATCATCATCTTGTGCTTCGTGATCTCCATCTCCGCAGCACCACCATGATCACCATCGCCACCGCGCGACACCTTGATCTCCATCGTAGCATCGTTGTCGTCTCGCCAATCTTATGCTTCTACGACTATCGCTACCGCTTAGTGATAAAGTAAAGCATTACAGAGCGATTGCATTGCATACAATAAAGCGACAACCATATGGCTCCAGCCGATTGCCGATAACCGGTTACAAAACATGATCATCTCATACAATAAAATATAGCATCACGTCTTGACCATATCACATCACAACATGCCCTGCAAAAACAAGTTAGACGTCCTCTACTTTGTTGTTGCAAATTTTACGTGGCTGCTACGGGCTTAAGCAAGAACCAGTCTCACCTACGCATCAAAACCACAACGATACTTCGTCAAATAGACTCCGTTTTAACCTTCTCAAGGACCGGGCATAGCCACACTCGGTTCAACTAAAGTGAGAGAGACAGGCACCCACCAGTCACCTTTAAGCAACGAGTGCTCGTAGCGGTGAAACCAGTCTCGCGTAAGCGTACGTGTAATGTCGGTCCGGGCCGCTTCATCTCACAATACCGCTGAACCAAAGTATGACATGCTGGTAGGTAGTATGACTTGTATCGCCCACAACTCACTTGTGTTCTACTCGTGCAAAACATCAAACCATAAAAACCTAGGCTCTGATACCACTGTTGGGGAACGAGTAATTTCAAAAATTTCCTACGCACACGCAAGATCATGGTGATGTATAGCAACGAGAGGGAGAGTGTTGTCTACGCACCCTCGTGAGACCCAAGGAAGCGATCACAACGTAGAGGAAGTAGTCGACGTTCTCCTCGCGATCCGACCGATCCGGCGCCGTTACTCGGCGCCCGAAGTTCTTGACACACGACAGCTCGATGACGTCCCTCGTACTCGATCCAGCCGAGTGTCGAGGAGAGTTCCAAGACGACGGCGTGGTGACGATCTTGATGTTTCACGGCGCAGGGCTTCGCCTAAGCTTCGCATGACGGTATAACCGAGGTGGAATATGGTGGAGGGGGCACCGCACACGGCTAAGGAACGATCCGTAGATCAAACTTGTGTGTTCTAGGGTGCCCCCCCCTCGATATAAAGGAGGGAGGGGAGGCGGCCGGCCCCTATAGGCGCGCTTAAGGAGGAGTCCACCTCCTAGTTGGAGTAGGACTCCCTTTCCTAGTCCAACTAGGAAGGAGAAGGGGAAGGAAGGAGAGGAGAGGGAGAGGGAAAGGGGGCCGCCCCTCCTTGTCCTATTCGGATTCCTGGGGGCGCCACCTCTGGTGTGGCCCCTCTCTCCCTCTTGGCCCACTAAGGCCCATACTTCCCCGGGGTTCCGGTAACCTCCCGGACTCGTTTTCTCCGAAACTTCCGGAACCTTTCCGTGTCCGAATATAGCTTCCAATATATCAATCTTTATGTCTCGACCATTTCGAGACTCCTCGTCATGTCCGTGATCACATCCGGGACTCGAACTTCTTGGTACATCAAAATACATAAACTCATAATAAGCATCGCCATCGAAACCTTAAGCGTGCGGACCCTACGGTTCGAGAACAATGTAGACATGACCGAGACACGCGTCTCGGTCAATAACCAATAGCGGACCTGGATGCCCATATTGGTTCCTACATATTCTACGAAGATCTTTATCGGTCGAGACCGCATAACAACATACGTTGTTCCTTTGTCATCGGTATGTTACTTGCCCGAGATTCGATCGTCGGTATCCAATACCTAGTTCAATCTCGTTACCGGCAAGTCTCTTTACTCATTTCGTAATACATCATCTCACAACTAACTCATTAGTTGTAGTGCTTGCAAGGCTTCAGTGATGTGCATTACCGAGAGGGCCCAGAGATACCTCTCCGACAATCGGAGTGACAAAACCTAATCTCGAAATACGCCAACCCAACATCTACCTTTGGAGACACCTGTAGTACTCCTTTATAATCACCCGATTCGTTGTGACGTTTGGTAGCACCAAAGTGTTCCTCCGTAAACGGAGTTGCATAATCTCATAGTTACAGGAACATGTATAAGTCATGGATAAAAGCAGTAGCAACATACTAAACGATCGTGTGCTAAGCTAATGGAATGGGTCATGTCAATCAGATCATTCTACTAATGATGTGACCTTGTTAATCAAATAACAACTCCTTGTTCATGGTCAGGAAACATAACCATCTTTGATTAACAAGCTAGTCTAGTAGAGGCATACTAGTGACATATTGTTTGTCTATGCATTCACACATGTATCATGTTTCCGGTTAATACAATTCTAGCATGAATGATAAACATTTATCATGAAATAAGGAAATAAATAATAACTTTATTATTGCCTCTAGGGCATATTTCCTTCAGCCCGAGGGGAGCGGGACCGGCCACGGCCCTCGCGGCGGGAAGGGGACCGGCGACGATCACGGAGCTCGCGGAGCTCCCTCCGAAGCTCCTCCTCGCGTCGAAGTCCGTCGGGGGAGGGGCGAGCGGGCTCCCGGTGGAGCTCGCCGGCCTTACGCTTGTCCTGGGGGGCGGGATCGTCCCACTCCCGCGGCATGGATCGCGACTGTGAGGAGGAAGGGGCGGGGGGGGGTGAGGTAGGGGAGGAGGCGTGGGGGTCGGGAGCCGGTGCGCCGGCCGGAGGGGAGTGGGGTGCGGCATGGGGCACCGGAGCGGATCGGGGGTCGGGGGGTGCGAGGTGTGGGAGGAGAGTGGCGGCGCAGATCGGGGGAGGGAGGGGAAAGCCACAGGGAGGCCAAATCGAGGGCGAGGTCCCATCCCTGGGCCTAGGGTCAGGGGCAGGCCGGCCCAGGCTGGGGGGGACGAGGGGGTGCTGGGAGGGCCGGCCCGAGGTGGGCCGTGGGAGACCCAGCAGCGAGCGCGGGGGGTCCAACGGCCGGAACGGGCCAGGGCCCAACAGCCCAGCCACCGGCTGGGCGGCCCACGCCGAGCGAGGTCGGGGCAGAGGGTGGAACCTACCACCGGCCGGCCATGGGCGCCGCCGGCGCTGGGACGACCAGGAAGGAGGGAGAACCCTAACGCCTGAACCGCCCGCACCCGAGACCGGAGGTCCCAGTGTCGCGATGGCGGCGGCACGGGGCGGCACAGTGCACCAAGAGCGAGAGTGCCGAGGGGGAGGAGGACATTGGCGAGGGAGGAGGCGGGGGCCCAGCGACCAAGCCGCCACCACCGGCGGGCGCCAGAGGAGCGGGCGGCGCCCTATCTGAGCGCCCAGCCACGCCCAGTGCGCCCAGCCGGGCCGGGCGTGCCCGGCCGGCCAAGGCTCCAGCTTGGGAGGCGGCAAACCGGGGAGGCCTGGGAGGCGAGGGGGGGGAGCCCGCCCGGCGGGAGCCGAACCCCTCACGTGGGGGTGAGGGAGTCCTGGACTAGGGGGTGTCCGGACAGCCGGACTATCATCGTCCGCCGGACTCCAAGACTACGAAGATACAAGATTGAAGACTCCATCCCCTCTCCGGATGGGACTTTCCTTGGCGTGGAAGGCAAGCTTGGCGATACGAATATGTAGATCTCCTACCATTGTAACCGACTCTGTGTAACCCTAGCCTCCTTCGGTGTCTATATAAACCGGAGGGCTTTAGTCCGTAGGACAAGATACATTACAACAATCATACCATAGGCTAGCTTTAGGGTTTAGCCTCCTTGATCTCGTGGTAGATTCACTCTTGTACTACCCATATCATCAATATTAATCAAGCAGGACGTAGGGTTTTACCTCCATCGAGAGGGCCCGAACCTGGGTAAAACATCGTGTCCCTTGTCTCTCGTTACCATCCGCCTAGACGCACGATTCGGGACCCCCTACCGAGATCGCCGGTTTGACACCGACATTGGTGCTTTCATTGAGAGTTCCTCTGTGTCGCCACCGATAGGCTCGATGGCATCTTCAACCAACAACGCTGTCGTGGTGAGACTTTTCTCCCGGACAGATCTTCAGATTCAGCGGCCAAGATCGCGGGCTAATTCGCTTAGCCATCTGGAGCAGATCGAAAGCTGCGCCCCTGGCCGTCAGGTCAGATTCTGAAGTCTAAACTTCACGGCCGACGTCCGCGGAGACTTGATCTTCGACGGGCTCGAGCCACAGCCAAGCGCCAAGCCTTTATTACGATGTTCATGAACTAGCTCTGCGCGAGCAATTGCCTTGGTGGCGCTTTTCGAATCCGCTTCGGCCCTTAGTCCGGAGCCGATCGCCCAGATCGAGGATCGGTGGATGGACGCCACCTCGGGGGCTTCAACTTCCACGGCGATGGAGCCGAACACTAACCTTGTCCCTCGCGAAACTCGTGATTCCGAGGTGCCGGACTCCTTGCCGGACTCCGGACCTCCCCCGCCCCTACCAATCGAATCTGATTGGGCGCCGGTTATGGAATTCACCGCCACGGACATCTTCCAACACTCGCCCTTTGGCGACATCCTAAATTCGCTAAAGCATCTCTCGCTATCAGGAGAGTCCTGGCCGGACTATGGCCAGGATGGTTGGGATCACAGACAGCGAAGAAATTGAGCCCACCCACCACCCACTTTGTAGCCACTGTCGACGATCTAACCGACATGCTAGACTATGACTCCGAAGACATCGACGGTATGGACGACGATGCCGGAGACGAACAAGAACCAGCGCCTATAGGGCATGGGAGGACCACCTCGTCATACGACGTATATATGGTGGATACCCCAAAAGAGAGCGATAACGAGGACCAACGGGCCGCGGCAGAAGATAACCCCGCCGACAAACAACCAAAACGGCGGCGCAGACGCCGCCCTAAGTCCCGCCTCGACAACAACAACGCTCCTAAGGACCCCGCAATACAGCAGGGCACACAAGTGGACGACGAACATGCAGATAAGCAACCGTCCAAACAGGACGAGTCAGATAATCAGTCCAGGCCCGGCGAAAACAACAGTCCGGACGACCTCATGCCGGACACGCCGCCGGAGAGTAAAAACCTTCGAAAAAGACTCGTCAACACCGCAATAAGCTTGAAGAAGGAAAAACGAAAGCTCAAAACAGCGGAAGACACACTCAGAATGAGGTGGAGCAAAGTGCTCAAAACCGCGGATAAATACGGCAATGGCCACCAATCAAAGAGCTACCCGAAGCGCAAGCTGCTGCCAGAATTTGACGAGGAGGCCATAGAGCCCCCACAGTCAAAAAATAAAGAGGCTTCCTGGTTGGATAGACGGCCAGATGATAGGCCAAATTCTGAAAGCGGCGCCGCACATAAACCGACTAATGACCCTGGAAAGACAGATGGCCCAGCCATGTCCATTTCTGGCCAAAGAAGAAGGCCCCAGAAGCAATGCAACTCGTCAAGTGTCCAAGATAGTGGCACACCCAAATCTGGGCGCCAAGACACCCACTATGTTTCACCAATGAGGTGCTGGACCATGAATTCCAAGCAGGATTTAAACCCATAAACATAGAGGCCTACGATGGAACAATGGACACAGAGTGCGGATAGAAGATTATATACTACACATACACATGGCCAGAGGAGATGATCTCCACGCCATAAAATACCTACCCCTCAAGCTCAAAGGGCCAGCCATCATTGGCTTAAAAGCCTCCCGAAAAAACATCATGGAAGTTGGGAAGAGCTCGAGGACGTTTGAAGCAAATTTTCAAGGGACTTGTGTCCGCCCTCCGGATGCGAGATGATCTAAGTCATATAACTCAACAGCCCGGAGAGTCAGCGCGCAAATTCTGGAACAGGTTCCTCACCAAAAAGAACCAAATAGTCGACTGTCCGGACGCCGAAGCCTTAGCAGCCTTTAAACACAACGTCCGAGACGAATGGCTTGCCGAGACACCTCGCCAAGAGAAACCGAGGACAATGTCGCGCTAACAAGCCTCATGACCCGCTTACGTGGGAGAGGATAGCTGTCTAGCAAGATGCAGCACCAGCGACCCAAGTACATCCGAGATAAGAGATGGAAACGGAAAATCACGGCGCAGAAAAGAGCAGCGCCGGAATAAAGAGAAAAGCCCAAAGAGCACGGCAGTCAACGCCGGATTCAAAAGCTCGCGGCCAAACAACAAAACTCCGCCTCTTAAGAATGACAGCGACGAGCTATCCAACTTAAACAAGATTTTGGGTCGGATATGTCAAATCCACAGTACCCCCGGAAGGCCTGCAAACCACACCCATCGAGATTGTTGGGTTTTCAAACAGTCCGGCCGACTAAACGCCGAACACAAGGGGCTCGACACGTCAAGCGAAGACGATAAACCCCACCAGCAGAGCACCGGAAAGCAAAAGACTTTCCCACAAGAGGTCAAAGCAGTAAAATCACTTCATGTGATAATACGGAAAAATAGTGCGGCACCCTCTAAAAAGAGCCTCGCACGGTCCAACCCAGCAGACCATAGAGATTGGATATCAAAACCAATCACTTTCGACCACCTGGATTATTCCAGAAGCGTTCGAAACGCAGGATGGACTGCCCTGATATTGGATCCTTTAATCGACGGACTACAATTTACTCAAGTCCTGATGGACGGAGGCAGCGACTTAAACCTGCTGTATCCAAACACAATCCGCAAGTTGGGGATAGACCCTACTAAAATTCGACACAGCCGCACTTCCTTCAAAGGAGTGACGCTGCACCTTACGCCAAGTGCACGGGCTCCCTATTACTAGAAGTTGTGTTCGGATCACCGAACAACTTTCGATCGCGAAAAACTAATCTTTCATATCGTCCCATTTAAAAGTGGATATCAAGCACTCTTGGGACGAGAGGCTTTTGTCCGTTTCAACGCCATACCACATTACGCGTCTCTTACACTCAAGATGCCCGGTCCACATGGCATCATTTCAGTGCGAGGGTCACTTAAAGACCCCGGACACGGATAGACGAGTCCGGCATAAGTAAGCTAGGGGCTCCCTAGCCGCACATCGCTTCACAAGGGGCTGCGCGCACAAACAACAACGAGTTCATACAGACCCCGCTTTACTTATTTATATTTCTTCTCTCACATATACTTTTTTCGCATGAGTTCTTTTCAAACTAAGTTCCTCTCTTTTTACAGATGAACAACGTGCACACCCGTCGAGGATAACGGCACAACGGAACACGAGTACGCGAGGCGTGCAGAGGACCCGTCGCGAGATTCTTTTCAGATTAAGACCTGCGTAAACCTTTTTCTGCCTCTTGTTGTTATTCTCCTTGGTTTCTTCTTATAACCAAAGCGGAGCTCGACGTTTTGGCATCGGCCGCGTCGAGAGGACCATGCCGTACACGGACACTAGGGGCTTAGGGCATTGTTACGCCCATTATTATAAAGACCGAACACCTTAGGGAGTGTTGGCGCCTCGAGATTAGGCATTATATGCATCAGCTCGAATCATGTCTTTGGTCAAATGTTGGGTTTGCGGCTCCTGTGTTTTGCTGCCTTACGTTCGTATCATCGGCTAACGCGCACCGGAGAACTCTGCGATTGTGCCCTAGTTAATTTGGGCGAGCACCTCGAGAGAAAGCCGAAACCGATCTGTCATGATATAGCTAGAGGCTGGTCAACCACTCGATCGACTACCGAATGTTTAGAATTCCCGCTTTGACGAAGGACCTTTTCGGTCAGCACACACGCGCCCGAACTTCGGGAAGCGCGGTGCCCCAAGGGGCTATATCGTAGCCCCACCCTCGAACTCCACTAGCTAAGTGAAAGTGATAAAGCATTATAGTCCGGATTGCCTCGTTTGCTACGCTACCACCTCCTTAACAGGACCGAGACGTCGGATTAAGTGTGAAAACGCGCTATTTTTGCGAACACCCCTGCACCTTGTGCTTGGGGGTGAAGCCGAAGATTGCAATCTTTCAGGTTATACAAATGTATACGTAAACGGCCGCATAGGAGATATTTTACTACTTGGGACGCACAAGTATAAAAAGCAGTTGTAGCATAATCATCGTTTTACAAGCTAAAACGTTCATTTGAACGTGACATTTTTCGAGCACTGCGACTCTATTACACGAGCACCACGCATAACTTCCCCAAAATAGTGCTCGGCGGGTAACCGCTTTCGTCCAACCACTGGCGGCAATAGCGGTGGCATCCATCTCTGTCCAATGTGTCTTCACACGGGCAAGAGCCATCCGCGCTCCTTCGATGCAGGCCGACCGCTTCATCTCCTTGATATGCGACACCGCTCTAAGAAATTGTTGCAATAAGGCGAAATAGCTCGTCGCCTTGGGCCTCTCTGGCCAGACATGAGCCACGATGTCAGTCATGGCAAGTCCGGACAATCTATTTAGCTCGGCCCATTCGGCCAACCGATCGGTCTACGGAAGTGAACGATCCGGACTATGGAATTGAGACCAAAATAGCTCTTCCGTCTTGTGATCCTTCTGGCTCTGGAAGTGCTCAACGGCATCAGCCGCACTTGCCTCTAAGTCCATATATGGATCCTCCGGACCCCACAGCTGGCCAAGTTGAGCATGCTTTTGATCCGTAAACCGGCGATGCAATAGAAAAGGCTTGCCAGCCACAATATCTCCGGCGTGGCGCAGCTCCTCCTTCATAGCCCGCATTGCAGAACGGGCATCCTTGGCCTCGGCGGTGGCCTTCCCCAGGTCTTCCCGCTCCGATAAGCGCTCCTTTTCAAGAGCCTCATTGCGGTCGGCAGCATCTTTTAATTTCAAGGCTAATTCGTCCATCTTTTCCCTGCTTAGGCAGTGTGCAGCCTTTTCGGCTTTCAACTCCTCGGCCGCCCTCGAGGCAACCGCATCACTCCTTCGGGCTTGCTCCTTAGCTTGAGCAAGTTCGGCCCGAAGGCTCTCCGCAGCAGCAGCACCATCTGTATCACAACATATACATTATCAGAGGCGGGCTTTGACCCCCTTAAATAAGCGACTGTGGAGAATTCATTTACCTTGCGACTTTTCAAGTCGCCGGTTGACAAGTGCGATGGCCGCATCCGCCACATCAAGTTGCCGCATTAACTCGGCAACTCCACTAGTCCGGCTAGCCCCCGGACTATCCGCCACCTGCATAGGAATGGCGACATTCATTACTTGAGATTTTGATCCTCGGCACGCTGTCGCTTTCGACAACCTACCGAGTCTCAGGGGCTACTATCTATACAGGGCACACTTTTATGTGCAAAACTGTCAAAAAGGTGCGTCATTCTTGCGTACCTCAAATCCGCTTGACAAACTCTGGCGGCATTATGCAATCCGCTTTGGCGGACGAAATCCTTCAATCACCATACGCATCAAAGCACGGTGATCCTCGAGATGGACGCCCTCTCAAGAAGATTCTTGATTCTCCCGCGGATCTTGGTGGGCGCCCGAACTCTCCGGCCCTTCGGACTCGGGGACACCCTCCGTGGCGATACTTGAGCTCGTCGCCTGTCCGGCGACGCAGCAATGGTCGGGCGTTCGCTCTCCATCATCTCGGGACGAAGATCCCACGAAGCGAACTCATCGAGAAGTCCGCAAATCCAATGTAAAGCAAAACTTGGTTATCCACGAAGCACAAATGGAGGTATTTTCTTATTAATGAACTCCCCTTCTCTACTCACGGCTCATTGGAGAGCTGATCCTTTAGAGACGATTGTACGTCCGGGTTCTCCCCGGACGCAGACCTCGGTGGAGATTTCTTCTCTGCTTAGAGGCTTTGGTCTCCAGGTCTACGGAGGCGGTCCTCTTCTCCCCCTGGTAGGAGGGATTTTCGATCCCCCCCTCTTCAGGCGCCCCTTTGGGCGAGGTATTAACTCTATTTTCCCCATCACCCCTTTCTTCGGGCGCGACCTCCAACATTCGACCAGCCACGGGCTCCAGTCACGGTCTCCGAGGAGGGCGGACACCTTATCGGCTTCGATCGCGCTACCCACTCCTCGATGAAGAGTAATGGGTCGAAGCGAATTCTAAGCAGATAAGCAGAATGTCCGGACTCTGCGCTATTTACCTGAGTATCCGGGCGATTGCAGCTTAGGCCTGCGTCCTCGGTCAATTCCGGACACGCCACCTACGGTCCGAAGAACAACTTGTACATCTCCACGGGTGTCGTACCCATGAAGTGTTGGAGAATTCGTGGTCCCTCCGGATTGAACTCCCATAACCGGAGAGGACGGCGTTTGCAGGGCAGAAGACGCCTGATTAGCATAACCTGCATCACCACCACCAGATCGATCTCCCTCGCCTGGAGGTCTCGAATCCGGCCCTGCAATGAAGGCACGTCTTCAGACGGCCCCCAATTGAGCCCTTGGTTGACCCACGACATCAGTCAGCATGGGGTCCCGGGCGGAATGAAGGTGGCGGCTTTTGCTTGCTGCCCTTCGGAGTGGTGATATAAAACCACTCCTGCTGCCACAAGCCGAGCTCCTCTTGGAAGGAGCCCTTGGGCCACGGGCATCGGCCCTTACGCTTATAGCGCCTTCCCGCCGACTCCGCTTGACGCCCCGATCATCTTGGCTCCACATTAAGGTCTTCACCATAGGCGAAGTGGGGAGGACGCGGAGGAAGGCTTCGAGCGATAATGAATGCGGAGATATGGAGGATGGACTCGAGCCAAGTCGTGAAAATCCAGCCCGTAGTAGAACATGAGCCCTCTCACGAAGGGGTCCGTCTGGAAGCCTAAACCCGACGGAGGTGGGATCTGAAGACAACGTACTCACCAGGCTCGGGAGCGGCACGGCCTACCCTTGGGCAGGCAACTTTGTCTGCGAAGTCTCGTGGGGATGTACTTGGCCTCACGCAGCTTTAACACGTCCTCCTCCGTGATGGAGGAGGGCATCCACCGGCCCTGAAGGTCGGAGCCGGACATTGTTGAAGATCCGAAGTGCTCGAATCTGGGGCTCTGGGTGTTGGAACTTGGAGCAAAGAGAGGATTGACGAAGATGAGAAAAAAAAGCGAGCCTCGGTCCCCTTATAAAGGGGAAAATACCAAGAGCCGTCTCCGTGACCGTTCGGGATTCACCTTCGATAGAGGAGGCGTGGCGACGGGCACAGTTGGGTTACCCACGTTCGTATTGATGAGAATCCCAGAATAAGGGGAGCACGATCTCTGCCTCGACAAAACGTGCCAAGGAAACCGCTTCGCTAAACGTGCTGAGGTGGTATAATAAAAAATGATTCGAGTAAAAGCCTGGTAGCGGTGTGATGTCATGCCACAAAATACGTCAGCAGATTGGATTTATGTGCATTATTCTCTCTACGGTGTAATGTGGAATTTATTTTGCAGAGCCGGACACTATCCTGGTGTTCATGATCTTCTCTGGATTATTCAAGGGAGGAACCCGCCTTGCAATGCCGAACATTATGCGCGCTACGGACTTATCGTCATTGAAGCCTGGTTCAGGGCTACCGAGGAATCTGGACTAGGGGTGTCGGACAGCCGGACTATCATCGTCCGCCGGACTCCAAGACTACGAAGATACAAGATTGAAGACTCCGTCCCGTGTCCGGATGGGACTTTCCTTGGCGTGGAAGGCAAGCTTGGCGATACGGATATGTAGATCTCCTACCATTGTAACCGACTCTGTGTAATCCTAGCCTCCTCCGGTGTCTATATAAACCGGAGGGCTTTAGTCCGTAGGACAAGATACATTACAACAATCATACCATAGGCTAGCTTTAGGGTTTAGCCTCCTTGATCTCGTGGTAGATCCACTCTTGTACTACCCATATCATCAATATTAATCAAGCAGGACGTAGGGTTTTACCTCCATCGAGAGGGCGAAACAGGTAAAACATAGTGTCCCTTGTCTCCTGTTACCATCCGCCTAGACCTTGCAGTTGGGACCCCTACCCGAGATCCGCGGTTTGACACCGGCAGGGGCTGAACTCCCGGGTCGGCGAGGAGGAGGAGGTCCGAGGCGTAAGAGCGCGGGACTGGAGAAGATGCGGGAGGGGGAAACGGGGGGTCTTCCGCGTAGTCGGCCCAGGAGAACCGGCCCGGCGCTGCTGCGGCGGCGGGGGAGGCCGGCAGAGCACTCTGCAGCAGAGCCGCGGGAGGGGGAGGGGCGAGGTAGGAAGCAGCCGGCGAGGGCGCGGCGGAGCCGCCCGCGGGAGTGCCAGGAGGGTCGCCAGCCAGCGCCATCAGTCCCCCTGGCCGAATTCGCCTCTCAAGTCCGTTCCTGACTTCTGGAGTTGCGCTGATTTCAATTATTTATGCTGCAAATACAATTGAAATGTCATATAATTTGCTATTAAACATATGAAGCTACAACTGCTTGTATTGTATATATGCATTTGAGAGATAATCTCGCCGAGAGGTGAGGAAAACCAAACCCATTACATTTCGTCTCTACAACCAAACACTGAAAAACACTGAAATGTCACCATCCATTCCGCCTATTGTTCTCAACCAAATCAGAAATAAAACCGACCTATACCAATGAAATGTAACCATGACATTTCATTCCACTTCGTTCCCAACCAAATACACACTTGGTGGTATGTGAAACCTTGTCATGCATGAATGAACCACATGTGCCTCTTAGGTTTTCCTATGAATTATTGGATAAAATAAATAGGTTAAACCAATGAATCCAACATAAGGATGTATTTTTTAAGATTTGTGCTTCTTAATAAATACGTGTAGTTGGGGAGCTTGTACTAGTTTCCCAGAGCTACAAGTATCATTGGAAGTCATAGAATTTGCGCTCGATGCTCAGTTTGGTTATAAAACTTGCAAAATACGAAATTGTGGTGCTATAACTTGTCTCCACATTCAAATACGGTGCTTACTCTCGAACTCGGACGTATGACCTACATACGCGGCGTATGCCCACCTGTAAGTGGCTGAAAGAATCTTTTTACAGATAACTTCCTTGCATTTTATTTATTCGCGCCTGCCAATTATAATAAAATGAAAAAAAACTGCTCTTGTTGCAGATCGGATACACAATCCCCGCAAACCGCCTAGCATCAGCATGGACAACCACCAGACCAAAGTTGTTAAACGTTGAACTTGCACAATTGTTCTTTATAGTACTTGGAAGACCGTACAAAAATAATCTATTCACCCAACCATGATGACACCTATTTTTTTGCGGGTGAACCGACGATGATGGCGCTTGGTACTATAAACCGACCCAAACCTTTGATGCGCATTTTTTAATGTAAGAAAGCAACTTATATTCTTTTTTGAAAAACAATAATAACTTACATTTTTATATATCTTGTGTTTTCTTTATGTTGCTCTGCATTTGTTCAGATATCCTTTTAGGCATTACATTCTAAGTATACGCCTCGTCAATTAGCTAAAGATAGACTCGAAACGGGCTTTCGCCCCGCTTTATAAATAAAGAACCAACCAAACAAAGTACACGGCCGAACGATACAAGGTGGAGAGGCAGCCCTCTTACAAAGCAGATCCCGAGACAGTCGGATCACGCAGGAAACTACGCTACCGAAGGATAACACAGGGAAGTCTAGATATAACGCCACGCTACGCCCTAGCACACCTAAGCTCCACGACAACGCCCTCATGAGGGAGGACGGCGCAAAGCGTCGCCGCTGCCGAGTCCAAAGTGGACATGAGCTTTCGCTCGGAACCCTGGCACGGAGAGAAGATCCACAACGACGTCTTTAAGAAGAAAGCGGCGCCCACGAGCGTCGTCGTCGTCGGTGCAAAAGCACGGAGCTTTCGCTCGGCAACTCACCCGTGCCACACGAGGCCACCAGGTCAACCGCGGCGAATCCAGACACCCAGATCTGGATCTGGGCGTCGCCCCAGCGAAGGAGTGCGAGCCCGAGCCACCTGAAGCTACCCCCTCGTTGCCCACACGACCAAGAGGGGAGCCACCACCGCCGCCATAGTGCCCGCCGGAGAGCCAACCATGCAGCCCACCATCCGGGGTCGCCACCCCGGCATCCATGTCCCGAGTCACCACCAACCGCCAGCCTCACTGCGCAACCACGGTGGGAGGAACGGGAGGTGTCTCCTTCCGCTCCTAGCCCGGCATCAGCCACCCGGCCTGGGTGAGCGCCCCCACAGTAGGGGGCATCCACACCTGCGTCCCCGACAATCATCGTCGACTATGGGCAACACGGCCTCGTAGCTGCCGACAGCCACCGCCAAGCAAGTCCTGGCCCGATCCACAACCAGACCGAGTCAAGCTCGCACGCCGCCACATCCATGGCCAGCACCGTCAATCCTTCCTCAACATAGCAGCAACACGGGCGCCTAATCGGATCGACGCCACAATAGAGCAACAGGAAGAAGAGCACTAGCACGAGGGAAGACCAACGCGGACCAGCTCGGCTCCCAGACCCTGCACTCCGACGGACACCATCCACCACCACCGACCAGATTCAGCCCCGAGGCCGCCTGGAGGACCGGCCGATCCATCCAGGACATCCGCGCTACCCCCCACACCATTCCCCCAAGAGCCAGCATCCAGAGAGCACACCACCGCCGGAACCACCAGATCCATGCTGCCGACCGACCCCTACATCCAGATCCGGCCGGTAGGCCAACCGCGCGCGACCTCCTGGGTCAGGAGCTCCGCAGCCCCCGCGCCACGCTCGGGAAGCAGAGCATCGGTGCACAACCACCAGCTGGACGCGCCGCCGCATCACGCCCCTACCGCCGCGCCACTGGTGAGGGAGTCCTGGACTAAGGGGTCCTCGGACAGCCAGACTATATCTTGGCCAGACTATTGGACTATGAAGGTACAAGATAGTAGACTTCGTCTCGTGTCCGGATGGGACTCTCCTTGGCGTGGAAGGCAAGCTTGGCGATTCGGATATGTAGATTCCTTTCTCTGTAACCGACTTTGTATAACCCTAGCTCCCCCGGTGTTGGGGAACGTAGTAATTTTAAAAAAATTCCTACGCACACGCAAGATCATGGTGATGCATAACAATGAGAGGGGAGAGTGTCGTCCACGTACCCTCGTTGACCGTAAGCGGAAGCGTTATGACAACGCGGTTGATGTAGTCGTACGTCTTCACGATCGACCAATCCAAGTATCGAACGTATGACACCTCCGCGATCTGCACACATTCAGCTCGGTGACGTCCCATGAACTCACGATCCATTAGAGCTTCGAGGGAGAGTTCTGTCAGCACGACAGCGTGATGACAGTGTTGATGAAGCTACCGACGCAGGGCTTCGCCTAAACACCGCTACGATATGACCGGGGTGGGTTATGGTGGACGAGGGCACCGCACACGGCTAAAGATCAATGATCAACTTGTGTGTCTGTTTTCTTTGGGGTGTCCCCATCCCAGTATATAAAGGAGGGAGGAGGAGGAGGCCGGCCCTAGAGGGGGCGCGCCCTTTTCCTTTTCGGAGTAGGAGAGAAGAAAGAGGGAAAGAGAGGGGGGTAGGAAAGGGCAAGGGGGGGGGCGCCGCCCCCTTTCCCCTAGTCCAGTTCGGACCCATGGGGGGGCGCCTCCTTCCCTTTGGCCTGCCTCCTCTTTTCTCGTATGGCCCAATAAGGCCCAATACTTCTCCCGACGAATTCACGTAACTCTCCGGCACTTCAAAAAATACCCGGATCATTCGGAACCTTTCCAATGTCCGAATATAGCCTTCCAATATACTGATATTTACGGCTCGACCATTTCCAGACACCTCGCCATGTCCCCGATCTCATCTGGGACTCCAAACTACCTTCGGTACATCAAAACACATAAACGCATAATACCGATCATCACCGAACGTTAAGCGTGCGGACCCTACGGGTTCGAGAACTATGTAGACATGACCGAGACATGTCTCCGGCCAATAAACAATAGCGGAACCTGGATGCTCATATTGATTCCTACATATTCTACGAGGATCTTTATCGGTCAAACTGTATAACAACATACGTTGTTCCCTTTTTCTCGGTATGTTACTTGCCCGAGGTTCGGTCGTCGGTATCACCATACCTAGTTCAATATCGTTACCGACAAGTCTCTTTACTCGTTCTGTAATGCATCATCCCGCAACTAACTCATTAGTCACATTGCTTGCAAGGCTTATAGTGATGTGCATTACCGAGAGGGCCCAGAGATACCTCTCCGACAATCGGAGTGACAAATCCTAATCTCGATCTATGCCAACTCAACAAGTACCATCGGAGACACCTATAGAGCACCTTTATAATCACCCAGTTACATTGTGACGTTTGGTAGCACACAAAGTGTTCCTCCTGTATTCGGGAGTTGCATAATCCCATAGTCATAGGAACATGTATAAGTCATGAAGAAAGCAATAGCAACAAACTAAACAATCAAGTGCTAAGCTAAGGGAATGGGTCAAGTCAATCACATCATTCTCTAATGATGTGATCCCATTAATAAAATGACAACTCATGTCTATGGCTAGGAAACTTAACCATCTTTGATTCAACGAGCTAGTCAAGTAGAGGCATACTAGTGACATTATGTTTGTCTATGTATTCACACATGTACTAAGTTTCCGGTTAATACAATTCTAGCATGAATAATAAACATTTATCATGATATAAGGAAATATAAATAACAACTTTTTATTGCCTCTAGGGCATATTTCCTTCAGTCTCCCACTTGCACTAGAGTCAATAATCTAGTTCACATCACCATGTGATTTAACACCAATATTCACATCTGTATGTGATTAACACCCATAGTTCACATCGTCATGTGACCAACACCCGAAGGGTTTACTAGAGTCAATAATCTAGTTCACATCGTTATGTGATTAACACCCAAAGAGTACTAAGGTATGCTCATGTTTTGCTTGTGAGAGAAGTTTAGTCAACGGTCTGTCACATTCAGAACCGTATGTATTTTGCAAATACTATATGTCTACAGTGCTCTGCATGGAGCTACTCTAGCTAATTGCTCCCACTTTCAATATGTATCCAGATTGAGACTCAGAGTCATCTGGATCGGTGTAAAAGCTTGCACCGATGTAACTCTTTACGACGAACTCTTTTATCACCTCCATAATCAAGAAACATTTCCTTAGTCCTCACAAAGGATATTCTTGACCGCTGTCCAGTGATCTACTCCTAGATCAAAATTGTACTCCCTTGTCAAACTTAGAGCAAAGTATACAATAGGTCTGGTACACAACATATCATACTTTATAGAACCTAAAATTGAGGCATAGGGAATGATTTTTCATTCTCTTTCTATTTTTTGCCATGGTCGGGTTTTGAGTCTTACTCAACTTCACACCTTGCAACACAGGAAAGAACTCCTTCTTTGACTGTTCCATTTTGAACTACTTCAAAATCTTATCAAGGTATATACTCATTGAAAAATCTTATCAAGCGTCTTGATCTATCTCTATAGACCTTGATGCTCAATGTGTAAGCAGCTTCACCGAGGTCTTTCTTTGAAAAACTCCTTTCAAACACTCCTTTATGCTTTCCAAAAAATTCTACATTATTTCTGATCAACAATATGTCATTCACATATACTTATCAGAAAGGCTGTAGTGCTCCCACTCACTTTCCTGTAAATACAGCCTTCACCGCAAGTCTGTATAAAACTATATGCTTTGATCAACTCATCAAAGCATATATTCCAACTCTGAGATGCTTGCACCAGTCCATAGATGGATCATTGGAGCATGCACACTTTGTTAGCACCTTTAGGATTGACAAAACCTTCTGGTTGTATCATATACAACTCTTCTATAATAAATCCATTAAGGAATACTATTTTGACATCCATTTGTCAGATTTCATAAAATGTGGCAATTGCTAACATGATTCGGACAGACTTAAGCATCGATACGAGTGAGAAAATCTCATCGTATTCAGCACCTTGAACTTGTCGAAAAACATTTTGCGACAAGTCGAGCTTTGTAGATAGTAACACTATTATCAGCGTCTGTCTTCCTCTTGAAGATCCATTTATTTTCTATGGCTTGCCGATCATCGGGCAACTCCACCAATGTCCACACTTTGTTCTCATACATGGATCCCATCTCAGATTTCATGGCCTTCAAGCCATTTCGCGGAATCTGGGCTCATCATCGCTTCCTCATAGTTCGTAGGTTCATCATGGTCTAGTAACATGACTTCCAGAACAGGATTACCGTACCACTCTGGTGCAGACTGTACTTTGGAAGACCTACGAGGTTCTGTAGTAACTTAATCTGAAATTTCATGATCATCATCATTAGCTTCCTCACTAATTGGTGTAGGAATCACTGGAATTGATTTGTGTGATGAACTACTTTCCAATTCGGGAGAAGGTACAATTACCTTATCAAGCTCTACTTTCCTCCCACTCACTTCTTTCGAGAGAAACTCCTTCTCTAGAAAGGATCCATCTTAGCAATGAATATCTTGCCTTCGGATCTGTGATAGAAGATGTACCCAACAGTTTCCTTTGGGTATTCTATGAAGACGCACTTCTCCGATTAGGGTTCGAGCTTATCAGGTTGAAACTTTTTTCACATAAGCATCGCAACCCCAAACTTTAAGAAACAACAACTTTGGTTTCTTGCCAAACCAAAGTTCATAAGGCGTCGTCTCAACGGATTTTGATGGTCCCTATTTAAAGTGAATGCAGCTGTCTCTAATGCATAACCCCAAAACTATAGTGGTAAATCGGTAAGGTACATCATAGATCGCACCATATCCAATAAAGTGCGGTTACGACGTTCGGACACACCATTACGTTGTGGTGTTCCATGTGGCGTGAGCTGTGAAACTATTCCACATTGTTTTTTAAATGAAGGCCAAATTCGTAACTCAAATATTCTCATCTACGATAAGTTTGTAGGAACTTTATTTTCTTGTTACGATGATTCTCCACTTCACTCTGAAATTCTTTGAACTTTTCAGACTTGTGCTTCATTAAGTAGATATACTCATATATGCTCAAATCATCTGAGAAGGTCAGAAAATAACGATACCCGCCACGAGCATCAACACTCAGTGGACTGCATACATCGGTATGTATTATTTCCAACAAGTCAGTAGCTCGTTCCATTGTTCCTGAGAACGGAGTTTTAGTCATCTTGCCCAAAAGGCACGGTTTGGAAGCATCAAAATGATTCATAACCAATTGATTCCAAAAATCCATCTTTATGGAGTTTCGTCATGCGCTTTACACCAATATGACCCAAACGGCAGTGCCACAAATAAGTTGCACTATCATTATCAACTTTGCATCTTTTGGCATCAATATTATGAATATATGTATCACTATGATCGAGATCCAACAAACTATTTTCATTGGGTGTATGACCATCGAAGGTTTTATTCATGTAAACAGAACAACAATTATTCTCTGACTTTAAATGAATAACTGTATTGCAATAAACATGATCAAATCATATTCATGCTCAACGCAAACGCCAAATAACATTTATTTAGGTTTAACACTAATCCTAAAAGTATAGGGAGTGTGCGATGATGATCATATCAATCTTGGAACCACTTCCAGCACACATCGTCACTTCACCCTCAACTAGTCTCTGTTTATTCTGTAACTCCTGTTTCGAGTTACTATTTTTTAGCAACCGAACAAGTATCAAATACCCAGGGGCTACTATAAACACTAGTAAGGTACACATCAATAACCTATATATCAAATATACCCTTGTTCACTTTGCCATCCTTCTTATCCACCAAATATTCAGGGCATTTCCGCTTCCAGTGACCATTTCCTTTGCAGTAGAAGCACTCAGTTTCAGGCTTTAGTCTAGCTTTGGGCTTCTTCACGGAAGTGACAACTTGCTTGCCATTCTACATGAAGTTCCCTTTCTTTCCCTTTGCCCTTTTCTTGAAACTAGTGGTCTTCTTAATCATCAAAATTTGATGCTCTTTCTTGATTTCTACCTTCATCGATTTCATCATCATGAAAAGCTCGGGAATCATTTTCGTCACCCCTTGCATACTATAGTTCATAGAGAACTCTATCAATCACTATCTTATCTGGAAGATTAACTCCCACTTGATTCAAGCGATTGTGGTACCCAGACAATCTGAGCACGCGCTCACTGCTTGAGATATTCTCCTCCATCTTTTAGCTATAGGACTTGTTGGAGACTTCATATCTCTCAACTCGGGTATTTGCTTGAAATATTAACTTCAACTCTTGGAACATCTCATATGGTCCATGACGTTCAAAACGACTTTGAAGTCCCGATTCTAATCCGTTAAGCATGGTGCACTAAACTATCAAGTAGTCATCATATTGAGCTAGCCAAACGTTCATAACGTCTGCATCTGCTCCTGCAATAGGTCTGTCACCTAGCGGTGCGTCAAGGACATAATTCTTCTATGCAGCAATGAGGATAAACCTCAGATCACGAACCCAGTCCGCATCATTGCTACTACCATCTTTCAACTTAGTTTTCTCTAGGAACACATATAAAACATAGGGAAGCAACAAAGTGAGATATTGGTGTACAACATTATTTGCAAAATACTATCAGGACTAAATTCATGATAAATTAAAGTTCAATTAATCATATTACTTAAGAACTCCCACTTAGATAGACATCCCTCTAATCATCTAAGTGATCACGTGATCCAAATCAACTAAACCATGTCCGATCATCACATGAAATGGAGTAGTTTTCAATGGTGAACATCACTATGTTGATCATATCTACTATATGATTCACGCTCGACCTTTCGGTCTCAGTGTTCCGAGGCCATATCTGCATATGCTAGGCTCGTCAAGTTTAACCCGAGTATTTCTGCGTGTGCAAAACTGGCTTGCACCCGTTATATGTGAACGTAGAGCTTATCACACCTGATCATCACGTGGTGTCTCGGCACGACGAACTTTGGCAACGGTGCATACTGATACGTCTCCAACATATCTATAATTTTTGATTGTTCCATGCTATTATATTACCCGTTTTGGATGTTTATGGGCTTTACTTTACACTTCTATATCATTTTTGGGACTAACTTACTAATCGGAGGCCCAACCCGAATTGCTGTGTTTTTTTGCCTATTTCAGTGTTTCGAAGAAAAGGAATATCAAACGGAGTCCAAACAGGATGAAACCTTCGGGAGCGATCTTTTTGGAACAAATGTGATCCAGGGGACTTGGAGTGGATGTCAAGCAATAGAGGAGGCGGCCACGAGTATGCCCGGCGCGCCCCCTAGGTTGGGCGCGCCCTCCACCCTCGTGGGCCCCTCAAGCGTCCACCGACCTACTTCTTCCTCCTATATATACCCACATACCCTGAAACCATCAGAACAGACCACGAAAACCTAATTCCACCGCCGCAACCTTCTGTATCTGCGAGATCCCATCTTGGAGCCTTCGTCGGCGCTCCGCTTGAGGGGGAATCGACCATGGAGGGCCTCTACATCATCTCCAAGGCCTCTCCAATGAGTTGTGAGTAGTTTACCACAGACCTTCGGGTCCATAGTTATTAGCTAGATGGCTTCTTCTCTCTCTTTGAATCTCAATACAAAGTTCTCCTCGATCTTCTTGGAGATCTATTCGATGTAACTCTTTTTGCGGTGTGTTTGTCGAGATCCGATGAATTGTTGGTTTATGATCAAGTTTATCTATGAGAAATATTTGAATCTCCTTTGAATTCTTTTATTTGTGATTAAGTTATCTTTGCAAATCTCTTCGAATTATCAGTTTGGTTTGGCCTACTAGATTGATCTTTCTTGCAATGGGAGAAGTGCTTGGCTTTGGGTTCAGTCTTGCGGTGTCCTTTCCCAGTGACAGTAGGGGCAGCAAGGAACGTATTGTATTGTTGCCATTGAGGATAAAAAGCTGGGGTTTATATCATATTGCATGAGTTTATCCCTCTACATCATGTCATCTTTCTTAATGCATTACTCTGTTCTTTATGAACTTAATACTCTAGATGCAGGCAGGAGTCGGTCGATGTGTGGAGTAATAGTAGTAGATGCAGGCAGGAGTCGATCTACTTGTCACGGACGTGATGCCTATATACATGATCATGCCTAGATAATCTCATAATTATTAAGCTTTTCTATCAATTGCTCGACGATAATTTGTTCACCCACCGTAATACTTATGCTATCTTGAGAGAAGCCACTAGTGAAACCTATGGCCCCCGGGTCTATCTTTTATCATATAAGTTTGCCATCTACTTTTATTTGCATCTTTTACTTTCCAATCTATATCATAAAAATACCAAAAATATTTATCTTATCATATTATCTCTATCGATCTCACTTTCATGAAGTGGCCGTGAAGGATTGACAACCCCTTTATTGCGTTGGTTGCGAGGTTCTTGTTTGTTTGTGTTGGTGCGTGGGACTTTTGAGGAGCCTCCTACTGGATTGATACCTTGGTTCTCAAAAACTGAGGGAAATACTTACGCTACTTTGCTGCATCACCCTTTCCTCTTGAAGGAAAACCAACGCAAGATCAAGACGTAGCAAGAAGGATTTCTGGCACCGTTGCCGGGGAGGTCTTCACTCAAGTCAAGACATACCAAGTACCCATCACAAACTCATCTCTCTCGCATTACATTATTTGCCATTTGCCTCTCGTTTTCCTCTCCCCCACTTCACCCTTGTCGTTTTATTCGCCCTCTCATTCCCAATCTCATCTCTCTTTCGCTTGACTTTTGTGTGCTCGTCGCTATGGCCAGTCCTCCTATTTTCGTTAATACTCCCAATCATGAAGTTCTCAATTTTAAACAAAGGGAGGGAGAAAATTTAAAAGGTGCTTGGCGTAGAATTTGCAATGCTCAAAATAGATCTACTAGGAAGCAATCTACTTCCGTTCTTCTTCGCAATTTTGATGTAGTCATTACTCCTTGGAATAGAAATATTCTTGATACCGTTACCAGAGGAAATTTCTTTGGTAGCCATACTTTTGATGCTTATAATGCCATGTTAGATTTGTTTGGTCCACCCCCTCTTTTGGTTAATGGAACTGTTTTAACTTTGGAACATGTGATGCAAAGGCTTGAAATTATTGAAAATAAAGTTGCCACTGTTGAGTTAATTGAAAATTTCGATAAAAAGATCCACAATCAAATTACCCAATATGGATCTAGGATTGGAGTTACCTTGAATTTTTTAAAGAAAAAGAACCTATAGTTAATGAAAGAATAGATCTAGATTCTACAAGAATTGGTAAACTGAAGGACATTATCACCAACTTTGGGTCTGCCTTTTCATCTGTGAAAAATAAACCAACTCCTCCTACCAAAATTGCCAAGGTCATGTATGTTCCTAAAAATAAGGGTGAATCTTCTAGTAAAGGAAGTGCCGATCTCAAATCGGTAAGTGTTCATCCCAATTTTCTTACTATCATTAAGGAACCTTTTACTACAAACGAACTTCTTGATTTCTTTCCTAGGGGCTTAATCATTGCTAAAAAGAAAGAAACTCCTAAGAATTATAAGTGCTCTATTGAGGAATTGAGTGCCAAAGAAGGCACTACTTAGATCTATCCTCACTTTTATGCCTAGCTTGGGGCGTTAAACAATAGCACTAGTTGGGAGGCAACCCAATTTTTTTTGTTTTCTTTGTTTTTGCTTCTGTTTAGCAATAAATATTACATGTAGCTTCTGTTTAGATGTGTTTTCATGTTTTAATTAGTGTTTGTGCCAAGTAGAACCTATAGGATAACCTACGGTGATAGTTAATTTGATTCTGCTGAAAAACAGAAACTTTGCGCACACGGAAATAATTTTAGTAATTCACAGAAACGTGTTTTTGCGTTTATTATTTTTGCTGTAGATCAACAGATAAATTGCCCAGGACTTCCTATTTTGTAGGAGTTTTATAGTTCCAGAAGTATTCAAGAGTTACAGATATCTACAGACTGTTCTGTTTTTGACAGATTCTGTTTTTCGTGTGTTGTTTGCTTATTTTGATGCATCTATGGATATTATAAAGGGGTATGAACCATAGAGAAGTTGGAATAAAGTAGGTTTAACACCAATATAAATAAATAATGAGTTCATTACAGTACCTTATGTGGTGGTTTGTCTTTCTTGCACTAATGGAGCTTTTGAGATTTCCTGTTGTATTTTGTGTTGTGAAGTTTTCAAGTTTTGGGTAAAGATTTGATGGACTATGGAATAAGGAGTGGCAAGAGCCTAAGCTTGGGGATACCCATGGCACCCCAAGATATTCAAGGATAACCAAAAGCCTAAGCTTGTGGATGCCCCGGAAGGCATCCCCTCTTTCGTCTTCGTCTATCGGTAACTTTACTTGGAGCTATATTTTTATTAGCCACATGATATGGGTTTTGCTTGGAGCGTCTTGTATGATATTAGTCTTGCTTTTCAGATTACCACAATCATACTTGCTGTACCCACCTTTTGGGATAAGCCCACTTGATTTAGAATTTATTAGAATACGCGATGTGCTTCACTTATATCTTTTGAGCTAGATAGTTTTTGCTCTAATACTTCACCTTATATCTTTTAGAGCATGGCGGTGGCTTAATTTTGTAGAAATTGTTGATCTCTCATGCTTCACTTATATTATTTTGAGAGTCTCTTAGAACAGCATGGTATTTTCTATGGTTATAAAATTGGTCCTAGAATTATGGGCATCCAAGTTGGGTATAATAAAAACTATCATAGGAAGTGAATTGGATGCTATGATGAATTTGATGCTTGATAATTGTTTTGAGATATAGAGGTGGTAATATTAGAGTCAGTCTACTTGGGTGATTATGAATTTAAAGAATACTTGTGTTGAAGTTTGTGATTCCCGTAGCATGCACGTATGGTGAACCGCTTTGTGATGAAGTTGGAGCACAATTTTATTTATTGATTATCTTCCTTATGAGTGGCGGTCAGGGACGAGCGATGGACTTTTCCTACCAATCTATCCCCCTAGGAGCATGCGCGTAGTACTTTGTTTTCAATGGCTTGTAGATTTTTGCAATAAGTATATGAGTTCTTTATGACTAATGTTGAGTCCATGGATTATTCGCACTCTCATCTTCCACCATTGCTAGCCTCTCTTGTGCCGCGCAACTTTCGCCGGTACCATACACACACCATATACCTTCCTCAAAACAGCCACCATACCTACCTATTATGGCATTTCCATAGCCATTCCGAGATATATTGCCATGCAACTTTCCACCGTTCCATTTATATGACATGCATCATCATTGTCATATTGCTTTTGCATGATCATGTAGTTGACATCGTATTTGTGGAAAAGCCACCTTCATAATTTTTCATACATGTCACTCTTGATTCATTGCATATCCCGGTACACCGCCGGAGGCATTCATATAGAGTCATATCTTGTTCTAAGTATCGAGTTGTAATCTTGAGTTGTAAGTAAATAAAAGTGTGATGATCTTCATTATTAGAGCATTGTCCCAGTGAGGAAATGATGATGGAGACTATGATTCCCCCACAAGTCGGGATGAGACTTCGGACTTTAAATTAAAAAAAAGGAGAAAGGCCAAATAAAAAATGAGAGAAAAAGAGAGAAGGTACAATGCTACTATCCTTTTTACCACACTTGTGCTTCAAAGTAGCACCATGATCTTCATGATAGAGAGTCTCCTATGTTGTCACTTTCATAATCTAGTGGGAATTTTTCATTATAGGAACTTGGCTTTTATATTCCAATGACGGGCTTCCTCAAATTGCCCTAGGTCTTCATGAGCAAGCGAGTTGGATGCACACCCACTTAGTTTCTTTTGTTGAGCTTTCATACATTTATAGCTCTAGTGCATCCGTCGCATGGCAATCCTACTCACTCACATTGATATCTATTAATGGGCATCTCCATAGCCCGTTGATACGCCTAGTTGATGTGAGACTATCTTCTCCTTTTTGTCTTCTCCACAACCGCCATTCTATTCCACATATAGTGCTACGTCCATGGCTCACGCTCATGTATTGCGTGAAAGTTGAAAAAGTTTGAGATTACTAAAGTATGAAACAATTTCTTGGCTTGTCATCAGGGTTGTGCATGACTAAATACTTTGTGTGATGAAGATAGAGCAACAGCCAGACTATATGATTTTGTAGGGATAACTTTCTTTAGCCATGTTATTTTGAGAAGACATGATTGCTTTGATTAGCATACTTGAAGTATTACTATTTCTTATGTCAATATGAACTTTTATTTTGAATCATTTGGATCTGAACATTCATGCCACAATAAAGAAAATTACATTGAGAATTATGCTAGGTAGCATTCCACATCAAAAATTCTGTTTTTATCATTTACCTACTCGAGGACGAGCAGGAATTAAGCTTGAGGATACTTGATACGTCTTCAACGTATCTATCATTTTTGATTGTTCCATGCTATTATGTTACCCGTTTTGGATGTTTATGGGCTTTACTTTACACTTTTATATCATTTTTGGGACTAACCTACTAGCCGGAGGCCCAACCTGAATTGCTGTTTTTTTCCCTATTTCAGTGTTTCGAAGAAAAGGAATATCAAACAGAGTCCAAATGGGTTGAAACCTTCGGGAGCGATCTTTTTGGAACAAACGTGATCCAGGGGACTTGGAGTGGACGTCAAGCAACAGAGGAGGCGTCCACGAGGGTGCCCGGCGCCCCCCCTAGGCTTTGGCATGCCCCCCACCCTCGTGGGCCCCCCGACCGTCCACTGACCTACTTCTTCCTCCTATATATACCCACGTACCCTAAAACCATCAGAACAGACCACGAAAACCTAATTCAACCGCCGAAACCTTCTGTATCCGCGAGATCCCATCTTGGAGCCTTCGCATGTGCTCCGTCGGAGGGGGAATCGACCATGGAGGGCCTTTACATCATCTCCAAGGCCTCTCCGATGAGTTATGAGTAGTTTACCATAGACCTTCGGGTCCATAGTTATTAGCTAGATCTCTCTTTGAATCTCAATACAAAGTTCTCCTTGGTCTTCTTGGAGATCTATTCGATGTAACTCTTTTTCCGGTGTGTTTGTCGAGATCCAATGAATTGTGGGTTTACGATCAAGTTTATCTATGAGAAATATTTGAATCTCCTCTGAATTCTTTTATGTGTTATTAAGTTATCTTTGCAAGTCTCTTGGAATTATCAGTTTTGTTTGGCCTACTAGATTGATCTTTCTTGCAATGGGAGAAGTGCTTAGCTTTGGGTTCAATCTTGCGGTGTCCTTTCCCAGTGACAGCAGGGGCAGCAAGGCACATATTGTATTGTTGCCATCGAGGATAAAAAGATGGGGTTTATATCATATTGCATGAGTGAGGGAGTCCTGGATTAGGGGGTATCCGGACAGCCGGACTGTATACCTCGTCCGGACTATTGAAGCGTGAAGATACAAGACTCAAGACTTCGGCCCGTGTCCGGATGGGACTCTCCTTTGCATGGAAGACAAGCTTGGCGATCCGGATATTGTGTTTCCTTCCTTGTAACTGACTCCATGTAAACCCTAGCACTCTCCAGTGTCTATATAAACTGGAGCGGTTGGTCCTTAGAAGGCCGATCATAATTACAATCATACCATCATAGGCTAGCTTCTAGGGTTCAGCCTCTACGATCTCGTCATAGATCTACTCTTGTACTACCCATATCTTCAATATTAATCAAGCAGGAAGTAGGGTTTTACCTCCATCGAGAGGGCCCGAACCTGGGTAAACATCTGTGTCCCTTGCTTCCTGTTACCATCAGCCTTGACGCACAGATCGGGACCCCCTACTCGAGATCCGCCGATTTTGACATCGACATTGGTGCTTTCATTGAGGGTTCCTCTGTGTCGTGCCGCAAGGCTCGATGGCTCGTCTCGTCGTCAAGGACAGCATTACCTCGGGGGGAGCTCTGGCTGTAGGCCAAACTCTCTGACTTGGCGGCTTCATCATGGCCGCCCTATCGGCGGTAGCGCAGATGATGGCCTCTCGGGTCATCAATCGTAACCTTCGCGTCAGTTTGGAACTCGTTGAACAGATAGATCCGATGGAGCTCTCCTCCCTTAATGAGCTCTTGGATCGCATCGCCCCTCTGGGAGTCGCTACAGACTATGACCGGATCAGGCTTAAACCCGACCAAAGGGATATCAGATCCCCGCCGGCCACCCACGAGATAGCGGTAGTGGAGGAACCACACATGGATCGCCCCTCGACTTTGAGGACGAATTATGTCTGGATCACCAAAGTCCTTGAGCCGAATACCTTCTCAAAGGAAGACATGACCCAGGTCCCGGACTTAGAACCGGGCATTGGGCCAAAGAAATTGGGCAGCACTCCGGATCTCGAGTTGTCAGGCTCGGAACCTCCTACGCCCCTGGGTGTTAGATCGGATCAGAATATGGATTCAGCTAACAACACCCCCAGGACTTAAACCGCCTCCCCCGCATTAGGCAAGAGCCCCAGGAGACTGTACATAGCTACTGGGCTAGATTCCTCCTTGCGTTTAACAAGGTCAAGGACTGCCGCAAGGAGGACGTAGTCTTACTCTTCTACAAAAGCTGCACGGACAAAGGACTCCTTAATGCTATAGGCCGACGTGACATAGTACACTTCACAGATTTGGCAATCATAGTACAGAAGTACTGTGCGATGGAAAGCGCCTGGAAAACCCAAACAGAATTTTGGGACAGTACGACTCTCACCAAGACCTTTGTCCGAACTAAACGGGCGAACTCTCGTAAGTCGGCTGATCCTGTTTCCAAGAAACCAAAGCGCACCCCCTGGCGGGGAACCGTATTGGAAGAATGGCTCAATGGACCATGTAAACTCCACAGCACTCCGGACACGACACCAACTCATAGCCTTAGAGCATGTTGGATACTCCGGCAGGTCGCAAAAAGTGGCGAGGATCTTCTTGCAAGCCATAAAGCAGAACAACATCCCGCCAACGAATACAATGCGGTATTAACAGTCTTCGAGACTTTCGCCTCAAACAATAGGCGCAAGCGAGCTCATCGAAGCTCAGCTAAAATTTGCCATGTGGCAAATATAAACCCCTGGAACGACACTGTTATAACTTTTAATGCCAGTGATGAACCTCGATTCTAGACCGTCCGGGCACCGACCGCTCTGGTCCTTAGCCCAATCGTGGATGGCTTTCGGCTCACTAAATTACTCATGGACGGCGGGAGCGGATTAAACTTGATCTATGAAGAAACGCTCAACAAGATGGAAATTGATAGAGGCCGCATTGAGCAAAGTGGCACCACCTTCAGGGGAATCATCCCTAGTCGGGAAGCGCGGTGTGCGGGAAAAATCACACTTGATGTGGTATTCGGCACCCCGGAAAATTACAGGTCCGAAGAGAACACATTCCAAGTGGCTCCTTTTAGCAGCGGATACCACGCCCTTTTAGGGCGGGACATGTTTACAAGCTTTCAAGCCATACCCCATTACGGGTACATGAAGCTTAAAATGCCCCGGGCCCAATGGAATCATCACTCTAGCCAGTGATCCGGACGTCGCACTTCACGCCGAAAACAAAACCGCAACACTGGCCCTGGAAGCATTATCCGAAGCCCTAGCAGCCGAAGAACTAACAACGCTACGGGCCAGCGTGGACAGGGACGACGTGATACTTGACAAACGACCCAAGTCCACCTCATTTAAACCCACAGACGAGATAGTCAAATTCCAAGTCCATCCAACGGACCCCACGAAGACAGCTTCCGTCTGGACACAATTGAACCCCGCAATGGACGCCGCACTACGAGACTTTTTACGTGAGAATTGGGACATTTTCGCCTGGCACCCATCGGACATGCCAGACATCCCACGTGGATTGGCCGACCATAGCCTTAACATACTAAAGGGATATAAACCTGTCAAACAGACCCTAAGGCGATTCTCATATCCCAAACGACAAGCAATGGGGGAAGAGTTAGCCAAGCTACTCGAGGCCGGATTCATCAGAGATATTAAACATCCGGATTGGCTGGCAAAATTGGTTATGGTACCAAAGAAGGACAAATCCTAGCGCCTATGCGTCGACTTCAAAGATCTCAACAAGGCTTGCCCCAAGGATCCCTTTCCCCTCCCTCGCATCGATCAAATCATCGATGCCATAGCTGGACACGACTTGCTGTGTTTTCTCGACGCATACTCTGGATACCATCAAATAAAGATGGCAGAGTCTGACCAAGCTGCAACAGCTTTTATAACACCATATGGCCCTTTTTGCTTCAACACTATGCCTTTCGGGCTCAAGAATGCCGGCGCAACCTATCGACGCATGATTCAAACATGCCTGGAAAAACAAATCGGCAAAACAGTGGAAGCATATGTGGACGACGTGGTCATAAAAACTAGACACATTGAAACCCTAATAGATGACTTGAGGCTTACATTCGATAACCTCCGGACATACGACATCAAGTTGAATCCGAAAAATGCGTCTTTGGCGTCCCCTCGGGGAAACCGCTGGGCTTCATTGTTTCCAATAGAGGAATTGAAGCGAATCCGGCAAAAATCTGAGCTCTGTCGCAGTTGGCTATACCAACAGACCTCAAGCACATCCAGAAACTAGCTGGATGCGTGGATGCTTTGAGCTGCTTTATCTCCAGGTTAGGAGAAAAGGCATTACCTATTTACCGCCTCGTTCAGCGCACCAAACACTTCGTATGGACGGATGCAGCCGCGGCCGGACTCCATCAAATAAAGACCTTACTGGCCAGTAATCCAGTCCTAACGGCGCCGAATATCGGCGAGCCTATGCTACTGTACATAGCCGCAACACATCAAGTTGTAAGCGAGTGCTCGTCATCGAACGAGAGGTTGACGGATACAAATTCCCGCTCCAAAAGCCGATTTATTACGTATCCACGGTCCTCACCCCATGCAAATCCCGATACCCACACTATGAAAAAATAGCATACGCGGTCTTCATGGCATCCCGAAAGCTGCGACACTACTTTCAAGAGTGTTCGATTACAGTGGCCTCTGAAGTACCACTCAATGACATAATAAATAACCGCGACGCTACGGGCCGGATTGCCAAATGGGCTATTGTCGGAGTAATGGGCCATGGGTAGGCTCACCCGTGTCCCAAGATTTATCAAGACTTTGTGCCAGCTCCGCCTAGCTGGGCCCCAAGCCGAAACCCCGCCCTCTAGGGCCGGCTGGCTCAGCGGCCGGCTGCCAGAAGGCGGGTAACCCAAGACTAGGGCGCTCAGAGCGGCCGGCTCCCGCCGACCGCCTTCCAGAGAGGGCGGCAACGGGCAGGCGGCCACCTCACACTACAGCATGTCCGAGCCCCCCTTCGAGAGTACAAGATAGAGCATAGCTCTGATGGTAGCGTCGCCTCAACGCTTCGAGGCGGGCATGGCTACTGATGCTCCGTCTGAGCGGAGATCTCCGCACGGCGGGGCACTGTGCCATGTCTCCCCTGACGTCGCTCCGGGCAGGCGGAATCCTGTTCCCCACGATGATCTTTGATGCGGCACTGCAGAGGCGGGCCCTATCGGCGATGACCCCAAGGAAAGGCGAAGCTTGACGGGCGGATTCAAGAGGGCCGCCCCAAGCAGCGGCCGTCCCTTATACCTGGCGAGCACACCATCAAGATGATAAGACCGGTGTGGCTCAGTGGCCTCCCTTGGCCAGCGGGGGATAGAGCCACGCAAAGATGACCAAGCTCCCGTCACCAACGACACAGCTATAGTAAGCAGCCACCAACAAGTCGGCGGGGCCCACCAGGCGGCAGGCCCCAGCGGTCGGCGGAGAAGCCGGAGGCTGGACACACTGACAGCCGGGCCCAGCAGCCGGCCAGATTACCATTGTACCCCCGGGGGTAGGTCTATATAAACCCCCAGGCCACCCATGCAAAGGGTTCGACCCCATTAGGACTAGCCACCCCTAGAGCAGGAAGAGAGCTAAGCTTCGCCTCCTTCTGCCTCTAGCATACAGCTCGAGGAGCACCATTGTATCACTTGTGCCTTAGTGATCATACGGAGACCCAACAGAGCAGGACTAGGGGTGTTATCTCCTAGGAGAGCCCGAACACAGGTAAAATCGCGGCGTTCGTGTCTCGCCTTTATCCGCTTCGAACCTTGGCGACGTTCTACTCGCTCCCACCATGATAAGCCATCCGTTGGCATATGTCGCACCCAACCCTCGACATTTGGCGTCCACCGTGGGGCGAGGTGCACTGTCTCCCAGAGATTTGCTCTGGACGGGAACCCTGTTCCTTCCTGGCGAGCGAAGCCAGCCCAGCACGCCCGACGGTGTCAGCCTCGACGCGCTGCATGGCGCGGAGATCGCCTGCGCGGAGAGTTGCCTCGCTGACCTCGTCGGCGAGATCGACCTCTCCGACGAGCCGGACTCCGATGCAGGCACAAGCCACCCTGAGAGCCGCCTCGTCAGCCTCCTCGACCAGCTCCATGTCACCAGCGAGCCTGCTGTGGACCTGGAGTCTGTCGGCTCGACCGATCCGATGATCATCGACTCCGACACGACATCGCTCGATGCGTTTCCCACCAACGTGGTAGTCTATGACGAGCCGCCTCCTTGCAATTACAGCGGCGGGAGCACCGTCACGGAGGTGCTCGTCATCAACAGCGAGGAGCACTCGGACGGGCGTGTTCAAGATCCCCTCGAGGCCACCCTGTGCGACCTTATGGCGCCCATTCATGAGGGCGCGGATGCTGAGGTGCTGGAGGCACGCCGCCTTCAGCTTATCGAGAGTGCTGGCCGCCTGGCCAGCATGCGCCGGCTGTCGGACGCCTATCGGCCTTGAATGGACGGGCCGTGGCGCACGCCGACTCTGGGAGGCCTAGCCGCCTCGGCACAGTTCGGCAGCATGGCGCGACCATTGCCACCATGTTCGGGTTGGAGCGCCCCGTCTACACGACGCCTGCAGAGAACATCCGGGCTACCTAGGCGGTAATGGATGAGCTGAACAAGTACGACGGAGACGAACTCCGCCACATGACGAAGCGAGTCCAACAGCTCCTGGACGCGGCCGCCGTGCAACACGAGGCCGCCTGCCGTGCTGAAGACCCAGCCGGACGAAACAACGAGCCACCCCCACGTCGAGACCATGGGACGACCTCCCGGACGCCGACTGGTGGCGCCTGCGGAGGAAAGGGCAATGAGCCGACTGCTAGCCGCAGTTGGACACGCATCTCCATTGAGCGGGACGAGGAAGGCCGCCCTCGTGCAGTAGAGCAGCGAGGCGACCTACCGCCTCCCCCGCCTCATGGAGCGAGATACCCCACTCCGCCTCCTATCACGCACCCGACACTCGGTGACCGCCTTGGCCGCCGAGAAGAAGTCGGAGAGAATGATGCTCACCACCAGATCGATCGTCTCAACCGATCCCTGGCGCTTGAAGAAGAAGATGCACTGGGCCCGCCCTGCTTCGGCCCCCGAATCTGCGATGAGCCCTTCCCCAAAGGGTTCACCCTCCCACGAGACACGCCCAAATACACCGGCTCTGTGAAGCCGGAGGACTGGCTGGTCGACTACTCCACAGCCGACAGCATAGCAAACGGCAACAAGCGCGTTGCCGTGAAGTACGTCCCGCTCATGCTTCAAGGCACTGCTCGGACATGGCTCAACAGCCTGAAGCCCCGCAACATCAACAACTGGGTTGATTTCACCGAGGTCTTCATCCGCAACTTCACCAGCACTTACAAGCGGGCTCCCAAGCCCCAGCAGCTCTCTTTATGCGTCCAAGGGCCCATGGAGTCAACTCGTGACTACCTCACGCGCTGGACTGAGCTGCGTAACTCCTGAGAAGGCGTGCACGAGGTACAGGCAATCGAGTACTTTACTGCCGGGTGCCGAGAGGGCACCCTCCTCAAGCATCGACTCCTCTGCGACGAGCCCGAGACCCTCGATGAGCTGCTGGTCATCGCCAACAAGCACGCCACAGCCGACTCCTCCATGAATGCGGAAATCCTGGTTGACGCGTCCGGCAAGGTGGCACCTCAAGCGCCTCGGACTCCAGCTGGTGACACCAGTCGGCGACAGCAACCAGGTGACAACAAGCGAAAGGCCACCCAGTCGGCTTCCACTAGACGGCAGGTGGCGACGGTTGAGGATTAGCAGCCAGAAGGGCAGCCAGCCCCCAAGCGGCAGAAGGGCGGCAAGTCCAATTGGTTGCCCGCCTTCTCTTATGGGCAAACCTTGGATGCACCCTACAAATTCCATAGCGGCGCGAAGCCCTCCAACCACACCACTCGGAAGTGCCACTGGCTCACCAGAATCGCCAAGGGAGATGGACTCCTGCCTCCTCCGCCTGTCGGACCGCCGCCTCCTTAGCCCGAGCAGCCGGCGGTCCGACCAGTCGGCACCTTACAAGATGAGTACCTGGAGGAACACGGAGCATATGTTGTGTTCACCAGCGTGGCCGATGACAGACGCAGCAAACGGCAGCAACAACAAGAAGTGCAAGCAGTGGCCTCCAACACTCCAGAGTTCATCCATTGGTCCGAGAAGCCTATCAGCTGGAGCAGGGCCGACAACCCGGAAGTGATGCCTTCCCCTGGTTTGTACGCCCTAGTCCTAGAAGCGACCCTTGCAACGGAGAGGCGAGCAGCCCGTTTCTCCAGAGTCTTGATAGATGGCGGTAGCAGCATCAACATCCTGTACCGCGATACGATGGAGAAGTTGGGAATCAAGCAAAAGCAGCTCGTCCCCAATCGTACTGTATTCCATGGCATAGTCCCTGGCCTTTCCTGCTCACCAATCGGCAAGACCCAGATTGATGTCCTCTTTGGAGACAAGAATCACTTTTGCCGAGAGCCAGTTTGGTTTGAAGTGGTGGACCTTCAAAGTCCCTACCATGCACTGCTAGGCCGGCCTGCTCTAGCCAAATTCATGGCAGTCCCCCACTACGCCTACCTCAAGATGAAGATGCCAAGTACCAAGGGAATCCTGACAGTAGTCGGAGACTACAAGAAATCGATCGCTTGCGCTGCAGATAGCAACCGGCTGGCCGAGTCCCTCGTGATTGCGGTGAGCGGCTCCTCGGCCAGGTGGTGGCGTTGGCGGGCAAGCCGAAATGTCTCCCACACCCCAGAGTGAGTCGAGGGCTCGTTCAAGCCGGCCAAGGAAACAAAAAAATACCCTTTGACCCGAGCACCCGGAGAGGCACCTGTCATAGGCACTGAGCCTTGACAAGCAAATAGGAAAGCGAGCTTCGTCGTTTCCTCCGTGAGAATCGGGACATCTTCGCATGGTCCCCAAAGACATTAGGGTGTTCCGACGGATTTCGCCGAGCACAAACCACATGTCCGACGACGCGTAAGCGGTCGAGCAGCCTTGCGCCGCTGTCGAGAAGAAAAGAAGAGTTGTTGGAGAAGAGATTGCCCGACTCCTAGCAGCCGGATTCATCATGGAAGTATTCTTCCCAGAGTGGCTGGCCAACCCAGTCCTAGTATTGAAGAAGAACAAGTAGTGGCGCATGTGCATTGACTACACCAGCCTCAATAAAGCCTGCCCCAAAGATCCCTTTGCTCTGCCAAGGATTGATCAGGTGATAGACTCCACAGCCGGATGCGAGCTGTTGAGTTTTCTGGATGCATACTCAGGTTATCACCAGATAAAGTTGAACCCGACCGACAGGCTGAAGACCACCTTCATCACGCCGTTTGGAGCCTTCTGCTACCTGACCATGACGTTCAGCTCGAGAAATTCCGGCGCCACGTTTCAGCATTGCATGCAGAAGTGCCTCCTTAAGCAACTCGGCAGAAATGCCCATGTGTATGTGGATGATGTGGTGGTGAAGACGGAGAAGCGTGGCACTCTGCTAGAGGACCTCAAGGAGACCTTTGAAAACCTGCGCCGATTCCAGATTAAGCTTAACCCGGAGAAATGTGTCTTTGGAGTACCAACCGGCTAGCTTCTTGGTTTGCTGGTCTTAGAGCACGGCATAGAGTGCAATCATGTGAAGATCAAGGCAATTGAGATGATGAAGGTGCCCACCCGACTGCTAGACATGCAGAAATTCACCGGCTGCCTGGCGTCAGTCAGCCATTTCATCAGTCGGCTGGGCGAGAAGGCTCTTCCCCTATACCAACTCATGAAGAAGACCACTTTTTCGAGTGGAGCGACAAAGCGGATGACATTTCTCCAACTCAAGAAGATGTTGGCAACACCGCCTGTCCTGGCAGCTCCGACTAAGAAGGAGCCCATGCTCCTCTACATTGCAGCCACCAGTCGGGTTGTCAGCATAGTCATGGTAGTAGAGCGCAAGGAGAAGGACAAAGCATTGCCGGTCCAGAGACCGGTGTATTACTTGAGCGAAGTATTGTCTGCCTCCAAGCAAAACTACCCCAACTACCAGAAGATGTGTTACGGCGTGCATTTTGCTGCCAAGAAGCTGAAGCCTTACTTCCAAGAGTACCCCATAACTGTCGTCTGCACAGCCCCGCTTGCTGAGATCATTGGAAGCCGGGATGCCTCGGGCCGAGTGGCCAAATGGGCCATTGATCTGGCCCCTTACGCCATCTACTACCAGCCTCGCACTGCCATCAAATCACAAGTGTTGGCCGACTTCCTCGTTGATTGGGCCGAGACCCAATATTTGCCGCCTGCACTAGACTCCACTCATTGGCGGATGCATTTTGATGGTTCAAAAATGCGACCGGTGCAGGAGCGGCGTCGTCCTCACCTCTCCCAAGGCGACAAGCTTAAATCGTCTTGCAAGTCCACTTCGCCGCCTCCAACAACGTAGCAGAATATGAGGCACTCATACACGGGCTCCGGCTTGCCAAGGAACTCGGCATTCGCCGGATCCCGTGTTATGGTGATTCCGACTTGGTGGTCCAGTAGTCTTCAGGCGACTGGGACGCCAAGGATGCAAACATGGCGAGCTACCGCTTCCTGGTACAGCAACTCAGCGGATACTTTGATGGGTGCGAGTTCCTTCACGTGCCAAGGAATGACAACGAGCAAGCAGATGCCTTGGCACGGATTGGCTCTACCCGACAAGCAATACCAGCCGGCGTCGCCCTACGCCGCCTTCTGAAGTCATCTGTCAAGCCGTCTCCTGATTCAGACTCCATCTTTGTGCCGGACCCTCCGACGCAGTCGGATCCGACTTGGTGACTCTAGAGGCCGGCACAGGGGTTTTGACAGGTGGCCCGGGGACTGCTACAGCCGTGACCGACCTGGGGACTTCATAACCCGGCCCGGGGACTTCGGAGCCCGGCCCGGGGACTTCACCAGTTGGCCCGGGGACTTCTTCAGCGCAGAGACGGAAGCAGCCGCCAACCCACCGCCTCCCGGCCCAACCGCCCTCGTACAAGTCGCAGAGGTTGCAGTCGAAGAAATTGCGGTGCCTTCATGGGCTCAGCCGATCCTCAAGTTCCTGGTGAATAAAGTGCTGCCAACCGATGAAATCTTAGCCCGACAAGTACAGAGGCGAGCTGCAGCTTATACCATAGTCAGCAAAGAGCTTGTGCGAAGAAGCGTCACAGGAGTTTATCAGCGGTGTGTGGAGTCGGACCAAGGCCAAGCAATACTCAGAGATATCCATCGAGATGAGTCACGGCCACCACGCTGCCGAAACCTTTGGTGGCCAAAGCTTTCCGCCATGGGTTTTGCTGGCCGACTGCCCTGGAAGAGACCAAAGAGCTGGTTCAAAAGTGTCAAGGGTGCCAGCGGTTCTGTTCCAAGCCACACCTGCCGGCTTATGCACTCAAGACCATTCCCATAGTCTGGCCCTTTGTTGTGTGGGGATTGGATATGGTGGGACCATTCAAGACGGCCCGCGGGGGCAGGACTCACCTGCTGGTTGCGGTGGACAAGTTTACCAAGTGGGTAGAGGCAAAACCAATCAAGAAGCTGAATGGGCCGACTGCCGTGACCTTCATCGCTGACATCACCACGCGGTACGGCATCCCGCACAGCATCATCACCGACAACGGCACCAACTTCGCCAAGGGAGCCTTGGCTCATTTCTGTGCAACACAGGGCATCCGCCTGGACTTAGCGTCTGTTGCCCACCCACAGTCAAGTGGCCAGGTGGAACGTGCAAACGGCCTCACTTTGTCCGGCCTCAAACCCCGACTGGTCGAGCCTCTGGAGCGTTCGACCGGCTACTGGCTCGATGAGCTGCCGGCCGTCCTTTGGAGCCTGCGCACAACTCCAAACAAGTCAATAGGCTTTACGCCTTTCTTCCTCATTTACGGCGCCGAAGCCGTCATCCTGACGGATATTGAATTCAACTCCCCAAGAGTCACCATGTACACCAAGGCGGACGCCAAGGAAGCACGAGAAGACGGCGTCCACTTGCTGGAGGAGGGCCGGGTGTTGGCACTCAGCAGGTCGGCCATCTACCAGCAGAGTCTGCGCCGATACTACAACCGCAAGGTGAAGCCAAGATCCTTCACGGAGGGACCTTGTGCTCGGCTGATCCAGCGAACAGCCGGACAGCACAAGCTCTCGGCACCTTAGGAAGGCCCTTTTATCATCGATGAAGTCTTTGGGCAGCGATGCCTACTATCTAATCGATGCCCGAAGCCCGGCAGCGCAAGAGATGACTCGAGCAAAGAGGCGGAGAGGTGGTGGAGCGCAAACCTCCTCGAAGGTTTCTGATTGAAAGTATGTATCACGCTACCTTTTGTATTATGTGTAAAGACTCCGGGTCCCCCGAGAAGAGCTTGGGGGCTGCCATCTTTTTATATATATGATAAGTATCATGCCTATGAGAACGTGTACTCTAATTTCTTCCGTCTGTCACCGGGTTCGACCAGTCGGCCCGGAGCCTCACCGCCTTCTACAATACGCCGCCTCCTACAGCCGGACAAGTAGTGTGCCGGCACCAAAAACTTCCTTTGATAGAAGCCACAGCTCGCGGAGCGACTGCATGGCGGGCAAAGGTTGCAAAGAAGTTCCCCACACGAAAAAAAGGCTAAGGAAGAAAGCGCATATAGTAGAAGGCGGCGTCGCCGTCTGGCCGCTTGGCGGCCAGACGGCCGGCCTCCACCTTACTACCCAAAGCTCCGAATGGCTAAGTCCTAGCCCCCCTCACAAATGGCTAGAGTGCTCAAATTAGCCACGGTCCACAGAGCGGCCGCCTGGCTGGTGAAAGCAAAGCCAAAGGGTCGGTGGCAAAGGAAAAAACCAAGGAGAAAAAGGAAAAAAGAGTGGAGGTCAGCACAGCAAGCACAAGCAATGATAAAATATTTTACATAGATAAGGCCTCGGCGACATTCAAACGAGTTTGATATACACCGAGGTGGAATTGTGCAATTTAACAAAAATGTTGAGAATAGCAAGCGAAGCAGATAAAATCCTAAGGGCAGCGAAGACTCGGTTGGGCGGTGCGGTTGGTAGTGAAGGACTCGGTGGCGGTGCTTGGGTTGGCGTGGCAAAAGATTGGTGGCAGTGCGGATAAGCGTGGCCAAGGCTCGGCTGAATCTGGAGTTAGCTCCACCACTGGCCTGGCGGCTCCGTCTGGTGAGGATCACCGGCAGCGGCGGGGTGTTGGAGTCTTGGCGGGACGGTCAGTGGCATCCGTCGGAGAGCAGGCGTGAGTCCGCCCCCTTGAATACCTCGATGGCGGCGGCGTCTCAGTGCGTGGCTCGTTGCTTGAGGCCCGGTCAAGTTGGGGCTGACCGTCCGCCCCGACCTCCGGCATGTCGATGTCGCTCTCGTCTTCCTCCTCCTCCTCTTCCTCCTCCCCATCCTCCCCTTCGTCGCTGGAGTCGATGACTTCAGCAGAATCTTCGCTGTCCTCCGGGTTCAGCCAGAGCCACTCGTGCGGAGCTTCGCCGCCTTCCTCGACCACCTCCGGCACAAAGACATTGGTGTTGGTGAAGTCGGCGATCGCCACCGCCCTGTTGACGAGCTCGGCTTCCACCGTCGCCAGCTCCTCCTGCGCCTCGGTAGGAGCGTGGCTACTTGGGCTAGATCAAGCCCGGTACCGCCTTAGCAATTCAAGGTCCGTCGCGCTCCTTCCCGGGCTGTTGAGCCTTTCCAGGCCTCCAAGCAGCCGGCCACCACCTCCAGCCAGTCGGCAGTTCGACTTGGGGTGCGTAGAGCTGGCAGGCCTGGCTAGAGGGCGTAGACCGCCTGGGCTCCGGCGCGCTGGAGGCGGCGCAGCAGGCGGTGGGCAGGCCGAAGCCGCGCCTGGATGCTAATAACCTGTTCGCCAAGAGTCCGCAGGGCATCTGCGGCGATCTGCGCACCTCCCGCTCTTCGCTCTCGTGCTGGGCCTCGATCATTTGGATCGCGGCTACGGAATAACTGGGAAGAAATGCGCAGGCAGAGAAGAAGAAAAAAGGCAAAGACCATAAGCAAGGGCAGGCAGCTCAAAGCAAGAAACCAGGGGAGCAAGGCTTACCATCAACCAAGTCTTCGATGCTGCTAAAGCAGGCCGTCACCTGGGCCTCCTTGTCGGCCCAGGCAGAGCGTTCGAGCTCAAACTCGGCAAGGAGGCTGGTCTTCGCCGTCTCACGCCTTCTGTTTGGGCGCCTTGAGGGTTCCGCTTTGTTCGGCAAGTTAGGCGACCAGGCGGTCCGGCTCTATGCCGGCTTCTGCCTCAGCCTCCTTGCCACCTTGAGCGGTGTTGGCTTAGCCGGCTGCTGCTGCGGGGCGCGTTAACCTCGAAGAAGAAAGAAAGGAGAAGAAGGCATCGATCAGCGAAAAAGAGACAAGGAAAAAAGCGGCCAGGGAGATTCGGCTGGCTCGATGGTCGGCCGAATCTCGGGGACCTAACCCGCAGGCGGCGCGTGCGCCCATGGAAGAAGTAGTCGACAAGGAAAAAGAACAAGCGATAAGATTCGGCCCGACTGCTCGGTGATCGTATCCAATTCTCGAGGACTACAGCCAGCGGAGTGCGCCAATGCGCCCATGAAAAACGAAACTTATGTCGGCTTTCGGCGAGATGGAGCGTCTGCGCCTCGGCTCCGAACCTTGGGTTTTAGGCGGTGGCGAAGGTTGTGATAATCCTGCGAAGAAACATCAAAATGAAATCAGCAATCGACAATTACAAATTAAAAGTTCCGACCGCTTTGCTCGTGCCGGCCGAGCTTAGGGACTACACCAGTGGGTGCGCTTGCGCCCCCCCACGAGAGAAGCAAAGAAGACCATTCAAAAAAGAAACCAAAAGACAATTTACCCGAATGGCGGTCGCGACTCCAAGTAGGCCTCGTTGCAGCGCCTGGCGCCACCGCCTCCGCCGGAGCTTGGCACAGGCGTCAAGGCGCCTCATTCAGGTGCAGTCCGCCCCGTGGACCCAACCCACGGGCTCAGCGCTGGTCGCCTTGGTATCAAGGGCCGACAAGCTCGAGGCGCCGATCTCCTGCGGCCGCGGTGCCGAGGCCGCCTTCTCTAGATAGCGGCGCGTGGGAATGCGGACCGCAGGAACCAGGACCGTTGCCACCGTAGTCCCAAACGGTGGCACCGGCGGCGCCACTGGCTGCTCGTCCCTCGGCTCGCTGGCTGGTGGAGGCGGCGGCAAGGGCGGCGGCACAAAGACGTCCGGCATGGCTACGTCGCCGCCCCTCTGCTCCTGGATCGGGAAGTCGCCGCCGAATCCTCCGGCCGTCGCCTCGAAATCAGGCGAAGGCGGTGCACTGCTTAGGGGGGCCACAAGTAGTGGCTCTTGGTGGCGGGCGGCCTTCGCGAGCCACTCCTTCTCTGCGGCCTGGTCTTCCGCCAGCGTCGGCGCCCTCTCGGCAGACGCGGCAGACAAGTCCGCCTGCTCCTTGGCCAGGCGGTCGGCTTCCGCCTCATCGTGCGTCTCCTGCGCATTCCGCTCTGTCGCCTCCCAGAGGTCGGCGGCCGGGTCGATGCGCCGACTGGTCGAGGAGGTCGCTGCCGACCTGAGGACCGAGCCGGCGCCCGACATCTCAAGGGTCAGCGGGGCCCTGAAACAAGAAGACAAGTCAGAAGATTTTCACGACGGATTGATGAGAAAAAATAAGGAGTAAGGGAATGATGCTTACCCCAACACCATAATGGGCACCTTCGGCTGTCTCGATCTTTGAGTGCATACGGCGCGGTTTCTCTCCGGCAATTAGTCGCTTCTTGCGGGTTCTTGGGCTTCTTTGGGGCGCTGCCGAACAGGGTCGAGCCCTGTTTCCGCTTGCGCTTGCCGCCCGAGGCGGGCGGCCCAGAAGAGGGGCCAGCGCCGGTGGTGGCGGAGCTCCGGGCGGGGCGTGGCTCGTCGTCGTCTTCGTCATCGTCAGGCCAAGCCTCCACGCCGCCGCCTCCCCAGGAGCCGCCTGCTCCACTACTGCCGTCTGCTCTGCCGCCATCGCCGCCTGTCGCGTCGTCAACCAGGGCGGCCGCCCCCAAGTCGGGGTCGTCCACGTCACTCTACGCCTGTCCTTTGGAGGTTATCACTGGCCCGGGAGGGAGGCCGTGGCCTCGGACATATACATCTGCGACCGAGAAGGAATTGAGTCATGAAGAGAAATGAAGCAAAAGGAAACAGTTTGAGGGACAAAAAGAGGAAACTTATAGCGGGAGGCAGGTTGTGGCGAGAGTATGGCCGCTTCCCATACCGCCACTCCTTCTCCGACATCTTGAGGTCGGAGATCTCGTTTACCATCCGCGAGACTTCAGCTGGCGGCATCCCCTTCGTGCACAGCCGGCATGGATCACAGTGTCTGCCCATCTGGAAGATCGGATGAGGGCGGCTCTGGAGCGGGAGGACTCGGCGCTCCACAAAGGCGACGAGGAGGTCGGAGGCCACAAGGCCCTCCGACTCCTGGAGCACTCGAAGTCGGCCAATGGCGGCCACCGCGTCCGCCGACACCGGCCTCGGCTTGTACTTCCAGGAGACGCGGGCTCCGGTGGGGGGGCCGGCCTCGTAGGCCGGCAGGTTGAGGAAGTCGGCAGCAGGGTCCATGTTCTCGACGTAGAAATACGACTGCTGTCACATCTTCACCGACTGCGCCAGCTTGATGACGGGGAAGGCGTTTAGCTCGCCAGCGGTATGCGGCGTGAAAGCCCCGCCAGCCACCGTCTCCTTTGCGGAGGTGCCGAGCTTTCCATAGAAGAATGCTCCTTACAGCTCGATGGTGGGGAGGATGCCAAGGTAGCCCTCGCACACCGTGACGAAGGTGGAGAGCAAGGTCACGGAGTTGGGCATGAGATGTTGGGGTTGAAGGTTGTAGAAGTTGAGGAAGGTGCGGAAGAAGTTGCTTGCCGGGAGGCCGAAGCCCCCGCAGGAAATGCGAGCGGAAGACGACCCGCTCGCCTTCTTGCGGCGCTGGCGAGATCTCCGTCTCCGAGGGCACCCGCGCCTTGACAAAGGCCGCGTTGGGCATCCGGCGCATGTCCTGGAGGAAGGCGATGTGATCCTTGATCATGGTCGATCCATCGATTGCCCATAGCTCCATTTGGCGGCACGGAGAGAGATCGTCGGCGGACGAACAGCGGCAACAGCGCTATGGCAGCAGCAGCAGAGGCTGAGAAGAGAAGAAGAAGAGTGGGAGGGAGCGCAGGAACTTTGCCGCACCTCTCCCCCTCCCTACTTATAGCGCCCGGGCTATGTAGCCGAGGGGGCGGGACCTGGGGTCCTGGGATTAACTGCGCCCACATCCCCACGACCCCCTGTCTCCCGCGCGCATTTACCCCATCGTGAACAGTCATGGGGATGGCAACCGCCCCCTCCGGCGCAGTGAATCCACCCGGTTGCCGAGGCGTGGTAGTGGCGGGCCCGGCCCGGCGTCATGTCCCATCCAGAGCGTGGGGTGGCAGGCTTGCGGTGGCGTGCGCCCGGCGTGGCGCGTCCGTGGCGGGCGGTATGCAGGAAGCAACGAGCCGCCACCTATTTCCCGACTCGGAGTTCAAAATCAACCACATGGCTCCGCCTGGGCGAGGCCGGCTTGAGCAGTCGGCTAGCCGCAAGACGGATCGACATTCTCCCAGATCTCGGTGAGGGGGGAAGCCGCTGGGACCTCGCAGCCCCTCGACCATGACGCATCATCGGCTTCGGGGACTACTATCGAAGTAATGGGCCATGGGTAGGCTCACCCGGGTCCAAAGATTTATCAAGACTTTGGGCCAGCTCCGCCTAGCTGGGCCCCAAGCCGAAACCCCGCCCTCTAGGGCGGTGGCTCGCGGCTGCCGGGCGGGTAACCCAAGACTACGGTGCTCTGGCGGCGGCTCCGCCGACCGCCTTCGAAGAAGGCGGCAACGGGCAGGCGGCCACCTCACACTCTGACATGTCGAGCCACCCCGAGAGTAAAAGATGAAACCTGACTCTGATGGCGCGTCGCCTCCAACGCTCAGGACGGGCATGGCTGTAGTGCTCCGTACAGATGGAGATTTCCACACGGCAGGGCACTGTGCCATGTCTCCCCTGACGTCGCTCCGGGCAGGCGGAATCCTGTTCCCCACGATGATCTTTCGGTACGGCCTGCCAGAGGCGGGCCCTATCGGGCAGTGACCCCAAGGAAGACGGCGGAAGCTTGACCAGGCGGATTCAAGAGGGGCCGGCCCCCAGTAGGCGGCCGTCCCTTATCCCGAGGCGAGCACGCCATCAAGATGATAAGACCAGGTGTGGCTACAGTGGCCTCCCACCAGGCGGCGGGACTGTAGCCACGCAAAGATGACCAAGCTCCCATCACCAACGACACGGCTACAGTAAACAGCCACCAACCAGTCGGTGGGGCCCACCAGGCAGCGGGCCTCAGCAGTCGGCGGAGAAGCCGGAGGCTGGAGACACTGATAGTCGGGCCCAACAGCTAGCCAGATTACCATTGTACCCCTGGGGGGTAGGTCTATATAAACCCCCCAGGCCACCCATGCAAAGGGTTCGACCCCATTAGAACTAGCCACCCTCTAGAGCAAGAAGAGAGCTAAGCTTCGCCTCCTTCTGCCTCTAGCATACAGCTCGAGGAGCACCATTGTATCACTTGTGCCTTAGTGATCATGCGGAGACCCATGAGAGCGAGGACTAGGGTGTTATCTCTAGGAGAGCCCGAACACTGGGTAAAATCGCCCGGCGTTCGTGTCTACGCCTTATCCCGCTTCCAGGCACCGGCGACATTCTACTCGCTCCCACCATGATAAGCCATCCGTTGGCATATGTCGCACCCAACCCCCGACAGCTATCGAGCTCATACATTTGACATAATATACAAACCACGGCGGGCCATCAAGTTGCAAATCTTGGCTGACTTTTGTCGCGAAAGAATGAAGCGAACTCCCTAAAGAGTACAACCACGTACTCCAAGCTGGATCATGCACCGGACGGCTCTAAAATGCTGGCGGATTGGGAGCGATTGTAGTCTGGCGTCTCCACGGTGACACGGTCGATCGTCCTCCAAATATTATACTGAGACTCCAACAATGCGGTGAATCTGAGCTCTGTTGCATGGTCTTCAGATGGCAGTCTCTATGGGCATCCAACGCCTGGAAGTGCGCGGGGATTCGAACCTCGCAATGTCACAAATAAACAGAGACTTTGATGCCAAGGATCTGAAAATGGCGGCCTAACGTAATGTTGTCCTCAAAATGTCAGCTCGGTTCGAGGGGCTCGAATTCCACCATGTGGCTCGAGAAAACAATCAAGCGGCGGACATCCTCGCCCGCATCGGCGCTAAACGCGACCCTGTCCCACGTAACATATTCTTGGAAAGGTTGTTCAAGCCATCCATAGTATGGGAAGGGGAGTCCGGCAATACTAGCACGGACCCGAACACACCCCCAGATTCCGAACCATCAGACACAATCGGAGGCTCTGCCACCGAAATAACATCTTCAGCCCACGAAATCATGGCCTTCATCGCCCCGTGGACTGAGCCTTTCTTGGCCTACCTCAATAGGCAGGAGCTCCCCGAAGAACAAAATGAAGCACGCTACATTGTCCGGCGTTCTAAAGCTTACAAAGTCTATGAAGGGGAACTCTATAAGAAAAGCGCGACCGGAGTGCTCCAAAGGTGCATCTCCGAAGAGGAAGGGCGGCAATTCTTGGCTGAAATCCATGCCGGACTGGGCAGACACCATGCCGCGGCTCGAGCGCTAGTCAGCAAGGCCTTCTGTACAGGCTTCTATTGGCCGACGGCCCGAGCACAAGCACAGGACCTTGTCCAACATTGCGTCGGTTGCCAGCTTTTCGCCAATCAGAGTCATATGCCCCCTACCGCTCTCCAAACAATCCCCATAACTTGGACCTTCGCGGTCTAGGGGCTGGATATGGTTGGACCTCTTAAAGGGGGAAGCCATAAGAGAAAATACTTATTGGTCATGGTGGACAAGTTCACCAAATGGATAGAAGCCAAACCAGTCAAAACGGCCGAATCCGGACTAGTAATAGACTTCATATCCGGGGTCGTACACCGATACGGTGTCCCCCACAGCATCATCACTGATAATGGCTCAAATTTCACAGCCGATGAAGTGAAAACTTGGTCTTGACAAAATGGGCATTAAGCTCGACTACGCTTCCGTCTACCATCCCCAAACAAAGCGGCCGGTCGAGCAGGCAAACGGTCTCATCATGGCGGCATCAAACCCGGACTAGTGCGATCTTTGACAGAATCGGATACGCCTTGGGTCGAGGAGCTCGACTCCGTACTACTGGGGCTGCGGACCAAACCGAATCGCACCACCGGATATACACCATTTTATCTTTGTAAGGTGCGGGCGATACTACCTGCGACATAATACATGATTCGCCATGCGTACGCATGTACAAAGAGAAGGAAGCCAAGTTAGATCGGCAGGACAATTTGGATGCCCTGGAGGAGGAGCGCGATGTCGCAAAAGCCCGTTCCGCATTATATCAACAGCAGGCTCGACGATATCAAAGCAGAGAAGTGCGGGCCAAAACTTACAATATTGGCGAGCTCATCCTACGCCTACCGGAGAAGAAGGACAAAGTCAAACCCAAGTGGGAAGGTCCCTTCGTCATTGACAAAGTTCTCACCGGAGGAGCGTACCACTTACGTAATGCATCCGATAACAGACTCGAGCCAAACCCATGGAACGCAGCCAGATTCCGGAGACTCTACGCCTAACGCCGAACTCAGTATTTGTCTCCTTACTCCCTCCCTTTTATTTATGCTCCACCTCCCCTTTTTTTCTTCTTTCTCGACCTTTTTTTCTCTTCACACAAAATACTTAATACAATGCGGACTCCCGGATCACTCCGGACGCACTATGTGTGTAAGCAATACCTGGGGGCTTCCTATACAGAAGCTAAAAATAATTGCTCAAATGGCTTTTTGTCCATCACATATGAGTTTCTTTTTCATATGTGCCTTTTCTTCACCATTATATGCATCGATATGACTTAAGATGTGGCCAAGCTGGGTTGCCTGGCTCTTGTGTTTATACCCTAGATTCCCGTTAATTCGACTAGGGCATAAGGGGAGCACCTCTGCGATTGTTACTGCCGGTTCAGCTGGATGTGTACCTCAGACTGGGTGAAGCCGAAAGCTAGTTTCCTTAAGGGAATATTCGATCGGTGAACAAAAGACGTATTTGTTTATTACAACATAAATCCCAAGAAGTCTTGTATCCTGCGCCATCGTTCGTAGTCCGGACATGTGCATTGTCGCATGCGCTCCCAAGGAAAGGAACCCCTAACGGAACTATTCTCCCTGGAAGATGTTTCTTACTATCCATGTAATCTAACATAATTAGTTGGGTACTTGTCTGTTCAAGCACTTATGACCCCTACGCCTTGTCTCCACGCATACCCCATTCTTGTATAACTGAGCGGGTATTCGGACACACCCCGGACTATAGGATCCGGGGCTGAAGCGAAAAGGTCCGCCATGACAAATGATTTTAATCCGGCTAGGGACTAATTATGTCCATTAAATTACATAGTCACTTGACTGACTATATTCTTCCTCTATACCATCCAACAGGCTATCTAGCTTACAATCCTGTTGAGAATACTTGGCGGCTAACGGTACCTGGTCATATACCAGGCTCACGGGAATTTCTTGCCCATCGGGCCCCGTCGGTCCTACTTCGGCCATATGGTTCGGGTCCAGCTTGGTGTAGCGTGTCTTCACCATAGCCCAGGCTTCTCTTGAACCTTGCCAGCAAGCTGACATCTTCCACAGTCGGAAGCGCCGCCGTGCTTCTTGAAGCATATCCACAAGCTCCCCCATGCCGTTCGGCAATAAAGCGATGGCCACAAGGCTCGAGCAACACCTGCATCACTTGCCAAGCTCGCTCGTGCGGTTGCAAGAGGTCTTGCGAGTAAATCACTTGCGAGATGAGGGCATCTCCTCTTGAGGCGACCGTTAACATTCACTGCAAGCAAAATTCTTTCAATATACTTCCTCGCCGAACTATCATGCGGTTAAATGCAGGCACTCACAATAAATGCCGCGTCGAAGCCTTTTGTTCTCCTTCACGGAGTCCGCTAGTTGAGAGCGGACGTCTTTTAATTCCACGTCCAGCCGAATATTGGCATCTTGAAGATTGTTCTCCTCTTGCTTAACTTGTGTAATGATGCGCTCGCCAGCCTTTAGCTGCCTTTTTAAGATGCGAATCGTCATCCGTTACGCCCTCCGGATTCACCCCGGGATTGTCTGCAGAATTTTCTGTTAGACTAGTCATACCAGCCATTTACTAACTGGTGCATCTTCGCACAATTAAGACAAATGTTACCAGATGAGGCCTTTTGGGATTCCTCTAACTTGGCAACCATGTCCCTCAGCTGGGCCTTGCATTCCTCCAGCTCCCGAGCCAATTGTTCATTCTTATCTACAAGGGCCTGCGCATAAATTGATCCTTCAGACAGGGTTTCCAACTATTTCAAGTCTCAGGGGCTACTGTTATACATACTTGTCAAAGCTTCTTACCCGTATATCTTTGGTATACTGGTTCGTCGCTCGGGCAAGCCCGCCCTGAGCAGCTCGGACGTATGCATCTGCCAAATTGAAGGCATTAAATGCCTCTTCGGAAAAGATATTGTTCCAAAGCACGGCCCTCCGGTGCCGGTGATTCATGGCACTCTCCACTTTGGAGTTTGTGGCCGAAAACATATCCACATCCTCTGTTGGAGAACTATGCGGAACTGGCCCCGTGTACGCCTCCGCTCTCGAAGCTGGTTCTTGAACCTGGCTTGCGGAGGCGTGATTGGCGGGATCCCCGGATATAGTCTGGCTGCTTCTCTTCCAGCCAGACACAAAGGGCGCTGTTATATTTCAAATACTATAATCACAGGACAGGTTATTACTTTACCTCTGCAGCGGTGTGTCGACCCTCACCGCCTTCCTCTTGAGCCTGCCCGGTCCGGACGACCGTGGTTGATGAGTCCCTAGGGGCTCGGCCCCGCGCTCCGACCGTCGTCTCTACAAACAGCACGACGCCTCACGGGTAAAGCATAATACCTGAGGGGAGTCCTCTTCGAAGGATAGGGTTTCTTAGTTCGGCTTACACGCGACACAGGGAGCAGTCCGGGATAGTCGGCCGTAATGGCCACTGAGGCACCATCCCAGCTCGCTTGATAAAATACCCCGTTGACAAGCTCCACGGTAATATCCAGATCTTATTTGAGTCCTGGATCTAGGGCCCTTCCGGGGTCCTCTCGCTGCGGGGAGGGGCTAAAGATTCCTTTTACGGCCCTCGTCAGTTCCTGCTCGGAAACATCGATGCAGGCAATCTTAGCAGAAGAACGCTAAAGTAAGTAAAACAGGGAAAGGAATGACGACTTACCCACTCTGGGGGGTTGTACATGGAGAATCCGTCCCGCGGTTTAATGCGAAGGAATTCCTCCTCTTCCCCTTTGTATAAACCGGACAATATCCTTGCCAAAGCAGTGGCAGAGTCCGGACCCTTACGGTCGCAGCGGGTGGCGTCGTCTTCCCCGTTGAAGTGCCACATGGGCTTCCCCCGATATTGAAGCGGTTGCACTCCCCGCATTCCGCATATTGCCATGACCTCAACTATCGTCAGTCCGGATTTGGCTAGTAACTTTATCCTGCTCATCAGGAAGTGTATTTCCCTTGTATCCTCTTCTTGAGGGCCCCGGGGGCACCAGCTTAGGCGTGCCCTCGGAGGGGCGTTACTGAATGTGGGGAGACCTGTCCAGACTGAATCTGGAAGGGGAACGTCAACAATGTAAAACCACTCTGAAGGCCAGTTTTCTGGTGCCTTCTTAGGAGTGTCGGACAGGTATCCGGTCTCGGCAATGCGCCATACTTCGGCCCCGCCCGCTTGACATAGGGATTCTCCCTAGGTGCGGGGGACAAGGCAGAACAGCTTCCTCCATAATCCGAAGTGGGGTTCGCAGCCTAAAAACAGCTCGCAAAGGGTGACGTACCCGGCTATATGCAGAATGGAGGCAGGGGTAAGGTTGTGCAACTGGAGGCCGTAGAACTCCAGGAGCCCGCGAAGAAATGGGTGGATGGGAAAGCCGACGCCCCTTAGCAGATGCGGGATGAGGCATATACGCTCCTCTGGAGATGGATTTGGAGATCCCTCCGCTTGTTCCCCTCCGTCATAAGTGGCTATTCTGGCTCGGACTGAGACCATGAACGCCGGTGGGAGAAACCCTTGGGTTTGTAACTCTATCAAACGGCTATGAGGAACTGAACACTCTCCCCAATCCCCCGACTTGGAACGAGGAGGGCGAGCAGAAGAGCTGCGACGGCCGGCCATGTTGGAATGGTTTTTCGTGGAGCGCTCTGTTGGATGCTCGCTCAGGGAGGGAGAGTGAGATTTGGATCTCAGAATCCCTGTCCCTTCAAATAGATGGTCAGCCCGGAGGATCGAGGGTGGCAAATGCAAAAATGCCTTGGCTCCTCGCATTTGCTTGACATGTGGAGATGGTTATTATTGAGACACTGAAGCCGAGGAGTACAACATTGATGGGAAGCTGGACACTATTTGTCGTAACAAATACTTTGGAGTATTCGGAGATGGAACCCGCCTTGCAATGCCAAAGACAAGACTGCGCGTCGGACTCATCGTCGTTGAAGCCTGGTTCAGGGGCTACTGAGGGAGTCCTAGATTAGGGGGTATCCGGACAGCCGGACTGTATACCTTGTCCGGACTATTGAAGCGTGAAGATACAAGACTCAAGACTTCGGCCCGTGTCCGTATGGGACTCTCCTTTGCGTGGAAGACAAGCTTGGCGATTCGGATATTGTGTTTCCTTCCTTGTAACCGACTCCATGTAAACCCTAGCCTTCTCCGGTGTCTATATAAACCGGAGAGGTTGGTCCTTAGAAGGCCGATCACAATTACAATCATACCATCATAGGCTAGCTTCTAGGGTTTAGCCTCTACGATCTCGTGGTAGATCTACTCTTGTGCTACCCAGATCTTCAATATTAATCAAGCAGGAAGTAGGGTTTTACCTCCATCGAGAGGGCCCGAACCTGGGTAAACATCTGTGTCCCTTGCTTCCTGTTACCATCAGCCTTGACGCACAGATCGGGACCCCCTACCCGAGATCCGCCAGTTTTGACACCGACAATGAGTTTATCCCTCTACATCATGTCATCTTTCTTAATCCGTTACTCTGTTCTTTATGAACCTAATACTCTAGATGCGGGCAGGAGTCGGTCGATGTGCGGAGTAATAGTAGTAGATGCAGGCAGGAGTCGATCTACTTGTCACGGACGTGATGCCTATATACATGATCATGCCTAGATAATCTCATAATTATTTGCTTTTCTATCAATTGCTCGACAGTAATTTGTTCACCCATCGTAATACTTATGCTATCTTGAGAGAAGCCACTAGTGAAACCTATGGCCCCCGGGTCTATCTTTTATCATATAAGTTTGCCATCTACTTTTATTTGCATCTTTTACTTTCCAATCTATATCATAAAAATACCAAAATTATTTATCTTATCATATTATCTCCATCAGATCTCACTTTCGCAAGTGGTCGTGAAGGGATTGACAACCTCTTTATTGCGCTGGTTGCGAGGTTCTTGTTTGTTTGTGTAGGTGCGTGTGACTTTTGAGGAGCCTCCTACTGGATTGATACCTTGGTTCTCAAAAACTGAGGGAAATACTTACGCTACTTTACTGCATCACCATTTCCTCTTCAAGGAAAACCAACACAAGCTCAAGACGTAGCACATACTCAGGGAGAACACTTGTACCTTGAAATTTAGTGAGAGATCATCTTATAATGCTACCGTCAATCAAAGCAGAATAAGATGCATAAAGGATAAACATCACATGCAATCAATATAAGTGATATGATATGGCCATCATCATCGTGTGCCTTTGATCTCCATCTTCAAAGCACCGTCATGATCACCATCGTCACCGGCTTGACACCTTGATCTCCATCGAAGCATCATTGTCGTCTCGCCAACTATTGCTACTACGACTATAGCTACCGCTTAGTGATAAAGTAAAGCAATTACAGGGCGATTGCATTGCATACAATAAAGCGACAACCATATGGCTCCTGCCGATTGCGATAACCGTTACAAAACATGATCATCTCATACAATAAAATATAGCATCATGTGTTGACCATATCACATCACAACATGCCCTGCAAAAACAAGTTAGACGTCCTCTATTTTGTTGTTGCAAGTTTTACGTGGATGCTACGGGCTTAGCAAGAACCGTTCTTACCTATGCATCAAAACCACAACAATTTTTCGTCAAGTATGTGTTGTTTTAACCTTCAACAAGGACCGGCGTATACACTCGATTCAACTAAAGTTGGAGAAAGCGACACCGCCACCATTGTAATGCGAAGCGTCGGTAGAACTAGTCTCGCGTAAGCGTACGCGTAATGTCGGTCCAGGCCGCTTCATCCAACAATATCGCCGAATCAAAGTATGACATGCTGGTAAGCAGTATGACTATTATCGCCCACAACTCACTTGTGTTCTACTCGTGCATATAACATCTACGCATAAACCTGGATCAGATGCCACTGTTGGGGAACTTAGTAATTTCAAAAAAATTCCTACGCACACGCAAGATCATGGTGATGCATAGCAACGAGAGGGGAGAGTGTTGTCCACATACCCTTGTAGACCGTAAGCGGAAGCGTTATGACAACACGGTTGATGTAGTCGTACGTCTTCACGATCAACCGATCCAAGTACCGAACGTACGACACCTCCACGATCTGCACACGTTCCGCTCGGTGACGTCCCACGAACTCACGATCCAGTAGAGCTTCGAGGGAGAGTTCCGTCAGCACGACGGCGTGATGACGGTGTTGATGAAGCTACCAACGCAGGGCGTCACCCAAGCACCGCTACGATATGACCGAGGTGGATTATGGTGGAGGGGGGCACCGCACACGACTAAAGATCAATGACCAACTTCTGTGTCTGTTGTCTTTGGGGTGTCCCCTGCCCACATATATAAAGGAGGGATGAGGAGGAGGCCGACATTAGAGGGGGCGTGCCAAGTGTGGGGAGTCCTACTAGGACTCCCAAGTCCTAGTAGGATTCCCCTTTTCCTTTCCAGAGTAGGAGAGAAGAAAGAGGGAAAGAGAGAGGGAGTAGGAAAGGGCAAGGGGGGGGCGCTACCCCCTTTCCCCTAGTCCAATTAGGACCCATGCGGGGGCTCCTTGCCTTTGGCCTGCCTCCTCTATTCCCGTATGGCCCAATACGGCCCAATACTTCTCCCGGCGAATTCACGTAACTCTCCGGTACTCCGAAAAATACCCGAATCACTCGGAACCTTTCCAATGTCCGAATATAGCCTTCCAATATATCGATATTTACGGCTCGACCATTTCGAGACTCCTCGTCGTGTCCCCGATCTCATCTGGGACTCTGAACTACCTTTGGTACATCAAAAAACCTAAACTCATAATACCGATCGTCGTTGAACGTTAAGCATGCGGACCCTATGGGTTCGAGAACTATGTAGACATGACCGAGACACGTCTCCGGCCAATAACCAATAGCGGAACCTGGATGCTCATATTGATTCCTACATATTCTACGAAGATCTTTATCGGTCAAACCATATAATAACATACGTTGTTCCCTTTGTCGTCGGTATGTTACTTGCCCGAGATTCAATCGTCGGTATCACCATACCTAGTTCAATCTCGTTACCGGCAAGTCTCTTTACTCGTTCTGTAATGTATCATCCCGCAACTAACTCATTAGTCACATTGATTGCATGGCTCATAGTGATGTGCCTTACCGAGAGGGCCCGGAGATACCTCTCCAACAATCGGAGTGACAAATCCTAATCTCGATCTATGCCAACTCAACAAGTACCATCGGAGACACCTGTAGAGCACCTTTATAATCACCCAGTTACGTTGTGACGTTTGGTAGCACAAAAAATGTTCCTCCAGTATTCGGGAGTTGCATAATCTCATAGTCATAGGAACATGTATAAGTCATGAAGAAAGCAATAGCAACAAACTAAACGATCAAGTGCTAAATTAACGAAATGGGTCAAGTCAATCACATCATTCTCTAATGATGTAAACCCGTTAATCAAATGACAACTCATGTCTATGGCTAGGAAACTTAACCATCTTTGATTCAACGAGCTAGTCAAGTAGAGGCATACTAGTGACATTATGTTTGTCTATGTATTCACACATGTACTAAGTTTCCGGTTAATACAATTCTAGCATGAATAATAAACATTTATCATGATATAAGGAAATATAAATAACAACTTTATTATTGCCTCTAGGGCATATTTCCTTCACCCGGTGTCTATATAAACCGGAGGGTTTAGACATCTAGAGTTTAGTCACAATCATAATCTCATAGGATAGACTTCTAGGGTTTAACCATTACGATCTCGTGGTAGATCAACTCTTGTACTCATATTCATCAAGATTAATCAAGCAGGAAGTAGGTTATTACCTCCATAGAGAGGGCCTGAACCTGGGTAAGCATCGTGCCCCCCGCCTCCTATTACCATTAGCCTTAGACGCACAGTTCGGGACCCCCTACCCGAGATCCGCTGGTTTTGACACCGACATTGGTGCTTTCATTGAGAGTTCCTCTGTGTCGTCGAAGATAGGTTTGATGACTCCATTAATCATCTACAACAATGCGGTCCAAGGGGAGACCTTCCTCGCCGGACAGATCTTCATATTCGGCGGTTTCGCACTGCGGGCCAACTCGCTTGGCCATCTAGAGCAGATCGATAGCTACGCCCCTAGCCATCAGGTCAGATTTGGAAGCCTGAATTTTGTGGCCGATATCTGCGGAGACTTGATCTTCGACGGATTCGAGCCCATGACGGCTGTCCTTGGCCACCACGATGAACATGACCTAGATATATCATCTGGCCGCACACAAGAGCTAGCGCCCACGACCGCCCTGGCCCTAGAGCCGGAGCGGATTGCGTCGTCCGAAGACGGGAAGCTCAGCCCCGCCGCTGAGGCCGCAGACTCAACGGCGCTCTAGCCGCACACAGACCCAACATCGAGCTGGGCTTGTGTTTCCGGAACCTCGGACTCGTCTCCGGCCATGGACTCCGGGCCGCGTGCATCTGCGTCCATCGAACCTGATTGGGCATCGGTTTTAGAGTTCAGCTCCGCGGACATTTTCCAGCACTCGCCTTTTGGCGACGTGTTAAGCTCATTAAGATCCCTCTCCTTGTCAGGGGACTTTCGGCCGAACTATGTCGAGCTCGAATGGGAAGCGGATGAAGAAGAACTTCGTTTCCCACCCACCACCCACTTTGTAGCCACTGTCGATGACTTAACCGACATGCTCGATTACGACTCCGAAGATATCGACGGTATGGACGACGATGCTGCACAGGAGCAAGAACCACTGCCTACAGGGCGTTGGACAGCCACCTCCTCATACGACATATACATGGTGGTTACACCAAAAGAAAATAACGGCGATGATGAAAATCCAATCGAGGATAAACCTCATGAGATACAGCCAAAGCGCCAACGTCAGCGGCGCCGCTCTAAGCCACGCCGTTGTAAAAATAGTAATACCGTCACAGAAGAGGATAACACTCCGGACGGTGCCAAAAACAATGAAGATCCCGTTGAGCTGACCTCTGATAAGGAGGAACGGGAGGATGGGCGAGCCAGCCCTGCCGAACAGGCCGCGAACGAAGACTCGGAGGATAGAAACTACCTTCCGCTCTCCGAGGACGAGGTTAGCCTCGGTGATGAAGATTTCATCGTGCCTGAAGAGCCCGCTGAGCAGGAATGCTTTAAGCGCCAGCTAATTGCTACTGCAAGAAGCCTGAAAAAGAAGCAGCAGCAGCTTCAAGCTGATCAGGATCTGCTCAATGAAAGATGGACTGATGTCCTGACAGCCGAGGAATATGTCCTCGTGCGCCCAACCAAAAGCTACCCGAAGTGCAAACTGTTGCCACAGTTCAATGATGAGGTGCTAGAACCCTTCCTACCAAGGTACAGCATGGCTGACCGACCACCATGTGGCCGGGACAAAGCGGCACCCCAAGCCGAATACCATCCCACACTACCTTGCCGAACAAACAGAAATACAACAGCTCGGGGATATACACATGACCTGTGACGCGATTTGGAAAAGAGAGCAAGTCAGACAAGATCAATCTATGTATCATGGGGGCGTGCCTCTACGCGCAACGATGACCATTTGGCTGAACGTGACAAACTTAACCACGTCCAGGCCGAAAACCGCAGACGAGCCCCATCCGAGCTACTTCACGACTTGGACCGATATAGAGGCGCCGCACACACCCCTTGCTTCATTGACGAAGTAATGGGACCTGATTTCCCAAAAGGGTTTAAACCCGTAAACATCGAATCATACGATGGCGCAACAGACCCCGCAGTGTGGATTGAGGATTTTCTTCTCCACATTCATATGGCCCGCGGCGACGATCTTCACGCCATCAAATACCTCCCACTCAAACTCAAGGGACCAGCTAGATACTAGTTAAACAATGTGCCCGAAAACTCCATTGGCAGCTGGGAGGAATTGGAGGGCGCCTTCCTCGACAAATTCCAAGGCACATATGTCCAACCTCCGGATGCCGATGACCTAAGTCATATAATCCAACAACCCAGGCAGTCAGCCAGGAAATTCTGGACTCGGTTCCTAACTAAAAAGAACCAGATCGTCGATTCCGGACACCGAAGCCCTAGCGGCCTTTAAGCACAGCATCCGCGATGAATGGCTGGCCAGACACCTCGGCCAGGAAAAACCGAAGTCCATGTCAGCCCTCACGGCACTCATGACCCGCTTCTGTGCGGGCGAAGACAGCTGGCTAGCCCATAGCAACAACAATACAAGCGAACCTGGCACTTCTGAAGCCAGAAACAACAACAGCAAGCCCTGACGCAATAGACATAAGCGTCGAAACAACAGTGATAGCACCGAAGACACGGCGGTCAACGCCGGATTCAGTGGCTCTAAGTCTGGTCAGCAGAAGAAGCCATTCAAGAAAATAATCCGGGCCCGTCCAGTCTGGACCGCATACTCGATCGACCATGCCAAATCCATGGCACTCCTGATAAACCAGCCAATCATACCAACAGTGAATGCTGGGTTTTCAAACAGGACGGTAGGCTAAATGCCGAGAATAAGGAGAAAGGGTTGCAAAGCGATGACGATGACGAGGAACCCCGACCACCGAACACAGGGGGATAGAAGAAATCCCCCCCCCCCCAAGTCTAAACGGTGAATATGATATACGCCACCCATATCCCTAAGAAGGAGCGCAAGCGTGCACTCAGGGACGTCTACGCGATGGAGCCAGTCGCCCCAAAGTTCAACCCATGGTCCTCTTGTCCGATCACATTTGATCGCAGGGACCACCCGACTAGTATCTGTCATGGTAGTTCAGACGCACTAGTCCTTGACCCAATTATTGATGGATTTCATCTCACGCGAGTCCTCATGGATGGTGGCAGCAGCCTGAACCTGCTCTATCAGGATACAGTGTGCAAAATGGGTATCGATCCCTCAAGGATCAAGCCCACTAAAACCACCTTTAAAGGTGTCATACCACATGTAGAGGCCTGCTGTACGGGCTCAATCACACTGGAAGTGGTCTTCGGATCCCCAGATAATTTCCGAAGCAAAGAGTTAATCTTCGATATCGTCCCTTTAAGTAGTGGTTATCATGCACTGCTCGGACGAACCGCATTCGCTAAATTCAATGAGGTGACGCACTACGCCTACCTCGAGCTCAAGATGCACGGACCACGTGGTGTAAAAACGGTCAATAGAAATACGGAGCGCTCCCTCCGTACGGAGGAGCACACCGCGACCCTTGCAGCAGAAGTATAGAATAGCCTTTTTAGGCTGAACCTCAATTCGGCAGTGAAGCCCCCGGACACTGATGACCCACAAGTATAGGGCATATATCATAGTCCTTTCGATAAGTAAGAGTGCCGAACCCAACGAGGAGCAGAAGGAAATGACAAGCGGTTTTCAGTAAGGAATTCTCTAAAAGCACTGAAATTGTAGGTAACAGATAGTTTTGTGATAAGATAATTCATAACGGGTAACAAGCAATGAAAGTAAATAAAGTGCAGCAAGGTGGTCCAATCCTTTTTGTAGCAAAGGACAAGCCTGGACAATTTCTTATAATGAGAAAAGCGCTCCTGAAGACACATGGGAATTATCGTCAAGCTAGTTTTCATCACGCCCATATGATTCGCGTTCGGTACTTTGATAATTTGATATGTGGGTGGACCGGTGCTTGGGTGCTGCCCTTTCTTGGACAATCATCCACTTATGATTAACCCTATTGCAAGCATCCGCAACTACAAAATAAGTATTAAGGTTAACCTAACCATAGCATGAAACTAGTGGATCCAAATCAGCCCCTTACGAAGCAACGCATAAACTAGGGTTTAAGCTTTTGTCACTCTAGCAACCCATCATCTACTTATTACTTCCCAATGCCTTCCTCTAGGCACAAATAATGGTGAAGTGTCATGTAGTCTACGTTCACATAACACCACTAGAGGAGAGACAACATACATCTCATCAAAATATCGAACGAATACCAAATTCGTATGACTACAAATAGCAAGACTTCACCCATGTCCTCAGGAACAAACGTAACTACTCACAAACCATATTCATGTTCATAATCAGAGGAGTACTAATATGCATTAAGGATCTAAACATATGATCTTCCACCAAAAAAACCAATTAGCATCAACTACAAGGAGTAATCAACACTACTAGCAACCCACAGGTACCAATTTGTGGTTTTGATAAAAGATTGGATACAAGAGATGAACTAGGTTTTGAGAGGAGATGGTGCTGGTGAAGATGTTGATGGAGATTGACCCCCTCCCCATGAGAGGATCGTTGGTGATGACGATGGTGATGATTTCCCCCTCCCGGAGGGAAGTTTCCCCGGCAGAACAGCTCCGTCGGAGCCCTAGATTGGTTCCGCCAAGGTTCCGCCTCGTGGCGGCGGAGTTTCGTCCCTTAAGCTTGCTTATGATTTTTTCCAGGGTAAGAGACCTCATATAGCAGAAGATGGGCACCGAGGTCCACCAGGGGGCCCACGAGACAGGGGGGCGCCCAGTAGGGGTGAGCGCGCCCCCACCCTCGTGGCTAGGGTGTGGGCCCCCTCTGATACTTTCTTTGCTCAATAATTCTTATTAATTCCAAAAATGACTTTCGTGGAGTTTCAGGACTTTTGCAGTTGTGTAGAATAGGTTTCCAATATTTGCTCCTTTTCCAGCCCAGAATTCCAGCTATCGGCATTCTCCCTCTTCATGATAACCCTTGTAAAATAAAAGAGAATAGCCATAAGTATTGTGACATAACGTGTAATAACAACCCATAATACAATAAATATTGATATAAAAGCATGATGCAAAATGGACGTATCAACTCCCCCAAGCTTAGACCTCGCTTGTCCTCAAGCGGAAGCCAAAATCGAAAAATATGTCCACATGTTTAGAGATAGAGTGTCGATAAAAATAAAATACGGACATGAGGGCATCATGATCATTCTTATAACAGCAACATATATAGATTTTGTCATATGATTTCTTATGCTCAAGTAACAAACTATTCACAATGTCAAGTATAGTTCAGAAACTTCATTAAGAACTAACAAAATATAATCTCAGTCATTGAAGCAATTGCAATTTATCATAACATCGGAAAGAGTCAAGAGTAGAGCTTTTCAGCAAGTCCACATACTCAACTATCATATAATCTTCTACAATTGCTAACACTCATGCAATTCGTATGTTTCTGGAGTCTTTACCGAAAAAGAGAAAGATAGGGGCTTATAGTGTTGCCTCCCGATGTATTCACCTTTGGGTGATGTCAACACAAATAGTTCGTGCTAACTTACATCCAATTGGATATATATATCAGGATCTTTCCCACATGAGGTGCTTGCCAAAGGGAAAAAATGGGAAAGGTGATGATCACCTTGACTCTTGCATAATGTAAAGACATAAAGTAAAAGATAGGCCCTTCGCAGAGGGAAGCAGAGGTTGTCATGTGCTTTTAGGGTTGGATGCACAAAATCTTAATGCAAAAGAACGTCACTTTATATTGCCACTTGTGATATGAACCATTATTATGCAGTCCGTCGCTTTTATTACTTCCATATCACACGATCGTATAAAGCTTATTTTCTCCACACTAATAAGTCATACATATTTAGAGAGCAATTTTTATTGCTTGCAACATGACAACTTACTTGAAGGATCTTACTCAATCCATAGGTAGGTATGGTGGACTCTCATGGCAAAACTGGTTTAAGGATATTTGGAAGCACAAGTAGTATCTCTACTTGGTGCAAGGAATTTGGCTAGCATGAGGGGGAAAGGCAAGCTCAACATGTTGGACGATCCATGACAATATACTTTAATTGAGATGTGAGAAAACATAACCCATTACGTTGTCTTCCTTGTCCAACATCAACTCTTTAGCATGTCATACTTAATGAGTGCTCACAGTCATAAAAGATGTCCAAGATAGTATATTTATATGTGAAAACCTCTCTTTCTTTATTACTTCCTATTAATTGCAACGATGACCAAAACTATGTTTGTCAACTCTCAACAACTTTTAAGCATCATACTCTTTATGTGTGAAGTCATTACTATCCATAAGATCAATATGAACTCTTTTATTCTTTTTATTCTTTCTATTTTCTCAAGATCATAGCAAGATAGCAAAGTCCTTGATTCAACACTAATCTTTATTATATAGCTCACGGACTTGATTACATAGAGGGATCATAAAGCAAAAACTCAAAACTAATTAGTACCAAAGCTTTATTCTACTAGATCCAGATATTACTAAAAGGATCGAACTAAGAAAAATAGTAAAGATAGGAGTGTGCTGGTGATACGATACCGGGGCACCTCCCCCAAGCTTGGCAGTTGCCAAGGGGAGTGCCCATACCCCTGTGAAGAAGGAGTTGATGATGATGTAGGCTTGTCGTCCGTCTTCCAAGGCATAGGCTCACCATCATAGAAGGATGATCGAGTCTCCGGGATCCTCAAATTTGCAGCCAAACTCATCCTCTTGAATCTATATTCATACTCACAGTTTTGGTTTTGCAGGTCATAGATCTGGGCTTGGAGGTGCTCGATTTTCTCATGAAGCTTGAAGATGGTATCCCTAATGTTCTTGGCGTATAGCTTGTGGTTGTTGGTGAATTTCATGATCATCATCTGGTTGGCGTTGAAGCCACGCTCCACCATCTCTTGGCACTTGAAAACTTGTTGTTCCATAGCTTCGAGCTTTCTCTCCATGCTTCCGGTACGCCTTGGTCCCTCCACATCGCGGATGTGCAGCACCCCCTCACGCATCTCAATGGTTTGAGGGTGTTGCAGCACCTCCGCGAGATAGGGGTTGATAACCGTCTCGAAAAACTTGTCCTTGGGAGCGCTTGGAGACGTCATGGTGCTCTAGATCTGTCAGAAAAACAGCTCGAAACAAAAACAGAAGATTTTTGCGTGATACGGTGGTCAAAACCTTCGGCAGATTATATAATGAATTTTTACCGAGCAAAAGAGGTAATGTGCAAGAAAACAGAGTCCGGAGGGCACACGATGTGCCCACGAGGCAAGGGCGCGTGCCCAGTAAGGGTGGGCACGCCCTCCACCCTCGTGGAGGCCTCGTGGCTTTTCCGGACTACTTCTTATTTTCCTAAATTCTTAAATATTCCAAAACGGAGAAAAATTGTCATTAGAATTGTTGTGGAGTCGGTTTACTTACTGTACCACATACCTATTCCTTTTCGGAGTCTGAGACGTTCTGGAAAGTGTCCCTTATGTATTCCTCCGGGGTTATGGTTTCAACAATATTAGTTTCAACATTTATTGGATTACCCGAGATATAATGTTTGATTCTTTGATCATTCACCACCTTCGGATTTGTGCCTTCGAAGTTGTTGATTTTTATGGCACCGGAACGATAGACCTCCTCGATAACGTAAGGACCTTCCCATTTAGAGAGAAGTTTTCCTGCAAAAAATCTTAAACGAGAGTTGAATAGCAACACATAATCACCTACGTTAAACTCACGCTTTTGTATCCTTTTGTCATGCCATCTTTTGACTTTTTCTTTGAACAGCTTGGCATTCTCATAAGCTTGGGTTCTCCATTCATCAAGTGAGCTAATATCAAATAACCTCTTCTCACCAGCAAGTTTGAAATCATAGTTGAGCTCTTTAATGGCCCAATATGCCTTATGTTCAAGTTCGAGAGGTAAGTGACATGCTTTTCCATAAACTATTTTAGCTGGAGACATACCCATAGGATTCTTATATGCAGTTCTATAGGCCCATAATGCATCATCAAGTTTCTTGGACCAATTCTTTCTAGATCTATTAACAGTCTTTTGCAAAATTAATTTGAGCTTTCTATTGCTCAACTCTACTTGACCACTAGACTGTGGGTGATAATGAGATGCAATTCTATGATTAACATCATACTTAGCAAGCATCTTATGGAAAGCACCATGAATAAAATGTGGACCACCATCAGTCATGAGATATCTAGGGACTCCAAACCTCGGAAAAATAACTTCTTTAAGCATCTTAATAGAGGTGTTATGATCAGCACTACTAGTTGGAATAGCTTCTACCCACTTAGTAACGTAATCTACAGCAACTAAAATATGTGTATATCCATTAGAGGCAGGAAAAGTTCCCATATAATCAAAGCCCCAAACATCAAACGGTTCAATAACAAGAGAATAATTCATAGGCATTTCTTGACGTCTACTAATATTACCAATTCTTTGACATTCATCACAAGACAAGACAAACTTACGGGCATCTTTGAAGAGAGTAGGCCAATAAAAACCAGATTGCAATACCTTATGTGCAGTTCTATCTCCAGTGTGGTGTCCTCCATATGATTCGGAGTGACACTTGCGTAGGATCTGTTCCTGTTCATGCTCAGGTACACAACGTCTAATAACACCATCTACTCATTTATAAAGTGTGGGTCATCCCAGAAGTAATGTCTTAAATCATAAAAGAACTTTTTCTTTTGCTGGTATGTGAAGGTAGGTGGTATAAATTTAGCAACAATGTAATTAGCATAATCAGCATACCATGGAGCAGTACGAGAAGCATTAATGACCGCTAATTGTTCATCGGGAAAGCTATCATCTATAGGTAGTGGGTCATCAAGAACATTCTCTAACCTAGACAAGTTGTCTGCAATGGGGTTCTCAGCTCCCGTTCTATCAATAATATGCAAATCAAATTCTTGGAGCAAGAGGACCGATCTAATAAGTCTAGGCTTAGCATCTTTCTTTTCCATAAGATATTTAATAGCAGCATGATCAGCGTGAATAGTTACTTTAGAATCAACAATATAAGGTCTGAACTTATCACATGCAAATACAACTGCTAAGAATTCTTTTTCAGTAGTAGCATAATTTCTCTAGGCAGTGTCTAGAGTTTTACTATCGTACTGGATAACATTTAATTTCTTATCAACTCTTTTCCCTAGAACAACACCTACAACATAATCACTAGCATCATGATATGTCTCCAACGTATCTACTTTTCCAAACACTTTTGCCCTTGTTTTGGACTCTAACTTGCATGATTTGAATGAAACTAACCCGGACTGACGCTGTTTTCAGCAGAACTGCCATGATGTTGTTTTATGTGTAGAAAACAAAAGTTCTCAGAATGTCCTAAAAATCCACGGAGGCACTTTTTGGAAAATATAAAAAATACTGGCGAAAGAATCAACACCAGGGGGCCCACACCCTGTCCACAAGGGTGGGGGCGCACCCTCCCCCTGGGAGCACCCCCTGTCTCGTGGGCCCCTGAGGCTCTGCCGACCTCAACTCCAACTCCATATATTCCGTCTCGCGGAGAAAAAAATCAGAGAGAAAGTTTCATCGCGTTTTACGACACGGAGCCGCCGCCAAGCCCTAATCTCTCTCATGAGGGCTGATCTGGAGTCCGTTCGGGGCTCCGGAGAGGGGGATTCGTCGCCGTTGTCATCATCAACCATCCTCCATCACCAATTTCATGATGCTCACCGCCGTGTGTGAGTAATTCCATCGTAGGCTTGCTGGACGGTGATGGGTTGGATGAGATTTACGATGTAATCAAGTCAGTTTTGTTAGGGTTTGATCCCTAGTATCCACTATGTTCCGAGACTGATGTTGCTATGACTTTGCTATGCTTAACGCTTGTCACTAGGGCCCGAGTGCCATGATTTCAGATCTCAACCTATTATGTTTTCATGAATATATGTGTGTTCTTGATCCTATCTTGCAAGTCTATAGTCACCTATTATGTGTTATGATCCGACAACCCTGAAGTGACAATAATCGGGATACTTCTCGGTGATGATCGTAGTTTGAGGAGTTCATGTATTCACTATGTGCTAATGCTTTGTTCCGGTTCTCTATTAAAAGGAGGCCTTAATATCCCTTAGTTTTGGCTAGGACCCCGCTGCCACGGGAGGGTAGGACAAAACATATTATGCAAGTTCTTTTCCATAAGCACGTATGACTATTTACGGAATACATGCCTACATTACATTGATGAACTGGAGCTAGTTCTGCATCACCCTATGTTATAGCTATTACATGAGGAATCGCATCCGACATAATTATCCATCAGTGATCCATTGACTACGAGCTTTTCACATCTTGTGTTTCGCTTATTTACTTTTCCATTGCTATTGTTACAATCACTACAAAACCCAAAAATATTACTTTTACACTTTTACCTTTATTATCATACTACTTTGCTACTAAATACTTTGCTGCAGATACTAAGTTATCCAGGTGTGGTTGAACTGACAACTCAACTACTAATACTCAAGAATATTCTTTGGCTCCCCTTGTGTCGAATCAATAAATTTAGGTTGAATACTTTGCCCTCGAAAGCTGTTGCGATCCCCTACACTTGTGGGTTATCACATCACACATAATTTCAAAAGGTAAATTCCAATCAGGTGGCCGAACAATAGGTGCAGTGATCAAAGCTTTATTAAGTATTTCAAATGCTTCTACACAATCATCATCAAAAACAAAAGGAATATCTTTTTGCAATAAATTAGTCATAGGCCTAGAGATTTTAGAAATGTCCTTAATGAACCTCCTATAAAAACTGGCATGACCAAGGAAACTTCGTATACCTTTAATGTCATTGGGACACGACATCTTTTCAATAGCATCAACTTTAGCTTTATCAACTTCAATGCCCTTTTCAGAAATTTTATGCCCCAAGACAATGCCTTCATTAACCAGAAAGTGACACTTTTCCCAATTCAAGACGAGACTAGTGTCTTCACATCTCTGCAAAACTCGATCAAGGTTGCTCAAGCAATCATCAAAAGAGGATCCATAAACGGAGAAGTCATCCATGAATACCTCACAAACCTTTTCACAAAAGTTAGAGAATATAGCCATCATGCATGTTTGAAAGGTAGAAGATGCATTACATAAACTAAAAGGCATGCATCTATAAGAAAAGGTACCGAAAGGGCAAGTGAAAGTAGTCTTTGGTTGATCGTCTGCTGACACAGGTATTTGAGAGAAACCAGAATAACCATCTAGAAAGAAGAAATGTGTATGTTTGGATAGCCTTCTAGCATTTGATCAATAAAAGGTAAAGGGTAATGATCTTTCTTAGTAGCTTTATTTAATTTACGGAAATCAATTACCATCCTATAACCTGTAATAATTCTTTGCGGAATCAATTCATCTTTATCATTAGGAACAACAGTAATACCTCCCTTCTTAGGGATGCAATGGACAGGACTTACCCAATCACTATCAGCAACAGGATAAATTATACCTGTCTCAAGGAGCTTTGGTATCTCCTTTCTTACCACTTCTTTCATCTTAGGATTTAAGCGTCGTTGATGATCTCTAACTAGTTTGGAACCTTCGTCCAATTTAATTTTGTGTTGGCATAGAGTGGGACTAATGCCCTTAAGATCATCAAGAGTATATCGAATAGTAGCACGGTGCTTCTTCGGAGTTTTCAATAATCTTTCCTCTTCCTGCTCTGAAAGGTTAGCACTAATAATAACAGGATATATCTTGTTTTCATCAAGATAAGCATATTTAAGATTATCAGGTAAATGTTTAAGCTAAAAAACGGGGTCACCCTTGGGTGGAGGAGGACCCCCTAGGATTTCAATAGGTAAGTTGTGTTTCAAAATAGGACTCTGTTTAAAGAATACTTCATCTATTTCCCTTCTTTCATTCATAAACATATCATTTTCACGGTCTAGCAAATATTGTTCTAAATGATCAGTAGGAGGCACGGCAATAGAAGCCAGACCAGTAATTTCATCCTTACTAGGCAATTCTGTATCATGGGGTTGTCTACGAAATTTAGCAAAATTAAACTCATGAGACATATCTCCCAAGCCAATTGTAACAATATCCTTTTAACAATCAATCCTAGCATTGACAGTATCAAGAAGGGTCTACCAAATATAATGGGACAAAAGCTATCTTGTGGGGAACCAAGAACAAGAAAATCAGCAGGATATTTAACTTTCCCACACAAGACTTCAACATCTCTAACAATCCCAAATGGTGTAATAGTATCTCTATTGGCAAGCTTAATTGTAACATCAATATCTTCTAACTCAGCAGGTGCAATATCATGCATAATTTCTTCATATAAGGAAAAAGGTATTGCACTAGCACTATATCTGGCCATGGGCCGGGCCGGGCCGGGCTTGGGCCGGGCCTAAGAAAGCCCACGACAGAAAACTGAGGCCCAGGCCCTCCCGGGCCCTACCATCGGGCCTACTTTTCAAGCCCCAGCCCGACCCATCTGGTAGAAAGCCCTGAAAAGCCCTTAGGGCTTAGGGCCGTGGGCCGGGCCTCTTCTTTAAAATGCCAATATGCCAAGCCCAAGCCCGTCCAGGTCCTGCTGGTGGGCTCAAAACTCAGGCCCAAAGCCAGCCCATGGGCAAGCCCATCGGGCCTAGGCCCTGGATTTTAGGGTCGGGCCTGGGTGGGCCGACAGGGCCGGGCCTGAGATGACCAGGACTAACTAGCACTAGCACCTATATCACATGAGCCATGATAACAATGATCTCCTATTTTAACAGAAATAACAAGCATGCCTGCAACAGGTCTATGTATCTTAGCATCGGGTTTAGCGATATTAGCAGCTTCTTCACAGAAGTAAATAACATGCCAATCTATATTATCGGCCAAAAGATCTTTAACCATAGCAATACTAGGTTCAACTTTAATTTGCTCAGGTGGTGTATATGTTCTGGTACTACTCTTACGAACTACAGTTGAAGCTTTAGCATGATCCTTTATCCTAACAGGGAAAGGCAGTTTCTCAACATAAGTGATACGTCTCCAACGTATCTATAATTTATGAAGCATTCATGCTATTTTATTATCTGTTTTGAATGATTACAGGCTTCATTATACACTTTTATTTTACTTTTGGGACTAACCTACTAACCGGAGGCCCAGCCCATATTGCTGTTTTATTGCATGTTTCAGTATTTCAAAGAAAAGAAATATCAAACGGAGTCGAAACGGAATGAAACCTTCGGCAGTGTGATTTTTGGAACGAACGTGACCCAGGTAACTTGGAGAGCAAGCCAGGGGAGCATCAAGGAAGCCACGATATAGGGGGCGCACCCACCCCCTGGGCGCGCCCTACCCTCTCGTGGGCCCCTCGAGGCTCCTCCGACCGACTTCTTTTGCCCATATAAGCCTACGTACCCTAAAAACATCATAACAGAAGATAGATCAGGAGTTCCGCCGCCGCAATCCTCTGTAGCCACCAAAAACCTCTCGGGAGCCCGTTCCGGCACCCTGCCGGAGGGGGGATCCCTCACCAGTGGCCATCTTCATCATCCCGGCGCTCTCCATGACGAGGAGGGAGTAGTTCACCCTCGAGGCTGAGGGTATGTACCAGTAGCTATGTGTTTGATCTCTCTCTCTCTCTCTCTCTCTCGTGTTCTCTCTATGGCACGATCTTGATGTATCACGAGCTTTGCTATTATAGTTGGATCTTATGATGTTTCTCCCCCCTCTACTCTCTTGTAATGAATTGGGTTTTCCTCTTGAAGTTATCTTATCGGATTGAGTCTTTAAGGATTTGAGAACACTTGATGTATGTCTTGCCGTGCTTATCTGTGGTCACAATGGGATATCACGTGATCCACTTGATGTATGTTTTGGTGATCAACTTGCGGGTTCCGCCCATGAACCTATGCATAAGGGTTGGCACACGTTTTCATCTTGACTCTCCGGTAGAAACTTTGGGGCACTCTTTGAAGTACTTTGTGTTGGTTGAATAGATGAATCTGAGATTGTGTGATGCATATCGTATAATCATGCCCATGGATACTTGAGATGACAATGGAGTATCTAGGTGACATTAGGGTTTTGGTTGATTTGTGTCTTAAGGTGTTATTCTAGTACGAACTCTTGAATAGATTGATCCGAAAGAATAACTTTGAGGTGGTTTCGTACCCTACCATAATCTCTTCGTTTGTTCTCCGCTATTAGTGGCTTTGGAGTGACTCTTTGTTGCATGTTGAGGGATTGTTATATGATCTATCTATGTTATTATTGTTGAGAGAACTTGCACTAGTGAAAGTATGAACCTTTGGCCATGTTTCCTATCATTGCAATACCGTTTACGCTCACTTTTATCATTAGTTACCTTACTGTTTTTATAATTTCAGATTACAAAAACCTATATCTACTATCCATATTGCACTTGTATCACCATCTCTTCGCCGAACTAGTGCACCTATACAATTTACCATTGTATTGGGTGTGTTGGGGACACAAGAGACTCTTTGTTATTTGGTTGCAGGGTTGTTTGAGAGAGACCATCTTCATCCTACGCCTCCCACGGATTGATAAACCTTAGGTCATCCACTTGAGGGAAATTTGCTACTGTCCTACAAACATGTGCACTTGCAGGCCCAACAACGTCTACAAGAAGAAGGTCGTGTAGTAGACATCAATAAGTAGTAGGAACAATAGGATCGTTATAAGTGATAGTCTTTTCTTCAACTGTAATAGGTGCAACTACTTTTACTTCAGTGGGAGGATTATATTTAAACCACTTCTCCTTAGGGAGATCAACGTGAGTAGCAAAAGATTCACAAAAAGAAGCTACTATCTCAAAGTCAAGTCCATATTTAGCGCTAAATCCACGAAAAGCATCGGTATCCATAAAAGATTTAACACAATCAAACTTAGGTGTCATACCTGACTCCTTACCATCGTCAGAACCACAATCTTTAGAGTTGCGTTTAATTCTTTCCAATAAGTCCCATTTGAATTCAACAGTCTTCAGCATATAAGAACCAGCACAGGAAGTATCGAGCATGGTGCGATCATTGAGAGAAAGCCGAGCATAATTTTTTTGAATAATCATATCTCTTGAGAGCTCATGATTGGGGCATGAATATAACATTGAATTAAGACTCCCCAATCTTGAGAGATGCTTTCTCCTTCGCGAGGCCAAAAATTATATATATAATTACGATCACGATGAACAAGATGCATAGGATAGAACTTCTGGTGAAATTCCAATTTCAATCGTTTATAGTTCCAAGATCTCATATCATCACATAGCCTATACCATGGCAATGCATCTCCCTTCAAAGATAAAGGGAAGACCTTCCTCTTAACAACATCATCGGGTATACCTGCAAGCTTAAATAATCCACAAACTTCATCCACATAGATAAGGTGTAAATCGGGATGCAATGTTCCATCTCCTGCAAAGGGATTAGCTAGTAGTTTCTCTATCATACCCGAAGGAATCTCAAAGTAAACATTTTTAATATGTTTACTGGTCGGGGCAAAGATGCCCCGAACAAGCCCCTCAAAGGATTAGTTTCCATAGTAACAAGTGACAGAAAATTTCAACACACTATATAAATGTTTCCTTTACCAAGTTCCACTCACCAAAGGCGCTTCACTCCCCGGCAACGGCGCCAGAAAAGAGTCTTGATGACCCACAAGTATAGGGGATCTATCGTAGTCCTTTCGATAAGTAAGAGTGTCGAACCCAATGAGGAGCAGAAGGAAATGACAAGCGGTTTTCAATAAGGTATTCTCTACAAGCACTGAAATTGTAGGTAACAGATAGTTTTGTGATAAGATAATTCTTAACGGGTAACAAGCAATGAAAGTAAATAAAGTGCAGCAAGGTGGCCCAATCCTTTTTGTAGCAAAGGACAAGCCTGGACAATTTTTTATAATGAGAAAAGCGCTCCCGAGGACACATGTGAATTATCGTGAAGCTAGTTTTCATCACGCTCATATGATTCGCGTTCGGTACTTTGATAATTTGATATGGGGGTGGACCGGTGCTTGGGTGCTGCCCTTTCTTGGACAAGCATCCCACTTATGATTAACCCCTATTGCAAGCATCCGCAACTACAAAAGAAGTATTAAGGTAAACGTAACCATAGCATGAAACTAGTGGATCCAAATCAGCCCCTTATGAAGCAACGCATAAACTAAGGTTTAAGCTTCTGTCACTCTAGCAACCCATCATCTACTTATTACTTCCCAATGCCTTCCTCTAGGCCCAAATAGTGGTGAAGTGTCATGTAGTCGACGTTCACATAACACCACTAGAAGAGAGACAACATACATCTCATCAAAATATCGAACGAATACCAAATTCAAATGACTACTAATAGCAAGACTTCACCCATGTCCTCAGGAACAAACGTAACTACTCACAAAGCATATTCATCTTCATAATCAGAGGAGTATTAATATGCATTAAGGATCTGAACATATGATCTTCCACCAAATAAACCAATTAGCATCAACTACAAGGAGTAATCAACACTACTAGCAACCCACATGTACCAATTTGTGGTTTTGATACAAGATTGGATACAAGAGATGAACTAGGGTTTGAGAGGAGATGGTGCTGGTGAAGATGTTGATGGAGATTGACCACCTCCCGATGAGAGGATCGTTGGTGATGACGATGGTGATGATTTCCCCCTCTCGGAGGGAAGTTTCCCTGGCAGAACAGCTCCGCCAGAGTCCTAGATTGGTTTCGCCAAGGTTCCGCCTCGTGGAGGCGGAGTTTCGTCCCGTAAGCTTGCTTATGATTTTTTCCAGCGTAAGAGACTTCATATAGCAGAAGATGGGCACTGGAGGGCCACCAGGGGGCCCACGAGACAGGGGGCGCACCCAGTAGGGGTGGGCGCGCCCCCCACCCTTGTGGCCAAGGTGTGGGCCCCCTCTGGTACTTTCTTTGCTCAATAATTCTTATTAATTCCAAAAATGACTTTCGTGGAGTTCCAGGACTTTTGGAGTTGTGCAGAATAGGTTTCCAGCACAGAATTCCAGCTGTCGGCATTCTCCCTCTTCATGATAAACCTTGTAAAGTAAGAGAGAATAGCCATAAGTATTGTGACATAACGTGTAATAACAGCCCATAATGAAATAAATATCGATATAAAAGCATGATGCAGAATGGATATATCAGACACCATCAAGCGAGTCCGAACTACTCTGCGGCGGGACGGTCCAGCTCGTCCAGAGCTTGACTAGCAATCCGGCCTCCATCACAGTCCCGATCAAGCAGCGACATTTGTGCCACGCATACATAACTACGCACTTAAAATACCATGGCCACGGACGAAGGCATAGCTAGACCGCAGTCCACAATGCGGCTCAACCGCCCTGGATCTGCATACCTTTACTTTTTCTCTTTCTTTCAGGTTTTTCTCTTCTTGAGGCTTTTCTAATAACCTGGTCATCGGACCCATCACGGGACAGATACACCAAGGAGGCAAGGAGCTTTGACATACAAGGGAATACCCAGGTGGTCTCTGCTAACGATCGCTATACCTGTTTTACATACCCGCACGCAGCTCGCTCTTGGTCATGGCATGTTAAATAGCCTTACTCGCTTATCGCATTACTTGTACAAGTACGCCTCGACGTATTAATCAAATCACAATGGAAAATAATTTGTAGCGTCAGCTTCTTACTTGATCTTTTCCTTGTCTTTGTATTTTTTTATCAATTGCATCCGTACACTCTGGTACGCATTACTTCGCCAGGGGCTTCATTACACCCCGCAATACGGCAATCAAGTCCGAACACTTTTACAGTACAGTTCGGTACCCCGAACTTATAACATTATATGCATCGGCTCTAAATCATGTCTTTGGTCAATAGTTGGGTTACCCGGCTCCTGTGCTTACAACCTTATGTTCCGCTATATCGGCTAGGGTAGTAAAGGGAGAACTACTGCGATTGTGTCCCGGTTCTTCCGGACGAGCAGCTCAGTAGAGAAAGCTGAAAACTGACTGTCATGATGCAGCGAGAGCTGGTCAGCTGTTCGCGAGGTTTTCAAATCCTGAGAGATTTTTTCTGCTTTATGCGAGGAATCAGTCTTCATCCGATTAGGCGTGTATAGCGCCCCAACTTCGGTCTTCCGAATACCAAGGGCTTCGCCAAAATTTTCATTGCCAAACTCCTATGGCTAAGTGAGGGTGATAAAGCTATCTAGTCCGATTGCCTTGTTCGTTGCGTTAAACACCTCCTTTAAGGACCAAAATTTGGAGTAAAGAATGTTTATATTTATGCCAAACACCCCTGTACTATCTACGTGGGGGCAGAAGCCGACGACTGGCCAACTCTCAGATTTTCATAAACGGCCGCACAGGAGGTAACATTTTTAAAACAAACAAGCATTATATTATATAAAGATCTTGTTTCATCTTACAGGACATGACAACATGAATGTTTTCAGGGGAATATAACATCCTTAGCACATTGCTCCGCCGCAAGGCGGGATCCCTCCAGGACACTATCGAAATATAGCTCAGGCCAGCGGTGCTCCTTGCCCTTAGGCGGCCCCTCGGTCATCACCTTCGTGGCATCCATCCTCGCCCAGTGCATCTTGGCACGGGCAAAGGCCATCCGCGCACTTTCAATGCAGACTGGTCACTTGATGACTTTGAGCCACGGGCAGGCACTGACAAGCCGCTTTACAAGTCCGACGTAGCTGCTGGGCATGGGCTCCGCAGGTCATAGCCGGACTATTAAGTCCTTCATGGCTAGTTCGGTTGCCTTATGCAGCTCGTCCAGCTGCTTCAGCAGGTCGCTAAAGTGCACCAGAAGTTCTGGTCCAAGGTATTGAGACCAGAACAGCTTCTGCCTAGAGCTCCCTTCTTCGGCTCGGTAAAATTGTGCAACAACTAATATGCTGCGGGGCAGATCCGTAAACGCCCCTGGAGAGCTCCAAATCCGGGTAAGTAACAGGAATGTTTCCTTCATATATCTGCTTTGCATAATGAAAGCCTTACCCGCCGTAATTTTCTTGGCCGCCTGGATCTCCTGGAGGGCGCCCTGTGCTTCGGCTCGGGCGTCTAGTGCGCTCTGGCGGGCCTTGGCAATTTCAGACTCTTGAGTCTTAAAATCGCGCTCCAAGGACTCGTACTTCTTGATGACGTCATGGAGCTCTTGCTGGACCTCGCTGACCCGGGCCTCCTGCTTCTCATGCGCGGCGCGTTCCTTGGCCGCTTTGTCCTCAGCCTCGGCCAATGCCTTATTGAGGGCCGCTACTTTGGACGTGGCCCCTAATAAAGTTCATGACACTTTAGTCAGCCCGAATCATTCATCCTTCCTGTATATACAAGCAGGTTACTGCGTACCTTGGCTATCCTCCAACTGCTTCTTCACGAGGCCGAGCTCCTCCTCTGCCCGCTCTAGGTTCTGCTTCAGTCTGGAGACCTCCGCAGTGTGAGCAGTCGCAACCAGCAGCGACGCCTGCTCATTCACATAGACACTTTATGTTAGACTCCTGCGAAAATTATTTTGATCCTCTGTTTGGCTTTTCTTTCCGAACACCGAACAGAGCATCAGGGGCTACTGTCTAATATTGTGACATTATTTTACAATTACTTACCTCAAAGCCTGTTAGAAGGCTAGTGTAGGCTTCGGTCAGTCCGCTTTTGGCAGACTGGACCTTCTCAATCACCGTACTCATAAGAGTACGGTGTTCTTCCACAATAGAAGCGCCTTGTAGCGCTTCCAGTAATCTATCCGGTGCCTCCAGATGGACAGAGGTCACCGGTGGAGTTGGCTCGCCTTCCTCATTCGAAAGAGGCGTCCTTCCTAAATCCGGAGCCGCTTGGGTCTCTGGAGTTGTATGCGGCTGGGGGCCGAATTGGATACGGCCCCCATCGTCGGTGCCCATGGGGGTTTGCTCCCCCATGTGTCCGGAAGCCTGGGCCTCACCCTCTGGCACCACCGAGACGGCCTCCTGAGCTTCTCCCGGACCTGGGATCCTTCGAGACAACACCTCGGTGTTGTCCGCGGCCTTGGGGGAGGAGGTCGTTGGAAGGGATGTGCTGTTCATCGCCGACGGGTCTAGCGACCGCTCCGAGGAGGAGGACAACGTGATGTTGGATTGGGCCGGGCTGCAAGTGCGTGATCCAGCACATTGAAAACAATAAAGTAAAATGCGGGATATATTACTGTGTTCGGACACTTACGAGTTGGCTAGGGGCTTGGCCCTGGGCTCCCACTCCCCGCCGCTGTTGGTGGCCGCCACAGAGTGATACGTCTCCGTCGTATCTATAATTTTTGATTGTTCCATGCCAATATTATTCACTTTCATATACTTTTTGGCAACTTTTTATTTTATTTTTGGGACTAACTTATTGATCCAATTGCCCAAGTGCAGTTCCTCGCTCATTGCATGTTTTATGTTTCGCAGAATATCCATATCAAACGGAGTCCAAACGGGATAAAAACAGACGGAGCTTATTTTTGGAAAATATGGAAAATTCCGGAAGAAAAATCAACGCGAACCAGTGCCTGAGGTGCTCACGAGGAAGGGGGGCGCGCCCCCTACCCTCGTGAGCCCACCGTAAGGCGGTTGATGCTCTTCTTTTGCCGCAAGAAAGCCAATATTCAGAAAAAAATCACGGCGAACGTTTCAGGCCAATCGGAGTTACGGATCTCCATATATACACGAAACGGTGAAACAGAGCCAGAACATAACGCAGAAATAGAGACATAGATCCAATCTCGGAGGGGCTCTCGCCCCTCCCACGCCATGGGAGCCAATGACCAGAGGGGAAACCCTTCTCCCATCTAGGGAGGAGGTCAAGGAAGAAGAAGAAGAAGGGGGGCCCTCTCCCCCTTGCTTCCGGTGGCTTCAGAATGTCGCCGAGGGCTATCATCATCACCGCGATCTTCACCAACACCACCGTCATCTTCACCAACATCTCCATCACCTTCCCCCATCTATATCCAGCGGTCCACTCTCCCACAACCCGCTGTACCCTCTACTTGAACATGGTGCTTTATGCTTCATATTATTATCCAATGATGTGTTGCCATCCTATGATGTCTGAGTAGATTTTCGTTGTCCTATCGGTGATTGATGAATTGCTATGATTGGTTTGAGTTGCATGTTTTATCATTGGTGCTGTCCTATTGTGCCCTCCGTGTCGCGCAAGCGTGAGGGATTACCGCTGTAGGGTTTGCAATATGTTTATGATTTCCTTATGGTGGGTGGCGTGAGTGATAGAAGCACAAACCCGAGTAAGTAGGTTGTTTGCGTATGGGATAAAGGGGACTTGATACTTTAATGCTATGGTTGGGTTTTACCTTAATGAATCTTTAGTAGTTGCGGATGCTTGCTAGAGTTCCAATCATAAGTGCATATGATCCAAGAAGAGGAAGTATGTTAGCTTATGCCTCTCCCTCAAATAAAATTGCAATAGTGATTACCGGTCTAGTAACATAGTCAATTGCTTAGGGACAATTTCACAACTCCTACCACCACTTTTCCACACTCGCTATATTTACTTTATTGCATCTTTATCTAAACAGCCCCTACTTTTTATTTACGTGTTCTTTATTTTCTTGCAAACCTATCCAACAACACCTACATAGTACTTCTAGTTTCATACTTGTTCTAGGTAAAGCGAACGTCAGGCGTGCGTAGAGTCGTATCAGTGGCCGATAGGACTTGAGAGAATATTTGTTCTACCTTTAGCTCCTCGTTGGGTTAGACACTCTTACTTATTGAAAGAGGCTACAACTATCCCATATACTTGCGGGTCATCAAGACCTTTTTCTGGCGCCGTTGCCGGGGAGTCATAGCGTGGGGTGAATATTCTCGTGTGTGCTTGTTTGCTTTATCACTAAGTAATTTTTATTTGCTGTTCTTAGTTGTTCTCTATCTTTAGTTATGGATATGGAACACAAAATACCAAAAAATTAGAGGTACTTGCTACTCATGTAGATGGGGTAGCTCCTAAAACCCTCGATTCTCATTATGCGAATGATATTATGTACTACTTTGATAATCCTGAGAAAACCCCATTCAACTTTACAATGGGAGATGATACGTCTCCAACGTATCTATAATTTTTGATTGCTCCATGCTACTTTATCTACTGTTTTGGAATATTGGGCTTTATTTTTCACTTTTATATTATTTTTGGGACTAACCTATTAACCGGAGGCCCAGCCCAGAATTGTTGTTTTTTGCCTTTTTCAGTATTTTGAAGAAACAGAATATCAAACGGAGTCCAAACGGAACGAAACCTTCGGGATTGTGATTTTCCAACCGAACGTGATCCAGAGACTTGGACCCTACTCCAAGCAAGGTGTGAGGCGGTCACGAGGTGGAGGCGCGCCCTGGCATGCCCCCTACCTCGTGGGCCCTCGACGCTCCACCGACGTACTCCTTCCTCCTATATATACCCACGATCCCGAACGATCGTAACAGAGCCAAAAACCTAATTCCACCGCCGCAACCTTCAGATCCACGAGATCCCATCTTGGGGCCTGTTCCGAGCTCACGAGGGGGCATCCACCATGGAGGGCTTCTACATCATCACCATAGCCCCTCCGATGAAGTGTGAGTAGTTTACTTCAGACCTTCCGGTCCATAGCTAGTAGCTAGATGGCTTCTTCTCTCTTTTTGGATCACAATACAATGTTCTCCCCCTCTCTTGTGGAGATCTATTCGATGTAATCTTCTTTTTGCAGTGTGTTTGTTGAGACCTATGAATTGTGGGTTTATGATCCAGTATTATCTATGGAAAATATTTGATTCTTCTCTGAATTCTTTTATGTATGATTGAGTTATCTTTGCAAGTCTCTTCGAATTATCCTTTTTGGTTTGGCCAACTAGATTGGTAGTTCTTGCAATGGGAGAAGGGCTTAGCTTTGGGTTCAATCTTGCGGTGTCCTTACTCAAGGATGAATGAGTTGCAAGGCACGTATTATATTGTTGCCATCGAGGATAACAAGATGTTTTTTTTATCATATTGCATGAATTTATCCCTCTACATCATGTCATCTTGCTTAAGGCATTACTCTGTTTTTACTTAATACTCTAGATGCATGCTGCATAGCGGTCGATGAGTGGAGTAATAGTAGTAGATGCAGAATCGTTTCGATCTACTTGTTTTGGACGTGATGCCTGTATACATGATCATTGCCTAGATATACTCATAATTATGCTCAATTCTGTCAATTGCTCAACAATAATTTGTTCACCCACCGTAGAATACTTATGCTCTTGAGAGAAGCCACTAGTGAAACCTATGGCCCCCGGGTCTATTCTCATCATATCAATCTCTATCACTTTATTTATTTGCTTTGACTTTTACTTTTTACTTTGCATCTATCTATCAAAAATACCAAAAATATTATCTCTATCAGATCTCACTCTCATAAGTGACCGTCAAGGGATTGACAACCCCTAAGCGTTGGTTGCGAGTTGCTATCGTTTTGTGTAGGTACGAGGGACTTGTGCATGGTCTCCTACTGGATTGATACCTTGGTTCTCAAAAACTGAGGGAAATACTTACGCTACTTTGCTGCATCATCCTCTCCTCTTCGGGGAAATCCAACGCAGTGCTCAAGAGGTAGCAGGAGACACGTTGGATCAACGTGAATACTTTAGGGATTATCGCTCGACACAAAAAGGGAAACTATTATGGGATAAATTTATTATGTTACGTTGGTATGCCTGGAATCTATGCTTGAGATATGATATTACTTGTTGCTCTAGGATGGAGGCTCCACACCTTCCCTTTTCATGCAAATTTAATGATAATGAAACCTTAGCTTCTTATGCTAATGGTATATATGATTACTACGATGTGGAACAAATAGAAGAATTTGTTGCTTTTAAGGCTGCTTTGAATCTTTCTTTGAAAAGTATGAAGCTTTAGATGATGATGCTTATAGGCCTGAAAATCTTGCTATACTTAGATATTGCTATGAAAATTATGAATACAATTACTATATTAATGCATTTATTGAGAAAGTCTCCGCTGTCCAAAAAGAGACTAATATTTTGCAGGAAGCTATGGAAGAAGAAATTGATGAAACAGTGAGCTCATTGGATGAAAAAGATGATGAGGAGAGCGAAGAACAAAAGGAGGAAGAGCGGATTTGCTACCCGTGCCCACCTTCTAATGAGAGTAACCCTCCAACTCATACATTATTTAATTCCCTTTCGTGCTTACCGAAGGATGATTGCTATGATGATTGCTATGATCCCTTGAATTTGTTTGAAATATCCCTTTTTGATGATGCTTGATATGCTTGTGGCCAAGATGCCAATATGAATTATGCGTATGGAGATGAACTTGCTATAGTTCCTTATGTTAAACATGAAGTTGTTGCTATTGCACCCACGCATGATAGTCCTATTATCTTTTTGAATTCTCCAAACTACACTATATCGGAGAAGTTTGTGCTTATTAAGGATTATATTGATGGGTTGCCTTTTACCATTGCATATGATGATTTTTATGAATGTAATATGCATGTGCTTGCTGCTCCTACTTGCAATTATTATGAGAGAGGAACTATATCTCCGCCTCTCTATGTTTCCCATACGCTAGAATTGCAAGAAACTACTTATACTATGCATTGGCCTTTACTTGGTGTGCATGAATTGTTCTTTTATGACATGCCGATGCATAGGATGAGAGTTATACTTTGTCATTACATGATATATGTTACTTTGTGCTCACTACTAAATTACAAATCATTGTTAATTAAAATTGGCTTTGATATACCTTGGGATCTGGGTGGAATCATTACTTGAGCACTATATGCCTAGCTTAATGGCTTTAAAGAAAGCGCTGCCAGGGAGACAACCCGGAAGTTTTAGAGTCATTTATTTCTGTTGAGTGCTTTCATATAGTTTAAAAACAACAAAAATAAAGAGGGGAACCCAAAACTTTTCAATAAAAATAATTATCCCCTTGTATAATTCCATTGTATTATAAAAATAATGTGCCAAGGTTTGCCTTTAGGATGTTTACAATGCTTGTTGGTTTGTACGGTGCAGGACAGAAACTTTGGCTGTAGTGCGCGATTTTATATTTTTAACTGAAACGTCAATTGGTTCTGATTCCTTTTGCACTGTATTTATATACAACTTGTTTATTTTTACTAATTATGGTAGAAGTTTTGGGGTATCAGAAGTATGGTGGATGTTCAGATTGCTACAGACTGTTCTGTTTTTGACAGATTCTGTTTTTGATGCATAGTTTACTTGTTTTGATGAACCTATCAATTTATATTAGTGGATTAAGCCATGGAAAAGTTATATTACAGTAGACATAGTGCAAAAACAAAATATGAATTGGTTTGCAACAGTACTTAGAGTGGTGATTTGCTTTATTATACTAACGGATCTTACCGAGTTTTCTGTTGAAGTTTTGTGTGGATGTAGTGTCTAATCGTGGATGTTCCGATGTGAGAATAAGGAAGAGAGGCAAGAGATCAAGCTTGGGGATGCCCGAGGCACCCCAACTAAATATTCAAGGAGGCTCAAGTGTCTAAGATTGGGGATGCTGGGGAGGCATCCCCTCTTTCTTCAACAAGTATCGGTATGTTTCGGATTCGTTTCTTCATGCATTATGTGCAAGTCTTGGAGCGTCTTTTGCAATTAGGTTTTTATTTTTCTTTTATGCACCATGCTGGTATGAGAGAGTCCTTGGTTGATTTATAGAATGCTCATTGCACTTCACTTAAATCTTTTGAGTGTGGCTTTATAGAATGCTTCATGTGCTTCACTTATATCATTTGAAGTTGGATTGCCTGTTTCTCTTTACATAGAAAACCGCCATTTGTAGAATGCTCTTTTGCTTCACTTATATTTGTTAGAGAGTGGGCATATCTTTTGTAGAAAGAATTACACTCTCTTGCTTCACTTATATCTATTTAGAGAGATGACAGGAATTGGTCATTCACATGGTTAGTTATAAAATCCTACATAAACTTGTAGATCGCTGAATATGATATGTTTGATTCCTTGCAATAGTTTTGTGATATAAAGATGGTGATATTAGAGTCATGCTAGTGGGTGGTTGTGGATTGTAGAGACACTTGTGTTGAGGTTTGCAAGTCCCGTAGCATGCACGTATGGTAACCGTTGTGTGACAAATTTGAAGCATGGGGTGTTTCTTTGATTGTCTTCCTTATGTGTGGCGGTCGGGGACGAGCGATGGTCTTTTCCTACCAATCTATCCCCCTAGGGGCATGCATAGTATTACTTTGCTTCGAGGGCTAATAAACTTTTGCAATAAGTATATGAATTCTTTATGACTAATGTGAGTCCATGGATTATACACACTTTTACCTTTCCATCATTGCTAGCCTCTTCGGTACCGTGCATTGCCCTCTCACCTCGAGAGTTGGTGCAAACTTCGCCGGTGCATCCAAACCCCGTGATACGATACACTCTATCACACATATGCCTCATTATATCTTCCTCAAAACAGCCACCATACCTACCTATCATGGCATTTCCATAGCCATTCCGAGAAATATTGCCATGCAACTTCCATCATCATCATATTCATGACTTGAGCATTCATTGTCATATTGATTTGCATGATCGTAAGATAGCTAGCATGATGTTTTCATGGCTTGTCCGTTTTTTGATGTCATTGCTACGCTAGATCATTGCACATCCCGGTACACCGCCAGAAGCATTCATATAGAGTCGTATCTTTGTTCCAGTATCGAGTTGTAATATCAAGTTGTAAGTAAATAAAAGTGTGATGATCATCATTATAGAGCATTGCCCCATCAAAAAAAAGAAAAAAAGGAAAGGCCAAAGAAGCCTAAATAAAAAGGGGGCCAAAGAAGCCCACCCAAAAAAAGAGAGAAAATAAAAAGGGGCAATGTTACTATCTCTTTTTCCACACTTGTGCTTCAAAGTAGCACCATGTTCTTCATGTAGTGAGTCTCATATCTTGTGCTTCAAAGTAGCACCATGTTCTTCATATAGATTGTCTCCTATGTTGTCACTTTCATATACTAGTGGGAATTTTCATTATAGAACTTGGCTTGTATATTCCAACGATGGGCATCCTCAAATGCCCTAGGTCTTCATGAGCAAGCAAGTTGGATGCACACCCACTTAGTTTCTTTTGTTGAGCTTTCATACACTTATAGCTCTTAGTGCATCCATTGCATGGCAATCCCTACTCCTCGCATTGACATCAATTGATGGGCATCTCCATAGCCCGTTGATTAGCCGCGTCGATGTGAGACTTTCTCCTTTTTTGTCTTCTCCACATAACCTCCATCATTATATTCTATTCCACCTATAGTGCTATATCCATGGCTTGCACTCATGTATTGCGTGAGGGTTGAAAAAGCTGAAGCGTTAAAAGTATGAACCAATTGCTCGGCTTGTCATCGGGGTTGTGCATGATGGGGGCATTTTGTGTGACGAAAATGAAGCATGGCCAAACTGTATGATTTTTAGGGATAAGCTTGCTTTTGCCTTGTTGTTTTGAAAAGACATGACTGCTTTATTGGTACACTGGAAGTATTATTGTTTTATGTCAAATGATAGACAATTGCTTTGAATCACTCGTGTCTTAATATTCATGCCATGATTAGACATATGATCAAGATTATGCTAGGTAGCATTCCACATAAAAAATTATTCTTTTTTATCATTTACCTACTCGAGGACGAGCAGGAATTAAGCTTGGGATGCTGATACGTCTCCGTCGTATCTACAATTTTTTATTGTTCCATGCCAATGTTATTCACTTTCATATATACTTTTTGGCAACTTTTTATATTATTTTTGGGACTAACTTATTGATCCAGTGCCCAATGCCAGTTCCTGTCTGTTGCATGTTTTATGTTTCGCAGAATATCCATATCAAACGGAGTCCAAACGGGATAAAAACGGACGGAGCTTATTTTTGGAAAATATGGAAAATTCCGGAAGAAAAATCAACGCGAACCAGTGCCCGAGGTGGTCACGAGGCAGGGGGCGCGCCTGCCCCCTGGGTGCGCCCCCTACCCTAGTGAGCCTACCGTAAGGTGGTTGATGCTCTTCTTTTGCCGCAAGAAAGCTAATATTCAGAAAAAAATCACGGCGAAGGTTTCAGGCCAATCGGAGTTACGGATATCCATATATACACGAAACGGTGAAACAGAGCCAGAACAGAACGCAGAAATAGAGAGATAGATCCAATCTCGGAGGGGCTCTCGCCCCTCCCACGCCATGGGAGCCAAGGACCAGAGGGGAAACCCTTCTCCCATCTAGGGAGGAGGTCAAGGAAGAAGAAGAAGAAGAAGGGGGGCCCTCTCCCCCTTGCTTCCGGTGGCTCCGGAATGCCGCCGGGGGGCCATCATCATCACCGTGATCTTCGCCAACACCGCCGTCATCTTCACCAACATCTCCATCACCTTCCCCCATCTATATCCAGCGGTCCACTCTCCCGCAACCCGATGTACCCTCTACTTGAACATGGTGCTTTATGCTTCATATTATTATCCAATGATGTGTTGCCATCCTATGATGTCTGAGTAGATTTTCGTTGTCCTATCGGTGATTGAAGAATTGTTATGATTGGTTTGAATTGCATGTTTTATTATTGGTGCTGTCCTATTGTGCCCTCCGTGTCACGCAAGCGTGATGGATTCCCGCTGTAGGGTTTGCAATATGTTTATGATTTGCTTATGGCGGGTGGCATGAGTGACAGAAGCACAGACCCGAGTAAGTAGGTTGTTTGCGTATGGGATAAAGGGGACTTGATACTTTAATGCTATGGTTGGGTTTTACCTTAATGAATCTTTAGTAGTTGTGGATGCTTGCTAGAGTTCCAATCATAAGTGCATATGATCCAAGAAGAGAAAGTATGTTAGCTTATGCCTCTCCCTCAAATAGAATTGCAATAGTGATTACCGGTCTAGTAACATAGTCAATTGCTTAGGGACAATTTCACAACTCCTACCACCACTTTTCCACACTCGCTATATTTACTTTATTGCATCTTTATCTAAACAGCCCCTACTTTTTATTTACGTGTTCTTTATTTTCTTGCAAACGTATCCAACAACACCTACATAGTACTTCTAGTTTCATACTTGTTCTAGGTAAAGCTTAACGTCAAAAAGCGAGAGTCGATCAATGGCCGATAGGACTTGAGAGAGTATTTGTTCTACCTTTAGCTCCTCGTTGGGTTCGACACTCTTACTTATCGAAACAGGCTACAACTATCCCGTATACTTGCGGGTCATCACGGAGTTGTCCGGAAGGGAAGTTTTCCCCTTCTTGGATACCTCGGCCTCCCCATGTGTGGAGGCCTTCCTCTTCTTCCCCCCCTGGTAGGTGGGGTGGATTTCTTCTTCCTCCTCCTCTTCCACATCGTCTTTGGTAGATGAGTGCGTCTCGGAGTCTTCGGACGTCACGTCCGAAGTGCCCTTGTGACGAAGACCACTTCTGGTCCTCGGGGCCTTCTTTTTGGCCTTCTTCGCCGGCACCTCATAAGGTGCCGGAAACAACATCTTTGTTAGAAGAGGCATTTCTGGATCTTCGGGCAGCGGAGTCAGACAGTTAATCTGCTCCGCTACCTCTATCCAAGCCTGAAAAATTGGTAGGGAGGCTCAGATTCCTCCCTCAGATATGCCAGTAAAGGATATACCTTGAAAACATAAAAGACTTACAGGATTAGCCAGGCGTTTTGAGCTAAGCCCACGATCCTCGGTTGTGGGCGGTGGTACCTCGCCGGCCTTGAAGAGCACCTTCCAGACGTCTTCGTGCGTCGTGCCGAAGAGCTCTAGCAGCGTTTGGTGCTTGGCTGGGTCGAACTCCCACAAGTTGCAAGTCCGGCGCTGGCACGGAAGGATCCGGCAGAAGAGCATGACCTGGACCATGTTGACAAGCTTGATTCTCTTGCTTATCATTTTCTGGACGCACATCTGGAGCCCTGTCAGCTCGTCCGAAGAGCCCCAGGCCAGGCCCTTCTCTTGCCAGGAGGTGAGCCGCATTGGGACTCCGGATCGGAATTCGGGGGCCGCCGCCCAGTTGGTGCCACGCGGCTCGGTATATAGAACCACCCCGATTGCCATCCCTTTATGGTCTCCACAAAGGAGCCTTCGGGCCAGGTGACATTTGGCATTTTGCCCACCATGGCGCCCCTGCACTCAGCTTGTTGGCCGCTCACCACCTTGGGCTTCACATTGAAGGTCTTCATTCATAGGCCGAAGTGAGGTGGGCTGCGGAGAAAGGCCTCGCACACGACAATGAATGCCGACATGTTGAGGATGGAGTTGGGGGCCAAATCATGGAAGTCCAGCCCGTAGTAAAACATCAGTCCATGCACAAACGGGTGGAGAGGGAATCCCATCCCGCAGACGAAATGGGTGAAAAATACCATCCTCTCCTGGGGCTCTGGGGTGGGGAGACAATCTGTCCCTTGGTTGGAAGTCGATGAGCGATGTCCTTGGCCAGGTACCCGGCCTCCCGGAGCTTCTTGATGTCCTCCTTCTTGACGGAGGAGGCCATCCACTTGCCTCCAGCTCCGGATCCGGACATGGTTGGAGTGCTTTTTTGGGTGGAGAAAGCTAGGGCTTGGGTGCTGGAGATCGAGAATGGATGGGCAGAGGAAGGAGAAGGCGTGGATGAATGAGGATGAGCCCTTATCCCCTTAAAAAGACGGCAAAAGTTATGCGCCTCCCTGCTCGCCTTAAAATCCGCCTATTCCCCAAGCGTCTTGAAGATGGCACGGTTGGGCTACCCATACCCATATTGATGAGAATCTCGTGACAAGGGGACACGATCTCTACTTTGACAAGACGTGCCAGTGAAACCACACCTCGAAATACAGAGCGGCAGGCTAAAAAACGGTTCGAATTATGACCGGGCAGTGGCAATGATGTCATGCTACAAAAAGTTTTCAGCGGATTGGACTCGTGAAATATTATACTCTCTATGGTTGTGTGTGGTACTTGTTTTGCAGAGCCGGACACGATTCTTGTGTTCGGAATTTACTTTGAAGTGTTCAGAGAAGAAACCCGCCTTGCAATGCCGAAGACAATATGCGCTCCGGACTCATCGTCATTGAAGCCTGGTTTAGGGGCTACTGAGGGAGTCCTGGACTAAGGGGTCCTCGGACGGCCGGACTATATCTTGGCCGGACTGTTGGACTATGAAGGTACAAGATAGAAGACTTTGTCCCGTGTCCGTATGGGACTCTCCTTGGCGTGGAAGGCAAACTTGGAGATTTGGATATGTAGATTCCTTTCTCTGTAACCAACTTTGTATAACCCTAGCTCCCCCAGTGTCTATATAAATTGGAGGGTTTAGACTTCCAGAGTTTAGTCACAATCATAATCTCATAGGCTCGACTTCTAGGATTTAGCCATTACGATCTCGTGGTAGATCAACTCTTGTAATACTCATATTCATCAAGATCAATCAAGCAGGAAGTAAGGTATTACCTCCATAGAGAGGGTCCGAACCTGGGTAAACATCGTGTCCCCCGCCTCCTGCTACCATTAGCCTTAGACGCACAATTCGGGACCCCCTACCCGAGATCCGCCGGTTTTGACACCGACAATTGGGCCCCGCGGCCACCCGAGTCGCCGCCCCGCGCCGGCCTTCCACAGGCAGAGGAGGAGGAAGGGCCCCGCCACCGCCGCCATTCGGCTTTGCCGTCAAGGCCTTCTTGGCGTGGAGGAGGAGAGAGGAGGCGGGGCCGAGGGCTCTGGTAGGGTTTCCCTCCATGGCATGGCGTCAGCGAGGGGAGGGTCCACTAACGATAGACTTGCTTTTAGTTCTTAGAGATAATATAGATAAGAGTGCTATATGTTGTATAGTTATGGGCCCCAAGTATGCCAGCTATATATAAAATTTCTTTTGTGAAGAAGTTATATTTAAAGTTATGTATTGTGGGTAAATTTTTAGTCCTGGTCACCCTCTTATTATCTTGGAATTTTTTGAGGAGTTATTATCTTAGGATAAGTGCCAACTCAACCTAAATATAGTAAGTAATCTTAAGCTACCTCGCACTGAAAAGTTTCACTATTCTAAAAGAAAAACCTTTAAAAAATCATAAATTTAGTTTTGGATAGACATGACATAAGAGCTGACCACATAAATATTGTTTATCGTTTTCAATCACGAAGTGCAACCTGGTGTGGCCGTTATCCCACCAATTAGGCGAGGACACATGTTCGAATCGCATTTCTCCCCTTTTTCGTTTAGATTCCAAATTTAGTTTAATTTGTGGGAGTACTTAGAAATTATCTAGATGAGATATAATTTGGTCTCATTTATTTTGAAAACAAGAACCAATACAACCCACGTCAGCACACACGCATCTTATAACATTACATCCAATGGCTATAACAGGTGAATGAGGCCAAATTACATCTCATCTAGATGAGTTCTAGCAAAACTGTTAATTTGGACGGTCCGGCATAGAAGATATATAACAGGTAAATAGTTGTGCATGTTAAACCTCTAGCGTCCTTGGTCTGGTGGCTATCTATTCGAGTTTCATGCATGTAGAACGTGGGATCAAATCTCACTAGCTACACTTCTTTCATTTTATTTGAGCAATTTTGAATGTAAATAAATAAAACGTAAAGGAGTTATCTGTAAAAAATGTTTCTAGCCACTGACAGGTGGCCCTACGCCATGCCGGCTCTCCATGTGTGCAGGCCATAATATAGTTGAAAGCATCGTATCTTCACGCTGCCGACAAGTTAAGTGACTATGATTTCATATTTTGAAAGTTTTAGAACCAAACAGAACACCGAACACAAGTTCAATGACTTTCAGTGATATTACCTGTATATAATATATGGCATCTGAACTTTTTGGAAAAAATATTATAACCCAAAGCAAATGCCAAACACACCACGAATGGCGGTGACACAAATTTTATTCTTCTTCGCTGGACGGTAAGCAGATTAGCACCGGCTTAATAACCCGAATATATAGCCACACCACAGGATGAAGCATTCCTGTCTTCTCTCTCGTTTTGTTTGTAAAATTGCCAGTTTTGACTCGGAGCGGCGCGACGAAGCCATTTCTTTGCTTTACAAGAACGAACATGGTCAAAATGGACAGCTAATAAACATGCGCAACCATGACACGCCTTTGTATTTCTTTTTACTTGGGCTTCCTTCCTCGCTCGCCACACCTTCACAGTAAAAATGTTATTTATTCTGCTGGGCTGGCTTCAGGATTAAGGTAATCCAAACACCAGGCAAACCCCACACCACACACAACCGCAACCACACACAGACGGAAATACTTTGTCTCAAAAAAAAAAAAAAACACACAGACGGAAATACCAAGTGGCGAGCTGGGAGAGGATTATTGATTCAGAGCTATAAATACGGCCCCTTGCACTTTCCAAATCGCATCGTCATCCTACACGCGTACCACGCCTCCGACCCGATTCACCACCAGCGAGTCCCTCTCCTCTCCGGGCAGCAGCGGAGCCGCGGCGGCAGATGGGGGCGACGGGGGACGCGGAGGACGCGGCGGCGGGGTGCCGCGCGCGGGCGGCGCTGCTGGGCGCGTACGAGCTGGGCCGCACGCTCGGGGAAGGCAACTTCGGCAAGGTGAAGCACGCGCGGCACCGCGCCACCGGGGAGCACTACGCCGTGAAGATCCTGGACCGCGGCAGGGTGCTCTCCCTCCACGGCGCCGACGACCAGGTGCGCAGGGAGATCGCCACGCTCACCATGCTCGCGCACCCCAACGTCGTCCGCCTCCACGAGGTAATTAGTAGTACTAATCGCGATCTCCGCTCCTGTTGCTACCCCGCCGCTCGTGGTCTGAACCCTGCTCGTTTGATTGAGTTGAGTCCATTTCCCTGTGATCGTACAGTAGATTCGTTGACAAATTAGCCGCGTGCGATGTATGTTTTGCTGCCCGCTGCCTCCCCTAGATCAGATGTATGTATCCTTCGTAAATTTGAGGAAAAGGCGAGCCGGGTTACAAAACATTGATCGGATAGGCGTTCCATTATATCTAAACATCTTGATGACTGGGAAGAATCGCGCTACAAATTATCAACCTGAGATTCCTTAAAGATATGGCACTTGGAAGTGGAGATTGCGAGCATCATCGTAATGCTTATCCATATTTTTTTCGAGGGAATAATGCTTATCCATATATGTTCTCGTACATAATTGTTGGAGGGATTCTGCATTGGATTATTAGTTCTTATTAGTGTGTTATATACACGTAGGACCCTAAACCTACCACGTGGTGTTGGTCCAGTTGGCAAGTTGTCTCCAACTGCATGTTCTCCGTTCGTTGGCCCACCCTCAGACATGGGCTGGTGACCCCACAGAGGCAGATTTCCATTTAGCAGCGTGCGATGTATACTGTGCTGTGCTGCTGCCTCTCTCCTGGTTGTGGACTCATATTATTATCCCTTTTTTTTGACGTACATATTACCGTTTGTTAATTTACCCATTATTTTGTGGAATTGTTTGTTAAAATTGAGGGAGATAATACTTTTTTTTTTTGAGGGATGAGGGAGAGAATACTTGGAAAGACCTCTACAAAACATTGACCGGATAGGAGTTCATTTTGCTTTTTGCGGGAGGATAGGGGTTTATATCTAAACATGATGACCTGGAACAATCAATCATATGCTACAATCATCGAAAAATGATAGCTTATTAAGGAGAGTGATGTGTCCGCCCCAGAGCAAGGGAGGCTCAAACTCGGGCAGGTGACAACTCGGGTGGGTGACAACTTATTGTCACGTCCTAACCATCCGGGGACCTGGGCATGCGACCGGTCCGCATATCAACCGCAGATTCCTTAAAAAATGGTACTCCTGCTTGGCGATGGAGATTGCAAGTTTGCAAGAATCATCACAAATGTTTATCTATATATGTGTTCAAAGATTCATAGGAACACTTATCTATAATTGTGGGGGCTCTCCTTTGAATATTATAGTAGGGTGGGCTAATAGCCTGCAGTTCATTGCGTGTTACAGGTAGAGATCATTAGCGTGTAGTAGCATGTGGAGTTGGTCCAGTTGGCCGGATCTAGTTCTAGTTGCATAATCTTTGCTTCTTGGTCAACCCTGAAGACATGGGCTAGTGGTCCCACAGAGGCAGATTCAGCTCCAGGCCACGCACTTCTCCATGCTAAGATTAATCCTTGATTTGGACTGCATGTGACGCGTCGCCGTCAAGGATCCAATAATGCCGACCAGCTGCTGGCAGCCCCGTCCTTATCTTTATCTTATTTTCTACTACTATGCAATGATCTTTGTCTTCTGTGAAATAGAATTGAAATAGAATTGTTTTATGTCTAAGTGTCTAACTCATGGTGCACATGAGCATATGAATTCGTTCACATCGGTCGTTTAAGTAACATCATTGTCGTATTATTAATCCTGTGATTGTTTTAACTTTTGGTTTTAGGTTGCTGCTAGCAAAACAAAGATCTACATGGTGCTTGAGTTTGTCAATGGAGGCGAACTTTTTGACAGGATTGTAAGCCCGTATAACTTTTGTTTTTAGTTGTCTAAAAACCTTCCTTTGCACTATAAAATTCTGTCAGGTACATTTGTTAGTTCTAACACTTCAAGTTGATTTCCTTCCTACAAATAAAAGGCAATAAAGAGAAAACTATCTGAACGAGAAGGAAGGAGGCTTTTTCAGCAGCTAATTGATGGTGTGAGCTATTGCCATGGAAAGGGTGTCTACCACAGAGACCTCAAGGTACGGACGATTGAAGTATTTTATTTTTTTGAAGCATCATATACTTCGCGAGATAACCAATACGGCTCGACTGTTCTGTGTTCTCCTGATTTACCCGCTGTTACATGTTACAGCCTGAAAACGTTCTTATTGATCGGAAAGGCAACATCAAGATATCTGATTTTGGTCTCAGTGCTTTACCACAACATCTTGGGGTATGGCAGAAAAAAAATATCACACGATTTTCTTGTATTGATCATTTTTATTAATATTTTTTGCGAGGATATTTTCATTTCATTGAATTTAATATCAGCAACTTTTCAGAATGATGGATTGCTGCATACAACCTGTGGTAGCCCCAACTATATTGCTCCTGAGGTAAACGACTGGCCACCTTCAGATCAATTATCTGTTTTACTGTATATTTGCTAATTCTTGTGCCAAATATATCCAGGTTCTGCAGAACAGAGGTTACGACGGATCATTGTCAGATATCTGGTCTTGTGGAGTAATTCTTTACATAATGCTCGTAGGACACCTTCCGTTTGATGACCGAAATATGGTTGTTCTTTATCAGAAGGTATACCTTCGATTAAAAAAGAAAAAGAAAAGTGTTATTTAGTGTTCTTTTCTGATAGTTCTCTGAAGCCATTCCAATGATACTACTGTTATCTGATTGTGTGTAGATTTTCAAGGGTGACACTCAGATCCCGGAGTGGCTTTCGCCTGGTGCACAAAACCTTCTTCGTCGAATTCTTGAACCAAATCCGATGAAGAGGATTAACATGGCAGAGATCAAAATACACGAATGGTTTCAGAAGGACTATATTCCTGCTGCTCCATATGATGACGATGATGAAGATGTACGGCTTGGTGCTATTCTACCTATCAAACAGGTATGGCAAGATGACACAAACTATATGATGCTGAAGACCAATTTATGTCCTAATATAGGCATCATGTTTTCCGTATCTGTAGCCGCTGATCGGTGAATTTTGGTTTATATTTTTCTATCCTGAAGCAAATTAGTGAAGCACCCGGCGACAAGAGTACTCATCAGATGAACGCTTTTCAGCTGATCGGAATGGCATCTTCCCTCGATCTTTCAGGTTTATTTGAGGAAGAGGTATGCACAAACATTTTCCAGTCCTCCCTTGCTGTATTCAGAGTGATTTGGTCTGCAAAGCTGGGAAGAAAAATCAGATGCATAGCTTCTGAAGATAAACACTGCATATTCTTTGATCAAGATAATCACTGAATGCTGCCACTGCGGTCTTATACAACAACTCATCTGATCCAGCTGAATTTGTTGCAGGGAGTGTCCCAAAGAAAGATCAGGTTCACATCAGCACATCCACCGAAGGATTTGTTCGACAAGATTGAAGTGTCTGCGACGCAGTCAGGGTTCCATGTTCAGAGAGCGCATAGCAAGGTGAGCAGAAGCTTCTCATTGTAAAGGTTTTTGAGCATCACATGATTGAGTACAAGTTTGGAAGGAACTGAAAATGATGTGCCGTGTTATATTTCAGCTCAAAATAACGGGCAATTGCAATGGACCGAACAACCCCACACCATTCTTAGTCTGTGCCGAGGTATAAATTCAGCGAGCTGAACCTTTCTTGGGTGAAACGCGTGGGAAGGGTAACCAATGGAGATCAACTGCTAACATCTGTGGCGGTGTTTTTTTCTTGTCCCAGGTGTTTGAGCTTGGCCCCTCTCTGCATGTTGTGGAGCTTAGGAAGTCCCATGGTGACACTGCAGTGTACAGACAGGTAGACAAGAGCGCTAACAACAACTGGATTTGCAACTGCCATAACTTCACTCTACACATGTTCAGTGCTGGTGCTTAGTGAATGAATGACCTAATGATGTTGCTTTCTTGGAATGTATTTTTGCAGCTCTGCGATAGGATCTCGAGTGACCTGGGAATTGACAAGATTTTCGGGATGGGGTCGCTCTTCGACGACAACCTCCCTAGCTTCGACAGCAGAGCAGCGACACCACTGGTTGCCTTGTGATGAGTGATGTGCTGTAGGTACCCCAACTGACATGATGTTGTAGGACGCTAGGATCATAGCTGTTTATTGATTGGAAATGACGGTGATGGTGTAAGGATTAGGATCGTACAGTGTACAGAACTATATACATATAGTCAAGTGGTGGAATTGACTATCAGTGATGTAATCATTTTTTGCGCGAAAAGGCCAAAGGCCTTTTATATGAAAGTCCACCAACCCTTATAAGGTTTCTTTACATAAATGAAAAATTAAACACAGTCTACCTCCTGCACTTGCCAAGAGCGAAGCTCGATACCCCCTCTGGACATTCCAAACACCATGGGAGTTAGGGAAACGTTGTTGACGTCGGACGGGAAGTCGCCTGTTGGAGCGAGAAGATGCCAACGACTACAATCTGGAAAACAAACAGTCGTCCTGGAGAAGAAGGCAATGAACAAGGTTGAATGACCACCCTAGATCTAGCCAAACAGATACGGGGAGGCATAACCTCGTAAGCTCATTAACGATGCTGAAACTGGCCGAATGTTGCCAGTTGGAGGAGGAGCTATGGGCCAAGACACGATGTGTCCGTCCATTCCGCCGAAAGATACATCCGAAGACCACCTACATAACACAAAGAGACGAACAGACCCACCACTGTAGAAGTGTACTGACCAGGCAACCCCTTCACCCGCCTGCGCCGCCCTTCTCTACTCCACCGACAAGATGGACCAAGATTCGTGGAAACCTTTTTCTTGATCTGCACAGCGCCACCATCACCAATTCACCATCCTAGCGCCATCATGGGAGGGGGGGGGGGAGCAAACTTGTAATTCTGAGAGGCCTAATTAAGTGTAATGTCATGGTGTAGATTCGGGGTCCCGATCCCCTCCCGTCGGTAGAGCAACATGTGGAGGAGGGGACTCGTGGCCTCGTTAACGGGGAGCAATGGCCGCAATGGTTTCTCAAGAGGGATGCGGCTTGGAAAAGGAACAACTTGTTTTCAGCGACGGGATTCACAAATAAGAGATGAATTATCTACATGCCTTGTTAGGGCCTGCACTAAGGTGTTTAGCCAACGTAAGTTAGGTATGCCCAGACCCCCTGCCCACTTTAGCCGGCATACCATGTCCCGGGCCACAACGCAACTTCCGCCATTGGCATCATCCTTGCCACACCACAAGAATCCACGACATATTTTGGCCATCGCCGTCAGCGTTTTGGGTGGCAATTCCATTGCCAACATTGCATTAATTGGGATGGCGTGGAGGCTGATATAATCCGCAGTAAGCTTCCACACTTCAGTAACATGTCCGCCTTCCAATTAGGCATGCATCATGTCAGTTGATCCACAATAGCATGAAATTGTGTTGGCGTTTGCTTGCGGATCGAAAGTGGCAGTCCCATGTACTTGCAAGGGTAAGAGGTGTTCGAGCATCTGAGCAGCATGCACACTGAGGCCATCTCCTCCTGGGAACACCTTATGGGCAAGGCAGCGCTCTTCGACAGGTTGATAGTTAGGCTGGAGGCATGCCCAAACAACCACACTATGAGCCACAGGCCCTAGTCTCATGCTGAATGGGCTTGAAGAAAATCATGACATCATCCACAAACATTGATAATCGCTGGTGCATACCAGATTTGGCTAGCGATGCAAACAATCCATGTGAAGTACCAGCCTAAACAGGCACTGCAATGGCTCCATGCATAGAATGAAGAGCATGGGAGACAAGGTACTATCACGATTCCTCACTAGTGTAAGGGTATATTTGCAGAAATAAGATTGCCATGTGTTGACAAAAGAACGAGTTGGACCTAGTATGAACCCATGGGTAGAGTTTATTTATCGCGAGTGAGCCATATTCAAATTTTTCCTATGGATTTGTTCCCATCTGCCAAGGAAGTGTTCGGTTGCCCGCACCAATTTTGGCGTGTTTTCATAGACTTCTCAGATGGGTCTGGCTGAGAAAAAACAGACTATAAACCACCAACTGCACATTGTTTGGTTGCCCGTGATGGAAATATGCCCTAGAGGCAATAATAAAATTGTTATTATTATATTTTCTTAATCATGATAAAGGTTTATTATTCATGCTATAATTGTATTGACCGAAAACTTAAATACATGTGTGGATACATAAACAAATACCATGTCCTAGTGAGCCTCTACTAGACTAAGCTCGTTGATCAAAGATGGTTAAGGTTTCCTAACCATAAACATGAGTTGTCATTTGATAACGGGATCACATCATTAGGAGAATGATGTGATGGACAAGAACCATCCGTTAGCTTAGCATACGGTCGGTCACTTTATTGCTACTACTTTCTTAACGTCAAATGCATATTCCTTCGACCATGAAATCATGCAACTCCCGGATACCGGAGGAATACCTTGTGTGCTCTCAAATGTCACAACATAACTGGGTGATCATAAAGATACTCTACAAGTATCTCTGAAGGTGTTTGTTGAGTTGGCAGGGATCGAGATTGGGATTTGTCACTCCGTGTATCGGAGAGGTATCTCTGGGCCTTCTCGGTAATACACATCACAAGAAGCTTGCAAGCAAAGGAATAAGGAGTTAGTTACGAGATGATGTATTATGGAACGAGTAAAGAGACTTGTCGGTAACGAGATTGAACTAGGTACGAAGATACCGACGATCGAATCTCCTGCAAGTAACATACCGACAGACAAAGGGAAATACGTATGTTGTCATAAAGGTTTGACCGATAAAGATCTTCGTAGAATATGTAGGAACCAATATGGGTATCCAGGCCCCACTATTGATTATTGACCGGAGAGGTGTCTCAGTCATGTCTACATCATTTTCGAACCCGTAGGGTCCGCACGCTTAACGTTCGTTGATGATATAGTATTATATGAGTTATGTGAGTTGATGAACGGATGTTCGAAGTCCCGGATGAGATCACGGACATGGCCAGGAGCTCTGGAATGGTCGCTAGGTAAAGATTGATATATAGGACGATGCTATTTGATCACCGGAAAGGTTTCGGAATGTATCGGGTAGTCATCGGATCACCGGAAGGAGTTCGGGGAGGCCTGAGGAGGTTATTGGGCCATATGGGCCAAAAGAGGGGAGCACACCAGCCCACAAGGGACTGGCGCGCCCCACCTCTAGGCTATCGTCTCTAGAGAAGGAAAGGGGGAGGGCTAGCCCCTCCTGCCTTCCCCTCCTTGTGGGAGAAAGGAAATGGGGGGGGGCGCCCCCCCCGCCTCCCCTCCCGCGCGCCTAAGAAAGAAGGAGGGGTGGGGCGCGGCGGGCAGGGGCCAAGGGTGGCCGCCGGCCCCCTTGGGGTTGCCCTAGGCTACCTCTCCTCCTCCCCCACCTACATATATGTGTGGAGAAGAGGGGCAACACACACCACGATCCCCAAGTCGTGTGCAGTGCCCCTCTCCCTCTAGGTCATCCTTGGTCATATTTTTGTAGTGATTGGTGAAGCCATGCAGAGATAGTTGCATCACCACCGTCACCACGTCACCGTGCTGCCGTAACTCATCTAGTACTTCACCCATCTTGCTGGATCAAGAAGGCGAGGACGTCATCGAGCTGAACGTGTGCTGAACACGGAGGTGCCGTACGTTCGGTACTTGATCGGGCGGACCGTGAAGGTGTACGACTACATCAACTGCATTGATAAACGCTTCCTCTTAACGGTTTACGAGGTTATGTAGACACACTCTCCCCTCTCGTAGCTATGCATGTTCATGGATAGATCTTGTGTGTGCATAGTTTTTTTTGTTTTCCATGCAACTTTCCCCAATAGTGGCATCATGAGTCATGTCTATGCGTAGATGATATGCACGAGTAGAACACAAAAGAGTTGTGGGTGGTGATGTTCATACTACTTACCACCAACGTCTTATTTTGATTCGGCGGAATTGTGGGATGAAGCGGCCCGGACCAACCTTACATGTCCACACACATGAAACCGGTTCCACCGACTGACATGTGCTACCTCTTGAGAATGCGTTGGTTTTCCCTTGAAGAGGAAAGGATGATGCAGCAAAGTAGCATAAGTATTTCCCTCAATTTTTGAGAACCAAGGTATCAATCCAGTAGGAGGCTACACTCAAATCCCTCATACCTGCACAAAAAAATAAGAACCTTGCAACCAACGCGATAAAGGGGTTGTCAATCCCTTCACAGCCACTTACAAAAGTGAGATCTGATAGAGATAATAAGATAAATATTTTTGGTATTTTTATGATATAGATTGGAAAGTAAAGATTGCAAAATAAAATAGATCGAAAACTTATATGATGGAAAATAGACCCGGGGCCATAGGTTTCACTAGTGGCTTCTCTGAAGATATCATAAGTATTACGGTGGGTGAACAAATTACTGTCGAGCAATTGATAGAAAAGTGCATAGTTATGAGAATATCTAGGCATAATCATTTATATAGGCATCACGTCCGCAATAAGTAGATCAAAACGATTTTGCATCTACTACTATTACTCCACACATCGACCGCTATCTAGCATGAATCTAGAGTATTAAGTTCTGTTGACATCGGATTTTGGCAAGGTACAAAAGGCAAGTAAGATGGCCTCAAGTGAAAGAGTTTTCAGCATGCAAAGTTTCAGGTCGACGAGTGGAATAACTTTGATGTTTAATTTATCGCCATTCGACCTTATATCGGTGGCCGAAGTTGTACTCCGAGTGACAAAATTCAAACATTCCGAGTGGTTTTCGGCCAATCTTGCCTTCAAGACGACCTCGGATGAAAGAGTATTCTAAAGGAATTGTCTTCGTCTCGTTGAGGCAATCGATTTTGATATATAAATCATCTCAATTCGAGTTCATATGCAAAAGTTAGAGGCAATACACTGCAGGCCGAAGCTGAGTGGAAATCTGGCGCAAAGTACCAGACGCCATGTCTGGTGGGTCGCGCGAGCAATTAGGCCCTTAAGAAGTCCTTGAATCGAAAAACCTTCAACACAAAAAAGTTTCGTCTCGTCGAGCCGATCGATTTTCATATATAATTCGTCTCAATCCGAGGTCGTATGAGACTTGGGGAGACAAATCAAGATCAGACTATGTTTTTGGTCGAGTGAAAAGCTTACCATCCGAGTAAAAACTCACCGTCGAGTGAAAGTTTACTTTTTGGGTAAAAACCTACCGATCGAGTAAAAGGTCGAGTGAAAACCTACCGATCGAGTAAAAGGTCGAGTGAAAACCTACTGATCGAGTAAAAGGTCGAGTGAAAGCCTACCGATCGAGTAAGAGGTCGAGTGAAAACCTACCGATCGAGTAAAAGGTCGAGTGAAAACCTACCGATCAAGTAAAAGGTCGAGTGAAAACCTACCAATCGATTGTTTTCCGAGTGAAAATATAGTCATCCGAGTGAAAAAGTCCAGTCGGACCATCCGCGTGAAAGACTCTAATATCCGAGTTGATGAGCTCAAAACCGAGTGAAACTGAACATATGCCCAAAAGTTTATCAAGATGATTTCGGATGAAGAAGTGTTCAATATAGAAGTTGTGCGTATCATCAAGACGGTAAACTTTGGTTTTGGAGTCATTGTCATCAGATATAGTATATGACCTGCAAATTCACTACAAGACTCGGATAATTCAGTCTACCGCAAGACTGAGTCCGACTGAAAGGTAAAGACGACCCCGAAAAGTGTTCAAGATGGCCTTATTTGAAAAAGTGATCAACATGAGAGTTGTTCGTATCGTCGAGGCGCACAAGTTTGATATTTGGGCCATCTTGATCAGAGGTCATATGGAGGCTCGGCGGCCTGCACAAGGAGGAAGACAGAAGTTGGGCCAGATTCAGACTGAATCCAAGTTGGAATAGAACTAGGACTCTAGGACGTGAATTGATGTAATTTTTCTTGTAAGGAAAGCCTAGATGAATCCTTTACTTGTACGGAAGTCCAGCCGCCTCTTATATATGTTAGTTGACGGCCGATTGAACAACACACAATCGAACAAATCAATATACTACTTTTTCCCGTCTACTTTTATCTCTCCACCGTTTTTCTATCTCGTTCTTCGCTGTTCTTCGTGTTTGAGAGCTGCGAATCCCGAGGCTCTAGGGGCGAGCGATCGACCTAGGGCAGCCCATAGTCGCCGCAATCCGACGGGTCCCTCCCGGTCTTGCTGGGTTTCGGTCTGCAAAGCGCCACCGATCGCTCTTCGATCAAGTCGTCGGTCGGGTCTCCTTCGACGTGAGCTGCGGTGCATCACCCCGCGCCGAGGGTACACGTGGACGGTTCGTGTGTCGACACACTTTTGGCGACTTCGCTGGGGAATCAAGATCAATCCTCATCATCCACCATGTCCGATCTTCCCAAGCCATCGAGGTAGACGCCGATAACATCATTAAGCCCGATCTTGATGAGATATCGGCCGATCATCGCCAAATCTATGAGGAGTACAAGAAGGCGGCGTGGAGAAGGACTTGCAGGAGTTCCTTGCAAAGTTCAAGAAGGATCGCCAAGGCAACATCACTCCGATTGAAGAAATCAAGTTCCCTCCTCTTCGAGCCGAAAGCGAGTTAAACCCTCTGTAAATCGCTTTTCTCCCGAAAGCGGTGGGCTGAGATTGAAAGTCGATTGCTGATGGTAACAATATAGTCTATCAAACTTTCATAGAAAATACTAATGCTCAGAAGAATACATCTCAATCATCTAGTGGTAATGATGGTGTAGCTGCTAGTGTGCAAAACCCTAATCTGGCTTTACCTATTGCATCGGCGCCTCCCGTGCCGATGGCTTATTATCCTACCCAAACAAATCAGATTGTGACTACACCCATCAACCCTATTATGAGCATGCCAGGTTCGGTGGTGACGCCGAACCAAACCCTACCTACAGCTACAACCACTCGACCACTACCAAATTATGGGTCGACATACATGCCACAATTCCTACCTACAGCTAGTAACCCTAATCCTCCTATGCCGCTGCCACAAGCTTCATCGTCCACTATGGATGATGGTTTAGCTAATCTTAGAGAGGAGATGGCTAAGATGCTTCGAGAGAATTTTGGAGTGGAGCTACCTCGGAATCGGATTTACCAAAAGCCGTACCCTGAGTACTTTGATGCCATCCAGTGCCCTCCAGGATATAAGATTCCAGATTTTGTTAAGTTTAATGGAGAAGGCACAAAAACCACATGGGAGCATGTTAGTCAATACTTAGCACAATTGGGTGAGGCAGGCTCTTGAATGAGTTGAAAGTGCGTTTATTTCCTTTGTCATTAATGGTACCGCATTTTCATGGTTTTCTTCTTTACCACATGGTTCCATTCGAGTTTGGTCGCAGCTAGAGCAGAAATTTCATGATCACTTTTATAGCGGAGACAATGAACTCAAGTTGTCACATCTAACATCGGTTAAGCAGAAGCATGATGAATCGGTCTCCGATTATGTCAAGAGATTCGGAGAAACGAAAAACCGGTGTTTTAGTTTGGTGATAACCGAGAGAGACTTGGCAGACTTAGTGTTGAGTGGTTTGAGAACTCCCATTAGAGAAAAGCTAGAAGGCTATGAGTTTTTAAATATCAACCAAGTCTTACAAAGAGCTTTGGCTCAGGAAAGCCGAAGCAAAGATCTCAAAGAAGTGCATAGATACAAAGCCGATCGACCAAAGACGAATATGGTGGAATAAGATAGTGATCACTCGGACGATGAGGGTGATGTTTTTGCTACTGAATTTGTTTGGCCATCTAAGGACAAACCCTTTACTTGCAATGATCTAAAACCGATTCATAAGAATCGTGATGAAGAGATGAAGTTTACTTTTAACATTGCTAAGTGTGATAGAATATTTGATGCTTTGCTGCAGGCTAAGATTATTAGAATATCTCATACTTTACCGCCGTTTGAAGAGCTAAAACGGCGTGCTTATTTCAAGTATCATAACTCTTTTTCTCATGCTACTAACGATTGTAATGTTTTTCGACGACAGATACAATCGGCCATTAATGACGGACGATTGAACTTTTCTGAGATGCAAGTTGATAAACAACCTTTTCCAATGAATACCATGGATTTGGAGGAAGAAGCTACTCATTCGGCGGAGGTAGCCGAATCTGCTAATAAAGCTAATGTCATTGTTGGTGAGCCCAGGAAAGACAAGGAGGACAACAAGGTCTTGGGGAGACAGGTTGTGCTTGATAAGCAACCCGATGGCAAGGAAGTGATCAAAATCACCATCAAGAATCCTACACTCGGGGGGCAACCGCAAGTGCAAGAAAGTACTCGTGTTAAATTTGTCAAGCCCAAGAGTCCAGAAGTTGGCAAGTGGAAGAAGAATGAAGTTAAAGTGCAGCGCAAGCGGATCAAGCCAACTTTTGATATGTTGCTGTCCAAGTATGCTAACCGGTCAGCCGGTTCTAGTTTCAATCAACCGACTCATCTGAAACGACCAAGGTCACCATCAGTTGATATGTTCAGTCGGTATACAAAACCGAGTGGACCAAGGGCGCAGTTTTCAGAAGAGCAGAGGCAATCTGTGTGGGATCGACTTGATTACTCATAAAATGGCCGACTCAACATCGGTGACTATCAGTCGGCTGGTCAAAATATGCGACCGGATGGAAATTATCCGAGTGTAAGAATGCACCCAGGTGGAAGCTATCCGAGTGAAAAAATGTGGATGGGTAGATTCCATCCGACTGAGTTCCATCCGAGTGGATACCATCCGAGTGACATCAATCCGAGTGGATTCCATCCAAGTAAAAAGGTGCGCCCGAGTGGAAATTTCATGCATCTGGAAAGTCGAAAAGAATGGCGTGTTAAGTCACCAAGTGTTGCAGCAGTTGAGTCGGGAAAAGGCAAGGAGAAAATGGATGTCGACTCACTTATCTTGGGCACCGAAACATTCCCCATACAGCAGCCGACTGTGCATAATCACTCAACTGAGCCGATACTTGCTATCGCGCCAAAGCACTCGGTTAATGACCATGAAGCAAGCACCAGCCAAGTAAAGGTGAGAGATGCTAAATACACTCGACCAAAGTGGTGTCCTCCAGGGCTAACAAAGACACAGAAGAGGAAACTACAGAGGTTAAGGAGTCAAGAGATGGCGGAGCAGGAGGCCGAGAAGCAAAGGGATAAGTTGTTCAATGACACTCGGCCCATGGTTCCAGCAAAACAAGTGTGGAGGACAAAAAAAATACAAGATACATCAACTTCTACATCTATCACAGAAGTGCCTACACCACCCAAAGAGGACGATGCGATAGCTATTACATCGTTTGTGGCACTTCTTACCTCTCCTTCACTCGGACAGATTTCAGAATCGGTCGATCCACTTGAAGAAGAGGTTGATATGTTGGACTATGAATCTACGCCGGTTCATGAAGGTATGGATATCAATATGGTGTATTACTTACCTGCTGAGTTTCGTGCTGTAGATGAGGAAGGGGAAGTGGCTCAGCTGGATTTTGGCCCTAAAAATGCAATATTCGAGAAGCCAAAAGAACCAGTAACGCATCTGAGACCGTTATATCTCAGAGGTCATATCAATGGGTCGCCGCTCACTCGGATGCTTGTGGATGGAGGTGCTGTGGTAAATCTTATGCCCTATTCGGTCTTCAAGAAATTGGGTTTGCCCGATGAAGAATTGATCAAGACCAATATGGTGCTCAATGGATTTGAAGGCAAAGAAAGAACTGAAGCCAAAGGTGTGATGTATGTGGAGCTTACGGTCGGAAGCAAAACTTTGGCTACTGCATTCTTTGTCGCTGAGGTGCAAGGTAACTACAACGTCATACTAGGCCGTGATTGGGTTCATGCAAACCAGTGCGTACCATCCACTATGCACCGTTTCGATCCAATGGGTTGATGATGAAGTAGAAGTCATTCATGCGCATAATTCGCCTGTGTTGCTTTGGCCGATGCATCGGTGGATTGGCAACATCCCAATGCTACTTGCTTGACGGGACGTGATTTGTCAGAGTTTGATTTTCTCAGTGCGACCAAGAATGGTTTTGTGCCCGTGTCTTTAAAGCCGACTGAATGCAATCGGTTCCAAGGTATGATATGTTTAAATGGATCCTAATTCCGGGTGGTTACAAAAACGTCTTGCAAAATATCGGTCCAGCGAGAACGATATGTATGAGTCTATTGAGGAGTTGGATGACATGGATAAACTTGGACAAGGTTTTACATCGGCCGATCCGTTAGAAGAGGTAGATATCGGAGACGGATCAGTCAGTCGACCGACATTTATAAACAAAAATTTGAAAGCTGATTGTAAAGCTAAATTAATCAAGCTATTGAAAGAATATGTTTGTTGCTTTGCATGGGAATATCATGAGATGCCGAGGTTGAGCCGAGAGCTAGTGGAGCATCGGTTGCCTATAAAGGCGGTTTTAGACCTTATAAACAATCGGCCGAAAGTTTAATCCGAAAACATATGACCGGATCAAGGAAGAGATCGGTCGATCGCTTGAAGCTAAATTCATTCGACCTTGCGGGTATGCCGAGAGGATTTCTAACATTGTCCCAAAGGAGAAGAAGGGATCCGCAAGTTGAGGTGTGCATTGACTTCAGAGATGTGAATAGGGCTACACCCAAAGATGAGTATCCCATGCCAATAGCCGATATGCTTATTAATGATGCTTCCGGACATAAGGTTATTAGCTTTCTAGATGGTAATGCGGATACAATCAAATTTTTATGGTCAAGAGGACATGTACAAAACAGCTTTCCGATGTCCTGGTTTCCTTGGTTTATTCGAGTGGACAGTGATGACATTCGGATTGAAAAATGCTGGGGCCACATATCAGAGGGCTATGAATTTGATTTTTCATGATTTACTCGGTGTCATACTTGAAGTTTATATTGATGATATTGTTGTCAAATCGGATGCTTTTGAACCTCACTTGGCCGATTTGTGTTTAGCTTTTGAAAGAATGAAAAAGTATGGATGAAGATGAATCCTTTGAAGTGTGCATTGGCGTGTCATTTGGCAAATTTTGGGTTTCATTATTCATGAAGATGGCATCAAATCGATCCCAAAAGATAGAAGCCATACAGAAAGTGGAGGCTCCAACATGCAAGAGAGATATGCAAAAGTTCCTTGGCAAGGTCAATTATTTGAGAAGGTTCATAGCTAATCTATCAGGGAAAGTTGATGCATTTACTCCTATCCTTCGGTTAAAGAATGATGTTGATTTCACTTGGGGGGGCAAAACAGCAAGAAGCCTTTGATATGATCAAGAATTATTTGTGCACTCCTCCGGTGATGAAAGCACTCAAACATAGAGAGCCTTTTAAACTTTATATCGCAGCAGAGGAAGGTGTTATTGGTGCTGTTTTGACTCAAGATACCGAAGGAAAAGAGCATGCCATTACATATTTGAGCAGACGTTTATTGGACGCCGAGACAAGGTATACATTTATTGAAAAACTATGTCTATGTTTATATTACGCTTGCACAAAATTGAGACATTACCTAGTGCCGAGTGCTTGTGTAGTAGCTTGTCAAACCGATGTCATTAAGTACATGTTGCATAGGCCAATTCTTAGTGGTAGAATTGGCAAGTGGGCTTATGCTTTGATTGAGTATGATTTGGCTTATGAATCTCTAAAATCCATGAAAGGCCAAATTGTTGCTAATTTCATTGTTGAACATCGGATTAATGACAAGCATGATGTTGATATGAACCTTGTTTCATTAGTGCCATGGAGATTGTACTTTGATGGTTCAATTTGTAGCAATGGCCAAGGTGTTGGTATTGTTTATATATCTCCTCATGGTGCTGTTTTTGAAGCCTCATGCCGCTTAGAATATTTTTGCACAAACAATCAAGCCGAATATGAAGCATTGTTATTCGGTCTAGAGATGTTACTTGGTATAGGTGTTACACATATTGAGGCTTACGGTGATTCGTTACTAGTGGTGCAGCAAATATCCAGAGTCTTTCAGTGTTTTGACGAATCACTTAATGTTTATCTTGATAAATGTCTAGATATAATTTCTACTTTGGATTGTTTTAGCATTGCACATATATCTAGACATGACAACTGGAAAGCAAATGAGTTGGCACAGCAAGCATCTGGATATCATGTTGATCATGGCATGTTTCATATCTCTCAAAGACCGATGTCTTGTCTTGCCAATATGGGAGAGGCCGAACCTGAACCCACTGATTCGGTTGTTAACAAAAAATCTAGTGCAGGTGATAATTCCGACTGGAGAAAGCCCATTGTTGATTACTTGTGCAATCCGAGTGAAAGGGTAGACAGGGTTGTTCGGCATATGGCTTTCAAGTATACAATGAGAGATGATGGTCTTTATCGCCGAACAGTCGATGATGTTCTTCTAAAGTGTTTGGATGAGGACCAGGCAAGAGTTGCTATGGGAGAAGTACATGAAGGTATTTGTGGCACTCACCAGTCGGCTCCCAAGATGAAATGGTTATTGCGACGTGCTGGGTTTTATTGGCCGACTATGATTAATGATTGCTTCAGATATTATAAAGGGTGTGAAGCTTGTCAAAAGTTTGGTGATATTCAATTGGCTCCTGCTGCTATGTTACATCCTATTATCAAACCGTGGCCTTTGAGAGGTTGGGGTTTAGATTTCATTGGACAAATCCACCCATCTTCCTCAAAAGGGCATCGGTTCGTATTGGTGGCAACTGATTATTTCACTAAATGGTCTGAAGCAGTACCTCTCAAGAACATGACACATACGGAGGTAATTCAATTCATAACCTAACACATTATTCATAGATTCGGTGTTCCTCAAACGTTAACTATAGATCAAGGTTCATCTTTTATGTCACACCAAGTCAGAGAGTTTGCCGAATCTTATAATATAAAGTTGCTCAATTCCTCTCCATATTATGCCCAAGCTAATGGACAAGCTGAGTCTAGCAATAAAATTCTAATCAAGATCATCAAGAAGAAGATTGAGGACAATCCGAGGAGATGGCATGAGTTGTTGTCTGAAGCTTTATGGGCACACAGAATTTCAAGGCATGGTGCTACGAAGGTGACTCCATATGAGCTAGTATATGGTCAGGAGGCTGTTTTACCAGTGGAGGTAAATTTGAATGCTTTAAGAATAGCCAAACAAAATGATTTATCGGCAGTAGACTTTTATAACTTAATGATGGACAATATTGATGAGGTTGCCGATAAACGTTTGGTTGCTTTAGAGTCCATAGAGAGAGATAAGTTGAGGGTAGCAAGAGCTTACAATAAGAAAGTCAAGTTGAAGAATTTTCAAGTTGGTGATCTCGTTTGGAAAGTGATTCTACCGATTGGTTCAAGAGATAGAAAATTCGGGAAGTGGTCTCCAAGTTGGGAAGGTCCTTTTAGGATTACAAGGGTTGTTCCCGGAAATTCATATTTGGTGGAATCAATACAAGGGGCATTGTTACCTCGAGCTCTCAACGGAAAATATTTGAAGAAGTACCACCCGAGTGTGTGGCAGGAAGCCTGAGTAGGCAATGGCCGATATACGATTATCGCCCTTAGCACAAAAATGGCCGATACATAATTATCGCCCTGAGGAAAATAAATGGCTGATGGAGTGTTGGCATTGTCCTTAGAACAAACACCGTGCATATTATTTTTCGGCGTGCAAGCTTTGCCGAAAAACAGGGGGGCATGTGTTGACATCGGATTTTGGCAAGGTACAAAAGGCAAGTAAGATGGCCTCAAGTGAAAGAGTTTTCAGCATGCAAAGTTTTAGGTCGACGAGTGGAATAACTTTGATTTTTAATTTATCGCCATTCGACCTTATATCGGTGACCGAAGTTGTACTCCGAGTGACAAAATTCAAACATTCCGAGTGGTTTTCGGCCAATCTTGCCTTCAAGACGACCTCGGATGAAAGAGTATTCTAAAGGAATTGTCTTCGTCTCGTCGAGGCAATCGATTTTGATATATAAATCATCTCAATCCGAGTTCATATGCAAAAGTTAGAGGCAATACACTGCAGGCCGAAGCTGAGTGGAAATCTGGCGCAAAGTACCAGACGCCATGTCTGGTGGGTCGCGCGAGCAATTAGGCCCTTAAGAAGTCCTTGAATCGAAAAACCTTCAACACAAAAAAGTTTCGTCTCGTCGAGCCGATCGATTTTCATATATAATTCGTCTCAAGCCGAGGTCGTATGAGACTTGGGGAGACAAATCAAGATCAGGCTATGTTTTTGGTCGACTGAAAACCTTACCATCCGAGTAAAAACTCACCGGTCGAGTGAAAGTTTACTTTTCGGGTAAAAACCTACCGATCGAGTAAAAGGTCGAGTGAAAACCTACCGATCGAGTAAAAGGTCGAGTGAAAACCTACTGATCGAGTAAAAGGTCGAGTGAAAGCCTACCGATCGAGTAAGAGGTCGAGTGAAAACCTACCGATCGAGTAAAAGGTCGAGTGAAAACCTACCGATCAAGTAAAAGGTCGAGTGGAAACCTACCGATCGATTGTTTTCCGAGTGAAAATATAGTCATCCGAGTGAAAAAGTCCAGTCGTACCATCCGAGTGAAAGACTCTAATATCCGAGTGGATGAGCTCGAAACCGAGTGAAACTGAGCATATGCCCAAAAGTTTATCAAGATGATTTCGGATGAAGAAGTGTTCAATACAGAAGTTGTGCGTATCATCAAGATGGTAAACTTTGGTTTTGGAGTCATTGTCATCAGAGATAGTATATGACCTGCAAATTCACTACAAGACTCGGATAATTCAGTCTACCGCAAGACTGAGTCCGACTGAAAGGTAAAGACGACCTCGAAAAGTGTTCAAGATGGCCTTATTTGAAAAAGTGATCAACATGAGAGTTGTTCGTATCGTCGAGGCGCACAAGTTTGATATTTGGGCCATCTTGATCAGAGGTCATATGGAGGCTCAGCGGCCTGCACAAGGAGGAAGACAGAAGTTGGGCCAGATTCAGACTGAATCCGAGTTGGAATAGAACTAGGACTCTAGGACGCGAATTGATGTAATTTTTCTTGTAAGAAAAGCCTAGATGAATCCTTTACTTGTACGGGAAGTCCAGCCGCCTCTTATATATGTTGGGGGTGACGGCCGATTGAACAACACACAATCAAACAAATCAATATACTACTTTTTCCTGTCTACTTTTTATCTCTCCAGCGTTTTTCTATCTCGTTCTTCGCTGTTCTTCGTGTTTGAGAGCTGCGAGTCCTGAGGCTCTAGGGGCGAGCGAATCGACCTAGGGAAGCCCATATCCGCCGCAATCCCTGACGGGGCCCCTCCCGGGTGCGCGGGGTTTCGGGTCTGCAAAAGCGCCCGCCGACTGTCTTGTGTATCGCGCTATCGGTCGGGTCTCCTTCGACGTGAGCTGCGGGGCATCACCCCCGGCGTCGAGGGTACACGTGACGTGTTCCTGTGTCGACAAGTTCATAAGAACAGAGTAACGCATTAGGCAAGATGACATGATGTAGAGGGATAAACTCAAGCAATATGATATAAACCCCATCTTTTTATCCTTGATGGCAACAATACAATATGTGCCTTGCTGCACCTACTGTCACTGGGAAAGGACACCACAAGATTGAACCCAAAGCTAATCACTTCTCCCATTGCAAGAAAGATCAATCCAGTAGGCCAAACCAAACTAATAATTCGAAGAGACTTGCAAAGATAACAAATCATACATAAAATAATTCAGAGGAGATTCAAATATTGTTCATAGATAATCTTGATCATAAACCCACAATTCATCAGATCTCGACAAACACACCACAAAAAGAATTACATCGAATAGATATCCAAGAAGATCAAGGAGAACTTTGTATTGAGATCCAAAGAGAGAGAAGAAGCCATCTAGCTAATAACTATGGACCTGAAGGTCTGAGGTAAACTACTCACACATCATCGGAGAGGCTATGGTGTTGATGTAGAAGCCCTCCGTGATCGATCCCCCCTCCGACGGAGCGCCGGAAAAGGCCCCAAGATGGGATCTCACAGGTACAGAAGGTTGCGGCGGTGGAACTAGGGTTTCGTGGTGCTCTCCGTTGTTTTTAGGGTATATGAGTATATATAGGCGAAAAAAGTTGGTCAGGGGAGCCACAAGGGGCCCACGAGGGTGGGGGCGCTCCTCCCTGCCTCGTGGCCGCCTCGTTGCTTCCTTGACGTCCACTCCAAGTCTCCTGGATTGTGTTTGTTCCAAAAACGACTCTCCCGAAGGTTTCATTCCATTTGGACTCTGTTTGATATTCCTTTTCTACGAAACACTGAAATAGGCAAAAAAACAACAATTTGGACTGGGCCTCGTGTTAATAGGTTAGTCCCAAAATAGTATAAAAGTGTATAATAAAGCCCATTAAACATCCAAAATAGATAATATAATAGAATGGAACAATAAAAAATTATAGGTACGTTGGAGTCGTATCAAGCATCCCCAAGCTTAATGCCTGCTCGTCCTCGAGTAGGTAAATGATAAAAACAGAATTTTTGATGTGGAATGCTACCTAGCATAATTCTTAATGTAATTTTCTTTATTGTGGCATCAATGTTCAGATCCGAAAGATTCAAGAAAAATGTTTAATATTGACATAAGAGTAATAATACTTCAAGCATACTAACAAAGTAATCATGTCTTCTCAAAATAACATGGCCAAAGAAAGTTATCCCTACAAAATTATATGGTCTGGCTATGCTCTATCTTCATCACATAAAATATTTAAATCATGCACAACCCCGGTTTTAGCCAAGCAATCCCTTCATACTTTAGTATTCTCAAAATTTTCAATCTCCACGCAATACATGAGCGTGAGCCATGGACATAGCACTATAGGTGGAATAGGATTGTGGTTGTGGAGAAGACAAAAAAGGAGAAGATAGTCTCACATCAACTAGGCGTATCAACGGGCTATGGAGATGCCCATTAATAGATACCAATGTGAGTGAGTAGGGATTGCCATGCAACGGATGCAAAAGAGCTATAAGTGTATGAAAGCTCATCAAAAGAAACTAGGTGGGTGTGCATCCAACTTGCTTGCTCACGAAGACCTAGGGCAATTTGAGGAAGCCCATCATTGAAATATACAAGCCAAGTTCTATAATGAAAAATACCTACTAGTATATGAAGGTGACAACATAGGAGACTCTCTATCATGAAGATCATGGTGCTACTTTGAATCACAAGTGTGGTAAAAGGATAGTAGCATTGTCCCTTCTCTCTTTTTCTCTCATTTGTTTTCTATTTTTTGGTGGGCTTCTTTGCCCTCTTTTTTTTGGCTTCTTTGGCCTCTTTTATTTTTCATCAAGTCCGGAGACTCATCCCAACTTGTGAGGTAATCATTGGTTCCATCATCCTTTCCTCACATGGGACGATGCTCTAATAATGAAGATCATCACACTTTTATCTACTTACAACTCAAGAATCTTAGAACAAAATATGACTCTATGTGGATGCCTCCGGTGGTGTATCGGGATAATGAATCAAGAGTGACATGTATGAAAGAATTATGAATGGTGGCTTTGCCACAAATACGACGTTAACTACATGATCATGCAAAGCAATATGACAATGGTGGAGCATGTCATAATAAACGGAACGGTGGAAAGTTGCATGTCAATATATCTCAGAATGGCTATGGAAATGCCATAATAGGTAGGTATGGTGGCTGTTTTGAGGAAGTTATATGGTGGGTGTATGATACCGGCGAAAGTTGCACGGCACAAGAGAGGCTAGCAATGGTGGAAGGGTGAGAGTGCGTATAATCCATGGACTCAACATTAGTCATGAAGAACTCACATACTTATTGCAAAAATCTACAAGTTATCAAAACAAAGTACTACATGCATGCTCCTAGGGGAAGGGTTGGTAGGAGTTAACCATCGTGCGATCCCGACCTCCACACATAAGGAAGACAATCAATAAATAAATCATGGTCCAACTTCATCACATAACGGTTCACCATACGTGCATGCTACGGGAATCACAAACTTTTAACACAAGTATTCCTCAAATTCACAACTACTCAACTAGCATGACCCTAATATTACTATTCTCATATCTCATAACAATCATCAAGTATCAAACTTCTCATAGTATTCAATGCACTTCATATGATAGTTTTTATTATACCTATCTTGGATGCTCATCATATTAGGACTAAAATTATAACCAAAGCAATTACCAGGTTGTTATAAAGGACTCTCAAAATAATATAAGTGAGGCATGAGATATCAATAATTTCTATAAAATAAAACCACCACCGTGCTCTAAAAACATATAAGTGAAGTACTAGAGCAAAATTATCTAGCTCAAAAGATATAAGTGAAGCACATAGAGTATTCTAATAAATTCCGATTCATGTGTGTCTCTCCTAAAAGGTGTGTACAGCAAGTATGATTGTGGTAAACTAAAAAGCAAAGAATCAAATCATACAAGACACTCCAAGCAAAACACATATCATGTGGTGAATAAAAATATAGCATCAAGTAAAGTTACCAATGGACAAAGACGAGAGAGGGGATGCCTTCCGGGGCATCCCCAAGCTTAGGCTTTTGGTTGTACTTGAATTTTACCTTAGTGTGCCTTGGGCATCCTCAAGCTTAGTCTCTTGACACTCGTTATTCCATAATCCATCAAATCTTTACCCAAGAACTTGAAAACTTCACAACACAAAACTCAACAGAAAATCTCATGAGCTCCGTTAGAGAAATAAAACAAACCACCACTTTAAGGTACTGTAATTAACCCATTATTTATTTATATTGGTGTTAAACCTACTGTATTACAACTTCTCTATGGTTTATACCCCCCGATACTAGCCATAGATTCATCAAAATAAGCAAACAACACACGGAAAACAGAATCTGTCAAAAACAGAACATTCTGTAGCAATCTGTAACTTTCGAATACTTCTGGAACCCCCAAAATTCTACCAAAATAGGAAGTCCTGGATAATTTGTTTATTAATCGTCTTCAAAAAGAATCGACTGAAAATCACGTTTATGTGATTTATGAAAATTATTCTCGTGCGTGCAAAAGTTTCTGTTTTTCAGCAAGATCAAATTAACTATCACCCAAGAAGATCCTACAGGTTTTACTTGGCACAAACACTAATTAAAACATAAAACCACATCTAACCAGAGGCTAGATGAATTATTTATTACTAAACAGGAACAAAAAGTAAATTGGGTTGCCTCCCAACAAGCGCTATCGTTTAACGCTCTTAGCTAGGCATTGCGATTTCAATGATGCTCACATGAAAGACAAGAATTGAAGCACAAAGATAGCATCATAAAACATGTGACAAACACACTTAAGTCTAACATACTTCCTATGCATAGGTATTTTATAAGCAAACAAATTATCAAGGCAAGCAAAAACTAGCATATGCAAGGAAGAAGAAAGAAACAATAGCAATCTCAACATAATGAGAGGTAATTTTGTAACATGAAAATTTCTAAAACCATATTTTCCTATCTCATAATAATTACATGTAGGATCATAACCAAATTCAAAATATAGCTATCACATAAAATTTTCTCTTCATGATCCACGTGCATGCAAAGTTGACACTCTTCCAAAATAGTGGGATCATCTTTAGCTAAAGTCATGACCCCTCCAAACCCATTTTTCTCAACAATTTCATAAGATTGAACATTCTCCAAATATGGGGATCTAAAGTTGACACTCTTCCAAACCCACTTTCAATATTATTGCTAACATTATTATCAATCTCATATTCATGAAGGGGCTCAAGTAAATTTTCATGATCGTAAGAAGAATCACCCCAATCATGATCATTGCAACAAGTAGTAGACATAGCAAAACTAGCATCCCCAAGCTTAGGGTTTTGCATATTATTAGCATAATTGGCATCAAGAGAATTTATAGTAAAATCATTGCAATCATGCTTTTTATTCAAGGAGCTATCGTGAATCTCTTCATAAATTTCTTCATCACAATTTTCAGATTCACGAATTTCAAGCAAAACCTCATAAAGATAATCTAGTGCACTCAAATCACTAGAAATTGGTTCACCATAATTGGTTCTCTTAAAAAGATTAGCAACGGGAACGGGATGAGGATCCATAAACTTTTAGCAAGCGAAGATGCAAGCAAAAAGAAGGCACAAGGTAACACAAGATCGAACGGAAGGAGAGCGAAGAAAAGGCAAAGGTGAAGTGGGGGAGAGGAAAACGAGAGGCAAATGGCAAATAATGTAATGCGAGGGATAAGCGTTTGTGATGGGTACTTGGTATGCCTTTACTTGTGTGTAGACTCCCTGGCAACAACGCCAGAAATCGGCGAGTTGTCGAGGGATCAAATCTTGACTTGACTTGGCGTAAGCCTCCCCGGCAACGGCGCCAGAAATCCTTCTTGCTACCTCTTGAGCATGCGTTGGTTTTCCCTTGAAGAGGAAAGGGTGATGCAGCAAAGTAGCACAAGTATTTCCCTCAATTTTTGAGAACCAAGGTATCAATCCAGTAGGAGGCTACACTCAAATCCCTCGTACCTGCACAAACAAATAAGAACCTTGCAACCAACGCGATAAAGGGGTTGTTAATCCCTTCACGACCACTTGCAAAAGTGAGATCTGATAGAGATAATACGATAAATATTTTTGGTATTTTTATGATATAGATTGGAAAGTAAAGATTGCAAAATAAAAGAGATCGGAAACTTATATGATGGAAAATAGACCCGGGGTCCATACGTTTCACTAGTGGCTTCTCTTAAGGTAGCATAAGTATTACGGTGGGTGAACAAATTACTGTCGAGCAATTGATAGAAAAGTGCATAGTTATGAGAATATCTAGGCATGATCATGTATATAGGCATCACGTCCGCGACAAGTAGATTGAAATGATTCTGCATCTACTAGTATTACTCCACACATCGACCACTATCCAGCATGCATCTAGAGTATAAAGTTCATAAGAACAGAGTAACGCATTAGGAAAGATGACAGGATGTAGAGGGATAACCTCAAGCAATATGATATAAACCCCATCTTTTTATCCTCGATGGCAACAATACAATACGTGCCTTGCTTCCCCTACTGTAACTTGGAAAGGACACCGCAAGCTTGAACCCAAAGCTAAGCACTTCTCCCATTGCAAGAAAGATCAATCTAGTAGGCCAAACCAAACTGATAATTCGAAGAGACTTGTAAAGATAACAAATCATACATAAAAGAATTCAGAGGAGATTCAAATATTGTTCATAGATAATCTTGATCATAAACCCACAATTCATCGGATCTCGACAAACACACCGCAAAAAGAATTACATCGAATAGATCTCCAAGAAGATCAAGGATAACTTTGTATTGAGATCAAAAGAGAGAGAAGAACCCATCTAGCTAATAACTATGGACCCGAAGGTCTGAGGTAAACTACTCACACATCATCGGAGAGGCTATGGTGCTGATGTAGAAGCCCTCCGTAATCGATTCCCCCTCCGGCGAAGCGCCGGAAAAGGCCCCAAGATGGGATGTCATGGGTACAGAAGGTTGCGGCGGTGGAAATAGGGTTTCGTGGTGCTCTTGGATGTTTTCAGGGTATATGAGTATATATAGGCGAAAGAAGTCGGTCAGGGTAGCCACGAGGGGCCCACGAGGGTGGGGGCACACCTACCCCCCTGGGCGTGCCTCCCTGCCTCGTGGACGCCTTGTTGCTTCCTTGACGTCCACTCCAAGTCTCCTGGATTGCGTTTGTTCCAAAAAACGACTCTCCCGAAGGTTTCATTCCGTTTGAACTCCGTTTGATATTCCTTTTCTGCGAAACATTGAAATAGGCAAAAAAGACAACAATTTGGACTGGGCCTCCGGTTAATAGGTTATCCCAAAAATAGTATAGAAGTGTATAATAAAGCCCATTAAACATCCAAAACAGATAATATAATAGCATGGAACAATAAAAAATTATAGGTACGTTCGAGACGTACCAACGTGCAACTTGTTTTGCATAAAGGTGGCCGGCGGGTGTCTATTTCTCCTACTTTAGTTGAATCGAATTTGACTATGGCCGGTCCTTGAAGAAGGTTAAAACAACAAATTTGATAATTACCGTTGTGGTTTTTGCATATGTAAGAACTGTTCTTGCTTGTTGCCCGTAGCAGCCACGTAAAACTTGCAACAACAAAGTAGAGGATGTCTAACTTGTTTTTGCAGGGCATGTTGTGATGTGATATGGTCAAGATATGATGTGATATATGTTGATGTATGAGATGATCATGTTTTGTAATAAGTTCACAACTTGCATGTAGATGAGTACAACAACCGGTAGGGTTGTCTGTAATTATTGTATGACCTGTGTGTTAATCACTAAGCGCCATGTAATTGCTTTACTTTATCGCTATGCATTAGCAATAGTTGTAGAAGCAATAGTTGGCCAGACGACCCTGATGCTACAATGGAGATCAAGGTGTCGAGCCGCTGACGATGGAGATCATGACGATGCTTTGGAGATGGAGATCAAAAGCACAAGATGATGATGGCCATATCATGTCACATATTTTTATTGCATGTGATGTTTATCCTTTATGCATCTTATTTTGCTTAGAACGATGGTAGCATTATAAGATGATCCTTTCACTAAATTTAAAGATAGAAGTGTTCTCCCCGAGTATGCACCGTTGCTAAAGTTCGTCGTTTCGAAGCACCTCATGATGATCGGGTGTGATAGACTCTACGTTCACATACAATGGGTGTAAGCCAGTTTTGCACAAGAAGAATACTTGGATTAAAATTGAAGATCCTATCATGTACAGACATGGTCTTGGAACACTGGAGACCGAAAGGTCGAACGTGAGTCATATAGTAGATTTGATCAACATAGAGATGTTCACCATTGATGACTACCCCATCTCACATGATGATCAGACATGGGTTAGTTGATTTGGATCATGTATCACTTAGATAACTTGAGGGAAGTTAATTTAAGTGGGAGTTCATTAGTAATTTGATTAACTAAACTTCATTTATCATGAACTTTGTCTTAATAGTTTTTGCATATCTGTGTGGTAGATCAATGGCTCGTGCTACCGCTCCCCTGAATTTTAATGCGTTTCTAGAGAAAGCTAAGTTGAAAGATGATGGTAGAAACTACACGGACTGGGTCCGTAACTTGAGGATTATCCTCATTGCTGCACAGAAGAATTGTATCCTTGATGCACCGCTAGGTGACAGACCTGCTGCAGGAGCTACTGCAGATGTTATGAACATCTGGTAGGCTCGATCTGATGACTACTCAATAGTTCAGTGTGACATGCTTTACGGCTTAGAACCAGGACTTCAAAGACGTTTTGAACACCACAGAGCATATGAGATGTTCCAAGAGCTGAAATTGATATTTCAAGCTAATGCCCGGGTGGAGAGATATGAAATCTCCAACAAGTTCTATAGCTGCAAGATGGAGGAGAACAGTTCTGTCAGTGAACACATACTCAAAATGTCTGGGTATCATAACCACTTGACTCAGCCGGGAATTGATCTTCCAGTTGAGAGTGTTATTGACAGAGTTCTTCAGTCACTACCACCAAGCTACAAAGGCTTCGTGATGAACTATAATATGCAAGGGATGACGAAAATGATTCCCGAGCTCTTCGCAATGCTTAAGGCCACGGAGGTAGAAATCAAGGAGCATCGAGTGTTTATGGTTAACAAGACCACTAGTTTCAAGAAAAAGGGCAAGGGAAAGAAAGGGAACTTCAAAAATAATGGCAAGCAAGTTGTTGCTCTCATGAGGAATCCCAAAGCTGGACCCAAGCCAGAAACTGATGCTTCTACTGCAAAGGGAATGACCACTAGAAGCGGAACTGCCCCAAATACTTGGCGGATAAGAAGGATGAAAATGTGAACAAAGGTATATTCGATATACATGTTATTGATGTGTACCTTACTAATGCTCGTAGTAGCGCCTGGGTATTTGATACTGGTTCGGTTACTCATATTTGTAACTCGAAACAGAAGTTGCGGAATAAATGAAGATTGGGGAAGGACGAGGTGACGATGCGCGTCGCGAATGGTTCCAAGGTCGATGTGATCGCCGTCTGCACGCTACCTCTACATCTACCTTCGGGATTAGTTTTAGACCTCAGTAATTGTTATTTGGTGCCCGCGTTAAGCATGAACATTATATATGGATCTTGTTTAATGCGAGACGGTTATTCATTGAAGTCAGAGAATAATGGTTGTTCTATTTATATGAGTAATATCTTTTATGGTCATGCACCTCTGATGAATGGTCTATTCTTGTTGAATCTCGGTTGTAGTGTGATAACCCACAAGTATAGGGGATCGCAATAGTTTTCGAGGGTAGAGTATTCAACCCAAATTTATTGATTCGACACAAGGGAGCCAAAGAATATTCTCAAGTATTAGCAGCTAAGTTGTTAATTTGACCACACCTGGAAGACTTCATATCTGCAGCAAAGTATTTAGTAGCAAAGTAGTATGGAAGTGACGATAACGGTGGCAAAAGTAACAATAGCAGTTTTATAGCAATCGTAACAGTGGCAGCGGAAAAGTAACTTAGCAAAGATCAATATGAAACAAACTCGTAGGCAATGGATCAATGATGGATAATTATGTTGGATGTCATTCATCATGCAACAATTATAACCTAGGGTGACATAGAACTAGCTCCAATTCATCAATATAATGTAGGCATGTATACCGAATATAGTCATACGTGCTTATGGAAAAGAACTTGCATGACATCTTTTGTCCTACCCTCCCATGGCAGCGGGGTCCTATTGGAAACTAAGGGATATTAAGGCCTTCTTTTAATAGAGTACCGGACCAAAGCATTAACACTTAGTGAATACATGAACTACTCAAACTACGGTCATCACCGGGAAGTGTCCCGACTATTATCACTCCGGGGTTGCCGGATCATAACACGTAGTAGGTGACTATAACTTGCAAGATAGGATCAAGAACACAAATATATTCATGAAAACATAATAGGTTCAGATCTGAAATCATGGCAATCGGGCCCTAGTGACAAGCATTAAGCATAACAAAGTCATAGAAACATCAATCTTAGGACATAGTGGATACTAGGGACCAAACCCTAACAAAACTAACTCGATTACATGGTAAATCTTATCCAACCCATCACCGTCCAGCAAGCCTACGATGGATTACTCACGCATGGCGGTGAGCATCATGAAATTGGTGACGGAGGATGGTTGATGATGACAATGGCGATGATTTCCCCTCTCCGGAGCCCAAAACAGACTCCAGATCTGCCCTCTCGAGGAAGAACAGGAGGCAGCGGCGGCTCCGTATCGTAAAACGCGATGAATCCTTCTCTCTGATATTTTCTCACCGAACGTGAATATATGTAGTATCATCATAAGCATCATTCATAGCAGAAGTGGCAACATCAATAACATGCGACATATCAGAATAAATAGCAGGTGTAGGTGTCGCAAGTTTACTTAAAACAGAAGGTCAATCAAGTGAAGAGCTAGATGGCAGTTCCTTACCTCCCCTCATAGTAGAGGGAAAAATCTTGGTACCTGTATCTTTCAAATTCCTCATAGTGATCAACAGATATAAATTCCAAGTGACTCAAAGAATAGAGCTATGCTCCCCGGCAACGATGCCAGAAAATGGGTCTTGATAACCCACAAGTATAGGGGATCGCAACAGTTTTCGAGGGTAGAGTATTCAACCCAAATTTATTGATTCAACACAAGCGGAGCCAAAGAATATTCTCAAGTATTAGCAGCTGACTTGTCAATTCAACCACACCTGAAAGACTTAATATCTGCAACAAAGTGTTTAGTAGAGAAGTAGTATGGAAGTAACTGTAATGGTGGCAATCGTAACAGTAGCAGCGGAAAAGTAACTTAGCAAAGATCAACATGAAATGAACTCGTAGGCAATGGATCAGTGATGGATAATTATGTCGATGGCGTTCATCATGCAACAGTTATAACCTAGGGTGACACAGAACTAGCCCCAATTCATCAATATAATGTAGGCATGTATTACGAATATAATATATGCTTATGGAAAAGAACTTGCATGACATCTTTTATCCTAGCCTCCCATGGCAGCGGGGTCCTATTGGAAACTAAGGGAAAAATATTAAAGCCTCCTTTTAATAGATTACTGGACCAAAGCATTAGCACTTAGTGAATACATGAACTCCTCAAACTACGATCATCACTGGGAAGTGTCCCGACTATTGTCACTTCGGGGTTGCCGGATCATAACACGTAGTAGGTGACTATAACTTGCAAGATCGGATCAAGAACACAAATATATTCATGAAAACATAAAAGGTTCAGATCTCAAATCATGGCACTCGGGCCCTAGTGATAAGCATTAAGCATAGCGAAGTCATAGCAACATCAATCTTAGAACATAGTGGATAATGGCATCAAACCCTAACAAAACTAACTCGATTACATGGTAAATCTCATCCAACCCATCACCGTCTAGCAAGCCTATGATGGGATTACTCACGCATGGCGGTGAGCGTCATGAAATTGGTGATGGAGGATGGTTGATGATGACAATGGCGACGATTTCCCCTCTCCGGAGCCAAAAACGGACTCCAGATCTGCCCTCCCGAGGAAGAACAGGAGGCGGCGGCGGCTCCGTATCGTAAAACGCAATGAATCCTTCTCTCTGTTTTTTCTCCCCAAATGTGAATATATGGAGTTGGAGTTGAGGTCGGTGGAGCTTCGTGGGACCCATAAGACCAGAGGGCATTCTCTAGGGGGGTGGGCGCGCCCTCGACCCTTCACTTGTAGGAAAACCTTATACACATAATCTTACTAGCAGCGCTCTTTAAAATACGGCGCTACTGCTATATAGCAGTAGCGCGTGCCACAAAAACGCGCTCTTAAAAGAAAAGTAGCAGTAGCACGTCCTTTGTAAACAGCGCTACTGCTATAATTGCCATGACCTCACTGGCAAGCTAGTTATAGCAGTAGCGACGTATTCCATATCGCGCTACTGCTATTGATGTTAGCAGTAGCGCCTTTCAAAAAAGCTCGCTACTGCTAAGTTCAGTCCACAAGTTTAGTCCCACCTCACTCCGCGAACAGGGTGTTTACCACCTTAAATATGTTACTTCTCAAACTATCACAACCACTTGGTCTTCATTGAACTCTATGTGTAGAATTTGTGGCCTTAATATGAGTCTTATACGGTTCCTACCGGAGAGGACTCACATTGACAACTCAGATTGTACACAGAAAGATCATTGATGGCCAATGTATTTTTGCATGTTTACACTTAGCAGTAGCGCGTTTTATCGGAAGACACTACTGCTAGGGTGTTTAGTACAGCGCGTTACCTAGAAGTGTGCTACTGCTAAAGCCATCCTATCACCAGGATGCCCCTCACTCTCCTCTCTCTGCTCCACTCACTCTCCCCCGCACCCTGTCGTCTGCCATTGCCGCATTGCTGCCCGCTGCTGCCGCTGTCGCCCCCTCCCTCCTCCATCCCACCTCTGGCTGTCGCCCCCTCCCTCCTCCATCCCGCTACCGTCACCCCCCACCGACACCGCCACCGAGGTATCTCCTCCTACCTCCCTCCTCCTCCCTCCCCCATCCTTCCCACCTGTTCCCTCCCTCCTTCCTACCCCTCTTCCCTCCCTTCTCTCTGTTCTTGTAGAATGTAGGTAGTTTAAATAGATTTTAGAATGTAGACATTGTAGAACATAGGTTTTGTAATAGAATAATTTTTAGCCTATTTTAGGTGTTTTGAATAGAATAGGAAATTTTAGGTCTTTTAATTAGAAATTTTAGTAATGGAAATTTTTAGTTGGTAGAATTTGAAAAAATGTTCTGCACTTGTTATATTCTGAACTTAGGGCTTATTTTTAGGGTTTAGTAAAGAAATAGTAATAGTAGGTATAGAACATTTTGAATCGATGATGATGTAGATTTTTTAGTACAACTAGTTTATTTCGTGTTGCTCAAGAATTGCTCATATGATGTAGATATAAACATGTATATCTAGTGTTGCTCAAATAGGATATGTGCTTGCCCAAGTGACCATGTTTGCAGGTAACACCTCCGAGTGGCCTATGTTTTGCCGGAGTGTTGATTAATTTCCGTTCCGGCAAATTTCAGGTGCTCGGTATGTCCTTTTTTATCAAAGGTCATGCCAAAATTTTCCTCTGAAGTGGATCGTTAATCCTTTTCTAATATTGCTTTAGGAAAATGGTGACACCACCACCACCACCACCACCACCACCATGTCGACTGTGCAAGTCAAGATGCGCCCAACAACCTTGCAACTGGCACGTTGTTCGACATCTACTTCCAGCCAAGTTTTCTCCCTGCGGCGGTAACAAAATATATGAAACTTGTAACAACTATTTTTTAGTGTTATTTTCATTAATGCATTGTGTATACACAGATCGTCCCATGCAATGTGAGGTTGGAATTCAACAAGATGGCCGGAAACACTGTGACCTTTGAGGCTCCCGGGGGCCCCTACACTATGGAGGTCGAGAAAGGACGAAATATGTCATAGATGGGAGGAGATGGATGGTACCATTTCATCTCCCACATGGGTATCACTGGTGGTGAGTTGATCAACTTCTCCTTCAGAGCAGAAAGACCCAAGCTTGCCGTCATTTATCTCAACACGGATGAAGATGATGAGGACCCACTTGATGAAGCCATGCATCTATACTCGAAGAATAAGGCCGAGCGAGGAGGAGGTGTGCAACCTATGGGACATAATTCCGCCACGTGCTGACTTTGTCGGGGTACCATTCGTGGCCCGCCTGACAAGTACCATGGTTGATCGGTGATACGTCTCCAACGTTTCTGTAATTTTTGATTGTTCCATGCTATTATATTACCTGTTTTGGATGTTTAATGGGCTTTACTAAGCACTTTTATATTATTTTTTGGACTAACCTATTAACCGGAGGCCCAGCCCAAATTGCTGTTTTTTGCCTATTTCAGTGTTTCGCAGAAAAGGAATATCAAATGGAGTCCAAACGGAATGAAACCTTCGGGAGAGTTATTTTTGGAACAAACACAATCTAGGAGACTTGGAGTGGACGTCAAGAAACAAATGAGGAAACCACGAGGCAGGGAGGCACGCCCAGGGGGCAGGCGTGCACCCCACCCTCATGGGCCCCCTCGTGGCTCCCCTGACCAACTTCCTTCGCCTATATATACTCACATACCCTGAAAACATCCAGGAGCACCACGAAACCCTATTTCCACCGCCGCAACCTGATAACCCACAAGTGTAGGGGATCACAACAACTTTCGAGGGTAAAGTATTCAACCCAAATTTATTGATTCGACACAAGGGGAGCCAAAGAATATTCTTGAGTATTAACAGTTGAGTTGTCAATTCAACCACACCTGGATAACTTAGTATCTGCAGAAAAGTATTTAGTAGCAAAAGTGGTATGATAATAAAGGTAACGGTAGCAAAAGTAATGTTTTTGGGTTTTGTAGTAGTTGTAACAGTAGCAACGGAAAAGTAAATTAGTGAAGAACAATATGTGAAAAGCTCGTAGGCAATGGATCAATGATGGATAATTATGCCGGATGCGATTCCTCATGTAAAAGTTATAACATAGGGTGACACAGAACTAGCTCCAGTTCATCAATGTAATGTAGGCATGTGTTCCGTAAATAGTCATACGTGCTTATGGAAAAGAACTTGCATGACATCTTTTGTGCTACCCTCCCGTGGCAGCGGGGTCCTAGCGGAAACTAAGGGATATTAAGGCCTCCTTTTAATAGAGAACCGGAACAAAGCATTAACACATAGTGAATACATGAACTCCTCAAACTACAATCATCACCGAGAAGTATCCCAATTATTGTCACTTCGGGGTTGTCAGATCATAACACATAATAGGTGACTATAGACTTGCAAGATAGGATCAAGAACACACATATATTCATGAAAACATAATAGGTTCAGATCTGAAATCATGGCACTCGGGCCCTAGTGACAAGCATTAAGCATAGCAAAGTCATAGCAACATCAATCTCAGAACATAGTGGATACTAGCGATCAAACCCTAACAAAACTAACTTGATTACATGGTAAATCTCATCCAACCCATCACCGTCCAGCAAGCCTATGATGGAATTACTCACGCACGGCGGTGAGCATCATGAAATTGGTGATCGAGGATGGTTGATGATGACGACGACGACGACGAATCCCCCTCTCCGGAGCCCCGAACGGACTCCAGATTAGCCCTCCCGAGAGAGATTAGGGCTTGGCGGCGGCTCTGTGTCGTAAAACGCGATGAAACTTTCTCTCTGATTTTTTTCTCCCCGAACGTGAATATATGGAGTTGGAGTTGAGGTCGGTGGAGGTCCAGGGGGCCCACGAGACAGGGGGCACGCCCAGGGGGAGGGGGCGTGCCCCCCACCCTCGTGGACAGGGTGTGGGCTCCCTGGTCTTGATTCTTTCGCCAGTACTTTTTATATTTTCCAAAAAGTGCCTCCGTGGATTTCCAGGACATTCTGAGAACTTTTGTTTTCTACACATAAAACAACATCATGGCAGTTTTGCTGAAAACACCGTCTGTCGAGGTTAGTTTCATTCAAATCATGCAAGTTAGAGTCCAAAACAAGGGCAAAATTATTTGGAAAAGTAGATACGTTGGATACGTGTCAACTCCCCCAAGATTAAACCTTTGCTTGTCCTCAAGCAATTTAGTTGATAAACTGAAAGTGATAAAGAAAAACTTTTACAAAGTCTGTTTGCTCTTGTTGTTGTAAACATGCAAAGCCATCATTTAGGTTTCAGCAAATATTATGAACTAACCATACTCACAATAACACATAGGTCTCACAATTACTCATATCAATAGCATAATCAGCTAGCGAGCCATAATAATAAAACTCGGATGACAACACTTTCTCAAAACAATCATAACATGATATAACAAAATGGTATCTCGCTAGCCCTTTTTGAGACCGCAAAACATAAATGCAGAGCACCTTTAAAGATCAAGGACTCACTAAACATTGTAATTCATGGTAAAAGAGATCCAGTCAAGTCATACCCAATATAAACCAATAGTAATGAATGCAAATGACAGTGTGCTCTCCAGCAGGTGCTTTTTAATAAGAAGGTGATGACTCAACATAAAAGTAAATAGATAGGCCCTTCGCAGAGGGAATCAGGGATTTGTAGAGGTGCCAGAGCTCGATTTTAAAATATAGATTGAATAACATTTTGAGCGGCATACTTTCGCTGTCAACGCAACAACTATGAGATAGCTGTATCTTCAATACTACATGCATTATAGGCAGTTCCCAAACAGAATGGTAAAGGTTTATACTCCCCCAACCACCAATAAGCATCAATCCATGGCTTGCTCGAAACAACGAGTGCCTCCAACTAACAACAGCCCTGGGGGAGTTTTGTTTAATTATTTTGATTTGCTTTGATCTTTTTGCATCATGGGACTGGGCATCCCAGTTACCGGCCCTTTCTCGTGAATGAGGAGCGGAGTCCACTCCTCTTGAGAATAACCCACCTAGCATGGAAGATATAGGCAGCCCTAGTTGAAACATGAGCTGCTCAAGCATACAAAACAGAATTTCATTTGAAGGTTTGGAGTTTGGCACATACAAATTTACTTGGAATGGCAGGTAAATACCGCATATATGAAGGTATGGTGGACTCATTTGGAACAACTTTGGGGTTTAAGGAGTTTGGATGCACAAGCAGTATTCCCGCTTAGTACAGGTGAAGGCTAGTAAAAGACTAGGAAGCGACCAACTGAGAGAGCGACAACAGTCATAAACATGCATTAAAATTAATTCACACCGAGTACAAGCATGAGTAGGATATAATCTACCATGAACATAAATATCATGAAGGCTATGTTGATTTGTTTCAACTACATGCGTGAACATGTGCCAAGTCGAGTCACTCAATTCATTCAAAGGAGGATACCATCCTATCATACCACATCATAATCATTCTAATAGCATGTTGGCACGCAAGGTAAACCATTATAACTCATAGCTAATCAAGCATGGCACAAGCAACTATAATCTCTAAATGTCATTGCAAATATGTTTACTTCATAATAAGCTGAATCAGAAACGATGAACTTATCATATTTACAAAAACAAAAGAGGTCGAGTTCATACCAGCTTTTCTTATCTCAATAAGTCCATCATATGTCGTCATTATTGCCTTTCACTTGCACAACCGAACAACGTGTATAATAATAAGAGTGCACGTGCATTGGACTAAGCTGGAATCTGCAAGCATTCAACTCAAGAGACAAGACAGGGTAATATGGGCTCTAAATTAAATAAACAATCATGCATATGAGAGCCACTAAACATTTTCAATATGGTCTTCTCAACCCCCAAAGGAAAGAAAAGAAAATAAAACTATTTACACGGGAAAGCTCCCTACAAGTAAAAGAAGAATAAGAAATCTTTTTGGGTTTTCATTTTAATTTCTACTACAAGTATGGAAATTAAACTAACTAATTTTTTGGTTTTTCTTAAGGTTTATCAAACACACAAGAAGAAAGCGAGAAAAAGAAAATTTAAACTAACATGGATAATACAATTAAAAAGTATGAGCACCTACGACTAGTGTGTGAACATGAATGTAAAGTCGGTGAGAAATACGTACTCCCCCAAGCTTAGGCTTTTGGCCTAAGTTGGTTTAATACCAAGGACCGCCTGGCTGATATCCGTAGTTGTAGCTGGGGTTGTACTGAGATGCAGCGGCAATCGCCTCCTGGGCTGCGGCATGTTGGCGAGCTGCCTCTGCTCTCCCGTCATGTTCAGCTGCTTCCTCCTTGGTAACAACATATCTTCCTTTTGCCTGATAATCAAAAAGGAGAGAAGTAGGAAGTAACATGGACGACGTTGCGTCTGTTATAGATTAGTCGATATTGGAGGAATTGTTCATTCCTCCTAAGAAAATGATGATTGACCATAGCGTCATAATATAAATAAGCAAGAGGTATCAATATCATCATATCCCCCTCACGTGGGGCTATATCTAGTTAGACACACGGGTTTCATAAATTCCTCCGAATAAATTTCCCTTTCTACTATTATTCTGCAACCTACGTGGAACTATTGCCCCCAAGTTATAACCTTTATAACCTAACACAACACTCTTGAGGACACAAAGATCAGGGACACACATATGACATGCTTCGTCTTTACCGTTAATGCTTCTACCAATGAAGAGAGCAAAATAATGTATAGCAGGAAAGTGAATGCTCCCTATGGTAGCTTATGCTATGTCCCTGGATTCTCCCACAGTAATACTAGCGAGGAAATCTCTAAATTCAGATTTGTGAGGATCATTAATATTACCCCACTGTGGGAGTTTGCAAGCAGTTATAAAATCCTCTAAGTCCATGGTATAAGATGTATCATAAATATCAAATAGGACAATAGGAGAATTACGCGTACAGTTATATTTAAACCTCCGCACAAAGGAATCGGTCAATTGATAGTACTGAGGACACTTATCTTGTAAGAAGTCCTCCACTCAAGATTACGCCTTTTATCGCGTCAAATTCCTCCTTAAAGCCTGCTTTGACCATAAAATCATCGGATGGCCACTCACAAGCTCGTACATCCGCGTCCCTCGGCAATTCAACATCTTGCTCACGTACATCAATCCTGGGCCCTTTCTTCACACGGGGAACAATCTCCCAAAGCAGTTTTGTGAATGGAGCTTTGAGCAAGGAGATCGAAAATCGCAGCAAAATGAGCTAGAACTCGTGCTTGAGCTGGATGGGAATTTTTTTGGGTGGAAGATGAAGTGTGTGGGTACTGGCATAAGTGGAGGGGCCCACCAGGGGCCCACGAGACAGGGGGCGCGCCCAGGTGGGGTGGGCGCACCCTCCACTCTCGTGGCCTGGTGCTTGCCTCTCCTGTAGTGATTTCAGTGCCTAAAATCCTCAAATATTCCAGAAAAAATCATACTAAATTTGCAGGGCATTTGGAGCACTTTTATTTTTGGGATATTTTTTTATTGCACGGATAATTCAGAAAACAGACGGATAATACTATTTTTGCTTTATTTATTCTAAATAACAGAAAGTAAAAAGAGGGTAGAGAAGGTTGTGCCTTCTAGTTTCATCCATCTCATGATCATCAAAATGAATCCACTAACAAGGTTGATCAAGTCTTGTTAACAAACTCATTCCGAATAACACGGAACCAGAGAAATTTCGAATAACACTAAGTTACCTCAATGGGGATATGAAAATCCCCAACAATAAGAATATCATACTTTTTCTTGAGAGTAGGGAGAGGAAATTCAAAACCTCCAATAATGATAGTTGGAACTTTTCCAATATAATTGATGCTATGAACTTGAGATTGTTTCCTGGGAAAGTGTACCGTATGCTCATTACCATTAACATGAAAAGTGACATTGCCTTTGTTGCAATCAATAACAGCCCCTGCAGTATTCAAAAAATGTCTACCAAGGATATGAAGGAAATATGCCCTAGAGGCAATAATAAAGTTATTATTTATTTCCTCATATCATGATAAATGTTTATTATTCATGCTAGAATTGTATTAACCGGAAACATGATACAGGTGTGAATACATAGACAAACATAACGTCACTAGTATGCCTCTACTTGACTAGCTCATTAATCAAAGATGGTTATGTTTCCTAACCATAGACATGTGTTGTCATTTGATTAATGGGATCACATCATTAGGAGAATGATGTGATTGACATGACCCATTCCGTTAGCCTAGCATTTGATTGTTTAGTATATTGCTATTGCTTTTTTCATGACTTATACATGTTCCTCGTAACTATGAGAATTATGCAACTCCGTTTACGGAGGAACACTTTGGTACTACCAAACGTCACAACGAATCGGGGATTATAAAGGAGTACTATAGGTGTCTCCGAAGGTACATGTTGAGTTGGCGTATTTCGAGATTAGGTTTTGTCACTCCGATTGTCGGAGAGGTTTCTCTGGGCCCTCTCGGTAATACACATCACTATAAGCCTTGCAAGTAATGTGACTAGTGAGTTTGTTACGGGATGATGCATTACATAACGAGTAAAGAGACTTGCCGGTAACGAGATTGAACTAGGTATTGGATACCAACAATCGAATCTCGGGCAAGTAACATACCGATGACAAAGGGAACAAAGTATGTTGTTATGCGGTTTGACCGATAAAGATCCTCGTAGAATATGTAGGAACCAATATGGGCATCCAGGTTCCGCTATTGGTTATTGACCGAGAATAGTTCTAGGTCATGTCTACATAGTTCTCGAACCCGTAGGGTCCGCACACTTAACGTTACGATGACAGTTTTATGATGAGTTTATAAGTTTTGATGTACCGAAGTTTGTTCGGAGTCCCGGATGTGATCACGGACATGAAGAGGAGTCTCGAAATGGCCGAGACATAAATATTGATATATTGGACGACTATATTCGGACACTGAAGTGTTCAGGCGATTTGGAGAAAACCGGAGTGCCTTGAGGGTTACCGAACCCCCGGAGAGTAATGGGCCTTATGGGCCTTAGTGGGGAAGAGAGAGGCGGCCAGGGGGGCGCGCGCCTCTCCTCCTGGTCCGATGGACTAGGAGGGGGCACCCCTCTTTCCTTCCCCTCTCCCCCTTCCTTCCCCCTCCTAGTAGGAGTAGGAAAGGGGGAGTCCTACTCCTACTAGGAGGAGGACTCCTCTTCCTGGCGCGCCCCCCTTGGGCCGGCCGGCCTCCCGCTTGCTCCTTTATATACGGGGGCAGAGGGGCACCCCAAAGACACACAAGTTGATCTACGGATCGTTCCTTAGCCGTGTGCGGTGCCCCCTTCCACCATATTCCACCTCGGTCATATCGTCGCGGAGTTTAGGCAAAGCCTTGCGCCGGTAGGACATCATCATCGTCACCACGCCATCGTGCTGACAGAACTCATCCCCGAAGCTTTGCTGGATCGGAGCCCGGGGATCGTCATCGAGCTGAACGTGTGCTGAACTCGGAGGTGCCGTACGTTCGGTGCTTGGATTGGTCGGATCGTGAAGACGTACGACTACATCAACCGCGTTGTCATAACGCTTCGCCACGGTCACGAGGGTACGTGGACTACACTCTCCCCTCTCATTGCTATGCCATCACCATGATCTTGCGTGTGCGTAGGAATTTTTTTGAAATTACTACGTTCCCCAACAGTGGCATCCGAGCCTAGGTTTTATGTGTTGATGTTATATGCATGAGTAGAACACAAGTGAGTTGTGGGCGATACAAGTCATACTGCTTACCAGCATGTCATACTTTGGTTCGGCGGTATTGTGAGATGAAGCGGCCCGGACCGACATTACGCGTACGCTTACGCGAGACTGGTTTCACCGTTACGAGCACACGTGCTTAAAGGTGGCTGGCGGGTGTCTGTCTCTCTCACTTTAGCTAAATCGAGTGTGGCTACGCCCGGTCCTTGAGAAGGTTAAAACAACACCAACTTGACGAACTATCGTTGTGGTTTTGATGCGTAGTTAAGAACGATTCTTGCTAAAGCCCGTAGCAGCCACGTAAAATTTGCAACAACAAAGTAGAGGACGTCTAACTTGTTTTTGCAGGGCATGTTGTGATGTGATATGGTCAAGACGTGATGCTATATTTTATTGTATGAGATGATCATGTTTTGTAACCGAAGTTATCGGCAATTGGCAGGAGCCATATGGTTGTTGCTTTATTGTATGAAATGCAAACGCCCTGTAATTGCTTTACTTTATCACTAAGCGGTAGCGACAGTCGTAGAAGCAATAGATGGCGTAAACAACAATGATGCTACGATGGAGATCAAGGTGTCGTGCCAGTGATGATGGTGATCACGACGGTGCTTCGAAGATGGAGATCACAAGCACAAGATGATGATGGCCATATCGTATCACTTATATTGATTGCATGTGATGTTTATCCTTTATGCATCTTATCTTGCTTTGATTGACGGTAGCATTTTAAGATGATCTCTCACTAATAATCAAGAAGTGTTCTCCCTGAGTATGCACCGTTGCGAAAGTTCTTCGTGCTGAGACACCACGTGATGATCGGGTGTGATAGGCTCTATGTTCAAATACAGCGGGTGCAAAACAGTTGCACACGCGAATACTCAGTCATACTTGATGAGCCTAGCATATCTGAGATATGGCCTCGGAACACGGAGACCGAAAGGTCGAACGTGAATCATATAGTAGATATGATCAACATAGTGATGTTCACCATTGAAACTACTCCATCTCACGTGATGATCGGACATGGTTTAGTTGATTTGGATCACGTGATCACTTAGATGACTAGAGAGATGTCATCTAAGTGGGAGTTATTAAGTAATATGATTAATTGAACTTAAATTTATCATGAACTTAGTACTGATAGTATTTTGCTTGTCTATGTTTGTTTGTAGATAGATGGCTCGTGTTGTTGTTCCGTTGAATTTTAATCGTTCCTTGAGAAAGCAAAGTTGAAAGATGATGGTAGCAATTACACGGATCGGGTCCGAAACGAGGATTATCCTCATTGCTGCCTGTAAAAGTTACGCCCTGGAAGCACCGCTGGGTACCAGGCCCGCTGCTGATGCAACCGACGGCGTTAAGAACTTTCGGCGAGCAAAGTGATGACTACTCAATAGTTCGATGTGCCATGCTTTACGGCTTAGAACTGGGTCTTCAACGACGTTTTGAGCGTCATGGAGCATATGAGATGTTCCAGAGTTGAAGTTAATATTCAAGAAAATGCCGGATTGAGAGATATGAAGTCTCCAATAAGTTCTATAGCTGCAAGATGGAGGAGAATAGTTCTATCGGTGAACACATACTCAAAATGTGCGGGTATAATAATCACTTGATTCAACTAGGAGTTAATCTTCACGATGATAGTGTCATTGACATAATTCGCAATCACGCCACCAAGCTACAAGAGCTTCGTGATGAACTATAATATGCAAGGGATGAACAAGACTATTCCCGAGCTCTTCGCAATGCTAAAAGCAGCGGAGGTAGAAATCAAGAAGGAGCATCAAGTGTTGATGGTTAACAAGACCACCAGTTTCAAGAAAAGGGCAAAGGGAAGAAGAAGGGAACTTCAAAAGAACAACAAACAAGTTGCTGCTCAAGAGAAGAAACCCAAGTCCGGACCTAAGCACTGAAATCGAGTGCTTCTATCGCAAGCGGATCGACCTTTGGAGCGGAACTGCCCCAAGTATTTGGCGGATAAGAAGGATGGCAAAGTGAACAAAGGTATATGTGATATACATGTTATTGATGTGTACCTTACTAATGCTCGATAGTACACAGGTATTTGATACTGGTTCTGTTGCTAATATTTGCAACTCGAAACAGAGTCTACGGATTAAGCGAAGATTGGCTAAGGATGAGGTGACGATGCGCGTGGGAAATGGTTCCAAAGTCGATGTGATTGCGGTCGTCACGCTACCTCTACATCTACCATCGGGATTAGTTTTAGACCTAAATAATTGTTATTTGGTGCCAGCGCTGAGCATGAACATTATATCTGGATCTTGTTTGATGCGAGATGATTATTCATTTAAATCAGAGAATAATGGTTGTTCTATTTATATGAGTAATATCTTTTATGGTCATGCACCCTTAAAGAGTGGTCTATTTTTATTGAATCTCAATAGTAGTGATACACATATTCATAGTGTTGAAACCAAAAGATGTAGAGTTGATAACAATAGTGCAACTTATTTGTGGCACTGCCGTTTAGGTCATATCGGTGTAAAGCGCATGAAGAAACTCCATACTGATGGACTTTTGGAATCACTTGATTATGAATCACTTGGCACTTGCGAACCGTGCCTTATGGGCAAGATGACTAAAACGCCGTTCTCCGGAACTATGGAGCGAGCAACTGATTTGTTGGAAATCGTACATACTGATGTTTGTGGTCCAATGAATGTTGAGGCTGCGGGCGGGTATCGTTATTTTCTCACCTTCACAGATGATTTGAGCAGATATGGGTATATCTACTTGATGAAACACAAGTATGAAACATTTGAAAAGTTCAAAGAATTTTAGAGTGAAGTGGAAAATCATCGTAACAAGAAAATAAAGTTTCTACGAACTGATCGTGGACGAGAATATTTGAGTTACGAGTTTGGTCTACACTTGAAACAATGTGGAATAGTTTCGCAACTCACGCCACTCGGAACACCACAGCGAAATGGTGTGTCGAGCGTCAGAATCGTGCTTTACTAGATATGGTGCGATCTATGATGTCTCTTCTTGATTTACCGCTATCGTTTTGGGGTTATGCTTTAGAGGCGGCGCATTCACGTTAAATAGGGCACCATCAAAATCCGTTGAGACGACACATTATGAACTGTGGTTTGGCAAGAAACCAAAGTTGTCGTTTCTTAAAGTTTGGGGATGCGATGCTTATGTGAAGAAACTTCAACCAGATAAGCTCGAACCCAAATCGGAGAAATGTGTCTTCATAGGATACCCAAAAGAGACTATTGGGTACACCTTCTATCACTGTAACATCCCAAAATTTCAATTTGGAATGTTATACATTAGATCATCATGCATCACATATTTTCTTGCATTTTTTTGATCCTAGAAATTTCACGCAACTCAAGGACCCACGGAGAGAGTTGGAGGTTTCGAAATTTTCATATTTGAGTTCTCTCAAATTTTGAAAAAAGAGGATCATTTGGATTTATTTATTTTATCTTCAGATATTTTTCCAATATCAAAACTAAGAGAGGAATAATATGACTTTCCCAAAATTTAGGAAAAATGAGGATTTAATAAATAAATCAAATTTTGGATTTTTCTCGGAGTTTATTTGCCCAAGGAAAAAATGCGTATTTTCAAAAAATTGCATTTTAGGCCCGAGTTAAAGTTCATTTTGTTCGGCTCATTTTTAGGAGTCGGGGAAAATTTACTTTATTAATTTTGGAGTTTGTTTAGATTTTCTTTTCTGTATTTTTTCTGCGCGCGAAACCGATTTAAAAAAAAAAAGAAAGCCGCAGCGCCTTGGGCCAAAGGCCCAAGCCGTAAAGCCAAGCCCGGCCAGAGGTTAAGGCCATCACCAGACGTGTGCTGAAGCGCCAGGAGCCAACGCCGCCGCCCCTTGCTCCTGTACCGAATCCTAAAAGGATTCTAGGGCGCCCCTTGCCTCTTTTCCCTTATTTCGTTATTCCGTTTTTGTTCCTAGGATTCCTAACCGTAGTCTAATTCCTTGATCCCTACTCCAAGCAAAACGCACCCCTCCCCAATATAAATACCCAAGCACCCCCCTTCTACACATCAAACCAAAGCCCTCCTCTCCAAAGTGTGAAGAAGAAGACCGCCGCCGCCGCCGCCCTACAACACCGCCGCCGCCCCTTACCAGCGCCGCCGCCGCCAAGTGCCGCCGCCGCCGCCCAACTCCGCCGCCACTGGAGCCCCTCGCCTCTTCGAGGTACTAGCCCCGCGCCGCGTCACTTTTCCCCACGGTTCAGTTTTTCTCGTAAACCGTTCCGGTTTTCTAGATCGGTTTTTCGTTTCGGTTTTCTTTTCCGAAACCCTAGATCGGTTTTCCTCGCCGGTTTTTCTTTCCGGTTTTGTTGTTAGCGAGCGTTCGCCGGACCGTTCGTCTTAACGAACGTGATCACCGGTTTGCCTCGGTTAACGAACGTCCGTTCGTTTAATCGTTCGTCGTTTTCTTTCTAATCGGATTTATTCCGCTATTTTTCTGATAGCGATTTCAGATCCGATCTTCTTTCTAGTCTATCTTCTCGCTCGTTTATCGGAATCAGGTGATTCAAGCGCCTGGAGTTTCGTTTCGAAACCGCCATTCCGACTAATCAACTTAGACCAACTTTTGCTACTGTAAAATTTGACCTAGTTCAAATTGCTAGAACCGAGCTGTTTTCTTTCGTCGTTCGATTTTCGTTGCTTTATTGGATTTGATTCTTTTGCAACCAGGGTTCTTAAGTTGGACTTTCTGGTTAGATCTCTTATTCAAGATTTACCTGTGCATTAGATGAGTACTTATTGTATGCTTGTTGTTTGTCTGCGATGGATCACCCGGAGTGCGTCGCTTGTTACTTCGAATCTCTAGGTTTCGCGGATCATCAGCAAGGCAAGTAACACTTGATCATACCTTTTTTCTACTACCCAGTTTTATTGCATTAGATCAATTCCTCAAACACATTTCATGAGTAGGATCTAATTAAATTCTGGGATGGGAAGTAGATGAGGTAGTACCCATTACCTGTTTTACTTATGAAACCTTTGGGAGTTACTTCTACGTTTGCTTATTATGCCATGCTATGCTAGTAGACGTGGATTGGGTGAGTGAATATCCATGACAGATGTGACATTGTTAATTAATGGTTTATCTAAGGTGGCAACTTAAATACACATCTGGGTGGATGAGGCACTGGAGTTACCAGGACTTGCTGTTTTTTGGAAATCCGGAGTGACCGTGTGATTTTCCTATGGACCGCCACCCAGGCTCAAAGGGATCATAAGATAATTTATACTAGTAACTTACGTGTGCAGCCACAAGCCATTATGGGCTCTGGCATAGTTGACTAAGTTGTGCGAACTCTTATAGTGGTGGACTAGCAGATTTAGGGGATGTAGGTGTACGGGTCCACCCATCGTAAGGTGCTAGCGCTTCTGAAAGACTGTGTCTCGGTCATCCGTTTCTCAAACACTATGTAGTGCGGAAAACCAAACGGAGGCGATCGAGTCTTGTGGGGAAAAGTGCGCAAACCTCTGCAGAGTGTACAAACTAATCATGATTAGCCGTGTCCCCGGTTATGGACATTTTGAGTATCTAGTACTTGAACTATCAATTATATCTCAACATGTTACTCTAATTTAATATTGATGGGTTTGTTAATGAGTACTTTTTAATTGGGATTGAGAATGTTGTCAACCATTCTCAATGTTTAACAACCACCATGATAGTTAATAAATTTATTCCTTTGTAGTAGGGAAAAACTGGCTTTACGCAAAATTGTAACCATAGAGCTTTTCCACCAGCCAAATATGCATGTAGTATAGGCTTATCATACATTATTCTCTATATGTTACTTTGCCAGCATATACCATGTGCTGACCCGTTTTTCGGGCTGCAACTTTCATGTTGCAGACTTTTCAGACGACGAGTAAGGTGCTTTTAGGTCGTGGTTCTATACTCACTGATGCCGTTGGAGTTGATGGACTCACTTATCTTCCAAGTCTTCCGCTATTATCGTTATTAGATGGCCTTAAGCCATGATTATTGTAATAAGTCCTCTTTTGGACAAACGATCTAATAAGTGTCTGATTGCTACTCTGTTATAAATCCTTGAATCTTGTGTGGTGTCGGCATTCTTGATCCAGGATGACACCGGAGCATAGAGACTTGACCATCTGAGGTCGGGTCGCTACAGAGATGGTATCAGAGCACACGCTGACTATAGGACACGACCACTAAGTTAAAGCCATAGTTCACTATTCTCTTCTCATTTTCTAACTCCTCATCTTTTCTACTCTTTTAGGATGACGGACGCAAAGATCAAGTACACCCAACCAGATGAAGGCACACCCTTTTGGATCCCTCTTGAAGGAAGTTGCTAAGTACCTGAACATTGGACTACCAAGCTTCACCGGGACTTTCAACGCCACTCTGCCTGAAGAGGAGCGCTGGAAGATTCAAGCTCATGTTCTGGGAAGGACATTCGCGCCAATCACGAAGCCCATAGATAGTGTTTTCAGTGCACCAACCTGGAGTCTGGGAAAGAGCATGGCAGCTCATATCACCATGGGACGCATTGGAGAAGTTTATCAAGAAGAACTCAAGGACACTATCTACCAGATTTGCGGACGCCGGAATGAAGATTGGGAGATAGTCAGCACCAAGAAGGATAGATCCATTGTAGCTTTCATCCAGGAGTTAAACCAGCACCTTCGACGCCAGGAGAACTAGATGTGCAATGATATGATAGAGTTGAAGAATGCGAAGGGAAGGATCATCGAACTTGAAGGAGAAATGAAGACTCTACGCAAGGACTACATGGACGAGATCGTAGCTGTCGTAAGGCAAAATAGCGATCTCAAGTGCGAGATTGCGGAACTCAAGAAGAAGTTGGAGCTCAAGAATGAAGACAAAGCAACTACATCATCATCGACGACACCGATTCGGATCCAAGTGAACCCGATTTTGAAGACGAAGCTGGAGCAGACATCATGGAGGCTTCCACCGGTTCAAATTAATAGATGACCACCATATATTAGTAGTGTTCCCTCCATGTAAACATTATAGTACACGCACTTTTGCGATAGATAGATCATTGTATGCCCTTTGTTTGAATGAATGAAGTGATTTTGTGTGCATTTGTCTCATGAGCATTTGGGTAGTGATTTCTCCTTAGACCTCATTCTAGTCTAAATTTCTCGTCTTTTCTAAACCCCTCAGATGCCTCCGAGATGCGACCCCGAGTTTGTTTTCCCGCCAGAGATCACTCAGTTGATTCAGCAGCAGAATACTTTGATTCAGACATTGGTGCAGAACCAAGGCAACAAAAACAACAACCCACCACCACCACCACCCGCGGATCATTTGACTCGTTTCCTTGGGCTGAATCCGCGGGTGTATTCCAGTAGCACCGAGCCGATTGTAGCAGATGATTGGCTCCGCAAGATAGGAAGGGAGTTGACCACTGCAGGATGCACAGATGGTGAGAAGGTGAAGTTTGCTACTTGACGGACGCGCAGCAGCATGGTGGGAGAATTTCACAGCCACTTACCCAGTAGACACTGTCACATGGGATCAGTTTCAGCAAGCTTTCCGCACTGCCCATGTTTCAGCAGGAGCTATGGCCATGAAGAAGCGTGAGTTTCGCAACTTACGCCAAGGAGGAAGGACTGTTGGCCAGTATGTGGATGATTTTAGTAAGTTAGCACGTTAGGCCCCAGATGACGTTGCTACAGATGCAGCTAAGCAGGAGAAGTTTCTGGAAGGACTGAATGATGAGTTAAGCATGCAGTTGATGGTAGCAAGATTCAATAACTACCGGAGTTGGTAGACCGCGCCCTCGTGATTGAAGGAAAGCAGCAGCAGATTGAGAACCGCAAGAGGAAGTATGGATAGGGGAAGTATAACTCAGGAGCCCAGCAGAAGCCCCATTATACGCCTAGATAGGGAGTTCAGTTTCAGCATACCCATGGAAGAGGTAGTTCGCACAACCATAATGGCCACAAGAATGGTAATGGGAATGGAGGAAGCAACGGCCAGAACCAGACCACACCATCAACCCCAGCCAAGAAAGACCTGAGCCATGTCACCTGTTACAAGTGTTCCAAGACCGGACATTATGCAAATGATTGTCCCGAAGGCCAAGGTGGAAATGGAAGCTCTGGAAAGAAGCCAAACCCTTTCAACAGGGGACATGTGAACCACATTGATGTGGAGGAGGTTGAAGCTCAGCCTGATGCAGTAATCGGTAAGTTTTTGGTTAAGTCATTTACTGCACTTGCTCTTTTCGATAAAGGTGCATCGCATTCATACATATCAAGGGGATTTGTAGAAAAGTATAGCCTGCCCACTAAACTTCTTATGACACCTATGTTAGTAAGCTCACCAGGAGCAGAATACATGGCCAGACAAGGATGTTTTCAAGTGCCATTGAGTATAGGAAGGCATGTGTTCCCGACGGATTTGATCGTTCTGGAATCCCAAGGTTTGGATGTGATTCTCAGAATGGATTGGCTGTCGATGTATGGAGGAAACATCGATTGCGCAAGTAAGACGATTTTGCTCACAACACCAGAAGGAAGAAGGATCAAGTATGTATCCCGACATGGATCAAATAGGAATCAAGTAAATTGCTTATCAGGAGTTGTGCAGGAAGAGGTGCCAGTGGTGAAGGATTATCCTGATGTATTTCCTGAGGAATTTCCAGGAATGCCACCGGATAGAGACATTGAGTTTTGATTGAGCTTTTGCCAGGAACAGGCCCAATATTGAAGCGACCATACAGGATGCCCGCACAGGATTTGGCGGAAATCAAGAAGCAGATCAAGGAGCTATTGGATAAAGGTTACATACGCCCAAGTTCTTCACCTTGGGGATCACCCGTACTATTAGTGGAGAAGAAGGATGGATCGTGAAGGATGGTAGTTGATTACCGTGGATTGAATGCAGTAACAATCAAGAACAAGTACCCACTACCAATGATAAATGATCTGTTTGATCGTTTGCAAGGAGCTAATGTGTTTTCCAAGATCGATTTGCGATCAAGGTACCATCAGTTGAAAATTCGAGAGCAGGAAATACCTAAGACAGCGTTCACCACAAGATATGGACTGTATGAGTATACCGTTATGTCATTTGGACCGACTAACGCACCTGCCTATTTCATGAACCTGATGAACAAAGTGTTTATGGAGTTTTTGGATAAGTTCGTCGTGGTGTTCATTGATGATATTTTGGTTTACTCGAAGAATGAAGAGGAACATAAGGAACATTTGCGATTGGTTTTGGAGAAACTAAGGGAACATCAGTTATATGCCAAGTTCAGCAAATGTGAGTTTTGGCTAAAGGAAGTTGGATTTCTTGGACATGTTATATCTGGAGAAGGTATAGCAGTTGACCCCACAAAGGTTGAGACCGTAACCAAATGGGAAGCACCAACGACAGTTGGAGAGATCCGGAGTTTTCTTGGACCCGCAGGATACTACCGGAGATTCATTGAGAATTTCTCAAAGATTGCAAAGCCTATGATAGAGTTGCTGAAAAAGGATACCAAGTTCATATGGACTGAGGATTGTGAGGCAAGTTTTCAGGAGTTGAAGAAAAGATTGGTTACCTCACGGTGTTAATTTTGCGGACTGGACCAAGGATTATGAGGTGTATTGCGACGCTTCATGTCGAGGACTTGGAGCAGTGCTTATGCAGGAAGGAAGAGTTGTTTCGTATGCTTCACGACAACTGAAACCTCATGAATTAAATTATGCCACACATGATTTGGAGTTAGCAGCCGTAGTGCATGCATTGAAGACATGGAGACATTTCCTCATTGGAAATCATTGTGAGGTGTACACGGATCATAAGAGTTTGAAGTACATTTTCACACAGAAGGAGTTAAACCTTAGACAAAGGAGATGGTTGGAACTCATCAAGGATTATGATATGAGATTGCATTATCATCCCGGAAAGGCTAATGTAGTAGCTGACGCATTGAGCCGTAAGAGCCATGTCAGTACGCTGATGACGGAAGACATACCAAAGGAATTAGCAGAAGATCTTCGTGAGCTATGTTTGGAAATAGTTCCGAGAGGCTATGTAGCAGCATTGGAGATTCAGTCTACCTTGATGGATAAAATCAGAGAAGCTCAGAAAAATGACAAGGAGATCGCGGATATAAAGAAGAAATTGAGTGAAGAAAAAGCGAAGGGATTTCGTGAGGATGAGCACGATACCCTATGGTTTGAGGACCGTGTTTATGTGCCAAATGATCCGGAGATCAGGAAGTTGATTCTGCAAGAGGCACATGATTCACTCTATTCGATTCACCCAGGAAATACCAAGATGTATTTGGATTTGAAAGAAACGTTCTGGTGGACCGGAATGAAGAAGGATATTGCGGTGTATGTAGCAGTTTGTGATGTATGTCGAGAGTGAAGGCGAACATCGAAGCGGCAGGATTGTTGCAACCATTGCCGATACCGAATGGAAGTGGGATAAACTAGGCATGGATTTTATCACGGGTTTGCCAAAGACTCGTTCAGGCTATGACTCGATTTGGGTTATAGTCGATCGCTTGAGCGAAGGTAGCGCATTTCATTCGATCAAGACTACCTATAGCGGTGCTAAGTTGGCAAAGATATACATGACCAGAATTGTTTGTTTGCACGGAGTTACGAGGAGTATCGTGTCGAGATAGAGGAACCCAATTTACCTCAAAGTTTTGGAATCGGTTGCACGAAACTTTGGGAACCAGGCTGGAATTCTGTACAACTTTTCACCCATAGACAGATGGACAGACTGAGAGAGTCAATCAGATTTTGGAGGATATGCTGAGAGCTTGTGCACTAGATTATGGATCTAGTTGGGACGATAATTTGCCGTACGCAGAGTTTTCGTATAACAACAATTACCAAACCAGCTTGAAGATGGCACCTTTCGAAGCTTTATACGGAAGAAGGTGCAGGACACCATTGTCATGGGATGAAGTTGGAGACCGTCAGTTGTTTGGACCAGATTTGATTAAAGAGTCTGAACAGAAAGTTAAGTTGATTCGCGACAGGCTCAAGGTAGCCCAATCCAGACAGAAGAGCTATGCAGATTCAAAACGCAAGGCGATAGAATACGAAGTTGGAGACAGAGTTTACCTTAGAGTATCCCCACTTCGAGGAGTTAAGCGTTTTGGAGTTAAAGGAAAATTAGCACCACGTTTTGTTGGACCATATAAGATTTTGCAACGCATGGGAGAAGTCGCTTATAAGTTGGAATTACCAGAAGGACTGTCAGGAGTTCATGACGTATTCCATGTTTCTCAGCTGAAGAAATGTCACACCGAGATGGCAGAGGTACCGCTAAGAGATACAGTGCCACTTGAAGCAATTCAGTTGAAGGATGATTTAACATATGAGGAGAAACTAGTCAGGATTCTCGAACACGCCCAAAGAGGTTACTCGCAGCAAGGTTATCATGTTTTGCAAGGTTCGATTGGAGCCACCACACGAGGATGAAGCCACCGGGGAGAGAAGAAGATTTGCTCAAGGACCACCTCACCTATTTTCTAGTTAACCCGAATCTCGAGGGCGAGATTCATCTTAAGGGGGGTAGGTTTGTAACATCCCAAATTTTCAATTTGGAATGTTATACATTAGATCATCATGCATCACATATTTTCTTGCATTTTGTTGATCCTAGAAATTTCACGCAACTCAAGGACCCACGGAGAGAGTTGGAGGTTTCGAAATTTTCATATTTGAGTTCTCTCAAATTTTGAAAAAAGAGGATCATTTGGATTTATTTATTTTATCTTCAGATATTTTTCCAATATCAAAAATAAGAGAGGGAATAATATGACTTTCCCAAAATTTAGGAAAAATGAGGATTTAATAAATAAATCAAATTTTGGATTTTTCTCGGAGTTTATTTGCCCTAGGAAAAAATTCGTATTTTCAAAAAATTGCATTTTAGGCCCGAGTAAAAGTTCATTTTGTTCGGCTCATTTTTAGGAGTCGGGGAAAATTTACTTTATTAATTTTGGAGTTCGTTTAGATTTTCTTTTCTGTATTTTTTCTACGCGCGAAACCGATTTAAAAAAGAAAAAGAAAAAAAGAAAGCCGCAGCGCCTTGGGCCAAAGGCCCAAGCCGCCAAGCCGCCGGCTGGCCAGGAGGCCAAGGCCACTGCGCACGCGCGCGAGCGCCAGGGTGCCAACTCCGCCGCCCCTTGCTCCTGTACCGAATCCTAAAAGGATTCTAGGGCGCCCCTTGCCTCTTTTTCCTTATTTCGTTATTCCGGTTTTGTTCCTAGGATTCCTAACCCTAGTCTAATTCCTTGATCCCTACTCCAAGCAAAACCCACCCCTCCCCAATATAAATACCCAAGCACCCCCCCTCTACACATCAAACCAAAGCCCCCTCCTCTCCGCAGCAGCAGCAGCAAGAAGCCCGCTCGCCGCCCCCTACGCCGCCCCCTCACCAGCGCCGCCGCCGCTTGCCACCGCCGCCAAGTGCCGCCGCCGCCCTTAACGCCGCCGCCTACGCCGCCGCCACCGAAGCCCCTCGCCTCATCGAGGTACTAGCCCCGCGCCGCGTCACTTTTCCCCTCGGTTCAGTTTTTCTCGTAAACCATTCCGGTTTTCCGTTCCGGTTTTCTAGATCGGTTTTTCGTTTCGGTTTTTTTTCCGAAATCCTAGATCGGTTTTCCTCGCCGGTTTTTCTTTCCGGTTTTGTTGTTAGCGAGCGTTCGCCAGACCGTTCGTCTTAACGAACGTGATCACCGGTTGGCCTCGGTTAACGAACGTCCGTTCGTTTAATTGTTCGTCGTTTTCTTTCTAATCGGATTTATTCCGCTATTTTTCTGATAGCGATTTCAGATCCGATCTTCTTTCTAGTCTGTCTTCTCGCTCGTTTATCAGAATCAGGTGATTCAAGCGCTTGGTGTTTCGTTTCGAAACCGCCGTTCTGACTAATCAACTTAAACCAAGTTTTGCTACTGTAAAATTTGACCTAGTTCAAATTGCTAGAAACGAGATGTTTTCTTTCGTCGTTTGATTTTCGTTGCTTTATTGGATTTGATTCTTTTGCAACCAGGGTTCTTAAGTTGGACTTTCTGGTTAGATCTCTTATTCGAGATTTACCTGTGCATTAGATGAGTACTTATTGTATGCTTGTTGTTTGTCTGTGATAGATCACCCGGAGTGCGCCGCTTGTTACTTCAAGTCTCTAGGTTTCGCGGATCATCAGCAAGGCAAGTAACACTTGATCATACATTTTTTCTACTACCCAGTTTTATTGCATTAGATCAATTCCTCAAACACATTGCATGAGTAGGATCTAATTAAATTGTGGGATGGGAAGTAGATGAGGTAGTACCTATAACCTGTTTTACTTATGAAACCTTTGGGAGTTACTTCTACGTTTGCTTATTATGCCATGCTATGCTAGTAGACGTGGATTGGGTGAGTGAATATCCATGACAGATGTGAGATTGTTAATTAATGGTTTATCTAAGGTGGCAACTTAAATACACATCTGGGTGGATTGAGGCACTGGAGTTACCAGACTTACTGTTTTTGGAAATCCGGAGTGACCGTGTGATTTTCCTATGGACCGCCACCCAGGCTCAAAGGGATCATAAGATAATTCATACTAGTAACTTACGTGTGCAGCCACAAGCCATTCTGGGCTCTGGCATAGTTAACTAAGCTGTGCGAACTCTTATAGGGGTGGACTAGCAGATGTAGGGGTGTAGGTGTACGGGTCCTCCCATCGTAAGGTGCTAGCGCTTCTGAAAGACTGTGTCTCGGTCATCTGTTTCTCAAACACTATGTAGTGTGGGAAACCAAACGGAGCCGATCGAGTCTTGTGGGGAAAAGTGCGCAAACCTCTGCAGAGTGTACAAACTAATCATGATTAGCCGTGTCCCCGGTTATGGACATTTTGAGTATCTAGTACTTGAACTATCAATTGTATCTCAACATGTTACTCTAATTTAATATTGATGGGTTTGTTAATGAGTACTTTTTAATTGGGATTGAGAATGCTGTCAACCATTCTCAATGTTTAACAACCACCATGATAGTTAATAAATTTATTCCTTTGTAGTAGGAAAAAACTGACTTTACGCAAAACTGTAACCATAGAGCTTTTCCACCAGCCAAATATGCCTGTAGTATAGGCTTATCATACATTATTCTCTATGTGTTACTTTGCCAACATATTCCATGTGCTGACCCGTTTTTCGGGCTGCAACTTTCATGTTGCAGACTTTTCAGACAACGAGTAAGGTGCTTTTAGGTCGTGGTTGTATACTCAGTGATGCCGTTGGAGTTGATGGACTCTCACTTATCTTCCAAGTCTTCCGCTGTTCTCGTTATTAGATGGCCTTAAGCCATGATTATTGTAATAAGTCCTCTTTCGGACAAACGATGTAATAAGTGTGTGATTGCTACTCTGTTATAAATCCTTGAAATCTTGTGTGGTGTCGGCATTCTTGATCCGAGGATGACACGAACCGAGAGCTTGACCATCTGAGGTCGGGTCGCTACAATCACAGATCTGAGGGCAAGATTTTCGTTGCTAAAATCGGATCCTTTCTAGAGAAGGAGTTTCTCTCGAAAGAAGTGAGTGGGAGGAAAGTAGAACTTGATGAGATAACTGTATCTACTCCCTTATTGGAAAGTAGTTCATCACAAGAACCGGTTCCTGTGACAACTACACCAGTTAGTGAGGAAGCTAATGATATTGATCATGAAACTTGAGATCAAGTTTCTCTTGAACCTTGTAGGTCTACGAGTAAGATCCGCACCGGAGTGGTGCGGTAATCCTATTCGGAAGTCATGTTACTTGACCATGATGAACATACGAACTATGAGGAAGCGATGATGAGCCCAGATTCATAAAATGGCTCGAGGCCATGAAATCGAGATGGGATCCATGTATGAAAACAAAGTATGGACTTTGGTTGACTTGCCGATGATCGGCAAGCCATTGAGAATAAATGGATCTTTAAGAAAAAAGGCGACTGATGGTAATGTAGCTGTCTATAAAGCTCGACTTGTTGCAAAAGGTTTTCGACAAGTTCAAGGGGTTGACTACGATGAGACTTTCTCACCCGTAGCGATGCTTAAGTCTGTCTAAATCTTGATAGCTATTGCTACATTTCATGATTATGAAATTTGGCAAATGGATGTCAAAACTGCATTCTTGAATGGATTTCTGGAAGAAGAGTTGTATATGATGCAGCCAGAAGGTTTTGTTGATCCAAAAGGTGCTAACAAAGTGTGCAAGCTCCAGCGTTCCATTTATGGACTGGTGCAAGCATCTCAGAGTTGGAATAAACGCTTTGATAGTGTGATCAAAGCATATGGTTTTATACAGACTTTTGGAGAAGCCTGTATTTACATGAAATTGAGTGGGAGCTCTGTAGCATTTCTGATATTATATGTAGATGACATATTATTAATTGGAAATGATATAGAATTTCTTGATAGCATAAAGGGATACTTGAATAAAAGTTTTTCAATGAAAGACCTCGGTGAAGCTGCTTACATATTGGGCATCAAGATCTATAGAGATAGATCAAGACGCTTGATAGGACTTTCACAAAGCACATACCTTGATAAAATTTTGAAGAAGTTCAAAATGGATCAGGCAAAAAAGGGTTCTTGCCCGTGCTACAAGATGTGAAGTTGAGTCAAACTCAATGCCCGACCACAGCAGAAGATAGAGAGAAAATGAAAGATGTTCCCTATGCTTCAGCCATAGGCTCTATCATGTATGCAATGCTATGTACCAGACCTGACGTATGCTTAGCAATAAGCTTGGCAGGAAGGTACCAAAGTAATCCAGGAGTGGATCACTAGACAGTGGTCAAGAACATCCTGAAATACCTGAAAAGGACTAAGGATATGTTTCTCATATATGGAGGTGACCAAGAGCTAGTCGTAAATGGTTACGTTGATGCAAGCTTTGAAACTGATCCGGACGATTCTAAATCGCAAACCGGATATGTATTTTTATTAAACGGTGGAGCTGTAAGTTGGTGCAGTTCTAAACAAAGCGTCGTGGCGGGATCTACATGTGAAGCGGAGTACATAGCTGCTTCTGAAGCAGCAAATGAAGGAGTCTGGATGAAGGAGTTCATTCCCGATCTAGGTGTCATACCTAGTGCATCGGGACCAATGAAGATCTTCTGTGACAATACTGGTGCAATTGCCTTGGCAAAGGAATCCAGATTTCACAAGAGGACCAAGCACATCAAGAGACGCTTCAATTCCATTCCGGACCAAGTCCAAGTGGGAGACATAGAGATTTGCAAGATACATACGGATCTGAATGTTGTAGACCCGTTGACTAAGCTTCTCTCGCGAGCAAAACATGATCAGCACCAAGACTCCATGGGTGTTAAAATCATTACTATGTAATCTAGATTATTGACTCTAGTGCAAGTGGGAGACTGAAGGAAATATGCCCTAGAGGCAATAATAAAGTTATTATTTATTTCCTCATATCATGATAAATGTTTATTATTCATGCTAGAATTGTATTAACCGAAAACATGATACATGTGTGAATACATAGACAAACATAACGTCACTAGTATGCCTCTACTTGACTAGCTCATTAATCAAAGATGGTTATGTTTCCTAACCATAGACATGTGTTGTCATTTGATTAATGGGATCACATCATTAGGAGAATGATGTGATTGACATGACCCATTCCGTTAGCCTAGCATTTGATCGTTTAGTATATTGCTATTGCTTTCTTCATGACTTATACATGTTCCTGTAACTTTGAGAATTATGCAACTCCCGTTTATCGGAGGAACACTTTGGGTACTACCAAACGTCATAACGTAACTGGGTTCTTATAAAGGAGTACTATAGGTGTCTCCGAAGGTACATGTTGAGTTGGCGTATTTCGAGATTAGGTTTCGTCACTCCGATTGTCGGAGAGGTATCTCTGGGCCCTCTCGGTAATGCACATCACTATAAGCCTTGCAAGCAATGTGACCAATGAGTTGGTTACAGGATGATGCATTACATAACGTGTAAAGAGACTTGCCGGTAATGAGATTGAACTAGGTATTGGGTACTGACGATCGAATCTCGGGCAAGTAACATACCGATGACAAAGGGAACAAAGTATGTTGTTATCGGTTTGACCGATAAAGATCTTCAGTAGAATATGTAGGAACCAATATGGGCATCGAGGTTCCGCTATTGGTTATTGACGAGAATAGTTCTAGGTCATGTCTACATAGTTCTCGAACCGTAGGGTCGACGCAACAACGTTACGATGGCGGTTTTATTATGAGTTTATAAGTTTTGATGTACGAAGTTTGTTGAGTCCGGATGTGATCACGGACATGACGAGGAGTCTCGAAATGGTCGAGACATAAAGATTGATATATTGGACGACTATATTCGGACACGAAGTGTTCCGGGAGATTTGGAGAAAACAGAGTCTTGGGAGGTTACCGGAACCCCGGGAGAGTAATGGGCCTTATGGGCCTTAGTGGGAAGAGAGAGAGGAGGGGGTGGGCCACGCCCCTCTCCTCTGGTCCGGTGGACTAGGAGGAGGGCGCCCCTCTTTCCTTGCCCCTCTCCCCCTTCCTTCCCCCTCCTAGTAGGAGTAGGAAAGGGGGAGTCCTACTCCTACTAGGAGGACTCCTCCTCCTGGTGCGCCCCCCTTGGGCCGGCCGGCCTCCCCCCTTGCTCCTTTATATACGGGGGCAGGAGGGCACCCTAGAGATACACAAGTTGATCTACGGATCGTTCCTTAGCCGTGTGCGGTGCCCCCTTCCACCATATTCCAGCTCGGTCATATCGTCGCGGAGTTTAGGCGAAGCCCTGCGCCGGTAGAACATCATCATCGTCACCATGCCGTCGTCTTGTGGAACTCATCCCAGCTTTGCGGATCGGGCCGGGGATCGTCATCGAGCTGAACGTGTTCTTAACTCGGAGGTGCCGTACGTTCGGTGCTTGGATCGGTCGGATCGTGAAGAAGTACGACTACATCAACCACGTTGTCATAACGCTTCCGCTTACGGTCTACGAGGGTACGTGGACTACACTCTCCCCTCTCGTTGCTATGCCATCACCATGATCTTGCGTGTGCGTAGGAATTTTTTTGAAATTACTACGTTCCCCAACAGGATAATCGACATACTGCCGTCCTCAGGAATAACAAGAATAACAAAGTCTATTAAAATAGTGACATTTGCAACCACAACAGGCACATCCTCACAAATACCAACAGGTATAGCAGTTGATTTATCAGCCATTTGCAAAGATATTTCAGTCGGTGTCAATGTTCAATTCAAGTCTACGATATAAAGAGAGAGGCACAGCACTAACACCGGCTCCAAGATCGCATAAAGCAGTTCTAACATAATTTCTTTTAATGGAGCATGGTATAGTTGGCACACCCGGATCTCCAAGTTTCTTTGGTACTCCACCCTTAAAAGTGTAATTAGCAAGCATGGTGGAAATTTCAGCTTCCAGTATCTTTCTTTTATTTGTAATGATATCCTTCATATATTTAGCATAAGGATTTACTTTAAGCATATAAGTTAAGCGCATACGTAAGAAAATAGGTCTAATCATTTCAGCAAAGCGCTCAAAATCCTCATCATCCTTTGTCTTGGATGGTTTAGGAGGAAAGGGCATGGGTTTCTGAACCCATGGTTCTCTTTCTCTACCGCGCTTCCTAGCAACAAATTCTCTCTTGTCATAACGTTGATTCTTTGATCGTGGGTTATCAAGATCAACAGCAGGTTCAATCTCTACTTCATTGTTTTTGCTAGGTTGAGCATCGACATGAACTTTATCATTTACATTATCACTAGGTTCATGTTCATCACCTGATTGTGTTTCAGCATCAGAGATAGAAATATCATTGGGATTCTCAGGTGTGTCTACAGTAGGTTCACTAGAAGGATGCAAAGTCCTATCATTTTTATTTTTCTCCTTTTTAGAAGAACTAGGTGCCTCTAAAGTGTTTCTTTGAGAATCTTGCTCGATTCTCTTAGGGTGGCCTTCAGGATACAAAGGTTCCTGAGTCATTCTACCAGTTCTAGTAGCCACTCTAACAGCAAAATCATTTTTATTATTTAATTCATCAAGCAAATCATTTTGAGCTTTAAGTACTTGCTCAGCTTGAGTAGCAACCATAGAAGCATATTTGCTAATGAGTTTATGTTCACCTTTAACTCTGGCCATATTATCGCTTACGCGTCCTATCTCGAAAGCATTATTCTTTAACTCTCTACCAACATAAGCATTAAAACTTTCTTGTCTAGCCATAAAGTCATCAAATTCATCTAAGTATGGGATATGAAATTTAGTAGAGGGGATTTCAACTTTATGATATCTATATAGAGAATTTACCTTTACTACCTGTGTGGGGTTATCAAGACAATGTGGTAATTTGTTTCATTGATTTCTTTGCTTCTTGCATATCTTCAGGACTGAGAAATAAGACACCTCTCTTCTTCGGAGTGGGTTTAGGAATAGGCTCAAGAGTTGGCTTAATTGGTTCAGGAATTGCCTCAGGAATTGGCTCAGGAAGAGCCCAATTATTTTCATTAGTCAACATTTCATTCAATAGTAATACAACTTCGTCGACTGTTCTTTCCCTGAAAACACAACCTGCACAACTATCCAAGTAGTCCTTGGAAGCATCGGTTAGTCCATTATAAAAGATATCAAGTATTTCATTATTCTTAAGAGGATGATCGGGCAAAGCATTAACTAATCGCAGAATCCTCCCCCAAGCTTGTGGGAGACTCTCTTCTTTGATTTGCACAAAATTATATATTTCCCGCAAGGCAGCTTGTTTCTTATGAGCAGGGAAATATTTAGCAGAGAAGTAATAAATCATATCCTGGGGACTACGCACACAACCAGGAGCAAGAGAATTATACCAAGTCTTAGCATCACTGTCGGTGTCAAAACTGGCGGATCTCGGGTAGGGGGTCCCGAACTGTGCGTCTAGGCGGATGGTAACAGGAGACAAGGGACACGATGTTTTTACCCAGGTTCGGGCCCTCTCGATGGAGGTAAAACCCTACTCCTGCTTGATTGATATTGATGATATGGGTAGTACAAGAGTGGATCTACCACGAGATCAAGGAGGCTAAACCATAGAAGCTAGCCTATGGTATGATTGTTGTAATGGTTGTTGTGTCCTCGGACTAAAACCCTCCGGTTTATATATACACGGAGAGGGCTAGGGTTACAGTCGGTTACAATGGTAGGAGATCTACATATCCGTATCGCCAAGCTTGCCTTCCATGCCAAGGAAAGTCCCATCCGGACACGGGGCGAATTCTTCAATCTTGTATCTTCATAGTCTTGGAGTCCGCGGACGATGATAGTCGGCTGTCCGGACACCCCTAGTCTAGGACTCCTCGGTAGCCTTTAACCAAGCTTCAATGACGATAAGTCTAGCGTGTTTATAGTCTTCGGCGTTGCAAGGCGGGTTCTCCCTTAAGTTCCATGTACCTGCCGAACAGTATTCGGCTTCCTTATCAATGTTGTGCTTCTTGGCTTCCACGCCCAATAATGGCCATCTTCCATGCGTCGCACGAATGTGAAAAGCCAGGGTATCTTTTATGTTTTACCCCCTAGCTATGCGAATAATATGCCTATAAGAGAGGCAAGAATCCAGATCCAAATCACACCATCTTCCTTTCGCGAGTACTCATCGGAGCGCTTCTGACCAAGAATCCATTCCAACATGGACCGTCGACGCGGCTCCTCTTCTCATGCTCCCCGCCCTCTGCTAGGAGATTGGAGCAGATGTTACATCCCCTGCACAGCTGGTGGCGCTCGAGCGAAGGATATCTCCTCCGGCCTTCATGGTTCCGGTTCGAGCAGGTTGGCCACCTACCAAGGCGGGGCATAGCGGAGGCTACCCCAAATCCCAACAAAGGGAGGCGGGTATGCTTCGTCCCCTATCGATAAGGGGCTCGGATTTCCTATACATCCGTTCTCTGCGGGCTCCTAGAGTTCTACGGACTCCAGCTCCATCACCTTCGCCGCCTCTATCACGCATATCGCGGGTTCGTAGCTCTTTGTGAGCTATTCACGGGCGTTGAGCCCCATTTTGCCTTGTGGAAGAGGTTGTTACGCCTTGTGCCCGCTCTCACGAGGGTCCATATATCAAGTGGGCGGTGCGAAATTTGGCGCATCGCCGGGACGGATATCTATCCGGAACCCCTAAGAAAGCGTCGAAGACAGGCCTTGAGAATGGTTTATATAGAAGGCGCTCGCTGCGGACCTGTTGGATCGGCCTTCCGGAGTTGATAATGCCCCTTTGAAGCGCCTCATTTGGAGCCCACGGGCCCGGTGGAGGAAGACAAGCGCGTCCATTATTTGATGGGCGGATAAGGTTCTTGGCCCATTCGGGTTGACCATGATTGGAGTCATGACAACGTGCATTATCTTGCGGGGTGCAGCCGCTGCGATCTGAGGCCACCCTATGTGGGATTTCAACGGGGAGGACGATGCCACCCGTCATGGCCGCAAGGGGCCGGGATCGGTCGAAGACCTGGCGGAGATCCTGTCCGGCCTGTACAAGGGGGAGAAGGAGGATTTCCTCCAGACGAGCCCGTTGAATGGGTTCTCCATGAATAACCCTCGGCGTTGGGTAAGCGAACACTTTGTGTGCCCGACCCATACTTTCAAAGTTTTAAGTTTCTTATATTATGCTTTCGGCGTAGGAGCTACGCCGGGTTGTGGAGGGCATGCTTAGTATGGCTCCGCAATCCGAGGATCCAGAGAGATCGCAGGATCCGGCCTCCGAAGAGGATCCGGACATAAAGGTGGAGCTAATCGACGGGGTGTTCCACCAGCTCAGCATGGATAATGCTTTAGTCGCCATTACGGCTGACTACCCCGGACTATATCCGGCTTCCCAGGTGGCTGTGACCGAAGTCCTGACACCATTATTCCTTCCTTGCTCATTTCTAACCACCGTATACAACGGTGCTTTGCAGGAGGCGCCTCCAAGGCGGAAAGCCGAGCCCGCGGCCGACCAACGAGGTCGATCCGGCCAAGATGGCGGAAGAGGAGTGCGGCGCGGATCAAGCGTCGCCGCAAAGGTATAGCCCTGATTTGTTATTTGAAACAACGTTCCTAGGAGGCGTTTGAGTGCTCATGACTTTTGTAGGAGAAAAAGCACCGCCGGACTGCGGGCGTGAGGTTGCCAATCCAACCTTTACCAGCCGCCCAAAGGCTCGGTGCGAGTGCGGAGGCGCGGCGCAAAGCGCGAGCCGGATACTCCTCTAACGGAGGATGCCTTGCACGGTCCGCCACCAAGTCCGAGGTGGAGAGCGCCAGAACCACAGCGCCGCCGGACAGTTTTTCGTGACGTGCTTCTCCCCGAGGCATTGAATGCCTTTAGCGAGGGACGCACCTCCGTGCTGCTCAAGATGGTTTGACGAGCAGCGGAGCGATATGTAAAAGACATACGGGTAAAAGAATTTAATAGTTGTATATGCCAGTAGCCCTCGAGACTTAAAGTAGTTATATTAACTGATTTAAGGATCATTTGAAACGCAGGATCTTACGGAGAAGTATTCCCAACTGTCTCAGGAGCTGCAAGAGTGCAAGGCCCAACTCGAGGCTGCACTTGCTGCCGCAGGAGGAAACACAAAGACCCCTCCTGGTAACACATTATTTTAAAAAGATAAGTGGTGTGCGGCGTGCGCGCAAGTCTAATAATGACATTGCAGGTGCTGCCGGACAAGATCCGGATAGGCAAGAACTACTACGCCAGCTGAAGGCCGGCGGGAGGGTGCTGAATAAGGTGCATTAGGAAAGGAACAAGCTCCAGGATGCCCACGCCCAGCTCGGAGAAGAGCTGAAAGGTGTTCGGGACGAGCTGTCCGGCTCCGTTAAGGAGAATGAGCGGCTTCGTCGCGACATCTATAGTAAGTGCTTGAGCGGACTCCTTTGAAAAGAAGAGTTCGGCGAGGAAGTCAATTGACAAAATATGTCTTGTAGGTATACTCACAGTCGCCTGCTGAAGAGATGCCCGTATCAGCGGGTGATCAACTTCGAAGCTGTTGCAGCTGCTCGAGCGAGTTCGGCGAGCAATGGCGGCGTCGTCCTGGCTTTATGGCCAGCCCTCTCCCTACCCGAGGGCCTTGGGAGCTTATGGAGAAGCTTGTGAGTCTTGGCAGCGCTTCCGTTTATGGAAGATTCGACTGCCGCCAAGGTGCCGAGGAGGCTTGGGCCATGGTGAAGGCAGCGGTACAAGAAGGCGGATCCCAACCACATGGCGAGCTCGGACCTATGGGGCCCGATGGGAAGGAGATCCTGTGAGTTTAGTATCTGGCCAAGTAGAGTTGGCGCTAAATTTTCCCAATGGAATTGTAAATTAGACAGCACTGTTAGGCGGGATTGAGTAGGAATACTGATCGATGGATTTGACAATGTATTTTAAAATGACATGTGAAATGCCTTCTAGCGGATTGTAGATCGTTTGTCTTTGCCGACCTTTTCACTTCAACACAGGGACCCTAGAGTGCAGGTGTGTCGAATACCTTCTCGGTTAAGAAACAACGGGGTATGCATGGAGACCGGCGTAGGGGTCATTAGTGCTTTATCGGACAAGTGCCCAACTAGTTATGTTATATTACATGGTTAGTAAGAAACATCTTCGGGGAGAATAGTTCCGTTAAGGGTTCCTTTCCTGGGAGGCATGCCCTAAAGTGCATGTCGGACTGCGAAAAAGAGAGAAAAACATCGGGGCAGATAAATAAGTAGGTAAAAAATCATCTTTCAAGTCACCGACCGAATATTCCCTTAAAACGCTAGCTTTGGCTTCACCGGTCGAGGTACACATCCGGTGACCAGCGATAACAATCGCAGAGGTGCTCCCTTTACCTCCTAGCCGAACAATCGGGAACGTAGGGGTAAGCACAGGAGCCAGGCAACCCAGATGGCCAAAAATTAAGTCATATCGATGCATATAATGGTGAATAAAAGGTACATGTGGAAGCTTGACACATGTGCCGGGCATGAGGCCCTTATAATTAAGCTTCTAGTAAAGAAGCCCCTAGGTATAATGATTGCGGATGGCACATCAAGTGTGTGCGAACAATGCGCAAGTAGGCCTTTAAGGGCTTTTTAGAAAAAGGGTTGAGAGAAGAAACAGAAACAAAAGACAGCTGAAATGTAAAAGTTTGGACGGGGGAAGGGGACGAACTCTTAGTCCGGCGCTAGGCATAGAATCTTTGGAGGCGGGCTGCGTTCCACGAGTTCGGCTCGAGTCGGTTGTCGGCGCATTTAAGTGAGCAGTGCGCTCCGCGGTCGAGGACTTGATCGATAATGAAAGGGCCCTCCCATTTGGGCTTGAGTTTGTCCTTTTTCTTGTCGGCGGCGTAGAACTAGTTCGCCAGCGTTGTAAGTCTTGGCCCGTGCTTCTCGCTTTGATATCTTGAGCTGCTGGCGATAGAATGCGGAGCGAGCCTCGGCAGCGTCGCGTTCTTCCTCAATCGTCAAGCTGTCCTGCCGATCTAGCTCGGCTTCTCTTTCTTCGTACATGCGCTTTTCGAGGTGAGTCATGAATGATGTCGCAGGCGAACGCCTCTGCGCCGTATACCATAAAAATGGTGTGAATCCGGTAGTACGGTTGGGCGTTGTCGCAGCCCAGTCTGGTCGAGCTCCTCTACCCGGTCGTGTCGATTTCGTAAGTGACCGCACTAGTGCGGGTTTGATGCCGCTCATTATTAGACCATTCGCTCGTTCCACTTGGCCGTTGGTTTGAGGATGATAGACTATAATCGAGCTTAATGCCCATATTTTTGCCCCATGATTTAACCTCGTCGGCCGTGCAGTTCGTGCCGTTATCGGTGATGATGCTGTGGGGGACACCATAATGGTGTACTACCCCGGATAAGAAGTCTATCACTGGTCCGGACTCTGCCGTTTTAACTGGCTTGGCCTCTATCCATTTGGTGAATTTATCCACCATGACCAATAGGTACCTTTGCTTGTGGGTTCCCCCTTTAAGGGGTCCAACCATGTCAAGGCCCTGGACCACAAGCGGCCGGTAATGGGTATAGTTTTGAGGCGGTGGGTGGCATATGGCTCGATTAGCAAAGAGCGACAACCGACGCATCTTGGATTAAGTCTGAGCATCTGCCGGGCCGTCGGCCAATAAAATCTGTCTGAATGCCTTTCCTACAAGGCCCGAGCTGCTGCGTTGTGTCCGCCTAGTCCGCATGAATTTCAGCCACAAGGTTTAGCCCTTCGTCTTGAGATACACCTTTGAAGGACTCGGTTGTGCTTTTCTTATAGAGTTCTCCCTCATGGACCTTGTAGGCTTTAGATCGCGGACTATGCGGTGGGCCTCATTTTGGTCTTCGGAAGTTCTGCCTAAGCAAGTAGGCTAGGAATGGCTCATCCGCAGGCGATTACTGCCATTATGTCGTGGGCTGAAGGTGTTATTTCATCGGCTGAATCGCCGGTTATGTCAGATTGCTCTGTGTCGGTTGGTGCGGCTGCTTCCGGTTTGTTATTTCCGGACTCCTCTTCCCATAGTACGGATGGCTTAAACAGCCGTTCCAGGAAGATGTTTGGAGGAACAGCGTCACGTTTTGCGCTGATGCGTGCCAATACGTCGGCGGCTTGGTTATTATCCCTGGCTACGTGGTGGAATTCAAGTCCATCAAACCGAGCTGACATTTTTAGGACAGCGTTACGATATGCTGCCATTTTCGGATATTGCAAGGTTTGAATCCCCGCGCACCTCTAGGCGTTGAATGCCCATGGAGATTGCCATCCGGAGGCCATGTAAAAGGGCCTCGTATTCGACTGTGTTCTTGGAGTCCGTGTACATTATCTGAAGTACATATTGGACTGTGTCCCCGGTTGGGGACGTCAATACGACGCCAGCCCCCAATCCGGCCAACATTTTAGAGCCGTCGAAGTGCATAATCCAATTGGAGTATGCGCCGTACTCTTTAGGGAGTTCGGCTTCGGTCCATTCAGTGACAAAGTAAACCAAAACTTGTGACTTTATAGCTCGCCGAGGTTTGTAAGTTATATTGAATGGTAAGAGCTCAATGGCCCATTTTGCAATCCTGCCCGTCGCGTCGTGGTTGTTTATGAGGTCGTTGAGGGGTACTTCGGACGCCACTATTATCGAACACTCTTGAAAGTAGTGTCGGAGCTTCCGGGATGCCATGAACACCGCATACGCTATCTTTTGATAGTGCGGGTAACGGGACTTGCAGGGGGTTAACACCGTGGATACGTAGTACACTGATTTTGAAGAGAATTTATGCCCTTACGTCTCTCGTTCGACGACGAGTACCGCGCTTACAACTTGATGTGTTGCGCGATGTATAACAACATTGGTTCGCCCAGGTTGGGCGCATGATCGAGACGGTTGTTGCCAATATGGCTTTTATTTCTTGAGTGCGGCGGTGGCAGCATCCGTCCACTTGAAGTGTTGATGCGCCTAAGGAGGCGGTAGAGGGCAATGCCTTTTCTCCTAGGCGGAGATAAAGCGGCTTAGAGCTGCCACGCATCCGATCAATTTTGTATTTGTTTGAGGTCCTTTGGGATATCCAGTTGTGTGAGCTCGGATCTTGGCTGGGTTCGCCGATTCCTCTGCGGATACAATGAAGCCGGAGCTTTCGGTTGGTACGCCAAAAGCGCATTTTCGGTTCAGCTTGATGTCATATGCCCCGAGGTTTTGAATGTGAGCCTCAAGTCGTCTACTAGAGTTTCGACGTGTTTGGTTTTGACGACTATGTCGTCTATGTATGCCTCTACTGTTTTGCCGATCTGGGTGGCCAGACATGTTTGAATCATGCGCTGATATGTTGCGCCGGCGTTTTTAAGTCCGAAGGGCATCGTGTTGAAGCAGAATGGTCCGTATGGAGTGATGAATGCCGTTGCGGCTTGGTCGCTTCGCCATCTTGATTTGATGGTAGCGGAGTATCGTCAAGGAAGCACAATGAATCGTGTCTTGTGGTAGCATCGATTATCCGGTCGATCGAGGGAGGAAGGATCCTTTGGGCAAGCCTTGTTGAGGTCTTTAAAATTGACACATAGGCGCCGAGTTTGTCCTTCTTTGGTACCATTACCAGGTTTGCTAGCCAATCCGGATGTTTGATGTCTCGATGAATCCAGCTTCCAATAGTTGGCTAGCTCTTCTCCCATTGCTGTCTTTTGGGTTGGAAAATCGTCGAAGAGCCTGTTTGGTGGCTTGAATCCTTTAGGATGTTTAGGCTGTGCTCGCCAATCTGCGTGGGATTCGGCATATCTAAAGGGTGCCGGCGAAGATGTCCCAATTTTCGAAGGAATTCTCGCGATCTTGGCGTCTACATCGAGGTTTAAGCGTGCCCGATGGAGGCCGTCTTTGTCGAGTCCGTTGGATGGACACGGAATTTTACTATTTCGTCCGCTGGTTTAAAGGAGGTGGACTTGGATCTCTTATCGAGTATCACATTGTCCTATTGACCGTAGAGCATAGCGGTGAGTTCTTCTGCCGCTAGGGCCGGATAGTGCCTCCGGGGCTAACGCGGCTATCTTGTTTTCGGTAGCGAGTGCTATGTCCGGATCACTAACGAGAGTGATTATTCCGCCGGGCCCTAGGCATTTTGAGCTTCATGTACCCGTAGTGTGGTACGGCTTGAAAAATTGTGAATGCCTCTCGTCCTAATATAGCGTGATATCCGCTGTTGAACGGGGCCACTTGGAACGTGACTTCTTCGGATCTGTAATTGTCCGGCGAGCCGAACACCACATCGAATGTGATTTTTCCGGTGCAGCGCGCTTCCCGGCTAGGGATTATTCCTCTGAAGGTTGTGCTGCTTTACTCAATGCGGCTCCAGTCTATTTCCATTTTTTGAAGAGTTTCCTCATAGATGAGGTTTAATCCGCTGCCGCCATCCATGAGTACCTTGGTGAGTCGAAAGCCGTCCACTATTGGACTAAGTACCAGTGCGGCTGGTGCTCGGGCTGTTCGGAATTTAGGTTCGTCGCTGGCGTTGAAGGTGATGGCTGTGTCGCTCCATGGATTTGTTGTTGCTACTTGGTAGATTTTGGCGAGGCTGCGGATTGTTCATTTCCGCATGTTATTTGATGCGAAAGTCTCAAAGACTGTTGATACCGTACCGGTATTGTTGGAGTGGTTTCCCGGGGCTAGAAGCTCCTCGCCACTTTTGGCCACCTGCCGTAATATCCAACATGCTCGAAGGCTATGTGTTGGGGTGGCGCCCTTGTACTGTGAATTTTACAGGGTCTGCTAAGCCACCCCTCCAGTACGGTTCCATGCCCTTTATGGGGTTTTTGCGTTTTGGTTTTTGTACCCGGTGCCTGAGTGTAATGCACCCTTTTGTTGCGGACTGGGGTTGTATTCGGGGCCGGATTGTCCCAAAACATAATTTCAGTTTTCCGGAAACTCTCCATCGCACGATACTTTCATACTATGGGCCTTGGTCGTGGCGTGTAACTTCACGGCGCTGATGGCGTTCAAGATTCCTCGTCGTGCAATTATTGCAAAAGATTGAGATTGCATTTTCCTCTCAGCAGTCCTTTATCCTGTCCATAACCGGGAGGAATCTCGCCCGATTATGATGTCTTGTTTCAGCGGGCTCTTGCGGATTAGAGATAGATCGCATATGTGCAGGCGGGTGGGTGGAATTGAGTCGGAACCCTACCCATCTCAAGGCTCAAGGGCCGAGAAGTTTCCGAATTTGGAAGCTTGGATAGTGGAACGTTGTGCAACGAGTCCGGTCCAATGCCTGACTTTAGGTTCAGTGCTTGATCGAAGTCCGTCCCTCTGCGGGAATCCGGCATGGAGGGTTCGGAAGCCCGGACATGACTAGTTTTCAATATAGGAGAAGAGTCGCCGCGTTGTTCCTCTACCACTGCAACGTGGTGGGTGACCTGGGGAGAGTTAATCTCTGTTAGATCGGTTTTAAGCCCAATCTGATTGTAGTCTATAGCGACTCCAGGCGGCGTCGATCAAGAGCTCGTTCTGGACGAGAGCTCTATTGGATCAACCGCTCGGCAAATTCGAGCTGAGCGTAAAGATTACTTTTGGCGACCGAAGGTCATTGTTGAAGCGGTGGCGGACGGCGGTCATAAGAAAACCACCTAGCGAATAGTTTGGCGGCGGCAGGGCTCCTTTGGCTTAAAATACCGTCCTTGAAGACAGGAGGAGGCATCCTTCCTATCGGTGGCGGCACGGAGGAACTCTCAATGAAAGCACCAATGTCGGTGTCAAAACCGGCAGATCTCGGTAGGGGTCCCGAGCTGTGCGTCTAGGCGGATGGTAACAGGAGACAAGGGACACGATGTTTTTACCTGTGTTGGGCCCTCTCGATGGAGGTAAACCCTACTCCTGCTTGATTGATATTGATGATATGGGTAGTACAAGAGTGGATCTACCATGAGATCAAGGAGGCTAAACCCTAGAAGCTAGCCTATGGTATGATTGTTGTAATGGTTGTTGTGTCCTATGAATTTGAAACCCTCCGGTTTATATAGACAGGAGAGGGCTAGGGTTACAGTCGGTTACAATGGTAGGAGATCTACATATCCGTATCGCCAAGCTTGCCTTCCACGCCAAGGAAAGTCCCATCCGGACACGGGACGAAGTCTTCAATCTTGTATCTTCATAGTCTTGGAGTCCGGCGGACGATGATAGTCCGGCTGTCCGGACACCCCCTAGTCCAGGACTCCCTCAATCACCCTTTAATGAGAACGATAATATCTTAAGGATATAAAAATAGCGAGACTTATCATCATGAGTAAACATGGTAGCTATATCATTCAACTTGGTAAGATGTGCCACAACAGTTTCATATTCAAGGCCATAAAAGGATCAGATTCAACCAAAGTAATAATTTCAGGATCAAAGGAGAATTCATAATCCTTATCAGTAACACAGATAGGTGAAGTAGCAAAAGCAGGGTCAGGTTTCATTCTAGCATTAAGAGACTGCTGCTTCCATTTAGCTATTAATTTCTTAAGATCATATCTATCATTGCAAGCAAAGATAGCTCTAGCAGCTTCTTCATTCATAACATAACCCTCAGGAACAACAGGCAATTCATAATCATTGGGAGAATTTTCATCATCACTATCATCAATAATAGCATCTTCAATAATTTCATTCCCCCTAACTCTAGCAAGTTGTTCATCAAGAAATTCACCTAATGGCAAAGTAGTATCACGCACAGAAGTAGTTTCATCATAAGTATCATGCAAAGCAGAAGTGGCATCATCAATAACATGCGACATATCAGAATTCATAGCAGTAGCAGGTTTAGGTGTCGCAAGTTTACTAATAACAGAAGGAGAATCTAGTGTAGAGCTAGATGGCAGTTCCTTACCTCCCCTCGTAGTTGAGGGAAAAATCTTGGTTCTGTTGTCTTTCAAGTTCTTCATAGTGATCAACAGATATAAATCCCAAGTGACTCAGAGAATAGAGCTATGCTCCTCGGCAACGGCGCCAGAAATTAGTCTCAATAACCCACAAGTGGATCGCAACAGCTTTCGAGGGTAAAGTATTCAATCCAAATTTATTGATTTGACACAAGGGGAGCCAAAGAATATTCTTGAGTATTAGCAGTTGAGTTGTCAATTCAACCACACCTGGATAACTTAGTATCTGCAGCAAAGTATTTAGTAGCAAAAGTGGTATGATAATAAGGTAACGGTAGCAAAAGTAATGTTTTTGGGTTTTGTAGTAGTTGTAACAGTAGCAACAGAAAAGTAAATAAGTGAAGAACAATATGTGAAAAGCTCGTAGGCAATGGATCAGTGATGGATAATTATGCCGGATGCGATTCCTCATGTAATAGTTATAACATAGGGTGACACAGAACGAGCTCCAGTTCATCAATGTAATGTAGGCATGTATTCCGTCAATAGTCATACGTGCTTATGGAAAAGAACTTGCTTGACATCTTTTGTCCTACCCTCCCGTGGCAGCGGGGTCCTAGCGGAAACTAAGGGATATTAAGGCCTCCTTTTAATAGAGAACCGGAACAAAGCATTAACACATAGTGAATACATGAACACCTCAAACTACGGTCATCACCGAGAAGTATCCCGATTATTGTCACTTCAGGGTTATCGGATCATAACACATAATAGGTGACTATAGACTTGCAAGATAGGATCAAGAACACACATATATTCATGAAAACATAACAGGTTCAGATCTGAAATCATGGCACTCGGGCCCTAGTGACAAGCATTAAGCATAGCAAAGTCATAGCAACATCAATCTCAGAACATAGTGGATACTAGGGATCAAACCCTAACAAAACTAACTTGATTACATGGTAAATCTCATCCAACCCGTCACCGTCCAGCAAGCCTACGATGGAATTACTCATGCACGGCGGTGAGCATCATGAAATTGGTGATGGAGGATGGTTCATGATGAAGACGGCGACGAATCCCCCTCTCCGGAGCCCCGAACGGACTCCAGATCAGCCCTTCCGAGAGAGATTAGGGCTTGGCGGCGGCTCCGTGACGTAAAACGCGATGAAACTTTCTCTCTGATTTTTTTCTCCCCAAACGTGAATATATGGAGTTGGAGTTGAGGTTGGTGGAGATCCAGGGGGCCCACGAGACAGGGGCGTGCCCAGGGGGAGGGGGCGCGCCCCCACCCTCGTGCACAGGGTGTGGGCCCCTGGTCTTGATCCTTTCGCCAATATTTATTATATTTTCCAAAAAGTGCCGCCGTGGATTTCCAGGACATTCCGAGAACTTTTGTTTTCTACACATAAAACAACATCATGGCACTTCTGCTGAAAACAGCGTCAGTCTGGGTTAGTTTCATTCAAATCATGCAAGTTAGAGTCCAAAACAATGGCAAAAGTGTTTGGAAAAGTAGATACGTTGGAGACGTATCACAACCTTCTGTGCCTATGAGATCCCATCTTGGGGCCTTTTCCGGCGCTCCGACGGAGGGGGAATCGATCACGGAGGGCTTCTACATCAACACTATAGCCTGTCTGATGAAGTGTGAGTAGTTTACCACAGACCTTCGAGTCCATAGTTATTAGCTGGATGGCTTCTTCTCTCTCTTTGATTCTCAATACAAAGTTCTCCTTGATCTTCGTGGAGATCTATTCGATCTAACTCTTTTTGCGGTGTGTTTGTCGAGGTCCGATGAATTGTGGGTTTATGATCAAGATTGTCTATGAACAATATTTGAATCTCCTCTGAATTCTTTAATGTATGATTTATTATCTTTGCAAGTCTCTTTGAATTATCAGTTTGGTTTGGCCTACTAGATTGATCTTTCTTGCAACGGGAGAAGTGCTTAGCTTTGGGTTCAATCTTGCGGTGTCCTTTCCCAGTGACAGCAGGGGTAGCAAGGCACGTATTGTATTGTTGCCATAAAGGATAAAAATATGGGGTTTATATCATATTGCTTGAGTTTATCCCTCTACATCATGTCATCTTGCCTAATGCGTTACTCTGTTCTTATGAACTTTATACTCTAGATGCATGCTGGATAGCAGTCGATGTGTGGAGTAATAGTAGTAGATGCAGAATCATTTCGATCTACTTGTCGCGGACGTGATGCCTATATGCATGATCATGCCTAGATATTCTCATAACTATGCACTTTTCTATGAATTGCTCGACAGTAATTTGTTCACCCACCGTAATACTTATGCTATCTTGAGAGAAGCCACTAGTGAAACCTATGGCCCCGGGGTCTATTTTCCATCATATAAGTTTCAGATCTACTTTATTTTGCAATCTTTACTTTCTAATCTATATCATAAAAATACCAAAAATATTTATCTTATTATTATCTCTATCAGATCTCACTTTTGCAAGTAGCTGTGAAGGGATTGACAACCCCTTTAACGCATTGGTTGCAAGGTTCTTATTTCTTTGTGTAGGTACGCGGGATTTGCGTGTAGCCTCCTAGTAGATTGATACCTTGGTTCTCAAAAACTGAGGGAAATACTTACACTACTTTGCTGCATCACCCTTTCCTCTTCAAGGGAAAACCAACGCAATGCTCAAGAGGTAGCAATTGACATGTTATGGTATGTTATACTTAGTGTAGAGTCCGATTACATGCTTACTTAGTGTAGAGTCCAATGATATGCTTAGTGAATCCGATGATATGCTTAGTGTAGAGTGCAATGATATTTTGTGTAGAAGCTAGCCGATGACATGCTTAATTAGTCTAGAGTCCAATGAGATGCTTACTGTCCGATCTATGACATGCTTACTGTCCGATCCATACTTATTAGCAGAATTCAAGCTTAGTAGAAATGTAGTACTGTTTTTGATAGTGTAGAAATCTACACTTAGTAGAAATATATTTGCAATAGTACGTGCGAGGCTACTTATTAATTGATATGTTTTTCTTATTCAGAAATTGCCAAAGAGCCTATCTGTGAGTTGTGGTATCGAGCCTGATGAAGAAGTCTCTGCCGGAATACACCATACCACAAAGGGCTCCGTCACCACCTGTGCGTACGACGTGGACACGGACGGTCGCACACACTTTAGCTCGGTTGGATAGAAGAACTTCCTCGTTGGCAAGAATCTTTGTGTTGGACAAGCCATCCTAATTACTATTAGGAACACCCACCGCCATGGCTTGAGGATGATTGTCGTCGTCGATATCATCTAGAAATACATATGTGTGTGGCTGTATGACTACCCCTAGTAGACTGCTATATGTTGTATGACTACCTAGTACTGCTTGTCATATATGCTACTGTATGAACCATATATGTGTGTGAGGATGCATGTTGACTATATATGAGTACCTATAATGCTTAATGATATTGTATGACTATATGGTATTGTGGTTAATGATATTGTTATCTGGTATATGTGAAATTGCAGTTTATTGAAACGGGGTACTGTTCTAGATCAATAGGAAGCAGGGAAAAATGTTGAAAGATACAGCAGTAGCGCGGGCGAAGAAAAGCGCTACAACTACATATTAGTAGCGCATGTGGGAAAATCGCTACTGATATAGTCAATGGTAGTAGCGCTGGTACATACAGTGCTACTACTATCTGTTAGTTGTAGCGCCTTATTAGTAGCATGGCCACCCGTGCTACTGATAGCGTTAAAACTCGCGCTACTACTAGGGTTTTCCCTAGTAGTGCTTGTGGATAGGGTGTGGGTCCCCTCTGGTTGATTCTTTCACCAATATTTTTTATTTATTCCAAAAATAATCTCTATGAAGTTTTGGGTCATTCCGAGAACTTTTATTTCTGCACAAAAATAACACCATGGCAATTATGCTGAAAACAACGTCAGTTCGGGTTAGTTCCATTCAAATGATGCAAGTTAGAGTCCAAAACAAGGGAAAAAGAGTTTGGAAATGTAGGTAGGATGGAGACGTATCAACTCCCCCAAGCTTAACCCATTGCTTGTCCTCAAGCAATTCAGTTGACAAACTGAAAGTGATAAAGAAAAACTTTTACAAACTCTATTTGATCTTGTTGTTGCAAATATGTAAAGCCAACATTCAAGTTATCAACAAAGATTATGAACTAACCATATTCACAATAACATTTAGGTATCACATTTACTCATAACAATGGCATAATCAACTAGCGAGCAACAATAACAAATCTCGGATGACAACACTTTCTTAAAATGATCATGATATGATATAACAAGATGGCATCTCGCTAGCCCTTTCTGAGATAGCAAAACATAAATGCAGAGCACTCCTGAAGACCAAGGACTGACTAGACATTGTAATTCATGGTAAAAGAGATCCAGTCACAGTCATACTCAATATCAATTGATAACACTGCATACAAATGAAAGTTGTGCTCTCTAACTGGTTCTTTTTATAAGAGGGTGATGACTCAGCAATAAAAGTAAATAGATAGGCCCTTCGTAGAGGGAAGCAGGGATTTGCAGAGGTGCCAGAGCTCGAGTTTTAAAACAGAGATAAATAATATTTTGAGCGGTATGCTTTCATTGTCAACAAAAAAACCAAGAGATCTCGGTATCTTCCATACTAGATACATTATAGGCGGTTCCAAAACAGAATGGTAAAGTTTTTACTCCCCCTCCACCAACACACACATCCCACGGCTGGTCCAAAACAATGGGTACCGTGCAACTAACAACAATCCCGGGGGAGTTTTGTTTGATATAATTTTGATTTGATTTGAGCATGGGACAGGGCATCCCGATTACCAGCCATTTTGTCGTGAATGATGAGCGGAGTCCACTCATCGTGAGAATAACCCACCTTGCATGGAGATACCGACAACCCCTAGTCGCCACAAGAGTGATTCAGGTATACGAAACAGATGACCATTTGAAGGTTTAGAGTTTTGCACATGCAAAGTTACTTGGAACGGTAGGTAAATAACGCATATAGGTAGGTATGGTGGACTCATATGGAACAACTTTGGGTTTATGGAAGTGGATGGACAAGCAGTATTCCCTCTTAGTACAAGTGAAAGCTAGTAAGAGATTGAGGAGTGACCAACTAGAGAGCGACAACAGTCATAAACGTGCCTTGAGATTAACTAACATTGAATGCAAGCATGAGTAGGATATAAATCACCATGAACATAAATATCGTGGAGGCTATGTTGATTTTGTTTCAACTACATGCGTGAACATGTGCCAAGTCAAGCCACTCGAATAATTCAAAGGAGGATACCATCCTATCATACCACATCGCAACCATTTTAATTTGCATGTTGGCATGCAAGGTAAACCATTACAAACTCCTAGATAATTAAGCATGGCATGAGTAACTATAATCTCTAATTGCCATTGTAAACATGTTTCATTCATAATGGGCTGCATCAAGAACGATCAACTAATCATATTTACAAAAACAAGATAGGTCGAGTTCATACCAGCTTTTCCTCATCTCAATCATTTCATCATATATCGTCATTATTGCCTTTCACTTGCACGACCGAACGGTGTGGACAATAATAAGAGCGCACGTGCATTGGACTAAGCTGGAATATGCAACATTTACTCAAAGGAGAAGACAAGGTAATATGGGCTCTTTGTTAGATAAACAATAATGCATATGAGAGCCACTCAACATTTTCATCGTGGTCCTCTCCTCTCGAGCCGCAAAGAAAAGAAAGCAATTTCAAAGGAACACACTGAAATGTTTTTGGAGTTTTTGTTTTTTCTAAAGAAAGTAAAACAAGAACGAGAAAAACTATTTACACGGGAAAGCTCCCAACAAGCTAAAGAAGAACGAGAAATCTTTTTGGGTTTTCTTTTAATACTACAACTAAGTGAACATGGAAAGTAAACTAAACTACAAATATTTTTGGGAAATGTTTCCTGCGGTGCGCCGGCCGAGCGTTTCGGCCGGTCGCGTGCGAGTCAGGGCGCGTGGGAATCGGATCGTGTTGGATCCTTTTTACGTAGGGGTGCCATGACCACGGCCCATGTGGGCTGGCTAGCCCACGCCCGCGTACCGCTAGCCTTATCCTCTCACGCGAGTGTCTCTGCTTTCTCCGTCTCTCGATCCCATCTCTTCTTTTTGCTTCATGGCGACAGCGAGCTGCGACGACCTTGGTGATGTGCGACGGAGGCGAGGTGATCCGCAATGGGGGAGCCACCTACACATCTAGTTACAGCCGCAGCTCTGGCGAGCTCCGCCATGAACGTTGACGTCGCGTGCTGGAACAAACACCCACCCATGCTGGAACCAGTAAGACCTCGGGTGCTGGAACCGGCATCATTTTTTGCTACAACCGTTATCCAAAATGCTTCAAACCAAGATGAAAAAAGCTTCAACCAGATACATCAAAAGCTGCAAGCAGTCATTGCCATGGCGGAGTGCTACAACCGTCGACATAAAATGCTACAACCCTTGATGAAAAAGCTTCAACCCGAAACGATAGAGAAAGCATTAACCAAGGCTGCTACAAAGAAAAAAGCTGCAACCATTGATAGAAAAGCTTCGACCGTAGATGAAAAAAGCTACAACCATTGAAAAAGAAAGCTACAACCATACACTACATAACCAGAAAAGTTGCATCCGTTGTAGGGAAATCTTCAATCGTATGTGCGAAATGCTTCAACCTGCGCGTGTCGCCACCAAGCCGCAATCACAGTGGATGGCCGGCGGCCGTCGTCGACGAAATTTCGTGCAGCGATGAGCATCAACGGCGACGGGCGGCGGCGGAGCTACAACCGGGGAGAGCTACAAGCGTCGCCGCTGCAAGCTGCAACCGCAGATGTAGTTGTTTCATGCGTCGCAGCGACGATGAGGACGGCTGGCGAGGGTTGGAAGCGGCGATGGGGACAGGTGGCGAGGGTTGGAAGCGGCGACGGGGACGGGCGGTGAGGTTGTGGACGGGCGGCGAGGGATAGGAGGCGTGGTGCCGCGCAGCCCAAGCGAGGGGATCCAGCCGAGGAAGAAGAAGCTGGGGGCGAGTTTTTTTCTCCAGATCCAACCGCGCGCGGCTCGCATCGAACAACTAGGGCTGGACCGGCCGAAACTGTTCGGCCGGTGCGCCGGCGCCTAGCGTCGCCCAATATTTTTTTGGTTTTTTCTCAAAGTTTTTCAAACACACAAGAAAGCAGGAAAAAGAAAATAAACTAGCATGGATAATACAATGAAAAAGTATGAACACCGACAATTGGAATGAGTGTGTGAACATGAATGTAATCTTGGTGAGAAATACGTACTCCCCCAAGCTTAGGCTTTTGGCCTAAGTTGGTCTAAGCCCATTGATCAAAGTAGCCCTCTCCAGTGTACTGAGGAGGATCTTGGGGGGTTCCACTGGTTAGCGAGCTCCTGCGGCTCCCACTGATAAACAGGCTCCTGATACGGATTAGGTGATGGCTCTGGCTCATGCACTGGGGATCGCGTCCGCTCCGAGTATGCATAAATGTCCTCGGGCATAATGAGGTACGTGCCTAAATGAATATTAAACAAAGAAGGTACAGACAAGGTAATAATCTGACAAGTCTTCTCGCTGAATACTAGGTTATATATGAGTCTCTTTTCCTTATCATAACGAATAAAATCATGTGCTACAATACTGTTATAGTCTAGGTAAATAGTGGGTAGCACCATCTCCTCTTTCTCATCATGCCTAATAGGTATCTCAAAGCGTCTAGCAAGGCGGTAAGCATAGATATCTCCAAAGATAGGACCCTTCGTACGGTTTCAACTCAACTGTCTAGCAACCGTAGCGCCTAAACTAAAAGTTCTATCACGAAGCAAAGCATGGCGCAAAATGGCAAGGTCAGGAGCACTAAGGCCTCCACTGTCCCCACGACCAATTAAACATCTCCCTGCAAACAATGAGTAGTAGCGCAGAACAGGAAAATGTAAACTAGACACCCTCACTTCCGACACTTTCTTCCTTACCCCTACGGTAACTTCATCAATAAAATCTTCCACATCTCTAGGACGTGGTTCCTCGACGCTGCCCTCAAAAGGTAATTTGTAAACATCACAAAAATCATAAAGCGTCATCTCCTTGTACTCATCATATAAGTGAAACTTTACCGTGGGTGGTGATCTCCTAGCATGATAATGAAAATTTTGCATGAAAGTATTAGTGAGTAGGAGATACTGATCACATTGGTCGTGGAGGAAGTCGGTGATGCCTCCTCGATGCGAGGAAGATTGTACTTGGGCTTCTCCTTCTCCTCATTTTCTTTTTCCTTCGAACCCCGGCTCGAAGAGCCTCTCAACGATCTCCTCATCATTTTCTTTCTCCGAAAATTTCTGAAATTTTAATGACTCAATATAAAAGTGAACCAAACTCAACAATATTGATAGCAACTACTCCTACAAGTGTCTATAGGCTAAATCATGCATCAAAACTACTTTTGACCATATAAATTTGACATGCAAGCTCAAGAACAAGGTCACCGCAGCAGCAAAAATTTGCAATAAAGAAGGCACTAGAATAAAAACTAATTGAACCATTGGAGGAGTCACATACCAAAGAACAATCCCCCAAAACAGTTTTGTGAATGGAGCTTTGCACAAGGAGATCGAAAATGCCAGCAAAAAGAGCATGAACACGGGTTTGAGCTACGAGGTGATTTTTTCTGGAGGAAGACATAGTGGATGGGACCCACGTGGGACCCACAAGGTAGGGGGCACGCCCAGGGGGTAGGGCGTGCCCTTCACCCTTGTGGTCCACTGGTTCGTCCCCCTGGTGCATGTTTAGTGCCAGAAATTCACAAATATTCTATAAAAAATCATACTAAATTTTCAGGGCATTTGGAGAACTTTTATTTTTGGGACATTTTTTTATTGCATGGATAATTCAGAAAACAGATAGAAAATATTGTTATTCTAAATAACAGAAAGTAAAAGGTAGGTACATAGAGTTGTGCTTTCTAAATTCATCAATCTCATGCTATAAGTTTTGGATCATTTTATGGTAGCTCACCACCTATTAATTAGTTGATTCATTGTCCTACCCACAAAAAAGCTCAGTTTTTTCAGGTGTCCTACCTGATGCACCTACAAAAAAGGCAGGTGCCTTTCGTCGGAGTGGAGCATCTTCTGCAGCTCATCCGTTTTATTTATGGTCAACTGGGCGTTTCAATTCCTTCTTTTTCCCTAGTTAGTTAGTTGATTTTCAAGACGCTTGTTGATTCTCGTACCCAGCAGTGGCGGAGCTTAGTTCAACTCTAAGGGGGCCATGGCCCCCAGCCCAAGACAAAACAATGAAGAAAAATTACTATGCATGGCTTAGATTTCGAAAAAATCAATTCTTTTCCCTCCTAGTTGTTCATATTTTTGCTTTGCCCCCCCCCCCCCCGAGATTACTGTCAAGCTCCGCCACTGGTACCCAGGGCATATATATTGGTCCAAGTTTATTCAAAGTAGCGAGGTGATACTATTTACTTCAGTAAAGAGTCTATTTGACAACACAATCAAACGCCAGCTCGGTCAGATGCTTCCTTCGCATAACATGAGAGTGCCTATGTTCGAACACCCAGGCGAGATCAACTCATCTTTTTTGCAGGTTCCCAATCGACCAAAAAATAAATATACGCACCAGGCCTAGCTCGGCCCAGTTGCTTCCCAAAATAACATGCACCAGGCCCAGGCACAGCTCGGCCCAGTACGAGACACATGATGGGACAGACAAAGAGAAAAAGGAAACCGTGCGCTTGCATTATTTTAGTACCACCTCCAGCATATGTACGATTTTAGCGGCTTGACGACGGACGAAAAATGGACGAAATTACGGTGGTAAGAAGCAATAGCCCCTCTATTAGTAGGTATAGACTAGGTGCATTAGTATTAGTTCTCTAAGAATCTTGCTCAACTCTCTTAGGATGGCCCTCAGGATACAAAGGTTCCTAGGTCATTTTACCACCTCTAGTCATAAACCTAACAACATTATCATTGTTCTTATTATTTAACTCATTGAGCAAATCATCTTGTACCTTAAGTACTTGTTCTACTTGAGTTGTAACCATGGAAGCATGTTCACTAATAAGCTTAAGATCATTAACAGTTCTACTCATATAATCACCCAAGTAGTCAAGCATGTAAGCATTACGTTTCAATTGTCTACTAACATAAGCATTGAAGTTTTCTTGTTTAACAATATAATTATCAAACTCATCCAAGCATTGACTAGCAGACATATTATGAGGAATATCACCTTCATGAAATCTATGCAGAGAGTTTACCTCTACTACCTGTGTCGGGTTATCAAGACCATATATCTCTGCAATAGGCGGTAGATTCTTAACATCCTCATCTTCAATACCTTTTTCTTTCATAGATTTCTTTGCCTCTTGCATATCTCCAGGACTCAGAAATAGAATACTCCTTTTCCTTAGAGTTGGCTTAGGAGTTGGTTCAGGAAGTGTCCAATCATCATCATTACTCAGTATATTATTCAATAGCAATTCAGCTTGCTCAACAGTTCTTTCCCTGGAAACACAACCGACACAACTATCTAGGTGGTCGCTAGAAGCATCGGTTAGTCCATTATAAAAGATATAAAGTATTTCATTTTTCTTGAGAGGATGATAAGACAAAGCATTAAGTAACTCGAGAAGCCTCCCCCAAGCTTGTGGGAGACTCTCTTCTTCAATTTGCACAAAGTTAAATATTTCCTGTAAGGTAGCTTGTTTCTTATGAGCAGGGAAATATTTTTCAGACAAGTAGTAAATCATATCCTGGGGACTACGCACACAACCAGGAGCAAGAGAATTAAACTATAAGTTAGCATCACCCTTTAATGAGAAAGGAAACAATTTAAGAATATAGTAATAGCGAATATTTTTCCTCATGGGAAAATAGGGTGGCTATATCATTCAATTTATTAAGATGTGCCACAACAGTTTCAGATTCATAACCATAGAAAGGATCAAACTCAACCAAAGTAGTTAACTCAGGATCGACAGAGAATTCATAATCCTTATCAGTGACAAAGATAGGTGAAGTAGCAAACATAGGGTCATATTGCATTCTAGCATTGAAAGACTTTTCTTTTAGCTTGGCTAACAGTTTCTTAAGATCATCTCTATCATTACAAGCAAGAAAGTCTCTACCAGTTTCCACATCCATAATCTAACCCTCAGGTACAACAGGCAATTCATATCTAGGGGGAGAATCATTTCAGTTTCAATAATATCACCAGTTTCAGTAATTTCATTCTCTCTAACCCTAGCAAGTTGTTCATCAAGAAATTCACCTTGTGGTACAGTATTATAAAGCAAGGAAGTAGTATCATCATAAGCATCATTCATAGCAGAAGTGGCAACATCAATAACATGCGACATATCAGAATAAATAGCAGGTGTAGGTGTCGCAAGTTTACTTAAAACAGAAGGTCAATCAAGTGAAGAGCTAGATGGCAGTTCCTTACCTCCCCTCATAGTAGAGGGAAAAATCTTGGTACCTGTATCTTTCAAATTCCTCATAGTGATCAACAGATATAAATTCCAAGTGACTCAACGAATAGAGCTATGCTCCCCGGCAACGATGCCAGCAAAAATGTCTTGATAACCCACAAGTATAGGGGATCACAACAGTTTTCAAGGGTAGAGTATTCAATCCAAATTTATTGATTCAACACAAGGGGAGCCAAAGAATATTCTCAAGTATTAGCAGTTGACTTGTCAATTCAACCACACCTGAAAGACTTAATATCTGCAACAAAGTGTTTAGTAGAAAAGTAGTATGGAAGTAACTGTAATGGTGGCAATCGTAACAGTTGCAGCGGAAAAGTAACTTAGCAAAGATCAACATGAAATGAACTCGTAGGCAATGGATCAATGATGGATAATTATGTTGATGGCATTCATCATGCAACAGTTATAACCTAGGGTGACACAGAACTAGCCCCAATTCATCAATATAATGTAGGCATGTATTCCGAATATAATATATGCTTATGGAAAAGAACTTGCATGACATCTTTTATCCTAGCCCCCATGGCAGCGGGGTCCTATTGGAAACTAAGGGAAAAATATTAAAGCCTCCTTTTAATAGATTACCAGACCAAAGCATTAGCACTTAGTGAATACATGAACTCCTCAAACTACGGTCATCACTGGGAAGTGTCCCGACTATTGTCACTTCGGGGTTGCCGGATCATAACACGTAGTAGGTGACTATAACTTGCAAGATCGGATCAAGAACACAAATATATTCATGAAAACATAAAAGGTTCAGATCTCAAATCATGGCACTCGGGCCCTAGTGATAAGCATTAAGCATAGCAAAGTCATAACAACATCAATCTTGGAATATAGTGGATAATGGAATCAAACCCTAACAAAACTAACTCGATTACATGGTAAATCTCAACCAACCCATCACCGTCCAGCAAGCCTATGATGGGATTACTCACGCATGGCGGTGAGCGTCATGAAATTGGTGATGGAGGATGGTTGATGATGACAATGGCGACGATTTCCCCTCTCCGGAGCCCAAAACGGACTCCAGATCTGCCCTCCCGAGGAAGAACAGGAGGCGGCGGCGGCTCCGTATCGTAAAACGCAATGAATCCTTCTCTCTGATTTTTTTTCTCCCCAAATGTGAATATATGGAGTTGGAGTTGAGGTCGGTGGAGCTTCGTGGGACCCACAAGACCAAAGGGCGCGCCCAGGGGTTGGGCGCGCCCTACACCCTTGTGGACAGTGTGTGGGTCCCCTCTGGTTGATTCTTTCGCCAATATTTTTTATTTATTCCAAAAATAATCTCTGTCAAGTTTCAGGTCATTCCGAGAACTTTTATTTCTGCACAAAAATAACACCATGGCAATTATGCTGGAAACAACGTCAGTCCGGGTTAGTTCTATTCAAATCATGCAAGTTGGAGTCCGAAACAAGGGCAAAAGAGTTTGGAAAAGTAGATACGATGGAGATGTATTAGAGTGATACATATATTCATAATATTGATGCCAAAATATGCAAGTTGATAATGATAGTGCAACATACTTGTGGCACTGCCATTTAGGTCATATTGGTGTAAAACGCATGAAGAAACTCCATGCGGATGGACTTTTGAAATCACCTGATTATGAATCATTTGATACTTGCGAACCATGGCTCATGGGTAAGATGAATAAAACTCCTTTCTTCGGAAGAATGGCGAGCTAATGACTTATTGGAAATAATACATACCGATGTATGCGGTCCAATGAGTGTTGAGGCACACGACAGATATCGTTATTTTCTAACCTTTATAGGTTATTTGAGTAGGTATGGGTATATCTACTTAATGAAACACAAATCTAAAACATTTGAAAAGTTCAAAGAATTTCAGAGTGAAGTAGAGAATCATCATAACCAAAAAATAAATTTCCTATGATCTGATTGTGGAGGTGAATATTTGAGTTACGAGTTTGGCCTTCATTTAAAACAATGTGTAATTGTTTCACAACTCACGCCACCAGGAACACCACAGTGTAACGGTGTATCCGGACGTCGTAACCATACTTTATTAGATATGGTGCGTTCTATGATGTCTCTTACCAATTAACCTTTATCATTTTGGGGTTATGCATTAGAGACAGCCGCATTCACGTTAAATAGGGCACCAGCTAAATCTGTTGAGACGACACTGTATGAACTATAGTTTGGCAAGAAGCCTAAGTTGTCGTTTCTTAAAGTTTGGGGATGCGACACTTATGTCAAAAGGCTTCAGCCTGATAAACTCGAACCCAAATTGGAGAAGTGTGTCTTCATAGGATACCCTAAGGAAACTATTGGGTACACCTTCTACCACATATCCAACAGCAAGATCTTTGTTGCCAAGAATGGGTCCTTCCTAGAAAAGGAGTTTCTCTCGAAAGAAATGAGTGGGAGAAAAGTAGAACTTGATGAGGTAATTGTACCTTCTCTGGAATTGGAAAGTAGCACAACAGAGAAAACCATTCCCGTGATGCCTACACCAGCTAGGGAGGAAGCTAATGATGATGATCAAGAAACTTCTGATCAAGTTACTACTGAACCTCATAGGTCGACCAGAACATGTTCCGCACCAAAGTGGTGTGGTAATCCTGTGCTTGAAGTCATGTTGTTAGAAAACAGCAAACCTACGAACTATGCAGAAGCTATGATGAGTCCAGATTCCAATAAATGGCTCGAGGCCATGAAATCTGAGATAAGATCCATGTATGAGAACAAATATGGACTTTGTTGGACTTGCTTGATGATCGGCAAGCCACTGAGAATAAATGGATCTTCAAGAAGAAGATGGACGCTGATGGTAATGTCATTGTCTACAAACCTCGACTTGTTGCAAAAGGTTTTCGACAAGTTCAAGGGGTTGACTATGATGAGACTTTCTCGCCTGTAGCGATGCTTAAGTTTGTCCGAATCATGTTAGCAATTGCCGCATTTTATGATTATGCAATCTAGCAAATGGACTAAAAAACGGTATTCCTTAATGGATATCTTTGAAGAAGAGTTGTATATGATGCAACGAGAAGGTTTTGTCAATCCTAAAGGTGCTAACAAAGTGTGCAAGCTCCAGCAATCCATTTATGGACTGGTGGAAGCATATCAGAGTTGGAATATACGCTTTGATGATGTGATCAAAGCATATGGTTTTATACAAACTTGCGGAGAAGCCTATATTTACAAGGAAGTGAGTGGGAGCTCTATAGCATTTCTGGTGTTATATTTGGATGACATATTGCTGATTGGAAATGATATTAAATTTCTAGATAGCATAAAAGGATACTTGAATAAGAATTTTTCAATGAAAGACCTCGGTGAAACTGCTTATATATTGGGCGTCAAGATCTATTGTATAGATCGAGACACTTAATAGGAACTTTCACAAAGCACATATCTTGACAAAGTTCTGAAGAAGTTCAAAATGGACCAGTCAAAGAAAGGGTTCTTGCCTGTGTTTCAAGGTGTGAAATTGAGTACGATTCAAAGCACGACCATGGCAGAAGATAGAGAGAGAATGAAAGTCATTCCCTATGCCTCAGCCATAAGTTCTATTATGTATGCCATGATGTGTACCATATCAGATGTGTGCCTTGCCATGAGTTTGGTAAGGGGGATACAATAGTGATCCAGGAGTGGATCACTGGACAACGATCAGTATTATCCTTAGGTACCTAAGAGGACTAAGGAAATGTTTCTCGGTTATGGAGGTGATAAAGAGTTCGTCGTAAAGGATTACGTCGATGTGAGCTTTGACACCGATCTGGATGACTCCGAGTCTCAATCTCGATATGTATTTAATGTGGAAGCAATTAGCTAGAGTAGCTCCATGCAGAGCACTGTACACATAGAAATTTGCAAAATACATAAAAATGTGAATATGGAAGACCCGTTGACTAAACCTCTCTCACAAGAAAAACATGATCACACCTTTGAACTCTTTGGATGTTAATCAGATGGTGATGCGAACTAGATTATTGACTCTAGTGAACTCTTTGGGTGTTAATCACATGGCGATGTGAACTAGGTTATTGACTCTAGTGCAAGTGCGAGACTGGTGGAAATTTGCCCTACATGCAATAATAAAATGGTTATTATTAGATTTTCTTAATTATGATAAAGGTTTATTATTCATGCTAGAATTGTATAGACTAGAAACTTAAACACATGTGTGGATACTTAAACAAATATCATGTCCCTAGTGAGCCTCTACTAGACTAAGATCGTTGATCAAAGATGGTTAAGATTTCCTAACCATAAACATGATTTGTCATTTAATAATGGGATCATGTCATTAAGAGAATGATGTGATGGACAAGACCCATCCATTAGCTTAGCATATGATTGTTTAGTTTATTGCTACTGCTTTCTTAATGTCAAATACATATTCCTTCGACCATGAGATCACGCAACTCCCCGATACCGAAGGAATACCTTGTGTGCTATCAAACGTCGCAACATAACTAGGTGATCATAAATATGCTCTACAAGTATCTCTCATGGTGTCTGTTTAGTTGGCATGGATCGAGATTGGGATTTTTCACTCAGTGTATCGGAGAGGTATCTGGACCCTCTCGGTAATACACATCAGAAGAAGCTTGCTAGCAAAGTGACTAAGGAGTTAGTTATGAGATGATGTATTACAGAACGAGTAGAGAGACTTGCCGGTAACGAGATTGAACTAGGTATGAAGATACCGATGATCGAATCTCGGGCAAGTAACATACCAACAGACAAAGGGAAATACGTATGTTGTCATAAAGGTTCGACCGATAAAGATCTTCATACAATATGTTGGAACCAATATGGGTATCCAGGTCCCGCTATTGGTTATTGACCGGAGAGGTGTATCGGTCATGTCTACATCATTCTGGAACCCGTAGGGTCCGCACGCTTAACGTTCGTTGACGATATAGTATTATATGAGTTGATGACCGAACGTTGTTTGGAGTCCTGGATGAAATCACACACATGACTAGAAGCTCCCGAATGGTACGGAGGTAAAGATTAATATATCGGACGATGCTATTTGGTCACCGGAAAGGTTTCAGAATGTATTGGGTAGTCATTGGGTCACCAGAAGGAGTTTCGGGAGGCCCAGGGAGGTTATTGGGCCATATGGGCGAAAAGAGGGGAGCACACCAGCCCACAAGGGGCTGGCACGCCCCACCTCTAGGCCGCCGGCCCTAGAGAAGGAAAAGGGGAGGGCTAGCCCTCCTGCCTTCCCCTCCTCATGGGAGAAAGGTAAGGGGGGGGGCTCCCTCCTGCCTTCCCCCGCATGCCTAAGAAGGAGGGGGGGCTAGGGCAGGGGCCAAGGGTGGCCGCCGGCCCCCTTGGGGTTGCCCTAGGCTGCCTTCCCTCCTCCCCCGCCTATATATATGTGTTGATGGAGAGGGGCAACACACACCACGATCCCCAAGCCATGTGCGGCACCCCTCTCCCTCTAGTTCATCCTTGGTCATATTTTTGTAGTGCTCGGCAAAGCCCTGCAGAGATAGTTGCATCACCGTCGTCACCATGCCGTCATGCTGCCAGAACTCATCTACTACTTCGCCCATCTTGCTGGATCAAGAAGGCGAGGACGTCATCGAGCTAAACGTGTGCTGAACGCGGAGGTTTCGTATGTTCGGTACTTGATCGGGCAGATCATGAAGGTGTATGACTACATCAACCACGTTGATAAACGCTTCCGCTTAACGGTCTACAAGGGTACATAGACACACTCTCCCCTCTCATAGCTATGCATCTCCATGGATAGATCTTGCATGTGCATAGAATTTTTTTTGTTCCATGCAACCTTCCCCAACAGCCCGCATATAGGTTAATTAGCTGCATGAGGGAACAAATTTTGACCCTCTATTTGGTTGGCCGCATACGACACGTTGTTTGGTTGCAATCTGCATTAGGTGCTGTCATCACTTCTCACTAGTGGTGACCTTACCACATACGATCTTAACAGTTTCACTCCTAGCTACGAAACAAATTACGGTTCATCCTAGCTAATATCAAATAGCAGTCCACATTATTAAGAGCCAAATGGCTGAATGGGAGAAAGTTAATGATTCCTCCTCTTCCTCTTCCTCTTACCTCTTCTTCTGCTGTTGCTGTTCCTCTTCGTCTGCCTCTTCTTCCGCTGCTCTTCCTCTTCTTCTTTTTTAGATCCTTGTCTGGCCTCTGTTATCCCATATTGCATGTGCCCACTCCAGCCTTTTGTTCTTCCAGGCTTCGTTGTCAAATGCCTCAACACCATGGCCACCGAGGTCAAGATCATCAGGCGTCACCTCGTCCTCCTCAAGCACAAGTTCATCAACACCCATTGCAGGATCCAGTTATGCAGAATGCTACATGCAAGAACGAGCTTGGACTGGGTAGGTAAGGGTGGAATGACTTCTGATCCAGGATCTTAAACATATTCTTCAGAGCTCCAAATGCCCTCTCAACCATTACTCTAAGGCTGGAGTGTCTGAGATTGAACAGTTCCTGAGCTATCCTGGGATAGTTCTTACCAGAGAACTTGTTCAGATGATACCTGGTTTTTCTGAAGGGTGGAAGAACACCTGGCCGACATGCATAGCCAGCATCTCCTAGGTAGAACTTTCCATCAGGGATGTTGATGCCATCAGGACGACCGATGTTGTCAATGAGTATGTTAGCATCATGTGAAGGAAATATGCCCTAGAGGCAATAATAAAGTTATTATTTATTTCCTTATTTCATGATAAATGTTTATTATTCATGCTAGAATTGTATTAACTGGAAACATAATACATGTGTGAATACATAGACAAACATAGTGTCACTAGTATGCCTCTACTTGACAAGCTCGTTGATCAAAGATGGTTAAGGTTTCCGGAACATTGACATGAGTTATCATTTGATAAACGGGATCACATCATTGAGAGAATGATGTGATTGACTTGACCCATTCCGTTAGCTTAGCACTTGATCGTTTTAGTTTACTGCTATGTCTTTCTTCATGACTTATACATGTTCCTATGACTATGAGATTATGCAACTCACGATTACTGGAGGAACACTTTGTGTGCTAACAAACGTCACAACATAACTGAGTGATTATAAAGGTGCTCTACAGGTGTCTCCGATGGTACTTGTTGAGTTGGCATAAATCAAGATTAGGATTTGTCACTCCGATTGTCGGAGAGGTATCTCTGGGCCCTCTCGGTAATGCACATCACTATAAGCCTTGCAAGAAATGTGACTAATGAGTTAGTTGTGGGATGAAGGATTACGGAACGAGTGAAGAGACTTGCCGGTAACGAGATTGAGCTAGGTATTGAGATACCGACGATCAAATCTCGGGCAAGTAACATACCGATGACAAAGGGAAAACGTATGTTGTTATGCGGTTTCATCGATAAAGATCTTCATAGAATATGTAGGAGCCAATATGAGCATCCAGGTTCCGCTGTTGGTTATTGACCGGAGATGTGTCTCGGTCATGTCTACATAGTTCTTGAACCCATAGGGTCCGCACGCTAAACGTTTGGTGACGATCAATATTATGAGTTTATGTGTTTTGATGTACCGAAGGTAGATTGGAGTCCCGAATATGATCACGGACATGACGAGGAGTCTCAAAATGGTCGAGACATAAAGATCAATATATTGGATGACTATATTCGGACACCGGATGAGTTCCGGGGTTATCGGATATTTATCGGAGTGCCGGGAGGTTATCGGCGCCCCCGGGGGATCTAATGGGCCAACATGGGCCTTGTGGGAGAGAGAGGAGAGGGCCTAGGGCTGGCCGTGCCCCCCCTTGGGAGTCCGAATTGGACAAGGAGGGGGGCGGCGCCCCCTCTTTCCTCCCTCTCTCCCTCTCCTTCCTTCCCCCTCTCCTACTCCTACTAGGAAAGGAGGAGTCCTACTCCCGGTGGGAGTAGGACTCCCCCTTGGTGCGCCCTCCTCCTTGGCCAGCCGCCTCCCCCCTAGCTCCTTTACATACGGGGGCAGAGGGCACCCCAAGATACACAAGTTGATCATTGATCTTTAGCCGTGTGCGGTGCCCCCCTCCACCATAATCCACCTCGGTCATATCGTAGCGGTGCTTAGGCGAAGCCCTGCGTCAGTAGCTTCATCAACACCATCCTCACACCGTCGTGCTGACAGAACTCGCCCTAGAAGATCTACTGGATCGTGAGTTCATGGGACGTCACCGAGCTGAACATGTGCAGATCACGTAGGTGCCGTACGTTCGGTACTAGGATCGGTCGATCGTAAAGACGTACGACAACATCAACCGCATTGTCATAACGCTTCTGCTTACGGTCTACGAGGGTACATGGATGACACTCTCCCCTCTCGTTGCTATGCATCACCATGATCTTGCGTGTGCATAGGAATTTTTTTGAAATTACTACGTTCCCCAACAGTGACATCCGAGATAGGTTTATGCGTAGATGTTATATGCACGAGTAGAACACAAGTGAGTTGTGGGCGATACTAGTCATACTGCTTACCAGCATGTCATACTTTGATTCGACGGTATTGTTGGATGAAGCTGCCCGGACCGACATTATGTGTACGCTTACGCGAGGCTGGTTCTACCGACGTGCCTCGCACACAGGTGGCTGGCGGGTGTCAGTTTCTCCAACTTTAGTTGAATCGAGTGTGGCTACACCCGGTCCTTGTGAAGGTTAAAACAACACTAACTTGACGAAATATCATTGTGGTTTTGATGCGTAGGTAAGAACGGTTCTTGCTTAGCCTGTAGCAGCCACGTAAAACTTGCAACAACAAAGTAGAGGACGTCTAACTTGTTTTTGCAGGGCATGTTGTGATGTGATATGGTCAAGACATGATGCTATATTTTATTGTATGAGACGATCATGTTCTGTAACAGAGTTATCTACAACTGGCAGGAGCCATATGGTTGTCGCTTTATTGTATGAAATGCAATCGCCATGTAATTGCTTTACTTTATCACTAAGCGGTAGCGATAGTTGTAGAAGCAATAGTTGGCGAGACGACAATGATACTACGATGGAGATCAAGGTGTCGCGTGACACGTCTCCATCGTATCTATAATTTTTGATTGTTCCATGCCAATATTATTCAACTTTTATATACTTTTGGCAACTTTTTATACTACTTTTTGGGACTAACATATTGATCCAGTGCCCAGTGCCAGTTCCTGTCTGTTGCATGTTTTTTGTTTTGCTGAAACCCAATATCTAATGGAGTCCAAACGGGATAAAAACGGAAGGAGAATTATTTTGAAATATTTGTGATTTTTGGGAAGTAAAATCAATGCAAGACGGTGCCTGATGGGGCCAGGAGATAGGGGGCGCGCCCCAGGGAGGCAGGCGCGCCATGGACTCTCCTGGGCCCCCTGTAAGATGGTTGACGCTCTTATTTTTCCGCAAGAAAGCTAATTTTAGGAGAAAGATCTGGGCGAAAGATTCACCCCAACCGGAGTTATGAATCTCCGGATATTAAAGAAACGGTGAAGGGGTAGAATCTGGGAACGCAGAAAGAGAGAGATAGATCCAATCTCAGAGGGGCTCTCGCCCCTCAAACGCCATGGGAGCCAAGGACCAGAGGGGAAACCCTTCTCCCATCTAGGGAGAAGGTCAAGGAAGAAGAACAAGAAGGGGGGCTCTCTCCCCCTTGCTTTCGGTGGCGCCGGAACGCCGCCGGGGGCCATCATCATCACCACGATCTTCACCAACAACTTCACCACCTTCATCACCAACTCTTCCCCCCTCTATGTAGCGGTGTAACCCCTTTCTTACCCGCTGTAATCTCTAACATGGTGCTCAATGCTATATATTATTTCCCAATGATGTATGGCTATCTTATGATGTTTGAGTAGATCCGTTTTGTCCTATGGGTTAATTGATGATCATGATTGGTTTGAGTTGCATGTTTTCTTATTGGTGCTGCCCTATGGTGCCCTCCGTGTCGCGCAAGCGTGAGGGATTCTCGCTGTAGGGTGTTGCAATACGTTCATGATTCGCTTATAGTGGGTTGCTAGAGTGACAGAATCTTAAACCCGAGTAAGGGGATTGTTGCGTATGCACTGCAAAAAAAGACACATCAGTGACATTTTGGGCTGAACGAATTTTTTTTCTGTCATACATATGACACTTCTATGATGATAATTGTGACAAAACCCGGTATCATCATAGATGTGGTGGGCTCCTACTTCTATGACAAAAAATCATGACAGAAAATGGGCTTTTCGTCCTGGGCGGGCTGGAGACGCAGCTGCATGACATTCTTTGGGCCGTCCATGACGGAAAAACCATGGTAGAAGCGAGGGGGAGGAAAATTTCGGGGAGTTGCTTGTTACGGTGGGAGGTCAGGGGCGGAGCGATGTGTGTTTCTCTCGTCATGTATGCTGCGTGTGTGTAGGCGTTGGCTTTAATCAACCGGAGTGAGGCGTTGGGCTCTAATCAACCCGAAGCGACAGACCGCAGCTACGTGTTATTGAACCCGAGCGATCGATCGATGGTCGTTAGCGAACCCGATGGAGCGATTCTTCGCTACAATCGCTAATCAAGCCGATCGATTGGATGAACAATGAGCGTTGGGGGGGTTGGATGAATAAAGATGGCGGTGGCGTTGCCTCTGGATGAACAGGAACCCGTGGTGTGGAGGGCTGGATGAGCAGTAGACGATGGAGGGGTGGCTGTGGAGGGGTGGTTGAACAGGACCCCATGGTGTGGAGGGCTGGATGAACAGTAGACGGTGGAGGTGTGCCCGTGGAGGGGTGGTTGAACAGTAGCTGGTGGAGTAGCGCGCGGTGGAGCCTGGATGAACAGGAGCCCGTGGAGGCTGGAGGAGGTCGACGGTAGCCCGTGGAGGCTGGAGAAGGTCGACGGTGGAAATGAACAGTATCCCGTGGAGTCCCGTCTTGCGGTACGCCACACCCCTCCCGATGAACAGGACCCCCGTTTCGACCATAGCGCTCCAACACAAGTCCGTTTCGTCTGTTTTGCGGTACGCCACACCCCTCCCGATCAACATGACCCGCGTTTCGACCTTAGGAGGTTTGTTTCATCCGTTTTGCGGTACGCCACACCCCTCCCGATCAACAGGACCCCCGTTTCGACCGTAGGAGGTCCGTTTTGCGGTACGCCACACCCCTCCCGATCAACAGGACCCCCGTTTCGACCGTAGGAGGTCCGTTTCCTCCATTTTGCGGTACACCACACCCCTCCCGATCAACAGGACCCCATTCCGAACGTAGGAGGTCTGTTTCCTTCGTTGTGCGGTACGCCAGGCCTCATTTCCATCGCCTGTTCCGTCCAAGCCCTCCCGATGAACACGACCACGCATTCCGTTCCGACCCAGCCGGTTGGCTCCCCATGAACACGGTGACGCTGTTTCTCCATTCCGACCCAGCCATGTACGTATGCGCGAGTAGGCGTTCGAGACCATGCTCGTATGTATGTACGTGGCCGTATTTTCTTTCTTGCACCCTCGGCCAGACGTGCGTGTACATGCTACGTGCGCGCCTCTACTACGACACGTGCGTGCCTCTACATCTACGACACGTGCGCGCCTCTACATCGACCAGTATGTTCGTACACGTTCGTGACCAGAATGACAACGCTACGTACGCTTTAACCAGGTGGGTCCCGACTATCAGGCTCTTCCTTGCGTGCGAAGATGTAGCTGGTGGGTCCCAACAGTCAGGGGGCGAATCGTTTTTTTTTGCCCGGACGCACTTCCTTACATGCGAAGATGTAGCTGGTGGGTCCCAGCAGTTAGGGGGGCGAATTGTTTTTTTCGCGAAATACGATGGCCCGTCCGGTGGGTCCCTACTGTCAGGTGGAGGAATCATTATTTTGCGCGTAATAAGGAGGCACTTCCTTGCGGTGGCCGTGGACCCAGCTGTCCGCCTCTCCACGTACAATCCACGTCCGATGGAAGTCATTCCTTGACCACGTTGACCACGCCGCACCGAGAGCACCACGGCGGTGGACGACGGCAAGGCCTAGGAAGGGGACGACTCGGAGCCGGGGAAGACGCAGCAGTGGATGCCCACACGAAGAGGAGTACGAGGATTCACCGGTTCGCCTGCGGTGAGGCTGCTGTCGCCGCAGAATAACAGGGGGTGTGGGTGAGTAGAGGGATGGCCTAGACAACGGTGGGAGTAGTAGGGGGCGGTGAGGCCTCTGCGGCATCACAGCCGGCCACGGGAGGCAGGAGCACGCAGCACGACCTGCGCTGGTTTGGGCGGCTGGAGCAAGAAGACCAGAGGTTGAAGAAGCACTATGGCCGTTGGATGAACATCGTACGGTAACAGGAGCTAGAATCGTTCATATTGACTAAGTTGACAAAGCCCTCCGTCCCGTCAACTTGGTAGGCCCACAAGTCGATCTCCCACTATCTTGGGTTCTGGTGGCGGGGAGTATTCATTTTTTTGTGCGTAATAAGGAGGCACTTCCTTGCGTGCGAAGATAGCTGGTGGGTCCGACATGTCAGCTGGGGGCACGTTTTTTTCACGAAATACAGAGGCCCTTCCGGTGGGTCTCAGATGTCAGGTGGAGGAATAATTATTTTGCGCGTAATGAGGCACTTCCTTGTTGCGGCCGTGGACCCAGCTGTCAGCCTCTCCATGTACAATCCACGTCCGATGGAAGCCGTTCCTTGACCATGTTGACCACGCCGCGCCGAGAGCACCAGGGCGGTGGACGACAGCGAGGCCTAGGAAGGGAAAGACATGGAGGCAGGGAAGACTCGGCAGTTGTTTCCCACGCGGAGGGGAGTACGACTGTACGAGGGTTTATTGGTTCGTCTGCCCTCGCCGGAGAATAACAGAAGGTGTGGCCATGCAGGTGAGTAGAGGGATGGCTAGGCCAGCGATGGGAGTACAGTGGGGCGGTGAGGCCTGCGCGGCAGCACAGCCGGCTGCGGGGAGGAGGGAGCAGGAAGTCCCGCCGGTGCTTGTTAGAGCGGCTGGAGCAGGAAGAGCAGAGATTGAAGAAGCACGACGGCCGTTGGATGGACATCGTACGATCACTGGAGCTAGAATTGTTCATATTGACTAAGTTGACAAAGCCCTCTGTCCCCGTCAACTTACTAGGTCCACAAGTCAGCCTCCCACCATGGTAGGTCCCAGCTAGCAGGGGGAGTATTCATTTTTCTGTGCGTAATAAGGAGGCACTTCCGGTGGGTCCGAGCTGACAGCGGGGGGAACGTTTTTTCGCAAAATACGGTGGTCCGTCCGGTGGGTCCCAACAGTCAGGGGCAAACGTTTTTTTGCGAAATACGGTGGCCCGTCCGGTGGGTCACATTAGTCAGGGGGGAAACGTTTTTTCCGTAAAATACTGGTGGCCCGTTCGGTGGGTCCCTGCTGTCAGGCGGAGGAATAATTATTTTGCGCGTAATAAGGAGGCACTTCCTTGCGGCTGCCATGGACCCAGCTGTCAGCCTCTCCACATACAGTACTCTTCCGATGGAAGTCGGTCGTTGACCACATTGACCACGCCGCACCGAGAGCACCAGGGCGGTGGACGACGGCGAGGCCTAGGAAGGGGACGACGCGGAGCCGGGGAAGACGCGACAGTGGATGCCCATGCGGAGAGGAGTACGAGGGTTCACTGGTTCGGCTGCGGTGTGAGGCTGCCGTCGCCGCAGAATAACAGGGGGAGTGGGTGAGTGGAGGGATGGCCTGGCCAGCGGTGGGAGTAGTATGGGGAAGGTGAGGCCTCCGCGGTAGCACAGCCCGCCACGAGAGGCAGGGGCATGCGGCAGGACCGGCGCAGCTTTGGGCGGCTCGGGCAAGAAGACCAGAGGTTGAAGAAGCACTATGGCCGTTGGATGGACATCGCTGACCACGCCGCGTCGAGAGCACCAGAGGCGGTGGACGACGGCGAGGCCTCTGAAGGAACGACGTGGAGCCGCGAAGACACGGTAGTGGCTGCCACGCCGATGGCAAGTACGAGGGTTGATCGATTCGGCTGCCGCCGCCGGAAAATAACAGGAGGTGTGGGTGTGTAGAGGATAGACAGGCCGGGATGCGAGTATGATGGGGGGCGTGAGGCTGCCCACAAGACCGCCGCCACGGAGGCGGAGCAGGTGGTTCCGACGGCGCTGGTTTGGGCGGTCAGGCGTGAAGATCGAGATCGAAGAAGACGATTGCCGTTAGATTGACATCTAACGGTCTGATGCTGGTAGAGTCGACTGTTGACTAAGTTTCTTTTTTAAGAAACCTTGTGTATGCATGAACTTAGTTGGCCCACAAGTCAGCCTCCAAATTTGTGGCAGACAACATAAAACCCATTTGCTAATTCTTAAGTAATTTATTACAGCCCATTTTCTGCCCAGGACCACTGTCAAAAAGTTCAACCTTATTTTGCATATTTCGATGGAGTCCAAACTGTTGTAATCCCGAAATGATAAACATTTTTTAAGAACTTATTGATTTGCCAAAAAAATCGTTTTGTTTTTTAAGCAAATAAGACGTGGGACAATTGAGTTGGTTTAAGGGAAAACTAGTGGTAAAAAATCAGCGATGGGTGGGAAAAAACAACAAAAATAAGGATGTAAATATGAAAAAGGGAATTTTATGTGTTTTCAATAGAATGATACGTGTATATGAACTAGTAAAACTTTAGGTAGAGATTAGAAAACGGATGTAGGACATGCGTTTTAAGAGGAAAATAGAACTGGGCTGTGTGTTTGATTCAGTAAAAAAACTGCCTGCGGATGTTGTAAGACAAAATATAACTAACGCTGGTGGGCCAGAGGCCAGTAGATACCTGCTGGATCTTTGTGCCCCGTTGTCGTCATGGGCTGGGCCTATTAAAAACAAAACCAACCCTGGTCAGTCTACAGCCCAGTTGAAACTTGTTCGACCTGAAAAAATAATATACGTGCTCAATAAACGAGAGAATTCTGGAAGCACAGACTGATAACTGGGATGCAACATGGATATTGTTTTTTTATCATGATAATAAGTGCATGCACTTGTTTCGAAAAAACTGCAGAATTGGGAATTCGAACGGCGGGTGCTTATGCTACCCATCAAATAAAAAATCAGGTGCCTGAGAATTCGTTTCGAAACAAATGATTCAGCTTTATATCCACGTCGACCCTCGGCATGATGGTTGGAAGCAAATGCAAGTTGATACCAAAAGATCGTTAACAACAATACCAACTTGCGGACGACAAGGTAGTACAACTACCAATACCAAACTACTCCTGGCCCTAGTATTCGTCTGGTAGAAAATCTTGCAGAGGACCAGCTCCCACTCCTTCTCTTGCTCCAGGTCCCCGAGGTGGTACTGGTGCATCACCCAGTTGGTCCTCTGCTGGTCGAAGTTCTTGTTGGTGTGCATCACAAGAACCTTTTTTGCTGCCCGTCTGCCGGCCGTTGACCATCACAGGCAAGGTATTGCCGGTCTTGTGCCACATCGCGTGCATGCAACACTCCGACTGTATCTTGCGACGCGTCCACGTGCCCCTTTTGAATGCCCTGGAATTGCGCTGGAAGAAATGCTTCCTTTGGCCACTCAGTGTGATACCTGCAGTATTGTGGAATACAGGTTTTAGTGTACCTAGTTGGCATTTTCATGACATCTTTGGCATGTTGCAGTCACTTGTTTCACTTTTTATTAACTGTCAAATTGTAATTGTTTCACTAGGTCTGCGTCTAAAAAGAAAAATAGAGCTATAAACAAAGGAATATGTTTGTGCAAGTAGATGGCCGATCGGTTTCTTACCTGGAAGTTTCTCAGGTTGGGTGTAGCATATGTCGTGCAAGCTGTGGATGGTTGGTTGAACAAATCGATGAGAGACTGAAATCTCGCGCTGTCAACACTCACTTTGGCCTCAAGGTGCTCGATCAGCTCCTGATCCATGGGATCGAACTTGACGCCAGCCGGCAGCACTGGCCAATCCTTCTTCGACTTGCATCGGTAATTCCAGTTATATGGTACTCAATGTATGATCAATCGACTGTTTTAAGTGAATGATGAAAGATTTCGACAGAGAAAAACTCGCGCTTCTTGACAGTTGTACGAGTGTAATTGCCAAGCCGTTTTGCAAGGGCGCTTGTAAAAACTCTAAACTCTATTCTCCTCTTATTTAATGGATGAGGCAAATCTTTTGCCTCCGTTTCGAAAAAAAGATTTCGATAGATAAGTGGTACTCCAAATCTGAAGTCCGGAATACCCGGACACGCCGCCGGGATTCTTGTGTGACCTCACGTGCAGCGTGTTGTCACGTCAATTCAATGTGTGGACATGATGAATAATTTGACCGACGTATACTAGTACTGCTACTACTTACTAGTCATATTTAGTGTCACCAATTATACATAGGTTTAACTAACAAGTACGCACTTGAAGCCTAACTGATATATATGTATATATATGGCTTCTGCACAGCATCTCCATCATCATTATCTTTACATCCTACGCAGGTGAGTTAGGATGCACTTGATCCCAGGAAGGTATCTATCCTTCAAACCAGAGGAGTGCTTCAAACTAACAACAGTACATAATATCCAACAAAAGAGGGTCGTGCTACGATGGAGCGAATATATGGCTCAGTCTAGATATCAGCACGAATCAAGTTGTGCATATTTGTTGTTGGCATGAACCACATCGCCGCATGTCGGGTTTGCAAAAGCCATCCATCGCATGGAAGCTTGATGCCTTTCACACATTGAAGATTACCTGGCAACAAGCTGTGTCGACGAATCTCTAGATATGGTGATTCATGAAACCCATGGTATGATATGTAAACACAGCCCCCCTCGCGAATGGAAGTTGCATAGCACAGTAATCATCACCGGTGATATGATCGATGATTGGTTCGATGATCGGATAATTGAGCCCGAGGAACAAGGAGTGGTTGCCGAGGCTGTAAACCCGCCTCTAGTTGAATACGCCTGGCCCAATGGAGCTGGGATCTTTCTCGAACATGAAGCAGCCATAGCCATCAATGTCACGAACGCCTCACGCATTGTACTGCATGTGGTTTGATGTAATGGTTTGGTCAATTTGGTATGTGCGAATGAGCATCAAATGACCGCCGTCAGCTGAACGAGCGATAAACCAACACCCATCGGCTGGTATGATTCCAGGTCCTGGAATTATGAAGGCCGGCGCATTGGCGTCTACTGCAACAATTCAAATTGGAGACCAAAAGGACAAAAATAAACAATCATGTTCAGAGTATGTGTGTGTCGGTGTCAAAACCGGCGGATCTCGGGTAGGGGGTCCCGAACTATGCGTCTAGGCGGATGGTAACATGAGACAAGGGACATGATGTTTTTACCCAGGTTTGGGCCCTCTCGATGGAGGTAAAACCCTACTCCTGCTTGATTGATATTGATGATATGGGTAGTACAAGAGTAGATCTACCACGAGATCAAAGAGGCTAAACCCTAGAAGCTAGCCTATGGTATGATTGTTGTTCATCCTATGGACTAAAACCCTCCTGTTTATATAGGCACCGAAGAGGGTTAGGGTTACACAGAGTTGGTTACAATGGTAGGAGATCTACGTATCCATATCGCCAAGCTTGCCTTCCACGCCAAGGAAAGTCCCATCTGGACACGGGATGAAGTCTTCAATCTTGTATCTTCATAGTCCAGGTGTCCGGCCAAAGGCTATAGTCCGGCCATCCGGAAACCCCCTAATCCAGACTCCTCAAGAGCTCTGAACCAGGCTTCAATGACGACGAGTCCGTGCAAGATATTGTCTTCGCATTGCAAGGCGGGTTCCTCCTCCGAATACTTTATAGAAGATTTGGAACACAAGGATAGTGTCCGGCTCTGCAAAATAAGTTCCACATACTACCATAGAGAGAATAATATTTACACAAATTCAATCTATTGACGTATTTCGGGGCGTCACATCACACCACGGCCAAGCCTTTATTCGAGTCGTTTTTACTGTCCCACCTCAGCGCGTTTTAGCGAGGCGGTTTCCTTGGCACATCTTGTCAAAGAAGAGATCGTGTCCCCTTATTCCGGGATTCTCATTAATACGGGCGTGGGTAACCCAATCGTGCCCGTTGGTACATCCCCTCTATTGAAGGCGAGCCCCGAACGGTCATGGGGAAGGCTCTTGGTATTCAACCTCTTTATAAAGAGACCAAGGCTCCACTCCTTTCTTTCAATCTCAATCGAATCCGCCCCTCGCCTCGAGTTCCAACACCCAAAGCTCCAGATTCAGCGCCGGACCTTCGATGATGTCCGCTCCGACTGCAAGGCGGTGGATGCCTTCCTCCGTTACGAAAGAAGACATGCTAAAGCTAAGAGATGCCAGGTATCTAACCGGTGAAATTTCGCATAGGCTGCCTGCCCAAGGGCAGGTTATTCCCACTCCCAAGCCTGGTGAAAGCGTAGTGTTCGTGTCTCACTTCCTTCGGGGGCTAGGCTTCCCGACGGACCCCTTCATGAGGGGGCTCATGTTTTATTATGGGTTGGAATTTCACGACTTGGATCCGGAGTCCATCCTCCACATCTCATCGTTCATTGTCGTATGCGAAGACTTCCTCCGCATTACCCCTCACTTCGGATTGTGGCTCAAGACTTCAAAGTGGAGCCGAAGATGATCAGGGGGCAGCGGGCAGAGTGCGGAGGGGTTGTTATAAGCAGGAATGCTGATGCTCCGTGGCCCGAGGGCTCTTTCCAAGAGGAGCTTAGCCTATGGCACAAGAATGGTTTTATATCACAGCTCCCAGGGGCACCTAATGGGTGGCGCCGCCTGCCTTTCGCTCGGGTCCTCCACCGCGGCTGGCGTCATGGGTCAATAAAGGACTTGACTGGGGGCCGTCCAAGGACGTGCCCTTGTTGCAGGGCCGCATTCGAGACCTCCTAGAAAGAGAGATCACTCTGGTCGTAGTAGCGCAGGTCATGCTGATTCGTCGCATCCTACCCTGCAAACGTCGCCCCCTCTGCCTGTGGGAATTTAACCCGGAGGGACCATGAGCTCTCCAACATTTTATGGGCGCAACGCCCTTGGAGATGCATAAGCTTTTCTTCGGATAACAAGCAAGGTGTACGGACTTGACCGAGGACGCAGGTCTGAGCTGCAATCGCCTGGAAACTCAAGTAAGTAGCCCTATACCCGGACACGCCATCCCATATTTATCATGAATTTGCCCTCAAAAGAGTTGTCCCTTCAACAGGAGTGGATAGCGAAAGCAAAGTTAATCAGGTGTCCGGCCCCCCTCCCTGAGCCCACACCGGATCCCGTGTGAACCAGGATGCTGGAGGTTGCGCCTTCGGAAGAAGGTGAAGGGGGGAAGAAGGAAGCTACCGCCTCCGCGAAGGAGGCTGTCAGGAAAGGAGGGATGAGAATCCCTCCATCCAAGGGAAGAAGAGGATCGCCTCTGAAGACCCGGAGACCATGGTCCCAAAGCGGGGGAAGAAATCTTCGTCAGAGGGTCCTGCACCGAGAGATGCCTCGGCCGCATTGTGCCCCCAAGGGGATCAGCCCTCCACCGAGCCGTAAGTAAAAAGGGGAGTTAAAATAAAAGATATCCTTGCCTTATTTCTGATGAAGATAACCGAAATTTTACCTTGTAGTTCGGATCTCAGCCCTTCTCAGCAGAGCTCATCTTCGGGGGATCTTCGTCCGGAGATGATAGAGAGAGAAACGCCTCCCCTGCCATACCGTCTTGCGAGGCGGGCGACCCTGAGGTGTCGTCACGGAGGGTTTCTCTGAGTCCGGCGGGGCTGGAAGGCAGTCGTATGTCCCCCCAAAGCCCTCCGCGTCCGGCCTTCGAAAAAGGCCATCGGACCAGTCCGGCACCACCTGGTGTACGGTCGGAGGAACTGAAGGATCAGCTCGGGCGAGCGTCTATCTCAGAAGGTCACCATGCGTTAATGGGTACGTTGATTGAAAGGATTTCATCCGCAGAGAGCGGATTGCACGAAGCCATCAGAAGTTTACTGATAGGTTTTGAGGTACGCAAAATGATGTACCTTCTTACAGTTCCGCATATAAAATGCGCCCTGTGTAGATAGTAGCCCCTGAGGCTCGGTGTGTTGTCAAAAAATGACAGCGCGCCGAGGATCATAATCCTAGGTATAATATGTCGCCCGTCCTATGTAGGTGGCGAAGGGTCCGGTGGCTAGCCGAACTGATGAATTTGCCGAACTAAAGCGGCAACTTGACGTGGCGGAAGCCAACATCGCGCTTGTCAATAAGCGACTTGACGAGTCACAAGGTATGCAATTTCTCCGCAGACACCTGGTAAAGGAGCTTGATGCCCGTGCCTTACAACATGTATGCTTGATGCAGATGGTGCCGCTGCCATGGAGAACCTTCGGGCGGAGCTCGCCCGAGCTAAGGAGCAGGCCAGAAAGAGTGATGTGGCTGCCTTGAAGGCGGCCGAAGAGCTAAAAGCCGTAAAGGCTGCTCACTGCTGAAGCAAGAATGAAATGGCCGAGATGGCCGTGAAGTTGAAGAATGCTGCCGACCGCTGCAAGCTTCTTGAAAAAGAAGATCGAGCGGTATAAGAGGACCTGAAGAAGGCCACTACCGAGGCCAAGGATGCTCGCTCTGCGATGAGAGCTATGAAGGAGGAGCTGCGTCAAAGCGGAGATATCACAATTGGAAAGCCCGCTCGCTGTGGAGGAAATTCATGGATCCTAAATATGCTCAGTTGGACCGGCTGTGGAATGCGGAGGATGCTTATCTGGACTTGGCGGCAAGTGCCGCGGACGCGGCCGAACACTTCCGAGATCAAAAGGATCACGAAATGGAAAACTTTTTTTGGTCGCAGTTCGATAATCCAGAGCGCCCACTTCCATTAACCGATCGCTTGGCCGAATGGGCGGAGCTGAATAGGTTATCTGGACTTGCCATGAAGGATGTCGTGAGTCTTTTGTGGCCGAAGAGGCCCGAGCCGAAGAGTTATTTTGGCTTGGTGCCGCAGTTCCTTGGTACGGTGTCGCATTCAATGCAATGAGGAGGTCGCCATGCATAGAGGGTGTGCGGATGGCTCTTTCCCGTGTCAAGACATACTGGGCGGACATGAAGGCCACCGATGTTGCATCCCAAGATTCGGACGAAAGCCGAGTACCTGCCGAGCACTATTTTCAAGAAGTTCTGCAGGGCGCTCGTTTAATAGAGACGCAGTGCTCGAAGGATATTATGTTTGAATATCATGTATTATTGTGAAACAATGTTTCAATGAAATATAAAAGCTTTTTATACTTGTGCCTTCAAGAATTAAAATACCTCCTGTGCGGCCGTTAATGTATATGCGTATATAACCTGAAAGATGGCAGTCTTCGGCTTCAGCTCCCACGCGTATAATGCGGGGGTGTTTGCAAAAGGCGAATTTTCACACTTGATCCAACGTCTTGGTCCTATAAAGGAGGTGGTAGCGCGGCAAACTAGGCAACCGGACTATAATGCTTTATCACTTTCACTTAGCCATAAAAGTTTGACAGTGGGGCTACTATATTGCCCCTAGGGGCACCGCGCTCACCCGAATTCGGGGCGCGTAAGTGCCTGACCGGGAAACGACCCTTCGTCAAGGCGGAGGAATCCTAAAGATTCCGGCGGGTCATCGAGTGGTTGACCAGTTGTCATGCCCAATATGCGATACTATCCTAAAGAGACTCGAGGGTCCCACCAAGGATAGAACCGCATATTGATATGCTTTGCAAGGTGGATATCATTACATCAACATTACATAATAGATGGGGATACATACAAGAGGCATACAATGCCACACGAATACATCAATACATCATACATAAGATCAACATCCGACTATGGATGAAACACAAACAGAAACTCAAACGATATCCACCATGCTAGCCCAGGCTGCCGACCTGTTACCTATCCCCTGATCGAAGAAGAAGCAGAAGAAGAACTCCAAAACAAGGAAACATCGCTCTCGCGTCATGATCATCACAAAACCTGTAAATGCAACTGTTGTTGTAGTAATCTGTGAGCCATGAGGACTCAGCAATCCCATTACCATGGGTATCAAGACTAGCAAAGCTTAATGGAAAGGAAGGGGTAAAGTGGTGAGGTTGCAGCAGCGTCTAAGCAAGTATGGTGGCTAACATACGCAAATAAGAGCGAGAAGAGAGCAAGAAAAACGGTCGTGAAGCTAGCAATGATCAAGAGGTGATCCTGAACTCCTACTTACGTCAAACATAACCCAAAACTGTGTTCACTTCCCGGACTCCACCGAGAAGAGACCATCACGGCTACACAGGCGGTTGATGCGTTTTAATTCAAATCTGGTGTCAAGTTATCTACAACCAGACATTAACAAATTCCCATCTGCCACATAACCGCGGGCACGACTCTCGAAAGTTTATACCCTGCAGGGGTGTCCCAACTTAGCCCATGGTAAGCTCTCACGATCAACGAAGGATATTTCTTCTCCCAGGAAGACCCGATCAGTCTCGGAATCCCGGTTTACAAGACATTTCGACAATGGTAAAACAAGACCAGCAAAGCCGCCCGAATGTGCCGACAAATTCTGATAGGAGCTGCACATATCTCGTTCTGAGGGCACACCGGATTGTCCAAACTTCCGGTAGGCCATCCTAGAGTTGCCCCTGGTGGCCACCGGCGGCTAACAGGTTGGACCAACACTCACGACGAGCACTGGCCCGGGGGGTAAATAAAGATGACCCTCGGGCTCCGGAAACCCAAGGGAAAAAGGGCTAGGTGAGGCAAATGGTAAAACCAAGGTTGGGCCTTGCTGGAGGAGTTTTATTCAAAGCGAACTGTCAAGGGGGTCCCATAAATCACCCAACCGTGCAAGGAACGCAAAATCCGGGAACATAACTCCGGTATGACAGAAACTAGGGCGGCAAGAGTGGAACAAAACACCAAGCATAAGGCCGAGCCTTCCACCATTTACCAAGTATATAGATGCATTAATAATATAAGAGATATTGTGATATCCCAACATAATCCTGTCCATCATGGAGCAATCTTCAACTTCAACTGCAACTAACAATGCTATAAGAGGGGCTGAGCATAGCGGTAACATAGCCAAACAACGGTTTGCTAGGAAGGGTGAAAAGGTTAGAGGCTGACATGGCAATTGGGAGGCTTGAAGAGCAAATGATAGGTAGTGCAGCATAGCGATAGAATGAAGCAAATAGCATAGCAGTGATAGTAGTGAGATCCAAGGTGACGGTCATCTTACCTAAGATCCTCCAAGCAATAAGAACGAGTCCATAAAGAAGACAAACAGATGAAGACGAACCAAGCGTAGACGAACGAATCCTCACGATCGCAACGAAACGGGAACTATCGAGAAGAAGCACACAACATGGTAAACACACCACACATATACATGACATGATGCACAACCAAGCATGATGCATGAAAGGCTAAATGAAGCTACTCATGGCAAGAGATGATGCATACAAGAACAACACATCAAAGCAAGTTTAAATGAGGCCGGAAACAACATATAACAATTCCGGTAAGGCCTCATATGCAAATTTAGAAATTGGTCCAGAACTGAATAAACCTTATGTTCAAGTTGTTAAACAGCAAGTTAAGATGCATCAAGATGAACTACAGGAAATTCTAGTCAAGTTACGTATAAAGTTTATTAGATTCAGAGCTACGGCCTAGAAGATACGAGCAAAAGAAGTTAAACATGGCATTGATGCAAAATGCATACAAACATCAAGCAAACACCTCAAAGCAAGGATGCAACATGATAATATGAAACTACATGCAATATCAAGCAAGTTTCATATAGAGCACATTCAAAACGGAGCAACGGTTCAACACATACACTATACAAGTTACAACAACAATCTGCCCAAAACAGCAACTAGGCATCTAGCAAGCATCAAAACAATATGCTACAACACCTCAACATAATAACAAAAGGCATGGGCATGAATTACAGGTAAAGCATGACAAAACATGAACACTGAGCTATCTCCAGAAAACACTATAACATGCTCAAAAGGACATGGCAAGATTGCAAATAATAACAGTTTCAGACTTAACAGAAATAACATCAGGTTGCAATGTTTAGAGCTATCAAACAACATGTTACAGGAAGCTATCATGGCAAACAAAGGCATCGCATGAATCTACTAATCTCATATAACAAAAGTCCCTTACTGACATGAGCCAAAAGGGCACAGAAAATATGATGGCACCCATGTAAACATGTCCAAAGATGTGACAGATTCATATATGGCAGGAACAACAATAAGTAGGCATGTTGGTGAGCTTGAACCACTCACCACAGAGCAATACATGGCATGGCAAGGTGAACAACAGTAATAAGACATGTTTATGAAGCTAAGCATGGCAAGAGCAAGTTCATAGGGTGCATGGATCACTAGCAACAATCATCGCAACATTGAACTTAATGTTAACAGGCTGACAGCAACATTATTTAGCAAGTTGAGAGCAAGATTACAACAATCTACAGCAGGCTACAAATGCAATCAGGGGCATGGATGGATATAGTATGACATGTATAACAAAACATACTGAGTGAACATCTCCAGATTATGCATAGAATGACTAGTCGCAGGAGGTTTACATAGCATCATGATATAGCAGATTCAGACTAGCAAAACAACGACAACACGTACTCTACTTAACAAGCTCGACGCACTCAGTACAAGACTCACAAAAATACATGGATGACACCAATGTGAAGATGGAATAATGTAGAACAAAACACATGTAGGTATCAAGCTCATAAGGTGCACACATCAAATGCAACAAAAATGACAAATCATCAAGTTATAACAGTTTCCGCAGGTTAACATCATATAGCACTCTGGCAACGTTGATTAAGGCATCAAGATAGACTCAAACAAGCATGGCACAATGGAATGAAATTAAGAGCACATCATGATGAACATTTTGATATATTATACACTCAAAACGGAGCAGTGTGCACGGAGTTAGGATGCGTTGAACAAGGCATGAAAATAACATCAGAAAAAGACTTAGTGATATTTTACCCTCCGGATCTGGGGTTGACTTTCGCACGGAAGTCGAGGCAGGGTCGGATCTCATCGGAGCGCTCGCCGGAGTAGAGCAAGGAGGCGGCCGGAAGAGCTAGGAGGACGGGGCCGGTGGATCCGGGGCCGGGGACGGTGGTCGGCGCGGGGGCCGGAGGCGGCGCGGGGCTAGGTGGCGCCGGGGCAGGGCGGTGGCCCGGAGTGAGGTGGTGGTGGCACCGGACTTGGCGGGACGCGTGAGGGGGCAGCGAGGAGGCACGGTGGAGGGCGCGGCGTCGGGCGGCGGAGCGAGGACGCGGTGGCCGACGGCGGCGGTGGGAGCGGGACGCCGACGAGAGGAGCTAAGGTGGCGAGGGGCGGCGGAGTGAAGGAGGCCGCGGCGGGTCGGCGAACGGTGGTGGAGGCGGAGGAGGATCCGGAGGCGCGGGCGCGGGCCGGCGGCGGCGGGCCGACCGGGCCGGGCAGGCTCGCGCGGCTCCGCAGGGCAGCGGTGGTGGGAGGAGAGAGAAGGTGCAGGCGCGGGTGAGGTGGCGGCGCCTGGTTGGCTAGCGGCGGCGGCAGGGTGACGTGTCAGCGTGTGATTCGCCGGGGTGAGGTGGAGGCTGGACGTGTCCGGCGTCGGGCGGAAGAAGAAGGAGGCTAGGGTTAGACCGAGAATTTTGGGGGAGATGGCGTTTAAATAGGTAGAGGGAGCTAGGAGACTCCAAATGGAGAGCGGTTTTCGCCCACACGATCGTGATCGAACGACCGAGAGCTTGGAGGGGGTTTGGATGGGTTATTGGGCCACTTTGGAGGGGGGTTGGGCTGCACACAAAAGAGGCCTTTGCAGTTCCCCGGTTAACCGTTGGAGTATCAAACGAACTCCAAATGGCACGAAACTTGATAGGCGGTCTACGGGTGGTATACCAAGGCCGCTTGGCAAACCTCGGACCATTCCGAGAAAGTTTAACACCCGCTCACAACAGGAGACAAAAGGGGGATGCCGAGGGACATAGGAGTGTCAGATTGCAAAACGGACAACAGGGAAAATGCTCGGATGCATGAGACGAACACGTATGCACAAGGAGATGCACATGATGACATGATATGAAATGCAGATGATGACATGGCAAAATGCAACATGCAAGCACATGACATGGCAATGACGGCAAATAACTGGCGGACACCTGGCGCATCGAATCCGGGGCGTTACAACACTCCTCCACTAACAAGAGATCTTGTTGCATCAACATTACATAATAGATGGGGATACATACAAGAGGCATACAATGCCACACGAATACATCAATACATCATACATAAGATCAACATCCGACTATGGATGAAACAAAACAGAAACTCAAACGACATCCACCCTGCTAGCCCAGGCTGCCGATGTGGAACCTATCCCCTCACGAACAAGAAGTAGAAGAAGAACTCCAAAACAAGGAAACATTGCTCTCGCGTCATGATCATTGCAAAACCTGTACCTGCAACTATTGTTGTAGTAATCTGTGAGCCACAAGGACTCAGCAATCCCGTTACCATGGGTATCAAGACTATCAAAGCTTAATGGAAAGGAAGGGGTAAAGTGGCGAGGTTGCAGCAGCGGCTAAGCAAGTGTGGTGGCTAACATACGCAAATAAGAGCGAGAAGAGAGCAAGCGGAACGGTCGTGAAGCTAGTAATGATCAAGAGGCGATCCTGAACTCCTACTTACGTCAAACATAACCCAAAACCGTGTTCACTTCCCGGACTCCGCCGAGAAGAGACCATCACGGCTACACCCGCGGTTGATGCGTTTTAATTCGAATCTGGTGTCAAGTTATCTACAACCGGACATTAACAAATTCCCATCTGCCACATAACCGCGGGCACGGCTCTCGAAAGTTTATACCCTGCAGGGGTGTCCCAACTTTGCCCATGATAAGCTCTCACGATCAACGAAGGATATTCCTTCTCCCAGGAAGACCCGATTAGTCTTGGAATCCTGGTTTACAAGACATTTCGACAATGGTAAAACAAGACCAGCAAAGCCGCCTAAATGTCCCGACAAATCCTGATAGGAGCTGCACATATCTCGTTCTCAGGGCACACCGGATTGTCCAAACTTCCGGTAGGCCGTCCCAGAGTTTCCCCTGGTGGCCACCGACGGCTGACAGGTTGGACCAACACTCACGACGAGCACTGGCCCGGGGGGTTAATAAAGATGACCCTCGGGCTCCGGAAACCCAAGGGAAAAAGGGCTAGGTGAGGAAAATGGTAAAACCAAGGTTGGGCCTTGCTGGAGGAGTTTTATTCAAAGCGAACTGTCAAGGGGGTCCCATAAATCACCCAACCGCGTAAGGAACGCAAAATCTGGTAACATAACACCGGTATGACAAAAACTAGGGTGGCAAGAGTGGAACAAAACACCAGGCATAAGGCCGAGCCTTCCACCCTTTACCAAGTATATAGATGCATTAATAATATAAGAGATATTGTGATATCCCAACATTATCCTGTCCATCATGGAGCAATCTTCAACTTCACCTGCAACTAACAATGCTATAAGAGGGGCTGAGCATAGAGGTAACATAGCCAAACAACGGTTTGCTAGGAAGGGTGAAAAGGTTAGAGGCTGACATGGCAATTGGGAGGCTTGAAGAGCAAATGATAGGTAGCGCAGCATAGCGATAGAACGAAGCAAATAGCATAGCAATGATAGTAGTGAGATCCAAGGCAACGGTCATCTTGCCTGAGATCCCGCAAGGAAGAAGAACGAGTCCATGAAGAAGACGAACAGATGAAGACGAACCAAGCGTAGACGAACGAATCCTCACGATCGCAACGAAACGGGAACTATCGAGAAGAAGCACACAACATGGTAAACACACCACACATATACATGACATTATGCACAACCAAGCATGATGCATGACAAGGCTACATGAAGCTACTCATGGCAAGAGATGATGCATACAAGAACAACACATCAAAGCAAGTTTAAATGAGGTCGGAAACAACATATAACAATTCCGGTAAGTCCTCATATGCAAATTTAGAAATTGGTCCAGAACTGAATAAACCTTATGTTCAAGTTGTTAAACATCAAGTTAAGATGCATCAAGGTGAACTACATGAAATTCTAGTCAAGTTACATATAAAGTTTATTAGATTCAGAGCTACGGCCTAGAAGATATGAGCAAAACAAGTTAAACATGGCATTGATGCAAAATGCATACAAACATCAAGTAAACACCTCAAATCAAGGATGCAACATGATAATATGAAACTACATGCAATATCAAGCAAGTTTCATATAGAGCACACTCAAAATAGAGCAACGGTTCAACACATACACTATACAAGTTACAACAACAATCTGCCCAAAACAGCAACTAGGCATCTAGCAAGCATCAAAACAATATGTTACAGCACCTCAACATAATAAAACAAGGCATGGGCATGAAGTACAGGTAAAGCATGACAAAACATGAACACTGAGCTATCTCCGTAAAACACAATAACTTGCTCAAAAGGACATGGCAGGATTGCAAATAATAACAGTTTCAGACATAACAGAAATAACATCAGGTTGCAATGTTTAGAGCTGTCAAACAACATGTTACAGGAAGCTATCATGGCAAACAAAGGCATCGCATGAATCTACTAATCTCATATAACAAAAGTCCCTTACTGACATGAGCCAAAAGGGCATAGAAAATATGATGGCACCCATGTAAACATGCCAAAAGATGTGACAGATTCATATATGGCAGGAACAACAATAAGTAGGCATGTTGGTGAGCTTGAACCACTCACCACAAAGCAATACATGGCATGGCAAGGTGAACAACAGTAATAAGACATGTTTATGAAGCTAAGCATGGCAAGAGCAAGTTCATAGGGTGCATGGATCACTAGCAACAATCATCGCAACATTGAACTTAATGTCAACAGGCTGACAGCAACATTATTTAGCAAGTTGAGATCAAGATTACAACAATCTACAGCAGGCTATAAATGCAACCAGGGGCATGGATCGGTATAGCATGACATGTATAACAAAACATACTTAGTGTACATCTCCAGATTATTTATAGAATGACTAGTAGCAGCAGGTTTACATAGCATCATGATATAGCAGATTCAGACTAGCAAAACAGCAACAGCACATACCCTACTTAACAAGCTCGATGCACCCAGTACAACACTCACAAAAATACATGGATGGCACCACTTTGAAGATGGAATAATGTAGAACAAAACACATGTAGGGCTCAAGCTCATAAGATGCACACATCAAATGCAACAAAAATGACAAATCATCAAGTTATAACAGTTTCAGCAGGTTAACATCATATAGCACTTGCAACGATTATTAGGGCATCAAGATGGACTCAAACAAGCATGGCACAATGGAATGAAATGAAGATCACATCATGATGAACATTTTGATATATTATACACTCAAAACGGAGCAGTATGCACGGAGTTAGGATGCGTTGAACAGGGCATGAAAATAACATCAGAAAAAGACTTGGTGATATTTTACCCTCCGGAGCTGGGGTTGACTTTGGCACGGAGGTCGAGGCAGGGCCGGATCTCATCGGAGAGCTTGCCGGAGTAGAGGAAGGAGGCGGCCGGAGGAGCTAGGAGGACGTGGCCGGCGGATCCGGGGCCGGGGAAGGTCGCCGGCGTAGGGGACGGTGGTCGGCGCGGGGGCCGGAGGCGGCGCGAGGCTAGGTGGCGCCGGGCGGGGAGGCGCGGTGGCGCCGACTTGGCGGGACGTGGTGAGGGGCAGCAAGGAGGCGCGGGGAAGGGCGTCGGCGTCAGGCGGCGGAGCGAGGACGCGGTGGCCGACGGCGGCGATGGAGCGGGACGCCGGCGAGAGGAGAGAAGGCGGCGAGGGGCGGCGGAGCGAAGGAGGCCGGCAGCGGGCGGCGAACAGCGGTGGAGGCGGAGGCGATCCGGAGGCCTTGGGCGCGGGCGGCGGCGGCGGCCGACGGGCCGAGAGGCCTCCCGCGGGCCCGCAGGACGCGCGGAGGAGAGAGAGGGTGCGGGCGTGGGTGAGGTGGCGGCGCCTGGTTGGCTAGCGGCGGCGGCGGGTGACGTGTCAGCGTGTGATTCGCCGGGGTGAGGTGGAGGCTGGACGTGTCCAGCGTCGGGCGGAGGAAGAAGGAGGCTAGGGTTAGACCGAGAATTTCGGGGGAGATGGTGTTTAAATAAGTAGAGGGAGCTAGGAGACTCCAAATGGAGAGCGGTTTTCACCCACACGATCGTGATCGAACGACCGAGAGCACGGAGGGGGTTTGGATGGGTTATTGGGCCACTTTGGAGGGGGGTTGGGCTGCACACAAAAGAGGCCTTTGCGGTTCCCCAGTTAACCGTTGGAGTACCAAACGAACTCCAAATGGCACGAAACTTGACAGGCGGTCTACGGGTGGTATACCAAGGCCGCTTGGCAAACCTCGGACCATTCCGAGAAAGTCTAACACCCGCTCACAACATGAGACAAAAGGGGGACGCCGGGGGACATAGGAGTGTCAGATTGCAAAACGGACAACGGGGAAAATGCTCGGATGCATGAGACGAACACGTATGCACAACGAGATGCACATGATGACATGATATGAAATGCAGATGATGACATGGAAAAATGCAACACGCAAACACATGACATGGCAATGACGGCGAATAACTGGCAGACACCTGGCGCATCGAATCCGGGGCGTTACACCATCTCACGCTATATCATGACAATCAGTTTTTGACTTTCTCTACTGAGGTGCTCGCCTGGCCGAACCGGGGCACAATCGCAGTAGTTCTCCTGGTGTCGCCTTAGCTTATAGAGCAGAATGTAAGGCAGCAAAACACAGGAGCCGGGCAAAGCCAACATTTAACCAAAGACATGATTCGGAGCTGATGCATATAAGGCCTAACTCGAGACGCCGAACACTCCCTAAGGTATTCGTTCTTTATGAAAATGGGCCGAACAACGCCCTTGGTAATAAGCCCCTGGTGTCCAGGTACGTGCAAAATTCTGACGTGGCCCATGCCAAAACACCAGCCTCCTCTTCGGTTATAGCAAGAAACCTGGGGATGTGTATTAACAAGAGACAGTAAAAAAGGTTTATGCAGGATCTTAATCTGAAAAGAATCCTTGTCACAGGTCCCTACTGCACGTCTGCGCCTATGTCTCCGTTGTGCCGTATTCTGGACGGGTGTAGCACGGTGTTCATCTGTAAAAGAGATGAACTTAGTTGAAAAAGATCGTGCGAGAATGTACGTTATATTAAATAAACAAAGTACGATTCAAAAGATGAATAAAATTGAGCTTTATTGTCTCTTGTTGTACATGCACGGAGCCCCTTGTGCGGGGGTATGCGGCTAGTAAGCCCTTGTATGTTTACGGCGGACTCGTCTAACCGTGTCCGGGGTCTGAACGACCTGTTTAGGTGCTTTTATTAGTGAAGCCGGTTTAGTGTGTGGCTGTCAAGGCAGTCACACAATCTTCCGTTCTCTAGGAACACTCGATATTTCCCTTTAAGGAGATGATGCCTCGCGGACCGGGCATTTTAAGTGTGAGGGATACATAATGCGGTATTGCGTTAAAGAGGGCAAAAGCTTCGCGTCCCAGTAGTGCTTGGTAGCTACTTGCAAATGGGGCGAGGTGGAAGTTTAACTTTTCGCAGTGGAAGTTGTCGGGTGAGCCGAACACAACTTCTAGCAGTAGAGAGCCCGTACAATGGGCATATGGGCCTGGCATTACCCCTTGAAAGGAAGAGTTGCTATGGCGAATTTTGGGTGGGTCTATCCCCATTTTGCGGATTGTGTCCTGATATAGCAGGTTTAGATCACTGGCGCTGTCCAGTAGGACTTGTGTAAATTGGAGTCCGTCGATTATCGGATCTAATATCAAGGCAGTCCATCCTGCATTCCGGATACTTCTAGAGTAATCCTGATGGTCGAAGGTGATTGGTTTTAATAACCAGTGGCGGGACTCCTCTGGGATAGGTCGCATGGCGTGTATCTCTATGGGCGCCATTCTGTTTTTCCCTTTTGTCGCGTAAAGTGAGTTTACTATTTTGACTTCTTGTGGGAAATTCTTTTGTTTTCCGGTGCTCTACTTGTGGGGTTCGTCATCGTCCTCGCTTGGTGTGCCGAGCCCCTTGTGTTCGACGTTGAGTTTGCCGGACAGCTTGAAGACCCAACAATCTCTGTGGGTATGGTTTACAGGCTTCCCGGGAGTACTGTGGATTTGGCATATCTTGTCCAAGATTTTGTTAAAGTTAGATAGCTCATCCCTGTTATCCTTAAGGGGCAGTTTTTTATGATTCTGCCGTGAGCTTTTGAACCCGGCGTTGACTGTCGTGCTCTTCGGGCTGTTTCCCTTTGTACGACGCTGGTCCTTGCTGCGTTGCGGTTTCCCGTTTCCATCCCTGACTCCGGATGTACTTGGGTCGCTGGTACTGCATCTTGCCAGCCAGCTATCCTCTCCCGCGCAAAAGCGGGTCATGAGGCTTGTTAATGCGGCCATTGTTCTTGGCTTTTCTTGGCCGAGGTGTCTGGCGAGCCATTCGTCTCAGACGTTGTGTTTGAAAGCTGCTAAGGCTTCGGCATCCAGACAGTCGACTATTTGGTTCTTTTTAGTAAGGAATCTGTTCCAAAATTTTCGGGCTGACTCTCTGGGTTGTTGAGTTATGTGACTTAAATCGTCTGCATCTGGAGGTCGGACATAGGTCCCTTGAAAATTTGCGGCGCCCCTCGAGCTCTTCCCAACTTCCAATGGTGTTTTCGGGGAGGCTTTTGAGCCAATGCCGGGCTGGCCCTTTGAGCTTGAGGGGTAAGTATTTTATGGCGTGGAGATCATCTCCTCTAGCCATGTGTATGTGGAGGATGTAATCCTCGATCCAGACTCTAGGGTCTGTTGTTCCGTCGTATGCCTCTATGTTTACGAGTTTGAATCACGCTATAAATTCATAATCTAGAACCTCATCGGTGAAACATAGGGGGTGTGCGGCACCCCTATATTTAGGTTTACCGTAATATTCGGATACTTGATGTGTTGCATTGCTTACTAGAGCTTGCTTTCTTGGCCCGTAGATAGATCTAACTGGGCCATCTTTTGATGCGAATCCGTGTGCGGATCGCATGCCAGCTTGTGTGGGGCGCCGTTTGCCGCTATATGTTTCCCATGGGGTTGTCTATCCGACTGGGTGGTCTCCTTGTTCTTTGTTTGCGGGGGCTCTACGGCCTCCTCGTCAAATTCGGGCAGTAGTTTTCGCTTCGGGTAGCTCTTTGTTCGGCGACTATCGCCGTATTTGTCTGCGGTGTTGAGTACTTTGCTCCTTCTGATTCTGAGCGCATCTTCCGCTGTTTTGAGCTTCTGCTTCTGCTTTTTCAGGCTACGCGTGGTGGCGACGAGCCTTTTGTGGAGGTTCTTCTGCTCCAGCATCTTGTCCGGCGTGAGATCATCCGGACTGTTATCTTCGCCGGGGATGGATTGTTTATCCAGGTTGTCTTGTTCGGACGGTTGCTTGATAGCATGTTTGTCGTCCACCGGTTCGCCCTGCTCTATGGCTGGGTCTGAATGGCTGATGTTTTGTCGAGGCGGGACTTTGAGCGGCGCTTACGTCGCTGTTTTGACTGCTTTTTGAGGGAATGATCCCTCGTGGCGTCCCGTTGTTCCTCGTCGTCGCTTCCTTTAGGTGTGTCCACCATGTATACATCGTGAGATGAGGTGGCTGTCAGTGCCCTATAGGTACTGGCTCATGTTTGTCTCCTACATCGTCGTCCATACCATCGAGGTCTTCCGAGTCGAAGTTGAGCACGTCGTTTAAACTTTCGACAGTGGCTACAAAGTGGGTGGTGGGTGGGAGTCGAATTTCTTCGTTGTCCGCATCCCAACCTTGCTGACCATAGTCCGGCCAGGGCTCTCCTGATATAGAGAGAGACTTTAGTGAAGTCAGGATGTCGCCGAAGGGCGAGTGCTGAAAGATGTCCGTGGTGGTGAACTCTATGATCGGCGCCCAATCGGCGATTGGCAGGGGCGCGGAAGGTTCGGAGTCCGGAGAGGAGTCCGGCGCCTTGGAGTCACAAGCTTCGCAACAGACAGGGTTGGTGTTCGGCTCCATCGCCATAGAAATCGCAGCACCCGAGGCGGTGTCCAGCCACCCGTCCTCGACCTGCGCAGTCGGCTCTGAGCTAAGGGTCGGAGCGGACACTGGTGCGGCCTCCAGGGCACTGTTCGGCGGCAGAGCTAGATCATGCCCATTGTGACATAGCAGCGCGCTTGGCTGTGGCTCGAACCTGTCGAAGATCAAGTCTCCGCGGACGTCAGTCGTGTAGTTCAAACTTCCGAATCTGACCTGATGGCCAGGGGCGTTGCTTTCAATCTGCTCCAGATGGCCAAGCGAATTGGCCCGCAGTGCAAAGCCGCCGAATACGAAGATATGTCCGGGGAGAAAAGTCTCACCCTAGACCGCATCGTTGTTGATGATCGGAGGAGCCATCGGGCCTAAAGATGACGACATAGAGGAACTCTCAATGAAAGCACCAATGTCGGTTTTAAAACCGGCGGATCTCGGGTAGGGGGTCCCGAACTGTGCGTCTAGGCGGATGGTAACAGGAGACAAGGGACACGATGTTTTTACCCAGGTTTGGGCCCTCTCGATGGAGGTAAAACCCTACTCCTGCTTGATTGATATTGATGATATGGGTAGTACAAGAGTAGATCTACCACGAGATCAAAGAGGCTAAACCCTAGAAGCTAGCCTATGGTATGATTGTTGTTCGTCCTATGGACTCAAACCCTCTGGTTTATATAGGCACCAAAGAGGGTTAGGGTTACACAGAGTCGGTTACAATGGTAGGAGATCTACATATCCGTATCGCCAAGCTTGCCTTCCACGCCAAGGAAAGTCCCATCCGGACACGGGACGAAGTCTTTAATCTTGTATCTTCATAGTCCAGGAGTCCGGCCAAAGGCTATAGTCCGGCCATCCGGACACCCCCTAATCCAGGACTCCCTCAGTGTGGAATTAAGATTATTATAACAGTGACACATATCATAGACAGAGAATTGCAATACCGTGGTCATAATCATACCCCAAGTTAAAAAAATAAGCCAATGGCTTTCATATTCTAGCAACATGTCATGGTCCAAACATCATGTAACAATGAGAGTAAAACAGCTATGACAGCGCCTACTCATATTCTACCATAGCACTTACTACTACTATTCTCATATCACCTCTAAGCAATAACATGCGTTGTTATAAAAATCTTGTAAATGATAGTAACATATAGCAATCATGATGTTATGCTCATAATATGTATTCTAACAATCATTAGATGCCAATTGTTCTCATATCAACTCTAACAATAACATGTGTGGTCATAAAAATCTAGGAAATGAGAGGAACATATAGCAATGATGTGGTTATAGACATGCTATGCATTCTAAATTTGTAACAAATGAACAACAGTCGTATTCATAAGGTAAAGATGAGATGAGATAGAACAATTTCACGACGATAGATTCCACCAGTATAGGCAGCCAATCTGTGCGTCGACCGCGTAAACGATGCCATCATGCACTATAGCATCAGAAAAAAATGTTGCCTCAACAGGATTGATGATGAGCCATAACCATGTATGGCGACCGGATTCCAGATAGACTAATCCCATGTTGAACAAGGCAATGAGCTTGTAATCCATGTAGTCTTCTGATGGTGTGGGCACTTTGCAGATTACAACTTTCTGCAAACAGAGGTTGAGCCAAAAGCTTGACGCGTCTCGTGCGTATTAGGCAGGAGTGTCTGGCGGGCCGCGAGGCTCGATGTCCGCGGTATCCAACGATGGAAGGGTGATCTCTCGCTGGGTGTAGATACCCACGAGACGCCACGAACTACCGGTGTGGTGGATGAGGACGATCCAGTTGGCCTTCATGCCCGCCCAGTAGTGGCCGCGCATGAAGGACAGGTGGACGGGTAGTGGTAGCATGTCGAGGGGCACCACGACAACCTCCGTAGGATCGTCAAGTCGGTGTCTGGGCCACCTGCGAGGATCGGGCATCAGCAAGCATGGTGTCTTGAAAAGAGCCGGCCGGTTGCAGACGAGTAGACGGTACAAAGACACCGAGCATGCGGCCAGACGGATGGTGCTGAGTAGGTCCATACGACTACAGATCTGCTCCAAGAGAACATCGGGGAGGGAATTCCAATCGCAGCTCTGCGTGTCAGTCGGTTCTGCCATTGGGGTTTTCGGTGCCTGCGAGCCAGCGGGGAAGTGGATTCAGGCGGGCGAGCGAAGAAGCTTCTCCTCGTGTGGACGAGTAGTGAGCGGGGGGATATGGTACGCTTGAGCTACCAAGGAAGATGGCGCGGGCGGGCGAGCAGTGAGCGGGGGTAAATGGTGTGCGTCCGATGATGGGGAAGAGAGGAGGAAGAAGAAGAGAGGAGGAAGAAGAGTGGAAGACGGGGAAGAAAGTTCATTAAATCTCAATTCTACTAGTACTACTACCAGGATATAGGCACCGTCCTCCGGAGTGTAAATAGTTACACCGATGACATGTGGGTCTACCACAAGAGGGCCCATATGTCAGTTAATGGAGGACAGAGGTGCGTAGGCATATTTGCGGAAGCGTGCTCTACTGGCAAACATGATGGCAGTACTGGGTAAGGCTTATTTAGTAACACCAACACGCTGGTTCAGCTTATTAATTACGTGTCCCATCTGCTGCAGCGTGTATTGTCACTTCACTGCGAAGACTAGTTGAATAGTTCTCTCTGACCGAGATGGGGAATGATGGATTGTGAGGACTTCCTTTCTACAATATCCCTATGCATCTACGCTCACTTCACTCATTTTGCTCCATACCTAGTCACTTGTTGAAATCTGTAGGAAGACAAATACTCTGTATTTTGGTACAGAGGGAGGCTTTTACTCCATACTATTTGGGAACAGAGGGAGTATCACCATATGGAGAGAAAAGAGGAAGCTTGAAATATGAACATGTCAATGGGAGGGAATAAGCCCCATGCATACATGCATGCAACATGCAACACTCACACGTCCTCCACATGGACGCACGCAACACTCACGCACCCATGCGGCACACAGCACACGACGCAACACACACGCTCACGCTCAAGTGCTCAACCTACTCCCTACGCCCGTGAAAGACTGTACATTTAGAGATTTACACATTGACCAGGGTATAATTAACGCCCAAAAGTAGAAGACTTATGTGTGCATGCGACCATTGAGATAAGAAGATTAAATGAAGGCCGTTGCATGCTGTAATTAAGGATAGACATGTAGCCTATACCTACAGCACAAGTTGGTGCATTAGTCAATCAATATCGATTTAGATTAAAGGCTAAATGCATTGGAAGTGTAGATGTACATCATGTACTACTACACTCTTTGTTTTATAGCCGATGTACACACTTTGCTGGAAGACCGAGGGAGGACACGTGCATGCACTCACATACACAGCCAGGGCGGTTCGGGCGCAAGGGTTGGACTCGTGTGGCGCCTGCGTAAAGTTTTGTTTAACTGATTTCTTTGTTGTGCCAACTGACAGGTGGGACCTAGAAACCAGGTGACAATTTAACCAGTCAACAAAGTGCCACGTCGACTATGTGGCCGGTCAGTAGGGTGCAATACGGTGCTCTACGATGAGCTAATGATCATATAATCGACGCAAAACTATATATAGTGACTGTAAAGAGCGTATTGTTACATACGTTGACCGCCAGTGTATTTTTCTCGTTTCAAATTAAGCCATATTAATCGGAAAGGACGCATTATGGACTACTACTAGTACTAGTACTGCTTTGATGTGTGTCATCAACTCGCCGAACAAGGAGAAGCTTGCTTACTACGCCTCTCCCTCGCCCACTCGTGTGGTGGTTCGCAGGACGAGGAGATGGTTTTGACTACAGCGCCCTCTCCCTCTTCCTCTCCCTCGCCCTCACCCTCGCCCTCGCGGTGGACGTGCAGCAGTTCAATCGGTGTCAGATTGCGAAAAGCATATTGTACTGTAGTATCATCATTGTTGGACCTTCCGAAGAGGTGAAGAGGCAAGTGCAAGGTTCACACGAGTACGAACTGTTGAACCTCCCGAAGAGGCAAAGAGCCAAGCGCAAGGTTTTATAGGAGTTTTCGTCCTAGTAGGAGTGTACTACAACTATAGCGAACGATGCTACTGTATGATGCCGCCACGTCACGTATATCCAAAGCTATGCCACCTTTTTTTCTCAAAGAGCGTGTTGGAGCCCGTGCAACAACCACACAAGTTGCACGTATACATAACACATTTACTAGTAATAAATTCTAAAGGACAAATGTCCGTATGCCACACAAGTTCATCTCCAATTCATGTGATAAATTTGTGCACGACTAGTCTACATATATTCACAGCGCTACCGTTCACAATTACCGTACTCCACTTACACGTTATAGATGGGCTACATGCCTGTCCTCCTCCAGGTTCCTGTCCCAGGTGTTCTTCATGGATGGCATGATCCATAGCGGTGGGCAACGGGAATCATTGTCGCAGCTTTCTAGTCCGGTTCCACACGATGGAGACTCATCCAAGCTGAAGCGGCATAAATGAGGGATAGCGTGTCCCAGCATGTCGTTCATCCGGTGGTGCGCACTGAAGACACAACCATGCTTCATGAACAGCAGGCCTTCCGTGTCGTGCACGGAAGGTGGAATCCGCTTCACAATGGGGTAGCTGTCCCCGATGTAAAGTGAGTACTCTCCAAGAGTGTTCCTCGGCACCCACGTAGCATCACAAGGGTCGAACTCGGCGTTGTTCATCTGGTACACGCGGCATCCCAGATCTGGACACATGGTGACGTACATAGTCAAGGTCCATGCATAATAATATTGTGCTCAAATATGGCGGTTAGTAATACTGTGCAGCAAATAGTACTACTCCGGTATAGAGGAAGTAAAATAACCGGCTTATTATATATAGCCACTCTTGGCTACATGGATGAGATAGTAAGACATGGAATAACAAAAATGGTGGCAGCTAGTGGGTTCAAGTCTTCAAGGGCCAGCTAGCTATACGCGTCCTCCAAGGTAAAAAGAACACCTACTAGTAGTACTAAGTATACTACTAGTACAACAATGAAAGAGAAGGCTAAAGGGTTAAAAAATGGAATACCTGGGTAGATGGTGACGGTCCGATCGTGGTAGATTGTGTGACCATGTTGCACATTAGTGGTACCATGGGTAACGACTGCTAAGATAGTTGATCCCAATATGCCAAAGTCGGCTACAAGGTTCCAGGTTAGACCTAATCACGGATGCAAATGCACATCCAGGATCGGCGATCTTATTTTGATCGGGGGATGACTGGTCCCTGCAAAATAATGGAGTACCGTTAGGGATGCAAATGATGGTTTGTGCATTCTGTTTGTAATCTCCTGTACCGTAGGATGGCAACCAGATGAAACAAGTCCCCTGGCTTGTCACCTCGAAGATGCGGCCTAGATGGCGCACGACGTCTTCGAACGTGTAGGGGTACAAATCTGCCGCCGCCAACATGCACCAGCCTCTGCCGTTACTGCGTCTTGCATTGATGGCAATCCTTATGTCGAACACCGCGATGAGATAGTAATCGTCGTAGCCGCGTCGCTTTGTCGGCGGGTCCGCAATTGCTATCTTCTTCAATCTCATGTAGGCATCATCATACGTATTCAAGCCCAGCCAGTCTGGAAGGCCGATCCCAATGGTGGAGAAGGGGTCTACCGGAACGGCCGCACTGCTGTGGATGTTGTGCAAAATGATGGTGGTATCCGGCCGGAGGTATGCAAGCCAATCTTCGTTGGCACCGACCCAAACCTATATATAAGACGGTGGGCAGCGGAGAAATTACGGGATGGAAATGGAATAACTAAGTACTATATGATCAAACTCCATTACTGACCTGCTCATCGGACAAAATCCGACTACCTCTCAACGTCGGCAACTCTAGCGGAGTGAACGTGCAACCATGGCCAGGGAGCGGTGGACTGTTCGAAGGATTGTCCCATAGAAGAACCTTCTCGTCGAGGACGCATGGAAGACCAACAAGCATGGCCTTTTCCCAAACCTGTTTATGCAGCGTCTTGAAAAAGTTGGTGCAGGAAGCACCAAGTCTTGCGACGGTGAGGACGTCGGAGCGGCATGCGATTTCTCCCAGAGGATCATCGTCCAAGGTCTCCCAGCCCCGATGAGGAGGAGAACCGCCTGGCGAATCCATGGGAGCAGCGACGAACTGCCTTTCTTGGGGAGGAGGCTGGCGAGGAGGAGATAAGGCGTAGTAACCGCAGGGCCTCATCCCTTCCAACTGTTATCGTTCCTCAGCGAAGGGGTGAGGCTATTATTTACTACTAGTACTAGCATTATGGAACATTATGGGATTGCATTATACTGTAAATAATAGCACTAGTAAGAAATTTTTGGCACTTGGTAGTAGTTTTTGGCGTGGATTAAGAAATTTTGGGTATGTTTTTGCCATTTTTTATACACGCCAACTAGTGTCAAAAAACGTCTTACATTATGTGACGGAGGAGTACGTACTCATACTGTAGCAGTACCAGTACTACTTTTCTCAACTACGAGTATTAGTGCGATGTACTGTACTTCTAGTCAATTCTAGTATAGTGCACCAGTTTTGAACTCTTGAATCTCAGGGCCAAGGAGCTACAGTTGGAAGTGGAGGTTACTACTGTTCTCTAGAACCATCGCTGTACTATCAATGCAGGGGAAGTACACCTGCGTAGTGGCCTAGTGGGTACTCTCGGTGCTATATTCAGCCGCTCCTCTCACGTAGGAGTAGCTGGCGTACTCAGCCGATCCTCTCACGCACACACTAGCAGCCTGTTTATCAGCGACGGTTACCGCGGTCTGCGGGGGCAGAACATTTGAGTTATTTGATACAGCGAGACTAGGCTTTTCGCTTCCATTTGTGGAGGTGTAATGGATCTCGTCGAACTTTGTTAGTAGTTCCTTCTTTATGAATGAGATGAAGCAAAGCTTTTGCCTCCGTTTCCAAAAAAACACGTCAAGAGGAATTTCTTTTATAGTAGAGCCGATAATGGAGTGAAGTCCATGCGTGCAATGCCACAAGCTACAGAGTACTACCTCCGTCCGGGTTTATTGGTCCTCATTGTATTTCATGTCAAATTTTGACCATAGATTAAACTAACAAAATGTTTACGCATGTTACCAAACATTATATTTTTGAAAACTCCGTTCAAATACGAATCCAATGAGATATATTTTTTGACATGCATTAACATTTTATTAGTTAAATCCTTAGTCAAAATTTGACACAAATTACAAAGGGGACCTGTAAACCAGGACGGAGATAGTAGTAGTACAACACTTTACATACAGAGCCATATTGCATAGTTCTTGATGCCCCGCCAGGCTTTTCCGGCTCCTCGGGCTTAATTGGGAGGCGCTAGTTTAAATATGCTACTAGCTGATGAGGAATCTGCAAGCGAGGTGCGGCTAGGGCGAGCACGCGAGCCACAGGATGCTGGGAAGGAAAACCCGTTCACGTGGCTAGGCTGTCCAGTGCACCCAGATTGTGGGGCCGCGCGTCCGTTTGACTTCAAAACTCAAACTACCCATGTAAAATATTGGCTCGCAACAAAGTGTAGTAGTACTATTTTTTAAAAAATGGCTGTCGTGCGTTCGACCGGGATCGAACCCACAAAATGAGGTATACACTCCCGCGACCACTAGTAGTACTCGTTGGAGTACAACGCAACCTAGAATCGCCTTTTGTCGCTAGTAGTACGTACATTGTTCCTTACAAGAAACCCCTAATAATGGAAGAAACCACTAAAATGCCAAGAAACTACTACCACTTGCATACGTGGCAGACTTAAGATAAGACTACCTTATCAACCATTGTACATGCTCTTACCAACCAAAATCCTCGAGTGACCTCCTACCTCCGGCCCGTCCACCTAGTCATCCTCGGCCATGGGACGCAGCTACCGCCGCCGGCAGAAGGCGAGGTTAAAACAGCCGGCGGTGCGGAGGCCATGTTGCGGCAGCCCGGATGCCAGCTCCGTCCCGCGCTCGTGGCCGCTAGCTAGCCAAGATAGCTCCGTCCAGCTGCTTGTCTGCAAGGTTTGCTAGCTAGATTGCCACGGCAGCGCGGCGGCTTGCTCGCGCGCGCCGGCTCAGGCTAGCCATCTGGCTCGAGCAAAGGCCAGCGCGGCGGCTTGCTCGCTCGTGAGTCACGCTCGGGCTAGCCTGCTAACCCGTGCGGAGGCCAGCGCGGCGTCCGGCCCGTCGGGTGGAGCGGCGGCCAACTCGCTCATCACCGGCGCCACCGACGAACACGCATCAGTACTGTTTGAAGTAATGTTCAGGAAAAATAATGATTTGAGGGGAATGCGGGATAGAAGGTCGATGTGGGTCCCTCGTGTCAGCGATCAAACAAAATGTGTTGGTTTAAGCTGCCTCGTCACAAGACGGACGTGTGGGCCAACCTAGTCATAAATGGGTTTAAACGAACCTAATCGGTAGGAGTACTAGGTAGTAGTTTTTGGCGTGGATTAAGAAATTTTGGGTATGTTTTTGCTATTTTTTGTACAATAGATTCTTCCTAGGGCTGGTTGAAAGTGGTAGTTTTTTGTTAAATACTCTACATATTGTAAGTAGGAGTGAAAGTTAAGCTTTGGAAGCCAATAAGCAAGGCTAGTTACATAGTGCATATGTGTACATGATTGAAAGTAAATATCAACCATGAGTGACTAATATCTTGATGGAAAACTCGAAACTATGGAATACTAGAAAAAAATACATGGTTGGAAATACTAGTAGTGTTCATGTCCGTTGCAATGAATCATAATTAGAATAATACTTATTCACAAACTTGGTACAAAACACCCTAATTTTGATATACATATGTCACTAGATATATATTATGTTTCAGTTATAATATATTCCTTGGGCTATCTTGGTGAGGTCAGGGAGGGATGTGGTTGGTTTTAAGATACTAATTATGGGTTTTTCTACAAATTGGTAGACAAGTGGGATGTTGGTGAGAAAAGGCAACAACTTACCTCACAATCGTTAGATGTAGATCTAATGGTCAGAAACGACGGATGGCAGACACACCAGCATCACCAACTTAGTCTTGTGTAGGAGTACTAGCAAGATCCGTGCATTAACGGAACATCAAGATGCATTCTTTTATAAAAACACTTGTTGTGATTGACCCTGGCGGGAGTAATCCCATGTGTAAAAACTAATGATATCTCGAGAAATATGAGATAAGGTGAAGAGGAGTTGGGTGTGGTGATGGTTGGTGGTCGGACTGAGCGGAGGCATGGGGATTGACGATGCGGCAGCGCCACTGTGCCCGTTTGTTCCAGAGGCTTCCTTTCTTAATTGCTCAACAATGAGGTTTGTTGGAGATAAGGATGAGCGAGGAAGGCCTTGTGCGCAAATGTGGAGAGGGGTGCGGGTATCTTTTAGTTTAATTTCCATCCGTCAGATATAGATCAGACGGTCTATATTGCAAGATGGCACACGTACCATCATCACCAACTCGGTTTTTTATAAAAGAAGAAATATAAGTATGGAGATACAAATGTATTATCGATACTTGCTTCCGTAAACTAGCATCTACATTCTATTCAACGCCTCGGCATGTGGGGCCTTAGCACAGTGACTTCTCGACTGTGTAAAACAAAGATTTTCCGCCGCCAACAAGGACGGGGTGACGGTGGCGCTTTTGGCTTGCTCTAGTCCTAGTAGTCATACTAGGTGGTCTAAGCGTGTAGATTTATTCTTTTCACGTCTCGTGTTCGCCAGATCGCCACGACTATTGATGAGTAGGCGGTAAGTTATTCACGGGAAACCCTTGTTGGCGTGTTTGCGAGAGAGAGAGATAGATAGATAGAGAGAGAGAGAGAGAGAGAGAGGGAGAGAGAGAGAGACATTGTGCGTGTGCGATATGTTAGAGATTGAGGTAATGATAACAGATTCTTTGTGTCTATGTGTGTGGAGGATAGAGAGAGACATGTACATGGGGCTTTGTATTGTGTAATGTGGAGACACATATACATAATTAGAGAGTCAGTGTGTGAGATACACATGCGGACATGGGGGAGAGATGAGGATCCAGATAAATGGGTGTTTGTGCGTGTCTGTGTTTGTTTGTGCACGCGTTTGTGTGTGACAGGGAGAAAGTGTATGTGGAGTAGAGAGACCACTGGTGATGTAAACCTAGTATAAGGGAAGGGGGAATGGTGTGACATGTGTAGTAGCGAGATAGCACGGGTGCGGGCGGGGGGAGCAGACTATTTGGAAGAGACATCGAGTGTGTGTGTGGGGGAGAGGGGTGTGAGAGCGAGAGAAAGAGTGATCTAGCGACGAGAGAGAGAGAGAGAGAGAGAGAGAGAGAGAGAGAGAGAGAGAGAGAGAGAGAGAGAGAGAGAGAGATCGTTTGTGTCCATAAATGGCGTATAGATAGGGAGACAATGTTGATGTTGTCCGAAATTGGCCTATGAACGGAGACGCAAGGGAAGCGAGTCATCGTGTGTGTGATAGGGACTTCATGAGAGATCTAGAATAGATGGTGTAGAGAACAATGTGCGAAATCGAGAACGATTATACATTAGGGAGCTATGCAAAGAGTCACGACATATATGTATACATGGAAGGAGCTGGGCGGGTCCGCATGTGGGAGAGATAGAAAGAGGAGAGTGGTGCACAAGGAGACAAAGTGTGCTTGTTTGCGTGGGGGTGGTGTGTGAGGTGAGTCTTGTGAGAACCACATAACTAGGGAGATAGGCGTTTGGGGGCGATGTTTTGTGTGTATGGGAAATATACACTCTACACAGTGCGTGTGCTTGGGTAGGAGAGATAGCGGGAGACCTAGAGAGTGAGGGAAGAGATGTGTGCATGCCCGGGAGACAAAGTGATAGAGACCTATGTTGGGGTCCGGACTTTACAAGAGAGAGGGGTGTTAATGTGCTCGTGTTTTGGTGTCTGGGGGAGAGAACGACTTCTATATGTGTGTGTGTGTGTGGTGGTGGGGGGGGGGGGTTGACTTCAGATAAAGAGTGAGTTGTCTATATTTGAGGGACTTTAGCATAATTGAGATATTGTGCACTCATGGTTGATCAATTTGTTTCACAGTTTTTACTATGAGATAACGATACTTTTGAACATGCGTGATATACCTTGATGTACCAAAATTACAAACCTAAGATTGGAATTTTGGAATTCGACTCCATCATTAGCTTTTGTAATTCATTTAAACGGAGGTACATTTTTAAGCCAGGATTTCGCGATTTCAAATTCATATATCAAACCTAGAGATATACACATACGGGCATGTTCAAACTTTATAATCATTCACTTTATTCATACACATGCACATTTTTGCTTTTGTCATCATATTTAGGATAAACACATTTGGAATTTCATTTGAATTGGACCGTATGATTGTATTTGCTTCTAGTAGCTCAATGATCCATATTTGAATTGAATGGACAATCTAAGTTTCGAGTTAGCGACATTGATTTTCAAAACTTGCACTTTTTTTTTGCGTGCAAAACAAAAAATTGTCGGCCATGATATCATAGTCGGCCGTTCGAGAGCAGAATACTTATAATTTTAGGCGCCAAAAGCTTTCAAACTTCCCGATCACATCGAAATATCATGCGCCCGAAAGTTTAGCCCTGCAATATTCCTGTTTTACCCTTTCCACATGAACGGAAAAGGGCTGCTTTGGCAACTCCATTGTTTCCCCTCTTTTCCCCCAACATTCTTCCCCAGAGCACCTCCCCTTCCCCTCCCCGACCCCCCAACCACGGCAAGCCACCAAATCTAGTCCTCCGCCGCAGCGGTGGACCTCACACCCCGCCGGATCTACCTTCCGCACCTTGGAACCCCCAACTGCCAACTCACCACTTCACGGGAGCCGCTTCAGCGACTGGCTTGTCCACCGCTCCAGATCTCCTTGACCGCCATCATGGTCCATCACACCGGATCTGCTTAACCGGTGCCCTCGTCCACCACAGTGTAGGCCCTTCACTGACTCCCTCGTCCGCCCCTTCGCTGACCCTTCATACAAGCCCTCATCCTCGGCAACAGATCCGCCTCACCGAAAGCACTGTACAACACGCCCGCCGAAGCCTTCGTCCACTGCACCGGACGCGCTATACGGATGCCATATTCAACTCCACCGGCCCTGCTTTACGACGTCGTAGCCTCATCAGGTTATTTCGATTTGTACTCCTTGGGTTTTTCACTTTATCGTGCAACTGTTCACTTACCACAGATGAGCTTTCTTGTATGTCGATAGGTGCCGCAATCGTAGCACTAGAGCCGCTTCAGCAACGGCGGCAGCCGGCCCAAACTCAACCGCAACACAAGCACCATCGACGATCCTTAGCTATCAAGTATGACAACGATACCCATACGCCGCTATCATGCAATTAACACGTCAGATGTCCTCATGAAAGGACTTAGTCGTGGAGCCATTGCTACGGGTTAGCTTGAAGGGGTTAAACCGGACAAGGGACACGAGAGTTTATACTAGTTTGGCCCCTTCGATGAAGGTAAAAGCCTACGTCTAGTTGTGATGGAATTGATTGGGTTTCGATGACCAGGGAGAAAAATATGCTTGCCTGAGTCTCGAGTTGTTGTCTGTTGTCCCTGAACCGCCGCCGGGTCATCCCTTTATATACACAAGTTGACACCCGGCCGGTCTACAGAGCCCCAAAGCCGACTCATACAAAGTGTCCGGCTCGGTCTCTCCTTTCTTAACTTATATTACAAGTTACATAGTCATGGCGGTTTACCATTATGGGCCCTAATCCGCCTTTGGGCTTCGGGCCTCTAAACTTCATTTAGTAAAGCGCCATCTTCTGGATCTTCATGGGCTTCAGCATAGTCGAGGGTGAACCGGGCCCTCCTGGCCAGTTTGCACTTAGTAGTTATATCCCCAACATTAGGCCCTAGTTTGATTTGAACCTGTTCATATCAACGTTCAACATCTTCAAAGATATTGTAAACGCCCTCTTGAATCTTCGTAAACCGCCAGATTGCTGTCTCCTGTAAATCTTGTTAAACCGCCGTGACGCCATCTTTAGGATATAAAAAGATTAAAAAGATTCCCTTCACTTAATGGTTATCCCGAAAATCGCGGCGACAGGAGCACCCATTCTGCCGTTCCAGGCTCCTTGATACTCGCGCCTGCCACTTATTCCTTCCTCTATAAATAAGGCCCAAGGGCCCTTCTCTCTTTTCCCCTTCTGTTCCTTCTTCTTCCTCGCGATGCCCAAGCTCTGAAGCTCCGCCGCCATCCGTGACCCTTGAGAACTGCATCGACAAAGGCCGCTCCATCAACCTGAAATGGACCAGAAACTCGTCGCACCCCTCCACAGTAAATCTGTAGTGGTAAGCTTCCTCTTTCCTTCATCTTTAGATCTGTGTTTTAGGGTTCGCGAGTTCATCTGTACAGTTCTTCGTTCTTCCTCTTCAGTTCTTTGTCCTTCCTTCTGCCGCGGTAGTTTTGATCCAATAGTAGTATAGATCTCATGCGGTAGTTACTTCGCATCCGTTTTTAATGCTAGCAGATCTTTCCTTTCTTCTGTAGAGAACACAACCTTCCCTGTTCTGCTTAGCGCCTTTAGAGATCATAGAAAAAAATTCTTTACGGACAAGCGATAGACAAATAAATTTGATCATTGTGTGAAACCTGTTTCTGTCAACACTTAGCAGAAATTTTGAATCCTGGCCCTTCTGGCTATGGGTGGTTTAACATTTGATAGCCAATCTGCCATATATCATTAGCCCTCTCTTAAGCCGCCAACTGAACCTTGCATAGTAATTTCCCTGTTTACCACTGAATTGTACACCTTAAACCGTTAAATTGTAAACTGGCATTTATTTTTTCCTTTCAGTTCCCTTCTTCCGGGATGACCAAGCAATTTGCTGCTTGCAATTGGGTTCCGTACTGGATCACGGAAACACAAATCAATGGTTATGTCACCACGGGTGCTTGAGCCTCAAAAAGAGTTCTCCACTGTCTAGTTCCGAAATCGGAATGTCCACCTGAACCTCAAGAGGGAGAGGTGATTGTTTTTATGCAACACTTAGACCGGGGATTCAGCCCGCCCGGATCAAAAAAATTCCGGGATGTCCTTGCAAGCTTCCAACTCCATCCGCAAGATATTGGTCCGAACTCTGTGTCCAATATATGCAATTTTCAAGTATACTGCGAAGTGTATCTTCAAGAAGAGCCAACCGTGGAGCTGTTCCGGGACTTCTTTCATCTAAACCGCCATCCTAAAGATTGGAATCAGACCTGGTTTTACTGCCGGAACACTGCCCCTGATGGAGAAAATCCTTTGCCAGGTTATCGCCCTAACCGGCTTAGCAATGGCCACCCGTTACCTTCATGTTTGACCGCCGCAGAACAGAAGAATTTTGCACCTCAACTCGCCAAGCTCCGGGCTCTGATGGCCAACAGTTTTACTGGCATTGATCTTGTCCGCTGCTGGGTTTCTTGGGGCATTTTACCTTTAAGCCGCCGCCCCGGATTGATGCATTAAGATACTGCTGATGTCAAAGACCCTCAACGATATCACGAGATAGTAATGACCGATCTTGAAGTTACTGAATCGGTGAAAAAATGCTTGATGAACCAATCTCTACATGCAGCCAAACCGGGTTGGCTCCATTTTGCGTCTCCAATAAACCGCCAGTGGTAAAGTTCCTCTGAATACTTTACTGATTTGCCTCCGTATTAACTATGTACTAACATTTGTCTTAATTTCAGGCTAACAGCTCTTTTTGGAAACGGACTAAACCGGCCCGGGCTCCCCGTGCAAAGACCAAGGCCACCAAGAAAGCTAGCCAGAAGAAAACCACCGAGTCTTCTGATCCGCTAGAGGATGAGGAATCAGACGCTGAGGTAGAACTTGACTCACTTGGCTCCTTTTTCGTACATCTTATTGACAATGACTATTCCCAGGACGATGCTGAGGCCAGCCATGCCGAACATGTTGAGATAATCCTTCTTTCTTCCGATTCAGATCTTGTACCGGTTCAAAGAATTCTTCGCACAGTCCGGAAAGTAAAACAATCTCACCCCTTGCTCATTTGGATCCAAAATTTTCTTTGAAGACACAGCAAGTTGAAGAGCGTCGCACAACCCGGCATAGTGGTCAACAGATCACTTCGTCCGGTTTAGCCGACACTCCAACCCGGAAACGTCGTCCAGAGGTGACTTGTTCTCCTGAAAAACGTTATCCTTTGAAAGGTTTCTTCCGATGCCCTCTCAATCCGTCTGACCCGAATTATCATGCTTCTTCCAACTCGTCCGGCGGTTCATCAACCACTCAGCTGCCTCCTCTCAAAGTCGTCGCTGGGTAAGTACATTACTCAACTTGTTTCCTCATGTGTCGGTTTATCATTATTCTAATCCTTTTGATGTTGTAGCGCCAAGGCTTGATTAAGCAAGAAAGCCAAGACCAGCGACCCTACTGTTGATGTTGATCCGGAGAAGACTCCAGAGCATCATGGCGAAGATCCTGAAGTTGCCATAGACAGCTCTGCTGGGCAAAACTAAGAAGCTGATGCTTCACATCCTCCTGCTCCTCCAAGTCCAACTTTGAACAGCGGGATTCAACTGCGGATCCGCCAAGCCCTGCCAACAAACCGCCGAGCCTTGCTGCCAAAGCGCCAAGCCCCGTGAATGTCAATCCATCTAGCTCAGCCAAAGATGATGATGTTGTTGTTACTGGCACTGGGTATACCGCCCCTGGTAATCCGGTTGCTCTATCAAACCATACCGACAAGGATGAATTCACTGCTATGAGCAAGGGGAAGGGGAAGACTGACTTGTTAGCTTATGTCGATCTCTCTGCTCAAGACCTTCACTCCGGCTTCTTGAACCGGCTTTACACCAGCCGTGACTATGAAGCTGGTTTAGTAAACCTGATGAAGGAGCGCTACGAGGTAAACAAATTGCTCTTTGTTCTGTACCTTCATTGTATTGTATCCCCCAAGGGCCGGTTTGTCTTTAGAAAGTCAAACCGGGACTTTGTATACTCCATACTATACTTTATGAAATTTCCTTGTGTATTTCTGATCAAACACACATTAGCCCCCAAGTGCCATGATTAAAACTTGTGTTAATCTGTGGGACTTCTATAACCAGCAGAAAAATGATCCGCATTAGCCCCCAAGTGCCAAGTGTATAACTGGTTATATGCTTGGGACTTTGACAAAGATATTGACATGCTCTTTTTACTGTTGTAGAGTGAGATAAACCAACAAGTCTCACAAATTGCTGACCTTCAAGAAAACCTGAAATCCCAACAAGCAGAAACCACCAAGGCCGAGGATTAATTGAAAACCGCTTTAACCACCATAGAGCAGCTCAAGGAATGGTTTAAGTCCGAGCGGGCCAACTGGGATACCGAAAAGGCCGTATTACTGAAGCGGGCGGAAGACACTGAATCAGCTCTTAAATCGGTGACAGAAGAGCTTACTGGACTAAAGCGCATGGTCAATGCCATGACCTCTCCAATATTTGGTAAGCATTGTTTGCCAAAGCTTTATGACTATTTTGCTTTGAAATTTCTCCGGTTTAACATGAACTTCTTAAACCGCTATAGGTAGTCGCATTGCTCATCTGGGTTCTGATATGCGGAATTAACTCAAGGCCGCGTATACGCTGATTGAACAGTTGTATACCGGCATCCAACGGGTTATCTGGGCCACTTGACAATGCGGCTCCAACACTGATCAAGGACACGCTGGACCCGCTATCTATGACGCCCGCGCAGATAGAAGAGTTAAAACGATCCGCTGCCCGGGCTGGCACTTTATTAGCACTGACTCGAGCCAAGGCATGGATAGCTGATCTTGATCCGGCTGACATAGCCAAGGGCTTCCCCAGTGAACAAGAAAACGGCGAAGTATTTGACAATGATGCACTCAAACGGGTAACAAGGGAGATGCGTCCTCTGGCGAGTCAGTTGGCGGAAGAGGTTAACCTGATGGTTCACCGGTCCTTCTATGACGCAAACAACAAACGGGTTGAAGCTGTTATTCCTGAAGTGCAGAACCTTTTCCACCAATCCGTAAGCACACTTACACCCCTGACGTTGATCTGGCTGAGCTTATAAGGGAAGAGGCTGTCTTTCGGGCCTTAACCCGGATTGACTGGACCACCAATGACTTCCAGCCAGTGGATGGGGAGGAGGAGGCTGAACCGACGCCAGATGACCCATCTACTTCACATCAACCCGACGATGAAGCTTAATCTGTCAATCCGGTTAATATGTCAGAAATTGTCCATTGTGAAACAATTCCATATTTTGGGCCTCTGAGTGCCTTGTAATAGGGTAGCAAAAACTATTTTGATCTGTTGCCATCGTGCAGTAGGAGACACTTTATGTGATCCGCCATGTCAATGTCAATTTTGGTTCAGGTATCATAATATGCAACTCCTTTGTATACATAAAAAGAAAAGGGTCCTGGCGGTTTACCGCTGGACGGGTCATAATGCCCAAGAAAAGGCCAGATTGATAACCAAACCGTAAAAATATGAAATGATTCATACCTGTTATGTAATATCCCTGTTTAGTTGGCTGGTCAACTTTGATTGTAATAAGGGTGAAAACCCAAATCTGAAATTCTTGTACAACTTCATCATGTACTGATGTCGAATAGTAAGTCATACCAGGTGATGATGCACACCAGATGATCAAAGCTGGTGACAGGTAGTCAATTCAGGCCGGGTTAACAAACTTTGGTTTAAGAATAAGGTCTGTCAACGTGTAGTTGCAAACCAAGCCAGTTTAAAGAATACCGGGCTAATAAAATGACTCACCAGGCCAAGAAAATCGGTTTAACACAAAATTCGGCAAAACACAAATAAAACCGTGTAGTCGAGGCTTTTTGAGGGCTGCCAGGCCCAAATTCGAGGCTTTTTGTGGGCTGCCAGGCCGCTGAGTTGAACCATTTAACAAAGCCTTTTAAGATGGACCTCCAACTAACCAATCACCATTTTAACTTTGACAAGTGCAGGGTCTCAATGATAGTAACTGTCAAACGTTCAGAGGGCCGTTCCAGGATGACCTGGATAGGAGTGTCTTACTTGATGAAGGCAGGTTAACCCGGGGTTTTAGGTAAATATACCAGCCTTCCAAGCCATGGGGGGATACCCAGCTACAAGGGTCCATTCAAACTCCTTGGTATTTGACACAAGGAGCCCCCAAGTAATGTGATGAGCTATGCTCATTGGGTGCCTATGTTTGAGTTGTGCATAGCATCCAGACTCTCTTTGTCCCCTTGGGTGTGAAGCTCCCAAGCTATGTGGTGGCGCGATAGCCGGTTTAACAGGTAGTACTCAGCTTTGTCAGCTGAAGCCCCCATGTAACTTAAAGGATATTTGAGAAAAAACAGCATAGGCCCCGCTTAGAGCAAGGATGCTAATTTATTTATTGATCATAATATATACATTGTCGAAATATGTACATAAGAAGAGCCTATGGCTCAAGTGTAATAAGGCCGGAGGAGAGCTATGTTCCATGGCCGCCGGGTCTCCTCCTCAGAGTTGCGCGAGTTGTCTCGAATGTCAATGAGGTAGTATGATCCGTTGTGCAGATTCTTGCTGACCACAAAGGGTCCTTCCCAAGGCGGGGATAACTTATGCATGTCGGTCTGATCCTGGATGAGCCGGAGCACCAAGTCACCTTCTTGAAAGGTTCTTGTCCTAACCCGGCGGCTGTGATAACGCTGTAGGTCTTGTTGATAAACCGCCGATCGAGCCAGAGTCATATCCCGTTTCCCATCTAACAGGTCCAGTGCCTCTTGGCGAGCTAGCTCGTTGTCCGCTTCAACATAATTAGCAACCCGGGGCGAGTCATGACGTATATCACTTGGGAGAACTGCCTATGCCCCGTATACCATAAAGAAAGGCGTGTAACCTGTTGAGCAATTGGGGGTGGTGTTGATAATCCACAACATAGAAGGTAATTCTTCCACCCAACAACCCGACGTCCGCTTCAAGGGAATCATGAGCCGAGGTTTAAGACCCTTTAAAATTTCTTGATTAGCTCGCTTCGCTTGACCGTTGGATTGAGGGTGCGCCACAGATGCTAAGTCAAGCCGGATGTGATCTCTCTGACAGAAATCCTCCATCTCACATTTGGAAAGGTTGGTACCATTATCCGTGATGATACTGTGTGGAAAGCCAAAACGAAAGATAATCTTTTTGAGAAATTGAACCGACGTAGCTGCATCACACTTGCTAACAGGCTCCGCTTCAACCCACGTGGTGAATTTATCCACTGCCACCAACAGGTGGGTCTTCTTATCCTGGGAACGTTTAAAGGGTCCCACCATATCAAGCCCCCAAGTAGCAAAAGGCCAAGTGATAGGAATCATCCGTAGCTCCTGGGACGGAACATGAGCTCTGCGTGAAATTTTTTGACAAGCATCACATCGCTTTACCAGATCCTCCGCATCAGCATGAGCTGTCAACCAGTAAAACCCATGACGAAAAGCTTTTGCAACCAGAGACTTTGAACCGGCATGATGACCACAATCCCCTTCATGAATTTCCCGTAGGATCTCTTGGACTTCTTCCGGAGAAACACAACGCTGAAATACGCCTGAAACGCTACAGTGGTGTAACTCACCATTGTGAATAACCATGGACTTGGATCGCCGGACTATATGTCGAGCCAGGACTTTATCATTTGGTAGCTCGCCCCGGTTCATATACGCCAGATATGGAACTGTCCAATCCGGTACCACGTGTAAAGCGGCCACCAAAAGAGCCTTCGGATCAGGAACAGCCAAATCCTCTTCTGTAGGCAACTTAACAGACGGGTTATGCAAGATATACAAAAAGGTGTTAGGAGGTACCGGTTTACACTGAGATCCAAGTCGGCTCAAAGCGTCTGCTGCTTCTTTTTTGCATCGATCGATATGCTCGACCTGATACCCTTTGAAGTGACCCGCCACAATATCCACCTCACGCCTGTAAACCGCCATGACTGGATCCTTAGAATCCCAAGTACCAGAAACTTGCTGAGCCACCAGATCAGAATCTCCGAAACAACGAACTCGGCTTAAGTTCATCTCTTTGGCCACACGGAGACCATGGAGTAAAGCTTCATACTCAGCTGCATTGTTAGTATAAGGAAACATCAAGCGGAGGACATAGCAAATTTTATCACCTCGAGGGGAAGTAAGGACAACTCCAGCCCCCGAGCCTTCCAACTGCCTGGATCCATCAAAATGAATAGTCCAGTACGAATTATCCGATTTGTCTTCCAGTGCTTGCAACTCGGTCCAGTCATTGATAAAATCCACAAGAGCCTGAGACTTGATGGCTGTTCGAGGTACATACTTTAAACCGTGTGGACCAAGCTCGATTGCCCACTTTGCAACCCGGCCAGTTGCTTCCCTGTTTTGAATGATATCGCCCAAAGGAGCAGAACTAACCACTGTGATGGGATGGCCTTGAAAATATTGCTTGAGTTTTTGACTGGCCATAAAAACCCCGTAAACCAACTTCTGCCAATGTAGATAGCGTTGTTTTGACTCTATCAGGACTTCACTGATGTAGTATACAGGTCGTTGAACCAGATATTCCTTCCCAGCTTCTTTACACTCAACCACAATTGCCACACTGACTGCTCGGGCATTAGCAGCCACATATAACAGCAAACGCTCATTATCAACTGGGGCTGCAAGAATTGGCGGTTCAACCAGCTGCCGCTTTAGCTCCTCAAAAGCCGCATTGGCTGCGTCACTCTAGACGAATTCATCCGTCTTTTTCAACATCTGATACAAAGGAATAGCCTTCTCTCCCAAACGACTGATAAACCAGCTAAGGGCTGCAATCCGACCTCCTAGACGATGAACATCACTGATACACTTCGACTTGGCCAGGGATGTGATTGCCTTAATCTTTTCCGGATTAGCCTCAATGCCCCTGTTGGACACACGAAAACCGAGAACTTGCCTGCCGGAACACCAAAAACACATTTATCTGGATTCAGCATCATCTTGAAACCCAAAGATTGTCAAACATCTCCTTGAGATCATCTATCAATGTCTCCTTCTTTCTGGATTTTACCACAATGTCATCCACATAGGCATGAACATTACGCCCAATCTGCCTGTGAAGACAATTCTGCACACAACGCTGATAAGTTGCCTGGGCACTCTTGAGCCCAAAGGGCATAGAAACATAGCAGAAGGCTCCAAAGGGAGTGATGAAGGCTGTCTTCTCTTGGTCCTTAACTGCCATCTTGATCTGATGATATCCTGAATAAGCATCCAAAAAACTCAGGCACTCACAACCCACCGTCGCATTAATGATCTGATCAATACGCGGGAGAGCAAAGGGATCGGCCGGGCAAGCCTTATTCAAGTCCGTGTAGTCCACACACATACGCCAAGTGCCGTTTTTCTTAAGAACAAGCACCGGATTAGCCAACCATTCAGGGTGAAACACTTCGATGATAAACCCAGCAGCCAACAACCGGGCTACCTCTTCACCAATTGCCTTGCATCTTTCTTCATTAAAGCGACGAAGAAATTGCTTGAACGGTTTAAACTTGGGATCAATATTAAGAGTGTGCTCAGCGAGTTCCCTCGGTACACCTGGCATGTCAGAAGGCTTCCATGCAAAAATGTCCCGGTTCTCACGGATGAACTCGAGCGCGCTTTCCTATTTCGGATCCAGATTCGTGCTGATGCTGAACTGCTTGGACGAATCGCCAGGTACGAAGTCAACAAGCTTAGTCTCGTCAACCAATTTGAAATGCAAGGTTGGGTTATGCTCTGTGGTGGGCTTCTTCAGAGGGGTCATATCTGCCGGATCAACATTTTCCTTATAAAACTTTAGCTCCTCTGTAGCACAAACCGACTCAGCAGAAGCTGCATCACTTTCCTCGCAATCCAAAGCAATTTTTTGACTTCCATGAACCATGATAGTCCCTTTATGACCCGGCATCATGAGCTGTAAGTAAATATAACAAGGCCTTGCCATGAATTTAGCATAAGCTGGTCGCCCAAACAGTGCGTGATACGGGCTTTGGATTCTCACCACCTCAAAGGTCAATGTCTCAGACCGGGAATCATGTTCATCACCGAACACTATTTCCAAAGCGATCTTACCTATAGGATATGCCGATTTACCTGGTACCACACCATGAAAAACAGTGTTGGACGGTTTAAGACTCTTGTCTGTCAACCCCATGCGACGGAAGGTCTCATAATACAGAATGTTGATACTGCTTCCTCCATCCATGAGTACCTTGGTGAACTTATAGCCTCCCACCTGAGGCGCCACCACCAAAGCCAGCTGACCCGGATTGTCAAGCCGGGGCGGATGATCCTCCCTACTCCACACAATAGGCTGTTCGAACCACCGCAGATAACGTGGAACGGCCGGTTCAACAGTATTGACTGCCCTCTTGTGAAGCTTCTGATCACGCTTGCACAAACTAGTGGTGAATACATGAGACTGTCCACCATTCAACTGCTTTGGGTGACTCTGGTAACCCGACTGCTGCTGATTCCCTTGGTTATTCTGCTGGTTATTACCACCTTGATTGTTCTGGTTACCATGATTATTCTGAAACACAGAGTTTGAACTGCCGCCACCATGAAAACCTGGACCTGAACCGCCTGACGGACCCTGATCATACCGGAAAAGATCATAGTTTTTTAACTCCTTCATAATGTTACAATCCTTCCACAGATGTGTTGCGGGAGCCTCCTTGGTCCCATGCCTTGGACAGGGCTGATTCAACAAGCGCTCCAGATTCATCGCCCCGCCGTGCTGGGGCGGTTTACCTTTACGACGCTGCACATTAGCATTAGCCACAAAATCTGAATCCGCTTTACGCTTACCATTATTCCCATGGCCTCCTTGGTTGTGCTGCTGTCCCTTTGCACCGCCATTCTTCTTTCCCTTCTCCGGTTTCTCATTATCAGAATCGGGATCCTTGGTATTATCAGAATCGGCATACTTGACCAAGGCTGCCATGAGGGTTCCCATGTCGTTGCAGTGGCATTTGAGCCGTCCCAACTTCATCTTCAGTGACTTAAACCGGCAATTGCACTCCAGTGTTATAATCGCTTGACCAGCGTTAATCCGGTCAGACGAGTGCAAAACTTCTGAAACCCGGCGTACCCAATGAGTTGCTGACTCGTTCTCCCCCTGAACACAAGCATCCAGATCCACAATGGACATGGGCTGTTTGCACGTGTCTTTGAAATTGGCTATAAACCGGGCCTTCAACTGATCCCTTGACTCGATGGAGTTAGCTGGTAAATTTTTCAACCAAGTACGGGCTGTCCATTCCAACATCATCATGAAGTACTTTGCACAGGCCGCTTCATCCACATCTAGCATCTCCATCGCCATCTCATAACTCTCGACCCATGCCGCAGGTGGCTGATTCGCCGTGTAGTTAGGTACTTTGCGTGGACCCTTGAAATCTTTGGGCAGACGCACATTACGGAGAACCGGAATGAGGCACGGCACTCCCCAGGAACTGAAGCCAAGCCCGGTGCCTCGGTCTACTGACGCTGCGGGCTGAACCGGGGCGGGTTGATAACGACCCAAAGCGGCATCCCTTCGTGCCCTGCCATGATCCACCACATCTTGCGCATTACGATGCCGTGCACTGCTAGACACCTCCGGTTCATCCATACGCTTGCTATAGCTTGGGCTCGGACGAGGGGTTGAATGAATTCTATCCCGACTATATGAATAAGCCTGCTGCTGCACCATGGCGGTTTGAAGAAGGTCTCTCGCCCGCCGCGTTTCAATTGCTGCTATTGAATCACCCTCCATCAGAATGGCTGCCAGGCGTGATGCTGCGGCAATCATGTTATCCAGAGGGCTCGAGAAGTGACCCGGTGGTGTAGACACGTATTGCGGCGGTTTATTTGTTTGTCAGGGTGGGTCTGCTATTCGCAGTTGATCCGAAGCCGTTCTAGGTGCATCAGTCCGGTTTGCATCTGCCGGATTGCTCGGCCCAGCGCCTGGCATTTGAAAGAGATTTAACCCTTCGTAAACCGGCGGCAGATGAGACCGGTACTTCCTTCGCATTACATCCTCTGATGCAATCCGATCCAGCATGAGCTGGTAATTCTGCGCCTGTATCTGCTGTGACTGGGCATCCAAAGCGGCCCGTTCTTCAGCCATCCTTGTATCCTCAGCTGCCAGGTCCTCCTTAGCCTGTGCTATTTGGTCCTTCAGCTTTGCAACATCCGCATTGTGCTGATCCTGCGTCTCCGGGGTGACTGCCGTGGTTAACAAGGTCGCCCAGGCATCCATCAATCCGGAGAGGACTTGAGCCGGTCGGCGCGCCGGGACTCCTGCCGCGGCTGCTGATCCGGTATTCATTGCTGCGGTAGATGAATACTGCAACGTGGGCTGTGTTCCGGCCATGTAAACAGCAACCCGACTTGGCGGTTCAAGGAGGTCCGGAATACTGTTGCCGTCGGAATATCCTTCGAACACACCGCTTTGAATTTGGTACAAGGACTCAGTTTCTCCAGTGGATGACTCGCCATCGGAATATACGGCCGTCTCGCCTTCAGACACTGGTTCAGATCCGATCCCATGGACGCATCCTACGAACGCACGCTTCACGGCAGGCTTAACCTGGGCTGGACTCGCACGCTGAGCCGTCTCGATGAGGTCGGTGCAGATGTCCAGCTCAGGGCCCGGTTCGCCGATCTTGCCGATGAAGACATGAGTTCCGCCGAAGGGGACCCGGTACCCGTACTCGATTGAGCCGTCCTCGGGGACCCATCCTTCATCGTCGATGTAGAGCTTGCCGCGATGACTCTTGGTCATCCGGCCGATCACGTACCCCTTAAGTCCTTCAGAGCAGCCCTTCAAGAACTTGACACCATCGTGCGATAGCCCCACGGTGGGCGCCAACTGTCGTGGAATTAACACGTCAGATGTCCTCATGAAAGGACTTAGTCGTGGAGCCATCGCTACGGGTTAGCTTGAAGGGGTTAAACCGGACAAGGGACACGAGAGTTTATACTAGTTCGGCCCCTTCGATGAAGGTAAATGCCTACGTCTAGTTGTGATGGAATTGATTGGGTTTCGATGACCAAGGAGCAAAATATGCTTGCCTGAGTCTCGAGTTGTTATCTGTTGTCCCTGAACCGCCGCGGGTCGTCCCTCTATATACACAGGTTGACGCCCGTCCGGTCTACAGAGCCCCAAAGCCGACTCATACAAAGTGTTCGGCTTGGTCTCTCCTTTCCTAACTTATATTACAAGTTACATAGTCATTTCGGTTTACCATTATGGGCCCTAATCCGCCTTTGGGCTTTGGGCCTCTAAAATTCATTTAGAAAATAGCCATCTTCTGGATCTTCATGGGCTTCAGCATAGTCGAGGGTGAACTGGGCCCTCCTGGCCGGTTTACACTCAGTAGTTATATCCCCAACAGCCGCTGAGAATCAGGTACTATTATCCAACGGTCGGCGCCTACGCTCACTTTCCTAGCATAAGCACCGCACCTTTGAATTTCTTCAGGGCATCATTCAGTTTTTCATGAGATGCGTTATTCTGCTTGCACCTGTAGGGCCAAACTTCTGGCAGTGAACATGTTACATGTGCTAAATACATACCAGTGCACATATAGTTAATATGCTTTAGTTTTGTTCTGATGCCACCTATTGGTTCCATCAAACTGGTTAATGTTCTCTATGCTTAATTACAGATCAGCAAACTAGCATGTGGTTCCGCTGCTTTTTGTTCGTTTTACCCTACATTTTCTGATGCTAGCTATTACATCACTGCTCCGAGCCTCTGTTCATTACTTGTTCGTGTGTTCTTGATCTTCCCAAGTTGCATGACTAATTTGATGCTTCTATTAATTATGGAGCTGCCAACCCCATGAAGCAAAATATTTGTTCTTTTGGGGCTGGCACCTAGAACAAGCATAAAAATAGAGGGAAGCAGATATATTGTCGTGTATGCATACACCTTTCTTTCATTAGTTTAGATGAACCACTGATGATCAATTTGGACCAGTGCATGCGATTAAAATTAATTTTACCTAAATAGATGGTGCAGAATAAACTACAACAACTATTTTTGCAACCAGGCGATGCTGATGATATTTTCAAAGAACATTGCAACAACAGCTAGGCTTCACAACAACATTGTAGCCAATGTGTTTTAGTACATGTGAAATGTAATGCGAGTGGGCTGCTTTCTTGGCTTGTGCCCTCAACATGTAATCCTACCGAATTACAAATAGTTCAATTGTCTGCTTTGCTGTATTGCTTGATTCAAATGCTTGTTTGTTGTTATGCTATACCTGAGTTGGCCCATATGTCAGCAGTGCCTGTTGTACTATCGTAAAGAAATGCATGCCTATTTCATTCGAGTCCTTAACTTTCCCTCTCAACTTCATCACAAGACTGTCTTCGTAGTTTATATGAGGCCACACTGTTAAGTGCTTTCTCAGATTATTTCAACTACTTAGATGCCTTGGCAACTTAAATATACCGGTTGTACACTCCCTTTCAACTAGGGATGTAAACTGGGTCTCCCGTTTAATCCTGATTAAAGTCCACTAGTGGTATGATAGTTCAAAAGAGTTTTTGTTTTTTGAGGAAAATGAACTAGGGAGGTAGCAAAAACTAACTAGATGGGACTGGCGGATGTCGTTTATTTGCCACTTACATCCCTAGTTTCATCTTACCATTTTAATTTCTTTTCGGCTGATGCTACTTCGAACCATTTAAATATAGTTTGCCATGCTCGGCAATAATTCGTCCGTCGTTTACCATGTAAGCTTACTGCCTGGATCATACGATAACTATCTCTTACTTATGTCCAGCGGAAACCTTTCAGGATGCCGTTCACACTAGGACACAATGTACAACCCCAGAGTCTATTTTTGGAAGCAGTGCGCCATCCATGTTACCAGATGGTAGCAGTTCAGAGGCAACACCACCGGAGAGCGATCGAGCACGAGATATTATAGTGCTTGAGGCTCTACTAGAGGCAGAAAGAGATGGTGTGGCTGCCATGAATGAGGTAATCTTTATCTTGAGGCTGGAAATTACGAAATTAGCGGCACGCATTATGCAAGCAACCCAAGAATTGGAGGAAGTAAGAATGTTGCATTTGAAGACGGAGGAGGTCCTGCTGTTTCTGCTATATGAAGCCCAAGGTAATCCCGGTTCTTGTTTAGATACCCGTTGAAATTGTCATTAGATTATTGTACTTGCATGTTGTGTCATGTCTCTGAATGGATTATGTTGCAAGACCCCCTATGTTGTCCGGAATTCCATGTTGTCCATGTGTTGTAATGATCCGAATTTTTTAGGCGAGGTAGTCCTCAGTACTTGTATGATTGACATAAGGTGAACAATTTTTCGTGTGAGCATATTGTATTGGATGAAATAACTGTTTGAATCAAAGTGTATCCAACCTACTGAATTCAAAGATCACGGCATTTCTAAATCATAATCATATATAAAGGTGGAATAATCTTTGTTGTGGTGTTGAAGAAATAAATAACAGAATGTATAATTATATATGGATATTCGAAATCGAATACAAATTGGATTTGAATTTAGTTTGCCAGGTCCCAGGGCAAACGTGAATGCTAATTCTCCCAAGTTTTGAACGAAGCGGCTAAACACCCACTATAATTTGTGGCCTGCCCGAAGCAAGTGTTTGCGAGATGGAAATTATTGTCTACCCCTGACACTTGACATCCTTATCGACCGGATTTATACTGCTGTCGATAGGGGTAGACTAGTAACTTCAATCAGACGTGACACGACGGCCTCTAAGCCCATTCAGGCACGGTGGGCGCCAAACTTGGGCGGAAAAACACATTTGATTCAAGCTCGTCTGAAAGACATATGTCTCTTCCTCCATTTCCCCATTCATACACGGTGGGTGGCAAAACAAACTCTCCTCGTCTGAAATCGATGTAGGCTAATATTTTAAATAGGGGCAGATGTGTAACTTCCATCAGACGTGATACAACCGCCCTACCTGTCAGCCCCGTTCATACACCGTGGGCGCCAACCGTGGGCGGCAAAACACCCTCTCCTCGCCCGAAATAGTTACCGGCAAATATTTGGGAGATGTGAGATTACCGTCCTATCCCCAACCGACGCGATGTCCAAAATTTTAAACGGGGGATAAGTTCGTAACTTTCCCCCATTTCAAAGAAGCGCATCCCAAAGTTTGAGATCCCCCTCCCCTCCATTTCCACATTCATGCAGTGTCGGCGGCACGACAACCTCCGCACTGTGGCCAGCCTCCTCCGCCCGCCACCCCATCCTTCACCTTGCCGAAGCCGCTACCCCTACCACGTCGTCCACTGCAAGAGATGGACGTCTCTCATCCAAGGCGCTGGACCAGGATCCTTTCATCGCCTCCTCTCGCTTCATCGGCGCCGTCGTCCACCTTGCCGTTGCCGCTCCTACGTACAGGATATATCCCCCGACCCGGTCGTCTGCCGTCTAAAGTCTTCTTCCCCGCTGCTAACAGCCATCGCACCCGCAGCACCCTCAAAGTATCACCATAGGCCTACACGGCGTCGCAAGAGAGGTGGTACTCTTCCATATGTTCTTAAGTTATTAATCTCACCCGGAAAATAGATCGTAATTTGTTTACTATACTTTTCTTGTCCGTACCAAATTGTAGTGGCTAGTTGAAAGCAAACATTGGTTGCAAAGTAGCTTTGTCCGGTTTGCACCTTCAGATCTGCCATGGCACGGGCAGGTCGAGTTGTTCTCCCTTAGTATATTTTGAATCTGTCAGGTCAGGTCGACTTGTTCTTCTTTACTATATGTTGAAGCTATCATCTGTGAAGTGTCATCACTTCTGGAGCTCTCATATTTTGAGTAGTAGGCCACATTATATTAATGCACACAACAAATTACAGCATGCATGGCATCGTTTAAAAGAATTACAAAGATAGCACAAAGGAGTTTACAGGGAGGCAGTATTGGATTAGAATCACTTCTGCATTACAAAGAAAATCTCACTTGTTTTTATGTTTTCATGCATGTCAGATATTGAACATTATCAAAATGAATATGAGAATGGGCGCACGAGAGGAATATTGCGGAACAATCCACTAGCTAACAAACTTGGCATGGTGGAGGATGGCCTATCTTATTCACCCATCAAGGTGCTTGCTCTAGCTTTGCAAAGTTGTATTGGTCGCACATATTTTGCATCTGACCTCTTGCATTACTTCTACTTTGTTACACCATCTGCTTAGTTTAAGCATCATATATGATTATATGCCATACCTATCCATTTTTTGTACCTATTCCATGTGTCGTCACACTATGTTTTTCCAGTCAAATGTTGTTCTTTCGTAATAGATGTCCAAAAGGAAGAGGGTGAGTGCAGATCCTCAAGGAGTACAAACTAGGTATTAGGAAAAGGTAGTGATACCTGTTAAATCACATAGATCAGCAGCCACAGAAAACACAGGCCCAACTGTACCACACTTTACCCCTACTCCAGTGGCCAAACCCCTATTAGAACTGCTAGGAGCCCAGCGTCAGGTACTATCTATGATATCAATTCAAAATTTGAACTCCTAAATTTCTGCTTGTGCCTTACCTTCTCTCTTGTATGAAAACTAATTTCAGATGAATCTCCTTGCTCAAAGGATCTACGATCTCAAAACAATAATGGGCTCTGCATTGCTCTCGTCAGTACCTCTCTCCCTTTTGCCTTGTAACACTGTACTTAATTAATTGCTATTTGATTATGTATCATTAGTCTGCACCTGAGCTTCATTATCCTCTGTTTCTTCCAATATTATTTGATCTATATTTACTCTTTGCAAAATGTAGAATAATGGCAACGCTTATAAAGAATTTTCTTTGGGGAATTTATTGAATTATCCTTCCATCAACATGGAGAAGGGCTTTGTCCAGCCCGTGTTAACATGTAATGTAAGTTCATCCTTCTCAAGCCTTCAAACTTTGTTCTAGTATAGATTTGGATAGGCATCATTTCCTCCACCGCTGTTTGCTTTGCTGTTTACATCTGATTGGATGTTTGCAACAACTACCAGTTTCAAATTGTAGTTGTAAAAACATGTTCCTTATGCAGAACAGATCCATTTATTTCTTATATAATTGTGAAACCTGTTACGTGTCTCCTTGTTTCTCTTTCAGAGTCGTATCTCTTACACCATGCAGAACTTTAGGGAAGATAGTGAGCCAAACCATCTTGTGGACAGCGAGATGACCCCAAGGTCCTGTCTTGATGAAGACAGTGAGTTGAAGCTACTAACCAGCAGGTGTGAGACAACCTTTGTGCAGTCGCTGCCTCAATCAGTTCGACTTCTTCAGTCTCAACTTAAAGCGGAAAGGCTTGCTTCAGCTCAGCTCCGACTTGAAGTCAAAGATGCAATGAAGATGTCAGAGGACTGCCGTGCGCACCATCAAGCCTTAAATCTAGTGTTGATGCATCTATCGTTGACACAACTGAGGTCTACTCAGCTTCTTCAGCTGTTTGGGTGGCCCTTCCTGGCCAGGCCTAGTGCCTTCTGAAGTGCTCTCAGTTTTGTATATTCTTTTGCCGGCGTGTTTATTTGCACTGGTGGTGAACTTTGATGCCCAGTGGATGTAATATGTGATAGCCATGATAGCCTAGCGTAAGTTTCTTGCTTATTTATTTCCTTGTTGTCTTGTTTATTTGTTTGCTTGTAGTCATTGCAGTTCTTTTTCCGTGGTTTGCTAGTGGCTGCAATAACCTATTTTTTAAAACTAGGCTACAATAACCATGGGCTAATATTTATTGTAGTGACACTGGGCCTCCTACGGGTCGTAGAAACAGTGGGCCTTCTATGGGCCGTAGAAACAATGGGCCTTCTAAGGGCCGTAGAAACAATGGGCTTTCTACGGGCCGTATCATCAATGGGCCTTATACGGGCAGTATGATAACATGGGCCAATAACAGACCGCATTATGGCCGTAAACGGGCTAGAGTTGGAATCGTCCATTCATGGGCCGACCATAACGGGCCATCGTTAATAGGACGTATTTCATGACGCTATGAAAACAGCCCAACGTATTAACGGACCACAAACGGGCCGACTGTAACCACGGGCTGAATTTGGCCCACAAGCAGAAAATGACTGTAACGGGCCGTAAGTAAATGAATGCTGGAAATGAGCCCAAGAATAAACGGGCTCTGAGAAGGTCGAAAGATAACATGGGCTAGAAACAGCCCAACGGAATAACGGGCCGTTAATGGGTATAAAGTGATACACTGTTCATTACGGACCAGTGTCACCACGGGCCGTAAATGGGTGTAAAGTGATACACTGTTCATTACGGGCCAGTTTCACCACGGACCGTTAATAGGCCAAGAGTTACATAGGGCCTCATATGGGCCGAAAGACGTCATGGGCCATACATGGGCCAGAAGTGAAAACGGCTGGAATCATATTGGGTGGCCCAGATGACGCTACTGGGCCTAATTCAGATATGGCGTAACGGGCCTTGGGTTAGCGGGCTATAAATGGGCTATATGCAAACAGGCCATTAACGGGCTTTCCATGGGCCGGCCCGCCACATTGTGACCAAGTCAAACTGGCCGGCCTTTTCACAGGAATGGGCCTCTGTTGGGCCGTGCCATGTGTCGACATATCATAGGCGCCTTCCGTCCAATGAGTGGATGACAACTGTCCCAACGATGAGCAGACACGTGTTTCGTCCAGCCAATGATGATTTTACACGTGGAAAATCCCCATTGGTCGGGGCTGTTAACGGGTTATCAGATCCAAAACCCGACTCGATAGCTTAACGGTGTTCCGTTATGGTGGATGCCACGTGTCGGTCACCCTTGACGGAAGCACTTCTGTGACGCGCGATTTATCTTCATGGAAGTAGACACTTCCGTGATGATAATTTTGGTAATGTCATGGAACAATTCTACGATAGCACATGTATGACTATCTTGATTCTGTCATAAATTTGTCATGGATGTACATGCATAACAAAAAACGCGACCTACTGTGACAAACACGTATCATCACGGAAGTGTATTTTTTTGTAGTGATGGGATAAAGGGGACTTGATGCTTTAATGCTATGGTTGGGTTTTACCTTAATGAATCTTTATTAGTTGCGGACTGCTTGCTAAAGTTCCAATCATAAGTGCATATGATCCAAGTAGAGAAAGTATGTTAGCTTATGCCTCTCCCTCAGATAAAATTGCAATAGTGATTACCGGTCTAGTTATCGATTGCCTTGGACAAATAACTTTCTCGTAACAAAAAGCTCTCTCCTAATATTTACTTTATTGCATCTTTATCTAAACAGCCCCTACTTTTTACGTGTTCTTTATTATCTTGCAAATCTGTCCTATCACACCTACAAAGTACTTCTAGTTTCATACTTGTTCTAGGTAAAGCGAACGTCAAGCGTGCGTAGAGTTGTATCGGTGGTCGATAAAACTTGAGGGAATATTTATTCTACCTTTAGCTCCTCGTTGGGTTCTACACTCTTACTTATCGAAAACTGTTGCGATCCTCTACACTTGTGGGTTATCATCGCGCCGGTGACGATGGTGATCATGATGGTGCTTTGGAGATGGATCAAAGGCACAAGATGATGATGGCCATATCATATCACTTATATTGATTGCATATGATGTTTATCTTTTATGCATCTTATTTTGCTTTTATTGACTGTAGCATTATAAGATGATCTCTCACTAAATTTCAAGGTATAAGTGTTCTCCCTGAGTATGCACCGTTGCCAAAGTTTGTTGTGCTGAGACACCACATGATGATCGGGTTTGATAAGCTCTACGTTCACATACAACGGGTGCAAGCCAGTTTTGCACACGCAGAAATACTCAGGTTAAACTTGACGAGCCTAGCATATGCAGATATGACCTCGGAACACTGAGACCGAAAGGTCGAACGTGAATTAGTAGATATGATCAACATAGTGATGTTCACCATTGAAAACTACTCCATTTCACGTGATGATTGGACATGGTTTAGTTGATTTGGATCACGTGATCACTTAGATGATTAGAGGGATGTCTGTCTAAGTGGTAGTTCTTAAGTAATATGATTAGTTGAACTTTAATTTATCATGAACTTAGTACCTGATAGTATTTTGCTTGTCTATGTTGTTGTAGATAGATGGCCCGTGCTGTTGTTCCATTGAATTTTAATGCGTTCCTTGAGAAAGCTAAGTTGAAAGATGATGGTAGCAATTACATGGACTGGGTCCATAACTTGAGGATTATCCTCATTGCTGCACAGAAGAATTACGTCCTGGAAGCACCGCTAGGTGCAAGACCCACTACAGGAGCAACACTGGACGTTGTGAAAGTCTGGAGAGCAAAGCTGATGACTTCTCGATAGTTCAGTGTACATGCTTTACGGCTTAGAACCGGGACTTCAACGATGTTTTGAACGTCATGGAGCATATGAGATGTTCCAGGAGTTGAGAGATATGAAGTCTCCAATAAGTTCTATAGCTGCAAGATGGAGGAGAATAGTTCTGTCAGTGAACATATACTCAAAATGTCTGGGTATAATAATCACTTGATTCAACTGGGAGTTAATCTTCCAGATGATAGTGTCATTGATGTAATTCTTGATCCGCCACCAAGCTACAAGAGCTTCGTGATGAACTATAATATGCAAGGGATGGAAAAGACAATTCCTGAGCTCTTCGCGATGCTAAAGGCTGCGGATGTAGAAATCAAAAAGGAGCATCAAGTGTTGATGGTCAACAAGACCACCAATTTCAAGAAAAAGGGTAAAGGGAAGAAGAGGGGGAACTTCAAGAAGAACGACAAACAAGTTGCTGCTCAGGAGAAGAAACCCAAGTCTGGACCTAAGCCTAAGACTGAGTGCTTCTACCGCAAAGGGACAGCCCATCGAAGCTTAAACTGCCCCAAGTATTTGGCAGATAAGAAGGATGGCAAGGTGAACAAAGGTATATGTGATATACATGTTATTGATGTGTACCTTACTAAATCTCGCAGTAGCACCTGGGTATTTGATACTGGTTCTGTTGCTAATATTTGCAACTCAAAACAAGGAATACAGGTTAAGCGAAGATTGGCTAAGGACGAGATGATGATGCGAGTGGGAAATGGTTCCAAAGTCGATGTGATCGCGGTCGGCACGCTACCTCTACATCTACCTTCAAGATTAGTTTTAGACCTGAATAATTGTTATTTGGTGCCAGCGTTAAGCATGAACATTATATCTAGATCTTGTCTGACGCAAGACGGTTAATTCATTTAAATCTGAGAATAATGGTTGTTCTATTTATATGAGCAATATCTTTTATGGTCATGCACCCTTAAAGGGTGGTCTATTTTTGTTGAATCTCGATTGTAGTGATACACATATTCATAATGTTGAAGCCAAAAGATGCAGAGTTGATAATGATAGTGCAACTTATTTGTGGCACTGCCGTTTAGGTCATATTGGTGTAAAGCGCATGAAGAAACTCCATACTGATGGACTTTTGGAATCACTTGATTATGAATCACTTGGTACTTGCGAACCATGCCTCATGGGCAAGATGACTAAAACTCCGTTCTCCAGAACAATGGAGCGAGCAACAGCTTTCTTGGAAATCATACATACTGATGTATGTGGTCCGATGAATATTGAGGCTCGCGGCAGGTATCGTTATTTTCTCACCTTCACAGATGATTTAAGAAGATATGGGTATATCTACTTAATGAAACATAAGTCTAAAATATTTGAAAAATTCAAAGAATTTCAGAGTAAAGTGGAAAATCATCGTAACAAGAAAATAAAGTTTCTACAATCTGATCGTGGAGGAGAATATTTGAGTTACGAGTTTTGTCTTCATTTGAAACAATGCAGAATAGTTTCGCAACTCACGTCACTCGGAACACCATAGCGTAATGGTGTGTCCGCACGTCTAACCACACTTTATTAGATATGGTGCGATCTATGATGTCTCTTACTGATTTACCACTATAGTTTTGGGGTTATGCTTTAAAGATGGCTGCATTCACATTAAATAGGGCACCATCTAAATAAGTTGAGACGACGCCTTATGAACTGTGGTTTGGCAAGAAACCAAAGTTGTCATTTCTTAAAGTTTGGGGCTGCGATGCCTATGTGAAAAAGCTTCAACCTGATAAGCTCGAACCCAAATCGGAGAAATGTGTCTTCATAGGATACCCAAAGGAGACTGTTGGACACACCATCTATCATAGATCCGAAGGCAAGATATTCGTTGCTAAGAATGGATCCTTTCTAAAGAAAGAGTTTCTCTCGAAAGAAGTGAGTGGGAGGAAAGTAGAACTTGATGAGGTAACTGTACCTACTCCCTTATTGGAAAGTAGTTCGTCACAGAAACCGGTTCCTCTGACACCTACACCAATTAGTCAGGAAGCTAATGATTTTGATCAAGAAACTTCAGATCAAGTTACTACCGAACCTCGTAGGTCAACCAGAGTAAGATCCGCACCAGAGTGGTACAGTAATCCTATTCTGGAGGTCATGTTGGTTGACCATGGCGAACCTACGAACTATGAGGAAGCGATGATGAGCCCAGATTCCGCAAAATGGCCATGAAATCTGAGATGGGATCCATGTATGAGAACAAAGTGTGGACTTTGGTTGACTTGCCCGATGATGGACAAGCCATCGAGAATAAATGGATCTTCAAGAAGAAGACTGACGCTGACGGTAATGTTACTGTCTATAAAGCTCGACTTGTTGCAAAAGGTTTTCGACAAGTTCAAGGGGTTGATTACGATGAGACTTTCTCACCCGTAGCGATGCTTAAGTCTGTTCGAATCATGTTAGCAATTGCCGCATTTTATGATTATGAAATTTGGCAAATGGATGTCAAAACTGCATTCCTTAATGGATTTCTAGAAGAAGAGTTGTATATGATGCAACCAGAAGGTTTTGTCGATCCAAATAGTGCTAACAAAGTGTGCAAGCTCCAGCGATCCATTTATGGATTGGTGCAAGCCTCTTGGAGTTGGAATAAACGTTTTGATAGTGTGATCAAAGCATATGGTTTTATACAGACTTTTGGAGAAGCCTGCATTTACAAGAAAGTGAGTGGGAGCTCTGTAGCATTTCTAATACTATATGTAAATGTTGATTGGAAATGATATAGAATTTCTGGATAGCATAAAATGATACTTGAATAAGAGTTTTTCAATGAAAGGCCTTGGTGAAGCTGCTTATATATTGGGCATCAAGATCTATAGAGATAGATCAAGACGTTTAATTGGACTTTCACAAAGCACATACCTTGATAAAGTTTTGAAAAAGTTCAAAATGGATCAAGCAAAGAAAGGGTTCTTGCCTGTGTTACAAGTAGTGAAGTTGAGTCAGACTCAATGCCCGACCACTGCAGAAGATAGAGGGAAAATGAAAAATGTTCCCTATGCTTCAGCCATAGGCTCTATCATGTATGCAATGTTGTGTACCAGACTTGATGTGTGCCTTGCTATTAGTTTAGCAGGGAGGTACCAAAGTAATCCAATAGTGGATCACTGGACAACGGTCAAGAACATCCTGAAATACCTGAAAAGGACTAAGGATATGTTTCTCGTTTATGGAGGTGACAAAGAGATCGTTGTAAATGGTTATGTCGATGCAAGCTTTGACGCTGATCCAAACGATTCTAAATCACAAATAGGATACGTGTTTATATTGAACGGTGGAGCTGTTAGTTGGTGCAGTTCTAAACAAAGCGTCGTGGCGGGATCTACGTGTGAAGCGGAGTACATAGCTGCTTCGGAAGCAACAAATGAAGGAGTCTGGATGAAGGAGTTCATATCCGATCTAGGTGTCATACCTAGTGCATCGGGTCCAATGAAAATCTTTTGTGACAATACTGGTGCAATTGCCTTGGCAAAGGAATCCAGATTTCACAAGAGAACCAAACACATCAAGAGACGCTTCAATTCCATTCGTGATCAAGTCCAGGTGGGAGACATAGAGATTTGCAAGATACATACGGATCTGAATGTTGCAGACCTATTGACTAAGCCTCTCCCACGAGCAAAACATGATCAGCACCAAGACTCCATGGGTGTTAGAATCATTACTGTGTAATCTAGATTATTGACTCTAGTGCAAGTGGGAGACTGAAGGAAATATGCCCTAGAGGCAATAATAAAGTTATTGTTTATTTCCTCATTTCATGATAAATGTATTCATGCTAGAATTGTATTAACCGGAAACATAATACATGTGTGAATACATAGACAAACACAGTGTCACTAGTATGTCTCTACTTGACTAACTCGTTGATCAAAGATGGTTAATGTTTCCTGACCATTGACATGAGTTGTCATTTGATAAACGGGATCACATCATTGGGAGAATGATGTGATTGACTTGACCAATTCCGTTAGCTTAGCACTTGATCGTTTTAGTCCACTGCTATTGCTTTCTTCATGACTTATACATGTTCCTATGACTATGAGATTATGCAACTCACGATTACCAGAGGAACACTTTGTGTGCTACCAAACATCGCAACGTAACTGGGTGATTATAAGGTGCTCTACAGGTGAATCTGATGGTACTTGTTGAGCTGACATAGATCAAGATTAGGATTTGTCACTCCGATTGTTGGAGAGGTATTGCTGGGCCCTCTTGGTAATGCACATCACTATAAGCCTTGAAAGCAATTGACTAATGAGCTAGTTGCGGGATGAAGCATTACGAAATGAGTAAAGAGACTTGCCTGTAACGAGATTGAGCTAGGTATTGAGATACCGACGATCAAATCTCGGGCAAGTAACATACCGATGACAAAGGGAACAACGTATGTTGTTATGCGGTTTGACCGATCAAGATCTTCGTAGAATATGTAGGAGCCAATATGAGCATCCAGGTTCCGCTATTGGTTATTAATCGGAGACGTGTCTCGGTCATGTCTACATAGTTCTCGAACCCGTAGGGTCCGCACGCTTAACGTTCGGTGACGATCGGTATTATGAGTTTATGTGTTTTGACGTACCAAAGGTATTTTGGAGTCCTGGATATGATCACGGACATGACGAGGAGTCTCGAAATGGTCGAGACATAAAGAACGATATATTGGATGACTATATTCGGACACCGAATGAGTTCCGGGGGTCACCGGATATTTATCAGAGTACTGGGAGGTTATCGGAACCCCCGGGGGATCTAATGGGCAAACATGGGCCTTGTGGGAGAGAGAGGAGAGGGCCTAGGGATGGCCGACCCCCTCTTGGGAGTCCGAATTGGACAAGGAGGGGGGTGGCGCCCGCTCTTTCCTCCCTCTCTTCCTTTCCTTCCTTCCCCCTCTCCTATGATCCAGTAGGACTCTCTCTTTGGCGCGCCCTCCTCCTTGGCCGGCCGCCTCCCCCTAGCTCCTTTATATACGGGGGCAGGGGGCACCCCAAGACACACAAGTTGATCATTGATCTTTAGCCGTGTGCGATGCCCCCCTCCACCATAATCCACCTCGGTCATATCATAGCGGTGCTTAGGCGAAGCCCTGCGTCGGTAGCTTCACCAACACCATCATCACCCCGTCGTGCTGGCGGAACTCTCCCTCGAAGCTCTACTAGATCATGAGTTCGTGGGACGTCACCGAGCTGAACATCTGCAGATCACGGAGGTGCCATACGCTCGGTACTAGGAACGGTCGATCGTGAAGACGTACGACTACATCAATCGCGTTGTCATAACGCGTCCGCTATGGTCTACGAGGGTACGAGGACAACACTCTCCCCTCTCGTTGCTATGCATCACCATGATCTTGCATGTGCGTAGGATTTTTTTTGAAATTACTACGTTCCCCAACATCATGTGCTGACCCTTCCCACTCCAGCCAGCACATAGGTGAACTTCGGATCAAAGTCGACAGCAACAAGCACATTCTAGCTTATGTAGTGCTCCCCCTGTATGCTGCAACTTGTGACATGGAGACTCTGGCAATGACATGAGTACCTGATGAGCCACAAGTATAGGGGGTCTATCGTAGTCCTTTCGATAAGTTAGAGTGTCAAACCTAACAAGGAGCAGAAGGAGATGACAAGCGGTCAGCAAGGTATTCTCTGCAAGCACTAAATTTATCGGTAACAGATAATTATCTGATATGATAATTCGTAATGGGTAACAAGTAAAAAAAGTAAATAAGGTGCAGTAAGGTGGCCCACTCCTTTTTGTAGCAAAGGACAAGCCTGGACGAACTGTTATATAAAGCAAAGCGCTCCCGTGGACACATGGGAATTGTTGTCAAGTTAGTTTTCATCATGCTCATATGATTCACGTTCGTTACTTTGATAATTTGATATGTGGGTGGACCGATGCTTGGGTGCTGCCCTTCCTTGGACAAGCCTCCCACTTATGATTAACTCCTCTTGCAAGCATCCGCAACTATGAAAGAAGAATTAAGATAAATCTAACCATAGCATGAAACATATGGATCCAAATCCGCCCCTTGTGAAGCAACACATAAACTAGGGTTTAAGCTTCTGTCACTCTAGCAACCCATCATCTACTTATTACTTCCCAATGCCTTCCCCTATGCCCAAATAATGGTGAAGTGTCATGTAGTCGACATTCACATAACACCACTAGAGGAGATACAACATACATCTCATCAAAATATCGAACGAATACCAAATTCACATGATTACTTATAACAAGACTTCTCACATGTCCTCGGGAACAAACGTAACTACTCACAAAGCATATTCATGTTCATAATCAGAGGAGTATTAATTATCATTAAGGATCTGAACATATGATCTTGCATCGAATAAACCAACTAGCATCAACTACAAGGAGTAATCAACACTACTAGCAACCCACATTTACCAATCTGAGGTTTTGAGACAAAGATCGGATACAAGAGATGAACCAGAGTTTGAGAGGAGATGGTGCTAGTGAAGATGTTGATGGGGATTGACCCCCTCTCGATGAGAGGATTGTTGGTGATGATGATGGCTTCGATTTCCCCCTCCCAGAGGGAAGTTTCCCCGGCAGAATAGCTCCGGAGGAGCCCTAGATTGGTTCTGCCCAAGTTCTGCCTCGAGATGGTGGCGCTTAGTCCTGAAAGCTTCCTCCTTATTTTTTCCAGGTAAAAATACACCATGTAGCAGAAGATGGGCGTCGGGGGCCTGCCAGGTGCCCCACAAGGTAGGGGGCACGCCCAGGGGGTAGGGCGCGCCCTCCACCCTTGTGGATGACAGGTGGCCCCCCTCTGATACTTTCTTCGCCCAATATTTTTTATATATTCCAAAAATATTCTCTGTGAAATTTCAGGACTTTTGGAGTTGTGCAGAATAGGTCTCTAATATTTGCTCCTTTTCTAGCCTAGAATTCCAGCTGCTGGCATTCTCCCTCTTCATGTAAGCCTTATAAGATAAGAGAGAAAAGACATAAGTATTGTGATATAATGTGTAATAATAGCCCATTATGCAATAAATATAAATATAAAAGCATGATGCAAAATGGACGTATCAGTACCATCTATTGCCCCAATGTAATCCTGAAATGGCAATACAAGATTGTGTTAGTGCTCAACTTGAACCATCCAAGCATATCAAGCAATGAACTACATACTACTGCAGTGCTCACCTTGAAGTATGGATACCATCTTGGGCTTGTGCGAATCTTAGTAGGAGGCCGGCTAGTTGGTGACTTGATCATCTCTCCTCTGAGCTCCCTAACAGCATACAACCCTTGCGCGAATTACCTTGAGATGGTCTCCATTGACCTCCTGAACGTGTTCTGGATAACCCTGAACCTCTGGTTATGGCCAATAGTATGAAGGAACAAGGCGACTTGCTCTTCCACACTGGTGTGGATGCTATCTTCTAGCAGCCCCTTGGTCCTAAAGGTCTGAACAAGTCTGACGAATGGTGCTTTTTTTCATTCTAAGCATCCACAAAGCCTTTGTGTCGTTGTAGTTGTATATGTAGTTCAGATTGGCGATCCTCTCCTACTCCCGCATAAGCATTGGAGCATATCTGATGACAAGTCTCTTGCCACGACGAACAACTCTCTTGTGCATGAACATGACCCATGCCTAATCACAACTATCAATGCTCCTGCCTGAAGTACCAGTCGCATCCGCGTGTTCATAACCTAGTCCACATCGAGGTTGCGTTGAGCATTGGGGAAATCGATCCTACACCTTGCCTAACGGCCTAACAACGTACCTAACATAGGAGAGAGGAAGTGTTGCTTACCGACATTGGAGACGAGGACGACGAAGGGCCGGGGGGGGGCATGGCTGAGTCAAGGACGACCAGACGGTGGCCAAGTAGAAGAGCAGCAGTAGCTCCTACTGTCGGATCTGCCACCGCCGTCACCGTGTGCACAGATCTGAGTCGACGTCGCCGGTGGTGGTGAGGCTAGAGGAAGTGGCTGTCCTAGAGGTAGCGGTGACCGAGTAAATGGGTGGGGGAGGGGGGCATGAGTCTAGATTTGGCGCCATGCCGCTGCGCCCGATTTCCATCTCCCGTCATCTCCACTCGCTTTTTTTTGGAACGAAGGCTCAAGGGGAGCCCGACTTTGAATTAACAAAGCCATCAACCGGCCAGGATTACACAAGGCCACCAAGCAAGAGCGACCGAAAGATACAAGGGAGCTGACAGAGCAGTCTACAACGCAACGCACACTACTGCACACATAGAAATACACATGAAAACCTGCAAGTAATGTCGAAGCCCGCTGCACCTCGGCACCAAGAGCAAGGGAGCAGAGTAGCGAAGGGTCAGCCAAAGGCCTGCAAGAACTACGCGCAGCCGGATCGTGGGATTGGGATCCCAAAACCTGTCTACCAACGCCGAAGAAGACCCCAATCCTCTCGCCTAGGCTCGAAGGCGCCGCACCGTCGGGTCGTTGGGCGCTCACCCGAGAGCAAGAGCAGGTGCCGGTCGCAACCCAGAGCAGGCCTAACTCGCAGTCCTCACCACACCGGAGGCACACCATTAGCTGCGCTGCCACCTGCCCGGGCCACCGAGAACAGAAGGAAAACCACTGGGAGGATTGATGAAGAACAGACTGCAAAGACCCAAGGGCGAAGCTTAGGAAGCCTCGGCTTGGACTCGCCGCCGACGAGCTCTCTCCAACCTCGGCACCACTCATCCGGAGAACCAGACAACCCAAGGCGGCGCCTCCAAGGAGGGAACGACGTGCAGGACGCGGCCACCGCCCAACCCGAGACGAGTTTTGGGCTTTCACCCGGGATCTGGAACGGGGTGGATACGGGAGACCTCAGCGGTGCCTCGAAGGAGAGAAGGCGATGGGCGCACGCACCCTCACCGCCGTGGTCGGAGAACCGACCAAGGGTTTCCCCCGGACTCGAGATATGCCACTGGCACCCCGCCAAGACGGAACCGCAGCGAACGCTGCAGATCGGTTTCTGGCCGGAGGAGAGTGGAGAGGGGAGAAGCAGCTCGACCTTCAGATCTGGATCGAGCACAGCCGGAAGGTCGCGCCCGACCACCGCCCGCTGGATCCGCGCCGCCCGAGCGATCGGGGACGCCGCCGTCACATCGCGCGACGCCGCTTGCCGCGAGGCTGCGCCGCCTCGCCGTCGGGGCCACCGCCGAGTCCGGGTCTCGCGCAGAGACGCAGCGACGAGAGGCCTCGCCGCCACCTTCATCGGTGGCCGCCGGGGCTTGCCAGGCGTCCCTCAGGTGGCGGCGAGGGGAGGAGGTGTAGGGTGGGGCGGCGGCGGAAACCCTAATCGCTTCGGTCGCCACTGGGACGACAAGGAGAGCAGCGTGGAGGGCATCTTCTCCACTGCCGCCCTGCCCCCCACGCGAAGCACACGCCCTCAGCCTGACTCGCTAGAAACTGCCGACTACAGTTTCTAGCGAGCCAGTCTTAGGGCTGCTTTAAGCTTCGTGCGGATGCGAGCCAGTCCACTGCGTTCGCAACCAAACGCACATTTCGTGGCCCAACTGCGCTTGGTTGGGATTTTGTGAGCAACCAAACTCGCCCAAATGTATATACCTGGGCTCGTGTGCAACCACCACACACACAGTGATAGTACACAGCGGGCGCGATTTGTTAATCCGCGATACAGTACATCATAAACCTGTCGACATGTAACTGATGGATGGAGACCAGCCGACCCACCAGGCCACCACAGACTGTAGTACACGGATACACTCACTCGAGTTGTTGTGTTTTTTCCCGGCTAGTTGTCTAGCGATACTCTGTGTTTAGACTTTAGACAAGTAGCACGCGCCGCGCGCGTGCGATTTGTTAATCCAATGCTGTTGAATCGAATCCTGCCGAGACGCGACTGATGGATGCCGGCCGTCGACCCGAAGCTATCGAAGAGCACTGGAGCATGCGATCAATCCGATCGAATCAGTCAAGATGTGTCTGTCCTGCCCTAGCTCAAGACATCCATTCGTTCACCGGCTCCCGGACCGGTAGGTGCACCCGATCACCATGTGCACTGGGTCGTATTACCGCCGGATAGCCACAGGGAATGTGACGGGTGTCCGGTTGAATCTACCGCCGCATGGTGACGAGCAAGTGTGTGGGCTAGCTGCGGTGCAAGCAACGAGCGGCCATCGCGGTTCTGACGGCAACGTACCGGGCCTAGCTAAGCTATACTATCACTAATTAACTACTGGCTAGCTGTCGCATCGCGGCCTTGCGTTTTCTGAAAGCAAAATTTGAAAATGTAGAGGCGTAGAGCGATCCGATTTTCATCGTCGACAGAGACGCGGTGCAGCGGGTTATGTACTTATGTCTCGCTGCATGCGCCAAGAGCTAATTCTTTCGTGCACCCATACTTCCTGCCATGCACGCCGACCCCTCGACCTGGCGTAGAGGTGTATGTACAGCTCGTCCGGTATATATGGGAGTGACGAGAATCATAATTTATAGTGATCTCAGGCAAATGACCACCCCTCCCCCAATATTGCTAATTAAATATCATCTAGGGTGAGGCCATCCTTTGGATTACTACCGGGGCGAAGAAGTTGGGCACTATTATTGCCGGGAGAGTAACAACATGTTGTTTTTGGCTCGTGTAACTTAAACTCTATTCTTTCTTATTAAATATTCTCTCCGTTCCAAAATAGATGACCCAACTTTGTGCTAAAGTTAGTATAAAGTTGAGTTATCTATTTTGAAACGGAGGTAGTATATGAGGCAAATATTTTGCCTCCGTCGAAGAAGAATGATATAAACAAAAGGCAGAACGAGAGGACCCAGGAAGGAGATACACAGGATGCTTGCATCCACCAAAAGGGACAGCTCTTCCCTTCTGGAATCCTTATCACACAGAAGGAGATAGAAGTGTCTAGAAGATAGATAGGGCTGACATTGTCCAGGTCGAGCAGGTGCATCCGGAGGCATCTATGTTTGGCGTAGGAGATCACTGGCAGGCCTTGTTTACACCGAAGTGGTTAGGATATGCATCTTCTCAGAACAACGGTATAATGCATTTATTTTGAGAGGAACAGATCCGTACACAAGTACACACGATCAGATCATCAGAATAAGGATATGTTAGGGAGGTCACTGGCAAGTCTTGTTTACACCAAAGTGGTTAGGGACATGCATACCAACATGATTTTATTGATTCGGTAATGACCAATGAAGGAACAAAAATATCAAAGTAAGCAAAATTAATATGTATACGTATTAAAGATTTGGAATAGACACGAGAGCTACATCAAGATTCTTTAAAGTCTACATCAGTAGATCCATAATTCCCTTCTTGATATTTCTCTATGCAATAATAGATTTTTGTGACCTAGCTTATTGCCATCATAGTCGGACTCAAAAAAGTTTGACTACTCTATCTTTAGAATATCATAGTAGCTTTTGCCTTGATTAATCTATGAGGCAATTTTTTTGCCTCCATTTCAGAAAAGAAAAATGTTAGCAAACCAATTCGTCGGCTGTCAACCAAGCATATATGTTGGTAATACCGCATGTACTAGATAATACCCCGCGCGTTGCTGCGGGAATTGGTTGCAAGATATGTCAGTGATATTTGGTTGTACGAAACATGCATATTTAGATTTATAATATGAACTGTAGTTAAATAAAAATGGATATACATAATCATTTGATTATCGTACAATTGTACAATCATTATTGAATATAAGTTTTATAAAATGACTGATGTATTTTCCCATACATGAATGATTGAAATGGATGTTTTCCCATACATGGTTGCATATTGAGTTGGTATATTCACATGTTAAAAGAAATATAGGTAATGGTGGTCAACTATTTGAATCAGACACATGCGTTGTTACGGAGAATTTTTAGTGCATACCATGATAGTTTCTATAAAATACATGGGATGTGGTGATCTTACACACTCAAAAACGTGTGTAATAAGGTGAGAATAGATATGTATATAGGGTTGGATAAAATGCCTATCATCAATGACATATTTACAACAGTACTATATATTGTGCATTGCAGAAATCACGTAATGCATTGACAACTGAACAGTTACAAAACTTATATAATTTATTGAGTGCTCTGTCGCAATCATGCTTAATTCAATGGAATTTCTCACTTATAAAAATATTTCTCCCTCACGTGCTAAACTATTAACGCAATGGTCTAGTAACCCCAACGGCTGTGTGTAAAATTATTGAAACCATAACATCCGAGGCACAATATGGTGATATCGCTAGCTAGTCATTCTACCAGCAAAGAACCATTGGTAGTAAAGATGCTTTACATTCCAGTCGAGATGACCCTTTCACCTGCACATCTGATTCCTACCATGCTAGCTTGACAGCTTGAACATCACAGCAAAATTTTATGCGGGTATACCTAATGGACTTACACGGAACTTGAGCCTCAGACCAATGAGCTACTCCCGCAGTAGAATACCACTACAATAGTATTACCATAATTTACATTATGCCCAATAATTTAGCTGAAAAATTTATCATGCTCATAGAGATTTTCTTAGGTGAGACCATGGAGATCTTTTACCTACCTCGTGATGTGTAGCGAATTCAACATGCCTTTGATTTCTGTATTGTGATAGGATGGGAGTAATACAACGATCCATCTGTAACATTACCATAGAGATCTTTTATAGGCGCTAACGCCGATAGGGCAGCTACCTCTACACTTTTACAAAGTAAATACATCGGACATCTTCAGCAATGCACAATATGTGCAAATGTGAACCCAAAAGATAATGAAAGAATATAATTTGTATCAGTTGGATGATGATATTGTCTTCATGAATGGTCTGGTAACATGGTTAATAAAACTTTATGTTATGCGCATAAACACAATGCATCAGGGAAAAATAGACCATCGATAGCATGTTTGCAGTCCATAATTAATCTGGGATCTCCAGTGTACCTGCATAATCATTACAACAGTATCTTTTCTGCGTAGCTGACTGCATTATAGATGTCGTGAAACCTGTTGCCATAATAGTGCTCCTTCTCCTGACCAAGCCGATGCTTCAACCGGGCTGTTAGCCTGTTACTACTGCTAGACACATCATGCAGTGCGATTCGTCGGATGGCGACAGACTGCATGAGCATCATATTGAAAATACAAATTAAGCAAACCAACTACCAATAGAGAGAAAAAATAGTTTGCTTTAGAATCATAACCCCCATACGTCTTTTATTTGTCATCTTGTGAATCACACAACCTAAATTTTATGAAATTTAAGTGAGCTTATGACACCAGCTGGGAATTCTTGAGTGTGACTAAGCAAATAAAATGCGCAAAAGTAGCACATGAATGTCAAGAAACATGAATCTTTGTCTCAAGGAGCCATAATTATCATATTTTCAGTTCTCGGAAAATAAATACTTAATTTTTGGAACATTATTGTCAATTTTTGGGATTCCAGCGAAGAAAGGAAGCGAGCCATGATGATTACCGGTAAAACATGTATATGACTTGCCTTAGAAATATGAACTTCTATATACCATCACACCGTTGCATGTGTGGGATGTAATCTTCAGGAAGAAAAGGAAAATTAGAAAATGGTTCAGAATTAGACAACACTAAGTATCACGCCACTTCATAATTGGTTGAATTACCTGCAGGTAGCATGTGATGTTTTATAACCTTTCAAGCGGAAGCATGAAGAAAGAGACATCATTGCAAAATTTCAGCAACTACTTTTTTCTTGGCAGGGGTTTCAGTGACTTCAGTGAGCCTTTTTTGTGTACATACATCAAGATCTCTAGCAAAAATATATTGAAACGCATAGATGTTACTTAAAAAAATGAATGAAACAATCAAATATATGCGCAATGTTATCAGAATTAGTCAAATCTAGTAGCTGCATAACATTTTAGCACATCAAAAGAGAATGCGTAGTGCTGGAAAACACCAAAATTATGCTGTGAAAACCAATAGCTACATCACCATAAATATACTACAAAGAGGAGCGCGGAATCAATGGAGGCGATGGTATCCACAAAAAAGTCAGGAACCCATCGCACCGGCAGTAGCGTCTATCTCTCTGTCGGCAACCATGAGACCATGGCCAAGTAAGGAGCAGGAGGCGGCCCCGACTGGAACGGCCTGCTCAAGTGGAGCCTCGCCCACGGCGGCGTCTACACCAACCGGCCGCGCGCACTCAGGTCCGCCCGCCCAGATCCCAACACTGGCGGCGGTTACCATGGTTAATGGACGTGAGAGCACCGGAAAGGGATGTACCTACATGAATCATGGACTGGGGATTAGAAGCGTTGTATTGAGAGAGAGAGAGAGAGAGAGAGAGAGAGAGAGAGAGATCCGTCTCTGCAAAAGGAGCTCCAATCTATCCCCATGGACGCCTCCCAACATTCGCCAATCGTCTGCTGCGCTCACCCCGGTTCGTTCCTACTACGGGAGAGAGAGAGAGAGAGAGAGAGAGAGAGAGATAGATCGTGAAGACAGGGGATAAAAAGGGCCGAGAAGGGGAAGAGACCGGGAAGAGGAGAAGATCGTGTATTTCCGTTGAATAAAAAGAAGTAAGCTGAATTAAAAAATCTGCAAAAAAAATCCCCGGGGGAAGATGGCTGTTCGGATGGAAATTATATTTGCTGAAGATGAGAAGAAAACGTCCGCACGTATCCATGCCCTTTGGCTTCGGAGCTAATCCAGTACGTAAGGGCGTGCGGGATGGGGAAAGATTGGGTTGGAAAAAGAAACAATTTTTGTTTTTTAGGCGGGGTGAGAAAAGTGATTGGTTGATTTTGCAAACTGATTGATGATGTGGCATAGAGATGATGTGGATAGTGTGCATGTTAAGAGAATAGGTAGAAGTGGGAAGCAACTTTTTAAGAATGTTAGATGTGTGTGCTTGGTTCTTCATGGAATCATGGGTATCAACGCATGTAATGCCATTATTATCAACTTTTATCACCTTTCAGTCAATCAGCGTCCAAATGGATACAACCAAAATTGTTGTGTATATTGCTAGTCCGCTAAAAGAATACCCAGATTGCTCTATATATTCCTCGCGTATTTGCAAGCATCATTGCACTAACTAGATGATATCCTCCACGTTGCTATGAAAATTCTACTATGCTGCATGCATGCAATATGCACGTAACAGGCAACTAGCGCACGATCGAGACAATACACGGCAACAGCATGGTATCCATGATATGCTTGACACGCACTGCCACGTCTCGAGTAAAAAAGAAAAGACAAGATGGAACAGAACGAAGTGTCACCCACTCCTAGAGAGGGATAGACTAAGAAAATAAGACAGCGCGACGCGTCTCGCTCGCATCTTTCACCTAGGGGTTGTTTGGTTCTAGGCCTAGTAGTGCCACACTTTGCCATACAATGTTGCCAAATTGCCTAAGGTTAGTTGTTCAAAATGAAAACCACAAGTTGGCAAGCCTAAGAAAATCTTGCCATACTTGTTGTGTGTATGTAATGTGGGACCATAGTGTGACTTGCCTAAGATGTGGCTTGAACCAAACACACACCTAAGTTAGTCAAATTTGCCTAATCTTAGATGCGACAAGCTTTGGCAAACTTAGTCTCAAACCAAACAACCCGTAGTACCTACTAATCCACAGCTGATGATGACTCATGACTAGCCACATGCAGCGAGCACAGTCGTGTCACTTGTCTTTTTACTGAGAGGAGTCGTATCACTTGTCGACGGTGGTTCGATTGCACGTGAGCGCCGAAACAATGGCATCTCTGAATCTGCACTTATTTCTCCGAAGAGAAATGAACAGCGGGCTACGCCTTGATGCTAGTATGCTTCTAGTATTACGGTCGACGTCGTACTGCACCGAAACCAATTATTTGATCACGGCATCAGCTTCAGCTAAATGACAGGCTGAGGAGAGAGATTACGTAAGAATATGGAATATTTCTAGGCAAGATACGGTCTCGTCACGCCAAGCTACCGCACGCACACTTACCGGATGTCCCCGAAGAGACCGCGTGAACATATATTTAGCTAAATACAGCGACTGAGAAGACGGCCCCCTTAGATTAATCGAGTCTGGAAGCAACAGGTGGGGCGGCTAATGGGCTAGCCCCGGATCATTTTGTCCACGTCCGCGTGCTCTCATGTAGTTATCCTAGTACGTACTACTTTTCACGTCGGCAATGCATGTTCCCACTTTATTAATTATTCATGAAGATCTTACAAATTAATACATCAATCAGTCTAAAGCCACCATCTCGGCATCATCTGTCGTTACTTCTATCCATTTGATGAAGGGGTGCCGAAAGTCCGAGCCGAATACCAAACAGACCTCGCACCAAAGCCTAATATCTGGGGCACACACCGATCCAACGCAGTCCAAGAGGCGGTCGTTGCCATCTTCCACCGATCCATCTTCAGAACAGGAATCGACGCATCGACTTTGCCAAGCCTGTCATCGATGCCACCACGACACCAGACAATGTTGTCCTCCTGCGCGAGTCCGTCAACCCGCATCAGACACCGAGACTCCACTGTGCCATACCGCCGTAATCCATCCGTCGTCGATGCGGAAGATGAAACCCCGCTCCACCATTGGGCCCTTCCAGTCAGCACCTGCTCCAAAAAGATGCCCCTAGGAGGAAGAACGACATCGAAGATGCCATCATCATCCGATCCGGGAAGACCCAGATCTAGGATTTCCCCCAAAGCATCCTGAGCGTGGTGCCGCGACCTGCAACAACTATGCCTCGAGATGGGAATGGCATGAGAGACACCGCCATTGTCCGCCATGACCGTAGTCGGCGCGATTTTCACCGGAAGTCACGTCCCCCCGATCTCGCAGATGAATGGAACCATACGGGGCCTCGCCGCCCCTCGCCGGTCCCTCCTCGTGCCACCGGCCGGCTGAGGCCACACAACGATGGATCTGGGCAGGACTCCAAATTCGTAGCCACTGTTGCCACCTTTATGGACCGAGAGCAATCACCCTCTGAAAGGAGCGACGCCACCGCCACCACCCATCTGGTGAAACACTCCGCGCAGTAAGGGCGCTGCCCTAACTGCCACTCCCGATCTCCCCGTGTGAAGCGCCCCGTCCGCCTCGCGGGAGAACCGCCGCACCCACCCGCCCAGGAGCCTATGGCGCCGGGCCCGCTGATACGTTTCCAACGTATCTGTAATTTTTTATTGTTCCATGCTGTTATATTATCATTCTTTGATGTTTTACAATCATTTTATAGAAAATTTATATCATTTTTTGGGACTAACCTATTGACATAGTGCCCACTGCTAGTTGTTGTTTTTTGCTTGTTTGTACTTCGCAGAAAATCAATACCAAACGGAGTCCAAACGCAGCGAAACTTTTTGGAGATTTTTTTGGGACCACAAGACACAAGTTGGGCCAGGAAGTACCAGAGGGGGCTCCAAGGGGAGCACAACCCACCTAGGCGCGCCTGGGGGCCCAGGCGCGCCCTGGTGGGTTGTGCCCACCTCGGCGGCCTCCCGCACCGCCTCTTTGCTCTATAAATACCCCAATATTCCAAAAACATAGGGGAGTCGACGAAACACAATTTCAGCGGCCGCAAGTTCCAGAAACCACAGATCCAATCTAGACACCATCACGGAGGGGTTCATCATCCTCATTGGTGCCTCGCCAATGATGCGTGAGTAGTTCATTGTAGACCTACGGGTTCGTAGTTATAGCTAGATGGCTTCCTCTCTCTTTTTTGATTCTCAATACAATGGTCTCTTGGAGATCTATTTGATATAACTCTTTTTGGAATGTGTTTATTGGGATCCGATGAACTTTGAGTTTATGATCAGATCTATTTTTTCCATGAATGTTATTTGAGTTTCTTTGATCTCTTATATGCATGATTGCTTATAGCCTCGTATTTCTTCTTCGAATCTTTGGTTTAGTTAGGCCAACTAGATCGATTTTTCTTGCCATGCTAAGTGGTGCTTTGTGATAGGTTCGATCTTACGGTGCTCAATCCCAGTGATAAAAGGAGAAATGACACGTATGTATCATTGCTATTATGGATAACAAGATGTTGTCTATTCCTACATGAATAGATCTTGTCTATATCATGTCATCGTTCTTATTGCATTACTCCGGTTTTCCATGAACTTAATACACTAGATGCATGCTGGATAGGGGTCGATGTGTGGAGTAATAGTAGTAGATGCAGGCAGGAGTCGGTCTACTAATCTTGGACGTGATGCCTATATAATGATCATTGCCTGGATATCATCATAATTATTTGAAGTTCTATCAATTGCTCAACAATAATTTGTTTACCCGCTGTATGCTATTTTTCTCGAGAGAAGCCACTAGTGAAATCTATGCCCCCCGGGTCTCTTCTTTATCATATTTGCCTTTGAGATCTATTTTTATTCGCTTTTATTTCCAGATCTATTAATCAAAAACCCCAAAAATATCTTGCTGCAATGTTTATTTATTTATTTTATATCGCATTCCCGCGTGATCTATTTATCGAATCTACTGCAATTTTATCTATCTTTTTACCTGGGAGGGATTGACAGCCCCTCTTTTACGTCGGGTTGCAAGTATTTATTCTTTGTGTGCAGGTACCGTTTACGTACTGTTGCGTGGTTCTCCTACTGGTTCGATAACCTTGGTCTCATCACTGAGGGAAATACCTACCATAGTTGTGCTACATCATCTCTTCCTCTTTGAGGAAATACCAACGTAGTTCAAGCCGCATCAAAAGGAATTTCTAGCGCCGTTGTCGGGGAGGATCAAGTCAAGTCTCCCGACAACTCGCCAATTCTTGGCGCCGTTGCCGGGGAGACATCATCAACATCTACCAGGTTCCTAATCACAAATATCATCTCCTTACAATTTACATTAGTTGTCATTTGCCTCTCGTTTTCATCTGCCCCACTTCACAAAAAATTGCCTTTTTATTCGCCCTCTTTTTCGTTGGCCGTTTTTTTGTCAGATCTGTTTTCGTGTGCAATCTCGTTTATCACTTTCTGTCGGTATGGATAGTTCTTCCTCTATTGCGTCCACCCCCGAGAACGAGGTTATTAATTTCAAACAAAGGGGAGGGGAGAATTTAAAATATGCTTGGTATAGGATTTGCAATGCTCATAATAGATCTATTCGTAAGCAATCTACCGTTGTTCTTCTTTGCTGTTTTTATGTGGGCATCACCACTTGGTATAGATTCTTCCTTGATACGATTACCAGTGGAAATTTCTTGATGTGTCCTTCTCTAGATGATTTTAATGCTATGGGGAATTTAGTGGGTTCACCACCTCTTATGGTAAATGAAACAACTTTAACTCTCGAACATGCTATTGAAAAGAAAATGCTCACTGAAGAAAATATCGAAAAATTAGATAAAATGATGCACAATCTTGCTAATAGAATCGGGTCAAAAGCGGGAGATGCTCTTAAAGTACTAAAAGAAAAAGAACTCTCATACAACGAAGGAATAGAGGAGAGTCCCGCTAGAATTGATAAGTTGGAGGAAATTTTTAGTAACTTAAGCATGACTTTTTCCTCTGCTAAAACTATTGAAAAAAATCCAGTGAAAATTGGCAAGATTACTCAAGTCCTAAAAATAAAGGTGCAACTTCTAATAGTAACAAAGAAGATCTTAAGATGATTAGTATTCACCCGCATTTTGTTGAAGTTATAAGAGACCCTACGTGCAAAAATGAATTCCTCAAACTTGTTCCTAGGAGTATTGTTATTGAAAATGTGTATGCTAAATTCTTGAAGAATTCTAAGTGCTTGATTGAGGAGTTGGAAACTAAACATGACAACACTTAGATCTATGATTTATGCCTAGCTAGGGGCGTAAAATGATAGCGCTTGTTGGAAGGCAACCCAATGAATAAAATTTATTTTTGTCTCTTTATTTCTATTATTGAGTGTTTGCACAATTATGCTATTGTTATGATTGTGTTTTTTTATGTTTTAATTAGTGTTTGTGCCAAGCAAAGCCTTTGGGATAATGTTGGGTGATAGTTGCTTTGATCTTGTTGAAAAGCAGAAACTTTGTGCGCTAGTCATAGAATTTTTAAAAATCATAGAAGTGTGATAAAACTTTGAATTGTTTATAAAAGATTTATCTAAAAATGATTACATCTTCCTAATTTGTCAGAATTTTTGGAGTTATAGAAGTATACGAAGTTTTCAGATTGCTTCATACTATTCTGTTTTTGACAGATTCTATTTTCTTTATGTTGTGTGCTTATTTTGATGAATCTATGGACTCTATCGGGGGGTATGAGCCATAGCAAAGTTGGAATACAGTAGATATAATGCAAGAATAAAATATGAATGGGTTTGCAACAGTAGTTAGAGTAGCGATTTTCTTTGTTATACTAATGGATCTCCCGAAGGTTTTTTTGAGTTTTGTATGATTGAAGTTTTCAAGTTTTGGGTGAGATCACAATGGATGAAGGAATAAGGAGTAAGAACAGCCTAAGCTTGGGGATGCTCCATGGCGCCCCAAGCTATTATCTAAAAGAGAAGCAAGCAATAAGCTTGGGGTGCCCGAGTGGCATCCCCTCTTTCTTCTAACGACCATCGGTATTTTACTTGGAGCTATATTTTTATTCGTCACATTTCATGAGTTTTGCTTGGAGCGTCTTGTATGATACGAGTCTTTGCTTGTTTTGCTTTTTATTTTGTGCCATCTATCCTTGCTGGACAAACCTATTTGAGAGAGCCAAAATTATGCTATGACTTGTTAGAATTTCTCTCTATGCTTCACTTAAAAAAATTGAGCTATGGAATTGCTCTAGTGCTTCAATTATATCTTTTTGAGCACGGTGTGCTTTAGTATTTTGAGGAAATTCTCTCATGCTTAACTTAGATTTATTTAAGAGATAGTAAATTTTTAAGAAATTCTCTCTTGCTCCACTTAAAATATTTTGAGAGAAGAAAAATTTAATGCTCATGTTCTTCACTTAAATTTGTCTGAGCTATTAAAATCAACTTATTGAACTAGTTCCAAAGTGATAGATATTCAAGAGGGGTATAATAAAAACTTTCATGAAGATCACTGGACAAAATAAACTTGGTTCTGTAATAGTTTTGCGGTATGAGGATATAATATATGAGTCATGTTGATGAGTAATTATGCTTTAGTAAGAATATTGGTGTTAAGGTTTGTGATTCCCTATGCAAGCACGAAAGTCAATAGTTATGCAATGAAATTACATCCTACTTACGGTGCATTATTTGGTGTTAGTTATGCATAATGCTCGATTATGAGATTTTTCGTTTCTTGGTTGGATGCTTCTCAATCTTTTGCTAGCCTTCACTTGTACTAACTAAGATTACTACTTGTGCATCCAAAATCCTTAAACTAGTTTTTCCATATGAGTCCACTATCCTTGCCTATATGCAGTATTCTTTTGCCGTTCTAAGCAAATTTGTATGTTCCATCTCTAATCTTCAAAATAAATTTCCTTCTTGTGTGCTCGTACCGCCCATGAAACGGTAGGGGGTGGCTGATATTTTTCCATGCTAGTTGTGTTATTCTCAGGATGAAGTGTTTAATCACTTGCCATTGCACGAGAGTACGACAAAGGTATTAGGGATGCCCAGTACCAAAATTAAAAAATAAATTTACTTTATGTTTTCAAATAATAAATTCCTTAGAAAAGTGTTGGTATGGACGGCACCCGTGGATTCGGCTAGCCGTGGAATGTGAAAGTATGGTGGAAAAAGGAATAAACTTTATTTTCTATTTGGGAACCGCTTATGATATATCTAGCATGGAAAGTATTCAGAACTACTTGATCGATTTTGTTGAGAGGAAAAGCATGCTACCCAAAATATTTTATCTCTATCTTTTTCACTTTGAGATTTGGCACCTCTACAAATCCCTACTTCCCTCTGCGAAGGGCCTTTCTATTTACTTTATGCAATTTTTACTTTTATTTGAGTCTCCATATTCTCTTATAAAGAACCAACTAAGGGGCACTATGATCGTACTTGAGCATTGGGTGTAACTAATATGCGAGTGTGTTTCATGAATGGATCAAAGGTTGAGCATAATGGGCTAGGAATAACTTGCTTTAGTGTTAATATTTTTAAAGACATGGTTGCTTGTTGATATGCTTGAGTACTGAAATCTTCATGTCAAAACTAGACTATTGCTTTGAATCATATAAAAGTCCAAATGGCCATGCTACAAAGAAAATATTATGTGATGAACATGTTAGGCAGCATTCGAGGCCGAGCAGGAATTAAGCTTGGGGATGCTGATACGTCTCCAACATATCTATAATTTTTTATTGTTCCATGCTGTTATATTATCATTCTTGAATGTTTTACAATCATTTTATAGCAACTTTATATCTTTTTTTGGGACTAACCTATTGGCAGAGTGCCCAGTGCCAGTTGCTGTTTTTTGCTTGTTTTTTACTTCATAGAAAATCAATACCAAACGGAGTCCAAATGCAGCAAAACTTTTTGGAGATCTTTTGGGACAAGAAGACACAAGTTGGGACAAGGAAGTACCAGAGGGGGCTTCGAGGCGAGCACAACCCACCTGGGCGCGCCTGGGGGCCCATGCGCGCACTGGTCGGTTGTGCCCACCTCAGCCGCCTCCCACACCGCCTCTTTGCTGTATAAAACCCCAATATTCCAAAAGCCCTAGGGGAGTCGACGAATTACAATTCCAGCCGTCCAGAAACCACAGATCCAATCTAGACACCATCACGGAGGGGTTCATCATCCTCATTGGTGGCTCTCCGATGATGCGTCAGTAGTTCATTATAGACCTGCGGGTCCGTGGTTAGTAGCTAGATGGCTTCCTCTATCTCTTTTGATTCTCAATACAATGGTCTCTTGGAGATCTATTTTATGTAACCCTTTTTGCGGTGTGTCTGTTGGGATCCGATGAAATTTCAGTTTATGATCAGATCAACTTTTATCCGTGAAAGTTATTTGAGTTTCTTTGATCTCTTATATGCATGATTGCTTATAGCCTCGTATTTCTTCTTCGAATCTTTGGTTTAGTTAGGCCGACTAGATCGATAACTCTTGCCATGGGAAGAGGTGCTTTGTGGTGGGTTCGATCTTATGGTGCTCAATCCCGGTGACAGAAGGGGAAATGACACGTATATATCGTTGCTATTAAGGATAAGAAGATGGGGTCTATTGCTACATGAATAGATCTTGTCTACATCATGTCATCGTTCTTATTGCATTACTCCGGTTTTCCATGTACTTAATACACTAGATGCATGCTGGATAGCGGCCGATGTGTGGAGTAATAGTAGTAGATGCAGGCAGGAATTGGTCTACTAATCTTGGACATGATGCCTATATAATGATCATTGCCTGGATATCGTCATAATTATTTGAAGTTCTATAAATTTCCCAATAGAAATTTGTTTACCCGCCATATGCTATTTTTCTCGAGAGAAGCCATTAGTGAAATCTACGGCCCCCGGGTCTCTTCTTTATTATATTTGCCTTCGAGATTTATTTTTATTCGGTTTTATTTTCAGATTATTAATCCAAAAACCAAAAATATCTTGCTGCAATTCTTTTATTATTTATTTTATCTCGCGTTCCCGTGAGATCTATTTATCCAATCTACTACAATTTTATCTATCTTTTTACCAGGGAGGGATTGATAACCCCTCTTTTACGTCGGGTTGGAAATATTTGTTCTTTGTGTGCTGGTACAATTTACATAGTGTTGCGTGGTGCTCCCACTGGTTTGATAACCTTGGTCTCATCACTGAGGGAAATACCTACCGTAGTTGTGCTGCATCATCCCTTCCTCTTTGGAAAATACCGACGTAGTTCAAGCCGCATCACCTGCCGCCACCATGGCCCTAGCCGGCGGCAACGGCGGCCGGGGAGGGGTCGAGAGAGTCTAGCGTCTAGGATTTGGGAGCCCCTGGCATCGCCCGAGGGTATGAGACGCAAGGGGGTAAAAATGTAGTTTCATAGTATATGTATTTGGTATTGTATATGTTGATATTTTTTTATTATAAATTCGATCTAACTTCGCAATGTTTGACTTGACGGAAATCTAATACGCGGAATAGAAAGGAACGGGGGGAGTACATAAGGTTAACTCAACAGGCGGTCTCAAATGGACACAAAATGTGTCAATTTTTTGTCTTTTTCGGTGGCCAGCGGATAGCAAATATATATCCATCCATGTCCGCCGGCTCGCCAGTGCAACCAACGCGTGCGAGGTATTTCAGATTTTTTTTCCTTTTTGGTTTAAAGTATATATATAATCCTTTAATTAAACTAAAAAATATAACTAAAAATTAAATAAATCCTACATCTAACTACGGTGGCCGAAGGAGCACACACGTGCTATGGAGCTGGTGCCCACTACTCGTCCTCATAGCCGACGAGGTCGGTATAGGTTGGAGGGACGATGGCTACTCAGGTGGCGGTGGCCCTACTGTTGGCGCATGCATTGGTGTAGATGGTGCCTCCTACTGCTCGACCTCATACTCTTCCCGGCGCTCCTCCTTCGGCTTTTGGCGTTGCTAGAAACGTAGAAGTCAAAGTCCACGTCTGTCCCACTAGTCCATGTAGTGGCTACGGCTCGAGCGCGTAGGGGCGGTTGACCCCACCGATACATGGAGCACGAAAGTCCATTTTCTCGAGGGGGATGGAGTTATCTGCTATAAAATGGGGCTACAACAAAGAGGCAAAAGTTTCTAGATACATGGGTCCTCTGTAACACCCAGGTGTAATGATGCTACAGTAATCCATGAGATCAAGCTAATCATTTTGCTATAACAGTGCTTAGTCACTTTGATCAATATTCCATTTCAAATTCCAGTTGAATTCAATTTCAAATGCTGAGTGAAATTTGAAATTGCTCAAACATGAAAACTAAAATGTTCATCTTGTGCAAAATAATGCATAATTAATATTGGTGGTGAAGCAACATTATTGCAAAGTGCTTAACTGGCCTAAACTATTTGAAATTGAAGTTTAAAAAGATAAAAAGAAAACTAAAAGAAAAAAGGAGGTGAGAGAGAGAGAGAGAGAGAGAGAGAGAAAAGGCCCCTGACCCCCCTGGGCCTAACCCCGGGATAACCTTAATAGGCCATGTGGCCCACTCCCCCTCCACTGTCGTCTCCCACCTCCCACTGTTCGACCGAGCGGGCGCCTCGGGCACCTCTCCCACTCACCTCACCACTTGGCCCAGTCCGCCTCTCCCTCTCCCCACCAATTTCCTCCTCGCCTCCCTCCTCATTCCCCGTCCACCTCCAAGCGCAGTCGCCGTCGCCCTCCGTCGTGGTCGCGGCCACCGACGGCCCGCCGCCACGACCTCGACGGTGAGCTCGCTGGGTCGACTCCTTCATTGGCGCCCGCTAGGCTGGAAGCACCGCCGCCGCCGTTCGTTCTCGTCCCCATCTCCGGCCACCACGACGCCGCCGTCGTCGATTCGGCCTTCCCCTACGCTCCTAACCTGTCGAGGGCTTTTCTTAGCCGCTACGTGAGCACCACCCTCTGCCCCTCCTACTCCCCTGTCATTTCCCGTGCCCGTAGGCCATCGTTGCCGCCGTGGACGAACTCATCGCCGCTGCCGAGCCTCTCCCTCTCGGCTGGCCGAGCTTGCTTTCGAGCACGGCTTCGTGCCCGTAGTGCTGCCAGGAGGCCTGCCAGCCGTGCGCGCCTCCTCCCGTGCCTCCTAGCGCGATCCCCATCCTCGCCCTAAGAACCGCCGCCGCCGCCTTCGCTCGTCGTCGGCGAAGCTTCGGCCACCCCCGAGTCCAACCGGTCACACCACTCGATGCACGTGACACTGGCCGTTCGATTGCAGCAAACCGCGCCCAAAACGGGCCGTCGAACATGAAATCGGAGCTCGCCAGAGCTCCCTGCCGCGTCTGGCGCTCGCCGGAGCATTTTTCGGCACCGGCGTCCGATGTGGCGGAGCCAGGGCCCGCCCAGTGACACTGACTAGTGGGCCCCTGACCCGCGTTGACTTTGTTGACCTGGTCAGCGTCACTGATGTGGCGCTACAGCCACTGACTAGTGGCCCCCACTCGTTGATTAAACTAATCAAACGACATTTATTTAAAACCTAAACTAATTAGTTAATTAGTCACTGACTAATGGGGCCCACACCCCTAACTACCTCTATTAGATTAGTTAAACCCTCTGTTAGACCCAGAGAGGCTGACAGGTGGGTCCCACCTGTCAGTTGACCCAGCCAGCAGCCCAGCCGACGGCTGACGCATTGCTAACGTCGATCATGCTGATACAGTAATCCTTTTATGTTAATATTAATAATTCCAGAATTTTGTTTGAACTTTGAAAATTCATAGAAATTAAACCGTAGCTCAGATGAAAATGTTTTCTACATGAAAGTTGCTCAGAAAAATCCAATGAATCCAAATATGCAATCCTTTCATCTGTCACACGCCTCTAGCATTGCGAACACAATTAGGAGATGATGCAACACAATTAGGTGAAATGACATTTCAAGATGCAACACAATTAGGTGAAATGACATTTCAAGATTCTCAGGAAATGATCTATGGGAGTGAGTATCGACACAAGAGTTCATCATTTAAACCAAGGAGATGATGACGGGGTAGCTGATGGAGTCAACGACACTTCATCGAGATTTCCTACAAGATGGATTTCCACAATTATGTGAACATGGGGATAACATTTGTCATATCAAATGATATAATGGGGTATGCTCGAGGAAAACATACACAATTAAACATTGGTTGAAAGGTGCGCCCGAAATATGGGTCGGGTCGCACGACCAATGTCAGAATGGTGATTCAATAATCAATAGTCCAAGAACGAACGGCCGACCATTAACTTCAAAGCAATAGGGTTGCTAGGAGGGCAGAATTCAAACAAAGATTGTTCACTTGTTGGTACACCGGTTGGAATCAACACGAGGACCAAGAAAGAATGGTGAGGGTGATAAGTATCACCATACCAAGAATTCTTAAGAGGTGGTGAATTTCTCATGACATTCTTGACAAGATAGCTGGTAATACTCCAATGGTAAAGAAGAACAATTGTTGGATAACACGGAACTCAAGGTATAACACAAAACTCAATCAAGTTTGTGTTGGAGGAAGTAAAAGAAAGTGGTCGATGATCGGACAACTCATCGAGGGCAAGGATGGCATTTCTCTTCAGGAATCCGGTTGATATCCTGAAGAGCCCATAAGGTTGATGATGATCACGACACAATTGTCGAGAGATTTCATGCAGATGTAATCAATCGCATTTACATCAAGTCAAAGAAATGATGAAGCAAAGAGGTTATTGGAACCACAGTTACGACACAAAGTCGAACTCAAGCTTGTTGTTTAAGGTGAAAGGGTATGATGAGAAAAATTGACGTAAGCTTAGCTATCGTCGCAAATTGGTGCTCCGAGAATAAGGACCAGGTAGCATAGTTAGAATCATCATGACGGTGATATAGCCAAATAGGCTAGGAATGGCGTGATCGGTACAAACTCGTACTTATAGAAGCTTAATGAAGAGTTGTTGAACCGTAGTGCGGACTCGGTTCAGTTATCGGTGTCTTTGAGTGTTTAATAACTCAGAGCCCGTGAAAAGTTGGATTCAGCGGGAAGGTAGCACTTGATGAAGAGCTCATAAGAAGTTATGCAGTTCCATGATAATCTCGAGATACCAAGGGGTAATACTCGACGACAGATCAAAGTAGAGGTTGGACTAGGTAATGCTCTGCGAAGACAAGTACTCTAACTTGTCCGAGAAATAGAATCAAGGAGAACAAACATGGTCGGAACCATGATTGCAAAGGATCAATTCACAAATACCGATGATAGTTATCAAGGAAATAGCTATTATTACAAGAAGCTTCCATGATAGGATCTACATCGTGTCCATGGGCATGAACACAAAGTTCAAGGTCAACTCCCACTTCTTCAATGTATAACCTTCCATTCACTTCTCGCCTTGATAAAGGCATTAATGTTGAAAGTTTTACCTGGTGAAATACCAGATAAGTATGACCTGTGAAAACTTTCTGGTTTGCACAAATTAGGGAAGACATTGGTTCAACCCATCGGGGCTTCTTAGGAACATATACCACGACTTAGGAGTAAATAATACAAGCTCGAAAGTAGAGCATTGTTCAAAAGCAGATGATACAATTTACCAAAGGCTTTATATACCCATGGAAAGGCTCACAAGGTTATTCAATATGAAGGACACGGTCGGATAAAATCCATCAAAGGAACCGATGGTCCACAAGGGATCTGATGTGAGCATCGGTACTCAACCAGAGGAAGAAGAGTGCAAGTAGATCTGATTATATAAACAACTGACTAACTCAATTGTCAAATGCAAAGGAATTATGATTTCCAAATCAAGAGATCAGGAGCAAATGCTCTGATCAAGGATGGATAAGTTGAATAGACTCAGGGTACAATCGATGGCAACTGATTGGCGAGAACCAGCCCATGTTCGAAAGACGCGTCGAGCCGAAAGGTAATTTATCAGATCAACTGATGATTGCGTGCATTCGCACACATATAGAATCAACGGGCTTAAATGATAGTGACAAAGAATGCCAATAAGATTACTAGACTTATGGGATTAACCATAATGCAAGCAAGCAAGAATTTCAAGAGTGATAGGCTACTCAGGATTTTCGGAAGTTCGAATATTATTTTGAAGAACTTAGTGAAACACACCAACAACTAGGGATGGGCGGATACTCGGTAAGTGCGAGAAATTTTTCTTAGGGGTATTCAGGTGGCAAAGAACTGCAAGGCAGTAGGCACAAAATATTCTCAGGGTATCTTGTAAATAAAAGATCGACTGGGAATAAAAGTAAGCACGACATGTGTAAGTATTTATTCATAGGGATATTTCGGTGGAAGGGAATTGCAAAAGCAACGGGCACAAGGTCTCAAGAGAAAATCGGAGAGTATCTTCGAAATCTTCTGGTGCAGCCGGCGATCATCTGGACTGAAGGGGCCCTCCGGAAGAAAGTATTATCGAGAACCTAGAGTCCGAGTTAATAAAATCGTTTAACCCGAATAGAAGAGATGTCAGAGTCCCGAGTATAGGTCGAGGAATAAAAGATCCTACTACCACCCAATGGCGACGCAGCCCGTAAGACACACAGCCATGTTAGGAAAAGTTTTTGCAACGCCTAGACTCGACTTAGGCCAAGGAGTGTGGAAGGGGATTCCACAGCAATGGCTCGATACCAACTTCAGACGCCCCGATTTAATCAGACACTAATCATGCACGCAAACGTGTAATGATCAAGATCAAGGACTCACGGAAGATATCACAACACAACTCTAAAAGTAAAATAAGTCATACAAGCATCATAATACAAGCCAGGGGCCTCGAGGGCTCGAATACAAGTGCTCGATCATAGACGAGTCAGCGGAAGCAACAATATCTGAGTACAGACATAAGTTAAACAAGTTTGCCTTAAGAAGGCTAGCACAAACTGGGATACAGATCGAAGAGGCGATGCCTCCCGCTCGATCCTCCTAAACTACTCTCGGTCGTCGCCGCCGGGCTGCACGTAGTAGTAGGCACCTCCAGTGTAGTAGTTGTCCTCGACGGTGGCGTCTGGCTCCTGGACTCCAACATCTGGTTGCGACAACCAGAAAGAAAGGAAAGGGGAAAAAGGGGGGAGAAAGCAACCGTGAGTACTCATCCAAGGTACTCGCAAGCAAGGAGCTACACTACATATGCATGGGTATATGTGTAAAGGGCCATATCGGGACCGAAGCTGCAGAATGCCGAATAAGAGGGGATAGCTAATCTCGTCAAGACTACGCTCGCAGCCTCCGTCTTGCAAACATGTAGAAGAGAGTAGACTCAAGTCCTCCAAGTAGCATCGCCAAGTAGCATCTCCAAGTAGCATCTCCAGAGCATCGCATAGCATAATCCTACCCGCGATCCTCTCCTCGCCGCCTGTTAGAGAGCGATCACCGGGTTGTATCCGCACTTGGAAGGGTGTGTTTTATTAAGTATCCAGTTCTAGTTGTCATAAGGTCAAGGTACAACTCCGGTCGCCCTTTACCGAGGGACACGGCTATTCAATAGATTAACTTCCTGCAGGGTGCACCACATAACCCAACACGCCGATCCCATTTGGCCGGACACACTTTCTGGGTCATGCCCGCCGCGGAAGATCAACACGCCGCAGCCCCACCTAGGCACAACAGAGAGGTCAACACGCCGGTTCTAAATCCTATCTTGCGCAGGGTCGGGCCCATCGCCTCGAAAGCACACTTGCACGCTATGACGCGCCGGTGAGCGACCTAGCAACCTCCATTACAAAGGAAGTTGCGTTAACGCAGTCCAACCCGGTAGCGCCGCTCGTCGCCGACGCCAAGAAGGCTTCGGTGATACCACGACGTCGGGATACCCATAACTACTCCCACGTAGATGGTTAGTGCGATAGACCAAATGGCCGACTCGGATCAAATACCAAGATCTCGTTAAGCGTGTTAAGTATCCGCGAACGCCGAACAGGCCAGCCCACCTGCCTCCTAGGTGGTCTCAACCTGCCCTGCCGCCTCCGCCACAAAGTAACAATCGGGGCCGTCGGGAACCCTGTGCCCACCTCTACCGGGATGGAGCCACCGTCCTTTCAAGCCCCTCATCGAATCACTTATGGTACTCAATGAGTTGACCCGACTTTAGTCACCATCTGTATAGTATGTATGTATGTATAGTATATACCCGTGATCACCTCCCGAGTGATCACGGCCCAATAGTATAGCAAGGCAGACTGACAAGAGTGTAGGGCCAATGATGGTAAACTAGCATCCTACACTAAGCATTTAGGACTGCGGGTAAGGTATCAATGATTGTAGCAACAATGACAGGCTATGCAACAGAATAGGAGTAATCAAGCAGTAACATGCTACACTACTCTAATGCAAGCAGTATAGAGAAGAATAGGCGATATCTGGTGATCAAAAGGGGGGCTTGCCTGGTTGCTCAGACAAGGAGGGGTCGTCGGTGACGTAGTCGACCACAGGGGCATCGACATCATCACAGGTTCTACCGGAGAGAAGAGGGGGAAGAAACAGTAAATACATAGCAAGCAAGTGCATAACAGGAAAACAAGCAAAGCTAAACGTGTTCTAACGCGGTATGAGGTGATACCGATGAAGGGGAGAAACATCCGGGAAAGTATCCCCGGTGTTCCGTGTTTTCGGACAGATGAACCGGAGGTGAAATGTTGCAGGTTCACTATGCTAGGGACGCGTGGCGGATTTAACGGGCTGCGATTCAGATTCGCCTCGTCGCTCGAGCGACTTTCATGTACAAAGTATTTTCATCCGAGTTACGGTTTATTTAATATTATTTTCTAAAGTTTTAACTCATTTTCAGAATTAATTAAATTAGAAAATGTAATTATGACGTCAGCATGATGTCAGAGTGATGTCAGCAGTCAATTAGTCAGTTGACCTGGTCAAACCGGCATGTGGGTCCCGTTCATCATAGACTAAGACTAACTAAACAGGTTAATTAGTTTAACAAAGTGATTAGGTTAATTAATTTTAATTAGATTAGTTAAATATGATTAATTAACTTAATTAACTAATTAATTAATTAATTACTAATTTATTTGTTTTAACTTTTTTTAAAAATTGTTACAGGGTGGGGCCCCTTGTCATTTGGCCAGGGGGGCTTAGCAGGCGCGGGCGCTAATGGGCGCGGGTTAACGGGGGTGGAGTGGAGGAAAACCACGGGGCTCGCGGGCACGAGCGCCGGCGGCTAGGGGCCGTGCGGGCGGCGATCCGAGCAGGGCTGGGGCAGCCGCACCACAGCAGGCAGCGGGGCGGCCAAGCAAAGCCATGGCGCTGGTGCTGCCAGGCCACCGTGGGGGGGGGGTCGGCACGACGAGGAGCGAGTGGCTGTGGGCAGGGGAGCGCGAGACCTGGCCGGTCAAAGGCGGAGCGCTTGATCGGGAGGGGACGGCCACGCTGGTGGTTATGGACGGGGCTCATGAGGCGCGCGTAGCGACGGGTTGAAGAGAGTAGCAGGGGGGTTCGCCAGGCGCGGTGAAGTACGGCGCCGGTGCGCGTGCAGGACAGGGGAGAGAGGGGAGGGCGTGGCCCTCACCGGCGTTGGCGGGCAGGGGGGTCGGCGTGGCTCGGTGGAGCCGTCGAGGGGGAGACGAGGAAGGGGCGACGAACGAGGCGGAGGAGCTCCGGGCGGCGTTGACGAGCAGCGGCGGCGGGGTAGTCCGTCGATGGGGAGGCCTTCGGGCGACGGCGGACGAGGCGCCGAGCGCGACAAGTACGGCAGGAACGAGGTGGTGCTGGAGGAGGCGAATGGTGACGAGGGCGCGGCGTTGGGCGCCGCTCGATCCCGATCCAGAATGGGGGGACTGCGAGGGGTAAGTGGGGGTTCAAGGGTTAGGGTTTCTGGGGGTTGGGGTGTAAGTAGGCCGCGGTTGGGCCGACTGGCCAGTTGGGCCACGTGGATGGCTAGCTGGGTCTGTTGGCCCAGTTGGCCAGGGGTCTTCTTTTGTTTTTATTTATTTTTATTTATTTTTCCTATTCTTTTCTCTTTTATTTTTAGTTCCACATTATTTTTAGTTAGTATACTATGATAATAGTTCCTAGAATAAGATTTCAAAATAACCCTCTGCCACAAAAGGTTTTAACCCAAAATAAAATAGTTTAGTATTTAATAAAATACCAAAGGCATTTAATAATGTTTTAGTTACCGCTTAAATCATTTTAGAGCATTCAAACCTTTTATGAACGTGTGGTTTCTCCACCATAATTACCTATGCATTATTTGGCACAACCCTAACATTTTAGTTTTAATATTTAAAAAAAACCATTATCGTTTGACTTGATTTTGAATTTGAATTTGGAACAGTTTCGAATCAACGCGAGTTTATCAACAGTAACCGAGGTGGCATGGCATCATTACCAGAGGTTGACTGTAGCTTAATTATCCGGGCGTCACAATTCTCCTCCACTACAAGAAATCTCGTCCCGAGATTTAAGAGGGGGACTAGGGGGTAAGGTCTGGTTACGAAATTCTAACGAACCCTCTCGGTCTTGGTTGCTCCTCTCGAAGTGGTTGATCCATTACATTGATGCCTTCATTTCTTTGCTCCAGGTCATCATGATGAAATCAATATCCTTTCTTCGGGAACTCCATCGTAATTACGAATAGGTAAGGGGCAGGTCGATAACGATAGGATGCTATAAGGGGTAATCATCTGGGGTTATCCCATGAATGAACACATGACTATCTCTCGAGTTGAACAAATGAAACACATCGAGAGCAAAGTAAGATGGTACAATAAGAAGTTTCAAGCGGGTAGACAAGCGTTCGATGTCTGTTACAGGACGTGAAAGCGTTCCAAAGCAACGGAATAATTATTATGTCTGATGCCAAAATTGATGATCTCTCGGAAGGTGGCTCGTGAATTACATACGAGGCCACGCGAGGAACAACCTTGGGAATAGGGGTGTACCAGAGAGTCAGTTTCGATCTGTGGAACTGTGGGTTATGGGCCCACCATGTGGGTTAAAAGTAGGAAGGCGTTGACGATTTGCACGATCATGTAAGCAAGGCATGTCGAGGATAGCTCGTTAGTTATGTTGGCAACAACATTGGTACCAAGGGCGAGGGACGAAGAGAACCATTCTCCGCCGCTGAAACGAGGCGGACCAATAGGCAAAGTTCTCGCCCATCGCTGGTTACCGGAATACCATCAACAAAAGCAACAGGGTCTTACTGACATGGTTGTTCACCAAAGTGTTTACTTAAGCAGAAGAATATTACTGCTTAGATCATATAAACCTTAAGAAAGGTTAAACCAAACAACGGAAAGGAAATATGGTTATCAAATTACACAGAACAATGGCAAGGAAAATGTGTTTAAACACATATTTCAGGGTTATATCCTTCCCAAGGATAAACAGAGCAAGATATCCATGACAGGATATAATGTAGTACTCCTTAGGTTGGGGAGAGAATTTACATGACATTACCCATACAGCGGTGTTCGAATAATCGAGCAGGAAACATTTAGCATTGGGCTTCAAATGTTCATGTTGAAAAATCGGAGGACCACAGACATGCTTCGAGATAGCAGTGACACGGTCTTCAAGCAAAGGTCGGACTTTGGATACAAATGATCCATCGGAAACAACTTATAGAATAAGTCTTACCATTTCCTCCAGGAAGAGTGGTCATCCTTGCAAAAGAAATTATAACGATATGTCCTCCACCCGGGGTGCTAGGCATGACATCATGTTACGGGTCATCAAAGGACCAACATCATAACTCTTGAAAGTTGTCCCAACCATCATATCGACCGAGATTCAGATCCGATTGGTGTCATGATACCTCGCATACGTGATGTCCGAGAAGAAAAGATGCAACACAATTAGGTGAAATGACATTTCAAGATTCTCAGGAAATGATCTATGGGAGTGAGTATCGACACAAGAGTTCATCATTTAAACCAAGGAGATGATGACGGGGTAGCTGATGGAGTCAACGACACTTCATCGAGATTTCCTACAAGATGGATTTCCACAATTATGTGAACATGGGGATAACATTTGTCATATCAAATGATATAATGGGGTATGCTCGAGGAAAACATACACAATTAAACATTGGTTGAAAGGTGCGCCCGAAATATGGGTCGGGTCGCACGACCAATGTCAGAATGGTGATTCAATAATCAATAGTCCAAGAACGAACGGCCGACCATTAACTTCAAAGCAATAGGGTTGCTAGGAGGGCAGAATTCAAACATCACTGTTCACTTGTTGGTACACCGGTTGGAATCAACACGAGGACCAAGAAAGAATGGTGAGGGTGATAAGTATCACCATACCAAGAATTCTTAAGAGGTGGTGAATTTCTCATGACATTCTTGACAAGACAGCTGGTAATACTCCAATGGTAAAGAAGAACAATTGTTGGATAACACGGAACTCAAGGTATAACACAAAACTCAATCAAGTTTGTGTTGGAGGAAGTAAAAGAAAGTGGTCGATGATCGGACAACTCATCGAGGGCAAGGATGGCATTTCTCTTCAGGAATCCGGTTGATATCCTGAAGAGCCCATAAGGTTGATGATGATCACGACACAATTGTCGAGAGATTTCATGCAGATGTAATCAATCAGCGACGACATCAAGTCAAAGAAATGATGAAGCAGTAGGTTATTGGAACCACAGTTACGACACAAAGTCGAACTCAAGCTTGTTGTTTAAGGTGAAAGGGTATGATGAGAAAAATTGACGTAAGCTTAGCTATCGTCGCAAATTGGTGCTCCGAGAATAAGGACCAGGTAGCATAGTTAGAATCATCATGACAGTGATATAGCCAAACAGGCTAGGAATGGCGTGATCGGGTACAAACTCGTACTTATAGAAGCTTACTGAAGAGTTGTTGAACCGTAGTGCGGACTCGGTTCAGTTATCGGTGTCTTTGAGTGTTTAATAACTCAGAGCCCGTGAAAAGTTGGATTCAGCGGGAAGGTAGCACTTGATGAAGAGCTCATAAGAAGTTATGCAGTTCCATGATAATCTCGAGATACCAAGGGGGTAATACTCGACGACAGATCAAAGTAGAGGTTGGACTAGGGTAATGCTCTGCAGAAGACAAGTACTCTAACTTGTCCGAGAAATAGAATCAAGGGAGAACAAACATGGTCGGAACCATGATTGCAAAGGATCAATTCACAAATACCAGATGATAGTTATCAAGGAAATAGCTATTATTACAAGAAGCTTCCATGATAGGATCTACATCGTGTCCATGGGCATGAACACAAAGTTCAAGGTCAACTCCCACTTCTTCAATGTATAACCTTCCATTCACTTCTCGCCTTGATAAAGGCATTAATGTTGAAAGTTTTACCTGGTGAAATACCAGATAAGTATGACCTGTGAAAACTTTCTGGTTTGCACAAATTAGGGAAGACATTGGTTCAACCCATCGGGGCTTCTTAGGAACATATACCACGACTTAGGAGTAAATAATACAAGCTCGAAAGTAGGGCATTGTTCAAAAGCAGATGATACAATTTACCAAAGGCATTATATACCCATGGAAAGGCTCACAAGGTTATTCAATATGAAGGACACGGTCGGATAAAATCCATCAAAGGAACCGATGGTCCACAAGGGATCTGATGTGAGCATCGGTACTCAACCAGAGGAAGAAGAGTGCAAGTAGATCTGATTATATAAACAACTGACTAACTCAATTGTCAAATGCAAAGGAATTATGATTTCCAAATCAAGGGATTAGGAGCAAATGCTCTGATCAAGGATGGATAAGTTGAATAGACTTAGGGGTACAATCGATGGCAATCTGATTGGCCGAGAACCAGCCCATGTTCGAAAGACGTCTGAGCCGGAAAGGTAATTTATCAGGATCAACTGATGATTGCGTGCATTCGCACACATATAGAATCAACGGGCTTAAATGATAGTGACAAAGAATGCCAATAAGATTACTAGACTTATGGGATTAACCATAATGCAAGCAAGCAAGAATTTCAAGAGTGATAGGCTACTCAGGATTTTCGGAAGTTCGAATATTATTTTGAAGAACTTAGTGAAACACACCAACAACTAGGGATGGGCGGATACTCGGTAAGTGCGAGAAATTTTTCTTAGGGGTATTCAGTGGCAAAGAAGCGCAAGGCAAGAGGCACAAAATATTCTCAGGGTATCTTGTAAATAAAAGATCGACTGGGAATAAAAGTAAGCACGACATGTGTAAGTATTTATTCATAGGGATATTTCGGTGGAAGGGAATTGCAAAAGCAACGGGCACAAGGTCTCAAGAGAAAATCGGAGAGTATCTTCAAATCTTCAGTGCAGCCCGGCGATCATCTCGGATCAAGGGCCCTCCGGAAGAAACTATTATCGAGAACCTAGAGTCCGAGTTAATAAAATCGTTTAACCCGAATAGAAGAGATGTCAGAGTCCCAGAGTATAGGTCGAGGAATAAAAGATCCTACTACCACCCAATGGCGACGTGTGCCCGTAAGACACACAGCCATGTTAGGAAAAGTTTTTGCAACGTCTAGACTCGACTTAGGCCAAGGAGTGTGGAAGGGGGATTCCTACAGGCAGTCGGCTCTGATACCAACTTGTGACGACCCCGATTTAATCATACACTAATCATGCACGCAAACGTGTATGATCAAGATCAGGGACTCACGGGAAGATATCACAACACAACTCTAAAAGTAAAATAAGTCATACAAGCATCATAATACAAGCCAGGGGCCTCGAGGGCTCGAATACAAGTGCTCGATCATAGACGAAGTCAGCGGAAGCAACAATATCTCGAGTACGAGACATAAGTTAAACAAGTTTGCCTTAAGAAGGCTAGCACAAACCGGGATACAGATCGAAGAGGCGCATGCCTCCTGCAGGATCCTCCTAAACTACTCCGGTCGTCGTCGCCGTGGGCTGCACGTAGTAGTAGGCACCTCCAGTGTAGTAGTCGTCCTCGACGGTGGCGTCGCCTGGATTCCAACATCTGGTTGCGACAACCGTAAAGAAAGGAAAGGGGAAAAGGGGAGAAAGCAACCGTGAGTACTCATCCAAGGTACTGCAAGCAAGGAGCTACACTACATATGCATGGGTATATGTGTAAAGGGCCATATCGATTGGTGAATGCAGAATGCCGTAATAAGAGGGGATAGCTAATCCCGTCAAGACTACGCTCGCAGCCTCCGTCTTGCAAACATGTAGAAGAGAGTAGATCAAGTCCTCCAAGTAGCATCGCCAAGTAGCATCTCCAAGTAGCATCTCCAAAGAGCATCGCATAGCATAATCCTACCCGCGATCCTCTCCTCGTCGCCTGTTAGAGAGCGATCACCGGGTTGTATCCGCACTTGGAAGGGTGTGTTTTATTAAGTATCCAGTTCTAGTTGTCATAAGGTCAAGGTACAACTCCGGTCGTCCTTTACCGAGGGACACGGCTATTCAATAGATTAACTTCCTGCAGGGTGCACCACATAACCCAACACGCCGATCCCATTTGGCGGACACACTTTCTGGGTCATGCCCGCCGCGGAAGATCAACACGCCGCAGCCCACCTAGGCACAACAGAGAGGTCAACACGCCGGTCTAAATCCTATGCTTGCAGGGTCCGGGCCCATCGCCGAAAGCACACACGCGACGCTATGCGACGTGCCGGTGAGCAGACCTAGCAACCTCCATTACAAAGGAAGTTGCGTTAACGCAGTCCAACCCGGCAGCGCCGCTCCGTCGCCGACGCCAAGAAGGCTTCGCCGATACCACGTCGGGATACCCATAACTACTCCCACGTAGATGGTTAGTGCGTATAGACCAAATGGCCGGACTCGGATCAAATACCAAGATCTCGTTAAGCGTGTTAAGTATCCATGAACGCCGAAGCAGGCCAGCCCACTGTCTCCTAGGTGGTCTCAACCTGCCTGTCGCTCCGCCACAAAGTAACGATCGGGGCCGTCGGGAACCTGGCCCACCTCTCTAGGGATGGAGCCACCGTCCTTTCAGCCCCCTCATCGAATCACTTGCGGGTACTCAATGAGCTGACCCGACTTTAGTCACCATCTGTATAGTATGTATGTATGTATAGTATATACCCGTGATCACCTCCCGAGTGATCACGGCCCAATAGTATAGCAAGGCAGACTGACAAGAGTGTAGGGCCAATGATGGTAACTAGCATCCTACACTAAGCATTTAGGACTGCGGGTAAGGTATCAATGATTGTAGCAACAATGACGGGCTATGCAATGTAATAGGAGTAATCAGCAAGAATATGCTACACTACTCTAATGCAAGCAAGATAGAGAAGAATAGGCGATATCCGGTGATCAAAGGGGGCTTGCACGGTTGCTCGAGACAAGGAGGGGTCGTCGGTGGCGTAGTCGACCACGTGGGCATCGGCATCATCACGGTTCTACCGAGAGAAGAGGGGGAAGAAACAGTAAATACATAGCAAGCAAGTGCATAACAGGAAAACAAGCAAAGCTAAACGTGTTCTAACGCGGTATGAGGTGATACCGATGAAGGGGAGAAACATCCGGGAAAGTATCCCCGGTGTTCCGTGTTTTCGGACAGATGAACCGGAGGTGAAATGTTGCAGGTTCACTATGCTAGGGACGCGTGGCGGACGAACGGGCTGCGTATTCAGATTCGCCTCGTCGTTCTGAGCGACTTTCATGTACAAAGTATTTTCATCCGAGTTACGGTTTATTTAATATTATTTTCTAAAGTTTTAACTCATTTTCAGAATTAATTAAATTAGAAAATGTAATTATGACGTCAGCATGATGTCAGAGTGATGTCAGCAGTCAATTAGTCAGTTGACCTGGTCAAACCGGCATGTGGGTCCCGTTCGTCATAGACTAAGACTAACTAAACAGGGTTAATTAGTTTAACAAAGTGATTAGGTTAATTAATTTTAATTAGATTAGTTAAATATGATTAATTAACTTAATTAACTAATTAATTATTTAATTACTAATTTATTTGTTTTAACTTTTTTTAAAAATTCGTTCTGGGGTGGGGCCCCTTGTCATTTGGCCAGGGGGGCTTAGCAGGCGCGGGCGCTAATGGGCGCGGGTTAACGGGGGTGGAGTGGAGCAAAACCACGGGGCTCGCGGGCACGAGCGACGGCGGCTAGGGGCCGCGCGGGCGGCGATCCGAGCAGGGCTGGGGCAGCCACACCACAGCAGGCAGCGGGGCGGCCAAGCAAAGCCATGGCGCTGGTGCTGCCGAGCCACCGTGTGGGGTCGGCACGACGAGGAGCGAGTGGTCGTAGGGGGAGCGCGAGACTGGCGGTGCAAAGGCGGAGCTTGGTCGGGCGAGGGACGGCCACGCTGGTGGTTATGGACGGGGCTCGCGGGGAGCATGTGCGATGGGTTGAAGAGAGTAGCAGGGGGGTTCGCCAGGCGCGGTGAAGTACGGCGCCGGTGCGCGTGCAGGACAGGGGAGAGAGGGGAGGGCGTGGCCCTCACCGGCGTTGGCCGGCAGGGGGGTCGGCGTGGCTCGGTGGAGCCATCGAGGGGGAGACGAGGAAGGGGCGACGAACGAGGCGGAGGAGCTCCGGGCGGCGTTGACGAGCAGCGGCGGCGGGGTAGTCCGTCGATGGGGAGGCCTTCGGGCGACGGCGGACGAGGCGCCGAGCGCGACAAGTACGGCGGGAACGAGGTGGTGCTGGAGGAGGCGAATGGTGACGAGGGCGTTAGCGCCGCCGATCCCGATCCGTAATGGGGGACTGCGAGGGGGAAGTGGGGGTTCAAGGGTTAGGGTTTCTGGGGGTTGGGGTATAAGTAGGCCGCGGTTGGGCCGACTGGCCAGTTGGGCCACGTGGATGGCTAGCTGGGTCTGTTGGCCCAGTTGGCCAGGGGCCTTCTTTTGTTTTTATTTATTTTTATTTAATTTTCCTATTCTTTTCTGTTTTATTTTTAGTTCCACATTATTTTTAGTTAGTATACTATGATAATAGTTCCTAAAATAAGATTTCAAAATAACCCTCTGCCACAAAAGGTTTTAACCCAAAATAAAATAGTTTAGTTTTTTATAAAATACCAAAGGCATTTAATAATGTTTTAGTTACCGCTTAAATCATTTTAGAGCATTCAAACCTTTTATGAACGTGTGGTTTCTCCACCATAATTACCTATGCATTATTTGGCACAACCCTAACATTTTAGTTTTAATATTTTAAAAAAACCATTATCGTTTGACTTGATTTTGAATTTGAATTTGGAACAGTTTCGAATCAACGCGAGTTTATCAACAGTAACCGAGGTGGCATGGCATCATTACCAGAGGTTGACTGTAGCTTAATTATCCGGGCGTCACAATAGGTTGGTTAGTGATCCATCAGTGACCCCCACCTTGTCATTGTTGCCCCTGTTTCATCATCGAAGACCTTATCAACGGGATCGAAGACCAGGCCCCGACACCGCACATCACTTCCCCTTAGTTTCTCGACACTACTGGGTTACTATCGAGTGCCAAGGGTGAGACCTCATTAGCACTTTTGATGTAAACCCTGTAGTGTAGCTATTCGGTCATGGTCATCGAGGGTCATTTCCTATTTAACCACTTCTGATACGACTCTATCATGCAACCCCTCAAGTGCGGACCTCGAGGGTGGATCCTCTTACGTCCACCTTGATGATTACATCGAGTGGAATTCACCGGGGGTGATTCCTCGGGTTTTCCCCTTGATGTTTGGACACACGGATAGTTGGAACTTACAACTGTTACTTGAAAAGGCGGTCGACCCTGAGGGGTACCCGCGAGTGATGTGGAGACAGGTTGACCTAGAACGTGCCTGCGAGATCCTTATGAGGCGTGGCTGGGCATTCCTAGCCCTTACCGCAAGTCCTCGAGACGGGATGATACGTCTCCAACGTATCTATAATTTTTGATTGCTCCATGCTACTTTATCTACTCTTTTAGGCAATATTGGGCTTTATTATCCACTTTTATATTATTTTTGGGACTAACCTATTAACCGAAGGCCCAGCCCAGATTTGCTATTTTATGCCTATTTTAGTGTTTCGAGGAAAAGGAATATCAGACGGAGTCAAAACGGAACGAAATCAACTAGAGAAGTTATTTTTGGAAGGAAAGCCACCCGATGGACTTGCAGTGCATGTCAGGAAAGAAGGGAGATGCTCACGAGGGTGGGGGCGCGCCCACCCCCCCGGGCGTGCCCCCTGCCTCGTGAGCACCCCGGAGGTCCACCGACATACCCCCTGCACCCATAAATACATACGTACCCTAAAACTTCCAGAACAGAAGATAGATCGGGGTTTCACCGCCGCAAGCCTCTGTAGCCACCAAAAACCTCTCGGGAGCCCGTTCCGGCACCCTGCCGGAGGGGGATCCCATCACCGGTGGCCATCTTCATCATCCCGGTGCTATCCATGACGAGGAGGGAGTAGTTCACCCTCGGGGCTGAGGGTATGTACTAGTAGCTATGTGTTTGATCTCCCTCTCTCTTGTGTTCTCTCTCGTGTTCCTCTATGGCACGATCTTGATGTATCCCGAGCTTTGCTATTGTAGTTGGATCTTATGATGTTTCTCCCCCTCTACTCTCTTGTGATGAATTGAGTTTGCCCTTTGAAGTTATCTTATCGAATTGAGTCTTTTATGAGAACACTTGATGTATGTCTTGCCGTGATTATCTGTGGTGACAATGGGATATCATGTGCCACTTGATGTATGTTTTGGTGATCAACTTGCGGGTTTCGTGACATTGGGAACCTATGCATAGGGGTTCGCACACGTTCTTGACTCTCCGATAGAAACTTTGGGGCACTCTTTGAAGTACTTTTATGTTGGTTGGATGAATCTGAGATTGTGTGATGCATATCATATAATCATGCCCACGGATACTTGAGGTGACAATGGAGTATCTAGGTGACATTAGGGATTTGGTTGATTTGTATCTTAAGGTGTTATTCTAGTACGAACTCTTTTATAGATTGATCCGAAAGAATAACTTTGAGGTGGTTTCGTACCCTACCATAATCTCTACGTTTGTTCTCCGCTATTAGTGGCTTCGGAGTGACTCTTTGTTGCATGTTGAGGGCTTGTTATATGATCTTTCTATGTTATTATTGTTGAGAGAACTTGCACTAGTGAAAGTATGAACCCTAGGCCTTCTTTCCTATCATTGCAATACCATTTACGCTCACTTTTATCGCTCGCTACCTTGCTGTTTTTATTATTTCAGATTACAAAAACCTATATCTACTATCTATATTGCACTTGTATCACCATCTCTTCGCCGAACTAGTGCACCTATACAATTCACCATTGTATTGGGTGTGTTGGGGACACAAGAGACTTTTTGTTATTTGGTTGCAGGGTTGTTTGAGAGAGACCATCTTCATCCTATGCCTCCTACGGATTGATAAACCTTAGGTCATCCACTTGAGGGAAATTTGCTACTGTCCTACAAACTTGTGCACTTGCAGGCCCAACAACGTCTACAAGAAGAAGGTTGTGTAGTAGACATCAAGCTCTTTTCTGGCACCGTTGCCGGGGAGGCTAGGTAAAGGGCACTCACTCACACCCCGTCAACTAAGCTCTTTTCTGGCACCGTTGCCGGGGAGGTGAGTGCTTGAAGGTATATCTTTAGATCTTGCAATCGAATCTTTTTGTTTCTTGTTTTAGCACTAGTTAGTCTATAAAAGAAAATTACAAAAAAAAATGGAGTTGAGTTTGTCTCATACGCTTCGTCTTTTTAATATCTTTCGTGAGTATGAAGAAAAGGAAAATTGTGCTCAAGTACTAGAAGAAGAATTACATAGAATGCTTGGCATAAAATATGTGAATGATGAGCATGATTGCAATGTTGTTAGTATGAATTCCTTGAATATCAATTATGCTAATGATATGCAAAGCCACAAGCTTGGGGAAGCTATGTTTGATGAAGATGATATTTTTTGTCCCCCAAGCTTTGATGAGCAAATTTACTATGATGAAAGCATGCCTCCTATCTATGATGATTATTGTGATGACATGTATGCTTTAAAGAATAATGTTAACCATGAAACTTGTCATCTTGATCTTAATTTTCAATCATATGATAGTTATTTTGTTGAGTTTGCTCCCACTACTATTCATGAGAAGAATTTTGCTTATGTGGAGAGTAGTAAATTTTCTATGCTTGTAGATCATGAAAAGAATGCTTTAGGTGCTGGTTATATTGTTTAATTCATTCATGATACTACTGAAAATTATTACGAGGGAGGAACATATGCTTGTAGAAATTGAAATAATGTCAAGTTTCCTCTCTATGTGCTTAAATTTTTGAAGCTATGCTTGTTTTACCTTCCTATGCTTGTTGATTATTGTTCTCATAAGTTGTTTGCTCACAAAATCCCTATGCATAGGAAGTGGGTTAGACTTAAATGTGCTAGTCATATGCTTCATGATGCTCCCGTTGTGTTTCAATTCTTATCTTTTATGTGAGCATCATTGTCATCATCATGCCTAACTAGAAAGGCATTAAAGAAAAGCACTTGTTGGGAGACAACCCAATATTTATCCTTACTGTTTTTGTGTGTCCACATGATTATGCTACTGTAATAATCATGTTTTATAACTTTTGTTTCAATAAAGTGCCAAGTAAGACCTTTAGGATGGCTTACGGTGATAGTTGTGTTGATCCTGCTGAAAATCAGAAACTTTTGCACCCAGTAAATTAGTTTTTTGAATTCACAGAAACGTTCTCCTGATATGATTCTTTTTGCTCTGGATTGGTACACAAATTGCGGAGGACTTCCTAATTTGGTAGGAGTTTTGGAATTCCATAAGTATACGTTTGATACAGATTAGTACAGACTGTTCTGTTTTTGACAGATTCTGTTTTCTATGTGTTGTTTGCTTATTTTGATGAATCTATGAGTAGTATCGGAGGGTATGAACCATAGATAAGTTTGAGTACAGTAGATATTACACTAATATGAATTTAGAATGAGTTCATTATAGTACCTTGAAGTGGTGTTTTGTTTTCTTTCACTAACGGAGCTTACGAGTTTTCTGTTAAGTTTTGTGTTGTGAAGTTTTCAAGTTTTGGGTAAAGATTCGATGGACTATGGAACAAGTAGTGGCAAGAGCCTAAGCTTGGGGATGCCCAAGTCACCCCAAGGTAATATTCAAGGACAAACAAGAGCCTAAGCTTGGGGATGCCCCGGATGGCATCCCCTCTTTCGTCTTCGTTCATTGGTAACTTTACTTGGAGCTATATTTTTATTCACCACATGATATGTGTTTTGCTTGGAGAGTCATTTTCTTTTGTTAGTATTAGCTTGCTGTTATTTAGATTAAATTTTTTCATCTTTAGTTTCAATAAATAAGTCAAGGATAGCCTTTGCCATGCTTATTTTGCTAGTATACATGTTGCTGTTTGAAAACAGAAAGTTTACCACTGTTGCAAAAATTCCCTAGAAAATTCAGAGAGTGGTATAATGTTGAATATTTTTTCATATTGAGATATGATCAATTTATTACAGTGAGAATTTTAGTTCATAATTTTTGGAGTTAGGGAAGTATTGATACTCCTGCATTCTTTACAGACTGTACTGTTTTGACAGATTGCTGTTATGTTTGCGTTGTTTGCATATGTTTGTTTGTTTAATGATTCTATTTGAGGATAGGAGTATTAAATATTCAGAGGCATTTAGTAACCAATGTTGAATAATAATTTTAGCGATTTGTTACAATAGAATATGATAAGGTTTTGCGTTGGTTTATACTAACCTATCTCACGAGTTCTTGTTGAGTTTGTTGTGAATGAAGCTTTTGATAAAAAGAGAAACCATGATATTAGAGGAATTAAGGAGACACAAAAACTCAAGCTTGGGGATGCCCAAGGCACCCCAAGATAATATTCAAGATGTCTCAAGCATCTAAGCTTGGGGATGCCCAAGGCACCCCAAGATAATATTTCAAGAAGTCTCAAGCATCTAAGCTTGGGGATGCTCCGGTAGGCATCCCACATTTCTTCTTCAACAACTATCAGTTAGTATCGGTTGAGCCTAAGTTTTTGCTTCTTCACATGAGTTGTGCCATCCTTGCAATGTAGTTTTCTTTAGCTTTGCTTGCTGTTTGAATAAAGTATCAAGATCTGAAATTATTAAATGGGAGAGTCTTCACATAGTTGCATAATTGTTCGACTACTCATTGATCTTCACTTATATCTTTCAGAGTAGTTTGTCATTTTCTCTAGTGCATCACTTATATCTTTTAGAGCATGGTGGTAGTTTTATTTTGAAGAAATAGATGAACTCTCATGCTTAACTTAGATTATTTTGAGAGTCGTTAATAGCATGGTAATTTTCTTAATATTAATATACTTGGTATTCAAGATATGTGAAACTTTCTTTTGAGTGAATTGAATACTAAGATAAGTTTGATGCTTGATAATTGTTTTGAGATATGGAGGTGATTATATCAAAGTTATGCTAGTTGGGTGATTATGAATTTAAAGAAATGCTTGTGTTGAAGTTTGCAAGTCCCGTAGCATGCACGTATGGTTAAAGTTGTGTAACAAATTTGAAACATGAAGTGTACCTGGCTTGTGCATCCTTTTGAGTGGCGGTCGGGGACGAGCGATGGTCTTTTCCTACCAATCTATCCCCCTAGGAGCATGCGCGTAGTACTTGGTTTTTGATGACTTCTAAATTTTGCAATAAGTATATGAGTTCTTTTGACTAATGTTGAGTCCATGGATTATACGCACTTTTACCTTTCTACCATTGCTAGCTTCTTCGGTACCGTGCATTGCCCTTTCTCACCTTGAGAGTTGGTGCAAACTTCGCCGGTGCATCCAAACCCCGTGATACGATACGCTCTATCACACATAAACCTCCTTATATCTTCCTGAAAACAGCCACCATACCTACCTATCATGGCATTTCCATAACCATTCCGAGATATATTGCCATGCAACTTCATCATCATATTCATGACATACATTACTTTTGTCATATTGCCATTGCATGATCATGTAGTTGACATCGTATTTGTGGCAAAGCCACCATGCATTATTTTTCATACATGTCACTCTTGATTCATTGCACCATCACGGTACACCGCCGGAGGCATTCATATAGAGTCATATCTTGTTCTAAGTTTCGAGTTGTAATGCTTATGTTGTAATCAATAGAAGTGTGATGATCATCATTATTAGAGCATTGCCCAAAAAAAGAGAAAGGCGAAAAAAAGAGAAAGGCCCAAAAAAAGAGAAAATAAATAAAAAGGGCAATGCTACTATCTCTTTTCCACACTTGTGCTTCAAAGTAGCACCTTGTTCTTCATGTAGTGAGTCTCATATATTGTGCTTCAAAGTAGCACCTTGTTCTTCATGAAGTGAGTCTCATAAGTTGTCTTTATACTAGTGGGAATCTTTCATTATAGAACTTGGCTTGTATATTCCTACGATGGGCTTCCTCAAATGCCCTAGGTCTTCATGAGCAAGCGAGTTGGATGCACACCCACTAGTTTTCTTTTTTTGAGCATTCATAGCTTTAGTGCATCCGTTGCATGGCAATCCCTACTCCTCATGTTGACATCTATTGATGGGCATATCCATAGCCCGTTGATTAGCCTCATCAATGTGAGACTTTCTCCTTTTTTCTCCACACAATCCCCATCATCATATTCTATTCCACCCATTGTGCTATATCCATGGCTCGCGCTCATGTATTGCGTGAAATTTGAAAGAGTTTGAGATTATTTAAGTATGAAACAATTGCTTGGCTTGTCATCGGGGGTATAGAAGTTGGGAACATGTTTGTGTGACGAAAATGAAGCATAGCCTAACTATATGATTTTGTAGGGATGAACTTTCTTTTGCCATGTTATTTTGAGAAGACATGATTACTTTGATTAGTATGCTTGAAGTATTATTTTTTTTATGTCAACATGAACTTTTGTCTTGAATCTTTCGGATCTGAATATTCATATCACAAGTAAGCAGAATTACATTGAAATTATGCCAAAGTATCACTCCGCATCAAAAATTCTTTTTTATCATTTACCTACTCGAGGACGAGCAGGAATTAAGCTTGGGGATGCTTGATACCTCTCCAATGTATCTATAATTTTTGATTGCTCCATGCTACTTTATCTACCGTTTTAGGCAATATTGGGCTTTATTATCCACTTTTATATTATTTTTGGGACTAACCTAATAACTGGAGGCCCAGCCCAGATTTGCTGTTTTATGCCTATTTTAGTGTTTCGAGGAAAATGATATCAGACGGAGTCAAAACGGAATGAAATCAACTAAAGAAGTTATTTTTGGAAGGAAAGCCACCCGATGGACTTAGAGTGCACGTCAGGAAAGAAGGGAGGTTCTCACGAGGGTTGGGGGCGCCCCCCGGGCGCGCCACTCTGCCTTGTGAGCACCCCGGAGGTCCACCGACGTACCCACTGCACCCATATATACCTACGTACCCTAAAACTTCCAGAACAGAAGATAGATCGGGAGTTCCGCCGCCGCAAGCCTCTGTAGCCACCAAAAACATCTCGGGAGCCCATTCCGGCACCCTGTCGGAGGGGGATCCCATCACCGGTGGCCATCTTCATCATCCCGGCGCTATCCATGACGAGGAGGGAGTAGTTCACCCTCGGGGCTGAGGGTATGTACCAGTAGCTATGTGTTTGATCTCTCTCTCTCGTGTTCCTCTATGGCACAATCTTGATGTATCCCGAGCTTTTCTATTGTAGTTGGATCTTATGATGTTTCTCCCCCTCTACTCTCTTGTGATGAATTGAGTTTCCCCTTTGAAGTTATCTTATCGGATTGAGTCTTTTATGAGAACACTTGATGTATGTCTTGTCGTGATTATTTGTGGTGACAATGGGATATCATGTGCCACTTGATGTATGTTTTGGTGATCAACTTGCGGGTTTCGTGACATTGGGAACCTATGCATAGGGGTTGGCACACGTTCTTGACTCTCCGATAGAAACTTTGGGGCACTCTTTGAAGTACTTTTATGTTGGTTGGATGAATCTGAGATTGTGTGATGCATATCGTATAATCATGCCCACGGATACTTGAGGTGACAATGGAGTATCTAGGTGACATTAGGGTTCTGGTTGATTTGTATCTTAAGGTGTTATTCTAGTACGAACTCTTTTATAGATTGATCCGAAAGAATAACTTCGAGGTGGTTTCGTACCCTACCATAATCTCTACGTTTGTTCTCCGCTATTAGTGGCTTCGGAGTGACTCTTTGTTGCATGTTGAGGGCTTGTTATATGATCTTTCTATGTTATTATTGTTGAGAGAACTTGCACTAGTGAAAGTATGAACCCTAGGCCTTGTTTCCTATCATAGCAATACCGTTTACGCTCACTTTTATCGCTCGCTACCTTGCTGTTTTTATTATTTCAGATTACAAAAACCTATATCTACTATCTATATTGCACTTGTATCACCATCTCTTCGCCGAACTAGTGCACCTATACAATTTACCATTGTATTGGGTGTGTTGGGGACACAAGAGACTTTTTGTTATTTGGTTGCAGGGTTGTTTGAGAGAGACCATCTTGATCCTATGCCTCCTACGGATTGATAAACCTTAGGTCATCCACTTGAGGGAAATTTGCTACTGTCCTACAAACCTGTGCACTTGCAAGCCCAACAACGTCTACAAGAAGAAGGTTGTGTAGTAGGCATCACGGGGCAACGGGGTCACATCTTTCTGAGTCTCTGCTTGTTACCGCGTGCTCCTAATCCACTACGATTTGGATATTTGATCTGAGGGGCCTCTGGCCAGATAGCACTAACCATCACGTGGGCATAATATGGGTGTTCTGCGTCGTATGCATCAGTCGAAGCTTAATAGACGTCAGCGACTGAGCGGTGCGTGTCGGGATGGACTGCGTAAGCACCTGCCTTTTTGAAGGATCTAGCTAGGTCTGCTCACCGGCCGCGTACGCAACGTGCAGGAGTTCCCGGGGTGATGGCCCATGACCCCCGGGCCCATAGGTTTAGTCCAGCGTGTTGACCTCTCTATTAAGCCTAGGTCGGGTTGCGGCATATTGTTTGGCCGAGGCCGGGCATGACCCAGGAAAGTGTGTTCGGCCGGAGTTAATCGAGCGTGGTGGGTAAGTTGGTGCACCCCTGCAGGGAGGAAAATATCTATCAATAGCCTGTCCTACGGTAACAGACACTTGGAGTTGTATCCCGATTGATACAACTAGAACTGGATACTTGTGATGAGAATTGGATTGTGATGAGAAATGGATAGTATGGCTCTGGGATTGCTTTCTCGCAGGGAGTCAAGAAAGGATCTCTGGTCGAGGTTGATAACACTACTACTACTTTACTTTATGCTACTCTACTCCCTCCTGTTTGCTGCAACATGGTGGTTTCCAGAAGATGCTAGTCTTCGATAGGACTAGGCCTTCTCTCTATTCTGGCATTTCTGCAGCCCAGTCCACCTATATAGCCTTCCTTTGATAATGTTGCATATGTAGTGTAGATCCTTGCTTGCGAGTACTTTGGATGAGTATTCACGGTTGCTTTGCTCCCCCTTTCCCCCTTTCTTTTTCTTTCCGGTTGATGCAACCAGATGTTGCAGCCTAGGAGTCAGATGCCACCGCCGGTGCCTACTACTACATGGAGACCGCTGACAACCAGGAGTAGTTAGGAGGCTCCCAGGTAGGAGTCCTTGCTTTTTCGATAATAGATGCTTTTGTGCTAGCCTTATTAAGGCAAACTTGTCTAACTTATGTCTGTACTCAGATATTGTTGCTTCCGCTGACTCTTGTGTATTCGAGCTTATGTATTCATCGTACCTCTTTCTTTATGCATGCTTCTTCATGAATGATTCTTGTCTTTGCAAACGCTCAATGCTGAACAACCCCCTGTTACATGTTAGCAGGATGGTTAGACCCGCTGGTCGTGGCCATGGTGCCAACGATCCACCAACGCCCGAATTCTTTGCCGGAATGATGCAACAATTTGAGATGAACCGCTAGTTCATGGAAGGAATGATGGCTCAGTTTCCTCATCCGAATATGAATCAGCAGCCAGCCCTAGTAACTCTGCATGACTTCATGTGCCTCAACCCAACTATTTACCGCAGCTCAACTCAGCTCCTTGACGCTGATGACTGGCTCTGCGACATCACGTATGAAATGGAGTCTGCTAGTGTGGCCCCTACTAGCCATGTCACCTTTACATCTTTCTTTCTGAAGGGTCCCACTGCTCAATGGTGGAATAGCCACAGGCATACCCTGCATACTGGAACGGTCATCACTTGGCCGGATTTCCAAGCTGCCTTTCGTGCCTGCTTCATTCCTCAGGGAATCATGGACAGGAATATGCGAGATTTCCGCAACCTCACCCAAGGCAACAAGTCTGTAGATGCTTATCAACGAGAATTTCTGGACTTGTCATGTTATGCTGAAGAAGACATTGCTACTGATGCTCGTAAGCAGGAAAAGTTTTGTGATGGACTTCACCCTGATATCTAGCAAGCGCTCCTGGTGCATGACTTTGCTGATTTCGCCACCATAGTGAACAAGGCTATTCTGGTTGAGACTGGTCTTCAGGAACACCAGGGATCCCTCAGGCGCAGCCATGATGCTGGCTCATCTTCGGGCCCGTCAGCGCAGAAGCGTCGGATATGGATTCCCCATAGCATGTATCGTCCACCTACACTTGCACCAAGACAGTCCTATGCTGCACCTCGTCTGCCTCCTCCACCGCAGAGGCAACCTCTTCGAGTTGTACCACCCCAAGCTCCTGATCCCAACCCCAATGATGGTCTATGCTTCAAGTTTGGCCTTCCAGGTCACCGCTCTAGGAAATGTCCTCAGAATCAGAACCAACTGGCTCTTCTTCGTGCGGGTCATGGTAACAATCAACCCCGCAACAGCAATGCCCGACCTTATGGTCGTGGGCTAACAACATTGATCTGAATGAAGCTAAGGACCAGCTTGCTACTATGATAGGTACTCTCCTTGTTAATTCAGTACCAGCTTCAGTCTTATTCGATTCAGGGGCATCACATTCATTCATGTCAGAAAATTTTGCATACGCACATGACATTCGATGCGAGCCCATGAACACTCCAATAGTTGTACGCACGCCTGCGGGTCGATGTCAAAATACCATGATTGGTCGCGACGTTCAATTTGAGATTAAAGGGTTGGAATTCCTTGTTTCTCCCATTATTCTGGAGTCTTCCAATATTGACCTGATTCTGGGAATGGAATGGTTGAAAGCACATACGGCTTCTATCGTTTGCGCCACTAAAACCGTCCACCTTCTACACCCTTCAGATGAGATAGTAAGCTACCATGCTCAGCTTGTTCAAAACGCTGAAGCACGACTTTATGTCTTGAATGCGTTGAATGCAGTACCTCTTGAGGGAATTGAAAAGATTCCAGTCGTTCGCGAATTCCATGACGTCTTTCCAGAAGAACTTCTAGGGATACCCCCTTCTCGGGCTGTCGAGTTCGTCATCGACTTGAAACCAGGCACCGTTCCTATTGCTAAACGACCCTACAAGATGCCGCCTCATGAGATCCTTGAACTTAAGGATGAAATCGACAAATCTCTTCAAAAGTGTTTCATTCATCCAAGTTCCTATGCTTGGGGAGCACCTTCTCTCTTCGTCAAGAAGATGGACGGAACGAACCGTTTGGTCCAAGACTATCGTCCTATCAGCTAAGCTACAATTCAGAACAAATATCCCCTTCATCGGATCAATGATCTGTATGATCAACTGGCTGGTTCATCGATATTCTCTAAACTCGACTTGAGGTTGGGTTACCACCAGATCCGTGTTCGTGAAGAGGATATTCCAAAGACCACTGTCGGTGTCAAAACCGGCGGATATCGGGTAGGGGGTCCCGAACTGTGCGTCTAGGCGGATGGTAACAGGAGACATGGGACACAATGTTTTTACCCAGGTTCGGGCCCTCTCGATGGAGGTAAAACCCTACTCCTGCTTGATTGATATTGATGATATGGGTAGTACAAGAGTAGATCTACCATGAGATCAAGGAGGCTAAACCCTAGAAGCTAGCCTATGGTATGATTGTTGTTCGTCCTATGGACTAAAACCCTCCGGTATATATAGACACCGGAGAGGGCTAGGGTTACAGTCGGTTACAATGGTAGGAGATCTACATATCCAGATTGCCAAGCTTGCCTTCCACGCCAAGGAAAGTCCCATCCGGACATGGGACGAAGTCTTCAATCTTGTATCTTCATAGTCTTGGAGTCCGGCCAATGATGATAGTTCGCTATCCGGACACCCCTAGTCCAGACTCCTCGGTAGCCCTGAACCGGGCTTCAATGACGACGAGTCCGTGCGCATATTGTCTTCGGCATTGCAAGGCGGGTTCCTCGTCCGAATAATTCATAGAAGATTGTGAACACCAGGATAGTGTCCGGCTCTGCAAAATAAATTCCACATACCACCGTAGAGAGAATAATATTTACACAAGTTCAATCTGCTAACATATTTCGTGGCGTGACGTCACACCACGGCCAAGCCTTTACTCGAATTGTTTTTATTGTTCCATCTCAGTGCGTTTAGCGAAGCGGTTTCCTTGGCACGTCTTCTCAAAGCAGAGATCGTGTCCCCTTATTCTGGGATTCTCATCAATACGGACGTGGGTAACCTAGCCGTGCCCGTTGCCACGCCCCCTCCATCGAAGGCGAGTTCCAAACGGTCACGGGGATAGCTCTTGGTATTCTACCCCTTTATAATGAGACCAAGGCCTGTTCCTTTTCTTCGATCCTTAATCGAATCCGCCCCTCGCCCCGAGTTCCAACACCCAAGGCTCCAGATTCGGGCGCTTCGGACCTTCGACAATGTCCGGCTCCGACCTACAAGGCCGGTGGATGCCCTCTTCCGTCATGGAAGAGGACGTGCTAAAGCTGAGAGACGCCAGGTATCTAACCTGTGAGATTTTGCATAGGCTGCCCGCCCAAGGGCAAGTCATTCCCACCCCCGAGCCTGGCGAGAGCGTGGTGTTCATGTCTCACTTCCGTCGGGGTTTAGGCTTCCCAACGGATCCCTTCGTGAGGGGGATCATGTTTTATTATGGGCTGGAATTCCATGGCTTGGCTCTGGAGTCCATCCTCCACATCTCATCCTTCATTGTTGTCTGCGAAGCCTTCCTCCGCACTACCCCTCACTTCGGATTGTGGCTCAAGACCTTCAACGTGGAGCCGAAGATGATCGAGGGGCGACAGGCAGAGTACGGAGGGGCAGTTATAAGCAAGAGGGCCGATGCTCCATGGCCCGAGGGCTCTTTTCAAGAGGAGCTCAGTTTGTGGCAACAGGAGTGGTTCTACATCACCGCTCCCAGGGGCACCAGGCAGGTGGCGCCACCTGCCTTTCGCTCGGGCCCTCCACAACGTCTGGCATCATGGGTCAACAAAGGGCTTGACTGGGGGCCGTCCAAGGACGTACCAATACTGCAGGGCCGGATTCGAGACCTCCAAGAGAGGGAGATCAATCTGGTTGTAGTGACACAGGTTATGCTGATCCGACGCCTTCTGCCCTGCAAACGTCGCCCTCTCCGGCTGTGGGAATTCAATCCGGAGGGACTGCGAGCTCTCCGCCACTTCATGGGTGCAACGCCCGTGGAAATGTATAAGCCGTTCTTCGGATCACAAGAGATGTGTCCGGACTTAACCGAGGACGCAGGTCTGAGTTGCAATCGCCCGGATACTCAAGTAAGCAGTTCCCGTGCCCGGACGTGCTATCCGTATATTCATCATAATTCTTGCTCTTTAAAAAGCTGTCCCCTGAACAGGAGTGGATAGCAGAAGCAAAGCTAATAAGGTGTCCGGCCCCTCTCCCTGAGACCACGCCGGATCCTGTGTTAGCCAAGATGCTGGAGGCGGTGTCTTTAGAAGAGGGCGAAGGGGGAAACAGGGAAGCTACCGCCTCTGCTAAAGAGGCGCTCAAGAAAGGGGGGATTGAGAGTCCCTCCCTCCAGGGGGAGAAGAGGACCGCTTCCGAAGACCCGGAGGTCAAGGCCTCAAAGCGGGGGAAGAAATCTTCCTCGGAGGGTCCTGCGCTAGGAGAAACCCCGACCGCACTATTTCCCCAAGGGAATCAGCCCTCTAGCAAGCCGTAAGTAGAAAAGAGGAGTTTTGTAATAAGGGACATCCCTGTTTTTATTTCTGAGGATAACCGAAGTTCTTACCTTGTAGTTCGGATCTCAGCCCTTCTTAGCAGAGCTCATCTTCGGGGGATCTTCGTCCGAAGATGATGGAGAGCGAGACGCCTCCATCTGCCGCACCGTCAGGCGGGGTGGACGACCCTGAGGTGTCGTCGCGGAGGGTCTCCCCGAGTCCGGCGGGGCCGGAGGGTTCGGCCCCAACTAGTGTATGGCCGGAGGAGCTGAAGGATCTGCTCGAGAGGGCGTCTATCTCAGAAGATCACCGTACATTGATGAGTACGGTGATTGGAAGGATTTCATCCACTGAGAGCGGGTTGCATGAGGCCGTCAGAAGTTTACTGACGTGGTTTGAGGTACGTAAAAACGATATACCTTTTGACAGTTTTGCACATAGAGTGCGCCCTGTATAGATAGTACCCCTGAGACTCGGTATGTTGTCGAAAGCGACAGCGTGCCGAGGATCATAATCTCAGTTATAAGGTATCGCCCTTCCCATACAGGTTGCGGGGCGTTCGGTGGCCAGCCGGACTGATGGAGTTGCCAAACTGAAGCGGCAACTTGATGTTGCGGATGCAGACATCGTGCTGGTCAATAGACGTCTTGACGAGTCACGAGGTAGGTGGCTTCTCCGCGGTCACCTTGTAAGGGAGCTGGACGCCCGTGCCTTACAACATGTATGCTTTGATGCAGATGGCGCCGCTGATGTGGAGGAGCTTCGGGCGGAGCTTGCCCGAGCGAAGGAGCAAGCCAGAGAAAGTAATGCGGCTGCCTTGAAGGCGGCTGAAGAGCTAAATGCCGAGCAGGCTGCTCACTGCTGAAGCAGGGAGGAAATGGCCAAAATGGACGTGAAGCTAAATGATGCTACCGACTTCTATGAGTTTCTTGAAAGAGAACGCCGAGCGGAGCAAGAGGACCTGAAGAAGGCCACCTCCGAAGCCAAGGATGCCCGCTCCGCGATGAAGGCTATAAAGGAGGAGCTGCATTAGGCCGGTGATATTGTGGCTGGAAAGCCCTTTCTGCTACGTAGGAAGTTCACAGGTCCGAAGTATGCTCAGTTGGTCCAGTTGTGGGGTGCGAAGGATGCTTATCTGAATTTGGCGGCGAGTGCGGCGAACGTAGTCGTACATTTCCGAGGCCAAAAGGATCACGGGATGGAAGAGCTTTTTTGGTCTCAATTCCATAATCCGGAGCGTCCACTTCCGTTAACCGATTGTTTGGCTGAGTGGGCTGAGCTAAACAGGTTGTCCGGACTTGCCATGAAAGATGTCGTGGCTCATCTGTGGCGGGACAGGCCTGAGCCGAAGAGTTATTTTGGCTTGGTGTAGTAGTTCCTTTATGCGGTGTCGCATATCAAGGCGATGAAGCGGTCGGCATGCATAGAAGGTGCACGGATGGCTCTCGCCTGTGTCAAAACATACTGGGCAGAGATGGAGGCCAACGATGTTGCATCCCGAGATTCATACAAAAGCCGATTACCAGCCGGCACTATTTTGAGGAAGTCCTGCAGGGCGATCGGTTAATAGAGTCGCAGTGCTCGAAAAATGTTATGTTCAAATGACATGTACGATATGTGAAACCATGTTCCAAATATATTAATATAAGGGCTTTTTATACTTGTGCGTTCAAGTATTGAAACACCTCCTGTGCGGTCGTTAATGTAAATTGTATATATAACCTGAAAGATGGCAGTCTTTGGCTTCAGCCCCCACGCACATAGTGCGGGGGTGTTTGCAAAAAAGCGCATTTTCACACTTAATCCAACGTCTTGGTCCTTGAAGGAGGTGATAGCGTAGCAAACTAGGCAACCGGACTATAATGCTTTATCACTTTCACTTAGCCATAGGAGTTCGATGGTGGGGCTACTATATAGCCCCTAGGGGCACCGCGCTCTCCAAACTCGGGGCGTGTGTGTGCCTGTCCGGGAAACGGTCCTTCGTCAAAGCGGAGGAATTCTAAACATTTCGGTACTCGATCGAGTGGTTGACCAGTCTCTCGCTATATCATGACAGTCAGTTTTCGGCTTTCTCTACTGAGGTGCTCAGCCGGCCGAACCGGGGCACAATCGCAGTAGTTCTCCTAGTGCCGCCTTAGCCGATAGAGTGGAACGTAAGGCAGAAAAACATAGGAGCCGGGCAAACCCAACATTTGACCAAAGACATGATTCGGAGCTGATGCATATAATGCCTAACTCGAGACGCCGAACACTCCCAAAGGTATTCGGTCTTTATGATAACGGGCAGAACAATGCCCTAAGCCCCCAGTGTCCAGGTACGCGCGAAAACTTCTGACGCGGCCGATGCCAAAACGCCAGCCTCCTCCTCGGTTATGGTAAGAAACCAGAGGATGTGTATCAACAAGAGACAGTAAAAAAGGTTTACACAGGGTCATAATCTGAAAAGAATCTTTGTAACGGGGCTGCACGTCTACGCCTGTGTCTCCGTTGTGCTGAATCCTGGACGGGTGTAGCACGTTGTTCATCTGTAAAAAGAGAAGAACTTAGTTTGGAAAAAGAGCGTGTGAAAAATGTATTTAAAACAGAGTATGTTTTAAAAAAATGAATAAAATTGAGCTTTTATTGGCTCTCATTGTTCATGCGTGCAGCCCCTTGTAAAGGGGTACGCGGCTAGTAAGCCCCTTGTTTATTTATACCGGACTCACCTAACCGTGTCCAGGGTCTGAATGACCTGTTTTAGGAGCTTTGATCAGTAAAGCCAGATTAGTGTGTGGCTGTCAAGGCAGTCTCACGTTCTTCCGCGGTCGAGGAACACTCGAAGTTACCCTTTAATGAGATGATACCGCATGGACCGGGCATTTTAAGTGTAAGAGACGCGTAATGCGGTATTGCGTTAAAGCGGGCGAAGGCTTCGCGTCCCAATAGTGCTTGATGGCTACTTTTAAATGGGGAGATGTGGAAGACTAGCTTTTCGCGACGGTAGTTGTCGGCTGAGCCGAACACAACTTCTAATGGTAGAGAGCCCATACACTGGGCATATAGGCCTGGCATTGCTCCTTTAAAGGAAGTGTTGCTATGGCATATTTTGGTTGGGTCTATCCCTATTCTGCGGATTGTGTCCTGATATAGTAGGTTTAGTTCACTACCGCCGTCCATTAGGACTTGTGTAAATTGCAGTCTATCGATTATGGGATCTAATATTAGGGTAGTCCATCCTTCATTCCGGATACTTCCAGCGTAGTCCTAATGGTCGAAGGTGATTGGTTTTGACATCTAGTGTCTGGACTCCGCTGGGGTGGACCGTGCGGCGCGCATTTTTGTGGCACCACTGTCAGGACCCCGACTCAATGCCACATCGATCTATCATGTAACACCTCATATCACTTTGCGGCCTCACGCACGGTATTCCCACGGGTGTCGCCTTACCTTTGCCCGGGACCGTTTGCGCCTTTTGGCACACGTATATGATAGTGTCGCTAGCATCCATATGATAAGGAGCCCGGGCTGACATGGCTAGTCGTAAACCCAAAGTGGCACTAACTTACAGGGACAGGCATACATGACCCAGCAACGAACGTGTCGGTCATCAGCGAGTGAATCCAGGCTGTAGCACTGGGCTAACAGACTCGGTGAACCGGGCATGAAGGGCTAACAGGACTCGGTGTTCATCGCGTGACATTTCCCGAAGGGATGACACAGAACGAAGAAGGACACATGCCGCCAGCCTAAGTGTTCCGGAGCAAGAATAAGCTACCGTGGCTCGATTGGAAACACTAGGAGACATTTCCGGTAAGAGAGGCTACTAAAGATAAACAACTAGATAGTCGATCCCACACATAGCAATACACATTACACGTCGCATAACATGCAAGTATGTGCTGTATAACGATGGCATCACAAAGCATAACTCAACAACTCATATAGATAAGGCTCAAGAGCCATCATAGCATTATTGCAAACAGGGTCACAAGACCCATCATACTGAGCATACAAGCAACAAGCGGAAGCATTACATGTCCGGGTACAGACATCTACAAATGAAAAAAGGTCAAGAGCGACTATCTACAACATCCGATCAAGATCGTAGCTGAGGTACAAGCTACTCGTCAAGTCCACGAGAACACTAGTAAGACCAAGTCTCCATTGCAAAAACATAAATAAAGCACCATGAGTACAAAGGTACTCAGAAGACTTACATCGATCCTATCATACATGCATTTGTATCAAGAGGGTAATGTGGGGTTTAGTTGCAGCAAGCCAGCTTTGACTCTGTGGCTATCCTGTTCTACGACTACCAGAACTTCTTTGAGGTGATATGGCGCACACGAGTCCACTAATCACCACACAATACACTACTATGGATTCATCCCCGTCTCCTTACGAGAAGGCCATCCATAGTACTCACACTTTTCTTGAGCATTTTATAGTATCCACTTCAAGTTGTCTATGTACCATGTAAGCATCCAAGAAGTCCATATCCGCGGACCCGGCTATTCGAATAGATCATGTTAACCCTGCAGGGGTGTACTTCTTCACACACGCTCTCGCCACTTACCACCATGTACACGTCGTGTATCTCGGCAACCTTCAAGCGGAAGCCTGGCGAGGGAGTCGGCCACGACCTGACTAACCACACAAGACTCTAGCCTGGTTTATCGCCTATTCGGTTTCATCCAAGGAGATCCGCCGGGTGTCGCCACGGCCCCAAACGATGTGTGCAGGGTTCCCGAGCCCACCATCCGGGTGCCACTCGGTACACCAGGCCACGTGTGCCTAGTCTGTCCCAAGCCCACCCTGCCGGGTGCCACTTGGTAGAAAAATAGCACTACCTACAAACACCAGAAACTAGTTGCGACTCCTGGACAGAGATCAAGTTGGCTAATAAGTCGAGAGGGGCACTTAAGCATTCCAATGTGTGGTAGTAACTAGTCATTGGACAACATACACAGAACTCAGTGCTTAAGGACGGTTCCAGTGAGACAACCCACCATGTACTCCTACATGGCCTCTCACCGCTACCTTTACCAAATCGTGTTCACACACTTAACTCTCAGCACCAGATCAACTCATAACACTCCAATTCATTCCCAATGAACCAGACCTGACACAACTCTAAGCAATAGCAGGCATAGCATGGTAGGAACAAAACATGGGCTCATTCAACTCCTACACATGCTAGTGGGTTTTAACTATTTACTGTGGCAATGACAGTCATGCAGAGGAATGGGTTCAACTACCATGACACAAAGTAGCAGATGAATCGTTGTTGTCCTAATGCAATAAGCGAGAGCAGGAGCGAGAGAGTAGGATTTTATCGGAATGAACAAGGGGTTTGCTTGCTCGGTAGATCAACAAGGAGGCACCGCTTCATAGACAGTACTGAAGCGGTCTCCGGAGCAAGACCTATCGAGAAGGAACGGTGCCAACAATCAATACACAAGCATATGCAACAATATGATGCATGAACATGGCATGAAGATGTGATGATGTTTGAGCTAATGCAACTAGTATTCATTTGGTTTGAAGTCCATTTGAACCCTAAGCTCAAATGCAATTCTAAATTAAGTCTCTTAATATGCCATAATGTGTTTCCTCATATTCAGCATGTATAAGTTGGTTTTTCATGCATGAAACTAGTACAGATGGAAAGATTGAATTTTTCTGATAATTTTTCATATATAATTTATTTCAATCTGAGCTACGGTTGAATTTCTATGAATTTTTGAAGTTTAAATCATTTTCTGGAATTTCCTGATTTATTTAATTCCAGAAAATAGTTAATTGCGTCAGCATGACGTCAGCACTGCGTCAGCAGGTCAACCGGGGCTGACCAGGGTCAAACCTGACGTGTGGGGACCACACGTCAGTGACACTGGGGTTAACCCCGAGTCAAACCTGGGCTGATTAGCTTTGACTAAGCGCTGGGGCCCACTGGTCAGTCTCAGGGGGGGTAATTAGGTGGGGGTTAAGCACTAACTAAACCGCCACGTCAGCGCCCGCCGGAGTTGGCCGGCGGCGACCAAACCGCGCGGCGGTGCTTCGCCGGAACGCGCTACAGGCGGCGGAAAAGCGCGCGGGGACTACCAATCGGCAGCCCGCGCTCGACCGCATCCACCTGGGCATAGGGGAGGTCGCGGGGACGGCGGAGCTCGCCGGAGCAGAGCTCGCGGCGGTGGCCAGAGCTCGGGCTCGAGCGGGCACACGGCTACAGCGTACGGGGAGGCCACCCGAGGGGCTCTGCGGCACCCTCGTGGCACCAGGAGCACGGTGTCGTGCTCGGTTGCGGGCTGCGGTGGCCAGGGCGACGGCAGCGACATGAACGGCGGCGGAAAGCTTCGGCCGTGGTGGGGAGAAGGGCTACGGCAGGCGTACGGCTAAACGGAGAGAGGGGAACGGTGGCGGAGCTCACCGCGGGGTTGCTGAGCAGGCCAGTGGGCTCGAGGAGGCGCTGAAGACGGCGAATCGGAGTCGGCGGCGTCCGAGGAGGAAGACGAAGGCGACGGCGGCTCCACAGGGCGCTCCGGCTTGCGTGGCTCGGTGGAGAGGATGAGGACGACGGGCTGGAGCTCGGGACGGCTCAGATGCTCTCAGGGCGCGGCGGTACGGCTAACGGCAGCGGCGGTGGCGACGGCAGCAAGGCCGGGCACGGGAGAGGGAGAGGTCCAGGGGAGGAGGGAGAGCGAGAGAGAGTGGGAGAGGACCGGGGCGGCGCGTGGCGTCGTTCTGAGGCGCCGAAGCGCACGTAAGGGGAAAGCAGGAGGTGGGAGGCAGGTGGCATGGCTGCCAGTATGCTGTGCACGCAGCTGCTTGCTGAGGGGAGAAGACGACAGAGGAGGAGGCGGGCTGGGCGGGCTGGCCGGTGGTGGCCAGGCCAAGACAATCTTCAGCCAAGACAAGAGCTAGGCGCCGGAGTAAGCTCCTTTTATTTCTATTTTCATTTTACGTAATTTGTTTTGATTTAGTTTAAAATACTAAATCATTTTATTTCCTTATGCCAATTTTATAGAAGCTAGTTATATTATTCCGAGCTCCTTAATAAATGACATAATTTTTGGACATATATTAATATATATAACTAATATATTTCCAATGCAAATATTTATGCATTAATTCCAAATGCCCAAAATAAATACTTGTGAGCTCCTAAAAATATTGGTTTGATTTTTATCTCTGTCCAATATTTTCAGAGGGTAACATGAGCATTTTCTTGGACCCTTTTGGAGCAATTTTTATCTGGGTCATTTCCAGAAATGATTTCTGAGGGTTTTACAAATCCCCATTTCAAATTTAAATGGAATTTAAACATGATGCACAAATGACTAGCTAGTCTAGGTCATACCAGAACTAGGGATGTGACAACTCGCCCCCACTTGAAAAAATCTCGTCCCGAGATTCAGGGGTCGACGGAAAGAAAGCGGGGTACTCCAGTCGAAGACGATCTTCTCGCTCCCAAGTAGCTTCTCTCTCAGAATGATGAGACCACTGAACCTTGAGGAACTTGATGTTATGGCGTCGAGTGACACGCTCTGCTTGATCAAGAATGCGAACTGGATACTCTCGATATGTGAGGTTATCTTGGAGATCAAGCGTTTCGTGGTCCACTCCGCGGATAGGATCCGAGAAGCAACGCCTGAGTTGAGAGACGTGGAAGACATCATGAACTCGAGAAAGATGTAGGGGTAATTCCAACTGGTAGGCAACCTCTCCTCGTTTGGCGAGAATACGAAAAGGACCAATGTAGCGAGGAGCCAACTTGCCCTTGATACCGAAACGATGGGTACCCTTCAAAGGAGTAACCCGAAGGTAAGCTTTGTCGCCAACTTCATAAGTCATATCCTTATGATGGCGATCATATCGCTCTTTTGGCGAGGCGGGCTGTTTTCAAATTCTCACGAATGATGCGAACTTGCTCTTCTGCCTCCTGGATCATGTCCGGTCCAAAGAATTGTCTTTCACCGGTTTCTGACCAGTTCAACGGTGTTCGACATCTTCGTCCATAGAGAATCTCAAAAGGAGCTTTCTTAAGACTGGATTGATAGCTATTGTTATAAGCAAACTCGGCAAAAGGAAGACATTTCTCCCAATCCATACCGAATGAGATAACGCAAGCTCTAAGCATGTCTTCGAGGATTTGGTTGACCCGTTCCACCTGACCACTTGATTGAGGGTGGAAAGCGGTACTAAAGGAAAGATGGGTTCCCATGGCAGATTGGAAACTCTCCCAGAAGTGAGACGTGAAAAGACTGCCACGGTCTGAATTAATCTCTAGTGGAACACCATGAAGTGATACTATTCGAGAAATATATAAGTCAGCGAGCTGACTAGCAGTGATACTCTCTCGAACCGGTAGGAAGTGAGCCACTTTGGAAAGACGATCAATGACTACAAAGATAGCGTTATTCCCTTTCTTGGTCCTGGGAAAGCCGGTGATGAAGTCCATACCAACTTTATCCCATTTCCACTCTGGAATAGCTAAAGGCTGAAGGGTGCCAGCAGGCCTTTGATGCTCTGCCTTAACGCGACGACAAACGTCACAATTAGCAACGAAGTCAGCGATTTCTCTCTTCATCCTAGTCCACCAGAACCTCTGGCGTAGGTCCTGATACATCTTAGTACTACCGGGATGAATCGTGAGAGGGGATTCATGCGCCTCTTTAAGAATCAATTGTCGCAGATGTTGATTCTTCGGAACCACCAAGCGATTCTCAAAGAAAACGACACCGCGATCATCCATAGAGAAACATCCACCAACTCCCTTCTTAATGTTTCTCTTGATGCGGATAACACCCTTATCAAACTTCTGGTCAGTAATGATCTGATTCTCGAGGGTAGGTTTCGCCACCAAGGTAGAAAGGAATCCGTGAGGAGCAATGTGAAGGTTAAGCTTACAGAATTCCTCATGGAGAAGTGGTTGACCCTGCTGCAACATGAGATTGTTGCAATAGGATTTACGGCTTAGAGCATCAGCCATGACATTAGCTTTGCCTGGAGTGTAGGTAATCCCTAAGTCGTAATCTGAGATCAACTCCAACCAACGTCTTTGCCTAAGGTTCAAATCTGGTTGGGTGAAGATATACTTGAGACTCTGGTGATCGGTGTAGATCTCGCAATGTTTACCAAGAAGGTAATGTCGCCAGGTCTTGAGTGCATAGACTACGGCTGCAAGCTCTAGATCATGAGTAGGATAACTCTCCTCGTGTGGATGCAACTGTCGAGATGCATAGGGAATCACATGACGATCCTGCATAAGAATGCAACCTAGTCCCTGTCGTGAGGCGTCGCAGTAGATAACAAAGTCTTTAGTGAAATCCGGTGGCACAAGTATGGGAGCAGAAGTCAGTCGTCTTTTCAGTTCCTGAAAACTGTACTCACACTGTGGGGACCACTCAAACTTTTTATCTTTCTTGAGAAGTTCCGTGAGGGTTTTGGCTACTTTGGAGAAGTTTTCAACAAAGCGGCGACAATAGCTGGCTAGACCAAGGAAACTCCTAACTTGTTTAACGGTTTCAGGTGGAGTCCAATCAAGAACGGCCTTAACTCTCTCGGGATTGACAGCAATGCCCTTACCAGAGATTACGTGGCCCAGGTAGGTCACTTCTGGCAACCAAAATTCGCACTTGGAGAACTTGGCATAAAGGCGGTGCTCTCTGAGTTTTTCTAACACAAGTCTAAGATGTTCGGCATGCTCTTGTTCGCTCTTCGAGTAAATAAGAATATCATCGAGGTAAACCACGACGAATTTATCTAAGTACTCCATAAAGATCGAGTTCATCAAGCGGGAGAAAGTGGCTGGAGCGTTGGTTAGGCCAAAGGACATGACGGTGTACTCGTACTGACCATAGCGAGTGACAAAGGCTGTTTTGGGGATGTCCCCGTTTCTGATCTTGATTTGGTGGTAGCCTAACCTCAAATCCATCTTGGAGAAGGCGAGGATCCGGCGAGCTGATCATACGGTCGTTGATCCCGGGAGCGGATACTTGTTCTTTATCGTGACCAAATTAACGGGACGATAATCTACAACCATCCGGTCCGTACCATCCTTCTTCTTGACGAAGAGGACGGGGCAAGCCCAAGGAGAAGAACTAGGACGGATGAAACCCTTTTGCAAGGACTCATCAAGTTGTTTCTTAAGCTCGGCTAGTTCTAAGGGTGCCATTTTGTAAGGTCTCCTAGAAATTGGAGCGGTTCCTGGAATAAGATCTATGATGAACTCTACATCTCTGTCAGGTGGAACACCTGGCAGTTCCTCTGGAAAGACATCCGGAAAGTCACGGATTACCGGGATATCTTCAAGGTCTGGAAGAGGGCTGGCATTAAGTGAATAGAGTTGACGCTTTGCAACTCGGGTGGAGACAGTGACTATCTTGCCAGATGGGTGTGTAAGCTGAACAGATCTGGTGTAACAATCAATCTTGGCATGATGAGCTGTCATCCAGTCCATACCCAAAATGATGTTAATATCTGAGGACTTGAGGGCTACAAGTGATGCGAGGAATACAAGTCTATCAACAAGGATTTCATTACCATAACTGATTTTGGTAGTTTGCCATCTAGACCCTGGGGTTTGGATTTCAAGCGGAGTTGGCATATCACAAAATGACATATCGTGCAAACGAGCATAGCCTTCAGAAATGAAGGAGTGAGATGCTCCGGTATCGAACAGAACCGATGCTGGATGACAATTGACAAGGAGTGTACCAAGAATGACATCCGGATCATCATGAGCGTCTTTAGCTGAGACGTGATGCACACGTCCACGTTCAGTGGGAGCTGACTTGACACTGATCATCTTGCGTGATGGCTTACCACAGCCAACAGTCTTCTCGGGCTGGGGTGGAGCATAACTAGTCTGAGAGCAGTCACGTGCATAGTGTCCTGGCTTCCCGCATGTGAAGCAAGTCCCGAAGTTGGATGTGGACCCGACCGACAAGCGGTCTACCAAGAGCTGGGTGGAACATCGACCGAGCTGGGGAGGCACCACATGAGATGGCCTTGGTGAATATCCGGAGGAAGAGCGGAGTTCGAACCCAAATCCGGCGCTTCTGAGAACTGGAGCCGGAAGAAGATCCCAAATCACGGGTGTGCTTACGAGACTCATCGTAAGTGAGCTGAGCTGTCTCTGCATTAATTGCCTTGTTCACAAGAGCTTGGAATGTATCACAATGATGTAGGTGGAGATCACGACGCAACTTGGGGTTGAGACCCTTCCGGAACCTAGCCTGCTTCTTGGCGTCCGTGGACACCTCTTCTGATGCATAGCGGGCAAGGTTCTCAAACTCTCTGCTGTAAGCATCAACAGCCATCTTACTCTGGGTGAAGCTACAGAACTCTTCTCTCTTGCGATCAAGGAGGGCCTGGGGAATGTGATGCTCACGAAAGGCCTCAGTGAAATCCCTCCAGGTAGGAATCTGGCCAGCTGGAAGCATAGCCTCATAGTTCTGCCACCAAAGACTAGCAGGACCTTCCAGGTGGTATGTGGCATAGGTGACCTTGTCATCTTCAGCTACGTTCGCAGAACGGAGCTTGTGTGTGATGCTACGGAGCCAGTCATCTGCATCGAGTGGCTCAATAGAATGATGAAAGGTGGGTGGGTGCAAGCGGATGAAGTCATGAATGGTCACAGATCCTTTGAACTGATGTGCGGTGTTCTCTTCGATACGTGCCAACAAGCGGTTAGACTCACGCTTGTTCCTCTCCATTTCTAACATGAACTCTGTCAACGAAGATTGGTCGGGAGGATCCTCATCCCTACCATCTCCGTGGTTCTGACTACGAGCAACAGAACTTCGCTTAGCTGATGACATCCTGAGAAACAAAACCAAGGACGGATCAGCATCATCTATAGGCTATAGAATGTAGGACAAGGAAATTAGTAACTCTCGAACTCATAGGGTACTTCCGGCAGCATAACGGCAGTAAAATGCTCAGAATGAGACATCCTGCCAAAAATGGGGTAGTAACATACTCAACATCACCACTTAAGGCTTTGAGATCATACTAAACAGGCTTCACCGGAGGTACTCGAAACTGGGGTATGACTCTGATCAACCAATCCTATGGTACTACGGAGTAGTAACACGTGATCCTGATAGACGGAAGAGAAAGCCTAGTTCCTTAACCCCGTAGGAAAGATATGATGACTCAGATCAGAAGGCCATGAGATATAAGGAGTAAAAAGAGCCTTACGTTCCTTCCCACAATCAATTCCCTTACATAACTAAAGAATTTCTAGACTCAACTTCGACCAGTTTGGCTTGGTAATCCTCTGAGCGACAAAGCTCGATACCAAAGCTGTCGGGACCCCGACTCAATGCCACATCGATCTAGCATGTAACACCTCATATCACTTTGCGGCCTCACGCACGGTATTCCCACGAGTGTCGCCTTACCTTTGCCCGGGACCGCGCCTTTTGGCACACGTATATGATAGTGTCGCTAGCATCCATATGATAAGGAGCCCGGGCTGACATGGCTAGTCGTAAACCCAAAGTGGCACTAACTTACAGGGACAGCATACATGACCCAAGCAACGAGCGTGTCGGTCATCGTGAGTGAATCAGGCTGTAGCACTGGGCTAACAGACTCGGTGAACCGGGCTGAAGCGGGCTAACAGGACTCCGGTGTTCATCGCGTGACATTTCCCGAAGGGACGTACACAGAGCGAAGAAGGACACATGCGGCTAGCCTAAGTGTTCGGAGCAGTAGCAAGCTACCAGGCTCGGTGGAAACACTAGGAGACATTTCCGTAAGAGAGGCTACTAAAGATAAACAACTAGATAGTCGGATCCACACATAGCAATACACATTACACGACGCATAACATGCAAGTATGTGCTGTACAACATGGCATCACAGCATAACTCAACAACTCATATAGATAAGGCTCGGAAGAGCCATCATAGCATTTATTGCAAGCAGGGTCACAAGACCCATGATCTGAGCATACAAGCAACAAGCGGAAGCATTACATATGCAGGTACAGACATCTACAAATGAAAAAGGTGAAGAGCGACTATGTACAACATCCGATCAAGATCGAGCTGAGGTACAAGCTACTCGTCGAAGTCCACGAGAACACTAGTAAGACCGAAGTCTCCGCTGCAAAAACATAAATAAAGCACCATGAGTACAAAGGTACTCAGCAAGACTTACATCAGATCCTATCATACATGCATTTGTATCAAGAGGGTAATGTGGGGTTTAGTTGCAGCAAGCCAGCTTTGACTCTGTGGCTATCTGTTCTCGACTACGAGAACTTCTTTGAGGTGATATAGGCACACGAGTCCACTAATCACCACACAATACACTACTATGGATTCATCCCGTCTCCTCACGAGAAGGCCATCCATAGTACTCACACTTTTCTTGAGCATTTTATAGTATCCACTTCAAGTTGTCTATGTACCATGTAAGCATCCAAGAAGTCCATATTAGCGGACCCGGCTATTGAATAGATCATGTTAACCTGCAGGGTGTACTTCTTCACACACTCTCGCCACTTACCACCATGTACACGTCGTGTATCTCGGCAACCTTCAAGCGGAAGCCTGGCGAGGGAGTCGGCCACGACCTGACTAACCACACAAGACTCTAGCCCAGGTTTATCGCCTATTCGGGTTTCATCCGCAAGGAGATCCGGCCGGGGTGTCGCTCACGGCCCCAAACGATGTGTGCAGGGTTCCCGAGCCCACCATCCGGGTGCCACTCGGTACACCAGGCCACGTGTGCCTAGTCTGTCCCAAGCCCACCCTGCCGGGTGCCACTTGGTAGAAAAATAGCACTACCTACAAACACCAGAAACTAGTTGCGACTCCTGGACAGAGATCAAGTTGGCTAATAAGTCGAGAGGGGCACTTAAGCATTCCAATGTGTGGTAGTAACTAGTCATTGGACAACATACACGAACTTCGATTGCTTAGGGCGGTTCCGGTGAGACAACCCACCATGTACTCCTACATGGCCTCTCACCGCTACCTTTACCAAATCGTGTTCACACACTTAACTCTCAGCACCAGATCAACTCATAACACTCCAATTCATTCCCAATGAACCAGACCTGACACAACTCTAAGCAATAGCAGGCATAGCATGGTAGGAACAAAACATGGGCTCATTCAACTCCTACACATGCTAGTGGGTTTTAACTATTTACTGTGGCAATGACAGGTCATGCAGAGGAATGGGTTCAACTACCGCAGCACAAAGTAGCAGATGAATCGTTGTTGTCCTAATGCAATAACTGAGAGCAGGAGTGAGAGAGTAGGATTTTATCGGAATGAACAAGGGGTTTGCTTGCACGGTAGATCAACAAGGAGGCCTTTGCTTCATAGACAGTACTACTGGAGCGGTCTCGGAGCAAGACCTATCGAGAAGGAGCAGTGCCAACAATCAATACACAAGCATATGCAACAATATGATGCATGAACATGGCATGAAGATGTGATGCTGTTTGAGCTAATGCAACTAGTATTCATTTGGTTTGAAGTCCATTTGAACCCTAAGCTCAAATGCAATTCTAAATTAAGTCTCTTAATATGCCATAATGTGTTTCCTCATATTCAGCATGTATAAGTTGGTTTTTCATGCATGAAACTAGTACAGATGGAAAGATTGAATTTTTCTGATAATTTTTCATATATAAATTATTTCAATCTGAGCTACGGTTGAATTTCTATGAATTTTTGAAGTTTAAATCATTTTCTGGAATTTCCTGATTTATTTTAATTCCAGAAAATAGTTAATTGCATCGACATGACGTCGACCTTTGCGTCGGCAGAGTCAGCCGGGCTGACCAGGGTCAAACCCGACGTGTGGGGACCACACGTCAGTGACACTGGGGTTAACCCCGAGTCAAACCTGGGCTGATTAGCTTTGACTAAGCGCTGGGGCCCACTGGTCAGTCTCAGGAGGGGGTAATTAGGTGGGGGTTAAGCACTAACTAAACCGCCACGTCGGCGCCGCCGGAGTTGGCGGCGGCGACAAACCGCAGCAGCGGTAAGCCACGAACGCCTTCTGTAAAAGCTGCTGGGACTACCAATCGGCAGCCAGCGCCGACCGCATCCACACGGGCATAGGGGAGGTCGCGGGACGGCGGAGCTCGCCGGAGCAGGAGCTCGCGCAGTGGCGGGCTTCGGGCTCGCTCGAGCGGCACGCGGCTACAGCGTCTGGTGAGGCCACCCGAGGGGCTCTGCGGCACCCTCGTGGCACCAGGAGCACGGTGTCGTGCTCGGTTGCGGGCTACGTTGGCCAGGGCGACGGCGGCGACATGAACGGCGGCGGAAAGCTTCGGCCGTGGTGGGGAGAAGGGCTACGGCAGCGTCTGGCTAAGCGGAGAGAGAGAGTGGCGGAGCTCACCGCGGGGTTGCTGAGCAGGCCAGTGGGCTCGAGGAGGCGCTGAAGACGGCGAATCGGAGTCGGCGGTCGGCGGCGTCCGAGGAGGAAGACGAAGGCGACGGCGGCTCCACAGGGCGCTCCGGCTTGCGTGGCTCGGTGGAGAGGATGAGGACGACGGCGCGGAGCTCGGGGACGGCTCAGATGCTCTCAAGGGGCGCGGTGGCTACGGGCAACAGCAGGCGGCACGGCAAAGGCTTGGGCACGGGAGAGGGAGAGGTCCAGGGGAGGAGGGAGAGCGAGAGAGAGTGGGAGAGGACCGGGGCGGCGCGTGGCGTCGTTCCAAGGCGTCCAGGGCGACGAAGGGGAAAGCAGGAGGTGGTCGGCAGGCGTGGCGCGGCCCAGTGTGGCCTGGCACGCAGCTGCTTGCTGAGGGGGAGAAGACAGACGAGAGGAGGAGGCGGGCTGGGCGGGGCTGGCCACTGGTGGCAAAGCCGCCTGAAGGTGAGCCAACACAAGGGCTAGGCGCCAGGTAAGCTCCTTTTTATTTCTATTTTCTGTTTTCTGTAATTTGTTTTGATTTAGTTTAAAATACTAAATCATTTTATTTCCTTATGCCAATTTTTATAGAAGCTAGTTATATTATTCCAGAGCTCCTTAATAAATGACATAATTTTTGGACATATATTAATATATATAACTAATATATTTCCAATGCAAATATTTATGCATTAATTCCAAATGCCCAAAATAAATACTTGTGAGCTCCTAAAAATATTGGTTTGATTTTTATCTCTGTCCAATATTTTCAGAGGGTAACATGAGCATTTTCTTGGACCCTTTTGGAGCAATTTTTATCTGGGTCATTTCCAGAAATGATTTCTGAGGGTTTTACAAATCCCCATTTCAAATTTAAATGGAATTTAAACATGATGCACAAATGACTAGCTAGTCTAGGTCATACCAGAACTAGGGATGTGACAACCACTCTATTTTTGCCTATTGTCACATGAAGTGAATTTACTGTTTTGACCTCTTGTGGGATGTTACTTTATTCTCTCCTTGTGGGTTTCGTCATCATCCTCACTTGGTGTTTCGAGCCCCTTGTGTTCGGCATTAAGTCGGCCGGACTGCTTGAAGACCCAACAATCTCTGTGGGTAAGGTTTGCAGGCTTCCCGGGGGTACTGTGGATTTGACATATCATGTCCAGGATTTTGTTTAGGTTGGGTATCTTGTCACTGTTGTCCTTAAGAGACAGTGTTTTGTTGTTCGGCCGAGAGCTTTTGAACCCGGCATTGACTGCCGTGCTCTTTGGGCCATTTTCCTTAGTCCGGCGCTGGTCTTTTCTGCGTCGTGGTTTCCCATTTCCATCCCTGACCTCGGAGGTACTCGGGTCACTGGTGCTGCATCTTGCCAGCCAGCTATCTTCTCCCGCGCAAAAGCTGGTCATGAGGCTTGTTAGTGTGGCCATTGTCCTTGGATTTTCCTGGCCGAGGTGTCTGGCGAGCCATTCGTCTTGGACGTTATGTTTGAAGGTTGCTAAGGCTTCGGCGTCTGGACAGTCGACTATTTGGTTCTTTTTGGTGAGGAACCTATTCCAGAATTTGCGTGCTGACTCTCCAGGCTGTTGAGTTATGTGACTTAGATCGTCTGCATCCGGAGGGCGGACATAAGTCCCCTGAAAATTTGACCAAAACGCATCCTCGAGCTCTTCCCAACTTCCAATGGTATTTTCTGGAGGCTTTTGAGCCAATGCCAGGCTGGCCCTTTGAGCTTGAGGGGTAGGTATTTGATGGCATGGAGATCATCTCCTCTAGCCATATGTATGTGTAGGATGTAATCCTCAATCCAGACTCCGGGGTCTGTTGTTCCGTCGTATGCCTCTATGTTTACGGGCTTGAATCCACTGAAATTCATGGTCCGAACCTCATCGGTGAAACATAGGGGTGTCTGGCGCCCAGATTTAGGTATGCCATTATTTTCGAACACTCGACGTGTTGTTTTGCTCCCTGGAGCCTTCCTTCTTGGCCCGTAGATGGACCTGACCGGGCCATCCTATTTGTGAGGATCCTTATGTGGATCGTGTGCCGGCTTGTGTGTGGCACCGCTTGCCGCTCTTTGTTTGTCATGTGGTCGTCTATCCGACCGGGCAGCCCCTTTGTTCTTTGATTGTGGGGGCTCTATGGCCTCTTCGTCAAATTTGGGCAATAGTTTGCGCTTCGGGTAGTTCTTTGTTTGGCGGCTATCGCCGTACTTGTCCGCGGTCTTGAGTACTTTGCTCCATCTCATTCTGAGTACATCTTCCGCTGTTTTGAGCTTCCGCTTCTGCTTCTTCAGACTTCGTGCAATGTGACGAGCCTTTTGTGAAGGTTCTTATGCTCCGATGATGTGTCCGGCGTGAGGTCATCCGGACTGTTGTTTTCGCCGGGGATGGGTTGCTTGTCCAATTCATCCTGTTCGGATGGTTGCTTCATGGCATGTTCGTCGTCCACTGGTTCGCCCTGCTCTACGGCTGGGTCTGTATGGTTGTTGTCGTTGTCGAGGCGGGACTTTTGGCGGCGCTTGCATCGCCGTTTCGGCTGTTTTTCGGGGGAATTGTCCCTCGCGTCGTCCCGTTGTTCCTCGCTATCGCTTCCTTTTGGTATATCCACCATATATACATCATGAGTTGAGGTGGCTTTCCAGTGCTGTGTGGGCGCTGGTTCTTGGTCATCTCAGACATCGTCATCCATACCGTCGATATCTTCGGAGTCGAGATCTAGCATGTCGGTTAAATCATCGACAGTGGCTACGAAGTGGGTGGTGGGTGGGCTTTGAATTTCTTCGTCGTCCGCATCCCATCCATCCTGGCCATAATCCGGACAAATCTCTCCTGATAGAGAGAGGCACTTTAGCGCATTCAGGATGTCGCTGAAAGGCGAGTGCTGAAGGATGTCCGCAGCGGTGAACTCCATGATCAGCGCCCAATCGGATATGATTGGCAGGAGAGCGGAAGGTTCGGGGTCCGGAGAAGAATCCGGCACCTCGGAGTCACACGCTTTACAAGGGACAGGGTCGGTATTCGGCTCCATCGCCGTAGAGGTAGCAGCCCCCGAGGCGGTGTCTAGCCACCCTTCCTCGATCGGCGCAGTCCGCTCCGAGTTAAGGGTCGGAGCGGACTCTTGTGCGGCCTCCAGGGCACTGTCCGGCAGCAGAGCTAAATCATGCCCATCGTGACAGTGCGGTGCGCTCGGCTATGGCTCGAATCCGTCGAAGATCGAGTCTCTGCGGATGTCGGCCGTATAGTTTAAACTTCCAAATGTGACCTCATGGCCAGGGGCGTAGCTTTCGATCTGCTCCAGATGGCCAAGCGAATTGGCCCGCAGTGCAAAGCCGCAAATACAAACATCTGTCCGGGGAGAAAAGTCTCACCCTGGACCGCGTTGTTGTTGATGATCGAGGGAGCCATCGGGCCTATGAGCGACGACACAGAGGAACTCTCAATGAAAGCACCAATGTCGGTGTCAAAACCGGCGGATCTCGGGTAGGGGGTCCCAAACTGTGCGTCTAGGCGGATGGTAACAGGAGACTAGGGACACGATGTTTTTACCCAGGTTCGGGCCCTCTCGATGGAGGTAAAACCATACTCCTGCTTCATTGATATTGATGATATGGTAGTACAAGAGTAGATCTACCACGAGATCAAGGGGGCTAAACCCTAGAAGCTAGCCTATGGTATGATTGTTGTTCGTCCTATGGACTAAAACCCTCTGGTTTATATAGACACCGGAGAGGGCTAGGGTTACATAGAGTCGGTTACAATGGTAGGAGATCTACATATCCGTATTGCCAAGCTTGCCTTCCACGCCAAGGAAAGTCCCATCCAGACACGGGACGAAGTCTTCAATCTTGTATCTTCATAGTCTTGGAGTCCGGCCAATGATGATAGTTCGGCTATCCGGACACCCCCTAGTCCAGGACTCCCTCAACCACATTTGTAACTCGTTATGGTTCTTACGAGTACACAGTTATGTCTTTCGGCTTAACCAATTCCCCAGCTACATTCTCTTGTCTGCTGAACTATATATTCATGCATTACCTCGACAAGTTCATAGTAGTCTATCTGGATGATATACTGGTATATTCGAAGAATAAAGAAGAACATGCTGAACATCTTCGTCTTGTTCTAGAGAAGCTTCGAGAACATCAACTTTATGCCAAGTATTCCAAGTGTGAATTCTAGTTACCCGAAGTCACCTACCTTGGTCATGTCATCTCCAAGGATGGTATTGCCGTTAACCCAGAGCGCGTTCAGGCTATTCTTCACTGGACCCCTCCGAAGAATGTCAAGCAAGTTAGAAGCTTTCTCCGACTAGCAAGCTATTGTCGCTGCTTTGTCGAGAACTTCTCGAAGATTGCCAAGCCATTGACCAATCTACTTCACAAGGGCGTTAAGTTTGATTGGACTGAAAAGTGTCAGGAAAGTTTCCAGGCAATCAAGGACAACTGACATTTGCCCCAGTGCTTGCGCCCCCGGATTCTCGGAAGGACTTCGTCATCTATTGAGACGCTTCACGTCAAGGATTAGGCTGTGTCCTAATGCAAGAGTGCAAGGTGATTGCTTATGCCTCCCGTCAAATGCGTCCTCACGAAGAGAACTACCTAGTTCACGACCTCGAGCTTGCTGCGGTTATCTTTGCACTGAAGCTATGGCAACAGTACCTTCTCGGTAATCATTGTGAAATCTTCACTGATCATCAGTGTGAAGTACCAGTTTACCCAGCCAGATCTGAACCTCCGTCAGCAGCGATGAATGGAAGCTATTGCTGACTACAACTGCAGTATATCCTATACCCCTGGTAAGGCTAATGTAATGGCCGATGCCCTGAGCCGTGAGTCTTATTGAGACAATCACATGATTTTCAAAGCTCAACCCCGCCTTTATGAAGAGCTATGCAAGCTGAACCTCCAACTAGTTCCAGAGGGTTCTCTGAATAACCTTGTCTTGGAACCAACTCTTCTGAAAGAAATTAAGTCTGCTCGTCAAAGATGCTCATGTTGATCTGATGAAAAAGGATCTTGCCATAGAGAAATCCAGAGATTTCTCACTTGGTGAAGATGGAACCTTATACTTCAGAGATCGCATTGTAGTACCCCGGTTCGAGCTTATGACAGAGAAGGTGATGAAAGAAGTGCATGACACACCTCTCTCTATTCATCCGAGAAGTACCAAGATGTATCTAGACATCCGTCAGAAGTACTGGTGGTCTAAGATGAAGCAAGACATTGCTCGATATATTGAAGAATGTGATGTTTGTCGTCGCGTCAAAACAGAATATCAGAAACCGGCTGGACTTCTACAACCACTTCCGATTCCTGAATGCAAGTGGGATACGATTCAAATGATTTTCGTCACAGGCCTTCCCAAGTCTGAGAAAGGTAACGATGCTATCATTGTCGTCATCGACCAATTCTCGAAGGTTGCTCACTTTCTGCCAGTCAAGGAGACTATCACTGCTAGTCAATTAGCAAACCGGTATATCTCCAGAATTGTGTCACTCCACGGCATTCCGAAGGAGATCAGTTCAGACCGCGGCAGTATATTCACTTCAAAGTTCTAGGATAGTTTCCAAGTGGCAATGGGAACTCATATTACCTGGAGCACTGCTTATCATCCCCAATCCCAAGGCCAAGTCAAGCGAGTCAACCAAATTCTTGAAGACATGCTTCGAGCTTGTGTTATTTCTTTCGGCAAGAAGTGGGAAGAATCTCTACCTTATGCAGAGTTCTCTTATAACAACAGCTATCAAGACAGCTTGAAGATGGGACCCTTTGAAGTGCTCTATGGACGTAAGTGCCGAACCCCTCTGAATTGGTCAGAAACTTGGGAACGGACACTCATTGGTCCGGACATTATTCAACAAGCTGAAGAGCAGGTTCGTATTGTCTAGGATAATCTCAAGGCGGCCCAGTCCCACCAGAAGAGCAAGTATGACCGTAAACACTCGGGTTCAACTTATCAACCTGGTGAACAAGCTTATCTGCGTGTCTTTCCTTTGAGAGGCACTCATTGATTAGGAGTCAAGGGCAAGCTAGCTCCTCGCTACATTGGTCCCTTCCGTATTCTCGCCTGTCGTGGATTGGTGGCTTATCAACTGGAGTTGCCACCTCAGTTCACTCACGTCCATGACGTCTTCAACGTGTCGCAACTTCGTCGTTGCTTCAAGGACCCGGAACGTGAAGTGCATCCAGAATTAATTGAAATTCAAGATGATCTCACATACAAAGAGCATCCGATCCGCATTCTTGAAGAAGCTGAATGTCGAACCCGCCAAAAGGTTACCAAGTTCCTAAAGGTGCAATGGTCGAATCATACTAAAGATGAAGCCACTTGGGAACACGAGGATAACCTCCGTGCTGAATACCCCTACCTCTTCCCTTCTAGCTCTTAATTCTCGGGACGAGAATTTCTTTGGGAGAACTTTGTTTTTGCCACTCTAGTTTTTGCCAAATTTTCTTATGCCACTCAATAATTTGACATCTCACTTTTGCCACTCTTAGCTTTTGACAATACATCACAAATGCCATTTCGTGGCAAAAATGATAATTTTTCATTTCACTTTTGCCACTCTTAGCTTTTGATACGTATCACAATTGCCACTCTAAAACTTTTGCTTTTGCCACGAAATGGCAAAAGTGATATATTGTCAAAAGCTAAGAGTGGCAAAAGTGAAATGTCAAATTATAGAGTGGCATAAGCAAAGTTGGCAAAAACTAGAGTGACAAAAACAAAGTTTTCCCAATTTCTTTTAGAGGAGAGTTGTAATACCCCAGTGTAATGATGCTACAGTAATCCATGAGATCAAGCTAATCATTTTGCTATAACAGTGCTTAGTCACTTTGATCAATATTCCATCTCAAATTCCAGTTGAATTCAATTTCAAATGCTGAGTGAAATTCCAAATTGCTCAAACATGAAAACTAAAATAGTCATCTTGTGCCAAATAATGCATCATTAATATTGGTGGTGAACCAACATTTTTGCAAAGTGTTTAACTGGCCTAAACTATTTGAAATAGAAGTTTAAAAAGATAAAAAGAATACTAAAAGAAAAAAAGAGGTGAGAGAGAGAGGGAGAGAAAAGGCCCCTGACCCCCCTGGGCCTAACCCCCGGGCTAACCTTAATAGGCCATGTGGCCCACTCCCCCTCCACTATCATCTCCCACCTCCCACTGTTCGACCGAGCGGGCGCCTCGGGCACCTCTCCCACTCACCTCACCACTTGCCCCACTCCGCCTTTCCCTCTCCCCACCAATTTCCTCCTCGCCTCCCTCCTCATTCCCCGTCCACCTCCGAGCGCAGTCGCCGTCGCCCTCCGTTGTGGTCACGCCACGGCTGCCCAGCGCCTGACCACGACCTGACAGTGAGCTCCATGGGTCGACTCCTTCGTTCGCGCCCTCGCTGGGAACAGGAAGCACCGCCGCCGCCGTTCGTTCTCGTCCCCATCTCCGGGCTAAGCCCAATAGGCCATGTGGCACACTCCCCCTCCACTGTCGTCTCCCACCTCCCACTGTTCGACCCAGCGGGCGCCTCGGGTGCCTCTCCCACTCACCTCACCACTTGCCCCGCTCCGCCTCTCCTTCTCCCCATCAGTTTCCTCCTCGCCTACCCCCTCATTCCCCGTCCACCTCCGAGCGCAATCGTCACCGCCCTCTGTCGTTGTCGCGGCCACTCACGGCTCCGCGCCCGCTAACCCTGACGGTGAGCTCTGCCAGGGTCGACTCCTTCGACTGGCGCCCTCTGCTGGAACCAAGAAGCACCGCAACCGCTGTTCATGTTTGTCCCCATCTCCGACCACCGCGACGCCGCCGTCGTCGATTCGGCCTTCTCCTGCGCTCCTAACCTGTCGAGGGCTTTTCTTAGTCGCTCGGTGAGAACATCCCTCTCCTCCCCCTACTCCCCTGTCATTTCCCGTGCTCGTAGGCCATCATTGCCGCCATGGCCGAACTCATTGCCGCTGCCGAGCCTCTCCGTCTCGGCCACCATCGGCCGAGCTCGCTTTCGAGCACGGCTTCATGCCCATAGCGCTGCCAGGAGGCCTTCCAGCCATCCGCGCCTCCTCTCGTGCCTCCTAGCATGATCCCCATCCTCGCTCGAAGAACCACTGCCGCATTCGCTCGTCGCCGGCAAAGCTCTGGCCACCCTTGAGTCCAACCGGTCACACCACTTGACGCGCACGACACTGGTCATTCGATTGCAGCAAACCGCGCTGAAAAACGGGCCGCCGAACGTGAAATCCGAGTTCGCCGGAGCTCCCTGCCGCGTCTGGCGCTCGCCGCAGCATTTTATGGCGCCCGCGTCCAACGTGGCGGAGCAGGGGCTCGCCCAGTGACACTGACTAGTGCACTCCTGACCCGCGTTGACTTTGTTGACTAGGTCAGCGTCGCTGACGCGGCGCTATAGCCACTGACCAGTGGCCCCCACTTGTTGATTAAACTAATCAAACCACATTGATTTAAAACCTAAGCTAATTAGTTAATTAGTCACTGACTAATGGGGCCCACACCCCTAACTACGTCGGTTAGATTAGTTAAACCCTCTGTTAGACCCAGAGAGGCTGACACGTGGGTCCCACCTCTCAGTTGACCTAGCCAGCAGCCCAGCCGATGGCTGACACATTGCTGACGTCATGCTGATGTAGTAATCCTTTTCTATTAATATTAATAATTCCAGAATTTTGTTTAAACTTTGAAAATTCATAGAAATTACACCGTAGCTCAGATGAAAATGTTTTCTACATGAAAGTTGCTTAGAAAAATCCAATGAATCCAAATATGTAATCCGTTCATCAGTCACACGCCTCTAGCATAGCGAACCTGCAACCGTCCCCTCTCTTTCACATGTCCAGAATCTGCCTAACGCCGGGATTTCATCCACAAATGTTTTCCCTTTCCGTCTGCAACGTCTAGCACTACGTTAGTTCACCCCTAACACCGCAGTTTACCTTGTTATGCTTTATGATGCTTTGTTTGCTTTATATTTATTGTTTCTTCCCCCTCTTCTCTCCGGTAGACCCCAAGACTGATGCTGCCCCTGTGACCAACTACGTTGACGATGAACCTTTTTCCCTTTCAGCAGAGCTTCCAGGCAAGCCCCCCCTTTGATCATCCCTATATCACCCATTCCATTCTCCCATGCTTGCATTAGATTTTGCTACTGTTATTGATTGCTCCTATTCAGATGCATAGCCTGCTTTTATATCCGTTGTTGTACCTTACCTGCTTATCCTAAACTGTTTAGTATAGGTTGGTTAGTGATCCATCAGTGGCCCCCACCTTGTCCTTGTTGCCCCTGCTTCATCATCGAAGACCTGATCAACGGGATCGAAGACCAGGCCCCGACACGGCACATCACTTCCCCTTAGTTCCTCGACACAACTGGGTTACTATCGAGTGCCGAGGGTGAGACCTCATCAGCACTTCTGATATAAACCCTGTAGTGTAGCTATTCGGTCGTGTTCATCGAGGGTGATTTCCTCTTTAACCACTTCCGATATGACTCTGTCGTGCAACCCCTCAAGTGTGGACCTTGAGGGTGGATCCTCTTACGTTCACCGTGATGATTACATCAAGTGGAATTCACCGGGGGTGATTCCTCGGGTTTTCCCCTTCATGTTTGGACACACGGATACTTGGAACTTACAACTGTTACTTGAAAGGCGGGTCGACCCTGAGGGGTACCCGCGAGTGATGTGGAGATGGGTTGACCTGGAAGGTGCCCGCGAGATACTTATGAGGTGTGGTCGGGCATTCCTAGCCCTTGCCGCAAGTCCTCGAGACGGGGCAACGGGGTCACATATTTCCTGAGTCTCAGCTTGTTACCGCATGCTCCTAATCCACTATGATTTGCATATTTGATCCGAGGGGCCTCTGGCCTGATAGCACTAACCATCACGTGGGCATAGTATGGGCATTCTGCGTCGTATACATCAACCGAAGCTTAATATACATCAATGACTAAGCGGCGCGCGCGGGGTTGGACTGCGTAAGCACCTTCCTTTTTGAAGGAGGTAGCTAGGTCGCTCACGATTCGCGTCGCAGACGTAACGCTTGAGGAGTTCCAGGCGATGGCCCATGACCCCTGGGGGCATAGGTTTAGTCCGGCGTGTTGACTTCTCTATTAAGCCTAGGTCGGGTTGCGGCGTGTTGTTTGGCCGAGGCCGGGCATGACCCAGGAAAATGTGTTCGGCCGGAGTTAATCGAGCATGGTGGGTAAGTTGGTGCACCCCTGTAGGAAAGAAAACATCCATCGATAGCCTGTCCTATGGTAACGGACACTTGGAGTTGTATCCCGATCGATACAACTAGAAACTGGATACTTGTGATGAGAATTGGATTGTGATGAGAAATGGATAGTATGGCTCTGGGATTGCTTTCTTGCAGGGAGTCGAGAAAGGATCTCTAGCCGAGGTTGATAACACTACTACTACTACTACTACTACTACTACTACTACTACTACTACTACTACTACTACTACTACTACTACTACTACTACTACTACTACTACTACTACTACTACTACTACTACTTTACTTTATGCTACTCTACTCTCTCCTGTTTGCTGCAAGATGGTGGTTTCCAGAAGATGCTAGTATTCAATAGGACTAGGCCTTCTCTCTATTCTGGCATTTGTGCAGCCCAGTCCACATATACAGCCTTCCTTTGATAATGTTGCATATGTAGTGTAGATCCTTGCTTGCGAGTACTTTGGATGAGTACTCACGGTTGCTTTGCTCCCCCTTTCCCTCTTTCTTTTCCTTTTCGGATAATGCAACCAGATGTCGGAGCCCAGGAGCCAGATGCCACCGCGCGGTGCCTACTACTATGTGGACACCCACTACAATAAACACACATCCGTGACATTTTGGGCCGAACGAATTTTTTTTTGTAATACATATGACACTTCTATGACGATAATTGTGACAAAACCTAGTATCATCATAGATGTGATGGGCTCTTACTTCTATGACAAAAAATCGTGATAGAAAATGGGCTTTTCGTCCTGGGCGGGCCGGAGACGCACCTGCATGACATTCTTTGGGCCGTCCATGACGGAAAAAGTCATGGTAGAAGCGAGGGTGAGGAATATTTCAGGGAGTTCCCGGTTACGGAAGGTGGTCGGGGGCCGAGCGATGCACGTTTCTCTCGTACACATACGCGCGTGTGTGCAAGGCGTTGGCTCTAACTGAACCCGAGCGATTGCACTACAGGCTACACGTTACTGAACCCGAGCGATCGATCGATGGCTAATAAGTGAACCCGTTGGAGTGATTCCATCTCTACTGCTGCTAACTGAAGCCGATCGATTGGATGAATAGTGAGTGTTGAGGGGGGGGGTCGATGAACAGTGAGCGGTGGGGGTGGATGCAGGACCCCGTGGCGTTGCCTCTGGATGAACAGGACGACCCCGTGGAGGGCTGGATGAACAGTAGACGGTGGAGGGTCTCCCGTGGAGGGGTTGTTGAACAGTAGCCGGTGGAGTAGCGCGCGGTGGAGGCTAGATGAATAGGAGCCCGTGGAGGCTGGAGGAGGTCGACGGTAGCCCGTGGAGGCTGGAGGAGGTCGACGGTGGAGATGAACAGTATCTCGTGGAGTCCCGTTTTGCGGTATGCCACACCCTCCCGGCGAACAGACCCCTTTTGACCGTGAAGCGCCCAACACAAGTCCGTTTCGTCTGTTTTGCGGTACGCCACACCCCCCGATCAATAGGACCCATGTTTCGACCGTAGGAGGTCCGTTTCCTCCGTTTTGCGGTACACCACACCCCTCCCGATGAAGAGGATCCTGTTTCGAACATGGCAGGTCGAACACAAGGAAGTTTCCTCCATTCTGCGGTACGCCAGGCCTCGTTTCCATCGCCTATTCCATCCAAGCACTCCCGATGAACATGACGACGCATTCCGTTCCGACCCAGCCGGTTGGCACCCACGCGTTCCGTTTCCTCCTGATGAACATGACGGCGCATTCTGTTCCGACCCAACCGGTTGGCTCCCATGCGTTCTGTTTCCTCCCGATGAACACGACGCATTCCATTGCCTCCCCATGAACACGACGCATTCCGTTGCCTCCCCATGAACACGACGACGACGTTGTTTCTTCGTTCCGACCCAGCCATGTACACGAGCCCTGGGCATACGACAAAGCGAGTAGGCGTGCCGAGACCCGCCAGATGTACACATACGTGGCCGTATTTTCTTTCTTGCACACTGGCCGTTGTACATACGTGTACATGCTACATGCACGCCTCTACTACGACACGTGCGCTCCTCTACATCGACCAGTATATATGTACGTACACGTTCGCGACCAGAATGACAACGCTATGTACACTTTGACCAGGTGGGTCCCGACTGTCAAGCACTTCCTTTTCTGTGAAGTTGTAGCTGGTGGGTCCCAACAGTCAGGGGGGCGAATTGTTTTTTTTGCCTGGACACACTCCTTGCGTGCGAAGGTGTAGCTGGTGGGTCCCAGCAGTTAGGAGGGAAACGTTTTTTTTTGCAAAATACGATGGCCCGTTCGATGGTCCCTGCTGTCAGGTGAAGGAATAATTATTTTGCACGTAATAAGGAGGAACTTCCTTGCGGCCGCCATGGACCTAGCTGTCAGCCTCTCCACGCACAGTACCCTTTCGATGGAAGTCGGTCATTGACCACATTGACCATGCCGCGCCGAGAGCACCACGGCGGTGGACGACGGCGGGGCCTAGGAAGGGGACGACGTGGAGCCGGGGAAGACGCAGCAGTGGATGCCCACATGAAGAGGAGTACGAGGGTTTACTGGTTCGACTGCGGTGTGAGGCTGCCGTCGCCGCAGAATAATAGGGGGTATGGGTGAGTAGAGGGATGCTCTGGGCCAGCGGTGGGAGTAGTAGGGGGCGGTGAGGCCTTCGCGGTATCACAGCCGGCCACGGGAGGCAGGAGCATGCGGCACGGCCGGCGCTGCTTTGGGCGGCTGGAGCAAGAAGACTAGAGGTTGAAGAAGCACTATGATCGTTGGATGGACATCGTACCGCCACTAGAGCTAGAATCGTTCATATTGACTAAGTTGACAAAGCCCTCCATCCCCGTCAACTTAGTAGGCCCACAAGTCAGCCTCCCACCAATGTGGGTCCCAGCTAGCAGGGGGAGTATTCATTTTTTTGTGCGTAATAAGGAGGCACTTCTGGTGGGTCCGAGCTGACAGCGGGGGAACGTTTTTTTCATGAAATAGGGTGGCCCGTCCGGTGGGTCCCAGCAGTCAGGGGGGAAACGTTTTTTTCGCAAAATAAGGTGGCTCGTCCGACGGATCCCTGCTGTCAGGTGGAGGAATAATTATTTTGCGCGTAATAAGGAGGCACTTCCTTGCGGCCGCCATGGACCCAGCTGTCAGCCTCTCCACGTATAGTACTCTTCCGATGGAAGTCGGTCGTTGACCACGTTGACCACGCCGCGCTGAGCGCACCAGGGCGGTGGACGACGGCGAGGCCAAGGAAGGGGACGACGCGGAGCCGGGGAAGACGCAACAGTGGAATCCCACATGGAGAGGAGTACGAGGGTTCATTGGTTTGGCTGCAGTGTGAGGTTGTTGTCGCCGCAGAATAACAGGGGGTATGGGTGAGTGGAGGCATGCCCTGGCCATCGGTGGGAGTAGTATGGGGGCAGTGAGGCCTCCGTGGCAGCATAGCCAGCCATAGGAGGCAGGAGCAGGCGGCACGACCGGCGCTGCTTTGGGTGGCTGGAGCAAGAAGACCAGAGGTTGAAGAAGCACTATGGCCGTTGGATGGACATCGTACAATCACTGAAGCTAGAATCGTTTATATTGACTAAGTTGACAAAGCCCTTGGTACGCGCCAACTTAGTAGGCCCACAGGCCAGCCTCCGAAATGGTGCGCCCAGATGTCAGGGGGAGGAATCATTTTTTGGCGGCCGAAGCTAAGAATATCCGACATTGAAGAAGAAGCACGACATCCGTTGGATAGACATCCAACAGCCACTGCTGCTAGAACCATGTGTTGACTATAATAAGTTGACAAAGCCTTGCATATGCATCAACTTATTTTTTTAGGGGACGCGTCAACTTAGTAGGCTCACAAGTGTGTGGCGGAGAACTTATAGCCCATTTGCGATTTGTAAGAATGTACAACCCATTTTTGAATTCTAATGGAATTTACTACAGCCCATTTACAGTTTGTTAAAAGTACAACCCATTTTCTTGCTAGGACAATGATTAATAATTTCAACCAACCGTTGAAGACAGAATTCAATAAAATTTCCCACATTTTGATGGGATCCGAAATATTTTTATCCTAAAATTTCTAGTCAGATTAAATATAAATTCGTATTACGTAAAAATCCAACGAAACATTGCGTACACTGTTGGAAATATGCCCTAGAGGCAATAATTCTTTAAATTAGTTATTATTATTATATTTCCTTGTTCATGATAATCGTTTGTTATCCATGCTATAATTGTATTGATAGGAAACTTAGATACATGTGTGGATACATAGACAACACCATGTTGCTAGTAAGCCTCTAGTAGACTAGCTCGTTGATCAATAGATGGTTACGGTTTCCTGACCATGGACATTGGATGTCGTTGATAACGGGATCACATCATTAGGAAAATGATGTGATGGACAAGACCCAATCCTAAGCCTAGCACAAAGATCGTGTAGTTTGTATGCTAAAGCTTTTCTAATGTCAAGTATCATTTCCTTAGACCAGAGATTGTGCAACTCCGGATACCGCATTGAATGCTTTGGGTGTACCAAACGCCACAATGTAACTAGGTGGCTATAAAGGTGCACTACGGTATCTCCGAAAGTGTCATTGGGTTGGTACGAATCGAGCTGGGATTTGTCACTCCGTGTAACGGAGAGGTATCTCTGGGCCCACTCGGTAGGACATCATCATAATGTGCAGAATGTGACCAAGGGGTTGATCACGGCATGATGTGTTACGGAACGAGTAAAGAGACTTGCCGGTAATGAGATTGAACAAGGTATCGGCATACCGACGATCGAATCTCGGGCAAGTACAATACCGCTAGACAAAGGGAATTGTATACGGGATTGATTGAGTCCTTGACATCATGGTTCATCCGATGAGATCTTCGTGGAACATGTGGGAGCCAACATGGGTATCCAGATCCCGCTGTTGGTTATTGGCCGGAGAACGTCTCGGTCATGTCTACATGGTTCCCGAACCCGTAGGGTCTACACACTTAAGGTTCGATGATGCTAGGGTTATAGGGAATAGATATACATGGTTACCGAATGTTGTTTGGAGTCCCGGATGAGATCCCGGACGTCACGAGGAGTTCCGGAATGGTCTAGAGGTAAAGATTTATATATGGGAAGTCCTGTTTTGGTCTCCGGAAAAGTTTTGTGTTTTATCAAGATGTAATGTCTGGGACCAGGGAGGGTCGGGGGTTCACCAAGTGGGGCCACTGCCCCAGAGGGCTACATGGGCCAAGTGTGGGAGGGACCAGCCCTGTGTGGGCTGGTGCGCCCCACAAGGGCCCAAGGCGCCTAGGGTTTGGGAGGGGCCTCCACCTTGCTTGGGGGCAAGTTTCCCTCTCCCCTTGGCCGCCACCCTAGATGGGTTTTGGGGCAGCCGCACCCTGGGGTGGGAACCTAAGGGGCGCAGCCCCTCCCTCTCCCTATATATACTTGAGGTTTTGGGGCTGCCACACACAAGGTTTTCCACCTCTCCTGGCGCAGCCCTACCTCTCTTTCTCCTCTTCCCATGGGTGCTTGGCGGCCTGCGCAGATTGCCACGCCTCCATCACCACCATGCCCTTGTGCTGCTGCTAGACGGAGTCTTCCCCAACCTCTCCCTCTCTCCTTTCTGGATCAAGGCATGGGAGACGTCACCGGGCTGCACGTGTGTTGAACGCGGAGGTGCCGTCCGTTCGGCACTAGGATCATCGGTGATTTGGATCACGACGAGTACGACTCCATCAACCCCGTTCACTTGAACACTTACGGTTAGCGATCTATAAGGGTATGTAGATGCACTATCCTTTCCCTCATTGCTAGATTACTCCATAGATTAATCTTGGTGTTGCATAGAAAATTTTGAATTTCTGCTACTTTCCCCAACAGTGGCATCATGAGCTAGGTCTATGCATAGTTTCTATGCACGAGTAGAACACAAAGTAGTTGTGGGCGTAGATGTTGTTAATTTTCTTGCCACTACTAGTCTTATCTTGCTTCGGCGGCATCGTGGGATGAAGCGGCCCGGATCGACCTTACACATATGCTTACGTGAGACAGGTTCCACCGACTGACATGCACTAGTTGCATACGGTGGCTGGCGGGTGTTTGTCTCTCCCACTTTAGTTGGAGCAGATTCGATGAAAAGGGGCCTTATGAAGGGTAAATAGAAATTGGCATATCACGTTGTGGTTTTACGTAGGTAAGAAACGTTCTTGCTAGAACACTATAGAAGCCACGTAAAAACTTGCAACAACAATTAGAGGATGTCTAACTTGTTTTTGCAGCAAGTGTTTTGTGATGTGATATGGCCAAAGGATGTGATGAATGATATATGTGATGTATGAGATGATCATGTTCTTGTAATAGGAATCACGACTTGCATGTCGATGAGTATGACAACCGGAAGGAGCCATAGGAGTTGTCTTTATTTTTGTATGACCTGCGTGTAATTGAAGAATGCCATGTAAATTACTTTACTTTATTGCTAAACGCGTTAGCCATAGAAGTAGAAGTAGTCGTTGGCGTGACAACTTCATGAAGACACGATGATGGAGATCATGATGATGGAGATCATGGTGTCATGCCGGTGATGATGATGATCATGGAGCCCCGAAGATGGAGATCAAAAGGAGCAAAATGATATTGGCCATATCATGTCACTTATTGATTGCATGTGATGTTTATCATGTTTATGCATCTTATTTGCTTAGAACGACGGTAGCTTAAATAAGATGATCCCTCGCAATAATTTCAAGAAATGTGTTCCCCCTAACTGTGCACCGTTGTGAAGGTTTGTTGTTTCGAAGCACCACGTGATGATCGGGTGTGATAGATTCTAACGTTCGAATACGACTGGTGTAAGCCAGATTTACACAGGCAATACACTTAGGTTGACTTGACGAGCCTAGCATGTACAGACATGGCCTCGGAACACGGAAGACCGAAAGGTCGAGCATGAGTCGTATAGAAGATACGATCAACATGAAGATGTTCACCGGTGTTGACTAGTCCGTCTTACGTGATGATCGGACACGGCCTAGTTGACTCGGATCATGTAATCCCTTAGATGACTAGAGGGATGTCTATCTGAGTGGGAGTTCATAAGATGAACTTAATTATCCTGAACATAGTCAAAAGATCTTTGCAAATTATGTCGTAAGCTCGCGCTTTAGTTCTACTGTTTAGATATGTTCCTAGGGATAATTTAGTTGAAAGTTGATAGTAGCGATTATGCGGACTAGGTCCGTAAACTGAGGATTGTCCTCGTTGCTTCTAAGAAGGCTTATGTCCTTAATGCACCGCCCAGTGTGCTGAACCTCGAACGTCGTCTGTGGATGTTGCGAACATCTGACACGCACGTTTTGATAACTACATGATAGTTCAGTAATGTTAAACGGTTTAGAGTTGAGGCACCAAAGACGATTTAGAAATGTCGCGGAACATATGAGATGTTTTGAGGGCTGAAATTGGGATTCCAGGCTTGTGCCCACGTCAAGAGGTATAAGACCTCCGACGATTTTCTTAGCCTGCAAACTAAGGTAGAAAGGCTCAATTGTTGAGCTTGTGCTCAGATTGTCTGAGTACAACAATCACTTGAATCGAGTGGGAGTTGATCTTCCAGATGAGATAGTGATGTTTCTCCAAAGTCATTGCCACCAAGCTGCTAGAGCTTCATGATGAACTATAAAATATCAGGGATAGATATGATGATCCTTGAGATGTTCCGATGTTTGACAACGCGAAAGTAGAAATCAGGAAGGAGCATCAATTGTTGATGGTTAGTGAAGCCACTAGTTTCAAGAAGGGCAAGAGCAAGAAAGGATACTTCATGAAACGGCAAATCAGCTGCTGCTCTAGTGAAGAAACCCAAGGTTGAAACCAAACCCGAGACTAAGTGCTTCTGTAATAAGGGGAACAGCCAGTAGAGCAGAATTACCCTAGATACTTGGTAGATGAGAAGGCTGGCAAAGTCGATAGAAGTATATTGGATATACATTATATTAATGTGTACTTTACTAGTACTCCCAGTAGCACCAGGGTATTAGATACCGGTTCGGTTGCTAAGTGTTAGTAACTCGAAATAAAAGCTACAGAGTAAACGGAGACTAGCTAAAGGTGAGCTGGTGATATGTGTTGGAAGTTTTTATTTCAAGCTTGATGTGATCAAGCATCGCACGCTCCCTCTACCATCGAGATGGGTGTTAAACCTAAATAATTGTTCTTTGGTGTTTGCGTTGAGCATAGACATGATTGGATTATGTCTATCGCAATACGGTTATTCATTTAAGGAGAATAATGGTTACTCTGTTTATTTGAATAATACCTTCAATGGTCTTGCACCTAAAATGAATGGTTTATTGAATCTCGATCGTAGTGATACACATGTTCATGCCAAAAGATATAAGATAGTGATGATAGTACCACCTACTTGTGGCACTGCCATGTAAGTCATATTTGTATAAAACGCATGAAGAAGCTCCATGTTGATGGATCTTTGGACTCACTCGTTTTTGAAAAGCTTGAGACATGCGAACCATGACTATTGGTGTATATGCATGAAGAAACTCCATGCAAATGGACCGTTTGGACTCACTTGATTTTGAATCACTTCAGACATGCAAATCATACCACATGGGCAAGATTACTTAAAGCCTCGTTTTCAGTAAAATGGAACAAGAAAGCAACTTGTTGGAAGTAATACATTTTGATGTGTGCGGTCCAATGAGTGCAGTGGATATGGTTATGTTCTTACTTCACGGATGATTTGAGTAGATACTGAGTATATTTACTTGATGAAACACAAGTCTGAATTATTGAATGGTTCAAGTAATTTCAGAGTGAAGTTGAAGATCATCGTGACAAGAGGATAAAATATCTATGATATGATCATAGAGATGAGTATCTGAGTTACGAGCTTTGGCATGCAGTTAAGACATTGCGGAAATTGTTTCACAATTAATACCGCCTGGAACACCATAGTGTGATGGTGTGTCCGAACATCATAGTTGCACCCTATTGGATATGGTGCGTACCATGATGTCTCTTATCGAATTACCACTATCGTTCATGGGTTAGGCATTAGAGACAACCGCACTCACTTTAATAGGGCACCACGTAATTCCGTTGAGACGACACCGTTTGAACTATGGTTCGGAGAAACCTAAGTTGTCGTTTCTTAAAAGTTTGGGGCTGCGACGCTTATGTGAAAAAGATTCAGGTTGATAAGCTCGAACCCAAAGCGGATAAATGCATCTTCATAGGACACCCAAAATAGTTGGGTATACCTCCAGTCTCAGTTCCGGAAGCAAAAGGGATTGTTTCTAGAATTAGGTCCTTTCTCGAGGAAAAGTTTATCTCGAAAGAATTGAGTGGAGGATGGTGGAGACTTGATGAGGTTATTGAACCGTCACTTCAATTAGTGTGTAGCAGGGCACAGGAAGTTGTTCTTGTGGCGTCTACACCAATTGAAGTAGAAGCTTATGACAGTGATCATGAAGTTTCGGATCAAGTCACTACCGTATCTCATAGGGTGGCAAGGATGCGTACTACTTCAGAGTGGTATAGTAATCCTGTCTTCAAGGTCATGTTGCTAGACAACAATGAACCTACGAGCTATGGAGAAGCGATGGTGGGCCCATATTCCTACAAATGGTTAGAAGCCATGAAATCCGAGATAGGATCCATGTATCAGAACAAAGCATGGGCTTTGGTGGACTTGCCCGATGATCGGCAAGCCATTGAGATAAATGGATCTTTAAGAAGAAGACGGACCTGGACGGTAATGTCACCGTCTATGAAGCTCGACTTGTGGCAAAGAGTTTTTCACAAGTTCAAGGAGTTGACTACGATGAGATTTTCTCATCCGTAGCGATGCTTAAGTCCGTCGGAATCATGTTAGCATTAGCTGCATTTATGAAATCTGGCAGATGGATGTCAAAACGAGTTTCCTTACCAGTTTTCGTAAGGAAAGGTTTTATGTGATACAATCAGAAAGGTTTTGTTGATCCTAAGGATGCTAAAAGGTATGCTAGCTCCAGCGATCCTTCCATGGACTAGAGCAAGCATCTTGGAGTCAGAATATGCGCTTTGATGAGATGATCAAAGATTTTGGGTTTATACAAAGTTTATGACAAACTTGTATCTCCAAAGAAGTGAGTGGGAGCACTATAGAATTTCTGATGATTATATGTTGTTGACATATTGTGGATCAGAAATGATGTAGAATTTATGGAAAGCATATAGGGTTATTTGAAAAATGTTTTTCAACAGAAAACCTGGATTAAGCTGCTTGAACATTGAGCATCAAGATCTATGAGGATAGATCAAAAACGCTTAATGGTACTTTCAAATGAGCACGTACCTTGACATGATCTTGAAGGTGTTCAAGATGGATCAGTCAAAGAAGGAGTTCTTGCCTGAGTTGTAAGGTATGAAGTTAAGACTTAAAGCTCGACCACGGCAGATGAAAGTGGAAGGACGAAGGTCATCCCCTATGCTTTTGTCATAGGCTCTATACGGTATGCCATTTGAGTGCCGACTGATGTGTGCCTTGCCACATGTCCGCAAGAGGGTACAAAGGTGATCAAGGAGTGGATCACGGACAGCGTCAAAATTGTCCTTGGAGTTATAAGGACATGTTTCTCGATTATGGAGGTGATAAAGAGTTGGCGTAAAGGGTTACGCCGATGCAAGCTTTAACACCTATCCGAATGACTCTGAGTAGCAAACCAGATACGTATAGTGGAGCAACCATTTGGAATAGCTTCAAGTGGAGCGTGGAAGCAGCATTTACAATATGACCTAGAGATTTGCGAAGTACATACGGATCTGAATGTTGCAGACCCGTTGACTAAAACCTCTCACAAGCAGAACATGATCAAACCCCAGAACTCATTGAGTCTTAATCACATCATGATGTGAACTAGTTTGGTGACACTAGTAAACTCTTTGGATGTTGGTCACATGGCGATGTGACCTGTGAGTGTTAATCACATGGCGATGTGAACCAGATTATTGACTCTAATGCAAGTGGGAGACTATTGGAAATATGCCCTAGAGGCAATAATAAATTAGTTATTATTATTATATTTCCTTGTTCATGATAATCATTTATTATCCATACTATAATTGTATTGATAGGAAACTCAGATACATGTGTGGATACATAGACAACACCATGTCCCTAGTAAGCCTCTAGTAGACTAGCTTGTTGATCAATAGATGGTTACGGTTTCCTGACCATGGACATTGGATGTCGTTGATAACGGGATCACATCATTAGGAGAATGATGTGATGGACAAGACCCAATCCTAAGCCTAGCACAAAGATCGTGTAGTTCGTATGCTAACGCTTTTCTAATGTGAAGTATCATTTCCTTAGACCATGAGATTGTGCAACTCCCGGATACCGTAGGAATACTTTGGGTGTACCAAACGTCACAACGTAACTGGGTGGCTATAAAGGTGCACTACGGGTATCTCCGAAAGTGTCTGTTGGGTTGGCACGAATCGAGACTGGGATTTGTCACTCCGGGTAACGGAGAGGTATCTCTGGGCCCACTCGGTAGGACATCATCATAATGTGCAGAATGTGACCAAGGGGTTGATCACGGGATGATGTGTTACGGAACGAGTAAAGAGACTTGCCGGTAATGAAATTGAACAAGGTATCGGCATACCGACCATCGAATCTCGGGCAAGTACAATACCGCTAGACAAAGGGAATTGTATACGGGATTGATTGAGTCCTTGACGTCGTGGTTCATCCAATGAGATCATCATGGAACATGTGGGAGCCAACATGGGTATCCAGATCCCGCTGTTGGTTATTGGCCGGAGAACGTCTCTGTCATGTCTGCATGGTTCCCGAACCCGTAGGGTCTACACACTTAAGGTTTGATGACGCTAGGGTTATAGGGAATAGATATACGTGGTTACCGAATGTTGTTCGGATTCCCGGATGAGATCCCGGACGTCACGAGGAGTTCTGGAATGGTCCGGAGGTAAAGATTTATATATGGGAAGTCCTGTTTTGGTCATCGGAAAAGTTTCGCGTTTTATCGGTAATGTACCGGGACCACCGGGAGGGTCCCGGGGGGTCCACCAAGTGGGGCCACCAGCCCCAGAGGGCTGCATGGGCCAAGTGTTGGAGGGGACCAGCCCCAGGTGGCTGGTGCGCCCCCCACAAGGGCCCAAGGCGCCTAGGGTTTGGGGAGGGGCCTCCTCCACCTTGCTTGGTGGGCAAGTTTCCCCTCTCCCCCCCTTGGCCGCCACCCTAGATGGGTTTTGGGGCAGCCGCACCCCTTGGGGTGGGAACCCTAAGGGGGGCACAGCCCCCTCCCTCTCCCTATATATACTTGAGGTTTTGGGGCTGCCACACATAAGGTTTTCCACCTCTCCCTGGCGCAGCCCTACCTCTCTTTCTCCTCTTCTCCCGCGGTGCTTGGCTAAGCCCTGCAGGATTGCCACGCTCCTCCATCACCACCATGCCCTTTGATGCTGCTAGACGGAGTCTTCCCCAACCTCTCCCTCTCTCCTTGCTGGATCAAGGCATGGGAGACGTCACCGGGCTACACGTGTGCTGAACGCGGAGGTGCCGTCCATTCGGCACTAGGATCATCGGTGATTTGGATCACGACGAGTTCGACTCCATCAACCCCGTTCACTTGAACGCTTCTGCTTAGCGATCTACAAGGGTATGCAGATGCACTCTCCTTCCCCTCATTGCTAGATTACTCCATAGATTGATCTTGGTGTTGCGTAGAAAATTTTGAATTTCTGCTACGTTCCCCAACACGCGCAACAATGAAAATTTAAGATTTTCAAAAACCATAAATAAAATATTATGAACTAATTTCGTGTTTGGTGCGTTTTTTATAGTTGCTGCCCAGTTTTTATAATTACATCCCATTTATTATTTTTTTAAAGCTCATTTTCCTGTTAAGCCTAATGCATCCCTCCTACGTAAGATTTGCATCCCAGCGGGGCGGAGAATAACAAGTTGACCTTGCCTGGGTATTCCTCAAAAAACGTATAGCTGGGCTAGCCATTTTCATCTTGAAAAATTAGTATCTGGGCTGGATATCTAGCCTGGGCTAGACAGGCCATAGCCCGCCAAGTTAATACCCTACTCTCCTCTGAAGAACAATGAAATCATCGCCAAGAAAAAATCTGCAGTGCTCATGCCTCAAAAACACAAATACTGCTCGAGCTGCTTGGTCCCAATTGTCGGCCGCACCTTGTGCAATTCTCTCATTTATATTGACTACATAGGTTGACAATGGTGTGGGACCGTGATGTCAGGAAACCAGGAGGAAGCAAAAAAAATAGTTGTACATAATACGAAGGCACTTGCGTACGTACGGCTATGGCCCTAGTGGGTCCCTAGTGTCATCCAATCAAAATAAAGTCATCTCCTGAATACTCATTTTCGTTGACGATGTTTAGAATGCTCGGTGCCACAGGGAGCGCAACAACTCGAAGGACAACGGAGCCCTACGGATGGTCTGATACAGCGCCCGCTGCTCATTCAGGAAGCCAGGATCATCGGACACCTACGAGCACCTTCGAGAATCTGAGACGGCATGAAACGGTAAGGCCGCGCTTGGGAGCTCTGGTTTATTTCAAACTTGTATTAACATACAAGGGTAATTTACTCGTCATCGGAAACAACGCCTAAAATACAGGCATAATGAAACCAAGGGCCCGAGGTCTGTAAGTAAAACCGGCGGGTTACGCGTGTAATTTGAGAGACCAGTGTATATTTTACAAGCACTGCTATATGGACGACATTACCAGACGATACATGCACGACGTGCGTATCATGCCATCCATGGGCAAGGCTGAAACAACAAGTAACGGCTGGATTTGCAATCGTCCGAGTGTCGTTCAGCGTTTTTATCATGTGTGAAGTACTTCTGATATTTTACTAGTCGAAATCGACCAACCAAGCACTTCGCTTGAGACCATCTGCTTTTATTTACAAGCGTCAGTTTTACAATCGGTTTTGGTTGGAAAACGATGATCCAATCACGGCCTAATATCATGAGTTGGTCGGAAGATCATATGGTTTCACGTCTAACCTACCCGACTTGTCATATAAGCTATGAATGAAACATAAGACGATGAACTTCTTAAGCACGGAAACAACAGAAGAGGATGACCTTCTTAACAAGCAAATCACTGGCATTAGATCGACATGCAAAACAATACGAAGCATTATTCTAAGGAGGCACGGTGAAAAGCTCGTGATGCTGCATGCCGCAACATTCCAAGCTCAACTTTGCAATCAAACACAAGGCCTGGCATTACATAGACAATATTCAGAACAAACTCTTAACACAGGAATATCTTAGTAGAGTAACTATTTACTTCTAAACTGAACACAAGAATAGGAAAAAACAATTGACGCTACTCACAGCAAGGGCGTCCCACTCAAAAATATCAAATGCATGTCTTCTGGCTAACATCAATGAGCAAATTTTGACAAGGTTTTCCAATTCCAATATATTAAACTAACGTCTTCTTGATAACATCAAAGATTAAACTTTGACAAGCTTTTCCCATTCAAAATATGTAATGCCTATGATCGTGGAGTCCTGCTGTAGCTTCTTGTACTTGTTTGGGCACTTTTTTCCCAGTGCACTCCACGTGTTGTTAAATTGCCAATGCTCTCTGCAGACTAGTCATGTCACTAGCGTCTAATAATTCTCTGTAAAGCTTCTCTGTCATTCCTTCTGTAATGTAGCGCAAACAGTGATTGCTTCTTTCTACAAAGTGGAACGACCAACTAGACCCAGTAATGCAGCAGTTTGGCTTGGACAAATTGGCTTCTTTTGTGCAGTTCAACTAAAATCAAAGTCGGAACAAAACCGAGCTTTAATCTTGATATCCCTATAAGCAACAATAGGTATAAGGGAGACAATTACTGAAAAATAACGGTTGCTCGCTTGTACTCCCATAAGAAAAGCATCTACTTATCTACTTTTTCTTAATGGAAAACAAATCAGGAGAGTAGAAATTCTCCATCAGTGTGATTCATTCATATTGACTGAGACATTATATTAACAATGCCTTGTTTCAACATGTATAAAGAACGACAAAGAAGGAAAGTACCATTCCTAAAACAATGCAACTGATTCATTTTAACAGAGACATTATCTTAACAATACCGTGGTTAAACATGTAGAAAGAACTACAAAGCAGGATAGTACCATTCCTAACAAGTGTTGCAGTTTTGAACTATGATTCAGTAGTTAATTAATTCTGAGAGTGGCACTGCTTAATTTTACCAGCGGCATTAGATTAATGAAAAGTGTAAACAGTTCCAGGGGAGAGTGGGCGCAACAACAATATGTGCTTCCATCTACTTATAAAGGGGGTGATGCAGAGTTTGTTGTAACAAAGCAAGAAGCATCATGTCTGGGTTGGTCCCATTTTTGTTCACTACTTAATGGGAAAAGACAGCAATACAATAGCTTCAATTCAACATTTATTTAAAACAGTACCAATACAAGTAGCACAACATCTCAAAGCACACCGCACAATCATGTGGATGAAGGCCTGTAATGACCTTTCATGAGAACACCAGGATAAAATACGAATCTGCCAACACGAATAGGAAATCCAATCTCGTTTTGGGCAGTTGCACTGAAATCAAGCAAAGTGTTTCGCGTAGCAAAGCAAAATGTTGCAGTAGCAACAAGTTGAATAGATATCCCTGTTTAAATGGAGGCAAAAAAGGAATCAATTACTGGCTAATAAAGGAGGATGAAACATGCGGCCAGAAAAATGATAATCCCGCCAATCCCTAACAAATGTTGCAGTTTCGAAATAAGATTCAGTAGTTAATTCTGAGAGTGGCATCAATTACTAGCTTATAAAGGGGGTGATGCTGAATTTGTTGTAACAAAGCGACAACCATCATGTCTGGGTTGGTCCCATTTTTGTTCACTACTTAATGGGAAAAGATAGCAATACAATAGCTTCAATTCAACATTTATTTAAAATAGTACCAAAACAAGTAGCACAACATCTCAAAGCACACTGCATATCATGTGGATGAGACCAAGGTTTGAAATAACTCGCCACGAAGACTGGAAACAAATCTCGATCTCCTTTTGTGCAGTTCCACCAAAATTAAGCAAAGTTACCGGTGTGACATTCAAGTTAAACTGCATAAAACACTCTTAAAACATAAGTGTTTTGAGTAGCGAAGCAAAATGTCGCAATAGCAACAAGTTGAATCGATACCCCTGTTTTAACAAAGGCAAAAAAAGGAAACAATTACTTGCCGATAAAGGAGGATGAAACAAACAGTGACAGAAAGAAGCATCTAACTTATCTTGGATGGAAAAAAAGTAGGATAGTAGCATTTCTAAAACGGTTGCATTGATTCATATTAACAGAGACATTCTCTTGAAACAACATTCGTTAAAAAATGTAATTTACTTTTAACAGTGGCATTGCTTCAATTTTCCGGCGGCATTCTTAGATTAACAACAGCAAAATAGCTGTATGGGACATGCCAGCACCATGTGCGTCCATACGTATAAATGGGTGATGCAGAGTATGAAGCCAAGCAACATATATGCGTTGGTCCCATATTTGTTCTCTTTGAACCTTTTTCCTGCGTGAGGGGAGCAAATCTAGTCCGGCACAAACTACACGAACCCCCAGTTTATTTCCCTTTTCAACAAAGAGATCGATTCCTTACAGATGTGTCTACTGGGTTACCCCTTTTTTCCCTTTTCGACCAACAAAGCGGCTGGATAGCCAGTCTATACTACTTTCCGTCCCTCCTTTCCTCATTGAACCACATCCTAGATTCTTGCTCTAGCCCACCGCACCCTTCTTTCCTCTTTGAACCACGTCCTAGATTCTTGCTCTAGCCCACCTAGATTTGACTACAGATCGAAAAAGATCCACATGCAGCTAGAGCAACGACGGTTACAAAGAAACTTATACCTTAGGGTCGTCGGGATGTGGCAAGGCGTGCGGCGGGAGGCTAGATCTGCCCACACTACATACGGCAGCGAGGAAGAAGGGGTCGGTGGCCCTCCCGCACAGGCGCTGGGTGAAAGAGAACAGCGCAGCCGGCAGTGGATTGCCTCCCTTGCCGAAGGCAATAGAGTGAACGCTGCACCTTCTCCCCTTCCCGGTGCGACGGGATACGGACGCCTCCTTCACCAGCTGTGAGGGGGGAGACAGAGACAAGAGGACAATGCAGTCTTGTTTAGATCTAGTGAAGAGAGGGTGGGAGACTGTGAATATAGCAAACCCTAGCAAATGAACACTGAGCCTCCAGCGTGTATACATATATGTAGTGCGGCGAGAGTGTGGAGAGTGCAAACCCTAGCGAACAAGCGCCGAGGCTCCATCTTATATATATACTACTGTAGTATGGACTGAGCTCCGGTGCCTTCACTACACCTGCTTTTGGCTGTATGACAGGTGAGCCAGACACATTTTCGGCCCACCTGTCATAAACCCAAAGGCAGGTGCACTAAGTCAATGAAGCTGCATCCATATAGTACTCTCGTGGAGTGGTTTTCTTATTCTCTCAATAAGAATCATTTTTTAAATTGTGTAAGTACGAAACGAAACTCTTTATATAACATGCGGTATACGCGCACGCGCCCTGGTCGCACTTCCATGCCCACGCCCACTCGTCCATGCGTCCTGGTCGCACTTCCACACCCACGCCCACGCGTCCTGGTTGCACTTCCTGTCCTTCACGTGCGGTACATTACCCTCCCTTAAGTGAACAACCACACATGCGCCAAATTATCGGAATCGTGTGAGATTGTGTACAAATAAAGAATTTTAATTTCAGTTATCGGAAAGGTTTGAGAGTATTACAAAGTTTGACTCCAGTCAAATCTAATATGCAGAGTAAATAAAAATGGAGGGCTACTACGTCCATCCGATTTTTTAGTCCACGCCATTTTTTAAATCAAAGTTAATAGCTGGACATATAAAATTACAGGGGAGCTAGAGATAAAGTTATGAGAAGGCTTAGAAATCAATACAAAACTTATGCTCTTAGTACCAACGTCGATCCTTCTTCGAGGAAACATTTGGTTCATAGCCAATTGTGTGATAAAATTGCACCAACGTGAAAGACGACTGCGTCTCCAATGCAACCAAGGTGAAAGGACGAAGGATATCATCTTCATGTGTAACAAGCAAAGAGCACTGATGGAAGACAACTTGTTTTTCATTGAAAATCGATCAGCTTCACCAGCCGACGCAACCATGAGGCGCAACCATGGGCATCGATAGGTCATCGTGGGGATGCATCATCCATTTGGCATCAAGTTTGGGTGAGGCACCTATGAAGTCCGATAAATCCTCACTGTGGTCTGTTTCTTCTCAGTAATCAAGCTCGAGGAAGGAAGAACCACGTGGCAGAGGACAGTTATGCGGAACAACAATGGCCATCCAAATTTGTGCAGTTCCACTAAAATTGAGGAAGACATGCCCGGGTATGGAGACACGCATCGCTGTTTCCAAAAATATAAAAAAGGGCTAGCAACGACATCTCAATTGTCAATAAGAATTAATGAAAAGTACACCAACAAACAGAAGCATCATAATTATCTTGATGGGAACTAAACCAGGATACCCGAGAAAAAAAACATTTCTTCATTTAACCAGTGATAGTATTACCACCATATGGGCAATGAACGCACAACCACCATGTACTTTTTGTCGAAACAACATGTATACCTCCACCGAGGCATAACTCAGGACAACTTTTTGAGTGACATTTCCTCTATAATAGTACTAGTAGGTGATGTTGGACCAGCCAAAGAACCCTAGCTACTATACATGGGGAGCTGGGGAGTAGTCGCATAGAAGAAAACCCGCACGCAGTGACCTAGGGAGCTGGACCATTACAAGAAGTTATACCTTAGCTGGGCGAGATGTTGTTTAGGTGGGCGAGCGGGATCTTCCCACACGACGGCAGCGAACAAGGGCGCGGAGGATCTTTGTCTGCGCCAGCGCCAGCTCCAAGAGGATGGTGCGCATCGGCTTCCTCCGTCACCGACGGTGACAACGTCAACACTGCACCTCCTCACCTCCCACAGCGAACGGGATTCGGCCGGATCTGTGACCACCGGTGAGGAGAGAGATAGAGTGGACACTGTCATCTTGTTTTGATATGGAGAGGGTGAGAGAGCGAGACGCGAGAAACTCTATCAAACAAGAGGCTATAATGGAGTAAAAAAATCTCTCCATAGCAGTGGTTTTAAATAGAATACGCGTGTTCCCGGAAAAAAGAAACGAAAACTGGCGGACAATTTTTTAAGGGTCTATCTAGGACACATCTAGATGTGACATAGTTATGTCACATCTAAGCTGATGTCCACTCTGTTTGTGGTCTATCTTTTTTTGTCCTAGTTTTTTTTCTAGTTGCTACATTATATACTTGTGGGAGCTTAGATGTGATATCCTTAAATAACATCTAGATGTGAATTAGACAAACTGATTTTCTAACATACCAAGAAAGAAAACTCGATCAAAAACACGCCCCCACATCCAGGTCGCGAGAGTTGTCGCGCACACACACATAGACATAGACATGCATATCCGTGTTTACGTAAAATTCCATTTCCATCTCCATATCCAATCATATTTGTTCAACTGGCACATTATTTAAGTTGTTAATTATATACGCAACAATATTAACGTACATCATCTCTTTTTTGCGGACGTCCTGACCGCTGCCACGGCCGGTCCTGACCAACCCGAACCCTCTTCATCACCCACGCATGCTTCCCGCCCGAAACGGACAGTGCCGCATTCATGCCCGGCCAGAGCGGACGCGACCTCTCACTGGCGCCGGCATTGAAGCAGCGCGCCGGCCGAGAGAGCGTCGCCCGCGCCGCTTCCAGGTGCACGCGGCTGCTCCGCGTTCAAAGGTCGCAATAGCCAGCTACAACATGCATGTAAAAAGTTCTTGGGAGTCTGTGCTACAGCTAGCTGTCCTCCCCCAACTCGTCAATCTCTTCCAGTAGTGCTAGTACTCCATGGTGCGATCCATCGACAAGCAGTCGGGAAAGTTATCGTATACTCGGTTTGCGGTGAGTGGCATGCCGAGCGACCGTGTGGGGTCGAGCCGTGGAGGAGGGCGAGACACGAACACGACATACGTGATTTAAACATTGGTTTTGCTCGATGGCGCGATCCAACGAAACGAAACATTGTTTCTCTCCGTTTCCATTTTTTCTCCGGAAAGACGGTAACTTTCCACTCCATTTTCATTCTTATTCCAAGGTTGCCCCGTTACAACATTCCATCAAATACAAAGGAAAACTAACACGCATGCTGATGCATCTCAATGATTCACAGATCATAGCCAATATTTACTTCACAACTAAAGAAAAAAGTTGTGAGAGCGTGTACGAAAGAAAAACTACTGATAGGGTCACTATGACTTAAACCCTAAACCCTAAACATGATTTAATTTCCTGGCCAGGTAGAACCTGTTGAAGGAAAGACGGCTGGCACCCTCGGATCATACGATGCTTTTGTGCAGTTCCACTAAAATCAACCTGAGCATCCCTGATGGCAAAGATATTGAAGAAGTGTGATTAGAATAATAGTACTGGCACTAGTTCATGAGACATAAACTCATCACAAGTAGAAGCCAATAGAAGTAGAGAAAGATTTACATAGATATGGAGCTACGACAGCAGAGCAAGCCGGATCCAAAAGGTAGATGGACTACCAGGGACGTCGGGCTGTAGCTAGAAGGGCGGTTGTGATGTGGCATCGGCCCATACCGTGGTGACCCCCGATTGGGACGCACCGACTATGGGTTTTCTCCCTCGCCGATGTCGACCACGTCTATGCAGAACATTGCTCCCTTCCCCCAGCTGCGGGATCAGGCCCGTCGTTCTATGCTTGTGAAGAGAGCAACCTAAGCAAGCAGGCTTGTAGCTTAGGCTCCTGCTAGTGTATATATAGTGGTTTTCTTTTTCTCTCCATGTCAACCATTTTATATTGCGTACGTGTCATTGAAGAGTGAAATGATGGTTGCTTCTTCCGACTAACTTACTGTGTGATTTGACTGCTCCTTAGTCGCCCCTACACTTACTCCCCCTACGTGTATGCAACCGTCACACGTACACATGGACGCAAAAACGCGCGCGACGCCCTAATGCATGCATGTCCGAGCACACGACGGAACACACACGGTCACGCTCAAGTGCTCAACCTACACGTGCATGCACACACATACTCAGTCAGGGTGAGCTAGTGACCGTATAAACACCGGAAAATATATATATTGAGTGCAATCAGCGTATTATGAAGTCCACTGACCGTATTTTTACAAGTATACACTGACAGATAGTTTATTTATCTCGTTTGAAATTAAGCCATATTAACCGGAGAGGAGGCAGTATGGACTAGCATTACTTTGTTGTGTCCCGTCAACTTGCCGAACAAGGAGAAAGTTGCAGGACAGGAGAAGCTTGCGCGCGGTGGATCGCAGGATAAGGAGAAGCTTTTGACTAATGCAAGCTCTCCCTCGCTCAGGCGGTGGACGTGCAGCAGTTAATTCGGTGTCAGATTGCCAGAAGCATACACTATTCTACTAGTGCTACTATTGTTCGACTTCCCGAATAGGCGAACAGCCAAGCGCAAAGTTTACTAGTAGTACTAGTACTACTACTATATTCTATAAAGGTATGTACTATACTAGTAGTACGCCTACTAGGAACCGGATGGAGGAGCGTCTGCACTCTTATTATAATTTTAAAATGTGATAAAGCAATCTTCAACACATTTGGTTCTCTTCGAGGGTTCTCACATGTGATAATGGAAGTTGATTGCATGGAACACTCGCCACAATTCTCGCTTAATTCTGGCTCATATCATGTTACAAATAGGAGCGCTCGGTAATATTTCTTCTTTTTTTGTTAGTCAGCATGTAAACAGGTCGGCAAACCTTGCGACGCATCTTCGTGCAAACCGTGCTTGCTGCACTTTGAATGTGGCCGAGAGCTGCCTTGATGAAACACCTCGCTTCCTACTTCTTTTTTTGCGGGGTACCTCGCTTCCTAGTGACAAGTGTCTTGGCTGATCGTCCTAAGATATATGAATAAATCTCTCTCATTTACCCGCAAAAAAGATTAGGCCATATTAACCGGAAAGGAGGGAGTATGGACTAGCACTACTTTTTGGTGTGTCCCGTCAACTCGCAGAACAAGGAGAAGCTTGCAGGACAAGGTGAAGCTCGCTTACGCCTTTTGACTAATGCAACGTACCCTCGGTGGACATGCATCAGTCCATTAGGTGTCAGATTGTGAGAGGCATACACTTTAGTACCCAACATGCGGAGTACCATCATTGTTCGACTTCACGAAGAGGCGAAGAGCCAAGCACAGTAGTACGAGTAGTACTACTACTAGAACCGCATGGTGGAGCGTCTGTACTCTTATTTTTTATCTCTGATAAAGTACACGTTTATTCCGGAGAAGGGCGGAAAACGGCAGCCCAACATGTAATGAATGATATCAATCAACAAACCATGCTCGAATATATCTTGGCCTCCGTGCGAGCCCGTCTGTGTGTTCTCGCTCCTCGTCTCTCTCAAGGAACGGCGGGTTGGCTCTTTGCTGTCAATTGAGATCGGTTTGCTCACTCTGCCTCACATGTCGCTGATATGCCAAGAGGAGGTGCGCTGACCGACCGCCATACGCTGCATTTGGTTTTGCACCTTCATACTACTCCTCCCTCCGTCACAGTTTACAGGGCGCGCTTCATTATGATGCATTTCTCTCAATGCATTTCCACCATCGGGGAGACTTTAAACGCGTTTGGTTTAATGCTCAATTAATTAGGGCGTGTTAACCGCAATCAAGTCCACAATTTTCTCTCCATGTACTTACTACTACGGAGTGGAGTAAGTGCATGCATTTGTGTACCCGGGGCGGAAGCACTGCATGCATGTGTGTACGCATTATTCCCTCTAGTAATAGACGTCGTGCTATAACTACCAATGCTATTTTTCTGGCCGATCGCTAGTCGCCTTGGTCCCATAGATTTTTTTTCTTTTTTCTGAAGCACGCTCTATAAACAGTGATGGATGGAGTAGTATGAGCGGATTCAAAGAAGTGCGTATTGATGGTTGCTTCTTCCAAGCAACTTATAGTGAGAAAGGTGGGGCTTATGATTTGACTTCTCATTACTCACTATTAATGCGGCGCAACAACCGGGCTGAGTCTCCCATGCGGTTCTCCACTACCCCCTCGGTTCTTAAATATACTCCGGAGTATTTGTCTTTCTAGAGATTTCAATGAGTGACTACTCAAATATTTGTCTTTCTAGAGATTCAAATGGACTACTACATACGGATGTATATAGACATATTTTAGAGTGTAGATTCACTCATTTTGCTCCGTATGTAGTCACTTGTTGAAATCTCTAGAAAGACGAATAGAGTATTTAGGAATGGAGGGAGTACACATACGAAGCAAAATGAGTGAATCTACACTCTAAAATATGCCTATTTGAAATTTGTAAAAAGATAAATATTTAGGAACGAAGGAGTATAATTTTGTGCATGGCACATGGACCCGGATGATGAAGAGGCTTCTGGCAATGCTATCAAGCTTCCATCATTTGTTTACATAATTGACATACTATACACATAATTTTCCAGCGACATGAAATTGTACAATGGTGTGAGCTTTCAGCTTTTGTTTCGTGTGTCTTGCCGTCAATGCTCTTTCGGAAACAATAAAAAACTAACTTCCTTGCTAATGCATGTCAATTATTAGCAGATCAGAGCCAATAATTACATCACAACTGAAGACAGAGTTGTGAGACGGTGTTAAATTAAAATTGATCCATGCTTTCATTGGCAGCAACGTCCCCCAGCTCTGTCTAAATCAACAAGGCATGTTGGGAAAAAAAGTAGCTGTCTGGAGCATGCAACATCGATCATTTTGTGCAGTTCCACTAAAATAGAGTTGAGCGTCCCTGTTCCAAAGATATTAAGTGTGATTACGATAATAGAGGACAGATGATGAAACAATAAACACACAAATATAAGCCGTTCACCTTTGCAGTCTCTCTTAAGACTAACTAGTTGGAGAAGATTAGGCTCGGAGTTGGACGAGGAGGATAGAGCAAAACCAATCTCCCTTTGTACAGTCGCACTGAAATGTAGAGACGCTGCCCGTGTGACATTTTAGTACAACTGCACAAAACAGTCTTAAGAAAAAAGTGATTTGTGCAGTTCACCAAAAGGTCGCAATAGCAACGAGGTGAAATGGATAGCCCTGTTTGCAAAAAAGAGGTAGAAAGGAAACAATTACTGGCCAATAACAGTTGATGACACATGCGACGACAAAAAAGAAGCATATTCCTTGTCCTAAGGGAAGATAACAACACGGTTGTGTTTGTCGAAAACAGTGTGAGGACGAGATTGCAATATGGAAAGTACACCGGACGAGCTATGTTTTGGGCAAAGAACTATGGAAGATCCACATGCAGCGATGTGGGAAGACGAGAAGTGGAGCAAGGCCGGAGGGGATACCTGGATGTCGTCGGGATGTAACTAGGTGAGCGGCGGCAGGTGGAATCTGTGAGCAGGTGGTGTAGGCCCTTCCGCGCCAGATCTTGGTCAGAGAGAACGGCGTGTACCACAGATCGGGACGTGCTGCCTCGGCGCAGTCGAACAGAGAAACTATGCACTTCATCCCTTTCCCCCGGCAGACGGGATGCGGCCGGATCAGTGACCAACGGTGAGAGAGAGAGAGAGAGAGAGAGAGAGAGAGAGAGAGATGCCACCGCACTCCCTTTCCCCCGGTGGACGGGATGCGGCTGGATCAGTGACCAACGGTGAGAGAGAGAGAGGCCACCACAGCCTTGTGTGAGATACTCTGAAGAGCAACAAACCAAGCAGGCAGGCTCCATTGTATATAGTTGACCGGACTACCTTTTTCTCCGTAAAAATCGTTTTATATTCTGTGTACGTTCCATTGAGTGCTATAACTTTATTTAAAAATAACGCGGCAATGCGTCAAGTCGAACTTTGTTTCGTGCACGCGTGGTACACGACCTCCCTAGGTAAACAACCGCTACATGCGTTTAAATTAGCACGTGGGCTGCCATTTCATAAAGAAATGAGCTCCACCATGTACCCGCGCGTGTGTGCCTGGGCATGAAGCATGAGTACGTGCATGGTGCACCTATTCTGTTCTTGTATACGTACACCACCTACGTGGGGTTGTGTGAGAGAGATACAAACCTAGAGAGATATAGTGTGTCGGTTCTTGAGAGTTTATTTTTTGTGGGGGGGGGGTCAATAAAAAATGTAACATATGCAATGTGTGTGAAATAGAGTCCTGGATATAACATATATATAGAGGGGGCGATCCACGAGAAGAGAGTGGAGGTATCACCGGCTTGAGGTGTCCATAGAATCGAAGAGAGGGATGATGTGTGTGTGTGTGCGCACACGATCGATAAAGAGTGCCATCGAATTTGTGTGTGCCCACGTCAAAGATATAGAGTGGCTGGCCTACTGGATGTGAGAGAGGACATGTGCAGTTTGTCTCTGTGGCATGGATACCTACCTGCAGCGCTCGACTATCGGTGTGTGGTGGGGGAAGAGGGAGACCCAATTAACTATAGAGCTACAATGGCTGGTATATGTGTGGAGGAGGAGAGGGGCCTACCTCATGTATTATGGAGATCGATCTGCCTCATGTATTAAGGGAGATCGATCGGCATCCATGCATATGTGCATGAGAGGAATAAGGTTGGGAGAGAGACAGAGCTAGAGTGTTGGAGGGGGTGGTAGTGGAGTTGCTTCTAACAAATGGTGGGATAGGCTTGCTAGACAAACAGAGGGCACGCCCGCAATATCAATAAGAGAGGAGATGGCTGCTTGTTGTCTGTGCATGTGCGTGTGAGAGACAGGTCAGGAGGCATGCACGAATGATGAGGGGGGACAATATGCTTGTGGTAGCAGACGTAACTACATAGGAAGATAAATCACCCTTTGTTAGAGAAAGGAGAGACATAAACTTGTGAGGTACGTCGATCGATGGGGGGGTTAGTTAAAGTCGATCTAGGTATATGTTGGGAGATCGATCGGTATACATGCATGTGTGTGTTAGAAGAAAATGAGGCACGAGGACAAGGATAGAGAGAGAGGGATGCATCAGGAGGTGGTATGAGAGGCATACTATATCGAGGGGGAAGGAATGTGCAAGTATGAGATCGATGAAAAGAGTGGTGGGAGTGAGGCATGGACGGTGAAAAGAGAAGAGGGGAAGCTTGTGTTTGTGCTAGGCACACATGGCTAGAGAGGCATATCAATCGATGTGTGCCGTAAAGAAGGAGCTGGGGGACCTACACACACCATGGGTTAACGACCTAAAGTGAAAAGACAAATTTGCACGATGGAGCTAGAGAATGCTGAGGGAGGGTGAGAGGGATGCGGGCGTGTGCATGCACGAGAGAAATTTAGCGCTAGCTACAAAGATGAGAGGGTTGTGTGGGTGTAAAACATGAATAGAGATCATATATACTTCATTATAAAAGGCGAATTCGGATATTTGAAGAATTTATCATAGTGTTTTAAACCGACGCATGTGTGAATATATATAATAGTGATACACATGGTGTGGTTATGAACATGTTATACTACATATAATATATTTTATCTCTTCTCTTATGGAAAAACGGAGTTGTTGATGATGGTGTGCCTGCCATCCTGCAATATAGGCCGTCCAATTTATATCTGGTGGATAGGAAGGAAACTATGGCAAGTGTGAAAAAAGATACCCACACCCCTCTCCATATTTGCAAATTAGGCCCCTTGATCATGTTGATATTCTGTGGAACGCATGGGCATCTTGCTAGTACTACGTATAATACATAGAACATTGATCATAATTTGGGCTAATGTGTGGCTTTTGCAGCTCAGGTCTAAATACTTGCAATAATGTAGGGGGCGGGGCACTATACTTTGTGTGATAAACACGGTGTACGTATAGAACATGGTTTAGATTATGAATATATAGTTAGTACATCAAATGTACTATTATTTGGAATCAACATCAAATGTACAGAAATTTGGCAGCCAAGGAAGCCGCCGCGGCAAGGATAATCAGCAGGAGAGGCCCGCCCGAGGCCGCGACAAGAAGCGGGAAGACGATGATCATGACGAGGACAACGAGTCCGGCGACCACGAGTTTCAGAAAGCCACAGAGGCCATGTTCGTCGATGGTGGTGCCTCGCTGCATACGTCCCAACCGCCAAGTCAAGCAGTGGGCGCGTGAGATCACGGCGGTGGAGTGATGACCCAGAAGTATAGGGGATCAATCGTAGTCCTTTCGATAAGTAAGAATGTCGAACCCAACGAGGAGCAGAAGGAAATGATAAGCAGTTTTCAGTAAGGTTTTCTCTGTAAGCACTGAAATATTAGGTAATTGATAGTTTTGTGATAAGATAAATAGTAACAAGCAAAAAGTAAATAAAGTAAATAAAGTGTAGCAAGGTGGCCCAATCCTTTATGTGGCTAACGATAAGCCTGGACAAATTCTAATAATGAAGAAGGAGCTCCCGAGGACACATTGGGAATTATTGTCAAGCTAGTTTTCATCACGTTCGTAAGATTCGCGTTCGGTACTTTGATAATTTGATACGTGGGTGGACCGGCACTTGGGTACTGCCCTAACCTGGACAAGCATCCTACTTATGATTAACCCCTATTGCAAGCATCCACAACTACAAAAAGGAGTATTAAGGTAAACCTAACCACAACATTCAACATATGGCTCCATATCAACCCCTAACGAAGCAACACATAAGCTAGGGTTTAAGCTTCTGTCACTCTAGCAACCCATCATCGACTTATTACTTCCCTATGCCTTCCTATAGGCCCAAATAATGGTGAAGTGTCATGTAGTCGACGTTCACATGACACCACTAGAGGAAAAGACAACATACATCTCATCAAAATATCGAACGAATACCAAATTCACATGACTACTAATAGCAAGACTTCACCCATGTCCTCAGGAACAAACGTAACTACTCACAAAGCATATTCATGTTCATAATCAGAGGTGTATTAATATGCATAAAGGATCTGAACATATGATCTTCCACCAAGTAAACCAAATAGCATCAACTACAAGGAGTAATCAACACTACTAACAACCCACAGGTACCAATTTGTGGTTTTGATACAAGATTGGATACAAGAGATGAACTGGGGTTTCAAGAGGAGATGATGCTACTAAAGATGTTGATGGAGATTGACCCCCTCCCAATGAGAGGATAGTTGTTGATGACGTTGGTGATGATTTCCCCCTCCCGGAGGGAAGTGTCCCCGGCAGAACAGCTCTGCCAGAGCCCTAGATTGATTCCGCCAAGGTTCCGCCTCGTGGCGGTGGAGTTTCGTCCTGTAAGCTTGCCCACGATTTATGCCAGGGTAAAAGTGATGATATAGCAGAAGATGGACGCCGGAGGCTCACCAGGGGGCCCAGGAGATAGGGGGCCGCGCCATACAGGGGGGCTCCTTCCTGTCTCCTGGACAGGGTGTGGGCCCCTGGCCTATTTCTTTCGCTCATAAATTCTTATTAAATCCAAAAAGTTGTTTCGTGGAGTTTCAGGACTTTTGGAGTTGTGCAGAATAGGTTTCCAACGTTTGCTCCTTTTCCAGCCAGAATTCCAGCTATCGGCATTCCCCCTCTTCATGGTAAACCTTGTAAAATAAGAGAGAATAGCCATAAGTATTCAGATATAAAGTGTAATAACATCCCATAATGCAATAAATATTGATATAAAAGCATGATGCAAAATGGACGTATCAACTCCCCCAAGCTTAGACCTCGCTTGTCCTCAAGCGGAAGCCGAAATCAAAAAATATGTCCACATGTTTAGAGATAGAGGTGTCAATAAAAACAAAATACGGACATGAGGGCATCATGATCATTCTAATAACAGCAACATGTATAGATTTTGTCATATGATTTCCTATGCTCAAGTAATAAGCGATTCACAATGTCAAGTATGGTTCGAAAACTTCATTGGGAACTAACAAACTATAATCTCAGTCATTGAAGCAATTGCAATTTATCGTAACATCAGAAAGAGTCAATAATAGAGTTTTTCAAAAAGCTCACATACTCAACTATCTCGTAGTCTCCAATAATTGTTAACACTCACGCAATACTTGTGGTTATAGAGTTTCAGCCGGACACCGAGAAAGATAGGGGCTTATTGTGTTGCCTCCCAACGTGTTCACCTTTAGGTGATGTCAACAATAATAGCTTATGCCACTTACATCCAATTGGATATATGTATCATGATCTTTCAAACACGAAGAGCTTGCCAAAGGATAAAATGAAAAAGGGAAAGGTGAGGATCACCTTGACTCAAGCATAAAGTAAAAACATAAAATAAAAGATAGGCCCTTCGCAGAGGGAAGCAGATGTTGTCATGCGCTTTTAGGGTTGGATACACAAAATCTTAATGCAAAAGAACGTCACTTTATATTACCCCTTGTATGTGGACCTTTATTATGCAATCCGTCGCTTTTATTACTTCCACAACAAGTTCGTACAAAGCTTATTTTCTCTGCACTAATAAGTCATGCATATTTAGAGAGCAATTTTTATTGCTTGCACTGATGACAACTTACTTGAAGGATCTTACTCAATCCATAGGTAGGTATGGTGGACTCTCATGGCAAAACTGGGTTTAAGGATATTTGGAAGCACAAGTAGTATTTCTACTTGGTGCAAGGAATTTGGCTAGCATGAGGGGGAAAGGCAAGCTCAACATGTTTGGAAGGTCAATGACAATATACTTTAACTGAGATGTCGGAAACCATTACGTTGTCTTCCTTGTCCAACGTCAACTCTTTTAGCATGTCATACCTAATGAGTGCTCCCAATTTTAGAAAATTTCCAAGATAATATATTTATATGTGAACCCCTCTTTCCTTATCACTTCCTATTAATTGCAACGATGACCAACACTACGTTCATCAACTCTCAACAATCTTTATGCCTCATACTTTTTATGTGTGAAGTTATAACTATCCATAAGATGAATATGAACTCTTTTATTCTTTCTACTTTCTCAAGATCATAGCAGCATAGCAAAGCCCTTGACTCAACACTAATCTTTATTATAGATAGCACACGAACTCGATTACATAAAGAGATCACAATGCAAAACTTGAAACTACTTGATATGAAAAACTTCAAACTACTAAATCAAGACACTACTAAAAGGATCGAACTAAATAAAGCGGTAAAAATAGGAGTGTGATGGTGATACGATACTGGGGCACCTCCCCCAAGCTTGGCAGTCGCCAAGGGGAGTGCCCATACCCATGTGATTATTTCGTGGAGGTGATGGAGGTGGTGATGATGATGGTGGATAATCGCACATCGAGCGTAAAAGCTCCTCCAACTTGCAGATAATGCCCTTGAGCCCAGCAATATGATCCTTCAACAAAATATTCTCCTGTGTGAGATACTTGTTCTGTATGCGAGCTAGCTCAATCATCTTGAAAGCTTCAATCTCTGTTGGAGTAAAGAGGTTAGGTAAAGGTTGAGGGATATCTTCTTCTTTCACCGCCGGAGCTTGGACCTCCATGGCTTTCTTGATACCTTCATCCTTGTTGATCTCTTCTGGTTCTTCTCTTTTCAGTTCTATCTTCAAAAGCCAAGCATCCTTGTCTTCATTGTTGGAGGAGGGTGAAGTCATGGTGCTCTAAATCTGGAACAGAAATAGCTCGAAACGAAAACAGTGGATATTTGCGTGATACGATGGTCAAAACCTTCGAGAGCATATATAATGAATTTTTGCCGACCAAAAGACGTACCATACAAGAAAACGGAGTCCGGGAGGCACACAAGGTGCCCACGAGACAGGGGCGCGCCGTACAGGGGGGGCATGGCCTCCTCTCTCGTGGGGGCCTTGTGTCCCTTTCGGACTACTTCTTTCTTCCTAAAATTCTTAAATAATCCAAAACTGATGAAAATTGCCATTAGAGTTGTTTTGGAGTCGGTTTACTAACCGTACCACGTACCTATGCCTTTTCGGAGTCTGGAACATTCTGGAAAGTGTCTCTTATGTATTCCTCAGGGGTTATGGTTTCAATAATATTAGTTTCAACATTGATAGGATTACCTGAAATATAATGTTTAATTCTTTGACCATTTACCACCCTCAGATTTGTGCCTTCGAAGTTGTTGACTTTTATAGCACCAGAACGATAGACCTCCTCGATAACGTAGGGACCTTCCCATTTTGAGAGAAGTTTTCCTGCAAAAAATCTTAAATGAGAGTTAAATAATAACACATAATCTCCTATGTTAAACTCACACTTTTGTATCCTCTTATCATGCCAGCGTTTGACCTTTTCTTTGAAAAGCTTGGCATTCTCATATCCTTGGGTTCTCCATTCATCAAGTGAGCTAATATCAAATAACCTTTTCTCACTGGCAAGTTTGAAGTCATAATTGAGCTCTTTAATAGCCCAATATGCCTTATGTTCAAGTTCAAGAGGTAAATGACATGCTTTTCCATAAACCATCTTATAAGGAGACATACCCATAGGATTTTTGTATGCAGTTCTATAGGCCCATAATGCATCATCAAGATTTTTGGACCAATTCTTTCTAGATCTATTCACAGTATTTTGCAAAATTAATTTGAGATCTCTATTGCTCAACTCTACTTGACCACTGGACTGCGGGTGATAAGGAGATGCGATTCTATGATTGACATCATACTTAGCATGCATCTTACGGAAAGCACCATGAATAAAGTGTGAACCACCATCAGTCATAAGATATCTAGGGACTCGAAACCTCGAAAAAATAACTTCTTTAAGCATTTTAATAGAAGTGTTATGATCAGCACTACTAGTTGGAATAGCTTCTACCCACTAAGTAACGTAATCAACAGCAACTAAAATATGTGTATCACCATTGGAGGCAGGAAAAGGTCCCATATAATCAAAGCCCCAAACATCAAACGGTTCAATAACAAGAGAATAATTCATGTTCATTTCTTGACGTCTACTAATGTTACCTATTCTTTGACATTCATCACAAGATAAGACAAACTTACGAGCATCTTTGAAGAGAGTAGGCCAATAAAAACCAGATTATAGTACCTTGTGTGCAGTTCTATCTCCAGCGTGGTGTCCTCCATAGGATTCAGAGTGACACTTGCGTAGGATTTATTCCTGTTCATGCTCAGGCACACAACATCCAATAATACCAGCTAGTCCTTCTTTATAAAGGTGTGTATCATCCCAGAAGTAATGTCTTCAATCATAAAAGTACTTTTTCTTTTGCTGGTATGTGAAACTAGGCGGTATATATTTAGCAACAATGTAATTAGCATAATCAGCATACCAAGGAGCAGTACGAGAAGCATTGACAACCGCTAATTGTTCATCGGAAAACTATCATTAATAGGCGTTGGGTCATCAAGAACATTCTCTAGCCTAGACAAGTTGTGCCAGAACGGGTTCTCAGCTCCTTTCTATCAATAATATGCAAGTCAAATTCTTGGAGCAAGAGAACCCATCTAATGAGTCTAGGCTTAGCATCTTTCTTTTCCATAAGATATTTAATAACAAGATGATCGGTGTGAATAGTAACTTTGGAATTAACAATATAAGGTCTAAACTTATCACATGCAAACACAACTGCTAAGAACTCTTTTTCAAGAGTAGCATAATTTCTCCGGGCAAGATCAAGAGTCTTACTAGCATACTGGATAACATTCAATTTCTTATCGACTCTTTGCCCTAAAATAGCACCTACAACATAATCACTAGCCTCGCACATAATTTCAAAAGGTAAATTCCAATCAGGTGGCTGAACAATAGGTGCAGTGATCAAGGCTTTCTTAAGTGAGGGAGTCCTGGACTAGGGGGTGTCCGGATAGCCGAACTATCATCATCGGCCAGACTCCAAGACTATGAAGATACAAGATTGAAGACTTCGTCCCGTGTCCAGATGGGACTTTCCTTGGCGTGGAAGGCAAGCTTGGCAATACGGATATGTAGATCCCCTATCATTATAACCGACCCTGTGTAACCCTAGCCCTCTCCGGTGTCTATATAAACCGGAGGGTTTTAGTCCGTACGACAACAACAATTCCAACAATCATACCATAGGCTAGCTTCTAGGGTTTAGCCTCCTTGATATCGTGGTAGATCCACTCTTGTACTACCCATATCATCAATATCAATCAAGCAGGAGTAGGGTTTTACCTCCATCGAGAGGGCCCGAACCTGGGTAAAAACATCGTGTCCCTTGTCTCCTGTTACCATCCGCCTAGACGCACAGTTCGGGACCCCCTACCTGAGATCCGCCGGTTTTGACACCGACATTGGTGCTTTCATTGAGAGTTCCTCTGTGCTGTCACGATCAGGAAGGATGCCTCTTCTCGTCTTTAAAGACGGTAGTCAATGGAGCTTTGGCCGCCGACCAAACTATCCGGCCAGGTGGTTTTCTTATGACCGCCTGTTCGGCCGCCGCTTCGACGATGACCTTTCGGGTCATCAAAAGCAATCTTCATGTCAACTCGAAATTCACCGAGAAGCTGGATCCAATGGAGCTCTCTTCCGTAAACGAGCTCTTGGATCGCATCGCCGCCCAGGGAGTCACTACAAACTACGATAAGATTGGGCTTAAAACCGATCTGAGAGAGATTAACTCTCCCTAGGTTACCCGCCATGTTGCGGTGGTAGAGGAACAACGCGGCGACTCTTCTTCTGTATTAAAAACTAGTTATGAACGGACTCCTGATCCCTCCATGCCGGATTCCCGCGGAGGGACAGACGTCAATCAAGTACTGAACCTAAAGTCAGGCAGCGGAACAGACTCGTTGGACAACGTCCAGCAATCCAAGCTTCCAAATTCGGAAACCTTTCGGCCCTTGAGCCTCAAGTTGGGCAGGGCTCCGGATTCAATCCCACCCGCCCACCCAAACATAAGCGATCTATCTCAAATCCGGCAAGAGCCCACGGAGACAGTACATCATTACTGGGCCAGATTCCTCCTGGTTATGGACAGGATAAAGGACTGCCGTGAGGAAAGCGCAATCTCAATTTTCTGCAACAATTGCACGGACAAAGGAATCACTAACGCCGTAAGTCGCCGCGAAATCACACGCTTCGCCGACCTGGCGTCCATAGTACGAAAGTATTGTGCGATGGAGAGTGTCTGGAAAACCGAAACTAAGTTTTGGGACAATCCGGCTCCGAACACAACCCTAGTCCGAAACAAAAGGCTGCATCATGCTCAGGCACCCGGGACAAAAACCAAAAAGCAAAAACCCCATAAAGGGCACGGAACCATACTGGAGGGATGGCTCAGCGGACCCTGTAAAATTCATAGTACAGAGGGCGCCACTCCAACACATAGCCTTCGAGCATGTTGGATACTGCGGCGGGTGGCCAAAAGTGGTGAAGAGCTTCTAGCCCTGGAGAACCACCCCAACAGTACCAGTACGGTTTTAACAGTCTTCGAGACTTTCGCATCAAATAATATGCGGAAACGAACAATCCGCAGCCTCACCGAAGTCTACCAAGTAGCAACAACAAATCCATGGAGCGACACGGCTATCACCTTCAATGCCAGCGACGAACCTAAATTTCGAACAGCCTGAGCACCAGCCGCATTGGTCCACAGTCCAATAGTGGACGGATTTTGTCTTACCAAGGTACTCATGGATGGCGGCAGCGGATTAAATCTCATCTATGAGGAAACCCTTCGAAAAATGGAAATAGACTAGAGCCGCATTGAGCAAAGCAGCACAACCTTTAGAGGAATAATCCCTAGTCGAGAAGCACACTGCACATGAAAAATTACACTTGATGTGGTGTTCGGCTCGCCGGACAATTACAGGTCCGAGGAGGTCACGTTCCAGGTGACTCCGTTCAGCAGCGGATATCACGCTTTATTAGGGCGAGAGGCATTCACAATTTTCCAAGCCATACCCCATTACGGGTACATGAAGCATAAAATGCACGGGCCCAATGGAATCATCACTCTTGTAAGTGATCTGGACATAGCACTGCGCGCCAAAAACAAGACAGTCGCACTAGCCCTAGAGGCACTATCCGAAGCCCTAGCGGCAGAGGAAGTCGCTGCGTTGCGCTCCACGGTGAACAGGGACGATGTGATACTTGATAAGAGATCCAAGTCCACCTCTTTTAAACCAGCGGACGAAATAGTCAAATTCCAGGTCCATCCAACAGACCCCACAAAGACGGCCTCCATTGGGGCACAATTAAACCCCGATGTAGACGCCGCACTACGAGAATTCCTTCGGGAAAATTGGGACATCTTTGCCTGGCACCCTTCAGATATGCCAGGAATCCCACGCAAGCTGGCAGAACACAGCCTAAACATCCTAAAAGGATTCAAGCCAGTCAAATAGGCTCTTCGGCGATTTTCCGAACCCAAGAGACAGGCAATGGGAGAGGATCTAGCCAAACTATTAGAAGCCGGATTCATCAGAGATATAAAACATCCGGACTGGCTAGCGAACCTGGTAATGGTACCAAAAAAGGACAAATCCTGGCGCCTTTGTGTCAATTTTAAAGACCTTAACAAGGCCTGCCCAAAGGATCCTTTCCCACTTCCCCGCATCGATCAAATCATCGATGCTACCGCAGGGCACGATTCATTGTGCTTCCTCGACGCATATTCCGGATACCATCAAATCAAGATGGCGAAAACAGACCAGGCCGCAACGGCATTCATTACTCCATACGGGCCATTCTGCTTCAATACAATGCCCTTCGGACTCAAAAATGCCGGCGCAACATATCAGCACATGATTCAGACATGTCTGGCTAACCAGATCGGCAAAACAGTGGAGGCATACGTAGACGACGTGGTCGTTAAGACCAAACACGTCGAAACTCTAGTAGACGATTTGAGGCTCACATTCGACAACCTCCGAGCATATGACATTAAGCTCAACCCGGAAAAATGCGTTTTCGGCGTACCAGCCGGAAAGCTCTTGGGCTTCATTGTATCCGGTAGAGGAACTGAAGCAAACCCAGCCAAGATCCGAGCTCTGTCACAATTGGATACCCCAAAAGACCTCAAACAAATACAAAAACTGACTGGATGTGTGGCGGCTCTAAGCCGCTTCATCTCCCATTTAGGAGAAAAGGCATTGCCCCTCTATCGCCTCCTTAGGCGCACCGAACACTTCGAATGGACGGATGCTACCACGGCCAGACTCGGAAGAAATAAAGGCCATATTGGCAACAAATCCGGTCTTGGCCGCGCCCAACTTGGGCGAACCAATGTTGTTATATATCGCGGCAACACATCAAGTTGTAAGCGTGGTGCTCGTTGTCGAACGAGAAACAGAAGGGCACAAACTCCCTCTTCAAAAACCAGTGTACTACGATCCTTTGCCTTAACTCCATGCAAGTCCTGCACCGCATTATCAAAAGATAGCGTACGCGATGTTCATGGCATCCCGGAAGCTGCGACACTAGTTTCAAGAGTGTTCGATAACAGTGGCCTCCGAAGTACCCCTCAACGACATTATAAACAACTGCGACGCGATGGGCAAGATTGCAAAATGGGCCATCGAGCTCTTACCATTCGACATAACCTATAAACCAGGGCGAGCTATAAAGTCGAAAGTCTTGGCTAACTTCATCGCTGAATGGACCGAAGCCGAACTCCCTAAAGAGTACGGCGCATACTCCAATTGGATCATGCATTTTGATGGCTCCAAAATGTTGGCCGGCTTGGGGGCTGGCATCGTATTGACGTCCCCAACCGGAGACACAGTCCAATACGTACTTCAGATAATGTACACGGACTCCAACAATGCAGCTGAATATGAGGCCCTCCTACATGGTCTCCGGATGGCAATCTCCATGGGTATTCAACGCCTAGAGGTGCGCGGGGATTCAAACCTTTCAATATCCCAAGTAAATGGAGACTTTGACGCCAAGGATCCGAAAATGGTAGCCTATCGTAACGCTGTCTTAAAAATGTCAGCTCGGTTCGAAGGACTCAAATTCCACCATGTAGCCCAGGATAATAACCAGGCAGCCGACGTGTTGACATGCATCGGCGCAAAACGCAACGCCGTCCCTCCAAACATCTTCCTGGAGCGGCTCTTTAAGCCATCCGTATTATGGGAAGAGGAGTCCGGAAATAACATCCCGGAAGCAACCGCACCACCCAACACAGAACAATCTGACATAATCGGTGGCTCACCCAATGAAATAACACCTTCAGCCCATGAAATAACGGCAGTAATTGCCCCATGGACAGAACCATTCCTAGCCTACCTAATTAGGCAGGAACTTCCCGAAAACCAAAATGAGGCCCGCTGCATAGTTCGGCGATCTAAAGCCTACAAGGTCCATGAGGGAGAACTTTATAAGAAAAGCACAACCAGAGTCCTTCAAAGGTGCATCTCCGAAGAAGAAGGGCAAAACCTTCTGGCTGAAATTCACGCCGGACTAGGCGGACACCACGCTGCAGCCCGGGCCCTTGTAGGCAAGGCCTTCCATATAGGATTTTATTGGCCGACGGCCCAGGCAGATGCTCAAGACTTAGTCCAACGATGCGTCGGTTGTCAGCTCTTTGCTAATCAGAGCCACATGCCACCCACCGCCCTCAAAACTATACCCATCACCGCCATTCGATGCAGGGGCTTGACATGGTCGGACCCCTTAAAGGGGGAACCCACAAGCAAAAGTACCTATTGGTCATGGTGGACAAATTCACCAAATGGATAGAGGCCAAGCCAGTTAAAACGGCCGAATCCGGACCTGTGATAGACTTCATATCTGGGGTAGTACACCGCTATGGCGTCCCCCACAGCATCATCACCGATAACGGCACAAACTTCACGGCCGACGAGGTTAAACTCTGGTGCAAAAATATGGGCATCAAGCTCGACTACGCTTCAGTCTATCACCCTCAAACCAATGGTCAGGTCGAACGAGCAAATGGTCTAATCATGAGCGGCATCAAACCCAGGTTAGTGCGGTCCCTCACGGAATCTAACACGCACTGGGGGCTGCGGACCACGCCAAATCATACTACCAGATTCACGCCATTCTTTATGGTATACGGCGCAGAGGCAGTCTTGCCCTGTGATATAATTCATGACTGACCTCGAGTGCGCATGTACGAAGAAAGAGAAGCCGAGTTGGATCGGCAGGACAGTTTGGACGCATTGGAGGATGAGCGCGACGTGGCAAAGGCTCGTTCCGCATTCTATCAGCAGCAGGCTCGAAGATATCAAAGCAGAGAAGTACGGGCCAAAACTTACAATGTTGGCGAACTAGTTCTACGCCTGTCGGACAAGAAAAAGGACAAACTCAAGCCCAAATGGGAAGGTCCCTTCATCATCGACCAAGTCCTAACCGGCGGAGCATACCGTCTGCGAAACACATCGGACAATCGACTCGAGCCGAACCCATGGAACGCAGCCCGCCTCCGAAGATTCTACGCCTAGCGCCGGACTCAGAGTTCGTCTCCTTCCTCCGTCCACATTTTATACTTCAGTTGTCTTTTGTTTCTCTCTTTTCTCCTCCCTTTTTCATAGAGCCTTTGAGGGCTGATCTGCGCATTGTTCGCACACATTTGATGTGCTACCCGCACTCATTATACCTGGGGGCTTCTTTAACAGAAGCTTATTTATACGGGCTTTATGCCCAACACATGTGTCACACTTCCGCATGTACCTTTTATTCACCATTATATGCATCGATATGACTTAAGTTTTGGCCAAGCTGGGTTGCCTGGATCCTGTGCTTACCCCTACATTCCCGATTGTTCGGCTAGGAGGTAAAGGGAGCACCTCTGCGATTGTTACCGCCGGGTCAGCCGGATGTGTACCTCAGACTGGGTGAAGCCAAAAGCTAGCGTTCTTAAGGGAATATTCGGTCGATGACTTGAAAGATGATTTCTTATTTACTCATTTATCTGCCCCCAGATGTTTTTTTGCACTTTTCGCTGTCCGTACATGCACTTTAGGGCATGCCTCCCAGGGAAAGGAACCCCTAACGGAACTATTCTCCCTGGAAGATGTTTCTTACTAACCATGTAATATAACATAACTAGTTGGGCACTTGTCTGATAAAGCACTAATGACCCCTACATCTGGTCTCCATGCATGCCCCGGTTTTTTCATAACAGAGGGTATTCAGACACACTCCGGACTCTAGGGTCCCGAGGTTGAAGCGAAAAGGTCTGCAAAGACAAACGATCTACAATCCGGCTAGAAGGCATTTTACATGTCATTTTAAAATACATCATCAAATTGACTGACTGTACTCTTCAATCCCGTCTAACATGCTGTCTAATTTACAGTCCCGTTGGGAATACTTAGCGGTCAACTCTACTTGGCTGTACATTAAGCTCACAGGGATCTCCTTCCCATCGGGCCCCACAGGTCCGACCTCGGCCATGTGGTTCGGATCCGCCTTCTTGTACCGCGTCTTCACCATAGCCCAGGCCTCCCTGGCGCCTTGACGGCAGGCCGATATCTTCCACAGACGGAAGCGCTGCCGTGCTCCCTGAAGCTTCTCCGCAAGCCCTCCAAGGCCCTCGGGTAGGGAGACGGACGACCATAAGGCCTGGGCGACGCCACTCATCGCCTGCCGAACACGTTCATGCAGTTGCACCAGCTCGGGAAGTTGGTCACCCATTGAACCGGGCATTTCCTCCGTAGGGCGACCTGTGAGCACACCTACAAACATATTTCTGTCAATCGACTTCCTCGCCGAACTCTTCTTTTCAAAAGAGTTTGCTCAAGCACTTACTATAAATGCCGCGACGAAGCCGCTGATTCTCCTTCACGGAGCCAGACAACTAGGCCCAAACACCCTTTAGTTCTTCTCCCAGCTAGGTGTGGGCATCTTGGAGTTTGTTCCTCTCCTGCTGCACCTTCATAAGCACCCTCTCGCCGGCCTTCAGCTGGCGCAGTAGCTGTTGCTTGTCCGGATCAAGTCCGGCAACATCTGCAATATTATCGTCAGACTTATACGCACGCCGCACACCGCTTATCTTTTTGAAACATGTGTTACCGGAGGGGGTCTCTGTGTCACCTCCTGCGGCGGCTAGTGCGGCCTCAAGTTGGGCCTTGCACTCTTGAAGCTTCTGAGACAATTGGGTATTCTTCTCCGTAAGATCTTGCATATCAAATGATCCTTAAATCAGTTATTTTAACTACTTTAAGTCTCGGGGGCTATAGGCATATATAACTATTAAAATTCCTTACCCGTATGTCACTTACTGCTCCGTGGCTCTGGTTAAACCATCTTGAGCGGCACGGAGGTGCGCGTCCCCCGCGTTAAAGGCATTCAACGCCTCCGGGGAGAAACATGCATCACGAAGAACTGTCCGGCGGCGCCTGTGATTCTTGGCACTCTCCACCTCAGACCTGGTGGCGGATAGCCTGTCGGCATCCTTCGTTGGAGGAGCACCCGGATCGCGCCTTGCGCTCGCCTCCCCCTCCGGACCAGGTGTTGGGGCCTGGCTGGCGGAGACTTGGTTGGCAACCTCTCCGGGCATAGTCCGGCGAGCGCTCTTTCTCCTAGAAGAGTCATGAGCATTAATGTACTTCACAGGAGTCTTTTCCTTAAAAACGGTGGCGTGACATACCTTTGCGGCGACGTTTCAATTCGCACCACACCCCTCTTCCGCCTGCTGGGCCGAACTGACCCTTTTTGGTCAGCCGCCACGGTATACGGCGTTGTCCATGCCTTGAAGGCACCTCCTGCGAGACACCGTTGGTATACGGCGGTTAGAAATAAGCACGGACGAAGTAATGGTGTCAGGGCTTCGGTCATAGTTACCTGGGAAGCCGGAGATAAACCGGGGTAGTCGGCCATAATGGCGACTAGAGCATTGTCCATGCTAAGTTGGTGGAACACCCCGTCAATTAGTTCCACCTTTATGTCCGGATCCTCTTCGGAGGCTGGATCAAGGGATCTTCCCGGATCCTTGGGTTGTGGAGCCGAACTGTGTATGCCCTCCACATCCCGGCGCAGTTCCTGCGTCGAAATCATAAAGTAAAACACTTAACTTTGAAAGCACGGATCGGATAGATAAACGTTCGCTTACCCAGCTCCAAGGGTTATTCATGGAGAATCCATTTAATGGACTCGTTTGGAGGAAGTCCTCCTTCTCCCCCTTGTACAAGCCGGACAGGATCTTCACCAGATCGGCGGCCGATCCCGGCCCCTTGCGGCCATGAGGGGTGGCGTCATTCTCCCCATTGAAATCCCACATGGGGTGGCCCCTATATTGGAGCGGCTGCACCCTCGTGATTATACTGCGTGGCGTGACTCCAATCATAGTCAATCCAGAATGAGCCAGCAACCTTATCCGGCCCATCAGATAATGGACGCTCCTATCATCTTCCCGTTGAGGGCTCCGCGGGCGCCAACTCAGGCGTTTCTTCATAGGAGCGTTGCTGAACTCCGGGAGGCCGATCCGAACTGGGTCCGGCAGTGGACCGTCTTCCACATAAAACCATTCCGAAGGCCAATCTTCGGACGCCTTCTTTGGGGTTCCGGATAGATACCCGGTCCCGGTGATGTGCCATATTTCGGCTCCGCCCACTTGATATATCGACCCCTTGTGAGAATGGGGTACGAGGCAAAACAATCTCTTCCGCAGTGCGAAATGGGGCTCGATGCCCAAGAACAGCTCACAAAGAGCTACGAAACCCGCAATGTGCAGAATGGAGGCGGGCGAGAGGTGATGAAGCTGGAGTCCGTAGAACTCCAGAAGCCCCCGGAGAAACGGATGTATGGGAAATCCGAGCCCCCTTATTAGATAAGGGACAAAGCACACCCGCTCTCCTTTGGAGGGACTGGGGGTGGTCTCCGCCTGCTTTCCACCTTTGTAGGTGGCCACCCCGGCTCGAACCGGGACCATAAAGGCCGGAGGAAGGTATCCCTCCGCTTGAGCGTCACCAGCTCATTTGTCAAGGGACTGAACATCTCCTCCAATCTCCTGGCTGAGGGCTGGGAGCGCGAGAGGAGGAGCCGCGTCGACGGTCCATGATGAAGTGGATTTTTGTCAGAAGCGCTCCAATGAGTACTCGCGGAAGGGGGATGGTGTGATTTGGATCTGGATTCTTGCCTCTCTTATAGGCAGCTTATTCGCACAGCTTGGGGGTAAAATGTAAAAATACCCCGGCCTTTCGCATTCGTACGACATGTGGAAGAGGGCCATTATTGGGCGTAGAAGCCAAGGATCGCAACATTTATAAGGAAGCCGGACACTATTTGGCAAGCACATGGAATTTGGAGGAGAACCCGCCTTGCAATGCCGAAGACAATATACGCGCCGGACTCGTCGTCATTGAAGCCTGGTTCGGGGGCTACTGAGGGAGTCCTGGACTAGGGGGTGTCCAGATAGCCGAACTATCATCATCGGCCGGACTCCAAGACTAGGAAGATACAAGATTGAAGACTTTGTCCCGTGTCCGGATGGGACTTTCCTTGGCGTGGAAGGCAAGCTTGGCAATACGGATATGTAGATCCCCTATCATTGTAACCGACTCTGTGTAACAGTAGCCCTCTCCGGTGTCTATATAAACCGGAGGGTTTTAGTCCGTAGGACAAGAACAATTACAACAATCATACCATAGGATAGCTTCTAGGGTTTAGCCTCCCTTATCTCGTGGTAGATCCACTCCCGTACTACCCATATCATCAATATCAATCAAGCAGGAGTAGGGTTTTACCTCCATCGAGAGGGCCCGAACCTGGGTAAAAACATCGTGTCCCTTGTCTCCTGTTACCATCCGCCTAGACGCACAGTTAGGGACCCCCTACCCGAGATCCGCCGGTTTTGACACCGACATTAAGTGTTTCAAATGCTTCTACACAATCATCATCAAAGACAAAAGGAATATCTTTTTCCAATAAATTAGTCAGAGGCCTAGAGATTTTAGAAAAGTCCTTAATGAACCTCCTATAAAAGCCGGCATGACCAAGGAAACTTCTTATACCTTTTATGTCCTTGGGACATGGCATCTTTTCAATAGCATCAACTTTGGCTTTATCAACTTCAGCACCTCTCTCAGAGATCTTGTGCCCCAAGACTGTCACGCCCAATATGCGATACTATCCTAAATAGACTCGAAGGTCCCACCAAGGATAGAACCGCATATTGACACGCTTTTGCAAGGTGGATATCATTACATCAACATTACATAATAGATGGGGATACATACAAGAGGCATACAATGCCACACGAATACATCAATACATCATACACAACATCAACATCCGACTATGGATGAAACACAAATAGAAACTCAAACGACATCCACCCTGCTAGCCAGGCTGCCGATCTGGAACCTATCCCCTGATCAAAGAAGAAGCAGAAGAAGAACTCCAAAACAAGCAAACATCACTCTCGCGTCATGATCATTGCATAACCTGTACCTGCAACTGTTGTTGTAGTAATCTATGAGCCACGAGGACTCAGCAATCCCATTACCATGGGTATCAAGACTAGCAAAGCTTAATGGGAAAGGAAGGGGTAAAGTGCTGAGGTTGCAGCAGCGACTAAGCATATATGGTGGCTAACATACACAAATGAGAGCGAGAAGACAAGCAACCAGAACGGTCGTGAAACTAGCAATGATCAGGAGGTGATCCTGAACTCCTACTTACATCAAACATAACCCAAAACCGTGTTCACTTCTCGGACTCCGCCCAAAAGAGACCATCACGGCTACACACGCGGTTGATGCGTTTTAATTCGTATCTGGTGTCAAGTTATCTACAACCGAACATTAACAAATTCCCATCTACCACATAACCACGGGCACGGCTCTCGAAAGTTTATACCCTGCAGGGGTGTCCCAACTTAGCCCATGATAAGCTCTCGCGATGAACAAAGGATATTCCTTCACCCAGGAAGACCCGATCAGTCTCGAAATCCCGGTTTACAAGACATTTCGACAATGGTAAAACAAGACCAGCAAGACCGCCCGATGCACCGACAAATCCCGATAGGAGCTGCACATATCTCGTTCTCAGGGCACACCGGATAAGCAAAGCGTACAGGTACCAACGTAACCCAAGTTGCCAAGGGACGGTCCCGCACGATGCTCTAGTTTGGACCAACACTCGGAGGAGCACTGGCTCGGGGGCTAAATAAAGATGACCCTCGGGCTCCAGAAACCCAAGGGAAAAAAGGGCTAGGTGAGGCAAATGGTAAAACCAAGGTTGGGCCTTGCTAGAGGAGTTTTATTCAAAGCGAACTGTCAAGGGGGTCCTATAAATCACCCAACCGCGTAAGGAACACAAAATCCGGGAACATAACACCGGTATGACGGAAACTAGGGCGGCAAGAGTGGAACAAAACACCAGGCATAAGGCCGAGTCTCCCACCCTTTACCAAGTATATAGATGCATTAATTAAATAAGAGATATTGTGATATCCCAACATAATCCTGTCTATCATGGAGCAATCTTCAACTTCACCTGCAACTAACAACGCTATAAGAGGGGCTGAGCAAGGGTTTGCTAGGAAGGGTGAAAAAGGTTAGAGGCTGACATGGCAATTTGGGTGGCTTGATCAACAAGAGATAGGTAGCGGGGCAAAGCGATAGAACAAAGCAACTAGCATAGCAATGATAGTAGTGAGAACCAGGGTAGCGGTCATCTTGCCTGAAATCCCGCTAGGAAGAAGAACGAGTCCATGAAGAAGACGAACGGGAGTAGTCGAATGAATACTCACAATCACAACATTACCGGAACTAGGAAGTAACACCGGAAAGAAACAAACAACATGGTAAATGCACAAGCATAAACATGGCATGATGCACAACAAGTATGATGCATGCCCGGTTTAATGAGGCATGGCAAAGTGTAACAAACAATACTACAAGTTAAGTGGAGCTCAATATGCAACGAGTTGCATATTGACAAAACACCACATCAATCATTTATTTCTCTCTCAGTTATGCTACTCAACAATATTAAATGTTGTTAAACATGGCAAGAGGTGAAGCATACGGAAACTAACTATTTAGGCAAGTTTAAATGAGGCCGGAACAACAAACAACAATTCCAGAAAATCCTCATGTGCAATTTATGAATTTGGTACTGTTCTGCCCCAAACACAATTTTAATGTTGTTAAACAAGAAAATAAAGTCCACCATGTTAAACTAGGCATTTTTCCATCCCATTTACATATAAAGTTTATTTAAAACCGATCTATGGTTGTTTAGCTATGAAATAAATCATTTTAGCATGGCATTTATGCAAAATTAAACAAACAACATTTTAAACATTTTAAACATGGATGAAAGTGGCATATTATTAATCTACACAAAATTCTAAACATTTTACATATTTAAAACATTTTAATCCGATGCATGGTTTGTGAGATATTAAATGCATGAACATAAGGGTTTTTCTATAAAACAGTAATTCACCGGATAATGCTAAAATCGCTGGACAGGAAAAAAACATAACACGGGCCAAAACAAAAGGATCTGGGCTGCTCACATTGGGCTAGGCCCAGTCGGTGGAGAAGGCTGCTGGGCTGCGGTCAACGAGTGAAGCGGGTGGCCCAGCCGGTCAAGATCGAAGGGAGGCGCTCGTACTCTGCAACCGAAGCAGGGCTTCGATGCAGAGGACGCCGGCGCACGTGCGTGGCGCAGGACGGTGGCAAGAGTCGGCGGGGAGATGGCCTCCAGCGACACGTGGATGGCAGGGACGTGAGGATCCGGCCCAGCGCGGCCGGATCTGGCAGTCTCCGGTGTCGAACGTAGCAGGCCAGCGGCGGGAGCTGCAAGGCCATGGCGGGGAATTAAATTCAGAGAAGTGGCAGGGAGGGAGGAACGAGATAGGAGAAGGAGGGGGACGGGCAGAGGGAGGCGGACCCGATGGAGCTCGTGCTCGGGCGAGCTACTGTTCGTTGCCAGCCAGACGGAGACAGGGCTTGGCGCGGAAGACGCGGACAATGAGGAGGCGACGGGGCCTCAGGTGCTCGCGAGCGAGGGGAAAGCGAGCTCCAGCTCGAACCAGACGAAGGACTTGGCAATGCAAACGTGGAAGAAAGAGCTCAGGCTCCTGCTTGCTGCTCAGGGGTCACCGGATGAAGCAGGACGACGGAGGCGGCGCCATGGAGCTTGGGCGAGCTCCTGCTCGTTCCTGTATAGAGAGAGGTAGAGGACTGAGAGAGAGAAAGGGAAGAAGAAGGAGAGAACTAGAGCGGAACAAAGAGACGAGGCACGGCCTGGCTGTGGTCTTGCCGGCAGCGGGCGTGGATGAAGGCAGCTGCGGCGGCCGGACGCGTCCAAGGGACAGGGAGGAGGTGGTTGGATGGATCGGTGGACTGGTAGGCGGAGGCTGTGAGTGGAGGGGGAGAGGATTTGGATCAGGTGCGGGCTTGGATCCCGAGGGAGAGGAGTGGCGGCGGGAGAATGGGGATGGGACAGCCGGCCTAGGTTTTAGGGTTAGATTATTTATATATAGCATGTGGATAGATTAGGGACGATCTAGTCCCTTCGATCGAAATCAGACGGACCGAGAAAAAAATACTAGGGAGTCCAAATGAGAAAATGGAGATGTTTTATAGATGTTTGGGGATGATCCGGATCCATCGATAACGACAGACCGATTCGGGTTCGGGTAAGGCTTGTACGCGCGCACGAGGGGGCTGTGAGCTGGCAAGAGTGGTTAGGTGGTCACGGTCAAGAGGGAAGTGAAAACCCGATTGGTCTCGGAACGGTCAAAGGAGGCAAGGGGAACGCGACAACTACGAACGGGCTAAGAGTTTTTATGAAAACATGCCGATGCAATGCACATGATGCCATGAGATGAAATGCATGACATGAACAAAATGCACAATGAAAACAAAAACCCGACCACGAAGGAAATATCATATCGCATCTCCGGAAAAGGCAAGAGTTGGAGTTACGAATATGGAAAGTTGTATCCGGGGCGTTACAAAGACAATGCCTTCATTAAGCATAAAGTGACTCTTTTCCCAATTCAGGACGAGACTAGTGTCTTCGCATCTCTGCAAAACTCGGTCAAGGTTGCTCAAACAATCATCAAAAGAGGATCCATAGACGGAGAAGTCATCCATGAATACCTCACATATCTTTTCACAAAAATCAGAAAATATAGCCATCATGCATCTTTGAAAGGTAGCAAGTGCATTAAAAAAACCAAAAGGCATACGTCTATAAGCAAAAGTACCAAAAGGGCAAGTAAAAGTAGTTTTAGATTGATCTTTCGCGGACACAGGTATTTGAGAGAAACCAGAATAACCATCTAGAAAGCAAAAATGTGTGTGTTTGGATAGTCTTTCTAGCATTTGATCAATAAAAGGTAAAGGGTAATGATCTTTCTTAGTAGCTTTATTTAACTTACAAAAATCAATTACCATCCTATAACCTATAATAATTCTTGGCGGGATCAGTTCATCTTTATCATTAGGAACAATGGTAATACCTCCCTTTTAGGGACACAATGGACAGGGCTTACCCATTCACTATCAGCAACAGGATAAATAATACCTGCCTCAAGGAGTTTTAGAATCTCCTTTCTTACCACTTCCTTCATTTTGGGATTTAATCGTCTTTGAGGATCTCTAACTGGTTTGTCATCTTTCTCCACTGAAATTTTGTGTTGACATAATGTGGGACTAATGCCCTTAAGATCATCCAGAGTTTTGAATAATATTTCTTCTTATTTCTCTGAAAGGTTAGCACTAATAATAACATGATATATTTCTTTTTCATCAAGATAAGCATACTAAGATTATCAGGTAATGGTTTGATTTCAAAAACGAGATCACCCTTGGGTGGAGGGAGATCCCCAAGAATTTCAACGGGAAGGTTATGTTTCAACATAGGTTCTTGTTTAAGGAACACTTCATCTATTTCTTCCCTTTCCTTCATAAACATATCGTTTTCATGGTCTAGCAAATAATGTTCTAACGGATGAGTTGGAGGAAGAGCAATGGAGGCAAGACCAATAATTTCATCCTCACTAGGTGGTTCCCTTTCACGAGGTTGTCTACTAAACTTAGCAAAATTAAACTCATGAGACATACCATCTATGCCAATAGTGACGACCTTCCTTTTACAATTAATCTTAGCACTAGCAGTATTCAAGAAGGGTCTACCAAAAATAATGGGACAAAAATCATCTTGTGGGGAAGCAAGAACAAGAAAATCAGCAGGGTATTTAATCTTCCCACACAAAACTTCAACATCTCTAACAATCCCAATAGGTTTAATGGTGTCCCTATTAGCAAGCTTAATAGTAACATCAATGTCTTCTAATTCAACAGGTGCAATATCGTGCATAATTTCTTTATAAAGATCATAAGGTATTGCACTAGCACTAGCACCCATATCACATAAGCCATGATAACAATGATCTCCTATTTTAACAGAAATAACAGGCATGCCTATAACAGGTCTACGTGTCTTAGTATCAGGTCTAGCAATATTAGCAGTCTCACCCAAGAAAGAAATAACATGCCCATCTAAATCCTCGTCCAGGAGATCTTTAACCATAGCAATACTAGGTTCATCATTAATTTGTTCAGGAGGTGTATAGGTCCTAGTATTACTCTTACGAACAATAGTCGAAGCTTTAGCGTGATCTTTTATTCTAACAGGAAAAGGAGGTTTTTCAACATAAGCAGTAGGAACAATGGGATCACTATATGTAATAGTCTTTTCTTCGACTGTAATAGGTCCAACTACTTTCACTTCAACAGGAGGATTATATTTAAACCACTTCTCTTTAGGGAGATCAACGTGAGTAGCAAAAGTTTCACAAAAAGTAGCTACTATCTCAGAGTCAAGTCCATACTTAGAGCTAAATCCACGGAAAGCATCGGTATCCATAAAATATTTAACGCAATTGAACTTAGGTGTCATACCTGACTCCTTACCATCGTCGGAACCCCAATATTCAGAGTTGTGTTTAATTCTTTCCAATAAGTCCCATTTGAAATCAATAGTCTTCAGCATATAGGAACCAACACAGGAAGTATCAAGCAAGTTGCGATTATCAAAAGAAAGCCGAGCATAAAAATTCTGAATAATCATTTCCCGAGAGAGCTCATGATTGGGGCATGAATATAACATTGACTTAAGCCTCCCCCAAGCATGAGCGATGCTTTCTCCTTCGCGAGGCTAGAAATTATATATGTAATTACGACCACGATGAACAAGATGCATTGGATAGAACTTTTGGTGAAATTCCAACTTCAACCGCTTATAATTCCAAAATATCGTATCATCACATAGGCTATACCATGTCATTGCATCTCCCTTGAAACATAAAGGGAAGACCTTCCTTTTGACAACATCATCGGGAATACCTGCAAGCTTAAATAATCCACAAACTTCATCCACAAAGATAAGGTGTAAATCGGGATGCAATGTTCTGTCTCCTGCAAAAGGATTAGCTAGCAGTTTTTCTATCATACCCAAAGGAATCTCAAAGTGAATATTTTCATAAAGTTCAGTAGGTTGAGGAGCATCTCTTTGCTCTTTTGGTTGGGGTGAAGATACCCCAAACAAGCCCCTCAAGGGATTAGTTTCCATAGTGACAAGTAACAGAAAATTTCAGCACACTATATAAGTGTTTCCTTACCAAGTTCCACTCACCAAAAGCGCTACGCTGCCCGGCAACGGTGCCAGAAAAGAGTCTTGATGACCCACAAGTATAGGGGATCTATCGTAGTCCTTTTGATAAGTAAGAATGTCGAACCCAACAAGGAGCAGAAGGAAATGATAAGCGGTTTTCAGTAAGGTTTTCTCTGCAAGCACTGAAATAGTAGGTAATTGATAGTTTTGTGATAAGATAAATAGTAACGAGCAAAAAGTAAATAAAGTAAATAAAGTGCAGCAAGGTGGCCCAATCCTTTAACAAAGGATAAGCCTGGACAAATTCTAATAATGAAGAAGGAGCTCCCGAGGACACATTGGGAATTATCGTCAAGGTAGCTTTCATCACATTCATCAGATTCGCGTTCGGTACTTTGATAATTTCATATGTGGGTGGACCGGCACTTGGGTACTGCCCTAACATGGACAAGCATCCCACTTATGATTAACCCCTATTGCAAGCATCCGCAACTATAAAAAGGAGTATCAAGGTAAACCTAACGACAACATTAAACATATGGGTCCATATCAACCCCTAACGAAGCAACGCATAAACTAGGGTTTAAGCTTCTGTCACTCTAGCAACCCATCATCTACCTATTACTTCCCCATGCCTTCCACTAGGCCCAAATAATGGTGAAGTTTCATGTAGTCGACGTTCACATGACACCACTAGAGGAAAAGACAACATACATCTCATCAAAATAATGAACGAATACAAAATTCACATGACTACTAATAGCAAGACTTCACCCATGTCCTCAGGAACAAACATAACTACTCACAAAGCATCTTCATGTTCATAATCAGAGGTGTATTAATATGCATAAAGGATCTGAACATATGATCTTCCACCAAGTAAACCAAATAGCATCAACTACAAGGAGTAATCAACACTACTAGCAACCCTAGATTGATCCCACCAAGGTTCCGCCTCATGGCGGCGGAGTTTCGTCCCATAAGCTTGCCCATGATTTTTTCCAGGGTAAAAGTGATGACATAGCAGAAGATGGACGCCGGAGGCTCACCAGGGGGCACAGGAGATAGGGGGCCGCGCCCTACAATGGGGCGCACCCTCCTGTCTCCTGGACAGGGTGTGGGCCCCCTAGCCTATTTCTTTCGCTCATAAATTCTTATTAAATCCAAAAAGTTGTTTCGTGGAGTTTGGGACTTACGGGTTGTGCGAGAATAGGTTTCCAACGTTTGCTCCTTTTCGGCCGAATTCAGATCTGGCATTCCCCTCTTCATGGTAAACCTTGTAAAATAAGAGAGAATAGCCATAAGTATTGAGATATAATGTGTAATAACAGCCCATAATGCAATAAATATTGATATAAAAGCATGATGCCAAATGGACGTATCATTGAGCCATCGTTCGACACACGGAAGCCCCTGAAATCGTCCAGCACGCCCATCATCTTCGACACTGAGGACCACCCTGACCGCACTACTGCGGTCGGGTGCTTGCCATTTTTTGTTTCACCGACAATCCGCAACCTCAAGGTGACAAAGATGTTGGTTGATGGTGGGGCCGGCCTGAACTTGATCTCGCCTGTTGTGGTCAAAAGGCTATAGATCCCCGATGGAGACCTCGAGGAGACGGGCACGTTCCAAGGGGTTAACCCGGGGAGGAGCCAGCCAAAGGGAAAGGTCACGCTGCCCATGACATTCGGAGGCGAGCTGAACCACAAGACGGAAAGGATTGTTTTCGAAGTAGTCGAGATCCCCTTGCCTTATAATGGGATCCTCGGCCGCCCGGCACTAGCCAAGTTCATGGCGGCTTCACACTACGCCTACAACATGCTGAAGATGCCCGGGCCGATGAACATCATCACCGTCCCCTCCGACAAGAAAGATGCGTTGATCTGCACCGACCAACTCTACCGGGAAGCAGTTGCAGCAGCTGCCGCTAAGGCACCTGCTCTTGCCGACGGAGCCTAGGGGGAAGAAAGATTGGCGAGACCCTTCACACCCTCTCCGGCAAGCGCACCTCTTCGGGGTGTTGTGCTTCCGTTGAGAACGTGCCAGAGAGCTCTGCCGGCAAGTGCAAGAAGTCCAGAGCCACACCACCAGAGACCAAGAAGGTGCCCGTCAAGGAGGACGGCACGGGGGGAGCTTTTACCATCAGCTCCACCCTCGACGGCAAATTGGAAAGCGAGCTCGTCACCTTCATGCGGGCGAATGTCGATGTGTTTGCATGGCAAGCCTCCGACATCCCCGGCGTTCCCAGGGAGGTGATTGAGCACCACCTTGCTGTATGTCCTCATGCGCGGCCCGCCAAGCAGAAGATCAGGAAGCAAGCCCAAGAGAGGAAGGAGTTCATCACGGAGGAAATCAGAAAGCTAGAGGCGGCAGGCCTGGTGAGAGGAGTACTCCATCCGACGTGGTTGGCCAATCCGGTAGTAGTGCGCAAGGCAAATGGGAAGTGGAGGCTGTGTATTGGTTACACATACATTAATAAGGCTTGTCCAAAGGAGCCCTTCCCGTTACCATGCATTGACCAGATTGTTGACTCCACGGCCGGGTGTGACCTTTTATCATTCCTCGACGCCTACTCGGGATACCACCAGATCTTCACGACGAAAGAGGACGAGGAGAAGATAGCATTCATGACCCCATGTGGTACATATTGCTTTTTACGGATGCCTTTCGTGTTGAAGAGTGCTAGCTCAACCTTTGCAAGACAGTCCAAATTGGTTTTGAGCCCCAACTGCATAGAAATATGGAAGCTTATATGGATGACATAGTGGTCAAAACCAAGGACAAAGCAACCCTTGTGCAGGATCTGGAGGAAACATTTGGAAACCTGCGCAAGATCAACATCAAATTGAATCCCGAGAAGTGTGTCTTCGGCGTCCCGTCTGGCAAGCTTCTCGGGTTCTTTGTGTCCCAGCGCGGGATTGAAGCAAACCCAGATAAGATCAAGGCTATCGAACAGATTGAGGCACCCAAACGGATCAAGGACGTGCGTCGGCTCACTGGCTGCGTTGCTGCCATGAGCCCGTTCATCTCCAAGTCCACGGAACGTGCCCTTCATTTTTTCAAGATCTTGAAGAAGGCAGGGCTGGTGGAGTGGACCCCAGAGGCCGAGCCAGCGCTACAAGATTTGAAGAAATACCTCTCCTCTACCCCAGTGCTGGTTGCGCCCAAACCACAAGAACCATTGCTGCTTTATCTAGCGGCAACAAATCAGGTGGTTAGCGCCGCACTGGTGGCGCAGAGAGAGGTCAACGAGAAGGCAGCGGCAGCGGCAGAGTCAACAGATGGCAAGCCGGAACCCTCTCTGGTATGGCTCGATCCTAGCAAGACTGAGTCCCCAGCGGAGGCTGACGCCAGAGCGACAGGACCAACGCGACCGGGTGAAGAGGCGCAGAAGAAGAAAATGGAACATCACCTAGTTTACTTCATCAGCTCCCTCTTGCAGGGGGCTAGGTCGAGGTACTCAATGTGCAAAAGCTGCTCTTCGGCCTCCTTATGGCTTGGAGGAAGTTGTGCCATTACTTCCAAGCGCATGAGATCACGGTGGTCACCCGCCTCCCATTGCAACGGATACTGCATAACCCAGATTCAACGGGGAGGATCGTGGAATGGGCCCTGGAGCTGTCAAGTTTTGGTTTGAAGTTCGAAAGTACCTCGACGATTCAGAGAAGAGTCTTGGCGGATTTTATTGCAGAATGGACCTCGACGCCCGACGAACAGGTGCAGGAGACCACTCTCCCCCGCAAGGAAATGATCCACAACTGGATCATGGACTTTGATGGTGCCTTCTCGCTGCAAGGCGCCGGTGCTGGTGTGCTGCTTGTCGCACCACTGGAGAGCACCTCAAGTATGTCATCTAGATGCACTTTCCCTGGGAGATGTCAACGAACAATACTGCCGAGTACGAGGGTTTGCTTTCCGGTCTCAGGATCGCAGCAGAGCTCGGAGTTAAAAAGCTCATCGTCAAGGGCGACTCACAGCTCGTCGTCAGGCAATTCAACAAAGATTATCAGAGCCCGTTAATGGAAGCTTACGTAGATGAGGTGAGGAAACTGGAGGAGCACTTTGACGGTATACAAGCGGAGCATGTCCCTCAGGCGGAGAACGACATTGCCGACTACCTGTCAAAGCGTGCTGGCCTCAAGCTACCTGTGGAACCAGGTACTTTTGTGCTTTAGTTAACTCAACCATCCGTTGAGCCGTCGACCGGGCAGAACAAGCGGAGGAAGCTAGGCCCCGGCAAGTACGTCCCCACCGTGCTCCCCGAAGCCGTCGGCGAAGATGTTGTCGTGGATCCCGATCCTGCTGCAGGACAACCGACTCTGGCAATACCTCAGGCCATGGCCGTGGAGACGACCGCTCCCGTGGCAGAAGAGATGCCTTTGGTCCTTGTCATCGAGCCACATGCTCCGGCATGGGCGCAACACACCGTCCGATTCCTTCAAAAAGGAGAGCTTCTTGAGGAGTAGGAAGAGGCAGAAAGAGTAGCCTGCCGGTTTGCTCTGTACCACTTCGTTGATAACACATTGTACAGAAAAAGACTGAATGGGGTGAAATTGAAGTGCATCTCCCGGGATGAAGGACTAAAGCTGTTGGCAGAGATACATGGAGGCATATGTGGCTCCCACATAGGGTCAAGGGCCCTTGCCGGCAAAGCTTTAAGGCAAGGTTTCTTCTGGCCCACCGCCCTCCAGGATGCGACGGCACTAGTAACCAAGTGTGAAGTGTGCCAGATCCATTCGAAAAAGCTCCATCAACTAGCTCAAGCCCTTCAAACTATCCCTCTCTCCTGGCCCTTCTCGGTCTGGGGGCTCGACATATTGGGCCCTTTCCCGCGTGCTGTCGGGGGCTTTGAGTACTTGTACATCGCAATTGACAAGTCCACAAAGTGGCCAGAGGTGGAAGCAGTGAGGAAGGTGGCAGCGCAGTCATCCATCAAGTTCTTCAAGGGACTAGTGTGCTATGTTGGGGTGCCCAACAGGATCATCACCGACAACGGCACATAGTTCACAAGCCATGCCTTCATGCAATACATTGAGGATCTCGGCATCAGGGTCTGTTTTGATTCCGTGGCACATCCACGGAGCAATGGACAAGCGGAGAGAGCAAATGTTGAAGTCCTGCGAGGCTTAAGAACGAAGACTTTCGACAGGCTGCGCAAGAGTGGAAGGTGCTGGATTGATGAGTTGCCGGCGGTTCTTTGGTCGATCAGAACGACGCCAAATCGAGCCACCGGCTAGACACCCTTTGCCCTGGTTTACGGGGCAGAAGCAGTTCTCCCCACAGAACTCATATACGGGTCACCTTGAGTGCTCGCTATGATGAGCTTGAGCAAGAGCGATTGCGGCAAGATGACACGATGCTCCTTGAGGAAGATCGTCTCCGGGCGGCTATGAGAGTAGCATGCTACCAGCAAGCCTTACGCCGCTACCATAGCCACAAGATTCGTGCCCGGAGCTTCGAGGAAGGCAACCTTGTTCTTTGGCAAGTTCAGTCGGCCAAGAATTCCAACAAGTTGACACCAAAGTGGCAAGGCCCTTATCGGGTAACACGAGTCATCAGGCCCAGCAGAGTCTGGCTGGAGACCGAAGATGTCATTCCAGTGAGCAACTCCTGGAACATCGATCATCTCCGCAAGTTTTACCCATAAGGCGCGGCTGCCGGGCCTCCCGGCAAGCCACCCTTTTGTACAAACCTTGCCGGCAAGGCATGTAACCCTTTGTACAAAGTTAGGCGCAGACCCTGAGCACAAATAAATGAAGCGCTGGCGCCCTAAGTTATAGCATGCATGCTAGGTTGAGTCTCTTCCTTGGTTAGGGTCGATAGTGCTTAGCGGCGGCTAACCCCTAGCTTAGAGGTCGAGTGCGCGCCTCTCTGTTCTTCTCTGTCTTCTTTGGTTCGCAGGACACATGAGTATTCTTGTCGAACTGCTTTGGAAGAAAGGGGACAGACCGGTGTCCGGGCCACGGCAAGCCAAAGTTGCCAGGGGCAACAAGAGCAAGGATCCTTCCGTGGCAAGCCAAGGTTGCCGGGGGCTGCAGATCCAAATAAGTCTTCTATCCTCTATCATGCATTTCGATATGGACTGAGGTATGTGAAACCTCGTTTTATCCTTAGGCTACCGTGCTCCCCTCATTCTGGACCCTAGGACTCATCTCTTGGGGCCGAGTTTGGTCATAGTCGCGGCAGCAAGGAAATGAAACGAGGAGCCTAAGCCCACCTCATCCCTGCCTCCGCCAAGTGCGTGAGAAAGGTCAAGCAAAGTGGGGGGATGACAAGGCCTGTTCCCGGGCGAAAAAAGTTTATCTTAAAGGTAACGAGGATTCACTCCTTGTCGTGGGTTCCACCTGCGAACGAAAAACCCGGCAAACATCACTTTTTCATTAAAAAACATCCCGTATAGGTACAGTTCATACGAAATGAAAAACATGAGCAAAGGGATTACAAGTTATAAAGTTAAAAGAGGCCCGAAGGCTTACGAGATTAAAAAGAGATAAGGTGCCCGTAATCCCTTTCTTGTACCTCTCCTCAGGAAATGGAACAAGAAAGCAGAAAGGCAAAAGGGGCGCCTAGGCGAGCTACGAGTGGCAGAAGACACCAAGAGAACATCCCGGTGACCGTCCGTGGGCTGGATGGTGATGGCGGCGCCGGAGGAAGAGCTTGAAGACAAGGCGGCAGGACGTCAATACGCGACGAAGGCGTCGGTGCCCGCGTACTCCGACTTGACGGCCTTGCCGCCCTCCCTCTCTTCCTCTTCCGCAGCCTCCCAACGCCAGCCGCCTAAGGAGACGACCCCGAGAAGTTCAAGGAGCCGGCAACACGGATGATGGGGTCGCCGGTGCCGATCAAAGCGGCGCTTGACGCCTAGTCGGACCCGTCATCCTACCGCCTGCTGGCCTTGTTGTCGCTGCCGTTGTCTTCCTAGCAACTCTCGCTCGAGGAGGAATCTTCATCATCAGAAGAGCTCTCCATGCAGCACCTTATGCGAGTCCCGAAGTGTTCGAAGATCTTGATAGAGAGGAGGCCACTGTCCATCAGTTTGAAATGGAGAGTGAGCCCCTCCATCAAGCTGTGTAGGCAAGCGAAGGTATTCCACCCTCGGTGGAGATACATGACGTGAGGGGCGGGGAACTCGACGTCGGCCCATGTGCAGCCGCAAGCCTGCGGCTGATCCAGCTCCATCTCCCATGCAAATGGAGTCGGGAGGCGAAGGCGACGGCGCGGTGGCTGGTGCAGTCTGACGAAGAATTCACAAGGGTTGTCCCTGATGTGGCCCTCCATTGGAGGAGGGGCGGCTGACGGAGGCGAGGCTGATCTGCCGCCCCGTCTTCCTCTCCTTCGAGCACCACGATGGCCTTGGTCTCGCCCCTCCCCCTTCCTCTAGCGGCCGGCTCCGCTGCTACGAGCTCTTGGGGAGGAGCGATGCGCTGTCTGGCCGAAACCCTCGCCGCCACCGATGAAGCGTCGCCACGCCCCCTCGCCATGGCAGGAGAAAGGAGGAAGCAGGAATGGGGAGAGGCAGATGGCGAAGGGATTAGAGGCACTGTTCCTCCCGCTCCCCTCTTTATAAAGGGGCGGGGGCGAGGCTCGGCCACCCCCTCTTGACCAATCCAGCCCGTTGAAGTGACAGCAAGCGGGGCCATCGACTGCCCTCCCCGCTCCATTGGAGGCGCGTGGGAATCGACCCACGCGCGCGTGCACAACTTCTCACATCCCGCGCGCCTGTCATTCGCCCTGCGTCATGCATGCATCGAACATGGAGCGAGGGATAGGCGCAGTGGGACACGTGGAGCGACGATTCCCGAGCGGGGGCAGTAAATGAGTGGCGGCCTTGCGGTCTCAAAGAGACACTCATGCCGCCTCTTTACTGTTCACCATGGGATGATGCTAGCATGCTTCCATCATGCGTGCGCATGACCCCCATGTCGCGTGTTCAACGCGGGTTGTGGGGAAGCGCAGCGGACGGGGCAGTCAGTGCCATAAAAATCCGCCCCAACTACCCGCACACCGTTCTGGGCTTGGCCCAACAACGTGCTGCGCTTATGTATGGCCCAGGCCCGGGGGCTCCTGTCGGTGTACAAAAGTAGGGGCTCTCCTTTTGACCCCTTTACTTGTAAACGGGCAGTCAGAGCCACCCGCCACGGCCACACATAACAGCGCAGGAAAGGGATGCCGGAGATAAGCCGAAGGCACAAGACAAACAAAGCAACGACAAGGACCAAGGCCACAAAGATTGGATGGATGAAGCAGGTTTCCCCAGCAAGGACCCTTGCGGGGCAGCCTCAGCGGCCCCGGCAAGACCCTTGCCGGGGGAGCTTTCCCCGACCAACCGAGCGAGCCACCTTTGAGCCCACCAACGCTAGACAAACACATTGGGACAGGGCTCGGGAGGCACCTTCCTGGTGGCATGCAGATCTTTGTGAAGACAAAGAATAGTCAAGATCAAATGAGGATAGGAAGGAAACAATCATCACCGAAGAAACCCACAAGACCCCTGGCAAGATCCTTGCCGGGGACGCGAGCGCGCCACGGCAAGACCCTTGCCGGGCCACCCGGCAAGACCCTTGTCGGGCCACCCGCAATGACCCTCGCCAAGCGCGCCAGCAGGGCCACTGCCAGGCCCATGCCAGCCAAGTCTCTATCCCGTTCGCATGCAGCTGCCGACCCAACCAGCTGGGCAGACACCTGCGTGGCAACATGCAGCCCTTCATGGAGGCTCCACCACCACGCCACCTCAGCTGCCTGCCTGACTACATGGCAACGCATGCATCGTTGGCCAGGGCGCGTGTCAAAACAAGGAGGAGCGGCGACGGACAGGACGGGCCTTGCTCCCGTCCCCGATAAAGTGAGGGACACCTATGCCTCGCATTAAATACACTTTGTCCTATAATACCAGCGATAAGCTCGCAGCGCTGTAGCACTTTCCACCTCCTGTGTGCCACTGTGGCATCCCCTTTCACCTATAAAAGGAGGCCGATCGCGCACGGGAGAGGGATTCGGCTCTTTGAAGCCTCGCAGCACCCAGAGCTAGTTCAAGAGCTCAAGAACACTAAATACATCCACCAAAGCGGGATCGTAGGGTTTTACGCATCTTTGCAGCCCGAACCTGGGTAAATCCTCTTTGTGTTGTCCACTAGTCCTGCTCTTCTCACGATCCAGCTCCCCGCAACCGCAGTAGGGATTCCAGTGATCCCATAGGTGTCGTTTCCCACCAATAGGTTGGATGAGATTTACCATGTAATCGAGTTAGTTTTGTTAGGGTTTGATCCCTAGTATCCATTATGTTCTAAGATTGATGTTGCTATGACTTTGCCATGCTTAATGCTTGTCACTAGGGCCCAAGTGCCATGATTTCAGAACTGAACCTATTATGTTTTCATGAACATACGTGAGTCCTTGATCCTATCTTGTAAGTGAATAGTCACCTACTATGTGTTATGATTCGGCAACCCTGAAGTGACAATAATCGGGACCACTCCCGGTGATGACCATTGTTTGAGGAGTTCATGTATTCACTAAGTGTTAATGCTTAGTGAATACTCTATTAAAAGGTGGCCGTAATATCCCTTAGTTTCCAAAAGGACCCCATTGTCATAGGAGGGTAGGACAAAAGATGTCATGCAAGTTCTTTTCCATAAGCACGTATGACTATATTCGGAATACATGCCTACATTACATTGATGAACTGGAGCTAGTTCTATGTCACCCTATGTTATAGTTGTTGCATGAGGAATCGCATCTGACATAATTATCCACCACTGATCCATTGCCTATGAGCTTTTCACATATTGATCTTTGCTTAGTTACTTCTCAGTTGCCACTGTGACGATCGCTATAAAACTGCTACTGTTACTTTTGCTACTGTTACCGTTACTTCCATACTACTTTGCTGCAGATATTAAGTCTTTCAGGTGTGGTTGAATTGACAACTCAGCTGCTAATACTTGAGAATGTTCTTTGGCTCCCCTTGTGTCGAAACAATAAATTGGCAGTACTAGGGAAAACCCTAGTAGTAGCATGGGTTTTGAGGCTATCGATGGCAGCAACAGCGCTACTACTACTGACCTTCTGACTAGCTGTTAGTAGTAGTGCAGTCCGCACCCGCGCTACTACTGTTGACTATATCAGCAGCGCTTTTCTGGAATGCGCTACTATTAATTAGCTGTAGCGGTTTCCTAGCCCCTCGCTACTACTCTATCTTTCATCAATAAACTGCAATTTCCAGATACTAGGTACTACTAGATATCAATTTCATAAAGCATTCTAGGTACTAGGTAGTACTCCCTCCGTTCCAAATTACTTGTCGTGGTTTTAGTTCAAATTTGAACTAAAACCACGGCGAGTAATTTGGAACGTAGGGAGTACTAGATAACAATTTCATATATAGTCAACATGCATCCTCAAGTAGTACTAGGTGATATCGACGATGATCATCATATGTAGTTCTAGATGATATCGACGACAATCATCATATGTTGTTCTAGATGATATCGACGACGATTATCATATGTAGTTCTAGATGATATAGCCACACACACATATGTAGTTCTAGATGATATCGACGATGATCATCATCCTCAAGCCTGGGCGGTGGGTGTTCCTGATAGTAATTAGGATGGCCTATCCAACACGAAGATTCTTGCCAACGAGGAATCTCTTCCACCCAACCGAGTTGAAGTGTGTGCGACCGTCTGTGTCCATGCGGTATGTACAGGTTGTGATGGAGCCACTTGCGGTAAGGCGTATTCCAGCCGAACCTTCTTCATCAGGCTCGATACCACAACTCACAGATAGGATTTTGCCAATTTCTGAATAAGAAAAACATATCAATTAATAAATAGCCTCGCACATACTCTTGGAAATAAGTATATATGGATTATCTACACTATTAATAGTTCCTTAGATTCTACACTAATAAGCATGTGATCGGACTCTACACTAAAGCATATCATCGACTAGATTCCACACTACATATCATTGGACTCCACACGAAGCATATCATCGAATAATTTGCATTTGTAAGTATAACATATCATATCATGTCGATCAACCATGGTACTTGTCAAGCGGGTCACGAATGGCACCCGACAAAGTCATCACGTGGCGGAATTATGTCCCATAGGTAGCACACCTCCTCCTCTCTCAGCCTCATTCTTTGAGATATGATGGCTTCATGAAGTGGGTCCTCATCATCTTCATCGAGTGGGTCCTCATTATCTTCATCATCTTCGTCATATTCATCATCTCCACCACGTTGATATAAATGACAGCCAGCTTGGGTCTTTCTACTCTGAAGGAGAAGTTGATCAACTCACCACCAATAAGACGCATGCGGGCGAGGAAATGGGCCCATCCATCCCCTGCAATCTGCGACATATTGTGTCCTTTCTTGACCTCCATAGTGTACGGCCCCCAGGAGCCTCAAATGTCACAGTGTCTCCGGTCAGCTTGTTGAATTTCAACCTCATATTGCATGGGACAATCTGTGTAAAAAAGCAAAATGATGCAATGCAGTAATGCCAACACTAAAAATAAAATAGTTGTTACATTTCATATAATTTCATACCACCGCATGAAAAAAACTCAGGTGGAAGTAGATGTCGAACAACTTGCCAGTTGCAAGGTTGCTGGCGCACCTTGACTTGCACAGTCGACATGGTGGTGGTGGTGGTGGGGCCATTTTCCTAAAGCAATATGAGCAAAGGATTAATGATCCACATCACAAGAAAGAAAAACAGTAGCATGTGATATTTTTGGTTCTTCTTTAGTTATATTTTCATAGCTTACTAACACCTTCTAGAATAGAACCAATAGCTAGCAGGCAAATGCCAAATCTTCCGCGAGAAGCAATTTGATGGACAATTATAATCCTAAGATCTAGCTAGGTGGTGCCAAATCTTCAGAGCTATCAACTAGCATACTAAATCAACTAAATCAAAATGTTCTATAAATCAACTAAATCATCTAGCCTACTAAATCTACTTGCCTACTAAATCAACTAAATCAAAATGTTCTATAAATCAACTAAATCAACTAGCCTACTAAATCAACTTGCCTACTAAATCAACTAGCCTACTAAATCAACTTGCCTACTAAATCAACTAAATCAAAATGTTCTAAATCAAATAAATCAACTAGCCTACTAAATCAACTAAATCATATAACCTAAATCCAAATGTTGCATATGAACTAGCGTACTAAATCAAAATGTAGCAGGGAGGAGGGGTTGTGGATGGAGGAGGAAGGAGGGAGAAGGAGGGGCGGCTGGAGGAGGGAGGAGAGAGTAGGACGGAGGAGGAAGGGCGTGGCGAGGAGGGGCCGGCCGACGGCGAGTGGAGGGAGGGCAGTACCGAGTCTAGCGAGGAGGAGGAGGTGATAGCGGCACAGAGGGAGGAGGGGTAGGGGACGGCGGTCGGCGCGGGGGGAGGGGGGTTGAGGGGGAGATCGAGTGAGTGTGAGTGTGAGTGGATCAGATAGAGGAGAGCGTGGGTGCTGGGAGATAGCTAGTTTTAGTAGTAGCATGCTATAGGGAAAGGTGCTACTGCTAAACGACCTAGTAGTAGCGCACTTTGAATTAACACGCCGCTGCTAGAGCTAGCTTCGCGGCGGGGTCGTGGGAATTATAGCGATGGCCTTGCTTACAAGGAGGCGCTCTGCTACTTTATTTTAACAACGAGTTCTTTGGGCGCTCTTGCTACATTGTAGCAGCGCCTTATTTTAAAACACGCTGCTGGTAAGATTCTGTGTATAGGCTTTTCCCTAGTAGTCTTGGGTTGAATACTCTACCCTCAAAAACTGTTGCGATCACCTATGCTTGTGGGTTATCAATGTGTATTATCGAGAGGGCCCAGAGATACCTCTTCAATACTGAGAGTGACAAATCCTAATCTCGATCTTTGCCAACTCAAGAAACACCTTTGGAGATACCTGTAGAACATATTTATGATCACCTAGTCACGTTGTGACGTTTGATAGCACACAAGGTATTCCTCTGGTATTCGGGAGTTGCATAATCTCATAGTCGAAGGAATATGTATTGACATTAAGAAAGCAATAGCAATAAACAGAATGATCAATATGATATGCTAACGGATGGGTCTTGTCCATCACATCATTCTCCTAATGATGTGAACCCGTTATCAAAAGACAACACATGTCTATGGTTAGAAAACCTTAACCATCTTTGATTAACGAGCTAGTTGATACGTCTCCAATGTATCTATAATTTTTTATAGTTCCATGCTATTATATTATCTATTTTTGATGTTTTATATGCATTAATATGCTCTTTTATATTATTTTGGGGACTAACTTATTAACCTAGAGCCCAGTATCAGTATATGTTTTTTCCTTGTTTTTGAGTTTTACAAAAAAGGAATATCAAACGGAGTACAAACGAAATAAAACTTTCGTGATGATTTTTCTTGGACCAGAAGACACACGTTGGACTTGGAGAGGAAGGCTGAAGAGTCCAACCCAAATCTTTGGCCAATAAATTCAGAATTATTCCCAAACCAACATAAGCGTCCAACAAAAATACTTTTTTGCCATCGCAAGCCTCTATTCCTGTGAGATCCCATCTTGGGGCCTTTTATGGCATCCTGCCAGAGGGGGATTCGATCAGGGAGGGCTTCTACATCAACCATATTCCCCTTCAGATGAAGCATGAGTAGTTTACCACATACCTAAGGGTCCATATCTAGAAGCTAGATGGCTTCTTCTCTCTCTCTCTCTCTCTCTCTCTCTCTCTCTCTCTCTCTCTCTTTGATCCTCAATACCATGTTTCTTCAATGTTCTTGGAGATCTATCCGATGTAATATTCTCTTGCATTGTGTTTGTCGAGATCCGAGGAATTGTCGATTTATGGTCAGTTTATCTATGAATATTATTTGAATCTTGTTTGAATTCTTATATGCATGATTTGATATACTTGTATTTCTCTTTGAATTATCAGTTTGGTTTGGCGAACTAGATTGGTTCTTCTTGTAATGGGAGAGGTGCTTAGTTTTGGGGTTCAATCTTGCGGTGTCGTCACCTAGTGAAAAAGTAGGGGTAGCAAGGCACGTATTTTTATTGTTGCCATCAAGGGTAAAAAGATGGGGGTTTCATCATATTGCTTGAGTTTACCCCTCTACTTCATGTCATCTTTCTTAAGGCGTTACTCCGTTCTTATGAACTTAATACTCTAGATACATGCAGGATACCGGTCGATGTGTGGAGTAATTGTAGTAGATGGAGGCAGGAGTCGGTCTACTTGACATGGACGTGATGCCTATATCCATAATCATTGCCTTGGATATCCTCATAACTTTGCACTTTTCTATCAATTGCTCAACAGTAATTTGTTCACCCATCGTATTATTTTCTTTCAAGAGAGAAGTCTCTAGTGAAACATATGGCTCCCGGGTCTATTTTCCATCATTTATTTTTAGATCTATAAACCAGAAAACCCAGAAATACCTTGCTGCAATTTATTTGTTTTTAGTTTTTTTACGTTTTAGTAACCTTTTATATCTATCTCTATTAGATCTCATCCTTGCAAGTGACCGTGAAGGGATTGACAACCCCTTTATCGCGTTGGTGCAAGTCTTTGATTATTTGTGCATGTGCATAGCTTCAAGACTTGCTTGTACCTCCTACTAGATTGATACCTTAGTTCTCAAACTGAGGGAAATACTTATATCTACTTTGCTGCATCACCCTTTCGTCTTCAAGGGAAAAACCAACGGAAGCTGAAGAAGTATGGGGAAGAATTTCTGCGCCGTTGCCAGGGAGGTCTACATCAAGCCTACCAAGTACCCATCGTAAACTCTCATATGTTGCATTACATTATTTGCCATTTTCCTCTCACCCACTTCTAAAACAATTTCAGAAATATACAAAAAGGTTTACCTTTTTATTCGCCCTTCTTCCGTTTGTCTTTTCATTTGCTTTTTGGTTGCTTGTGTGATAGATTGCTTGCTTTGTCACGATGACTCAAGAGAATACCAAGTTGTGTGACTTTTCCAATACTAATAATAATGATTTTTTAGTACTCCGATTGCTCCCACCACTAGTGCGAAATCTTATGAAATTAATGCCACTTTGCTGAATCTTGTTATGAAAGATCATTTTTCTGGCCTTCCTAGTGAAGATGTCGCATTCCATCTAAATACTTTCGTTGAGTTGTGTGATATGCAAGAGAAAAAAGATGTGGATAATGATATTGTTAAATTGAAGCTATTTACGTTCTCAGTACGAGATCGTGCTAAAACTTGGTTTTCGTCTTTGCCTAAAAATAGTATTGATTCATGGAATAAGTATAAAGATGCTATTATTTCCAAGTATTTTCCTCCTGCTAAGATCATCTCCCTTAGGAACGATATAATGAACTTTAAGAAAGTTAATCATGAATATGTTGCACAATCTTGGGAGAGGATGAAATTGATGATAAGAAATTGCCCTACTCATGGTTTAAGTTTATGGATGATCAAACAAAATTTTTATATCGGATTAAATTTTGCATCTAGAAATCTTTTAGATTCCACCGCATGAGGTACTTTTATGGAAATTACATTAGGAGAAGCTACTAAACTCCTAGACAATATTATAGCTCATTACTCTCAATGGCATACCGAAAGATCTTCTACTACTAAAATAGTGCATGCGATTGAAGAAATTAATGTTTTGAGTGGAAAGATGGATGAACTTAAGAAATTGTTTGCTAGTAAGAGTGCTCCTGTTGATCCTAATGATATTCATTTGTCTACTTTGATTGAGAATAATAATGAATCTATGGATGTGAATTTTGTTGGTAGGGATAATTTATGCAATAACGCTTATAGAGGTAATTTCAACCCAGGGCCTTTTCCTAGTAATTCCTCTAATAATTATGGTAATTCCTACAACAATTCTTATGGAAATTATAATAAAATTCCCTCTTATCTTGAGAACGATATTAAAGATTTCATTAGTTCTCGAAAGAATTTCAGTGCTATGGTTGAGGCAAAATTGCTTACGTTGTTGATTTGGCTAGTAACATGGATAGAATTTCTCTTGAGATTGATTCTTTGAAAATTAGATCTATTCCAGCCAAGCAAGATATTAATGAGTCTCTAAAAGCTATTAGAATTTCTGTTGATGAATGTAAAGAAAGAACCGCTAGGATGCGTGCGAAGCGAGATTGGTTTGTAAAAGCGCGTTCTTCGATTTCTTGTGATAATAATGATGAGGACCTTAAAGTGATTGTATGACTCGTATTGAATCTTTGTTTTCTAATATAAATCTTGATAAAGATCGGACAGAAGATAAGTCAACTTTAGCTAGAAGGCGGCCCAATGATTCGGAATTTATAGATCTTAATGCAAAAACTGATAAAAGTGGGATTGGAGAGGTCAAAACTTTAAGTAGCGATGAACCCACTCATTTGGCTTTCAAGGACTTTAATTATGATAATTGTTCTTTGATAGATTGTATTTACTTATTGCAATCCATGTTGAATTCTCCTAATGCTTATAATCAAAATAAAGCTTATACTAAACATATCGTTGATGCTATGATGAAATCTTTTGAAGAAAAACTTCAGCTGGAAGTTTCTATCCCTAGAAAGCTTTATGATGAGTGGGAACCTACTATTAAGATTAAAATTAAAGATTATGAGTGCTGTGCTTTTTGTGATTTGGGGGCTAGCGTTTCCATGATTCCAAAAACTTTATATGATGTGCTAGGTTTCCGTGAATTTGATGATTGTTTTTTAAATTTGCATCTAGCGGATTCCACTATTAAGAAACATATGGGAAGGATTAATGATGTTCTTATTGTTGCAAATAGGAATTATGTGCCCGTCGATTTCATTGTGCTTGACATAGATTGCAATCCTACATGTCCTATTATTCTTGGTAGACCTTTCCTTAGAATGATTGGTGCAATTATTGATATGAAATAAGGAAACATTAGATATCAATTTCCGTTAACGAAGGGCATGGAACACTTTCCAAGGAATAAATTTAAGTTGCCATATGAATCTATTATGAGGGCTACTTATGGATTTAATACCAAAGATGACAATACCTAGATCTATGTTTTATGCCTAGTTAGGGGGGCTAAACAATAACGCTTGTTGGGAGGCAACCCAATTTTATTTTTGTGTTTTTTTGTTTTGCTTCTGTTCTTGAATAACTGATGGACTATGGAATAAGCAGTGGCAAGAGCCTAATCTTGGGGATGCCCAAGGCACCCTAAGGTAATATTCAAGAGCAACCAAGCATCTAAGCTTGGGGATGCCCAGAATGGCATCCCCTCTTTCGTCTTTGTCTGTCGGTAAATTTACTTGAGGGTATATTTTTATTCACCACATGATATGTGTTTTGCTTGGAGCATCTTGTATGATATGAGTCTTTCCTTTTAGTTTGCCACAATAATCCTTGTTGTACACACATTTCAAGAGGGACACACATCAATCATGATTTATTATAATACTCTATGTGCTTCACTTATATCTTTTGAGCTAGCAATTTTGCTCTAGTGCTTCACTTATATATTTTTAGAGCTTGGCGGTGGCTTTATTTTATAGAAATTATTGTACTCTCGTGCTTCACTATTATTTTGAGAGTCTCTAAACATCATAGTAATTGGCTTAGCTTATGAATTTAGTCCTAATATGATGGGCATCCAAGAGGGATCTAATAAAAACTTTCATATAAAGAGCATTGAATACTATGAGAAGTTTGATTCCTTATGATTGTTTTGAGATATAAAATGGTGATATTAGATTCATGCTAGTGAGTAACTATGGATTGTTAGAAATACTTGTGTTAAAGTTTGTGATTCCCGTAGCATGCACGTATGGTGAACTGTTATGTGATGAAGTCGGAGTACGATTTATTTATTGATTGTCTTCCTTATAAGTGGCGGTCGGGGACGAGCGATGGTATTTTCCTACCAATCTATCCCCCTAGCAGCATGTGTGTAGTACTTCGTGATAACTAATAGACTTTTGCAATAAGTGTGTGAGTTCTTTATGACTAATGTTGAGTCCATGGATTATACGCACTCTCACGCTTCCACCATTGCTAGCCTCTCTAGTACTATGCAACTTTCGCCGGTGCATTACACCCACTATATACCCTTCCTCAAAACAGCCACCATACCTACCTATTATGACATTTCCATAGCCATTCTGAGATATATTGCCATGCAACTTCCACCGTTCCGTTTATTATCACACGCTGCATCATTGTCATATTGGTTTGCATGATCATAAGATAGCTAGCGTGATGTTTTCGTGACTTGTCTGTTTTTTATGTCATTGCTATGCTAGATCATTGCACATCTCAGTACACCACCGGAGGCATTCATATAGATTCATATTTTGTTAGAGAATCGAGTTGTAATTCTTGAGTTGTAAGTTCATAAAAGTGTGATGATTTTTGTTATTAGAGCATTGTCCCATGTGAGGAAAGGATAATGCAAGCTATGACTCCTTCACAAGTTGGGATGAGTCTCCGGACTTTATAAAAAATTAAAGAGGCCAAAGAAGCCCAAATAAAAATATAAAAAAGAGGCCAAAGAAGCCCAAATAAAAAATATAAAAAAGAGGCCAAAGAAGCCCAGATAAAAAAATGAGAGAAAAGAGAGAAGGGACAATGTTACTATCCTTTTTCCACACTTGTGCTTCAAAGTAGCACCATGATCTTCATTATAGAGAGTATCCTATGTTCTCCCTTTCATATACAAGTGGGAGTTTTTCATTATAGAGCTTGGCTTGTATATTCCAACGTTGGGCTTCCTCAAAGTGCCCTAGGTCTTCGTGAGAAAGCAAGTTGGATGCACACCCACTTAGTTTCTTTTTGAGCTTTCATAATTATAGCTCTAGTGCATCCGTTGCATGGAAATCCCTACTCACTCACATTGATATATACTGATGGGAATCTCCATAGCCCGTTAGTATGCGTAGTTGATGTGAGACTTTCTCCTTCTTTTTGTCTTCTCCACAACCACCATATTTTATTCCACCTATAGTGCTATATACATGGCTCACACTCATGTATTGTGTGAAAGTTCAAAAAGTTTGAGAACATGAAAAGTATGAAGCAATTGCTTGGCCTGTCATCGGGGTTGTGCATGATTTAATATTTTGTGTGATGAAGATGGAGCATAGCAAGACTATATGATTTTGTAGGGATAAATTTCTTTTGCCATGTTATTTTGAGAAGACATGATTGCTTTATTAGTATGCTTGAAGTATTATTGTTTTTATGTCAATATTACACTTTTGTTTTGAATGTTATGGATATGAATATTCATGCCCCAATAAAGAAAAATACATGGATAAATATGTTAGGTAGCATTCCACATCAAAAATTATGTTTTTATCATTTACCTACTCGAGGACGAGCAGGAATTAAGCTTGGGTATGTTTCATCCGTCTCCAACGTATCTATAATTTTTTATTGTTCCATGCTATTATATTATCTATTTTGAATGTTTTATATGCATTAATATGCTATTTTATATTATTTTTGGGACTAACTTATTAACCTAGAGCCCAGTGTCAGTGCCAGTTTCTGTTTTTTCCTTGTTTTTGAGTTTTACAAAAAAAGGAATATCAAACGGAATAAAACTTTCGCGGTGATTTTTCTTGGACCAGAAGACATAGGTAGGACTTGGAGAGGAAGGCAGAAGAGTCCCGAGGGCTCCACAAGCCCTCAGGGCATGCCCTAGGGGGGCACCCCTTGCTTGTGGGCCCCACAGGAATCCTTGTAAAACCCGGATAATTAAGCTACAGTGAACCTCTGCTAATTATGCCACGTCAACTCGGTTACTGTTGATAAACTCGCGTTGATTCAAAACCGATTCAAATTCAAATTCAAAATGAATGCAAACATTAAAACTAAAATGTTCGGGTTGTGCTAAATAATGCATAGGTAATCATGATGGAGAAACCACACTTTTATAAAAAATTTAAATACTCTAAAATGTATAAAGCAGCAGCATAACCAATTAATAAATGCCTTTTATTATTTATAAAAGGTTAAACTATTTTATCTAGGGGTTTAAACTTTTTGTAGCAGAGGTATAATTAGTGATACTAATTTAGGTACAACTTTTATGATTTTTAAAACTAAAATAAAACAAAATAGTAAAACATAAAATAAACAAAAGGAAAAAGACAAAACTAAATAAATAAAAGGTGAAGGAACCCCCCTGGCCAACTAGGCCAAACGGCCCAGTCGGCCAACACTCTAACCAGGTCGGCCCCCTCATTCCCCCTTATCACCCCACACCCCAAGGCCAACCCTAACCGATACCCCACTCCCGCATGTTCGGCTCTTCCTCTCCTCCCCGATCTAGATCTGGATCGGGCAGGCGACCCCGACGCCTCGCCGGAGCCCCACGTGTCCTCGACCCTGTCGTCGTCCATCGCCACACGTCGTCCATGTCCTCCTCCCTGACCGGCTTCATCGAGGCTCGACGACCAGCCACCTGCAACGCCGGTAAGGCCGCCGGCCTCCTACTCCCCTCTTCCCCCTCCCTGTCTAGAACATCACCGCATCGTCCTCGCCCTCCCCGCATTGCCTCACCGCGCGTGCGATGCGCCCCGCCTTGGCTCCGCCGCGCTCTGCGCCTCTGTCTCCCTCCCCATGTGCCACCTAATGCCGCTGCTGCTTCCGCACGACGTGCGCGCCCATGCTCATCGCGAGCTCCTGCTCGCCCACGGGCCCTGCCTTTGCTCCTGACCATGCTAGCATGCGCTGAAGCACGCACGCTCGCGCGCCCCGCTCCTGATGCCGCGACCCCCTTCCCCGCGCCATGCATGGGCCATGCGCCCCGCTCGCCTGCGCCCTCTATCGCACCCCGCAGCCCCTGGCGAGCCCGGGCCGCGACCCCCCCGGCATAGCTGTGTCTGCTGGCGTGCGCTCGCTGGCAACCACTAACGCTGCTGCCGTTCCCCTGCTCCCGCGTGTCGCCCCATTCCCCACCTCCGGGCAGGCGAGCCCGCCTTGCCGTGCGCTCGCCGTTGTTAGTGGTCAGGCGCAGGTGCTGTCGTGGTGGGCGCACGGTAGATGCCAAGGGATGGCTAAAGAGAGGAGGAGGCTCGAGGGCTGGTGGGCTCCAGAGGTGAGGTTGGCATGAGCGGTCGCGGGACGCCGGACATACCCAGGTTCGGGGCTCTCCGGAGAGATAATACCTCTAGTCCTGCCGAGTGTAGTTGGATGATCGCTAGTACAATGTTGCTCCTGGAGTTGTATGAGGAGGGAGGGAGCTGGCCAAGGCTTGGGCTGTTCCTTCTCCCTGGTGGTGCGGTTTTGGTGGCTAGTCCTATGCTTGCTCGCATCTGTTTCTCGCAGGTTGCCTTGTGTATCTTACATTATATGCCTCTCGTTAGGCGTGGGTTCCTGGGGGGTTTTATAGATCAACCCACCCAGGGTTACAATGGTAATATGCCGAGTCGATGGGTCCGTATCGTCGGTGTCCGGGATACCGGGTTGGGTCCTGCTTGTGGGCTTGTGGTTCACTGGGTTCCCCTAGGTGCGGGCCCTGCGCGCCGAGGGGGACCGTGCGTCATCTTGTCGAACGTCAGGGCGTGGCCGAGTCGAGTCTTGTATAGTGCTCTCCGCTAGGCTGCCGCTTGTTGTCATCAGTGGTGAGGGTGGGAGCACTGTCGCCACGCCAGCCTTGGTCAGCGGGTAGTTAAGGGGTACTGTTGCCATGCTCCGGCTGACCATAGGCATGGGTGGAAACACTGTTGTCTTGGTCATTGGTGGTTGAGGTCTTGTCCCATCGTACGGCCTGGATGGGACGCGAGCTTCACCCGTGGCTGGATTGCGGCGCACGCCACGGGTGGGGTCGGCTTGTTTTGGAAGCCTTGGTCGTGCCGGGTTCGGCTGCCTTGCGCCAGTTACTGAGGCTGGGTCGACGTACCTTGCCGGGTCGGCGAGTTTGGCCGGTCTGCGGGCCTTGTCGGGTCAAGCGACCCGGCCAAGCGCATGCCGGTTTTGAGGGGCGATGCGGGCCCCACTGTTTTTAAAGAGGATCCGGGTTCCGTTGCCTGCCCGGGGTTCATCCCCCCGACAGTAGTCCCCGAAGCTGTGAAGGTCCGCCGTCTTTGGATGAGTGGGCCTTCGCAGTTTCCCCTTTGAGCAAGGCGGATTCTGCGGCGCGGGTCAGCAACACCTGCTTGTGTGCGGTTTTTGAACCGGATCATGGCATCCCGACTGTGGCGGGAACCGAGGAGTTCGTCGAATCTTGGGGCAATCCCTCGGGCTTTGCACGGACGCCATGTGGCGGCCGGAAACCGGAGGGGCCTGACAGGCCACACGCGTGACGGGACGTGGTGACGGGCTGGGGCCCGCCGCCATGCACCCTTGGCCCACGCGCACGGATTTATTGCAGGGTGTAGGGGCCGGTTGCACTTCCCCGAGCAGTTACTGTGCGTGTACGTGCGCACTTATTGCGGGGTAGTGGAACGGGCGCGTGCAGACGATCCTACTTCCCCATGTTTGAACCGAGGGTTATAAATTGGGGGGTAGTGGGCGGCGGACATTATTCTCGCTCGCGCCCTCATGTCCCTTTACTCTTGCTCTGCTCTTTGCAACCGACGAACAGCGGCGCCTGCTGCTCCAAGCAGAGGTTCCTCCGTTGTCCATCTTCTTCCTTCTTCTTCTATCCATGGCGCTGCCGTCCGGCTCCTGGATGGGCTCGAACGTCACCACCGAGGACATCACCCGGCTTCGGGCGTCGCGGCACGTGCCGCGGGAGACGGACGTTGGCATTCGCCTGCCGCGCAGCAAGCAGACGCCTCGGCTTGAGGGGCAGGAGTGCGCGGTCTTCCTCACGCACTTCGAGCTCAGGTTCGGGCTGTCGGCGAGCGCCTTCTTCTGCGTGCTCTTGGAGTTTTTCAGGCTCCAGCCGCATCTCGGTGCCGACGCCATCGTCCCTCTCTCCGGCTTCGTCACGCTCTGCAAGGGGTACCTGGGGGTCGAGCCCATGATCTTCCTCTGGGTGCGCTTCTTCTCCTTGAAGCAGCAGGGCCCATCTGCCGGGGAGTTCGCCAACTGCGGCGCTGCCGTCATCTCGAAGCGGTCCAGGGCGGATTCCCCAAGATCCCGCTGGAGTACTCTACCAAGAAGTGGCAGAACTCCTTCTTCTACGTCCGCAACCATGGCGCAGACCACATCAACCTTCCGCCCTTCGCCATCACGCTGCCGCGGGCGAAGATGAACTGGGGCTACTCACTCCGGCGCCCGTCACAGGTGATCGTCAACCCCTACGAGCGGGTGACGGTGATGAGGACGCAGGAGGGGCTCACCGGCACCAACCTCCTCGTCGCGTTCATCATGCGCCGGGTCCTTCCACTTCAGAGGCGCTCCTGCCTCATCGGCGAAATGATCGGCCTAAAGGTCTCCAACCGTATGTGGTCGATGCGGCTGTGGACAGGAGAACATTGCATGCGGCGTGAGCAACATCTCCAAGGCCAACATTGGAGAGGACTGGCGGTTCGGCAAGGCGCCGGACAGCGAGTCGCACCCGGCGCCGTAGGTGCGCGTCTGGTCTTCTTACTTTGCCGCGGCACACCTTCTTATTATTCCCGACGCGATGCGGGTGATACTTCTGAATGCGATTCGGCATCCTTACGCCCGGGCTCTGTCACAGGTGACGCTGGTGGAACCAGAGGAGCCCGCGGCTCCTGGCAAGGAGGAGGCGGCCGAGTCCGATGCTGGCGCTGGGAGTCGCGCGGGTAAGTTCCGTGTTTCTTTTTCTTTTTCTCTTCATGTGTCTTGAGTTGCTGATCATGGCACGGCACGGACGATGCTGACGCCAGCTGTTGGTGTAGTGGCGTTGGGCGGGGGAGGCGGCGACGCGGGCGGAACGAGGTCCTCACATGGGGCGGCGCCGAGCCGCCCGCATGGGAAAGACAGCATCACGCCGCGACCCCGGGCCCCGAAGCGCACGGCGGACCCGGCAGGGGCCGGGAGGCTGGCCAAGAAGTAGCGAGGCAGCGGGCACGGGAGGCCAACCCCGGCCCCGGTCTTGATGGGGTAAGCTTCATTTCTTGTTTGCGCCTGGATTTTTCGAGCTAGTCTTGCTTCTTTTTGCTCATTCTGTCTTCTTCTTCAGGTCGCCAATCACGCTGGCGAGGGCGGCGGCGGAGGCCGTGGCCACCGAGGGGGCCACGTTCCGTAGGAGCCGGTCCGACCTCACCAAACAGGGCGAGGTGGAGGGATGGGGCGACTCGGACCTCGGCCTAGACCCGAACGACGCCGAGGACTTGGCCTGGCGGGACAGGAACCGGGCAGAGGCAGATCTGGAGGCGGCATCAGTCCAGGCTTGGACCGATGTGGCGGTGGCATGGGCACGATCCGACGCAGAGCCGGCCTCGCGTGAGATGCCGGAGGGGATGGTGGTGGCGGCAACGGTTTTTGAGCCATCATCGGTGAGGTAGCGCGGCCGTTGAGGCCGGTCTGAGGTGGTGATCCTCGACCAGGAGGTCGTGGAGGTGGGGGCGATACCCCGCCGCGGGCCAACGTGGTCGAGCGCGCGGGGGCTGATGCTGGTGGAGGAAGCGTCGTCTTGGAAGAGGCGATGCGGGCGGTGGTGCCGGAGGCCACCCCGGCAGCTGGGCCGGTGGTGGCGACGCAGGGCATCCCAGCGTCCGGGTCGTCGTCGGCGCCGGGAGGGGCGTCGGAGGAGGTGCTGGCCGCATCGCAAGCGGTAGCACGCCTTGGTGCCCCGGCAGTGAGGGCGCCGAGCTGTAGCGCCGCAACCGGCGTGGAGCGGGGGTGCCGCCGTCTTTGGGCCCCAGACCTAGGAGGAGGCGGTGTTAGACGCCGTCAGCCGCCGCCTGTGAGGCCGGACGGAACGGCTTGAGGCCTTCGCCCAGGCCGAGGTGGAGCGGACGCGCGACCTGGAGCGTGTCGTGTTGGTAAGTCTTCTTGCTTCTTCGTAATTTCTTCTTTGTGGGGGCGCACCAGCGCACCCACTAGGCGTAGCCCCCGAGGTTCGGGTCAACTACATAGTAGTTGGGTCGAATCTTTAGAGCATTGCCCTTGTTTTTGACTTCTGATTTCTTCAGCATCTTGACGCCTTCCGAGTTGCCGCCTACAACCGTCTCCTGGGCAAGCACCGGGAGCTCGTGGAGCAGCTCGCTGCCAAGGAGGAGGAGCTCCGCATCACCGCAGGTACTCTTGTGCTCTTTTTTAGTGTGGGCGCGCTAGCGCACCCACTGGGTGTAGCCCCCAAGATTCGGGCCAATTGTGTAACAATTGGGCCAAATCTTAACTCTTGCTTTTTTCTTCTGCTGAATCCTTCTTTTTCACAACCAAGGTGCTGTCGTGGCGTACCCGTCTGCTCCAGGCCGGTCATCATTACGACCGGCTTGTTGCCGACACCGGCCGGCTTGGCGTCGAGGAGCCGCAGGTGAGGGCGGAGTCGGCCGCGGCCCGGCGGTCTCTTGACGAGGCCAACCGGCTGCATGAGCAGCTGGCGGGTCACAAGAGCCGTCTTGAGACCGAGGTGGAGCTTCTCAAGGCGGAAGCCGCCAAGGTCGCAGAGGCGCAGTGGGCCCTGGTGGAGGCGGACCAGCAGCACGGCCAGCTAGCCGATGACAAGGGCCGGCTCCAGGCAGAGGTGGATCACCTGCGGGAGCAGGTCACCACGGCTGAGGGGGCTCGTGAGGACGAAGCCCGCCGCTGCGAGGCGGCAGAGAAGGTGTGAAATTGCTAGTATCGACTAGGGGGGGTGAATAGGCGATTTTTATGAAAGTCTTCAAAACTTGGAAGTTTCAAAGACAAACAACAGAAATGACCTAATTAATATGCAGCGGAAGATAAACTACCCTAAGCAAGCCATAGTCAAGTATGTAATGATGTGAAAGTACATGACTAATAGCAGCTAGGTAGTAAGGATCAGGATGGAAGATAGTATGAAGCCAATCAACAGTCGTAGTCAAGCAATGAAGCCAAATAGATACACAGATAGGCAATGACTTCACGAAGACAAACTTAAGTAAGGTTGGGAAGGGATAGAACCAGCCGCTTGTTGAAGACACATGATTTGTTAGACCAGTTCGGTTGCTCGACAAGCTATGCGCTGATTAGGGAGGCTGAGATTTAACTTCGAAGACCGTGTCTTCACCTTATTCCCCTTGAGCTAAGGACACCCAGTCCTCGCCCAATCACTCTGGTAAGTCTTCAAGGAGACTTCCAAACCTTCACAGACTTCGTTCACGGCAATCCACAATGACTCTTGGATGCTCGAGCGCGACGCCTAACATTTGGAGGATTCATAGTCCTCAAGTGTAATAAGTCTTGAGTCACACATGAAAGACTTGATGATGCCTAACACTCTTTGGCTCTGGGTGTTTGGGCTTTGTCCTCGCAAGGATTTCTCTCTCTCTCAAATGCTTCGAGGTGGGTTGCTCTCAAACGACAAAAGCCGTGCACAAACTCTGAGCAGCCACCAATTTATGGTGTAGGGGGTGGGCTATTTATAGCCACTAGGCAACCCGACCTGATATGTCCAAAATGACCTTGGGTCACTAAGGAACTGACATGTGTTCCAACGGTCAGATTTCAAACACACGCGGCAACTTTACTTGGGCTACAAGCAAAGCTGACTCATCCAGCTTTGGATAAGATTTGCTCTCATTGTCTTCGCTCGAAGACATAGGATTTGAGTTGAGCATCACTTCACTCACTCTGACTTAGTTCACTTGGACCCCCACTTAACAGTACGGTGGTTCCTATGACTCAACAAAGAAGAAAAGGAAACAACGAAACCACACAGTCTTCGCGTTCCATAGTCTTCACGCAATGTCTTCTCATGTCATAGTCTTCAATATGAATATCTTCTCATACCACCATTGTCTTCAATGTCTTCATACATTTTTAGGGGTCATCTCCGGTAGGTAAACCGAATCAAAGAGGGACACAAGCTGCGTTATCCTGCAATTCTCACAAACGCATTAGTCCCTCAACCAACTTTGTCGTCAATACTCCAAAACCAACTAGGGGTGGCACTAGATGCACTTACAATCTCCCCTTTTTGGTGATTGATGACAAACTGGTTGAAGTTTTCAATGGGGATAAAGTATGTGAAATTGTAAGGATAGGGAATTGTCTTCATAAGTAGCAAGGGCTCCCCCTGAAGATGTGCATATAAGTAATTTGCTTTTGGAATGCAAATGCACATGGCAGGTTGTACTTGTGGAGATCCACTTCAACTTATGAAGATAGTTCATCATGCATGAAATGATATAGCAAGTAGAATGACATGCATAATGAAAAATGGACGTCTGCGAGAATGATCTAAGTGCGGAAGTTATCATCGCACATGCGAATTTATCATCACATAACGATGAAGCAAATAAGTAGCGAGCGACCATCAAGTTTAGGTGTTACAACTCGAGAGAACCAAATGTTTCAAAAGCAAGAGTTGTAAGCACGAAGCAAAATATAATGCAACCGCCCATATGAACCGGCTTGAAGACTATCAACTCATCGCTTCTCCCCTTTTGTCGATAAGTACCAAAAGGTTTGAAGACATAGAGCATCTACTCGTCCTCATGAGTAGGTGAAGCAGCGAGGTTATAAATCGTTGGTTGGCGGTCTTGAGATGAACTTAGTGCGATGTCGATCGCGTGATAGTAGGAGGTGGTGAAGTAGCATCATCATCATCATTGATCACTCTGGCATTTACCGTTGTTGGGGAGGAAGAATATTCAGAGTCTTCAAGAGATGGAGTGCGACGCAAGACAGCAGTCCGTGGAGGAGTGGAGTCAAACCGGAATCTTTCATTGAAGCCATCATCTTGAAGATCTGCTTCAGCACTAAGCAAGGTCAAACTCTTCCATGATCGCTGGCAAGTTTCATGAGCAACAAAGGCATTCTTGGTGGCAAGGTTGCGAATGCGATTGACATCCACCAAGAGGCTTTGCATCTGTCTCTTGAGCCAAAAATGATGCTTATCCTGTTTCTGATGAAGGGCCACAAGAAGTTGGCGGTCATTGAGAAAGGGAGAATGCTTCCGAGGCCTTTGTGCAATGGTGCTTTCGGTGGCTTCAGTAGGTGCTCGATGAGGTAGACGAGTATTTCCAGCCAATGGATAGATTCGTGTCGCTGCTTGAACACCTTCAATGGGTTGAGTGAAGCTTTGGTGCTCGACATTCTGAAGACGAAGAGGCCTCTTGGCAGGGTCAGAGTATATAGCTTCAACTGACATATCAACTTCTGGCAAAAAGATCATATGATTGCGAGTAGAGGGCTGATAGTTGACAGATGAGTGTCTCTTGATGAGGCGCATGACCCATGGAGCATAAAACTTCAGACTAAATAGGTCAGAGCCAGAAGCAGCAAGTTGCCTGATGAAGAATTCTTGAGTGTTGAAGCTGATGCCATTGAGAATATAGAAGACCAAAGTCTTCATAGCTCCTTCAAGCTTGGCCACTGATGAATGTCCTTTGACAGGCCATAGAGTTCGCCTGATGATATGATATATGGTGCGAGGCAGATACTCAAGGTCTTCAACAAAGAAATCTGTTGGATATTCAGCGTCAGATGGCAAGGGCTTCATCATGCTCAACATCTGGCTCATATTGGGTTCTGGGTTATGGAAGATACTCTCCACTGCATTGTGGTGTAGCTCACAGTTAGGGTCATATAGTTCTCCAGGAGTGGCTAGCCCTGTAAGCTCGATGATATCCATAGCTTTGGCTTCATGATGAACATTGCCAGTCATCCACTCGAGAACCCATGTCTTGATGTCTCTGTAGTAGCCGCGAATGTGTAGAGTAGCATAGAATTGAAGCAATAGCTCTTCATTCCAATGTTCTTTATCATCACAAAGTGGAGCAGACCGACATCACGAAAGCAATCAAGTGCTTCTTCTAAGCACGGCAGTCCAGCAATAGCCCGGTGTCAAAGGCGCATATGAGGGAAAATGTGCCCTTGATCATATAGAATGCAGGAGTAATAGCTTCTCTGCTGATAGCTCCAGAACCGATCTGATGATATTCTTGGCTTGGAGTAGGGGTTCTTGGCGCTGTCAAAGAAGGTATTGTGGCTTTTGAAGCCATTAGCATTGAAGGACCCTGGTGAGTTTGCGATACACAGAAACCTTGGCGATCTTAACACAGGCTTCGGACTGAGGCCTATGCTCAACATGATAATCAAATTGAGGTCCAGAGGCAGTAGGCGGAGGTACCAGAATGGGCCATCGGACAGTGGTTAGCTGACCATGACTATATGCTTGCTTAATTGTATGGGGCCTTGGTGGTGGAACAGGAGCAGGGGCAACAGTTGAGGCGTCAGTGCGCAAGCAGTGCTTGAGAGCGGCTGTCTCATTAGCTTCAGTGCGATGGCCTCATTGGCTTGTGCCTGATGGCCTCATTGGTTTTGAGTTCGGTGGCCACATTTGCTTCAGGCACACTGGTTGGTGCACGCTCCACATTAGCGTCAGCCATGACTACGTCATTGGCTTCATTGGCGTTGGCAGTGGCAGCCTCAACATTTTCAACCTCCTCTTGACAAGCAGGAGGGTCGGGCACAGGCATGTTCACATCAAGAACTGCTTCTTCAATTACTGGGGGAGTAGGGACACGTACTTCTTCTTGATTTTCCTCGGCTGATGCAGCCGGAATGTCTTCAACAGCTTGTGCTTCAGACTCGGAGACATTCACAGTTGGAGTAGGCTCAGAAAAGACTTGACGAGCAACAGTTGAACGTTGCACTTCTCCTTCTGGAACGCTCGACAGAAGGACTTGAGGCCTTTGTCCTTTGCGAAGCCTGCGAAATGCTGGCAATGCCTTAGGAGATGGAGTTGGCTGGGCCTCAAAGTCTTCATCCTCTTCTTGCACGGGGGGTGTAGCTTGTTGTTGTTGTTGTGGAGTACTGGGGGAGTCTTGTAGTTGTGGGTGATCAGCCCATGATGCATCCTTAGCAATTGGCGTCAGTGGACGACCAATGCTGATGAGTTCGCTGTTCATATGAACATGCGATGATACCACGTCATGTTCGATCTGAGGAAGAACTTCATCATCGGCTACATTGTCATCATGACCAATGTCTTGGCAGCGGTGGGTTCATTTGCTGGAATATCTTCACTTCATGAGCCTCTGTGGGAGCGGGCTCATGGACTATCATCCTTCATTCTTGATGTTACGTATTTGGGCGAACCATCGAAATGGGTTCAACAACTAAGGGCTCTGTGGAAGCAGCCCTAGTCTTCTTGGTCTTGCGCTTCTTCTTGGAGGGAGGCGGCATCGAGGCTTCAGTATTCTTTCTCTTTACGGCTTCAGCCTCAAAGCAGCCCTCGTCTTCTTACATTACAAGCGGTTGGGTGACCTTTGGCTTTGAGCGATCATGCTGCTTGGGAAGATAATGCGAGGGCTTCTTGGCTTGAAGGTTCAGCAGGTCGTGAGGAAGCTTCTTCTTCTTCTTTGCAGCCATCACAGGGTCGATGCGGGGCGGCAAAGTGACTTGCGCTTCTCAGCCTCATTGTAGGCGAGCACACACTTATCAGCCAAACACTTCATGCGCTCTCGAGAGTCCTGAGCTTCTTCACGCTTCTTCAGAAAAGCTTCTTTAAGCTCATGTAGCATGACTTTTAAGTTTCTGACGTCTTGAACACTTAGCTTGGCCACATGCTTCTTGAATTGAACCTTCTCATAATCAATTTTGTTTTTTAGCTCAACGATACACTGAGCGAGAGCAAGCTCAGAAGCAATGGCGCCATTGAAGGCGACACTGAGGCCAATGGGAAGCTGCAAATATTCAAAGCTGAGATTGGGGGTGTCGAACCACTCATCAATGAAGTTGTGGATGATTGCCACATCAAAGAGAGGTAAGTTGTTGAAGATTTCTGCTTCTTTCTTGCTCTTTATCAGCTGCTCAAGGGCATCATCAGAAAGATCATCATCACTTGTGTGGGGACCCCGACTCGCAAGTCGTGATCACCGAATGCACGTGTACAGTGATCCCAGAGATCAATGCTCACTGAACACACAGAAGCTGAATAACAAGAGTCTTACATCCATACATACCGTCTTACACAAATAGTGACCAACATGGTCAAGTCTTACATCGATAAAGCCTTAAGGGCTGAACATCAAATGAAACATAGCAGCGGAAAGCGTCATCGATAAATAGAACCCATGCCATTTGCCTTAACCCTACGGGCATTACATTGGGAAGCGTCCTAGTTCGCATGATTGTCTCCAAAGAACTCTTCTCGAACTCCGGTTCTTCCATGCACTGGTCGATTAAATAACCGTGGCAAGCCAATGAGTACTTTGAATGTACTATAAGCAACCCATGATTTGGTTCAAGATACAGTAATGCATGACATAGGTAAAGTTTTGCATAAAGCTAATTTTGAGTGCAGGACATGTTCAACATCCTATAAAGCATGCATCAAGAGAATTCAAGTAACCATGAGAACTGGTCACAGATATCAACATAAATAGAATGGGCACCAACCCATTTATCATAAGCAGTGTGGGCACCAACCCATCTCAATCGTGTCAAGTCCTTTGACTTGATCCAAGACATCTCCATCATCTCACACACACCGGGTTTGAAAACAAGTGGACGTAGCCCAAGAGCGGTTACCCAACTGTCCATGACCGTGGACACGGCTATTCGAATAGTTTTACACTCTGCAGAGGTTGCACACTTTACCCACTAGATCCGGGGAACTTTCGTGTCAAACCACGACCCGCGGTACCTCAAGTACCCGGGGTAAGCACCCGATCACTACCTTTCCCTAGACGACACTAACATGGAGTCCACTCGATTGGCAGTAACCCCCGTGCCCAACATTTCAAACAACCTTTTCATGGAGCCTTGCTCCCATTTCCATCATATACCAGCAGCACGGGTACCAGCGGTGTGTCGGTGCCCCATAAAGATGGTCATGGCCGCCCTACAGCACGACCCGTCCCCAGAGAGAGCACCAACTCTCCCCGTCACTAATAATGGGCACCAAGCTAGTATCGGTCTAGGTACTCAATAATGCCCTTTCCCATATAAGGGTAGAGTGGTCGCGCATGTAAGGTTGGGATAGCAGTGCATAACTCCGACCAATCCATTTTGAAAACAACACCCACTTCCTTGGCACACCACTTCGTCATCAAGTGGTCACCCATCTCATCATCTCCCTCGGGCATAAGTGGCACCCGATGGGGTTTTCGAAAAGACTTTTGAAATCGCATTGCCTCCTTCATCATGCACAACCCATCCCATTTGCGTAGCATCTACATTTGCATCCTAGCTACTCCCACCGGCATAACCCTCATAAGAAGGTAGGGCCATGCACAATGCAAGTATCAACGAGGAAATGTCGTGGCAACCACCCGTGGTTCACCATCTAAATCATGACTCCGATGCATCATCAATAAAGAGCTAAAAATGACATGCATATAAAAGGGGTATCATAGTCATGGTCAAAGGGTTGCTTGCCTTGGTTGGCTTGATCTTCAAAGTCTTCAGGCCCTGCTCCTCCTTCTTCCTCAGCTACCTCGTCAAATACGGGATCTAACGTTGCAAGAAAACAACGGAAAAATAAGGCAATAATAAAAACAGAAAAGTCAAAGTGCTCACAAAAATGTCAACTTATTTTTGTAAAATACTAGAAGGAAGGCTAGGAAGGGGGCAACTTTTGGTTTTGGTTCGGAGCAGACAAAATAGGAGTTATGGATTTTCATAGGCTCATTTAAATGCTAAAACCACATTTAAATATTCTGAGAGAAGAAAAGGTGGTTGGATTTGAGTGAAAGTTGCACCATTAAATAGGTTGCAATATTCTAGGAATTTAGAAATTGGAATCAATGCATTTGGATTAATATTCTGCCTGTGGAATATTTGGAAATATCTGAAAAGAAAAGGAAAAAATGGCGCTGTGCCCTTTGGGCCGAGAGGCCCACAGCAGCAGAGAGTGGGGAAACCCAGCCCTGCGGCCGCCACGTCAAGGCGTAAAGGCTAAATCGCCCGCCGACGGCGGATCGGTCGGTCTGTAGTATACGTTTAAACTTGACGGGTGGATCCCACCCGTCGAGGCGTGAGGTATTGGCGGCCCCACAGCGGCCGTCGTCTACCTCCGCCAGAGGCGGCAGCGGCTTCGCCAGTAGCGATCTGAAACACAGGAAGAAGCGCAAAAGGCTACCGTTGGACTCGGGAGCGAGTCGCGGTTACGGTGGTGGTGGAGGCGGTCGCCGGGGTGGCTGCCGCGGCGGCGAGGTCCAGCGGCGGAGGTGCTTGGCGCCGGTGGCTCGGCCGTTCCGGCTGCAAAGCGAGGGGAAAAAGAGGGAAAGCATCGGTGGCGAGGGAGTCCGTTCGAGGAGAAGCAGGCGGAGGAGGCCTGTACCCATGGTCGGCGGCGACCGAGGCGGCGGAGCTCGAGCTCGATCTCGAGCTCGGGCGGCTCTGAGAGAAGTGGGTGGCTCGGGGTTGATTGGGTGTGTGGAGGGCGGCGGGGAGGAATAGATAGGCTCGGGGCGCCTTATATAGGCTGGCGCGGTTCACCGTGGGCGTGGCCTCTGGCGCCCATGGGATCGGCTCTGGAGGCCGTTGGGGAGAGGTTGGAGCTGTCCACGGTGCTCGTGGGGATGGAGTAAGGCGCCCGAAGGAGAGAGCGGGGAGGGTTACGGCGCCCCCAGCGTGTGAGGCCGGCCATTGGCGAGCCAGGCGGCGTCGAACCACGCTGCAGGAGGGAGAGAGGGGAGACAACGGGACTGCGGCAGCGTGTCGCAGACGTCGAGGCACATCGGTGGCGCGATGGGAAGGCACGAGGCGGTCGGGAGGCGCAAGCGTCAGCGGTCGGCGCTCTGGCAGCGCTCAGGCGCGACTTTGGCCGGCACCGTGGGTTTTCAGCGTCATGTGGCGTCTTTTCTGTCTAGAGGCTACGATGGAAGGGACATGGCGAGGAAAGGGCTGGGATGCTCTGGTGTGCAGAGGGGAGAGAGAGAGGCTGTGAGAGAGAAAGGAAGCTGCTGTCCAGAGAGGACAAACGTGATTCCCACCTTCCTCCACATTGCTTCTTCGGGTGGAAAAGTGTCTAGGTGACAGAGGGGATTGAGGAGGGGTTGTGGCAAAAAGATGAACTCAAGGAGATTAGTGGAAGTGGCAAAAATAGGCTTTTTAGTATTTTGCCAGAAGGTGTTTGATGGAGTTTTGGGTAAGCTAATGATTCCCACTGGCCAAGATACTCCAAGGGGTGAAATGTCACATATATTTAGGGCCTTCCACCCATTTTGAGCTTAATAGGACAAAGTTGCCAATGCAACTCTTGCAAACCCTAGAAATGGGCAGAAAGGGATTTGTGTAGATCCAGTGGAGTAAATCATTTCTCCATGATGTACCACTTGGTGTGGTAGCCTTATTTGGTCACATGATCAGGCTCACCAAAGTTGGGGTCTTGGAGAGAAAGTTGGTAGTGCAAAGTGGTCCAAACTTGATTTTGGTCAGAGAAGGTTTTGAGGCACTTTGAACAAGATTTCCTCTTCTCCAACCTGTGCCATTTGGTCCAGATGCATCATTAGACCAATGAAGCATGTCCACCAAGTTTGAGCACATTTGGATATACTTGGCAATGTAAAGTTGATCAAACCTTAGATTGGACAGAAATGGTTTTGAGGGGTTTTGATGATGTTATCTTGTTCTCCAAGTCATGAGTCTTGGCAAGATCATCAGATATGTCATATTTGACATGATAGAATTTTCCTGGAATTTTTGGAGAATATTTCCTTTGTAAATATTTCAAAAGCTTGAAATATCCAGAAAGGGTTTTAGAGGGATTTGACCAATATTTTGAACATGACCAGGTGTTGAAACTCTTATATATGGACAATATATGTCCTATGAGCTTCCCTAAATTTTGTCAAATATTTTTGAAACAGTAAAGTAATTTTTTCCTATTAAAGACCATTTCTGGCCTTAAGAAAAAGCCTTTAAATAAAATAGAACAGTAACTTTTAAAATTATATTTTGTGGTTCTGGGCATCCTATATCTAATAGGAGTCAAATATATTTTTGGAAAGACTTTTACTGCCCTTAATCAAGTACTTGCAGTGCAAACCTCAATTCAGGGGTTTTTGGAAAACTAATTTTAGAAAATACTTTCTGGCCAAATTATTTTTGTAAGAAAATCCCATATAGCACTATTCACATGGCATGGTCATTGGTCAGGAGCTTGGGGTAAGGAGATGGAATATAGAGGGTAGAGTAGTTGACTTCAAGAAGCACTTGAAAAGAAACACAGAGAGAAAACCAACTCCAAATAAAAGCCAAATAATGCAAAAAGTTTTTGTTGGTCCAAATTTTCATGCTTTATTAATAAAAATGAAATGTTACAAAATGCAGGGTGTGACAACTTGACAGATCAATGGGTTCTTCATGCGGAATGGTGGCAAGAGTCAAGGCTCTTTGATCAGTTGGTCTGACAAGTTGCTTTTTCTTCTCCGTTCTCTTGGAGACACGGGATTGATCTTCAGACTGCACACTGGCTTCATGAGGTGCAGTGGCTAGTGGCCATACGAGAAGTCTTGGAGGTGCGGTGATCTTGAAGCCTTTGGCTTCTTTTGCTTCAGCGGCTTTGGAGGAGGAGCTGGGGCTTCAATGAGTCGGCATCATTTTCGAATGATCTACTCGGCACCTTGGACTCGATGTAGGTGATGAGGCCGTCAAGGTTGGAGAAGGGCCGATAACATTGGGATCGACATCACGGGAGCCGTCGGACGGGGAGCAGAGGGACTGGGTTGAAGTCAATCCCAATGACTTCTTGTTCTTCTTGGCGAAGCCACATCAAACTGGAAGTTGCGCTTGAAGAGAGAATCATCACGACACCAGAGTAGTGAAGTGGGATCGGCGTTCTCAGGCTGTGGTCCACGGACCATGCAAGGATAGAAGCCTTGAGCAATGGCTTCAGCTCTGTTCTTGGGTTGAAGGCCTCGATAGAGGATATCACCCCCCCCCGGTCTCTTGATGGCATTCTTCTCTGCATATTCCTTCGTCACAAGCTTGTACTTGAACCATTCCTCAGCCCAATAGCGTCGAATCCATTGGATTCGCGTCTTTCTCTGATGATAATTCTCTTCGGGATCTGTCTTGTAGAGTTCTGCTAAGTCATCTGGCAGATCTTTGGATGTTCCTTCTCTGCGCTGTCTGCCACCCTTCCTTGCTGATTTTTCTGCAGCCATGAACTTCAAACTGAATGGCTTCAATCGTTCAAAGGCTTGAGACTTACGCTTGCTGGTCAAGCGAGGCGCTTCACGAGAATTGATATGGCGATGTAAGTATTACGCAAGCGAATGCGGACTATGAGAACCAAGGGATTCTCCACGGACATGTACTGTGATGACATTAGATATGCGAGGAAGGGTAAGAGGTCATATGCATTCTCAGAAGATTTTGAAGATAAATCAGTTTGAAGACATTGACCTCATGATGCGAAGACATTCACTTATATAGGTGAGTTGGTTCCAGATTTGTACCAATCCGTGAATAAGTACAAGTGAGGAATCAAACTAGACAGGAAATCTAAGTGAATGGACTAGGCAGTATGAGATGCAGACAGAATAGATCTAAAATTAAATAGGCAGAAACCACTTTCGGTGAACAGGATGAATCTTGAAGATCAAAAAGGTGGTAGAAATAGTGTTATAATTACCGCACGAAGAACTACTAGATGGGATGAATAGGAGACAGAGCAGTTCAGACCATCGTGCCCTAACTTGGCGACGGAGGACACCTACGGCGACGGCGGAGAGGACGATGTCCGCGGCCAGCATGAGGACGGCGTCGGAGAAGTCGCGGCAGCTAAGCGCTTTGTCGCCAGCGTTGTCGAGATCTAGCGGTGGCGCTAGGGTTTTGACGGAGGTGGAGAGGTGGAAGAAGGATTTCTTTACCGCAGGGGAAAAGTATTTATAAGTAGGTGAGCGACACAGCGTAATTACGCTGGTGCCCCTGGCGGTTCACATCTGAGGAGCACGTGGCAAGCATGCAACATACTCAGAGTTGTCCCACGTTCCCACGCCCGCCAGGCATGTCAGAGAGTTGTTCCGGCTTCTCCGGATTTCAACAATAAAGATAAGTCATTTAAAACAGATTTAATGTTTGTCTCTTTGCCTTCTGCTGACTAGGACGCAGAGAAGACATTCGACAGTTTCAATAGAATGCATATGATTTAGACAGATAGAGTTTGAGATAGGAAGCATAGAGAGGTTAGGGTCCGATCACATTCACTTAGTTCAAAAGATCCAATCTTGAAGACATAGCTATAAGTGAATGTTGTAGAGGACAGAACACTAGAATATATATCAGAAAGCAATCAAATCATCATAGTGTAGAAAATCATGAAGATAAATTGAAAATGAAGACAAACCAAATGCAAAGTCATTTCAATATAACGCCATGAGTGAAACACTTCAAACGGAGAAATTTGGTGGTGGCGTTACCCACCGTATAGGAAGTATTAGACCCAGAGACGGCGCACAATTATCGTGGCGCTCCGAAGTCAAATTCCATGTTAATGTATTCACACTCAGAGTGTAGATCTTCATTGATTGAAGATATACATTACTTTGTGTGTTGCACATCTAAGTCATCAACATGCATAAGTGTTAGGATGTGTGCCTGATCACAGGACATTAGAGGATTCTAAGATATTTAGCTCACACCGTCACTTGCAAAACCTTTTCTCATCCAAGGGCTTTGTGAAGATATCGCGATTGCTCTTGGTGTTGATGTGAATGATATCGATATCTTTCTTCATAACATGATCTACGAGAAAGTGATGGCGAATTTCAATGTGCTTTGTCTTGAGTGCTGGACTGGATTGTTGGCTATCTTGATGGCACTTTCGTTGTCGCAGAAGTGAGGTACTTGTTTGAGTTGATGCCATAATCCTTGAGAGTTTGCTTCATCCATAGAAGCTGAGCACAACAGATCCAGCAGCAATGTATTCAGATTCAGCAGTTGAGAGTGATACAGTTACGCTTCTTTGAAGACCAACAGACAAGTGATCGACCAAGAAAATGACATGTGCACGATGTAGACTTGCAATCCACCTTGTCACCAGCATAATCAGCATCCGAGAATCCAACCAAATCAAATTTTGAGCCCTTGGGATACCATAATCCAGTGTTGGGGTGTAAGCCAAATATCGAAAAATTAAGCTTCCTTTGCTAAGTGATGCGATTCCTTTAGTGCCGCTTGGGATCAAGCACACATGCAAACACTAAGCATAATATCTGGCCTAGATGCACATAAATAAAGCGAAGAACCAATCATGGGCGGTATACCTTTTGATCGAACTCTTTACCATTGTCGTCGGGACCAAGATGGTGTTTGGTGGCATTGGTGTCGTGTAGCCTTTGCGTCTTCCATTCCAAACTTCTTGGACAATCTTTGAGGTATTTTTCTTGAGATATGAAGATGCCATTTCTTTCTTGTGAATTTGAAGACCAAGGAAGAACTTCAGCTCACCCATCATGGACATTTGATATTGCTCTTGCATCATGTATCCAAACTCATCACTATACTTACGGTTGGTGCGCCGAAGATTATGTCATCCACATATATTTGGCACACGAACGATTCGCCATCATATGACTTTGTGAAGAGTGTGGGATCGAGGATCTGGTTTGAAGCCTTTGCTCTTGAAGTCTTTGATTGTCTCATACCATGCACGAGGAGCTTGTTTGAGGCCATCTGATTGCTTTGTTTAGCTTGTACACCATATCGGGATGTTTTGGATCTTCAAAGCCGGTGGTTGTGCGGCATATACTTCTTCTTCAATCTTGCCATTGAAATGCACTCTTCGTCCATTTGATATAGCAAGATGTTGTGATGATTAGCGTAGGCTAGCGATATGCGAATAGCTTCAAGCCTAGCAACAGAGCAAATGTTTCATCAAGTCAATTCCTTGACTTGAGTATATCCTTGAGCCACAAGACGTGCTTTGTTTCTGACGACTTGACCATGTTCATCTTGCTTGTTTCGATATATCCACTTTGTTCCAATATTGTTGTGCTTGCGAGGGTCAGGTCGCTTGACGAGTTCCCAAACATTATTCAGCTTCAACTGTTGAAGTTCTTCGTGCATGGCTTGAATCCATTCAGGTTCCATAAAAGCTTCAGCAACTTTCTTGGGTTCTGATATTGACACAAATGAAAAGTGCCCACGGAAGTTTGCTAGTTGTGTTGCTCTCGATCGAGTGAGTGGACCAGGTGCATTGATGCTGTCAATTATCTTCTCTATTTGAACTTCATTTGCAACATGAGGATGAACCGGGCGAAGATTTTGCTCTCGCTGATCATTGTCATCATTGGGAGGATTGTCTTCGGTCTGAGCATTGTCTTCAAGTTGATTTGGTGCAGAGATGATAAGTTCCTCTTTAGGCTGCGCTTCAGAGGGCATGATTTCACCAGTTCCCATCAGCTTGATAGACTCGCTTGGAGGAGCTTCATCTAGTGTACTTGGTAGAATCTCTCTCTGTGGACCATTGGTTTCATCAAATTTCACATCCACAGTTTCAACGATTTTGTAGAGATAAAGGTTGAAGACTCTGTAGGAGTGTGAATCCTTTCCATAGCCAAGCATGAAGCCTTCGTGAGCCTTAGGTGCAAATTTTGACTTGTGATGGGGATCCTTGATCCAGCATCTAGCTCAAATACTCTGAAATGGCGGCGTTTGGCTTCTTGCCGATAAGGAGCTCATACGATGTTTTGTTGAAGCTTATGGATATACACACGGTTGATGATGTGACATGTTGTATCAATAGCTTGGGCGAACTTTCTTGGTGTCTTGTACTCATCTAACATTGTTCGAGCCATCTCAATGAGGATTCTGTTTTTGCGCTCAACGATGCCATTTCTTTGAGGTGTGTATGGGCGAGAGAACTCATGAGTGATTCCCATTGTATCCAGACATGATCAAGTCAATGTTCTTGAATTGATGCCATTGTCACTTCGATGTGCTTGATCTTGGCGCCATAATTGTTCATTGCTCTATTTGCGAAGCGCTGAAGACATCTTGCACTTCAGTCTTGTAAAGAATTATATGAACCCGTGTATCTTGAGTAGTCATCAACAATGGCGAAGCCATAGAGACAGGAAGTTGTTGTGAGGGTGGAGTAGTGAGTAGGTCCAAATAAGTCCATGTGTAACAGCTCGAAGGGTTGAGATGTTGTCATGATTGTCTTCGAGGGGTGCTTTGCCCTTGTCATCTTTCGACTTCACGGGCACCACACAGATGATCCTTCTTGAACTTGACATCCTTGATGCCAATGACATGCTTCTTCTTGACGAGTGAGTGTAAGTTCCTCATGCCGGCATGTCCTAGCCTTGATGCGAGCCAGATGCGAAGCTTTTGTGAGAAGACATACGACAAGCTGTGGACCTGCTGAGAAATCTACCATGTATAGATCATCTTTTCGATACCCTTCAAAGACTAGAGATTTGTCAGATTCCATTAGTACAACGCAACAATATTTTCCAAATATCACAATCAAGTTCAAGTCACAAAGCATTGAGACAGACATTAAGTTGAAACCAAGGGATTCAACAAGCATCACTTATCCATGTGTTGATCCTTTGAGATTGCAACTCTACCTAGACCCAATACCTTGCTTTTACCAAAGGTCAACAAATGTGATGTGACTCTTGTCGGATGGGCGAAGGTTGAGTCCATGAGAAGACTTGATCACCAATCATATGATTTGTGCATCCTTGTCCATAATCCATTCTCGAAGCTTTTGGTGATGTACCCTCTGATGCGATTAGGAGGATAGGCTTCACAAGAGTGTTGTGAAGCATAAGCGTTTGACACATCTGAGGGACGATCACAGCTTATATCAAATTTAGGACATAGTATGAGTGATAAGAGATTCAGATGTGAAGTATATAGAATGACATTTTATCGTGTGTCCTGAATGTGTTTTAGGTCCCCGACAATAGTATCGGACGCCATTGATTCTTTGGTGGAGACCGTATACGCAAAAGAGAGTTAGTTCTTCTTTGCCACCCACATCTTCAGTGGTGGCTTAGAAGCAATGAGTCTAAGTGCAGCATCTAAGAATTTTGGCTTTGAAGCCCTAGCAAATAGCCTTACAGGAGATGAATGATACTCATATGAATAAGTAGAATAGTTCTTAGTCCTATGAACATAGCGATTTGAAGATACACGCTCATATTCATAAGTCTGAGCATGATTTCCCTACAAAACATTGGCGTTAGGGTGAGTCATGTGAGTCATGTATCTGTATGAAGCCTTTGGGCCACATGAAGCTATAGGTCTGGGGTTTGTCTTCTTCCTTGGTGGTGTCATGACGACATTCACAGGAAGATTCTCAATGTACTGCTTAGGTACCCAGATCTTCTTCATAGGTGGTCCATTCTTGCAGTTAGTACCAATGTACCTGGCAAACACTTCACCATTCTGATTTTTGAACAGCTTATAGTTTGCATCAAAGGATTCATCAATGATAATAGGATTAGCACAGGTAAAGCCAGATAAAGTGGATGGATCTACTGAAGGTTCCTTTGCAGCAACCCATGTGGTTTTGGGGTCTTGCTTTCGGGCTTCGATCGAGCCATCAACATTCATTTTCCTTTCGAACCCAACACCCTCCTTCCTAGGGTTTCGGTTCAGAATCTGCTTTTTGAGGACATCGCAGAGAGTCTGATGTCCCTTCAAACTATTGTACATCCCTGTTTCAAGCAATGTCTTCAACATAGCATTTTCATTAGCAATAGCGGTGGTATCCTTCATAGAGGGGTTAGTAACCACATCAGTAGGTGAAGACAATGAAACAGTAGCAGCAGTGGAAGATTCAGCAACAGATGTAGCGTTATCACGCTCAATGCATTTTAGACATGGTGGTTCAAATCCTTCCTGAGCAGAACTGATCTGTTGAGCAAGTAATGAATCTCGCTCCTTCTAAAGATCTTCATAATCCACTCTTATCTTTTCAAGGTCTAGCTTTCTTTGAAGACATTCAGAAGAAAGCTTCTCATGATCAGACAAAGAAAGCATTATGTTCATCTTGAAGGGCGTCAAACTTAGCATGAAGTCTCTGAAGACTATCAGCCAAAGCTTTTAACTGATCCATTTCTTCACCCAACATATCATCGCTCTTACTAAGCATGTCTTGAACCTTTTCCAAGATTCTTTGTTGTTTAGTGGCAAGGGAAGCAAGCTTGTCATAACTGGGGCCAAATTCATCACCTGATTCATCATCGCTAGATTCAGAGAGATAGCATTCAGTTACCTTATCACCCCTTGCCATGTGGCACGATGAGGATGATGATGATTCAGGTGCAAAGGTCATTTCCTTGAGAGACTCCTTGTAGTCCTCAAACCACGGATCATGAAGAGTGCGATGACCTTCATATACCTCAGAAAGCCGGTCCCAGATTAGCTTCGCGTGATTGAGGTGCATAACATTCCTGAACTGATTTCGGGACAAATGAGAGTAGATGGCATCCTTCGCTGTAAGGTTCAATAGATGATAAGCACATTTCATATATATAATTTTGGCACATAAACACACCATTTATTGTGATCCGACGATCCATTCTTGCTGTGAACTATGATATATTTGAATGAAAATCATATAAAAGATCATTTACTCGCCATTTGATTATTTTGCAGAAAAGTGCGCAAAGGCACTATAATCTTCAAGATTTGGACGAATTGGCCATTGAGAAGACAGAAGGGCAGGAAAGAAGTGAAGAAAGGGACCTGAGCATGAAGGAAAGAAGAAACCGGGGGCCAAAACTAAAGAAGGAAGGGATCTACTTGGGAAGAAAGAAGAAAGGAGAAGGGCCAAAGTGAAAAAAGACAGATCAGGGTGGGGGTCAAAATCCCTAGCGCTGCTCCATTCCCAAATAGGGCCTGGCCACATCTTGATCTCTCTCTCCCTCACCACTCCTTCTCCACCTCCGGCCGCCGCCATGGCCAGGCCGGCGTGGTGGTGCGCCTCCGCAGCCCATCCATCACCAGCACCAACACCCAGTGCCACCCAGCACCTCCACATGCTCCACACTGCCGCCATCCATCACCACCACTCCTTGCTTCATCGCGCCATCATCACCACCGCACCACTGTCCGCGCGAGAGTTTCCCTGCTGCCGTCCTTCTTCCCTTGCCTCTGTTGCTGCTCTTGCTTGCGCCCCAGTGCTGCTGCCTTTCTTCTCCCCTTGCTACTGCGCTTCTTTCCAGCGCCCCCTTTGCTGCTCCTCGTTCCTTCGCTTGCTCTGCTTCTTCCCCTGCCTTGCTAAAGTTCTCTCCTCACACCCCCTGCTGCTGCTCCTTCTCAACCTCCCTGCTGCCTCTGTATCTTCTTGAACCTGAACCCTTGCCGTTGCTCTCTCTCTCTCTCTCTCTCTCTCTCTCTCTCTCTCTCTCTCTCTCTCTCTCTCTCTCTCTCTCTCTCTCTCTCTCTCTCTCTCTCTCTCTCTCTCTCTCTCTCTCTCTCTCTCTCTCTCTCTCTCTCTCTCTCTCTCTCTCTCTCTCTCTCTCTCTCTCTCTCTCTCTCTCTCTCTCTCTCTCTCTCTCTCTCTCTCTCTCTCTCTCTCTCTCTCTCTCTCTCTCTCTCTCTCTCTCTCTCTCTCTCTCTCTCTCTCTCTCTCTCTCTCTCTCTCTCTCTCTCTCTCTCTCTCTCTCTCTCTCTCTCTCTCTCTCTCTCTCTCTCTCTCTCTCTCTCTCTCTCTCTCTCTCTCTCTCTCTCTCTCTCTCTCTCTCTCTCTCTCCCTCTCTCTCTCTCTCTCTCTCTCTCTCTCTCTCTCTCTCTCTCTCTCTCTCTGAATTTTCTGTAAGCTGAGATGTGTAAAACTTTGTAATGTTCAGATTCTAAGAGCACATGCAATCTGATATATGTTTAGTTGGTACTTGTCATTTTCTGTTAATTAATATTCTGCTAGTGTATGAGAGTGATCTCCTTTGTGTTCATTTCTTGACTTGTGCTTGTTCAGTTCGAATCATTTTGTTGATCTGTGAGCACTTCTTGTAACCCCCTGGTCGTATACATGTTGTCACTCGAGTAACCTGAACTGTGGTGTAGTACCCCGTACCCATATGTGTGGTTATGTGTGTATTATAGTCCCCGTGTTAACATTTGTCATCATTCCCGTGGCGTTTGTCATTTTATTTGTCATCGTTCTTGGTTATTTTAGGTTTATATTCCCTTGCAATCATCATCTGTATTCTGTCACCTAGCTTTAGCCGAGCATAGTCGTCGTCGCCTAGTCCCTGTGGAGAACACGACATCCGTAGTTTGGGGCGCAAAAACCCTGCTATATTACAATTGACCATTTTGGCGCCGTTGCCGGGGACTAGCGTCGAGTGACCGTGTTAGGCTATAGACTAGGTTTTTCTTCTTTTTCTAGTTTGTGCCATATATTTGTGATATATCTCTAACCACTAACCCCTATTCTAGTTAGTATTTTTTTTGTTTTCTTCTCCTTTTTGCAGGTTAGAACTATCTTCTCGGTTATGGCTTACTATTCAGATCATCAGGCTTATGCGAGCAACACTACAAACAGCACGGAAAGTATTCAAGAACTGATAAGTAAGATTTCCCATCAATTAGATGATTTAGCTCAGCAGCGAGGAGTAGTTTTTGATAGGCCTAGTTCTTATTATCCTTATTCCGGAGGCAATCCTTATGTTGCTCCTACATGCCATATTTGTGGATTTGGGGCCATTCGCCCACTAAATGTCGGCGTGGTTACTCTCACACTCCAGTTGTTTTGGCATGAGCTTCGCTCAAGAGCATAGCTCATACCAAAACAATTACTCACATGGGTGGCTGAAAACCGAATATGTCATATAGAGCAACAACCTGAGATCTCACCGTTTGTTTCTAGTAATCATATGCAGGGATTTAGGTATGAAGAGGAGAGCCACAACTATGCTCCACAACAGTCTTATTCAGCTCCTGTTCATATACCTCAGCACCAGGAGATGTTGCGAATGGAGTTAAATGGTCCTCCATTTGGTCAACTAACACCTTCAACACAAGTGCCTACTCAAGATGAGTTCGATGACATAGACAAGATCGCACTTTTGAGTCTCGAGTTCACTTGGAGTGCCGAGGATGATCCTATTAGGAAGGTTATACTAGATGAAATGAAGAAGATCGGGAGTGGGAATGAGCTAGTGGAAGAAGTAAAGAAGATTGAGAAGAACATCAACGCTGGCAGTACTATTTCTTCACAGCATGAGCTGAGTAATTTTGGGATTCCCCTTGATACATGTGAGGTTCCAATACCGTCACATCCAGCTGAGCAAGATAGCAAGTGCCTTGAGCATGAGATACCTCAGATTGAAGAAGATGAACTAGAAGACAAGGAACAAGATGATCAAGAGCTGCAATTCCCAAGTGATCAAGTTGAAGACTCATCATCTACTACTCCCGAAGAAGTACAAGAAGCTGCTGTAGATGAAGATGAAGAACCTGAGATGTGGCCTATTGTCATACATGAGCGTGATGTGTCAGGTTTTCCCAATCGTCTTGATGACATGCTCCCTTATGATTTCGTTGCTTCTACCTTGCATTACATGATACCATCACTTAAGATTGATTTGAAAACTCATTTGCTTGGATATGATGATATATACCCTGTTAGTGGCATTACTCTCATTTGTGATGATCATAGTTACTTTCCTCGTGCTAATCCTATGCTTAATGAAACATATCATTCCCATGCTAGTCTTGAGCTTAATGATAAATATCATCCTCATGTTAGTGTTGACCTTGCTGATTTCTACCATCCTAAACATGTGCTTTATAGCTATGCTTATGTAATTGGATATTAGATTGATGACTTGGAGGTATTATCCCTACCACTTGCATTGTCTCTTTGGTTGAGTGCTCTTTCAAGTTGTTGCTTGTGCACGATCCACTACATCTTGACCAAGTTCGAGATGACATTCCACAGGACCTGGTGGACCCATGGCATGGGGATGAGGAGAAGAAAGGAGCACACATGAAGAGAGAAGCTGGAGCAGGCATGAGGATAGGGTAGCAAAGGAGAGGAGTCGCAATGCTGCGAGGATGTGAGAGTGATCGGCGAGACCTACATCATATAAACCCGGTGAGCTGTTTCATGACCCCAATCTGAATACCATCATACATTATACATGCTGTAATCAACTGTTATTTGGGTTGCTTGAGTCATTTCTTAAATACCGTCCCACTGAATTTTACCTTCGACATAGGGCGGTTGATGTGAATATGTGAACTGAGTGTTGAATGACTTGTAAACTAGTGATCTATACAATGCTTGCTTTGCTGAAATTACTGAAAGCTATTAGTTTTGAGTGCTCAAATCCCTAGTACACTAGAAAACTTAATCATTCTCTGCTTTTACCTCGATACACCTAGATCATTAAGTGTCAGATGCTGAGTTTGTGCCTAATGTGTTCCCATTGAGAGCAATCACCTAACCACTATGGATTAGCATGCTATGTTCCCTGGACCGGTAGCATGTGAACCAGACATGGAGAAGTGATGATTCCTATTTTTGTGCTTAAGAGTTGTTCATTTAAGACAAGTAATAATGAATAAATTAGTCTGGCTACCTACAGTAGCATGTCATGTTCCCGGGATCGGTGGCATGTGAAATCGGGTTAGCTTGGGCTGTAATTAATAATAATAGAAATGTAATTGTCGAACCAGGTGTATACCATGTTCTCGGGATCGGTGGTATGTTCCTTTGGGGAGACAAACTAAACAACTAATAATTGATCAAGCCAGGTGTATACCATGTTCTCGGGATCGGTGGTATGTTCCTTTGGTGAGGTTGATAAAATATTATCATTACTTCTTTCAAATTTAATAAGTGGTTCAACCACATTGTTATATTTCTGCAAATAAGTGATTTGAATTCAAGCTCCTTTTGTTCTCAGGATCATGCTCTCTTTAGGAACCTTTTTGGCACAATCAACATTTGAATTTGTTGATCCATTTTTATCATTGTAAAAGTTTAAAACGATTGAGTCTACTAGTATCCTATTGCTTTGTAGCACTCTTAACCATTAATTTTCATTAGCTAAGTCCAAAGCATGCTTTGTTTGGAGATCTACTTCACTGGGACATTCTCCAGTCAGCTCACTTTTCAATATCTAGCTCTTGTCATATTCCTTTGCTTGAGGACAAGCAAAAGTTTAAGTGTGGGGGAACTTGATAAGCACATTTCATATATATAATTTTGGCACATAAACACACCATTTATTATGATCCGACGATCCATTCTTGCTGTGAACTATGATATATTTGAATGAAAATCATATAAAAGATCATTTACTCGCCATTTGATTATTTTGCAGAAAAGTGCGCAAAGGCACTATAATCTTCAAGATTCGCACGAATTGGCCATTGAGAAGAGAGAAGGGCAGGAAAGAAGTGAAGAAATGGACCTGAACATGAAGGAAAGAAGAAACCAGGGGCCAAAACTAAAGAAGGAAGGGACCTACTTGGGAAGAAAGAAGAAAGGAGAAGGGCCAAAGTAAAAAAAGACAGATCAGGGAGAGGGTCAAATCCCTAGCGCTGCTCCATTCCCAAATCGGGCCTGGCCACATCTTCATCTCTCTCTCCCTCACCACTCCTTCTCCACCTCCGGCCGCCGCCACGGCCAGGCCGGCGTGGTGGTGCGCCTCCGCAGCCCATCCATCACCAGCACCAACACCCAGCGCCACCCAGCACCTCCACACGCTCCACACTGCCGCCATCCATCACCACCACTCCTCGCTTCACCGCGCCATCATCACCACCGCACCACTGAACACCTCCGCGCGAGAGTTTCCCTGGTGCCGTCCTTCTTCCCTTGCCTCTGCTGCTGCTCTTGCTTGCGCCGCTGTGCTGCTGCCTTTCTTCTCCCCTTGCTACTGCGCTTCTTTCCAGCGCCCCCTTTGCTGCTCCTCGTTCCTTCGCTTGCTCTGCTTCTTCCCCTGCCTTGCTAAATTTCTCTCCTCATGCCCCCTGCTGCTGCTCCTTCTCAACCTCCCTGCTGCCTCTGTATCTTCTTGAACCTGAACCCTTGTCGTTGCTCTCTCTCTCTCTCTCTCTCTCTCTCTCTCTGAATTTCTGTAAGCTGAGATGTGTAAAACTTTGTAACGTTCAGATTCTAAGAGCACTTGCAATCTGATATATGTTTAGTTGGTACTTGTCATTTTCTGTTAATTAATATTCTGCTAGTGTATGAGAGTGATCTCCTTTGTGTTCATTTCTTGACTTGTGCTTGTTCAGTTCGAATCATTTTGTTGATCTGTGAGCACTTCTTGTACCCCCTGGTCGTATACATGTTGTCACTCGAGTAACCTGAACTGTGGTGTAGTACCCCGTACCCATATATGTGGTTATGTGTGTATTGTAGTCCCCGTGTTAACATTTGTCATCATTCCTGTGGCGTTTGTCATTTTATTTGTCATCGTTCTTGGTTATTTTAGGTTTATATTTCCTTGCAATCATCATCTGTATTCTGTCACCTAGCTTTAGCCGAGCATAGTCGTCATCGCCTAGTCCCTGTGGAGAACACGACATCCGTAGTTTGGGGCGAAAAAACCCCGCTATATTACAATTGACCAATAGAGTATACTTGCGAATGTCATCAGCCTCTGCAATCTTGCATAGATCAGTGAGTCCAATCACAGTGACGGTCCACAGTTCGCTATCAATGGACATGAGTCGCTTCTTCATCATGGCCTTCCATCGGGAATACTCATGACCGTCAAAGGTGGGACAAGATATGTTCCTCAATCCTACAGTCGACATAGCTGAAACTCCAGGTGGTTAAACCGAATCACACAGAACAAGGGAGTACCTTGCTCTGATACCAATTGAAAGTGCTAGTATCGACTAGAGGGGGGTTGAATATGCAATTTTTATGAAAGTCTTCAAAACTTGGAAGTTTCAAAGACAAACAACAGAAATGACCTAATTAATATGCAGCGGAAGATAAACTACCCTAAGCAAGCCATAGTCAAGTATGTAATGATGTGAAAGTATAGGACAAATAGCAGCTAGGTAGTAAGGATCAGGATGGAAGATAGTATGAAGCCAATCAACACTAGTAGTCAAGCAATGAAGTCAAACAGATACACAGATAGGCAATGACTTCACGAAGACAAACTTAAGTAAGGTTGGGAAGGGATAGAACCGATCGCTTGTTGAAGACACATGATTTGTTAGACCAGTTCGATTCTTTGTGACAACTGTGACGTCAGTTAGGGAGGCTGAGATTTAACTTCGAAGACCGTGTCTTCACCTTATTCCCTTGAGCTAATGACACCCAGTCCTCGCCCAATCACTCTGGTAAGTCTTCAAGGAGACTTCCAAACCTTCACAGACTTCGTTCACGGCAATCCACAATGACTCTTGGATGCTCGAGCGTGATGCCTAAATTTGGAGGATTCACAGTCCTCAAGTGTAATAAGTCTTCAGTCACTGAGCATGTAAAGACTTGATGATGCCTAACACTCTTTGGCTCTGGGTATTTGGGCTTTGTCCTCGCAAGGATTTCTCTCTCTCTCAAATGCTTCAAGGTGGGTTGCTCTCAAACGACAAAAGTCGTGCACAAACTCTGAGCAGCCACCAATTTATGGTGTAGGGGGTGGGCTATTTATAGCCACTAGGCAACCCGACCTGATTTGTCCAAAATGACCCTGGGTCACTAAGGAACTGACACGTGCTCCAACGGTCAGATTTCAAACACACGCGGCAACTTTACTTGGGCTACAAGCAAAGCTGACTCATCCAGCTCTGGATAAGATTTTCTCTCATTGTCTTCGCTCGAAGACATAGGATTTGAGTTGAGCATCACTTCAGTCACTCTGACTTAGTTCACTTGGACCCCACTTAACAGTACGGTGGTTCCTATGACTCAACAAAGAAGAAAAAGAAACAACGAAACCACACAGTCTTCGCGCTCCATAGTCTTCACGCAATGTCTTCTTATGTCATAGTCTTCAATATGAATATCTTCTCATACCACCATTGTCTTCAATGTCTTCATACATTTTTAGGGGTCATCTCTAGTAGGTAAACCGAATCAAAGAGGGACACAACCTGCGTTATCCTGCAATTCTCACAAATGCATTAGTCCCTCAACCAACTTTGTCGTCAATACTCCAAAGCCAACTAGGGGTGGCACTAGATGCACTTACAAGGTGGCCGAAGACAAGGACGCCAAGCTGAAGGCGACACTTACTACGGTGGCCAACTTGGAGAAGGCGCTCGAGGAGCGCGAACACGCCATGGAGCGGGAGCGGCGTGGTACGTTGCTTGAGGCGCAACACCTGGAAGAGTCCTTCTCCAGTAAGTGCTGCTTCTTGTAGTTTGCCGGGTCGGGACCCGGCCATTCTTCCTTGTTGTTCTTCTAACTTGCTTCTTCCTTTGTGGCACGGGCCTTCCGGAGACGCAGCGGCTGGCGGAGGAAGCCATCCTCTATCAGCGCGACCCGACCGGTGTTGTTGGGTCCGGGACAGATCCGCGGACGGCTTGGACCTTCCCGGAGATCATCGCCGCTGCTGAGGCCTGCCTGCGGGTCCTGGGGACGCAGATGGAGGGGCTATCCCGGGCCGGTACCGCGATGATGACGGTCCTTTGGCCGAGCGACGTCATGCCGAGCAACTTCATGCGCCTGGCACGCTGAATGGAGACGGGCCCGGACCGTCTTGGCGAGTGGCAAGTCTCTGCCGCTCGTGCCGGTGCTGAGATGGCGCTCCGGTTTGCGCTATCTTGGCATCCGGATCTGTAGCTGGACGCGCTGATGGGCCAGCGGGCTGGCTCGGAGCAGTTGCTGCAGGAGCAGGCCGGCCGGATCGCCTCCCTGGCCAGCTACATCGTCGAGTTTGCCTTCCATGACGAGTTCCATCTGGAGAGGACGGAAGACGGCAGGGCCGTGGATGGTGATGACTACGGCTTGCTTCTCCACGATCCGGAGGGGAGCTTAGAGGAGACGGGCGTCTACGGCGACACGGACGCCGAGGAGGACACCGGCGAACCACCGGACCTGGAGGCCGCCAGGGAGAGCCGTCGACATCGTGACGCGGCGTTGGAGATGCCTGAGACACTTTGTAAAATTTGTTAAGTAGCAGGTCCACCCAACCACTCAGGGTTTTTAGGGTGTAATGAACTCGGGCCGTGGGTCTTTTGTTAAATATTTATGTGTAAATGTCGTGAGTGCCTTTGCATTTTGCCTTCCATTTTTTGGACCGATTTCATGCGCTTTTCCCTTCTCAAACCTCCCCACTCCCACGAGTCAGACGGCCGAGGCTCCGGTCCATGACAAGGAGTTCGATTCTTTGAAAGGAGCGCGCAGGACTTGGGTCCTTCGAAACGTTGAGCGCGAGCGAAACACCCACTGGGCCGGCTGGCGGCAATCTGGCGAAGCCAGTTGGCGAGCAGCCGGTTGTGCGGCTGTTCACTTGATGAATGATGGGCCGGGTTGATCGACCCGACATCCTTTTACTTAGTGTATGAAGCGTAAAGGAGCTCTGGCCCGTTGTGCTTGCCAGCCGACAGCCAAAGCTGGATCTATGGCTTTAGGGTGAAGTGAGGGACCGCGGCATCCTAACTTTTATCAGGAATCACCAAGTAAGGCGGCGGGGTGGCGATCGAGCCGGCCAGCCCCCAAGCCCCCGGGTCGAGCGAGTCTGACCGGTGGCCGGGTTCAGTGGTATAGTGATGCAGAAAAAATAGGGACACAATAAATTGGTCGGCAAAAGGCGGCCCACGAGTCTCGTTCGGGGACCCCATAGTTTCATGCGTTTACAAAAGGCGACGATACATACACTCGTGCGGCTAACTGTGAAACGGGCGGAGGAGTTCTGCGTTCCATGGTCGTGTCATTTATTCCTGAAGAGAAGCAAAAACAAAAAACACAAATAAAATTGGGTTGCCTCCCAACAAGCGCTATCGTTTAACGCCCCTAGCTAGGCATAAAAGCAAGGATAGATCTAGGTATCGCCATCTTTAATTTTCAGTTTTTTAGCGGAGTCATGCTCAAATCCGGGGGGTTCTTCCCGCTTCCCTTCATACTGGGAAATTTTTAGATCTAAAGAATCCAACCGCTTATTGCAAAGAGTAATCAACATATTCATGCGGTGAAGATTTCCGCTAACATTTTTAAGAGGCTCAAGAGACTTTTGTAAAAAAATTGTTACTTCGCAAATCTTTTCAAACACTTGGGTTTCTTCCTGGGTAGGATGAGATCCTCCCTTTTGGGGTAGTGTTCCCACTATTCCCTCTATAATTTCATGTGCAATACTAGGATCAATCTCAATGAAATTTCCCTTGGCCATGCAATCCAAGAGTTGTCTATACGTCATATTTAACCCAACATAAAAATTACGAAGAAGAATTCTATAGTTCACCTCTAGGGTGCACTTACAATAAGATTCCAAGATCCTATACCAAGCATCTTATAAGTTTTCTCCTTGCCTTTGCTTGAAGTGAAGAACTTCAAAATCGGGAGACATAGGAGTGGATAAGGGATTAGTCATGACGACAAGCAAGCAAACTAACACACGAGCAAACAAAAAGACAACTGGAAAAGGGCAAACGGGAAAGAGAGGAGGAGATTGGGAAAGAGAGGGCAAATAAAATGGCAAGGGTGAACTAGGGGAGAGGAAAACGAGAGGCAAAAGGCAAATAATGTAATGCGAGAGATAGGGATTGTGATGGGTACTTGGTATGGTTGACTTGCTTGCGTGAGCCTCCCCGGCAACGGCGCCAAAAATTCTTCTTGCTACCTCTTGAGCACTGCGTTGGATTTCCTCGAAGAGGAGAGGATGATGCAGCAAAGTAGCGTCAGTATTTCCCTCAGTTTTTGAGAACCAAGGTATCAATCCAGTAGGAGACCACGCACAAGTCCCTCGTACCTACACAAAACGATAGCTCCTCGCAACCAACGCGATTAGGAGTTGTCAATCCCTTCACAATCACTTACTTAGAGTGAGATCGATAGAGATGATAAATAATATTTTTTGTATTTTTTGTATATAGATGCAAAGTGAAAAGTAAAAGGCAAAGTAAAAACAAAGCAAGTAATAAAGTAATGGAGATTGATATGATGAGAATAGACCCGGGGGCCATAGGTTTCACTAGTGGCTTCTCTCAAGAGCATAGATATTCTATGGTGGGTGAACAAATTACTGTTGAGCAATTGACAGAATTAAGCATAGTTATGAGCATATCTAGGTAATGATCATGTATATAGGCATCATGTCCGAGACAAGTAGATCGAAACGATTCTGCATCTACTACTATTACTCCACTCATCGACCACTATCCAGCATGCATCTAGAGTATTAAGTTAAAAACAGAGTAACGCCTTAAGCAAGATGACATGATGTAGAGGGATAAATTCATGCAATGTGATAAAAACCCCATCTTGTCATCCTCGATGGCAACAATACGATACGTGCCATGCTGCCCCTTCTGTCACTGGGAAAGGACACCGCAAGATTGAACCCAAAGCTAAGCACTTCTCCCATTGCAAGAACTACCAATCTAGTTGGCCAAACCAAATGGATAATTCGAAGAGACATGCAAAGATAACTCAATCATACATAAAAGAATTCAGAGAAGATTCAAATCTTGTTCATAGATAAGCTATATCATAAACCCACAATTCATCGGTCTCAACAAACACGCCGCAAAAAGAAGATTACATCGAATAGATCTCCACGAGAATGGGGGAGAACATTGTATTGAGATCCAAAAAGAGAGAAGAAGCCATCTAGCTACTAGCTATGGACCCCGAAGGTCTGAAGTAAACTACTCACACTTCATCGGAGGGGCTATGGTGTTGATGTAGAAGCCCTCCATGGTGGATGCCCCCTCCGGTGGAGCTCCGGAGCAGGCCCCAAGATGGGATCTCGTGGATACAGAAGGTTGCGGTGGTGGAATTAGGTTTTTGGCTCCTCGTCTGATCATTTGGGGATACGTAGGTATATATAGGAGGAAGGAGTACGTCGGTGGAGCAACAGGGGGGCCACGAGGCAGGGGGCGCGCCCCCAACCTCGTGACCGACTCTTCTGCTTCTTGGAGTGGGGTCCAAGTCTCCTGGATCATGTTTGGTGAGAAAATCACGTTCCCAAAGGTTTCATTCCGTTTGGACTCCGTTTGATATTCCGTTTCTTCGCAACACTGAAATAGGCAAAAAACAGCAATTCTGGGTTGGAGACGTGTAGTCCCAAAAATAATATAAAAGTGGAAAATTAAGAGCATGTGCTTGAGGAGGGTGCCATCTTGGCACCCGCCGCCTAGACTTCATGGACGCCCTCGCAGCTGTTTCGGAGCTCGGTCCAGTATGCGAGGTACTCGCAGCCCGTCTCCGTCGGCCCCTGCACGCACATGGCGAGCTAGCTAAGGCGACCAGGTCGCTTGCAAGTCCCCATGAAGTTGCGGACAAAGGCCTCCTCGAAGTCGACCCACGCGTTGATGCTGCCCATCGACAGACTGTTCAACCACGTGTGGGCCCACCCCTGGAGCATGAGCGGTGTGTAGCGCACGGCGAGACGACGATTTGCACCGGTGATGCCAATGGCCGTGGTGTAGTCGGTGAGCTAGTCTTCTGGCTTCACGGTCCCGTTGTACTTGGGGGTGTCGCGGGGAAGCATGAACCCTTTGGGGAAGGGCTCCTCTCGGATGCGTCGGCCGAAGCACGCCGGCACGATAGCGCCGCTTTCCTCCACCTCCAGGGAGCGAGCAAGCTGATCGAGGCGGTGGCGAGTGTTGGCGTTGTCGCTGGCACGCGGCCCGAGTTGACTAGCGGCGAGGCCCCGAGGGGCTGGGTCGGTGGGAGCCGGACGCCGGCCATGCTGGTCGGGTCTGTGCTGAGTCTCCACTGCGGGCTCGTTGCCCAGGACGTCGGCGGCTGTGGCGGCCGAGTTGCGCCGGGTCCGGGCTTGGCCGGAGTGCGCCTCGCCGGGAGGCGAGGAAGCCGTGTGCAGAAGTTAGCCGGGTCCGCCAAGGCGGGCGGAGCCGGACCCCGCCTGCTTGGCGAGCTGGTGGAGGTGATCCTGCTGGGCGTTGGCGGCATGGAGGAGCTCGCGCATCCACCCGATGTGCTCTTTCAGCTCCTCACCCGTGAGCTGGTCGAGGCCGACCGCGGCTGCCTCCGTAGCGCGCATGTTCCTCACTAGGGTCTCGTAGACGGTTCGAACGGCGCCGAGGGCCGGGCCGATCGCTCCTCCCCAGGTGCGCACATCGGCGACCCGGCTTGGCTCGGCCGCAGCGGGCGCGAATCCATGGGCAGCACCGTGCTCCATCTGAGCGGCCTCCAGGCAACGCTTGGTGGCGGCGAGCGTCTCGGACAGGTCCAGCATTTGCTGGCGCCTTTCTTCGAGCTGGGATCGGGCCTCGGCGACGTTGGTGGCGTCTGCTACGTCTTGAGCTTGCGTTGGTTTTCCTCGAAGAGGAGAGGGTGATGCAGCAAAGTGTAGCGTAAGTATTTCCCTCAGTTTTGAGAACCAAGGTATCAATCCAGTAGGAGGCTCCTCAAAAGTCCCACGCACCTACACAAACTAACTGAGAACTCGCAACCAACGCAATAAAGGGGTTGTCAATCCCTTCACAGCCACTTGCGAAAGTGAGATCAAATAAAGATAGTATGATAAGATAAATATATTTTTGGTATTTTATAATATGGATGCAAAAAGTAAAGATGCAAATAAAAGTAGATTGAAAGCAAATATGATAAGAGATAGACCCGAGGGCCATAGGTTTGACTAGAGGCTTCTCTCAAGATAGCATAAGTATTACGATGGGTGAACAAATTACTGTCGAGCAATTGATAGAAAAGTGCATAGTTATGAGATTATCTAGGCATGATCATGTATATAGGCATCACATCCATAACAAGTAGACAGACTCCTGCCTGCATCCACTACTATTACTCCACACATCGACCGACTCCTGCCTGCATCTAGAGTATTAAGTTCATAAGAACAGTGTAACGCATTAAGCAAGATGACATGATGTATACCCCATCTTGTTATCCTCGATGGCAACAATACAATACGTGCCTTGCAACCCTTTCTGTCACTAGTTAAGGACACCGCAAGATTGAACCCAAAGCTAAGCACTTCTCCCATGGCAAGTGAGGGAGTCCTGGACTAGGGGGTTTCCGGACAGCCGGACTATCATCGTCCGCCAGACTCCAAGACTACAAAGATACAAGATTGAAGACTCCGTCCCGTGTCCGGATGGGACTTTCCTTGGCATGGAAGGCAAGCTTGGCGATACGGATATGTAGATCTCCTACCATTGTAACCGACTCTGTGTAACCCTAGCCCTCTCCGGTGTCTATATAAACCGGAGAGCTTTAGTCCGTAGGACACAACATCCATTACAACAATCATACCATAGGCTAGCTTCTAGGGTTTAGCCTCCTTGATCTCGTGGTAGATCCACTCTTGTAATACACATCATCAATATTAATCAAGCAGGACGTAGGGTTTTACCTCCATCAAGAGGGCCCGAACCTGGGTAAAACATCGTGTCCCTTGTCTCCTATTACCATCCGCCTAGACGCACAGTTCGGGACCCCCTACCCGAGATCCACCGGTTTTGACACCGACATTGGTGCTTTCATTGAGAGTTCCTCTATGTCGTCACCGATAGGCTCGATGGCTTCTTCAATCAACAACAACGCCGTCCAGGGTGAGACTTTTCTCCTCGGACAGATCTTCGATTCGGGCGGCCGCCGACCGCAGCCAATTCACTTGGCCATCCGAGCAGATCGAAGCTATGCCCCCGCCATCGAGTCAGGTTCGAAGCCTAAACTTCACGCCCGACATCGCGGGGACTTGATCTTCGACGGACTCGAGCCCATACCGGCGTGCGCGCTATCACGATGGGCATGATTTAGCTCTGCTGCCGGACAGTGCCTTGGTGGCCGCACACGAATCCGCTCTGGCCCTCAGCCCGGAGCCGATCGCCCAGATCCAGGACCGGTGGCTGGACACCGCCTCGGGGGCTGCAACTTCCGCGGCGATGGAGACGAACACTGACCTTGTCCCCTATAAAGCTCGTGACTCCGAGGTGCCGGACTCCCTGCCAGACTCCGAACCTCCTGCGCCCCTGCCAATCAAATCTGATTGGGCATCGATCATGGAGTTCACCATTGCGGACATCTTTCAACACTCGCCCTTTGGCGACATCCTAAATTCGCTAAAGCATCTCTCGCTATCCGGAGAGCCCTGGCCGGATCATGGCCAGGATGGTTGGGATGCGGACGACGAAGAAATTCAAAGCCCACCCACCTCCCACTTTGTAGCCACTGTCGACGATCTAACCGACATACTAGACTATGACTCGAAGACATCAACGGTATGGACGACGATGCCGGAGACGAACAAGAACCAGCGCCTACAGGGCACTGGAAGACCACCTTGTCATATGACATATACATGGTGGACACCCCAAAAGATGGGGACGGCGAAGAAGTAGCGGAGGCAGATTCATTAAAGAAACAGCCCAGCCCGGCGTCGTGGCGCGCTCTAAATCCCACCACAGAAGAATGGAGATTCCGCACAGGAGATAATAACACCCAGATAAAGGTCAAGACAATCCCCTCCAGCAAGATTCAGCGTGGGAGGATGCGAAGCAAGCCCTCGCGAGAGCGGCGAGCGAAGTGGTCGAGGATGATAATTACATGCCTCCCTCCGGAGACGAGGCAAGCCTCGACGACGACGAATTCGTCGTGCCCGACGATCCCGTCGAACAAGAGCGTTTCAAACGCAGGCTAATGGCCATGGCAAATAGCCTAAAGAAAAAGCAGCAGCAGCTTCAAGCTGATCAAGATCTGCTGGCCAATCGATGGACCGAGGTCCTCGTGGCCGAAGAGTACGAACTCGAACGCCCCTCCAAGAGCTACCCAAAACGCAAGTTGCTCCCCCGATTAGAGGAGGAAGCATACATACCTTCATCACCAGCGCATAATACGGCCGACCGACCACCCCGTGGTCGCGATAGAGAGGCATCCAGGCCCTCCACCAAGACCGTACCCCGTCACTGCTCCAAAAGCGCGAAGCCAAGAGGGAACACGCCGGACTTGCGAGATATATTGGAGGACAAAGCAAGGCAATCCAGATCCATCTATGGATCACGTGGGCGCCCCATGACCCACGACGAATACCGTCGCGCCGGATACAACAACTCCGGCCGGGCCGAACACAGCAGACAATGCTCCCTTGAGCTATGCTGTGATATTGCTCAATACAGAGGCGCCGCACACCCGCTATACTTCACTGATGAAGTAATGGATCATCAAATCCCTGAAGGGTTTAAACCCGTAAACATTGAATCCTACGATGGCACAACACACCCCGCGGTTTGGATCGAAGATTATCTACTTCACATCCATATGGCCCGCGGCGACGATCTCCATGCCATCAAGTATCTCCCACTCAAGCTTAAAGGACCAGCCCAACATTGGCTTAACAGCTTGCCCGTAGAGTCAATTGGGTGTTGGGAAGACCTGGAAGCCGCATTCCTCGAAAACTTCCAGGGCACATATGTGCGACCACCAGACGCCGATGACCTAAGCCACATAATTCAGCAGCCAGACGAATCGGCTAGACAGTTCTGGACACGGTTCTTAACAAAGAAAAATCAAATCGTTGACTGTCCGGATGCAGAGGCCCTCGCAGCCTTCAAACATAACATCCGCGACGAGTGGCTAGCCCGGCACCTAGGACAGGAAAAGCCGAAAACCATGGCGGCCCTCACATCTCTAATGACCCGCTTCTGTGCGGGAGAGGACAGCTGGCTAGCTCGCAGCAACAACCTCAGTAAAAATTCTGGCAGTCCGGATACCAAGGACCACAATGGCAGGTCGCGTCGAAGCAAAAATAAACGCCGTGTTAACGGCGACGACAAGGAGGATACGACAGTCAACGCCGGATTCCGAGGCTCTAAACCCGGTCAGCAGAAGAAGCCATTTAAAAGAACAACTCCGGGTCCGTCCAATTTGGACCGAATACTCGACCGCTCATGCCAGATACATGGCACCCCCGAAAAGCCAGCTAACCACGCCAACAGAGATTGTTGGGTATTCAAGCAGGCAGGCAAATTAATTGCCAAAAGCAGTGACAAGGGGATGCATAGCGACAACGAGGAAGAGACCCGGTCGCCGAACAGTAGAGGACAGAAGGGTTTTCCCCCACAAGTGCGGACGGTGAACATGATATATGCAACCCATATACCCAAGAGGGAGCGGAAGCGTGCACTAAGGGACGTATATGCGATGGAGCCAGTCGCCCCGAAGTTCAATCCATGGTCCTCTTGCCCGATCACTTTTGATCGAAGAGACCATCCAACCAGCATCCGCCATGGCGGATTCACCGCATTGGTTTTAGACCCAATCGTCGATGGATTTCACCTCACAAGAGTCCTGATGGACGGCGGCAAGAGTTCTGAACACGCTTTATCGGGACACGGTCGCGCAAGATGGGCATAGATCCCTCAAGGATTAAACCTACAAACACGACCTTCAAAGGCGTCATACCAGGTGTTGAGGCCAATTGTACAGGCTCAGTCACACTGGAAGTGGTCTTCGGATCCCCGGACAATTTCCGGAGTGAGGAGTTAATCTTCGACATAGTCCCATTCCGCAGCGGCTATCACGCTCTGCTCGGACGAACCGCGTTTGCAAAGTTCAACACGGTGCCGCATTACGCATACCTCAAGCTCAAGATGCCAGGCCCTCGTGGAGTCATCACGGTCAACGGAAATACGGAACGCTCCCTCCAAACGGAGGAACATACAGCGGCTCTCGCGGCAGAAGTACAGAGCAGCCTTCTAAGGCAATTTTCCAGTCCGGCCGTTAAACGGCCGGACATGGCCAAACGCGCCTGGAGCAACATCAACCAAGACCACCTGGCACATTCCGAGCATGCGTAGCAATGCGGCCCCAACCCCAGCCCTCGCATGATTGCAAGACCAACCCTCCACGTACATCACTATGCTCTGGAGATACCATGGGCCTAGGGGGAGGGGCACGACCACAACAGACCCAGAGTGCGGCTTGACCACACCAGGGGCTCACAAGTGTGTCGCCTTTTTTTTCTAATTTCCTTCTTTGTATACACAGGACTCCGTTCACCAGAGGCTCTGTCCGGCGGCGAACCCGCCGAACTCACGATGCAACAGCCAGGGAGGGAAGAAGGCTGCGACGAACACTCAGGTGGTCTCCATTACGAGCATTAAATTCGATTATATACACCAGTCCACAGCCCACCCCTGGAGGGGGACATGTTTATTTAGTCCAATCCCTTGCTTACCGCACTATTTGTATCCTTCCGCACTCATAGCAGAATTCCTTGAATAAATAATGCAGCATTTTTTGCCTGTTATTGCATTACTTTACACATATGTTCATTAATGACATCTTGCACCCGTATATTTTGGTACGGCCGAATACACCAGGGGCTTATGTTCCCTGCATTATGGTGTGATAAGTCCGGACACTTTCACAAGTGCGGCACCCCGAACTTATAGCATTATATGAATCGGCTTCGAATCATGTCTTGGGTCAATAGTTGGGTTTGCCCGGCTCCCACGTTTTGGTGCCTTACGTTCCGTTCTGTCAGCTAAGGTGGCAATGGGAGAACCACTGCGATTGCGCCCTGGTTGAGCTGGGCGAGCGCCTCAGTGGAGAAAGCTAAAACTGACTAGCATGATAAGGCGAGAGACTGGTCGCTGTTCGAGAGATCTTTTCGGGTCCCTAAAGAGTTATGCCGCTTTGAGCGAAGTACCGGATAATGTCCGACGAAGGCGTGGATAGCGCCCCGAATTCGGTCTTCCGAATACTAGGGGCTACGCCAAAACTTAAAATTATAGAATTATATGGCTAAGTGAGAGTGTTCAAGCATTATAAGTCCGGTTGCCTTGTTCGTTGTGTTGAGCGCCTCCCTAGATGGACCCAAAAATGGGAACAAGAGTGCTCAAGTTTATCCCGAACACCCCAGCACTAGTGGCATGGGGGCTGAAGCCGACGACTTGCCATCTCTCAGATTTTATAAACGGCCGCACAAAAGGTAATATTTTAAGTTAAACAAGCATTGCTTAGCGCATATGAACAAAGTTTACAGCGCACAGGATAATACATAGCGAGTTTACTCAGTAATTACATCTCTGGGGCACTCATCCGCAATATTGCGGGCACCCTTCAGGACAGTCTTATAGTACATTTCGGGCGTACGATACTCCTTGCCCGCTGGCGGCGGGTCAGTAAGAAGCCTCTCCGCATCCAGCCTGCCCCAGTGCACCTTTGCACGGGCAAGGGCCCGACGAGCACCTTCAATACAGGCGGAGCGCTTGATGACCTACACCCAGGGGCACGCATCCACCAGCCGCCGCACGAGGCCGAAGTGGCTCCGTGCATGGCCGCTCCAGCCTGGCCGGACTATGAGGCCCTTCATGGCCTCCTCGGCTACCTTAGGAGTTCGACCAGCTGCTCACCTGGTCGCTAGGGGGCACCAGATGGCCGGCCTCAGCGTACTGAGACCAGAAGACCTTCTCCGTTGAGCTCCCCTCCTCACCATGGTAAAACGCGGCGGCATCGGATACTCTATGAGGCAAATCTGCAAACGCCCCTAGAGAGCTCCGAATTCGGGTAAGTATCAGGAAGTTTACATTAACATGCTTGCTTTGCATGAAAAATGCCTTACCCGCCGCTATTTTCTTCACATCCTCAACCTCCTTAAGAGCATTATGGGCCTCGGCCTTGGCGGCTTTGGCACTTTCGAGAGCCGACGCAAGCTTAGACTCTCGAGTCTTTGAGTCGCGCTCCAAACTATCATGCTTTTCCATGAGAGCCTGAAGCTCTTACCGCACTTCCGCCACCCGCTATACGCTTCTCTCGCTCTGCCCCTGCGTGGCGCATTATGTTCGTCGCGGACCTGACCTCCTTCGGGGTTGCCACCTCGTTAGTGGCCCTGCAGTACTTCCGTTATCCCCTGTTATTTTTATTGCAACCTAAATCCTTTTACAGAAGGTAAATTTTCAAAGTGGTGTTACTCACCTTCTTTGTCCTCGAGCTGCTTCTTGGCACGGCCGAGCTCTTGCTCGGACCGCTCGAGATCCTGCTTCAATGCACCAACCTCCGCAGTCAATGCGGCAGAGGTCAGCAGCGCAACCTGCAAACCCATATTGACATAATTTTTAGCAACCCTGTGTATATCTTCTTTTAGATCCTCAGTCCGGCTTTTCTTTCCGAACACCGAACCGAGCATCAGGGGCTACTGTCTATGCGGTATTACATTACATAATTTTCACTTCTTACCTCAAAGCCTGTTAGAAGGCTGCTGCAGGCTTCGGTCAGCCCGCTCTTGGCGAGCCGAACCTTCTGAATCACCGCAATCATGATAGTGCGGTGTTCTTCCTTGATGGAAGCGCCTTTGAGCGCCTCCAACAAGTTGTCTGGTGCCTCCGGTTGGACGGGGGCCACCGGTGTCACGGTCTTGTCCTTCTTGCGAAGGGGCCGCCTGCCGGACTCTGGAACCACTGCAGGTTCCGACGTAGAGTCCGGCGCAAAGTCCGGGAGGCTGCCTTGCGGCGCCTCCGGAGCCTCCTCCTGATGGGTCCCTTCCCGGGATCCCACCTCGGTGTCCTCAGCGGCGCGAGGGGTGGAGGCAGTCGGAATGGATTCCACATCCGACGCAGCCAACGACCCGCTCGACAAAGCAGGGAGATCATCATCGGCCGGACTGCAGGCAGTATGCGGCATTAGAAAGACACTATGTGACACAAAAGAAATTGCAGATCATTCAGGGATCCGGATACTTACGATCTCGCCTGAGGCCTGGCCCTTGAGGGCCACTCTTCATCGCCAACGCTGTTGTTGGCGGAGCTGTCCGGGGGAATAGTTCTTCCCCTCTTGACCCCTTCGGCCTCCCCTGTTGGGGAAGCCTTCCTCTTCCTCTCTCCCTCCTCTGGGAGAGAGTCTTCTTCCTCCTCCTCATCTTCGGGGGAGGAGTCCGCCTCGGAGTCGTCGGAGACCTGAAAACGGGAACTCTTTCGAGTGCCCGTGGCCACCTTCCTGGCCTTCTTCTCCGGCACCACATGCGGTGCCGGAACCAGCAGCTCGGCTAGACGGGCGTCCACTGGGTCTTCTGGCATGGGAGCCAGGAAGATGAGCTGCTCGGCCTTCTTCATCCATTCTTGTCAAAGGAAAAGGGAGATTAAAACCCGCTTAGGGTCGAACTATTGACAACAAGTGTCCCGTAAAGGGGTAGAATCACTTACCTTGTCAGCTGGACGCTGCGAATGAAATCCGCGATCTTCCGTTGCGGATGCAGGGGCTTCGGCGCCCTTAAACAGCACCCTCCAGGCGCCTTCATACGTCGTGTCGAAGAGCCCGCTCAACGCCTGGTGCTGTTCTGGATCAAACTCCCACAGATTGAATGCCCGTTCTTGGCATGGGAGAATCTGGCGGACGAGCATGACTTGGACCACGTTAACCAGCCTGAGCTTCTTATTCACCAGCTTCTGGATACAGGCTTGGAATCCCGTCAGCTCCTTCGAATTACCCCACAGCAAGCCCTTCTCTTTCTAGGAGGTGAGCTGCGTAGGGATACCAGATCTGAACTCGGGGGCCGCCGCCCACATAGGGTCGCGCGGCTCGGTGATATAGAACCACCCCGACTGCCACCCCTTGACGGATTCCACGAAGGCCCCTTCGAACCAAAGGACGTTGGGCATCTTGCCCAACATGGTGCCTCCGCACTCCGCTTGAGTGCCCTTCACTACCTTCGGCTTGACATTGAAGGTCTTGAGCCACAAGCCGAAGTGGGGCTGGATGCAGGGGAAGGCCTCTCACACGACGATAAACGCCGAGATGTTGAGGATGAAGTTCGGCGCCAGATCATGGAAATCCAGGCCGTAGTAGAACATGAGCCCCCAGACACAGGGGTGACGTGGAAAGCCCAGTCCGCGGAGGAAATGGGGGAGGAAAACGACCCTCTCATGGGGCCTGGGGGTGGGGATGAGCTGCCCCTCGTCGAGCAGCCGGTGCGCGATGTCGCCGGAAAGGTATCCGGCGCTGCGCAGCTTTGTGATGTGCTCCTCCTTAACGGTGGAGGCCAACCACTTGCCTCCCGCTCCGGACATGCTCGGAGAAGGTTGAGACTAGATGCGTGAACTTGGGCGCTGGAGCTCGAGTGCGCGGAGATGGATAAGCAAACGAGGAAGAAGGCGTAGGTGAAAAGGTGAATCCTTATCCCTTATATATAGGCGGACGAAGACTATGCGTCCCCACTAGCCTGGTAAAACTTGCTTATCTCCCAAGCGCCACCATCAATGGCGCGGTTGGGTTACCCACGTCCGTATTGATGAGAATCCCGGAATAAGGGGAACACGATCTCTGCTTCGACAAGACGTGCCAAGGAAACCGCTCCGCTAAACGCGCTGAGGCGGTATAATAAAAAACGATTCAAGTAAAGGCTTGGTAGTGGTGTGGCGTCATGGCGCAAAATACATCAGCGGATTGAACTTGTGTATATATTATTCTCTCTACGGTGGAACGTGGAATTTATTTTGCAGAGCAGGACACTATCCTGGTGTTCACAATCTTCTCTGGATTATTCAAAGGAGGAACCCGCCTTGCAATGCCGAACATTATGCGCGCCGAACTCATCGTCATTGAAGCCAGGTTCAGGGGCTACTGAGGGAGTCCTGGACTAGGGGGTGTCCGGACAGCCGGACTATCATTGTCCGCCGGACTCCAAGACTACGAAGATACAAGATTGAAGACTCCGTCCCATGTCCGGATGGGACTTTCCTTGGCGTGGAAGGCAAGCTTGGCAATACGGATATGTAGATCTCCTACCATCATAACCGACTCCGTGTAACCCTAGCCCTCTCTGGTGTCTATATAAACCGGAGGGCTTTAGTCCGTAGGACACAACATCCATTACAACAATCATACCATAGGCTAGCTTCTAGGGTTTAGCCTCCTTGATCTCGTGGTAGATCCACTCTTGTAATACACATCATCAATATTAATCAAGCAGGACATAGGGTTTTACCTCCATCAAGAGGGCCCGAACCTAGGTAAAACATCGTGTCCCTTGTATCCTGTTACCATCCACCTAGATGCACAGTTCAGGACCCCCTACCCGAGATCCGCCGGTTTTGACACCGACAGCAAGAAAGACCAATCTACTAGGCCAAACCAAACTGATAATTTGAAGAGAGTTGCAAACATAACTCAATCATACATAAAAGAATTCAGAGAAGATTCAAATATTATTCATAGATAAACTTGATCCTAAACCCACAATTCATCGGATCTCAACAAACACACCGCAAAAAGAGTTTACATCGAATAGATCTCCACAAGAGAGGGGGAGAACATTGTATTGAGATCCAAAAAGAGAGAATAAGCCATCTAGCTAATAACTATGGACCCGTAGGTCTGTGGTAAGCTACTCACAACTCATCGGACGGGCGAGGATGTTGATGTAGAGGCCCTCCGTGGTTGATTCCCCCTCCGGCAGAGTGCCGGCGAAGGCTCCAAGATGGGATCTCGCGGATACAGAAGGTTACAGCGGTGGAAATCGTGTTTCGTGGTGCTCCTGGATGTTTTCAGTGTACATAGGTATATATAGGAGGAAGAAGTACGTCGGTGGCCGCCCGAGGGGCCCACGAGATAGGGGCGCGCCCTATAGGGGGGCGCGGCCCCTATCTTATGGGGCCCTCAGAAGCTTCTTGACTTGCACTCCAAGCTCTCCGGATCACGTTCGTTCCAAAAATCACGCTCCCGAAGGTTTCATTCCGTTTGGACTCCGTTTGATATTCCTTTTCTTCGAAATACTGAAATAGGCAAAAAAACGGCAATATGGGTTGGGACTCCGGTTAGTAGGTTAGTCCTAAAAATGATATAAATGTGTAAAATAAATCCCATAAATATCGAAAAGAGGTAATATAATAGCATGGAACAATCAAAAATTATAGATACGTTGGAGACGTATCAAGCATCCCCAAGCTTAATTCCTGCTCGTCCTCTAGTAGGTAAATGATAAAAGAGAATTTTGATGTGGAATGCTACCTAGCATAATTCTTAATGTAATTTTCTTTATTGAGGCATGAATGTTCAGATCCAAAAGATACAAAATAAAAGTTCATATTAACATGAAAATGGTGATATTTCAAGCATACTAATCAAAGTAATCATGTCTTCTCAAAATAACATGGCTAAAGAAAGTTATCCCTACAAAATCATATAGTCTGGCTATTGCTCTATCTTCATCACACAAAGTATTTAATCATGCACAATCCCGATGACAAGACAAGTAATTGTTTCATACTTTAATAATCTCAAACTCTTTCAACTTTCAAACGTGAGCCATGGACATAGCACTATATGTGGAATAGAATGGTGGTTGTGGAGAAGACAAAAAGGAGAAGACAGTCTCACATCAACTAGGCGTATCAACGGCTTATGGAGATGCCCATCAATAGATATCAACGTGAGTGAGTAGGGATTGTCATGCAACGGGTGCACTAGAGCTATAAATATATGAGAAAAGCTCAACAAAAGAAACTAAGTGGGGTGCATCCAACTTGCTTGCTCACGAAGACATATGGCACTTTCGAGGAAGCCCATCATTGGAATATACTAGCCATGTTCTATAATGAAAAATTCCCACTAGTATATGAAAGTGACAACATTTGAGACTCTCTATCATGAAGATCATGGTGCTATTTTGAAGTACAAGTGTGGAAAAAGAGATAGTAGCATTGTCCCTTCTCTCTTTTTCTCATTTTATTATTTTTTTCTCTTTTTTTTCTTTTTCTTTTTCATTTTCCTTTTTTTTCTCTTTTTGTCTCTTCTTTGGCCTTCTCTTCTTTTTTTTGGCCTTTTTTTTGGTAAAGTCCGAAGTCTAATCCCGACTTGTAGGGGAATAATAGTCTTCATCATCCTTTCCTCACTAGGACAATGCTCTAATAATGAAGATCATCACACTTTTATGGATTTACAACTCAAAGCTAGAACAAGATATGACTCTATATGAATGCCTCCGGCGGTGTACCGGGATATGCAATGAATCAAGAGCGACATGTATGAAAATTATGAAGGTGGCCTTGCCACAAATACAATGTCAACTACATGATCATGCAAAAAGCAATATGACAAAAGTAATGCATGTCATATGAACGGAACGGTGGAAAGTTGCATGGCAATATATCTCGGAATGGCTATGGAAATGCCATAATAGGTAGGTATTGTGGCTGTTTTGAGGAAGGTAAATGGTGGGTGTATGGTACCGGCAAAAGTTGCACGGTACAAGAGAGGCTAGCAATAATGGAAGGGTGAAAGGGTGCGTGTAATCCATGGACTCAACATTTATCAAGAGAACTCATGTACTTGTTGCAAAAATTTAGAAGTCATCAAAAACCAAAGCACTACGTGCATGCTCCTAGGGGAATAGATTGGTAGGAATAGACCATCGCTCCTCCCCGACCGCCACACATAAGGAAGACACTCAATAAATAAAATTGTGCTCCAACTTCCTCACAAAGCGGTTCACCATACGTGCATGCTACGGGAATCACAACCCTTCACACAAGTATTTTTCATAATCACCTCAACTATCATGACTCTAATATCACTACCTCCATATCTCAAAACAATTATCAAGCATCATATTGATCATATCATCCAATTCTTTTCTATGATACTTTTTATTATACCCAACTTGGATGCTCATCATTCTAGGACCAACTTTATGATCATAGCAAATACCATGCTGTTCTAAAAGACTCTCAAAATAATATAAGTGAAGCATGAATGACTAGCAATTTCTTCAAAATTAAGACACCACCGTGCTCTAAAAGATATAAGTGAAGCACTAGAGCAAAAACTATCAAGCTCAAAAGATATAAGTGAAGCACATAGAGTATTCTAGCAAATTCTAATCAAATAGGCTTCTCCCTAAAGGTGTGTACAACAAGTATGATTGTGGTAAACTAAAATGCAAAGACTAATATAATACACGATGCTCCAAGCAAAACACATATCATGTAGCAAATAAAAATATAGCTCCAAGTAAAGTTACCAATGAATGAAGACGAAAGAGGGGATGCCTTCCCGGGGCATCCCCAAGCTTAGGCTTTTGGCTATTCTTGAATATCTTTGGGTGCCATGGGCATCCCCAAGCTTAGGCTCTTGCCACTCCTTATTCCATAGTCCATAAAAGCTTTACCCAAAACTTGAAAACTTCACAACACAAAACTCAATAGGAAATCATATAAGCTCCGTTAGTGAAAGAAAACAAAACCACCACATAAGGTACTGCAATGAACTAATTATTTATTTATTTTCGTGTTAAACCTACTGTATTCCAACTTCCTTATGGTTTATAAACTAATTTACTAGCCATAGATGCATTGAAATAAGAAAACAACACACGAAAAACAGAATCTGTAAAAAACAGAACAGTCTATAGAAATCTGTAACTAACACAAACTTCTGGAACTCTAAAAATCCTACCAAAATAGGAAGTCCTGGAAAATTCGTTTATTGAACATCAAAAAAAATAATCAACATAAAATCATGTTCCTGTGATTTAACAAAATTATATTCATGCGCACAAAGTTTCTGTTTTTCAGCAGAATCAAATCAACTATCATCGTAGGTTATCCTATAGGTTCTACTTGGCACAAACACTAATTAAAAGATAAAAACACATCTAAACATAAGGTAGATGCATGATTTTATTACTAAACAGGAGAAAAAAAAATAAAGAAAATTGGGTTGCCTCCCAACTAGCACTATCGTTTAACGCCCCTAGCTAGGCATAAAAGCAAGGATAGATCTAAGTAGTGCCATCTTTGGCACTAAATTCATAAGTAGCACGCATGATAGATTCATAGGTAATTTGACTTTCTTTCTTGGAAAGTGCTCCATGCCTTTCTTTAAGGGAAATTAGAATCTAATGTTCCCTTCCTTCATATCAATAATCGCACCAATCGTTCTAAGGAAAGGTCTACCAAGAATAATAGGGCAAGAAAGATTGCAATCTATATCAAGAAAGATAAAATCTACGGGCACCAAATTTCTATTTGCAACAATAAGAACATCATTGATCCTTCCCATAGGCTTTTTAATGGAGGAATACGCAAGGTGCAAATTTAAAGAGCAATCATCAAGATCATGGAAACCTAGAATATCACATAAAGTTTTCGGAATCGTGGAAACACTAGCACCCAAATCACATAAAAGCAAAACACTCATAATCTTTAATTCTAATCTTTATAGTAGGTTCCCACTCATCATTAAATTTTCTAGGTACAGAAACTTCCAAATTAAGTTTTTCATCATAAGATTGCATCAAGGCATCAACAATATGTTTGGTAAAAGCTTTGTTTTGACTATAAGCATAAGGAGAATTAACAACGGATTGCAACAGGGAAATACACCCTTTTAAAGAACAATTATCATAATCAAATTCCTTGAAATCCAAGATGGAAGGTTCAATATTATTAGAAGTAGAGGATTCTCCAATCTCACTTTTACCAAATTTAGCATTAAGATCTAAAGACTCCGAATTCTTGGGATGCCTTCTAGGCAAGGTTGATTCATCATCACTCCCATAATCATCAAAATTCATATTGCAAAACATAGATCTAATCGGAGACGCATCAATAACTTTAACATCCTCATCATTATTTTCATGTAATTTTTCTGGTTTAGCGGCCATCTTATTGACTAAGGTGGCTTGCTTGTCAGAAATTTTGGATATAGCATTTTCAAGCCGAGTAATTTGAGCGTTAACACCATAAAATTCTTTATTCATATCATCAAGCTCTTTGTTCATAAACCCCCCAAAAAAATTGTTCCTTAAGTACTTTTCTAAAGAAATTATTATGCTCAAATTGCAAATTCATAAAGCTTCTAATATTTGGTTCAATCTCATCCATCCTTCTGAGAAGGTGGTCAGGACCCTTAGGCGAAGCCATAAGGACAAACAAGCAAACAAGCACACAAAGGAAGGAAAGCGAAAAGAGAGTAGGAGATTGGGAAAGGGAGGGCAAATAAAACGGCAAGGTTGAAGTGGGGGAGAGGAAAACGAGAGGCAAATGGCAAATAATGTAAATGCGAGGGAGATGGGTACTTGGTATGTCTTGACTTGAGCGAAGACCTCCCCGGCAACGGCGCCAGAAATCCTTCTTGCTATGTCTTGAGCTTGCGTTGGTTTTCCCCGAAGAGGAGAGGGTGATGCAGTAAAGTGTAGCGTAAGTATTTCCCTCAGTTTTGAGAACCAAGGTATCAATCCAGTAGGAGGCTCCTCAAAAGTCCCACGCACCTACAGAAACAAACTGAGAACACGCAACCAACACAATAAAGGGGTTGTCAATCCCTTCACGACCACTTGCGAAAGTGAGATCTAATAAAGATAGTATGATAAGATAAACATATTTTTGGTATTTTATAATATGGATGCAAAAAGTAAAGATGCAAATAAAACTAGATTGAAAGCAAATATGATAAGAGATAGACCCAGGGGACATAGGTTTCACTAGAGGCTTCTCTCAAGATAGCATAAGTATTACGGTGGGTGAACAAATTACTGTCGAGCAATTGATAGAAAAGCGCATAGTTATGAGATTATCTAGGCATGATCATGTATATAGGCATCACGTCCATAACAAGTAGACCGACTCCTGCCTGCATCTACTACTATTACTCCACACATCGACCGACTCCTGCCTACATCTAGAGTATTAAGTTCATAAGAACAGAGTAACGCATTAAGCAAGATGACTTGATGTAGAGGGATAAACTCATGCAATATGATATAAACCCCATCTTGTTATCCTCGATGGCAACAATACAATACGTGCCTTGCAACCCTTTCTGTCACTGGGTAAGGACACCCTAAGATTGAACCCAAAGCTAAGCACTTCTCCCATGGCAAGAAAGACCAATGTAGTAGGCCAAACCAAATTGATAATTCGAAGAGACTTGCAAAGATAACTCAATCATACATAAAAGAATTCAGAGAAGATTCAAATATTATTCATAGATAAACTTGATCATAAACCCACAATTCATCGGATCTCGACAAACACACCGCAAAAAGAGTTTACATCGAATAGATCTCCACAAGAGAGGGGGAGAATATTGTATTGAGATCCAAAAAGAGCGAAGAATCCATCTAGCTAATAACTATGGACCCGTAGGTCTGTGGTAAACTACTCACAACTCATCGGAGGGGCAAGGATGTTGATGTAGAGGCCCTCCGTGGTTGATTCCCCCTCCGGCAGAGTGCCGGCGAAGGCTCCAAGATGAGATCTCGCGGATACAGAAGGTTACGGCGGTGGAAATTGTGATTCGTGGTGCTCCTAGATGTTTTCGGGGTACGTAGGTATATATAGGAGGAAGAAGTACATCGGTGGCCGCCCGAGGGGCCCACGAGACATGGGGCCCGCCCTACGGGGGGGCGCGGCCCCCTATCTCGTGGGGCCCTCGGAAGCTTCCTGACTTGCACTCCAAGCTCTCCGGATCACGTTCGTTCCAAAAATCACGCTCCCGAAGGTTTCATTCCGTTTGGACTCCGTTTGATATTCCTTTTCTTCGAAATACTGAAATAGGCAAAAAAAACAGCCATATGGGCTGGGCCTCCGGTTAGTAGGTTAGTCCCAAAAAATGATATAAATGTGAAAAATAAATCCCATAGACATCCAAAAGAGGTAATATAATAGCAAGGAACAATCAAAAATTATAGATACGTTGGAGACGTATCAGTGTCGACGTGGTGCTGATGGGGATGCGGAGGCTCTGCATCGTAGCGCGCTGCGGATCGGACGGCACGGTCCATTCCACGGCGGCCCTGGCTTCCGCGGCCTTCCTCATCTTGCTCGACGAGGAGGAGGCGCCGTTGCCGGTGATGAAAACCTCCACATGGACGTCCATCGCTCCGGTGGCAATGCCACCGCCAAGAGAAATCGGACAGTTGGAGTAGCTGAGCACCTCGCTGGGGTACTCGTCGGACGCGAACGCATCAAAGATGCGCAGCACGGCGAAGGAGGCGGCAAGCGCGCCGACGACGTCATCCGCCAGCGTGATGGACTCGTCGGTGTAGGAGAAGGGGCCCGTCTGAAGCATGCTCCCGGCCATCTCCTCGAGCTGCCCCACGGTGGGTGCCAACTGTCGTGGTGGGCGCACGGCAGATGCCAAGGGATGGCTGAAGAGAGGAGGAGCCTCGAGGGTGCTGGTGGGCTCCAGAGGCGAGGTTGGCATGAGCGGGCGTGGGACACCGGACATACCCTATGTCGGTGTCAAAACCGGTGGATCTCGGGTAGGGGGTCCCGAACTGTGCGTCTAGGCAGATGGTAACAGGAGACAAGGGACACGATGTTTTTACCCAGGTTCGGGCCCTCTCGATGGAGGTAAAACCCTACTCCTGCTTGATTGATATTGATGATATGGGTAGTATAAGAGTAGATCTACCTCGAGATCAGAGAGGCTAAACCCTAGAAGCTAGCCTATGGTATGATTGTTGTTCTTCCTACGGACTAAAACCCTCTGGTTTATATAGGCACCGAAGAGGGTTAGGGTTACACAGAGTCAGTTACAATGGTAGGAGATCTACATATCCGTATCGCCAAGCTTGCCTTCCACGCCAAGGAAAGTCCCATCCGGACACGGGACGAAGTCTTCAATCTTGTATCTTCATAGTCCAGAGTCCGCCAAAGGTGATAGTTCGCTATCCGGACACCCCTAATCCGGACTCCTCAAGAGTCCTTAACCAGGCTTCAATGGCGATGAGTCCGGCGCGTAGATTGTCTTCGGCATTGCAAGGCGGGTTCTTCTCCAAATCTTGTATACCTGTTGAATAGCGTCCGGCTCCTTGTAAATATTGCGCTCCTCGGCTTCCACGCCCAATAATGGCCATCTTCCACGTGTTGAACGAATGCGAAAAGCTAGGGTATTTTTACATTTATCCCCCTAGCTGTGCAAATGAGCTGCCTATAAAAGAGACGAGGATCTAGATCCGAATCACACCATCCTCCCTTCACGAGCATTCATCAGAGCGCATCTGATAGAAATCCATTCCATCATGGAAAGTCGACGCGGCTCCTCCTCTCGCCCTCCCAGCCCTCAGCCTGGAGATTGGGAGAGATGCTCCGTCCCGCACAGCGAGCTAGTGGCGCTCCAAACCAAGGGATTTCTTCCCCCAGCCTTAATGGTTCCGGTTCGAGCCGGACTCGCCACCTATAAGGGCGGAAAGCAAGCGGAGAGCATCCCCAGCCCCTCCAAAGGAGAGCGGGTATGCCTTGTCTCTTATTTGATAAGAGGGCTCGGATTTCCAATTCATCCGTTTCTCCGGGGGCTCTTGGAGTTCTACGGCCTCCAGTTGCACAACCTTATGCCTGCCTCCATTTTGCATATTGCGGGCTTCGTGGCCCTTTGCGAGCTATTTTTGGGCATCGAGGCTCATTTTGCACTGTGGAAGAAGCTGTTCTGCCTTGTGCCCCGTTCTCAAGAGGGGTCAATATATCAAGTGGGCGGAGCCGAACTATGGCACATCGCCGGGACCGGATATCTATCCGGAACCCCGAAGAAGGCATCTGAAGACTGGCCTTCGGAATGGTTTTACATGGAAGATGTCCCCCTGCCGGACTCTGTTCGGGTCGGCCTCCCTGAGTTCAATAATGCCCCTTTGAAGAAACGCCTAAGCTGGCGTCCACGGAGCCCTTAGAAGGAAAATGACAGGGACGTCCTTTACCTGATGAGCCAGATTAAGCTGTTAGCTCATTCCGGACTGACCATGCTCGGGGTCATGGCCACATGCATTATGCGGGGGGTGTAGCCGCTCCAGTATAGAGGCCATCCCATGTGGGATTTCAACGGGGAGGATGATGCCACCCGCTGCGGCCGTAAGGGGCCGGGATCGGTGGATGCTCCTCCGACAGAGGATGCCAACAGGTTATCTGCCACCAATTCCGAGGTGGAGAGTGCCATGAATCACAGGCGTCGCCGAACAGTTCTTCGTGACGCATTCTCCCAGAGGCATTGGATGCCTTCAATTCGGGAGATGCGCACCTCTGTGCCGCTCAAAATGGTCTAGCCAGAGCCACGGAGCAGTATGTAAAAGACATACAGGTGAGAAAATTTGACAATTATATATGCCAATAGCCCCTGAGACTTGAAATAGTTAGAATAACTGATTTAAGGATCATTTATTGTGCAGGATCTTACAGAAAAGAATACCCAACTGTCCCAGGAGCTGGAGGAGTGCAAAGCCCAACTTGAGGCCTCACCAGCCACAGCGGGGGAAGCCAAAGAGACCAACTCTAGTAATATATGCTTCCAAAGATAAGTAATTTGTGAAGTGCGGCGTGTGTATAAGTCTGACAATAATATTGCAGATGGCGCCGGGATAGATCCGGACAAGCAACAGCTCATGCGCCGGTTAAAGGCCGGCGAGAATGTGCTTACAAGGGTGAGGCAGGAGAAAAATAATCTCCAAGATGCCAACACCCAGCTGGGTGAGGAACTAAAGGATGTTCGTGCTCAGCTATCGACGACCGTTAAGGAGAATCGGCGGCTTCGACGCGGCATTTTTAGTAAGTGCTTGAACGAACTTTGAAAAAGAGTTCGGCGAGGAAGTCGACTAATAGAGTTATGTCTGTAGGTATGCTCACAAGCCGTCCTGCAGAGGAAATGCCCGGTTCTACGGGTGTCCTTCTTCTCGAGCTCTTGCAACTGCACGAACGAGTTCGGAAGGTGATGAAAGGCATCGCCCAGGCCTTGTGGCCATCTGTCTCCCTTCCCAAAGGCCTTGGAGAGCTTGCAGAGAGGCTTCAGGGAGCGTGGCAGCGCTTCCGCTTATGGAAGATATCGGCCTGCTATCAAGGCGCCAGGGAGGCCTGGGCCATGGTGAATACGCGGTACAATGAAGGCTGACCCAAACCACATGGCCAAGGTTGAACCTGCGGGGCCTGATGGGAAGGAGATCCCTGTGAGCTTAGTTTACGGCCAAGTAGAATTGGCCGCAAAGTATTCCCAACAGGACTGTAAACTAGACAGCCTGCTGGATGGCATTGAAGAGGAATATGCCCCGTCAAGTTGACTATGTAATTTAAGATGACATGTAAAATGCCTTCTAGCCGGATTGTAGATTGTTTGTCATAGCGGACCTTTTCGCTTCAACCTCGGGACCAAATTGTCTGGAGTGTGTCCGAATACCCTCGCAGTTACATAAGAACCGGGGCATGCGTGGAGACCAGGCGTAGGGGTCATTAGTGCTTTATCAGACAAGTGCCCAACTAGTTATGTTATATTACATGGTTAGTAAGAAACATCTTCCATGGAGAATAGTTCCGTTAGGGTTCTTTTTTCGGGGCATGCCCTAAAGTTCATGTCCGGACTGCGAAAAAGCAAAAACATCCGGGGCAGATAAATAAATAGATAATAAATCGCCTTTTAGTTCACCGATCGAATATCCCTTAACAACGCTTAGCTTTCGGCTTCACCCTACCGAGGTACACATCCGGTGACCCGCAAGAATAATCGCAGAGGTGCTCCTTTACCGCCTAGCCGAACAATCGGGAACGAGGGGTAAGCACAGGAGCCAGGTAACCCAGCTTGGCCAAAACTTAAGTCATATTGATGCATATAATGGTGAATAAAAGGTACTTGCGAGAGTGTGACACATGTGTTGGGCATGAAGCCCGTATAAATAAGCTTCTGTTAAAGAAGCCCCCAGGTATAATGAGCGCAGATAGCGCGTCAAGTGTGTGCGAACAATGCGCAAACAAGCTTTCAAAGGCTGTAATAGGAAAGGGGGAGAAGGAGAGAAACATAAGACATCTAATATGTAAAATATAGACGGAGGAAGGAGACGAACTCGGAATCCGGTGCTAGGCATAGAATCTTCGGAGACGGGCTGCGTTCCATGGGTTCGGCTCAAGTCGGTTATCCGATGCATCCCGCAGATGGTACGCTGCACCGGTCAGTACTTGGTCGATGATAAAGGGACCTTCCCATTTGGGCTTGAATTTGTCCTTTTTCTTGTCCGGCAAGCGTAGAACTAACTCACCAACATTGTAAGTTTTGGCCCGTACTTCTCTACTTTGATATCTTCGAGCTTGCTGTTGATAGAATGCGGAACGGGCTTTTGCCACGTCACACTCCTCCTCCAATGCGTCCAAACTATCCTGCTGATCGAACTCGGCTTCTCTTTCTTCGTACATGCGCACACGAGGTGAGTCATGAATTATGTCATAGGGCAGAACTGCCTCTGCGCCGTATACCATAAAGAATGGTGTAAATCCGGTGGTGTGATTCGGAGTGGTCCGCAGCCCCCAGAGTACGCAGTCGAGCTCCTCTACCCAGTGCGTGTTAGATTCCTTGAGGGACCGCACTAATCTGGGTTTCATGCCGCTCATGATTAGACCATTTACTCGCTTGACTTGACCGTTAGTTTGAGGGTGATAGACTGAAGCATAGTCGAGCTTGATGCCCATGTTTTTGCACCAGAGTTTAACCTCGTCGGCCGTAAAGTTCGTGCCGTTATCAGTGATGATGCTATGGGGGAGGCCGTAACGGTGTACGACCCCTGAATATGAAGTCTATCACTGGTCCGGATTCGGCCGTCTTAACAGGTTTGGCCTCTATCCATTTGGTGAATTTATCCACCATCACCAGTAGGTATTTTTGCTTGTGGGTTCCTCCTTTAAGGGGTCCAACCATGTCAAGCCCAGAGACCGCGAAGGGCCAGGTTATGGGTATAGTTTTGAGGGCGGTGGGTGGCATGTGGCTTTGATTAGCAAAGAGCTGGCAACCGACGCATCGTTGGACTAAGTCCTGAGCATCTGCCCGGGCCGTCGGCCAATAAAATCCTGTACGGAAGGCCTTTCCTACAAGGGCCCTGGCTGCGGCGTGGTGCCCGCCGAGTCCGGCATGAATTTCAGCCAGAAGATTCCGCCCTTCCTCTTCGGAGATACACCTTTGAAGGACTCCGGTTGTGCTTTTCTTGCAAAGCTCTCCCTCATGGACCTTATAGGCTTTAGATCGCCGCACTATGCAGTGGGCCTCGTTTTGGCCCTTGGGAAGTTCCTGCCTGGTTAGGTAGGCTAGGAATGGTTTCGTCCACGGGGCAATGACTGCCATTATTACGTGGGCTGAGGATGTTACTTCGTTGGCCGAACCGCCAATTGTGTCAGAATGTTCGGTGTCGGGCAGTGCGGTTGGGTCCGGATTATTATTTCTGGATTCCCCCTCCCATAGTATAGATGGCTTGAACAGCCTGTCTAGGAAGATGTTGGGAGGGATGGCATCGCGCTTTGCGCCAATGCGTGCCAATACGTCTGCTGCCTAGTTGTTATCCCGGGCTATATGGTGAAATTCGAGCCCCTCAAACCGAGCTGACATTTTTAGGACGGTGTTGCGATAAGCCTGCCATTTTTGGATCCTTGGCATCGAAGTCTCCATTTATTTGGGATATCACGAGGTTCGAATCCCCGCGCACCTCTAGGCGTTGAATGCCCATGGATACTGCCATCCGGAGGCCATGTAGAAGGGCCTCATATTCCGCTGCGTTATTGGAGTCCGTATACATTATCTGGAGTACGTACTGAACCGTATCTCCGGTTGGGGACGTCAGAACGACGCCAGCCCCTAGACTAGCCAACATTTTGGAGCCGTCGAAGTGCATGATCCAGTTGGAATATGCGTGGTACTTTTTAGGAGTTCGCTTCATCCATTCGCGATTTAAGTCGGCCAAAACTTGCGACTTAATAGCTCACCGTGGCTTATAGGTTATGTCAAACGGGAGGAGCTCAATGTCCCATTTCGCAATCCGGCCCGTCGCGTCGCGGTTGTTTATAATGTCATTAAGAGGTACTTCGGAGGCTAATATTATCGAACAGTCTTGAAAGTAGTGTCGCAGCATCCAGGATGCCATGAAGACCGCGTACGCTATCTTCTGATAATGTGGGTACCGTGACTTGCATGGAGTTAGGACCGTGGACACGTAGTAAACTGGTTTTTGAAGGGGGAACTTGTGTTCGTCCCTTTCTCGTTCGACAACGAGCACCACGCCCACCACTTGATGAGTTGCCACGAAATATAATAGCATTGGTTCGCCTATGTTGGGCGCGGCCAGGACCGGGTTTGTTGCCAATATGGCTTTTATTTCTTCAAGTCGGCGTCATATGCATCCGGCCCACTCAAGTGTTGGTGCGTCGGAGGAGGCGATAAAGGGGTAATGCCTTTTCTCCTAAATGGGAGATAAAGCGGCTTAAAGCCGCCACGCATCCCGTCAATTTTTGTATTTTTTTGAGGTCCTTTGGGATATCCAATTGTGACAGAGCTCGGATCTTGGCTGGGTTTTCTTCAATTCCTCTACCGGAGACAATGAAGCCCAAGAGCTTTCCAGTTGGTACGCCGAAAACACATTTTTCCGGGTTAAGCATAATCTCATATGTTCGGAGATTATCGAAGTGAGCTTCAAATCGTCTACTAGAGTTTCGACATGCTTGGTTTTGACGACCACATCGTCTACGTATGCCTCCACTGTTTTGCCGATCTGGTTTGCCAGACATGTCTGAATCATGCGCTGATATGTTGCGCCGGCGTTTTTGAGCCCAAAGGGCATTGTGTTGAAGCAGAATGGGCCGTATGGGGTGATGAATGCCATTGCGGCCTGGTCGTGCTCTGCCATCTTAATTTGGTGGTAGCAGGAGTATGCGTCGAGGAAACACAATGAATCGTGTCCTGCGGTAGCGTCGATAATTTGATCGATGTGGGGGAGGGGGAAGGGATCCTTTGGGCAAGCCTTGTTGAGGTCCTTACAATCGACGCATATGCGCCAGGATTTGTCCTTCTTTGGTATCATCACCAGGTTTGCTAGCCAGTCCGGATGTTTTATATCTCTGATGAATCCGGCCTCCAATAATTTGGCTAGCTCCTCTCCCATGGCCTATCTCTTGGGTTCGGAGAAACGCCGAAGATCCTGTTTGGCTGGCTTGAATCCTTTTAGGATGTTTAGGCTGTGCTCGGCCAGCCGGCGTGGGATTCCTGGCATGTCTGAAGGGTGCCAGGCAAAGATGTCCCAATTTTCGCGTAGGAATTCTCGTAGTGCGGCGTCTACATCAGGGTTTAATTGTGCCCCAATGGAGGCCGTTTTTGTAGGGTCCGTTGGATGGACTTGGAATTTGACTATTTCGTTCGCTGGTTTAAAGGAGGTGGACTTGGATCTCTTATCGAGTATAACATCGTCCCTATTCGCCGTGGAGCGCGGCGCAATGAGTTCCTCGGCCGCTAGGGCTTTGGATAGTGCCTCAAGGGCCAGTGCGGCTGTCTTGTTTTCGGCGTGGAGTGCTATGTCTGGGTCACTAGCAAGAGTGATGATTCCGTTGGGCCCGGGCATTTTGAGCTTCATGTACCCGTAATGGGGTATGGCTTGAAAAATTGTGAATGCCTCTCGCCCTAATAGAGTGTGATATCTGCTGCGGAACGGGGCCACTTGGAATGTGACCTCCTCGAACCTGTAATTATCCGGCGTGCCGAACACCACATCCAGTGTGATTTTTCCTGTACAACATGCTTCCCGACTGGGGATTATTCCTCTAAAGGTTGTGCTACTTTGCTCAATGCGGCTCCAGTCTATTTCTATTTTTCTGAGGGTTTCCTCGTAAATGAGGTTCAATCCGCTGCCACCATCCATGAGTACCTTGGTAAGGCGAAAGCCATCCACTATTGGACTGAGGACCAATGCGGCTGGTGCTCGGGTTGTTCGGAATTTAGGTTCGTCACTAGCATTAAAGGTAATGGTCGTGTCACTCCATGGGTTTATTGTTGCTACTTGGTAGACTTCGACAAGGCTGCAGAGTGTTCGTTTCCGCATATTATTTGATGCGAAAGTCTTGAAGACTGTTAATACCGTACTAGTATCCTTGGGCTGGTGCTTTGGAGTTAGAAGCTCTTCACCACTTTTGGCCACCTGCCGTAGTATCCAACATGCTCTAAGGCTATGAGTTGGAGTGGCGCCCTCTGTACTATGAATTTTGCAGGGTCCATTGAGCCGTCCTTCCAATACGGTTCCATGCCCTATAGAGGGTTTTTGCTTTTTTGTATTTAACCCAGGTGCCCGGCGGTGATGCACCCTTTAATTTTGGATTGGGATTGTATTCAGGGTCGGATTGTCCCAAAAATTGATTTCAGTTTTCCAGGCACTTTCCATCGCACATTACTTTCATACTATGGACGCCAAGTCAGCGAAGCGTGTGATTTCACGACGACTTACGGCGTTGAGGATTCCCTTGTTCGTGCAATTATTGCAGAAGAATGAAATTGCGTCCTCCTCATGGCAATCCTTTATCCTGTTTATGACCAGGAGGAATCTGGCCCAGTAATGGTGTACTGTTTCTGCGGGCTCTTGTCGGATTTGAGATAGATCGCTCTTGTGTTTGGGTGGGCAGGTGGAATTAAATTCAGAACCCCGTCCAATCTAAAACTCAGGGGCCAAGAAGTTTCCGAACTTGGAAGCTTGGGTTCTTGGATGTTGTCCAATGAATCTAGCCCGCTGCCTAACTTTAGGTTCAAGGCTTGAGTGACGTCCTCCCCTCCGCGGGAATCCGGCATGGAGGGATCGGGAATCCGGACATAGCTAGTCCTTAAGATAGAAGAAGGGTCACCGCATTGTTCTTCTAGCACAGCAACGTGGTGGGTAACCTGGCGAGAGCTAATCTCTCTCAGATCGGGTTTAAGCCCAATCTGATCGTAGTTTGTAGCGACTCCCAGGGCGGCGATGCGATCCAAGAGCTTGTTTAAGGAAGAGAGCTCCATCGAATCTAACTGCTCGGTGAGTTCCGAGTTAACGTGAAGATTGCTTTCAATGACCCGAGAAGTCATCGTCGGCGCTGCGGCCGAACAGGCGGTCATAAGGAAACCGCCTATCCGGAGAGTTTGGCCGATAGCCAAAGCTCCTTTAGCCACAGTGTCGTCTTTAAAGACGGGACAGGGAATCCTTCCTGATGGCGACGGCACAGAGGAACTCTCAATGAAAGCACCAATGTCGGTGTCAAAATCGGCGGATCTCGGGTAGAGGGTCCCGAACTGTGTGTCTAGGCGGATGGTAACAGGAGACAAGGGACACAATGTTTTTACCCAAGTTCGGGCCCTCTCGATGGAGTTAAAACCCTACTCCTGCATGATTGATATTGATGATACAGGTAGTACAAGAGTAGATCTACCACGAGATCAGAGAGGCTAAACCCTAGAAGCTAGCCTATGGTATGATTGTTGTTCTTCCTACGGACTAAAACCCTCCGGTTTATATAGGCACCGAAGAGGGTTAGGGTTACACAGAGTCGGTTACAATGGTAGGAGATATACATATCCGTATCGCCAAGCTTGCCTTCCACGCCAAGGAAAGTCCCATCCGGACACGGGACGAAGTCTTCAATCGTGTATCTTCATAGTCCAGGAGTCCGGCCAAAGGTGATAGTTCGGCTATCCGGAGACCCCCTAATCCGGGACTCCCTCACCTAGGTTCGGGATCTCCGGAGAGATAATACCCCTAGTCCTACCGAGTGTAGTTGGATGATCAATAGTACAATGTTGCTCCTGGAGCTGTATGAGGAGGGAGGGAGCTGGCCAAGGGTTGGGCTGTTCCTTCTCCCCGGTGGTGCGGTTTTGGTGGCTACTCCTATGCTTGCTCGTATCTATTTCTCGCAGGTTGCCTTGTGTATCTTACATTACATGCCTCTCGGTAGGCGTGGGTTCCTGGGGGGTTTTATAGATCAACCCACCCAAGGTTACAATGGTAATATGCCGAGTCGGTGGGTCCGTATCGTCGGTGTCCGGGATACCGGGCTGGGTCCCGCTTGAGGGCTTGTGGTTCGCCGGGTTCCCCTAGGAGCGGGCCCCGCGTGCCTAGGGGGACTGTGCGCCATCTTGTCGAACGTCAGAGCGTGGCCGAGTCGAGTCATGTAAAGTGCTCTCCGTCAGGCTGCCGCTTGCTGTCGTTAGCGGCGAGGGCGGGAGCACTGTCGCCACGCCAGCCTTGGTCAGCGGTTAGGTAAGGGGTACTGTTGCCACGCTCCGGCTGACCATAGGCATGGGTGGAAACACTGTTGTCTTGGTCATCGGTGGTTGAGGTCTTGTCCCATTGTACGGCTTGGATGGGACGCGAGCTTGAACCCACGGGTGGGGTCGGCTTGTTGGGTAAGCCTTGGTCGTGCCGGGTTCGGCTGCCTTGCGCCAGTTGCTGAGGCCGGGTCGGCGAGTCTGGCCGGGCTGCGGGCCTTGTCGGGTCAAGCGACCCGGCCAAGCGCGTGCCGGTTTTGAGGGGCGATGCGGGCCCCACTATTTTTGAAGAGGATCCAGGTATCGTTGCCTGCCCGGGGTTCATGCCCCCGACACACACCCTGCACCCGGTGCCCGTGTGCCCGCACACCGGACCCGCTATGGCCTTTGGCCCATTTATAGATGGGGGCACACGCCCCTGAGAACAATAGTTAAAAAACAATAATTATATTAATTAATCTAATTAATCATGTTAATTAACCTCTTAACTACCTAATTAGTCTAGCTAATACTGTTAGTTAACTAGGCATACAATGACAGGGGGCCCCACCCCCTGTTGACTAGTCCAAGTTTGACTAGTCAACTGGGTCCCCTTGGTCCCACATGTCAGCCAGTGTACATTTTTGTGTACACTGTGCTGGGTACATCTAGCAATTTGACATTTAATTTTTGAATTAAAATAAATTAGAAAATGAATGAAAACTTTAAAAATTAATATCAAATAATTCGTAACTCGGATGAAAATACTTAGTACATGAAAGTAGCTCAAAACTATGAGGCGAATCAGAATACGTAGTTCCTTCGTCCGCCACACGTCCCTAGCATAGCAAACACACAACAATCCACCTTCGGTTCGTCTGTCCGAAAACGTCAAACACCAGGAATACTTTCCCAGATGTTTTCCCCTTTCGCGAGTAGCACCTAGTATTGCATTAGCTCATCCTAGCACCGCTAAATGTCATGTCATGCATCTTAATGCATTGTATTCATTGTTTCTTAACCCTCTTCTCTCCGGTAGACTACGAGACTGACGCTGCTGCTGTCCCGATGGACTACGATGTTGACGACCCTTCTTTCTCTACCGAGCTTCCAGGCAAGCAAACCCCCCTTGATCAACCCGATATCGCCCACTCTCTTCTCTCTTATTCTTGCATTAGGTTTGCTATTGTTGTTGATTCTATAGCTCCTATTCTGTTGCATAGCCTGTCATTGTTTCTATAATTGTTGATACCTTTACCTGCTATCCTAAATGCTTAGTATAGGATACTAGTACTTTATCTGTGGCCCTACATTCTTGTCCGTCTGTCGTGCTATACTATCGGCATGTGATCACTTTGGGAGGTGATCAGGGGTGCATACTATATACATATTTTACATGATACCATGATGTGACTAAAGTTGGGTCGGCTCGTAGAGTACCATAAAGTGATTCCGATGTGTGGGGTGGGGCTGAAAGGACAGGTGGTTCCATCCAGGTAGTGGTGGGCCTGGGTTCCCGAGTGTTACTTTGTGGCGGAGCGACAGGGAAGACTGTGACCACCTAGGAGACAGGTGGGCCTGGTCTTGGTCGGCGTTCGCGGTTACTTCAAATAACACGCTTAACGATATTGGGTATTTGATCTGAGTTGGCCACTGGCATATACAGACTAACCACCACACGGGAATAGTTATGGGCACTCGACGTCAAAGTATCAACCGAAGCCTCCTAGACGTTAGTGGTTGAGCGACACACGCCAGATTGGACTGGAACGCCTGCTCTTGTATTAGGGGGGTTAGGTCTGCTTCCAGCCGCCCACGCAACATGCAGGAGTGCAAAGGGTGATGGGCCCAAGACCCATGCACGCTTAGGATTTAGACCGGCTTGCTGACCTCTCTGTTAGGCCTAGGTAGGGCTGCGACGTGTTGATCTTCCGAGGCCGGGCATGACCAAGGAAAGTGTGCCCGGCCAGAGTGATCGAGCGTGTTGGGTAATGTGGTGTACCCTTGCAGGGAAAATTGATCTATTCGACTAGCCGTGTCCATGGTAACACGACAACCCAGAGTTGTATTTTGACCAACTAGAACATGATACTTAATAAAAAAACACACCCTTTCAAGTGCTAGATAAAACCCAGTGATCACTCTCTCACAGGGCAACAAGGAGGAGATCGCCAGGTAGGATTATGCTATACAATGATATTTCGTGAACTTACCAGCTACTCTCTTCTATATCCTTTATGATGGAGGCTGCGAGAAGTGTATTCTTCGCTAGGACTAGCTTTCCCCCTCTTATTCTGGCTTTTTGCAGTTCACTCCACAGATACTACCCATTTCATTGATACCATTGCATATGTAGTGTAGATCCATGCTTGCGAGTACTTTGGATGAGTACACACGGTTGCTTTGCTCCCCCTTTTCCCCATTTTCCTTCCTACTCGGATGCTGCAACCAGATGTTGGAGCCCCGGAGCCAGGCACCGATGACCCGCAAGTATACGGGATAGTTGTAGCATCTTTCGATAAGTAAGAGTGTCGAACGCAACGAGGAGCTAAAGGTAGAACAAATACTCTCTCAAGTCCTATCTGCCACTGATACGACTCTACGCACGCTTGACGTTCGCCACCTAGAACACGTATGAAACTAGAAGTACTTTGTAGGTGCTGTTGGATAGATTTGCAAGAAAGTAAAGAACACGTAAATAAAAGCTAGGGGCTGTTTAGATAAAGAAGCAATAAAGTAAATATAGCGACTGTGGAAAAGTGGTGGTAGCAGTTGTGAAATTGTCCCTAAGCAATTGACTACGTTACTAGACTGATAATCACTATTGCAATTCTATTTGAGGGAGAGGCATAAGCTAACATACTTTCTCTTCTTGGATCATATGCACTTATGATTGGAAATCTAGCAAGCATCCGCAACTACTAAAGATAATTAAGGTAAAACCCAACCATAGCATTAAAGTATCAAGTCCCCTTTATCCCATACGCAAACAACCTACTTACTTGGGTCTGTGCTTCTGTTACTCACGCCACCCACCATAAGCAAATCATAAACATATTGCAAACCCTACAGCGGGAATCCCTCATGCTTGCATGACATGGAGGGCACAATAGGACAGCACCAATAATAAAACATGCAACTCAAACCAATCATAGCAATTCATCAATCACCGATAGGACAACGAAAATCTACTCAGACATCATAGGATGGCAACACATCATTGGATAATAATATGAAGCATAAAGCACCATGTTCAAGTAGAGAGTACAACGTGTTGTGGGGAAGTACACCGCTTGATATAGATGGGGGAAGGTGATGGAGATGTTGGTGAAGATGACGGCGGTGTTGGTGAAGATCGCGGTGATGATGATGGCCCCCGGCGGCGTTCCGGCGCCACCGAAAGCAATGGGGAGAGAGCCCCCCTTCTTATTCTTCCTTGACCTCCTCCCTGGATGGGAGAAGGGTTTTCCCCTCTGGTCCTTGGCTCCCATGGCTTGGGAGGGGCGAGAGCCCCTCCGAGATTGAATCTGTCTCTCTGTCTCTCTCTGTTTCCGCGTTCTCAGATTCTGCCCCTTCACCTTTTCTTTTATATCCGGAGATCCGTAACTCCTATCGGGGTGAATCTTTCTCCCAGATTTTTCTCATAAAATTGGCTTTCTTGCGGCAAAATAAGAGTGCCAACCGCCTTACGGATGGCCCAGGAGAGTATCTTCTCGAAAATACTTTCTCCCGGAGAGCGCCTCACTCCAGAGGGTCGCTTGCTACACCAAAAGATTCCGAAGATACTCTCCAAAGTTCTCTTGTGACTTTGTGCCCGTCGCTTTTGCAATCCCGTACCACTGATATATCCTATGGATAAATACAAACAATTGTCATTCTTACTTTCATTCCCAGCTGCTCGTTATTACAAGATGCATCGAATTATTCTCCGACTTTCTAAGAATCCCTTGTGACACTGCTTTACAGGTCTTCGCCGCATGAATAGCCCTACGAATAATTCCTCACGCTTATCGAGGATTCGCTCATCCTCAGTTGTTCATGTATTTCACAAAATTCTTCAGAATACTATTTGGTTTTCCGAAAATCCTCAGTAGCCATATGGTTAGTTCCATATTTCTAGTAATCTCCATTGACACCCTCTGTCACTATCATTTCGAGTTCCTTGATTCAATATGTTGCGGGATGCTCGCAATCCTCAATAAGATTTTAGAATTCATCCTTCAAGATCAGACATCATTTAAAACATGAACTGGTTCTCGACCAATTAAATTGATGTCGATTATACCCCTAAGTCTATTCAACTTATCCATTCTTACTCAGAGCGTTTGCTTCTGATCCCTTGATTTGTAAATCATAATTCCTTTGCATTTGAGCTTTGAATTAGTCGGTTATTTCTATACGCCGATGCCTTTGCATTCCTTCTTCCCCTGATTGAGTACCGATACTTGTTGGGGAACGTAGTAATTTCAAAAAAATTCCTATGCACACGCAAGATCATGGTGATGCATAGCAAGGAGAGGGGAGAGTGTCGTCCACGTACCCTCGTAGACCGTAAGCGGAAGCGTTATAAAAACACGGTTGATGTAGTCGTACGACTTCACGATCGACCGATCCTAGTACCGAACGTACGACACCTCCGTGATCTGCACGTGTTCAGCTCGGTGACGTCCTACGAACTCATGATCCAGTAGAGCTTCGAGGGAGAGTTCCGTCAGCACGACGGCATGATGACGGTGTTGATGAAGCTACCGACGCAGGGCTTCGCCTAAGCACCGCTACGATATGACCGAGGTGGAGTATGGTGGAGGGGGGCACCGCACACGGCTAAAGATCAATGATCAACCTGTGTGTCCATGGGGTTCCCCCCTTCCCCCGTATATAAAGGAGTGGAGGAGGGGAGGGGCCGGCCCTCTATATGGTGCGCCCTAGGGGAGTCCTACTCCCACCGGGAGTAGGATTCCCCCCTTTCCCTAGTAGGAGTAGGAGAGGAAGGGAAGGAGGAGTAGGAGAGAAGGAAAGGGGGGCCACCCCCAAAACCTTTCCAATTCGGCCTCCTGCCCAAGGCAGGCGCACCAGCCCCTTGTGGGTTGGTGTGCTTCCTTCTTATGGCCCATAAGGCCCATAACTTTTCCCGGGGGGTTCAGATAACCTCCCGGTACTACGGTATTTATCCGGTGACCCCCGGAACCCTTTTGGTTTCCAAATATAACATTTCAATATATGAATCTTTATGTCTCGACCATTTCGAGACTCCTCGTCATGTCCGTGATCTCATCCGGGACTCCGAACAAACTTCCCTATATCAAAACACATAAACTCATAATATTGATCGTCACCGAACGTTAAGCGTGCGGACCCTACGGGTTCGAGAACTATGTAGACATGACCAAGACACGTCTCCGGTCAATAACCAATAACGGAACCTGGATGCTCATATTGGTTCCTACATATTCTACAAAGATATTTTATCGGTAAAACCGCATAATGATACGTCCATTTTGCATCATGCTTTTATATCGATATTTATCGCATTATGGGCTGTTATTTCACGTTATGTCACAATACTTATGGCTATTCTCTCTTATTTTACAAGGTTTACATGAAGAGGGAGAATGCCGGCAGTTGGAATTCTGGGCTGGAAAAGGAGCAAATATTGGAGACCTATTCTGCGCAACTCCAAAAGTCCTGAAACTCCACGGAATATCTTAAAATAAATAAAGAAAAATCTTCGCCAAAGATGAAGGCCAGGGGGCCCACACCCAGCTCACGAGGGTGGGGGCTGCACCCCCTCCCCTGGGGCACGCCCCCTACCTCGTGGGCTTCCTGGTGGCTCTCTGATGCCCATCTTCTCCTATATGAAGTCTTTCGATGAGAAAAAAATTAAGAAGCAACCTTTCGGGACGAGACTCTGCCGCCACGAGGCGGAACCTTGGCGGAACTAATCTAGGGCTCCGGCAGAGCTATTCTGCCGGGGACACTTCCCTCCGGGAGGGGGAAATCATCACCATCATCATCACCAACGCTCCTCTCATCGGGAGAGGGCAATCTCTATCAACATCTTCACCAGCACCGTCTCATCTCAAAACCCTAGTTCATCTCTTGTATCCAATTCTTGTCTCCAAGTCCGGAATTGGTGCTAGTAGGTCGCTAGTAGTGCTGATTACTCCTTCTAGTTGATGCTAGTTGGTTTATTTGATGGAAGATCATATGTTCAGATCCTTTATGCATATTATTACCCCTCTGATTATGAACACGAATATGCTTTGTGAGTAGTTACGTTTGTTCCTGAGGACAAGGGAGAAGTCTTGCTATTAGTAGTCATGTGAATTTGGTATTCGTTCGATATTTTGATGAGATGTATGTTGTCTAGCCTCTAGTGGTGTTATGTGAACGTCGACTACATAACACTTCACCATTATTTGGGCCTAGAGGAAGGCATTGGGAAGTAATAAGTAGATGAAGGGTTGCTAGAGTGACTGAAGCTTAAACCCTAGTTTATGCGTTGCTTCGTAAGGGGCTGATTTGGATCCATATGTTTCATGCTATGGTTAGGTTTACCTTAATACTTTTGTTGTAGTTGCGGATGCTTGCAATAGAGGTTAATCATAAGTGGGATGCCTGTTCAAGTAAGAACAACACCCAAGCACCGGTCCACCCACATATCAAATTATCAAAGTACTGAACGTGAATCATATGAACGTGATGAAAACTAGCTTGATGATATTCCCATGTGTCCTCGGGAGCGCTTTTCCTATTATAAGAGTTTGTCTAGGCTTGTACTTTGCTACAAAAAGGATTGGGCCACCTTGCTGAACTTTATTTACTGTTGTTACTTGTTGCTCGTTACAATTAAACCTATCATAAAACTATCTGTTACCACTTATTTCCGTCCTTGCAGAGAATACCTTGCTTGAAACCGCTTATCATTTCCTTCTGCTCCTTGTTGGGTTTGACACTCTTACTTATGAAAGGACTACGATAGATCCCCTATACTTGTGGGTCATCAAGACTCTTTTCTGGCACCATTGCCGAGGAGTGTAGCGCCTTTGGTAGGTGGAATTTGGTAAGGAAAATTTATATAGTGTGCTGAAATTTACTGTCACTTGTTACTATGGAAAGTAATTCTCTGAGGGGCTTGTTCGGGGTATCTTCACCCCGTCCAGTAGAGCAAAGAGTTGCTCCTCAACCTACTGAACCTATTGAAAATGAAACTCCTTTTGAATTTCCTTCGGGTATGATGGAAAAACTGCTAGCTAATACTTTTACCGGAGATGGAACAAAGCATCCTGATGAACATCTACTCTATGTGGAAGAAGTTTGTGGACTATTTAAGCTTGCAGGTACACCCGATGATGTTGTTAAGAAGAAGGTCTTCCCTTTATCTTTGAAGGGAGACGCATTGACATGGTATAGGCTATGTGATGATACGAGATCATGGAACTCTAAAAGATTGAAATTGGAATCTCATCAAAAGTATTACCCTATGCATCTTGTTCACCGTGATCGCAATTATATATATAATTTTTGGCCTCGCGAAGGAGAAAGTGTCGCTCAAGCTTGGGGGAGGCTTAAATCAATGTTATATTCATGCCCCAATCATGAGCTCCCAAGAGAAATAATTATTCAAAGTTTTTATGCTCGGCTTTCTGATAACAATCGAACCATGCTCGATACTTCTTGTGCTGGCTCTTTTATGATGAAGACTATTGAATTTAAATGGAATTTATTGGATAGAATTAAACGCAACTATGAAGATTGGGACCTCGACGAAGGTAAGGAGTCAGGTATGACACCTAAGTTTGATTGTGTTAAATCTTTTATGGATACCGATATTTTCCATAAGTTTAGCACTAAATATGGACTTGACTCTGAGATAGTAGCTTCTTTCTGTGAATCTTTTGCTACTTATGTTGATCTCCCCAAGGAGAAGTGGTTTAAATATCATCCTCCCATAGAAGTAAAAGTAGTTGCACCTATTAAAGTTGAAGAAAAGACTGTCACTTATAATGATCCTATTGTTCCTACCTCTTATGTTGAGAAACCACCTTTCCCTGTTAGAATAAAGGATCATGCTAAAGCTTCAACTGTGGTTCGTAAAAGCAATATTAGAACTTATACACCTCCTGAGCAAGTCAAAGTAGAACCTAATATTGCTATTCTCAAAGATCTCTTGTCTGATAATATTGATGGGCATGTTATTCAATTCTGTGGTGAATCTGCTAGAATTGCTAAACCTAGCGTTAAAGATAAACATAGACCTATGGTAGGTGTTCCTGTTATTTCTGTTAAAATAGGAGATCATTGTTATCATGGCTTATGTGATATGGGTGCTAGTGCTAGTGTTATACCTTATGATTTATATAAAGAAATTAAGCATGAAATTGCACCTGCTGAGTTAGAAGATATTGATGTTACAGTTAAACTTGCCAATAGAGATACTATATCTGCAATGGGAATTGTTAGAGATGTTAAAGTCTTGTGTGGGAAAACTAAATACCCTGCTGATTTTCTTGTTCTTAGTTCCCCACAAGATAGCTTTTGTCCAATTATATTTGGTAGACCCTTCTTGAACACTTTTATGCTAAGATAGACTGCAAAAAGAATGTTGTTACTATTGGCTTGGATGATATGGTTCATGAGTTTAATTTCTCTAAATTTAGTAAACAACACCGTGAAGAAGAATTGCCTAGTAAGGATGATATTATCGGTCTTGCTTCTATTGCCGTACCTCCTAGTGATCCTTTAGAACACTATTTGCTAGACCATGAAAATGACATGTTCATGAATGAAAGAAGGCAAATAGATGAAGTATTCTTTAAACAGGAACCTATTCTGCAACACAATTTGCCTGTTGAAATCCTAGGGGATCCCCCTCCACCCAAGGGTGATCCCGTGTTTGAGCTTAAACCATTGCCTGATAATCTTAAATATGCTTATCTTGCTGAAAAGAAAATATATCCTTTTATTATTAGTGCTAACCTTTCAGATCATGAAGAAGAAAGACTATTGAAAACTCGAAGAAGCACCGTGCTGCTATTGGATATACTCTTGATGATATTATCAGCATTAGTCCCACTCTATGTCAACATAAAATAAATTTGGAAGCGGATGCCAAACCAGTTCGTGATCCTCAACGACGTTTGAATCCTAAAATGAAAGAAGTGGTAAGAAAAGAAATACTCAAGCTTCTGAAGGTAGGTATAATTTATCCCGTTGCTGATAGTCAGTGGGTAAGTCCTGTCCATTGTGTCCCTAAGAAGGAAGGTATTACTGTTGTCCCTAATGATAAAGATGAATTGATCCCGCAAAGAATTATTACAGGTTATAGGATGGTAATTGATTTCCGCAAATTAAATAAAGCTACTAAGAAAGATCATTACCCCTTACCTTTTATTGATCAAATGCTAGAAAGATTATGCAAACATACACATTATTGCTTTCTAGATGGTTATTTTGGTTTCTCTCAAATACCTGTGTCGGCTAAAGATCAATCAGAGACTTCTTTTACTTGCCCTTTTGGTACTTTTGCTTATAGACGTATGCCCTTTTGTTTATGTAATGCACCTGCTACCTTTCAAAGATGCATGATGGCTATATTCTCTGATTTTTGTGAAAAAATTTGTGAGGTTTTCATGAACGATTTTTCTGTCTATGGTTCCTATTTTGATGATTGCTTGAGCAATCTTGATCGAGTTTTGCAGAGATGTGAAGAAACTAATCTTGTCTTGAATTGGGAAAAGTGCCACTGTATGGTTAATGAAGGTATTGTCTTGGGGCACAAAGTTTCTGAAAGAGGTATTGAAGTTGATAAAGCCAAGGTTGATGCTATTGAGAAGATGCCATGTCCCAAGGACATCAAAGGTATAAGAAGTTTCCTTGGTCATGCCAGATTTTATAGGAGGTTCATTAAGGACTTCTCAAAAATTTCTCGGCCTCTGACTAATTTATTACAAAAAGATGTACCATTTGTCTTTGATGTTGATTGTGTAGAATCATTTGAAATACTTAAGAAAGAATTAGTCTCTGCACCTGTTGTTCAGCCAGCTGATTGGAATTTACCCTTTGAAATTATGTGTGATGCTAGTGATTATGTTGTAGGTGTTGTTCAAGGGCAAAGAGTTGATAAGAAATTAAATGTTATCCATTATGCAAGTAAGACTCTAGACAATGCTCAAAGAAATTATGCTACTACCGAAAAGGAACTTTTAGCAGTTGTATTTGCTTGTGATAAATTCAGACCCTATATTGTTGATTCTAAAGTAACTATTCACACTGATCATGCTGCTATTAAATATCTTATGGAAAAGAAAGATGCAAAACTTAGACTTATTAGATGGTTTCTCTTGCTGCAAGAATTTGATTTGCATATTGTTGATAGAAAAGGAGCTGAGAACCCCGTTGCAGACAACTTATCTAGGTTAGAGAATGTTTTTGATGACCCACTACCTATTGATGATAGCTTTCCTGATGAACAATTAAATGTCATAAGCACTTCTCGTAGCACTCCATGGTATGCTGATTATGCTAATTATATTGTTGCTAAATTTATACCACCTAGCTTCACATACCAACAAAAGAAAAAGTTTTTCTATGATTTGCGACATTACTTTTGGGATGATCCACATCTTAATAAAGAAGGAGTAGATGGTGTTATTAGACGTTGTGTGCCTGAGCATGAACAGGAACAAATCCTACGCAAGTGTCACTCCGAAGCTTATGGAGGACACCACGCTCGAGATAGAACTGCACATAAAGTATTGCAATCCTTTTTTTACTGGCCCACTCTCTTCAAGGATGCTCGTAAGTTTGTTTTGTCTTGCGATGAATGTCAAAGAATTGGTAATATTAGTAGACGTCAAGAAATGCCTATGAATTGTTCACTTGTTATTGAACCATTCGATGTTTGGGGCTTTGATTATATGGGACCTTTTCCTGCCTCTAATGGATATACACATATTTTGGTTGTTGTTTATTACGTTACTAAGTGGGTAGAAGCTATTCCAACTAGTAGTGCTGATCATAACACTTCTATTAAAATGCTGAAGGAAGTTATTTTTTCGAGGTTTGGAGTCCCTAGATACTTAATGACTAATCATGGTTCACATTTTATTCATGGTGCTTTCTGTAAAATGCTTGCTAAATATGACGTTAATCATAGAATTGCATCTCCTTATCACCCGCGGTCTAGTGGTCAAGTAGAATTGAGCAATAGAGAGATCAAATTAATTTTGCAAAAGACTGTTAATAGGTCTAGAAAGAATTGGTCCAAGAAACTTGATGATGCATTATGGGCCTATAGAACTGCATATAAGAATCCTATGGTTATGTCTCCGTATAAAATGGTTTATGGAAAAGCATGTCACTTACCTCTCGAACTAGAATATAAGGCATATTGGGTTATTAAAGAGCTCAACTATGATTTCAAACTTGCCGGTGAGAAGAGGCTATTTGATATTAGCTCACTTGATTAATGGAGAACCCAAGCTTATGAAAATGCTAAGTTGTTTAAAGAAAAAGTTAAAAGATGGCATGACAAAAGGATACAAAAGCGTGAGTTTAATGTAGGTGATTATGTATTGCTATACCACTCTCGTTTAAAATTTTTTGCAGGAAAACTTCTCTCTAAATGGGAAGGTCCCTACGTTATCAAGGAGGTCTATCGTTCCGGTGCCATAAAGATCAACAACTTCGAAGGCACAAATCTCAAGGTGGTAAACGGTCAAAGGATCAAACATTATATCTTAGGTAATCCCATAAATGTTGAAACCAATATTACTGAAACCGTAACCCCGGAGGAATACATAAGGGACACTTTCCAGACCGTTTCAGACTCAGAAAAGGAATAGGTATGTGGTATGGTAAGTAAACCGACTCCAAAACAATTTCTAAGGCAATATTTCTCCGTTTTGAAATATTTAAAAAAATAGAAAAATAAGTGGCTGTCTGGGAAGGACACGAGGCCTCCACGAGGGTGGTGGGCGCGCTCTACCCCCATGGGCGTGCCCCTACCTCGTGAGCACCCCGTGTGCCCTCCGGACTCCGTTTTCTTGCACGATACGTATTTTGGTCGGTAAAAATTCATTATATATACTCCCGAAGGTTTTGACCATCGTATCACGCAAATATCCTCTGTTTTCGTTTCGAGTTGTTCCTGTTGCAGATTTGGAACAAGATGCCATCCCAAGATTCATAGGAAGAGAGCTACATGGTTGATTATATTGCAAACCCAAAAGTATATGGGGATGTGGAACATTATGGCTGGAACACGGAGGAAGAAGAAGACTATGATCCAAAGAGGAAGGAGGAAACAAGCTCCGATGAAGAGGACGATCCACTACCTCAACCTGGTGATATGCATGTGGAGTTCAAGAAGTCAAGCCTCCCTAAGGTCCAATCTATCCCACCTCGTTTTTTGCAGGACAACAAGGCAGCACTATGCAAAAAGATAATGAAACTTGAGCTCGAGAATGAGGATCTGAGGGAGGAAAATTTTAGCCTCAGACGCAAGCTAGAGAAGAAAAATGCAACAACTCCATCATCAACAACTCCTACTTCACCACCCCCGAAGAAATAATCACATGGGTATGGGTACTCCCCTTGGCAACTGCCAAGCTTGGGGGAGGTGCCCCGGTATCGTATCACCATCACAACTCCTACCTTTACCGTTTTTCTTAGTTCGATCCTTTTAGTAGTATCTTGATCTAGTAGAATAAAGTTTATGGCATGATCTAGTTTTGAGTTTTGCTTTATGATCTCTCTATATAATCGAGTCCGTGAGTTATATAATGAAGTTTAGTGTTGAGTCAAGGGCTTGATTATTTTGCCATGATCTTGGGCGAATAAAAGAAAAGAAAGAGGAAAAAGAACAAAAAGAAACAAAGAGTTCATATTGATCTTATTGGGAGTAATGACTTCACACTACTAGGGAAAAGGCTATACACAGAATCTTAGCAGCAGCGCGGTTCAAAAAACAGCGCTAGTGCTATTTAGCAAAGAGCGAGCTACTAGAAACCGCTTCTGAGTACAAACTTAGCGAAGCGCTACTGCTTACCAAAAAGCGCTACTACTAATATTCCCATTGAAAGAATGCTAGGCTACGATAGCAAGAGCGATATTAGAAGGAACGCGCCATCGCTACATCACGCTTAGCAGCGCGCTTCCTAGAAGAGCGCTACTACTAACAAAAATAAAATAAGATGATAAACAAATAGAAATTTAAATGAAAATGAAAGAAATAGAAAAGGAGAAAGGGAAAAATAAAATGTAAAGCAAAATAAACGAAAAAGTGAAAAATCGAGGAAGGCATAGCAGCAGCGTTTGCTTGTAAGAGGCGCTATAGCTAACGTGAGCTGCAGTGCGTGCCCTAGACCCCGCTATAGAAACAGAATAGGAAATTAGCTATAGCAGCAGTAAGCGTTGGCGAAAGCGCTATAGCTAACTTAGCTATAGCGTTTTCTTAAACGCGCTACCGCTAAGTTTGACATAGCCAAAAACCGCTTCCCCCCGCCACCACTTCCCCAAATCCTCAAACCCCACCCTTGCCGCGCCGTCTCCCGATTCATCGCCCCACCTCGCCGCCGCCGACGACGCGCCACAGAGCCGTCGGCGCTGCCGACGACACCGAGCGCCTAACGCCACGGAGCGCTGCTGCCTCGCTAACGCCACCGAGCCGCTGCCGACGCCACCTTCCTCGCCGTCACCGAGACGCCCTGCCTCCTCGCCGCCACCGGAGACGCCTCTGCCTCCCGCCACCACACGCCTCCGCCGCCACCACCGAGCCATCATCAGAAGCCCCCACCCTCCTCTCTCTCTCATGCATAGGTTAGCTAGTTTTAATTAGGTTAATTATCTTTTAGGGCAAAAATTTAGTTAGGGCATTGACAGAGAAGTAGTTAGGTTAACTAGTTTAATTAGGTTAATTATCTAGGTTAGTGCAAAAACTTAGTTAGGGCTATGACAGAGAACTAGTCAGGTTAACTAGTTTAATTAGGTTAATTATCCATGTTAGTTAGTGCAGAAATTTATTTTAGGCTTTGACAGAGAACTAGCTGCGTTAACTAGTTTAATTAGGGTTAATTATCTAGGTAAACAAGATTAACCAACTAGGTTAAATAGGTAGGTTAATTAGGTTAGTTGGATTAAGAAGCTAGGTTAAGTAGATTGGCAAAGGTTTTGATTTTTCAAAAGACCACTATTTTTCAAGGAAAAGAATTTAGGCAAATTTTATTTTTCATTGAAGTGGTCATGTCATATCTTTTCATTGAAGTTGTTCTATTGTGCCCAAGTGGTGGCTTTGTTGTTTCTGTGAATGATGTTGAGTGGTTTATGTTTTGCGGAATGTTGATTCATTTCTGTTCCAGCAAATTTCAGGTTCTCGATTTGTCCACTTTTTAGCAAAGGTCATGCGAAATTTCCGTGAATTTCGGCATGACTTGTGCTACAAACTAGGACATATCGAAAGTGCCCGGATTTGCCGCACCAAGAAGGAGTCAACATTCTGCAAAACAATAGTCCTTTTTTATGTCATTATTCATTTTATTAGGTCTAGAATTAATTGACTAGATTTAATCATAGGAAACATGGCTAGCAACGATGAAGGACAGGGTTCTGGTGATTGCGACAACGTCTACCGGGCGGCAGACGAATTTTTTAGCTTTACCGACGATCAACAGATGTTGTTGCTGGGCCCGGCATCAGGGACTGAGACCGACACGCAGACCGGCATCGAGACCGGCGCTGAGACCGGTGCTGCCTCGGGGAGCGGATCCGGTGTAGCACCGAAAGCGAAGAGGCAACGGGTTCCTAACAAACTCAGGACTACTAGACTGGTGGTCACGGAGGTGGACAACGGCAATTTTGAGCCAAAGGCGCCGAGGAAGAGCGTGCTACGGCAATCAAATAGGCTGCATCATACGGACAACCGCCACCATCAACGATGAGAATCTAAAGAAGATAGAAAATATGAGGAGCTCCTCCTAAAGAAGTTTCACCAGATATTCTTGTTCCCGGCCGGAATGAGAAGGATTATGAAGATCCGCATAATGACCCGCAATGAAGAAGATAAACAAACACGCCATGACCAAGTTTAGCAAGCGTTGGCGCTGGAAAAATCGAGTGAAAGCAAAGATCAACGACGGAACCCTACTCCGAGATTGTAAAGGAAAGTCCGACAATCACGGAAGAGCAGTTTCAAATATTCAAGGAGGCTTATGAGGGCGAAGCTGCCAAAGAAAAGTCTAAGTACATGAAGGGGCTTCAAAGAGGAACATTGGGACCCACCACCTCGGAAGCCGTGGTTATGGCGGAAAGAGGTCCAAATGGGCCAAGGAGGACGCTTGAAGCCGCGAGTCCGGGCATCCTGCACTTTGGCGAATTTCACCGCCCCGCAGGCGCGGACGCCCCGAGGGCCCGCCACCGCTGGGACCCATCAAGAAGGTTTATGAGACAACACCGGTCAAGACGGAGTTCATGAGACTACTTGGTAATTTTAGTTTCGATCAATTCGACCGCACACGTTAGTCATATTTGTAAACGATCCTTGTGCCTTTTGCGAGAGAGCAACGCCGGATTGCGGTCAAAGCGACTTCGCCGTCTCGAGGCATTGGCGAGGCCAAGTGGGACACTCCATTCAACCGGCGTTGAACATATTGAAACGACAACCGGTGGATACTCGACCGTCAGATGGACGCGCACGGTGTCGGAGACGGCGCCACGTGGAAGAAGTACTACCGTGAGACCACGGAGGAGAGAAAGGAAAGACGGAGGTTAATCAAGAAATCATCGACAAGAAGGTTGAGATTGCGGTTGAGAAGAAATCATCTCGATAACATCGAATAGCGATAGCTGCCGCAAAACAAAGCGGTTGCAGATTTATCTACTTCCTTGGTGACGGGCGTTCACATTTGGACAAGGAAAATCCAAAAAATGCAGAGGACTTTCCCTTGCGACTTCTTGGCAGCACATGCTCCCGCGACCGGCTCCCCGACCTGCTCCCGCGACTGCTCCCGCGACCGCTCCCTGACTGCTCCCGCGACTGCTCCCCGTGACTGCTCCTCAAGACTGCTATCGCGACACCTGCCGCCGACCGGACGTGCTCGGTGGTGCCTCCTCTTTGGCTGAGCTCGACGCCTCACGGTATCTTCCACACCGCCCCTTCAATATAAATGTATAATCTCCCGTTTTCATTGCCTTTCGGATGTCTCACGCCGCAGACTTTTATTTGCAGCCGCGAAACACGTGCACCATATTGTACACCATCGGCGCAATGAAGGTGGACATGGGGAAGGGGACGATAATGGAGCCGAAGGAACCATTGTTCCACACCGCCGATACCTTTAACGCCTTCAAGGTTTCCGTGGCGATGTCAAACCGGGCCACGAGAATTTGCCTCCTCTAATACTAGTGGGGATGACGACGAGACCCATGGCGGCTTGGTGATTGTTGCAATGGGTGGGTCCTGTTGTGGCCAAAGAGTCTCGCTTCGTCTCGAGGCGGCCGAGCACACCCACGAGCACGCAGCCTCAAAGAAGGTATGAACATCAACACCCCACCTACCCAATTAGCGCGGTGTCGGGTTGGGTGATAGCGACGGGTAAGCAGGTGGCTCCATTAGAGGCTGATGGCGTCGCCATGGATGAGGATGAGGATGATGATGGCGCTGAACAGTATGTCTATCTTGGCGCCTCCTCGTGGTTTGAGCATCATGAGTCGATGCTCGAATTACCGCCTCAACGCTGTTATTGACGACCATCCGTGGTAAAGAAGCCTAGGAAGAGAGCGAGGAAAGGCAAAAAGCTGATTCTATGATCCAGCCGCCTCGGCTGCCTCGTCTTGGGACCGTGTAGATATCCCCGATGCGGATAAATGGCATATCCCCGTAAACCAATCCTACCGAAACAGCGCTACGGGCCAGATTCGGCGATCCGAGGAGACTTCATGACGATGTGATGCGGTAGAGAAAGGCCTCATCGCCGAAGATCCGGGATACCCACTCTACGTGGTTAATGTTCCGCAGCAAATGTCGACGTCAATGGCTTCCCGCGGATAAGTTCTTCCTCCGATTCGATTACATATTCGACATGTTTTACGTGAAGAAGCTGGATTTTACTTTTGTCCGCCTTTATGCCTTGCACATGAGCTACATCATTGGGGTTGAGCAGATAGCTCATATCGTGTCGCTGACCCGCATTACATGCACGAGGCCTTCTTGGGAGTCTGTGCACAAGATCGTGAATACGCCGAGGGATTACATCGTCGGTTTCATGCTCGCCAATAAGGACAAGGAGGCGATTCTCGTGCCTTATCATCCGTGTAAGTCATCCGCGCTGCTATCCTTCCTTCGATTTCAATAATTCATTTGCACGGTGGAGGCTAATTAATTTGAGGTGTACTTATTTTATGCAGATGCGGCGGCGCCGTCCTCATCATCCTCTACCCCGATTCTCCCACGCCTTTACTTGGACTCGTCAAGAACATTCACAAAAGGATTACACCCACATCAAAGATGTTCTCGACGGTGCTATGTTTTACTACCAAGCAAGGGGTGGAGATGTTAGGGACAAGAAGAAAAGGGGGCAGGCACGCCTTCAGCCATAAGACCGACTTCTGCTGCATCCAGCAACCGAACGATTCTCTTAATGATGGATTCTATGTCCTAGACCACATGCTGGAGTACCGACGGGATCACCGTAACCTTCACATGGCACCTAGATCTAGCGATGCCCATATTCTGCAATGGGCAAAGGACATAGGAGATATCGAGGATCATCGACTTCGAGCTGAGTTCTATAACATCCAGCGCGAACTTGCCCAAATCATCATGAATGAGGTCATCGTAAAACAGGGATGTTCCATGCAGAAGGACAAATGTCGCGGGAAGACGTCCGAACATGGATAGCCTCTCAGCGTCTCGACATGAAGCCTTTCACAAAGCTCGATGACTATCTCCCTGACTTGGATGGATGGCACGACATGCTGGAGTGATTGTCGATATATGACAATGTGTCCGTTTAGTCCATAGTTTCTTTTATGACAAAACTTTGAGTTATGCATGGTGAAACTTTATTTGTGATGTAATTAAACCGTCCTCCTCGACTAGCTTAAAATCACTCTAGTTAGGTCATTTGGGTACGATGAACTTTGTTATTTATGCTTATGATATGTTGTTTCTATTTTTGCCAAGTCTGTCTCTTTGTGTTGCTCAACTATATATGTTGCATATCATCGACTCATGTGACGATGCAGGTGCATAGATCATAAATGGCGAAGAAGTGCTACGCCAGGAGTATATATACGACAAGTGGCCGGAGTGAAAGGCCTAGGTGTACCGGTTTTCGGTTTCCGAGCGACACGCAGTACTTAGTTTAGGTTCACGCTAATGCGAGAGAGGGATATGAACTCATGTACTCAAAGTGATAGCTATTCTCATGTATATCATTGTTTAGATGGATGACGATGTATTTGCAAGTAATCGAGACTTGTATCGCTATTTTCGAGATTGATGATTTAGATCGAGACCACTTTGTGTTGGATGATGATTATGATGATGACATGATTTGATGAGACTAATTGTATGTATATGCTATGATTACATTTGTATGTGGATGATATGCTAAAGATTATTGTATAAAGCCTATTCAAATGCAAAACAAATAAAAAACAAATCTGCAGGGAAAAAACTAATAAAACTAGTAGTAGCGAGGGGGATTTAGCGAGAGCGCCGGCTTACCGAAGAGCGCTTACAACTAAACAGCGTTGCAGCTAATACCAGAGCGCCCTTCCCAAAACCGCGCTGCAGCAATTTGTGTGTAGCAAGATGGCGTGTGTCAACACGCCGCCATCGCTACACGTTAACTAGAAGGCTTATTAGTAGCGCCGGTACCGCGCATCGAGGGTGCCCAAACCCGCGCTGCTGCTAGGCTTTTCCCTAGTAGTGTCACATAGAAAGAGTATGATGATTAAAAGTTGTTGGGAGTTGGCAAATATAGTTTTGGTCATCGTTGCAATTAATAGGAAGTAATAAGGAAAGAGAGGTCTCACATATAGATATATTATCATTGACATCTTTTATGATTGGGAGCACTCATTAAAATATAACATGCTAAAGAGTTGATGTTGGACAAGGAAGACAACGTGATGAGCTATGTTTTCTTATATCTGAGATAAAGTATGTTGTCATGGATCCTCTAACATGTTGAGCTTGCCTTTCCCCCTCATGCTAGCCAAATTCTCAGCACTAAGTAGAGATACTACTTGTGCTTCCAAACACCCTTAAACCAGTTTAGCCATGAGAGTCCACCATATCTACCTATGGATTGAGTAAGATCCTTCAAGTAAGTTGTCATCGGTGCAAGGCAATAAAAATTGCTCTAAATATGTATGATTGATTGGTGTGGGAGAAATAAGCTTTATACGATCTTGTGATATTGAAGAAATAAAAGCGACGGCCTTCATAATAAAGTTTCATATCACAAGGGGCAATATAAAGTGACGTTCTTTCGCATTGAGATTTTGTGCATCCAACCATAAAAGCGCATGGCAACCTCTGCTTCCCTCTGCGAAGGGCCTATCTTTTATTATTATCCTCTACCTTATGCAAGAGTCACGGTGTTCTTCACCTTTCCTTTTTCATTTTATCCTTTGGCAAGCCCAGCATATATATCTAACTGGATGTAAGGCGGAGCATGAATTATTATTGTTGACATTACCCTTGAGGTAAAAGGTCGTGGGGCAAAACTATAAGCCCCTATCTTTCTCTGTGTCCGATTAAAGCTCCGTAACCACAAGTATTGCGTGAGTGCTAGCAATTATGAATGACTAAATGATAGTTGAGTATGTGGACTTGCTTTTAAGCTCTGACATAGACTCTTTTCGATGTTATGATAAATTGCAATTGCTTCAATGACTGAGGTTATAATTTGTTGGTTCTCAATAAGGTTTCTGATTCATGCTTTTACATTGTGAAAATATCATAACTTGAACATAAGTAATCATATGACAAAATCTATAGGTGTTGCTGTTATAAGAACAATCATGATGCCTTCATGTCCGAATTTTATTTTTATCAACGCCTCTACCTCTAAACATGAGGACATATTTATTGTTATCGGCTTTTCGCTTGAAGACAAGCGAGGTCTAAGCTTGGGGGAGTTGATATGTCCATTTTGCATCATGCTTTTATATCGATATTTATTGGATTATGGGCTGTTATTTCACGTTATGTCACAATACTTATGGCTATTCTCTCTTATTTTACAAGGTTTACATGAAGAGGGAGAATGCTGGCAGCTGGAATTCTGGGCTGGAAAAGGAGCAAATATTGGAGACCTATTCTGCGCAACTCCAAAAGTCCTAAAACTCCACGGAATATCTTAAAATAAATAAAGAAAAATTGTCGCCAAAGATGAAGGCCAGGGGGGCCACACCCTGCTCACGAGGGTGGGGGCGCCACCCCTGAGGCACGCCCCCTACCTCGTGGGCCCCCTGGTGGCTCTCCGATGCCCATCTTCTCCTATATGAAGTCTTTCGATGAGAAACAAAATAAGAAGCAACCTTTTGGGACGAGACTCCGCCGCCACGAGGCGGAACCTTGGCGGAACCAATCTAGGGCTCCGGCAGAGCTGTTCTGCCGGGGACACTTCCCTCCGGGAGGGGGAACTCATCACCATCATCATCACCAACGCTCCTCTCATCGGGAGAGGGCAATCTCCATCAACATCTTCACCAGCACCGTCTCATCTCAAAACCCTAGTTCATCTCTTGTATCCAATTCTTGTCTCCAAGTCCGGGATTGGTGCTAGTAGGTTGCTAGTAGAGTTGATTATTCCTTGTAGTTGATGCCAGTTGGTTTATTTGGTGGAAGATCATATGTTCAGATCCTTTATGCATATTATTACCCCTCTGATTATGAACACGAATATGCTCTGTGAGTAGTTACATTTGTTCCTGAGGACAAGGGAGAAGTCTTGCTATTACTAGTCATGTGAATTTGGTATTCGTTCGATATTTTGATGAGATGTATGTTGTCTAGCCTCTAGTGGTGTTATGTGAACGTCGACTACATAAAACTTCACCATTATTTGGGCCTAGAGGAAGGCACTGGGAAGTAATAAGTAGATGATGGGTTGCTAGAGTGATGAAGCTTAAACCCTAGTTTATGCTGTTTCGTAAGGGCTGATTTGGATCCATATGTTTCATGCTATGGTTAGGTTTACCTTAATACTTTTGTTGTAGATGCGGATGCTTGCAATAGAGGTTAATCATAAGTGGGATGCTTGTTAAAGTAAGAACAGCACCGAAGCACCGGTCCACCCACATATCAAATTATCAAAGTACCGAACGCGAATCGTATGAACGTGATGAAAACTAGCTTGACGATATTCCCATGTGTCCTAGGGAGCGCTTTTCTTATTATAAGAGTTTGTCCAGGCTTGTCCTTTGCTACAAAAAGGATTGGGCCACCTTGCTGCACTTTATTTACTCTTGTTACTTGTTGCTCGTTAGAATTTATCCTATCACAAAACTATCTGTTACCACTTATTTCAGTACTTGCAGAGAATACCTTGCTGGAAACCGCTTATCATTTCCTTCTGCTCCTCGTTGGGTTCGACACTCTTACTTATCGCAAGGACTACGATAGATCCCCTATACCTGTGGGTCATCACATAACAACATACGTTGTTCCCTTTGTCATTGGTATGTTACTTGCCCGAGATTCGATCATCTGTATCTCAATACCTAGTTCAATCTCATTACCGGCAAGTCTCTTTACTCGTTTTGTAGTGCATCATCCCGCAACTAACTCATTAGTCACATTGCTCGCAAGGCTTATAGTGATGTGCATTATCGAGAGGACCCAGAGATACCTCTCCAGCAATCGGAGTGACAAATCCTAATATTGATCTATGCCAACTCAACAAGTACCATCGGAGACACCTGTAGAGCACCTTTATAATCACCCAGTTACGTTGTGACGTTTGGTAGCACACAAAGTGTTCCTCCGGTATTCGGGAGTTGCATAATCTCATAGTCATACGAACATGTATAAGTCATGCAGAAAGCAATAGTAACAAACTAAACGATCAAGTGTTAAGCTAACGGAATGGGTCAAGTCAATCACATCATTCTCTAATGATGTGATCCCGCTAATCAAATGACAACTCATGTCTATGGCTAGGAAACTTGACCATCTTTGATTCAACGAGCTAGTCAAGTAGAGCCATACTAGTGACATTATGTTTGTCTATGTATTCACACATGTACTAAGTTTCCGGTTAATACAATTCTAGCATGAATAATAAACATTTATCATGATATAAGGAAATATAAATAACAACTTTATTATTGCCTCTAGGGCATATTTCCTTCAGTCTCCCACTTGCACTAGAGTCAATAATATAGTTCACATCACCATGTGATTTAACACCAATATTCACATCTGTATGTGATTAACACCCATAGTTCACATTGCCATGTGACCAACACCCGAAGGGTTTACTAGAGTCAATAATCTAGTTCACATCGCTATGTGATTAACACCCAAAGAGTACTACGGCATGATCATGTTTTTCTCGTGAGAGAAGTTTAGTCAACAGGTCTGTCACATTTAGAGCCATATGTATTTTGCAAATATTCTTTGTCTACAATGCTTTGCATGGAGCTACTCTAGCTAATTGCTCCCACTTTCAATATGTATCCAGATTGAGACTTAGAGTCATCTGGATTGGTGTAGAAGCTTGCACCGATGTAACTCTTTAGGACGAACTCTTTTATCACCTCCATAATCGAGAAACATTTCCTTAGTCCTCACTAAGGATATTCTTGACTGCTGTCCAGTGATCTACTCCTAGATCAAAATTATACTCCCTTGCCAAACTCAGAGCAAGGTATACAACACGTCTGGTACACCGCATGGCATACTTTATAGAACCTATGACTGAGGCATAGGAAATGACTTTTCATTCTCTTTCTATTTTCTTCCATGATCGGGTTTTGAGTCTTACTCAACTTCACACCTTGCAACACAGGCAAGAACCCTTTCTTTGCTTGATCCATTTTGAACTTCTTCAAAACTTTCTCAAGGTATGTGCTTTGTGAAAGTATAATTAAGCGTCTTGATCTATCTCTATAGATCTTGATGCCCAATATATAAGCAGCTTCACCGAGGTCCTTCATTGAAAAATTCTTATTCAAGTATCCTTTTATGCTATCCAGAAATTCTATATCATTTCCAATCAACAATATGTCATCCACATATAATATTAGAAATGATACCGAGCTCCCACTCACTTTCTTGTAAATACAGTCTTCTCCAGAAGTCTATATAAAACCATATGCTTTGATCACACTATCAGAACATTTATTCCAACTCCGAGATGCTTGCACCAGTCCATAGATGGACCGTTGGAGCTTACACACTTTGTTAGCATCCTTTGGATCGATAAAACCTTTAGGTTGCATCATATACAACTCTTCTTCCAGAAATCCATTCAGGAATGCAGTCTTTACATCCATTTTCCAAATTTCATAATCATAAAATGCGGCAATTTCTAACATGATTCGGACGGACTTAAGCATCTCTATGGGTGAGAAGGTCTCATCGTAGTCAACTCCTTCAACTTATCGAAAACATTTCGCAACAAGTCGAGCTTTGTAGATAGTAACATTACCGTCAGCGTCAGTCTTCTCTTGAAGATCCATTTATTTTCTATGGCTTCCCGATCATCGGGCAAGTCCACCAAAGTCCACAATTTGTTCTCATACATGGATCCCATCTCAGATTTCATGGCCTCAAGCCATTTCGCGGAATCTGGGCTCATCATCGCTTCCTCATAGTTCGTAGGTTCGCCATGGTCAAGTAACATGACCTCAAGAACAGGATTACCGTACCACTCTGGTGCGGATCTTATTCTAGTTGACCTATGAGTTTCAGTAGTAACTTGATCTGAAGTGTCATGATCATTATGATCAGCTTCCTCACTAATTGATGTAGGGATCACAGGAACTGATTTCTGTGATGAACTACTTTCCAATAAGGGAGAAGGTATAGTTACCTCATCAAGTTCTACTTTCCTCCCACTCACTTCTTTCGAGAGAAACTCCTTCTCTAGAAAGGATCCATTCTTAGCAACGAATGTCTTGCCTTCGGATCTGTGATAGATGGTGTACCCAACAATGTCCTTTGGTTATTCTATGAAGACGCACTTCTCTGATTTGGGTTCGAGCTTATCAGGTTGACGCTTTTTCACATAAGCATCACAACCCCAAACTTTAAGAAATGACAACTTTGGTTTCTTGCCAAACCATGGTTCATAAGGTGTCGTCTCAATGGATTTTGATGGTGCCCTATTTAAAGTGAATGCAGCTGTCTTGTTGGGGATATGACTATTTGTGTAAGCCGCCCAGGAGGGGCCGGGTTACGCAAAGAATGTTCATCAGAGGAAGCCCAAGACCAAGCATGAAGATGGCGGTTCAATAAAGAGCTTAAGGCCCACTGGCGACTTAAGCCCATTGTAGTAAACCGCCATGATGGCATGACTTGTAATGTAAGGTAGATTTAACTGGTCACCGAGCCGGACTCTGTTAGTAAGCCGGCCGAGACTCTGTAAGCCGCAGGTGTCAACCGGTATATATAAGGGGACGACCTGCGGGCGACTTAGGGTAAGAAACAACTCATCGAGAGCCAGGCATAGCATATCTCTCTTCCTGGTTATCGAAACATCAATACCAACCCAACTATACGTAGGCCTTACCTTCACCGTAAGGGGCCGAACTAGTATAAACTCTCTCGTGTCCCTTGTCCCGATTTAACCCCTTCAAGCTTCCTAGTTGCGATGGCTCCACAACTAAGTCCTTTCACGAGGACATCTGACGTGACTATTCCATGACGGTTGGCGCCCACCGTGGGCCGGCGCAGACGATGGATTTGAGTTCTTGAAGGGCAACTTCGAAGGGCTCAAGGGGTACGTAGTGGGCCGGATGACCAAGAGTCGTCGCGGCAAGATCTACATCAACGACGAAGGCTGGGCCCCGACGCCGGCTCAATTGAGTACGGGTACCGGGTCCCCTTCGGTGGAATCCACGTCTTCATCGGCCGGATCGGTGAGCCGGGCCCTGAGCCGGACAACTGCACTGACCTCGTCGAGATGGCTCAGCATGCGAGGAAGACCCGGACTCAGCCAGTCATGAGGCGTGCCTTCGTGGGTTGCGTCCACGACGGGGTGAGCCGGCCGTCCTTTCAGACGGTGACTCGTCCGCCGGCTCAACAGATTCATTGTATCAGGTACAAGACGGCGTGCTCGGGGGCTGTTCCGGTGGCATCAGTATTCCGGACCCCGATGAGCCGCCACGATGGGCCGGCATCTTCATGGCTGGGACTCAGCCCAGTTCAAACTCTACGGCAGCCGCAACAATCACATCCGTGTCAGGAGCAGCCAGGGCAGGTGGCCCCATGCGCCCGCCGGCTCAGGTGTTGATGGATCTCATGGACAAGCTTACGGCCCTGTTAACCGCTACGGTTATTCCTGCCGACAAGGATGAGCATGATGCAGCAGTAGCTCAGGTGCGCGAGGAGATAGCTCAGGCCAAGGAGGCCTTGGCAGCTGAGGATACTAGGCTAGCTATAGACTCGGGCGGCTCTCGATGCCCGGGCACAGCGCTTGCAGTCACAAGCTTACCAGCTCACGATGAGCTTAAACGCATCCAACGAGGTAATGAGGAGGAGACATCAGAAGACGCAGTCCCATCTACCTCCGAATTACGATCCCCGGGTTCTCTTTGCTACACCCGGAGCCGGCCCTAGTAACCCGCTAGAGGCCGATCGGCTTATGACAGCCGGAACAGGAGGACCGGCTCAGCCTAGGGATATGGTGCCGCCTCACGTGAGCATGCCACCACCGCGTTATGTGCCGATTCCACCGGGTCACTTTTCCAACCCCATGGAGAACTTGATCGCATCTTCAGTGCGTTTAGAGGCTCTTCCTATGGAAGGAGATGACCCGGCGGCGGTGGAGACCCGGAGGGTCAAGGAGCTCCTCCAGACAGCCCTGGCTCAGCAGGAGAACTATTCTTACAGCCGGGACAGGATTCATTCGACTCCCCCGCCTTGGGTAGCACCTCTTCGCCAGAACCAGAGCCCGAGTTACAGCAGATGCATGGAGTCGGAAGCTTTGTCAAGCAATGCCCAACGGCGTAACCAGCCCGGAGGCTATAACCCGGCGCAGGACCAAGTACGTCAGGAGAATGATCACCCGGAGTATCCAATGACATCGGTGGAGGCGGGAGTAGCCACTAGAACCGGCGGCGTCCCTTGCCTGGTGTCGGCTCTGCGTGACGTAGGTCTGCCCAAGGACTTCAAGGGACCTCGAAAGGTACCAAATTACACGGCCGATTTACAGCCCGCAGCATGGATCGAGAGTTATGAGATGGCCATGGAGTTGCTGGAAGTCAATGACGCAGCAATGGCTAAATATTTCACCATGACGTTGGATGGAACAGCCCGGTCGTGGCTGAAAGGCTTGCCACCCAATTCCATTAGTTCATGGGGCGAGTTAAAAGCCTGGTTCATCCAGAACTTCAAGGACACCTATAAACAATCTATGTCGATTGTGGACTTGACGGATTGCAAGCAAGAGGAAGGAGAATCCACTACCCATTGGGTACGTCGGGTCAAGGAGATAATTCATTCCTCCGATAAGATGGATGCCGGCTCTGCAGTTCTTATGCTGGAGAAAAATTGCCGTTTTGAGCCGCTGAGGATGAAACTGGGGTGTCTTAAACGTGACCTTACGGATGTGGGTACGCTGATGGCGGCCTTAGTCAAATATGCTGATTCTGATAGTACCAAGGATCCCGCATCTGACGATGAGAAGACAGGGAAGGGAAAAAGGAACGGCAATGGAAAGGGTCAGTAGCATAACCCGGGGAATCAAGGTGGCAATAAGCGTAAGGCGGACGGTAACCCGGAGTTTGTGGCCAACGCCAACGCGTGGGGTAACAATAAGAGATATAAGGGTAAGCCACCTCGTTCCGGTGGGTCAGGCCCATCTCTTGAGCAGTTACTCAATGAGCCTTGCCCAAAACACGGCACCCGGGAGCGGCCGGCCACACATCTATGGAAGGATTGTGCGATCATGAAGGCGTTTAAAAACTCCAACACCTTCGATGGCGGTCAAGGATCTGGTGGCGGCTCAGGGGCCGGCGGCTTTCATGTCCCGGGCGGCGGTTCAAATTCCGGTTTTCAGGGGCATCCAGGTAGCAACAGTCAGCAGCAGTCCGGTCAAGGCGGACAGCAGCAGCAGCAGTCGGGTTATCAAAGCCATCCGAAGCAGTTGAGTGGCGGACAATATCACGTGTTTACCACTAGCTTGTGCAAACGTGACCAGAAGGTTCATAAGAGGGTTGTGAATTCCGTTGAGCCGACAATCCCTCGTTATTTAAGGTGGTCAGAGCAGCCCATCATATGGAGCAGGGAGGATCATCCTCTGTGGGTCGATAACCCGGGTCAGTTGGCTTTGGTAGTGGCGCCTCAGGTTGGTGGGTATAAGTTCACCAAGGTGCTCATGGATGGGGGCAGTAGTATCAACATCCTTTACTACGAGACCTTTCAGCGCATGGGGTTGACTGATAAACATCTGAGAACATCCAACACTGTTTTCCATGGAGTTGTCCCTGGTAAGGCTTATCCAGTTGGCAGGATTGAGCTGGAGGTGGCTTTTGGAGACGAACATGACTCCCGAGCCGAGAAGTTGATGTTTGAAGTGGTCAAGATCAGGAGCCCGTACCACGCTCTGTTTGGACGGTCGGCTTATGCTAAGTTTATGGCCCAGCCGTGTTATGTTTATTTACAGCTCAAGATGGCGGGTTATAAGGGCACCATCACTGTACATGGCAGTCGTAAGGTGGCATTGGAGTGTGAAGAAGGTGACGCGGCTTATGCTGAGTCGGCCTGTGCGGCAGAGGAGCTCAAATTTTACCAAGATAATGTTGACCCGGCGGATATGATATCCCTGAAGAAGCCAACTACAGATCATGACCCGACATTGAAGTTTAAGTCGGCAGCTGAGACAAAACTTGTTGATTTTATCCCGGATGATTCTTCTAAACAGTTCAGCATCAGCAGCAATTTGGATCCCTAATAGGAAAGCGCGCTCATCGAGTTCATCCGTGAGAACCGGGACATCTTTGCATGGAAACCTTCTGACATGTCGGGTGTACCGAGGGAACTCGCTGAGCACACTCTCAATATTGATCCAAAGTATAAGCCGGTCAGGCAATTTCTTTGCCGTTTTAATGAAGAGCGACGGAAAGCTATTGGGGAAGAAGTCGACCGGCTCTTAGCAGCCGGGTTTATCATTGAAGTTTTTCACCCGGAGTGGTTGGCTAACCCGGTGCTCGTCCTCAAGAAGAACGGCACCTGGCAGATGTGTGTGGACTACACGGACTTAAACAAGGCTTGTCCAGCTGACCCTTTTGCTCTTCCCCGTATTGATCAAATCATTGATGCTACGGCGGGTTGTGAGCATTTGAGTTTTTTGGATGCTTACTCCGGTTATCATCAGATTAAGATGGCAGTTAAGGACCAGGAGAAGACAGCTTTCATCACTCCGTTTGGAGCCTTCTGCTATGTATCTATGCCATTTGGGCTCAAGAGTGCCCAGGCGACTTATCAGCGGTGTGTGCAGAACTGTTTGCACGACCAAATTGGGCATAACGTCCCTGCTTATGTGGATGACATTGTGGTGAAGTCCAGAGAAAAGGAGACCTTGATATCTGACTTAAAGGAGACCTTTGATAATCTCCGGGTCTACAAGATGATGCTTAACCCGGCCAAATGTGTCTTTGGTGTTCCGGCAGGCAAGCTTTTGGGCTTTCTGGTGTCCAACAGAGGCATCGAAGCTAACCCGGCGAAGATTAAAGCGATTACCTCTCTAGCTAAACCACGTGCATCAATGATGTTCAACGACTAGTGGGTCGCGTCGCCGCCTTAAGTCGGTTCATAAGTCGGCTCAGTGAGAAAGCCCTCCCATTGTATCAGATGATGAAGAAAACTTACACTTTTGTGTGGAGTGAGGCCGCTGATGCTGCTTTTGAGGACTTAAAGAGACAATTGTCTGAGCCGCCGGTTCTTGCGGCTCCAATTGACAAAGAGCCTTTGCTGTTATATGTGGCTGCCAATTCACGAGCGTCGGTGTTGCCATCGTGGTGGGCGTAAGGAAGCGGTAAGGAGCATCTGGTTCAACGGCCGGTTTACTATATCAGTGAGGTGCTCATTGAATCCAAGCAAAGGTACCCGCATTGGCAAAAGCTTGTTTATGGGGTGTTCATGGCGAACCGAAAGTTGAAGCAGTACTTTCAAAGCCATCCTATAAGCGTGGTAAGTTACGCCTTTGGGCGACATTATTCAGAACAGGGAGGCCACAGGACGAGTCGCCAAGTGGGCTATTGAGCTTGGGCCTCATGGCTTGAAATACATGCCCCGGACGGCCATTAAATCTCAGGCCTTGGTGGACTTCATCAATGATTGGACAGAGTTGCAAGCCCCTGAGGAGAAGCCGGATAACACATACTGGACTATTCACTTTGACGGGTCTAGGCAGCTAGAAGGCTCGGGGGCTGGAGTGGTGTTAACTTCCCCTCGAGGTGACAAAATTTTTTATGTACTCCGGCTTATGTTTCCATGTACTAACAATGCAGCTGAATATGAGGCATTACTTCATGGTCTCCGGGTGGCTAAGGAGATGAACTTAAGCCGGGTACAATGCTTGGGCGACTCAGATTTTGTGGCTCAACAAGTGTCAGGCAAGTGGGATTCCAAAGACCCCCTCATGGCGGCTTATCGTCGTGAAGTGGATGCTGTAGCTGGCCACTTCACGGGTTATCAAGTGGAGCACATTGATCGAAGGAATAATGAGGCGGCTGATGCTTTAAGCCGGTTGGGATCCCAATGTAAGCCGGTGCCGCCCAATACCTTTCTTGATGTGTTACATAACCCTTTTGTCAAGGTACCTACCAAGGAAGACTTAGCAGTGCCAGACCCGGAGGCACAACTGGTGGCAGCTCTTCATGTTATCCCGGATTGGACGGTGCCTTACTTGGCTTATATGACCCAGGGTGAGTTGCCGGAGGATGAGACGTTGGCAAGACAAATCGTTAGGCGTTCCAAGTCCATGACAATTGTTAACGGCGAGTTACATCACCTCAGCGTCACAGGGGCGTTTCAACGCTGTGTGTCACGTGCAGAAGGCCAAGAAATACTCCGTGAGTGTTGGGGAACGTAGTAATTTCAAAAAAATTCCTACGCACACGCAAGATCATGGTGATGCATAGCAACGAGAGGGGAGAGTGTTGTCTACGTACCCTCGTAGACCCAAGCGAAGCGATCACAACGTAGAGGAAGTAGTCGACGTTCTCCTCGCGATCCGACCGATCCGGCGCCGTTACTCCGGCGCCCGAGTTCTTGACACACGACAGCTCGATGGCGTCCCTCGACTCGATCCAGCCGAGTGTCGAGGGAGAGTTCACAAGACGACGGCGTGGTGACGATCTTGATATTCTACGGTAGCAGAGCTTCGCCTAAGCTTCGCGACGATATGACCGAGGTGGAATATGGTGGAGGGGGGCACCGACACGGCTAAGGAACGATCCGTAGATCAAACTTGTGTGTCCTAGGGTGCCTCCTTGCCCCGTATATAAAGGAGGAGGGGAGGTGCGGCCGGCCCAAGGAGGCGACCGAGGAGTCCTACTCCCACCGGAGTTGGACTCCCCCTTCCTAGTTGGAGTAGGATTGGGGAGGGAAGGAAGAGAGAGGGGGCGCCGCCTCTCCTTGTCCTATTCGGACTGGGGGGGGCGGCGGCCACCTGGCCGGCCTTCCTCTTCTCCCTCGTGGCCCACTAAGGCCCAATAGCCTCGGGGAGGTTCCAGTAACCCCGGTACTTGATAAAATCGATTTCACCGGAACCATTCGAACTCCAAATATAGGCTTCCAATATATCAATCTTTATGTCTCGACCATTTTGAGACTCCTCGTCATGTCCGTGATCACATCCGGGACTCGAACTTCTTCGGTACATCAAAATACATAAACTCATAATAACATCGCCATCGAAACCTTAAGCGTGCGGACCCTACGGTTCGAGAACAATGTAGACATGACCGAGACACGTCTCCGGTCAATAACCAATAGCAGGACCTGGATGCCCATATTGGTTCCTACATATTCTACGAAGATCTTTATCGGTCAGACCGCATAACAACATACCTTGTTCCCTTTGTCATCGGTATGTTACTTGCCCGAGATTCGATCGTCAGTATCCAATACCTAGTTCAATCTCGTTACCGGCAAGTCTCTTTACTCGTTCTGTAATACATCATCTCACAGCTAACTCATTAGTTGTAATGCTTGCAAGGCTTCAAAGTGATGTGTATTACCGAGAGGGCCAGAGATACCTCTCCGACAATCGGAGTGACAAAACCTAATCTCAAATACGCCAACCCAACATCGCCTTTGGAGACACTGTAGTACTCCTTTATAATCACCCGATTACGTTGTGACGTTTGGTAGCACCAAAGTGTTCCTCCGTAAACGGAGTTGCATAATCTCATAGTTACAGGAACATGTATAAGTCATGGATAAAAGCGGTAGCAACATACTAAGCGATCGTGTGCTAAGCTAATGGAATGGGTCATGTCAATCGATCATTCTACTAATGATGTGACCTTGTTAATCAAATAACAACTCTTTGTTCATGGTTAGGAAACATAACCATCTTTGATTAACAAGCTAGTCTAGTAGAGGCATACTAGTGACATATTGTTTGTCTATGCATTCACACATGTATCATGTTTCCGGTTAATACAATTCTAGCATGAATGATAAACATTTATCATGAAATAAGGAAATAAATAATAACTTTATTATTGCCTCTAGGGCATATTTCCTTGATCTCCCACTTGCACTAGAGTCAATAATCTAGATTACATAGTAATGATTCTAACACCCATGGAGTCTTGGTGTTGATCATGTTTTGTTCGTGGAAGAGGCTTAGTCAACGGGTTCGCTACATTCAGATCCGTATGTATCTTGCAAATCTCTATGTCTCCCACCGGACTAAGTCCGGATGGAATTGAAGCGTCTCTTGATGTGCTTGGTCCTCTTGTGAAATCTGGATTCCTTTGCTAAGGCAATTGCTCGAGATTGTCACGAAGATTTTCATTGGACCCGATGCACTAGGTATGACACCTAGATCGGATATGAACTCCTTCATCCAGACTCCTTCATTAGCTGCTTCGAAGCTGCTATGTACTCCGCTTCACATGTAGATCCCGCCACGACGCTTTGTTTAGAACGCACCAACCGACAGCTCCTCCGTTTAGTGTAAATACGTATCCGATCTGCGATTTAGAATCCTCCGGATCGGTGTCAAAGCTTGCATCAACGTAACTGCTACGATGAGCTCTTTGTCACCTCCATATCGAGAAACATATCCTTAGTCCTTTTCGGTATTTCAGATGTTCTTGACCGCTGTCGATGATCCACTGGATTACTTTGGTACCTCCCTGCTAGGCTTATAGCAAGGCACACATCAGGTCTGGTACACAACATTGCATACATGATAGAGCCTATGGCTGAAGCATAGGGAACATCTTTCATTTTCTCTCTATCTTCTGCAGTGGTCGGGCATTGAGTCTTACTCAACTTCACACCTTGTAACACAGGCAAGAACCCTTTCTTTGCTTGATCCATTTTGAACTTTTTCAAAATCTTGTCAAGGTATGTGCTTTGTGAAAGTCCAATTAAGCGTCTTGATCTATCTCTATAGATCTTAATGCCCAATATGTAAGCAGCTTCACCGAGGTCTTTCATTGAAAAACTCTTATTCAAGTATCCCTTTATGCTATCCAGAATTCTATATCATTTCCGATCAGCAATATGTCATCTACATATAATATCGAAATGCTATGAGCTCCCACTCACTTTCTTGTAAATACAAGCTTCTCCAAAAGTCTCAGACAAACCCAAATGCTTTGATCACACTATCAAAGCGTTTATTCCAACTCCGAGATGCTTGCACCAGTCCATAGATGGATCATTTGGAGCTTGCATACTTTGTTAGCTCCTTTGGATCGACAAAACCTTACGGTTGCATCATATACAACTCTTCTTCCGTAAATCCATTCAGAATGCAGTCTTTACATCCATTTGCCAAATTTCATAATCATAAAATGCGGCAATTGCTAACATGATTCGGACAGACTTAAGCATCGCTACGGGTGAGAAGGTCTCATCGTAGTCAATCCCTTGAACTTGTCGAAAACCCTTTGTGACAAGTCGAGCTTTGTAGACAGTAACATTACCGTCGCGTCGGTCTTCTTCTTGAAGATCCACTTGTTTTCTATTGCTTGCCTACCCTCGGGCAAGTCAACCAAAGTCCATACTTTGTTTTCATACATGGATCCCATCTCGATTTCATGGCCTCAAGCCATTTTGCGGAATCTGGGCTCACCATCGCTTCTTCATAGTTCGAGGTTCATCATGATCTAGTAGCATGATTTCCGAACAGGATTACCGTACCACTCAGTGCGGATCTTACTCTGGTTGATCTACGAGGTTCTGTAGTAACTTGATCTGAAGTTTCATGATCAACATCATCAACTTCCTCACTACTTGGTGTAGATGTCTCGAAACGGTTTCTGCGACAAATTACTTTCAAGTAAGGGAGAAGGTACAATTACCTCATCAAGTTCTACTTTCCTCCCACTCACTTCTTTCGAGAGAAACTCCTTCTCTAGAAAGGATCCATTCTTAGCAACGAATGTCTTGCCTTCGGATCTGTGATAGAAGGTGTACCCAACTGTTTCCTTTGGGTATCCTATGAAGACACATTTCTCGATTTGGGTTCGAGCTTATCGGGTTGAAGCTTTTTCACATAAGCATCGCATCCCCAAACTTTAAGAAAGCGACAACTTTGGTTTCTTGCCAAACCACAGTTCATAAGGTGTCGTCTCAGCGGATTTCGACGGTGTTCTATTCAGTGTGAATGCGGCCGTCTCTAGAGCATAACCCCAAAACGATAGCGGTAAATCTGTAAGAGACATCATAGATCGCACCATATCTAGTAAAGTGCGATTACGATTTTCGGACACACCATTACGTTGTGGTGTTCGGGTGGCGTGAGTTTGAAACTATTCCGCATTGTTTCAAATGTAGACCAAACTCGTAACTCAAATATTCACCTCCACGATCGATCGCAGAAATTTAATTTTCTTATTACGATGATTTTCAACTTCACTCTGAAATTCTTTGAACTTTTCAAATGTTTCAGACTTATGTTTCATTAAGTAGATATACCCATATCTCGCTTAAGTCATCTGTGAAGGTGAGAAAATAACGATATCCGCCACGAGCCTCAACATTCATCGGACCACATACATCAGTATGTATGATTTCCAACAAATCTGTTGCTCTCTCCATAGTACCGGAGAATGGGGTTCTAGTCATCTTGCCCATGAGGCACGGTTCATAAGTGCCAAGTGATTCATAATCAAGTGACTCCAAAAGTCCATCAAGATGGAGTTTCTTCATGCGCTTTACACCGATATGACCTAAGCGGCAAGTGCCACAAATAAGTTGCACTATCATTATCAACTCAATCTTTTGGTTTCAACATTATGAATATGTGTATCACTACTATCGAGATTCATCAAAATAGACCACTCCTCAATGGAGCATGACCATAAAAGATATTACTCATATAAATAGAACAACCATTATTCTCTCGATTTAAATGAATAACCGTCTCGCATCAAACAAGATCCAGATATAATGTTCATGCTCAACGCAGCACCAAATAACAATTATTTAGGTCTAAAACTAATCCCGAAGGTAGATGTAGAGGTAGCGTGCCGACCGCGATCACATCGACTTTGGAACCATTTCCCACGCACATCGTCACCTCGTCCTTTGCGGTGTTTCGCAATCCGTAGTCCTGCTTTGAGTTGCAAATATTAGCAATGTAACCAGTATCAAATACCAGTGCTCTGCGAGCTCTAGTAAGGTACACATCAATAACATGTATATCACATATACCTTTGTTCACCTTGCCATCCTTCTTATCCGCCAAATACTTGGGGCAGTTCCGCTTCCATGAGGACTTGCGGTAGAAGCACTCAGTTTCAGGCTTAGGTCCAGACTTGGGTTTCTTCTCTGAGCAGCAACTTGCTTGCTGTTCTTCTTGAAGTTCCTTCTTCTTCCCTTTACCTTTCTTCTTGAAACTAGTGGTCTTATTGACCATCAACACTTGATGCTCCTTCTTGATTTCTACCTCCACAGCCTTTAGCATTGCGAAGAGCTCGGTATAGTCTTTACTAACCCTTGCATATTATAGTTCATCACGAAGCCTTTGTAGCTTGGTGGCGGTGATTGAAGAATTCATCAATGACACAATCATCCGGAAGATTAACTCCCAATTGTGTCAAGTGATTGTAGTACCTGACATTACGAGTATGTGCTCACTAATGAACTATTCTCCTCCATCTTGCAGCTATAGAACTTATTGGAGACTTCATATATCTCAATCCGGGCATTCTTTGGAATATTTACTTCAACTCTGGAACATCTCATATGCTCCATGACGTTCAAAACGTCGTTGAAGTCCCGGTTATAAGCCGTAAAGCATGGCACATTGAACTATAGAGTTGTCATCGCTTTGCTCGCCAGACGTTCACAACATCCGGTGTTGCTCCAAAGAAGCGAGCACGGCACCCAGCGGTGCATCTAGGACGTAACTCTTACGTGCAGCAATGAGGATAATCCTCGTGTTACGGACCCGATCCGTGTAATTGCTACCATCATCTTTCAACTTTGCTTTCTCAAGGAACGCATTAAAATTCAACGGAACAACAAAGACGAGCCATCTATCTACAATCAAACATAAACAAGCAAGATACTATCAGGTACTAAGTTCATGATAAATTTAAGTTCAATTAATCATATTACTTAAGAACTCCCACTTAGACAGACATCTCTCTAGTCATCTTAAGTGATCACGTGATCCAAATCAACTAAACCATAACCGATCATCACGTGAAATGGAGTAGTTTTCAATGGTGAACATCTTATGTTGATCATATCTACTATATGATTCACGCTCGACCTTTCGGTCTCCGTGTTCCGAGGCCATATCTGCATATGCTAGGCTCGTCAAATATAACCCGAGTATTCTGCGTGTGCAAAACTGGCTTGCACCCGTTGTAGATGGACGTAGAGCTTATCACACCCGATCATCACGTGGTGTCTGGGCACGACGAACTTTGGCAACGGTGCATACTCAGGGAGAACACTTCTTGATAATTTAGTGAGAGATCATCTTATAATGCTACCGTCAATCAAAGCAAGATAAGATGCATAAAAGATAAACATCACATGCAAATCAATATAAGTGATATGATATGGTCATCATCATCTTGTGCTTCGTGATCTCCATCTCTGCAGCACCACCATGATCACCATCATCACCGGCACGACACCTTGATCTTCATCGTAGCATCGTTGTCGTCCCGCCAATCTTATGCTTCTACGACTATCGCTACCGCTTAGTGATAAAGTAAAGCATTACAGGGCGATTGCATTGCATACAATAAAGCGACAACCATATGGCTCCAGCCGATTGCCGATAACCGGTTACAAAACATGATCATCTCATACAATAAAATATAGCATCACGTCTTGACCATATCACATCACAACATGCCCTGCAAAAACAAGTTAGACGTCCTCTACTTTGTTGTTGCAAATTTTACGTGGCTGCTACGGGCTTAAGCAAGAACTAGTCTCACCTACGCATCAAAACCACAACGATATTTCGTCAAATAGACTCCGCTTTTAACCTTCTCAAGGACCGGCGTAGCACACTCAGTTCAACTAAAGTGAGAGAGACAGACACCCACCAGTCACCTTTAAGCAACGAGTGCTCGTGGCGGTGAAACCAGTCTCGCGTAAGCGTACGCGTAATGTCGGTCTGGGCCGCTTCATCTCACAATACCGCTGAACCAAAGTATGACATGCTGGTAGGTAGTATGACTTGTATCGCCCACAACTCACTTGTGTTCTACTCGTGCAAAACATCAAACCATAAAAACTTGGCTCGATACCTTTGTTGGGGAACGTAGTAATTTCAAAAATTTCCTACGCACACGCAAGATCATGGTGATGCATAGCAACGAGAGGGGAGAGTGTTGTCTACGCACCCTTGTAGACCCGGCGAAGCGATCACAACGTAGAGGAAGTAGTCGACGTTCTCCTCGCGATCCGACCGATCTCGGCGCCGTTATTCGGCGCCCCGAGTTCTTGACACACGACAGCTCGATGACGCCCTCAGACTCGATCCAGCCGAGTGTCGAGGAGAGTTCCGACAAGACGACGGCATGGTGACGATCTTGATATTCTATCGGCATGAGCCGCCTAAGCTTCATGACGATATGACCGAGGTGGAATATGGTGGAGGGGGCACCCGACACGGCTAAGGAACGATCCGTAGATCAAACTTGTGTGTCCTAGGGTGCCCCTTGCCCGTATATAAAGGAGGGAGGGGGAGGTGCGGCCGCCCAAGGGAGGCGGGCGGAGGAGTCCTACTCCCACCGAGTAGGACTCCCCTTCCTAGTTGGAGTAGGATTGGGGAGGGGAGAGAGAGAGGGGCGCCGCCTCTCCTTGTCCTATTCGGACTGGGGGGGGAGGCGCGGCCACCCTGGCCGGCCCTTCCTCTTCTCCCTCGTGGCCCACTAAGGCCCAATAGCCTCCGGAGGGTTCGGTAACCCCGGTACTCAGAAAATCCCGATTTCACCGGAACCATTCAACTCCAACTATAGGCTTCCAATATATCAATCTTTATGTCTCGACCATTTCGAGACTCCTCGTCATGTCCGTGATCACATCCGGGACTCAACTTCTTCGGTACATCAAAATACATAAACTCATAATAACCGCCATCGAAACCTTAAGCGTGCGGACCCTACGGTTCGAGATCAATGTAGACATGACCGAGACACGTCTCGGTCAATAACCAATAGCGGGACCTGGATGCCCATATTGGTTCCTACATATTCTACGAAGATCTTTATCGGTCGACCGCATAACAACATACGTTGTTCCTTTGTCATCGGTATGTTACTTGCCCGAGATTCGATCGTCGATATCAATACCTAGTTCAATCTCGTTATCGCAAGTCTCTTTACTCGCTCGTAATACATCATCTCACAGCTAACTCATTAGTTGTAATGCTTGCAAGGCTTTAGTGATGTGTATTACCGAGAGGGCCCAGAGATACCTCTCCGACAATCGGAGTGACAAAACCTAATCTCGAAATACGCCAACCCAACATCTGCCTTTGGAGACACCTATAGTACTCCTTTATAATCACCCAGTTACGTTGTGACGTTTGGTAGCACCCAAAGTGTTCCTCCGGTAAACGAGAGTTGCATAATCTCATAGTTACAGGAACATGTATAAGTCATGGATAAAAGCAGTAGCAACATACTAAACGATCGTGTGCTAAGCTAATGGAATGGGTCATGTCAATCAGATCATTCTACTAATGATGTGACCTTGTTAATCAAATAACAACTCTTTGTTCATGGTTAGGAAACATAACCATCTTTGATTAACAAGCTAGTCTAGTAGAGGCATACTAGTGACATATTGTTTGTCTATGCATTCACACATGTATCATGTTTCCGGTTGATACAATTCTAGCATGAATGATAAACATTTATCATGAAATAAGGAAATAAATAATAACTTTATTATTGCCTCTAGGGCATATTTCCTTCAGTGAGATCCATGAAGGAGATTGTGGCCATCACGCCGGGTCAAAATCCCTTGTAGCCAAGGCCTTTCGTCATGGTTTCTATTGACTGACGGCTCATGCTGATGTAGAGGACCTGGTCAGTAAATGTGACGGGTGTCAAAAGTTCTCACGACGAGCTCATGTGCCGGCTCAAGAGTTAAGGATGATCCCAATCACCTGGCCGTTTGCAGTCTGGGGGCTTGACATGGTCGGACCTTTCAAAAGGTCTAAAGACAAAAAGACACATCTGCTGGTGGCAGTGGACAAGTTTACCAAGTGGGTTGAGGCAGAGCCGGTGCCATGGAAGAGTTCTGTCAAAGAGAACATATCCGGCTTGATGTTTCGGCTGCTGCTCATCCTCAATCCAATGGTCAAGCAAAGAGAGCTAATCAAGAGATCCTGAAAGGCATCAAGCCCTGGCTTTTGGTCCCTTTACAGCGGACTCCGGGTTGTTGGGTGGAGGAGTTACCCTCCGTGTTATGGAGCATCAACACTACGCCTAACAGATCCATAGGATACACGCCTTTTTTCATGGTTTATGGAGCAGAGGCGGTCCTGCCAAGTGACATACGGCACGACTCACCCCGAGTGGTGGCTTACGTTGAGGCGGATAATGAAAAGGCTCGCCAGGATGCACTTGACTTGTTGGACGAGGAGCGAGACTTGGCAATAGCCCGCTTGACAATTTATCAGCAAGACCTGCGCCGCTAGCACAGCCGCCGGGTTAGATGCAGAACCTTTCAGGAAGGCGACTTGGTGCTCCGGTTCATCCAGGATCAGTCTGACATGCACAAGCTATCCCCGCCTTGGGAAGGACCCTTTGTAGTCAGCAAGAATCTGCACAACGGGTCATATTATCTCATCGATATTCGAGAGCGCAAGGACTCATTTAAATCGGAGGAGGAGACCCACCGGCCGTGGAGTATAGCTCATCTCCGACCTTACTATACTTAAGTTACTTCTTAAGATACTTTCTATAGTGTACATATTATATAAAGCAATAAAGCAGGACCTCTGTCCTTTTTTCCCATAAAGAATGTTTCATGTTTTCTTTGTCAAGTGATGAACACTGCCAACAGGGGACGGATCATATCTGAATCCGACTTTCCCTTTGGTCCGGCTTATGATCATATATGAATCTAGCCTTGGTCACTTGGGGGCTTCCTGTTCAAACATAGGTCGTATTCGAACCAAAGAGAACATAGCTGTCGATACCCACTTGATGGGCATATTGCCAAACCCACTTGGGGGCTTCCTGATCAAATTTGAATCATATCTTAACCCCTTTGGGTTTGACGTGGATCGTATTCGAATCAGCGTCATTAAACAACTCTTACGTTCACTTGGGGGCTTCCTGTTCAAACATAGGTCGTATTCGAACCAAAGAGAACATAGGTGTCGATACCCACTTGATCGGCATCACCAAAGCCACTGGGGGCTATATGATTGTATCCGAATCTTAGCTTAACCCCTTTGGAATGGCTCTCTGATCGTATTCGAATTAGGAGCCTGTGAACATTTGCAAGTATGAGTATTTTCACTATCATTGAAACCTTCTTGAGGAGATGGTTCCTGATCTTTCTGGCTTTGTATTAGTTACTTCAGGTTCTAACAAGGGCCAGGTATAAACTTATATAGGCCGGAGAGGTTATCAAAAAGGGTTGCAGGTATGCTATTATGATTATGTTTTAACTAATCATCAACCGGCTTATACATACGATTTTTGATCATGTCGGGGTTATCAATATTCTATAACCCGCTGGTGCAGTAAATCGTCAAGGAAAGCCTCGCCTATTTTACGTACAGGTTAAAATGGAGCAAGGTGAAGGAACAAGGAAACACTTGATTAACATAAGCAAGATGAATTTGGTACTGGCGGCTTAACAAAAGCAATAAGTACCATAAGGCATGACAGGCATTAAGGAGTTTTTCTATCCTATTACAAGACTCCCCGAGTCTGAATAAGTGAAGCATTGTTCTTTGCCAAGTTATAACCCGGCTGGCGGCTCATTCCTCTGGCTGGCTTGATGACTCCGGGTTATCCTTCCCCGCCTCTCCTTCTGTTGTTCTGTCCTGGAAGGTGGACGAGGCCCAGTCAATGCCGCTCAAAGCTTCAAATTTAGCTTCATCATCTATTAAACTGCCGGGTCCACTTCAGGGGCAAAGGTATGCTTATGCGTTGGAGAGAGCAGGCTGACTTGGTCATAGGGGATATTTGGAATTCTCTGGTTCTCGCTATCATAACCCGGCGAATACTTGGTGAGATCAGTATCTTCCCCAATGAGAGTCGCCAGAGGGCATACGACTTTGACACAGGCAGTGAAGTCCTGTTCGCCAAAAGTAGTGTCGTCTTCCTTAAAACTGGGATACCCGAGAGAGAGGTCAGCAAGGTCAAGCTCCGGCACCCATGCTTTTGCCTGACTCAACGCAGCCACGGCTCCGGCTCTCGCCGATGCCCGCCTTAAGTCTTGAATGCGTTGAGGTAGCACCAAAAGATGTCTCAGCATGTCTTGTAAGAGCCCGGGAGAGGTATTTGATAAAGCCACAACGGTCAACGCACGCTGTGACCCGGAGTATAGCTGCTCTGTCAAGGTGTACACTGCCTTAAGCTTGACAAGCATATTTTCCTTCAGATTGGTACTCCTGGGGCCTGCATATTCACAGGTATAACAGTAAGCCGGAGGCAACTATTACAATAACTCATGAAGGATTACAATATTTATAAGCGGCTTACCAAAGATAGCTGAGACCATTTGGGATATGTGCCGCTTTAAGTCAGATAGCTCAGTAGTTGCTTCGGCAAGAGATGCCTCTGCTCTCTCAACCCGGGTCACCAGTGAAGCCCTCTCATCAACCCAAGCCTTCTTTTCAGATTCAAAATTTTTCTTCAGCTTCTCTTGTTCAGAGATACTGAATTCAGACTTGGAATTGGCTTTCTGAGCTTCGAGCTCTTGGGTTTTCAACTGGCTCTTCAAATCAGCAATCTCCGCCTCAAATTGACTTGCGGTGGCTTGCATTGACATCAGGTTATGGTAAGAATCTTGGTAAGATAACATTTAAGTCCCAAGTATTTTACAAGTAAAGATACTTGGCACTTGGGGGCTAATGTATGTTTAAAGAATTTTTAAGTCTATTTTACCAAGTTACACATATTAAGTCTCAAGCACTTTACAAGTAAAAGTACTTGACACTTGGGGGCTAATGTGACCCAAATTTAACATTTCATGTTATCTCCGGGTTAAAAATATTCAATTTAAACCGGACAAAATTAATGGCTAGCAGATTACTAAGTCTACAGCGTATTCAGTCATAAGCAATAGACTTGGGGGCTGGTACAGTAAGTAAGATTCAGAGTGAAAGCTTAAATTTTACCTCAGATTTATGCTGTATTTGCTTCACCATGTCAATTTCCAGGTCACGACTACTGTGTACTTGGTTCAGATAGCCCGAGAGTATATCACCAATACTTAGATGAGAGTAATCGGTGATGTCTTGTTTGGACCTCCGGCTCTGGGCAAACTCTTCCTTGGCGGTGCACTGGGCAAGGGCAGTAGGCCGGCCCGGTTCAACATACTGGCTCTTCATAATTTCAACTTCCGGATCAGCCGTCTTGGACAGGCTAGGGATTTCCGGGTCATCCGAATTGTGAATCACGTCCTCTGCAGGCGGGTCAGAAGATGGCTCCGGAATGTCAGAAGCCGCTTTAGGTGGTGGCTGATGAACGGAGCTGTCTGGAACGGATGAGTCAAGCACCGGTTCAGTAACTACCGGGTCTTGGGACGGCTTATTTTTGTTTGCCTTCTTGCTGGGCTTTACTTGCACGCTGTCAATCAAAGTGGAAGGGTAAGTATCAAATCATAAGTATGGATAAACTCAAAGTAGGACAGGTTATATTACCCAGGAGCCGTTTTGAAAGCCGGCATGTTCGATTGCATCGACTCATCGGAAGAAGGGAGGTATCACGATAGTTGAGTCGATGAATTGAGAGGTTGGCGAATCAAACCCATCAAGGGTAAAACAAAACGTAAGTCGGAGATAACCTCGGTCTGACGCTTCCTGGTTACATCGGGTAAGCCGGAGGAAAGCTCTGCGTCTTGGTTGGCCCGAGTCTGTCGCCGGTTCTCAAGCTGCTATTGCTTCAAAAGAAATTGAGGATCTTGGTAAGTGAGAGGGTGTGAAAACCTTACTTTCTGGGTCACCCTTCGGATTCTTTGTGTTGGCAAAGGCTCTGAGTCGGAGGAAATTATAGTTACCTCTTCGCCAGCTGCTTGGCTATTCCCAGTATCCTCCTGAAAGGATCTAAATGTCAGTAAGGTAACGGTGACGGAATTAAAGAAAATTAAAAAGGTTACCTCTTCCTCATCTGAAGAAGAGTCGTCCAATATCATCATATCAGAGGCGTTGGGGTTCTTCTTTTTAGAAGTACCCGTCCTGGCGGCTTTCCTTTCGGTCTTCTTGGCCGCCCGGGCCAGTTTTGCAGCCACATGGTCATACTTGACCTTCCAGAAGTTGTCATTGGCATGTGGAAAAAGACAAGGAATCATAAGTACCAGAAGGTAACATATTAAAGAGTATTTGTGAAGACTAGTAACTTACTGCATGAGCCGGATTATTCTTGCAGAAGGGAAGCAAACTGAAAGTATTACTGGTTACAGTGCCCTCCTTCAATAATGATTGGACTGTAGCATCTGCCACATCATCTGGTAAGTCCTCAGGACTATGATGCATTGAGTCGTCCTTTTCGCCTGTGTAAGTACACATTAAGCCGGAGCGGCGGCTTAATGGTAGTATCTGTCAGGTGACCCAGACACGGACCAAGTCAATGCCAGTTAACCCATTGCCCAAAAGGGCCTTGATCTTTCTGATGGTGGAGTTAAGAGGTAGGCGCTCAACAGCAGTTAACTTGCCCGCCAGAGGATGATTGGACTCAAGGCGTAGGGCGTGAAAGCCGGGCAGAGGCTTCTCGTTAGCCGGAGAGGTATCTTGGCAGTAGAACCACGTCTGGTTCCAGTCTTTGGGATGACTCGACAGCTCAGCTAAGGAAAAAGGCAGTCTCTCCGCCGCTGGATTGAGATGCCGCCAAGTTCAAGACTAGGTCCGCTGGCCTGCTCATTCTGCCGGTTCAAGTAAAAAAGCTCTCTGAACAGCAGCAGGCTTGGTTCCTCTCCTAAGTAAACCTCGCAGAAGACTTGGAAGTTACACAGATTGGACACAGAATTGGGTCCAATATCTTCAGGCCTCAGGTCAAAGAAAGCCAGAACTTCTCTGAAGAATTTTGAGCCGGGAGGGGCAAATCCCCGGTTCATATGGTCTATGAAAACTACTACCTCTCCATCTTTGGGTTGAGGTATCTCCTCAGATGGGTGAGGGGCACGGTAGGACATGACCTCCTTTTTTGGCAGATGGCCAGACGCTACAAACTCGGCAAGTTTGCTTTTGGTGACTGTGGATGGAACCCAGTTGCAAGTCACAGGGGCCTTGGCCACCTTAGGAGCCATAACAGCAGTGGCCTATGACAAAGTAAGAAAGTTCCGATTCACATTTAACCCGGGAGAAATACTCAAATTTATTTAAAATAGCGGCTTAAGCAAGGGTCCTAATGATATAAGGGTGATTGTGCAGTAAAGTTTAAGCTGCTAACCGGATCAACAGGGATTCAAAGATTTTTAAGGTCATGAGAGGAAGGCAAGGCTTACAGTTTAGTGTCACTTATTTAAGCCGGACGCCTATACAGGGACGATAAAAGTAAGTTTTCCAGAAGAAGCTTTCCGGGTGATGGAAACAAGTTTCACGGATAACAAGTATTATTATGGATCAAACTATTGCTCTAAAGGAAAAATTTCTAGACCTAAAACAGGGCAGAGAAGTTCATGCATTCAAGGGAGGTTTCCAAACAAGAGAAATGAGATCTATTTCTATACAAGATCGACACAAACTACTACCGCAGCGTTTCTGCACAGTTTTTACAATCTAAACAGGCGGTGGAAGTGCATCTAGCAAGGATTCGCATCGGGCAGCGATGAACCTGATGAACTTGGCGGAGCTTCAAGATAGATCTAAGGAAAGGGAAGAAAAGAACTCACGGATGAGGTTGAGCTGCGGAGGCTCGCCGTCGATCTCTGGTTACAGACAGGTTGATGCAACGGCCTGAGTCGACGAAGACGAGGGGGTCGATGGCGACGGCAGAGGAGCTTGAGAGGCAGAGAGGAGAGGAAGAAGACGACTGAAGAGGTAAAAGGGAAAGGACCCAAGTCGTGGCTATTTATAAGGAAAAATGACTGAGACGGCGCGGGAAACGAGGAGATAACAATTATTATCCAATGGCCCTGATGCCTCGATTTTCGGAACAGTCAGTAAAGAAGAGATCCGTTGAAGGATTCGATGGAATAAAAAAATGAGTTAAAGGAAGGATGACGTCACGCCGAGTTAAGACGGATCCAGAAGATGACGTCATGGCGGGTTAACAAAAACCCTCCGTATAGTTAGAAGACTGAAGATTTAATTATTTAAAAATATTTTTTAGATTGACATGAACAGGTTCAAATCAATCCGGGGCCTGATGTTGGGGATATGACTATCTGTGTAAGCCGCCTAGGAGGGGCCGGTTTACGGAAAGAGTGTTCATCAGAGGAAGCCCAAGACCAAGCATGAAGATGGCGGTTCAATAAAGATCTTAAGGCCCACGGGCGACTTAAGCCCGTTGTAGTAAACCGCCATGATTGCATGACTTGTAATGTAAGGTAGATTTAACTGGTCACTGAGCCGGACTCTGTTAGTAAGCCGGCCGGGACTCTGTAAGCCGCAGGTGTCAACCTGTGTATATAAGGGGACGACCTGCGGGCGACTTAGGGTAAGAAACAACTCATCGAGAGCCAGGCATAGCGTATCTCGCTCCCTGGTTATCGAAACATCAATACCTACCCAACTAGACGTAGGCCTTACCTTCACCGTAAGGGTCCGAACTAGTATGAACTCTCTCGTGTCCCTTGTCCCGATTTAACCCCTTCAAGCTTCCTAGTTGCGATGGCTCCACAACTAAGTCCTTTCACGAGGACATCTGACGTGACTATTCCACGACATGTCTCTAATGCATAACCCCAAAACGATAGTGGTAAATCGGTAAGATACATCATAGATTGCACCATATCCAATAAAGTGTGGTTACGATGTTCGGACACACCATTACGCTGTGGTGTTCCATGTGGCGTGAGCTGTGAAACTATTCCACATAGTTTTAAATGAAGGCCAAACTCATAACTCAAAAATTCTCCTCCACGATCAGATCGTAGAAATTTTTATTTTCTTGTTACGATGATTCTCCACTTTACTCTGAAACTCTTTGAACTTTTCAAATGTTTCAGACTTTTGTTTCATTAAGTAGATATACCCATATCTTCTCAAATCACCTGTGAAGGTCAGAAAATAACGATACCTGCCATGAGCATCAACACTCATTGGACCGCATGCATCGGTATGTATTATTTCCAATAAGCCACTAGCTCGTTCCATTATTTCGGAGAACGGAGTTTTAGTCATCTTGCCCATAAGGCACGGTTTGCAAGCATCAAATGATTCACAATCAAGTGATTCCAAAAAAATCCATCTTTATTGAGTTTCTTCATGCGCTTTACACCGATATGACCCAAACGGCAGTGACACAAATAAGTTACACTATAATTATCAACTTTGCATCTTTTGGCATCAATATTATGAATATGTGTATCACTACGATTGAGATCAAACAAATTATTTTCATTGGTTGTATGACCATCGAAGGTTTTATTCATGTAAACAAAACAACAATTATTCTCTGACTTTAAATTAATAACCGTATTGCAATAAACATGACCGAATCATATTCATGCTCAACGCAAACGCCAAATAACATTTATTTAGTTTTAACACTAATCCTGAAAGTATAGGGAGTGTGCGATGATGATTATATCAATTTTGGAACCACTTCCAACACCCATCGTCACTTCACCCTCAACTAGTCTCTATCTATTCTGCAACTCCTGTTTTGAGTTACTAATCTTAGCAACCGAACAAGTATCAAATACCCAGGGGCTACTATAAACACTAGTAAGGTACACATTAATAACATGTACTAGATCACTGATGGCACGCATTGCCGCGCCTGTCTATTTTGATAATCAAATTATAGGAATAAACACATATATTTGTATACGTATATATTTTTTGAAAGTAACAACATCTAATTAAGAAAAGCTCACGTAGTTGTGGAATTCATTTGTCCACATTTTCCGATAGAATTCATTTGTCTGCATTACTAATATACAAATCATAATTCATTGTAGCATAGAAGACACAATTCAGTAATCAATGGCCTTTTAACTGAAGAAATCAAAAGAGATACAAAATGGTCAAGGTAACTAATAGGTCTTGATTGAACCCTTGATTACAACATCGCTTTCGTCCAGAGCAATAAGTAGTTTCATGAACAATGGTTATGGTCACCTGTCAGGAAGCCTTGAACCCTGCAATATAGCAGAAGAGAAAGGAAATGTCATTTAATACCAAACATCACAAGACAAAATATTTTACATGCCAATGTACTAACAGTATAACACCAATGCAAAACTTACTTTGAGCAACCCCATTATAGCCTTTCCAAACTATCCATAGACGTAGATGATAATTGCACTCAGGTGAGCCTACACACAAAACAACCTTGGACTTAAATACTTTTGGTATTCAAGTCATGACATTGCTTACCTAAACAAACAAGATTTGCTATATTTCCATTTTCCTAATTTACATTTATTATTAGGGATAAACCTCCCATTGACTGTTAAGGTTGACCTTGAAGCTAACATAGAGCTCGCAGGTAGAGAAAATAAAGATGTGTAGATATATTAGAGGCAAAGTGACACGACTGCATCTTAATAGCATTATTCAAAAAATAATAGAACCAGGCAACAAAACCTAAAACTAAGAACCAAGAAAGCAAGTACTCAACATGGCATGCAGCTAATTTATGTATAACAAACTGCATGTTTAGCATTACTCACTAATTAATATCTTAGTACACCAACTTCGATAGGACAGTACCAACATGTGTAGAGCTCCGAAAAGAAGTTGCAGTGTAGTTGTAGTTTGGGTAAAAATGATTTCAATTGGGCTTTAGATTCTTGTAGCAATTTTGGATGACATGAACAACCTCCTGTGTGATGTTAGCATCTTTAGTGTAACAACGGATTGTATATTTTCTCCCTAGATAGGATATCTGTAAGATGAATTGGGTAAACAAATCACAGAAAGTTTGTACGACTTACACAATTCTCATTTGGACAAATGAAATTCAGGTACTCAAGTTTGAAAACTTGATATTCAGATTTCTTGAGATGTAGAAAACTGATGGGTCCAGGTGAAAGGACCTGTCCAGCAGCATTGTTGTTATCACATAGAAGTGCACTACTAAGGTAAGTTGCTAGAGTGGACAGCTAACGATATTGACAACTAATGCATGTTTGCGGAGTGTAATCAGAGAATTACATATAAAAACCTCCACCTTAAAACATGAGAAATTCAAAATGAACATAAAGAGTTGAGCATATACCTTAATGTAGTCTTTGAAATTTTCCATTGGGGTTTCAATTAGCTGACATAGAATCAAATATACAAGGATAAAAATTAATTTAACTTCAGATCCGTAAGTTACGTTACATGGTCATAGGCAGCACAGAAGTAATCAGAATTCGTGGTACTCCAATCACCTGATTAGAGTCTACACTTTACCCATGAGGCCATAAGAGCGCCCATGTAATGACAACAATATCAAGCAATTGCATATCCAAGCCATGTGAATCTGGTTTACATACAAGAAAAGAAATGCATTGGAAAGCTCTGCTTACATCGAGAAGGAGGAAATAAATCAGAAATATGTTATTCGTTTTGATGTTTGTTTGGCGAATTGGATTAGGGAGATGCCGGACATTGCGGCACACATTATGTGTGCCCTCACCTTTGGCAACTGCTCAGACTCGTTGCTCCCCAGTTTTGCATGTGCCTTAGTGCCTAAACATCAAACACGTACAAATAGATCGGGAATATCAAGCTTGTTAGTGTGCTTAGCCATTAGTTGACCACCGAGTCACTTCCTCGATCCTCTACAGGTATGTGTGTCTCTCCACATTCTGCACAGAGAAGATCAAGATATTACAGATGTCCTCAGTTGCTAGTAAAATAGAACCATCATCAAGAAACAAAATCATTTGTTTGGTGTGCTGGCACGAGGTAAATCAATATCGAACTCTAGAACTAATAAACTCACAATAAAAGAAATAGATCAAAATTTTAACAAAGCTTATTTGTAATCAGAAGGATTGGGCATTACTTCATACAAGATTGTGACCAAAACAACCCTTTTGTTCAACAGCAGATGGCGTGGATCAGTCACACATCAACACCCCTTTTGTTCTATAGCAAATAGGAAAGGGAAGAAGGGCTAGGACGGGAGGAAGGGGGGCAACGGTGGACGGGACTAGGCTATGGTGGCCGTGCCTGCATGGATATATGGTGGCCGCGCCTACATGGATCCCGCTGGCGCCACCATGGATCCGGCCACAGTGGAGGTGCGTGGGACACGGTGGATGAGGGTCGTATGCGGAGGAGAAAGGATAAGATAAGAAGGACGGGGAGGATACCTGTGCCACCATGGATACTGCTAGGCGCGGCCACCATAGGAATATCAGCCATCGACCTCCATCTAGGGCGCCACCAAGGATGGGGATGAGGACCGGCGATGGGATGCGGTATGGGAAGGAGCGTTACGAAAACAGCAGCACAACGACCTGGCGAAGCATTCAAAGGCCCATGTTCTCCAAATTCACCAGAGAAGCCCAATTTTTTCACGGGAGCAGCAGCCCATGCCCACTTGCGAAAACTATAGCAATCATAGGTTGATCTAGTGACCAAAAATGATCACAAGTCTAGATCATTGATGGCGCGCATTGCCGCGCCCGTCCATTTTATCAATAGAGTGGTAGGGATTTCAATAATATATATGACACAACAAAACAGGATACTCCCTCCAATCCAAATTAATTGACACTGATTTAAACCACCATCGATAAACACTATCCAAATCATGAACCCCTCAAACTAAAAGAAGGTACCCAACTGATTATTGTACAGGTTTGTTCATTATTTATGATATTGAGTAAGCATGATTTTGATCTCCTCACAAGTTAATTAATGGATACTTCTAAACATAGCTTTACTATGTTAGAGAAGGTAATATATATTTCATCAAACAATCATTGATAAGATAGAAATTTAATTCATCAAACAATCATTGATAATAATATAAATTGCAATATAAGACAGGTATTTAATTAAGAAATGTATACGAAATTCTTTGTCATCTTGTTTTTAAGGTCTTGCAAGGTGAGCACAAGAAACACACAAAATATTTCAATTAAGTGTGGTGTCAGTATTGTTTACTAAATTATAAAGCTGCACAAAACCATCGAGGTGTTGAATTGCACAACGATGTTTGCTGATCCCAAAGAACGAAAAAAGAAAGGCCTTCCAGTCAAAATGATGCCTGCATTCAGGTTCGTGCACTTTGAATCAAAGTCAAGCTGCATAGGATGTTAAACAACATGTAAAGATGACAAGATCAAAAGCTATAATTTAAATGGAAGATAACAGTAAAGCAGGCGCTACAATTTATTTCCAAATTTATAACCTTCTACAAAAATGTGCCAGTGGCTGTACATTTCTTCCAGGTCCATCAAATCACTCTAAGCAGAAATTCATACTACAAGTTATCGTATGGGAGATGCAAGGTATAAGTGCCACTGTATGGTGCAGACTTTTTTATTATGTGTCATTTTCATAGTAGAATTTTTTCTGTAATCTACTGCCATATTTAAAGGTAAACTATCCATGCAAATACCATGATTCTTTTCTGAATGTACAGTCAATTTTCTTGCCAGAGATGCAAGGAAATTTCTTCAAATCCAAGAATTCCATTCTGTTTTGTGTAAAGAAGATCAAAGACCAGTAAGAATAGGGAAATTGTTGAGGGAAATGCACTATCGTATTAACAGAGATCATATTGTGTACCAAGTATCAACATCATTCCCACATCAATGATTCGCCTATGCACACATATTTATATATCTAACAAAAGGATAATACTGGTCTAAGTAATCAGTCCTAGGCTCAGGTGGAGGTTGTATATAAGAGGTAATTGGATGCCAATGGTTTGGATGTGAGTCGACGTAGGTGGGGATCAGATTTTGTGAAGATTGTTTTTCATATGAAACTAGTAGCATGTGGAGTCCTATGACCTTAGTATATACGATCAAGACTTTTAACAAGACAGATAATGTCCCTTCCAGTCCCGGCTATCAAAGCCGGCACGATTCTATGGGCAATTAAATGTCCCAAGAAAGTGGCGGGTACATTTGCTCGAGTAGATCTGGCTTGTTAAATCATCTGTTTGTTAGTATTACATATTACGATATATGTACGTGTGTGCCCAAAAAGTGTGCATGATTCTACAATTAGGAAGATGTCTTTGCCATATATTGCTTATGGTTCCTACAGAATGATAAACAGTGTGTTTTATATCTCCAGGGTCCCAGTAATATGCCAAAAACAATAGTGGGAGTGAGTGAGTGACTCCATAGTAATTACATCAGAGAATAAAAAAAGACATTTTCATTGTACAATACAAACAGAAAATTCATGTACACACGTGCATTTTGGACTTAATGGATCAGTGAACAAACACTCCGTCTTATTGATCTTGAAAAGCGCCAGCTACAACTCCTGAACCATGCTAATGCACAAGCATGACAACTCAAATTTTTCATCTCTCATCATATACACAAATATGTACCAACAGAATATTATTTTACTTTTAACAAGATGGGTGTTTATCCACTGACCCTATTAATCAGTCTGTCATGTATGACAACACTGTTGATTTCTTGAACACATCAGACAAATCTGGATGGGTTCCCTGGCTTTCATCCAGGCAGCGATGAATCTAGTTGGTGGTCTATGGAGCAGGAACGACGACAGCGGTGCTCTGACACTCGAGGCTCCACCGCCACTGTCATGGTTCTCCTGTGCTGACTGCTAGTGGAATTCTAGCCAACCCTCCATCCAACAACTCGTACATACTTGTATATTTATATGTTTCAGCCAAGAATTAATCCCAAACTTCTATATCATCTTATGGCATCTTGGATTGAAGGATTCACCATAATACATAGATCAATATGGGAAAAAACTGGAAAAAAAGATGCAGGAATCTGAATAGCTGACTGAGCATTTGACAACTCAAGAATGAGATGGCAAGGATGCAAAGCTCGGGCATGTCTACATTGTCGGTACTCTTGTGATAAATATATATGCAACACAAGCACGTAACATCGTGACACAAACCCATGAACCTGAGAAACTTGATTAACTAACTGAAGGACTGCCCTTACCATGCAAAACAAAGACTGCCCCTAAACAAAATAAAAAAGGGGAAATTAGCAGGTGACAGTCAGTTGGCAGTTCTCACCGAAGACAGTGCCGACGGGGTTCGTAGCGGCCTGGTTCAAGGTCGCGTCACCGATGAGCCACGATGTCGGTGAAGGTGACGTAGGACGGACTGGTCGTTGGTCGCGATCTTCGTGATGGCCAAGATCCTGATCCTTGCGAGGTGGTTGCGGTCATGGCGGATCTAGCCGCCGCCATGGTCGGTGCCTGACCTGGTCGATCTCCATCTTCTCTTCTCTTCTCTTCTAATGAGGTAGGAGGAGAGGGGGGCAGATGAGGTCGGTGTCTTTGGGAGAGAGGATAGGAGGGCCGGAGGCCGGCGGCAAGGTGGCTTGAGGTCGCGTGACGGGAGGGGTAGCGTGGACGGTAGCGGTGGCGGCGTACCTAGGTTTTTTAGGGCTTTTTTAGGGCTGCGTACCTAGGTTTCTCGAGAGTATTCGCTCGCCCTTTTCTCTCGTGTAAATTTCTTCGTGGGCTTTGTGAGGCGGCTAGGCCCAATGAACCAGAGTGCTCAGAAATTGCCACCGGAGTAGCTGCCTAGCCCACTTAGCGAGGAAACATGGAATAAAACAGGGAATCCGACGGCCAAAAACGATTAAAAGTGGCGACCTAACGATTAGAAATGCTGATGGCCTGAGAGGGCTGGGAGGGTGCTCGATTTTAATATATGTAAATAACAAATATACCCTTTTTCAATTTGCCATCCTTCTTATCCACCAAATATTCAGGGCGTTTCCGCTTCCAGTGACTATTTCCTTTGCAGTAGAAGCACTCAGTTTTAGGCTTTGGTCCAGCTTTGGGCTTCTTCACGGGAGTGACAACTTTATTTCCATTCTACTTGAAGTTCCCTTTCTTTCCTTTTGCCCTTTTCTTGAAACTAGTGGTCTTGTCAATCATCAACACTTGATGCTCTTTCTTGATTCCTACCTTCGTCGATTTCAGCATCACGAAGAGCTCAGGAATCATTTATGTCATCCCTTGCATACTATAGTTCATCAAGAAGTTCCAGTAACTTGGTGATTGTGACTAGAGAACTCTGTCAATCACTATCTTATCTGGAAGATTAACTCCCACTTGATTCAATTGATTGTAGTACCTAGACATTCTAAGCACATGCTCACTAGTTGAGCAATTGTCCTCCATCCTTTTTAGGCAAAGTACTTGTCAGAGGTCTCATACCTCTTAACACGGGCATGAGTCTGAAATACCAATTTCAGCTCTTGGAACATCTCATATGCTCCATGACATTTCAAAAACGTTTTTGAAGTCCCGTTTCTAAGCTGTAAAGCATGGTGCACTAAACTATCAAGCAGTCATCATATTGAGCTAGCCAAACGTTCATAACGTCTGGATCTGCTCCTGCAATAGGTCTGTCACCTAGCGGTGCATCAAGGACATAATTTTTCTGTGCAGCAATGAGGACAATCCTCAGATCACGGACGTAGTCCGCATCATTGCTACTAACATCTTTCAACTTGGTATTCTCTAGGACCATATCATAAATAAAACGGGGAGCTACATCGCGAGCTATTGATCTACAACATAGTTATGCAAATACTATCAGGACTAAGTTCATGATAAATTAAAGATCAATTAATCAAATTACAGAACTCCCACTTAGATAGACATCCCTCTAATCATCTAAGTGATCACGTGATCCAAATCAACTAAACCATGTGTGATCATCACGTGAGATGGAATAGTTTTCAATGGTGAACATCACTATGTTGATCATATCTACTATATGATTCACGCTCGACCTTTCGGTCTCAGTGTTTCGAGGCCATATCTGCATATGCGGCTTGTCAAGTTTAACCCAAGTATTCTGTGTGTGCAAAACTGGCTTAAGTGTATTCGGGAGTTGTATAATCTCATAGTCATAGGAACATGTATAAGTCATGAAGAAAGTTATAGCAACAAACTAAACGATCAAGTGCTAAGCTAACGGAATGGGTCAAGTCAATCACATCATTCTCTAATGATGTGATCCCGTTAATCAAATGACAACTTATGTCTATGGCTAGGAAACTTAACCATCTTTGATTCAACGAGCTAGTCAAGTAGAGGCATACTAGTGACATTATGTTTGTCTTTGTATTCACACATGTACTAAGTTTCTGGTTAATACAATTCTAGCATGAATAATAAACATTTATCATGATATAAGGAAATATAAATAACAACTTTATTATTGCCTCTAGGGCATATTTCCTTCAATACTTACATCATCTCCGTTGTAGACCACTAGACCCCTTGTGGGATTGTTATCCGACAGTGTTCTTCACATTCAAAATTCTTGTGAGTTGTTCCCTTGATACATAATGCCCTTGACAATTTGTATCATCTGCTTTTGTCAACCATGCTCTACCTTCGAGCTGGTGTTAAATACTCTTGAAGCTTGTGGTATATGTTTCTAAGATGCCCCGATGGGTTGAACCTATGCCTTCATTAATCTGTGTGAACCCGAAAGTTTTCACGGGTCATACTCCTCTAGTAATTCACCAGGTAGGTTTTCACACTCAAATCATTTTTATCAGAGCAGTGAATGAATGTTTATGCATTGGATAAGTGGGAGTCTACCTTGAACTTGGTGTTCATGCCCATGGACACGACGTAGAACTTATCATGGAAGCTGCTTGTAAAAATAATTACCCCCTTCTGATAAGTTCATCTTGTATATGTGGTTTGATCATTTATAATTGTGGTCCCGGTCATATTATCTTCCTTTGATTCCTTTTCTCGGACAAGTTAAAGTACTTGTCTTCTGCAAATCAATACACATGTCCAATCTTTATTCTGATCTACTTTCGGCTATTACCCTCTAGTATCTTGATAATATCATAGAACCATGTTTCTTATTAAGAGTCTTCACCTAGTATTACATTCTCACTGATTTCAATTTTTCCCGGGCTCTGAGCATTAGACACTCAAGGACACCGACAACTGAATCGAGTCTGCGTTGCGATTCAACAACTCTTAGTAATCTTCTTTACCTACGAGTTTGTACCCAATCACATAATCCCTAGCTTAATTGGCTATATCATTATCGTACCGATTTTAGTTGTGCTACCTGGTCCTTATTCCGGAGCACAACTTTCAATGATGAGTAAAGCTTACGTTGATTTTGTCGTCACATCGTTCCATCTTGAACAACAAGCTTGATTCTGAGTTGGTGTCGTATCCGTGGATCCAATAATCTTTCGCTGCATCAGTACTTTTGTTTGATGTAGTCGTTGTTCGATTGCTTCTTCGTGGAGCCTCTCGACAAACTTTGTTGTAATCATCCTTATCTTCCTTTCATCACAAACTTGTTCATGTTGTGGATACAACTTGCTATCAAGCTTGTATTATGTTCTACCTTGGAGTATTACCATATTTTATGTCAAGGATTTCATGGAAATTTCACCACCTCTGAAGAATTCTTGATACAAGTGATACTTATCACCATCATCATTCTTTTCCTGGTTGCCATGTTGTTTCTTACCGGAATACCGACAAATGGACCGTGATGTGTAAAATTCAAAACTTCTAGTAGCACTATTGCTTGTAAGTTAATGAACGATAGTTTCATTCTCTGGGTATTGGTTATCCAATCACCATTCTAACTTTGATCATGCTACCTAAGCCCATATTTTGGGTGCACCTTTCAACCAATGTTTACTCGTGGATGTTATCCTCGGGCATACATCATTATATCATTTGATCTGACAAATGTTATCTCATTGTTGACATAATTGTGGAAATCCATCTTTTTGGGAATCTGGATGAGTTGTCGCCAAGTCCATCAGCCACCTCCTCATCCTCTCCTTGGTTTAATGATGAACTCTTGTTTCAGAACTCGCTCCATAGTTCATTTCCCGAGAATCTTACAATGTCATCTCGTCAATTTGTGTTGCACCTTTTCTTCTCAGGCATCCTGACTCTGAGGTATCCTGACACCAATCAGATCTGGTTCTCGGTTAGATATGATGGTTGGAACATATTTTCAAGAGTTATAACATTGGTCTTTATATGACTCGGTAAGGTGATGTCATGCCTAGCACACCTGGCTGGAGGACCTATTGTTATAGTTCTTCCTTTTTAGCCAGGTTAACCATTCTTCCATGAGGAAATTGTAATACTTATTCTATAAGTTGTTCCTGGTGAATCCTTTGACTATCCAAAGTCTGACCTTTAATTGAAGAACATGCCTATGCTATATCGAAGCATGTCTATGGTACTCCATTCATTAATAAGAACATTTGAAGCGTGATGCTAAATTTTATTTATCAATTATCCAAACATCGTTGTATGGGTAACGTCATGAAATTCCTCTCCACTTACCTAAATGGTTTTCTACTTTCTATCCTATCATGGATATCATGGTCTTCATGTCCTTGGGAAGGATATACCCCTGAAATATGTGTTTAAACACATTTTCCTTTCCATTGTTCTGTTTAATCTGATAATCATATTTTCTCCATTATTTGGTTTACACTTTCTTGTGATCTGTATGATCTAATTAAGCAGTAATATTCTCCTGCATATATAAACACCTCAGTGTATAATTCTGTCAGCAAGATCCTGTTACTATTGTTGATGACATTCCGGTAGCCACCGATGGACAAGAACTTTGCCTATTGGTCCGCCTCATTCAGTAAGCAGGAAAATGGTTCTCTTTGTCCCTCGCCCTTGGTACCGACGTTGTTGCCGACATAACTGACATGCTACCCTCTGACATGCCTTGCTTACATGATCGTGCAAGACATCACCGCCCTTCCTACTTTTAACTCACATGGTGGGCCCATAACCCATAGTTCCACAGGATCGAAACCTAACTCTCCTGTACACCCCCTATTCCCAAAGTTGTTCCTCGCGTGTGGCCTCGTATGTAATTCACGAGCCACCTTTCGAGAGATCATCAATTCTGCTATCAGACACAATACTTAGTCACGTTGCCTTGAACACCTTTCACGCCCTGTTTCAGGCATCGAATGATTGCCTGCCCGCTCGAGACTTCCCATGATACCTCCTTACTTTGCTATCGGTATTTTTTTAAGTTTCAATACGAGAGTTACTTTCTGCCACCTTCCCAGATGTTATCAACTAGATAGTCAACCTTGCAGAGGCCCGTTCTCCCGGAATACCCACCCTTTATTCTTTCATAAGTACGATGGAGTTCCCGAAGAAAAGATGTCGACTTCAGCATGATGACCTTAGGCAGAGAAATAAAGACATCAACGAAAAGGATCAACTACTTCGAGAAGTGCAACAAAGACCAAGAAGACCCGTTAGAATTTCGTAACCTAGTCTTTCCCCCCTTACTCCACCCCTTAATTCTCGGGACAAGATTTCTTGTAGTGGAGGAGAATTGTAATGCTCGGATAATTAAGCTACAGTGAACCTCTGATAATGATGCCACGTCAACTCGGTTACTGCTGATAAACTCGCATAGATTCGAAACCGATTCAAATTCAAATTCAAAATCAAGGCAAACATCAAAAGTTTTCAAACATTAAAACTAAGATTTTAAGTTGTGCCAAATAATGCATAGGTAATCATGGTGGAGAAACCACACTTTTATAAAATGTTTAAATACTCTAAAAAGTATAAAGCAGCAACATAACCAATTAATAAATGCCTTTTATTATTTATAACATGTTAAACTATTTTATCCAGGGGTTTAAAATTTTTGTAGCAGAGGTATAATTAGTGATACTAATTTAGGTACAACATTTATGATTTTTAAAACTAAAATAGAATAAAACAGTAAAAGAAAAAATAAACAAAAAGAAAAAGACAAAACAAAATAGATAAAAGGTGAAGGAACCCCCTGGCCAACTGGGCCAAATGGCCCAGCCGGCCAACCCACTAACCAGGTTGCCCCCTCATTCCCCCTTATCCCCCACACCCCCTAGGACAACCCTAACCGACACCGCACTTCCCCCACGTTCGCCTCTCCCTCTCTTCCCCTATCCAGATCTAGATCGGGAAGGCGACCTTGATGCCTCGCCGTCCGACGCCCACCTCGCCGGAGCCCCTTGACGCCTCGACCCCGTCGTCGTCCATCGCCGCACGTCGTCCCCGACCGGGCCAGGCATCTCCGGCCGCGCTTCAAGAAGGCCTCCTCAGCGATTTTTTTCGCGGCGCCAAAACGCCCGGCCGCGCCTTCAGAGCCCGATTTTCGCCACTTGTGCCGAAAACAGCGCCGGCGGATTCCAGCTCAACCCGCGCCATTGGGCGCTGGGACGCAGGGCGAAATTTTTTGGCGCGAAGAAATTGCGGGCCCGACGCGTCAGCGACCGGGTTACTTCTCGGCCCTTCGTCGTCCTCATCGCCTCGTGTCCCGCGGCGAATCAATGCCAAAGCCGCCGCGCCGGCCAGCCTGCGCCATTGATGCTTCACGGGCGGCGCAGTGAAGGTCGGACGACGCGCGTCCCTCGCCCTCGCCTCGCCCGCCACGCGTACGCACGGTGCCACGCGTGTGGGCGACGCGTCGGCCTATATATGCTGCGCCCCGGCGCACTCGGTCGTCTCACACTTCCCCTCCGCCGTCGCTCCTTCCCCTCCGCCGTCGCTCCTTCCTCCCTCTCCTCTCCTCCTTTTCGCCGCCTTCCAATGGCCGAACGTTTCCCAGGCGACGGCGCGGCGGCGAACGGCTTCGGCCGCCGCCATCTCCATGAAGACGAGGCTCGCCTCCTTTACGAGGCCGAGTACCCGGTCCCGCCGGACATGCGGGTGCCCGGGGCGTGGAGGATCAGCGCGGGCGGCGTGCCGGTGCCCCCGGTACCCTCCGGCGCGGTGCGGCGCGCGGAGATCGCCCGCATCCGATCGAACCTGCCGCCTGCGGCGAGGGAGGCGCCACGGTACGCCCCCGACAGCCCGCTGTGGGAGCCGTACTTCCGCCGCCGTCACGCCGAGCAGCTCGAGGCCACCAACGGCGTCGTGCCCTCCGGCAGGCAAAACTCCGCCGGCCGGCGTCGATGGTGGGCGTGCCAAAGACGCTGACGCCGCCCTCGAGTACATCGAGGGCGGCAACACGCCGCGCTTGACTACCCGCTCCCCTTTCTTTTCACGCCGGGAAGCTCACGACCCCGAGGCGCATGGAGACCGGGGTCCTCCTCTTCCCGGCGGCTCGCCCGCCTCCGCCCGCTGCAGCGAGCCCCAGACACGCCAGGCCGCAGACCCGCAGCTCCGGCGTCGGTATCGGTGCCCGTCGCTGCCGGAGCCCCACCGCCGCTTTGTCTCGCCGAGCCCAAGCCGGAGCCCGCCTCGTCGAGCCCAAGAAGGAGCCCGGCCTCCCCGCGGAGTACGAGGAGATAGCCCGGCACGGCTTCTCCGACGAGGACGCCATGCGGTGGGCGCGGAGGACTACCTCGCGAGGAGACGGTCCGGCATCTTGTTGGCCTCGAGGAGATCGCCGCCCGCAAGCGCGGGCGCGAGGACGAGCACGGCGTCGTGATCCTCGACAGCGACGACGACGCCGCCCCCGGACCTTCCAACCCGCCGCGCCAACCGGGGGAGGGGTGCAGCAGGGACGGTGGAGGTTTAGGCGGGGGCGGCGACGACGACGACGACGACGACGACGACGGCGACTACACGCGGTTCTACAGCCTCCTCGGCATGTAGCCGCGTGGGCGGGCGTCGAGGCGGGCGGCGAGGCGGGCGGCGAGGGAGACGGCGGGAGTAGCCCGCCGGTTTTTTTATAAATATGTTTAAGTTTGAACGAACTCGCCGAAGTTTGCAATGAATTTGCGCCGTGTTTGTGCCGTGTTTAAATTTTTTAAAATACCGTGGGCGCCGCGACTGGGGGGCATCACGCCCCCAGTGCGCGGTTTAGCGCCGGTGCGCCTCCAGGGGCGATTTTTTGCCCCTCCTGGGGGGCCAACGGCTGAAGATGCCCTCATCGAGCCTTGACGACCGGTCACATGCAACGCCGGTGAGGCCGCCGGCCTCCGCCTCCGCTCTTCCCCCTCACTGTCCAAAATATCATCGTGCCGTCCTCGCCCTCCCTGTGTAGCCTCGTCGCACGTGTGACGCGCTCGTGCACCCCGCCTTGGCTCCGCCGCGCTCCGTGCCTCTGCCTTCCTCCCCATGCACCACTCGCTGCCATCAAGACGACGTGCGCGCCAGACGTCAAGCGCCATCGCGAAGCTCCTACTCGCCCGCGCTTCGCTTTTGCTCTCGACCGCACCAAGACGCTGGCTGAAGCGCAAGGCCAAGGCTCCAGATCCGATGCCGCGGCCTCCTTCCCCGTGTCGCGCCTGGGTCGTGCGCCCTGCTCTCCTGCGCCCTTCGTCGCACCCGCAGCCTCGACGAGCCCCGCCGCGCTTCGAGCATCCTGCGCCTGCCGGCGTGTGCCCGCTGCTTCCTGCGCCGCCCACCTCCTTGCCGTGGCCACGACCATGCCTGCAACCCCCCACTAGCGTGCTGTCGTTCCCCTACTCCCGCACGTCGCCCCATTCCCCACCTCCGGGCGGGCGAGCCCACCTCACCATGCGCTCGCCATTGTCAGTGGTCGGGCGCCCGCGCCCTACGCCCGGTGCCCGTGTGCCCGCACACCCGACCCCCTATGGCCTTTGGCCCATTGACAGATGGGGCCCACGCCCCTGAGAACGAATAGTGAAAAAACAATAATTAAATTAATTATTTAATTAACTACCAAATTAGTCTAAGACCCTGTTAGTTTCATAAGTCCTAGGACTTTTTTAAGTCCCAACTTATAAGTCATAAGTCCCTATCTGTTTGTTTACAGGGACTTATAAGTCCCGAGTCCCTACCTGTTTGTTTACAGGGACTTATAAGTCCATGTTGCACCGTTGCAACGAGGCTCAGGAGAGGGCCTGTCCGGCGATTGGAGGCACCGTTGCAACGAATCGAGGCAGAACGAACCGAGGCGGGGCGAGAGGCGGGGCGACGACGGGGCGAGAGGCGGGGCGGCGACGGGGCGTGCGGGGAACGAGCCTGGAGCGAATAAGTCCCAATAAGCTCCTCCCTGAGAGTCTTATTTGATAAGTCCCAAATCACCACAATAAGTCCCAATAAGTCCCTTGTGTTTGGTTTAGGTGGGACTTATAGGGACTTTTTTAAGTCCCTAAACCAATAAGTCCCTGGAAACAAACACCCCCTAACTAAAACTGTTAGTTAACTAGGCAGACAATGACAGGGGGCCCCACCCCCTGCTGACCAGTTTGACTGGTCAACTAGGCCCCCTGGCCCCGCATGTCAGCAAGTGTACATTTTTGTGTACACTGTGCTGGGTACATCTAGAAATTTGAAATTTAATTTTTGAATTAAAATAATTTAGAAAATGAATTAAACTTTAAAAATTAATATAAAATAATCTGTAACTCGGATGATAATACTTTGTACATGGAAGTTGCTCAGAACGAGGAGACGAATCCAAATATGTAATCTGTTCATTCGCCGCACGTCCCTAGCATAGCGAACATGCAACAATTCATCTCCGGTTCGTCTGTCTGAAAACGTCAAACACCGGGAATACTTTCCTGGATGTTTTCCCGTTTCGCCAGTAGCACCTAATATCGCGCTAGCTCACCCTCGCATGGCTTAATGTCATGTCATGCATCTTAATGCAACTGTTTGCATTGTATTCATTGTTTCTTCCCCCTCTTCTCTCGGTAGACTACGAGACTGACGCCGCTGCTGCTGCGATCGACTACGGTGTTAACCACCCGTCCTTCTCTATCGAGCTTCCAGGCAAGCAAACCCCCCTTGATCAACCCGATATCGCCCACTCTCTTCTCTCTTACTTTTGGATTAGGTTTGCTATTGTTGTTGATTTGATAGCTCCTATTCTGTTGCATAGCCTGTCATTGTTTCTACAATTGTTGATACCTTTACCTGCTATCCTAAATGCTTAGTATAGGATGCTAGTACTTCATCAGTGGCCTTACATCCTTGTCGGTCTACCATGCTATACTATCGGGTCGTGATCACTTCGGGAGATGATCAGGGGTATATACTATATACATATAGTACATGATACCATGATGTGACTAAAGTCGGGTCGGCTCGTAGAGCACCCGCAAGTGATTCTGATGTGGGAGGGCTGAAAGGACGGGTGGTTCCATCAAGGTAGTGGTGGTCCTGGGTTCCCGACGACCCCCAACTGTTACTTTGTGGCCGAGCGACATGGCAGATTGTGACCACCTAGGAGACAGGTGGGCCTGGTTTTGGTCGGCGTCCGTGGTTACTTCAAATAACACGCTTAACAAGATTGGGTATTTGATCTAAGTTGGCCACTGGCCTATATGCACTAACTACCACGTGGGAACAATTATGGGCACTCGACGTCGTAGTATCAGCCAAAGCCTCCTAGACGTCAGTGGTTGAGTGGTGCGTGCCGGATTGGACTGGAACGCCTACTCCCGTATTAGGGCGGCTAGGTCTGCTTCCGGCCTCCCACACAACATGCAGGAGTGCAAAGGGCGATGGACCCAAGACCCATGCGCTTAGGATTTAGACCGGCGTGCTGACCTCTCTGTTAGGCCTAGGTAGGGTTGCGACGTGTTGATCTTACGAGGCCGGGCATGACCCAGGAAAGTGTGCCCAGCCAGAGTGATCAAGCGTGTTGGGTAATATGGTGCACCCCTGCATTGATGATTGATCTATTTGAATAGTCGTGTCCATGGTAACAGGACGACCCAGAGTTGTATTCCGACCTCATGACAACTAGAACAGGATACTTAATAAAACACACCCTTTCAAGTGCCAGATACAACCCGGTGATCTCTCTCTCACAGGGCGATGAGGAGAGGATCGCCGGGTAGGATTATGATATACAATGATACTTGGTGAGCTTACCAGCCACTCTCTTCTTTATGCTTCAAGATGGAGGCTGCCAGAAACATAGTGTTTGCTAGGACTAGCTTTCCCCCTCTTATTCTGGCTTTCTGCAGTTTAGTCCATAGATACTACCCATTTCATTGATACAATTGCATATGTAGTGTTGGTTCTTGCTTGTGAGCACTTTGGATGAGTACTCACGGTTGCTTTACTCCCCCTCCCCCCTTTTCCTTTCTTCTCGGATGCCGCAACCAGATGCTGGAGCCTTTGAACCAGACGCCACCGTCGACGATGACCTCTACTACACCGGGGGTGCCTACTACTACGATCAGGGCGCCGACGACCATGAGTAGTTTAGGAGGATTCCAGGCAGGAGGCCTTTCCTTTTTGATTTGTATCCCTGTTTGTGCTAGCCATCTTATGGCAACTTGTTTAGCTTATGTCTGTACTCAGATATTGTTGCTTCCACTGACAATTGTGCGCTCGAGCTTATGTATTCGAGCCCTTGAGGCCCCTGGCTTGTAGTATGAAGCTTGAATGATTTTAATTTGTGTCTAGAGTTGTGTTGTGATATCTTCCCGTGAGTCCCTGATCTTGGTCGTACACATTTGCGTGCATGATTAGTGTACGGTCAAATCGGGGGCGTCACAGTCCTCCAACCCTAATCTTTGGCCTATAAACTCGGAAATATTCCCAAACCAACAAAAGAGTCCAACCAAATACTTTTCCTCCGCCGCAAGCCTCTATTCCCGTGAGATCCCATCTTGGCGCCTTTTCCGGCATCCACTCGGAGGGGTATTCGATCACGGAGGGCTTCTACAACAACCCTATTGCCCTTCCGATGAAGCGTGAGCAGTTTACCACGGACCTAAGGGTCCATAGCTAGTAGCTAGATGGCTTCTCTCTCTTTGATCCTCAATACCATGTTCTCCTCCATGTTCTTGGAGATTTATCTGATGTAATATTCTTTTGCGGTTTGTTTGTTGAGATCTGATGAATTGTGGATTTATGATCAGTTTATCTATGAATATTATTTGAATCTTTTCCGAATTCTTATATTCATGATTTGATATCTTTGTATTTCTCTTCGAATTATTGGTTTGGTTTGGCCAACTAGATTGGTTATTGATATGGGAGAGGTGCTTAGTTTTGGGTTCAATCTTGCGGTGTCCTCACCCAGTGACAAAGTAGGGGTAGCGAGGAACGTATTTGTATTGTTGTCATCAAGGGTAAAAAGATGGGGTTTTCATGATATTGCTATAGTTTATCCCTCTACATCATGTCATCTTACTTAAGGTGTTATCCGTTCTTATGAATTTAATACTCTAGATGCATGCTAAATAGCGGTCGATGTGTAGAAATAGTAGTAGATGCAGGCAAGAGTCGGTCTACTTGACATGGACGTGATGTCTATATTCATAATCATTGCCTTGGATATCCTCATAACTTTTTGCTATCCTATATATTGCTCAAAGTAATTTGTTCACCCACCATATTATTTTCTTTCAAGAGAGATGATGTAGGGTGGAACCCTAATTCGTCGATCTTTCACGTTTGGAGGGGATCCTACGGAGGAAACACGAAGAACACGCGGAAGCACGAGGGGAAACACGGGGAAAACGAGAGAGAATCACTCAACCAACAAGGAATCGATCACACAAGTGCTAGATCAACATACACACATGAGATCCACAAGATACATAGTCAACTAGGGTAAGGATACAAAGGAACCGTTCATCTCCAAGAGGAGGCCTTGATGTTCTTCCCTAGATAGGGGTCTTGAATCCGCTGAGGGATCTTCTCCGAGGAGGTCCTGATCTCCGAGGAGAAGTAACCGAGTGGATGAGCAAAGGCTCTCACACAAATATGAGCTAATCCAATGCTAAGTCTCAAAGTGAGAAGAGGGGGTCCTATATATAGAATCTGGGGCGAAGGGGTACATGGGCTCATTTAACACGCTGCACAAGACGCTGCTGGTCGGATGATCCGGACGAGGGTCCGGATGATCCGGGCTGGTCCGGATGATTCGGGTGGAGGCCCGGATGAGCCGGAGGGTCGGCTGGTGGTCGTGCAGGGCCGGATGTCCGGCTGGCGGTCCGGATGTCCGGGTCGGGTCCGGATGATCCGGGACGGGGTCCGGATGATCCGGCTTCAGGGTGGAGGTTCTGTTGCCTTCGGTTGATTTAGCCGGATCTTCCGGGCCGGGGTCCAGATCATCGGGGCTCTGTCCGGATCATCCGGGCCGCCGTCCGGATCGTCCGGCCATCCTGGTCCTTGGTGATTTTTCCTCTCCGTCTTCATGCGTGTCTTCCGCTTCCGGTTCTCCTTGCCTCCTTGCTTCTTCATGGTTGACTCCTTGGTACCTGAGTATGCATAGCGTTTCCGTTTGAGGTAGTAACCATGTCTCATGTGAATCGAAAGGGAGTTGTGAGAGGAGTGCTGTCACCTCGGTTTCGAGAGCTCTTGCACGTGCTCTAGTCATCGGTCCTTGCGGTGTTGTAGGTGTTGATGTAGAGTCCATGGGGATGATGGAAGGATGCTCCGCATCAAGAGAAGCCTCTAGTGAAACCTATGACCCCCGGGTCTATTTTTCATCATTTGTTTTCAGTTCTATAAACCAAAAAACCCAAAAATATCTTGCTGCAATTTATTTGTCTTTACTTTGTTTTACGTTTTAGTAACCTTTTGTATCTATCTCTATCAGATTTCATCTTTGCAAGTGATCGTGAAGGGACTGACAACCCCTTTATCGTGTTGGGTGCAAGTGTTTGATTGTTTGTGCAGGTGCATAGATTGGAGACTTCCTTATACCTCCTACTGGATTGATACCTTAGTTTGAGGGAAATAATTATCTCTACTTTGCTGCATCACCTTTTCTCTTCAAGGGAAAACCAACGCAAACTCAAGAAGTAGCACTAGTCTAGTAGAGGCTTACTAGGGACACGATATTTGTTTATGTATTCACACATGTATTTAATTTTCCGATCAATACATTCTTGCATGAATAAGAAATCTTTATCATGAATAAGAAATCTTTATCATGAATAAGGAAATATAAAATAATCAACTTTATTATTGCCTCTAGGGCATATTTCCTTCACAAAACTTAATTAGGGGCTGAGATGTCCTTCACAAACCCTTTGTAGGGTTGCTTTGAATCATATGAATGCAAACACATAAGTACAAAACATGCATCAATTTTATAAGATAACAATGCAGATACAAATGAAAGGAAAATCACGAAAGTTGTCATTTAGATAGTACAAAATTAGGGGGGGGGGGGATCTCAACCGTACTCAAAATGATTGCAAAACACTAGGTCAAAGTGGTTGCTCTAATTTCTTATTTGAAACTTGCAGGAGTAGCACCATTCCTATCTAGCTCTATTTGAAGGGGAAATACCCTTTGGTTCCTGGTTGTATATACACCTTATATGGCGATTTTTTTAATAAGTAAACATAAATTCAAAATAGTTCAAAAGTATTTTTAGATTAAACTTGACTTTGTTTTGCATTAGTATATAAGTTTTCACCAAAAAAAACCAACATTGACGTCACGGCAAAAAAGACAAAAATTATTTGTTATTATAGGTCACTATTCACACTATTTTGACCGAAAATTTGTCTTTTTTGAAAAGAAGTCAAAGGGTGATTATATTTTTGTGAAAATTTTCTCACAAGTACAATAGAACGTCGAGTTTATTTAAAAATATTTTCAGATTTTTTGGACTTTTTTTGAATTGCTAATATTTTTTTCCATATAGGGTATATATACACCGAGGAACCAAACGTTTCCGTCCTATTTGAAGGGAAAATATCTGAAGGAATAAAATCCCACAAACACTCTTCAAACCAAACAAGCAGTAATTAATGGTGGATGGTAGGACCGAGTCAATATAAACGTTTGTTGCCCAAAATGTGCAAACATATTGGCGTCCCTCTTGAAAGCGGGAGTAGCCTAAGAAATAGAAGGCACAATAAAATTACAAATTTAAAATTCTAAAATCCAAATGACAAAACTAGATGCATGGAAGCATGATGGATCAATAAATATATATTTAGATTTACTAAAATCCAAATACACCATGAATCGTGGCAACAAAATGCTTTATTCTTCTCCTCGGACGGTAAGCAAATTAACACTTGCCCAGTAAGGCCCAATATAGCGACGCAGAAGCATTATTGTCATTTTCGGCAGTTTTGGGATCATTCGCATCTGAGCACCTAAGCTTCTTTTCTTTTACGTGAAACTATTGATCTATTCATCTCCAATCAGGCAGTACAACGGACACAAAAAATATTTACATTCAGATCTGTAGATCACCTAGCGACGATTACAAGCACTGAGCCGAGCCGAAGGCATGCCACAGTCATCGCCACTCCTTGCCGGAGCCGAACAAAACTTATTGTAGTAGAATATCAGAAAGTCATCATGCTAAAGCCACTTAGGACCAACGCACCAGAATAGAAACCGTCGCCGATGAAGACTAGCGTAGATCGTTAAGAACCAACGCGTAGACAAACGGTGACCAAATTCGAGCAAATCCACGAAAAAAATCTACCGAAGACATACATCGACACGCGCACCGACGATGTTAGACGCACGACCGAAACTTCTTTCTCACAAGGATGAACATGGGAGTGCTCTCATGTAGTCCTGGCCATCTCCGGCTTGGCCCTGTCGGCCCACCCAGGCACGGCCCTAAAATCCAGGGCCTAGGCCAAATGGGCTTGACTGTGGGCCAGGCTTGGGCCTGAGTTTTAGGCCCACCAGCAGGGCCTGGACGGGCTAGGGCTTGACATATTAGCATTTTAAGAAAGAGGCCCGGCCCACGGCCGTAAGCCCTAAGGGTTTTTCAGGGCTTTTTATCAAATGGGCTGGGCTTGGGTTTGAAAAGTAGGCCCGATGGCAGGGCTCGGAGGGCTTGGGCCTCAGTTTTCTGCCATGTTCCTTCAGGCTGGGAGGGCTGTCAAAACCAGACGGCCATACCTTTTTTTTCTTACTATTTATCTTCCTTCTCCGCTCGCCACACCTTCACAATGAATAACGTTAATTTAATCTGTTGGACTGGCTTCAGGATTAAGGTAATCCAAACAGCGAGCAAACCCCACACCACACACAACCACACGCACGCACACAGCAACTTCTCAGAGGATTCAGGGCTATAAATACGCCCCCTCCATATTCCAATTCGCCTCGTCAGCACGCGAAACACGCCACCGGCCCAATTCACCACGAACGACGGAACGAGTCGCTCTCCGGGCAGCAGATGGTGGCGACGGGGGACGCGGAAGGGGCAGCCGCGGGGTGCCGCGCGCGTGCGGCGCTGCTGGGCGCGTACGAGCTGGGCCGCACGCTCGGGGAAGGCAGCTTCGGCAAGGTGAAGCACGCGCGGCACCGCGCCACCGGCGAGCACTTCGCCGTGAAGATCCTGGACCGCGGCAGGGTGCTCTCCCTCCGCGGCGCCGACGACCAGGTCCGCAGGGAGATCGCCACGCTCACCATGCTCGCGCACCCCAACGTCGTCCGCCTCCACGAGGTAATTGGTACTTCTAGTCAGGAGTCATGACTGCTTCTAGTAACCGCGATCTAGGCTCCTGTTCTTCCCTCGCTGCTGCCTCTGCTAGATGTGTGTATAGAATCCATAGATAGAGCACCCTTGGTGGAGAGATTGAGGGGAAAATGGTTTTAAATTTAAATACCTTGTCGAGCCTGCGAGCAAGGATGCTTGAACTACGGGCACGCCACGGTTGGAATGATGCTACAATTATCAACCAGAGATTCCTTAAGGAAAGGGGTAGTTCGTGGTGGAGATTGCAAGCATCATCATCATCATCATGTTTATCTACATATGTTTTCCTACATTCATAGCAATACAAACCTATAATTTGGGGACTCTACTTTGTATATTAATAGTCTATACATGCAAGTTCATTCCGCGTTACACATGGACCATGTCGAACTGGGTTACAAAACATTGACCATCTTGATGACCGGGAAGAATCGTGCTGCAATTATTTAAAAATTTGACGCCGGAGGGGGAAGAGCCCGTTGGTCTTTTATGGGGAGTAGTATAAGCAGAATGTTTTGTCAACTCGACGGTTGCGGGAGGCTTGTACTCGGGACGGTGAGAACGTATCAGTACATCCGGGCACGCCACACTGCAATTATCAACCATAAATTCCTTGAATAAAGAACGTGGGGATTGCAAGCACCATCATAATATTTGTCTATATATGTTTTGGTACATTCATAGCACTTATCAATAATTGTAGCCTGTGCCCTGTAGGGATTGCATTGGATATTAGTATGCGCTACTAGTCTATACGTAGCGCGTTGCACGTAGACTACTGACCTGTAGCAGCACGTGGAGTTGGAGGCAGATTCAGCTCCAGGCCATGCACTTCTCCATTTTAAGATTAATGCTTGATTTGGATCGCATGTGTAGCCGTCAAGTATATCCAATAATGCCAACCAGCTGCTGCCCCGTCCTTATCTTTATGACTATGCCATAATCTTCTTTATTTTTGATGAGAGACAGAATTTCTTCGGGTCTTTCTTGTGGTGCACATGAGCATATGAATTCGTCGACGTGGCCCGTTTAAATAACATCAGTGTCGTATTATTAATCCTGTAATTCTTTTAAATCTTGATTCAGGTTGCTGCTAGCAAAACAAAGATCTACATGGTGCTTGAGTTCGTCAATGGAGGAGAGCTGTTTGACAGGATTGTAAGCCCGTATAACTTTTGTTTTCAACTATCTGAAAGCTTGCTTTGCATTATAAAATTCTCTGCCAGGTACATTGGTCAGTTCTAACACTTCGAGTTGATTTTTTTTCCTGGAAATAAAAGGCAATGAAGGGAAAACTATCCGAACGAGAAGGAAGAAGACTTTTTCAGCAGCTAATTGATGGCGTGAGCTATTGCCACGGAAAGGGTGTCTACCACAGAGACCTTAAGGTACTGACGACTGAAGTTTTCTTTTCTTTTCTTTTGAAGAATCTGGGGCAAACAATTATCTAACATTATTATTTCTCATGTATCATAGCATTATGGTTGATTACTCTGTGTTCTCCTGACTTATCCCACTGCTACATGTTACAGCCTGAAAACGTTCTTATTGACCGAAAAGGCAACATCAAGATCTCTGATTTTGGTCTATGTGCTTTACCTCAACATCTCGGGGTATGGCAGAAAAACTTCCTTGTATTGATCATTATATTTTCATTGATTTTCCTGTTGCGAGGATATTTTCATTTCATTGAATTTAACTATTTAAGGCCTGCAACTTTTCAGAAGGATGGATTGCTGCATACAACCTGTGGTAGCCCCAACTATATTGCACCTGAGGTAAAAGGCTAGCCACCTTGGGACCAGTTATCTGTTTTACTGTACATTTGCTAATTCTTGTGCCAAATATATCCAGGTTCTGCAGAACAGAGGTTACGACGGATCACTGTCGGATATCTGGTCTTGTGGAGTAATTCTTTACATAATGCTCGTCGGCCAGCTTCCGTTTGATGACCGAAATATGGTTGTTCTTTATCAGAAGGTAGACATTCATTTAAAAAAACTAAAAACTTAAGCGATATCTGGTGCTTTGTTCTGATAGTTCTGTGATTCCATTCCAATAATACTACTGTTATCTGGTTGCGTGTAGATTTTCAAGGGTGACGCTAAGATCCCGGAGTGGCTTTCCCCTGGTGCACGAAACCTTCTTAAGAGGATTCTTGAACCAAATCCGATGAACAGGATCAACATGGCAGATATCAAACTACACGAATGGTTTCAGAAAGACTATATTCCTGTTGGTCCATATGATGACGATGATGAAGATTTACGGCTTGGTGCAATTCTGCCTGGCAAACAGGTAAGGCAAGATGACACAAACTATGATGCTGAAGATCATTTTATGTCCTAATATAGGCATCATGGGTTCCGTATCTGTAGCCGCTGATCGGTGAATTTTTGTTTCCGTTTTTCTATCCTGAAGCATATTATAGAAGCACCCGGGGACAAGAGTACTCGTCAGATGAACGCTTTTCAGCTGATTGGAATGGCATCTTCCCTCGATCTTTCAGGGTTTTTTGAGGAAGAGGTATACAAATATTTTCAGTAATTTCTTTCCTGCGCCTCCCTTGCTGTATTCAGAATGATTTAATCTGTAAAATGGGAAGAAAATTCAGATGCATAGTTTCTCAAGATAAACGCTTCAGATTTTTAGATCAAGATATGCTGCCACTGCAGCCTCATAGAACAACTCATCTTATCCAGCTGGAATTATTGCAGGGAGTGTCCCAGAGAAAGATCAGGTTCACATCAGCACTACCACCGAAGGATTTGTTCGACAACATTGAAGTGTCGGCAACGCAGTTGGGATTACATGTTCAGAGAGCGCATACCAAGGTGAGCACAAAGCTTTTCTCATCATCACATTCTAGAGGGTTTTTCACCATCACAGATTGAGTACAAGTTTGAAGGAATTGAAAATAATGTGCCGTGTTATATTTCAGCTCAAAATAATGCGCAATTGCAATGGACCGAACAATCTTTCGCCATTCTTAGTCTGTGCCGAGGTATAATTCGGCAAGCTGCACCTTTGTTCCGTGCAATGAGTGGGAATGGTAACCGACGGAGATAAGCTGCTAACACCTGTGGTGCTGTTTTTTATTATCCCAGGTGTTTGAGCTTGGCCCCTCTCTGCATGTTGTTGAGCTTAGGAAGTCCCAGGGTGACACTGCAGTGTACAGAGAGGTAGACAAGAGCTAACAGCAACTGGATTCGCCACAGCCATAACTTCACTGTACATATCTTCAGTGCTGGTGGTTACTGAGTGAATGACTGATGATGTTGCTTTCTTGAAATGTGTTTTGCAGCTCTGCGATAGGATCTCGAGTGACCTGGGGATTGACAAGATTTTCGGGATGGGGTCGCTATTGGACGAGAACCTCCCTAGCTTTGACAGTAGAGCCGCGACACCACTGGTTGCCTTGTGATGAGAACTGTGCTGTAGGTACCCCAACTGACATGATGTTGTAGACGCTAGGATCATAGCTGTTTATTGATTCGAAATGACGGTGATGGTGTAAGGATTAGGATCGTACAGTGTACAGAACTACTCCCTCCGTTTCCAAATATAAGTCTTTGTAGAGATTTCACTATGAACTATATACAGAATAAAATTAATGAATCTACACTCTAAAATGCATCCATATACATCCGTATGTGATTCATAATGAAATCTCTACATAGACTTATATTTAGAAACGGAGGAAGTATATACAGATAGTCAAGTGATGAAACTGACTATCAGCGATGTAATCATTTTTTGGGCGAAAAGGCCAAAGGCCTTATATTAAAGTCTGACCAAACTTTACAAGGTTATCGTTACATAAATGGAAAATTACTCGCCGTCTTCCTCCTGCACTCGCTGCGAGCGAAGCTTGATGCCCCCTCTGGACATTCCGAACACCATGAGAGTCAGGGAATGTTGTTGACGCAGCAGACCAGAAGTCGCCGCTCGGAGCCAGAAGATGCCGACATGGTTGGATAACCACCCAAGATCTAGCCAAACAGATACATGGAGACATACCTCATAAACTCCCCGATGATGTTGAAAATGGTCGAATGTTGCCGGTTGGAGGAGGGGCTAGAGGACCGAGACACAAAGCGGTGCCGTCCACCACATTGAAACATACCTCCGAAGACCAGATGCATAACAAGAAGACTACTAGAAGAGTAGTGACCACCACGACCATGCCTGACCTCCTCCCCCCTCCGCCACCCTCCTCTACTCCACTGATGAGATCGTCGCTCATGAGGTGGACCATGATTTGGGGAACCTTTTTTTCTTGATATGCACTACGTCACCATCATCAACATAGGACCATCGTCGCAGAGTGAAACTCTAATTCAAGATATGTAAGTACAACGCCGCAATGTAGAAGGGTTGCCACCCCATACTGTCTGTAGTTCAGCAGGTGGAGGAGGGACTCGTGGCTTCGCCGACGCTAGTAGTAGTGGCAGTTTTTTTGGAGAGGGATGCGACATGGAAAAGGAACAACTTCTTTTCAGTGATGGGATTGAAAAAAAAATAAGAAATGAAATATCTACATGTCTTGTTAGGGCATGTATAATGGTGTTATCTTAACAATCAAATAGCTTCCTATGCGGTTTCCCGAAAGTGCCAAAAATATAAGTTTCCAAAAACGAAACTTTGGTTGTCAATTTTTTTTACAGAAAAGCTAATTTCCTGCCGTCCTGATATCTGCAACAGGTCCGCATGACTCGGATGCCGCTCGTTTTGAATCGAGCGGATCGCAATGATTTAGTGCGAGCGAAGCGCACGTCGCGCAGGAGTGCCGATAGCCGTAACTGTTTCTGGCGCCGATGACATGTGGGCCCGATCGAAACCGCCCCTCACGCCCAATGCGCACGAACTCCACTTCACCTCTCCTCGTTCGCCCGCATTACTTCTCCCCTCTCTCGCACTGCGGTTGCCATTCGACACTGATCTCCCTCTCCTCTTCCTCTCATCTCCCTCGTCCGTAACGTCTCTTGGGGCGGCGCGGTCTGGTACTCGGTGGAAGTCTTCCGATTCGTCGGTGAGGGACACATTCCCCATCCCCTCGGGTTCCCAGTTGCTTATCCCCTTTGTTCCGCCGCAGATTTAGCGGTTGTCCCTTTCGAATAGGGCCGGATGATGTTGCTATTAGGTTGCATTAGGTCACCTTCTAGTCTTACTTCTAGATGTAGGCTCGGATTTTGGTTCAATTTGTGTGAATTTGGTCGGCGGGTGGGTGGTGGATAGGTATTCGTGACGGAGCGCCGTTGGTTGATTCTCTGACGGATTTTCCCATGGATTTTCTCACGGGATTTCCTTCTGTTGATTTTGTGGTTGTGGATTAGGATGTGCGGTAGTGCTTGTGGATTTGAACAGCAATCCTAAGTTTTTCCCCTAGATGTCCTTATGTCGGATATATGTTGTGTTGTTGATTAGGGATATGATGCTCTAATTACCAGATTTACAATGCTTTGATTATCAGCGTTGGTGTGCTATTAATTATCATGATCATGGTATTGTACTTACCAGTGACATTGTGCTCAAATTACCAGTAGTGTATCACTGCTGTTTTCACCAGCGTTATCTGTGCATAAAATTTCAGTGGGTTGGTATTTTTTGTACCTACCAACACGATTGTGCTTGAGTTACCATGGTAACATTTCTAGAGTTATCACCAGTTAGGACGTTGTTTTGCGCTTACCGGGAGCATGTTGGCCGAATTATCATGTGCATAGTGCTTTATTTACCAGGGTCACTGTGTTATATGTTGTGAGATGTGTGGTGCTTTTTTGTTTTTTCAGTGCTTCTGGCTTTTTTAGTCATGGTCATAGTGCTGAATTTTATCAAGTGCTTCAGCCTTTTTGATTCTTAATTTCTTAACGCGCGGGGTGTCAATCGCGCTTTGATTACTAATTGGTTTCAAATAGCTAACTTCATATTAGGTTGTGTTTTCGGACTGCAGCCCCATGATTTTTAAGCTTTGTGCTTTCATTTTTTTGTATCCCCGATGATGATGTGCAAGTAATTACCATGATCATGTTACTGCACTTACCAGTATCTTTGTGGTCTAACTACCTGCAGCACAATGCTCATTTTTTAATTCAGTGGTCTAACAGTTTTGTGTGCTTACTGGCATCATTTTTGTGATTATTATTGACCATGTGTCAATGCTAAAATTATCAGGGGTAAATTTGTTGTACATCATCAAATTGATGTTGTTTTTCTCGCTTACCAATATAATTGTGCCTGAATTTACCTAGGTCATTTGTTTTACTATAGTTTATCAGGTGTAGCAATGTCTTGTTTTTTTAACCAATGTATTTGTGTTTTTTTTCTGTAACCAAGTGCATATTTCTTGATTTTTTTTGTTAGGGGCATGATACGTTTTGGTGTCACCATGAACCACAATGATATGTTTATCAGCTATATTTTCCCGTTGTCAAACACCAGTCTATAATTGTTGCTATTAAATGTGATAGCAGTTTTTCATATGTCATCTAATTGGTTTCATTCGCTATCTTTTGTTCTTATGTGACAGGGACACAATGCCGAGGAAGCGCAAAGGAGATGGTGATGGAATTGATGAGGTTCCTTCAAGAAAGCCGAAGCGCCCTCCTCCCACTACAAAAAAAATCCACCTCCGAGATGATACGTGTTTGTCACAGTAGGTCACGTTTTCTATCATGCATGTACATCCATGACAATTTTATGACAGAATCAAGATAGTCATACCTGTGTTGTTGTAGAAGTGTTCCATGACAATACCAAAATTATCACCACGAAAGTGTCCACTTCCATGACGATAAATGGTAGGTCGACGTTAAGCTATCAGGTTCCGGTTTGGATCTGATAACTCGTTAACAGCCCCGACTAATGGGGATTTTCCATGTGTAAAATTCTCATTCGCCGGAGGATCCACGTGTCGGCTCAGCGTCGGGACAAATGTCATCCACTCATTGTATGGGAGGCGCTTATGATACGTTGGCACGTGGCAAGGCCCAACAGTGGCCCATTTAGGTGAAAGAGGCCGTCCCAGTCAAAATTAACAGGCCGGATCATATAGGGCCTACTTGTGTCTGGTCCATTTAAGTCACGGCCCATACGAGATGTGCCAATTTGATCCTTCAGTTGCCCGTTAACTATTTGACACTATTGCAGCCCATCGTCAGTTTGAGCCCGTTAATAGCCCGCTATATATTTGGGCTCAATATCGGTCTGATGTGGTTTCTGCTTGTTAACGGCCTATTCAAGGGATGGGCCAATTTCCAGGATGTGCGTATTTCGGCCTTTAGCGACCCATTTAAGTGTTGGTCCAGTTTCTAGCCCGGTGTGTCTTTCAGCCTATTAACGACCCATAAATGAGTTGGTCCATTTGCAGTCGGACCTGAGTTTTGGCTTCTTAACGGCTCATGCTCTTCATGATCCAATAACAAACCGGTTTCTCTTTCGGCTTGCCAAGGGCCCATAACAAAGTTGGGCCATATACAGTCCTACCTGACTTTCGGCCTCTTAGCGGCCCATGTTCTTCATGGTCCAGTACGAGCCCGCTGTCTCTTTCGACCCGCTAAAGGCCCACAGTACAGTTGGGCCATATATAGCCCGACCTTAGCATTGGTCTGTTAACGACCTGTGAAACCGAATGGGCCCACTTATTGCCCGCTTCGATGTCGGCATGTTAACGACCCGGTAGGTAATAGGGCCAAGCATTAGCTGTTGCCTCGTTTCAATTATAGCGGCCCAATAGAGCTTTTGGCCTGGTAACGGCCCATCAACTTAATGGGCTCGCAAAGTTCGAACATGTATGTAGGCCCAATTACATAACGTCGTTTCTGGCCTGGCTATAATTTGAGCCCATTACGACGAGAAATTACGAACAGGACCAAAACCGATCAAAGGCCTATGAGAATTTTGGCCCCTGCGATCCCATTAGGAAAGCCCATTAAGGGCACTGGGCCACTATCCTTCATATAGGTCCCATGACTGTTCGTGCTAACTAATATTTTCACTGCTTTTTTAGCTTCCTAGTGATCAGTTAGCTGGAATGCGAGGCGTGCTAAGCAAATGTACGACATACGAGAAAAAAATGTAGCATATCCAACATATATTACAGGAAATTAAATCCACTAGGTAATCAAAGATTGATGCCAGTGCAAATGAATGAACAAAACTTAAAGATCTACAACCTCACAATCAGCAACCTCAGTGCGTGATGACGCCCATAATAAGCATGTGAGCAAGTTCTTCCTTTTTTGCTACACTGTGTCTGAAAACATTGACCAATGTTGTTGCACAAGAATGTGCACCTCTGATTCCTCCATGATTTCCATCATTGCTTCTGCCAGTAATTGGTTCACAAACATACATTTTTTCTATTGGATTCGAGACAGAGGAAACTAAACATATTCAGATGGCGATTTTGTCAGGCTTGTATTATTGATAGTGGAGAGTGTCTCGACCACTGCATCATAACATAAATTAGGAGGGGAACCGAACAGATTAATCAAGAGGTATTGCCATATTACCTAGCCTAGATTTATTGGAGAAAACAATGGGGCTGCCTTGCTATTTTCAGAGTTTGTCTTCTTATCTTCAGCAGCCTGCACCAAATTAACACACTAGCATTGCTATCATTGGCTAGGTCGGATAATAGGAAAGCAACATTGACACAACGAACATTTGGGCAACCAGACCACACTAGGCTACACCAAATTAACACAATATGGCACAACTATCATCAGCCAGGTACGGGAATAGGAAAGCAACATTGACAAAATAAATGATTGGGCAACAAGTACAACACTACAACTTAGTAATGTGCATGATATGAGATAGTACACTCATGTAGCTCACTATACAAAACTACCAGGAAGTTTTTCTTACAAAGATGAACATTTTTGCCTTTAATTATACATTTTGCTACAAGTAAATTTAGATCAGATAAAAGTTGGATTCACGCTGATTAACAAAATACATGCTAATGTAAAAATATAGTGATATACAACAGGTACATACATCAACATTGGAGCACAGAGAATTCCCGCAAGATACTTTCCTCGAACATGATCCCATTTTATAAAGTCTTCTATCTTTTAGGCTTATTTCTAAAAGAGAGATGGGTAAGAAACATATAGAAAATATGATCTAAATGCTATAAAATTTCATGATGTGAGGATACACACACGCTTTTTAGAATGGAGTTGACATATTTTTGCTGGACTGGAGCGGACTAGTTCTTTGGCCACTTGAATCTGCTTATCATCAGTAGGAGTTGGGTTTCTCTGTGTTGGAGCCGTATCTATGAACATTGGAGTTGGTTTACTATCTCCTGGCATTTGGATTTTTTGCAAAGACCTTGTTTGTAACCCTTCAGATTCTAACATAGCCGTCTTCCCCTTGCATGCCTTATATAGAAGAATTGTGCTTCAGTTATAAAACATGCTACGGCAGAGAGATGGAGTAGGTACTGAAGAATAGAAAGACATGACATATTGACATGTATTCCCTCCATCCGGAAATGTATGTGTCTAGGCGTATTTCAGTTCTAGATACATCCATTTTTATCCATTTCTACGACATGTAATCCGGACAGAGAGAGTATGATGTAAGAACTATGGATAAGACAGGACAACAGAGTAAAAAACACTAGTTAAATGTAAAACTATATGATAGCGGAATACATATAGAAAAACACTAAGGCAACATATGCGTGTATGATTGGGAAACTAAGATGGCATTGCAACAGACCACTAGAACAACACTTCCATGTAATTTTTTTTGGTATGATAGACATATGAAGTACATACTGATGAATAACAATGCAAAAGATATTCAGAAGCATGATGTCCAAACTAAGCAGATGGCATTGCGACAGAGTAGAACTTGAATTTGAAAACATGTTATCATGAATGGAATAGGTACTGAAAACAGGAAGGCATGACATAATTACATGCATGATCAGCAGGCTAAGCACATGGCATTGCAACAGAGTAAATGCACCCCAGGACATTATATGCATGTTCTACCCATATCACATGCCAAGTTAGATCAAGGACCTTGTAGAGTGAATAGGATTCGTCATCTTTCTACAAGTCTTCTGAAGAACTGTCTTTACATATTCCATCATATTGGGTATCATTGACGTCAAGTTTGTTAGCCGTTACATTGCTTCATGGGGTTCTTGTGGATATATCAGTGTGTGCAATTATATCTAACATGCATGGGAGACAACTAGTAGTTAGATTTATGTAATGAGTGCCTCTAGGAGACGACATAAATAGTAGGACTGATCTTAACGAGCAGCAACATGTCTCAAAAACTAAAGGGAGGACACATATGAAAGCTACAGAATATGTATCGTTTGTACTCGAGATTAACTAGCAGTGGTACGCGTCTGTGCTATACAAATGGTTTTTAACCCCTTTCTGGGACAACATTTGGAACCGTCGCCAAGTGAGTGTGGGCGATAGGGGGGTCCTTCCCACACGACCCAGAAACCGTCGGAGATAGGCCCTCCTGGCACACGAGCTGGGGCAAAATGAGCTCGTGTGCGATTGGGCGAGGCAGCGAAACTCAATTGTTTTCATTCCTATGTACATCCCACACGGTGAATCCCAGAAAAACATTTCCGTTCGTATGTATACCATACACCGTCAAACCAAGGAGAACGTTTTCATTCTCATGTACATCCCACACAGTGAATCCAGGGAAAATGTTTTCGTTCGTATGTCCTTCCCACACAGCCAATCCAGGGAAAATGTTTCCGTTCGTATGTACATCCCACACAGTCAATCCAGGGAAAACGTTTCCGTTCGTATGTACATCCCACGCAGGTTTATGTATAGGCCCGTGTGTGATACATGTAACTATCGCACACGCTCTGCCTTGGTTAACCGTTTGCTTTTATGAACTAAATCACACACGATTTGATGAAGAAAACTGTGTGGCATTGGGCTATCCATCACAAGCGCTTTTACTTCTAGAACCGTTTGCAAAGTTCGATGACCTATTTAGCAGGTTTATTGTTTTACAATTAATAAATCCAATATTGTGCAAATTCACATTTCATATCGAATAGTTGTTTGCCAATTTGATATCAGGCACATAGATATATTTTAACATCACAGTACGATAGCTACCGGAAAACACCACAGCACAACATATAGATAGTTCAACTTCATAAGAACAATATTAGAACAATATATTCATTTCCCTCATCGAGATCATCCAGGCTCGCCTTATCCACCTCTGCTTTTAGTTCGGTAAGAACCTGTTTTGCACTGGCCAACTGGGAAAGTGCCTCCTCCTTCGCCAACACCATCTTAGCAAAGTCTGATTTAAAAAATCCGAGCTCATTCTCCACCTTCCTCTTTTTATCCCGCATCTTTAAATATTCTTCAGCATTGACAAGACTTTCCCTAAGCGTACCTCTGTTCTCTTCCTGATACATGCTCCAGAGCTTTGCTAGGCACATCTTCAAAGACTGTGGCCACTCTTGATCAACCCACTCCAAGTAAGAACACTTCCATTCATCCTATAATATGTAAAACTAGATGAGTAACAATTGTAGGGGAAATGGGTTTATAGCAACATAGAAAATCACCAATACCTATTTTGGAAAACTAAAGAAACAGGTTAATTATGACATATCTTCTCAAAAAGATCAATGTGCAAATGAATTAATTGCTACTGAGACAACAACCAAATTCAGAAACATCAGAAGCCATAATTAACTACAACAACGCTACAAGTTCTTACTCATGTACTATAAATAACAAATTGAACATTTTAAGAGGAAGGTAAATATAACCGCAACAGCATAGCGACAGTGTTTGGATGACTGCAAATTGATACTAACAGGTGAGTACATGCACGCATTTAGTAACATAGAACTAATAGCACTAAGGCGTCCACTATGTATGCCAAAACCGATGTAATGACAACGGTTGCTACATCTCGCACCGGTGCCCTGCACTGGCGAGCCGATGCAGAGGAAAAAAATTAGGGACCCAAACTTCGGAGCACCTAGTTGCTCTGACGCCTAGTTCCTTCGTGCCATAAAGATTTACTCCCTCCGTCCCAAAATAAGTGACTCGACTTTGTACTAACTTTGCACTAAAGCTAGTACAAAGTTGAGTCACTTATTTTGGGACGGAGGGAGTAGTATTTTACTGATTGACTGCTCGGATATGTGGACAAGTTGGCTCCACAAACTGCTGAAGAGGTGCCAAATAATTTTCTAATGGCATCGCTAATGAGATGGCAACGTTTTTAGATACTAGGTACAAACTGTGACACTGTCTTAGGATGCATTTGGTTGAAGGTGTGGTATGAATGGGTTGGGACCGTGACAGTGTCTGAATCACATCTAACAAATTATTTGTAACACTGAAAGAGGGTCTAACCTTCTTTGCACATTCCAGAAACTTCCTCCCATTGTCCACATATTCAACGCAACTAGCTTCATGCATGGAGATTGATGGTGACAACAAGCAGACAAATCTTCAGCCACCCCACTCCATTCTTTGCTATTGATGGTCCTAGGGAACTACAAGAGGAAGAAATGACTCAAATTGACCGCCAAGTAAAAATCCTTCATTCCATGTCATATCCCGAGAGAGAGAAGAGAGGCATACTCAGGTGGTGAAGGAGTCGTCAGAGGAGGAGGAACCGCTGGAGAGGTCTTTGAAGAAGACCATGGTGACCCCGGCGGTAGGATGCGAGACGGCGAGAGCACGGAAGCAAGCGATGAAGCGGCTATAGCCTAGGAAGGAAGGAAGGGGGAAATATGGGAAATGTGACTTGTGGTCGGGGAGAAAAGGGGATGGGGAGGGGGAGGGTAGATATTTCGGCGATAGGCCAATTTTTTTGAAATATGGAGAAAAACTTTGCGCGCGGTGCCGCTGGAGACCATTCACTTTGAACGATAGTGTGCATCGCAAACAATTCTTCTGCTTAACATGCATGGGATGAGTTTGATAATTGAAATTTTGGTGGAAATTTCCCCGCATATGTCATTGCATAATTTAACACCGCTTGCTAATTTGGGCACACAAAGAGCGTACAGCACAAAGACCAGACTTACTGAATCGAGCAATTTTAGTAATTAAACAGAGACAGTTCACCTAAACATTTCTCTAACAGAAGACCATTGTCGGTGTCAAAACCGGCGGATCTCGGGTAGGGGGTCCCGAACTGTGCGTCTAGGCGGATGGTAACAGGAGACAAGGGACACGATGTTTTTACCCAGGTTTGGGCCCTCTCGATGGAGGTAAAACCCTACTCCTGCTTGATTGATATTGATGATATGGGTAGTACAAGAGTGGATCTACCACGAGATCAAGGAGGCTAAACCCTAGAAGCTAGCCTATAGTATGATTGTTGTAATGGTTGTGTTGTCCTACGGACTAAAACCCTCCGGTTTATATAGACACCGGAGAGGGCTAGGGTTACACAGAGTCGGTTACAATGGTAGGAGATCTACATATCCAGACGCCAAGCTTGCCTTCCACGCCAAGGAAAGTCCCATCCGGACACGGACGAAGTCTTCAATCTTGTATCTTCATAGTCTTGGAGTCCGGCCGACGATGATAGTCCGGTTGTCCCGACACCCCTAGTCCAGACTCCTCAAGAGCTCCCTAACCAAAGCTTCAATGACGACAAGTCCAAATGTATATGATCTTCGTGTTGCAAGGCGGTTCTCCTTAAGTTCCATGTACCGCTTAATAGTGTCCGGCTCTTTGTAAACGCCGCACTCCTTGGCTTCCATGCCCAATAATGGCTTTCTTCCACGCTGTCGCATCTAATGCGAAAAGCCGTGGTATCTTTTACGTTTTACCCTTAGTCGCAAATAATCGCCTATAAGAGAGGCAAGAATCCAGATCCAAACCACACCATCTTCCTTCAGCGAGTACTCCTGAGCGCCTCGACCAAAAAAATCCATTCCATCATGGACCGCCGACGCTCCTCCTCTCAAGGCCCCAGCCCTCCGCCAGAGATTGGAGGAGGTGTTCTCCCTCACAATGAGTGGTGACGCCCAAGCGGAGGGATATCTTCCTCCGCCTTTATGGTTTCGGTTCGAGCCGGGCTGGCCACATACAAAGGTGGGAAGCAATCGGAGGCTACCCCAAGTCCCAACAAAGGGGAGCGGGTATGATTCGTCGCCTATCTGATAAGGGGCTCGGATTTCTATACATCCGCTCCTCCGTGGGCCTCGGAGTTCTACGGACTCCAGCTCCATCACCTCACGCCCGCCTCGATTCTGCATATCGCGGGCTTCGTAGCTCTTTGCGAGCTATTTCTGGGCGAGCTTCATTTTGCGCTGTGGAAGAGGTTATTTTGCCTCGTACCCCGCTCTCTCGAGGGGTCCATTATCAAGTGGGCGGTGCCGAAATATGGCGCATCGCCGGGACCGGATATCCATCCGGAACCCCTAAGAGGGCGTCCGAAGACTGGCCGTCAGAATGGTTTTATGTAGAAGACGCTCCGTTGCCGGACCCTGTTCGGATCGGCTTCCCGGAGTTCAGTAATGCTCCTCTGAAGAAACGCCTAATTTGGCGTCCGCGGAGCCCCCAGCTGGAGGAATACGAGAGCATCCATTATTTGATGGGCCGGATAAGGTTACTGGCCCATTCCGGACTGACCATGATTGGAGTCATGGCCACGTGCATTATGCGGGGGGTGCAGCCGCTGCAATACAGGGGCCACCCCATGTGGGATTTCAACGGGGAGAATGATGCCACTCGTCATGGCCGCCAAGGACCGGATCGGCCAAGACTTGGTGAAGATTCTGTCCGCTGTGCATAAGGGGAGAAGGAGGACTTCCTCCAGACGAGCCCATTGAATGGGTTCTCCATGAACAACCTCGGTTGGGTGTTTAATGTTCATTTATCCGACCCACGCTTTCAAAGTTAAGTGCCTTACTTTATGGTTTTTACGCAGGATCCGCATGCATCGTGGAGAGCATACATAGCCCGGCCCACAACCCGAGGATCCGGAAGATCCTTGATCCGCCTCCAAGAGGATCCGACATAAAGGTGGAGCTAATCGACGGGTGTTCCATCAACTTAGCATGGACAATGCTCTAGTCGCTATTACGGCCGACTACCCCGCCTATCTTCGCTCCCCTGTGATTGTGACCAAGTCCCGACACCATTATTTCGCCCTCGCAGATTTCGACCACCGATACAATGGTGTCTCGCAGAGGTACCTTCAAGGCAGAAGTCAACTCCGGGCGGCCGCCAACAAGGTTCAGTCCGCCCAAAGAGCGGAAGAGGAGTGTGGCACGGATCGAAACGTCGCCGCAACGGTATAGCTCGCGGTTGTTATTTAGGACAAAGTTCCTAGGAAGTGTTTGAATTCTCATGACTTTTGCAGGAGAAAGAGTGCCCGCCGGACTGCGGGCGTAGCGGTTGCCAACCAAGCCTCTGCCAGCCAGGCTCCAACACTTGGTCTGGAGGGGGAGGCGAGCGCAAGGCGCGAGCCGGATACTCCTCCAACGGAGGATGCCGACAGACTGTCCGCCACCAGGTCTGAGATGGAGAGCGCCATGAATCATAGGCGCCGCTGGACAGTTTTTCGTGACGCGTGCTTATCCCCTGAGGCGTTGAATGCTTTTAACGCGGGGGACGCGCACCTCTGTGCTGCTCAAGATGGTTTGACCAGAGCCGTGGAGCAGTATGTAAAAGACATAAGGGTAAGAGATTTTAATAGTTGTATATGCCAGTAGCCCCCGAGACTTAAAGTAGTTAGAGTAACTGATTTAAGGATCATTTGACGTGTAGGATCTTACAGAAAAGAATACCCAGTTGTCCCAGGAGCTGCAAGAGTGCAAGGCCCAACTCGAGGCCGCACTAGCTGCCGCAGGAGGAAATACAGAGACCCCTCCAGGTAACACATTATTTCAAAAAGATAATCGGTGGGGGGCGTGCGTGTAAGCCTGACAATGACATTGCAGGTGTTGCCGGACTGGATCCGGACAAGCAAGATTCATCGCGCGGTGAAGGTCGGCGAAAGGGTGCCGATAAGGGTGCAGCAGAAAGAAACAAGCTCCAGGATGCCCACGCCCAGCTTGGAGAAGAGCTGAAAGGTGTTCGGGCCGAGCTGTCTAGCTCCGTGAAGGAGAATCAGCGGCTTCGCCGTGGCATCTATAGTAGTGCTTGAGCGAACTCCGCTGAAAAGAAGAGTTCGGCGAGGAAGTCAATTGACGTAAATATGTCCGTAGGTGTGCTCACAGACGCCTCGCTGAGGAGATGCCCAGATCAACGGGTGATCGCCTTCGAAGTTGGTGCAACTGCCGAACGAAGTTCGCATGCGCGAGCGGCGTCGTCCAGGCTTTATGGTCGTCCCTTTCCCTACCCGAGGGCCTTGGAGAGCTTGCGGAGAAGCTTCAGGGAGCGTGGCAGCGCTTCCGCTTATGGAAGATTTTGGCCTGCCGCCAAGGTGCCAGGAAGGCCTGGGCCATGGTGAAGACGCGGTACAAGAAGGCAGATCCCAACCACATGGCCGAGGTCGGACTGTGGGACCCGATGGGAAGGAGATCCTGTGAGTTTAGTGTATGGCCAAGTAGAGTTGGTCGCTAAATATTCCTAACGGGATCAGAATTAGACAGCCTGTTAGACGGGTTGAGGAGGAATATAGTCACGATTTGACAATGTATTTTAAAATGACATGTAAAATGCCTTCTAGCCGGATTGTAGATCGCTTGTCTCGCCGACCTTTTCGCTTCAACCTCGGGACCCTAGATTCCGGAGTGTGTCCGAATACCTTCTCGGTTAAGAAACAACCGGGCATGCATGGAGACCAAAGCGTAGGGGTCATTAGTGCTTTATCGCATAAGTGCCCAACTAGTTATGTTATATTACATGGTTAGTAAGAAACATCTTCCAAGGAGAATAGTTCCGTTAAGGGTTCCTTTCGGGAGGCATGCCCTAAAGTGCATGTCCGGACTGCGAAAAGAGCAAAGAAACATCCGGGGCAGATAAATAAATAGGTAAAAATCATCTTTCAAGTCACCGATCGAATATTCCCTTAAGAACGCTAGCTTTTGGCTTCACCCAGTGTGAGGTACACATCCGCCGACCGGCAAGAATAATCGCAGAGGTGCTCCTTTGCCTCCTAGCCGAACAATGGGAACGAGGGGTAAGCACAGAGCCAGCAATCCAGCTTGGCCAAAACTTAAGTCATATCGATGCATATAATGGTGAATAAAAGGTACATGTGGAAGTTTGACACATGTGCTGGGCATGAAGCCCTTATAAGTAAGCTTCTGGTAAAGAAGCCCCCAGGTAGAATTAGTGCGGATAGCACATCAAGTGTGTGTGAACAATGCGCCAATAGGCCGTTGAGGGCCTTTATAAAAAGGGGTGAGAGAAAAAAGAGAAACAAAAGACAGATGAAGTGTGAAAATTTGGACGGGGGAAGGAGACGAACTCTTAGTCCGGCGCCAGGCGTAGAATCTTCGGAGGCGGGCTGCGTTCCATGGGTTCGGCTCGAGTCGGTAGTCCGACGCATTTCGCAGACGGTATGCTCCGCCGGTCAGGACTTGGTCGATAATGAAGGGTCCCTCCCATTTGGGTTTGAGCTTATCCTTCTTCTTGTCCGGCAGGCGTAGAACTAGTTCGCCGACATTGTAAGTTTTAGCCAGTACTTCTCTGCTTTGATATCTTCGAGCCTGCTGCTAATAGAATGCGAACGAGCCTTGGCGACATCGCGTTCTTCCTCCAATGCGTCCAAGCTGTCCTGCTGATCCAGCTCGGCTTCTCTTTCTTCGTACATGCGCACTCTAGGTGAGTCATGAATGATGTCGCAGGGCAAAACTGCTCTCGCTACCAGATACCATAAAAAATGGTGTGAATCCTATAGTACGGTTGGGCGTTGTCCGCAGCCCCGAGTACGGAGTCGAGCTCCTCTACCCAAAGGCGTGTCGATTTAAGGGCCGCACTAGTCCGGGTTTAATGCCGCCATTATTAGACCATTTGCTCGCTCCACTTGACCGCTGGTTTGAGGATGATAGATCAAGCGTAATCGAGCTTAATGCCCATGTTTTTGCACCATGATTTTACCCGTCGCCGTGAAGTTCGTGCCGTTATCGGTAATGATGCTATGGGGACACCGCATCGTGTACTACCCCGGATATGAAGTCTATCACTGGTCCGGACTCGCCGCTTTAACGGCTTAGCCTCTATCCATTTGGTGAATTTGTCCACCATGACCAATAGGTACCTTTGCTTGTGGGTTCCCTTTAAGAGGTCCAACCATATCAAGCCCCCTGCATCGCGAACGGCCGTGTAATGGGTATAGTTTTAGGGCGGTGGGTGGCATATGGCTCGATTAGCAAAGAGCCGACAACCGACGATCTTTGGACTAAGTCCCGAGCATCTACCCGGCCCTCGGCCAATAAAATCTCAGACGGAATTCCTCGCCTACCAGGGCCGGGCTGCGGCATGGTGTCCGCCTAGTCCGCATGAATTTCAGCCGAAGGTTTCGCCCTTCCTCTTCGGAGATACACCGCTGAAGGACTCGGTTGTGCTTTTCTTATAGAGCTCTCCTCGTGGACCTTGTAGGCTTTAGATCGCCGGACTATGCAATGGGCCTCATTATGGTCTTCGGAAGTTCCTGCCTGAGTAAGTAGGCTAGGAATGGCTCGCCCATGGGGCGATTCACGCCATTATTTCGTGGGCTGAAGGTGTTGTTTCATCGGTGAGTCGCCGATTATGTCGATTGTTCTCAGGGTGGTGCGGCTACCTCCGGGTTGTTATTTCCTGACTCTTCTTCCCATAGTATGGATGGCTTAAAAGCTATTCCAGAAGATGTTTGAGGGACAGCGTCGCTGTTTACGCCCGCGCGCGCTAACACGTCGGCTACTTGGTTATTATCTCGGGCTACGTGGTGGAATTCGAGTCCTTCGAACCGAGCTGATATTTTTAGGACAGCGTTATGATAGGCTGCCATTTTCGGATCCTTGGCGTCAAAGTCCCCATTTACTTGGGATATCGCAAGGTTTGAATCCCCGCGCACCTCTAGGCGTTGAATGCCCATGGAGATTGCCATCCGGAGGCCATGTAAGAGGGCCTCAGATTCGCCTGCGTTGTTGGAGTCCGTACATTATCCGGCACGATTGGACTGGTCTCGGTTGGGGACGCTAATACGACGCCACCACCAAACCGCCAACATTTTGGAGGCGTCGAGCGCATAATCCATTTGAGTATGCACCGCACTTTTGGGAGTTCGCTTCACCATTCGCGCACAAAATCAGCCAGACTTGCGATTTTATAGCTCGCCGAGGTTTGTAAATTATATCGAATGGTAAGAGCTCAATGGCCCATTTTGCAATCCTGCGCCTGGCGTCATGTTGTTTATAATGTCATTGAGGGGCACTTCGGAGGCCACTGTTATCGAACACTCTTGAAAGTAGTGTCAAAGCTTCCGGGATGCCATGAACACTGCATACGCTATCTTTTGATAGTGTGGGTACCGGGACTTGCAGGGAGTTAAGACAGTGGATACGTAGTACACTGGTTTTTGAAGAGGGAATTTGTGCCCTTCTGTTTCTCGTTCGACGACGAGTACCACACTTACAACTTGATGTGTTGTCGCGATGTATAACAACATTGGTTCGCCCAGGTTAGGCGCAGCCAGTACCGGATTTGTTGCCAATATGGCTTTGATTTCTTCGAGTCCGGCAGTGGCAGCATCCGTCCACTCGAAGTTTTAGGTGCGCCTGAGGAGGCGATAGAGGGGCAATGCCTTTTCTCCCAAACTGGAGATAAAGCGGCTTAAGGCCGCCACGCATCCAATCAATTTTTGTATTTGTTTGAGGTCTTTTGGAATATCTAGCTGTGAAAGAGCTCATATCTTGGCTGGGTTTGCTTCATTTCCTCTACAGGATACAATGAAGCCCAGGAGCTTTCCGGCTGGTACGCCGAAAACGCATTTTTCTGGATTCAGCTTGATGTCGTATGCTCGGAGGTTGTCGAATGTGAGCCTCAAATCGTCTACTAGAGTCTCGACGTGTTTGGTTTTGATGACTACATCGTCTATGTATGCTTCTACTGTTTTGCTGATCTGGGTAGCCAGACATGTCTGAATCATGCGCTGATATGTTGCGCCGGTGTTTTTGAGTCCGAAGGGCATCGTGTTGAAGCGAATGGTCCATATGGAGTAATGAATGTCGTTATGCTTGGTCCGCTCCGCCATCTTGATTTGATGGTCACCGAATATCGCCAAGGAAGCACAATGAATCGTGTTCGTAGTAGCATCGATTATTTGGTCGATGCGGGGAGGGGAAGGGATCCTTTGGGCAAGCCTTGTTGAGGTCTTTAAAATCGACACATAGGCGCCAGATTTGTCCTTCTTGGTACCATTACCGTGTTTGCTAGCCATCCGGATGTTTGATGTCTCGATGAATCTGCCTCCAGAGTTTGGCTAGCTCCTCTCCCATTACTGCCTTTTGGGTTCGAAAATCGCCAAGAGCCTGTTTGATCGCTTGAATCCTTTTAGGATGTTTAGGCTGTGTTCGCTAATCATGGGATTCCCGGCATGTCTAAAGGGTGCCAAAGCTAAGATGTCCCAATTTTCCTGAAGGAATTCGCAAAGGCTTGGCGTCTACATCGTGGTTTAGCCGTGCCCGCTGGAGGTCAGTTTTGTTGGGTCCGTTGGGTGGACCTGGAATTTTACTATTTCGTCCGCTGGTTTGAAAGAGGTGGACTTGGATCTCATATCGAGTATCACATCATCCCTATTCACCTTAGAGCGCAGCGCAGTGAGTTCTTCTGCCGCTAGGGCTTCGGATAGTGTCTCCAGGGCTAATGCGGCTATTTTGTTTTCAGCGCGGAGTGCTATGTCCGGATCACTAGCGAGAGTGATTGTTCCGCCGGGCCCAGGCATCTTAATCTTCATGTACCCGTAATGGGGTATTGCTTGAAAAATTGTGAATGCCTCCCATCCTAATATAGCGTGATATCCGCTGCTGAACGGGGCCACTTGGAACGTGACCTCTTCGACCAGAATTGTCCGGCGATAACACCACATCAAGTGTGATTTTTCCTCCTGCGCGCCCTTCCCGCTAGGGATTATTCCTCTAAAGGTTGTGCTGCTTCGCCAATGCGGCTCCAGTCTATTTCCATTTTTGGAGAGTTTCATAGATGAGGTTTAGTCCGCTGCCGCCATCCATGAGTACCTTGGTAAGACGAAAGCCGCCCACTATTGAACCGAGGACCAATGCGGTCGGTGCCCGGCTGTTCGAATTTAGGTTCATCGCTGGCATTTAAGGTGATGGCCGTGTCGCCCATGGATTTGTTGTTGCTACTTGGTAGACTTCGCGAGGCTGCGGATTGTTCGTTTGCACGTTATTTGATGCGAAAGTCCGAAGACTGCTGACACCGTGATCGGTATTGTTGGAGTGGTTTTCCAGGGCTAAGAGCTCCTCGCCACTTTTGGCCACCTGCCACAATATCCAACATGCTCGAAGGCTATGTGTTGGGGTGGCGCCTTCTGTACTATGAATTTTACAGGGTCCGTTGAGCCATCCCTCCAGTACGGTTCCTTGCCCTTTACGGGGTTTTTGCTTTTTGGTTTTGGTACCTGGTGCCTGAGTGTGTTGCACCCTTTTGTTTTGGACTAGGGTTGTATTCGGGGCCGGATTATCCCAAAACTTAGTTTCAGTTTTGCGGAAACTCTCCATCGCACAGTACTTTCGTACTATGGATGCCAGGTCCGAGAAGCGTGTAATTTTACGGCGACTGACGGTGTTCAAGATTCCCTCGTCCGTGCAATTATTGCAGAAAATTGAAATTGCGTTTTCCTCTCGGCAGTCCTTTATCCCGTCCATAACCAGGAAGAATCTGGCCCAGGAATGATGTACTGTTTCAGCGGGCTCTTGTCGGATTTGAGATAGATCGCATATGTCTGGGTGGGTGGGCGGAATTATGTCCGGAATCCTACCCATCTTGAGGCTCAAGGGCTGAGAAGTTTCCGAATTTGGAAGCTTGGGTCGTTGGACATTGTCCAACGAGTCCGGTCTGATGCCTGACTTTAGGTTCACTGCTTGATCGAAGTCCGTCCCTCCGCGGAAATCCGGCATGGAGGGTTCGGAGGCCCGGACATGGCTAGTTTTCAACATAGGAGAAGAGTCGCCGCGTTGTTCCTCTACCACCGCAACGTGGTGGGTAACCTGGGGAGAGTTAATCTCTCTCAGATCGGTTTTAAGCCAATCTGATTGTAGTCTGTAGCGACTCCCAGGGCGGCGATGTGATCCAAGAACTCTTTACGGATGAGAGCTCTATTGGATCCAGCTGCTCGGCGAATTCCGAGTTGACGCGAAGATTGCTTTTGACGACCTGAGAGGTCGTCGTCGAAGCGGTGGCCGAACAGGCGGTCATGAGAAAACCACCCAGCCGGATAGTTTGGCCAGCGGCCAAGGCTCCTTTGGCGAAGATACCGTCTTTAAAGACGGGAAGAGGCATCCTTCCTATCGGTGATGGCACAGAGGAACTCTCAATGAAAGCACCAATGTCGGTGTCAAAACCGGCGGATCTTGGGTAGGGGGTCCCGAACTGTGCGTCTAGGCGGATGGTAACAGGAGACAAGGGACACGATGTTTTTACCTGTGTTGGGCCCTCTCGATGGAGGTAAAACCCTACTCCTGCTTGATTGATATTGATGATATGGGTAGTACAAGAGTGGATCTACCACGAGATCAATGAGGCTAAACCCTAGAAGCTAGCCTATGGTATGATTGTTGTAATGGTTGTGTTGTCCTACGGACTAAAACCCTCCGGTTTATATAGACACCGGAGAGGGCTAGGGTTACACACAGTCGGTTACAATGGTAGGAGATCTACATATCCGTATCGCCAAGCTTGCCTTCCACGCCAAGGAAAGTCCCATCTGGACACGGGACGAAGTCTTCAATCTTGTATCTTCATAGTCTTGGAGTCCGGCTGACGATGATAGTCCGGCTGTCCGGACACCCCCTAGTCCAGGACTCCCTCAACCATCATTAAAAACAAAGCCTAAGTATGAATAATTTTAAAAAATCCGCTGCCGCGCTGGCCTATGCATTGCCGGTGTGAGATGAGACGTCGATGACTTGTCCTAGCGACATGCCGCCGTTGGTGGACTCTGCGTCCCCCCTGCTGAAGTCGACTGCGTCCTCGTCCTAATCCTCGATGCCGCCCTCAAGGTTGTAGTACTCGTAGTAGTGGCTTTGCCAGAGCTCACGTTGGTACTCCACTACCGATTCCTCGATGGACAAACTCTTCTCTAACTCGACCTGGGCCACGCGCAACTCCTCCTCCTGGTGCTCCTCGATCTCCGCCGCCTCCTACATCTCCAGCTCCCGCTTGACGACCTCATGAGGGAGAATGTAACGCCCCGGATCCGATGCGCCAGGTGTCTGCCAGTTATTCGCCGTCATTGCCATGTCATTTTCTTGCGTGTTGCATTTATCATGTCATCATGTGCATTTCATTTTGCATACATGTTCATCTCATGCATCCGAGCATTTTCCCCGTTGTCCGTTTTGCAATCCGGCGCTCCTATGTCCTCTGGCGTCCCCTTCTTCTCTCCTGTTGTGAGCGGGTGTTAAACTTTCTCGGAATGGCCCGAGGTTTGCCAAGCGGCCTTGGTATAGCACTGGTAGAACGTCTGCCAAGTTTCGTGCCATTTGGAGTCCGTTTGATACTCCAACGGTTAACCGGGTAACCGCAAAGCCTCTTTTGTTTGCAGCCCAACACCCCTTCCAAAGTGGCCCAAAACCCATCTAACTCCTCTCCATGCTCTCGGTCGTTCGATCACGATCGCGTGGCCGAAAACCGCTCCTCATTTGGACTCTCCTAGCTCCCTCTATGCCTATTTATACAACCCCCATTCCAAATCCCGGATGTTTTCCCCGAAACCCTAAAAATTCCTCCCTGCGCCACGGACGTGTCCGCCACGCGGACACTTCGCCGACCACGCCGCTTCGGCGAATCAGATCGCGCCACGTCACCGTTCCGCCGCCCCCGCTAATCGGCGTCGGCCCGCGTGGCGCCACGCCACCAGCGCGTGCCGCCTGCTGAGCCTGCCTGCCCCATGGCCGTCGCCCTTCGCCGCCGCGGCCATGCCGAAGCGCCGCCGCCACTGTCGCCGTCCGCCGCCTCTGCCGCCTCTGCTGCCCTCGCCCGCCGCTCCTCCGCCGCTTCGCCGCCTCCGCCAGCTGGCCGCCGTCGGCCCACCCGCCGAGGCCCTCAAGCCAAGATTCTTCCAGCAGCGCCCTGCCTGGGCTTCCATCGCCGGCGAAGCGCCGCCGACTTCGCCGCCGCCGCCGGCGAGATCCACCGCCCGCCGCCGCCTCCTCGCGCTCCAGCGCCACAGCGGGCCAACTACTTCTGCCGTCGGCGCGCCGCCGCGCCGCCCTAGCTTCGCCGCCGGCCTCCCTCGCCGGTCCCTCACCTCCGGCCGCCCCGCCGCCCTTCGCCGGAGTCGCCCGCCCTCGCCGGAGTCGGATCCGGTCAGATCCGTCCAGGTGGGACGAGATCCACCGGGATCCGATCCAAACAGCCCCGCTCCGTCCCGGAACCCCTCCATCCAACTTTCCCGGAGGTGAAAATCCACCAAGTCCTCTTCTGCAGATATTTTTCTTGCATTTTCATCGCATCACATCTCCGCATCCGTAGCTCCGTTTTGCGCGTATAATATGTCAAATTGTTCGCCTCAATGAGTGCATCATTTCATTCCATTGCATCATTTGCATTTGAGCTCATCTTGATGCCCGAAAAGCTGTTGGAATAGGCTTCAGATCGTTAGTTTCGAATCTTATCACCGAGCTCTTTTGTCATTTTTGCCATGAATTATGTGTGCACCTTATGAACTTGAGTCCTACATGTGAGTTGAACATTGCCATGCCATCTTTCCAGGGGTGTTTGCCATGTATTTTTGTGAGTTATGTGTTGACTAGAACAAGCATGCAAAGTAGGGATGATGATGTTGTTGATTTCGTGAACTTAGTGTTTTCACTAAGTCTTGTCCTGCTGTTATTTTTATGCCATATGTTCATGTTGTTACAGAGAGATCTATGGCCTTTTTGAGCATGTTCAGTAAGGGTGTTTTGAACATATGGATGTGCTCTATCCATCCATGCCTTTGTTGGCATTTATGGAGTAGTCTAGCATGTCATTTTCGTGCTCTACTTTTGCTTGAAAATGTTTCCTGGCAGATTGTTTGCATGAGATTCAATTTTCACGAGGTCGTTGTAGTTGATCCGTGTATGCTATGACCTTGCTCTTGCCATGCTTAGCTTCATAATCATGCCTTCTTACTGTTGGTTGCCTTGCCATGCCATGTATTGCTCTGTAGTGAGTGCATCGAGCTCACAAACATGCCTACTCGTTAACTGTTTTTGCCATGCCCAGTTTTTTCTGCTAAGTCTGAAATCTGTAATAAAACTTGCTATGTTTACATGGGTGCCATCATTTCTTAAGGTCCTTTTTGGCTTATGGTCAGTAAGGGACTATTGATATATGCTTCGAGTAGAATCATGTCATGCCTTGTTTTGCTATTATAAGTTCCTGTAGCTTGTTGTTTGCTTGCCCTAAACATGCCTTCCTGATGTTAATTCCTGGCATGTTAGTAATTTCACTAAGTCTGTGAACCTGATATTTTTAGCACTTTCACCATGCTTGTTTGAACATGTTATGATGTGATTTAGCCATAGCTCAGTGTTCCTCTTTTGTTAAGCATCTCCTGTAGTTCGCTGCCATATGCTTTGCTTTTATGTTGGGGTGCTGTAGCATAGTTTCTTGTTGCGTGCTAAGTAGCATCGGGCTGTTAAACGCAGATTTGCATCATTCTTGCTTTGCTTGTCATTTGCAAACCGTGCATCCGATTCCGGTGATCTTTATATCGATTTCACCCGAAATCATCCCATCTTTCCAGCGGCATACTTGGTTTGCCAAGTTGATGCCTGGTTCATCATTTTCCTTCCCAAGCACACATATGCATTGCATATCACATCTCGCATCGCATCGCATGTCATGTTTTGCATCATATTGCTTGTGCATTGTTCCTTGTTTGATTGTGGTTCCGTTGCTTGTGTTCTTGCTTTGGGTAGAGCCGGGAGACGAGTAAGTGAACGAGGAACCTGTTGAGAACGCCTACGAGGATCAAGCCTTCGACAACTCTGAGAACCTTGCAGGCAAGATGATCATACCCTCGAAATCACTTCTATCTTTGCTTGCTAGTTTGCTCGCTCTTTTGCTATGCCAATGCTGCGATGCCTACCATTTGCTTGTCAGCCTCCCAAATTGCCATGCCAAACCTCTAACCTTTGACACCATTCCTAGCAAACCGTTGTTTGGCTATGTTACCGCTTTGCTCAGCCCCTCTTATAGCGTTGTTAGTTGCAGGTGAAGATGAAGTTTGTTCCTTGTTGGAACATGGAGATGTTGTTCCTTGTTGGAACATGTTTACTTGTTGGGATATCACAATATACCTTATTTAATTAATGCATCTATATACTTGGTAAAGGGTGGAAGGCTCGGCCTTATGCCTGGTGTTTTGTTCCACTCTTGCCGCCCTAGTTTCCGCCATATCGGTGTTATGTTCCCGGATTTTATGCTCCTTACACGGTTGGGCTATAATGGGAACCCTTGACAGTTCGCTTTAAGTAAAGCTCCTCCAGCAATGCCCAACATTGGTTTTACCATTTGCACTAACAACCTACCACCTTCCCTTGGGTTCTGCAGACTCAAGGGTCATCTTTATTTTAACCCCCGGGCGGTGCTCTCTCGAGTGTTATCCGAACCGAGCTACTACTGGGCCACCTCGGGAAACTTGAGGGTTGGTTTTATTCGTAGCTAGACTCATCCGAGTGTGCCCCGAGAAAGAGATATGTGCAGCTCCTATCGGGATTTGTCGGCACATTCGGGCGGTGTTGCTGGTTTAGTTTTACCTCGCCGAAATGTCTTGTTGTACCGGATACCGAGTCCGATCGGAGTGTCTTGGGTGGAGGTCTATTCCTCCGCTGACCGTGAGAGCTTGTCATGGGCTAAGTTGGGACACCCCGCAGGATTTGAACTTTCAAAGCCGTGCCCGGTTATGTGGCAGATGGGAATTTGTTAACGTCCGGTTGTAGAAGACCTGAAGTTGACCTTAATTAAAATACATCAACCGCGTGTGTAACCGTGATGGTCTCTTTCCGGCGGAGTCCGGGAAGTGAACACGGTGTTGGAGTTATGCTTGACGTAGGTTGCTATAGGATCACTTCTTGATCATACTTTTATCGACCGTGCTTTGCCTTCTCTTCTCGCTCTCTTCTGCGTATGTTAGCCTCCATATATGCTAGTCGCTTGCTGCAGCTCCACCTCATGCCTTTACCTTACCCATAAGCTTAATAGTCTTGATCTCGTGGTGCGAGATTGTTGAGTCCTCGTGGCTCACCAGATACTTCCAAAACCAGTTTGCGTGTGCCTATGTTATCGAAAGCGATGACGCAACCAAGCTCAAGGAGGAGCTCGATGAAGATCTTGCCCTTTGTGTTGTTTCGCTCTAGTTGATCGAGAGTGGAGCCCAGCTTGGGTTCGATCGTGGACCTTTGTCGCATTTGGGGTTCTTCTTTATTTTGGTTCCATAGTCGGGCCTTGATTGTATCTCGATGATGTAATGCTTTATTCATGTATTTGTGTGAAGTGGCGATTGTAAGCCAACTATGTATCTTTTCCCTTATGTATTAAATGGGTTGTGTGAAGATTACCTCACTTGCGACATTGCTTTCAATGCGGTTATGCCTCTAAGTCGTGCTTCGACACGTGGGAGATATAGCCGCATCGAGGGCGCTATAAGTTGGTAATCGAGCCTTCCCGACCTTAGGAGCCCCAACGCTTGATTGTTTTAGTGGCGAGTTGTGTCTAGAAAAATGTTTTGAGTCATTTAGGATTATATATATCGGAGAGTTAGGAATTCTTTTACTCCTCTCACCCTTCGACCTTCGGTGAGGTATCCCTGACGAGAGTTTTGACTCTTCTCTTCTCAAATTTCACTAAAAAATTTTTAGGATCACGCTGGTATCTTAGAATCGTTCGATGGTTTTATGATGACAACATTGTCTTGGTGCCTCGACATTTAGGGTTGTGGCGGTGTCCCGGGAGTTGAGCTCCGAGGTGTTGTCGCCATAATTTTATCGCTGCAGTTCGGAATACCGAGTTTAGTGCACCGACATCGAAAATCTCTTTTATGCGCTTGTTGGTGAGATAACCCGCTAACCCAAGATCGAGGTGAGTACGGAGTATTGCCATGACTCGTATAACGGATGCTTTTCAAGGTTGAGGTAGACGATTTCGAAGGTTTCTTGGTTATGTGTTGACGGATGGATACAGCTTGGATGTAGGGATTGTTAGTTTGGGTGAGATATATTGCTCCCCTGTATCCCCAACACCAGATTGCATAACCGGAAAGTTTCGGAGTTTTATAGGTGGGAATTCAAGTAGCTCTTAGGATATCTTTCCGACGGATGTATGATATGAAATTGGGGTTCGACGCCTAGTGGTCCGCCTATTCACGGTTGGTTTTACTGATGGTCTCATTGTGTCTTAAAGAGTCCTTGGCTATGCCGACTCGGGGACGCTTCATATGTCATGTGCACTGCCTTGTACATGATGGTGCTGTACGATTGAGCCCGTGTAGGCCCCACCACGAAAATTTCGGACGAAATCTCTATCATATGTTTGTTCCGGCTTATTCTGCAAGCCAATCCTTTGTTTTGTTTATTTGTGGTATTCGAGTTGCTTCAAAGTCAAATGTTGAATCCATACCTTTCCTAAACGGTGTTCTCATATTGCTAGGTGAGTGTTAATCCTTCTTGATCATTGAGGTTGTCATGTTAATTCTTTTCCTACCGGCGTGCTTCTCTTCGAGATGATCCCATCATTCTCCCCATCCGCAAGATCAATTCTAAGTTTTCTCAATGGTGTTTGTTTCATCCGTCCCATGTTGCCTTTGTTTTCCCGCCCTCCCACCCTTTTTCTTCAAGGACTCAGATTTTGTTAATCAAGCATCCATTTATTCATGTGAAGTTTCTCCATTCTTTTCCGTCAATGTTCTTACCCGGTGGTTCTCAAGAAGATGTTCTACTAGTTCGTCATTCCTCATTCCTTTCTCTTCTCCGGTGGATTCAAGTCAAGTTTTGTTGATCATATCTTTTTCCTCATTTCAATATCTTCTCTTACCGGTGCATCTCTTTATCATTCTACTTCGCTATTTGTTATTCCGAGTGCTCAAGATATCTCAAGATTCGTGTTTCCACTCTGCATTCGTTCAAGCTCTTTCGAGATTGCTATCTCATTCAAGCCATTTAAATCAACCGGTGCAACCTCCCTTTCAAGCAATCATTTCAACGGTGTTTTCTTTTGAGTGGGCCCTAACCCACAGGTCTTTTCCCAGGATCTTACCTGACTCTTCTATTTTCCCGGAGCTATCCTAAATTCTTCTCCAAGTTTGATGTAAGAATGAGTTATCATCAGTCAAATGCTTTTCTCCAAGATCTTTCAAATTCTTTTCATAGTTGGCTCAACCTCTTCGCTTTTGATTCTTCCGGTGTGCCTCAATAAGTCTTGGTGGTGTTTCTCGTTGTCATTCTCATCATTTGAAGACTGAAGAAGAGTTTCTCTTTAATCTTGCTCCATTCTCTTCAAGATTCGTGGTTCTAGCTTGTTGCCATCCTCTCATAATTGTTTTCGATTGTGAGAATCCTTTTCACCCATCCGGAGCATTTTAGGAGTCTTTTCAGTTTCATTCTTTAAAGCCCATCATCTCAGTATTATTCATTCAAGCTTTCAGCTCTCGTTCTTTAAATCATACCGGTGCATCATTCAAGTATTCTCTTATCAGCTCGTGATATATTCGTTCATTTGTATCTAAATACCCTCAAGTATCTTCATTCATTTTTTCAATTCTTCCCGGTGAATTGTGCCTTTGCCACTCTCTTTTTCAATTCTTACGGTGGTTCTTTCAAGATCTCTCTTCCTTGTTCATCATATCAATATTTGTTGTTTCCAAATCCCACCGGTGGTTCCATCAATACCTTCTCAAGTTTACGCTATATCCCTCTTAATCCTTTCTACGAGAATAAGTGGCATGCCAAATCCATTGTGGGTCATCAATTTAATTGGTGAAGGATAAGCATAACATAATTCTTATTCTTGTTCATCCAAGTGATTAATTCCTTATTCCGGAGGTTCATCAAAAAATTCTTGGTTTCAATTGCTCATCCTTCTTTTTTCGGAGTTCCAAGTTCTCTCGGTTATATTATCACGGAGATCCATATAAATCATTGCAAGGATTCACCTTGTGTTTTCAATTCTCTTTCTTTTCATTCCTTTTGTTTACCGGAGATCTTCATGGAGGTTCTACATGGTGGTTCATCAAGGATTCTTTTCATTCTTCAATTGTTCTTCAAGATTTCTCTTGGAATTAAGATCCGCCAAGCTATACTCTAAAATAAACATGGTGCTCAACACATGTTTTATTTTTGAGGCATTCAAGCATTCTTCATCTTGCATTCCAAAGTGCAATTCCTTCTATCTTATCTTTTGAGATGGTGTTATGTCACTCTTGACAATTTCCTTCTTGTTGCATGATTCATATGTTGTCAAGAATGAGGTATTTTAAATCCATCAATCTCTTCGTTGGAGTTATCTTGGTAAAGATTTCACCTAAAGCCTTCCCTAAGGAATGTTGCTATTATGGTGCTTATCAATGATCCAAGTTTTCTCCTATCCTCTTGGTGAAAGAAGTTTTTCATCTCTTTGGTGCTCTCAATCAAACCAATGGTTCCCTTTAGTGGCCGGTTGTCACCTCATAGTCTTGAGATGTTTTCCATAAGCCCACTACAAGCTTATTCGTTTCGTTGTTGGTTTTCCAACAACTCCGTTCAATCCTTCTTTTTAAAGATGCTCTCTCAAATTCATTTGAGGTAGTACATGTTGTTTTTCTTCTCCGTTCTTTTATTCCAATGATCTATCTTCTATTCTTTCTTACGGACGCATTGTGATGTTGCCCTTTTCACTCATCATGTCGTATGGTGAGGTCATGTTCTTTTCGTGCTTATCCGTTTAGCCGGAGTGTTGTGTTCTCATTCAAGTTCTTTTCATCTTATCAAGTTTTCCTTCTTCTTTCAGTCGGAGTGCTGCTCAAATTATATCAATCTTATCTATTCTCTATCTTGTTTAACCGGAGTGGTTACAAATTCCATCTTGTCCATTAAACTCTTGATTCGTGTCTTTGCAACCTTCAAGTTCCCATAATTACTCCTTCTTCCTCTTTTCTACCGGATTGTTTGCAATCTCGTTCATCTCTGTTGCACTCTTTCTTTTAAATTGCTCAACCTCTCAAGGTTCGTGGTTTCACTCGTTTGCCAAAGAAGCAACTTAGTTTTACCTCTTCTCTTCCTCTTCCGTTTTCCCTCCGGTGCCATCCTAGATCTCGGGACGAGATCCTCTCGTAGTGGTGGAGTGTTGCAACGCCCCGGATCCGATGCGCCAGGTGTCTGCCAGTTATTCGCCGTCATTGCCATGTCATTTGCTTGCGTGTTGCATTTATCATGTCATCATGTGCATTTCATTTTGCATACATGTTCATCTCATGCATCCGAGCATTTTCCCCGTTCTCCGTTTTGCAATCCGGCGCTCCTATGTCCTCCGGCGTCCCCTTCTTCTCTCCTGTTGTGAGCGGGTGTTAAACTTTCTCGGAATGGCCCGAGGTTTGCCAAGCGGCCTTGGTATAGCACCGGTAGACCGTCTGCCAAGTTTCGTGCCATTTGGAGTCCGTTTGATACTCCAACGGTTAACCGGGTAACCGCAAAGCCTCTTTTGTTTGCAGCCCAACACCCCTTCCAAAGTGGCCCAAAACCCATCTAACTCCTCTCCATGCTCTCGGTCGTTCGATCACGATCGCGTGGCCGAAAACCGCTCCTCATTTGGACTCTCCTAGCTCCCTCTATGCCTATTTATACAACCCCCATTCCAAATCCCGGATGTTTTCCCCGAAACCCTAAAAATTCCTCCCTGCGCCGCCGGACGTGTCCGCCCGCGCCGGACACGTCCGCCGACCACGTCGCCCCGGCGAATCAGATCGCGCCACGTCACCGTTCCGCCGCCCTCCGCCAATCGGCGTCGCCACGTGGCGCCGCCGCCACCAGCCGCTGCTGCTGGCCAGCCAGCTTTGGCTACATTGCCGCTTGCCGCTTCGCCGCAAGGCCCGCCGCCACGTTGCCGCGCGCCGCCGCCTCCGCCCTCGCTGCGGCGCCTCTCCCGCCGCTTCGCCGCCTCGCTTGCTGCCGCCGTCGGCCTGCCCGCCCGCCGCCGAGGCTCGCGCCAAGATTTCTTCCAGCAGCGCCGCCCTGCGTCGGTTTCCATCGCCGCAGCGAAGGCGCTAATTCGCCCGCCGCCGCCGGCGAGATCCACCGCCTGCCGCCGCCTCCAAGGCCTCCAGCGCCATCAGGCTAACTTCGCCGCCGCCGTCGGCATGCCAGGCCGCTTCTAGCTTCGCCGCCTCCTCGCCGGTCCCACCTCCGGCCGCCGCCCGCCGCCGCCGCCGAGTCGCCCTCGCCGGAGTCGGATCCGGTCAGATCCGTCCAGGTGGGACGAGATCCACCGGGATCCGATCCAAACAGCCCCGCTCCGTCCCGGAACCCCTCCATCCAACTTTCCCGGAGGTGAAAATCCACTAAGTCCTCTTCTGCAGATATTTTTCTTGCATTTTCATTGCATCACATCTCCGCATCCGTAGCTCCGTTTTGCGCGTATAATATGTCAAATTGTTCGCCTCAATGAGTACATCATTTCATTCCATTGCATCATTTGCATTTGAGCTCATCTTGATGCCCGAAAAGCTGTTGGAATAGGCTTCAGATCGTTAGTTTCAGAATCTTATCAGCTCGAGCTCTTTTGTCATTTTTGCCATGAATTATGTGTGCACCTTATGAACTTGAGTCCTACATGTGAGTTGAACATTGCCATGCCATCTTTCCAGGGGTGTTTGCCATGTATTTTTGTGAGTTATGTGTTGACTATAACAAGCATGCAAAGTAGGGATGATGATGTTGCTGATTTCAGGAACTTAGTGTTTTCACTAAGTCTTGTCCTGCTGTTATTTTTATGCCATATGTTCATGTTGTTACAGAGAGATCTATGGCCTTTTTGAGCATGTTCAGTAAGGGTGTTTTGAACATATGGATGTGCTCTATCCATCCATGCCTTTTTTGGCATTTATGGAGTAGTCTAGCATGTCATTTTCGTGCTCTATTTTTGCTTGAAAATGTTTCCTGGCAGATTGTATGCATGAGATTCAATTTTCACGAGGTCGTTGTAGTTGATCCGTGTATGCTATGACCTTGCTCTTGCCATGCTTAGCTTCATAATCATGCCTTCTTACTGTTGGTTGCCTTGCCATGCCATGTATTGCTCTGTAGTGAGTGCATCGAGCTCACAAACATGCCTACTCGTTAACTGTTTTTGCCATGCCCAGTTTTTTCTGCTAAGTCTGAAATTTGTAATAAAACTTGCTATGTTTACATGGGTGCCATCATTTCTTAAGGTCCTTTTTGGCTTATGGTCAGTAAGGGACTATTGATATATGCTTCGAGTAGAATCATGTCATGCCTTGTTTTGCTATTATAAGTTCCTGTAGCTTGTTGTTTGCTTGCCCTAAACATGCCTTCTGATGTTAATTCTGGCATGTTAGTAATTTCACTAAGTCTGTGAACCTGATATTTTTAGCACTTTCACCATGCTTGTTTGAACATGTTATGATGTGATTTAGCCGTAGCTCAGTGTTCCTCTTTTGTTAAGCATCTCCTATAGTTCGCTGCCATATGCTTTGCTTTTATGTTGGGGTGCTGTAGCATAGTTTCTTGTTGCGTGCTAAGTAGCATCGGGCTGTTAAACGCAGATTTGCATCATTCTTGTTTTGCTTGTCATTTGCAAACCGTGCATCCGATTCCGGTGATCTTTATATCGATTTCACCCGAAATCATCCCATCTTTCCAGCGGCATACTTGGTTTGCCAAGTTGATGCCTGGTTCTTCATTTTCCTTCCGGAGCACACATATGCATTGCATATCACATCTCGCATCGCATCGCATGTCATGTTTTGCATCATATTGCTTGTGCATTGTTCCTTGTTTGATTGTGGTTCCGTTGCTTGTGTTCTTGCTTTGGGTAGAGCCGGGAGACGAGTAAGTGAACGAGGAACCTGTTGAGAACGCCTACGAGGATCAAGCCTTCGACAACTCTGAGAACCTTGCAGGCAAGATGATCATACCCTCGAAATCACTTCTATCTTTGCTTGCTAGTTTGCTCGCTCTTTTGCTATGCCAATGCTGCGATGCCTACCATTTGCTTGTCAGCCTCCCAAATTGCCATGTCAAACCTCTAACCTTTGACACCATTCCTAGCAAACCGTTGTTTGGCTATGTTACCGCTTTGCTCAGCCCCTCTTATAGCGTTGTTAGTTGCGGTGAAGATGAAGTTTGTTCCTTGTTGAACATGGAGATGTTGTTCCTTGTTGGAACATGTTTACTTGTTGGGATATCACAATATACCTTATTTAATTAATGCATCTATATACTTGGTAAAGGGTGGAAGGCTCGGCCTTATGCCTGGTGTTTTGTTCCACTCTTGCCGCCCTAGTTTCCGTCATATCGGTGTTATGTTCCCGGATTTTATGCTCCTTACACGGTTGGGCTATAATGGGAACCCCTTGACATTCGCCTTAAGTAAAGCTCCTCCAGAATGCCCAACATTGGTTTTACCATTTGCACTAACAACCTACCACCTTCCCTTGGGTTCTGCAGACTCAAGGGTCATCTTTATTTTAACCCCCGGCCGGTGCTCCTCCGAGTGTTATCCGAACCGAGCTACTGGGCCACCTCGGGAAACTTGAGGGTTGGTTTTACTCGTAGCTAGACTCATCCGAGTGTGCCCCGAGAAAGAGATATGTGCAGCTCCTATCGGGATTTGTCGGCACATTCGGCGGTGTTGTTGGTTTAGTTTTACCTGTCGAAATGTCTTGTTGTACCGGGATACCGAGTCCGATCGGAGTGTCTTGGGTGGAGGTCTATTCCTCCGCTGACCGTGAGAGCTTGTCATGGGCTAAGTTGGGACACCCTGCAGGATTTGAACTTTTGAAAGCCGTGCCCATGTTATGTGGCAGATGGGAATTTGTTAACGTCCGGTTGTAGAAGACCTGAACTTGACCTTAATTAAAATACATCAACCGCGTGTGTAACCGTGATGGTCTCTTTCCGGCGGAGTCCGGGAAGTGAACACGGTGTTGGAGTTATGCTTGACGTAGGTTGCTATAGGATCACTTCTTGATCATACTTTTATCGACCGTGCTTTGCCTTCTCTTCTCGCTCTCTTCTGCGTATGTTAGCCTCCATATATGCTAGTCGCTTGCTGCAGCTCCACCTCATGCCTTTACCTTACCCATAAGCTTAAATAGTCTTGATCTCGCGGGTGCGAGATTGCTGAGTCCTCGTGGCTCACCAGATACTTCCAAAACCAGTTTGCAGGTGCCTATGTTACCGAGTAGATGACGCAACCAAGCTCAAGGAGGAGCTCGATGAAGATCTTGCCCTTTGTGTTGTTTCGTTCTAGTTGATCAGTAGTGGAGCCCAGTTGGGGTCGATCGTGGACCTTTGTCGCATTTGGGGTTCTTCTTTTATTTTGGTTCCGTAGTCGGGCCTTGATTGTATCTGGATGATGTAATGCTTTATTCATGTATTTGTGTGAAGTGGCGATTGTAAGCCAACTATGTATCTTTTCCCCTTATGTATTAAATGGGTTGTGTGAAGATTACCTCACTTGCGACATTGCTTTCAATGCGGTTATGCCTCTAAGTCGTGCTTCGACACGTGGGAGATATAGCCGCATCGAGGGCGTTACAGAGAAGGTGCTCCATGGCCACCGCCGCCTTTTCAGATGTGGGTTGCATGCTGGATTCCAAGGTGGCCTGGAATATCTTGGCATGGATGGCCTCGACCCGGGCCAGGGCGACATCGGCGGCACAGACAGCAACTCGAGTGCTCTCGGGATTTGCTGCCACCGTCGCAGCAGCAGCTGCAGCTGTCTCGGCTGCTGCAGCTGCCCTGTCGGTTGCCGCAGATGCCCTCTAGGCAGAAACGGGCGCACTCAATGCGGATGCGGCGACACTCTCGATGTAGGGGGCCACGCTCTTGGCGCAGGCCGTGGCCATCGTACGAGCCTTCAAGAAGCGTGTCCACGGTGTCATCTTTACAAGAAGGGGGTGCGGGAATAGGGATCAGGATTTGTGGATTCGGGGTTGCCGACACTGGAGCAGACGAGCCGGTGAAGCTTAAGGAGGAAGACTTAAATAGACTCAGAATTTTTCATCGCAAACAATTCCTACAAAACAACTGTGTGTGATGTTGTAGATATTATTTATTAGCTATGAAAGACGAATTTTGAGTAAAGTGGAAACGAATGGTGTTTTAAATATATGAGAAAATTTGTAGTACTAATTCAACTGTCATGTCAAATTTTGAAAAATTTCAAGGGTCATTTGACCTTTTAAGACATTTAAGTGAATTTCTAGCCATTTAATGACCGTAATTGAAATTTGAACTACATGTACATGCAGCACCTAACCAAAACGGTTTGAAAATTCATATTTTGTGTACTTGTGTGTGATGTCATTCCACGTGCAGTAAATTGGACGGAATTTTCAGACATATTGGTCTAACGACTATGACACAATTAAGCATGGAGTGCCATGGCATTTAAATTCCAAAAAATTAAAAACATGAAACCTTGCTTGATGTAATGTCATACCACCAAGATGATGTGGTATAAAAATTGGCCTATTTGACAAAAGTTTGGACACACAACCCTCACAAACCGGAGCAATTCACTAGAAGACTCATGGTTCCGAGAGGGAATAATGCACTGGAAGACTCGTGGTTCCGATAGGGAACAATGCATGTTTGATGACGAACGGCATATAGCTTCCTGTTACGGCCTTCAAAAAATTTCTACGTGTAATGTGCACTGATACTAACTGTCATGTGAAAATTTGGAAAATTTCAGTGGTCATTTGACCTTTTGAAGACATTTAAGGGATTTTCTAGCCATTTAATGACCATAATTCAAATTTGAACTAGATGTACATGCAACGGCTAACCATAACGGTTTGAAAAATCATGTTTGTGTACTTGTGTGCGAGTTAATTTCATGTGTAGTAAATTAAAAGGAATTTTCAAACATATTGGTCACACGGCATGGACACATGCATGGAGTGCTATGGCATTTTAATTCCAAAAAATTAAAAAATGATCAGGAAAACATGAAACTTTGCTTCATGTAATGTCATGCCACCAATATGATGTGGTACAAATATTGGCCTATTTGACGAAAGTTTGGACACACACCCCTCACAAACCAGAACAACTCACTAGAAGGCTCGTGGTTCCGAGAGGGAACAATGCATGTTTGATGATGAATGACAGATAGCTTCATCTTACGGCCTTCAAAATAATTTGTAATGTGCACTGATACAAACTGTCATGTGAAAATTTGAAAAATTTCAAGGGTCAGTTGACCTTTTGAAGACATTTAAGTGATTTCCTAGCCATTTAATGACCATAATTCAAATTTGAACTAGATGTACATGCAACGGCTAACCATAACGTTTGAAAAATCATATTTGTATACTTGTGTGCGAGTTAATTCCATGTGCAGTAAATTAGAAGAAATGTTCAAACATATTGGTCTCACGGCATGGACACATGCATGGAGTGCCATGGCATTTCAATTCCAAAAAATTAAAAAATGATCAGGAAAACATGAAACCTTGCTTGATGTAATGTCATGCCACCAAGTTGATGTGGTACAAAAATTGACCTGTTTGATGAAGTTTGGACACACACCCCTCACAAACCGGAGCAACTCACTAGAAGGCTCCTGGTTCCGAGACGGTACAATGCATGTTTGACGACGAATGGCGGATAGCTTCCTCTTACGGCCTTCAAAATTTTTCTACGTGTAATGTGCACTGATAAAAACTGTCATGTGAAAATTTGGAGAATTTCAGGGGTCATTTGGCCTTTTGAAGACATTTAAGTGATTTCCTAGCCATTTAATGACCGTAACTCAAACTTTAACTAGATGTACATGCAACGGCTAACCACAACGGTTCGAAAATTTATATTTGTGTACTTGTGTGGGAGATAATTCCATGTGCAGTAAATTAGAAGGAATTTTCAAACATATTGGTCTCACGGCATGGACACATATGTACATGCATGGAGTGCCATGGCACTTTTATTCCAAAAAATTAAAAAATGAGCAGAAAAACATGAAACCTTGCTTGATGTAATGTCATGCCACCAGGATGATGTGGTACTAAAATTGGCTTGCTTGACGAAAGTTTGGACACCCCCCTCCTCACAAACTAGAGCAACTCACTAGAAGGCTAGTGGTCCCGAGAGGGAACAATGCATATTTCATGACGAACGGCAGATAGCTTCCTATTACGGCCTTCAAAATTTTTCTACGTGTATTGTGCAGTGATACAAACTGTCATGTGAAAATTTAGAAAATTTCAAGGGTCATTTGACCTTTTGAAGACATTTAAGTGATTTCCTAGCCATTTAATGACCGTAATTCAAATTTTGACTAGATGTACATGCAAAGGCTAACCATAACGGTTTGAAAAATCATATTTGTGTACTTGTGTGCGAGTTAATTTCATGTGAAGTAAATTAGAAGGAATTTTGAAATATATTGGTCTGACGGCATGGACACATGCATGGATTGCCATGGCCTTTTAATTCCAAAAAATTAAAAAATGATCAGAAAAACATGGACCTTGCTTGATGTAATGTCATGCCACCAAGATGATGTGGTAAAAAAATTGGCCTGTTTAACGAAAGTTTGGACACACACCCCTCACAAACCGGAGCAACTCAATAGAAGGCTCGTGGTTCTGAGAAGAGAATAATGCATGTTTGATGACGAACGGCAGATAGCTTCCTCTTATGCCTTCAATTTTTTTCTACGTGGAACATGCACTAATACAACTGTCATATGAAAATTTGGAAAATTTCAAGGGTCATTTGACCTTTTGAAGATATTTAAGTGATTTTCTAGCCATTTAATGATCGTAATTCAAATTTGAACTACATCTACATGCAACGGCTAACCATAACGGTTTGGAAAATCATATTTGTGTACTTGTGTGTAAGTTAAAAAGCTTTAAACGATGTAAATATCTGGTCTTCAAAAAAGAAAATGTAAAATCTGGCAAGACAACCGGCCCCACATGATTGACACTATTTTGCGCCTTGAGGTTTGGAAGGTGAGTGGCGGGCTTTATTAATCAGAATTGGTTCTGCATTGGGAACGGTCAGCTATTATATTCACACACGGATTTTGCTGCGGGAATCGTGTGTAATTCACACTACTATACTCGTAAATTCCGGCGACCGACATGTGTACTGTTCCCGTCGATCTAGAGTCCGGCCGCCAATAAATACTACCTTGCTCACGTCGTCCCGCCTGCATTCTTATCTAGATCCTCCCCTTGCTCCTCTCTCTCTCTCTCTCCCAAATCTCTGCCATGGCGCCGCCGGTCTGCCCACGCGCCAATGAGGAGTCGCCACCCCCGAGGACACTCACTCGAAGAGCAGCGATGAGGACACCTACGCGCCGCCGGATGAGGTTGGGCCAGACCCCCAACTTTGGATTGGTTTTGGGGCCAGTACGATCTTTGTCTTTGGAAGTCGTTACCATCGGCTGAGAAAGCCAGGCAAGTGGCTTCAAGAAGGAGATGGCGGTGGAGGATGCCAAGTACCAGGCGCCCTGTGAAGCCCGTGATGCCGCCTGGAAAAAGGAGGTGGCGGAGCTTTGGGGGCGGGCGCGTCATCATGCGGACGAGGTGTACGAAGACGGTTACTTTGCGAGGAAGGCCAGAGGTGCTAGGCGCCTCGTTGCTGCGTGGATCTGGGCCGATAAGCTCCAGCGTGCCACCGATGAGGAGCTCCGATGGATGCCCAACGAAATGGCAAAATCATTCGCGCGCGTCCGCCTACAAGAGGCAGATCGACACGTCAAGCGCTACGAGGCGGAGGAGGCGGAGTACTGCCTCCGCTCTGGGAAGACGCCGCGCACCAGGGAGCTGCTGGCAAGGGGCTGCTGGAATACTGGCCCCAGAAGGGATTATTAGTGTTAGTATTGTTCGTTTTCAATTTTATGCATTGTACCTAGTAGTTAAGTATCATCACGTATATGTGATGATATTATATATATTCTGTGATGAACTAATGAAAAATTAATATTATATATATTATGAATTCCATTTTCTATCTATTTTTGTATACTAATTTGAATCTATCTGTTATCATCCACATATACAGAATGGAAAGCGTATAAACACACATTGAAACAGAACATATAAGAACGGAAAATAGAGTACACACATTGAAACAGAGCAATAGTATGATTGCTGTGAATACACAGCTAATCATGTCGAAACGACTCAACAAAATAAAATGCGTCCATGAGAGCATGACTAGCAGCCCTTGCCTACGGTAGCTCTTGGCTCTGCCTGTACTCGTGCAGGCGTTCGTCCAAGCGGTCGACACGCTCGTGGTACATCTGGAGCGCGATCTTGAGCTCCAAATTGGCTATTTCATTGGAGATCACCACCTCGAGGATGTGCCGGCCATGTTCCTCTACTGCGCCCAGGTGGACACCTCGGCCAAGGAGGCGGTTGAGCCTACCGACCAGCACATTGGCATCGAGCGGCCCGCAGACAAGGCGAATGGTGCGACCCATGCGAATGGCACGGCGGGCGTCCGGTGCAAGTACGGCGCGGCCTGCCTCTGGTGCATGTACGACGCAGAGGGCCTGTGCCCACTCCTGGCGAGGAATGGGGGTACTGACGGGACGTGTAACTAGTTGCGACGCCCTATTGACAGCAGGCAAGCGCCTATGGATCCGCTCTTGCTGTGCGGCACGCCGCACCTCTCGCTCTACAGCACTCCAACGGTCTCGCCGTGCGGTGAGCCGCAGCCTATCGGTGCGGACGCGCCTAGCTTGCTCTGTGGTGCACCATCGATCATGTTGTGCGACGAGCTGCAGCCTCTCGGCGCTGACATGCCTATCTTGATCCGCGGCGCTGAAGCGCCAAGCGCCAAGGGTCTGCTCAACCCTAGCGATGATGTGCATCACGGCGTCATCCATCGCGTCGTCGGGGAGCGCCGCGGCCTCGATGGGTCGTGGCGCCTTCTGGTTTTCCTCGTCGACGAGGTTGATGGCAGAGGTGGCGCTTTGGTGCGTTGGCATGCTTGGAAAAGGTGGATGTGCTACAGGCTGCGCTTGTTGCCTCCGTGCATCGCGCCGCGCCTAGGAATATGTGTTATATCGTTGGGTGGCGGGAAACATGTGAGGAAATGGCGGGAAATGGTGGCATGTTCATGGAATGTCATCAATTAATGGAAACTTAGCATATAAGGAACATCGAGCTAGCACAAGAAGTAGATGATGATGAGATGAACACGGATCACACTAGGGAACCCGTCGGTGATGAATTCATCAATCGCAAACGCGTGTACACTATCAAGCATTTTCCCACAACACACACGGCTTATTCCATCACAAACAGGTTGGATGGATCAACTGTATGCCACGTATACACATTGTCAAAAAGTAATGCGGTAGACCTTCTTTAACATATGTTAAAAAATAAAATAAAAATAAAAAACAAGGACCTCGAGGTTAAATTAGCTGAGGGAATGGGTCATTTCGGTCATTTGATCGAAATGACCCATCCTATCAGTTAATTTAACATCAACACAACTTCCCATCCAGTCACCCATGTGATGGTTGCTCCAGCCTGAGCACACTTAACTTGAGAGTTCACTTAGATGAGCTATTGGTGGAACAACTAGTCCTTGCTGATGTAGGATGCCTCTTCGCATTCTTATGGCGTATCTAGATGGCCGCCCGTCCCCCAATGGCCAATACATGTTGTGTAGACAGAGCATATCACATACGTCTTACTAGAAGCAATCGTCTGTGTTATTATTGGTCTTCGCACACATTTCTGATTACAAACCTGTTTGCCGCGTATCACAGACATCTTGTTATATTGAACCGTTTTTGTTCTATTATCTCAACGCAAACAGTTCATCCGACTGAATCGCATGTCGTATATCGCACACACCTTGATCTGCCTGACCGTTTTTGTTGTGTTGCCTAATCACAAACAGTTCATCCGAGTGAACTGTATGCTGTATATCGCACACACCTTCATCTGGCTGCCCGTTTCTTTTGTTCTTCCTCATCGCAAATAGTTAATTGAACTGAACCGTATGCCCTGCATCACGCACGGAACCAAAATCTGAACCGTGTTTGATGCATCCGTCATTGCAAAAATTTTGCACCTTTTTTGATGGGTTTTTTACACCACCGTTTGCGATTATTGCATCGCACACAGTTACGTCGAAGGGTCTCTGATCGTAGTGTCATGTTAGCAGCATCCTGCAGTAGTGTGTGTGTGTGTGTGTGTGTGTGTGTGTGTGTGTGTGTCAGATATTGAGAGAAATCAAATCTATGGAGAGAATGTGTGTATGTGACGGAAAGCTACATGCTAAATTGGGTTTTCACGAAGGGATTGTGTGTGGGAGATAGAGAGCAATGTGTGGGCCTTGAGGCGGGCAAGGGTCGGGTGAGGGTGTCAAAATGTGTGTGTTGATGCATGTGTTATATGCAATCGTGCAAGGGACGGGCGAATCAAGAGAGATGGTTGTTGTGTTATGGATGCCTCTCTCTCTCTCTCTCTCTCTCTCTCTCTCTTGCACACACACACAAGTACAAATAGAAGACCGTTCTCTCATCTATACACAACATATCGGCATATCTCTGTGTCACTCATGCATGATCATTTGCACATTCACACCTCTCTATGTCTCTATCACACGCACACCATCTCCACATTGCCCTTCCGCGACAACACACATATACACACATGCACGTTTCTCTCTCAGTCACACACACAGAATCAACATTAAAAATTTTTCTAGGGTGCACCTAAAACGTCCAAATACAAATAAGCACAAACTGAAGCTAAATTCAAATATATGAAAATATTGTAGCGTGAATGTGACGCCCCCGATTCAATCGTACACTAATCATACACGCAAATGTGTACGATCAAGATCAGGGACTCACGGGAAGATATCACAACACAACTCTAGACACAAATAAAATAATACAAGCTTTATATTACAAGCCAGAGGCCTCGAGGGCTCGAATACAAGCTCGATACACAAGAGTCGGTGAAGCAACAATATCTCGAGTACGAGACATAAGTTAAACAAGGATGCCTTAAGAAGGCTAGCACAAAAGCAACAACGATCGAAGAGGCAAGGCCTCTGCACAGGACCTCCTAACTACTCTCGCCGTCGGTGGTCTTCATGTAGCAAGATCCATCGGCGGTGGCATCTGGCTCCAGGGATCCACCATCTGGTTGCATCAACCGGAAAAAAGGAGGAAGGGGGAAAGGGGTAGCAAAGCAACTGTGAGTACTCATCCAAAGTACTCGCAAGCATCAGATCTATACTAAGTATGCACTGGTATCAAATGGAAGGTTTGTATCTGTGGACTGAACTGCAGAATGCCAGAATAGAGGGGGAAGGCCTAGCCTATCGAAGACTAGCATCTTCACGCAGATCCGAGCATCTTGCAGCATGTAGAAGAGTAAAGAATAGCAGTTTATAATTAACAAGCATGTTGTAACATTAATGCCCAGAGATCCTTCCTTGACTCCCTGCGAGAAAGCAATCCCGGAGCCACATATCCAAGTATCCATTCGTAGTTGTATAAGATCAGGATATAAGTCTGAACGTCCGTTACCGTGGACACGGCTATTAATAGATAATCTTCCCTGCAGGGGTGCACCACGTTTGCCAACACGCTCGATCACGTTGGCCGGACACACCTTTCTGGGGTCAATGCCCGGCCTCGGAAGAGCAACACGTCGCAACCCTACCTAGGCTCAGCAGAGAGGTCCCAGCCGGTCTACCTCCTAAGCACTCCGGGGTCTGGGCCCATCGCCCGTTGCACTCCGAGTCGTTGTGAGCAGGGCGGGTCCAGGCTCCACCTCTACATGGATGGTGCCGGCCCAGCCGTGCCGCACTGCTGAACTGGACGTCTGACAAAGCTTCGGCTGATACCACGACGCCGAGGCCCATAACTATTCTCATGTGGTGGTTGGTGCGTAAAGGCCAAAGGCCAACTCAGAACAAATACCCAAACCATAGTGTATTATTAGCTTGCGAAGATGAGCAAGACTCATGATCGAAAGTGACCCCGTTGCCCCGTCTCGTGGACTTACGACAAGGGCCTAGAATGCCCGGCCGTGCCACATAACCATCTTGCGGGTGCTCTCCGGGCCCCCCGACTTTCACCAAGGTCTCAAGTAAAGTCATTGTAACCGTGTGTCCAGACATCAAGGGGAAAACCCGAGGAATCACCCCCGGTGGATTCCACTCAATGTAATCATCAAGGTGAATGTAAGAGGGACCACCCTCGAGGTTCACTCTTGAGGTGTTGAACGACAGAGCCGTATCGGGAATGGTGAAAGAGGAAATCACCCTCGATGACCACGACCGAATAGCTACACTACAGAATTATCATCAGGAGTGCATTATGAGGGACCACCCTCGGCACTCGATAGTAGCTCTGCAGAGTCGAGCAACAAAAGGGGCGTGATGTGATGTAAGGTGTCGGGCTCTGGTCGTCGATCACGTCGATCGAGGCATCAATGATGAAGCAGGGGCAACAAGGACAAGTACTGGGGGTCACTGATGGATCACTAACCAACCTATACTAAGCAGTTTAGGATAAGCAGGTAGGTAACAATAGCAGGTACAAAAGCAGGCTATGCATCAGAATAAGGCTATGCATCAGAATAGGAGGAAACAATAACAGTAGCAAAATCTAATGCAAGCATGAGAATATAGAATGGGAGATATCGGGATGATCAAAGGGGGGCTTGCCTGGTTGCTCAGACAAGAAGGAGGGTCGTCGGTGGCGTAGTCGATCACAGGGACATCAGCAGCGGTCTCGGGGTCTACCGGAGGGAAGAGGGGGAAGAAACAGTAAATACATGCAAACATATGCATAACATGACAATAAACGATGCTAGAGGTGTTCTAACGCAGTGCTAGGCATTACTGGCGAAGGGGGATAACATCCGGGAATGTTTCCCCAGGTTTAGCATTTTCGGACAGATGAAACCGAGGGGAAAAGTTGCATGTTCAGGTAGTCAGGGGCATGTGGCAGACGAACGGACCACGTATTCGGATTTGTCTCGTCGTTCTGGGCAACTTTCATGTATAAAACTTTTTCATCCGAGCTATGGATTATTTTATATTATTTTTCAAAGTTTTAAACATTTTTTGAAATTATCATTAATTCGAAAATAGGATTATTGCATAAGCATGATGTCATCATGATGTCAGCGGTCAACGCTGACCGTTGACTGGTCAAATAGGGCATTGTGCCCCGTCTGTCATTGACCTAAATAATTAGCAGATTTAAATTAACTAAACTAGTTCATTAGGCTAACTAAGGAAGGTTAATTAAGTTAATCAATTACCTAATTAATTAACTAATTACTTATTATTATTCTAAATACATTTCTTTTTTTTCAACGTTTATTGGGGCTGGGCCCCACGTGCCATTTGCCCAGGGGGCCGATGTGGGCACGAGCGCTAGATGCGGGCGCGTGGGCGCTGCAGGATGACAGGGGCGCCGGTCGGCGAGGCCACGGCGACGATCGGAGGGGCCGCAGCCACGCAAGGTCGGCGGGCTGCTGCAGCGGGGACAGCGGGTGGCGCCGTCTGAGGCCGCGGTGGTGGTCGGGCGGCCGTCGCGGCGAGAGGTGGTGCGGGAGGGGCGCGGCTTCGCGGGCGTCTGTTGAAAGTGCGGCCGACAAACGTGGTCACGGCGCGGCGCATCACGACGAGGTCTCGGGGGAGGTGTTTGCCACCCGCGTTGAAGGGAGGCCCGATCGGGAACGAACGACGGGAGGTGGCGCCGGGTCGAGGCGGCGACGGGCGGTCTGGCAACGATGACGGCGAGGCGGACTGGGCGGCGAGGTGGTGCTGAGCTGGCGCCCTTGGGTGGACGGGTCCGTCGCGGTGCAGGGGTGACGGCGACAAGGCGATCCGATGGGGGGGGGCGAGGCTGCGTGTCAACGAGGGCGGCGCCAGGTTGGGGGCTGGCGACGGAGGCGTGGGGCGGCGCGGGATCGAGCGCGGTCGTCGGGGCGAGCGGCGGGGCCAGTCAGGGTTGCCCGATCCAATCGAGAGTGGGGAGAGAGAGGCGTGCGTGGGGGAGTGGGGAACGAGGTGGGAGTGGGGTAGCAGTTAGGGTTCGGGGAGGCGTGGGGGTATGTAGGCCGAGGGTTGGGCTGGCCTGGGGGTCGGCCTGGTGGAATGGCTAGCTGGGCCACGAGGCCCACTGGGGAGGGTGGGTTTCTGTTTTCCTTTTTTTTAAACATTTCTGTTTTTTAAGGCACTTAAAGAATTTGTAAAAAGATGATTTCTCCAGCATTATTACCAAATGATTATTTGCAACAACTTGAACATTTTTGTTTGCAAGTTTGATAAATCTGAATCTTGACTTTAAATTGGATTTGAAATTTGAAACATGTTTGAAAGCGAGTGAGGATTAGCAACAGTAAGAGCGATGACATGGCATCATTTGTAGGGGATTACTGTAGCATAATTATCCGGGCGTTACAGTGAAGAACCTTTCCAGGAAAAAAAGTAGTAATATTCGAGGATTGTTTTCACACACACAAAAAGGTTCGGTGGATGTCCTTCGAGAGTGACACGGTGACACGGCGTTCGATCGACCGCGCGGTCATGGTGCACGCGCTTGCATAGGATTCGTATCGATGCTATGCTAACTAATGTGGTAGTGTAAGCGCTGCCCCAGTCTAATGTTTACGTGTACTAGTATGGTGTTCTTTTAAGTTTGACCAACCCTACATAAAACTAAACTAAGCTCCCATACGTGCACTCATCAATATGCCGCCGACGCAGTTGCGCATGCCGGCGCCCGCCTGCTCCGGCCGACCATTTCTTGCCCATAACTACCGTGACCCCGCCACCCTTGTGCCATGAAGCCTAAGGCTCGCCCGCTCACATAGTCTGCAGTCCCTCCTCGTGATGTCGCCGCGCTGCCAATCACATGAGCAGGTGGAGCTGCGTTTATGCCCACAACATATGAAGAGGAGGACGAGCGCGTGCTCCAGCACGCCGGCGAGGAGGAGCTAGCATGTCATTGTCGTCTCCACCCGCGCGGAGGAGGCCCACGTATTGGCTATCGCGGTAGAAGCCGGTCGCGCCCGCACTGAGTCCGCAAACTGGGTGCGGACGTGGAATCTACCTTCAAGACCTTGAATGCCATGTGGATCCTGCAATCTGAAGGAACAATTTGGGTCAGTCGAATCTTGTGAGCCGTTGGATACAACATGGATGGCAAGAAGGGCTTCTTCAACCTCCTAAAATGATGCATTGTTCATCTTCTCTCTCAGGCATCGAGCCGCAGCCCGACACAGGCCTAACCGCCTGCCGCCGCCGCCCCGCCCTCCCTTGAACCGCCTGCCACCGCCATACTCCCCCCACCCCCGCCATCTATTTAACCCCAGGCACGGTCCATTTTTTCCGGTGAACTACATTCCACACCCAACACTCATAAGATAGATCATGGGCCCCCTGCCACCCAAGTATAGATACAGGGGTAGCTTATCTGCCGTCTTCTTCCTTCGCTCCATCGAACTTCTTTCGCAAATCGACTAACCCAAATTATACCACCAGTACATATTAAGTACAGTAGGAACACGAAGATACGAGTAGTAGTACCAACTACAAGAAGAATAGTAGTAAGACATACTAGTACTGTACGTACTAAAGAGTTCAAATAACGAGAAAGAACATAACATAGTTCTGCTGGGGGCTCAGAACAACACACCCCTGAAATAGGAGTAAAACTAAGCAACTAGTCCGCTTGACACTGCAGTAGAACAACATGAGCAACAACACTGCCACCTTATTCGGAGTCCGAGTCCACGTCCTCGACTTCATCCTCGTCCCTCTTCCTCTTCCTCTTCGCTGACACTTCTTTGCCTGAACCGGAGACTGGGATCTGCGTCTTCATCCAACCCTTGTAGATATTTAAACAAAGGTAGGCATCCATTGCTGCGTACACGATGTGATCATTTATTGTCTTCGACTCCCATGCATGATGAAACTCCGCGTGAGATTTCTTCAGTTCAGCATACGAAGGATCAATCATGGCTACTGAAAGTGCTAGTATTCGAATAGAGGGGGGGTTAATAGGCGATTTTTAGGAAAGTCTTCAAAATAGGGGTGTTTCGAAGACAATCAATAGAAATGAACCTATTGATATGCAGCGGAAGGTAGACTACACTAGACAATCCATAGTCAAGTAAGCAATGTAGTGAAAGCACGAAGACTATGATCAGCAAGGTAATATGGATCAGGATGGAAGAAGGTATGAAGCGAAACAGACAACAGTCTTTACACAGTGAAGTCAATCAAATAAGCAAGTACGCAAAGACTTCACAAAGACAAACTGTAAGTAAGGTGAGAGAGGAAGGATAGAACCAGTTGCTCGGAGAGAACAAGGGGTTTGTTGGACTAGTTCCAGTTGCTGTGACAACTGTACGTCTGGTTAGGGAGGCTGAGATTCAACTCAAAAGACCGTGTCTTCACCTTATTCCCCTTAAGCTAAGAACACTTAGTCCTCAGCCAATCACTCTGGTAAGTCTTCAAGGGAGACTTCCAAACCTTCACAGACTTCGTTCAGTGGCAATCAACAATGACTCTTGGATGCTCAGAACGCGACGCCTAACCGGCTGGAGGATTCATATTCCTCAAGTGTAATAAGTCTTCAGATCACGCGGACAGAAAGATTTCAGTGATGCCTAACACCCTTTGGCTCTGGGTGTTTTGGGCTTTGTCCTCGCAAGGATTCTCTCTCAAAGGCTTTGGAGGTGGGTTGCTCTCAAACGACAAAAGCCGTGCACAAACTCTAAGCAGCCACCAATTTATGGTGTAGGGGCTGGGCTATTTATAGCCAGGAGGCAACCCGACCTGATTTGTCCAAAATGACCCTGGGTCACTAAGGAACTGACACATGCCCAACGGTCAGATTTCAAACACATGCGACAACTTAGCTTGGGCTACAAGCCAAGCTGAGTTATCCAGCTCTGGATAAGATTTGCTCTCATTGTCTTCGCTCGAATACATAGGTTTTGGTTGAGCATCACATCAGTCACTTTGACTCTGTTCACTTGGACCCCACTCAACAGTACGGTGGTTCCTATGACTCAACAAAGAAGAAAAGGAAACTACGAAACAACTATGTCTTCACACTCCATAGTCTTCACGCGATGTCTTCACCTGTCATAGTCTTCAATGTGAATGTTTTCACAGACCACCATTGTCTTCAATGTATTCACACATTTTTTGGGGTCATCTCTGGTAAGTAAACCAAATCAATATGGGACTACTACCTGTGTTATCCTGCAATTCTCACAAACACATTAGTCCCTCAACCAAGTTTTTCGTCAATACTCCAAAACCAACTAGGGGTGGCACTAGATGCACTTACAGCTGCTGCCAGGGTCAGCATTGAAGGCTGAGATGAGGACACCAGGCTTTCCTTCTAGAGATCGAAGGGCTGGCCTACAATGAGGCCTATCTGTTCCAAGACTCTCCTGTCATTCGTAAAGTCTATAGTAACGAATTTCACTCTTTTGTCCTTGAGGAAGAACTCAAAATCCTAGCACCTAACATCGGCATGGCACATGTGGTAGACCAAGCACACGTTATGTACGCAAACCTGGATCATGGTGGGCTTCTTCATCTCTGCCACCTTTAGAAGCTTCTCCTTTTCCAGGACTGTGGTGTACTCAACATCTAGCCTAGCGACCCAGTCATCCGTTGAACTTTTGAACGTGTGTAGGAAGAGACCAAGGCATGCTTCCACTAGTGTGGATCTACGGGTGTAGATGACGATGAACTCATTGCTGGTGATGGTTCTAACCTTTTACTCACCGCCGATCATGGAGATTTGGGAGGCCATGGATTTTGGAGGCGGGTTAGCATAAGTGGAACTGTGTAATGTGAAAGAACTGGCCTCTACGATCTCGTGGTAGATAAACTCTTGTAATACTCATATCATCAAGATCAATCAAGCAGGAAGTAGGGTATTACCTCCATAGAGAGGGCCCGAACCTGGGTAAACATCGTGTCCCCCGCCTCCTGTTACCATTAGCCTTAGACATATAGTTTGGGACCCCTACCCGAGATCTGCCGGTTTTGACACTGACATTGGTGCTTTCGTTGAGAGTTCCACTATGTTGTCACCATAAGGCTTGATGGCTCCTTCAATCATCTACAACGACACGGTCCAGGGTGAGGTTTTTCTCCCCTGATAGATCTTCGTATTCGGCAGCTTTGCCTGCGGGCCAACTCACTTGGCCATCTGGAGTAGATCGATAGCTATGCCTCTGGCCAACAGGTCAGGTTTGGAAGCCTGAACTATACTGCCGACATCCGTGGAGACTTGATCTTAGACGGATTCGAGCCCATGACAGGTGCACCCTACAGCCATGATGAGCATGATCTAGATCTTCCATTGGACGGTGTTCAGGAGATCTCACCTGCAGTTGCCCTGGCTTTAGATCCAGTGCAGATCGTGCCATCCGAGGACGGGAGGACGGACTCCGCCGCGGAAGCCACACACTCAACGGCGATAGAGCCGAACATAGATTTCACTTCCAATGAGGTCTGTGTCATCGGACCCTCGGACTCGTCTCCGGCCATAGGCTCCGAACCACGCGTATCCGCGCCCATCGGATCTAACTGGGCACCGATCTTGGAGTTCAGCTCCGCGGACATCTTTCAGCACTCACCCTTGGGCGACGTGCTAAACTCATTAAAATCTCTCTCCCTCTCGGGAGACTCTTGGCCAAACTATGTCCGGCTTGAGTGGGAAGCGGACGACGAAGGAATTCGTTACCCACCCACCACCAACTTAATTCAACTCCGAAGACATCGACGGTATGGACGACGATGCCGGAGAAGAACAGGAACCACCGCCCACAGGGCGCTGGACAGCCACCTCATCGTATGACATATATATGGTGGACACACCCAAAGAAAACAATGGCGAGGATCAAAAGGATGCAACGGAGGATAATCCTCCTGAGAAACAGTCGAAGCGCCAACGCAAGTGGCGCCGCTCTAAACCACACCAGGGTAGAAACATCGATACCGGCACAAGAGATAATAGCACTCCGGATGATGCCGAAGACGAAAACAATCCCGCCCAGCCAAGCTTCGAACAGGCCGGACGGGAGGACGGGCAAGCTAGCCCGATGAACAGGCCATGAATGAAGACTCGGAGGATGACAATTACATGCCCCTCTCCGAAGATGAGGTGAGCCTCGGCGACAAAGAATTTACCGTGCCTGAGGATCCCGTTGAGCAGGAACGCTTCAAGCGCCGGCTTATAGCCAGTGCAAAGAGCCTGAAGAAAAAACAACAACAGCTTCAAGCTGATCAAGATCTGCTCACTGATAGATGGACTGAGGTCCTGGCGGCCGAGGAATACAGACTTGAGCGCCCAACCAAAAGTTACCCGAGACGCAAGTTGTTACCTTAATTCGAGGACGAGGCATTAAAGCCTATACTACCAGCGCAGGATGCGGCTGACCGACCACCGCGTGGCCGAGACAAAGCAGCGTATCAGTCCGAGCACCAGCCCGCACCCCGGCGCCAAACAAATAGAAACGCGAAGGCCCGGGGCTACATGCATGACCTGTAAGACGAATTGGAAAACAAAGCAGGACAGACAAGATCGATCTATGGATCGTGGGCACGCGCCCCAACACGTGACGATGACTGCCACGCCGGATATACTAAAAACAAATCCGTCCGGGCCGAATACAATAGACCAGCTTCATCCAAACTGCGTCGTGATGTAGCCCGACATAGAGGCGCCGCACACCCCCTATGCTTCACTGACGAAGTAATGGGGCATGAATTCCCAGAAGGGTGTAAACCCGTAAACAACAAACCTTATGATGGGACAACAGATCCCGCGGTATGGATTGAAGATTTCCTTCTCCACATTCACATGGCCCGCAGCGACGATCTCCATGCCATCAAGTATCTACCACTAAAACTCAAGGGACCAGCTCGACACCGGCTGAATAGTCTGCCAGAAAACTCGATTGGCAGTTGGGAGAACCTGGAAGACGCATTCCTTGACAACTTTCAGGGCACTTATATGCGACCACCGGACGCTGATGAGTTAAGTCATATAACCCAACAGCCCGGAGAGTCAGCCAGGAAATTCTGGACTCGGTTCTTAACTAAAAATAACCAAATCGTCGACTGTCCGGACACCGAAGCCCTAGCGGCCTTTAAGCATAATATCTGGGACGAGTGGCTCACCCGACACCTCGGCCAAGAGAAGCCAAAGTCCATGCAGCCCTCATGACACTCATGACCCGCTTCTGTGCGGGCGAGGACAACTGGCTAGCTCGTAGCAACAGCGCCTCAAGCAAGCCTGGAACTTCTGCATCTAGAGATAACAACGGCAAGCCCTGACGCAACAAACACAAGCGTCGAAATAACGGCGATAACGCCGAAGAAACAACCGTCAATGCCGGATTCAGTGGCCCTAAGACCGGTCAAAGGAAGAAACAATTCAAAAGAAATAGTCCGGGCACGTCCAGTTTGGACCGTATACTCGACCGTCCATGTCAAATTCACGGCACCCCAGGAACACCAGTCAATCATACCAACAGAGAATGCTGGGTCTTCAAACAAGCCAGCAAGTCAAGTGCCGAAAGCAAGGAGAAGGGATCGCAAAGCGATGACGACGACGAGGAGCCCCGGCCACCGAACACAGGAGGGCAGAAGAAGTTTCCCCTGCAAATTAAAATGGTGAATATGATACACGCCACCCGTATTCCCAAACGGGAGCGGAGGCGCACACTTAGGGACGTCTACGCAACGGAGCTAGCCGCCCCAAAATATAACCCATGGTCGTCTGGCCCAATCACCTTTAACCGCAAGGATCGTCCGACCAATATCTGTCAGGACGGCTCAGCCGCACTAGTCCTTGACCCAATAATTGACGGATTCCACCTCCACGCGAGTCCTTATAGACGGAGGCAACAGTCTGAACCTGCTTTATCAGGATACAGAGCGCAAGATGGGTATCGATCCTTCAAAGATCAAACCCACTAAAACCACCTCTAAAGGTGTCATACTAGACGTTGAGACCCGCTGTACAGGCTCCATCACTCTGGAAGTAGTCTTCGGACCCCCGGATAATTACCGCAATGAAGAGTTAATCTTTGATATCATCCCTTTTCGCAGCAGCTATCACGCACTGCTCAGACGAACCGCGTTTGCTCGATTCAATGCAGTGCCACACTACGCTTATCTTAAGCTCAAGATGCCCGGTCCACACAGTGTCATAACAGTTAATGGAAAAGCTGAACTTTCCCTACGTACCGAAGAGCACACCGTCGCCTTAGCAGTAGAAGCGCAGAGTGGACTTTTTCAATCGAACCTTCATTCGACAGCCAGGCTCCCGGACACCGTCAAAAGAGTCCGAACTACTCCGTGGCAGGATAGCCCAGCTCGTTAAGAGCTCAATTAACCACTTCGGCGATAGGCGGAGGCAAAGCTAGGTTATGCCCCACAATGCGGCTTAACCGCTCCGTGGCACACAAACATTTTTTGCATTTTCTTTGCAGGTCCACTTTTGTCTAGGCCATCACTAGCAACCTGGCGACCAGACCTATGAAGGGACGAACATACCAAGGAGGGAAACAGCTCGAACGCGTAAGGGAATCCTTAGATATTCCCCTTGATGATCATCCGTTTATTCCCCGGATCCGCACGCAGCCCCCCTGGTCTCAGCAGGTTCGAAAGTCATATTTATTTTTATCGCACTACTTATATTCGTACGCCTCGACGTATTATTCAATTACAACATGCGGCTTTATATGACGCTTACTTGCTGTTCTTTCTTATTAATATTTTTTGTCAAGTGGCAGTCGTACACTACGGTACGCCTTAATATGCCAGGGGGTCTCATTGTACCCATAATACGGCAACAAAGTCCGAACACCCTCACGGTCGTTCGGCACCCCGAACTTATAGCATTATGTGCATCGGCTCCGAATCATGTCTTGGGTCAATAGTTGGGTTGCCCGACTCCTGTGCTTGCTACACTACGTTCCGCTATATCGACTAGGGTAGTAAAGGGAGAACTACTATGATTGTGTCCTGGTTCTTCCGGACGAGCACCTCAGTAGAGAAAGCTAAAAAATGACTGTCATGATGCGGCGAGAGCTGGTCAGCTGTTTGAGAGGTTACAAAATCTTTAAGGATTTCTTCCGCATTATGCGACAACTAATGCAGCGTGCGACGGATTGTTTTTTTTCGATCAGGTGCTTGTAGAGCCCCTACTGCGATCTTCCGAACAACAGGGCTGCGCCTACCTTTCTTTTGTCAAACTCCTGCTACGTCTTGAGCTTGCGTTGGTTTTCCTTGAAGAGGAAAGGGTGATGCAGCAAAGTAGCGTAAGTATTTCCCCTAGTTTTTGAGAACCAAGGTATCAATCCAGTAGGAGGCTCCTCAAAAGTCCCACACACCTACACAAACAAACAAAGAACTTGCAACCAACGTAATAAAGGGGTTGTCAATCCCTTCATGCCACTTCATGAAAGTGAGATCGATAGAGATAGTAGGATAAGATAAATATATTTTTGGTATTTTATAATATAGATGCAAAAAATAAAGATGCAAATAAAAGTAGATTGAAAACTTATATGATAAAAGATAGACCCGGGGGGCCATAGGTTTCACTAGTGGCTTCTCTCAAGATAGCATAAGTATTACGGTGGGTGAACAAATTACTGTTGAGCAATTGATAGAAAAGCGACTAATTATGAGATTATCTAGGCATGATCATGTATGTAGGCATCATGTACGCGACAAGTAGACCGACTCCTGCCTGCATCTACTACTATTACTCCACACATCGACCGCTATCCAGCATGCATCTAGAGTATTCAGTTCATAAGAACAGAGTAACGCATTAAGAAAGATGACATGATGTAGAGGGATAAACTCAAGCAATATGATATAAACCCCATCTTTTTATCCTCGATGGCAACAATACATTACGTGCCTTGCAACCCTTTCTGTCACTGGGTAGTAGGCCAAACCAAACTGATAATTCGAAGAGACTTGCAAAGATAACTCAATCATACATAAAATGATTCACAGAAGATTCAAATATTTATCATAGATAAACTTGATCATAAATCCACAATTCATCGGATCTCGACAAACACACCCCAAAAAGAGTTACATCAAATAGATCTCCACAAGAGAGGGGGAGAACATTGTATTAAGATCCAAAAAGAGAGAAGAAGCCATCTAGCTAATGACTATGGACCCGAAGGTCTGTCGTAAACTACTTATAATTCATCGGAGGGGCTATGGTGTTGAGGTAGAAGCCCTCCATGGTTGATTCCCCCTCTGGTGGAGTGTCGGCGAAGGCTCCAAGATGGGATCTCGCGGATACAGAAGGTTACGGCGATGGAGATTGTTTTTCGTTGGATCGCTAGATGTTTTTGTGGTACGTAGGTATATATAGGAGGAAGAAGTACGTTGGTGGCCGCCCGAGGGGCCCAGGAGATAGGGGGCATGCCTAGGAGGGGTGGGCGCGCCCTCCTATCTCCTATCCGCCTCGATTGCTTCTTGACTTGCACTCCAAGTCCTCTGGTTCACGTTCGTTCCAAAAATCACGCTCCCGAAGGTTTCATTCCGTTTAGACTTAGTTTGATATTCCTTTTCTTCGAAATACTGATATAGGCAAAAAAACAGCAATACGGGCTGGGCCTCCGGTTAGTAGGTTAGTCCCAAAAATGATATAAATATGTAAAATAAAGCCCATAAACATCCAAAAGGGGTAATATAATAGCATGGAACAATCAAAAATTATAGATACGTTGGAGACATATCAACTCCCATGGCTAAGCGAGGGTGATAAAGCCTTATAGTCTGATTGCCTGGTTTGTTACGCTGAACACCTCCTTCAAGGACCCAAAATTGGGGTAAAGAGTGTTCAGGTTTATCCCGAACACCCCCGTACTTCCTACGTGGGGGTCGAAGCCGACGACTGGCCAACTCTCAGGATTAATATATAAAACAGCCGCACAGGAGGTAAAATTTTCCAAATAATAGGCATTTTATTATATAAACGACCTTGTTCAACATTTCAAAGCATAACATGAATGTATTCATGGGAATATAATATCCTTGGCACATTGCTCCGCTACAAGGTGGGATCCTTTCAGGACACTGTCATAATATAACTCGGGCTTGCGGTGCTCCTTCCCTGCAGGCTGTCCTTTGGTCATCAGCTTCACGACATCCATCTTCTCCCAGTGCACCTTGGCGCGGGCGAAGGCCATTCACGCACCTTCCATACAGACCGACCACTTGATGACTTCAAGTCAAGGGCAGACACTTACAAGCCGCTTCACGAGCCTGAAGTAGCTGCTGGGAATCGGCTCGGCGGGCCATAGCCGGATAATTAAATCCTTCATGGCTACTTCGGCCGTCCTATGCAGCTCGATCAGCTGTTTCAGTTGATCGGCAAAGGGCAATGGATGCTCTAGCACTAGATATTGCGACCAGAACAACTTCTCCGTAGAGCTCCTTTCTTCGGCTCGGTAGAATTGTGCGGCATCAGATACGCTGCGCGGCAGTTCCGCAAACACCCCTAGAGAAATCCGAATTCAGATTAGTAACATGATTTTCTTCCTTCAAATATTTGCTTTGCATAGAAAAATCCTTACCCGCCGCGATCTTTCTGGCCTCCGGGATTTCCTGAAGGGTGCCTTGGGCTTTGCCCCGGGCATCGTGTGCGGCTTGACGAGCCTTGGTGAGTTCGGATTCTTTCTCCGTTAAACTCTACTCCAAGGTCTCGCACTTCTTCATGGCCTCTTGGAGCTCTTCCTGAACTTCAATAACCCTAGCCTCGTGCTTTTCACGAAGGGCCCGCTCTTTGTCCGCCTTCTTCTCGGCCTCGGCCACTGCCTTCCTAAGAGCCTCGACTTCGGCCGTCGCTCCTAGAGCACATCATGAAATTTTTTCGTCATACTCAATTATTCATTCGTACTGAATGCAAACAAGTTTTTTTTCATACCTTGGTTATCCTTCAACTGCCTCTTCACTTGGCCGAGCTCTTCTTCGGCCCGCTCCAGACTCTGCTTTAGTCCGGAGACTTCCACAGTATGAGAGGTGGCAGTCACTACAGACGACTGCTTAGAAAAACAAAAGAGGGAGAGGTACTACAAGGTATGTCTCTTGCGAACATATATTTGATCCTCTGTTCGGCTTTTCCTTCCGAACACCGAACAGTGTATCAGGGGTTACTATCTACACTATGACACTCTTTAAAACGTCACAACATACCTCAAAGCCTGTTATAAGGCTGATGCAGGCTTCAGTCAGCCCGCTTTCGGCAGACTCAATCTTCAAAATCACCACACCCATAAGGGCACGGTGTTCTTCAACGATGGAAGCGTTCTTCAGCGCTGCTGATAAGGTATCCGGCACCTCTGGTTGGGCAGAGGTTGCCGGTGGAACAGGTGCACCCGTTTTGTAACATCCCAAATTTTCAATTTGGAATGTTATACATAGATCATCATTGCATATCATATTTTTGTTGCATTTTTGGCTCGATCCTAGAAATTCTACGCAACTCAAGGACCCACGGAGAGAGTTGGGGATTTCGTTATTTTCTTATTTGAGTATTTCTCAAATTTTGAAAATAGGATCATTGATTTTATTTATTATATCTTCAATTATTTCTACTACCAAAAATTCAGAGAGGGAATAAAATGACTTTCCCAAAATAAAGAAATAATGAAGATTTAATAAAAAATCAAATAAGATTTATTTTGAAGTTTTTCGCTTTTTATTTGTATTTAGGAAAAATGCGCGTTTTTAAAAATTGCATTTAGGCCCCAAATAAATGTTCATCTAGTCCGGCTTGATTTTAGAAGCCGGGGAAAATTTGTTTCGGGATTTTCGGAGTCCGTTTAGTATTTCTTTTTATTTTTCTTCTGCGCGGAATTGTTATTTTAAAAAAATAATTTATTTTCGTCGGTTTTATTTTTGATTTTTTAATATTATTTTATTATTATTTTATTTTTTTAATTATTTTCGGATTAGGATAATTAACGATTAATTCGTTCGTCGTTTTTCTTTTTCGTCGGATTTTCCGCGGTTATTTTCTGATCGCGATTTCTGATCCAATTTTCGTTTTAGTATAACTTTTCGCTCGTTTATGGCAATCAGGCGATTCAAGCGCCTGGAGTTTGGTCTCGGAACCCTCTTTCCAAATAATCTACTTAAACAAGTTTTTGCTTTTGTAAAATTTGACTTAGATCCAGATTAGTAAAACAAAGCTGTTTTCTTTCGCCATTTGACTTTCGTTGCTTTATTTGATTTGATTCTTTTGCAAACCGGAGTTCTTAAGTTGAACCTTCTTGTTGGATCTTTTATTCGAGTTTTACATATGCATTAGATGAGTACTGATTGTATGCTTGTTTGTTTGTCTGCGATAGAATACCAGGAGTGCGCCACCTATTACTTCGAGTCTCTAGGTCTCGCAGATCATCAGCAAGGCAAGTAACACTTGATCATACCTTTCTACTACCCAGTTTTTATCCATTAGATCTATCCTCAAACATTGCATGATTAGGATCTAATCAAATTGTGGGATGGGAAGTAGATGAGGTAGTACCTATTACCTGTTTTATTATCAAACCTTTGGGAGTTACTTCTACGTTTGCTTATTATGCCATGCTATGCTAGTAGACGTGGATTGGGTGAGTGAATATCCATGACAGATGTGAGATTGTTAATTAATGGTTTATTTAAGGTGGCAACTTAAACACACATCTGGGTGGATTGAGGCACCTGTTTTCTAGTAGGACTTGCCTGTATTTCTTCAGACCGCCACCCTGGCTCAAAGGGATCATAAGATTATTCAAACTAGAAACTTCCGTGTGCAGCCACATGCTATTATGGGCTCTAGCATAGTTGACTAAGTTGTGCGAACTCTTACGGGGTGGACTAGCAGATGTAGGGGATGTAGGTTGGTATGGTCTACCCCTCTTGTAAGGTGCAAGTGCTTCTGAAAGACTTTGTCTCGGTCATCCGTTTCTCAAACACCATGTAGTGCGGGAAACCAACGGAGGCGATCGAGTCATGTGGGGAAAAGTGCGCAAACCTCTACAGAGTGTATAAACTAATCAGGGTTAGCCATGTCCCCGGTTATGGACATCTTGAGTATCTAGTACTTGATTATCATGTGAATCTCATCATGTTAGTATAATCAATATTGTTGGGTTTTTAATGAGTACTTTTTAATTGGGATTGAGAATGCTGTCAACCATTCTCAATGTTTAACAACCACCATGATAGGTAAATGAATTTATTCCTTTGCAGTAGGGAATTTGGCTTTATGCAAAAACTGTAACCATAGAGCTTTACCACCAGCCAAATATCCATGTAGTATAGCCTATCTCCATTGTTATTCTCTATGTGTTACATTGCCAGCATATCCCATGTGCTGACCCGTTTTCGGGCTGCAACGTTTCATGTTGCAGACTTTCCAGACGACGAGTAAGGTGCTGTTAGGTCGTGGTTCTATACTCAGTGATGCCGTTGGATTTGATGGACTCGCTTATCTTCCAAGCCTTCCGCTGTTATCGTTTTAGATGGCCTTAAGCCATATTTATTTCAATAAGTTCTCTTTTGAGACATTCGATGTAATAAGTGTGTGATTGCTACTCTGTTATAAATCCTCCAAGTACTGTGTGGTGTCAGCATTATTGATCCAGGGATGACACTGAGCACAGAGATTAGACTGTTTGAGGTCTGGTCGCTACAAGGTGGTATTAGAGCACACGCTGACTGTAGGACACGACCACTAATCTTAAGCCCTAGATCACTACTCTTTCTTCTCATTCTGACTCCTCATCTTTTCTATTCTTTAGGATGGCGGATGCAAGGATCAAGTTCGCGCAACCATATGAGAATTCACCTTTTGGATGTCACTTGAAGGAAGCCACTAGATACTTGAACATAGGAGTACCAAGCTTCACCGGTACTTTCAACGCCACTTTACCTGAAGAGGAGCGCTGGAGGATTCAAGTCTACATTCCAGGAAGGACGTTTGCACCAGTCACGGAAACAATAGAATTTACCTTTGATGTGCCAACGTGGAGCCTAGGAAAGAGCATGGCAGCTCACATCGCCATGGGACGAATTTGAGAAGTTTACTACAATGATCTCAAGAATACTATCTACCAGATTTGTGGGCGCCGAGATGAGCATTGGGAGATGATCACCACCAGGAGGGACAGATCAATCGCATCTTATATTCAGGAGTTAAACCAACACATCCGACCCCAGGAGAACCAGATGTGCGCAGATATGGAGGAGCTACAGAAGGCTATGACCAGGATCAAGGAGCTAGAAGCAGAACTCAAGGCTACGCGTAAAGACTATATGGAAGAAATCGTCGCTCTAGTAAGACAGAACGGTGACCTTAAGGAGAAGATTGGAGTATTCATGGGAGGTTCAGCACCCAGGGGAGAAGAGGATGAACCTACATGTCCAGATAATTATATCATCATCGACGACACCGACTCGGATCCCGACGACAGCGATGATGACTATGTTGATGAAGATGGAGCAGATATCATGGAATCTGCATCGGTGCAGTTTTTCTAGTTGACTACCATTATAGTAGTAGAATTTCCCACCATTTAACTAGTTTTAGTCCAAGCACTTTTGTAACGATAGTTAGACCGTTGTATGCCTTTGTTTGAATTGATTGGAATGAAATTATGTGTTTGTCTCAAGTGCATATGGGTAGTGTATTCTCATTAGACCTCATTCTATTCTTAATTCTCATCTTTTCTAAACCCTCGGACCTAATAGTATTGGAATCCCAAGGTTTGGATGTAATTCTCAGTATGGATTGGTTATCAAATTATGGAGGGAACATTGATTGCACCAGTAAGACAATTTTGCTTACAACACCAGAAGGGATAAGAATTAAGTATGTATCACGACATGAGCCGAGAAGAGCACATGTAAATTCCTTATCAGGAGTTGTGCAGGAGGAAGTACCAGTGGTAAGGGATTTCCCCGATGTATTTCCAGAAGAGTTGCCAGGCATGCCACCAGATAGAGACATTGAGTTCTTAATTGAACTACTGCCAGGCACTGGGTCTATATCCAAGAGACCGTACAGGATGCCAGCCCAAGATTTGGAGGAAATCAAGAAGCAGATTATGGAGTTTTTTTGGATAAGTTCGTCTTGGTGTTCATTGATGATATTTTGGTTTACTCGAAGAATGAAGAGGAACACAACGAGCACTTGCGATTAGTACTCGAGGAGCTCAGGGAACATCAGCTATATGCCAAGTTCAGCAAGTGTGAGTTTTGGTTGAAGGAAGTTGGATTTCTCGGACATGTTATATCCGGAGAAGGTATCGCAGTAGACCCCACTAAACTAGTCACTGTGACAAACTAGGAAGCACCAACCACAGTTGGAGAGATCAGGAGTTTCCTTGGACTCGCAGGATACTTCTGAAGATTCATTGAAAATTTCTCGAAGATCGCCAAGCCTATGACAGAGTTGTTGAAGAAGGATACTAAGTTCATTTGGACTGAGGAGTGTGAGGCTAGTTTCCAAGAATTGAAGAAACGTTTGGTTACCTCACCAGTGTTGATTCTGCCAGATCAGACTAAGGATTATGAAGTGTATTGCGACGCTTCACGACGAGGACTTGGAGCAGTGCTTATGCAGGAGGGAAGAGTTGTTTCGTATGCTTCACGACAGCTTAAGCCCCATGAGTTGAATTATGCTACTCATGATATGGACTTAGCAGCCGTAGTGCATGCACTGAAAACATGGAGACATTTTCTCATTGGAAATCATTGTGAGGTGTACACGGATCACAAGAGTTTGAAGTACATCTTCACACAGAAGGAGTTAAATCTCAGGCAGAGGAGATGGTTGGAACTTATTAAGGATTATGATATGAGATTGCATTATCACCCCAGGAAGGCTAACGTTGTAGCAGACGCGTTGAGCCGTAAGAGCCATGTCAATACTCTAATGACGGGAGAAATACCCAAGGAGTTAGCCAAGGACCTTCGAGAGCTATGTTTGGAAATAGTTCCGAGAGGCTATGTAGCAGCATTGGAGATTCAGTCTACGTTGATGGATAAAACCAGAGAAGCTCAAAAGGCAGATACGAAAGTTGCCACTATTAAGGAACAGATGAGCAAGGGGAAGGCTAAGGGATTTCGTGAGGATGAGTACGATACCCTACGATTTGAAGACCGTGTTTATGTGCCCAATAACCCGGAGATCAGGAAGTTGATTCTACAAGAGGCACATGATTCACCATATTCGCTCCACCCCGGAAATACAAAGATGTATTTGGATTTGAAGGAAACATTCTGGTGGACCGGAATGAAGAAGGATATCGCGGAGTATGTAGCAGTTTGTGACGTATGTCAGAGGGTGAAGGCAGAACATCAGAAGCCAGCTGGATTGTTGCAGCCATTGCCTATACCCGAATGGAAGTGGGACAAACTAGGCATGGATTTCATCACGGGATTACCCAAGACTCGTTCAGGCTATGACTCGATTTGGGTTGTAGTTGATCGTTTGACGAAGGTAGCTCATTTCATCCCAGTAAAGACAACCTACAGCAGTGCCAAATTGGCTAAGATATACAAGACGAGGATTGTATGTTTGCATGGAGTTCCGAGGAGTATCGTATCAGATAGAGGAACCCAATTCACCTCGAAGTTCTGGAAGCAGTTGCACGAAACATTGGGAACCAGAGTGGAGTTTAGCACAGCTTTCCACCCATGCATGATGGACGGACCGAGAGAGTCAATCGATTTCGGAAGATATGCTTAGAGCTTGTGTTTTGGATTATGGATCAAGTTGGGATGACAACTTGCCATACGCGGAGTTTTCTTACAACAATAGTTATCAATCCAGCTTGAAGATGGCCCCTTTCAAAGCTTTGTACGGAAGGAGGTGCAGAACCCCGTCGTTGTGGGATGAGGTTGGAGACCGTCGGTTGTTTGGACCAGATTTGATTAAGGAGTGCAAGAGAAAGTAAAGTTGATTCATGACAGCTCAAGGTAGCTCGACCAAGCGTAAGAGCTATGCAGATTCGAAATGCAAGGAGACAGAATACGAAGTGGAGAGAGAGTTTATCTTCGAGTATCTCCACTTCGGGGAGTTAAGCGTTTTGGAGTTAAAGGAAAGTTAGCGCCACGTTTTGTGGGGCCATACAAAGTTTTGGAACGCATGGGAGAAGTAGCATACAAGTTGGAATTACCTCAGGGATTGTCAGGAATTCACGATGTGTTCCATGTTTCACAGTTGAAGAAGTGTCACGCAGAGATGGCTGATATACCACTGAGAGATACGGTGCCATTGGAAACGATTCAGTTGAACGAAGATTTGACCTATGAAGAGAAACCTGTTAAGATTTTGGGTTATGCCAGCAGAGTTACCCATGACAAGGTTATCAAGTTTTGCAAAGTTCAGTGGAGCCACCACACCGAGGAGGAAGCCACCTGGGAGCGAGAGGAAGATCTGCTCAAGGACCACCCTCACCTATTTGCTAGCCAACCCGAATCTCTAGGGCGAGATTCATCTTAAGGGGGGTAGATTTGTAACATCCCAAATTTTCAATTTGGAATGTTATACATAGATCATCATTGCATATCATATTTTTGTTGCATTTTTGGCTCGATCCTAGAAATTCTACGCAACTCAAGGACCCACGGAGAGAGTTGGGGATTTCGTTATTTTCTTATTTGAGTATTTGTCAAATTTTGAAAATAGGATCATTGATTTTATTTATTTCATCTCCAATTATTTCTACTACCAAAAATTCAGAGAGGGAATAAAATGACTTTCCCAAAATAAAGAAATAATGAAGATTTAATAAAAAAAATCAAATAAGATTTATTTTGGAGTTTTTCGCTTTTTATTTGAATTTAGGAAAAATGCGCATTTTTCAAAATTGCATTTAGGCCCCAAATAAATGTTCATCTAGTCCGGCTTGATTTTAGAAGCCGGGGAAAATTTATTTCGGGATTTTTGGAGTCCGTTTAGTATTTCTTTTTATATTTCTTCTGCGCGGAATTATTTAAAAAAAATTATTTTTGTCGGTTTTATTTTCGGTTTTTTTATATTATTTTATTATTATTTTATTTTTTTAATTATTGTCGGATTAGGATAATTAACGATTAATTCGTTCGTCGTTTTTCTTTTTCGTCGGATTTTCCGCGGTTATTTTCTGATCGCGATTTCTGATCTGATTTTCGTTTTAGTATAACTTTTCGCTCGTTGATCGAAATCAGGTGATTCAAGCGCCTGGAGTTTCGTCTCGGAACCCTCTTTCCGAATAATCTACTTAAACAAGTTTTTGCTTTTGTAAAATTTGACTTAGATCCAGATTAGTAAAATGAAGCTCTTTTCTTTCGCCTTTTGACTTTCGTTGCTTTATTTGATTTGATTCTTTTGCAAACCGGAGTTCTTAAGTTGAACCTTCTTGTTGGATCTTTTATTCGAGTTTTACCTGTGCGTTAGATGAGTACTTATTGTATGTTTGTTTGTTTGTCTGCGATAGAATACCCAGAGTGCGCCGCTTGTTACTTCGAGTCTCTAGGTCTCGCGGATCATCAGCAAGGCAAGTAACACTTGATCATACCTTTCTACTACCCAGTTTTTATCCATTAGATCTATCCTCAAACATTGCATGATTAGGATCTAATCAAATTGTGGGATGGGAAGTAGATGAGGTAGTACCTATTACCTGTTTTATTATCAAACCTTTGGGAGTTACTTCTACGTTTGCTTATTATGCCATGCTATGCTAGTAGACGTGGATTGGGTGAGTGAATATCCATGACAGATGTGAGATTGTTAATTAATGGTTTATTTAAGGTGGCAACTTAAACACACATCTAGGTGGATTGAGGCACCTGTTTTCTAGCAGGACTTGCCTGTATTTCTTCGGACCGCCACCCAGGCTCAAAGGGATCATAAGATTATTCAAACTAGAAACTTCCGTGTGTAGCCACATGCTATTATGGGCTCTAGCATAGTTGACTAAGTTGTGCGAACTCTTACGGGGTGGACTAGCAGATGTAGGGGATGTAGGTTGGTACGGTCTACCCCTCTTGTAAGGTGCAAGTGCTTCTGAAAGACTATGTCTCGGTCATCCGTTTCTCAAACACCATGTAGTGCGGGAAACCAACAAAGGCGATCGAGTCATGTGGGGAAAAGTGCGCAAACCTCTACAGAGTGTATAAACTAATCATGGTTAGCCGTGTCCCCAACTATGGACATCTTGAGTATCTAGTACTTGATTATCATGTGAATCTCATCATGTTACTATAATTAATATTGTTGGGTTTTTAATGAGTACTTTTTAATTGGGATTGAGAATGCTGTCAACCATTCTCAATGTTTAACAACCACCATGATAGTTAAATGAATTTATTCCTTTGCATGAGGGAAAATTGGCTTTATGCAAAATCTGAACCATAGAGCTTTACCACCGCCAAATATGCATGTAGTATAGCCTATCTCGCATTGTTATTCTCTATGTGTTACATTGCCAAAGATATCCCATGTGTCAATTTTTGGCTGCAACGTTTCATGTTGCGAGACTTTTCGAACGACGAGTAAGGTGCTGTTAGGTCGTGGTTCTATACTCGTGATGCCGTTGGAGTTGATGGACTCACTTATCTTCCAAGCCTTCCGCATTGTTATCGTTTTAGATGGCCTTAAGCCATATTTATTTCAATAAGTTCTCTTTTGAGACATTCGATGTAATAAGTGTGATTGCTACTCGTTATAAATCCTCCAAATCTTGTGTGGTGTCGACATTCGATCCAGGATGACACTGAGCACAGAGATCAGACTATTTGAGGTCTGGTCGCTACACCTTTCTGTCGAGGGAGGTTGCCCGCCTGATTCCGGAGCCGTATTGGTCTCCGGAACTATGTCCGGCCGGGGGCTGAATTCAAGATAGCCTCCGCCGTCGGTGTCCATGGGGGCTTTTTCCCCCGTGTGTATGGCCGCCGAGGTTTGACCCTCTAGCGCCGCCTTGATGGTCTCCACATCCCCTCCTTTGCCTGGGTTCCTTTGGGACGATACCTCGGTCGTCCACGTGTTTTGGGGAGGAGGCCGTCGGGGGAGTCCCGCTGTCCATAGCGTCCGAACCCAGTGAATCCTCCGATGAGGATTGCTCGGCGTGGGACCTGGCCGGACTACAAAAAAGGCATGACTCAATGCGTTAAACGATATACGATAGTGAGTCTGGATATACAAACGTGTCCAGGTTTTATATACTCATGATTTATCCAGGGGCTGGACCCTAGGATCCCACTCTGGGCAGCTGTCGGTGGCGGTGGCGGATTCATCCGGAAAGGGTTTTTTTCCCTTCTTAGGCGATTCAGCCTCCAAATGTGTGGAGGCCGTCCTTATCTTTCTCCCCCTCGCTGGGGCGGATCGACTTTCCTCCTCTTCCTCGTCCTCTTTGGAGGAAGAGCGGGCCTCGAGGTCTTCAGGATACTATGTCTGAAGTACCCTGGAAATGAAGGCCACCCCTGGTCTCTTTGGCCTCTTTCTTGGCTTTCTTCTTTGGCGCCTTGTAAGGCGCTGGGACCAGCATCTTCGTCAGAAGTGGGCCGGCTTGTTCTTCTGGTAGCAGGGTCGGGCAGTAGATCCGCCATGCCTTCTTCGTCCAGCCCTAGGAGAGTTGTTGGAAAATACATTAAGCGTTTCCTTTGGATTATGCAGATAAAGCATATGACTTGTCAACATACGAAGACTTACCGAACTCGCGGGTCGGGACAATTGGTACCCACGGTCCTCGGCTGAATGCAACCACGATTTACCGGACTTAAAGAGCACCTTCCAGATGTCTTCGTGCGATGAGGCAAAGAAACCTAGTAGGGTCTGGTGCTTGGCCAGGTCGAATTCCCATAAATTGCAAGCCCTGTCTTGACAAGGGAGAGTCCGGCGAACTAACATCACCTGGACTACGTTGACAAGTTTGATGTTCTTTTCTTCCATACCCTTGATACACGCCTGGAGCACAACCAGCTCGTTTGGCGAAGAGCAGTTCAGGCCCTTCTTGGGCCAGGACGTAAGCCGCAATGGAGCTTCGAGTCGGAATTCGGGAGCCACGGCCCATTTTGTGCCGCGTGGCTCAGTGACATAGAGCCACTGTTGTTGCCACCCTTTGACGGAATCATTGAAGGTACCTGATGGCCATGTGACGTTGGACATGTTGCTCACCATGGCTCCTTCGCACTCGGCATGCTCGCCGTTCACCACCTTGGGCTTCACATTGAAAATCTTCAGCCATAATCCAAAGTGTGGAGAGATGTGGAGGAAGGCCTCGCACACAACGATGAATGTCGAGATGTTGAGGAAGGAATTGGGGGATAGAACATGAAAATCGATCCCATAGTAATACATAAGGCCGCAAACTATTGGGTGGAGGGGAAACCCTAGCCCGCGGACAAAGTGAGGGAGGAATACAACCCTCTCGTGGGGTTCCGGAGTAGGGACAATCTGTCCTGCCATCGGAAGGCGGTGGCCAATCTTCTTGGCCAAATACCCGGCCTCCCGAAGTTTCTTAATATCCTTCTCCTGGACGGTAGAGGCCATCCACTTGCATCCGGCTCCAGATCCAAACATATTCGGAATGCCTTTGTGGGCGGAGAAGGCGAATGCTTGGGCGCTGGAGCTCGAGCGAAAGAGAGTAGGCGGAAGGAGAAGAAGGCGTGGGTGAAAAAGGGGAATCCTTGTCTCTTTATAAAGGCACCAGATATCATGCGCCTCCCCACTTGCCCTAGAAACTCGCTTATTCCCCAAGCGCCGTGCTAATGGCGCGGTTGGGTTACTGATGTGGAGCGTCCCTCGTCTACCCGCACCGACACTCCATCACCACCGCAAGCACCGAGTGGACCAATGACAAGAGCACGTGCACGCACCATCGAGAAGGAGGTTGACTCTCTCCTCTACGAGTTTCGTTCGATTTTGCATGAGAATTGGATTCTACCTCAAAGAGACTCGCTATGCATTCTTAGGCAACCAAGAAGATGATCATGACAAGGAGAAGACGGATTCTCGAGCACCCATGGAGCAAGGGAGAGGAGAGGAGTTCGAGAAGAAGGAAGGGCCGCAGCCCCTGGACACCCCGGGTACCCGGCTGCCCCGGCCCCGGGTGCCCGGCCACACTGGAGAAGCGCCCACTGCCCCGGTGCCCGCCCCAAGGCCCCAGTGCCGGCCTGCAACCAGGCAGCGCCCACTAGCCCCGGTGCCCGCCCCAAGGCCCAGTGCTGACCTGCAACCTGGCCTCGCCACCCCACCCCGGTGCCCGCCAACTGGTCCCGGTGCCTGCCCGCCAGGCGCGCCCGGCCCTCCCCAGGCCAGCGCCCAGCCCTCCCAGTGCCGGGCCATCAACCCGGGTGCCCGGCTGCCCTGCCTGCCACCTAAGACCATACTGGTGCCCGGCCTGACCCCGGTGCCCGGTCATCCACCAGCCGGCGCCCCTGACCGGTCCGGGTGCCCGGACGCCCCTGGAACTGCCCATGTGCTTTTGGCCCTTGTACCCCTCTCTCCCTCTTGTTGCGTCCCTAGGCTTTATATATCCATCCGCTAGCTCATTTCGAAGCTAAGTATTAGAGAAAACATTGTGAGCTTTGCTCCTTGTATCCGCTCCTCTTTGGAGATCAAGCCCCCACCTAGGGAAGAATCCTTTGGATTGTCAAGGCCTCCTCTTGGAGAAGATCATCATCAAGACCTCACCTAGTGGGAAGAACTTACGTTGTGCTATTTTCCTTGAATTGTTCATGTAATCTTGTTGATCTCATGTATTCTACTCTAGTGGATGTGATATTTGCGTTGGTTTGAGAGTTTTGTTCCTTGTGTTCTTGAGTGTTCTTCCTCCTTTTCCCCCTCCAAGTGTGAAAATATCCCCTCTAGGGTTTTACCCTACAACATCTTGGTATCATGAGCAAGGTTTATTCACATCTTGGAGTCCCATCCCCCCATTTGCTAGCTTGATTTTGTTGTTTTTCGTCCAAATTCGGAAATCCCCACAAAAATAGCCCCAAAAAAGTTTCTTGCAATTTGCTGGATCTTGTGAGATTTGATTGTTTTGGTCCATGGATTTGATGTTTGGCAAGTGGATCTAGCCCCTCCCCAACAATCCCCACCCTTCCCACCACGAAATCCACGGAATTTTGCATTTCCCCAAAATTTCCGCCCAAACCGAAGACCCCCGGGTGCCCGCACCTCGAACCACGAGGCACCTGCACCCCGGGCCATTTCGCCCAGCCGACCCCAGGCACCCGCACCTCCCACCCCCGGGTGCCCGCACCCCCCCGAATCAGCCCAACACCTCCACCCATTTGGCCATAACTTCCACCTCCCAAGTCTGTTTTTCGTGTTCTTTAGCTCGTTTGGAAGCTCTTGACATCCCCCATCCCCTCATCCCACTACCACCACCGTTAGCACCCATCTAAAAAATCATCACAAAAACACCCACCTTCCGCATTTGACCGATTTTCCATTTCTGTTTCCTAAGGTGTTTCGGCTACTTAGGAGCGTGTGACATCGTCATCACCATCATCGACTCGGAGCCATCTTCACCGCTAACCGTGAGAAAGGACAGTAACCTCGACGACACTTACTTCTTACCTTGCTTTTGCATTGATAGCCTGAGCCACTTTGCGTTGCTTACCCATCGAGACTAGCAAGTTGAGAATTGCCGGGCCACGCTATTGTGCACCGTAGTGATCGTGTTATCATCTTTGTTCCATAAGTCTCTGCCGTGCATATCATATATACTTATCTCATATCATACTCGGCTCGAGTATCAAGCATAGAAAAAAAAGGAAAAGAAGAAAAGCTTTTAAGCAAAAGAGGAGCAACAAAGATCTTGTAAGCAATAGAATTGAGCCATTTGCATAGTTATATCATCTTGGTCATCGCATATATAGCATAGTTGGGATTGAAAGACGCACCGTTCTCTCGTAGGTAGGTGCACAAGTGTATCTTGCCCATTTGAGCAATCGAGCTAGCGTCACTGGAGCATTCGCACAACAAGAGCATTTTCCATGGTTGCACATTTTGAGCTCACTCCTTGGTTGTGCGGATCCCATCTATCTTCCGTGCGTGTGTACCTAGTGATATCTTCGGGGTTGATCTATTTGCTTTACTTGCTTTTTCGTGAACCTTCTCAACCTTATCGATATCTTGACTAACATTTGCTTGAAAGTTTTGCCACCATCCTAACCGAGCTACTCCATAAGCCTCTTATTTGTAGGTGTGAGCAACAAAACCGGTTCCAATTCTCCTATTGTGGCATTACATTGAGTGACCCTTGTTACATCCTCCAACATCGGATAAGGTAACTTTGTTATTGTTCTCTCATTTTCCTACTCACCCCACCTGGTTATGATGGATAGGCCAAACTCATCGTCGAACCCACTTTCCGAGGAGCAAGGTGATGATTCCGGCTTCGTCTCCAAGAACCAATTCTTCATCGCGCAACGAGCGCTTCATCAAGAAAGTGAAGCATTCGGTGAACGCTTGGAGCAACTCGCCTCCGACCTTCGTCAATCGGAAACAAGGAACCGCGACTACATCAATGCAAAGTTCAACACACAAATGGAAGAGCTCCGCAACATGATCATGCAACGCCCATCTTCCTCATCCGCTTCTTCAAGACGGCGCCACTCAAGTCACCATACAAGTCGGCAATCTTCAGACTACTCCTCTTATGATGCAAGTCCTCCACGAGATCGCTTTCCTCGATGCGATCATCCTCAAGATCAACAAGCTCAAGAAAATCCATTCCATGGAAATGGCTTACAAGACCGAGTTCGAGCACGTGACCGTATGTGACACCAAGTACCTCAAGAAGCAAGGGAGCAAGAGCAAATACCTCCACAAGCACAGCGGCAAGTACCTCAAGAAGATGACGCCATCCGTGAAGCACAAGCACTTGAAGCACAACAAGCTCTACGCAAGGCCACTAGAGCCGTTGAATACCGCAACCGCCAAGTGCGAGAACAAGAGAAAGCTATTCATCGTGATATACAAGAAGAAGCCGCCCGACAAGAAGAGCAACAAGAAAGGCGCAACCAAGCGCACATTCCTCGCCCTCCTCTAATACAAGAGCGACACCAAGCGGAACAAGTGCTTCAAGACCCTCCTCCACGCCAAGATCGACATCGCGAGGAACGAGCATTTGAGGACCTTCCCCCACGGCAAGAGCGATATCAAAACCGCTATCAATATGAAGAACTCCACTACGGCAAGCTCAAGTTCACCATGCCAAAGTTTTCCGGAAGCAATGACCCCGAAGAATATCTCTCATGGGAATTGAAGGTGGACAAGATTTTCCACCTTCAAAATTACGATGAAGAAAAAAGATCGCCATGGCCTCCCTCGAGTTCCAAGACTACGTCCTCATTTGGTGGGAACAAGTGATCGAGCAACGACATACAAGAGGCGAACCACCAATCACAACTTGGGAAGAAATGAAGGAAGTCATGAGAGCCCGCTTCGTGCCTACTCACTACACTCGAGATCTGTTCAAGAAATTTTAACTCCTCAAGCAAGGCACAAAGACGGTGGAAGAATACTATCAAGAAATGGAGATTGCCATGATACGAGCCAATGTCAAGGAAGACGACGAGCAAACAATGGCACGCTTCTTGAATGGCCTCAACTATCCAATCAAGCGGATCGCCGACTTCCAACCATACTCAAACCTTCTCGAGCTAGTTCATCAAGCAACCAAGGCCGAGCGACAAGTGCAAGATGACTTCAAATACGCCAAGTACTCGTCCAAGACCTACGACTCCTACTCTCAAGCTCCCGCGACTTCGGCACCTCCTACCTCAGCTCAAGCATCACCAAGTACCGGCGACAAGTCAAGTTCCAAGCAAGTTGCGCCTTCCTCGACTTGTCCTCCGGCAAGCACCTACAATCCAAGACTCCTTCATCTTTGGCGCCTTCCGATGATCCCGTCAAGACAAGTTCATTCAAGTGCTTCACATGTGGCGGCCGAGGACACAAGTCCTTCCAATTCACCAACAAGCGAACAATGATCTTCAACGATGACGACACATATGACTCGATGAGTGAATAAGAATGGAAGCCATTGAGCACGTCGCCATGCACCGGCGCGTGAACGAAGATGAAGATGATCAAGTCTTTTGTGACAACGATTCATGTCCCTCTCTCGTGGTCTCCAAGGTCTTGACGCTTCAACACCACCAAGACGAAGACCAATGGTGCCACATCTTCCACACCAAGGCCGACATCAATGGGCACTCCGTCAAGGTCATCACCGATGGAGGTAGTTGTCACAACTTGGCAAGTGAAGAGCTATGTTCCAAGCTGCAATTGGTAAAGAAGAAGCACGCCCTTCCCTATAAGGTGCAATGGCTAAGCGACTCCGACACTATTCAAGTGGAGCACATGGTGCAATTTTCTTTCAAGATCGGCGCATATGAGGACACCCCAGAGTGTGATGTGGTTCCTAGGTCCGTGTGCCACCTTCTTTTGGGAAGACCTTGGCAATTCGACTGCGGTGTCATCCACAACGGATGAACCAACCACTATAGCTTCAAGATGAAAGTCAAGGAGTATGTGCTTCGACCGATGTCACCAAGTCAAGTGATCGCCGACAAGCAAGCTTCCACCCATCATGGAGAATCTAGTGAGAGAGTGCACCACCAAAAAGAAAGTGAGAGTCACAAGCAAAAATTGAGCGCCTCTTCACCAAGAGAGAAAAACTTAGTCCTCCTAGCCACAAAAAGAGAGATGAGAGAAGTGTGTGAGAACCCATCGAGTGTCTTCCACTTTGTCCTCCTATGCAAAGATGAGATGACGAAAACTAACAATCCTAATCCTCTTCCTCTAGTGTTTTCCAACTTGTTGTAGGAATTTGAGGATGTGTTTCCCGATGAGCTACTGATAACCCACAAGTGTAGGGGATAATTGTAGCCTCTTTTGATAAGTAAGCGTGTCGAACCCAACGAGGCGCTAAAGGTAGAACAAATATTCTCTCAAGTCCTATCTGCCACTGATACAACTCTATGCATGCTTAGTGTTCGCTTTACCTAGAACAAGTATGAAACTAGAAGTACTTTGTAGGTGTTGTTGGATAAGTTTGCAAGATAATAAAGAGCACGTCAATAAAAAGTAGGGGCTGTTTAGATAAAGAAGCAATAAAGTAAATATAGCGAGTGTGGAAAAGTGGTGGTAGGAGTTGTGAAATTGTCCCTAAGCAATTGACTACTTTACTAGACCGATAGCATGTTTTATGTGGGAGAGGCATAAGCTAACATACTTTCTCTTCTTGGATCATATGCACTTATGATTGGAACTCTAGCAAGCATCTTCAACTACTAAAGATCATTAAGGTAAAACCCAACCATAGCATTAAAGCATCAAGTCCCCTTTATCCCATACGCCACAACCCCCTTACTCGGGTTTATGCTTCTGTCACTCAACCAACCCACTATAAGCGAATCATGAACGTATTGCAACACCCTACAGCGGGAATCCCTCACTCTTGCGCGACACGGAGGGCACAATAGGACAGCAACATAAACACAAGCAAATTAAACCAATCATAGCAATTCATCAATCTTCGGTAGGACAACGAAAATCTACTCAGACATCATAGGATGGCAACACATCATTGGATAATAATATGAAGCATAAAGCACCATGTTCAAGTAGAGGGTACAACGTCTTGCGGGAGAGTGGACCGCTGAATATAGATGGGGGAAGGTGATGGAGATATTGGTGAAGATGGCTGAGGTGTTGGTGTAGATCGCAGTGATGATGATGGCCCCCGGCGGCTTTCCGACGCCACCAGAAGCAAGGGGGAGAGAGCCCCCCTTATTCTTCTTCCTTGACCTTCTCCCTAGATGGGAGAAGGGTTTCCCATCTGGTCCTTGGCTCCCATGGTGTGGGAGGGGCGAGAGCCCCTCTGAGATTGGATCTATCTCTCTGTCTCTGCGCTCTCAGATTCTGCCCTGGCACCGTTTCTTTTATATCCGGAGATCCATGACTCCGATTGGATCGAAACCTTTGCCCAGATATTTTTTCAAAAATTAGCTTTCTTGCGGCCAAAGAAGAGAGTCAACCGCCTTACGAGGGGCCCACGAGGGTCAGGGGCACACCCAGTATGGGCAGGCGCTCCCCCTGCCTCGTGGCCACCTTGGGCACCGTCTCGCGTTGATTTTACTTCCAAAAATCATAAATATTCTAAAAATAAGCTCCGTCCGTTTTTACTCCGTTTGGACTCCGTTTGATATTGGGTTTCTGCGAAACATAAAACATGCAACAAACAGGAACTTGCACTGGGCACTGGGTCAATATGTTAGTCCCAAAAATAGTATAAAAAGTTGCCAAAAGTATACGAAAGTTGAATAATATTGGCATGGAACAATCAAAAATTATGGATACGACGGTGATGTATCAGCATCCCCAAGCTTAATTCCTGCTCGTCCTCGAGTAGGTAAATGATAAAAAAGATAATTTTTGATGTGGAATGCTACCTAGCATAATCTTGATCATATATCTAATCATGGCATGAATATTAAGACACGAGTGATTCAAAGAAATAGTCTATCATTTGACATAAAAACAATAATACTTAGGGCATCCCAACAAACAATCATGTCTTTCAAAATATCAATGCTTCAGAACATTATCCCTACAAAATCATATAGTCCTGTATGCTCCCTTTTCTTAACACAAGGTACCCCTCATGCCTATCCCGGTGTCAGCCAAGTAATTGTTTCATACTTTAGTATTCCCAAACTTTTTCGACTCTCACGCAATACTTGAGCATGAGCCATAGATATAGCACTATGGGTGGAATAGAATATGATTGTGGAGGTTATGTGGAGAAGACAAAAAGGGAGAAAGTCTCACATCGACATGGCTAATCAACGGGCTATGGAGATGCCCATCAATTGATGTCAATGCAAGGAGTAGGGATTGCCATGCAACGCATGCACTAGAGCTATCAGTGTGTGAAAGCTCAAACTGAAAACTAAGTGGGTGTGCATCCAACTTGCTTGCTCATGAAGACGTAGGGCATTTGAGAAAGCCCATCGTTGGAATATACAAACCAAGTTCTGTAATGAAAATTCCCACTAGTAGTTATGAAAGTGATAACATAGGAGACTCTCTATATGAAGAACATGGTGCTACTCTGAAGCACAAGTGTGGTAAAAGGATAGTAACATTGCCCCTTTTCTTTTTTTCTCATTTTTTAGATGGGCTTCTTTGGGCCCCTTTTTTTATTTATGCTGCTTTGGCCTCTCCTTTTTTATGGGGCAATGCTCTATAATGATGATCATCACACTTTATTTACTTACAACTCAATATTACAACTCGATACTGGAGCAAATATATGACTCTATATGAATGCCTCCGGCGGTGTACCGGGATGTGCAACGATCTAGCGTAGCAATGACATCAAAAAAGGACAAGCCATGAAGACATCATGCTAGCTATCTTACGATCATGCAAGGCAATATGACAATGAATGCTCAACTCATGTATATGATAATGATGGAAGTTGCATGGCAATATATCTCGGAATGGCTATGGAAATGCCATGATAGGTAGGTATGGTGGCTGTTTTGAGGAAGATATAAGGAGGCTTATGTGTGATAGAGTGTATTATATCACAGGGTTTGGATGCACCGGCGAAGTTTGCACCAACTCTCGAGGTGAGAAAGGGCAATGCATGGTACCGAAGAGGCTAGCAATGATGGAAGGGTGAGAGTGCGTATAATGGATGGACTCAACACTAGTCATAAAGAACTCACATACTTATTGCAAAAATTTATTAGCCCTTGAAGCAAAGTACTACACGCATACTCCTCAGGGGGAGGTTTGTTGGAGTTAACCATCGCACGCCCCCGACCTTCACGCAAAGATAAACAATCAAAATACAATGCACGCCAATTTGGTTACATAGTTAGTAGACCATAAGTGCATGCTTCGGGAATCACAAACCTTAACACCAACATCCTTACTAAAAACAACCATCTTAAGGAAATATGCCCTAGAGGCAATAATAAAGTTATTATTTATTTCATTATTTCATGATAAATGTTTATTATTCATGCTAGAATTGTATTAACCGGAAACATAATACATGTGTGAATACATAGGCAAACATAGCGTCACTAGTATGCCTCTACTTGACTAGCTCGTGAATCAAAGATGGTTAAGTTTTCTAGCCATGGACAAAAGAGTTGTCATTTGATTAACGGGATCACATCATTAGGAGAATGATGTGATTGACATGACCCATTCCGTTAGCCTAGCACTTGATCGTTTAGTATATTGCTATTGCTTTCTTCATGTCTTATACATGTTCCTGTAACTATGAGATTATGCAACTCCCATTTACCGGAGGAACACTTTGGGTGCTACCAAATGTCACAACGTAACTGGGTGATTATAAAGGAGTACTATAGGTGTCTCCAAAGGTACATGTTGGGTTGGCGTATTTCGAGATTAGGTTTTGTCACTCTGATTGTCAGAGAGGTATCTTTGGGCCCTCTCGGTAATGCACATCACTATAAGCCTTGCAAGCAATGTAGCTAATGAGTTAGTTACGGAATGATGCATTATGTAACGAGTAAAGAGACATGCCGGTAACGAGATTGAACTAGGTATTGGATACCGACGATCGAATCTCGGGCAAGTAACATACCGATGGCAAAGGGAACAACGATGTTGTTATGCGGTTTGACCGATAAAGATCTTCAGAGAATATGTAGGAGCCAATATGGGCATCCAGGTCCCGCTATTGGTTATTGACCGAGAATAGTTCTATGTCATGTCTACATAGTTCTCGAACCCGTAGGGTCCGCACGCTTAAGGTTTCGATGATGCTTATATTATGAGTTTATGAGTTTTGATGTACCAAGGAGTTCGGAGTCCCGGATGAGATCGGGGACATGACGAGGAGTTTCGAAATGGTCGAGATGTAAAGATCGATATATTGGACGACTATATTCGGAGTTCGGAAAGGTTCCGACTGATTCGGGTATTTTCGGGGGTACCAGGGAGTTACGGGAATACGAGGAGGAAGCAATGGGCCTCATGGGCCAAGTGGTGGAAGAGATGAGGCAGGGCGCCCCCCCCCCAGCCCAAACCGAATTGGACTAGGGGGCCGGCCCTCCTTTCCTACTCTTCCTCCCTCTCCTTCCTTCTCCTTCTCCTTCCCTTCCTTCCCCTCTCCTAGTTGGACTAGGAAAGAAGGGAGTCCTACTCCCGGTGGGAGTAGGACTCCTCCCTAGCGCGCCCTCCCTTGGCCGGCCGCCCCCTCCCCCTTGCTCCTTTATATACAAGGGCAGGGGGGCACCCCATGACACACAAGTTGATCTACGGATCATTCCTTAGCCGTGTGCGATGCCCCCCTCCACGATATTCCACCTCGGTCATATCGTCGTGGAGTTTAGGCGAAGCCCTGCGCCGGTAGAACATCATCATCGTCACCACGCCGTCGTGTTGACGGAACACATCCCCGATGCTTTGCTGGATCGGAGCCCGGGGATCATCATCGAGCTGAACGTGTGCTGAACTCGGAGGTGCCGTACGCTCAGTACTTGGATCGGTCGGATCGTGAAGACGTACGACTACATCAACTACGTTGTCATAACGCTTCCGCTTACGGTCTACGAGGGTACATGGACAATACTCTCCCCTCTCATTGCTATGCCATCGCCATGATCTTGCGTGTGCGTAGGAATTTTTGTGAAATCACTACGTTCCCCAACAGTGGCATTCGAGCCTATGTTTTATGCGTTGATGTTATATGCACGAGTAGAACACAAGTGAGTTGTGGGCGATACAAGTCATACTGCTTACCAGCATGTCATACTTTGGTTCAGCGGTATTGTTGGATGAAGCGGCCCCGGACCGACATTATGCGTACGCTTACGCGAGACTGGTTTTACTGCCGTTCTTTGCACACAGGTGACTAGCGGGTGTTTTTTTCTCCAACTTTAGTTGAACCGAGTGTGGCCATGCCCGGTCCTTGCGAAGGTTAAAACAACACTAACTTGATGAACTATTGTTGTAGTTTTGATGCGTAGGTAAGAACGGTTCTTGCTAAGCCCGTAGCAGCCACATAAAATTTGCAACAACAAAGTAGAGGACATCTAACTTGTTTTTGCAGGGCATGTTGTGATGTGATATGGTCAAGACGCGATGCTATATTTTATTGTATGAGATGATCATGTTTTGTAACTGAAGTTATCGGCAACTGGCAGGAGCCATATGGTTGTCCCTTTATTGTATGAAATACAAACGCCCTGTAATTGCTTTACTTTATCACTAAGCGGTAGCGATAGTCGTAGAAGCAATAAATGGCGTAACGACAACGATGCTACGATGGAGATCAAGCTGTCGCGCCGGTGACGATGGTGATCACGATGGTGCTTTGAAGATGGAGATCACAAGCACAAGATGATGATGGCCATATCATATCACATATATTGATTGCATATGCTGTTTATATGTTATACATCTTATTCTGTTTTGTTTGACGGTAGCATTTTCAGATGATCTCTCACAAATTATCAAGAAGTGTTCTCCCTGAGTATGCACCGTTGCGAAAGTTCTTCGTGCTGAGACACCACGTGATGATTGGGTGTGATAGGCTCTACGTTCAAATACAACGGGTGCAAAACAGTTGCACACGCGGAATACTCAGGTTAAACTTGACGAGACTCGCATATACAGATATGGCCTCGGAACACGGAGACCGAAAGGTCGAGCGTGAATCATATAGTAGATATGATCAACATATTGATGTTCACCATTGAAACTACTCCATCTCATGTGACGATCGGACATGGTGTAGTTGATATGGATCACGTAATCTCTTAGAGGATTAGAGGGATGTCTATCTAGGTGGGAGTTCTTAAGTAATATGATTAACTGAACTTAAATTTATCATGAACTTAGTCCAGGTAGTATTTTGCAAATTATGTTGTAGATCAATAGCTTGCGTTGTTGCTTTCATATGTTTATTTTGATATGTTCCTAGAGAAAATTGTGTTGAAAAATGTTAGTAGCAATGATGCGGATTCGATCCGTGATCTGAGGTTTATCCTCATTGATGCACAGAAGAATTATGTCCTTAATGCACCGCTAGGTGACAGACCTATTGCAGAGCAGATGCGCACATTATGAACGCCCTGCTAGCTCAATATGATGACTACTTGATAGTTTAGTGCACCATGCTTAATGGATTAGAATCGGGACTTCAAAGACGTTTTGAACGTCATGGACCATATGAGATGTTCCAGGAGTTGAAGTCAATATTTCCAGCAAACACCCGAGTTGAGACATATGAAGTCTCCAACAAGTTCTATAGCTAAAAGATGGAGGAGAATCGCTCAACTAGTGAGCATGTGCTCAGATTGTCTCGGTACTTCAATTGCTTGAATCAAGTGGGAGTTAATCTTCCAAATAAGATAGTGATTGACAGAATTCTCTAGTCACCATCACTAAGTTACTAGAACTTCATGATGAACTATAGTATGCAAGGGATGACGAAATCGATTCCTGAGCTCTTCGTGATGTTGAAATCAACGAAGGTAGAAATCAAGAAAGAGCATCAAGTGTTGATGATTGACAAGACCACTAGTTTCAAGAAAAGGGAAAGAAAGGGAAACTTCAAGTAGAATGGAAAACAAGTTGTCACTCCCATGAAGAAACCCAAAGCTGGACCTAAGCCTGAAACAGGAGTGCTTCTACTGCAAAGGAAATGCTCACTGGAAGCGGAAATGCCCTGAATATTTGGTGGATAAGAAGGATGGTAAAGTGATCAAAGGGTATATTTGATATACAGGTTATTGATGTGTGCCTTACTAGTGTTTATAGTAGCCCCTGAGTATTTGATACTTGTTCGGTTGCTAAAAATTTAGTAACTCGAAACAGGAGTTACGGAATAAACAGAGACTAGTTGAAGGGGAAGTGACGATGAGTGTTGGAAGTAGTTCCAAGATTGATATTATCATCATCGCACACTTTCTATACTTTCAGGATTAGTGTTAAACCTAAATAAATGTTATTTGGCGTTTGCGTTGAGCATGAATATGATTTGATCATATTTATTGCGATACGGTTATTCATTTAAAGTTAGAGAATAATTGTTATTCCGTTTACATGAATAAGACCTTCGATGGTCATACACCCAATGAACATAGTTTGTTGGATCTCGATCGTAGTCATACACATATTCATAATATTGATGCCAAAAGATGCAATGTTAATAATGATAGTGCAACTTATTTGTGGCACTGCTGTTTGGGTCATATCGGTGTAAAGCGCATGAAGAAACTCCATAAAGATGGATTTTTGGAATCACTTGGTTATGAATCATTTGATGCTTGCGAACCGTGCCTTTGGGCGAGATGACTAAAACTCCGTTCTTCGGAACAATGGAATGAGCAACAAACTTGCTGGAAATAATACATACTGATGTATGCAGACCAATGAGTATTAAGGCTCGTGGCGGGTATCGTTATTTTCTGACCTTCACAGATGATTTGAGCAGATATGGGTATATCTACTTGATGAAACATAAATCTGAAATAGCTGAAAGGTTCAAAGAATTTCAGAGTGAAGTGGAAAATCATCGTAACAAGAAAAATAAAGTTTCTACGATCTGATCGTGGAGACGAATATTTGAGTTACAAGTTTGGTCTTCAATTAAAACAATGTGGAATAGTTTCACAGCTCACGCCACCTGGAACACCACAACGTTATGGTGTGTCCGAACGTCGTAACCGTACTTTATTGTATATGGTGCGACCTATGATGTCTCTTATTGATTTACCATTGTTGTTTTGGGGTTATGCATTAGAGACAGCTGCATTCACATTAAAAGGGCACCATCTAAATCCGTTGAGACGACACCATATGAACTGTGGTTTAGCAAGAAACCCAAGTTGTTGTTTCATAAAGTTTGGCGCTACGATGCTTATGTGAAAAAGTTTCATCCTGATAAGCTCAAACCCAAATCGGAGAAGTGCGTCTTCATAAAATACCCAAAAGAAACTATTGGGTACACCTTCTATCACATATCTGAGGGCAAGATTTTCATTGCTAAATTCGGATCCTTTATAGAGAAGGAGTTTCTCTCGAAAGAAGTGAGTGGGAGGAAAGTAGAGCTTGATAAGGTAATTTGTACCTTCTCCCGAATTGGAAAGTAGTTCATCACAGAAATCAGTTCTAGTGATTTCTACACCAATTAGTGAGGAAGCTAATGATGATGATCATGAAACTTTAGATCAAGTTACTACAGAACCTCGTAGGTCTTCCAGAGTACGGTCCGCACCAGAGTGGTACGGTAATCCTGTTCTGAAAGTCATGTTACTAGACCATGATATACCTACGAACTATGAGGAAGCGATGATGAGCCCAGATTCCGCGAAATGGCTGGAGGCCATAAAATCTGAGATATGATCCATGTATGAGAACAAAGTATGGACTTTGATTGACTTGCTTGATGATCAGCAAGCCATGTTAAATAAATGGATCTTCAAGAGGAAGACGGACACTGATAGTAGTGTTACTATCCACTAAGCTCGACTTGTTGCAAAAGGTTTTCAACAAGTTCAAGGTATTGACTACAATGAAATTTTCTCAACTGTAGCGATGCTCAAGTCTGTCCGAATCATGTTAGCAATTGCCACATTTTATGAAATCTGGCAAATGGATGTCAAAACTGCATTCCTTAATGGTTTTCTTAAAGAAGAGTTGTATATGATGCAACCAGAAGGTTTTGTCAATCCTAAAGGTGCTAACAAAATGTGCAAGCTCCAGCGATCCATCTATGGACTGGTGCAAGCATCTCGGAGTTGGAATATTCGCTTTGATAAGTTGATCAAAGCATATAGTTTTATACAGACTTGTGGTGAAGCCTGTATTTACAAGAAAGTGAGTGGGAGCACTACAACATTTCTGATAAGTATATGTGAATGACATATTGTTGATAACAAATAATATAGAATTATTCTGCAAAGCATAAAGGAGTGTTTGAAAGGAGTTTTTTCAAAGAAAGACCTCGGCAAAGCTACTTACATATTGAGCATCAAGATCTATTGAGATAGATCAAGACGCTTGATAAGATTTTCAATGAGTACATACCTTGACAGGATTTTGAAATAGTTCAAAATGGAACAGTCAAAGAAAGAAGTTCTTTCCTGTGTTGCAAAGGTGTGAAATTGAGTAAGACTCAAATCCCGACCACGGCAGAAAATAGAAAAGAGAATGAAAGTCATTCCCTATGCCTCAGTCATAGGTTCTATAAAGTATGCTATGCTATGTACAAGACCTATTATATACCTTGCTCTGTATTTAGCAAGGGAGTACAATAGTGATCTAGGAGTAGATCACTGGACATTGGTCAAAAATATCCTTAGTGAGGACTAAGGAAATATTTCTCGATTATGGAGGTGATAAAAGAGCCCGTCGTAAAGAGTTACATCGGTGCAAGTATTCACACCGATCCAGATGACTCTAAGTCTCAATCTGGATACATACTGAAAGTGGGAGCAATTTGCTAGAGTAGCTCCGTGCAGAGCATTGTAGACATAGAATATTTGCAAAATACATACGACTCTGAATGTGACAGATCCGTTGACTAAGCTTCTCTCACGAGCAAAACATGATCACACCTTAGTACTCTTTGGGTGTTAATCACATAGCGATGTGAACTAGATTATTGACTCTCCTAACCCTTTGGGTGTTGGTCACATGATGATGTGAACTCTGGATGTTAATCATATACAGATATGAATATTAGTGTTAAATCACATGGCGATGTGAACTAGATTATTGACTCTACTGCAAGTGGGAGACTGAAGGAAATATGCCCTAGAGGCAATAATAAAGTTATTATTTATTTCCTTATTTCATGATAAATGTTTATTATTCATGCTAGAATTGTATTAACCGGAAACATAATACATGTGTGAATACATAGACAAACATAGCGTCACTAGTATGCCTCTACTTGACTAGCTCGTGAATCAAAGATGGTTAAGTTTCCTAGCCATGGACAAAAGAGATGTCATTTGATTAACGGGATCACATCATTAGGAGAATGATGTGATTGACATGACCCATTCCGTTAGCCTAGCACTTGATCGTTTAGTATATTGCTATTGCTTTCTTCATGACTTATACATGTTACTGTAACTATGAGATTATGCAACTCCGTTTACGGAGGAACACTTTGGTGCTACCAAACGTCACAACGAATCGGGTGATTATAAAGGAGTACTATAGGTGTCTCCAAAGGTACATGTTGGGTTAGCGTATTTCGAGATTAGGTTTTGTCACTCCGATTGTCGGAGAGGTATCTCTGGGCCCTCTCGGTAATGCACATCACTATAAGCCTTGCAAGCAATGTAGATAATGAGTTAGTTACAGAATGATGCATTACGTAACGAGTAAAGAGACTTGCCGGTAACGAGATTGAACTAGGTATTGGATACCAACGATCGAATCTCGGGCAAGTAACATACCGATGACAAAGGGAACAACGTATGTTGTTATGCGGTTTGACCGATAAAGATCTTTGTAGAATATGTAGGAGCCAATATGGGCATCCAGGTCCCGCTATTGGTTATTGACCGAGAATAGTTCTAGGTCATGTCTACATAGTTCTCGAACCCGTAGGGTCCCCACGCTTAAGGTTTCGATGACAGTTATATTATGAGTTTATGAGTTTTGATGTAACGAAGGAGTTCGGAGTTCCGGATGAGATCGGGGACATGACGAGGAGTCTCGAAATGGTCGAGACGTAAAGATCGATATATTGGACGACTATATTCGGAGTTCGGAAAGATTCCAAGTGATTCGGGTATTTTCGGGCGTACCGGGGAGTTACGGGAATAGGAGGAAGAAGCAATGGGCCTCATGGGCCAAGTGGTGGAAGAGATGAGGCAGGGCGCGCCCCCCCCCCCTAGCCCAAACCGAATTGGACTAGGGGCCGGCCCTCCTTTCCTACTCTTCCTCCCTCTCCTTCCTTCTCCTTCTCCTTCCCTTCCTTCCCCTCTCCTAGTTGGACTAGGAAAGGAGGGAGTCCTACTCCCGGTGGGAGTAGGACTCCTCCCTAGCGCGCCCTCCCTTGGCCGGCCGCCCCCTTCCCCTTGCTCCTTTATATACAGGGGCAGGGGGGCACCCCATGACACACAAGTTGATCTACGGATCGTTCCTTAGCCGTGTGCGGTGCCCCCCTCCAGCATATTCCACCTCGGTCATATCGTCGCGGAGTTTAGGCGAAGCCCTGCGCCAGTAGAACATCATCATCGTCACCACGCCGTCGTGTTGACGGAACTCATCCCCGACGCTTTGCTGGATCGGAGCCCGGGGATCATCATCGAGCTGAACGTGTGCTGAACTCGGATGTGCCGTTCGTTCGGTACTTGGATCGGTCGGATCGTGAAGACATACGACTACATCAACTGCGTTGTCATAACGCTTCCGCTTACGGTCTACGAGGGTACATGGACAATACTCTCCCCTCTCGTTGCTATGCCATCACCATGATCTTGCGTGTGCGTAGGAATTTTTTTGAAATTACTACGTTCCCCAACACCATCTACTAGTACCTCCCACATATTATCATCTCTATATCGCAAAACTATTGCAAGGAATCAAACATATCATATTCAGTGATCCACAAGTTTTATGTAGGATTTTATGACTAACCATGTGAATGACCAATTCCAGTCATCTCTCTAAATAGATATAGGTGAAGCAAGAGAGTTTAATTCTTTCTACAAAAGATATGCCCACGCTCTAACAAATATAAGTGAAGCAAAAGAGCATTGTACAAATGGCGGTTTTCTATGTGAAGAGAAAAAGGCAATCCAAACTTCAAAAGATATAAGTGAAGCACATGAAGCATTCTATAAAGCCATACTCAAAAGATTTAAGTGAAGTGCAATGAGAATTCTATAAATAAACCAAGGACTATCTCATACCAGCATGGTGCATAAAAGAAATGTGAGAACTAAATGCAAAAGACGCTCCAAGACTTGCACATATCGCATGAACGAAACGAATACGAAAATATACCGATACTTGTTGAAGAAAGAGGGGATGCCTTCCGGGGCATCTCCAAGCTTAGACGCTTGAGTCTCCTTGAATATTTACTTTGGGTGCCATGGGCATCCCCAAGGTTGAGCTCTTGCCTCTCTTCCTTTTCCTCATATCGAGACCTCCTCGATCAAACACTTCATCCACACAAAACTTCAACAGAAAACTCGGTAAGATCTGTTAGTATAATAAAGCAAACCACTACTCTAGGTACTGTCGCAAACCAATTCATATTTTTTTTTGCATTTTTTCTACTGTAATATAGCTTTTCCATGGCTTAATTCACTGATAGAAATTGATAGTTTCATCAAAACAAGCAAACTATGCATCAAAACCAGAATCTGTCAAAAATAGAACATTCTGTAGCAATCTGAACATTCACCATACTTATGGTACCCCAACAATTCTACAAAACTTAGGAAAAATAAAAAATTTGAACAGCAAGACAGTGCAAAAAGAATCAGAACCGTTTGACAGTCCAGTAAAAAAATTTAAAATCGCACACTACAGCCAAAGTTTCTGTCCCGCACCGTACAAACCAACAAGCATTGTAAAAATCCTAAAGGCAAACCTTGGCACATTATTTTTTATAATACAATGGAATTGTACAAGGGGATAATTATTTTTGATGAAAAGTTTCTGTAATTAAGATAGCACAAAGTTTCCGTGAGCATGAACAAAGTTCAAGGAGCTCTCCCACTTCAACAATGTTTGTCTCTCTCACTTTCACTTTCCTTTTTTGAAAAGTTTTGGGTTCCCCTCTTTATTTTTTTGTTTTTAGACTATATAAAAGCACTCAACAGAAATAAATGACTCTCTAAAACTTCCGGGTTGTCTCCCTGGCAGCGCTTTCTTTAAAGCCATTAAGCTAGCATATAGTGCTCAAGTAATGAATCCACCCGGATCCCAAGGTATATCAAAGCCAATTTTAATTAGCAATGATGTGTAATTTAGTAGTGAGCACAAAGTAACATATATGATGCAACAACGAAGTCTAACTCTCTTCCTATGCATCGACATGTCATAAAAAACAATTCATGCACACCAAGTAAAGGCCAATGCATAGTATAAGCAGTTTCTTGCAATTCTATCATATTGGAAACATAGAGAGGTGGAGATATAGTTCCTCTATCATAATAATTACAAGTAGGAGCAGCAAGCACATGCATATCATATCTATCAAAATCATCACGTGCAATGGTAAAAGGCAACCCATCAATATAATCCTTAATAAACAGAAACTTCTCCGATATAGTGTAGTTTGGAGAATTCAAAAAGATAATAGGACTACCATGTGTGGGTGCAATAGCAACAATTTCATGTTTAACATAAGGAACTATAGCAAGTTATATCCATAAGCATCATTCATATTGGGATCTTGGCCACAAGCATAGCAAGCATCATCAAAAAGGGATATTTCAAACGAATTAAAGGGATCATAGCAATCATCATAGCAATCATCCTTCGGTAAGCACGAAGGGGAATTAAACAATGTATGAGTTGAAGAGTTACTATCATTAGAAGGTGGGCACGGGTAGCTAATCCGCTCTTCCTCCTTTTGTTCTTCGCTCTCCTCATCATCTTTTTCATCCAATGAGCTCACGATTTCATCAATTTCTTCTTCCATAGACTCCTGCAAAATATTAGTCTCTTCTTGGACAGCGGAGACTTTCTCAATATATGGTTTAACATAGGCATTAGAAGCATAATTATCATAACAATATTCAAGTATGGCAAAATTTTCAGATTTGTAGAGAGTAGCATCATACTTTTCAATCAAAGAAGCAATTTCATAAGCACCCTTAAAAGCAAAAAATTCTTCAATCTGTTGAACATCATAGTAATTATAAACACCCTTAGCATACGAAGATATGATTCCATTATCAATAAACTCATATTGGTAGGGAAGGTGTTTCTTAGGGTTTTCAGAAAAACAAGTAACATCATATATTTCACATAAATTCCAAGCATAGCATTGCAAACAATGAATTTGATCCAGTAAAAGTTTCCCTTTTTTAGATATACGGTGTCGCACATAACAAGCATGCTCATCTAAAGATTTGCCCTCAACTAAGCTAGTGGGGGTTTCAGCATGAGCTCAAAGGGATCGAAGATGATCCAAGTAAAAAGCTTCAGGAGTGTGATAGATTTTGAGTGGTTCTTCAACCATTGGTTCAATAGGTACAACTATTTTTTTCATATTTTGCGTTTCCTACCCATAACTAAAGATAGAAAACAACTAAGAACAACAAATAAAATTACTTAGTGATAAAGCAAACAAGCACACACGAGAATATTCACCGCACGCTATGACTCCCCGGAAACGGCGCCAGAAAAAGGTCTTGATAACCCACAAGTGTAGGGGATAATTGCAGCCTCTTTTGATAATTAAGAGTGTCGAACCCAACGAGGAGCTAAAGGTAGAACAAATATTCTCTCAAGTCCTATTCGCCATCGACATTTACTTTCACGACGCTTAGTGTTTACTTTACCTAGAACAAGTATGAAACTAGAAGTACTTTGTAGGTGTTGTTGGATAAGCTTGCAAGATAATAAAGAGCACGTAAATAAAAAGTAGTGGATGTTTAGATAGAGAAGCAATAAAGTAAATATAGCGAGTGTGGAAAAGTGGTGGTAGGAGTGGTGAAATTGTCCCTAAGCAATTGACTACTTTACTAGACCGATAGCAAGTTGTATGTGGGAGAGGCATAAGCTAACATACTTTCTCTTCTTGGATCATATGCACTTATGATTGGAACTCTAGCAAGCATACGCAACTACTAAAGATCATTAAGGTAAAACCCAACCATAGCATTAAAGCATCAAGTCCCCTTTATCCCATACGCCACAACCCCCTTACTCGGGTTTATGCTTCTATCACTCAAGCAACCCACTATAAGCGAATCATGAACATATTTCAACACCCTACAACGGGAATCCCTCACGCTTGCGCCACACGGAGGGCACAATAGGACAGCAACATAACCACAAGCAAATTAAACCAATCATAGCAATTCATCAATCACCGGTAGGACAACGAAAATCTACTCAGACATCATAGGATGGAGACACATCATTGGATAATAATATGAAGCATAAAGCACCATGTTCAAGTAGAGGGTACAACGGGTTGCGGGAGAGTGGACCGCTGAATATAGATGGGGGGAAGGTGATGGAGATGTTGGTGAAGATGGCGGAGGTGTTGGTGTAGATCGCGGTGATGATGATGGCCCTCAACGGCGTTCCGGCGCCACCAGAAGGGGGAGAGAGCCCCCCTTCTTCTTCTTCTTCCTTGAACTTCTCCATATATGGGAGAAGGGTTTCCCCTCTGGTCCTTGGCTCCCATGGCGTGGAGGGGCGAGAGCCCCTTCAAGACTGGATCTGTCTCTTTGTCTCTGCGCTCTCAGATTCTGCCCTGGCACCGTTTCTTTTATATCCGGAGATCCGTAACTCCGGTTGGATTGAAAGCTTCACCCAGATATTTTTCCAAAAATTAGCTTTCTTGCGGCCAAAGAAGAGCGTCAACCGCCTTACGAGGGGCCCACGAGGGTCAGGGGCGTGCCTAGTATGGGCAGGCGCGCCCCCTGCCTCATGGCCACCTCGGGCACCGTCTCGCATTGATTTTACTTCCCAAAAATCATAAATATTCCAAAAATAAGCTCCGTCCGTTTTTATCCCGTTTGGACTCCGTTTGATATTGGGTTTCCGCAAAACATAAAACATGCAACAAATAGGAACTGGCACTGGGCACTGGATCAATATGTTAGTCCAAAAAACAGTATAAAAAGGTGCCAAAAGTATATGAAAGTTGAAAAATATTGGCATGGAACAATCAAAAATTATAGATACGACAAAGACGTATCAGCTACCTCCCGGTCTCCCTCCTCTACGTGGCATTGAACATAGGATCGACCTCATCCCCGGTGCACCTCTTCCAAACAAGGCTCCCTACCGTGTCAACGCCAAAGAAAATAAGGAGATCTAACGGCAAGTACAACAACTCATCGGCAATGGACATGTATGTGAAAGCTTAAGCCCTTGTGCCGTTCCCGTTATACTTGTGCCCAAGCAAGATGGTAGTTTTCGAATGTGCTCAAATTGTAGGCCCATCAATGCTATCACCATTCGTTATAGACACCCCATTCCTCGCCTAGATGATATGCTTGATGAACTTAGCGGCGCCACCATTTTCTCAAAAATTGACCTTAAAAGTGGCTATTATCAAATCTGCATACAAGAAGGTGATGAATGGAAAACCGCTTTCAAAACAAAATTTGGCTTTTACGAATGGTTGGTTATGCCTATGTGTTTATCGGAAGCTCCCGGAACTTTCATGCGTCTTATGCATTTTGTGCTTCGACCTTATATTGGAGTGTTTGTTGTGGTTTACTTTGTTGATATTCTTGTGTTTAGCAAATCCATGAAAGAGCATCTAAAGCATGTTGGGGTTGTTTTGCAAATGCTTCGCAAGGAACGTTTTTATGCCAACATGAAAAAGTGCACATTTGGAGTGGACAAGTTGGTTTTCTTGGGTTTCATTGTCTCTTCCAAGGGTGTCCATGTTGATGAATCTAAAATTGAAGCAATTAAAACTTGGCCCCAACCCACCAATTTGCAACAAGTGCGTAGCTTTCTTGGCCTTGCGGATTTTTATCGTCGCTTTGTGAAAGAATTTAGCACTATTGCCGCTCCTTTGCATGCCTTGAGTAAGAAGAATGCTCCTTTTTTGGGGACCTTTGCAATACACCGCTTTTGATGAGCTCAAATCTTTGCTTACACATGCTCCGATTCTTGCTTTACCCAATTTTGACAAAACTTTTAAGGTTCATTGCAATGCAGGTGGTACCGTAATTGGTGGAGTTTTGATGCAAGAAAATTGAGCTATTGCATATTTTAGTGAAAAACTCCCCGATGCTGAACTCAATTACCCCACCTATGACAAAGAATTGTATGATTTAGTGCGTGTGTTACATGTGTGGGAGCATTACCTTAGACCGCATGAGTTTGTCATACATACCGATCATGAAACACTTAAATACCTTAAAGGTCAAACAAAGTTGAATAAACGGCATGCTAAATGGAGTGAATTCATTGAATCTTTTCCCTGTGTGATCAAGTACATTAAGGGCAAAGAAAATGTGGTGGCGGATGCCCTTTCCCGCAAATGCATGTTACTTACTCAACTTGAATTGAATGTAGTTGGATTTGATCATATCAAAGACTTGGATGCAAATGATCCTACCTTTTCTACTCCTTATGCTAAGTGTTTGACGCATACTTCTTGGGAACGATATTACATCAAGGATGATTATCTTATGAGAGCTAACAAACTTTGCATTCCCGAGTCTTCTCTTCGTTTGCTCCTTTTGCAAGAGGCTCATGGAGGCGGACTCATGGGACACTTTGGACGCGACAAGACATTTGCCACGCTCTCCAAGAACTATTATTGGCCCAAGATGTTTCGCGATGTCGCCGGCTTCACCAACCAGTGATCTACATGTTGCAAAGCTAAGTCACACTCTCAATCCCATGGTTTACATATGCCTTTACCTATTCCACATCAACCTTGGGAAGACATTAGCATGGATTTTGTGCTTGGATTACCTAGCACTCAAAATGGCAAGGACTCCATTTTTGTTGTTGTGGATCGATTCCTCTAAAATGGCTCATTTTATCCCATGCAATAAGATAGACGATGCTTCACATGTTGCTAATATCTTTTCTAGGGAAATCTTGAGGTTGCACGGTGTGCCAAAGAAAATTGTGTCGGATCGAGACATCAAGTTCTTAAGCTACTTTTGGAAGATGCTATGCGCCAAGCTCGGGATCAAGCTACTATTCTCCATGGCGTATCATCCTCAAACCGATGGCGAAACGGAAGTCACCAACAGGACACTTGCAACCCTCCTACGTGTGTTGATCAAGAAGAACATCAAGGAGTGGGAGGAGTGCCTACCCATCGCCGAGTACTCCTACAATCACGCAAGACACTCTACCACCGGCAAGTCCCCCTTCGAGGTCGTCTACGGTTTCAACCCTTTGTTGCCATTGGACATCCTTCCTCTACCGCTTCAAGAACGAGCAAACATGGACGCAAGTGCAAGAGTCGCCTACCTCAAGAAGATGCATGAAGAAACACGTTCCACGATCGAGCGCCAAGTACAACGCCTCACCGCCAAGCTCAACATCAACAAGTCTCCGATGGTGTTCCAACCGGGTGATCAAGTATGGATACATCTTCGAAAAGACCACTTCCCCAAGGAACGCAAGTCCAAGCTACTCCCGAGAGCCGACGGACCATTCAAGGTGCTTGCACGCTACAACGACAATGCCTACAAGGTGGACATCCCACGCGACAAGTACAACGTTAGCAACATCTTCAACGTTAGAGACTTGGCCAAGTACCATGGTCATGAAGAACACGATCCGTGGACGGATCTCTCCCAAGGGGGGAGATGATGCGGAGCATCCCTTGTCTACCCGCACCAACACTCCATCACCACCGCAAGCACCGAGTGGACCAATGACAAGAGCACATGCACGCGCCATCGAGAACGAGGTTGACTCTATCCTCTTTGAGTTTCGTTCGGTTTCGCATGAGAATTGGATTCTACCTCAAGGAGACTCGCTATGCTTTCTTAGGCACCAAGAAGATGATCGTGAGAAGGAGAAGACGGAGTCCCGAGCACCCATGGAGCAAGGGAGAGGAGAGGAGTTCGAGAAGAAGGAAGGGTCGCAGCCCCTGGACACCCCGGGTGCCTGGCTGCCCCGGCCCCGGGTGCGTGGCCACAGCCTGGGCAGCACCCTAGCTGGCCCCGGATGCCCGGCCCCAAGCCCCCGGGTGCCCGGCCTGCAACCTGGGCCTCCCTAACCCACCCCGGGTGCCCGACCCACCCCTAGGCCGCGCCCAGCCCCTCCCCGGGTGCCCAAGCCATCAACCCGGCCGGGTGCCAGCTGGCCCGCCCACCACTGCATGATCGCCTCGGTGCCCAGTCATCCACCAGCCGGGCGCCTCGACCGTCCGGGTGCCCGGCGGTTTGACCCTGGTCTTGTGGACGCCTCGAACTGCCGTGTGCTTTTGGCCTTTTGGCCCTTGTACCACTCTCTCCCTCTTGTTGCTTCCCTAGGCTTTATATATCCATCCCCTAGATCATTTGGAAGGTTAGCAAAGTGTTAGAGAAAACATTGTGAGCTTTGCTCCTTGTATCCCCTCCTCTTTGGAGATCAAGCCCCCACCTAGGGAAGAACTTTTTGGATTGTCAAGCCCTCCTCTTGGAGAAGATCATCATCAAGACCTCACCTAGTGGGAAGAACTTACCTAGTGCTATTTTCCTTGAATTGTTCATGTAATCTTGTGGATCTAATGTATGCTACTCTAGTGGATGTGTTATTTGGGTTTGTTTGAGAGTTTTGTTCCTTGTTTTCTTGAGTGTTCTTCCTCCTTTTCCTCCTCCAAGTGTGAAAAGATCCCCTCTAGGGTTTGACCCTACAACAGTTACCCACACCCATATTGATGAGAATCCCATGATAAGGGGACACGATCTCTACTTCGACAAGACGTGCCAATAAAACTGCCTCGCAAGATGTGTAGTAGCAGGTTGAGAAAATGGTTCGAATAATGACCGGGCCACGGCGTGATGTCACGCTATGGAATATTTGTCAGCGGATTAGACTCGTGGAATATTATACTATCTACGGTGGTATGTGGAATTTTTTTTGCAGAGCCGGACATGATTCTTGTGTTCAAGATCTACTTTGGAGTATGCGGACAAGGAAACCGCCTTGCAATGCCGAAGAAATCTGCGCGCCGAACTCATCATCGTTGATGCCTAGTTCAGGGGCTACTGAGGGAGTCCTGGATTAGGGGTCCTCCGATAGCCGGACTATATGCCTATGCCGGACTGTTGGACTATGAATATACAAGATTGAAGACTTCATCCCGTGTTCGGGTGGGACCCTCCTTTACATGGAAGGCAAGCTTGGCAATTCAGATATGTAGATTCCCTTCTCTGTAACTGACTCTGTGTAACCCTAGCCCCCTCCGGTGTCTATATAAACCGGAGGGTTTAGTCCGTAGGACAAGAAGAATCATAATCATAGGCTAGCTTCTAAGGTTTAGCCTCTATGACCTCGTGGTAGATCAACTCTTGTAATACTCATATCATCAAGATCAATCAAGCAGGAAGCAGGGTATTACCTTCATAGAGAGGGCCCGAACCTGGGTAAACATCGTGTCCCCTGCCTCCTGTTACCAGTAGCCTTAGACATAACGTTTGGGACCCCCTACCCGAGATCCGCCGGTTTTGACACCGACAGGTGGCACTAGATGCACTTACAATCTCCTCCTTTTTGGTGATTGATGACAAACTGGTTGAAGTTTTCAACGGGGATAAAAGTATGTGAAAGTTTAGTGTTGTGAGTATTATCTTCATACATAAGACGAGGCTCCCCCTGAAGATGTGCATATAGATGACTTGCGTTTGAATGCAAATGCACATGGCATGTTTTTCTTTGTCGAGGCCATCATCAAAGTGTGAAGACAATGCATTATGCATATAAGTAAGTAAAGAAGATAGTGATATGCATAATGGAAAATGGACGTCTGCAGAATGACTTCATGCAGAATTTATCATCGCATCATAGGATAGCAGATAAAGTAGCAGACGACCATCAAGTTTAAGTGTTACAACTCAGAGAACCAAATGTATCAAAAGATGAGAGTTGTAAAACTTGGCAAAAAGTAATGCAGCCACCCATAAGGACCCGCTTGAAGACTATCAACTCATATGCTTGTCCCCGTTTTGTCAGTAATGACGAAAAAGGTTCGAAGACATAGAGCATCTACTCGTTCCCAGAAGGAGCTGATGGAGGAGCAGGGTCGTTGCTGGAGTTCGGTGGTGCGGAGGGGCCTGGTGTAGAGTCGATATGCAGTGCAAACATGGTTGGTGAAGTGGCGTCGTCTTCTTCATCGACGACATTGTCAACAACAGTTGCAACCGAAGATGAATGCTCAGAGTCTTCAAGAGAGGGAGTACGGCGCCAGCTTGCATTAGGAGGAGGCATGGAGTCAAACTTGAAGCTTTCGGTGAGCCATCTGCTTGAATATCATCTTCAGAACATAGCAGAGTTCTGCTCTTCCAGGACCGCCTTGCATTCTCATGGGCAAAAAGAGAGTTCTTGGTAGCCAGATTGCGAATGCGACTGACATCCACCAAGATACTATGCATTTGATGCTTAAGCCGGTCAGGGTGCTTGTCTTGTTTCTGGTGTAAGGCCACAAGCAGTTACCGATCATTGAGGACACGAGAGCGCTTCTAAGGCCTTTGTGCAACTGTACTGGCAGTGGCTTTGGTATTAGCACGGTGAGGTAGACGCACATTGCCAGCAAGCGTATAGGCACTAACAGCAGCATTCGGAACATGAACTCCTTCAATTGGGTGCGTGAAGCTTTGATGATCAGCATTGTGAAGATATATTGGCTCCTTGAAAGGCTCACTGTAGATGGCTTCAACAGACGGATCAACCTCAGGCAAGAAAACCATATGGTTACGTGCAGAAGGCTGATAGTTAATAGTTGAATGAAGCTTGATTAGGCGCATCACCAATGGAGCGTAAATTTTCAAGCCAATAAGATCAATCCCAGATGGAGCAAGTTGTCTGATGAAGAAATCCTGGGAGTTGAACTTGATGCCGTTGACAATATAGAAAACCAAAGTCTTCATGGCGCCTTCAAGTTTGGCAGCAGAAGAATGTCCCTTGATTGGCCAGAGAGTACGCCTCGGGATATGATAAACTTTGTGAGGCAAGTACTCGAGGTCTTGAACAAAGAATTCCTTTGGATATTCTGCATCATGAGGCAATGGCTTCATCATGCTGAGCATCTGAGTCATATTGGGTTCAGGCCGCTGAAAAATGCTCTACAGTCCTTCAGTGTGACACTGACAACCAGGCTCATACCAATCACCTGGAGTGGGCAGGGAGGTAAGCTCAATGATGTCCTGAGCTTTGGCTTCATGGTGCACATCACCTATCATCCACTCAACGGTCCATGTCTTCGGATCCCTGTTGTATCCACGTATGTGAAGAGTAGCATAGAACTGCAGCAAAAGCTCTTCATTCCAATGCTCTTTGGCTGTGACGAATTCCAGGAGACCAGCATCACGAAAGTAATCCATAGCTTCCTCAAGACAAGGGAGCCCAGCCATGGCTTCACAGTCAAGGCGCATGTGAGGTAAAATTCACTCTTGGTTGTAGAGAACACAAGAGTAGTAGTTGCGCTGTTGGTGGCTCCAGAAGTGATCTGACGAGATGCTTGGCTTCGAGTAGGGATTCTTATCACTGTCAAAGAAGGTGTTGTGTGCTCTGAAGCTATTGACACTGAAGGATCCAGGAGATGTAGCAGGACCTAGAAGTCTTGGCAGTCTTGGCTTAGGCTTCTGCATAGGTGGTCGTTGCTGCACATGACAGTCATATTGCGGTCCGGGACCAGTGGGTGGTACCAGGACAGGCCAGCGAATAGTGACCAACTCCATATCTCAGTTGTAAGCCAAGTCCATTGAGTGAGGCCTTGGGGAAGGAACAACACCGTCAGTGGGGACCGGTGTGGCAGAAGCTTCAAGATTCTCATTGGCTTCAAGCTCCACAGGATCGTCAGCCAAGACATGGTCATTGGCTTCAGCATTGTTTGTGGCAGACGCAACATTCTCAACCTCCATATGGTCAACGACCGGAGGGTCTTGCACAATCACATTCTCCTCAAGAATGACTTGATCTGTGACAAGGGTGTAGCAACTCTCTCTTCCCTTCTTGTTTCTTCATCGGCTGATGCAACCGGAATGTCTTCAGCAGATTTGGCTTCAGATTCAGGAACCGTTACAGAAGGATTCTCTTCAGGGAACACTTGACGTGCCACTGAGCTAGATTGGTGTGAATTTTCTTATGGAATGGTAGACATGGAGACCGATGGCCTGAGGCCTTTGTGAAGCCGTTGGAATACGGGCAACGCCTTTGGTGATTGTGTGGTCTCCATGTAGTCGTCGTCATTCACCATTGGATTGGTGACTTGTGCTAGTGGAGTACGGGGTGTTGCATCCCGAACTGGGGTTTCTTCTTGCGGGCGCTCAGCCCATGAATCATCCTGAGCAATTGGCGTCAATGGACGACCAATGCTGATGTATTCACTGCTTGTTGGAGCAGGCGATGATACCAAGTGATGGTCTAGCTGAGGAAGGACTTCATCATCAACAACATTGCCTTTGTGACCAATGTCTTCAGCTGCGTTGGGGTCAACAACTGGAACTTGCTCTTCTTTTTGAGCATCTGTGGAAGCAGGTTGGTGGAGTACAACTTGACGCTCTTGGTTTGAGGCAGCAGGGGAGCTACAGAGATGGGTTCAACAATGAGTGGCTGAGAGGCTGCAGCACGCTCTTTCTTTGAAGACTTAGTTTCCTTAGTCTTCAGCTTCTTTTTAGAAGGAGCATCATCAGATGTGTCCTTGTGCTTGCGCTTCTTGGCGTCAGTTTCAGCCGCTCTTGTCTTCTTCAGTTCAGAAGCTGCTGAGGGGACCTTAGGCTTCAAGCCTGTCATACTGGCCGGGAAGACAATGCGAGGTTCTTCCCGCCTTGGTGTAGTGTGGGTCTCAGCAGACTTCTTCTTGGCAGCCATCCTGGGGTCAATGCCAGGCCACCCAAGAGCTTTTCGCTTCTCTGCTTCATTATGGGCTTGAACACATTTCTCAGCCAGATAATTCTTGCGCTGCCTTGAACCTTTAGCTTGTGTGCATTTCTTGTGGAACTCCTCCTTGAGGTCATGCAGCATCTTCTTGAAGATTTGAACATCAGCCACACTGAGCTTGTCCATGTGCTTCTTGAAGTGAGCCTTCTCATAATCAATATTGTTCTTCAACTCAACAATCTTCTGAGCCAAGGCCAACTCACCGGCAATGGCACCATGAAAGGTGACGATGATGTCCACTAGGAGCTGGAGATCATCAATACTGATTTCTTGGTTGTCAAACCACTCATCGATGAAGTTATTGAGAATATCAACATCAAAGAGCGGCAGATCATTGAATATTTCAGCTTCTTGCTTACTCTTGATAAGCATTTCCAGAGCATCATCAGCAAGATCTTCATCACTGGAAAGATTAATGGCTTCATCTTCATTGCAAAGCATAGTGAATGGTGTCAGTGGTTGTCCTGTGGCCTTCTTGGGCAGTGGCTTCTTGGTCCTTTTGGACACATGAGATAAGTCCTCAGATTGCACACTGGATTCAGGTGGTGCGATTCTCAGTGGCTCCCTTGCTGAAGCTTTTGGTGAAGAAGACAGCTTAGAAGCTTTTGTCTTCTTCTTCTAATTTTCCTTGGGAGGTGAGGGAGCAGCTTCAGTATCAGCATCACCATCGGAGTGCTCCACTGCTGCTCTCTGAGCAACAATGTGAGACACAAGCCCATTAAAATTGGCAAAGGGGCCAATTCTGTTTTCATTGGCTTCACGTGTCCCATCAGATCTGGGAGCAGAAGGGCCAGGGTTGAAGTTGAGGCCATGGTATTTTGCATTCTGGGCAGCAGAATCTTTGGCAAACTGAAAGTTGCGCTTGAAGAGATTGTCGTCACGACAACATAATAAGGAGGATGGGTCGGCATTTTCTGGCTGCGGTCCTCTGACCATGCAAGGATAGAACTCCTGCGCAATAGCTTCAGCCTTGTTCTTCGACACTAGGCCGCCATACAGACAGTCTCCCCATGGATTCTTGATGGCGTTCTTTTCAGCATATTCTTGCGAGACAAATTTGTACTTGAACCACTCCTCTGCCAAATATCTTCGGATCCACTGAATCCGGTTCTTGTGCTGGTTGTAGTTTTTATCAGGGCCTGACTTGTATTGTTCATACAAGGCAGGAGGCAGATCAAGAGCTGTATTGCCTCAGTGTTGCCTGCCACCCTTCCGAGCATACTTTTCCGAAGCCATAATATTGAAGCTGATTGGCTTCAGCATAGAGAGTGGCTTCCGTTTGATTGACTTCAGACAAGAACTTACTTCAGGTGATTCAATGTTATGATGTAAGTATTCTGCAAATGAATGCAGACTATGAGAACTAAGGGATTCTCCCACGAACATGTACCTGCGACAGCATTAGAGCTGCAAGGGAAGGGGAAGAGGTCATATGCATTCTTAGGGGATTTTGAAGATAAATCAGTTTTGAAGACATTGACCTCATAGAGCGAAGACATTCACTTATTTGGAGAGAGTCGGTTCCAGATTTGTACGAATCCATGAATAAGTACAAGTGAGTAATCTAACTAGTTATGAAGCATAAGTGAACATACTAAGCATGGTATGAGATGCAAAAGAGAACAAATCCAGATTTAGAAGCCTAGAAACCACTTTTGGAAAAAGTGGTCAGATTTGACAGATCTAAAAGGCAGTAAAAAGTAAGATTTATTTACCCTTGATGAACTGCTAGACGAATGGGAAGGGAGTCCAAGCAGTTCGATCTCCCGCGCCCTAACTTGGCGGCGGAAGACACCTACGGCGGCGGCGACGGAGAGGATGAGGTCCGCGGCTGGCGTGAGGACGGTGACGAAGAGGTTGCGGCAGCTAAGCGCTTCTTCTTCGACAATGATGCAAGCTAGCAGAGGCGCTAGGGTTTGTTGGAGGTGGCGAGGTAGAAGAACAGATAATGACCGCGCGGGTGAGAATATATAAGGAAGAGGAGGGCGACGCATCGCAATTACGCAGGTGCCCCTGGCGGTTCACATCTGAAGGACACGTGGCATACATGCAACTCATTGAGAGTTGTCCATTTTCCCACACACACCTAGATTGTCGGGTGGTCGTTCCGGCTTCTCCTATTTTCAGGCAATAAGGATGCAGCATTAACAACAGATTAAATGTTTGTCAGATTGTCCTCTGCTGACAAGGACTCAGAGAAGACAATCGATAGGTTTCAATAGAATGCATATGATTTGGATAGATAGAGTTGAGGAAGAAGCATAGAGTAGGTTAGGGTCCGATCACATTCACTTAGATCAAAAGATTCAAGAGGGAAGACATAGCTATAAGTGGATGTTGTATAGGATAGAACACAAATATATATATATATATATATATATATATATATATATATATATATACATTGTGAAGATAAATCATGAAGACAAATCAATGTTGTAGACAATCCAAATGCGAAGACTTTGCAATTGTAACGCCAAGAGAAACACTTCAATAAGCATTTGATGGTGGCATTACCCACTATATAGGAAGTATTAGACCCAGACACGGCGCACAATTATTGTGGCACTCCGAAGTTAAATTCCACATTAATGTATTCACACTCAGAGGGTAAGTCTTCATTAGTTGAAGATATACGTTACTTCGTGTGTTGCACATCTAAGTCGTCAACATGCATAAGCGTTAGGATATGTGTCCATTCACAGTACATTCAAGGATTCTAAGATATTTATCTCACACCGCAACTTGAAAAACCTTTTCTCATCCAAGGGCTTTGTGAAGATATCAGACAATTGCTCTTCAGTGTTGACGTGAATGATATCAATGTCTTCCTTGTTGACATGATCTCTGAGAAAATGATGATTGATCTGAATGTGCTTTGTCTTCGAGTGTTGAACTGGATTCTTGGAAAGCTTGATGGCGCTTTCATTGTCACAGAAGAGTGGCACATTATTCGTGTTGATGCCATAGTCCTTGAGAGTTTGCTTCATCCATAGAAGCTGAGCACAACACGATCCAGCAGCCATGTATTCAGATTCAGCAGTGGAGAGTGACACATAGTTCTGCTTCTTTGAAGACCAACAGACAAGTGATCGAACGAGAAAGTGACATGTTCCTGAGGTGGATTTGCGATCAACCTTGTCCCCAGCATAATCAGCATCAGAATACCCAATCAGATCAAATGTTGAGCCCTTTGGATACCATAATCTTATCGTTGGGGTGTAAGCCAAATATCAAAGAATTCACTTCATAGCTAGGTGATGTGACTCCTTTGGTGCCGCTTGGAATCGGGCACATATGCAAACGCTAAGCATGATATCTGGCCTAGATGCACATAAGTAAAGTAAGAAACCAATCATGGAGCGGTATACCTTTTGATCAAACTCCTTACCATTGTCATCCGGACCCAGATGACTTTTGGTTGGCATTGGCGTCATGTATCCTTTGTAGTCTGGCATTCCAAACATCTTCAGGCAATCTTTGAGGTATTTCTCTTGTGATATGAAGATGCCATTCATCTGCTGACGGATTTGAAGACCAAGGAAGAACTTCAACTCACCCATCATGGGCATCTGATATTGTTCTTGCATCATGTGCCCAAACTCATCACTGTATCTCTTGTCGGTGCAGCCGAAGATAATGTCATCCACATAGATTTGGCATACAAACAGTTCACTGTCGTATGACTTCGTGAAGAGTGTTGGATCTAGAGAACAAAGTTTGAAGCCTTTGCCCTTAAAGAAATCTTTGAGCGTGTCATACCAAGCGCGAGGAGCTTGTTTGAGGCCATACAGTGCCTTGTCGAGCTTGTACACCATATCAGGATGTTCTGGATCTTCAAATCTAGGTCGTTGTGCAACATACACTTCTTCTTCAATTTTGCCATTGAGAAAGGCACTCTTCACATCCATTTGGTACAGAAGGATGTTGTGATGGTTGGCATATGCAAGAAGTATGCGAATGGCTCCAAGTCTTGCCACGGGAGCAAATGTTTCATCGAAGTCAATCCCTTCTATTTGAGTGTAACCTTGAGCAACTAGACGAGCCTTGTTTCTGACAACTTGACCATGTTCATCTAGTTTGTTGCGATAGATCCATTTGGTGCTAATGATATTATGCTTGCGAGGATCAGGACGCTTGACTAGTTCCCAGACATTATTCAGCTCGAACTGATGAAGGTCTTATTGCATGGCTTGAATCCATTCAGGTTCCATAAAGGCTTCAGCAACTTTCTTGGGTTCGGATATAGAGACAAATGCAAAGTGCCCACAGAAATTTGCCAGTTGTGTTGCTCTTGAACGAGTGAGTGGACCAGGTGCATTGATGCTGTCAATTATCTTCTCAATCGGTACTTCATTTGCAACACGAGGATGTACTGGACGAAGATTTTGCCCTTGCAGATCATTGTCTTCAGCTTCGGCATTGACTTCAGGCTGAGCATTGTCTTCAGGTTAACTTGGTGCAATGATGAGTTCATCTTCATCCTGAGCTTCAGATGGTATGATTTCTCCAGTACCCATGAGCTTGATAGATTCACTAGGAGGAACTTCATCTAGCACAGTTGGCAGGTGCTCTCTTTGCGAGCCGTTAGTCTCATCGAACCGCACATCCACAATTTCAACCACTTTATAGTGAAAGAGGTTGAAGACTCTGTAGGAGTGCGAGTCCTTTCCGTATCCAAGCATAAAACCTTCATGTGCTTTCGGTGCAAATTTTGAAGTGTGATGTGGATCCTTGATCCAGCACCTAGCACCAAATACTCTAAAGTAATTGATGTTTGGTTTCTTACCAGTTAGTAACTCATATGATGTCTTCTTTAGAAGCTTGTGAAGATAAACTCGGTTCATGATGTGGCATGCAGTGTCAATGGCTTCAGGCCAGAACTTCCTTGGAGTCTTGTACTCATCTAGCATCGTCCGAGCCATCTCGATGAGGGTTCTGTTCTTGCGCTCCATGATGCCAATTTGCTGAGGTGTGTAGGGAGTAGAAAACTCATGAGTGATGCCCAGTGTATCAAGGTAAGTGTCGAGGCCGATGTTCTTGAATTCTATGTCGTTGTCACTTCTGATGTGCTTGATCTTGACGCCATAGTTCGTCATGGCACGATTGGTGAAGTTTCTGAAGACATCCTGCACTTTAGTCTTATAGAGAATTATATGCACCCAGGTATATCTTGAGTAATCATCAACAATAATGAAACCATAGAGACAAGCAGTGGTAGTAAGAGTAGAGTAGTGAGTAGGGCCGAATAAGTCCATGTGAAGCGACTCGAAGGGTTTAGATGTTGTCATGATTGTCTTCGAGGGATGCTTGGCTCTAGTCATCTTCCCAGCTTCACGGGCACCACACAGATGGTCTTTCTTGAACTTGACGCCTTCGATGCCCACGACATGCTTCTTCTTCGCGAGAGTGTACAAGTTCCTCATGCCCGCATGTCCTAGCCTCCAATGCCAGAGCCAGCACTCTGAAGCTTTTTCTAGAAGACATACGGCAAGCTATGGTCCTGCTGAGAAATCTACCATATACAGATCATCTTTTCAATACCCTTCAAAGACTAGAGATTTGTCAGATTCCACAAGGACAAGGCAATGATATTTTCCAAATATCACAATCATGTTCAAATCACATAGCATTGATACATACATTAAGTTGAAACCAAGGGATTCAACAAGCAAGAATTTATCCATGTGCTGATCCTTTGAGATTGCAACTCTACCAAGACCCAGTACCTTACTTTTACCAGTGTCAGCAAATGTGATATGACTTTTATCAGACGGTTGAAGAGTTGAATCCATCAGAAGACTTCAATCACCATCCATGTGGTTGGTGCAGCCACTATCCATAATCCATTCTGAAGCTTGAGGGTGTCATAGCCTACAGTACCTTTGGGGGATAGGCTTCACCAAGAGAGTTGTGAAGCATAAACATTTGACCAACAAGTGGAACATAGTAGTTCAGATCTTGGTTAGGATAGATAGGATGAGTGTCAAGGAATCCCGGGATGAAATACATAGTAAGACCATTTGGGCATTTTATCTTGCATCCCACAAGATGTTTAAGGACCCCAGCATAAGCATCAAACACCTTTGATTTCCGGCTGGAGACCTTTCCCTGCAAAAGAGAGTTAAGTTTTCTTAACCACCCACATCTTCGGGGGTGGATTAGAAGCAATGAGTCTAAGTGCAGCATCTAAAAACTTCGGCTTTGAAGCCCTAGCAAATAGCCATGCAGGAGGAGAATAATACTCATAGGAATAAGCAGAAAAGTTCTTAGACTTATGAACATAGCGGTTTGATGAAACACGCTCATATTCAAAGGTTTGAGTATGATTTCCCTGCAAAACATTGGCGTTAGGGTGACTCAGGTGAGTCTTCTGTCTGTATGAAGCCTTTGGACCATACGAAGCCTTTGGTCTAGGGTTTGTCTTCTTCCCAGGTGGTGTCGTAACGACATTCAAGGGAAGACTTTCAAGACAACTTTTGGGTACCCAGATCTTCTTAAGAGGTGGTCCATTCTTGCTGTTAATACCAATATACCTGGCAAACACTTTACCATTCTAATTTCTGAACAGTTTATAGTTTTCATCAAAGGATTCATCAATGATAATTGGGTTAGCACTCGTGAAGCCAGATAAGGTAGATGGATCCACTGAAGGTTCCTTAGCAGCAACCCATGTGGTTTTGGGGTACGGCTCAGGCATCCAGTAAGAACCATCAACATTCATTTTCCTCTCGAACCCAACACCCTCTTTCCTAGGGTTTCGATTCAGAATCTTCTTTTTAAGGACATCACATAGTGTCTGATGCCCTTTGAGACTTTTGTACATTCCTGTCTCAAGTAATGACTTCAACCTGGCATTCTCATCAGCAATAGTAGTCGTATCCTCAGATGAGGGGTTAGTTACCACATCAGCAGTTGAAGGTATTGCAACAGTAGTAGTAGTTGAACATTCAGCAACAGAGACAACATTATCACACTCAATACATTTTAGACATGGTGGTTCAAATCCTTCCTGAGCGGAACTGATCTTTTGAGCGCGGAGTGACTCGTTTTCCTTTTGAAGATCTCAATTTCTCAAGTTTCTGCTTCCTTTGAAGATAATCATAGGAAAGCTTTTCATGAGAGGTTGAGAGCGATTCATGACGACTTTCAAGTTCCTCATACTTAACATGAAGATTTTTAATGTCTTCAATTAAGGACTGAGATCAGGTCATTTCCGCGTCCAACAGGTCATCCCTTTGTCTAAATTTTTTTAATATGTTCCATGGCATTCTGTTGTTCAGTTGCAATATTAGCAAGTGTTTTGTAGCTAGGTTTAGATTCACATTTAGAGTCATCTTCACTTGATGTTTGAAAGTAAGCATCGCATGAGTTTACCTTGGCACCACATGCCATGAAGCAGTAGGTGAGAGCAGAGTCATCCTCATCCTTGGCATCAGCGTTGGTGACGAGGCCATTTTCTTTAGTGTTGAAGATGGACTTGGCGACGTATGCAAAAGCTAGAGCCAGGCTTGCCACTCCAAAATCAGATTCATCCTCAGACTCCAACTCTGCCTCCTCAGATGCAGACTCCTCCTCTGAATCCATCTCCTTGCCAACAAAAGCACGAGGCTTGCTAGATGAGCTCTTCTTGTGTGATGAAGACTTAGACAAAGACTTGGAAGAAGACTTCGAGGATTTCTTCTTCTTCTTCTTGTCATCACAATCATATTCCTTGCTCTTCTTCTTCTTCTTCTTCGTCTCATTGTCCCACTCTGGACACTCAGAGATGTAGTGACCAGGTTTCTTGCACTTGTGACAGGTTCTCTTCTTGTAATCATGAGAGGAAGCTTCACATTTCTCGAGTTGGATCTTGAAGACTTTCTGAAGTCTTTCTTCTTGGTGAACTTCTGGAACTTCTTCACAAGCATAGCGAGATCCTTTCCAGTGTCTTCTGGATCACCAGAATTGCAGTCAGATTCTTCTTCAGACGAGGAGATGGCCTTTGCCTCCAAAGCGCGAGTACAGCCATAGTTGGGACCATAGATATCTCTTTTCTCAGATAGCTGGAACTCATGTGTGTTGAGCCTCTCAAGTATGTCAGACGGATCGAGAGTCTTGAAGTCAAGGCACTCTTGAATCATCAGGGCCAGGGTGTAAAATGAGCTGTCGAGAGATCTCAGAAGTGTCTTGACGATTTTGTGCTTGGTGATCTCAATGGCGCCGAGTGCATGAAGCTCAATGGTGATATCAGTGAGGCGATCAAATGTGAGCTGGACATTCTCATTGTCATTTCTCTTGAAGCGGTTGAAGAGATTGCAAAGAACACTGATCCTTGAATCTCACTGTGTTGAGACGCCTTCATTAACCTTGGAGAGCCAGTCCCAGACTAGCTTCGCAGTTTCCAGAGCACTCACACGACCATACTGCCCCTTGGTCAGATGACCACAGATAATGTTCTTGGCAATTGAGTCCAGTTGCACGAACTTCTTTACATCAGCAGGAGTGACACCTTCACCAGTCTTGGGAACACCGTTCTTGACGACATACTAGAGATCAACGTCAATGGCTTCAAGATGCATACGCATCTTATTCTTCCAGTTGGGGTAATCAGTGCCATCGAAGACAGGGCACACAGCGAAGACTTTCATTATCCCTGCAGTTGACATAGCTAAACTCTAGGTGGTTAAACCGAATCACACAGAACAAGGGAGCACCTTGCTCTGATACCAATTGAAAGTGCTAGTATTCGACTAGGGGGGTGCATAGGCGATTTTTATGGAAGTCTTCAAAACATTGATGTTTCGAAGACAATCAATAGAAATGAACCTATTGATATGCAGCGGAAGGTAGACTACACTAGACAATCCATAGTCAAGTAAGCAATGTAGTGAAAGCACAAAGACTATGATCAGCTAGGTAATATGGATCAGGATGGAAGAACGTATGAAGCTAAACAGACAACAGTCTTTACACAGTGAAGTCAATCAGATCAGGCAAGTAGGCAAAGACTTCACAAAGACAAAGTGTAAGTAAGGTGAGAGAGGAAGGATAGAACCAGTTGCTCGGAGAGGACAAGGGGTTTGTTGGACCAGTTCCAGTTGATGTGACAAGCAGATGCGTGCAGTTAGGGAGGCTGAGATTCAACTCAGAAGACCGTGTCTTCACCTTATTCCCCTTGAGCTAAGAACACTTAGTCCTCACCCAATCACTCTGGCAAGTCTTCAAGGGAGACTTCCAAACCTTCACAGACTTCGTTCACTGGCAATCCACAATGACTCTTGGATGCTCAGAATGCGACGCCTAACCGGCTGGAGGATTCATAGTCCTCAAGTGTAATAAGTCTTCAGATCATGCGGACAGAAAGACTTCAGTGATGCCTAACACTCTTTAGCTCTGGGTGTTTTGGGATTTGTCCTCGCAAGGATTCTCTCTCAAAGGCTTTGGAGGTGGGTTGCTCTCAAACGACAAAAGCCGTGCACAAACTCTAAGCAGCCACCAATTTATGGTGTAGGGGGGTGGGCTATTTATAGCCAGGAGGCAACCCGACCTGATTTGTCCAAAATGACCCTGGGTCACTAAGGAACTGACACATGTCCAACGGTCAAATTTCAAACACATGCGACAGCTTAGCTTGGGCTACAAGCCAAGCTGAGTTATCCAGCTCTGGATAAGATTTGCTCTCATTGTCTTCGCTCGAATACATAGGTTTTGGTTGAGCATCACATCAGTCACTCTCACTCTGTTCACTTGGACCCCACTCAACAGTACGGTGGTTCCTATGACTCAACAAAGAAGAAAAGGAAACTACGAAACAACTAAGTCTTCACACTCCATAGTCTTCACGCGATGTCTTCTCCTGTCATAGTCTTCAATGTGAATGTTTTCACAGACCACCATTGTCTTCAATGTATTCACACATTTTTTGGGGTCATCTCTGGTGGGTAAACCGAATCAATATGGGACTACTACCTGTGTTATCCTGCAATTCTCACAAACACATTAGTCCCTCAACCAAGTTTGTCGTCAATACTCCAAAACCAACTAGGGGTGGCACCAGATGCACTTACAGCTGCTGCCAGGGTCAGCATTGAAGGCTGAGATGAGGACACCAGGCTTTCCTTTTGGAGATTGAAGGGCTGGCCTACAATGAGACCTATCCGATCCAGGACTCTCCTGTCATTCGTAAAGTCTATAGTAACGAATTTCACTCTTTTGTCCTTGAGGAAGAACTCAAAATCTTGGCACATAACATCGGCATGGCACATGTGGTAGACCAAGCACACGTTATGTACGCAAATCTGGATCACGGTGGGCTTCTTCATCTCTACCACCTTTAGAAGCTTCTCCTTTTCCAGGACTATGGTGTACTCAACATCTAGCCCAGCGACCCACTCATCCGTTGAACTTCTGAACATGTGTAGGAAGCGACCAAGGCATGCTTCCACCAGTGCGGATTTACGGGTGTAGATGACGATGAACTCATTGCTGGTGATGGTTCTAACCTTGTACTCACCGCCGATCATGGAGATTTGGGAGGCCATGGATTTTGGAGGCGGGTTAGGAGAAGTGGAACTGGTGTAATGTGAAAGGACGGGACGACTGGGAGCAAACTATTGTAAGGTAGAAGACGGGGACGAGTAGTGCGAACATCGTGGGTTGGTGGCTTGCCTGGTGGATAAACGCCTGCATGCCCCCAAAGAGTTCTCTAGTACTATGCGGGGCCTATTATATGTCATGTCTACTAGACCCACATCGTAGGCCTGACGGTATAGCTTCTGTGTGTTTGCATGCCATGCCGGCGCGTGCATGTAACTTTCACTTAATTTCGTCAACTGTCGCGCCTCCCACGACCTTCGCCTCCCTCGTGTGGTTGCACCCTTTAAGACTTTGGACGGCTATAAATGAGCACTTTTTTCCTACTCCGCATGCATGATACTCCCTCTAGTCCTTTTTACTCCACGTAAGATTTGTGTCAAGTCAAAGTTTGCAAAGTTTGACCAAATTTATACTAAAACTATCAATATCTACAATACCAAATATATATTTTATGAAACTACATTTCATAATGAGTATAAAAATATAGATTGGACATTGTGAATGATGATACTACATTTTTCTATAAGTTTGGTCAAAGTAGAGTTACATTGACTTCAGACAAAACTTATATGCACAAAGCATAGCATTTAACATGATATCGTATCTACCTTTGTTACTCTAACCCCCCTCTCTTCTTTAATTCTTTGTCACATCAGCATGTTTGCTATTCCCAAGTGCATGATAGCAGTTAAGATACCACCATTGTGGCCAGCCTTAGAGAAAGTACAATAGTGGGTTTAGGTTGGTCATAGTGGGGAGTAACATAGACTAGTAACATGCATATGTACTAGTTTATGTTACTACCTTCATAATGGGTAGTTACATATAGATGATAACATGTAGGCCTTCATTATTTGAGCTATAGACTCATTTTACCTCGGCGTGTGTTATGTTACAGTAACATAATATGTTACCACAAGCATCTCTCTCCTCATTAACTCTATGCCACATAAGAAAAGTTGTCTTGGAATGTGTTATGTTACTATCTAAGTTTCTCCCACTATGACTAGCCTTATAACCCGCTTACATGGAATTTTTGCCTACGTGGAAGAGAGAGATATGAAAAAGTAAGAAGAGTGAGCTCTCATGCAAGAGCCTAGCTATATGCGCATCCCTACATAAATGCAATAAATGTGAAGAAAGACATAGAGAGAAGATGGAAAAAATTACTAATGTAATAGCCAACCTTATATCCCACATTGTTGTATGAGTTCATATAGATGATGGTTATAGATGACATGGTGGTTTCTTATAGCCATCAGCTGGCTATATTATTAACCGTGCTGTTAATCATCGCATGCAATAATTTAGTGCACCTTGAAATATGAACATGTGTGGGGCATGTATGTTTTTAATGACTTGAGAGTATACCTATCTCGGCATCCAATGGTCAGTTCATTGCATGTAAGAGGACTTATTATGCACCGTTCCCCATACCTGCAGGAAGCCCGTTCGTCTCAAAATCTTTTCTTCTCCATGTGTCAAAACAATCTGCCTGCTTGACTCTCCTCCTCCCTCCAGCAGTCCCACCACTCCACCCCGTGTGAAAAAAATATGCATGCATGACTCTCCTCCCCACACGCTCGTCCAATCCATTGTGACCAGAAATATTTCCACCCCTTCCCTCCCTTGAAATTTACTCCAACAAAAATATGCCCACCTAGCTATTACGTTAATCATGCAACATATCTTACATAGGTGTGCCATTGCTCGCTATGAAATACATCGCCCCCACGGCATTCGGAAGAAAGAATGCTCACGTTCATCGCTATCTCCTCCTCCTCCCTCTCATGTCGGCCACCATGGCATCGCCCCTCCCAAGCCCTAGGCGCCCCTCACTGCCCCGCGCGGAGGTCACGCGTCACAGTTCTGTTCCTCGCCGCCAGTAGTCGAAGAGGACACGTCGGCGTTCCGTTCCTCGCTGCCACCATTGGAGGATGATGCATTGGCGTTCCGCTCCTCGGCACGACGCGTCAAGGTCATCGCGTCGGTGTTCCGCTCCTCACCGTGACGCATCGAGGTGGACGCGTCGGAGTTCCCAGTCGCGCCAGCACGCGCATTGGAGGATGCGTTGACTCCCCGCTACAAGGAGAACATCGCGCCGCCCACCGAGCACTGAGCCTGAGGAGCTTTGGAAAGAAATGGAGGTCGCCTTGTGGGAGGCTTTGCCTCCGGCAGAGCATGCCAACATAGAGGCAGAGAAGAAGGCCGAGGAAGAGAAGCGCACCGCGAGGCATGTTGCCTGGCAGGCCTATGTCGCGTCCAAGAGAGTCAGGCCATTGGCTCTTTGGCAGAATGCTCGTCCGAGGTTCATGAGGGTGCGTGAGGGCGCCCGTGCCAAAGCCCTGAGTGCAGTCGGGCCCAAGCGCCTCATCTATGCTTGGCGGTACATGCACTGGGTGCACGCTTCCAGCGAGGAGGAGTACATGTTGGTACCGGATCACTTTACTGGTGAGATCGCACTCGCCTGCCGGCCAGCCACCAATCAGCACCTCGCGAGTTGCGAGGCTGAGGAAGAGGCGTTGTGTCACCGCTTTGGGAAACGGTCTTGCACCAGGGCACTCGTGGCGCGCTGGAAATTTAGTTTCGTAAGGTGACCTCATTAGTTTTGGGACAGAAATGATAAATCCCGAACGTTCGGGAATTATTAGCGTCCTAAATTAAGTGTGTAAAAGGAAAAGTTTGGAAACCTTGTGTATCCATACGCATTTTGTAAGTACGTGCATATAGCACAAACTTAACTATATATCACACTACACGTCTCTCTCTATACGGAGTATATGCTTGCAGACTGTGCTACTACTATTTCGTATGTATACACACAGGTGCAAATGCATGTTTTAACATTATGATGCGGTTTTGTAAAAGTAGAAAAACAACACTAGTCAAGCTTGTGAAACGATTCAATGCAAAAGAAATGCAAAAATTCTCGTTTGATTGTTTACTTTAGCTTCCTTCTCTCTGTGGTTATTTCTCTATCGTACTTTGAATGGAGTATCTCACTGGTCGAGAAGGCATGCAAATTCCCAAACCGCTTCGTACACCATGTATCGAATTTTTTGGCTAACAAGTTGTGCCGTGCAATTGGAATTCCAACTTGAGTACTACTACTAGGAGTACTAGGGGCCAGTTCTTTTAGGCATCTAGATTAGTAATCCCATAACTACTCCTTTTCGGTTTATAGGGCTCAATTCAAAAATCTCACCAACCATGGTAGATGGTGAGCGAAGGAATATTTTTTTTAGTTTGCAAAAGTACTCAATTAGTGCACTCATTTTTCACAAAAAAATTGTGTTTACCAATGCATTAGTGTGTTTGGCCAATAAATGACAAAGAAACTTTACATGCATTGGTGTGTTTTGTCATAATCCTTGAATGCAAAGAGTTAATGCACATTGAAATCTGAACATGTGATGTAGTAGAAATGAGACTTGTAAAACAGAAAAACTGAAATTTTGAGATGAGCCCTATAAACTAGAAGGGAGGTAGTAGTTTAGAAGCCAAAATTTATGAGTGAGGTGGCTTATGGGAAAAGCTGGGGAAGATACGGCTTTTTTAAGCCGCCAAAAGAACTGGCCCTAGGAGTAGTAGCTAGGGATACTAGGAATAGTAGCTAGGGATCGAGTGTGCTAGATGAACCGGACAAAGTAAATGCAGAGAGATGAAAATGCCAAAAAGACATAGGGATGTGATGGTTGTTTGTCCATTTATTTTACCATGCCACTTATTACAGGGAGTGGTGGGGTTTTGTGATATGATGGCTTTACTGTCGCGCCACGAACGGGGTGAGACTCCCGTGCAGGGCCGCCCTCTACACTAGTACTAACTCCATCGTGGTTTATTAGTCCCCCGTGTAATTTGAATGATGATTTAACTGACAAAATGTTAGTGCATGTCACCAAAAACTATATAGTTGCATTCGTTTTTGAACCTAGTTTTCAATGATATAATTTTTGGTGACATGCATGAGCATTTATCATACTATATATAATGTTAGCAAAATTTATTGTCGTACTATATATTTTAAGGTGCCCGTGCGTTGCACGGAACAGTGAAATGCTTTGATCGGGGAGTTGTTTATTTTGACAAAGTATGTGGGGTTCGTCTCATGTGTAACAAGTATCGATAGGTTTCTTCAGATATTATTTCTTCTCTAGATATCACAAGCATCCGGGTGAATGGTAAATGTAGGCTAAATAGATAAAAAAGTATCTTCTGCAAACAAAAGCGTTCAACTGTTCAACCTGCATCCAAAACTTTTGAAGAAATAACACTTATTGTGCTTTGCAAGAAATGATCTTTAAGAAATATTTTTTGAGTATCGATTTTGTTATTTTTTCTAGACCACCATGAATGTAAATCAGGATGACTTGGAAGGGGGCAGAGGAGTTGTAAGAAATGGTTCATCGTAAGTCTTTCACCATTACTGTAGTAAAATTTCTCAATTAATCTCATAAATGGCAAGCGAGAACTCTAATGGAGCAAAAGCATACATGGAAGATTCTAGACTAAACCACAAGTTGATACACTTTTATTCAAGCACGATACTCTAATAGAGAAAGATCATGCATGGAAGGTTCTATGCTATATAAATAAGAAGTTTCCACATGCTTAGACAATGGCTAACATTGAGCGAAGACTAATAATGAACAGTTAACTTGGTAATGCATATGCCTAGGTGACCTACTTAGAGTCCTCGTGCATCATCTTGGGGTGAGAATCATACCAGGACTCTTCCATGTACACGTTGCCGGGAACGAAGCAGATCAGCACAATCCCATTCAGCGTGAGGGAGCCGCCGTGGTCGCCCTCGTATGCCGGAGGGGCAGTAATAGTGAGCACGCACCAGTACAGCGGCCCCGTGTCAGCGTCAGCGCCATTGCCCCTGATGCACACAACAGAGACGGGGTGGAGGCCCGCGAGCCTTGCCGGTGCCCACGGCCAAGAGGAAGACGCTGTTGTCCTCCTCCGCGACTAGCAGGCGGCAGTGATCTTCCAGCAACTCTGGCACGGCGAACGGGTAGCACGTCTCGCACTTGATGTTCACCGCGGGCCAGTAATGATTGTTGAACGGTGCTGTGATGTGATGCATGAGGCTCGCCGGCGAGCCCTCAAACGGCAGCGTGCACTCATAGTAGTAGCCGGGCGCATGCGTGCATCTGGTATTATGCTCTGCCAGCGAGTGTTGGTCGACGTACAGTTGAAACTCTTGTAGAAGCAGGGCATCGACCAGGCCGTCCATGAAACGGGAGTGGCTGTGGGGACGTTGCGCCCGCTGCATGGAGCACAGGAGTAGCACACGAAGCTATAGATGGTGTACTTACTAGTACTCTCTCCATTTCTTTTACTACTACTTATTACTAGTAATTGAAAAAGGAAGCCTCTGGAACAATCTAGCATGGTGGCCACTGGCGTCGTCGTCCATCCCCATGCCTCCGCTAAGTCGGACCACCAATCACCATCGCGGCCCACTCCTCCTCACCTTATCTCTCATCTTTCTCAAGATATCATTTTTTGATGTAATTCTCAAGATATCATTAGTTTTACACATGGGATTACACCTGCATGGGTCAATCACAATAGGTGTTTTGTAAAAATATGCATCTTGATGTTCCGTGCAATGCATGGGAATCTTGCTAGTTTGCATGCAATTCCAAATACCACGTAGACACGTTCTTTGACCATTTTACAACTATGTTAGTATCATTGTTAGTGGTCAGCCGGTGCAAGTTCTAGCCCCGGGTGTTTTAACCTTCTTTTAGTAATTATATCTATCGATTGTTCCCCACGAGTCCAATCCTGGCGAATCCCACATAACCATTAGATTTCCATCTGACGGTGGCCTGTTTTAAGCCATAGTATTTTACAACACTGCCAGCGTTCCACACGTACTGTAACTGCGTTGCGGGCATTTGCAACTGCCATGTCTCCCAGTGAACGTTTGCTGGGGATTGGAGTTAGCACCGATGGCGGTTCATTGTCGTTCCAAGATCGGGCATAGAAGTTTGTAACTATTTTACAATATACTACTCCTCTTGTGCTAGTAGTGGAGTCCTACTCCGCTATATTACTCGGGCATAGTCATAGGTACTGTAATTTATTGTACTAGTACTGTGATCACTCAAGCAATTTGTCTAGAATCGATATGACCCTATGCTGCTGTGATGTGTGTCATAAGCCAGGTGGCGTGCTACTGCTACATTGTCATCATCACCTATCCACTTCCCGTAGCACATATTCGCTTCTCCATCCTCGTCCGCATATAATTGTCAAATCTTCCATCCCTGCTAGGCGCCTCCCCCTCTTATGAAACCCAAACACTAACAATAGCAGAACCGAGCAGCATCCGCCGAAAGAGTGGCTAGAATTCGCTCCCCATAGAGTTAATCAAGCTCATTGTTTCGCGTGTGGACAATCTCAGTACCATGCTGCTCGCCGCGTGCCCATCGGGGTTGTACCATTTACTCAAAGCCCTCAGGACGGAGCTTTTTAAGCTAGCTCCCTACTTGTTGATGCCGCTTGATCTTCAGAAACGGCATGTCACGCAGCATAACGATCGTAGGGTGGCGAGCATCAACCCCCTCAACTGCGATCCGATCCCTGTCACCCTCAACTGCATTAACGGTATGTACTGGGTCGGCATGAACATGTCTTGGATGGTGCTCGTCGATGATTGCGGCAGCTGGATGCTCGTGGAGGTCTACACCCAGTGATTGATCCCCCTTCCTTTGATTAACACTTCACTGCTTTGCCACCGCGTCCCAGAATACTCGGAATCTTACAGTAGCCACCATGATACCAAGTTCGATTTGCTCATGGTTGTAATTTGCCAAGTGCCCACAAGATTTGCAAATTGTAAAGACTTCTGGCTAATTGCGTTCTTCAACCATGGTCTCACCTGTAACATCCCAAATTTTCAGTTTGGAATGTTATATATTAGATCATCATTGCGTCTCAAATTTTATTGCATTTTGTCTTGATCCTAGAAATTCTAAGCAACTCAAGGACCCACAGAGAGAGTTGGGGATTTCGTTATTTTCATATTTGAGTTTTCTCAAATTTTGGAAAGAGGATCAATTGGTTTTAATTATTTTTCCTTCCTAATATTTCTAAAATAAAAATGTATGAGAGGAGATAAAATGACTTCTCCAAAATAAATGAAATATTAGAGGAAAAATATTAAAATCAAATAAATGTTTTATTTGGGTTTTATTGCAATTTTATTTCAATTAGAAAAATTGCACGTTTTCAAAATTGCATTTTAGGCCAAGAAAATGTTCATCTTGTTTTAAATATTTTATTTAGACGGTGAATTTTTTTGGCATTTTTAGATTTTTATTTAATTTTCTAGGATTTATTTAAGTTTCGGCGGAATCAATTTAAAAAAAATAATTTTTTCCCTTTGGACCGACCGGGCCGAAAGCCCAGCCGGCCACCGCCTCCCTCGCGTCGTGCCCGTGCTCGCACCGGACTCCGCCGGAGTCCGGGAAACCACCGCCGACTCGATTGCCCCTCCCCCAAGCCGACCCCGCCCCTCCCCTCATATAAGCCGCCGCCCCGCCCCCACATCGCCGCCCCAAGCCACAGCAGCAGCATCGCTCGCAGCCGCCGCCGCCGAGCCGCCGTTCGCTGCCGTTGCTGCCGCCTAGCACCACCGTCGCACCACACCGCCGCCGCCTCGCAGCACCACACTTCGCCAGAGCCGCCGCCTCATCACCGGAGCCGCCGCCGATCCGATCCGTTTTCACCGCCAGTTTTTTTCGGTTTAGGTAAAAATCGACCGGTATTTATTTAAACCCTAGTTTCTTTTTTTAGAATAGATCGGTTTTATTTCCCGATTTATTTATTTAGAGGACGTTCATCCGTAGTTGGTTTTAACGAACGATTTTCACCGTTTAGCCGCAGGCAGCGAACGTTCGTTCGTTAGCATGTTCATCAGTTTTTCTTTTTCCAGGGTTTTCCGTGATTATTTTCGATCGTGATTTTTTGTTTTAGTTTACTTTTCACTCGTTTATCGGAATCAGGCGATTCAAGCGCCTAGAGTTTCGTATCGAAGCCCTCTTTCTGTTTAACCAACTTAAACGACTTTTTGCTATTGTAAAATTTGACTTAAGTCCAGATTAGTAAACTAAGCTTGTTTCTTTCATGGTTTGAGTTTTGTTGCTTCGTTTGATTAGATTCTTTTTGCAAACCTGAGTTGTTAAGTTGAACTTTCTGGTTAGATCTCTTATTTTAGATTTAACCGTGCTTGTTGTTTAGTGCTAATTGTATGCTTGTTTTTTTGCGATAGAGTACCCGGAGTGCGAAGCGTGCTACTACGAGTCTCTAGGTTTCACGAATCATCAGCAAGGCAAGTAACACTTTGATCATACCTCTTTACTACCCAGTTTTATTGCATTAGATCAATCCTCAAACAATTTCATGATTAGCATCTGATTAATATGTGGGTTTTGGGAAGTAGATGAGGTAGTACCTATTATCCTGTTTATTATCAAACCTTTGGGAGTTACTTCGACGTTGCTTATATTGCTATGCTATGCTTGTAGACGTGGATTGGGTGAGTGTATCCATGATAGATGTGAGTATTGTTAATTAATGGTTAACTTAAGGTGGCTACTTTAATACACATCTAGGTGGATTGAGGCCCCTGGGGAACCCAGTGTTGCCTGTATTTTTGGAAATCCTGGCGTACCGTGTGATTCTCCTATGAACCGCCACCCAGGCTCAAAGGGATCATAAGATTGTTCATGCTAGAAACTTCCGTGTGCAGCCACAAGCTATTATGGGCTCTAGCATAGTTGAGTCCGTTGCAAGGCCTCTTTCAGTGGTGGGCTAGCAAATGTAGGGGAAAGTAGGTGTAACTGTCCACCTAGAGTAAAGAGTTATTGTTTCAGAAAGACTGTCTCGTTTCTCCGGCCATGGATGTATTCGAGTCTTGTGGGGAAAAGTGCACAAACCTCTGCGGAGTGTATAAACTAATCATGGTTAGCCGTGTCCTCGGTTATGGATGTTTTGAGTATCTAGTTCTTGGATTATCATGTGGATCTCATCACTCTTAATATAATTTGATTGGGTTAAATGATGATGCTTAACTGGGATTGAGTTGGGTGAACCTTCTCAATGTTTAACAATCACCATGATAGTTAAATAAAATTTATTCCTTTGTTGTAGGGAAAAATTGGCTTTATGCAAAACTGTAACCATAGAGCTTTCCACCAACCATACATGCATGTAGTGATAGCATTATTCTATTCATTACTCTCTATGTGTTACATTGGCAGCATATTCCATGTGTTGACCTGTTTCGGGCTGCAATGTTAATGTTGCAGACTTTTCAGACGACGAGTAAGGTGCCTTAGGTCGTGATCTTTCACTCGGTGATGCCGTTACAGTTGATGGACTCACTTTATCCTCCAAACCTTCCGCTGTTATCGTTATTAGATGGCCTTTAGCCATATTTATTGTAATAAGTTCTCTTTTGAGACATTCGATGTAATAAGTGTGTGATTGCTACTCTGTTATAAATCCTACAAGTACTGTGCGTGTCAGCATTACCGATCCAGGGATGACACTAATGCACAAAGATCAGACTGTTTGAGGTCTGGTCGCTACAAGATGGTATCAGAGCACACGCTGACTATAGGACACGACCACTAAGCTAAAGCCCTAGATCACTACTCTCTTCTCATTTCTGACTCCTCTTCTTTTTCTACTACTTAGGATGGCGGATGCAAGGAACAAGTTTGCGCAACCGGATGAAGATACACCTTTTGGACGCCACTTGAAGGAAGTTACTAGATACCTGAACATCGGAATACCAAGCTTCACCAAGATCTACATCGCCACTTTACCAGAAGAGAAGCGTTGGATGATTCGAGTTCAAGTTCCAGGAAGGACGTTCATGCCAGTCACTGAGCCCATAGAGTTTTCCTTTGATGCACCAACCTGGAGTATAGGGAAGAGCATGGCAGCCCACATCACCATGGGACGCATTGGAGAAGTTTACCGCAAGGATCTCAAGGATACTATCTATCAGGTTTGTGGGCGCCGAGATGAGCAATGGGAGATGATCAGCACCAGGAAGGATAGATCTATTGTAGCTTTCATCCAGGAGTTAAACCAGCACATTCGACGCCGAGAGAACCAGATGTGCGCAGGCATGATAGATCTGAAGAAGGCAATGACCAGGATCACGGAGCTCGAAGAGGAACTCAAGACTACACGTGATGGTTATGAGGAGGAAATGACGATACTCGTGGAGAAGAATGATGATCTGAAGAAGAAGCTAGGAGTATTCATGGGAGACCCCGCGCCAGGAGGAGATGACGACGATACCACTTGCCCGGAGAACTACATCATCATCGACGACACCGACTCGGACCTTGGTGATAGTGATGATGACTATGTTGATGAAGCTGGAGCTGATATCATGGAGTCTTCGACCGATAAATTTTCTAGTCGACCACCATATCGGTAGTAGTATTTCCCCATGTATATAGTATAGTCCAAGCACTTTTGTAACGATAGATAGACCGTTGTATGCCCTTGTTTGAATTGATTGAAGTGAGATGATTGTGTTTGTCTCATGTGCATATTGGTAGTCTTTTCCCTCTAGACCTCATTCTATTCTATTTCCTTATCTTTTCTAAACCCTCATATGCCTCCGAGACGCGACAATGAATTTGGTTTCCCTCCGGAGCTCACTCAGTTGATCCAGCAGCAGAATGCATTGATGCAGATACTAGTCCAAAATCAGAATCAGGGGAACAACAACAACAACAACCCACCACCACCACCTGTTGATCACTTAGCCCGTTTCCTAAAGCTTAATCCGCCGGTGTTCTCCTGTAGCACCGAGCCGATAGTTGCAAATGATTGGCTCTGCAAGATTGTAAGGGAGTTGACCACTGCAGGATGCACAGATGCGGAGAGAGTGTGTTTTGCCGCACATCAGCTTGTTGGACCCGCAGCATCATGGTGGGAGAATTTCACAGCCACTTACCCCATCAACACTGTCACATGGGACCAGTTTCAGCAGGCTTTTCACACTGCCCATGTTTCAGCAGGAGCTATGGCCATGAAGAAGCGTGAGTTTCGCAACTTGCGCCAAGGAGGACGCGCAGTTGGCCACTATGTGGATGATTTTAGTAAGCTGGCACGTTATGCCCCAGATGACGTTGCTACGGATGCAGCTAAGCAGGAGAAGTTTCTGGAAGGATTGAATGATGAGCTGAGCATGCAGTTGATGGTGGCAACCTTCAACAACTAGCAGGAGTTGGTAGATAGAGCTCTCATGATTGAAGGGAAGCAGCAACAGATTGACAACCGCAAGAGGAAGTATGGACAAGGAAAGTACAATTCTGGAGCTCAGCAGAGGCCCCGTTTTACCCCAAACTTGGGAGGACCATTTCAACATAACCATGGAGGTCACAACCACAATGGAGGAAGTTCGCACAACCATAGTGGCCCCAAGAATGGGAATGGTAATGGAGGAAGCAACGGCCAGAACCGTTCCAACCCAGCAACGCCCGCCAAGAAGGATCTAAGTCATATTACCTGCTACAAGTGTCAGAAGACTGGACATTATGCCAATGAATGTCCTGAAGCTAAGAATAGAAATGGCAATGGAAGCTCTGGGAAGAAGCCTAACCCTTTCAAGAGGGGACAGGTGAACCACGTTAACGTGGAGGAGGTTGAAGCACAGCCAGATGCAGTAATAGGTAAGTTTTTGGTTAAGTCATTTACTGCAATCGTTCTTTTTGATATTGGTGCATCACATTCATACATATCAAGGGGCTTTGTGGATAAGTATAAACTGCCCACCAAAGTTCTTAGAACACCTGACGGTGTCCTGGACTAGGGGGTACTCACCACGTTATCTCCCAATCTGTTAGATTGGGCCGAGGACCCCCATGGCCGTATACTCATGGGCCAGTTCGGACAGCTGCCGCATACAAGTAAGATTCTACAAGACTTGGCGATCAAGACAAGGACTCCTCCCCACCGGCGTATTCAGCTAGGACTCTTGTTATCCTAGGCCTTTGGTGCATTATATAAACCGAGGCCAGGCTAGTCGATAGAGAATATATACAACATACAATCATACCATAGGCTAGCTTCTAGGGTTTAGCCTCTCTGATCTCGTGGTAGATCTACTCTTGTACTACCCATATCATCAATATTAATCAAGCAGGAGTAGGATTTTACCTCCATCAAGAGGGCCCGAACCTGGGTAAAAACATCGTGTCCCTTGTCTTCTGTTACCATCCGCCTAGACACACAGTTCGGGACCCCCTACCCGAGATCCGCTGGTTTTGACACCGACATTGGTGCTTTCATTGAGAGTTCCGCTGTGTGTTCGGCAAAAGGTTGATGGCTCGCCTGCAGATCAACTGCGACTTCGGCATCTTCGTCACCAGCTCGACTGGTCACCTTGGTTTGACAAAGGACTGCGCCCTACCTCCGATCGTCATGTTCGGATGAGGGACTTTATAAACATCAACTCCGATCTCTATCAAGATCATGGAGGAATCATCCAGGAGCCCGGGGGCTCAACGTCAACATTACCCTCGGGCGACCGTGCTGTTTTTCTGGACAGCAAACTTGTGTCCGCCGCCACCGCCTCCTCAAGTGTCTTTTTAACAATCACTTTGGTGGAATTGTGCGGAATTGAGTCTACAACAACCCTGGAAAATTTCGTCGAGTTCCGATGGAGGAATCTCTGGCAATCCATGATATACAGGAGCCCTGTCAAATCTGGACAGGAATCTGGATGAGTTTAGGGCGTGCTGTCCAGCTTCTATCTCAGAAGTCCGTTGGAAGATCCAACCGTTGATCGGCTGCGGAATTCCTATATCTACCATCTCTCAAAATTTCAGCTCGATCCGACCGCCCAAACTCCGGGAACCTTCCGATTAGTGCATCACTTTTCGGATCTGTTTTCTGTGCGAAAACGAATCCAACCCGAGTTCGTCTTTTTTATGAACGGGATTTCGGATATCCATTTTGAAGGAAGTTTTATATGGGGTATTGTGTTTTGTTCGCGAACACATCCCACTAACTTTAAAATCTTTTAAACATGATCTGCAACATCATCCTTGTGTCAAACCAGTCCGGCAATATTGCTCCACGGCTGCCGACCTGCGCTAGACACGTCGTCACTTTGTTGAGCCGAGCTCAACTTCCTCGGATCATCATCTCGGCAAGCCGAACAAGAGTCCGGCATCGTGAAGGACAAATCATCACCAACATCGCCGCCCCACGGATTACACAGAGCGGGCATACCGGCATCGCCGCACGGTCGCTTCATCAAGCCGGCATCGATCACGTCACGACCTGCATCGGCAGGGCCGCACTATTGCTTCTTCAAGCTGGTGTCCATCACGCCGACCTACTTCGACATCTTGGCTGGACCGGGGGCTTGCCATCTCTTCATCAACCTACTCCGGACACTTCGGCGTCACTAGCCGACCAGCTCCGTCACGTTAGCTGGACCGAGGGCTTTGCCTCGGCGAGCCAACCTTTGCCAGCATTGCCATGCCGTCGTTTTATCGCCCATCAGGCAATGGGTGCGCGGATCGAGTCCCAATTTTGGGAATCACCTTCCTTCGGATTGCTATAACAAATAAACCAGGTGCTATTAATCCCAGTATTTTTTGCTTGTTTGGGTTCATTTTTTCCAAGGAATTATTACTCTGGTTTGTCCTTCATATGTACACAGGTCTATCAAATGGTGGCCGCATTAACGACAGTCGCATGGTGGTTCGGTCAGTTTCCGTACATAGTCCGGCGAACGCCGCATCCGGAGCTCGGGCCGACCTGTGAATTCGGGCTTTGCCACGCCTTTACCGCATCACGCCGACGCCCTGCATCGACATTGACTTCGGCGCCAGGCCATATTTCTTTTATTACTCACTTTGCATAAATTATTTATTATGCAACGGTTTTTTTAATTATCATTATTACTATTATCTCCGGTTTGCACTATTTTTTGTGCATAGGAAAATGATCTGGGGACTTCGGCGTCACTCTGCCGGTCTGCATTGACCGTGTTATGTCACCACTTCGGCGTGTCGAGATCACCGCTCCGCCACCTCGGGACCGGCTTGGGGCATGGAACCTTGTCCCGTATCAAGCTCGGACCGCGTCATCAATACCGAACACATTAATCAGCTAAGTCGCTTTCATGCTCAAAGCTTTAATTTCTAACTTGTGTTCGGTTCGACCAAGCATTATACTTTTTTGGAAAAATGTTGCTTGTAAAAAATTTCCTTGTCCAAACTTTGTTTGTGACGCATAAATTCAAATACCCAATTCATTTGGGGGCTTCCTTCATGAAGCTTATCCTCTTGCATATGATTATACTTGTACGGCTTCGTTCCTTGTTCGTGTATTACGCCACAATATGCACCATATTGACTTAAGCCATTTGCAAGCTGGGTTGCCTCGCCTCTGTGTTTACCCCTACGTTCCCGATTGTTCGGCTAGGGAGTAAAGGGAGCACCTCTGCGATTGTCACGATCGGGTCATCCGAGCCGGACCTCAGACTGGGTGAAGCCGAAAGCTAGCGCTCTTATAGTTTTCAATGATGGTCGGCACACAACGGAACTCATGAGTACAAAAAAAATCTATTGCACAAGTCTCATAATGAGCACCGAAGAAAGGTATCAGTGGGGGTACTATTTTCTTTGAAGATGCTTCTTACACTTCGTAGTAATATAGCATAAGTTCCCTGAGTGCGCTTTGTCTGTTACAGCCTTATGGCCTGATTGCCTGGTTATTGGAAACACCGTCGATATTCTTGACAGATGGAGTAAATAACTCTTTTTGGTCCTTGACCGAAGAGGGAGAAGCCGACGGTCGGTTAAGACGCGTTTAAAGTTCAGTTGAACATAGGTATGATATAAGTACTTCGGTACATGCAATCATTCTTTTACCCAGGTCACTTGGGGGCTCTTAAATTTATACGAGCCATTTTATGATAAGTGTTCTTCTTCTTAGTCGTTGCAAAGTTTTATTATTATTATTATCTATCACTCCTTTTTTCTACACGAGCGTGTGGTCACTAGCCGGGGAGCCTAATTTCTCTCTCAAAGCCGCTAGAGTTTAGTTTGCTAAACTGGCCTAATGAGAAGTACTCCGCCCTCGGGATAGGAGGTTGAAGCCGCAGGCTGACCCGCTTGAAGTCTTGAGATAGGATGTATCATGTTAAAGCACGACAGAAACACATCTTTTGCTAAGGCCAATTTTCGGATTGGCACCGAACACTTGATCTTGTTCAGACGTCAAGTTTTTACTGACGTTTTTTGGTTTTCCAAGCTTATGGCACTTTTAAACTATTTGTGTGTTTTAAGCACAAGTCTCGCAGTGCAACGCCGGCCACCTTTAGAGATTCGGCAAAAACATTCTCGGATATTGCTATATATGCATTGGTTTCGAATTGTGTCTTCGGTCAATAGTTGGGTTGTCCGGCTCCTGCGCTTGCCTCCTACGTTCCGCTTTGTTCGGCTAGGTGTGTAAAGGGAGAACCACTGCGGTTGTGCTTCCAGCTCACATGGTTAAGCACCTCAGTGGAGAAAGCCGAAAACTGACTGTCACAATAAGCGTAAACTGGTCAACGATCCGATGACGGTGTTAAATGACGGGCCATTCATAACAATGGCCGAAGTGTTTACGGCTTGACCTCGACTGTCGCTGAACACTACCGGGGGCTATTAACTAGCCTCCCAAACTAAATCCTCGATATTTTGCTCTTACATTGGAGCTGAGGTTTCATGATCATGCTTAGCATGACAACCCAAAGAAAGGAACCGATAGCGGGACTATCTCATTTGGAAGACATTTCTTCTGTTAAACAGTAATATAACATATCTCTCTGCGTACCTTTGTTTATAAAACCGTGTGGCCAGATTGCCTTGTTAGTTGTAAATCTTTGCCCTCATAAAGGCTTTATAAAGTAGGACAGACACTCCTCGGCTATTGGCCGAGGAGGTGGAAGCCGATGGTCGGTCAACAAAGCTTTGTACAATGCGGATCCGAGCATTAATGACGTAAAGTACTTGGATACATAGAGTCATTACACATAATTTGTGATTTTACTATGGATATCAATCCTTAATTTGGCCACCCGTGCCCGCATTAAGGCTCGGGGGCTACTGGGCTTCGGGCTTATTATTTACAAATATTAAAGGGGCACATCGATCCCCTGATCTAGTGTTGCCACCCGACCAGTGTCTCGGGGCTCTTGCATTGCCCGTCCAATGCGAAAATTTTAAGTGTAATGATCTCGAGGAGATTTTGATCCTCGGGTTGGTCGGCCGCACCCAACCTAAGTCTTGAGGATCGAGCACGCTGCTTTTGTGTCCCAAGTATTCTCGCGAGCTAGGACTTGATCCTCAGACCAATTTTGCAAATCAACCTGAGTCTCAGCGGCTACGGGGATCAGCGGTCTTATGGCATCCTTCATGTGCATCTCAGGTTTTAGACCGATACCCACATTGAGGGCTACTGGCTATATATCTCGGCAGAGAATAAATTGCACCAATCAAAACTATTGACAAAAATCAGCCCACATTCGGGGTGGTGCACCACCTCGGAAGCAGTCTGGCATAAAGCTCGGGCGCTAGTGGCTGGCTCCATAGAGGGCATTTCCGGAATTAAGCTCGGCTAAACCCCTTCAAACTTCTTTGAACCAAGGTGATTTACGACACCTCGGATACAGTCCGGCGTTGGAGCTCGGATACATTTCGGTGTTGGATCTCGGAAGCAGTCCGACATTCGTGCTCGGCTGCAAAAGATACGATGAATGCGGTCTGGCGTTAGAGCTCGGACGCAAGAGGACACTGCCTCCCGGGAACAACTTAAAACCCGAGGTATAGCATAGAAATAACAAGGCATTGATAAAGGCCGGAAACTTAAAGGGGCTCCTCAGATACCCGACGCATAAACTCTTTGGATGCACTTTGGCGATCCTCAAGATCGAAGATGAAAAAATTTGTTGAACCAGTTTTCAAGACCGACGACCGAAGATGAAGAACAGTTCGGAAGAATCGAGGAGCGTCCCTAACTTGAAGACCGGTTCAGGGGGCTACTGACGGTGACCTGGACTAGGGGTACTCACCACGTCATCTCCCAATCTGTTAGATTGGGCTGAGGACCCCCATGGCCATATACTCATGGGCCAGTTCGGACAGCTGCCGCATATAAGGAAGATTCCACAAGACTTGGTGATCAAGACAAGGACTCCTCCCCACCGGCGTATTCGGCTAGGACTCTTGTTATCCTAGGCCTCTGGTGCATTATATAAACCGAGGCCAGGCTAGTCGATAGAGAATATATACAACATACAATCATACCATAGGCTAGCTTCTAGGGTTTAGCCTCTCTGATCTCGTGGTAGATCTACTCTTGTACTACCCATATCATCAATATTAACCAAGCAGGAGTAGGGTTTTACCTCCATCGAGAGGGCCGAACACAGGTAAAACATCTTGTCCCTTGTCTCCTGTTACCATCCGCCTAGACGCACAGTTCGGGACCCCCTACCCGAGATCCGCCGGTTTTGACACCGACAACACCTATGTTAGTGAGCTCACCAGGAGCGGAGTATATGGCAAGCCAATGATGTTTTCAGATGCCATTGACCATAGGTAGGCATGTTTTCCCCACAGACCTGATAATTTTGGAGTCGCAAGGTTTGGATGTGATTCTGGGTATGGATTAGCTATCGATGCATGGAGGAAACATCGATTGCGCTAGTAAGTCGATTTTGCTCACCACCCAAGAAGGAAGAAGGATTAAGTATGTATCTCGGCATGTGCCGAAGAGGACTCAAGTGAATTCCTTATCAGGAGTTGTACAGAAGGAAGTACTAGTGGTGAAGGATTTCCAGGATGTATTTCCAGAAGAGTTGCCAGGCATGCCACCAGATAGAGACATTGAGTTTTTGATTGAGCTTTTGCCAGGCACAGGGCTAATATCTAAGACACCGTATAGATGCCCACAAAGGATTTGGAGGAAATTAAGAAGCAGATTAAGGAGCTACTGGATAAAGGCTACATTCGCCCAAGTTCGTCACCTTGGGGATCACCAGTGCTTCTAGTGGAGAAGAAGGATGGATCGTTGAGGATGGTTGTTGATTATCGAGGGTTGAATGAAGTAACGATCAAGAACAAGTACCCACTACCGATGATCAATGATTTGTTTGACCAACTGCAAGGAGATAAAGTATTTTCCAAGATCGATCTGCGATCAGGATACCATCAGTTGAAGATTCGAGAGCAGGATATACCTAAGACAGATTTTACCACAAGGTACGGGCTATATGAGTATATCGTTATGTCATTTGGTCTGACTAATGCACCTGCCTATTTCATGAACATGATGAACAAGGTATTTATGGAGTTTTTGGATAAGTTCGTCGTGGTGTTCATTGATGATATTTTGGTCTACTCGAAGAATGAAGAGGAGCATAAGGAGCATTTGTGTTTGGTACTTGGGAAGCTCAAAGAACATCAGTTATATGCCAAGTTCAGCAAGTGTGAGTTTTGGTTGAAGGAAGTTGGATTCCTCGGACATGTTATATCCGGAGAAGGAATAGCAGTAGACCCCACCAAAGTTGTCACTGTGACGAATTGGGAATCGGCCACGTCAGTTGGAGAGATCCGGAGTTTTCTTTGGCTCGCAGGATACTACCAGAGGTTCATTGAGAATTTTTCGAAGATTGCAAAACCCATGACGGATTTGTTGAAGGACACCAAATTCAAATGGACTAAGGAATGTGAGGCCAGTTTCCAGGAGTTGAAGAAACGTTTGGTTTCATCACCAGTGCTGATTCTGCCAGAGCAACGCAATGATTATGAAGTGTATTGCGATGCTTCTCGTCGAGGACTTGGAGCAGTGCTTATGCAGGAGGGAAGAGTTGTTTCATATGCCTCACGACAGCTTAAACCCCATGAGTTGAATTATGCTACACATGATTTGGAGTTAGCAGCCGTAGTGCATGCATTGAAGACATGGAGACACTTTCTCAACGGAAACCATTGTGAAGCGTACACGGATCACAAGAGTTTGAAGTATATCTTCACGCAGAAGGAGTTGAATCTCAGGCAAAGGAGATGGTTGGAGATCATTAAGGATTATGATATGAGGCTGCATTATCATCCAGGAAAGGCTAACGTAGTAGCTGATGCGTTGAGCCGCAAGAGCCATGTCAACACCCTCATGACCACAGAGTTACCCAAGGAGTTAGCCGAGGATCTTTGCGAGCTATGTTTGGAAATAGTTCCGAAAGGCTATGTAGCAGCCTTGAAGATTCAGTCTACCTTGATGGATAAGATCAGAGAAGCCCAGAAGACGGACAAGGAGATTGCTGAGATCAAGGAAAGGATGAGCAAAGGAAAAGCAAAGGGATTTCGTGAGGATGAGCACGATACCCTATGGTTTGAGGATCGCGTATATGTGCCTAATGATCTAGAGATCAGGAAGTTGATTCTGCAAGAGGCCCATGATTCGCCGTATTCAATTCACCCAGGAAATACCAAGATGTATCTGGACTTGAAGGATAGTTTCTCATGGACCGGAATGAAGAAAGATATTGCGGAGTATGTAGCAGTTTGCGATGTATGACAGAGAGTAAAGGTAGAGCATCAGAAGCCAACAGGTTTGCTACAGCCATTGCCGATACCCGAATGGAAGTGGGATAAGCTAGGCATGGATTTTATCACGGGATTTCCCAGGACTCGTTCAGGCTATGACTCGATATGGGTTGTAGTCGATCATTTGACGAAGGTAGCTCATTTCATCCCAGTGAAGACCACCTATACCAGTGCTAAATTGGCAAAGATATACATGACCAGGATCGTATGTCTGCATGGAGTTCCAAGGACCATTGTATCAGATAGAGGAACCCAGTTTACCTCAAAGTTATGGAATCAGTTGCACGAAACTTTGGGTACCAGGCTAGAGTTCAGTACATCCTTTCATCCACAAACAGATGGACAGACCGAGAGAGTTACTCAGATTCTGGAGGACATGTTGAGAGCTTGTGCGCTAGATTATGGATCTAGTTGGGATGAAAATTTGCCTTATGCAGAGTTCTCTTACAACAACAACTATCAATCCAGTTTGAAGATGGCCCCTTTCGAAGCTTTGTACGGAAGGAGTTGCAGGACACCGTTGTTATGGGATGAAGTTGGAGACCGTCAGTTGTTTGGACCAGATTTGATTAAAGAGTCTGAAGAGAAGGTTAAGCTAATTCGCGATAGGCTCAAGGTAGCCCAGTCCAGGCAGAAGAGCTATGCAGATTCTAAATGCACGGAGACAGCTTACGAAGTCGGAGACAGAGTGTATCTTCAAGTGTCCCCACTTCAAGGAGTGAAGCGCTTTGGAGTTAAGGGAAAGTTAGCACCACGTTTTGTGGGACCATACAAAGTTTTTGAACGTATGGGATAAGTTGCCTACAAGTTGGAGTTGCCCGAAGGTTTGTCATGAGTTCACATGTGTTCCACGTTTCCCAGTTGAAGAAGTGCCACGCGGAGATGGCTGATATTCCTCTGAGAGATACAGTGCCAGTGGAAGCGATTCAGTTGGATAGCGATTTGACCTACGAGGAGAAACCAGTCAAGATTCACGCGCAGCAAAGTTATCAAGTTCTGCCAAGTTCAGTGGAGCCACCATACCGAGGATGAAGCCAACTGGGAGCGAGAGGAAGACCTACGGAAGGATCAACCTCACCTATTTTCTAGCCAACCCGAATCTCGAGGGCGAGATTCATCTTAAGGGGGGTAGGTTTGTAACATCCCAAATTTTCAATTTGGAATGTTATATATTAGATCATCATTGCATATCATATTTTATTGCATTTTGGCTTGATCCTAGAAATTCTAAGCAACTCAAGGACCCACGGAGAGAGTTGGGGATTTTGTTATTTTCATGTTTGAGTTTTCTCAAATTTTAAAAGAGGATCAATTGGTATTGATTATTTTTCCTTCCTAATATTTCTAAAATAAAAATATATGAGAGGAGATAAAATGACTTCTCCAAAATAAATGAAATATTAGAGGAAAAATATTAAAATCAAATAAATGTTTTATTTGGGTTTTATTGCAATTTTATTTGAGTTAGAAAAATTGCACGTTTTCAAAATTGCATTTTTAGGCCAAGAAAATGTTCATCTTGATCTAAATATTTTATTTAGATGGTGAAATTTATTTTGGCATTTTTAGATTTTATTTATTTTTCTAGGATTTATTTAAGTTTCGGCGGAATCAATTTAAAAAATATTTTTTTTTTCACTTCGGACCGACCGGGCCGAAAGCCCAGCCGGCCACCGCCTCCCTCGTGCCGCACCCGTGCTCGCACCGGACTCCGCCGGAGTCCGGGAAACTACCGCTGCCTTGGTTGCCCCTCCCCCAAGCCGACCCGCCCCTCCCCTCTTATAAGTCGCCGCCCCGCCCCCGCATCGCCGCCCCAAACCGCAACAGGAGCAGCGCCCGCAGCCGCCGCCGCCATTGCTGCCGCCGCCCCGCAACACCATGCCTCGCCGGAGCCGCCGCCGATCCGATCCGTTTTCGCCGCCGATTTTTTTTGGTTTAGTTAAAAACCAGTCGGTTTTTATTTAAACCATAGTTTCGTTTCTTTAGAACATATCGGTTTTATTTTCCGGTTTATTTATTTAGCGGACGTTCGTCCATACGTTCATTTTAACAAACAATTTTCACCATTTAGCCACAGACAGCGAACGTTCATTCGTTAGCCTGTTCGTCAGTTTTTCTTTTTCCAGGGTTTTTCGCGATTATTTTCGATCGCGATTTCTGCCCTGATTTTTGTTTTAGTTTATCTTTTCGCTTGTTTATCGGAATCAGGTGATTCAAGCACCTAGAGTTTCGCTTGAAGCCCTCTTTCTGTTTAACCAACTTAAAAAGATTTTGCTACTGTAAAATTTGACTTAAGTCCAGATTAGTAAATGAAGCTTGTTTCATTCGCAGTTTGAGTTTCATTGCTTCATTTGGTTTGATTCTTTTTGCAAACCGGAGTTCTTTAGTTGAACTTTCTGGTTAGATCTCTTATTTGAGTTTTACCCGTGCTTGTAGTTGAGTGCTTATTGTATGCTTGTTTGTTTGCGATAGAGTACCCGGAGTGTGAAGCGTGCTACTACGAGTCTCTAGGTTTCACGGATCATCAGCAAGGCAACTAACACTTTGATCATACCTCTTTACTACCTAGTTTTATTGCATTAGATCAATCCTCAAACAATTGCATGATTAGCATCTGATTAATATGTGGGTTTTGGGAAGTAGATGAGGTAGTACCTATTGTCCTGTTTATTATCAAACCTTTGGGAGTTACTTCTACGTTGCTTATATTGCCATGCTATGCTTGTAGACGTGGACTGGGTGAGTGTATCCATGATAGATGTGAGTATTGTTAATTAATGGTTAACTTAAGGTGGATACTTTAATACACATCTGGGTGGATTGAGGCACCTGGGGAACCCAGTGTTCCCTGTATTTTTGGAAATCCCGGGGTACCGTGTGATTCTCCTATGAACCGCCACCCAGGCTCAAAGGGATCATAAGATTGTTCATGCTAGAATCTTCCATGTGTAGACACAAGCTATTATGGGCTCTAGCATAGTTGAGTATGTTGCAAGGCCTCTTTTAGTGGTGGGCTAGCAGATGTAGGGGAAAGTAGGTGTAACTGTCCACCCAGAGTAAAGAGTTATTGTTTCAGAAAGACTGTGTCTCATTTCTCCGACCATGGATGTATTTGAGTCTTGTGGGGAAAAGTGCGCGAACCTCTGCAGAGTGTACAAACTAATCATGGTTAGCCGTGTCCCCGGTTAAGGATGTTTTGAGTATCTAGTTCTTGGATTATCATGTGGATCTCATGCAAAACTGTAACCATAGAGCTTTCCACCAACCATATATGCATGTAGTGATAGCATTATTCTGTTCATTACTCTCTATGTGTTACATTACCAGCATATTCCATGTGCTAAACCGTTTCGGGGTGCAACGTTCATGTTGCAGACTTTTCAGACAACGAGTAAGGTGCCTTAGGTCGTGATCTTTCACTCAGTGATGCTGTTGGAGTTGATGGACTCACTTTATCTTCCAAGCCTTCCGTTGTTATCGTTATTAGATGGCCTTAAGCGATATTTATTGTAATAAGTTCTCTTTTGAGACATTCGATGTAATAAGTGTGTGATTGCTACTCTGTTATAAATCCTTCAAGTACTGTGCGTGTCAGCATTACCGATCCAGGGATGATACTGATGCACAGAGATCAGATTGTTTGAGGTCTGGTCGCTACATCATTTATCTGACAGGTCGCCGCAGTAAGTGGATATATTTGCACGTCCATCACAGGATCATACATCCTCCATGGTTCTCTAATGCCATTGAACACAAGGGCTTCATTTACGCTGTGGACTCCTTCTATGGCTGGACGTATTGCTGGCCTACTCTATTTATCGCTATAAACGGCTATTACAAACAGTATGTTACTTTCGAATGATATCATGATGGCTTGCTTATATTATTGTCAACATTTACTGAAAAAATAGTCATGCTCATAACATGTTGTTCTTAAGATTGACTATAGTACGAGCCCATTTTTTATTTGACTCCAACTTGATATGATGTTGTAGGTCGCCTGGTGTCCCTACCTTCCTAATCCTAGAACATTTCAAAGAAAAGCGGCATGGCATTTGCAGGTGGTTCATGGCTCGATCAGATGACAGCGAACAATTGATGATCGTTCGCAATTACCCGACGTGTTGTTTTGCATAATACAATCACAGTCACTGCAAAGTCTTTGAGCAGGATCCCACCTTCTGTGGGCCTTCAGGAATTTTTCACTGGAGGCCAGTAAGTAGCCTTGGTACATGCTCTTTGTTTCTCAGACTGAATTATCCGATTAACCAGGACAAAACCAACGGCAAGGATCATGATGGCAACGCATTTCGCTTCATCATGCAAAACTGTGTGTACACAACGTATCATGCATCTCTCCATGCACCATACCTTGATATGTGCCATCATGCTCGGCATCCCAAAGTAGGAGAGAGGGTCGCAAGTATCAGACTTCGACCTGCTGGCTGGAGTTTCCCCCGTCAGGCACCCATCTGATCCAAGCTGTCACCCAATCTTCACAGCTTAAAAAATAGTAACGTCTAACTAAGCCAGTTAGTTAGATGCGTACACTTCGTGTTGTAGGATATTTACTTAGTTTGATGCATACACTTGTTCTTTTTTGTTAGCCCTTTTGTAATGATGGCTGATGTTTGGTTTGGAAGAGAGAGTTGTGTCTTTACTCTTCTGGCCTGCTTATTGATTCTGTTGCACCCCCAGCCCAGGTTGTTGCTGCTGCTGTTTTCAATATACAATCAGTAGGATATTTCATCTATTGGTTGAATAAATGTGTTGTTAGAATGACAAACACGATGTATTGGAAGTCGTTGCATGGTGCGATCCTTTAGTGCCCCATACGTAGCGCATAATATTTTTGGTACGGAACACATTTTCGTCCACTTGTCGATCACATGCAGCCCAGTGATGAAGGCCCAATAGAGGAGTCCATAATTAACTGGAAGAGAGGCTCTCACATGAATCCAGCCCAGGTACATGCTCATGGTCCCCTAAACATAAATAAATAAATAAATAAATAAACAAACAAACAAATAAAGCTAAATGCTCATGCACCAGTTCTTTAAATTTACGATTTGAAAAGCCAAATTTTAACGGGAGGATATTATTTCCTATGAGAGTGTTGTTACATTTAGTCGATATTATTCTTAGGCAAAGATAGCGACCAGTCTTTTTCTCCCACCATTTTCTTCCTGCAACCAGCGGACCCATGCAAATCATAGTCAACGTCATAAAAAGTTCCCGTCCATTAATATTTTTCGATAAGAATGCCCAACCCAGCCCAATACATTGGCGACACCACTTTATCCCAGGGCTTCTGAATGTGCTCGGCTTCACACCTCAAGAAGAAAATTGTCTAAAAAACCTCAAGAAGAAAAAGGTGCTACGCAGCATTTTATAATAAGTTTTAGCCATATAAAATTAATTCTTATAATCCAGCATAATGAGTTTTTGGGTCTGACCGGTCCAGTCGCCAAAACCAAACCTGCGCCAGCGGGAGCGCCTGTTCCCTCCTTCTATGGCTGGTTGTGCTGTCATGCATGCATCGCCGCCCTGTCGTACACTGAAATGCTGGCCAGGCCATCGCTTTACCCCCCCCCCCCTCGACATACTATTCTTCTTCGACGACGGCAGCTAACCCCGCACCAGAACCAGTGAACCCTCGTACTCCCTGAGGTAGTCCTGGATTAGGGGGTCCTCGTACAGCCGGACTATATACTTTGGCCGGACTGTTGGACTATGAAGATACAAGATTGAAGACTGCGTCCCGTGTCCGGGTGGAACTCTCCTTTGCGTGGAAGGTAATCTTGGTGATTCGGATATGTAGATCTCCTTCTATGTAACCGACTCTATGTAACCCTAGCCCCCTCTGATGTCTATATAAACTAGAGGGTTTAGTCCGTAGGACAACAACAATCATAATCATAGGCTAGCTTCTAGGGTTTAGCCTCTATGATCTCATGGTAGATCAACTCTTGTAATACTCATATCATCAAGATCAATCAAGAAGGAACTAGGGTATTGCCTCCATCGAGAGGGCCCGAACCTGGGTTAACATCGTATCACCCGCCTCCTGTTACCATTAGCCTTAGACGCACAGTTCGGGCCCCCCTACCCGAGATCCGCCGGTTTTGACACCGACATTGATGCTTTCTTTGAGAGTTCCACTGTGCCGTCATGATAAGGCCTAATGGCTCCTTCAATTATCTGCAATGATGCGATCCAGGGTGAGGTTTTCCTCCCCAGACAGATCTTCGTATTCAGCGGCTTTGTACTGCGGGCCAACTCGCTTGGCCATCTGGAGCAGATCGATAGCTACGCCCCTAGCCATCAGGTCAGGTTTGGAAGCTTGAACTATACTGCCGACATCCGCGGAGACTTAATCTTCGATGGATTCGAGCCCAGGTCAGGTGCGTCGAATAGTCACGTCAAGCATGACTTAGTCCTGCCATCGAACAGTGTTCGGGAGATCACACCTATGGCTGCTTCATCTCTTAATTTGGAGCAGATTGTGCCATCCGAGGACGGGTGGATAGACCCCGCCACGAAGACCGCACACTCATCGGCGCTAGAGCCGAACACAGTCTTCACCTCCAAAGAGATCTGTGTCAACGGATGCTCGGACTCGTCTCCGGCCATAGGATCCGGACCACGTGCGTCTGTGCCTATCGAATCCGATTGGGCACCGATCATGGAGTTTACCTCCACGGATATCTTTCAGCACTCGCCCTTGGGCGACGTGCTATATTCATTAAAGTCTCTCTCCCTATCAGGAGACTCCTGGCCGAACTATGTCCGGCTTGAGTGGGAAGCGGATGATGAAGAAATTCGTTGCCCACCCACCACCCACTTGGTAGCCACTGTCGATGACCTAACCGACATGCTTGATTTTGACTCTGAAGACATCGACGGTATGGACGACGATGTTGGAGAAGAACAGGAACCACCGCCCACAGGGCGCTGGACAGCCACCGCATCATATGATATATACATGGTGGACACCCACAAAGAAAGCAACGGTGATGAGGCAACAGAGGATAATCCCCTTCAGAAGAAATCTAAGCACCGGCGTCATAGGCGCCGCTCTAAGCCCCGCCATAGCAAAAATAGAGATACCGGCACAAGAGATGATAGCAATCCGGGTGGTGCCGAAGACAAAAACAATCCCGCCCAGCCAGGCTTCGAGCAGGCCGAGCAGGAGGATGGGCAAGCTAGCCCTAAGGAACAGGCAACAGATGGAGAATCAGAGGATGACAATTACATGCCCCTCTCCGAAGACGAAGTGAGGCTTGGTGACAAAGAATTCATTGTGCCTGAGGATCCCGTCGAGGAGGAGCGCTTCAAGCGTCGGCTTATGGCCACTGCAAAAAGCCTGAAGAAAAAGCAGCAACATCTTCAAGCTGATCAGGATCTGCTAACTGATAGATGGACTGAGGTCCTGGCAGCCGAAGAATACAGACTCGAGGAGGAGGCATTGAAGCCTACACTACCAGCGCATGATGCGGCTGACCGGCCACCTCGTGGCCGAGACAAAGCGGTGTATCAGCCCAAAGTCCAGCCCGCACCCCGTCGCCAAACAAGTAAAAACACGAAGGCCCGGGGCTCCACGCATGACCTGCGAGACAAATTGAAAAACAAAGCAGGACAGTCAAGATTGATCTACGGATCACGGGGGCGCACCCCAACACTTGACGACGACCGTCACGCCGGATATACTAAAAACAAATCCGGCCAGGCCGAATACAACAGACCAGAATCATTTGAACTGTGTCATGATGTACCCCGGCATAGAGGCGTCGCACACCCCTTATGCTTCACCGACGAAGTAATGGATCATGAATTCCCAGAAGGGTTTAAGCCCGTAAATATCGAGCCTTACAATGGGACCACAGACCCCGTGGAATGGATGGAAGATTTCTTTCTCCACATTCACATGGCCCACGGGGATGATCTACATGCCGTCAAGTACCTTCCACTAAAACTTAAGGGACCGACTCGGCATTGGCTCAATAGCTTGCCGGCAAGCTCCATCGGAAGTTGGGAGAACCTGGCAGACGCATTCCTGGATAAGTTCCAGGGCACGTATGTGCGACCACCGGATGCTGACGATCTAAGTCACATAACCCAATAGCCCGGAGAGTCAGCCAGGAAATTCTGGACTCGGTTCCTAACTAAAAAGAACCAAACTGTCGACTGTCCGGATGGCGAAGCCCTAGTGGCCTTTAAGCACAATATCCGTGACGAGTGGCTTGCCTGACATCTCGACCAAGAAAAACCAAAGTCCATGGCAGCCGTCACAACACTCATGACCCGCTTTTGTGCTGGCGAGGATAGTTGGTTGGATCATAGCAACAATACAGCAAGCAACCCTGGCACATCAGAGGCCAGGGGTAGCAACGGCAAGCTCCGACGCAATAAACACAAGCGTCGCAAAAATGGCGATAACGCCGAAGACACGACAGTCAATGCCGGATTAAGTGGCTCTAAGTCCAGTCAGCGGAAAAGGCCATTCCAAAAGAACAATTCGGGCCCGTCCAGCTTGGACCGCATACTCGATCGTCCATGCCAAATTCAAGGCACCCCAGGAACACCAGCCAAATCATACCAACAGAGAATGTTGTGTCTTCAAACAAGCCGGCAGGTCAGGTGCCGCAAACAAGGATAAAGGGTCTCAAAGCGATGACGACGACGAGGAGCCCTGATCACCAAACAAAGGAGGGCAAAGGAGATTCCCCCTGCAAATCAAAATGGTGAATATCTTAAACGCCGTCCACATCCCCAAACGCGAACGGACATACACTTTTAGGGATGTCGACTTAACGGAGCTAGTCGCCCCACAATATAAACTACGGCCGATCACTTTCGATCATACGGATCGTCCGGCCAATGCCAATCAGGGCAATTCAGACGCACTAGTCCTCGACCCAATAATCGACGGATTCCACCTCACACGAGTCCTCATGGATGGAGGGAGCAGTTTAAACCTGTTGTATCAGGACATAGTGCGCAAGATGGGTATCGATCTTTCGATACTCAAGCCCACTCAAACCACCTTTAAAGGTATTATACCAGGCGTGGAGGCCCATTGTACAGGCTCCATTGCTCTTGAGGTAGTCTTCAGATCACCGGACAATTACCACACCGAAGAGTTAATCTTCAACATCGTCCCCTTTCATAGTGATTATTAGGCACTGCTCAGACAAACCGCGTTCGCTCGATTCAACGCGGTGCCACATTATGCCTACCATAAGTTCAAGATGCCTGGTCCGCATGGTGTCATCACGGTTAATGGTAGGGCCGAACTCCCCCTCAGTGCCGAAGAGTATACCGCCGCTTTAACAGCATAAGCAACAAGTGGCATCTTTCAATCGAACCTCGAGTCAACGGCCAAGCTCCCGGACACCGTCAAAGGAGTCCAAAGTACTTCGCGACATGATAGCCCGGCTCGTCCGGAGCCCAATTAAACACTCCGGCAAAAGCTAGGACAAGCCACATACTGCGGCTCAACCACTCTGTGGCACACAAACAATTCTTGCATTTTCTTTGCAGGTTGACCTTTGCGTAGGCCAGGACTGGCGATATGGAAACAGCTCGAACGCGTAAGGGAATCCTTAGAGATGCCCCTTGACGACCATCCGGTTACACTCCGGACCTGCACACAACCTCCTCCCGCTTGATCTCCGCAGGTTCCACAGTCGTATTTCTTTTTCTATCACATTACTTGTATTCATACGCCTTGGCGTATTATTCAATTACAACATGTGGCTTTATATGACGTTTATCTCCTTTTGTTTCTAACTGACAGTCTTCGTCAAAATGGCATCCGAAAATCGCGATATGCCTTAATATGCTAGGGGCTTCTTCGTACCCATAATAATGGCAATAAAGTCCGAACACCTTCGCGGACGTTCGGCACCCCGAACTTATAGCATTATATGCATCAGCTCTGAATCATGTCTTGGGTTAATAGTTGGCTTTGCCCGGCTCCCATGTTTTGGGACCTTACGTTCCGCTATATTGGCTAAGGTAGCATAGGGAGAACTACTGCCATTGTGTCACGGTTCTTCCGGACGAGCACCTCAGTAGAGAAAGCCGAAAACTGACTATCATGATACGGCGAGAGCTGGTCAGCTGTTCGAGAGGTTGTAAAATCTTTAAGGATTTCTTCCGCATAATGCCATAACTAATGCAGCGTGCGATGGATCGGCTTTTCTTCCGATCAGGTGCTTATAGAGCCCCTCGTGCGGCCTTCCAAACACCAGGGGCTGCGCCTACCTTCCTTTTGTCAAACTCCTATAGCTAAGTGAGAGTGATAAAGCCCTATAGTCATATAGCCTGGTTCGTTGTGCTGAACACCTCCTTCAAGGACCCAACACTGGGATAAAGAGTGCTCAGGTTTATCCCGAACACCCCGCATTTACTACGTAAAGGGCCGACAATCGCTAACTCTCAGGATTAATATATAAAACGGCCGCACAGGAGAAAAACTTTCAAATAACAGGCAATAAATAATAGAAATGACCTTGTTCAACATTACAAAGGACAACATGACTGTATTCATGGAAATATAATGTCCTTGGTGCATTGCTCCGCCGCAAGGCGGGCTCTGATGACCCACAAGTGTAGGATATCTATCGTAGTCCTTTCGATAAGTAAGAGTGTCGAACCCAACGAGGAGCAGAAGGAAATGATAAGCGGTTTTCAGTAAGGTTTTCTCTGCAAGCACTAAAATTGTAGGTAATAGATAGTTTTGTGATAAGATAAATAGTAATGAATAACAAGTAAATAAAGTAAATAAAGTGCAGCAAGGTCGCCCAATCCTTTATGTAGCAAAGGATAAGCCTGGATAATTTCTAATAATGAGAAAGAAGCCCCCGAGGACACATGGGTATTATCGTCAAGCTCGTTTTCATCACGCTCGTATGATTCGCGTTCGGTACTTTGATAATTTGATATGTGGGTGGACCAGTGCTTGGGTACTGCCCTTACTTGGACAAGCATCCCACTTATGATTAACCCCTATTGCAAGCATCCGCAACTACAAAAGAAGTATTAAGGTAAACCTAACCACAACATTAAACATATGGATCCAAATCAGCCCCTAACGAAGCAACGCATAAACTAGGGTTTAAGCTTCTGTCACTCTAGCAACCCATCATCTACTTATTACTTCCCAATTCCTTCCTCTAGGCCCAAATAATGGTGAAGTGCCATTTAGTCGACGTTCACATAACACCACTAGAGGAAAAGACAACATACATCTCATCAAAATTTTGAACGAATACCAAATTCACATGACTACTAATAGCAAGACTTCACCCATGTCCTCGGCAACAAACGTAACTACTCACAAAGCATATTCATGTTCATAATCAGAGGAGTAATAATATGCATTAAGGATATGAACATATGATCTTCCACCAAGTAAACCAATTAGCATCACCTACAAGGAGTAATTAACACTACTAGCAACCCACAAGTACCAATTTGTGGTTTTGATACAAGATTAGATACAAGAGATGAACTAGGGTTTTGTGAGGAGATGGTGCTGGTGAAGATGTCGATGGAGATTGACCCCCTCTCGATGAGAGGATCGTTGGTGATGACGTTGGTGATGATTTCCCCCTCCCGAAGGGAAGTGTCCCTGGCAGAACAGCTCCGCCAGAGCCCTAGATTGGTTCCGCCAAGGTTCCGCCTCGTGGCGGCGAAGTTTCGTCCCGTAAGCTTGCCCACATTTTTTTCCAGGATAAAAGCTCTCATATAGCAGAAGATGGACACCGGAGGCCCACCAGGAGGCCCAGGAGACAGGGGCGTGCGCAGTAGGGGGGCACCCTACTGGCCAGGGTGTGGGCCCCTGATGTATTTCTTTCGCTCAATAATTCTTATTAATTCCAAAAACATGTTTCGTGGAGTTTCAGGATTTTTGGAGCAATGCAGAATATGTTTCCAATGTTTGCTCCTTTTCCAGCCAGAATTCCAGCTGCCGGCATTCCCCCTCTTCATGGTAAACCTTGTAAAATAAGAGAGAATAGCCATAATTATTGAGATATAATGTGTAATAACAGCCCATAATGCAATAAATATTGATATAAAAACATGGTGCAAAATGGACGTATCAACTCCCCCAAGCTTACACCTCGCTTGTCCTCAAGCGGAAGCCAAATTCAAAAAATATGTCCACATGTTTAGAGATAGAGGTGTCGATAAAAATAAAATACGAACATGAGGGCATCATGATCATTCTTATAACAGCAACATATATAGATTTTATCATATGATTTCTTATGCTTAGGTAACAATCAATTCACAATGTCAAGTATGGTTCAAAAACTTCATTGGGTACAAACAAACTATAATCTCAGTCACTTAAGCAATTGCAATTTATCATAACATCAGAAAGAGCCAACAATAGAGCTTTTTAGCAAGTTCACATACTCAACTATCTTGTAGTCTTCTACAATTGCTAACACTCACGCAATACTTGTGCTTATGGAGTTTCAGCCGGCCACTGAGAAAGATAGGGGCTTATTGTGTTGCCTCCCAACGTATTCACCTTTAGGTGATGTCAGCAATAATAGCCCATGCTAACTTACATCTAATTGGATATATATATCATGATCTTTCAAACACGAGGAGCTTGCCAGAGGATAAAATGAAAAGGGAAAGGTGTGGATCACCTTGACTCAAGCATAAAGTGAAAACATAAAGTAAAAGATAGGCCCTTCGTAGAGGGAAGCAGAGGTTGTCATGTGCGTTTAGGGTTAGATGCACAAAATCTTAATGCAAAAGAACGTCACTTTATATTGCCCCTTGTATGTGGACCTTTATTATGCAGTCCTCGCTTTTATTACTTCCACAACAAGATCGTACAAAGCTTATTTTCTCTGCACTAATAAGTCATACATATTTAGATAGCATTTTTTATTGCTTGCAACATGACAACTTATTTGAAGGATCTTACTCAATCCATAGGTAGGTATGGTGGACTCTCATGGCAAAACTGGGTTTAAGGATATTTGGAAGCACAAGTAGTATCTCCACTTGGTGCAAGGAATTTGGCTAGCATGAGGGGGAAAGGCAAGCTCAACATGTTTGGAAGGGTCAATGACAATATACTTTAACTGAGATGTGCGAAAACATAAACCATTACATTGTCTTCCTTATCCAACGTCAACTCTTTTGGCATGTCATACTTAATGAGTGCTCCCAATCATAAAAGGTGTCCAAGATAATATATTTGTATGTGAGCCCCTCTTTCCTTATGACTTCCTATTAACTGCAACGATGACCAAAACTACGTTTATCAACTCTCAACAATTTTTATGCCTCATACTTTCTATATGTGAAGTCATCACTATCCATAAGATCAATATGAACTCTTTTATTCTTTCTACTTTCTCAAGATCATAGCAACATAGCAAAGCCCTTGACTCAAAACTAATCTTTATTATAGATAGCTCACGAACTCGATTACAAAAAGAGTTCACAAAGCAAAACTCGAAACTACTTGATAGCAAAACTTCAATCTAGTAGATCAAGATACTACTAAAGGGATCGGACTAAATAAAACGGTAAAGATAGTAGTGTGATGGTGATACGATACCGGGGCACCTCCCCCAAGCTTGGCAGTTGCCAAGGGGAGTGCCCATACCCATGTGATTATGTCCTCGGAGGTGGTGAAGTAGGAGTTGATGATGTAGGCTTGTCGTCCGTCTTCCAAGGAATAGGCTCTTCATCATAGAAGGATGATCGAGTCTCCGGGATCCTTAAATCTGCAGCCAAACTCATCCTCTTGAATCTATATTCATACTCATAGTTCTGGTTTTGCAGGTCATAGATCTGGGCTTGGAGGTGCTCGATTTTCTCTTGAAGCTTGAAGATGGTCTCCCCAATGACTTTGGCATCCAGCTTGTGGTTGTTGGTGAACTCCGTGATCATCATCTGGTTGGCATTGAGTCCATGCTCCACCATCCCTTGGCACTTGAAAACTTGCTGCTCCACGGCTTTGAGCTTTGTCTCCACGCTTCCGGTATGCCTTGGTCCCTCCACATCGCGGATGTGCAGCACCCCCTCACGCATCTCAATGGTTTGAGGGTGTTGCAGCACCTCCGCGAGATAGGGGTTGATAACCCTCTCGAAAAACTTGTCCTTGGGAGCGCGTGGAGACGACATGATGCTCTAGAACTGAAATAGAAACAGCTCGAAACGAAAACAGAGGATATTTGCGTGATACGGTGGTCAAAACCTTCGGGAGTATATATAATGAATTTTTACCGACCAAAATACGTAACATGCAAGAAAACGGAGTCCGGGAGGCACACGAGGTGTCCACGAGACAGGGGGCGCGCCCAGTAAGGGTGGGCGCGCCCTCCACTCTCTTGGAGGCCTCGTGTCCCTTTTGGACTACTTCTTTCTTCCTAAAATTCTTAAATATTCCAAAACTGGTAAAAATTGCCTTTGGAGTTGTTTTGGAGTCGGTTTACTTACCGTACCACATACCTATTCCTTTTCGGAGTCTAGAACGTTCTGGAAAGTATCCCTTATGTATTACTCCGGGGTTACGGTTTCAATAATATTAGTTTCAACATTGATAGGATTACCTAAAATATAATGTTTAATTCTTTGACCGTTCACCACCCTCGGCCATGTGCCTTCGAAGTTTTTAATTTTTATGGCACCGGAACGATAGACCTCCTCGATAACGGAAGGACCTTCCCATTTAGAGAGAAGTTTTCCTGCAAAAAATCTTAAACAAGAGTTGAATAATAACACATAATCTCCTACATTAAACTCACGCTTTTGTATCCTTTTATCATGCCAGCGTTTGACTTTTTCTTTGAATAACTTGGCATTCTCATAAGCTTGGGTTCTCCATTCATCAAGTGAGCTAATGTCAAACAACCTCTTCTCACCGGCAGGTTTGAAGTCATAGTTGAGCTCTTTAATAGCCCAATATGCTTTATGTTCAAGTTCAAGACGTAAATGACATGCTTTTCCATAAACCATCTTATATGGAGACATACCCATAGGATTTTTGTATGCATTTCTATAGGCCCATAATGCATCATCGAGTTTTTTGGACCAATTCTTTCCAGATCTATTCACAGTCTTTTGCAAAATCAATTTGAGCTCTATATTGCTCAACTCTACTTGACCACTAGACTGCGGATGATAAGGAGATGCGATTCTATGATTAACATCATACTTAGCAAGCATCTTACGGAAAGCACCATGAATAAAATGTGAATCACCATTAGTCATAAGATATCTAGGGACTCCAAACCTCGGAAAAATAACTTCTTTAAGCATTTTAATAGAAGTGTTATGATCAGCACTACTAGTTGGAATAGCTTCTACCCACTTAGTAATGTAATCAACAGCAACTAAAATATGTGTATAACCATTGGAGGCAGGAAAAGGTCCCATATAATCAAAGCCCCAAACATCAAACGGTTCAATAACAAGAGAGAAATTCATAGGCATTTCTTGACGTCTACTAATGTTACCTATTCTTTGACATTCATCACAAGATAAGACAAACTTACGAGCTTCTTTGAAGAGAGTAGGCCAATAAAAACCAGATTGTAGTACCTTGTGTGCAGTTCTATCTCCAGCGTGGTGTCCTCCATAGGATTCAGAGTGACACTTGTGTAGGATCTATTCCTGTTCATGCTCAGGCACACAACGTCTAAAAACACCATCTACTCCTTCTTTATAAAGGTGTGGGTCATCCTAGAAGTAATGTCTTAAATCATAAAAGAACTTTTTCTTTTGCTGGTATGTTGTAACGCCCTCGATGCGGCTATATCTCCCACGTGTCGAAGCACGACTTAGAGGCATAACCGCATTGAAAGCAATGTCGCAAGTGAGGTAATCTTCACACAACCCAAGTAGTACATAAGGGGAATAGATACATAGTTGCCTTACAATCGCCACTTCACACAAATACATGAATAAAGCATTACATCATCCAGATACAATCAAGGTCCACTACGTAACCAAAATAAAAGAAGAACCCCAAATGCATAAAAGGTCCCCGATCGACCCCAACTGGGCTCCACTACGCATCAACTAGAACGAAACAACAAAAAGGGCAAGATCTTCATCGAGCTCCTCCTCGAGCTTGGTTCGCCACCGCTTTCGGTAACATAGGCACCGCAAACTGGTTTTGAAGTATCCGTGAGCCACGAGGACTCAAAGAATCCCATTACCATGGGTATCAAGACTAGCAAAGCTTAATGGGAAAGGAAGGGGTAAAGTGGTGAGGTTGCAGCAGCGGCTAAGCATGATATGGTGGCTAACATACGCAAAGAAGAGCGAGAAGAGAACAAGCGGAATGGTCGTGAAGCTAGCAATGATCAAGAGGTGATCCTGAACACCTACTTACGCCAATCATAACACAGAAACCGTGTTCACTTCCCGGACTCCGCCGAGAAGAGACCATCACGGCTACATACGCGGTTGATGCGTTTTAATTCGGATCTCGTGTCAAGTTATCTACAACCGACATTAACAAATTCCCATCTGCCACATAACCGCTGCACGGCTCTCGAAAGTTTATACCCGCAGGGTGTCCCAACTTAGCCCATGACAAGCTCTCGTGATCATCAAAGGAATAAACCTTCACCCGAGACACTCCGATCGACTCGGTATCCCGTACATCAAGACATTTCGACAATGGTAAAACAAGACCAGCAAGACCTCCGGCGCGCCGACATCCCGATAGTAGCGCAGATCTCGCCTCGTGCCACGAATGGATGAGCACTACGCACAACCAGAACCAGCCCTCAAGTTTCCCGAGGTGGCGCTGCAAGTGGTTTCTAGTTTGGACCAACACTTAGACAAGCATTGGCCCGGGGCTAAAATAAAGATGACCCTTGGGATGCGCGACTCCCAAGGGAAAAAAGGTAATAGGTGAGGCAAATGGTAAAACCAATGTTGGGCCTTTGCCGAGGAGTTTTATTCAAAGCTTAACCGTCAGGGGGTCCCATAAATCACCCGACCGCGTTAGGAACGCAAAATCCGGGAACATAACACCGGTATGACGGAAACTAGGGCGGCAAGAGTGGAACAAAACACCAGGCATAAGGCCGAGCCTTCCACCCTTTACCAAATATATAGATGCATTAATAATATAAGAGATATTGTGATATCCCAACATAAAATCATGTCCACCATGGAGAAATCTTCAACTTCACCTGCAGCTAGCAACGCTATAAGAGGGGCTGAGCAAAAGCGGTAACATAGCCAAACAACGGTTTGCATAGGAAAGGTGTCAAAGGTTAGAGGTTCATGGCGATATGGGATGGCTTGATAAACAGGTAATAGGTAGCGCAGCATGGCGAAAGAACAAGGCAACTAGCATAGCAATGATAGTAGTGAGATCCAAGGTAGCGGTCATCTTGCCTGAAATCCCGCAAGGAAGAAGAACGAGTCCAAGAAGAAGATGAAGCCACGAAGATTTAACCACACGAGCGAACGAATCCTCACGATCGCAACGAAACAGGAACTAACAAGAAGAAGCACACAACATAGGTAAACACACCACACATGGACAAGACATGATGCACAACAAGCATGATGCATGACCAAGCTACATGAAGCTACTCATGGCAAGAGATGATGCACACAAGAACAACACATCAAGGCAAGTTTAAATGAGGCCGGGAACAACATATAACAATTCCGGTAAGTCCTCATATGCAAATTTCGAAATTGGTCCAGAACTGAATAAACCTTATGTTCAAGTTGTTAAACAGCAAGTTAAGATGCACCACGATGTGCTACACGAAATTCTAGTCAAGTTACATATAAAGTTCATTAGATTCGGAGCTACGGCCTAGAAGATATGAGCAAAACAAGTTAAACATGGCATTGATGCAAAATGCACCCAAACATCAAGCAAACACACCAAAACAAGGATGCAACATGATGATATGAAGCTACATGCAAAAACAAGCAAGTTTCATATAGATCACACTCAAAACGGAGCAACGGTTCAACACATGCACACTATACAAGTTATAGCAACAATCTGTCCATAACAGCAACTAGGCATCTTACAAGCATCAAAACAACATGCTACAGCACCCCAACATAATAACAAAAGGCATGGGCATGAAGTACACGTAAAGCATAACAAAACATGAACACTGAGCTATTTCCAGAAACAACTAGAACATGCTCAAAAAGACATGGAGATATTGCAAGTAATAACAATTTCAGACTTTAGCAGAAATAACATCAAGTTGCAATGTTTAGAGCTATCAAACAACATGTTACAGGAACATATCATGGCAAACAAAGGCATGGCATGAATCTACTAATAGCATATATTAAAAAAAACCTTACTGACCATGAGCCAAAAAGGCACGGAAAATATGATGGCACCCATGTAAACATGGCAAGTTATATTACAGATTTATACATGGCAGGAACAACAATAAGTAGGCATGTTCGTGAGCTTGAACCACTCACTACAGAGCAATACATGGCATGGCAAGGTAACCAACAGTAAGAAGGCATATTTATGAAGCTAAGCATGGCAAGAGCAAGGTCATGGGATACACGGATCAACTACAACGACCTCGTGAAAATTGAATCTCATGCAAACAATCTGTCAGGAAACATTTTCAAGCAACTTTGGAGCAAGAAATGAACATGTTCCAGCAGGCTATAATTGCAACCAAGGGCATTAATGGATATAGCATGGCATGTACATCAAAACATGTTTATAAAGCATCTCCAGATTATGCATAGAATGATTAGTGGAAGCATGTTAACATAGCAACAAATTATAACAGAATCTGCCAGAAAACAAAGAACAAAGAACTACCCTACTTTACAAGCTCGATACACTCAGCACACAACTCGCAAAAATACAAGGTCAACACCTCTGGAAAGATGGCATGGCCTAGTTCAACATTCATGTAGAGCTCATACTCATAGGATGCACACATTAATCATGGCAAAAATGAGAAAACAGCAAGTTATAACAGTTTCAGCAGATTAACAATAACATGCACTCTTCCAACAGCATTTCGGGCATCAAGATGAGCTCAAATGAAAATGATGCAATGGAATGAAATGAAGTACTCGTCGAGACGAACAATTTGACATATTACACGCGCAAAACGGAGCTACGGATGCGGAGATGTGATGGCATGAACATGGCATGAAAATGTCAAAACTCAGGGACAGGCATTTCGGGACTACCTCGGGCACGGTTTTTGATGCACGGCGGATCTCGCCGGAGATCGGCCGGAGTTGGCGCTGGAGGTGCGGGAGGAGGTGGCCGGAGCTCGGGGAAGGTCGGAGGAGGTCGGGGCCGGCCGGATCCGGTCCGGCCCGACCGGATCTAGCGCGGGGCGGCGCGTGGCGGCGCGGCGGAAGAGCAAGGCGGCGCGGCCGGAGGAGCAGCGGCGCGCCGGGCGCTGCTGCGTGGGCGAGGCGCCGGCAGAGAGGCGCGGAGCGGCGCGGGGAGCGGGCTGGGCGCTGGCGGCGCGGAGCGCCGGGCGGCGGCGGCTCCGGCCGAGGCGGGCGAGGACGCGGGCGCGGCGATGGCGATGGCGGCGGGCGCCGCCGCGGCAGACCGAGGGCGGGAGACGGGCGCGCGCAGGCAGGCGCTGGGCTGACGGGCGGCCGGCCGCGAGGTGGCGAGGCGGCGGCGCAGAGGAGGCCCGGCGAGGCTTGCCGGCTGGAAGGCGGGCGGGGCGCGGATCTGGCCCGCTGGCCTCGGGATGGGCTCGGCAGAGCCCGCGGTGGCCGGGCGGCGGGGAAGTGCCACGTGGCAGCACGCGAGTGGACGGGGCGGCGGAGCGGACGCGTCCGGGCGGGTCGGACGTGTCCGGCGAGCGCGGGGACGAAAATAAGGGTTTCGGGATCCGGATTTGGACGGGGGAGACTTATTTATAGGTAGAGGGAGCTAGGAGAGTCCAAATGAGGTGCGGTTTTTGGCCACGCGATCGTGATCGAACGACCGAGAGCATGGAGGGGAGTTAGATGGGTTTTGGGCCACTTTGGAAGGGGTGTTGGGCTGCAACTCAAAGAGGCTTTACGGTTACCTTGCTAACTGCTGAGTATCAAACGACCCCCAAATGGCACGAAACTTGACAGGCGGTCTACCGGTGGTATACCAAGGCCACTTGGCAAACCTTGGGCCATTCCGAGAAAGTTTAATACCCGCACACGAAAAGAGAGAAGAGGGAGACGCCGGGGAACATAGGAGCGTCGGATTGGAAAACGGACAACGGGGAAAATGCTCGGATGCATGAGACGAACACGTATGCGAAATGAAATGCACATGATGACATGATAAAATGCAACACGCAAGAAGATGACAAGGCAACAACAACGAATAACTGGCAGACACCTGGCGCATCGGATCCGGGGTGTTACATACGTGAAACTAGGAGGTATAAATTTAGCAACAATATAATTAGCATAATCAGCATACCAAGGAGTCGTACGAGAAGCATTAATGACCGCTAATTGTTCATCAAGAAAGCTATCATCAATAGGCAGTGGGTCATCAAGAACATTCTCTAACCTAGACAAGTTGTCTGTAACGGGGTTCTCAGCTCCTTTTCTATCAATAATATGTAAATCAAATTCTTGGAGCAGGAGAACCCATCTAATGAGCCTAGGCTTAGTATCTTTCTTTTCCATAAGATATTTAATAGCAGCATGATCAATGTGAATAGTAACTTTGGAATCAACAATATAAGGTCTAAACTTATCACATGCAAACACAACTGCTAAAAACTCTTTTTCAGTAGTGGCATAATTTTGTTGGGCAGTATCAAGAGTCTTACTAGCATACTGGATAACATTCAATTTCTTATCAACTCTTTGCCCTAGAACAGCACCTACAGCATAATCACTAGCATCACACATAATTTCAAAAGGTAAATTCCAATTAGGTGGCTGAACAATAGGTGCAGTGATCAAAGCTTTCTTAAGTATTTCAAATGCTTCTACACTATCATCATCAAAGACAAAAGGAATATCTTTTTGCAATAAATTAGTCAGAGGCCTAGAGATTTTAGAAAAGTCCTTAATGAACCTCCTATAAAAACTGGCATGACCAAGGAAACTGCTTATACCTTTTATGTCCTTGGGACATGGCATCTTTTCAATAGCATCAAACTTGGCTTTATCAACTTCAATACCTCTCTCGGAGATCTTGTGCCCCAAGACAATGCCTTCATTAACCATAAAGTGAAACATTTCCCAATTCAGGACGAGACTAGTGTCTTCGCATCTCTACAAAACTCGATCAAGGTTGATCAAACAATCATCAAAAGAGGATCCATAAACGGAGAAATCATCCATGAATACCTCACAAATCTTTTCACAAAAATCAGAGAATATAGCCACCATGCATCTTTGAAAGGTAGCAGGTGCATTACATAAACCAAAAGGCATACGTCTATAAGCAAAAGTACCAAAAGGGCAAGTAAAAGTAGTTTTAGATTGATCCTTCGCTGACACAGGTATTTGAGAGAAACCAGAATAACCATCTAGAAAGCAGAAATGTGTGTGTTTGGATAGTCTTTCTAGCATTTGATCAATAAAAGGTAAAGGGTAATGATATTTCTTAGTAGCTTTATTTAACTTACGGAAATCAATTACCATCCTATAACCTGTAATAATTCTTTGCGGGATCAATTCATCTTTATCATTAGGAACAACGGTAATACCTCCCTTTTAGGAACACAATGGACAGGGCTTACCCATTTACTATCAGCAACGGGATAAATTATACCTGCCTCAAGGAGCTTTAGTATCTCCTTTCTTACCACTTCTTTCATCTTGGGGTTCAGTCATCGTTGAGGATCTCTAACTGGTTTAGCATCAGCCTCAATATTAATTTTGTGTTGACATAACGTGGGGCTAATGCCCTTAAGATCATCTAGAGTATATCCAATAGCAGCTCGGTGCTTCTTCAGAGTTTTCAATAATCTTTCTTCTTCTTGCTCTAAAAGGTTAGCACTAATAATAACATGATATATTTTCTTTTCATCAAGATAAGCATACTTAAGATTATCAGGTAATGGTTTGAGTTCAAACACGGGATCACCCTTGGGTGGAGGGGGATCCCCAAGAATTTCAATGGGAAGGTTATGTTTCATCATATGTTCCTGTTTAAGGAACACTTCATCTATTTCCCTTATTTCCTTCATAAACATATCATTTTCATGGTCTAGCAAATATTGTTCTAATGGATCAGTAGGAGGCACGGCAATGGAAGCAAGACCAATAATCTCATCCTTACTAGGTGGTTCCCTATCACGAGGTTGTCTACAAAACTTAGCAAAATTAAACTCATGAGACATACCATCTAAGCCAATCGTGACAGTATCTTTTTCACAATCAATCTTAGCACTAGCTGTATTCAAGAAGGGTCTACCAAAAATAATGGGACAAAAAGCATCTTGTGGGGAACCAAGAACAAGAAAATTAGCAGGGTATTTAACCTTCCCACACAAAACTTCAACATCTCTGACAATCCCAATTGGTTTAATGGTGTCCCTATTAGCAAGCTTAATAGTAACATCAATGTCTTCTAATTCAACGGGTGCAATGTCATGCATAATCTCTTTATATAAGACATACGGTATTGCACTTGCACTAGCAACCATATCACATAAGCCATGATAACAATGATCCCCTATTTTAACAGAAATAACAGGCATGCCTACGACAGGTCTATGTATCTTAGTGTCAAGGAATAACATGCCCATCTAAATCATCATCCAAGAGATCTTTAACCATAGCAATACTAGGTTCAACATTGATTTGCTCAGGAGGTGTATAAGTCCTAGTATTACTCTTACGAACAACAGTCGAAGTTTTAGCATGATCCTTTATCCTAACAGGAAAAGGAGGTTTCTCAACGTAAGTAGTAGGAACAATAGGATCACTATAAGTGATAGTTTTTTCTTCAACTATAATAGGTGCAACTACTTTCACTTCAACAGGAGGATTATATTTAAACCACTTATCCTTAGGGAGATCAACGTGAGTAGCAAAAGATTCACAAAAAGAAGCTACTATCTCAGAGTCAAGTCCATACTTAGTGCTAAATCCACGAAAAACATCGGTATCCATAAAAGATTTAACACAATCGAACTTAGGTGTCATACCTGACTCCTTACCATCGTCGGAACCCAAATATTCAGAGTTGCGTTTAATTCTTTCCAGTAAGTCCCATTTGAAATCAATAGTCTTCAGCATATAAGAACCAGAACAGGAAGTATCGAGTAGGTTGCGATCATTAAGAGAAAGCTGAGCATAAATTTTTTGAATAATCATTTCCCGGGAGAGCTCATGATTGGGGCATGAATATAACATTGACTTAAGCCTCCCCCAAGCTTGAGCGATGCTTTCTCCTTCGCGAGGCCAGAAATTATATATGTAATTACGATCACGATGAACAAGATGCATAGGATAGAACTTATGGTGAAATTCCAACTTCAATCGCTTATAATTCCAAGACCTTGTATCATCACATAGCCTATACCATGTCAATGCATCTCCCTTCAAAGATAAAGGGAAGACCTTCCTTTTGACAACATCATCGGGAATACCTGCAAGCTTAAATAATCCACAAACTTCATCCACAAAGATAAGGTGTAAGTCAGGATGCAATGTTCCATCTCCTGCAAATGGATTAGCTAGCGCTTTCTATCATACCGAAGGAATCTCAAAGTAAATATTTTCATAAAGTTCAGTTGGTTGAGGAGCAACTCTTTGCTCTTCTGGTCGGGGTGAAGATACCCCGAACAAACCCCTCAAAGGATTAGTTTCCATAGTGACAAGTAACAGAAAATTTCAGCACACTATATAAATATTTCCTTACCAAGTTCCACTCACCAAAAGGGCTACACTCTCCAGGAACGGCGCCAGAAAAGACTCTTGATGACCCACAAGTGTAGGGGATCTATCATAGTCCTTTCGATAAGTAAGAGTGTCAAACCCAACGAGGAGCAGAAGGAAATGATAGGTGGTTTTCAGTAAGGTTTTCTCTGCATGCACTGAAATTGTAGGTAATAGATAGTTTTGTGATAAGATAAATAGTAATGAGTAACAAGTAAATAAAGTAAATAAAGTGCAGAAAGGTGGCCCAATCCTTTATGTATCAAAGGATAAGCCTGGACAATTTCTAATAATGAGAAAGAAGCCCCCGAGGACACATAGCAATTATCGTCAAGCTAGTTTTCATCACGCTCATATGGTTCGCGTTCGGTACTTTGATAATTTGATATGTGGGTGGACCGGTGCTTGGGTACTGCCCTTACTTGGACAAGCATCCCACTTATGATTAACCCCTATTGCAAGCATCCACAACTACAAAAGAAGTATTAAGGTAAACCTAACCACAACATTAAACATATGGATCCAAATCAGCCCCTAACGAAGCAACGCGTAAACTAGGGTTTAAGCTTCTGTCACCCTAGCAACCCATCATCTACTTATTACTTCCCAATGCCTTCCTCTAGGCCCAAATAATGGTGAAGTGTCACGTAGTCGACATTCACATAACACAACTAGAGGAAAAGACAACATACATCTCATCAAAATATCGAACGGACACCAAGACTTCACCCATGTCCTCAGGAACAAACGTAACTACTCACAAAGCATATTCATGTTTGTAATCAGAGGAGTAATAATATGCATTAAGGATCTGAACATATGATCTTCCACCAAGTAAACCAATTAGCATCAACTACAAGGAGTAACCAACACTACTAGCAACCCACAGGTACCAATTTGTGGTTTTGATACAAGATTGGATACAAGAGATGAACTAGGGTTTTGAGAGGAGATGGTGCTGGTGAAGATGTTGATGGAGATTGACCCCCTCCCGATGAGAGGATCGTGGTGATGACGTTGGTGATAATTTCCCCCTCCCGGAGGGAAGTGTCCCCGGCAGAACAGCTCCGCCACAGCCCTAGATTGGTTCCGCCAAGGTTCCGCCTCGTGGCGGCGGAGTTTCGTCCCGTAAGCTTGCCCATGATTTTTTTCCAGGGTAAAAGCTCTCATATAGCAGAAGATGGACACAAGAGGCCCACCAGGGGGCCCAGGAGACAGGGGGCGTGCCCAGTAGGAGGGGCGCACCCCCCACCCTCCTGGCCAGGGTGTGGGCCCCCTGATGTATTTCTTTCGCTCAATAATTCTTATTAATTCCAAAAACATGTTTCGTGGAGTTTCAGGATTTTTGGAGCAAAGGCGTAATAGGTTTCAATGTTTGCTCCTTTTCGGCCAGAATTCCACTGCGGCATTCCCCCTCTTCATGGTAAACCTTGTGAAATAAGAGAGAATAGCCATAAGTATTGAGATATAATGTGTAATAACAGCCCATAATGCAATAAATATTGATATAAAAGCATGATGCAAAATGGACGTATCAGGCTCCTTTCAGGACACTATCATAATATAATTCGGGCTTGTGGTGCTCCCTCCCCTCCGCCGGTCCCTCGGTCATCAGCTTTTCCGCATCCATCTTCCCCCAGTGCACCTTTGCGCGGGCGAAGGCCATTCATGCATCCTCCATACAGACCAACCGCTTGATGACTTCAAGTCGAGGGCAGGCACTCACAAGCCGTGCACGAGCCCGAAGTAACTGCTTGGAATCGGCTCAGCAGACCATAGCCGGATAATTTAATCCTTCATGGCTAGTTCGGCTGCCTTATGCAGTTTGATCAGCTGCTTCAGCTGATCGGCAATTGGCACCGGATAATTCGGCGCCAAATACTGCAACCAGAAGAGCTTCACCGCAGTACTCTTTTCCTTGGCTCGGTAGAATTGGGCGGCATCGGATATGCTGCGTGGCAGCTCCGCAAACAACCCTGGAGAAATCAAAATTCAAATTATCAACTTGATTTTCTCCTTTCAAATACCTGCTCTGTATAGAAAAAGCCTTACCAGCCGCAATCTTCCTCACCTCCTGGATTTCCTTCAAGGCACCTTGGGCTTCCCCCGGGCATCGCTCGTGGCTTGGCGAGCTTGGGAGAGTTTGGATTCTTACCCTGATAAACTCTGCTCCAAGGTCTCGTATTTCTACGCGGCCTCTTGAAGCTCTCGCTCAGCTTCAATAACCCTGGCCTCGTGCTTTTTGCGAAGAGCCTGCTCTGCGGCTGCCTTTTTCTCGGCTTCGGCCATAGCCTTCTTAAGAGCCTCAATTTCGGTCGTCGCCCCTAGAGCACATCCTAAAAATATTTTCATCATGCACACTTATTCATTTGCGCTAAATGAACAAGGTTTCTGCATACCATGGTTATCCTCCAATAGCTTCTTCACTCCGCCAAGTTCTCCTTCAGCCCACTCCAGGCTCTGCCTCAGTCTGGATACTTCCACGGTATGAGAGGCGGCAGTTGCTACAGACGCCTGCTTATGAAAGAAGAGAGATAGATGTCATCAAGTGAGTCTCCTGCGAACATAAATTTGATCCTTTGTTCGGTTCTTTCTTTCACCGAACAGTGTATCAGGGGCTACTATCTATACTATGACACTCTTCGAAACCTCATAAACCATACCTCAAAGCCTCTTATAAGGCTGATACAGGATTCATTCAGTCCACTCTCAGTGGAGTGAATCTTCTCAATCACCGCACCCATAAGGGCACGGTGCTCATCGACGATGGATGCGCTTTTCAGCGCTGCCGATAAAGTATCCGGCACCTCTGGTAGGACAGAGGTGGCCGGTGGAACAGGCACACCTCCTCCAGCCAAGGGAGGCCGCCTACCAGATTCTGGAGCCGTATTGGTCTTCGGTATTGCGTCCGGCTGGGGGCCGAATTCAAGATCGCCCCCACCGCCAACGTCCATGGGAGCCTTCTCTCCCATATGTTCGGCCCCTGAAGTTCGACCTCTTGGCGCCGCCTTTACGATCTTTTACCCCCCTCCTTGGCATGGGTCCTCCTAGGACGAAACCTCGGCGTCATTCACATGTTTGGGGGAAGGGGCCTTCGGGGGTGCCACGCTCTCCATAGCATCCGAACCAAGCAAATCCTCCGACGAGGATTGTTCGGTGCGGGGACCTCGCCACCACCTCCGCCGACTCAACTAATGTAACTTGCGATATAAACCAGGATGCTGCTGCGATGAATTCTCCTCTTTCATCGCGAGTTACCACCCCAGTAGCTCCCGTCATATTCTCCGGTCAAAATGCTGCATCAACATTTATCTTAACTCTTCCACTCTTGGCTTACTACACATGTGATCACATCCACGTACAGGTTGGTTTTGGGTTTCAGCCATCACCAAATATGCATCAAAGCTTGCCCCTGATCCTGCTCCTATAAACTAAAAAAATAAATCATAATAAACAAAGGAAAATAGGTGGGGCATCATACGTGGGGAATCGAGAAGATGCGTCATCATGTGGCCCTCGCGCCAAATCCAAACCCAGCAGAGCAATTCACACTGTTGAGCTCGAGAATTCCTGAAACAAGAAGATCCAAGGTGAAGGTCAGATGGGAAGAAGAAAAGGATGACACGGATACGCAGCAGGACGAACCCAGAAGAAACAAAAGGGGATGGAGGCGGATGCAGGAGGAGGACAACCGACGAAGGGGCGGCCGTCGCAGCTGCCACGAAGGAATGCTTCAAGACGCGGCATTAAAAGCATGAAAGAAGGGGCCTGCGGAGGATAATACATGGCATGTAAAGGTCATCGACGGGGAGGCAGGCCCGGAGCAGAAGCTCGCCGACGGGACGAGGATGGTGGCGGTGCATCACAGACGAAGGAATAGAGAAGCAGTTTCGGAGGAATAGAGCTGGCAAAAGAAAAATCAGACCTGTAAACATGCACGTTCGCCTGGAACTGGGCCTTTGACAACCCGATCACGGACAGAATCCGAAGCTCATTCTGTGGAGCAGCGGCCCAAGAAACGGTGCGTGAATGTGTGATGACCTGAAGCCGACTGAGCTGATCTAAATCGTACATTAGAGTGAACCGACGATTCAGAGACTTGAAATACTGCGGAGGCTCCTAACTCACTATGTTATACTGTTTAGTAATAGCAAATGGGTTGTACATGCTAGAGATTTCGAGTCTGACTTGTTTACGCAAGGCTTTGACAACTTACAGTCAACACACGATTCTAGCAGCAGTGACTGTTGGATGTCCATCCAACGTCCGACGTGCTTCCCCAATCTCTAATCTTCCTGCTCCAGCCGCCTAAACCAAGACCGGCGGGACTACCTGCTCCCTCCTCTTGTGGCCGGTTGTGATGTCGCGTAGGTTCACCTACCCACTCTACTCCCTCCACTGGCCTGGCCATCCCTCTACCCACCCACACCTCCTGTTATTATCCAGTGATGGCAGCATCACACCGCAGCCGAACCAGTCAACCGTCATACTCTCCTCAGCATGGGCATCCACTAATGTGTCTTCGCCGGCTCCGGGTCGTTCCATTCCTAGGCCTCACCGTCGTCCACCGCGTTGGTGCTCTAGGCGCGGCGTGCTCAACATGGTTAACATTCAACAAAAGACAGCCATCAAAATATGGATGTACGTGGAGAGGCTGATAGTAGGGATCCCCATGGTCCATGTCCGCACGCAAGCAATTGCCTCCTTATTACGTGAAAAAAATGATTCCTCACACTGACATCTGGGGCGCACCGGTTCGGAGGCTAACCTGTGGGCCTACTAAGTTTACGCGTACGAGGGCTTTGTCAACTTAGTCAACAAATAATTCTAGCAGTAGTGACCGTTGGATTTTCATCAAACGGTCATGCTGCTTCTTCGATATCTGATCTTCTTGCACCAGCCGCCCAAACCAGCACCGGTGGGACCGCCTGCTCCTGCCTCTAGTGGCCAGTTGTGCTGCCGAGCAAGCCTCACCATCCCACCCTACTCCCATCGCTGGCCAGGCCATCCCTCTACTCACCCACACCCCCTGTTATTCTACGGCTACGACAGCCTCACACCACAGCCGAACCAGTCAACGCTCGTACTACCCTCCGTGTGTTCCCAGGCTCCGCGTCATTCCCTAACTCACCATCGTCCACCGATGTCCGCAAGGCATGGTCAACACGGTCAACGAATGACATCCATCAGAAGAGGACTGCACGTGGAGAGGCTGACAGCTAAGTCCATGGCCGCACGCAAGGAAGTGCCTCCTTCTTACGCGCAAAATAATGATTCCTCCACCTGACAGCTCGGACCCACCGAAACGGCCTCTGTATTTCACAAAAAACGTTGCTCCTTGACAGCTGGGACCCACTAGCTTTACCTTCGCATGGAAGGAAGTGCCTTCTTATCCCTGACAGTTGGGACCCACCAGGTTGGAGCGAAGGTAGTGTTATCTGTCTGGCCGCGAACGTCTACATACATAGCTGTCGATCTGTCTCTTTGAAGCGATGTACCGTCGCCGAGAAAGGAGTGACACGTGTTGAAGTAGAGGCGCCGACGTAGCATGTCATGCAGCCCCATCTATATCATGTACACGTACGTACAGCCACGCTGCAAGAGAGTAAATACGGCTACGTACGTACATACGGGTGGAGTCTCTAAGAACTACAGCGATGTCGTCTTGTTCATCGACAGCCAACCGGCTGGGTATGAACGGAGTAAACAACATTGCATGTTCATCGGGAGCCAACCGGCTTGGACGGAACAGCCGAAACAAGGTTTGACATACAGCAGAACAGAGGAAACGACCTTCTATTCGATCGCGTACGATCGAAACGGGGTTTTGTTCATAGGGAAGGGTCTGGAGTACCACAAAACAGAGGAAACAGATTTCTATTCGAGCACCTACGGTTGAATCGAGGTCTTGTTGATCGGGAGGGGTGTGGCGTACCGCGAAACGGAGGAAACAGACTTGTTATGGAGCGCCTATGGTTGAAACGGGGTCCTGTTGATTGGGAGGACTGTGGCGTACCGCAAAACGGAGGAAACGACCTATGTTGGAGCGCCTACGGTCAAAACAGGGTCCTCTTCATCGGGAGGGGTGTGGCATACCGCAAACTAGACTCCACGGGCTACTGTTCATCCATCATATAGTGCCGCGCTCCACCCTCCACGAGCTACTGTTCATCGACCGTCGGCTTCCTCCAGCCTCCACCTGCTACCGTTCATCGACAGTGACCTTCCTCTTGCCTCCACCATCTACTGTTCATCCATGGGCTACTATTCATGGAGCCTCCATGGGGTCCTGTTCATCCATCCCCAACTGGCTCGGGTGTGTGTGTGGCGGCCTCCTCGATTGGGGTCATTGTTGGTGTCAAAACCGGCGGATCTCGGGTAGGGGGTCCCGAACTGTGCGTCTAGGCGGATGGTAACAAGAGACGAGGGACACAATGTTTTTACCTGTGTTGGGCCCTCTCGATGGAGGTAAAACCCACGCCCCGCTTGGTTAATATTGATGATATGGGTAGTACTAGAGTAGATCTACCACGAGATCAAGGAGGCTAAACCCTAGAAGCTAGCCTATGGTATGATTGTTGAGATGTATGTTGTCCTACGGACTAAAGCCCTCCGGTTTATATAGACACCGGAGAGGCTAGGGTTACAGTAGTCGGTTACAATGGTAGGAGATCTACATATCTGTATTGCCAAGCTTGCCTTCCACGCCAAGGAAAGTACCTTAGGACACGAGCCGAGTCTTCAATCTTGTATCTTCGTAGTCTTGGAGTCCGGCGGATAATGATAGTCCGGCTGTCCGACACCCCTAGTCCAGACTCCTCAAGAGTAGCCTCGAACCAGTCTTCAATGACGATAAGTCCGGCGTGCATAATGTTCGACATTGCAAGGCGGGTTCCTCCCTTGAATAATCCAGAGAAGATAATGAACACCAGGATAGTGTCCGGCTCTGCAAAAATGATTTCCACATTCCACCGTAGAGAGAATAAAACATATACACTTACTCAATCTGCTGACGTATTATGCGGCGTGACATCACACCGCTACCAAGCCCTCGTTTGAATCGTTTTTACTATTCCACCTCAAAGACGCTTAGCTAAGCGGTTTCTTGGCACGCCTTGTCGAAGCATAGATCATGTCCCTCTATTCCGGATCCTCATCAATACATGCGTGGGTAACCCAACTGCTCCGCCGCCACGCCTCCTCTATCGAAGGGAATCCCAAACAGTCTGAGAGACGGCCCTTGGTATTCCTTCCCTTTATAAGAGGACCAAGGCCTGTCCTTGTTCTTTAATCTCGATCGAATCTTTCCTCCGCCCCAGCCCAACACCTAGAGCTTCAGATTCGAGCGCCCGGATCCCCAACCATGTCCGCTCCGACCTCCGGGGCGGTGGATGCCCTCCTCCATCACGGAGGAGGACATATTGAAGTTGTGGAGGCCAAGCACGGCCCACGGTTTCAAGACAGGTTGCTGCCTGGGGCAGGCCGTGCCCGCCCGAGCCCGTGAATACGCGTGCTCAGATCCCACATCCGCCGGGTTTAGGCTTCCCGACGGATCCCTTCGTGAGAGGGCTCCTATTCTACTATGGGCTGGACTTTCACGACTTGGCTCCGAGTCCATCCTCCATATCTCCTCATTCATTATCGCTCATGAGGCCTTCCTCGCGTCATTCCCCACTTCGACCTATGGTGAAGACCTTCAAGGTGGAGCCAAGATGATTAAAAGCGTCAAGTGGAGTCGGCGGGCGACCATAAGCAAAAGGTCGATGCCCCGTGGCCCGAGGGTTCCTTCCAAGAGGAACTTGGACTATGGCAGCAGGAGTGGTTCTACATCACCGCTCCAAGGGGCAGCAAGCAAAAGCCGCCGCCCTTATTCCGCCCGGGACCTCCACGCCAACTGATGTCGTGGGTCAACCAAGGGCTCAACTGGGGGCCATCCGAGGACGTGCCCTCGCTGCAGGGACGGATTCGAGACCTCCAAGCAAGGAAGATCGACCTGATCAAGGTGATGCAGGTTATGCTAATCAGGCATCTTCCGCCCTGTAAACGCCGTCCTCTCCGTCTATGGGAGTTCAATCCGGAGGGACCTCGTATTCTCCAGCACTTTATGGGTGTGACACCCACGGAGATGTACAAGCTGTTCTTGGACCGCAGTGGCGTGTCGGATTCGCCGAGGACACAGCCTAAGCCGCGATCGCCCGGATACTCAGGTAGATAGCTCGAGTCGGACATTCTATTTATATGCCTTTCAAAAGTTCGTCTCCTGACCCTTTGTTCTTCACAGGAATGGGTGGCGCGATCAAGGCTGATAAGGTGTCCGGCCCCCCTCCCAGAGACCGCACTGGAACCCGTGCTGGTCAGAATGTTGGAGGTTGCGCCCACAGAAGGGGCAGCGGGGAAAATAAAGGAGCTAACATTCTGCCTAAAGGGGCGACTGAAGAGGAGGGAACCAAGAACCCCTCCCTTCAGGGGGAGAAGAGGACCGCCTCCGAAGATCCGGAGGCCAAAGCCCCTAAGCGTGGGAAAAAATCCTCACCGGGGGGTCCGGCGTCCGGAGAGAATCCGGACGCACTATCATCGCCGAAGGACCAGCCCTCCAACGAGCCGTGAGTATGAAAGAGGAAATTAATTAGTAAGGAAGTACCTTCATTTGTGCTTCTGTGGATAACCGAAATATTTATATTGCAGTTCGGATCTGCAGCCTTCTCAGATGAGTTCATCTTCGGGGGACCTTCTTCCAGAGATGATGGAGAGCGATACGCCCGTCTGCAGCGCCGCCAGATGAGGCAAAGCGAGCCCAAGTGTCGCCACGGGAGGGCGCCCCGAGTCCGGAGGGGCTGAGAGTTCGACACTGCTAGTGTCCGCCAGAGAATCAAGAATCTGCTTGAGAGGGCGCCCATTTCAGAAGATCATCGTGCGTTAATGCGCATGGTGATTGAAGGATTTAAATCCGCCGAGAGCGGATTGCGTAATGCCGCCATGAGTTTGTGGCGGGATTTGAGGTATGCGAAAATGGCGCACCTTTGTCTTTAACAGTTTTGCATATAAAAATGCGCCAGTATAGATAGTAGCCCCGAGACTCGGTAGGTTGTCGAAAACGACAGCGTACTGAGGATCGAAATCTAAAGTAATGAATTCCGTCGTTCCTATGCAGGTGGCGGATGGTCCGGGGGCTAGCCGGACTAGTGATTTTGCCGAATTAACCCGGCAGCTTGACCTGGCAGATGAGGACATCGCACTTGTCAACAGGCGACTTGACGAGTCGCAAGGTAAAATAGTTCTCCGCAGTTGCTTTATTAAGGGGGGTCGAAGCCCGCCTCTGATAAATTATATGATGTTTATACAGACGGTGCTGCTGCGGTGGAGAGCCTTCGGGCCGAACTTGCTCTAGCTAAGGAGCAAGCCCGAAGGAGTGACGCGGCTGCCTCGAGGGCAGCCGAGGAGTTGAAAGCCGAACAGCGCGACCGCCTAAGTTAGGGCGGAGGTGGCCGAATTGGCCACGAAAGTAAAGGATGCTACCGACCGCAATGAGGCTCTTGAAAAGGAGCGCTTATCGGAGCGGGAAGACCTGAAGAAGGCCGCCGCCGAAGCCAAGGATGCCCGCTCTGCAATGCGGGCTATGAAGGAGGAGCTGCGCCAAGCCGAGAAATCGCGGTGGCAAGCCCTTCGATCGCGCCGGTTTATGGATTCCAAGTATGCTCAATTTGAGCGGCTGTGGAGTTCGGAGGATCCGTATATGGACTTGGCTGCGAAAAGCGGTGATGCCGTTAAGCACTTCCGGAGCCGGGGATCACAAGACGGAAGAGTTATATTGGTCTCAATTCCACAGTCCGGATCGCCCACTTCCGCCGACGGACGGTTGGCGAATGGGCGAACTAAATAGATTGTCCGGACTAGCCATGATCGACATCGTGGCCCATGTCCGCCGAGAGGTCCAAGGCGATTTAGCTATTTTGGCTTACTACAGCAATTCCTTGGGGCGGTGCCGCATATAAAGGAGATGAAGCGGTCGGCCTGCATAGAGGGCGCGCGGATGGCTCTGGCCCGTGTGAAGGCGCATTGTCCGGAGATGGACGCCACCGCTGTTGCTGCCCAGGGTTCGGATGAAAACCGGCTCCCTGCCGAGCACTATTTCGGGGAAGTTATGCGTGGCGCTCGTGTAATAGAGTCGCAGTGCTCGAAGAATGTAACGTTCAATTGAACGCATTAGCCTGTAAATCAATGATTATGGTATAACTGCTTTTTATACTTGTGCGTCCAAGTAGTAAAACTTCTCCTGTGCGGCCGTTTACGTATACTTGTGTATAACCTGAAAGATGCAGTCTTCGGCTTCAGCCCCCTCGCACAAAGTGCTGGGGTGTTCGCAAAATAGCGCGTTTTCACACTTAATCGACATCTCGGTCTGTTATAAGGAGGTGGTAGCGAGCTAACGAGGCAATCCGGACTATAATGCTTTATCACTTTCACTTAGCGGTGGAGCTCGAGGGTGGGGCTATGATATAGCCTCGTGGCCCCGCACGTCTCCGAATTCGAGTGCGAGGTGCTCGACCGAAACGGTCCTTCGTCAAAGCGGGAATTCTAAACATTCCGATAGTCGATCGAGTGGTTGACCAATCTCGCTGTATCATGACGATCAGTTTTGGCTTTCTCTCGAGGTGTTCGCCCATTAACTGTGGCACAATCGCAGATAGTTCTCCGGTGCCGCGTTAGCGAATGATACGGAACGTAAGGCAGCAAAACACAGGAGCCGGGCAAACCCAACATTTGACCAAAGACATGATTCGAGCTGATGCATATAATGCCTAATCTCGAGACGCCAACACTCCCTAAGGTGTTCGGTCTTTATAATAATGGGCGTAACGATGCCCGAAGCCCCTAGTGTTCGTGCGGGCATGGTCTTCGACGCGCCGATGCTAAGGCGCCAGCTCCGCATTGGCTATAGGAAGAAATCAAGGGAGAATAACAACAAGAGACAGTAAAAAAGGTTTACGCAGGGTCTTAATCTAAAAAGAATCCTCACAACGGGTCCCTACTGCACGCCTACGCCTGTGTCTCCGTTGCGCCGTTATCCTGGACGGGTATTCACATTGTTCATCTGTAAAAAGAGAGGAACATTTAGTTTAAAAACAAGTTGTGCGGAAAATATGTAAAATAAAAAATATAAATAATTAAAGCAGGGTTTTGTATAAACCCACGGTTATGTGTGCGCGCAGCCCCCTGTGAAGGGGTATGCGGCTAGGGAGCCCCTCGCCTACTGACGCTGGATTCGTCTATCCGAGTCCGGGGTCTTGAAGTGACCCTCGCACTGAAATGATTCCACGTGGACCGGGCATCTTGAGTGTAAGAGACGCGTAATGCGGTATAGCGTTGAAGCGGACAAACGCCTTACGTCCCAAGAGTGCTTGATATTCACTTTCAAATGGGACGATGTGAAAAATTAATTTTTCTCGTCGAGAATTGCTCGACGATCCAAACACGACTTCTAGTAATATGGAGCCTGTGCACTTGGTGTAGGGGCCTGGCGTCACTCCTTTGAAGGAAGTGCGGCTGTGTCGGATTTTGGCGGGGTTTACTCCCATCCTACGGACGGTTTTGGAATACAGCAGGTTTAAGTCACTGCCTCCGTCCATTAGGAAACTAGTAAATTGTAATCCATCTATCATGGGATTCAATATCAGGGGAGTCCGTCCCGCATTTCGAACGCTTCTGGAATAGTCCAGGTGGTCGAAAGTGATTGGTTTTGATGTCCAATCTCTATTGTCTGCTGGGTTGGACCGTGCGAAGCTCTTTTTAGAAAGTGCCGCACTATTTTTTCGTTTTATCACATGAAGTGAGTTTACTGCTTTAACCCCTTGTGGGAAAATCTTTTGTTTTCCGGTGCTCTGCTGGTGGGGTTTATCCTCTTCGCTTGACGCGTCGAGCCCCTTGTGTTCGGCATTTAGTCGGCCGGACTGTTTAAAAACCCAACAATCCCTGTGGGTGTGATTTGCGAGCCTTCCGGAAGTCGTGGATTTGACATATCCGACCCAAAATCTTCTTTAAGTTGGACAATTCATCTTTGTCATCCTTTAGAGGCTGTGTTTTATTATTGGGCATGAGCTTTTAAATCCGGCGTTGACTGCCGTGCTCTTTGGGCTTTTCTCTTTATTCCGGCGCTGCTCTTTTCTGCGCCGTGATTTTCCGTTTCCATCTCTTATCTCTGATGTACTAGGGTCGCTGGTGCTGCATCTTGCTAACCAGCTGTCCTCGCCCGCACAGAAGCGGGTCATGAGGCTTGTTAGTGCGGACATTGTCCTCGGCTTTTCTTGACCGAGGTGCCTGGCGAGCCATTCGTCTCGGACATTGTGCTTGAAAGCTGCTAAGGCTTCGGCGTCCGGACAGTCGACTATTTGGTTCTTTTTGGTAAGGAACCTGTTCGAATTTCCGCTACGACTCTCCGGGCTATTGAGTTATATGACTTAGATCATCCGCATCCGGAGGCGGACATAAGTCCCTTGAAAATTTGCTCTAAACGTCCTCGAGCTCTTCCCAACTTCCAACAAGATTTTTCGGGAGGCTTTTAAGCCAATGACGGGCTGGCCCTTTGAGCATGAGTGGTAAATATTTTATGGCGTGGAGATCGTCTCCTCGGCCATATGTATATGTAGTATATAATCTTCTATCAGACTCTGTGGTGCATTGTTCCATCATAGGCCTCTATGTTGATGGGTTTAAATCCTGCTGGGAATTCATGGTCCAGCACCTCATCGGTGAAACATAGCGGGTGTGCGGCGCCCCTGTATTTGTGTGTGCCGTTATCATCGGGCACTTGACGAGTTACCTTGTTTCTTGGGGCCTTCTCCTTTGGCCCATAAATGGACCTGGCTGGGCCATCTACCCTTCCGAGTTCATTGGTGGATTTATGTGTGGCGCCGCTTTCATAATTTGGCACGTAAATGCGCCGTCTATCCAACCAGGCAGCCCCTTTATTTTTGGACGGTGGAGGCTCTATGGCCTCCTCGTCGAATTCTGGTAGCAGCTTGCGCTTCGGGTAGCTCTTTGATTGGTGGCCATTGCCGTACTTATCTGCGGTGTTGAGCACTTTGCTCCATCTCATTCTGAGTGTGTCTTCCGCTGTTTTGAGCTTCCGCTTTTCCTTCTTCAGGCTTCTTGCAGTGCTGACGAGTCTTTTCCGAAGGTTCTTACTCTCCGGTGACGTGTCCGGCATTTGGCCGTCCGGACCGTTGTCTTCGCTGGGCTTGGATTGGTTATCTGACTCGTCGTGTTCGGATGGTTGCTTATGTGCATGTTCGTCGTCCGATTGTGAGCCCTGCCGTATCACGGGCTCGTTGGGAGCGTTATTGTCGTCGAGGCGGGACTTAGCGTGGCGCTTACGCCGTCGCTTTGGTCGTTTATCGGCGGGGTTATCTTCTGCCGTGGCCCGTTGGTCCTCGTTGTCGCTCCCCTTTGGGGTATCCACCATATATATGTCATGTGACAAGGTGGTCCTGTCGTGCTGTATAAGCTCTATTTTTTGTCTTCGGCATCGTCGTCTACTCCATCGATGTCTTCGGAGCCGTAGTTTAGCATGTCGGTTAGATCGTCGACAGTGGCTACAAAGTGGGTGGTGGGTGGGATCTGAATTTCTTCGTCGCCCGAACGCCAACCATCCTGGCCATAGTCCGGCCAGGATTCTCCTAATAGCGAGAGATGCTTTAGTGAATTCAGGATATCGCCGAGAGGCGAGTGCTGAAAGATGTCCGCGGCAGTGAATTCCATAACCGGCGCCCAATCCGAATTGATGGGCAGGGGCGCGGGAGGTTCGGAGTCCGGCGAGGAGTCCGGCGCCTCGGAATCATGAGTTTCGCAGTGAACAAGATCAGTATTCGGCTCCATCGCCGTGGATGTTGAAGCCCCCGGGGTGGCATCTATCCACCGGCCCTCGATATGGGCGATCGACTCCGGGCTAATGGCCGAAGCTGATCCGTGTGCGGCCACCAAGGCACTGTTCGGCGGCAGAGCTAGATCATGCCCATCATTACAGTGCGGCGCGCTCGGCTGTGGCTCGAGTTCGTCGAAGATCAAGTCTCCGCGGACATCGGACGTGAAGTTTAAGCTTCAAATCGACCCTAACGGCGGGGCGTAGCTTCGATCTGCTCCGGATGGCGAGAGAATTGCCCGCGATGCAAAGCCGCTGAATCGAAGATCTGTCCGGGAGAAAAGTCTCACCCAGGACAGCGTTGTTGGTTGAAGATGCCATCAAGCCTATCGGTGACGACACAGAGGAACTCTCAATGAAAGCACCAATGTCGGTGTCAAAACCTGCGGATCTCGGGTAGGGGGTCCCGAATCTGTGCGTCTAGGCGGATGGTAACAAGAGACGAGGGACACAATGTTTTTACCCGAGTTGGGCCCTCTCGATGGAGGTAAAACCCTACGTCTGCTTGATTAATATTGATGATATGGGTAGTACAAGAGTAGATCTACCACGAGATCAAGGAGGCTAAACCCTAGAAGCTAGCCTATGGTATGATTGTTGAGATGTATGTTGTCCTACGGACTAAAGCCCTCCGGTTTATATAGACACCGGAGAGGCTAGGGTTACACAGAGTCGGTTACAATGGTAGGAGATCTACATATCCGTATTGCCAAGCTTGCCTTCCACGCCAAGGAAAGTACCTTCCGGACACGAGCCGGAGTCTTCAATCTTGTATCTTCGTAGTCTTGGAGTCCGGCGGATAATGATAGTCCGGCTGTCCGGACACCCCCTAGTCCAGGACTCCCTCAGTCATGTTCATCCTGCGACAACAACCTCTACTACCAAGGAGTCCTGTTCATCCAACCCCCACCAGGAGGAACTGTTCCTCCAAGCCCCAACAATAGTCACTGTTCATCAAGAGGTAGCAGGTTCGATCGGCTTTAGTTAACAATAGTAGCGAAGGAATCGATCGATCAGGTTCAGTTAACAGCCAAGGGATCGATTGCTCAGGTTCAGTATAGCATGTAGCTAGTGCAATCTCTTGGGTTCAGTACGCAAACGCCTTGCTTGGGTTCAGTTAGAGCCCAACGCCTCGCACACACGCGCGTACGTGTACGAGAGAAACGTGCAAACCTCCATGCATCGCTTGGCCCGGACCACCTCACCGTAACTGGGAACTCCCCCAAATTTTCCTCACCCTCGCTTCTACCATGATTTTTTCCGTCACAGACGGACCAAAGAATGTCATGCAGGTGACAAAAAGCCCATTTTCTGCCATGATTTTTTGTCATAGAAGTAGGAGCCCACCACATCTACGATGATACGTAGTTTTGTCACAATTATCGTCATAGAAGTGTGATACGTCTCCAATGTATCTATAATTTTTTATTGTTCCATGCTATTATATTATCCATCTTAGATGTTTTATATGCATTTATATGCTATTTTATATGATTTTTAGGACTAACCTATTAACCTAGAGCCCAATGCCAGTTTCTGTTTTTCCTTGTTTTTGAGTTTTACAGAAAAGGAATACCAAACGGAGTCCAATTGACGTGCCAATTTTTGATGATTTTTTATGGACCAAAAGAAGTCCCCGAAGTAAAAGAGTTGGGCCAGAAGAGTCCCGATCCATCCACGAGGGTGGAGGGTGCGCCCCCCTATCTCATGGATGACTCGGAGACCCACCCCCCCTGACGTGAGACCGACGCCAAAAATTCCTATAAATGCAGAAACCCCTGAAAAGAAACCTAGATCAGGAGTTCCACTGCCGCAAGCCTCTGTAGCCACCAAAAATCAATCGGGACCCTGTTCCTGCACCCTGCCGGAGGGGGGATCCATCACCGGTGGCCATCTTCATCATCCCGGCACTCTCTATGACGAGCAGGGAGTAGTTCACCTTCAGGGCTGAGGATATGTACCAGTAGCTATGTGTTTGATCTCTCTCTCGTGTTCTTGATATGGCACGATCTTGATGTATCGCGAGCTTTGATATTATAGTTTGATTTTATGATGCTTCTCCCCCTCTATTCTCTTGTAATGGATTGAGTTTTCCCTTTGAAGTTATCTTATCAGATTGAGTCTTTAAGGATTTGAGAACACTTGATGTATGTCTTGCGTGGGATACCAGTGGTGACAATGGGGTATTCTATTGATTCACTTGATGTATGTTTTGGTGATCAACTTGCGAGTTCCGTGACCTTGGGAAACTATGCATAGGGTTTCGCACACGTTTTCATCTTCAGTCTCCGGTAGAAACTTTGGGGCGCTCTTTGAAGTTCTTTGTGTTGGTTGAATAGATGAATCTGAGATTGTGTGGCGCATATCGTATAATGATACGTCTCCATCGTATCTACTTTTCCAAACACTTTTGCCCTTGTTTTGGACTCTAACTTGTATGATTTGAATGGAACTAACCTGGGCTGATGTTGTTTTCAGCAGAATTGCCATTGTATTGTTTTATGTGCAGAAAATAAAAGTTCTCGCAATGACCTGAAACTCCACGGAACATCTTAGAAAAAAACAATAAAAAAATCCTCACCAAAGATGAAGACCAGGGGGCCCACACCCTGTCCATGAGGGTGGGGGCGCCCCCCTGGGCGCGCCCCCCTACCTCGGGGGCCCCTTGGTGGCCCTCCGACCCAACTCCAACTCCATATATTGGCTTTCGGGGAGAAAAAAATCAGAGAGAAGAAATCATCGCGTTTTACGATACGGAGCCGCTGCCAAGCCCTAATCTCTCTCGGGAGGGCTGATCTGGAGTCTGTTCGGGGCTCCAAAGAGGGGGATTCATCGCCGTCGTCATCATCAACCATCCTCTAGCACCAATTTCATGATGCTCACCGTCATGCGAGAGTAATTCCATCGTAGGCTTGCTGGACGGTGATGGGTTGGATGAGATTTATCATGTAATCGAGTCAGTTTTGTTAGGGTTTGATCCCTAGTATACACTATGTTCTGAGATTGATGTTGCTATGACTTTGCTATGCTTAATGCTTGTCACTAGGGCCCGAGTGCCATGATTTCAGATCTGAACCTATTATGTTTTCATGAATATATCTGTGTTGTTGATCCTATCTTGCAAGTCTATAGTCACCTACTATGTGTTATGATCCGGCAACCCCGAAGTGACAATAATCGGGACCACTCCCGGTGATGGCCATAGTTTGAGGAGTTCATGTATTCTGTCGGTGTCAAAACCGTCGGATCTCGGGTAGGGGGTCCCGAACTGTGCGTCTAGGCGGATGGTAATAGGAGACAGGGGACACGATGTTTTTACCCAGGTTTGGGCCCTCTCGGTGGAGGTAAAACCCTACTCCTGCTTGATTAATATTGATGATATGGGTAGTACAAGAGTAGATCTACCACGAGATCAAGGAGGCTAAACCCTAGAAGCTAGCCTATGGTATGATTGTTGTTCATCCTAGGGACTAAAACCCTTCGGTTTATATAGACACCGGAGAGGGCTAGGGTTACACAGAGTCGGTTACAATGGTAGGAGATCTACATATCCGTATCGCCAAGCTTGCCTTCCACGCCAAGGAAAGTCCCATCCGGACACGGGACGAAGTCTTCAATCTTGTATCTTCATAGTCTTGGAGTCCGGCCGACGGTGATAGTTCGGCTACCCGGACACCCCCTAGTCCAGGACTCCCTCATATTCACTATGTGCTAATGCTTTGTTCTGGTTCTCTATTAAAAGGAGGCCTTAATATCCCTTAGTTTCCAATAGGACCCCGCTGCCACGGGAGGGTAGGACAAAAGATGTCATGCAAGTTCTTTTCCATAAGCACGTATGACTATATACGGAATACATGCCTACATTACATTGATGAATTGGAGCTAGTTCTGTGTCACCCTATGTTATGTTGTTACATGACGAACCGCATCCGCATAATTATCCATCACTAATCCGGTGCCTACGAAGTTTTCCATATCTGGTTCTCGCTTATTTACTTTTCCGTTACTCTTGTTATAATCACTACAAAATACCAAAAACATTACTTTTGCTGTCTTTACTTTTGTTACCGTTACCACCACTATCATATTACTTTGCTACTGAACACTTTGCTGCAGATACTAAGTTTCCAGGTGTGGTTGAATTGACAACTCAGCTGCTAATACTTGAGAATATTCTTTGGCTCCCCTTGTGTCAAATCAACAAATTTGGGTTGAATACTCTACCCTCAAAAACTGTTGCGATCCCCTATACTTGTGGGTTATCAAGACCTTTTTCTGGCGCTGTTGCCAAGGAGCATGGCTCAATTCTTTGAGTCACTTGGGATTTATATCTGCTGGACACTATGAAGAACTTGAAAGACGATCGAACTACTATTTTTCCCTCAACTACGAGGGGAGGTAAGGAACTGCCATCTAGCCTTGCACTAGATTCTCCTTCTGTTACGAGTAAGCTAGCGACACCTAAACCTGCTACTGCTATGAATTCTGATATGTCGCATGTTATTGATGATGCCACTTCTGCTATGCATGATACTTGTGATGAAACTACTTCTATGCTTGATAATATTGTGCCCCTTGGTGAATTTCTTGATGAGCAAATTGCTAGGTCTAGAGAAAGAGAAATTATTGAATCTGAATATGATGATGATAGTGATGATGAAAATATGCCTGCTATTCCTGAGGGTTATCTTTTTGATACTGAATCTTCTGCAGCTATTTTTGCTTGCCAGGATAGATACGAACTTAAGAGGCTGCTTATCCATCTCCGCGCACTCGAGCTCCAGCGCCCAAGTCCGCACATCTCACCTCAACCTTCTCCAACCATGTCCGGAGCAGGAGGCAAGTGGATGGCCTCCTCCGTCACGGAGGGGCACATCAAGAGGCTGCGCAAGGCCGGATACTTGTCCAGCGATATCGTGCACCGACTCCCCGACGAGGGGCAGCTCATCCCCACCCCCAGGCCCCATGAGAGGGTGGTGTTCCTTCCCCATTTCCTCCACGGACTGGGCTTCCCACTCCACCCATTTGTCCGGGGGCTCATGTTCTACTACGGCCTGGATTTCCATGATCTGGCCCCAAATTTCATCCTCAACATCTCGGCGTTCATCGTCGTGTGCGAGGCCTTCCTCTGAGTCCAGCCCCACTTTGGCTTATGGCTGAAGACTTTTAATGTCAAGCCGAAGGTGGTGGGCGGCTGCCAAGCAGAGTGTGGAGGCGCCATGGTGGGCAAGATGCCCAACATTACATGGCTCGAGGGCGCCTTCGTGGAAACCATCAAAGGGTGGCAATCGGGGTTGTTCTACATCACCGAGCCGTGTGACCCTAAATGGGCAGCGGCCCCCGAATTCAGATCTGGGATCCCCACACGGCTCACCTCCTGGAAAGAGAAAGGCCTGACGTGGGGTGATTCAGAGGAGCTGACCGGACTTCAATCCTGCGTCCAAACCCTGGTGAACAAGAAGCTCAACCTTGTCAACGTAATCCAGGTCATGCTCATCCGCCGGATTCTCTCGTGCCAACAGCGGGCTTTCAGTTTGTGGGAGTTTGATCCACCACAGCACCCAACCTTGAGCAGGTTCTTCGACACTACGTACGAAGACGCCTGGAGGGTGCTGTTCAAGGGCGCCGAGGCTCCCTCATCCGCTACCGAAGATCGCGGATTCAGCTCACAGCGTCAAGACGGTGAGGTAAGCTATTTTATCTTTTATGGGACACTTGCTTTCCATAGTTTGACTCTATGCGGGATCTAAAACTCCCATTACCTTTAACAGGCTTTGCAGAAGACGTCCGGGCAGGTTAACTGCCCGGCTCCCTTTCCCGAAGACCCAGCGGATGCCCGATTACCGGACTGCTGGCCCCGGCGCCTTACGTGGTGCCGGAGAAGAAGGCCAAGAAGAAGGCTGTCGGTGTCAAAACCGGCGGATCTCGGGTAGGGGGTCCCGAACTGTGCGTCTAGGCGGATGGTAACAGGAGACGAGGGACACAATGTTTTACCTGTGTTCAGCCCTCTCGATGGAGGTAATACCCTACGCCCCGCTTGATTAATATTGATGATATGGGTAGTACAAGAGTAGATCTACCACGAGATCAAGGAGGCTAAACCCTAGAAGCTAGCCTATGGTATGATTGTTGAGATGTATATTGTCCCACGGACTAAGGTCCTCCGGTTTATATAGACACGGAGAGGCTAGGGTTACACAGTAGTCGGTTACAATGGTAGGAGATCTACATATCCAGACGCCAAGCTTGCCTTCCACGCCAAGGAAAGTACCTTCCGGACACGAGCCGAGTCTTCAATCTTCTATCTTCGTAGTCTTGGAGTCCGGCGGATATTGATAGTCCGCTATCCGGACACCCCTAGTCCAGACTCCTCACTAGCCCCGAACCAGTCTTCAATGACGATAAGTCCGGCGTGCATAATGTTCGGCATTGCAAGGCGGGTTCCTCCCTTGAATAATCCGGAGAAGATAATGAACACCAGGATAGTGTCCGGCTCTGCAAAAATAATTTCCACATTCCACCGTAGAGAGGATAAAACATATACACTGATTCAATCTGCTGACGTATTATGCGGTGCGTCATCACACCGCTACCGAGCCCTTGTTTGAATTGCTCTTTTACTTATTCCACCTCAACACTTTTAGCAAAGCGGTTTCCTTGGCACGTCTTATTGAAGCAGAGATCGTGTCCCCTTTATTCCGGGATCCTCATCAATACGTGCGTGGGTAACCCAACCGTTCCCGTCGCCACGCCTCCTCTATCGAAGGGGGAATCCTAAACGGTCACGGAGACGGCTCTTGGTATTTCTTCCCCTTTATAAGAGAACCAAGGCCTGTCCTTGTCTTTCAACCTCGCATCGAATCTTTCCTCTGCTCCCTGTTCCAACACCTAGAGCTTGATTCGAGCGCCGGATCCACAACAATGTCCGCCCGACCTCCGGGGCGGTGGGTGCCCTCCTCCGTCACGGAGGAGGACATATTGAAGTTGCGTGAGGCCAAGTACCTGGCCTACAAAGTTTCGCACAGGTTGCCTGCCCCAGGGCAGGCCGTGCCAGCCCCCGAGCCCAGCGAATATGTCATTTTCGCATCTCACCTCCATCGGGGATTAGGCTTCCCGACGGATCCCTTCGTGAGAGGGCTCCTGTTCTACTACGGGCTGGACTTCCACGACTTGGCTCCGGAGTCCATCCTCCACATCTCCGCATTCATTATTGTCTGTGAAGCCTTCCTCCGCGTCATCCCCCACTTCGGCCTGTGGCTGAAAACGTTTAAGGTGGAGCCGAAGATGATCGGGGGGCGTCAAGCGGAGTGCGGTGGGGCGACCATAAGCAAGAAGGTCGATGCCCCGTGGCTCAAGGTTCCTTCCAAGAGGCTGGGATTGTGGCAGCAGGAGTGGTTTTACATCACTGCCCAAGGCGACAAGCAAAAGCCGCCGCCCCCCTTCCGCCCGGGACCTCCACGCCAACTGATGTCGTGGGTCAAGCAAGGGCTCAATTGGGGGCCGTACAAGGACGTGCCCTCACTGCAGGGCCGGATTCGAGAACTCCAAACAAGGGAGATCGACCTGGTCAAGGTGATGCAGGTCATGCTAATAAGGCACCTCCTACCCTGCAAACTTCGTCCTCTCCGTCTATGGGAATTCAATCCGGAGGGACCTCGTATTCTCCAGCATTTTATGGGTGCGACACCCATGGAGATGTACAAGCTGTTTTTCGGACCGCAGGTGGCGTGTCCGGATTCAGCCGAGGACGCAGGCTTGAGCCGCGATCGCCCGGATACTCAGGTAAATAGCTCAGAGCCCGGACACTCTATTTATATGCCTTTCAAAAGTTCGTCTCCTGACCCTTTGTTCTTTACAGGAATGGGTGGCGCGATCAAGGCTGATAAGGTGTCCGGACCCCTCAGAGACATGACCGAGCCCATGCTGGTCAGAATGTTGGAGGTCGCGCCCACAGAGGGGGGCGACGGGGGAAATAAAGGAGCTAATACTTCGCCCTAGAAGGCGACTGAAGAGGAGGGAACCAAGGATCCCTCCCTTCAGAGGGAGAAGAGGACCGCCTCCGAAAATCCGGAGGCCAAAGCCCCTAAACGTGAGAAGAAATCCTCACCGGGGGGTCCGGCGTCCGGAGAGAATCCGGACGCGCAATCATCACCGAAGGACCAGCTCTCCAACGAGCCGTAAGTATGATAAAGGGAGTTAATTAATAAAGCACCTTCATTGACGCTTCTGTAGGTAACCGAAATATTCATATTGCAGTTCGGATCTGCAGCCGTCTCAGATGAATTCATCCTCGGGGGACCTTCTTCCGGAGATGATGGAGAGCGATACGCCTCCGTCTGCCGCACCGCCAGATGAGGCAGGCGAGCCCGAAGTGTCGTCACGGAGGGCGTCCCCGAGTCCGAAGGGGCCAGAGAGTTCGGCCCCCAGCAGAAGCCGGCCGGGAGAACTGAAGAGTCTGCTTGAGAGGGCGTCCATTTCAGAAGATCACCGTGCGTTAATGCGTATGGTGGTTGGAAGGATTTCATCCGCTGAAAGCGGATTGTGTGACGCCGCCATGAGTTTGCTGGCAGGTTTTGAGGTATGCGAAAATAACGCACCCCTGTGTTTTCTTTAACAGTTGTGCATATGAAAAATGCGCCCTGTATAGATAGTAGCCCCTGAGACTCGGTGGGTTGTCGAAGACGACAGCGTGGCGAGGATCGAAAATCTCAATATCTCAGGTAATGAATACCGCCATTCTGAAACAGGTGGCGGATAGTCCGGGGGCCAGCCAGACTAATGAGTTTGCCGAATTGAGTCGACAACTTGACGTGGCTGATGCTGACATCGCACTTGTTAACCAGCGACTTGACGAGTCGCAAGGTAAATAAACTCCCCGCAGCTGCTTTATTTAATGGGGGTCGAAGCCCACCTCTGATAAATTATGTGCTGTGTATACAGATGGTGCTGCTGCGGTGGAGAGTCTTCGTGCCGAACTTGCTCTAGCTAAGGAGCAAGCCCGAAGGAGTGACGCGGCTGCCTCTAAGGCGGCCGAGGAGTTGAAGGCCGAAAAGGCAGCGCACTGCCTAAGCAGGGCGGAGGTGCCCGAATTGGCCAAGAAATTAAAGGATGCTACCGACCGCAATGAGGCTCTTGAAAAGGAGCGCTTATCGGAGCGGGAAGACCTGAAGAAGGCCGCCGCCGAAGCCAAGGATGCCCGCTCTGCAATGCGGGCGATGAAGGAGGAGCTGCGCCAAGCCGGAGAGATCGCGGCTGGCAAGCCTTTTCTAATGCGTCGCCGGTTTATGGATGCCAAGTACGCTCAATTTGAGCGGAAGTGGAGTTCGGAGGATCCTTATATGGACTTGGCTGCGAGTGCGGCTGATGCCGTTAAGCACTTCCGGAGCCAAGGGGATCACGAGGCGGAAGAGTTGTATTGGTCTCAAATCCACAGCCCGGATCGCGCTCTTCCGCTGATGGACAGGTTGGCCGAATGGGCCGAACTGAATAGACTGTCCGGACTGGCCATGACTGACATCGTGGCCCATGTCTGGCCAGAGAGGTCCAAGGCGACGAGCTACTTTGGCTTATTGCAGCAATTCCTTGGGGCGGTTCTGCATATAAGGGAGATGAAGCGGTCGGCCTGCATCGAGGGAGCGCGGATGGCTCTTGCCCGTGTGAAGGTGCATTATCCGGAGATGGATGCCACCGCCGTTGCCGCCCAGGGTCCGGATGAAAGCCGGCTCCCTGCCGAGCACTACTTCGGAGAAGTCATGCGCGGTGCTCATAAAGTAGAGGCGCAGTGCTCAAAGAATGTAACGTTTAAATGAACGCAGTACCTTGTAAATCAATGATTATAGTATGAATGCTTTTTATACTTGTGCTTCCAAGTAGTAAAACTTCTCCTTGCGGCCGTTTAAGTATACTTGTGTATAACCTGAAAGATGCAGTCTTCGGCTTCAGCCCCCTCACACAAGGTGCTGGGGTGTTCGCAAAATAGCGCGTTTTCACACTTAATCCGACGTCTCGGTCCTGTTATAAGGAGGTGGTAGCGTAGCGAACGAGGCAATCCGGACTATAATGCTTTATCTCTTTCACTTAGCCAATGGAGCTCGAGGGTGGGGCTACGATATAGCCCCTAATGACACCGCACATCTCCGAATTCGGGGTGCGTATGTGCCTGACCGGGAAGCGGTCCTTCGTCAAAGCGGGGAACTCTAAACATTCCGATAGTCGATCAAGTGGCTGACCAGACTCTCGCTATATCATGACAGTCAGTTTTCGGCTTTCTCTACTGAGGTGCTCGCCCAGCCAAACTGGGGCACAATCACAGTAGTTCTCCTGGTGCCACGTTAGCCGGATGATACGGAACGTAAGGCAGCAAAACACAGGAGTCGGGCAAACCCAACCAAAGACATGATTCGGAGCTAATGCATATAATGCCTAACTTGAGACGCCGAACACTCCCGAAGGTGTTCGGACTTTATGATAATGGGCAGAATTATGCCCTAAGCCCCTTGTGTCTAGGTACGGGCATGGTCTTCTGACGCGGCCGATGCCAAAGCGTCAGGCTCTGCTTTGGCTATAGGAAAGAGCCAAGGGAGATTAACAACAAGAGACAGTAATAAAAAGGTCTACGTAGGGTCTTAATCTGAAAAGAATCCTTGCGACGGGTCCCTACTGCACGTCTGCGCCTGTGGCTCCGTTGCGCCGTTATCCTGGACGGGTACGCACGTTGTTCATCTGTTGGCTCCGTTGCAAGCAGGAGGCACGGGTGGCAGAGGTGCGGCAAGAGCTCCACGCTCTCGTGGAAAAACACGAGAGTTTGGAGCATGACTCGAAGATTCGAGAGTCCGAGCTTGCGTCGGCTCTTGAGAGTGCCAAAGCCGCTAAGGCCGAAGCCCAAAAGGCCCTCCAGGAGATCGAGGCGGTAAAGAAAATAGCGGCGGGTAAGGCATTCTTCATGCCAAGTAAGCATGTAAAAGTGAATTACTTGTTACTTACCCGGATTCGGAGCTCTCCAGGAGCGTTCGCAGATCTGCCCCGTAGCGTGTCCGATGCTGCCGCCTTCTACAGAGCCGAGGAGGGGAGCTCGACGGAAAAGGTGTTCTGGTCTCAAGATCTTCGAGGCCGGACATCCGTGCCCTCGAGCTACCAAATGAAGCAGCTGGTCGAGCTCCACAAGGTGGCGAACAGGCCATGAAGGGCCTCATAGTTCGGCTGTGGCCCAAAGAAGCCATGCCTGGGAGCTACTTTGGCCTGGTGCGGCGGCTGGTGGACGCCTGTCCATGGGTTGAAGTCATCAAGCACTCCGCCTGCATTGAAGGTACCCGTCGGGCCCTTGCCCATGCTAGAGTGCACTGGGGCAGGATGGACGCCGAGAAGCTTGTCATGGATGCGCCACCGCCGGGCAAGGAGTATCGCACGCCCGAGATGTATTATAAGGGTGTCCTGAAGGGTGCCCGCCTTGCGGGTGAATGCTCCAAAGATGTAATTTTTGAGTAGACTCGCATTTTGTTATCCTGTGCGCTGAAGACTTTGTTCATATGCGCGAAGCAACACTTGTTAATTTAAAATATTACCTTCTGTGCATCCGTTTATCAAATCTGAGAGATGGCAAGTCGTTGGCTTCGACCCCCATGCCACGAGTGCTGGGGTGTTTGGGATAAACTTGAGCGCTCTTGTTCCCATTTTTGGGTCCTTCTAGGGAGGCGCTCAACACAACGAACGAGGCAACCGGACTTATAATGCTTGAACACTCTCACTTAGCCATAGAATTCTATAATTTTAAATTTTGGCGAAGCCCCTGGTATTCGGAAGGCCGAATTCGGGGCGCTATCCACGCCTGGGGCCGGACAAAGCCGGCTCCTCGCTCTAAGCGGCATAAGTCTTTAGGGACTCGAAAAGACCTCTCGAACAGCGACCAGCTCTCGCCTTATCATGACGGCCAGTTTTAGCTTTCTCCACTGAGGTGCTCAACCCAGCTCAACTGGGGCACAATCGCAGTGGTTCTCCCAGCACTACCTTAGCCGATATAATGGAACGTAAGGTACCAAAACATGGGAGCCAGGCAAACCCAACTATTGACCCAAGACATGATTCGGAGCCGATGCATATAATGCTATAAGTTCGGGGTGCTGCACTTATCACACCATACTTTGGGGAATTTAAGCCCCTGGTGTATTTGGCGTACCAAGGCGTACGGGTGCAACATGTCATAAGTGAACATATATAGAAAGGAATGTAATGATAGGCAAACAGCGATGCATTGTTTATTCAAAAGATACTGCAATAAAGGCAGAATGATACAAATAGTGCGATAAGCGAGGGTGGGACTATTTAACATGTCCCCCTCCAGGGGTAGGCTGCGGAATGGTATGTAAAACAGGTATAATGCTCGTAATGGAGACCACCTGGATACTCGTCGTAGCCTTTCTGCTTCCCTGGCTGTTGCATCGTGAGTTCGGCAGATCTACCGCCGGACAGGGCTTCTGGAAATTGGAGTCCTGAGAATAAGAAAAAAAAGGAATGACAAATTTGGGAGCCCCTGGTGTGGTTGATCCGCACTCTGGGCATGCCGTGGTCATGCCCTCCCCTATGCCCATGGTACCTCCAGGCGTAGTGATGTACGCGTGGTCTTGGTCTCGCGATTCGCGAGGGCTGGGTTAGCCGCATTACTCGCGTGCTCTGGCGTGCTGTGGTCTTGTTTTTGGTTACTCCGGGCGCGCTTGACGGTGTCCGGTCGCTTAACAGCCGGGCTCGAGAATTTCCTTAGGAGGCTACTCTATACTTCCGCCGCGAGAGCCGCTGTGTGCTCCTCCGTTCGGAGAGAGCGTTCGGTGTTTCCGTTGACCGTGATGACTCCTAGAGGGCCTGGCATCTTGAGCTTGAGCTATGCGTAGTGCGGCACCGCATTGAACTTTGCAAATGTGGTTCGTCCGAGCAGTGCGTGATAGCCGCTGCGGAACGGGACTATGTCAAAGATTAACTCTTTGCTTCGGAAGTTATCCGGGGATCCGAAGACCACTTCAAGTGTAACTAAGCCTGTACAATTGGCCTCTACACCTGGTATGACGCCTTTGAAGGTCGTCTTTGTGGGTTTAATCCTTGAGGGGTCTATGCCCATCTTGCACATTGTATCCTGATAAAGCAGGTTTAGGCTGCTGCCACCGTCCATCAGGACTCTAGTGAGGTGAAATCCATCGACGAGTGGGTCTAAAACCAATGCGGCGAATCCTCCATGGCGGATACTGGTGGGGTGGTCCCTTCCATCAAAAGTGATCGGGCAGGAGGACCACAGATTGAACTTTGGGGTGACTGGCTCCATCGCGATATCGTCCTCGAGCGCTGCGCTTCCGCTCCCTTTTGGGTATGTGGGTTGCGTATATCATGTTCACCGTCCACACTTGTGGGGGGAAACCCTTCTGTCCTTTATTGTTCGGCGGCCGTGTCTCCTCCTCGTCATCGCTACGCAGCCCCTTGTCGTTGCCTTCGGCGATTAACTTGCTTGCCTGCTTGAACACCTAGAAATCTCTGTTGGTGTGATTAGCTGGCTTTTCGGGGGTGCCGTGTATCTGGCACGAGCGATCGAGTATCCGATCCAAATTGGACGGGCCCGGAGTAGTTCTTTTGAATGGCTTTTTCCGCTGTCTGGGTTTGGAGCCTCTGAATCTGGCGTTGACTGCTGTATCTTCAGTATTATCGTAATTAATGCGGCACTTGTGCTTATTGCGACGCGACCTGCCATTGCTGTCTTTGGTATCCGAACTACCAGAGTTTTTGGTTAGGTTGTTACTGCGAGCTAGCCAGCTGTCTTCTCCCGCGCAGAAGCGGGTCATGAGTGATGTGAGGGCTGCCATTGATTTCGGCTTTTCCTGCCCTAGGTGCCGGGCAAGCCATTTGTCGCGGATGTTGTGTTTGAAGGCTGCAAGGGCCTCTGCATCCGGATAGTCGACGATTTGATTTTTCTTGGTTAAGAACCGTGTCCAGAATTGTCTGGTCGATTCGTCTAGCTGCTGAATTATGTGGTTTAGGTCGCACATATGTGCCCTGGAAGTTATCGAGGAATGCGGCTTCCAGGTCCTCCCAACACCCAATTGATTCTGCTGGCAGGCTGTTGAGCCAATGCCGAGCTGGTCCTTTAAGCTTGAGTGGGAGGTATTTGATGGCGTGAGGATCATCACCGCGGGCCATGTGGATATGAAGGAGATAATCTTCGATCCAAACCGCAGGATCTGTTGTGCCATCATAGGATTCAATGTTCACGGGTTTGAACCCATCGGGGATTTGATGATCCATTACTTCATCTGTGAAGCATAGTGGGTGTGTGGCGCCTCTGTATTGGGCTATATCGCGACGCAGCTCAAACGAGCTTTGTCTATTGTGTTTGGCCCGGTCGGGGTTGCTATATCCGGTGTGACAGTTGTTGTCGCGTATCGTAGGGCGCCCACGCAATCCGTAGATCGATCTTGTTTGCCTCGCCTTATCCTCCAATATGTCTTGCAAGTCCGACACATTCCCCCATGGCTTTGTACTTTTCGAGCGACGCCGGGGTGCGGCTTTAGTGGAGGGCCTAGAGGCCTCTCTGTCGCGGCCACGAGGTGTCCGGTCAGCCATATTGTGCGCTGGTGATGTAGGTTTATGTGCTTCCTCCTCTAATCGGAGCAGCAGCTTGCGTTTGGGGTAACTTTTGGAGGGGCGTTCGAGTTCATATTCTTCAGCCGCAAGGACTTCAGTCCATCTGTCGGCTAGCAAGTCTTGGTCAGCTCTAAGCTATTGCTGCTTTTTCTTGAGGTTGCTTGCCGTGGCCATAATCCTGCATTTGAAACGCTCTTGTTCGACAGGATCCTCAGGCATGACAAATTCGTCGTCGTCGAGGCTTGCCTCGTCTCCGGAGGGAGGCATGTAATTATCGTCCTCTACCTCTTCGTCTGCCGCTCTCTCACGAGGGCTGGCTTCTCTGTCCTCCTGTGTTGAATCTTGCTGGAGGGGGTTGTCTTCGGCACTGTCCGGGGTGTTATTATCTCCGGTGCTGGAATCTCCATTCTTGCTGTGGCGGGATTTGGAGTGGCGCCGCTGACGCCGGCGCTTAAGTTGCTTTTTGGAGGGGTCTTCCTCCACTGGTCCATCGCCATTCCCAACCTTTGGGGTGTCCACCATGTATATGTCATATGATGAGGTGGCTTTCCAACGCCCTGTAGGTGCTGGTTCTTGGTCGTCTCCGGCATCGTCGTCCATACCGTCGATATCTTCGGAGTCGAAGTCTAGCATGTTGGTTAAGTCATCGACAGTGGCTACGAAGTGGGTGGTGGGTGAGCTTTGAATTTCTTTGTCGTCCGCATCCCAACCGTTCTGACCATAATCCGGCAAGGGCTCTCCTGATAAAGAGAGACACTTTAGCGAATTCAGGATGTCGCCAAAAGGCGAGTGTTGAAAGATGTCCGCAGTGGTGAACTCCATGATCGGCACCCAATTGGATTCGATTGGTAGGGGCGCGGAAGGTTCGGGGTCCGGAGAGGAGTCCGACACCTTGGAGTCACGAGCTTCACGAGGGATAGGGTCGGTATTCGGCTCTATCACCGTAGAGGTAGCAGCCCCCAAGGTGGTGTCCAGCCACCCATCCTCGATTGGCGCCGTCGGCTCCGAACTAAGGGTCGGAGCGGACTCTTGTGAGGCCTCCAGGGCACTGTCCGGCAGCAGAGCTAAATCATGCCCATCGTGACAGTGCGGCACGCCCGGCTGTGGCTCGAATCCGTCAAAGATCAAGTCTCCGCGGATGTCAGCCGTATAGTTCAAACTTCCGAATCTGACCTGATGGCCAGGGGCGTATCTTTCGATCTGCTCCAGATGGCCAAGTGAATTGGCCCGCAGTGCGAAGCCGCTGAATACGAAGATCTGTCCGGGGTGAAAAGTCTCACCCTGGACCGCATTGTTTGTTGATGATCGAAGGAGCCATCGGGCCTATAGGTGACGACACAGAGGAACTCTCAATGAAAGCACCAAGGTCAGTGTCAAAACCGGCGGATCTCGGGTAGGGGGTCCTGAACTGTGCGTCTAGGCGGATGGTAACAGGAGACAGGGGACACGATGTTTTACCCAGGTTCGGGCCCTCTCGGTGGAGGTAAAACCCTACTCCTGCTTGATTAATATTGATGATATGGGTAGTACAAGAGTAGATCTACCACGAGATCAAGGAGGCTAAACCCTAGAAGCTAGCCTATGGTATGATTGTTGTTCGTCCTACGGACTAAAACCCTCCAGTTTATATGGACACCGAGAGGGCTAGGGTTACAGTCGGTTACAATGGTAGGAGATCTACATATCCGTATCGCCAAGCTTGCCTTCCACGCCAAGGAAAGTCCCATCCGGACACGGGACGAAGTCTTCAATCTTGTATCTTCATAGTCTTGGAGTCCGGCCGACGGTGATAGTTCGGCTATCCGGACACCCCCTAGTCCAGGACTCCCTCATATTCACTATGTGCTAATGCTTTGTTCCGTTTCTCTATTAAAAGGAGGCCTTAATATCCCTTAGTTTCCAATAGGACCCCGCTGCCACGGGAGGGTAGGACAAAAGATGTCATGCAAGTTCTTTTCCATAAGCACGTATGACTATATACGGAATACATGCCTACATTACATTGATGAATTGGAGCTAGTTCTGTGTCACCCTATGTTATGACTGTTACATGACGAACCGCATCCGGCATAATTATTCATCACTAATCTGGTGCCTACGAGTTTTCCATATACTGGTTCACGCTTATTTACTTTTCCGTTGCTACTGTTACAATCACTACAAAATACCAAAAACATTACTTGTCTTTACTTTTGTTACCGTTACCACCACTATCATATTACTTTTCTACTAAACACTTTGCTGCAGATACTAAGTTTCCAGGTGTGGTTGAATTGACAACTCAGCTACTAATACTTGAGAATATTCTTTGGCTCCCCTTGTGTCGAATCAACAAATTTGGGTTGAATACTCTACCCTCGAAAACTGTTGCAGTCCCCTATACTTGTGGGTTATCAAGACCTTTTTCTGGCGCTGTTGCCAGGGAGCATAGCTCTATTCTTTGAGTCACTTGGGATTTATATCTGCTGGACACCATGAAGAACTTGAAAGATGATCGAACTACTATTTTGCCTCAACTACGAGGGGAGGTAAGGAACTGCCATCTAGCCTTGCACTAGATTCTCCTTCTGTTATGAGTAAGCTAGCGACACCTAAACCTGCTACTGCTATGAATTCTGATATGTCGCATGTTATTGATGATGCCACTTCTGCTATGCATGATACTTGTGATGAAACTACTTCTATGCTTGATAATACGGTGCCCCTTGGTGAATTTCTTGATGAGCAAATTGCTAGGTCTAGAGAAAGAGAAATTATTGAATCTGAACATGATGATGATAGTGATGATGAAAATATGCCTGCTATTCCTGAGGGTTATCTTTTTTATACTGAATCTTCTGCAGCTATTTTTTCTTGCCAGGATAGATACGAACTTAAGAGGCTGCTAATTAAATGGAGTAAAGAATCTCTTAGAGATAGGATGAGACCCGACCCTGCTTTTGCTACTTCACCTATCTGTGCTCCTGATAAGGATTATTATGATTTTTCTGTTGATCCAGATATAATTACTTTTGTTGAATCTGATCCTTTTTATGGCTATGAATCTGAAATTGTTGTGGCACATCTTACTAAGTAAAATGATATAGCTGCCCTGTTTACTAATAATGAGAGATCGCGCTACCTTTATTTACTCAAGATATTTCCGTTCTCATTAAAGGGTGATGCTAAGATATGGTTTAATTCTCTTGATCCTGGTTGTGTGCAAAGTCCCCAGGATATGATTTATTACTTCTCTGCTAAATATTTCCCTGCTCATAAGAAACAAGCTGCCTTGAGGGAAATATACAACTTTGTGCAAATTGAAGAAGAGAGTCTCCCACAAGCTTGGGGGAGGCTTCTCAAGTTACTTAATGCTTTGCCTGATCATCCTCTTAAGAAACCTGAAATATTTGATATCTTTTATAATGGACTAACTGATGCTTCCAGAGATTACCTGGATAGTTGTGCTGGTTCTCTTTTCAGGGAAAGAACACCGGATGAAGCTGAAATTCTATTGAATAATATGTTGGCAAATGAAAATAATCGGGCACCTCCTGAGCCAGCTCCAGAGCCAATTACTGAGCCTATCCCAAAACCAACTCCGAAGAAGAGAGGTGTTCTATTTCTCAGTCCCGAAGATATGCAAGAGGCAAAGAAATCTATGAAAGAAAAAGGTATTAAACCTGAAGATGTTAAGAATTTACCTCCTATTGAAGAAATACATGGTCTTAATTTACCGTCTATTGAAGAAGTATATGATCTCAATTACTTATTCACTGAAGAACCTCTCGATACCCCGACACAGGTAGTAAAGGTAAATTCTCTCTATAGACATGATAAAGCTGAAGTCCCTCCTACTAAAATTGCTAGTCAGTGCTTGGATGAGTTTGATGACTTTACGTTTAAGCAAGATGACTTTAATGCTTATTTTGGTAGACAATTAAAACAGAATACATGTATGATTAAACACTTGGGTGATTATATGGTTGATATTAGAGGTGAACTTAAACTTGTTAGAAAACATGCTTCTATGGTCACCACTCAAGTAGAACAAGTACTCAAAGCTCAGAAAGAAGTGCTTGATGAAATGAATAGTAAGAAAAATGATTATGCTGTTAGAGTATGGCTACTAGAACTGGTAGAATGACTCAGGAACCTTTGTATCCTGAAGGCCGCCCTAAGAGAATCGAGCAAGATTCTCAGAGAAATAATATTGATGTAGCTAGTTCTTCTAAAAATAAGAAAAAGAAAAATGATAGGACTTTGCAAACTTCTAGTGAACCTATTGCTGAACCACCTGAGAATCCAAATGATATCTCTATTTCTGATGCTGAAACACAATCAGGTGATGAACATGAACCTAGTGATAATGTTAATGATAATGTTCATGTTGATGCTCAACCTAGTAATGATAATGATGTAGAAGTTGAACCTGCTGTTGATCTTGATAACCCACAATCAAAGAGTCAACGTTATGATAAAAGAGACTTCGTTGCTAGGAAACATGGTAAAGAAAGGGAACCATGGATTCAGAAACCCATGCCTTTTCCTCCGAAACCATCCAAGAAAAAGGATGATGAGGATTTTGAGCGCTTTGCTGAAATGATTAGACTCATCTTTTTGCGTATGCGATTAACTGATGTGCTCAAAACGAATCTTATGCTAAGTATATGAAGGATATCATTACTAATAAAAGAAAGATACCTGAAGCTGAAATTTCCACCATGCTTGGTAATTATAGTTTTAAGGGTGGAATACCAAAGAAACTTGGAGATCCAGGAGTACCTACTATACCATGCTCCATTAAGAGAAATTATATTAAAACTGCTTTATGTGATCTTGGAGCCGGTGTCAGTGTTATGCCTCTCTCTTTATATCGTAGACTTGACTTGAATAAGTTGACACCTACTGAAATATCTTTGCAAATGGCTGATAAATCAACTGCTATACATTGCCGGTATTTGTGAGGATGTGCCTGTTGTAGTTGCGAACGTTACTATTTTAACGGACTTTGTTATTCTTGATATCCCCGAGGATGATAGTATGTCTATTATTCTTGGAAGACCTTTCCTTAATACTACAGGGGCTGTTATTAATTGCAACAAGGGCAATGTCACTTTTCATGTTAATGGCAATGAGCACACGGTACATTTTCCGAGGAAACAACCTCAAGTTTATAGTATCAACTCTATTGGAAAAATTCCATCGATTATATTTGGAGGTTTTGGATTTCCTCTCCCTACTGTCAAGAAAAAGTATGATATTCTTATTGTTGGGAATTTTCATATCCCCGTTGAGGAAACTTAGTGTTATTCAAAATTTCTCCAGTTCCGTGTTATTCGGAATGAGTTTGTTAACAAGACTTGATCAACCTTGTTAGTGGATTCATTTTGATGATCACGAGATGGATGAAACTAGAAGCACAACCTTCTGTACCCTTCTATATTTTCTATTATTTAGTAGAAATAAAGTAAAACAGTATTTTTCTGTCTGTTTCCTAACTTATCCGTGCAATATAAAAATATCCCGAAAATAAAAGTCCTCAGAATGCCATGCCAATTTAATATGATTTTTTTGGGAATATTTGAGGATTTACTGTGCAAAAATTACCACGGAGGCGCGCCTACCCCTCGGCACGCCCCGCCTCGTGAGCCCACAGTGGCCTCCTCCACTTATCCTGCACCCATCTTCTTCCTCGCCTCACACAAACACGAAAAACCAACTCAAGCACGAGTTCCGGCCCCGTTCTCTGTGATTTTCGATCTCCTTGCTCAAAGCACCTCTCGCAAAACTGCTTGGGGAGATTGTTCCTTGGTATGTGACTCCTCCATTGGTCCAATTAGTTTTTGTTCTAGTGCTTTATTCTTTGCCAATTTGTACTGCATAGGTGACCATGTTCTTGAGCTTGCATGCCAAATTTATATGGTTCCAAGTAGTTCTAATGCTTTATATAGGCTCTAGGCACTTATGGGAGTTGTTGCTATCAATTTATTGAAGTTGGTTCACTTTTATTTGAAGTTACTAAAAATTTCAGAAATTTTTCAGAGGAAACAATATGTTTAGGAGGATGTTCCAAGGTGGTCCTTCAAGGAAGCAAGGTCCCAGACTTTCAATACGTGATGCTGACAAGGAACCACCAAGAGACACTCCTGTGAGGCCCTGTGAATGGCCTTCGGAAAATTTTATGAATCAAGTGGGAATAAAAGAAGAATTTAGCACATATTTGAGTAACGCCGGTCTTGAGGACTTTGAAGCTGACAAATGCCCCTAGTATCATGATCTCACAAGTTCATTTGTGAGGAGGTTTGAGTTTTCATCTTCGCGTAATTCTCCTTAAGTCATGTTTGACCTGACAAATCTTATACCATGGACTTAGAGGATTTCACTTCTGCTTGCAAACTTCCATCTTGGGGTAATGTCAGGGATCCCCCTAAATCTGAATATAGAGACTTTCTTGCTAGAATAACTGTGGGGGAATCTAGAGATATAACACAAGCCACTATAGGGAGCATTCACTTTCCTACTATACATTATTTTGCTCTCTTCATAGGTAGGTGCATAAATGCTAAGGATGAAGCATGTCATATGTGTGTCCCTGATCTCAGCATTCTCAGGAGTGCTGTGTTAGGAGACCAATCTTATCATATGGGAGCCATTGTAGCTCGCAGGTTGCATCAGAATAGGCATAACAGAGATTTCTTTGGAGGAATTTATGCAACCCGCTTAGCTAATTTTCTTGAGATAGACATTCGTGAGGGTGATATGGAGTTACCCCCTTCTTATTTAGAATTTGATTCTATGGTTTCCCACCAGTTTGTTGAGAGGACTGAACCACCTCTCCAATATTGACTAATCTTTAACAAACGTCATGTAGTCCATATTGCTCTTCCTGCTCCTACCTTCTTTGATTTTCAGACAAAAGGAAGATATATTATTACCAGAGAGGAGGCAGATAAGTACGAGAGGAGAGCGGAGGCTGCTCGACGCCACGCTACAGCTCAGGCGGCGATAGCCACTGCATCACAGTACGACCCCAACTTCACCTACGGGTATCCGTCAGGCTATCCCTGGCAATAGACCAACTTAGGCCAAAAGCCTAAGCTCAGGGGAGTACGTATTTCCCACCGACATTACATTCATGTTCACACACACTCATTGCTAGCTATCGGTGCTCATACTCTTTCACTGTAATATCCATGCTAGTTTATTTTCTTTTTCCTGCTTTCTTCTTGTGTGTTTAATAAACCTTAAGAATAAAAACAAAAACAAAATAGTTAGTTTAATTTCTTTGTTGTAGTAATTAAAATGAAAACCCAAAAAGATTTCCCGTTCTTCTTTTGTTTGTTGGGAGCTTTCCCGTGTAAATAGTTTTTATTTTATTTTCTTTCTTTTGGGGTCGAGAAGACTATATTGAAATTGCTTAGTGGCTCTTATATGCATGATTGTTTATTTAATTTAGAGCCCATATTACTTGTCTTCTCTTTTGAATTGAATGCTTGCAGATTCCAGCTTAGTCCAATGCACGTGCACTCTTATTATTATACACATCATTCGGTCGTGCAAGTGAAAGGCAATAATGATGATATATGATGGACTTATTGGGATGAGAAAAGTTGGTATGAACTCGACCTCTCTTGTTTTTGTAAATATGATGATTCATCGTTCCTGAGTCAGCTATTATGAAGTAAACATATTTGCAATGACATTTAGAGATTATAGTTGCTTGTGCCATGCTTGATTAGCTATGAGTTATAATGGTTTACCTTGCGTGCCAACATACTATTAGAATGATTATGATGTGGTATGATGGGATGGTATCCTCCTTTAAATGAATTGAGTGACTAGACTTGGCACATGTTCACGCATGTAGTTGAATCAAATCAACATAGCCTTCATGATATTTATGTTCATGGTAGATTATATCCTACTCATGCGTGTATTCGGTGTAAATTAATTTTAATGCATGTTTACGACTGTTGTCGCTCTCTCAGTTGGTCGCTTCCCAGTCTTTTGCTAGCCTTCACCTATACTAAGCGGGAATACTGCTTGTGCATCCAAAGTCCTTAAACCCCAAAGTTATTCCATATGAGTCCACTATACCTTCCTATATGTGGTATTTACCTGCCGTTCCAAGTAAATTTTTATGTGCCAAACTCTAAACCTTCAAATTAACATTCTTTTTTGCAAGCTCGAATAGCTCATATGTAAACTAGAGCTGCCCTTATCTTCCGTGTTAGGCAGGTTATTCTCAAGATGAGTGGACTCCGCTCCTCATTCACGAGAAAACGACTGGTAACCGGGATGCCCAGTCCCATCCTTTATGCAAACTAAATCAAAATAATTGCAAACAAAACTCCCCTGGGACCCGTTGAATGTTGGAGGCACTCGTTGTTTCGAGCAAGCCATGGATTGATGCTTGTGGAGGAGGGGGAGTATAAACTTTACCATTCTGTTTGGGAACTGCCTATAATTTGTTTAGCATGAAAGATATCGTCATCTTTTAGTTGTTATGTTGACAATGAAAATATGCTGCTCAAAATATAATTTATCTCTATTTCAAAACCGAGCTCTGGCACCTCTACAAATCCCTGCTTCCCTCTGAGAAGGGCCTATCCATTTACTTTTATGTTGAGTCATCATCCTTCTTATTAAAAGCACACGCTGGAGAGCACACTGTCGTTTGCATTCATGATTATTGATTTATATTGGGTATGACTTGACTGGATCTCTTTTACCATGAATTACAATGTTTAGTCAGTCCTTGATCTTTAAAGGTGCTCTGCATTTATGTTTTGCGGTCTCAGAAAGGGATAGCGAGATACCATTTTTTTATATCATTTTATGATTATTTTGAGAAAGTGTTGTCATCCGAGTTTTATTATTATGGCTCGCTAGCTGATTATGCTATTGATATGAGTAATTGTGAGACCTATGTGTTATTGTGAGTATGGTTAGTTCATAATATTTGCTGAAACTTGAATGCTGGATTTTCATGTTTACAACAACAAGAGCAAGCAGAGTTTGTAAAAGTTTTTCTTTTTCTCTTTCAGTTTGTCAACTGAATTGCTTGAGGACAAGCAAGGGTTTAAGCTTGGGGGAGTTGATACGTCTCCGTCGTATCTACTTTTCCAAACACTTTTGCCCTTGTTTTGGACTCTAACTTGTATGATTTGAATGGAACTAACCCGGACTGACGTTGTCTTCAGCAGAATTGCCATGGTCTTGTTTTATGTGCAGAAAATAAAAGTTCTCGGAATGACCTGAAACTCCACGGAACATCTTAGAAAAAACAATAAAAAATCCTCGCCAAAGATGAAGACCAGGGGGCCCACACCCTGTCCACGAGGTGGGGCCCCCTCAGGCGCGCCCTACCTCGTGGGCCCCCTGGTGGCCCTCCGACGCCAACTCCAACTCCATATATTGGCTTTCGGGGAGAAAAAAATCAGAGAGAAGAAATCATCGCGTTTTACGATACGGAGCCGCCGCCAAGCCCTAATATCTCTCGGGAGGGCTGATCTGGAGTCCATTCGGACTCCGGAGAGGGGGATTCATCCTTCATCATCAACCATCATCCATCACCAATTTCATGATGCTCACCGCCATGTGTGAGTAATTCCATCATAGGCTTGCTGGACGGTGATGGGTTGGATGAGATTTATCATGTAATCGAGTCAGTTTTGTTAGGGTTTGATCCCTAGTATCCACTATGTTCTGAGATAGATGTTGCTATGACTTTGCTATGCTTAATGCTTGTCACTAGGGCCCGAGTGCCATGATTTCAGATCTGAACCTATTATGTTTTTATGAATATATGTCTGTTCTTGATCCTATCTTGCAAGTCTATAGTCACCTACTATGTGTTATGATCCGGCAACCCCGAAGTGACAATAATCGGGACCACTCCCGGTGATGACCATAGTTTGAGGAGTTCATGTATTCACTATGTGCTAATGCTTTGTTCCGGTTCTCTATTAAAAGGAGTCCTTAATATCCCTTAGTTTCCAATAGGACCCCGCTGCCACGGGAGGGTAGGACAAAAGATGTCATGCAAGTTCTTTTCCATAAGCATGTATGACTATATACGGAATACATGCCTACATTACACTGATGAATTGGAGCTAGTTCTCTGTCACCCTATGTTATGACTGTTACATGACAAACCGCATCCGGCATAATTATCCATCACTCGGTGCTTACGAGTTTTCCATATACTGGTTCTCGCTTATTTACTTTTTGGTTGCTACTGTTACAATCACTACAAAATACCAAAAACATTATTTTTGCTGTCTTTACTTTTGTTACCGTTACCACCACTATCATATTACTTTGCTATTAAACACTTTCCTGCAGATACTAAGTTTCCAGGTGTGGTTGAATTGACAACTCAGCTGGTAATACTTGAGAATATTCTTTGGCTCCTCTTGTGTCGAATCAACAAATTTGGGTTGAATACTCTACCCTCGAAAACTGTTGCGGTCCCCTATACTTGTGGGTTATCATATGATCATACTCGCGGATACTTGAGGTGGCATTAGAGTATCTAGGTGACATTACGGTTTTGGTTGATGTGTGTCTTAAGGTGTTATTTTACTACGAACTCTTGGGTTGTTTGTGACACTTATAGGAATAGCCCAAATGGATTGATTGGAAAGATTAACTTTGAGGTGGTTTCGTACCCTACAATAATCTCTTCATTTGTTCTCCGCTATTAGTGACTTTGGAGTGACTCTTTGTCGTTGCATGTTGAGGGATTTTTATATGATCCAATTATGTTATTATTGTTGAGAGAACTTGCACTACTGAAAGTATGAACCCTAGCCCTTGTTTCGAAGCATTGCAGTACCGTTTTCGCTCACTTTTACCACTTGCTAACTTGATGTTTTTATAATTTCATATTACAAAAACCTATATCTACCATCCATATTGCACTTGTATCACCATCTCTTCGCCGAATTAGTGCACCTATACAAGTTACCATTGTATTGGGTGTGTTGGGGACACAAGAGACTCTTTGCTATTTGGTTGCAGGGTTGCTTGAGAGAGACCAACTTCATCCTACGCCTCCCACGGATTGATAAACCTTAGGTCATCCACTTGACGGAAATTTGCTACTGTCCTACAAACCTCTGCACTTGGAGGCCCAAAAACGTCTACAAGAAGAAGGTTGCGTAGTAGACATCGAAGTGTCATAAGCATGATAGAAAAAAATCCGTTCGGCCCAAAATGTCATGGATGTGTCTTTTTATTTTGTAGTGACTTGCATGACATCTTTTGTCCTACCCTCTCGTGGCAGCGGGGTCCATAAGTAAACTAAGGGGTATTAATGCCTCCTTTTAGTAGAGAAGCATAACAAAACATTAACACATGATGAATACATGAAATCCTTGAATTACAGTCATCCCCGAAGAGTATCCCAAACAATTGTCACTATGGGGTCTACGGTTCAGAACAATAAAAAGAGCATATGACTAGCAGGTAGATCAAGAACTCAAATATATTCATGAAATCATAGAGGGTTCAGATCTAACATCATAGCACTCAGGCCCTAGTGATAAGCATTAAGCATAGTAAAGTCATAGCAACATCAATCTCATAACGTAGTGGATACTATGGATCAAGCCATAACAAATTGACTCGATTACATGATAAATCTCATTCAATCCCATCACTGTCAATCAAGCCTACGAAGGAATTACTCACTCCCGATGGTGAGCATCATGGGATTGGCGATGAAGAAGAGTTGGTGATGATGATGGCAACGATCCGCCCTCTCTAGAGCCCCGAACAGACTGCAGATCTTCCCTCCCGATGAAGAACCGGAGGTGGAGGAGGCTTCGTATCATAAAACACGATGAAACTTCTTCTCTTACTTTTTTACTCGGGGAAAAGAAATTTATAGGCTTGGTATTATGGTCAGCGGAGCCTCATGGGCCCCACAAGGTACCAGGGCGTGCCCAGGGGTGGCCATGCCCTGGTTCCTTATGAGCAATAGGTGGGCCCCTCTGGTGGGTCTTCGCTCTAGTGTTTTTTATATTTTCCATAAAAAAATCTTCAAAAAGTTTCATCCAATTCCGACAACTTCTATTTCTACACAAAAACAACACCATGGTAATTCCACTGAAAAAAGTCAGTCCGTGTTAGTTTCATTCAATTCATGCAAATTAGAGTCTGAAATAAGAGCAAAAGTGTTTAGAAAAGTAGATACGACGGAGACGTATCACTCACCACTTGTACAAGGCGTACAAATATACTCGAGACCCTAAATATGATTTTTCGAACCATTTTAAGCGCTATCGCATATACTCATAGTTCAAATTTGAATTATATACACGAAATACCTAAAATTGTCTTAATGACTTAAATATAGCAAATGAAACCTAGAAATGACAAATTTGAACATGAAGGATGTTACTCCCTCCTATCCATATTAATTGTCGTTAATTTTGTACAACTTTGTACTAAATCAACGCAATTAATATGGGTCGGATGGAGTATGGTGTATGATGAGTGTAGAGAACGTTTCATGTTCAAACGATGAAGGAAATGTCATCTCGCCTTCAACCTTAATACATACCCTATCAGAACTACCATTCTTCTTCCGAGAAGGTTCAATTTCTAAGTAGTGTACATCACATTTTTTTATAAATGTTCTCAACTTTTAACACGGCCTACCGAGGTCATATCATGACACAATGACAAGCTCATGTCTTTCAAACTTCATTTACATATTTTAGAATTAAGAAACAAATAAACTCTATGTCTGTGGTTGAGTCTTGCCACAGAGATCTTTGAAATTTCTTTTCGTTTCTTGTATAAGTCATAAAAATATAACCAAGATCATAAATATGATATTTCAAGCCATTTGTGTGTAATGTTTATTTTACACCTAGTTCAAGTTTGAATTATATCTATAATCTATTTAATGCCTTGAAATCGACTTAATCACTTAAATATAGAAAATGAACCCTGCAAATTCCAAATTTTAACATACTCCCTCCATCCCATATTAAGTGTTGCTCAAACGGATGTATCTAGCACTAAAAAGACAATTAATATGGGACAAGGGGAGTAGGATGCTATTTGTGTATGTTGAGTGTGGAGAAAAATTAAGGTCAAACGATGAAGGAGATGACAATTCGCCTTCAAACCTGACGCATTCCCTCCCGAAACCATGATTCTTCCTCGGGGATAGTTTGATTTCTAATGGGTATAAATCACAACTTTTGATAAACTTTTTAATGCTTTTCGGACTTCATTTACACTTTTTAGAATTAAAAAAAGCCAATAAACTCCATGTTTGTGGTCGAGTCCTGCCACCTAGATGTTTGAACTTTCTTTTCATTTCTTTTATAAGTCATACAAATATATTCAAGAGCATAAATATGGGTTTTCAAACAATTTTTATACACTATTTCATGTACTTGTTATTCAAACATGAATTATATCTACTAAATACATAAAAATTGACTCGGTGACCTAAATAAAGCAAACAAGGCCTGAAAAATGCCAAATTTGAACGTGGAGGATGCTATTGTGTATGTTATGTGCACAATTTTTTTGAAGGTCTACCGATGAAGGAAATGTCAAATCGTCTTCAAACCTCAAGAAAATCTATTTTTCTTAAAAAAAATGTGTGCAAGGTATCACATATGGTTACATTTTTAAAACCGTATTAGATGTAGGTTACATCGCACACTTTTTTTTGTTGCAAAAACTGTGTCGAGGCATCAGACACGGTTATGTTTTTATAACCCTTGTGTGATGTTGGCTACATCCCGCATTGTTTATTCTCGTTGCAAAAATCCGGCGCAAGACGTCTCACACAGTTGTATTTTTAAAACTATATGTGATGTTGGCCATATCACACTTTTTTTTCATTAAACTGTGTGCAAGACATCGGACACAGTTGAGTTCTCCAAACCATGTGCGATGGTAGGCTTAATAGCATGATTTTGCACTAGTAAGGTACTCCCTCTGTTCTTGTCTCCGTCCCAAAATGTTTGTCTTAAATTTGTCTAAATACAGATGTATCAAATCACGTTTTACTATCACATCCAATCATATTTAGACAAATTTAAGATAAGAATTTTAGGATGGAGGAAGTATATTCACAGAAATAACATTGCCAACAGTCAACTATGGAGCATGGCGGATACGAGGTCAATGATCTTCAGAGTGCTTCCTGTGTGGTGCTTTTCTGCGTATCCGGCGACATCTTCAGTGCAGTGGTGTTGGTCCATGAGGTCCTTGGTATCGATGACTTCCCGTCCGTCAAGGAAATCATCGAGAAAAATTGTTTGGTGGCCCATCAGTAGACAAACGTGACTTGATACATCTTCGACACATTCCAGGCGTTGAAGATGGTAGACTCCCCAGAGATTGACTTGTATTTTTCTTTTTTATTATCAGGGGTGTCGTGTATGCTGGAGTTGCTTAAAGATATTGAGCTGTATGCTCTTTCGCAAAAAAATAAAATAACATTGCCAAGAGTCGATAAAACAACGAGTTGAACCTAATATGAACCCACGGATAGAGCTTTTTTTTACGGAAAAACTAACGCCCACACGTGTGGGCGTTTACAGATCGCCCACACGCCTCCATCACCACTCATTTTGCCACGTATGAATAGATGACATCAGCAGAAATCTTTTTGGTTTCGGCTTAAAAATGTTTTATCTCCTAAATAAAAAAGCGAACTAAAAATCCGTTTTCACCATTAAATCCGTCTCGACGAGATCTTCAAAACTAGACCCTATGTTGATATGTTTTGACGAAAAAAAATTCTCAGAAGTTGCCATGATGTTTACACTATAATTGCCATAGTGCTTAAACTAAAGTTGCCATGTGACAATTTTAGTTTGTAGATCATGGCAATTTTAGCTTTTTTATGATGGTAATTCCAGTACTTTGACCATAAAAATATTTTTTTATTGAACCATGGCAATTTTAAGTGCATGTATCATGGCAATTTTAGTTTATGATGCATGGCAAGTCTAATTTCTTAATTCTCCGTTTTATAATATGTTAAAATTTACTTTTAAATGTAAAAAAATAGTTGAAACATATCATGGCAACTTCAGTGTAAATATCATGGCAATTCATGTGCAATAGACATGGCAACTTTTAACCAAAAAAAATAAAAAATTCGCCGAAATATATCGATATGAGATCTAGTTTTGAAGATCTCGTCGCGAGGGATTTAATGGTGAAAACTGATCTTCAATCGGATCTTTCATTTAAGAGATAAAACATTTTAAAAACTGAAAATCCAAAAAAATTATCGCATTAGAGACGTGTGATGCGTCTCCTTTCCTGCCACACGTGTGGCAGTTATCAACGTCCTTTTTTTATTACCGCGAGTGAACAATTTTTAAATTTTGTATGGATTTGTTCCCATCTGCCAATCTGTTTTTTTTTAAGAAAAAGGGTTTCCCCCGCTTTATATTATAAAGCAACAAACTAAGCATCCAACTTAACAGTACAAAGTACAATCAAGTCAAAGTTGCGCTGGGGGCACAGCAAGACAAGCCCCGGACAAACTGTTTTTTTTTGGGGACGTGAGTGATAGTACACGGCGGGCGCGATCTGTTAATGGAAAATGTTTCGCTTCGGCACGCCAGCCGAACGCTTGGCTGGTCGCTCTCCCAACGACGCTCACAGGGCCACACACACAGCTCATCCCACCCACTCTTTTCTCTCCTTCATCTGTTTATTTCCCCATCACCTACTTCTCCAGCATGGCTGCACCATCGACGACGCCCATCTCCTCCCCTTTCCGCCATGTGGTGGCCATGGCTGGTGCCCACCCTCCCCTGCTGTCGTTGCGGTGCTGCACCCCCTCCCCACTTTTTTCGACTTGTGTACCCTGATGTGCCGTGACCCAACATGGACGTCGACACACTCACCCCCTTTGTGCCAGATGGTGGCCATGACGCCAGCCGGGGATGTTTCAACCGGCGAGGGCGGTGCAACCGGCGGGGCGGCGGAGAGTGGGTGTGTTGTGATGATTTTTTTGCTACAACCGTCGTCCAGTTTTGCTACTACCGACTCAAAATTTGCTACAAGAATTTTCATGGTGAAGCTGCAACCGCGATGGCGGTGACGAAGTTTTGCTACATCCTTCGCCATATTTTGCTATGACCGGTGAGATATTTTGCTACAATGATTTTCATGGTGAAGCTACAACCGGAGTCGCTCTTTGCTACAACCGTCCGTCGGCGATGCGGAACTGGCAGTGCGAGGAGCTGCGAGCAGTAGATGGGGATGCTACAACTGGTCGCCAGAGATGCTGGAACCGGCGGTGCGAGGAGCTGCGAGCGGCAGCGGGAATGCTACAATGGTCTAGGCGTGAAGCAACAACCCCTAGCGTTCTTTTGCTGGAAGTGGCCGCCAGCGATGCTACAACCTCATCGATGGATGCTACAACCATCAATGGCGGGAGCTACAACCAGCGATGGCGAGATGGAAAGCCGTGGCCATGGAGTTGATTTGCTGGGATGGGGGCACGACGGTGAAGGTGGAGCTGCAACGACGGCTGGTGGTGGAGATGCGACGATGCGCCGCGGTGCTACAACCACGGGGCGGTCAGGGGAGCTGTCATGGCGACCTCGGGCACGACGACCACCTCGGGCACGACGACGGCAACCTCGCGCGCGACGACGACGACTTGTTGCTGCACAGGCAACCGACGGCAAGCGTGGGTGAAGGCGCGTTGCGCATAGGCGACTCCCCGTCCCCTGCTGCTCTCGTGCAGTGAAATTCGAGGGGTACGTTGGTGGGAGGTTGGGGACGAAGAGAGGAGGAGATCTGACGGCTAAGGTTTGCCACATCAGACGGGCATGGTTCGACCGGCCCATATTTGGGCCGGCGTGCCGGCGCCTAGCGTTGCCCTTTGTTAATCCGACACTCCACATGTTGCTAAATATTTGTCTTTCTAGATATTTCAATAAGTGACTACATACGGAGCAAACTGAGTGAATCTACACTTTAAAGTATGTTTATATACATCTGTATGTAATGGTTCATTTGAAACCTTTAAAAAGACAAATATTTAGGACAGAGGGAGTAGATCATAAACCTGTGGACATGTAATTGATGGATGGAGACCAGCCGAACCACCACACATACAGTACTACAAGGACACACTCACTCTGATCTGTGTTTTTTACCGGCTAGTTTACTCTGCCACCGTGTGTTTCGACAACAAGTAGCACGCGCCGCGCGCGCGATTTGTTAATCCGCTACTGTAGAATCGAATCCTGCCGAGACGCGACGCGGTTGATGGATGCCGGCCATCGACCCGAAGCTATCGAAGAGCACACGATCAATCCGATCGAATCAGTCAAGATGTGTCTGTCCTGCCATAGCTCAAGATATCCATTCGTTCACCGGCACCCCGGACCGCCGGACCGGTAGGTGCACCGAATAACCCACGTGCACTGGGTCGTGCAGCAGCAGGAGCACGCCGGATAGCCACAGGGAATGTGACGGGTGTCCGGTTGAATTCACCGCCGCATGGCGACGACCAAGTGTGTGGACTAGCTCTAGCTGCGGTGCAAGCAACGAGCGGCCATCACGGTTCTGACGGCAACGTACCGGGCCTAGCTATATCACTAATTAACTACTGGCCAGTTGCTGAATCGCGGTCTTCTTTTCTGAAAGCAAAATTTTGAAAATTTAGAGGCGTAGAGCGCTCCGATTTTCATCGTCGACAGGGACGCGGTGCAGCGGATTATGTCTCGCTGCATGCGCCAAGAGCTGATTTTTGCGTGCACCCTAACTTCATGCCATGCACGCCGGCCCCTCGGCCTGTCCTAGAGGTACAGATCGACGTATCATGTATGTATGTATATATGTGTATGTATGTATGTATACCACGTATATTTGGGAGTGACGGGAATCAGACTATATAGTTATCTCCGTCGAAGAAGAACCGTATACGAAAAAGGCCAAGATTACAGAGGGCCCGGGAAGAAGAAGATACACAGGAGGATTGCGTCAACCAAAGGGACAGCTTGTCCCTTGTGGAATCCTAGTGACCTTAATCACATAGAAAAGGAGATAGAAGAGATAGATAGGGCCGAGGGCGTCGCGAGGTCGAGCGGGTGCAATCGGAAGCATATGCGTTTGGCGTAGGAGATCACTGAGAGGCCTTGTTTACACCGGAGTGGTTAGGATATGCATCTTCTCAGAACAATATGATGTAGTAGTATTTATTTCGAGAGGCACTGATCCGTACAGAAGTACGTACACAAGATCAGATCATCGGAGGGAGGTCACTGGCAAGTCTTGTTTACATGATATTGCTGATTCGGTAATGACTAATGAAAGAACAAAAATATCAAAATAAGCACAATTAATAGGTACGTATTAAAGATTTGGAATAGACTTGAAAGCTACATCGAGATTCTTTAAAGTCTACATCTGTAGTTCCATTATCCGTATCTTGATATTTCTCTATGCGATAATAGGTTTTTATAACCTAGTTTATTCAGTTTTACTAAAGCACATCTAGATGTGCTATAAGTATTGCACATCTAAGTTTTATGTCATTAATCTTATGTCGAGATTCATGTGTGTATTTTCTTTTCTCCTTTCATTTTTCTTTTCATTCTTGACTCAAAAAAGTTTGACTACTTCATCGTTCGAATATCATAGTAGCTTTTGCCTTAATTAATCTATGAGGCAATTTTTTTGCCTCCATTTCAGAAAGGAAAAATGTTAGCAAGCCAATTCGTCCGCTGTCAACCAAACATATATGTTGTTAATATCACATGTATGTGTGTGTGCTTGGTCCTTCATGGGTATGGAGGCGTGTAATGCCATAACTATAAACTTTTATCACCTTTCGTCAATCAAGCGTCCACTCGAAACGATTACTACCAAAATTGTTGTGTATATTGATATTCCGCTAAAAGAATACCCAGATTGTTGTATGTATTCATTGCGTATTTGCACACTAGTAGAAAACAGGGCTTTGGTTCAGGCCGGGTTAGCCCATTAGTCCCGGTTCAGTCATGAATTGGGACTAATGCACTAGTGCAGAACCGGGCAATAGCACCGGTTCGTAAGGCCCTTTAGTGCCGGTTCCAGTGTGGACACTAAAGCCCCCCCCCCCCTCCCTTTAGTACCGGTTCAGCACGAACCGGTGCTAAAGGGCAACCACGTGGCACGAGCCAGCTCCGGGGGCCTGGAGCCCTTTAGTACCGGTTGGTAAGACCAACCGGTACTATAAGGTTTGGGGGGTTTTTAGTTTTATGATTTCTTTTTCATTTAATTTTGTATTTCCATTTTAATTCTTTTTCGTTTGCTGGTATTTTACGATATTACACATTGCACCGGTTGGTAGGACGGCAGTTTGGGACACCTAGGTGCCCAGGCACCTTGTCTAGATGTCGTCGGATCTGTTATTGGGTATAACCCGTTAACAAATAGGTGTTTATTTTTGCATTTTATTTCCATCGGTAAGAAATTAGTTTCCATATTTCTGTTTCTAATTCATACCCCATACGAACTTTCCAGAAATAAAAGATGCATGCGAATTGAATACCTTGCCAACAAATTTGGATGGCGTGGCTTGTGGACTAATGGTCTATTATTTTGGGGGGAAAAAACCGAAATTGTCCATTTTTTGGAAAGGGTATAACATGGAAAGGGTACTATCTTCCAAAAATGTGGCTGTCATCAATGGTCAATCAATTTTGGCAAAATTAAACCGAACTGATTTCCCGTCGGATACCTTCCAAAAATTTTGCGGGGCGTGTGTAGTATGGAAATGGTATAACTAGGAATTGACATACCTTCCAAAGATGTGCCTTGTACATTTTTAAAAAAAAATAATGAAACCAAAATGATTCCCACACGTACTGCCATGTATGATAGCTGATAGGTGAAATAGAAAGGATAGCTTAATTGCCGCACATTGTGCTAGTTTGTTCGTAGGTATATGTACATAAAACCGCATGGGACATGCTGTTAGCAAAATCAAAATCATATAGGTATTAGAAATAAGTCGGAAGTAAGACTATCAGACTATTGAACTGGGTATTAAACTTGTGTCGACAAACATGAGCAAGGTATGGCAACAGACAACAAGATGATAATCAGTCAGAACACAAGTTTGCCATGCAACCTGGGTTTTAAACTCATTAAACAGATGGCAGTGAGGACGACACTAGAATAACACGACCATTGCTTAGTGTTATGCAAAAAACAAAATGAATGGGAAATCATAAATATCTTGGCACTGTTATTATTAAGGACGAACAGTACATGCTTCAATCAGATGAAGGAAATTTTGGAAGAAACTATTACACTTGTACTGAAACGTATCAAGTATGTAAAGGAGGATCGCCACATGTGGAGGTGTTGCGGCCAGGAAGCTGGCACTTCTTGCAGACTTTATTAATCTTTGACCTTGTCAAATTCTCTGGATTTTGAGGACAACCAGTTCTGTAGTGTCCTTTCTCTTGGCAGAATGAACATGTCCGTTTTGTAGGTACACCACCTTCGGCAGCAGATTTGAGCCTTGATGTCCTTGGACGTCCTCGCTTCTTGCGTCGGTCTGGTGGAAGCACATCAACATGAAGTTGAGCTTCCAAGATGTCCTCGTCTTCCATTTGATTGGCACACTCATCATCTGATTCCGCAGATAAATGTGTAGACGTTGTGTGGACTTGAAGTCTAGCTGTAGCATCTTCTTGGGTTGGCATTAAACGAATCTCCTGTAAAGCTTCAGTAATTTTCCTCATTGCAACATGGTACGCATCAATTGATGCATCACCTTCGGACGATAGGTCCATGCAAGCTTCGAATAACAGGGTGTGCCGGTGGGTCCTCGAAGCAGCAGCATGCATGTTGAATCTGCTTTTATTTCCTTCTCGGGCATTGCTCGTCCATCTTTTCTTGATGTATTTGTCTGGAAGATTCCGGCACCCAATATGCATCATAACCTGAAACAAAAATGAATAATATAATTTGACTCTAATTTCCTTGGAAAAAGAAGACTAGTACTGAAAGGGTCCATTGTGCATACCCTGATTATGTGTGAGCATAATATGCCCATGTGTTCAAATAACCTACAAATACATCTGTATTCCTCTTCATCTTTCTTTACATGAACTGGAAACTCCAACCTACTCCAGTTTTCCCTCGTATCACATTCCATGTGAACTGTTATGTATGTGCCATCATCTCTGATTTCTTGGACAAAGTAAGCCGCACTCATGTATACCTGGTCGCTGAACTTCGCAAACATGGTGTCTGTGTAAACTTTAGCAGCTTTCCTCTCTATTGGCGAACCACATCTCGGCTGCCTTGCATCCTGCGAATATGAGAAGTGGCAACGGCATGAGGTATGGTAATGAATCTCATTTTAAATAAGGAAAAGGTATATTTATATTATAATAGAAATGTACCTTCGAAGTGTCGAACTCAAGTTTGTCCTCAGCCGCAATCCTATCAGCAATAAGCTTATCGTATTGTTTAACAAAGTTATGCATGGTTGATGATGGTGAAACGTAGGCTTTGAGCACATGATTCATGCACTCGCTGCGTTGCGTTGTCGTCATCTTTGCGAAGAAAAAATCTTTGAAGTATGGTGGTGCCCAGCGATCACGTTTATCCCACACATCTTGTAGCCATGTGTTGCTATGGAGATCATACTCAGCAATAAGTGAGTTCCAAGCACCTTCAAACTCATCTATGGTCCTTGTATGATTAAGAACTCTATGGAACTTGTCTTTGAAATCAGATGTCTTGCTGAAAAGATTAGGACCGATATGTTCTTTGGCTTTGTAAAAAATGTGCCATTTACACCACCTATGGATTGTGTTAGGGAGTACAGCTTTGATGGCAAGTTCCATGGCCCTGTTCTGGTCTGTATTGTTTGTAGAAAATAATTAGAATGTTTGAAGAAAAGAAAATGGAAAAGTGTTGTAAGGGTATGTGGAGAGTAAACCTGTGAGAATTCCAACTGGATGCTTATCTTCGACAGCTTTAAGAAAAGTACTAAACAACCACTTGAAGGAATCCTCTGATTCTTCTATAACCAGTGCGCAACCAAAGATGACAGTCTGGAAGTGATTGTTTACACCCACAAAAAGACCAAAAGGCATACCATATATATTTGTTTGGTAAGTAGTATCAAATGTGACCACGTCACCAAAGTGCTTGTAACTATCCCTAGACCAAGCATGCGACCAGAAAACATTTTTTATCTTTCCATCCTTTCCAACATCGACAGCATAAAAGAAATCTTTGCTTGATTTTTGCATTTCTACAAATAGCCGTAATGTCTTTTTGATGTCATCTGTACTTTCTTCAATTCGGATTGATTGTTTAACACTTTGAAAATACGTCCTAGTGAAAGGCAGCATCGATGCTCCTCCGGCAATCCCGGCTATATATCCATACATTTGAGTTGTGGTGCTGTTGTTTTCCATCATATCTTTCATAATGCGCCTGGTGCCCTCACCGATTTTGTTATGTGATTTCCAGTTATGGGTCATACCTATGCTGGTTGTAAGAGGGTGATTGTGTTCTTGCCTGAGTTCTGTGATGATCCACTTATGTTCTTCATGTCTGTGTATGCGCATCATGGCACCGCAACCTCTCTTCACAGATTTTTGAACCCCCTTATGGCTTGCCCTGCGAAAGGAAATACAAGACAATAGAAAAATTGAATGATCCCACAATCATGAATTAATTTAGTTTGAGCGATAAACGATAAGTAGTACATACCTCGCATGAGCATACAAATTCGATGTAAGTAGTGTCACAAGCAAAATTTTTGACTTGTTTACGAATTCTTATACCAAACCCGTTTCTCAACGCGTACATGTTATAAAACTGGAAGGCATCCGTGTCTTCATGGAATACCTGGCCTAAAAAAGGATCCATAATCGTTGCATCGCAATATTCTGGTGGAATAGTAACCAACGCAGTTCCGGAGTCATCACTAATTATAAAATATATAATGAGTCAGCACTGAGTACAAGTTTCTAGAACAAAAATGACTAATATGTCTATTACGTAGGGAAGATGAGTATAGTACTATCAGAAATGACCTGCCACTGGTAGTCCTGCCTTGATTAGAATGATCCAGTGAAGAACACCCTTCCGTGCCACCAGCGACATCTCCTTCAGAAGGAGTGGTCATTAGGTTTGCGCTTCAGTCTATGGTGTTTCGTTGTGAAATGGTGTGTCTGGGAAGGAGGGGTTGTCCTTTTAAATACCCATACGTGAGATAGGAGACTCCATTAGCCATGATCAGTAACTGATTCGTGTTATTAACTCTTAGTTATGGTGTGATTCATTGCCTAGCTAATTACTAGGAATTAGCGATTTGTTGCATTCACTAGTAGTGCTACAACGTACAAGGCAGTGCACAAGCACTTGCTCTGCTTCCATTTTTACAAATGATTTTAGATTGCTTCTTAATTGCAAGACACCTAGTTAAAGAATCGTCGCTGATTCTATATTAAAAATTGATGTTTGCTATGATACTTTGCCTGACATTTTTTGTTAATTATTGAACTGACTACTGTGACCACTATAGAAGGTGTCGATATTGGTTATGTACAATGACAATAAATGTACAATGGCAGTGTGAGTACTCGTTTTTTATAAATCGAAGAGACGTTGGTGTGGATGTTGGTTACTCGAGCAGAATAATGTAAAATAGTAGTCAGTAAGGTGGTCGCCGCTTTCATGGATCCGTCAACTCAACAATGTATCAGTTGCTACCATTTGAGCCCGCCATGATCTATGTGGCGCCATTTAGCTATGATATTTTTTGACGGCCGGGTATTTGAAGAGAAGGTTTAGTGTATGTATGGAACTGAAGGTAATATTCGTTTTTGATCTCATTGGAGTATGGGAAACCCAAATGAGTTGAAGTATAAATCCAGAACAGAGGGGAAAATTGTAGTCTAATTTGTATGAAGCATCGTGTATGAATTTTAACTGTCGGCGCTAAAAAGTACAATCCCAGGACAGGTCTGTGGCAATATGAATCGACAACATGATACCCAAGGGAACGTATGAAGAGATTGAACATAAAATGAAGCAAATTATCGTATTTATTACAGAGAATGGTCAATACTTTTTCCGAAAGTGACAACAAGTTCGATATAGTTATGTAAAATATGAAATAAAGGTAATAAGACAGTCTTCATTTCTTCATGACTACTCCATCCTCGTATTGCCTCACAAGTTGTTTGACGAAATCTGGAAGTGCCGCTACATTATCTCTGATGGTAAGAATGTCCAGTAGAATGTTGGCCCTAACCTTGTCAATGCAAGCCTGTGTTGACGATAGGAAGTAAGTAATGCAACACATGGATGACGGTTTTTTATTGAAAATGTTGTATGAAAAAGTATGGATGGCTTACTGAATTGAGCTCTTTGGCGACGTATGTCCCCTTCCAATTTTTCATGAACTCCAAAGTATAAACACCACTCTCAACCCTGCATAATTAGATGTAACCAGTATTAATTAAAACAGCAAAATCTTGAATTATCATGAGACGTAAGGTTAGGCAGAAGAAATTCTTACTCAAATTGGTGTGTAGGCACAACAGGTTCCTTATAAGCCCATGTAGTTACATCTTCTTTCCAGTCACTGAAGAACAGGGCCAAGCATTGTTGCATGGCAGAAGCCAACATAGGTACAATCCAAGTATGTCTACTGTATTGCCTAACTTCCTCGCTCTTTTCAGACTTACTAGAGTCAAGGATGTAAATAACTCTGCGACGCAAGTTGAATGTATAACAAGACCAGTGTTTAATATCGCATAGGGAAACATGAATCTGCAGTGACCATATACCCGGCCGTTAGACAAAGCACACTAATGTAGCTTTGAAAAATTTGCACTTGCATCTGAATAACACTTACATTTTCACACTTGGAGACGTTGTACTTGAGGTGCGGACCAGTGAACTGTTGTCGAAACAATTCCGGGTTCCAACAGTCTCCACCAGCTATTGCATGAACCTGCAAAAGTCTTATGTAAATAAAAGCTTGGGTAATAAATTCATATATGCGGAGCAGGATAACAAGATAACTAACCCCAAAATCAGGCTCAATAAAGTGGCGCTTTCCATAAGCGTCAGTTTCCCCATACATCTCAAAATCCAGTTGAATGAGCCTTCTAGTGTAAAGACTGACGGTTGGATACTCAACTCTGTCATTGCCTTCAATGAAATTACGGATGTCTGTCCCCGTTAACTTGATCGCGGTTGACTTGACATGAGCTACCCAAGTAGAGCTAGATGTAGGGGATAATTAGTAAACATTGCGAACTTCAGAGGTTTTGGGTATGGACCAAAAAAATATGAAGTTGAAATACCTGGATACATCTTCAGTCTGATAGTTCTTAATCCAGTTAACTAATACATTCACCACGTGTTCCGGACAAGAATGTACAGCGGCCGCGTCACCAAATGGAGAGTTAATAGAATAGTTGAAGCGCTGACGCTGAGGTTTGTTATGGGTAGAAAGACTGAAGTCCAAGAGTTTGGGTTCAGGGTACTCTCGTTTTATGCCACACACATGCTTTAGTTCTCCTTGGCTGTTCTCAACGTACATGTCTTGTAGAATAATGCAGCTAGATGCTGCTATCTCACGTGACATAGAACGTGGTGAGATAGGACGACGGCAGTCCGCAGAATCTGTATGCAGTAAAAGTAATTAAGAAATGTAAATGAGAAAGGAATGAAAATGTATGTAACTAATACCTTTCTTTGATTCTTGTACTGGTGTTAGGTCAATGCCGAGATCAAAGGAGGGTGGCTCTATATCGCACAATGATTGACGTGGGTATGTTTTGTTTAGGTTCAAGCTCGTCTCTTGCTCACTCTTAACCGACCGATTTAAATCGAGTGATCCATTTGAACCTGGTGTACCCATTGATGTAGATGTTTTGGCATGCAGATTATTTGCTGTCGGTATGTTGGTCGTAAATTGCATATGAGCTTGAGCTGAAATGAAATACATTAACCATTACTTATTAAAATTGCTATCAGTGGATGAAAGTTTAGAAAATACCAGAGGGATGCTGCAGCTGAACATGATAAGTTTGACGAAATACATTGGCGCAGGAATCTATATTTCCATCTGACAAATTGTCCCTAATCAGAAATGCTTGCTGAACTCTCTGTAAACAAATATACACAACGTGTTGGATTGTAGACACTATGCTAAACAAATATAACTAGAGAATTATGAAAATACCTTGCTATTATCAGGACTGATCTCTGATGGGACAGCGCCTCTTTCAGGTCGAAAAGCCGACATCATACCCACTGTAGGTCTGCTGTAACAAACATCACTTCTTGGATGTAGCTGCAAGAAAAGTAATGCATGTAAGGCAATAAAAAATGAAGATAAATATGTAAAATAGGTCCTAATTCATTATGATATGCAGACTATAATGTAACAATGAGATTGTTTTCTACCTTCATCATCCCAAACTGGGTTGGCTTGTACTGATTCTTCTCTTTGAGGTCCATACTCATTCGTACTTTTATTGCATGTTGATCATACGCCATAATTCGTGGGAAGCAATCATGCTTGAGACTTAGCGGACCCAATTCCAAGTTGTCCAAGTAGAATATCTGAATGTAGAATGTAATTATTAACTGAAATTACATGCAAGCTGTTTGTACAGAGAGTAGAATATCTGAATGTAGAATGTAAATACCTGTAGAAATATGACACATCCATTTATATAGGTGGCTTTTGTTTCATCAGTGAGCTTGTTGGCCAATGCCCGCGCTGCTGCTATAATGTCATTAACGACATACCTTGCCCAGTTCCAATTATGTATGTCATCCAAATTCTTGAGCGCCATAAAATATCTCGGACATATATTGTCCAACAAAGTTTGTGGCGCAAGGAATTTGGTCATCACAAGTAGAATAAATGCAGTCTTGAAGGCAGCAACTTCATCATCCGACATTGGTGCTTCATGTTTCTTGCTTAGAATATCAGTGAGTACAGTTCTCGTTATTTTTTTAAACTCGTGGACGTTAAGTCGGATGCATATTATGTTTTTAATGTGATTGATTTCTTCCGTGGAAGGAATTCGCAACTCCTTTCCCGTGAATGGGATACCCAGAACTTTGTGAACATCACCATCAGTGAAGTAGAGAAGAGATCCATCACCCATTCTAATTGCTATATCTTCAGTGGATACCCTAGATAGCAGGTTGTGACTAAATTCACGAGAGTTTGTGATTTCTGGTAGTTTCAAAATTCCATCAAACTTCATCTCCCTGACTAAGCGTTTCTTTTCATCGTTAAAATCATTCACGATGGATGAAATTGAAACAGGTGTGCATCTAGAAACCGGCGCTACATATTTTACGGGAAGTGATGACGACCTGACTAGTGGATCCATGAAGTCGTCATCGTGGTCTGCAGCTGCAGCCATATTGCCACGACCAACCCCAAGAATTTTCTTTCTTCTTGCGGTAGCACACCTCTGTAGCCTAGGCATGAATATACCTAGAAATGGAAAAGAAATATGTAAATTGCTATAGTTGTGATGGAGAAAAACGACCACAATCGGCGACCATGAAGGTGACACTGGCTACCATTGCCAAGCTAAACGAAGGGGGACGTCACCTGGGTATGCTCGTCTGAAGATTAACGATGGACCGATGATGATCTGGGTATGCTTTTGGGGAAGACAGACGAAGGAGAGGTGAGATCAGCGGGATGTGCGCATGTAGAAAATGAATCAGGGAGAGTGGATCACGTATAGGTATGTAATGCGTGTTGGATGCTTTGATTTCCTCCCGCTTTAATTCCTCGGCCAAATTATGGCAGTGCATGAGCCCTTTTTTTGGTAAGCAATCAAATTAGAGTGCAGCTTTTATTTTTGGAAACGGTCGAATTAAATAGCATCAGAATAATGCGAAACATTATGACAGGTACTAATTTATCCGCATGCAATATTTTTGGAAGGTATGAATCGTGACTAGCTAATAAATATTTTAACGGGTTGTGGGTTGGGCAGTTGTAAACCCAATATATCTCGATAGGATGATGAGTTGATCTAACGGCTGATGCTCTAGGTGCCCAGGCACCTAGGTGCCCTAGTTATTTTACCTATATATATATCATCAATGTCTCACAAACCACCATATTAATTAATTCACACATACACACATGTATAGCTATATACAATTTCTCCTACGTATGCATGTTGCCTTCGGAGCCAGTGGCATTAGCCTAATTGGTGCCTTCGGAGCACGATGACAATTGGAAGTGGTTCATGGTAGCGGGTAATAGTATTCTCCCTTCGGATTTATGACCTGGTCGAGCAAAAATCCCGCTATTTCCTCTTGAAGTGCTTCTACGCGCTCCATTTCTAGGACCTTCTCCCGCACCTATTTGAGCTGTTAAGAAGGAGATCAATATGCATGTGTATTAGTTGTGTGACTAGATATCGATAATGGTGTAAAAATTGTGAATAGTGTTCTGACAAGCGTACCCATTCCTGTCTTTGAGATCTGCTCCTTTCGGACGCCATCATGCGAATGTTCTCGCAAACGCAGAATGCACACAGATCAGTCCCCTGCGGCTGCTTCAGGGCCTTTACGAGAATGGAATTTGATCAGATAATAATTAATCAAGCATGATAATTAAAGAGATGGCAGCTAGCTAGCTAGCTAGTACTACTTAATTACTTACCTTGGGTCGAAACCATTTAAGCTTTTTTTTCATTCGCCTTCCGTGACGCTGATAAACCTTGCCCAAGCCCTGCCCGCCGACAAAGAAAATGAATAAAGGGGTTATTAAATAGTTCATATCATGAAATGACGAACTAAATAGGCCGAGATATATAGTTAATAATGATTGAAACTACCTGTTGACTATCCTAAACAAGATGTTATAGTCAGTATTTGCTTTGAGTAGTGAGTCCAGTATTTCAACCGTTCCGGCGTCAACTTTAATGATACACAAGATCCAGTGAAATCTGCATGCACACACGTTTGCATGTCTTAATTAAGCGGGCATATGTAAGCAAAAACATGTAGCTAGCTAGTAGGCAAAAACAGAGAATTTGTAGTACAAGACAGTGTGACTCACTGGAAGTTGTAAGGAAGTAGTATATCTTCATTGTATTTGAGGTGTTTCAAGAACTCTAGCATGTTATCCTCTATGGCCTTTTCATGATGTGGATTTATTAGCCATGTGTATTCATTAACGTTGTTTGGGTCAATGAACCCAATGCCAAAGCGTCCACCTTTTCTCATTTCATACATCTTCATCCTGCATAATACCACAGAAAAGAATATAGTGAGGATAATTACAGGTAATGATTGATCAAAAGGATCACTACAGCTAGCTTGAGACTTAAATTACGTAAAGAAATCACTTACGCACAATAGCAGCGACGATAGATTTGTCGAGTCGTCTTGATTGTATAACTGAAACAGTTCGTAATACTCAACGGATGAGCTTTCTCATGGAAGTAATGCTCCTCCTTGACATTCACCATGAGGGACTCTCGATTGGAAATCTTGGTAATGTTCATGTACCATTGATGCAATTCATACATTCTCGTTGGGAGGTTCTTGACCTTGTCTAGCTCGACCAAAGGTTGGCCCCGGACATATTTCCGTTTTATTTCATCCTCTGTAAGCACAGGCATGGGCTCGATCTCGAGGAGTTGTCCAACAGTGATGTTGAGAACTTCAGCCTGCATTATATGGTCCTTGGTTATTACCACATTGCCCACCTCGGGAACGTAAACTGTTTGCCCACAATAATATTGGGCACAGATTTATCACGTGTTGTTGGCACAACAAGCGAGGGGATCGATTGCGCCGCCTGTTCTCTCAGCTGGGGAATGGTTTTCCCGCATTTTTTTGACAGTTGCTTGTTGTTTGCTCGATCCCGAGCTCGCCTCCTTACGTAGACGTGCTCGATTTAACTTCCTGATGTGGCGCTCATAATCTGTGTCAACAGGCTTGGGAGCTGGTGGTTGAGCCATACGAATGAAGTGGTCAATCGTTTCCTCAGGCACTTTCTCCCTTGACGGCGGTGGCGGTTTCGGTGCAAAATGGGCTTCCACCTCGGCCTTCGATATGGCTGCGTTTTCCTCCTCGGACTTGTCATAAGGCCTCTGCGGAAGAGGCGTGAGGCTTGAACCATATTTATATCGCTTGCCTCCGCTGTACTTCTGTACTACCTCAACTCATACCGCCACGCACCATAGCTGCGGGTGTCTCTTCTGCGATTGCCGAGGCGGCGGAGACGGCTGATGGGGCTGAGTTGGACGAGGAGGAGTGGCTCAAGCTGTGCGGACTTGGAGGAGGAGGGCTCGAGGTTGTGCCGGACTTGGAGGAGGTGGACGTCGACGCTGTGGCGGACTTGGAGGAGGAGGTGGCTCAAACTTTAACGGACTTGGAGGAGGAGTCGCCTGACACTTTGCCGGACTTGGTGGACTTGCAGGAGCGGGAGTCTGCTGACTCGGTGGCGGACTTCGACGAGGAGTCGGCTGACGCGGTGTCGGTGGCCTTCGAAAGATGATGCAATTCTTTTACCATAGGATGATACGATGTTTGGCCTCTCCGAGAAAGTTCTCGTCGTCACCTCCAGGAATGTCAAGCTGTAGCTCCGAATATGGGTCCATCACCTCATCAACCAAGACACGAGCATAGCCTGCTGGAATCGGGTTGCAATGGAAGGTTGCCTCGGGGGGATTTGTAAAGGCAACGGCGTCTGCCACCTTCATGGATATGTTCTTCATTTTGACGTGTAGCTCGCAGTTAGTGTTCTCCGTGATGTCATCCACGGGGTATCTATCCAGCATTGCGTCGTCCGGGGGGGAACCTACGCTGCTTCTCGGCATGGATGGGGCGATGCTATCCAATGATGGATCATCCGCTAGCTGCTGCAGCTGCTGAGACCCCCTTTGCTGGGTAAGTGAGTCGATCTGCTCCTGCTGCCGCTGGAATTTGACTGCCAATTCCGCTTGACTTGCTTCTAGGCCTTGAAGGCATTCATAGTCCCGCTTCCTCTGCTCCTCCTCCATCTTCCTCTTCTTCTCCTCCGCAATCTTCTTTCTCGCACAGGTTCTGTAGTCGGTGTTCCAGTCTGAAAACCCCTCATACCATGGAATAGCGCCCTTGCCTCATGTTCTTCCCGGGTGTTCAGGAGTTCCCAGGGCACGCGTAAGCTTGTCGTTCTCTCTGTTGGGCTGGAACACCCCCGATCGTGCCTCTTCTATTGCAACAAGTATCGCATCGTTGGCTCCCTTCAGACTTGCCTTCGTCGAAACATTGCCTGTCTTCGGGTCCAACTCCCCCCCATGCGCATAGAACCAAGTCCTGCACCTGGGGGGCCAGCTCTTAATAACTGGAGTGACATCTGCATCCTCCATCTCTTTCTCAGACTTATCCACTTAGGCATTGCCACCGTGATAGCCACCGCCCTGACTTATGGAACTTATCCTTTTTGGCATTCTTCTTGTTTATTCTCGACCGTTCCTTAGCTAATTCCGAATCCTTGGATTTCACGAAATCGTCCCAATGAGCACGTTGGTTCTCTAGTGTTCCCTCGAATACTGGAGTCTTCCTTCCTCCCTTGACGACTTGTCCCATTCACAATTCTTGTGGTTCTTGAATGCAACCGCCATCTTCCTAAGAGCAGCGTCCTTGACTTTCTCGCACATCTCGCTCGTGAAATGATCCGGTAGGGTGAAATGTTCCATGAGAGTATCCCAAAGCAGACCTTTTTGTCTGTTGTCGACAAAAGTAACATCTGGACGTGGCTTTGCTGGCTCTCTCCATTCTTGAAGGGAGATCGGGAGTTGGTCCTTCACAAGAACTCCGCACTGACGAATGAACTTGTCCGCAATCTTCTTAGGCGCTAATAGTTCGCCATTAGGTCTGATTGCCTCGATATTGTACTTTACACCCTCCTTCAAATTTTTGTTCGGGCCTCGTTTCGTCCTTTTGCCTGAAGATTTGCTCGATCCAGATGGCTGAAAGAACAAAGATCGATTCGTTAATATATCTTAAAGTCATTTAAAACATGTGATGATCACCAGATGCCTGCTTATATAAATATATATACCTCGCCGGTCTTTGTTGTTTCAAGATCAACATTTTCTTTGTCATCATCATAATCATAGTTCATGACTTCATCAATTCGGTCGTCGTGACCGAATATCATATCACCCTCTCCGGTGTTTTTTATAAATTCGGAGCCGTCATAATCTTCTTCATTCTGATCATCATCTGGCCCGTGAGGATGGCGTATCATATCGAACATGGCATGTTCTCCCTCTCTGCCGGTATTGTCCGCCATAGCTTTTATTTAACTAATCCAAAAGAAATATAAAACAATTTAGTATTCAAATTACATCGTCTCGAATAATAGATATAATCTCGAATACATCGTCTCGAATAATAGATATAATCTCAAAAACATCGTCTCGAATAATAGATATAATCTCGAATACATCGTCGCGGACATGTCGATGGCGAGGATGCGGGTCGGGCATCGTCGAGAACAAATACTAGCTATATGCCCGCAAAAAGTAACATTTTTTTAATGATTGGATTTTGATAACTAAAATTTCTAACATTTCTATATAACTAACATTTCTATAACATTTCTAACAATGCTATATATAACTAACATTTCTATAACATTTCTAATATTTCTATAACTAAAAAACAGAAAAAAAAAATTATAACATTTCTATATATATAACTAACATTTTTATAACTATTTCTATAACTAAAAACAGAAAAATTTCTAACAATTCTAACTTTTTTATAACTATTTCTATAACTAAAAAACAAAAAATGTATGTGTGTGTGTGTGCGCTCACCGGCGAGGCGAGGGACGACGGGGGGCGGCGACGGGGGCGCCATGTGACGGCGGCGGCGACGACGGGACAGGGACGGGCGGCAACGACGGGACGGGACGGGACGGATGGCCAGGCGGCGACGACGACGGGACGACAGGGCGGCCGACGACGGGACGGGACGACTTCGGGGACGGGCAGGGACGGGCGGGGTGACGACGGGACGAAGGGACGGGACGACAGGCGGCGACGACGGGGACGGGCGGCGACGGGGCGGCGACGAGGATGGAGACGTCTGGGCGGCAGGGGCGGTGGTGAGAGGAGAAGAAGCCACATGAAAAATTGAAATTTTCGTAAGTGTTGTTTATATAGGAGGGGCCTTTAGTACCGGTTTGTGCCACCAACCGGTACTAAAGGCCGATTTTGGCCAGCCAAGCGGCGGAAGCGACCCCTTTAGTACCGGGTGGTGGCACAAACCGGTACTAAAGGCCCCTTTAGTCTTGGTTTGTGCCACGACCGGTACTAAAGGGGTCTTGCGCAGCAGTGCGATCTGACAAGTTTAGTCCCACCTCGCTAGCCGAGGGGCGATCGCACTGGTTTATACACACCCGTGCGGTCGCTCTCTCGAGCTCCTCTCCAAAGCAGGCCTACTGGGCCTACGTGTTCTTTGCTGCCCTGTGGGCCTACTTGGCCTTTGCGGGCCTGCATCCTGGCCCAACAACAGGTTGGGTTTCTAGTCGTATGCAGGCCGCTCTGGCCTAGTAGGTGGGCTTTTTTTATTTTTTTTGCTTTATTTATTTTTGTGTTGTTTTTTTGTGTATTTAGAGTTTCTTTGTGAATATTTTTGCTTTAGGTACAAAAAATTACAAACTATCTATTAGTGCCCCTAGTTTTCAAATTTGAATAGTTTAAATTTTGAATTATTTGAAATTAGTGTGAATCACTAGTTTGTGAATAACTTAAATTTAAAAATCAGTAAAGGCATGAAAGAATTTGTTTGCACATAAAATTTCTTTGCGTTTCAAATGCCAAAACACATAACTACCCTAACTATTACAGAGATTCCCCTCTGGGTGTGAAACACAGAAGAAAGTGATGATAGTGAAGCCGATCACATCCCAGATCTTTGGGTGTGAAACTTTTTCTTCGCATGTGTCCCTTTGCGCCGTAACCATGGAAAATCTTCATCATTTAACGGGATGCTCGGGTCAATATTCACTGTGAATGGAGCAATTTCATCAAACTTTTCATAATCTTCTGACTTGTCTGTCTTGTCATCCACTCCCACGATGTTTCTCTTCCCAGAAAGAACTATGTGCCGCTTTGGCTCATCATACGATGCATTCGCTTCCTTATCTTTTCTTTTTCTTGGCTTGGTAGACATGTCCTTCACATAGAAAACCTGTGCCACATCATTGGCTAGGACGAATGGTTCGCTCGCACGCAAGATTGTTGAGATCCACTGTTGTCATTCCGCATCGCGGGTCTTCCGTTACCCGCCTCGTGTCATATCGACCCATTTGCACGAAACAAAGGGACCTTTAAACCACGCCGATAGTCAAGTTCCCATATGTCCTGTATATAACCATAATATGTTTTCTTTCCCGTCTTGGTTTCTGCATCAAAGCGGACACCACTGTTTTGGTTGGTGCTCTTCTTATCTTGGGCGATCGTGTAAAATATATTAACATTTATCTTGTACCCTTTGAAAGTCATTATATTCGAAGATGGTAACTGGGACAGCAAGTACAGGTCATCTTCAATAGAGGTGTCATGCATGGTGCGTATCGCAACCAGTGGCGAAACTCCTGGTTTGTTCACGTGTAATCCAGTCATCGACCGCCTGGGTGTTTGGAGCGTAGCAAATTCTTGTGTTCATCCATATACGGAGCCACCAAGGCGGAATTCTCAGAGAACTGTGTAGTGTGCTTGGTGAGAGAATGTCCGTCCATACATATTATTTGTTCCCCTCCTAGCGTGCCTTTTCCATCCGATCGCCCTTATGCCGCGATTCAGAACACCAATCGGCTTAAGGTCAGGAATAAATTCAATACAAAACTCAATGACCTCCTCATTTTGATGGCCCTTGGAGATGCTTCCTTCGGCCTAGCACGGTTATGAACATATTTCTTTAAGACTCCCATGAACCTCTCAAAGGGGAACATATTGTGTAGAAATACAGACCCAAAACGTTAATCTCTTCAAGATAGGTGAACTAGGACGTGCGCCATGATGTTGAAGAAGGATGGTGGGAACACCAACTCGAAACCGACAAGACATTGCACCAAATCATTACAGAACCTTGGTATGATTTCTGGATCGATTACCTTACGAGAGATTGCATTGAGAAATGCACATAGCTTCACAATGGCTAATCGAATGTTTTCGGTAGAAGCCCCTCAATGCAATCGAAAGCGCTTAAGCGTCATAATCACGTGGCAGTCATGAGACTTTAGGTTCTGGAACTTTTTCTCTGCCATGTTTATTATTCCCTTTATATTCGACGAGAAGCCAGACGGTACCTTAATACTGAGCAGGCATGCAAAGAAGATTTCCTTCTCTTCTTTGGTAAGAGCATAGCTTGCATGACCCTGATGTATGTCGTCTTCTCCGTGCATATGTTGCTGGTCCTCCCGTACCTCAGGTGTATCTTTTGTCTTCCCATACATGCCCAAGAAGCCAAGCAGGGTCACGCAAAGATTCTTCGTCACGTGCATCACGTCGATTGCGGAGCGGACCTCTAGGTCTTTCCAATATGGTAGGTCCCAAAATATAGATTTCTTCTTCCACATGGGTGCGCGTCCGTCAGCGTCCTTCGGAATAGGTTGTCCGCCAGGACCCTTTCCAAATATCACCTTCAAATCCTTGACCATATCATGTACATCAGCACCAAGACGGTGGCGAGGCTTCGTCGGTGATCCACCTCACCTTTGAAATGCTTGTCTTTCTTTCTTACGGGATGCCCGCCGAAAGAAATCGGCGATGTCCTGTACACATTCTTCTTACAACTATTCAAATATATATCGTCGGTATCATCCAAACAGTGCGTGCATCCGCGGTATCCCTTGTTTGTCCGTCCGAAGGTTCTTGAGAGCAGGCCAATCATTGATGGTCACGAACAAGCAACGCCTTTAGGTCAAATTCTTCCCCATGTGCTCATCCCATGCACGTACACTGTTCCATTCCACAGTTGTAAGAGTTCTTCAACTAATGGCCTTAGGTACACATCAATGTCGTTGTCGGGTTGCTTAGGGCCTTGGATGAGCACTGGCATCATAATAAACTTCTGCATCATGCACAACCAAGGAGGAAGGTTATACAAACATAGAGTCACAGGCCAGGTGCTATGGTTGCTGCTCTGCTCCCCAAAAGGATTAATGCCGTCTGCGCTTAGACCAAACCATACGCTCCTTGCGTCATCTGCAAACTCCTTCCCGTACTTTCTTTCGATTTTTCTCGGTCGAAAGGCGACCGTCCGGTACTCTCAACTTTCCGTCTTTCTTACGGTCTTCTCTGTGCCATCGCATCGCCTTGGCATGCGCTTTGTTTTGGAAAAAATGTTTCAACCGTGGTATTATAGGAGAATACCACATCACCTTGGCAGGAATCTTCTTCCTGGGGCGCTCGCCCTCGACATCACCAGGGTCATCGCGGCTGATCTTATAGCGCAATGCACCATATACCGGGCAAGCGTTCAAATCCTCGTACTCACCGCGATAGAGGATGCAATCATTAGGGCATGCATGTATCTTCTGCACCTCTAACCCTAGAGGGTAGACAGCCTTCTTTGCTTCGTACGTACTCTCGGGCAATTCGTTGTCCTTTGGAAGCATATCCTTTATAATTACCAGCAACTTTCCAAATCCCTTGTCAGATACACCATTCTCTGCCTTCCATTGCAGCAATTCCAGTGAGGTGCCCAGCTTTTTCTTGTCACCTACGCAATTCAGGTACAACAATTTTTGTGATCCTCTAACATGCGCTGCAACTTCTTCTTCTCCAAATCACTTGCGATTTCTCTTTGCATCGGCAATGGCCCGACCTAGATCATCAACAGGCTCATCGATGCCTCTTCTTCACTTCTTCCCGCATTGCCGGCTCAGCTTCTTCCGCATTACCGCTCAGCTTCTTCCCCATTGTTGTATCATCGTATTCAGGGAACCCATGGTCGGGATAGCTGTCGTCGTCCTCTTCTTCTTCATTGTCTTCCATCATAACCCTTTTTCTCCGTGCTTGGTCCAAACATTATAGTGGGGCATGAAACCGACTCAAACAGTGGACGTGAATGGTTCTTGATGTAGAGTAATTGTGACCATTATTACAGCCAGAACATGGACAAGGCATAAAACCATCTGCCCGCTTGTTTGCCTCAGCCGCAAGCAGAAAAGTATGCACGCCCTCAACGAACTGGGGAGAGCATCGGTCATCGTACATCCATTGCCGGCTCATCTTCATTACACAACACCGAATAGACCAAATTAATACAAATTCATACATAAAGTTCATACAACACTTAAATGCAACAAACAAATAACTCTCTAACTAAAGCATTTAAATGCAACAACAAATGCGATCAAGATCGCAAATAAGGTAACAATTGATCCAACAGCATAATGATACCAAGCCTCACTATCGATGGCATATTTTCTAATCTTTCTAATCTTCAAGCGCGTTTTCTCCATCTTGATCTTGTGATCATCGACGACATCGGCAACATGCAACTCCAATTCCATGTTCTCCCCCTCAATTATTTTCAATTTTTCTTTCAAGTACTCGTTTTCTCTTTCAACTAAATTTAACCTCTCGACAATAGGGTCGGTTGGAATTTCCGGTTCACATACCTCCTAGATAAAAATATCTATGTCAACTTGATGGGCATAATTTGTCATAAACACGAAATGCAACAAATAGTTTTAAAAGAGATTATACCACATCCGAATCATAACAAGGACGGGGGCCGACGGGGACGGATATCAAAACCATGGCACTATGTATAACAAAGAACGTACGGGTAAGATAATTATACGAGTAACAATATATCCAAATCACACAAACATCAATTTTTTATATAAAATTTCATGAACAAGAGGCTCACCACAAGGTGGTCTTTGGCGACGGACGGTCAAGGGCGATCGACGGTGGTTACGACGGAGATTTAGAAGGCACGAAGTAAACCACACCTACATATGCAAACTAAGTGTTATTTTGACCTCAAATTGCATATAAATCAAATACTACCACATATAATTCCTCCCAAATTACTAAAACCCACAATTAATCACTATATAAACCAATGCAAGAGCTAATCTAGCAATGAGAGATGAAAGGACAAAGTTGCTAATCTTGGTGATCATTTGAATGGATGGGGGCCTGCAAATCTTGACAAATTTGGGGCAAATTTTGTGATGAACTCGAGAGGAAGAAGGGAAGAACAGATGAGAGGGAGAGGGGAAAGGGGGAAGAATAGAGTGCGGGTGGACGAAGGGTTTATATAGGACGACCTTTAGTACCGGTTCGTGCCACGAACCGGTACTAAAGGTGCTGGAAGGGCTCCACTCTGACAACATCCTGCCACCACATTCTTTAGTACCGGTTCGTGGCACGAACCGGTGCTAAAGGTTCGCCACGAACCGGTACTAAAGAGCTCCTCCCGCCTAGCCGTTGGAACCGGCACTAATGGACACATTAGTGCCGGTTCTGTTACAAACCGGGACTAATGTGTCTCACATTTGACCCTTTTTCTACTAGTGATGTGAGCATTGGTCCCGATTCATGCGGCAAAGGCATTAGTCCCGGTTCAAATGGGACCTTTAGTCCCGGTTGGTGCCACGAACCGGTACTAATTGGTGCGATGCCCATTAGTACCGGCTCGTGGCACGAACTGGTACTAAAGGTCCCATTTGAACCGGGACTAATGCCTTTGTCGCATGAACCGGGACCAATGCTCACATTAGTCCCGGTTCATGACTGAAGCGGGACTAATGGGCTAACCCGGCCTGGACCAAAGCCCTATTTTCTACTAGTGCTATAATGTGGGTGTTTTTCATGCATGAACATGATGAGATGACATAGTTACATGTCGGGATAGTTGAAGTTAGTGGGATCAACAATTAATTGTTTTCTTGCACACAGTCACACAGACGTGGCATTTTTATTCGATGCAGTGTGTGCATGCCGACTTCTATGCTGTATGCATGCAACATGCACGTGACAGGCAACTAGCGCACGAGACACTACACTGCAACAGCATGGTGTCCATGACCATGACACGCACTGCCACGTCTTACGTAAAAAAAGGAAAGACAAGAGGGAACAAAACAAAGTGTCACCCATGCTTCCAGAGGGATATAGACTAAGAAAATGGTAATCTTCCCAAATTAACCACTTCTTACCGACAGCGTGACGCTTCTTGCTCGCACCGTCACGTACGTAACTAATCCACAGCTGATGAATCATAACTAGGCACATGCAGCTAGCACAGTTGTATCACTTATCTTTGAGTACTCCTTGTCTCAGTGCCCTTCACCAATGGCAGATGGGAAAAACGAGGCAGTCATATGTGATATCCCTCCGTTTCTTTTTACTTTGCATATAAAATTTGATCAAAGTCAAACTAAACAAAGTTTGATCAAATTTATATAAAAATATCAACACCTACAATACTAAAGTTATATGGTATTAAAATTAATTTCATGATGCATCTAATAATATTGGTTTCATGTTGGGAATATTGATATTTTTTCTATAAAGTTAGTCAAACTTTACAAAGTTTGACTTTGACCAAATTTTATATGCAAAGTAAAAAAGAAACGGAGGGAGTAGGAAAAAAGTGGGAGCTACTCCATCCATTTCAAAATAATGTCGTGATTTTAGTTCAAAGAGAGAATACAATGGAGACCTTAATCACACAAAAGGGGATAGAAGTCTCGAGAAGATAGATAGGGCTGACAGCGTCGAGGTCGAGCGGGTGCATCGCGAGGCATCAACGTACGTTTGGCGTAGGAGGTCACTGACAGACCTTGTCTACACCATAGTGGTTAGGATATGCATCTTCTCGTAACAATGATTTGATTTATTTGTTCATTTATTTTGAGACGAACTGATCCATACAGAAAGTACAAAATATCATAATAAGGATATGTTAGGGAGGTCACTTGCAAAGAAAGTCTTGTTTACACCAAAGTGGCAGGGATATGGATAACAACATCATTTTATTGTCTAAAACCATGATTTTATTGATTCGGTAATGACAGAAGAAAAAGATCGAAATAACTGAAATTGATATTAAACGTTCAGAATAGACTCGAAAGCTACATCAAGATTCTTTAAAGTCTACATCTCTAGTTCCATTATTCGCATCTTGATAATTCTCTATGCAATAATAGGCCCTTATGGCATAGTTTATTACCATCATAGTCAGACTCAAAAAAGTTTGACTATGCATCTTTAGAATATCATTTGTGTATAAACTGAGAAAAATGTTAGTATTTATATATGTGGAAGCAAGAACCTGAAGTACATGGACAATGACATAGAGCACGTGGATGGTTACAAAAAAAATGGTTATCCAACATTTTGACAAGCCAAAAAATTAGCTACCAACTTGCTTTTCCATTCTCTCAAAATTTTTCTATAATTGGCTAGTCATGGAGTTGCTAAATGTTGGCATGTCAGAATGTTAGTAGCTTATGCCTTAATTAATCTATGAGGCAAAGCTTTGCCTCCATTTAAAAAAAGAAAAAAGGAATGTTAGCAAGCTAATTTGTTGGCTGTCAACCAAGCATATATGCTCGTAATACCGCATGTATGTGTGGTTGGTTCTTCACGTATACTCGTAATACAGCTTATCCCTTCTGGAATCCTAGTGACCTTAATTATCCCCTTTCAGTCAATGAAGCGTCCAATCAAAATGAATACTAAAATTGTTGTGTATATTGCTAGTCCACTAAAAAGAATACGCAAATTGTTGTGTATATTGCTTCTGTACTTGCATGCATCACCGTACTAAGTACTCCCTCCGTTCCTAAATATAAGTCTTTGGAGAAATTCCACTATGGACTACATACGGAGCAAAATGAGTGAATTTATACTCTAAAACGCATCTAGATACATCCGTTATGTGGTCCATAGTGGAATCCCTACAAAGACTTATATTTAGGAACGGAGGGAGTAGATGATATCCCAAGCATTACCACGGAACTGGGTGCAATTATCTCAGTGAGATTTGATTGTATAAAACATTACTATTTAAACCAACACTGTGTGTACCGAAACCAAAATACATGTACTTTGTTGCATATGAGTAGAATGCATGATGCATTTTAATGAGGGTATTTTCCTATGCATGGTGACATGATGAGCTGGCATAGTTACATGTTGAGATAACTGTAATTAGTTTTGAATATAAGTAGGAGTAGCATGCATGTGCATTTTAATGTGGGTGTCTTCAATGCATACCATGGCAGGATAAGGTTGACATAATTGCATGTTGACACAGTTGGAGTTTAGCAGGATCAACAGTTAATTGTTTTCTTGCAGAGTCAGACAGACATGACGTTTTATTCGCAGCAGTGTCTGCATGCCGACTTCTATGCTGCATGCATGCAACATGCACGTAACAGGCAATTAGCGCACGATCGAAACACTGCACGGCAACAGCATGGTGTCCATGACCATGCTTGACACGCACTGCCACGTCTCAAGTAAAGAAGGAAAGAGAAGAGGGAACTGAACAAAGTGTCACCCACTCTTGGAGAGGGATAGACTAAGAAAACGGTAATCTTCTCAAATTAACCACTTTGTACCGACAGCGCGACGCGTCTCGCTGGGGTCGTCACGTACCTAACTAATCCAGAGCTGGTGACTCATGACTAGGTACATGCAGCTAGCACAGTCGTATCACTTGTCTTTTTATTGAGAGGAGTCGTATCACTTGTCGACGGCCGCCGTCCGATTGCACGTGAGCGCCAAAGCAATGGAATCTCCGAATCTGCACTTATTTCTCCGAAGAGAAATGAACTGCAGAGAACGCCTTAAGTCCTTAAACACTATGCTTCTATTACGGTCGACGTCGTAGTGCACCGAAACCAATTATTTGATCAAAGGCATCAGCTTCAGCTAGATGACAGGATGAGGAGAGAGATTGCGTAAGAATACGGAATATTGCTAGGCCCGCCAGGCGAGATACGGACTCGTCACGCCAGGCTACGGCACGCACATGTCAGCGCACCAACTGCCGCGACCGACGAGGGCTTTACTTCAAGGCGCGTCAACAGCCGACCCAAGAGGATCGCGCAGCCCAACAGGAGGTTTGCCGGGCCAGAATGAGCCCGCTAGGCCCGCTCGCCTTCGGCTCGCTACTTAACCAACGGAAACGAGAGGAATCGGCATCCAGTGGGGATCAGGACGAACGGCGGCTCTCTCTTCCCTTCTCCCCAATTCCTTCCCCCTCGCGAGAACAGATCGACAGATTGTATTCGAATCCAAGAGTGTATCTGAGATTGAGTAATAGATCGATCGATCCCCTAACATCGTGGTATCAGAGACCAACACCACCCTCTCCGCCGCGCCGATCTGGATACCCGACGGCGCATCCAAGCGCGACAAGCCTTCGTCGCCGCCATGGATCCCGCCCTCAAGGAGTACCACGACAAGCTCCACCAGGACGCCAAGACCGACTCCGCCCACGTCCTCAAGCAGCTGCAGGCGCAGTCCTCGCAGATCGACGATCTCCTTCACTGGAAGCCAGATCTGGAGGCGCGTTTCGCGAAGCTGGAGTCCACGGTCGCCGCGCTGCGCGTGACTACACCGCCGAACGGGGCGGCGATTCCTCAACATCTCCCTCCCCTGCTCCCAGCGCGGGGCGAACTCCACGGGCCCGATGGCCGCGGCGACGTCGACCACACCGGAGGGGGCCCGTCAGTGACCCGCGAGTCACTGGCGGCACCTCCGGTCACGGGTACGCCCCCTCTTCCGATCGTGCAAGCTTACGTCCCTCCCCTGTCCTCTTCCATCCTGACCAACTTGGGCCAACCACCATCCATGAACTTCCCGACGTTCACCGGTGAAAATCCACAGCTCTGGAAAACTCTCTGTGAACAATACTTCCAGATGTTCACAGTTCCCGACACCTATCGCGTTCCCATGGCTACCCTAAATTTCTCTGGTCCCGCGGGCATCTGGCTACAATCCGTCCAGAAGAAGCTAACCGGACTGGATTGGGAATCATTCACTACTCTTCTCTGCACCCGATTTGGTCGTGACAAACACCAAATGCTCATTCGCCAATTTTACGCAGTCAAACAAACTACCACAGTAGCCGATTTTATCGAACGTTTTGAGAGTCTGATGAATCATCTTATATCTTATTCAGAGTCCACTCACCCGTATTTTTTCCTGACTCGTTTTGTGGAGGGACTGCGACCGGATATCCGTGCGGTGGTACTCGTGCAGCGCCCACCGGACTTGGACACGGCGTGCTCGTTGGCCTTACTTCAGGAGGAAGTGGCCGACGGCGACCACTCGTTCGGGCGCCTCTCCAGTTCCGCCCGAGGCCACGGTCACGTCGGGCGTTCGACACCACCGTCCTTCTTCAGCCGCCCGGCTACGCCAACCATGGTCTCTGAAGATCGTCGCGGAACTGACGCAGCTCGCGCGACACCTGAAGCCAGCAAAGTCGCCACTCTTCGCGCTTTTCGCCGCGCGAAGGGGCTCTGCTTCAAGTGTGGCGAACGGTGGGAAGGACCATACCTGTCCGCCCACGGTGCAAATGCATATCGTGGAGGAGTTACTCGCCATGTTCCCCCAAGAAGATGTGCAGTCTGAATCACCACCAGCATCACCAATATCTGACGAAGAGAACCTCTGCACTCTGTCCCGTCAGGCTGAGGATGGCTCATCTGACCCAGGGGTATTACAACTGCACGCCTGGCTCCAAGGACACGAGATCCTGCTGCTGGTCGACTCCGGCAGCTCTACATCCTTCGTGGACAGTTCTCTAGCAGCAAAACTCACCGGAGCCAAGCCATTGCCGCGCCCATGCCGTGTCCGTGTCGCCAATGGCAACACCATTCCCTGTACCACCTACATTCCAGAGTGTCAGTGGACAACCCAAGGGCATGAATTCAAAACAGATTTCAAGATTCTCCAACTGGCTCGTACGATGCAATTCTCGGGATGGATTGGTTGAGGCAGCACAGTCCCATGAACATCGACTGGATCGAGCAATTTTTGACAGTTACAACCCCAGCCGGCCAACTGACGCTATCTGCTACTGCTTCAGACCAAACCCAATGTTCTGTGATCTCTGCACCCGAACTCCTTAAGGCTTGCAAGCAAGGATCTGTAGCACACATTGTCCACCTCAGCGCTATCGACAATGCCAACACTACAGACTCCCCTATTCCTGTGGAGATTTTGCGCCTGCTGGAACAGTTCACAGATTTCTTTGAGGACCCACGGACCTTGCCACCTCGCCGCGAGTGTGACCATCGCATTCCTCTGATGGCCGGTGCGCAACCTGTCAACTCCAGACCATACAGATACAAACCTGAACTGATGACAGAAATCGAGCGTCAGGTTCAGGAAATGCTCGATGCAGGAATCATACAGAAAAGCTCCAGCCCCTTCTCATCCCCAGCGCTGCTAGTCAAGAAGAAGGACGGCACATGGCGTTTGTGCGTTGATTACCGTCGCCTCAACTCAATGACCGTGGTCGCCAAGTTTCCAGTACCTATCATAGATGAGCTCCTTGATGAACTGGCTGGTGCTAAGTGGTTCTCGAAGCTCGACTTGCGGGCTGGATTTCATCAGATAAGAATGGCAGAAGGCGAAGAATACAAGACGGCCTTCCAAACACACTCAGGACATTGGGAATACCGTGTCATGCCCTTCGGAGTAGCGGGAGGTCCGGCCACCTTCAACGGGGGCATGCACACCACCCTGCGCCCTGTCATGCGCAAATGTGTCATCTAGTTCTTCGACGACATCCTCATCTTCAGTAAAACCCTATCAGAACATATCCAACACATCGCCTGAGTCCTTCAGCTGCTCAGAGATGACCACTGGCAAGTCAAACAATCTAAATGCTCCTTCGCGCAGCGCCAAATCGCTTACCTGGGGCATGTGATTGATGAACGAGGCGTCTCCACCGACCCCAGCAAGATCTTGACGATCAAGCAGTGGCCTGTCCCTCAGTGCGCCAAGGATGTGCGCAGTTTCCTCGGCCTCGCTGGATATTACCGGAAGTTTGTGCAACACTTTGGAATCATTGCAAGACCCCTGTTCACCTTACTCAAGAAGAACCACCAGTTTGTTTGGACAAGTGACACGCAACAAGCATTTGACACTCTGAAACTGAAGCTAACAACAGCACCCGTGTTGCAACTCCCTGATTTCAACAAGAAGTTCGTGATCGACACCGATGCCTGCGCCTACGGTGTTGGTGCTGTTCTTCAACAGGATGGACATCCGATCGCCTACATGAGCAAGCCACTCGGCCCCAAGAACCGTGGTCTTTCCACCTACGAGAAAGAATGCATGGCCATCCTCATGGCTGTCAAACAGTGGCGCCCCTACTTGCACAACGATGAATTCATCATCCGCACAGATCAAAGAAGCCTCGTGCACCTCGATGATCAACGCCTGTCCACCCCGTGGCAACAGAAGGCGTTCACTAAATTGCTCGGGATGCGCTGTCGAATCTGCTATCGCTCCGGATCTTCTAACACTGCTGCTGACGCACTCTCGCGCCGTTCCCCTGATGAGCTTGCAGCGGCAGTGTCTGTCTGCACCCCGGCTTGGCTGGATGATATCGTGGCGAGCTACAGCACAAACCAGCAAGTTCAGAAGATCTTGGAAGACTTGTCTAAACGACCAGACCCCAAAGGACGCTTCTCCATGCGCGACGGCCTGCTCTACTTCCGCGATCGGCTATGGCTGGGTGGTTCCCCCGCCTTGCAACAGCGGATGCTTCGCGCATTCCATGACAGCACCCTAGGTGGCCACTCCGGCGTGCCAGTAACTTCTCGCCGTCTGCGTCGCCTGTTCGCCTTGGCCCAAGATGAAAGAACACACTCGTCAATATGTCCAGTCGTGCTCAGTCTGCCAGCAAGCAAAACCAGAGCGCGTTCGCTACCCAGGACTACTCGAACCTCTGCCAGTGCCAGACCGCGCCTGGAAGGTGGTCACCATGGATTTTATCGACGGTCTCCATACTTCAGGCAAGTACAACTACATACTCGTCGTTGTCGACAAGTTCACCCGTTACAGCCATTTCCTCTCTCTGAGCCACCCATTCACGGCGGCCAAGGTCGCGCACGCCTACTTGGAGAACATCTATAAACTCCATGGACTTCCGGAGGCAATCGTGTCAGACAGAGACCCAGTTTTCACAAGCAAGTTCTGGCAAGAGTTGTTCAAGACCATCGGCTCAGAGCTCAACATGAGTACGCCGTACCACCCTCAGACCGACGGGCAATCTGAACGCGTCAATCAGTGTCTGGAAATATACTTACGGTGCTTCACGCATGCCTGTCCAAGCAAATGGCACCAGTACCTCGCACTCGCCGAATTCTGGTACAATTCTTCCTTTCATTCTTCATTGGGCACCTTACCTTTTGCTGCGCTGTATGGACATGAACCACGTCATTGGGGCATCGAGGCGGCCTCCACTTGCTCCATGCCCTCGCTCAAGGACTGGCTCGAGGAGCGCAAGCATATGCAACAGGTGTTGGCGGAGCACCTCCATCGGGCGCGCAACATCATGAAGGCGCAGGCCGACAAGAAGCGCACCGATCGATCCTTCGTCGTCGGGGATGCGGTCTTCGTCAAGCTTCAGCCATACGTGCAGACGACGGTGGCGCACCGCGCAAACCACAAGCTCTCCTTCCGCTACTTCGGGCCCTTCAAGATCGTCCGCGTCGTCAACCCCGTCGCATACGAGCTGGATCTTCCTGTCGGTGCCAAGGTCCACCCCGTCTTCCACGTCTCTCAACTACAACGAGCACTCTCCAACAACACGAAGGTAGAAGACAAGCTGCCCAACCCTCCGGAGGAACCACTCTCGCCGGTGGCGATCATCGACACGCGCTGGCGCAACACTCCTCAAGGCTGGCGTGAACAAGTTCTCGTGCGCTGGTCCGACCCGTCCACCCTCGACGCCACCTGGGAAGACGCCAAGTCCATGCGCGAGCGCTTTCCAACTCTGATGGCTTGGGGGCAAGCTAGTTCTCAAGGAGGAGGGGATGTCAGCGCACCAACTGCTGCGGCCGACGAGGGCTTTACTTCAAGGCGCGTCAATAGCCGACCCAAGAGGATCGCGCAGCCCAACAGGAGGTTTGCCGGGCCAGAATGGGCCCGCTAGGCCCGCTCGCCTTCGGCTCGCTACTTAACCAACGGAAACGAGAGGAATCGGCATCCAGTGGGGATCAGGACGAACGGCGGCTCTCTCTTCCCTTCTCCCCAATTCCTTCCCCCTCGCGAGAACAGATCGACAGATTGTATTCGAATCCAAGAGTGTATCTGAGATTGAGTAATAGATCGATCGATCCCCTAACAGCACACTTATCGGATGTCCCCGAAGGGACCGCACGCGTACTTATGAAATGAACATATATTTAGGTAAATACAGCGACTAAGGGCATGTACAATGATGCAATTTTAGGAGTGCCACGTATGATAAATTATGAGATGGAGAAAAGGCGTGTCTTCTTTTATTTAAGAGAAGACAAGAGATGATCTCTTAACATAATATGTCTCACCATGTTTTTAGGGATGACTGATTATTGAAGATAAGACTAAGAGATGACCCATTGTAGACAAATTTTTTTTGTCATCTCTAAATTACATGCAAGACTTAAGATAAGACTATTTTATCAATCATTGTACATGCCCTAAGAAGACGGGTCTTTTGGATTAATCGAGTGTGGAAGCAACAGGTGGGGCGGCTAAAGGACTAGCCCTGGATCAGTTTGTCCACGTCTGCGTGCCCTCATCCACTTATCTTTTTTTTATCAGCCTCATCCACTTCTCTAGTACTCCATTCGTCCGAAAAACTTGTCTCTCAAATGAATGTATCTAGCATCAAGTTAGTGCTAGATACATCCATTTAATGGACAAGCTTGGCACAAGTTTTTTTCGGACGGAGGAAGTATATACTAGTACTTTTCACGGGTTTGTTTTCCTTGTATATACCCCTCACGTAAGTATTCACTGACTAGTTTCCGTCTAGAAGTTCTCAGCCGAGAGCTTCAGGCTGAGGATGGATAAGTGCATATTATACCCAGAGCTTCATGGAAGCCCATTTCCTTTTCAAAAAGTTAAAAACGTGATCTTAAAATTAGAGCATCTCCAACGGCCGCGCTATAGCGCCGCTGCAAAAAAACCTGTTTATTGGCGGTGCGGCATATTTTTTTATGCTACTATCATACCTGGCTCCGGTGACCGCACAGACTAGAATACATACAAGGCTCGCTCCAAAGAGTCAAGGCATATACATACACAGGCCCCGCATTTTGCATATATGGATATATGGATATTTTGGACAAAATGAACATGTAAAATTTGACACAAACAAGTTGATGAATAAAAGTTCATGCCCACAAGTTCATCAAAATCATGCCCACAAGTTCATCCAACCAAGTTCAAATGCAAACTAAAAGTTCAAGACAAGACACATCAATCTTCATCTTCCTCTTCTTCGTCTTCGTCCTCATCTTCCGAAGACGACTCTTCCGCCTCCGAAGATGAACCTTCCTCACGCACCGCATCGCGCACCGCATCATGTGAAGCTCCGACGGTGTTGGCAAGATCTTCAACGGCATCTTCATGGGAATGTGTGTGAGAAGCCATGGCGGCCGGAGGTGCACCCATACCTCCCATGAGAGAAGCAAAACTCATGCCTCCCATGGCGGCCATAGCGTCGGAGGGTGCTCCAAAGCCACCCATGCCTCCCATGGCGGTCGGAGGTGCACCCATGCCTCCCATGGCGGCCATAGCGTCGGAAGGTGCTCCAAAGCCACCCATGCCTCCCATGGCGGCCGGAGGTGCACCCATGCCTCCCATGCCTCCAAAGCCACCCATGCCTCCCATGGCCCCGGAGGTGCACTCATGCCTCCCATGCCTCCAAAGCCACCAATGCCTCCCATGGCGGCCGGAGGTGCACTCATGCCTCCCATGCCTCCAAAGCCACCCATGCCTCCCATGGCGCCGAGGCCATCACCACCCATTGCACGAACCAAGGCTCTTTTTCGGATCAAGACTTCTTGTTGGGCAAGAATGACATACTCCTTTTGCGCCGCATTGAGGTTAGATGTGTCCAAGAAGAACAAGTGCTTCTCCCATTCCAACAACTTAGCTCGCTCCTCATTGCTCACTTTCCTCTCCTCCAAAGCCACCTTTCTCTCCTCGGCCGCCACCCTTCTCTCCTCGGCCGCCAACCTCCTCTCCTCGGCCACGGCATCTTGGGTCCTTGCCATTTTCCTCACCTCATTCGCTTCGACCCTTGCCTTCACAATAGCTTCCATAGCATTTTTGAGCTCATCATCTCCTTTCTTCTTCTTCTTGCCGGTTTTGTCTTTCTTGCACCCATCCGGTCGTTTTGGCTTCGAGTATGAAACCGAGTTGGGTGTGGGGCTTCTCTTGCCGTCATCACTTGATGCATCATCCTCCTCCTCATCATCATCCATCTCAATTGCTCGCTTCCGTTTGTTGCTCAAATGCAAATCCTCCAAACCATCACGCTTCTTCCATTTCTCATCATCCTTTAACAGTTCATAGCAATGAGGCAAGGTAAAGATCCGGCCTTTCTTGATCTTCCCTTCTTGGTTGTCCTTGTCTCATTTTTGAACAAGTTTTGTGCAATGTTGAACTACAAGAAAAACAAAACAAGTTAGCACTTCGGTCACCAAAAACAAGTATGATGAACATATATGAGATGCCACTTACTCGATCATCCTCATTTGTGCCACTTGGGTTAATCTTGTCCACCGACTTTTGCGCGGCCGCCCACTTTTGACAATCCGAGTTGATTGTCGACCATCGGGACCGAAGTGATCTCTCGGAGCGGTAAATTCCACTCTTGTTATGAGCATTATAGTATTCTGTCATTCGCCCCCAATACGCGTCTCTACTTTGATCACCTCCAATGGATGGATCCTTGGAGACATGCAAATAAGTGTTGCATAGTAACTTGTCATCGGTGGTGGAGTAATTGCCCGCTCTTCCTCTCGGCGCCTCGACAATTCCCTCACCCTCCTCGTCCACCTCAAACTCATGGTCTTCGAAATGGATGTCATTGGTTTGAGACCAATGCGAATTGTTGGACCCAACACCCATAGTGGACATGTATGCATCATCGTTGAGACTACAATTTTTTTGAACAATGCAAATAAGCTATCTATATGAAAATGATGATGCATTGAAAAAATAAGAAGAAAAAAAATACTTGGAAATTTTTTCACCTTGGGGGCATTTCGTCGAACACTTGGTGTGCGTCGTGGCCGGCTCAACGCGTGAGCTCGCGGGCGCTTGGTAGGCGCCATGCCGCCGAACGCCCGCAAGCTTTTTCCCTCGCCATGCCGGAGCCGTCTGCCGCCTTGTTCTTCTTTGCGGATGTTTTGCCCTTCTTCGTCCGCGCCGCATTGGGTACTTTCTTCGACGGCGGCGGCGGCGCGGGATGGCGATGGCGCGACGCCACCCGGCGCCGGCGCCGTAGTCATCCGGGCGGCAAGAAGAGGTTACTGCGAGGCCGACGCCGGCGGAACTCGGCGGCGGCGACGCCCGCTTCGCCGCGCTTAGGGTTTCCGGCGGCGGCGGCGGCGGCGGGCGGCGGCGCGGCGGGGGTCGCGGATGTCTGATGGTGTGAGCGGGCGCCGGTGTGCGCGTCCATGGCGGGGCGAGCGCCGCGCCGGCCTAGGAGGAGGAGAGAGAGAGAGAAGCGCTCGAGTGTGCAGCAGTAGCTGGCGCCCAAATACACCGCATGTTAAGCGGTTTTGACCGCTACCAACCGTATATCACAGCGGCGTTTTCTTGCGCGCCATTGAGCGAAAAACACGGCAGAAGCGCAGCAGCGCTAAAATGGCGTTTTTTGCAGCGCGGCGCTCGTTTAGCGCGGCCGTTGGAGATGCTCTTACAAAAGGAGAATATGACGAGAAAAAAAGGTCAACTCCAACCGGCCCACTCAAATGGACACAAAATGTGGAAGCGACTTAATGGTGGATGGGGGCATTGGCTCCCCCCTTTTTTTAAATGATTCAAAAATCATATTTCCAAATTTCAAAAAAAAACTGAAAAAAATACTGTGGAAACTTAAACATATTCATGGTGGATTTGTGAATTTTCATTTAAATATATTTTGATTTGCAAGCAGCACAAAGAAAACTAAATCCTGGCCCCCATAATAAGGGTATATTGTTATGAAAGTTTTTTTTGTCTACGCCACGTATGAAAGTATATTGTCATGAAAATTTTCTTGTATGTGTTATTCGTGTATTTGTGTGTGAATTTTTTTTTCAATTTTTTTGCACCGTGGAAAAATGTTTTTTATAAAGGGAGCCGATGGACCCGTCCACCGTTAGGCATTTCCGCACAAAATATGTCCTTTTTTGTCCATTTGTGTGACATTTTAGGTGTCCGCAGGCACGCCAGTGCACGCAACACGCGCGTCGCATTTTAGTTTCTATTTTCTTTTTATTTAAAGTACTCTTTCTGTAAAGAAATATAAAAGTGTTTTTTAGAGAAAATATAAGGGCATTTAGATCAGTAAAGTAGTGATCTAAACGCTCTTATATTGCTTCATAGAATATATATATATATATATATATATATATATATATATATATATATATATATATATATATATATATATATATATATATATATATATATATATATATATATATATATATATGGTCAAAAGTCTATTCCATTAATTAACTAAAAATATATAACTAAAAATTGAATGAACCATAGATCTAACTACAATGGCTAATGAAGCACACACACGATCATGTCACGCCACCCCTCTGCTTCGTTGGACCTGCTAGTGTGTCGGCCCAACATGTAGCCCCCCTGTTGGAAATATGCCCTAGAGGCAATAATAAAGTGGTTATTATTATATTTCCTTGTTCGTGATAATCGTTTATTATCCATGCTATAATTGTATTGATTGGAAACTCAAATACATGTGTGGATACATAGACAACAACATGTCCCTAGTGAGCCTATACTGGATTAGCTCGTTGATCAAAGATGGCTATGGTTTCCTAGCCATAGACATGAGTTGTCATTTGATGACGGGATCACATCATTAGAAGAATGATGTGATGGATAAGACCCAAACTATAAGCGTAGCATATGATCATGTCAAGTTTATTGCTATCGTTTTCTGCATAGTATCTGTTCCTATGACGATGAGATCATGCAACTCATTAACACCGGAGGAGTACCTTGTGTGTATCAAACGTCGCAACGTAACTGAGTAACTATAAAGATGCTCTACAGGTATCTCTGAGGGTGTCTGTTGAGTTGGCATGGATCAAGATTGGGATTTGTCACTCCGTATGACAGAGAGGTATCTCGGGGCCCACTCGGTAATACAACATCACAATGAGCTTGCAAGCAATGGGACTAAGGAGTTAGCCACGGTATCTTGTATTACAGAACAAGGAAAGAGACTTGCCGGTTACGAGATTGAACTAGGTATGGAGATACCGACGATCGAATCTCGGGCAAGTAACATACTAATAGACAAAGGGAACTGCATACGGGATTAGCTGAATCCTTGGCACTGAGATTCGATCAATAAAGATATTTGTAGAATATGTGGGAACCAATATGCACATCCAGGTCCCACTATTGATTATTGACCGTAGAGATGTCTCGGTCATCTCTACATTATTCTCGAACCCGTAGGGTCCGCACACTTAACGTCGGTGACGCTAGAGTAGTATTGGGATATTCACGTTGGTGACCGAATGTTATTTGAAGTACCGGATGAGATCCTGGACGTCACAAGGAGCTCCGGAATGGTCTGGAGGTAAAGATTTATATATGGGAAGTAATATTTTGGCTACCAGAAAAGTTTTGGGTTTTACCGGTATTGTTCCGGAAGCTTCCGGAAGGTTCTAGAAGGTCCCAAAGGGTTCCGGAAGGGTCCCTCCAGCACCTAGGGCATGCATGGGGCTGTAGGGGGGTGGCCTAGCCTTATTGGGTCAGGCGCACCAACCCCCTAAGGCCCATCCGCTTAGGGGAAGGAAAACCCTAAGGGGGAGGGCCCTCCACTTGGCTTGGGTACGTACTGTTGGGCAATTCCTTATCCTTTGAAAGCTTCTTCTTCAATATTTTCAGTAGCTTCTCAAATCCTTTGTTAGGCACACCATTCTCTGCCTTTCACTGCACCAATTCCAGTACGGTACTGAGCTTTATGTTGCCATCTTTGCAATTGGGGTACAAACCTTTTTTGTGATCCTCTAACATGCGATCGAACTTCAGCTTCTCCTTTTGACTTTCGCACTGTCTCCTTGCATCAAGAATGACCCGGCGGAGATCATCATATGGCACATCGTCTGGTTCCTCTTGATCTTTAACAGCTTCCCCCGTTGCAGCATCACCGTATTCAGGGGGCACATAGTTGTCATCGTCCTCTTCTTCTTCGTTGTCTTCCATCATAACCCCTATTTCTCCGTGCTTGGTCCAAACATTATAGTGTGGCATGAAACCCTTATAAAGCAGGTGGGTGTGAATGGTTTTTGAGTTAGAGTAAGACTTCGTATTCCTACATATAGGGCATGAACAACATATAAAACCATTTTTCTTGTTTGCCTCAGCCACTTCGAGAAAATTATGCACGCCCTTAATGTATTCGGAGGTGTGTCTGTCACCGTACATCCATTGTCAGTTCATCTGCGTGCATTATATGTAATTAAGCGTGTCAAAAACCATTACAGAACATCATGAATAGATAATTAAGTGACCAAATTAATAGAAGTTCATCATCACATTATAACCAAAGTACATACATAGTTCTCATTGAACAACATATAGCTCTCCAGAGCATCTAATTAATTAAACCATACATTGAAACTATGTAAAACATTTCAATGCGAAAACAAATGCGATCATAATCGCAACCAAGGTAACAATTGATCCAACGGTATAATGATACCAAGCCTCGGTATGAATGGCATATTATCTAATCTTTCTAATCTTCAAGCGCATTGCATCCATCTTGATCTTGTGATCATCGACGACATCCGCAACATGCAACTCCAATATCATCTTCTCCTCAATTTTTTTTATTTTTTCTTTCAAAAAATTGTTTTCTTCTTCAACTAAATTTAACCTCTCGACAATAGGGTCGGTTGGAATTTCCGGTTCACATACCTCCTAGATAAATAAAATCTATGTCACGTTGGTCGGCATAATTGTCATAAACAATAAATGAACCAAATAGTTATAAAAGATAATATATACCACATCCGAATCATAGACAGGACGAGGGCCGACGGGGGCAGATACCAAAACCATCGGACTATATAATAAGAAGCAATAATAAAAGTAAGAAAATTATACAAGTATCTATCTAAACATACAAGTAAGAATTTTTTTCCTTTTAGAAATAAGATAAGAACAAGAGGCTCACCACGGTGGTGCCGGCGACGAGATCGGCGAGGGTGATCGACAACGGTGAAGACGGGGACGGGACGTGATGGACCGCCAAACCTAGACAAATATTGAGGAAGATGGAGATTGGAGGTCGAGCTTGGAGAGGAGAAAGATTAAGTAGTGTGGCTCGGGAATTCCATCGAACACCTCATGTGCATAGGAGATGAGCTAGAGCACCACAAAGCCCTCCCCTCACCGGCCAGAAAAAATAGAGCAGTGTGAAGTGCTCTGCTCGCCGGCGAGGGGGTATATATAAGCACATCATTGGTCCCGGTTCGTGGCTTGAACCGGGACTAAAGGGCGGCCTTTGGTCCCGATTCAAGCCACCAACCGGGACCAATGGTGGTGGGCCAGGAGCGAGGCCCATTGGTCCCAGTTTGTCCCACCAACCGGGAGCAAAGGGGCCAGATGAACCAGGACCAATACCCCAACGAGGCTCGGCAGGCCCTCTGGCCTCACGAACCGGTACCAATGCCCCCATTGGTCCCGGTTCGTGACTGAACCGAGACTAATGGGCTTATTTGGCCTGAACCAAAGCCTTGTTTTCTACTAGTGTCCTCCCCCTTTGGCCGCCTCCCCTCCTTTGAGGAGGGGCTAGGGCTGCGCCACCAACCCTCCAACACCCCTATATATAGTGTGGAGGAGGCGCAAGGGTGGAACACAACAATTCCCACGCCCTGCGGCCTCCTCGCTCTCCCGTTCTTTCTTGTTCGTAGTTCCGGTGGCGCTTGGCAAAGCCCTGCCGGGATTGCTCCACCACCATCTCCACCACACCATCGTGTTGGTTGAGATCACATCTAATTATCCTCACTCGCTTGCTGGATCAAGGAGGAGACGTCATCGAGCCGTACGTGTGCTGAACGCAGAGGTGCCGTCCGTTCGACGCTACATCGGTTTGGATCGTGATCGGATCGCGAAGAGTACGACTACATCAACCACGCCTATTGACGCTTCCGCTTAATGATCTACAAGGGTATGTATGTTCAACCTCTCCTCTCGTAGATGTTCATCTCCTAGGTTGATCTTTGTGAGCGTAGAATTTTTTTTGTTTCCCATGCAACGCCCCCCCCCCCCTTGGAATTTTAGGTAGGTCTTCATTGTCCATTGTTCTAGCCCTGTAGCCGAGAAAATGTACCTGAATGTGGCGTGATTACCTCTCCTCTCATATCTCCTAACACTCTTATGTAAAAAAAACTTTGAAATATATTCAGGTGGGAAGCATTCCCCCCGGGTGATAGTTTCAGAAAAAAAATGCATAATGAAGTCATTTTTGGTGGTGCATTATCGATGATGCCGGTGGTGTCGGCCCGGCAAATAATTCTTCCTTGAGCCTTCCTATCTTGGTAGTGTTATCTATGGCGTCGTCAATGGACGGTCAGTCCCACTAATACTCAACATCAACAACAAAACACAAATAGTGGTTTAGATGTCCTTCACAAACCTTTGTTGGAGCTGAATCATATGAATGAAAACACATAAGTACAAAACATGCTTCAATTTTATAAGATAACAATGCAAATACAAATGAAAGGAAAATCACAAAAGTTATTATTTAGATACAAGGGGGGGGGGGGGGGATCTTAACCGTACTCAAAATGATTGTAAATCAGTAGGTCAAAGTGGATGCTCTAATTTCTTATTTGAAACTTGCTAGGGGTAGCACCACTCATATGTCATATCTACCTCTATTTGAAGGGAAAATATCCGAAGGAATAAAATCCCGTGAACACTCTTAAAACCAAACAAGCCGTAATGATGGATGGTAGGACCGAGTCAATGTAGACGTTTGTTGCCCAAAATGTGCAAACATGTTGAGGATGCAATGTATGACCGGTATTTAATAGCCTAGCGTCCCCCCCTAGAAAGATGGAGTAGCCAAAGAAAAATAAAAGGCACAATAAAATTAAAAATTCTAGAATCCAAATGACAAAATTAGATGCATTGAAACATGTTGGATCAATAAATATAGATTTTGATTTACTAACATCCAAATACACCATGAATCGTGGCGACAAAATGCTTTATTCTCCTTCCCGGACGGTAAGCAAATACGTTGCCCCAGTAAGCCCGAATATAGCCACACCACATAAGCATTATTGTCATTTACGACAGTTTTGGGATCATTCGCACCTGTGCACCAAAGTTTTTTTTAGTAAGAACTTTTGATTTATTCATCTTCAAAATCAAGGCAGCACAACGAACATCAAAAATAATAAAAATTTCATCCAGATTTGTACACAACTTATCAAAGGCGCGTTGCCGTCATCGTCACTCCCTCATTGGAATCAGGCAAAACTTATTGTACTCCCTTCGTCCGGAAATACTTGTCATCAAAATGGATAAAAGAGAATGTATCTAGACGTATTTTAGTTCTAGATACATATCTTTTTATCCATTTTGGTGACAAGTATTTCCGGACGGAGGGAGTAGTAGATAGTCAGAAGATCACCATGCTAAACCCGCGCACCAGAACGACAACCGTTGCTGACGAAGAGTAGCACAGATTGCAAGGACCCAATGGTAGACAAAAGATAACTAGATCTGAGCAAATCCATCAAAAACAAACCAGCCGAAGACATACATCTACACGCTCACCGACGATGCTAGACGCATGATCGAAACTTCATTCTCACCAGGATGAACATGGTAGTGCTCTCATGCGACGGTCAAAACGAGATAGCCACACCTGTGTTTTTTTTTCCTACATTTTAGCTTCCTTCTCCGCTCGCCACACCTTCATAGTGAAAATCTTATTTTATTCTGTTGGATTAGCTTCAGGATCAACCGATCAAGGTAATCCAAACGCCCCAGCAAACCCCACACCACACACAACCACACGCACGGACACAGCAACTTCTCAGAGGATTCAGGGCTATAAATACGCCCCCTCCACCTTCCGATTCGCCTCGTCAGCACGCGAAACACGCCACCGGCCCAAATCCCAATTCACCAGGAACGACGGAACGAGTCGCTCTCCGTGCAGCAGCGGGCAGCAGATGGTGGCGACGGGGGACGCGGAAGGTGCGGCGGCGGGGTGCCGCGCGCGGGCGGCGCTGCTGGGCGCGTACGAGCTGGGCCGCACGCTCGGGGAAGGCAGCTTCGGCAAGGTGAAGCACGCGCGGCACCGCGCCACCGGGGAGCACTTCGCCGTGAAGATCCTGGACCGCGGCAGGGTGCTCTCCCTCAGCGGCGCCGACGACCAGGTCCGCAGGGAGATCGCCACGCTCGCCATGCTCGCGCACCCCAACGTCGTCCGCCTCCACGAGGTAATTAGTACTACTACTAGTAGTAATCGCGATCTCCGCTCCTGTTCTCCCCTCGCTGCTGCGCATCCATACAGGTAGAGTACCCTTGGTGGAGAAATTGAGGAAAAAATGGTTTTAAATTTAAATACCTTGTCGACCTTGCGAGCAAGGATGGTTGAACTACGGGCACACCACGTTTGGAATGACGTCACAATTATCAACCAGAGATTCCTTAAGGAAAGGGGTACTACTTCGTGGAGATTGCAAGCATCACCACCATAATGTTTAGGGATCTACTTCGTGGAGTTTTCCTACATTCATAGCAACACAAACCTACAATTTGGGGATTCTACTTTGTATATTAACCATTCTATACATACAAGTTCGTTCCGCGTTACACATGGACCATGTCGAACTGGGCTACAAAACATTGACCATCTTGATGACCGGGAAGAATCATGCTGCAATCATTTAAAAATTTGACGCCGGAGGGGGACAGAGCAGTTGGTCTTTTATGGGGTAGCATAAGCAGAACGTTTTGTCAACTCGACGGTTCCGGGAGGCTTGTACTCGGGACGGTGAGAACGTATCTGTACATCCGGGCACGCCACAGCTGCAACTATCAACCAGAAATTCCTTGAAAAAAGAACGTGGGTATTGCAAGCACCATCATAATATTTGTCTATATATGTTTTCATACATTCACAGCACTTATCAATAATTGTAGCCTGTAGGGATTGCATTGGATATTAGTATTTGTCTATACGTAGCGCGTTGCACGTAGACCACAAGACCTGTAGCAGCATGTGGAGTTGGAGGCAGATTCAGCTCTAGGCCATGCACTTCTCCATTTTAAGATTAAAGCTTGATTTGGATCGCATGTGTAACCGTCAAGTATATCCAATAATGCCAACCAGTTGGTGTCCCGTCCTTATCTTTATGACTATGCCATAATCTTCTTTATTTTCTGATGAGAGACAGAATTTCTTTGGGTCTCTTGTGGTGCACATGAGCATATGAATTCGTCGACGTGGTCCGTTTAAGTAACATACATCAGTGTCATATTATTAATCTGTAATTCTTTTAAATCTTGATTCAGGTTGCTGCTAGCAAAACAAAGATCTACATGGTGCTTGAGTTCGTCAATGGAGGAGAGCTGTTTGACAGGATTGTAAGCCCGTATAACTTTTGTTTTCAACTATCTGAAAGCTTGCTTTGCATTATAAAATTCTCTGCCAGGTACATTGGTCAGTTCTAACACTTCGAGTTGATTTTTTTCCTGCAAATAAAAGGCAATGAAGAGAAAACTATCCGAACGAGAAGGAAGAAGACTTTTTCAGCAGCTAATTGATGGTGTGAGCTATTGCCACGGAAAGGGTGTCTACCACAGAGACCTTAAGGTACTGACGACTGAAGTTTTCTTTTCTTTTCTTTTCTTTTCTTTTCTTTTGAAGAATCTAGGGCAAACAATAATCTAACATTGTTATTTCTCATGTCTCATAGTATTATGGTTGATTACTCTGTGTTCTCCTGACTTATCCCACTGCTACATGTTACAGCCTGAAAACGTTCTTATTGACCGAAAAGGCAACATCAAGATCTCTGATTTTGGTCTATGTGCTTTACCTCAACATCTCGGGGTATGGCAGAAAAACTTCCTTGTAGTGGTCATTATATTTTCATTGACTTTTCTGTTGCGAGGATATTTCATTTCATTGAATTTAAGGTCTGCAACTTTTCAGAAGGATGGATTGCTGCATACAACCTGTGGTAGCCCCAACTATATTGCGCCTGAGGTAAAAGACTAGGCACCTTGGGACCAGTTATCTATTTTACGGTATATTTGCTAATTCTTGTGCCAAATATACCCAGGTTCTGCAGAACAGAGGTTACGACGGATCACTGTCGGATATCTGGTCTTGTGGAGTAATTCTTTACATAATGCTCGTAGGCCAGCTTCCGTTTGATGACCGGAATATGGTTGTTCTTTATCAGAAGGTAGACATTCATTTAAAAAAAACTAAAAACTTAAGTGATATCTGGTGCTTTGTTCTGATAATTCTGTGATTACATTCCAATAATACTACTGTTATCTGGTTGCGTGTAGATTTTCAAGGGTGACACTAAGATACCGGAGTGGCTTTCGCCTGGTGCACAAAACCTTCTTAAGAGGATTCTTGAACCAAATCCGATGAAGAGGATCAACATGGCAGAGATCAAACTACACGAATGGTTTCAGAAAGACTATATTCCTGTTGGTCCATATGATGACGATGATGAAGATGTACGGCTTGGTGCGATTCTGCCTGTCAAACAGGTATGGCAAGATGACACAAACTGTATAATGCTGAAGACCAATTTATGTCCTAATATAGGCAAATACACTACGTATTTGGAGCCGCTGATCGGTGATTTTTTGTATCCTTTTTCCATCCTGAAGCAAAATAGTGAAGCACCTGGGGACAAGAGTACTCGTCAGATGAACGCTTTTCAGCTGATCGGAATGGCATCTTCCCTCGATCTTTCAGGGTTTTTTGAGGACGAGGTATACAAATATTTTCAGTAATTTCTTTCCCGCGCCTCCCTTGCTGTAATCAGAATGATTTAATCTGCAAAACTGGGAAGAAAAATCACATGCATAGTTTCTCAAGATGTTTTAGATGATCACTGAATATCTCGCAAAAAAAAAGATGATCACTGAATGCTGCCACTGCAGCCTCGTAGAACAACTCATCTCATCCAGTTGGACTTATTGCAGGGAGTGTCCCAGAGAAAGTTCAGGTTCACATCAGCACTTCCACCGAAGGATTTGTTCGACAAGATTGAAGTGTCTGCAATGCAGTCGGGGTTCCATGTTCAAACAGCGCATAGCAAGGTGAGCACAAGCTTCTCATCGTCACATTGTAGAGATTTTTCGTCATCACATGATTGACTACAACTTTTGAAGGAACTGAAAATGATGTGCCGTGTTATATTTCAGCTCAAAATAACGGGCAACTGCAATGGATCGAACAACCCTTCGCCATTCTTAGTCTGTGCTGAGGTATAATTCGGCGAGCTGCACTTTTCTTCAGTGAAATGCGTGGGAACGGTAACCGATGGAGATCAGCTGCTAACATCTGGGGTGCTGCTTTTCTATCCCAGGTGTTTGAGCTCGGCCCCTCTCTGCATGTTGTTGAGCTTAGGAAGTCCCATGGTGACACTGCAGTGTACAGACAGGTAGACAAGAGCGCTAAGAACAACTTTATTTGCCACAGCCATAACTTCATTGCACACATCTTCAGTGCTGGTGGTTAGTGAGTGAATGACTTAATGATGTTTCTTTCTTGGAATGTATTTTTGCAGCTCTGTGATAGGATCTCGAGTGACCTGGGGATTGACAAGATATTCAGGATGGAGCAGCTCTTTGACGACAATCTCCCCAGCTTCGATAGCAGAGGCGCGACGCCACTGGTTGCCTTGTGACGAGTGTTGTGTTGTACCCCCACACTGACAAGATGTTGTAGGACCCTAGAATCATAGCTCTTCAGGGATTGGAAATGACGGTGAGGGATAAGGATTAGGATCATACAGTGTACAGAAGTACAGATAACCGATTGGTGAAAACTGACTGTCGGCGATGTAAATGAAAAAACAGCTGAAGAAAGGAACATTGACATATAAGAGATGAATTATTGACCTGGTTTTGTTACTTCTTATCTGCGCCATTCATCTACACTTGTTCTAACCAATACATCAAGAGTATGAGAAAGATCCCTGTTCTAAACTAAATATATGACCGTGAGGTACTAGCGAAAATAAAAAAAATGGGGAAGCAAAAATTCAAAATGAACTATTGCCATCCCTAAAAAAAAAGCACTCCCTCTGTTCACAAATATAAGATGTTTTAAATATTTCAATATGGACTACATACGGATTGAAATAAGTGAAAAACGCTCAAAAATGTGTCCATATGCACCCGATTCACAAAAAAATAGAACTTCTTATATTCGTGAACGGAGAAAGTATTCCTCTATAATACTGCTCAAGACAGAGTTTTAGAAAAATAGGGAGGTGATTCCTGGTTCCATCAGCCAGAATGAAACCACGAGTAGCTCATAGAATACTTTGAACTGCAGCATGCCATGCTTGACACAACTCAGTCTGCTATGAGAAACACTGAACAGGGAGCCTCAGTTGATATAGATGGTGAGAATAATTCTGATACAACTGCTCCTCCTGGTTTCCCTCACCCTGTTTACCTTCCTCATGTGGATCTACAAATCAATGCAGTCTCAAAGGAGGAGGCTCTGCTAGGAAAGGAAGGAGCCTTTATCTGGCAAAAACATTTTGCCCCCAAGAAAGACAGCACGGGCATCATTCAGGTACCATCAGACTGGGTCAATTTCTTATCAGTCACATTGCTATCTGTTGACAAATTTGAATGGGCCAGAAAGTTCATCTCTTCTAATGCCTGGGAGATCATTTCACAAAGGGGCTTACAATTCAGCAACCTTTCCATTTGTTATCCCTGATTCCTGCCAATCTCCTGACACTATTGCATGTGCTCTAAGTCACATTCAACAAGATAAGACAGAGCAGGAGAACACTCCCTCAGACAAGGCTCTCTCTCAAGAAGAAACCTCGGCTTCCTCCACCTCTGCACTGCATCATAACAGGAAAAGAAGGAGAAAATGCCACTGGTAGAGACTGGGGTAAGGAGAAGCTGCAGGCTCCAAAAATTCAGTAAGGGCTTGTTCGGTTGAGGTGGATTTGAAGGGGATTGAGGGGGAATTAATCCCCTGCAAGCCAAAATCCCTGCAAATCGCCTCCAATCCGCCTGGGGTTGGGATTAACCGAACAAAGCCTAAGGGGTTTAGGAAAGTAGTTTGTAAAGATAAAGACTGTCTTGCATGCCATGCCAAGCCACCAACTTTACCTCCCATGGTGGTTAAAAATCTCAATTCCTCTTTATGCAAGGTTAACATTTTGTACACCAATGAAGAGAAGTTGATCACTAGGAATAAGAAGCCCAAAGGAACACAAGCTGCTGCAAAGGAGGGAGCCACAGCTGCCAAAGAATTGAACAAGAGCCAGCACTAGTTCAAGAATCGTATTAGCTCTGTTTAGTTATTTTGGGTCTGTAATAAGTATGCTACTTTCTATTTTGGGCCCTTGCTGCCACTATGCTTGTAAGGTTGGTAAAAGCACTGTGAAGGGCAGTAGTAGGATGGGGAGTTTCTCTATGTCAGCTGATTCCAAATGTTACCTTTTGGACAATGGCTAGAACTTGGAATATTTAAAATTGCAATGTGAGAGGTTTGAATGATCCTAAGAAATGGACTGCCATATCTAATAAAATTGAAGAATCCGCGTGCTCTATTATCTTTTTGCAAGAAACCAAAGAGAAAACTTTGATAGTTTGCATCTTAGAAATTTTTGTCCGAGACGGCTATCCAAATTTGAATTTCTGCCATCCACTGGGCCTCAAGAGGTTTGCTGATTGCATGGTCAGAACATCACTTTGAGGGACAACTCTTTCATGTTAATGATTTTTCTATCACTGTTCATTTTACATCGAAATCATGGTATCTGACAAATGTCTACGGTCCCTACCAACCTAACATCAGACCTGAATTCATTAACTGGTTCCATAGTTATCAAATGGAAGATGATGCCAACTGGATGATTTTGGGGAACTTCAACTATGTGAGATATCCACATAACAGGAGCAGAGAGGGAGGGAGCATTCAAGACATGCTTCTATTTCATGAAGCAATCAATCACCAAGCACTAATTGAAATCCCATTGAAAGGAAGAAATTTTACATGGAGCATATGCAGGAAGCACCCCTTCTAGAGAAACTAGACTGGTGTTTCACTTCTGAAGCATGGACCCTCTCATATCAAGACACATCAACTATCCCACTAGCAAAAACAACCTCAGATCATGTCCCTATCATGACTAAAATTGGAACTTCTATCCCCAGAGCAAAGATATTAAGATTTGAGAACTACTGGATGGAACACGGTCAATTTAAAGAGGTGGTGAAATCCATTTGGGAACAGGACAGCTGAGACCGACAGTGCTAAAATCATTGATGCCAAGTTCAAAAGACTGAGAAAGGGATTGAAAAATTGGGCCAGAGCACTTTATGATCTGAAGAAAATAATCACAGTTACCAACTATCTGATTCTCTGCTATGATACCATGGAAGAACTACGTTGCACGGATACTTGGATACTTATCGGATACGCGATACGGGGATACGCCCGATACGTCAATTTTCTGAAAACATGGATACGTTTATATATAAGATATTACATATATTAATTATTAAAAATATTGAAAACAAAATAGAGCTTCTCGGTCAAAGCATGCCTCAATAGGATTATTCCCTTTGTTTTCTTGCACTTGGTTCACTTTCATTAATTGGCAGTGGGATTTTCCTGGGTTTGTTGTTCCAATCAGTGCATCGACTCTCTCTTGCTCACCTTTCAATTGAACAAGAACATTCACAGTCATGTTTTGACATGGACTCACCCCATGTTGGGTATCTTCAAAAGATGCGCCTTTACTATTGAGGGGATTTCACGTCAAATGAGGGGTTTCATGTATCCAAAGAGTATCGTAAGATATCCTAGGAGTATCAAACATTATTGTCTTTTCTTAAAATAGAAAAATCAAGGAATACTTACGGGATACGTATCGGGCCGTATCGGGGCAGTATCCGGCTGGATACGCGCGCTTTCTGAAGTATCCGCGCAACGTAGTGGAAGAATTCAGACCTCTCTCCTTAGCTGAATATAATGGCAGGATGATCCTTAAAGAATATTTGGCCCAAATTCTAGAAAATCAAAGAATCTATTGGAAGCAAAGAGCCACCATCAGAAGAATCAAAGTGGGTGAAGCTAATACAAGAAAATTCCAAGCTAAGACTACCATCAAACACAGAAAAAACCAGATTGCCATGCTGAGAGATGAAATAGGACAAGAACATAGTGATCACCAGACTAAAGCTACATCCTCCATAGAGGTTTTAAGGAGAGATTAAGCACAACCACTCCCAGCCACAACCCACTCCAACTGCATTCCCTGCTACAGCACCATGGGGACCTACATGATTTAGAGGCACCATTCACTAAAGCTGAAATTGATGAGATCATTAAGCATATGCCTGCTGATAAATCACCTGGACAAGATGGTTTCAATGCAGCTTTCCTTAAAAGATGTTGGGATATTTGTAGCACCAGACTTCTACAAGCTGATTGAAGATTTTCATCAAGGCGTAGTGAACATTCAATGCATCAACTATTCCTTTATCACTCTGATACCCAAGAAAGATTCTGCAGCCACCCCTGGTAATTTCAGGCCAATATCCTTGTTTAACTGCACCCTGAAAATTATTACCAAACTCTTGGCCAACAGATTGCAAAAAGTTATCCTTAAGTTGATCCATAGGAATCAACATGGCTTCCTCAATAATAGATGCATACAAGATTGCTTGGCCTGGTCCTATGAGTATATCCACCAATGTAAACAGTCTAAGAAGGCAATTATCCTCCTTAAGCTTGATTTTGAGAAGGCATTTGACATGTTGAACGACAAAACCCTGATTGAAATTCTCAGAGCCAAAGGATTTGGGGAGAAATGTTGCACTGGATTGATATGATTTACAACACTGGTTTCTCTTCTGTTCTGCTCAATAATGTGCTAGGGAAGTAATTCTTATGCAATAAAGGAGTCAGACAGGGGGGCCCTCTCTCACCATTAATTTTTGTATTGGCACCAGACCTTCTGCAACCTATGCTTAATGAGGCTATGAGAAATTCCCGTGTCTCCTCTCCTTTGATACATCACTCCTGCCCAGAATTTCCTATCATTCAATATGCAGATGATACCATTATGGTAACATGAGCTGATGTCTGCCAATTGAATCATATCAAGAACCTCTTACTTCATTTTGAAGCCTACACTGGTCTAAAGGTGAATTATGTCAAATCCATCATGATACGCATTTACACTCCAGACCAGAAAATGCAGGAACAGTCCACTCTATTTGGATGCAAGATTGGTTCTTTCCCACATACCTACCTTGGCCTCCCACTCTACCTTAGTAAACCCAGAATAGAAGATTTTATGCCCATGATTAAGAGAATTGAAAACAGGCTACCGGGCTACTCTACCATGCTATCTAATGGAGATAAACTGACCTTGATCAAGTATGTTTTCACAAGCATGCCAACTTTTTCCATGAGCAACCTAACACTACCAGCCTCTGTGGTTCAACAAATCAATACCTACCTCAAGAACTGCTTCTGGAGAAAATTTGGTTCACAGGATACAGGGACTATGATATGTCTCCAACGTATCCATAATTTATGAAGTATTCATGCCATGTTTACAACAACTTTATATAATTTTGGTATCATTTGAATGGAACTAACCGGATTGACGCTGTTTTCAATAGAACTACCATGGTGTTGTTTTTTGTGTAGAAATAAAAGTTCTCGAAATTGGACGAAACTTTTTGACGATTTTTTTTGAAAGAAAAGAGAAATAATGGAGCAAAGAAACACCAGAGGGGGGGCTGCTGCCCAGGTGGGTGGTGGGCCCCCTCAGGCCCATCTTCGCGTGATTCCAACGCTGGAAAATCCTATATATTCAGAAACCCCCGAAAGTTAACCTAGATCAGAAGTTCCGCCGCCGCAAGCCTCTATACCATGAAAACCAATTTGGACCCTGTTCCGGCACCCTACCGGAGGAGGAAATCATCACCGAAGGCCATCTTCTTCATCCCGACAGCCACCATGATGAGGAGGGAGTAGTCCACCCTCGGGGCTGAGGGTTTGTACTAGTAGCTATGTGATTAATCTCTCTCTTTCTCGTGTTCTTGATTTGGCATGATCTTGACGTATCGCGAGCTTTGTTAATATAGTTGGATCATATGGTATTTCTCCCTATCTATCTTGTTATGATGAATTGATTTTTTCCCTTTGAGATTTCACTTTTATCGGATTGAATACTTTTATGGATTTGAGAGCATTTGATGTGTGTCTTGCTATGAATACCCGTGGTGACAATGGGGTATCATATTGATTCACTTGATATATGTCTTGGCACTCAACTCATAGATTATCGAGGTGACATTGGGGTAATCTATGCATAGGGGTCGATGCATGTTTTCGTCCTTGTTTCTCCGGTAGAAATCTTGGGGCACTCTTTGAGGTTCTTTGTGTTGGATTGAGTATTATGAATCAGAATTTTTTTTGATGCATATCGTATAATCAACTCACGGATACTCGCGGTGACATTGGAGTATCTAGGTGACATTATAGTTGGTTGATGTGTATCATATGGTGTTATTTTAGTATGAACTCTTAGATAGATCGATTGGAAAGGATAACTTTGTGTTATTTTTAGTACGAACTCTTGGATAGATCGATCGGAAAGATAACTTTGAGGTGGTTTCGTACCCTACAAACATTTTCTTCTTATGTTCTCCACTAGATCAGAACTTTGGAGTGATTCTTCATCGCACGTTGAGGGATGGTTATATGATCCAATTATATTAGCATTGTTGAGAGATTGCACTAGCGAAAGTACGGACCCTAGGCCTCATTTTCAAGCATTGCAATACCATTTGTGCTCACTTTTCTTACTTGCTACCTTGCTATTTTTTTATTATTCCTATTACAAAAATCAATATCTACTACACTTGTATCACCATCTCTTCGCCGAACTAGTGCACCTATACCATTTACCATTGTATTTGGTGTGTTGGGGACACAAGAGACTCTTTGTTATTTGGTTGCAGGGTTGTTCGAGAGAGACCATCTTCATCCTACGCCTCCCACAGATTAATAAACCTTAGGTCATCCACTTGAGGGAAAGTTGATACTGTCCTACAAAACTCTGCGCTTGGAGGCCCAACAAGAGTCTACAAGAATAAAATTGTGTAGTAGACATCAAGCTCTTTTCTGGCACCGTTGCCGGGGAGGTGAGTGCTTGAAGGTATATCTTTAGATCTTGCAATTGAATCTTTTAGTTTCTTCTTTTATCACTAGTTTGGATTATAAAACAAACTACAAAAAATGGAATTGAGGTGGCCTCATATTTTCATCTTTATCATGTCTTTCTTGAAAATTATGGAAAGGAAAATTGTGCTCAATTGATAGAAGAAGAATTCAATAAAATGTTTGGCATGAAATCTTTGAGTGATGAGCATGATTGCAATGTTGCTAGTATGAATTCTTTGAATATCCATGATGCTAGTGATATGCAAAGCCGTAAGCTTGGGGATGCTATGTTTGATGAAGATGATATGTTTAGTCCCCCAAGTTTTGATGAGAATATTTATTATGATGAAAGCATGCCTCCTATTTATGATGATTGTATTGATGAAAGTGGATTTGGTGAGGTCGTGACTTTATTTAATGATGAATCCACTATTTCGGAAGAGGTTTCAATTGATTATGAGAACAAAGTTGCTATCTATGATGATTATGGTGATGACATGTATGCTATAAAGAATAATGATAACCATGAAACTTGTCATCGTGATTTTAATGTTCAAATTTATTATGCCAATCAAGCATCTCATGATAGTTATTTTGTTGAGTTTTCTCCCACTATACGAATGAGAAGAAAATTACTTATGTGGAGAGTAGTAAAATTCCTATGCTTATGAATCATTGATGACCCACAAGTATAGGGGATCAATTGTAGTCCTTTTGATAAGTAAGAGTGTCAAACCCAATGAGGAGCAGAAGGAAATGACAAGCGATTTTCAGCAAGGTATTTTCTGCAGGCACTGAAATTATCGGCAACAGATAGTTTTGTGATAAGATAATTCGTAATGGGTAATAAGTAACAAGTGTAGAAAAGGTGCAACAAGGTGGACCAATCCTTTTTATAGCAAAGGATAAGCCTAGACGAACTCTTATATAAAGCAAAGCGCTCCCGAGGACGCGTGGGAATTACTGTCAAGCTAGTTTTCATCATGCTCATATGATTCATGTTTGTTACTTTGATAATTTGATATGTGGGTGGACCGGTGCTCGGGTGCTGTCCTTACTTGGACAAGCCTCCCACTTATGATTAACCCCTCTCACAAGAATTCGCAACTACGAAAGAAGAATTAAGATAAATCTAACCATAGCATGAAACATGTGGATCCAAATCAGCCCCTTCCGAAGCAACACATAAACTAGGGTTTAAGCTTCTATCACTCTAGAAACCTATCATCTACTTATTACTTCCCAATCCCTTCCCCTACGCCCAAACCATGTTGAAGTGTCATGTAGTCGACGTTCACATAACACCACTAGAGGAAAGACAACATACATCTCATCAAAATATCGAACGAATACCAAATTCACATGATTACTTATAACAAGACTTCTCCCATGTCCTCGGGAACAAACATAACTACTCATAAAGTATCTTCATGTTCAAGATCAGAGGGGTAATAAATATCATTAAGGATCTGAACATATGATCTTCCACCAAATAAATCAACTAGCATCAACTACAAGGAGTAATCAACGCTACTAGCAACCCATAGGTACCAATCTGGGGTTTTGGGACAAAGGTTGAATACAAGAGATGAACTAGGGTTTGAGAGGAGATGGTGCTGGTGAAGATGTTGATGAAGATTAACCGTCCCTTGATGATAGGATCGTTGGTGATGATGATGGCTTTGATTCCCCCCCGGATGGAAGTTTCCCTGGCAGAATAGCTCCACCAGAGCCCAAATTGCTTCTCCCCAGGTTCCGCCTTGAGACGGCGACTCTTCGTCCTGAAAGCTTCCTTATGATTTTTTCTAGGTCAAAACCTTTCATATAGTAGAAGATGGGCACCAGACAATGGCCAGGGGGGGCACAAGCCCTGGTGGCATGCCCTGGGAGTAGGGTGCCCCCCAGGCTTGTGGCCACCTGTTGGGTCCTCTTTTGTTGTTTCTTCGCCCAATATTGTTTATATATTCCAAAACAATTCTCTATAAAGTTTTAGGACATTTGGAGTTGTGCATAATAGGTATCTCAGATTTGCTCCTTTCCGGACCAGAATTCCAGCTGCCGGCATTCTCCTCTTTATGTAAATCTTGTAAAATAAGAGAGAAAAGGCATAGGTATTGTACCATAATGTGAAATAGCATGCCATAATGCAATAAATATCTACATAGAAGCATGATGCAAAATGGATGTATCAATCATGAAAATAATGCTTTATGTGATAGCTATATTGTTGAATTCATTCATGATGCTACTAAAAATTATTATGAGAGAGGAACATATGCTTCTACATATCTCAATAATATCAAGTTTCCTCTCTATGTGTTGAAAGCTTTGAAGTTATGCTTGTTTTTCCTTCCTATGCTAGTTGATTCTTGTTACCATAACTTGTTTGCTCACAAAATCCCTATGCATGGAAAGTGGGTTAGACTTAAATGTGCTAGTCATATGCTTCATGATGCTCCCGTTATGTTTCAATTCTTTACTTCTATGTGAGCATCATTCAAATCATCATGCCTAGCTAAAAAGGCAATAAAGAAAAGCGCTTGTTGGGAGACAACCCAACAGTATTACCTACTATTTTTGTGTGTTAACATGATTAGGCTACTATAGTAAACATGTTTTATAGCTTTTGTTTCAATAAAGTTCCAAGTAAAGCCTTTGGGATAGTGTGGATGATAGTTGACTTGATTCTGTGCAAAAACAGAAACGTTTGTGTCCAGTAGCAGAATTTCTGAAATTCACTGGAGCGTGATAAAACTCTAAATTTTTTTACAAATGATTGATATAAAAATTCCTTGCGTCGTCCTAATTTTTCAGAATTTTTGAACTTACAAAAGTATGGTCATTGTTTAGATCATTACAGACTGTTCTGTTTTTGACAGATTCTGTTTTCAATGCATAGTTTGCTTGTTTTCTAGTTTCTACGGCTTATATTGCTCAATATAAATTGTGGAAATGATAAGGTACAGTAGGCATTGTGTGAAAACAAATATGAATCTTGTCTTTGACAGTAGCGAAGTGAATTATTTGTCTTTATCATACTAACCTATCTCACGAAGTTCCATTAAGTTTTGTGTGATTGAAGTTTTCAAGTTTTGAGTGAGATATCGATATGGGGAGAATAATAGGTGGCAAGAGCCTAATCTTGGGGATGCCCAAGGCACCCCAAGGTAATATTCAAGGAAGATACAAGCAACTAAGCTTGGGGATGCCCTGGAAGGCAGCCCCTCTTTCGTCTCCAACATTATCGGTAAGCTTACTTGGAACTGTCCATTCGCCCTCTGTTGGTGGGATCAAATTATACCAAATAGAAAGAGAGTTATATCAATTCTTGATGAGATTCAATTGGCCATCTCACTTTTACCTCAAGATCTTGCTCTGGATATCATAATTATGGGATGCTGGGCTATCTGGAGTGTCAGAAACGATAAGATATTCAGAGCAGCTGCCACACATATTGAGAGTTGGAGATTTTAACTTAAAGAAGGTCTCTGGGCCTATCAACTAAGAGCAAAATAGAGAAAGGCAGAGAGGTTGCAGCTTTGGACAGAACATAACTTGTAATTTATTTTTAGATGTTTTTCCCTAGTGTTGGTGTTGGGTGAGGTCCACTTTTAGACTTTTGTATTAGGGTTTATACATATTTATTTTTATTAATAAAAAATCATAGAACAATTGTTTTATGGTCACGGGGTCAAAAAAATAGACACTAAAACAAAACAAGTAAGGTATAACACGCGCGGGTGCAGAAAAAGCTAAAAAGAGGTAGAAAGTTGCTAGCCAAGGAGAGACTCGCAGATTATCTGAGCACGTCGAGCTTGTAGGGGTGGCGTTGCTTCTTGCTGAGGCGATCAGCTGAGCTCCAAGACGGATGTGGGGCTGGCAATTGATCCTGGCTAGCTTGGCTTTCATGTCAGGAAATCAAAAGAGAGGTTGCCTCGGGTCAGAGATCTTGACTTTGTCATCGAGCATTGTGGAGACGAGTTGTTGAGCGGGTGGTGGAGTCAGGCAACCTTCTAGATACCCAGGATCTGCATAGGTGATCTCATATGATTTTTCAGTAATTGTCAGAAAGACTCTAGTCTCCCTCTCACCAATTTCGATGACAACATCATTGATTTCTTGATTGTTCTGAGAATACTCCCTATCACCTGGTTGATAGAGATCCATATGGTGCACGGGCAGTATTTAGAGCAGAGTTTTTCTTATTAGAGACCCAAAACTTAGCAATGGAGAGGTAATCAACACCTAGAGAGATACCAAAATGTTCATTGACTACTTTCCATATAAAATAGGAGTAAATTCATGAGCTCGATATAAAAACTAAAAAGTGGACTTTTTTTCATCAAGTTTGGACTGCTCGTGGATATTTGATAGATCAACGAGTGGTATTATTGTTTTTCTCCTGGTAACAACGTGTGATTATTGTTTACTATACATAGTTGTGATTATTGTTGAATTCACTAAAGCACTAAAAACATTTTATTTGAAGGGAAAATATGAGATTTTAGTTTCTTAGTATACATTATTAAGTAAAGTGACTTGTTAGTGAGAAAAAATTGAACATATAAATTTTCAACAAAAAAAGGATATATCTATTACCTAAATTTGTAAAAATATGATTGAATAATAGCTCACCAAGTGTGCATGTTGTGGTGCCGCCAAGGTTTCCTAGTTAGAGCATCTTCAATAGAAGATGTAGATGCAAAAAAAACCCAACTTTTGCATCTCCGAGGGCTAAAAACACCTCTCCAACAGATGGTGAAGATGCAAAAAAATACATCTCCACCTCCCAGAGATGTAAACTACAACACCTCACTGTGCAAATTTGCATCTCCATCTACATGCGATGTAAAAACTCCACCGCCCGCCAACTGCCCAACTACCATTCCTTTCCCTTCCGCTCGACTAGCCGCCACCCGCCAGACTCCACCCGCGGCCAAATCCACACCAAATCAACGCCGATGCCCCCCGTCCAACGGCCGCTGGACCCGCTGTCGGTGTCAAAACTAGCGGATCTCGGGTAGGGGGTCCCGATCTGTGCGTCTTAGGCTAATGGTAACAGGAGGCAATGGTCACAATGTTTACCCAGGTTCGGGCCCTCTCGATGGAGGTAAAACCCTACTTCCTGCTTGATTGATATTGATGATATCAGTAGTACAAGAGTTGATCTACCACGAGATCGTAGAGGCTAAACCCTAGAAGCTAGCCTATGATGATTATGATTGAGATCGTCCCTCTAAGGACCAACCTCTCCGGTTTATATAGACACCGGAGAGGGCTAGGGTTTACATGGAGTCGGTTACAAGGAAGGAAATATAATATCCGGATCGCCAAGCTTGTCTTCCACGCAAAGGAGAGTCCCATCCGGACACGAGACGTAGTGTTGAATCTTGTATCTTCACACTCCAATAGTTCGGACAAAGTATACAGTCCGGCTGTCCGGATACCCCCTAATCCAGGACTCCCTCACCAGCCCCTGAACCAGGCTTCAATGACGTGAGTCCGGCGCGCAGTTTTGGCTTCGACTTTGCAAGGCGGGTTCCATCTCCGAATACTCCAAAGTAATTACCGAACACTTAGACCGTGTCCGGATCTGCAAGATGATCTTCACATACCACCGTAGGGAGCATAGCATAAATCTGATCTGCTGGCAGTCTTTGTGCATCGTGCCCTTGCATCTTGGCCCGGCCCAACACAAACCGGTTTTTCTTAGCCCACCTCGATACACATTGCGAGGCGGTTTTATTGGCACGCCCTGCCAAAGCAGAGATTGTGTTCCCCTTATTACGGGATCTTCCATCAATACGGGCGTGCGCAACCCCACGGCGACTGTTGGTATGACTCCGTGTTTTTAGATAAGTCTCAAGCGGTCACGCTAAGGACTCTTGATATTCACCCCCTTTATAAAGGGGCCGAGGCCTATACCTATTTTCCACCACCCTTGCGCCCTTTCGCATCTCGAGTTCTAACACCCGAGACCCAAACTCAAACACCCCAGATCCTTCACTATGTCCAGATCCAACCCTCAAGGCCGGTGGGTGGCCTCCTTGGTCAAAGAGGAGGACATTGCGAGGCTTAGGGAGGTCAGATATCTGACTGCCGACATCCAGCACAGGCTTCCTGCTCCAGGGCAGGTCATCCCTACTCCCAAGCCGAACGAGAGCGTCGTATTTGTTCCTCACTTCCTCCGCAGCTTGGGCCTCACCCTTGATCCCTTTGTGAGGGGGCTCATGTTCTATTACGGGTTGGATTTTCATGATCTGGCTCCGGACGCTATCCTCCATATCTCGTCGTTGTGCGAGGCTTTTCTCCACGCCACTCCACACTTCGGCTTATGGCTCAAGACCTTCAATGTGAAGCCGAAGATGATCGAGGGGTGACATGCAGAGTGCGGAGGTGCCATAATAAGCAGGAACGCCGATGCCCCATGGCCAGAGGGTTCTTTCCCAGAGGTATCCGATTTATGGCAGCGGAGGTGGTTTTACGTCACGGCTCCCAGAGGCACAAAGTGGGTGGCTGCCCCTGACTTCCGCTCGGGCCCTCCATCACAACTGGCGTCATGGACCAATGTAGGACGGGATTGGGAGTCTGCTAGTGATGTACCAACACTGCTGAGCCGTATCCAGGAGCTTCTTGAGAGGGACATTAACCTTGTCAGCATAATTCAGGTAATGCTAATTCTACGGATGTTGCCATGCAAACACCAGCCTCTCCGGATGTGGGAGTTCAATCCAAAGGGTCCGTGGACTATTCTGCACTTCTTCGGCCTGATGCTCGGAGGGATGTGTAAATTATTCTTCGGATCACAAGTAAAGTGTACGGACACCACCGAGGATGCAGGCCTAAGCTGCAATCGCCTAGATACCCAAGTAAGTAACCCCGAAACCGGACACCTTGTTTATATTTGTCATAATCATCGTCCTGAAAATCCTTCGTTGCCAGGAATGGCTCAACAAGGTGGAGAGAATCAGGTGTCTGGTGCCACTCCCGAGGGCTCGCCTAGTCCCACCATAGCCAAGATGCTTGGCCGGGTGCTTAGCAAGATGCCCTCAGGGAAAGACGAAGGGAAGAGCAGAGAAGCCGAACTTCATACCCTGCGCATCCAAACCGGGGGAATTGTTACTTCCCCAAAGGAGGATAGTCGGGGAGGGGAATCTAAGGCCTCCTCCCCGCGCGGGAAGAAGAGGGCCGCCTCCGAAGACTTGGAGACGGAGATGCCTAAACAGGGGAAGAAAGCATCACCAGGGGCCCCTACCCCGAATGGCACCCTCACCGCGTCATGCCCGCCAATGGGCCAGCCCTCAACTGAGCTGTAAGTTAACCGTAAATTCGAAGGTATTGCTTTTCTCCAAGTACAATAACCAGGATCCATTCTTTGCAGTCCGGCTAGCAGCTCTTCTCGACAGAGTTCGTCTTCGGGGGACCTTCCTCTGGAGATGATGGAGAGTGAGATGCCACCAACCTATCCACCTCATGAGGCGGGCTACCCCGAGGTGTCTGTTGGAAATATGCCCTAGAGGCAATAATAAAAGTATTATTATATTTCAATGTTCATGATAATTGTCTTTTGTTCATGCTATAACTGTGTTATCCGGAAATCGTAATACACGTGTGAACACTTAGACCCCAATATGTCCCCAGTGAGCCTCTAGTTGACTAGCCCGTTGTGATCAATAGATGTTCATGGTTTCCTGACTATGGACATTGGATGTCGTTGATAACGGGATCACATCATTAGGAGAATGATGTGATGGACAAGACCCAATCATAAGCATAGCATAAAAGATCGTATAGTTCGTTTGCTAGAAGCTTTGCCAATGTCAAGTATCTCTTCCTTCGACCATGAGATCGTGTAACTCCGGTTACCGTAGGAGTGCCTTTGGTGTATCAAACGTCACAACGAATCGGGTGACTATAAAGGTGCATTACAGGTATCTCCGAAAGTATCTGTTGGGTTGACGCGGATCGAGATGGATTTGTCACTCCGTATGACGGAGAGGTATCTCTGGGCCCACTCGGTAATGCATCATCATAATGAGCTCAATGTGACCAAGGTGTTGGTCACGGATCATGCATTACAAGATCGAGTAAAGTGACTTGCCGGTAACGAGACTGAACAAGGTATTGGGATACCGACGATCAAGTCTCGGGCAAGTAACGCATCGATTGACAAAGGAATTGCATGTGGTTTGATCAATCCTCGACATCGTGGTTCAACCGATGAAATCATCGAGGAGCATGTGGGAGCCAACATGGGTATCCAGATCCGCTGTTGGTTATTGCCCGAGAGTCGCCTCGGTCATGTCTGCGTGTCTCCAACCCGTAGGGTCTACACACTTAAGGTTCGGTGACGCTAGGGTTAGTAGGAAGTCAAGTATGTGACCACCGAATGTTGTTCGAGTCCGGATGAGATCCCGGACGTCACGAGGAGTTCGGAAGGGTCCGGAGGTAAAGAATAATATATAGGAAGTGGTCTTTCGCCATCGGGAAAGTTTGGGGTTTCGGTAAAGTCTGGGACCACCGGAAGGGTCCCGGGTCCACCGGTGGGGCCACCTATCCGGAGGGCCCCATGGGCCAAAGGGGAAGGAACCAGCCCACAAGGGCTGGTGCGCCCCAGGCCCACCCTGCGCCTAGGGTTGAAACCCTAGGGGTGGGGCGCCCACCGGCTTGGGGCACTCCACCCCTTGTCGCCGCGCCCGGAGATTGGATCTCCAGGCTGGCCACTTCTGGGGCCTATATAAAGGGGGAGGAGGGGCTGCTGGACCAACTCCCAAGGCGCAGCCCTCCCTCCCAACACATCTCCTCCTCCGTAAGAGCTCGGCGAAGCCCTGCCGAGTATCGCTTCTCCACCATCACCACGCCGTCGTCTTTGCCGGTGGAGCTGTCTTCCTCAACCTCTCCTTCCCCTTGCTGGATCAAGAAGGAGGAGACGTCGCTCGTCCCGTGCGTGTGTTGAACGCGGAGGTGCTGTCCGCTCAGCACTTGGCATCGGTGATCTGAATCACGCTCGAGTACGACTCCATCATCACCTTGCAAGCTTCGCACGCGATCTACAAGTGGTATGTAGATGCAAACTCTCTCGTTACTCGTTGCTTAGATGAACTCATAGATGGATCTTGGTGAAACCGTAGGAAAATTTTTAATTTTCTCGCAACGCTCCCCAACAAGTGGCATCATGAGCTAGGTCTATCGTAGTTCTCTAATGCACGAGTAGAACACAATTTGTTGTGGGCGTTGATCTTGTCATCTTACTTGCCTCTACTAGTCGTTTCTTGCTCAACGGTATTGTGGGATGAAGCGGCCCGGACCAACCTTACACGTACGCTTACGTGAGACCGGTTCCACCGACTGACATGCACTAGTTGCATAAGGTGGCTGGCGGGTGTCTGTCTCTCCCACTTTAGTTGGAGCGGATTCGATGAACAGGGCCCTTATGAAGGGTAAATAGAAGTTGACAAAATCACGTTGTGGTGATTCGTAGGTAAGAAAACGTTTTGCTAGAACCCAATCGCAGCCACGTAAAAGATGCAACAACTATTAGAGGACGCCTAACTTGTTTTTGCAGCGATTGATCATGTGATGTGATATGGCCGAAGTTGTGATGAATGATGAATTGTGATGTATGAGATCATGTTCTTGTAATAGGATTCACGACTTGCATGTCGATGAGTATGACAACCGGCAGGAGCCATAGGAGTTGTCTTTATTTTTGTATGACCTGCGTGTCATTGAAGAACGCCATGTAAACTACTTTACTTCATTACTAAACGCGTTAGTCATAGAAGTAGAAGTAGTCGTTAGCGTGACAACTTCATGAAGACACGATGATGGAGATCATGATGATGGAGATCATGGTGTCAAGCCGGTGACAAGATGATCATGGAGCCCCGAAGATGGAGATCAATGGAGCTTGATGATATTGGCCATATCATGTCACAACTATATAATTGCATGTGATGTTTATTATGTTTATGCATCTTGTTTACTTAGGACGACGGTAGTAAATAAGATGATCCCTTACAAAATTTCAAGAAGTGTTCTTCCCTAACTGTGCACCGTTGCTACAGTTCGTCGTTTCTAAGCACCACGTGATGATCGGGTGTGATGGATCCTTACGTTCACATACAACGGGTGTAAGACAGTTTTACACAGCGAAAACACTTGGGTTAACTTGACGAGCCTAGCATGTGCAGACGTGGCCTCGGAACACGGAGACCGAAAGGTCGAACACGAGTCGTATGGAAGATACGATCAACATGAAGATGTTCACCGACGATGACTAGTCCGTCTCACGTGATGATCGGACACGGGCTAGTCGACTCGGATCGTGTAACACTTAGATGACTAGAGGGATGTCTAATCTAAGTGGGAGTTCATAATTTTGATTAGAACTTTATTATCATGAACTTAGTCTAAAACCTTTGCAAATATGTCTTGTAGATCAATGGCCAACGCTAATGTCAACATGAACTTCAACGCGTTCCTAGAGAAAACCAAGCTGAAAGATGATGGCAGCAACTATACGGATCGGGTCCGAACACGAGGATCATCCTCATAGCTGCCAAGAAACAGTATGTCCTAGAAGCACCGTTAGGTGACCCACCTGTTCTCCCAAAGACCTTTGCAAGACGATTTGGACGTCTGGCGGACTCGTTCGATGATTACTCCCTCGTTCGGTGCGGCATGCTCTACAGCTTAGAACCGGGCTCCAAAAGCGTTTTGAGCATCACGGAGCATATGAGATGTTCAAGAGCTGAAACTAGTTTTCCAAGCTCATGCCCGGTCGAGAGATATGATGTCTCCGACAAGTTCTACATTGTAAGATGGAGGAAAACAGTTCTATCGGTGAGCACATCTCAAGATGTGCAGGTTGCACAACCGTATGACCCGGTGAACATAAACCTCCCAGATGAGGCGGTCATTGACAGAATCCTCCGCCGCTCCCACCAAGCTACAAGAGCTGTGTGATGAACTACAACATGCGGGGATGGTAAAGACCATTCTGAAGTGTTCTCGATCTGTCAAGTCAGCAGAGGCTGAAATCAAAAGGAACATCAAGTGTTGATGGTCAATAAGACCACTAAGTTCAAGAAGGGCAAGGGTAAGAAGAACTTCAAGAAGGACGACAAAGATGTTGCCGCGCCCGTAAGTCTGCTGCCGGAAGAAGTCAAAGAATGGACCCAAGCCCGAGATCGAGTGCTTTTATTGCAAGGGAAGGGTCTTCGAAGCGGAACTGCCCCAAATACTTAGCGGATAAGAAGGCCGCAACACCAAAGGTATATTTGATATACATGTAATTGATGTGTACCTTACCAGTACCCATAGTAACTCCCGGTATTTGATACCGTGCCGTTGCTCATATTTGTAACTCACAGCGGGAGCTGCGGAATAAACGGAGATCGGCGAAGGACGAGGTGACGGCGCGCGTCGGGAATGGTTCCAGAGTCGATGTGATCGCCGTCCGCACGCTGCCTCTACATTTACCCACGGGATTAGTTTTGAACCTTAATAATTGTTATTTAGTGCCAAGTTTGAGCATGAACATTGTATCTGGATCTCGTTAATACGAGATGGCTACTCATTTAAGTCTGAGAATAATGGTTGTTCGATTTATATGAGAGATATGTTTTATGGTCATGCTCCGATGGTCAATGGTTTATTCTTAATGAATCTCGAGCGTAATATTACATATGTTCATAGTGTGGATGCCAAAAGATGTAAAGTTGATAACGATAGTCCCACATACTTGTGGCACTGCCGCCTTGGTCACATTGGTGTCAAACGCATGAAGAAGCTCCATGCTGATGGACTTTTAGAGTCTCTTGATTATGAATCGTTTGACACATGCGAACCATGCCTCTTAGGCAAAATGACCAAGACTCCGTTCTCCGGAACAATGGAGCGAGCAACCAACTTGTTGGAAATCATACATACCGATGTGTGCGGTCCAATGAGCGTTGAGGCTAGCGGAGGATATCGTTATGTTCTCACTCTCACTGATGACTTGAGTAGATATGGGTATGTCTACTTAATGAAACACAAGTCTGAGACCTTTGAAAGGTTCAAGGAATTTCAGAATGAGGTGGAGAATCAACGTGACCGAAAGATAAAGTTCCTACGATCAGATCGTGGAGGAGAATACTTAAGTCACGAATTTGGCTCACACTTAAAGAAATGTGGAATCGTTTCACAACTCACGCCGCTACCGAACACCTCGGTAAACGGTGTGTCCGAACGTCGAATCGCACTCTATTGGATATGGTGCGGTCTATGATGTCTCCTACCGATTTACCATGTCATTTTGGGGATACGCTCTAGAGACAGCTACATTCACTTTAAATAGGGCACCGCCTAAATCCGCTGAGACGACACCGTATGAATTATGGTTTGGGAAGAAACCTAAGCTGTCGTTTCTAAAAGTTTGGGGATGCGATGCTTATGTCAAGAAACTTCAACTGAAAAGCTCGAACCCAAGTCGGAAAAATGTGTATTCATAGGATACCCTAAGGAAACTGTCGGGTATACCTTCTACTTAAGATCCGAAGGCAAGATCTTTGTTGCCAAGAACGGATGCTTTCTGGAGAAAGAGTTTCTCTCGAAAGAAGTAAGTGGGAGGAAAGTAGAACTCGATGAAGTACTACCTCTCGAACGGGAAAGTGGTGCGACGCAGGAAACCGTTTCTGTAATGCCCACACCAACTGAAGAGGAAATCATTGATGATGATCAAGATACTTCGGATCAAGTTACTACTGAACTTCGAAGGTCCACAAGGACACGTTCCGCACCAGAGTGGTACGGCAACCCTGTCATGGAAATCATGTTGCTAGACAACAATGAACCTTCGAACTATGAAGAAGCAATGGCGGGCCCAGATTCCAACAAATGGCTTGAGGCCATGAAATCCGAGATAGAATCCATGTATGAAAACAAAGTATGGACTTTGACAGACTTGCCCGATGATCGGCGAGCAATAGAAAATAAATGGATTTTTAAGAAGAAGACGGACGCGGATGGTAATGTTACCATCTATAAAGCTCGACTTGTCGCTAAGGGTTATCGACAAGTTCAAGGGATTGACTACGACGAGACATTCTCTCCCGTAGCGAAGCTTAAGTCCGTCCGAATCATGTTAGCAATTGCCGCATACTATGATTATGAGATATGGCGATGGACGCCAAAACGGCATTCCTTAACGGACATCTTAAGGAAGAGCTGTATATGATGCAGCCGGAAGGTTTTGTCGATCCTCGAATGCTAGCAAAGTATGCAAGCTCCAATGATCCATTTATGGGCTGGTGCAAGCATCTCGAGTTGGAACATTCGCTTTGATGAGATGATCAAAGCGTTTGGGTTTATCTTGAGACTTATGGAGAAGCCTGCGTTTACAAGAAAGTGAGTGGGAGCTCAGTAGCATTTCTCCTATTATATGTAGATGACATACTCTTGATGGGAAATGATACAAAACTTCTGGACAGCATTAAGGCCTACTTGAACAAGTGTTTTTCAATGAAGGACCTTGGAGAAGCTGCTTATATATTAGGCATCAAGATCTATAGGGATAGATCGAGACGCCTCATAGGTCTTTCACAAAGCACATACCTTGATAAGATTTTGAAGAGGTTCAAAATGGATCAGTCCAAGAAAGGGTTCTTGCCTATGTTACAAGGTCTAAAATTGAGCTCAGCTCGGTCACCGACCACGGCAAAAGATAAAGAAGAGATGAGTGTCATCCCCTATGCTTCAGCCATAGGATCTATTATGTATGCCATCTTTGTGTACTGCACCGATGTAAACCTGGCCGTAAGTTTGGTTGCAAGATACCAAAGTAATCCCGCAAGGAACACCGGACAGCGGTCAAGAATATCTGAAGCACCGAAAAGGACAAAGGACATGTTTCGTTTATGGAGGAGACGAAGAGCTCGTCAGAAGGGTTACGCCGATGCTAGCTTCGACTCAGATCCGATGACTCTAAGTCACAAACCGGATACGTGTATATGTTGAATGGTGGAGCAAGAAGCTGGTGCAGCCGCAAGCGAAGCGCCGTGGCGGGATCTACGTGTGAAGCGGAGTACATGGCAGCCTCGGAGGCAGCGCATGAAGCAATTTGGGTGAAGGAGTTCATCACCGACCTAGGAGTCATACCCAATGCGTCGGGCCGATCAAACTCTTCGTGACAACACTGGAGCTATTGCCCTTGCCAAGGAGCCGGGTTTCACAAGAAGACCAGCACATCAAGCGTCGTTTCAACTCCATCCGTGAAAATGTTCAAGATGGAGACATAGAGATTTGCAAAGTGCACACGGATCTGAATGTCGCAGATCCGCTGACTAAACCTCTCTCGCGTGCAAAACATGATCAACACCGTAACTCTATGGGTGTTCGATTCATCACAATGTAACTAGATTAGTGACTCTAGTGCAAGTGGGAGACTGTTGGAAATATGCCCTAGAGGCAATAATAAAAGTATTATTATATTTCAATGTTCATGATAATTGTCTTTTGTTCATGCTATAACCGTGTTATCCGGAAATCGTAATACACGTGTGAACACTTAGACCCCAATATGTCCCTAGTGAGCCTCTAGTTGACTAGCCCACAGATCAATAGATGGTCATGGTTTCGACTATGGACATTGGATGTCGTTGATAACGGGATCACATCATTAGGAGAATGATGTGATGGACAAGACCCAATCATAAGCATAGCATAAAAGATCGATAGTTCGCTTGCTAGAAGCTTTGCCAATGTCAAGTATCTCTTCCTTCGACCATGAGATCGTGTAACTCCGGTTACCGAGGAGTGCCTTGGGTGTATCAAACGTCACAACGAATCGGGTGACTATAAAGGTGCATTACAGGTATCTCCGAAAGTATCTCATTGGGTTGACGCGGATCGAGATCGGGATTTGTCACTCCGTATGACGGAGAGGTATCTCTGGGCCCACTCGGTAATGCATCATCATAATGAGCTCAATGTGACCAAGGTGTTGGTCACGGATCATGCATTACAAGATGAGTAAAGTGACTTGCCGTAACGAGACCGAACAAGGTATTGGGATACCGACGATCAAGTCTCGGGCAAGTAACGCATCGATTGACAAAGGAATTGCATACAGGGTTTGATTGAATCCTCGACATCGTGGTTCAACCGATGAAATCATCGAGGAGCATGTGGGAGCCAACATGGGTATCCAGATCCCGCTGTTGGTTATTGCCCGAGAGTCGTCTCGGTCATGTCTGCGTGTCTCCCGAACCCGTAGGGTCTACACACTTAAGGTTCGGTGACGCTAGGGTTAGTAGGAAGTCAAGTATGTGACCACCGAATGTTGTTCGAGTCCGGATGAGATCCGGACGTCACGAGGAGTTCCGGAAGGGTCCGGAGGTAAAGAATAATATATAGGAAGTGGTGTTTCGGCCATCGGGAAAGTTTCGGGGGTTTCCGGTAAAGTACCGGGACCACCGGAAGGGTCCCGGGGGTCCACCGGGTGGGGCCACCTATCCCGGAGGGCCCCATGGGCCAAAGGGGAAGGAACCAGCCCACAAGGGCTGGTGCGCCCCTAGGGCCCACCCCTGCGCCTAGGGTTGAAACCCTAGGGGTGGGGCGCCCACCGGCTTGGGGGCACTCCACCCCCTTGGCCGCCGCCCCGGAGATTGGATCTCCAGGGCCGCCACTTCTGTGGGGCCTATATAAAGGGGAGGGAGGGGCTGCTGGACCAACTCCCAAGGCGCAGCCCTCCCTCCCAACACATCTCCTCCTCCGTAAGAGCTCGGTGAAGCCTCGCCGAGTATCGCTTCTCCACCATCACCACGCCGTCGTCTTTGCCGGTGGAGCTGTCTTCCTCAACCTCTCCTTCCCCTTGCTGGATCAAGAAGGAGGAGACGTCGCTCGTCCCGTACGTGTGTTGAACGCGGAGGTGCTGTCCATTCAGCACTTGGCATCGGTGATCTGAATCACGTTCGAGTACGACTCCATCATCATCTTGCAAGCTTCCGCACGCGATCTACAAGTGGTATGTAGATGCAAACTCTCTCTCGTTACTCGTTGCTTAGATGAACTCATAGATGGATCTTGGTGAAACCGTAGGAAAAATTTTAATTTTCTGCAACGTTCCCCAACAGTGTCGTCACGGAGGAGTCCGGATCCGCCGAAGCCAGAAGCTACTCCTTTGGCTGCCCTGAGCCCGGAGTGTTCAGCTCCCACAGGGGCGATGAGGAGGGTCCGGCACCGTTCGATGTCCGACCGAACATAATGACGGGCCTTCTGGAGCGAGCTGCACTGTCGGAGGAGCACCGCTCATTAATGAGCACGGTGCTCAAGAAGATTTCATCCGCCACCAGCGGTTTGAATGATGCATTTTCGAGCCTGCTAAGAGGCTTTGAGGTATGTAATGAAAAATACATAATTTTTTGGCTGTGAGGTGCTAGGTGTGCTCCATATGGATAGTAGCTCCTGAGACTCTGGTTGCCCGTCCTATGCGGCAAACGGAGGATCATAATGTGTAAGTAATGATTGCGCTATATATATGCGCAATTGTCTAAGGATCCAGCAGCCGACCAGTCCATTGAAGTTGCTGAACTAAGGAGGCAGATTGGAGCTATTGATGTCGATATCACGCTGGTGAACGAGCGGCTGAACGAGTCACAAGGTATGTGCTCTGCTTTCCTTATTATGTTGTGTAGGAAAATTTGAGAGGGGCATAATATTAATGCGACATGCTTGGACTGCAGATGGTGCTGCTGCCGTGGAAGCCCTGAGGGCGGAGCTTGCCCAGGCCAAGGAACAAGCTCGGGCTAGCAATGCGGCTGCCCTAAAGGCGGCCAAAGAGTTGAGAGCCGAACAGGCTGCTCATTACCGAAGCGAAGACAAGATAGCTGAAATGGCTGTGGAGTTGAAAAATGTTGCCGACCGGTATGAGCTCCTTGAAAAGGAGAATCAGGTTAATTCGGCTGACTCAAACAAGGCACTTAATGCGGCCAAGGAGATGCGGACCGAAATCAGGGATGTGCGGGAGGAGCTTCGACAATCCGGGAAAATCGCGGCTGGGAACCCCTACTTGTTGCGGATGAAGTTTTTGGATCCGAAGTATGCTCCCCTAGATCGACGCTGGAGTCCTGCAGATGCGTATGCGGACTTGGCAAAGAGTACAGCTGATGCAGCCAAGTTTTTCGAGGATCAAGGTGATAAAGAAGTGGAGAAGCTGTTCTGGTCGCAATTCAATGTTCCCGCGTGTCCATTACCATTGAGTGAGAAGATGGCTGCTGTGGCTGAGCTTCATAGGCTGTCCGGTCTAGCGATGCGGTCTGTATTAGGCCATCTTTGGCTGAAGGAGCCGAAGCCGGACAGTTATTTTGGTTTAGTGCAACAATTCCTTGGTGCTGTATCACGGATCGATGCCATGAGAAGGTTGGCCTGCATAGAGGGTGCGCGAATGGCTCTTGCCCGCGTTAAAGCATATTGGACAGATATGGAGGCCACCATCGTTGCGACCCAGAATCCGGCGAGAGGCCAGGATCCGGGCGAGCACTACTTGGAGCAGGTAACAGAAGGTGCTCCGTTAATAGAGGCTCTGTGTTCGAAGAATGTCATGTTCGAGTGACAAATTGTGTCATTGTAAAAAGAATGCTATTTTGATTATGAGGCTATATCTATAATTTGTGCCCGAAAGTATTATTGTGCCTCCTGTGCGGCCGTTTTTATGTATATGTGTAATCTGAAAGTTAGCAGTCATTGGCTTCAGCCCCCACGCATACAATGCGGGGGTGTTCACGAAAAATATGCGTAATCACACTTGATCCAACGTCTTGGTCCGTTAAGGAGGTGATTGCATGTCGAACTAGGCAACCGGACTATACAGCTGTAAAACTTTCACTTAGCCATAGGAGTTTGACGGTGGGGCTACTATGTAGCCCCTGGTACCTTCGCGTACATTCGAATACGAGCGCGTGTGTACATGACCTGGGAATGGTCCTTCGTTAATGCGGAGGAATCCTAAAGGTTCCGGTAAGTCTTCGAGTGGTTGAACAGTCTCTCGCTGCATCATGACAGTTAGTTTTTGGCTTTCTCTACTGAGGTGCTCGTCCGGAATAACCAGGGCACAATCACATGAGTTCTTCTTTGGCCGCCTTAGCCAATAAGAACGGAATATAAGGTGGCAAACCCAGGAGCCGGGCAAACCCAACATTTGACCAAAGACATGATTCGGAGCTGATGCATATAAGGCCAAACTCGTGACGCCGAACACTCCCGAAGGTATTCGGACTTTGCAATGTAAAATGGGTTGAAGAATGCCCTTTTATTATGAACCCTGTAGTTCCAGGTACGTGCATTAGTCTGTCGTGGCGAAATGCCAATAATGGCTGTACCCTCTGTGGGTATAGTACCCATGGGATGTGGAAACAACAAGAGACAATAAAAAGGTTTACACAGGGGCTTAATATAAAGAGAAACCTTTAAGCGGGGCCCTGCTGCATGTCTGCGCTTTGTCTCCGTTGTGCCGTTTCCTGGAAGGGCATTGCGCTAATTGTGTCTGTGAAAGGGAAAAAACTCATGTAGGAGAGTATAACATAAGTGTGCGATGGATAGTAAAAGTGTAAGACATTGGCCTATTAATAAGGTCAAGCCAACAGTGGGGCTATATTAAATATCTATAGCCCCTAGTGCCCTTTATAGGATTACGTACATGGTGCCCTAGCTCAGGTTTATTCGGGCTGCCGGACTCGTCTAGCCGTGTCCGTGGTCTTAACGACCGGCCATGCTTTCTGGTGTTGGAGGCCGCTTAGAGCCCGACTGTTAGAGCCATCGCGTATTCCTCCGCGTGTGAGGAGCGCTATGTGTTTCCATTAACAGTGATGACGCCGCGTGGACCGGGCATCTTGAGTGTGAGGTAGGCATAATGCGGTACTGCATTGAAGCGGGCGAATTCCGTTCTCCCGAGCAATGCGTGATAGCCGCTTGGAGGGGGGCGATGGTGAAGAGTAGTTCTTTGCTTCTGGAGTTGCCGGGGGAATCGAATGTTACCTCCAGTATGATGGAGCTCCTGCTGTTGTTTTCAATGCCTGGTATCACCCCTTCAAAGGCGGTGTTGCTTTGTCTGATTCTGGATGGGTCTATCCCCATCCTGCGGACAGTGTCCTGGTATATTAAATTGAGACTACTGCCACCGTCCATGAGGACGCGAGTGAGATGGTATTCGTCAATTATTCGGTCGAGCACCAAGGCAGCTGATCCTCCGTGCTGCATACTAGTCGGGCAGTCCCTGTGATCGAAGGTGATCGGGCAGGCCGACTAGTGGTTAAGTTTGGGGGGACGGGCCTTACAACATATGCGTCTCTAAGTGCGCGTTCGCGCCTTCTCGTGGGTGTGTGAGTCGCGTGGATCATGTTTACTGTTTTTACCTCTGGTGGGAATTATTTCTGTCCCCTAGTGTTCGGCTGGTGAGGTTCATCCTCGTCTTCACTTGGTGTTTCCCTTCCCTTGTGTTCGACATTTAATTTGATGGCCTGCTTGAAGACCCAGCATTCTCTGTGAGTGTGGTTCGCAGGTTTGTCGGGGGTGCCATGAATTTGGCACAGTCTGTCCATGACTCTGTTCAGACCGGACGATCCCTCTTTACTGCCTTTAAATGGCTTCTTTTGCTGACCGAGTCGAGAGGCCCTAAATCCGGCGTTGACCGTTGTGTTGTCCGGGCTCTCTTCCTTGTTTTGACGTTTGTTTTTATTACACTTGGCTTCCCGTTGCCATCCCTTATTTTGGATGTGCTTGGGTCGCTGGTGCCTTTACTGGCCAACCAGCTATCTTCACCCGTGCAAAAGCGGGTCATAAGGCTTGTTAAGGCTGCCATTGTCCTTGGCTTTTCTTGGTCGAGGTGTCTGGAGAGCCACTCGTCTTGGATGCTGTGTTTGAAGGCCGCTAAGGCTTCGGCATCCGGACAATCGATAGTTTGATTCTTCTTAGTGAGGAATCTGTTCCAAAGCTTGTGGGCGGACTCTCCGGGCTGTTGGATTATGTGAATTAAATCGTCCGGATCCGGAGGCCGGACAATAAGTCCCTTGAAAATTGGCCCTGAAAGCGTCCTCGAGTTCCTCCAAACTTCCAATTGAATTTTCGGGGAGGCTTTTCAACCAGTGTCGAGCTGGTCCCTTCAGCTTGAGGGGAAGGTATTTGATGGCGTGGAGGTCATCCCCACAAGCCATGTGTATATGCAGGATAAAATCCTTGATCCAGACCCCTGGGTCTGTCTTTCTGTCGTATGCCTCTATGTTCATAGGTTTAAAACCCTGTGGAAATTCATGGTCCAGTACTTCTTCGGTGAAGCACAGGAGGTGAGCAGCCCCTCTGTATCTGGACGTGTTGTGGCATGTCGTCGGCTGTTGTTGTGTCCAGTGTTTATTCTGAACTGGTATCCGATCAGTATGATCATTTTGGTGACCATAGCCCTGCGCCGGGGTGTGTCCTTTAGATCTGTAGATGGACCTAGCCATAGTCCTGTGCCGGGGTGTGTCCTTTAGATCTGTAGATGGACCTAGCCGCGCCGGCTTTCTTATCTAGGAGCTCGCGTAAATCGTGTTCGGCGTCGATAGCTGCTCTGTTTCAGTTATGAAGTGGGTTGTCCGGCCTCCTGGCCGTGTTGTCCTTTGGTGGAACGGCCTCGTCGTCGAATTCTGGTAGCATCTTGCGTTTTGGGTAGCTCTTTGTATGGCGATCATCGCCGTACTTTTCTTTAGTGTCTAGCACTTTATTCCATCTGCGATTGAGCGTTTCCTATGCGGCCTTTAGCCATTGCTTCTTCTTCTTTAGACTTCTTGCAGTGGCCATAAGCCTTCTGTGGAGGTTATCTCGTTCCAAGCGTGTTTCCGGGATGATGAATGCATCGTCATCCGGACTGTGTTCTTGTCCCGGGGCGGTTTGATTAATTCGTCCCTCGGGATCATTGTGACCGGGCGTCTGCTCCGAGCTGTGTTTGGCGTGACCTGGCTCATCCTGCTCCATTGCTGGGTCCATATGGTCGTTGTTGCCTTCGGAGTTGACTGGGGTGTCGATCTTTCTGGCGCTCTTGTCGCTATTTTTACTGTTGCTGGACTTGGAGTGGCGTCTGCGCCGTTGTTTTGGCTTTTGCCCGGGGGTTTTATCTTTCGGATTGTCGACGTCCTCCTCCTTGGGCGTATCCACCATGTATATATCGTATGATGAGGTGGTAGTCCAGCTCCCCAGTGATTCTGAATCTTCTCCTGCATCGTCGTCCATACCGTCGATATCTTCGGAGTCGAAGTCAAGCACGTCTGATACATCGTCGACAGTGGCAATGAAGTGGGTGGTGGGTGGGCAACGAATTCCTTCGTCGCCTACTTCCCACTCGAGCCGGACATAGTTCGGCCAAGTGTCTCCTGACAAAGAGAGAGATTTTAACGAGTTCAGCACGTCGCCAAAGGGCGAGTGCTGGAAGATATTCGCAGCGGTGAACTCCATTACCCCATCTAGGTTCGGCGGGCTCAGGAGCACGTGGAGTGGAACCTACAGCCAGATACGAGTCCGGGGGTCCGGTGTCACAGGATTCTTTAGGGGCGAGGCCTGTGTTCGGCTCTAACGGCGATGAGTGTGTGGCCTGCGGGACGGGGTCCATCCACCCGTCCTTGGGCAACGCAATCTGCTCCGGATTTAGGTCTGGAGCTACTGCGGGGGTGATATCCCGAGCATTGTCTGACAGCAGGTCTAAGCCGTGCTCATCGTGACTGTCTGGTGCTCCTGGCACATGCCCGAATCCGTTAAAGATCAAGTCTCCGCGGATATCCGCCGTGTAGTTCAGGTTTCCGAACCTGACCTGGTGGCCAGGGGTGTAGCTGTCGATCTGCTCCAGTTGGCCGAGCGAATTGGCCCGCAGCACGAAGCCACCGAACACGAAGATATGTCCGGGGAGAAAAGTCTCACCGTGGACCGTGTTGTTGACGATTGAGGAGCCATCAAGCCTTGCAGCGACGACACAGAGGAACTCTCAATGAAAGCACCAATGTCAGTGTCAAAACCGGCGGATCTCGGGTAGGGGGTCCCAATTTGTGCGTCTTAGGCTATTGGTAACATGAGGCAAGGGACACAATGTTTACCCAGGTTCGGGCCCTCTTGATGGAGGTAAAACCCTACTTCCTGCTTGATTGATATTGATGATATGGGTAGTACAAGAGTTGATTTACCACGAGATCGTAGAGGCTAAACCCTAGAAGCTAGCCTATGATGATTATGATTGTGATCGTCCCTCTAAGGACCAACCTCTCCGGTTTATATAGAAACCGGAGAGGGCTAGGGTTTACATGGAGTCGGTTACAAGGAAGGAAATATAATATTCGGATCGCCAAGCTTGTCTTCCACGCAAAGAAGAGTCCCATCCGGACACGAGACGTAGTCTTGAATCTTGTATCTTCACGCTCCAATAGTCCAGACAAAGTATACAGTCCGGCTGTTCGGATACCCTCTAATCCAGGACTCCCTCACCCGCCGCGACTTCGCCCCCACTGTCCCCTGCAGCCCGGAGCCGCCGATTCACTTTCGGCTACCGCCGCATCGAAGCTTCTCCAGCGGCTACGACTGGCCTAAACGCCTTCCCTGGTGAGGTCTAGGATGGGCTAGGCTTCATCCAAGCCTAGACCCCCTGCCGGAGTTAGTGGAGGCGCGCCACTCCGCCTGCCCGATGGCCGTGAGGCTCGGTCGTTTTTCTGGCCGTGCGGAGATCTCGCCGATGTGCAGCCATCTCTTCTTTCATGCAGTCGCCATGGCCCGCACCAGCCGCCACTGACGGTTGCTGTCGGTGTCAAATCCGGAGGATCTCGGGTAGTGGGTCCCGAACTGTGCGTCTAGGCAGATGGTAACAGGAGACAAGGGACACGATGTTTTTACCCAGGTTCAGGCCCTCTCGATGGAGGTAAAACCCTACTCCTGCTTGATTGATATTGATGATATGGGTAGTACAAGAGTGGATCTACCACGAGATCAAGGAGGCTAAATCCTAGAAGCTAGCCTATGGTATGATTGTTGTGATTGTTGTTGTTGTTGTTGTCCTACGGACTAAAACCCTCCGGTTTATATAGACACCGGAGAGGGCTAGGGTTACACAGAGTCAGTTGGTAGGAGATCTACATATCCGTATCGCCAAGCTTGCCTTCCACGCCAAGGAAAGTCCCATCCGGACACGGGACGAAGTCTTCAATCTTGTATCTTCATAGTCTTGGTGTCCGGCCGATGATGATAGTTCGGCTATCCGGACACCCCTTAGTCCAGGACTCCCTCAGTAGCCCCTGAACCAGGCTTCAATGATGACGAGTCCGGCGCGCATATTGTCTTCGGCATTGCAAGGCAGGTTCCTCCTCCGAATAATTCATAGAAGATTGTGAACACCAGGATAGTGTCCGGTTCTGCAAAATAAATTCGACATACCACCGTAGAGAGAATAATATTTACACAAGTTCAATCTGCTGACGTATTTCGTGGCATGACGTTACCCACGACCAAGGTTTTACTCGAATCGTTTTCATTATACCACCTCAGCGCGTTTAGTGAAGAGGTTTCCTTTGCACGTCTTGTCGAAGCATAGATCGTCTTCCCCTTATTCCGAGATTCCCATCAATACCGACGTGGGTAACCCAACCGCGCCATTGATTGTGGCGCTTGGGAGATAAGCGAGTTTTAACAGGCCGGTGGGGACGCATAGTTTCGTCCGCCCATATATAAGGGGACAAGGATCCGCCTTTTTCACCTACGCCTTCTTCCTCCTTTGCTTATCCATCTCCGCACACTCGAGCTCCAGCGCCCAAGTCCGCACATCTCACCTCGACCTTCTCCAGCCATGTCCGGAGAGGGAGGCAAGTGGATGGCCTCCTCCGTTACGGAGGGGCACATCAAGAAGCTGCGCGGCGCCGGATATCTGTCCAGCGACATCGCGCACCGGCTCCCCGACGAGGGGCAGCTCATCCCCACCCCCGGTCCCCATGAGAGGGTGGTATTCCTTCCCCATTTCCTCCGCGGACTGGGCTTCCCGCTCCATCCTTTTGTCCGGGGGCTCATGTTCTACTACGGCCTGGATTTCCACGATCTGGCCCCAAATTTTATCCACAATATCTCGGTGTTTATCATCGTGTGCGAGGCCTTCCTCTGCATCCAGCCCCACTTCAGCTTGTGGCTAAAGACCTTCAATGTCAAGCCGAAGGTTGTGAAGGGCAGTCAAGCGGAGTGCGGAGGCGCCATGGTGGGCAAGATGCCCAACATCACTTGGCTCGAGGGCGCCTTCGTGGAATCCGTCAAAGGGTGGCAATCGGGGTGGTTCTACATCATCGAGCCGCGTGACCCTAAATGGGCAGCGCCCTCCGAATTCAGATCTGGCATCCCCATGCAACTCACCTCCTGGAAAGAGAAGGGCTTGCTATGGGGTAGTTCGGAGGAGCTGACCGGACTCCAGTCCTGTCTCCAAACCCTGGTGAACAAGAAGCTCAAGCTTGTGAATGTGATCCCGGTCATGCTCGTCCGCCGGATTCTCCCCTTCCAGCAACGGGATTTCAATTTGTGGGAGTTCAATCCGGCACAGCACCAGACCTTGAGCGGGCTCTTTGGCACTACGTACAAAGATGCCTGGAGGGTGCTGTTGAAGGGCGCCGAAGCTCCCTCATCCGCTACCGAAGATCGCGGATTCAGCTCGCAGCGTCCAGCTGACGAGGTAAGCCATGTTATCCTTTATGGGACACTTGCTTTTCATAGTTTGACTCTATGCGGGATCGAAACTCCCAATACCTTTAACAGGACTTGCAGAAGACATCCGGACAGGTTAACTGCCCGGCTCCCCTTCCAGAGGACCCAGCGGACGCCCGTTTGACAGGGCTGCTGGTCCCGGCACTTTACGTAGTGCCGGAGAAGAAGGCCAAGAAGAAGGCCACGGGAACCCGAAGGAGTTCCAGCGTCAGGTGGTATTGGACTCATCGTCCGATGACTCCGAGGCGGACTCCTCCCACAAGGACGAGGAGGAGAAGAAAGAGGACTCTCCCCCAGTGGGGGGAGAGAAGAAGAGGAAGGCCTCCCCAACGAGGGAGGCCGAAGGGTCCAAGAAGGGGAGGACCCTTCACCCGGACTGTTCCGCCAACATCGGCGAAGGCGACGAGGAGTGGCCCTCAAGGGACAAGCCCCTGGCGAGATCGTGAGTATCCGGACTCCTAGTCGATGTATAATTTGTCGCATGGTGTCCTTCTAATGCCGCATACAACCCTGCAGCCCGCCCAAGGACGATCTTCCCGCTTCGTCGAGCGGGTCCTTGGGCACGTCGGATATGGATTCGCTTCCGACCGCCTCCACCCCTCGTGACGCTGACGACGCCGAGGTGGGATCCCGGGAAGGGACCCACCAGGAGGAGGAGGCCCTGGAGGTGCCGCAGGCAACCTCCGGACTTTGCACCGACTCCGCACCGGAACTGCAGTGGTTCCGGAGTCCGCGGGCGCCCTTCGAAGAAGGGCAAGATCGCGACACCGCTGCCTCCGCCCAACCGAGGCGCCGGATAATCTTGCCGGAGGCGCCAACAGCGCTTATATCGAAGAAGAACACCGCACTATCATGAGTGCGGTGATTCAAGGTTCATTTCGCCAAGAGCAGCCGATCGAGGCTCGCAACAGCCTTCTAACGGGCTTTGAGGTAAGAAGTTTAATATATGTAAAATAGTACCGCATAGACAGTAGCCCCTGATGCTCGGTTCGGTGTTCGGAAAGAAAAGCCGAACTGAGGATCTAAATAGATATACGCAGGAGTCTTAAAAAAATATGTTGATATGGGATTGCAGGCTGCGCTGCTGACCTCTGCCGCACTGACTGCGGAGGTTGATGCTTTGAAGCAGAGCCTCGAGCGGTCCGAGAACGAGCTCGGCCATGCCAAGAAGCAGCTCGAGGACAAGGAAGGTGAGTAACACCTTATGAAAGTTGTACCTTACAGAAAAGGATTTGGTTGCAAGAGAAATAACAAGGATAATGTGGGTATTCCAGGGGCCACGAACGAGGTGGCAACCCTGAAGGAGGCGGTGTCCGCGGCCGAACGCAATGCGGCCGCGGAATGAGCCAAGCGAGAGAAGCAGGAGGCGCGGGTGGCGGAGGTACAGCAAGAGCTCCAGGCTCTCGTGGAAAAGCACGAGGGTTTGGAGCGTGACTCGAAGACTCGAGAGTCCGAGCTTGCATCGGCTCTTGAGAGTGCCAAAGCCGCGAAGGCCGATGCCCACAAGGCCCTCCAGGAAATCGAGGATTTGAAGAAAATAGCGGCGGGTAAGGCATTCTTCATGCAAAGCAAGCATGTTAAAGTGAATTACCTGTTACTTACCCGAATTTGGAGCTCTCCAGGAGCGTTCACAGATCTGCCCCGCAGCGTGTCCGACGCTGCCGCTTTCTACAGAGCCGAGGAGGGGAGCTCGACGGAGAAGGTATTCTGGTCTCAGTATGCTGAGGCTGGACATCCGGTGCCCCTTAGCGACCAGCTGAAGCAGCTGATCGAGCTCCACAAGGTGGCCGAACAGACCATGAAGGGCCTTATAGTTCGGCTATGGCCCAAAGAGGCCATGCCTGGGAGCTACTTCAGCCTGGTGCGGCGGCTGGTGGATGCGCGTCCCTGGGTTGAAGTCGTCAAGCGCTCCGCCTGTATTGAAGGTGCCCGCCGGGCCCTTGCCCATGCAAAGGTGCACTGGGGCAGGATGGACGCTGAGAAGCTTGTGACGGACGCGCCACCGACGGGCAAGGAGTATCGCACGCCCGAGATGTATTATAAGAGTGTCCTGAAGGGTGCCCGCATGATTGCGGGTGAGTGCTCCAAAGATGTAATATTTGAGTAGACTCGCATTTTGTTATCCTGTGCGCTGAAAACTTTGTTCATATGCACTAAGCAATGCTTATTGATTTAAAGTATTACCTTCTGTGCGGCCATTTATCAAATCTGAGAGATGGCAAGTCGTCAGCTTCAGCCCCCATGCCACGAGTGCTGGGGTGTTCGGGATAAACTTGAGCGCTCTTGTTCCCATTTTTGGGTCCATCTAGGGAGGCGTTCAACACAACGAACAAGGCAACCGGACTTATAGTGCTTGAACACTGTCACTTAGCCATAGAATTCTATAATTTTAAATTTCGGCGAAGCCCCTAGTGTTCAGAAGGCCGAATTCGGGGCGCTATCTACGCCTGGACCGGACAAAGCCACTTCCTTGCTCTAAGCGGCATAAGTCTTTAGGGACTCGAAAAAACCTCTCGAACAACGACCGGCTCTCGCCTCATCATGACGGTCAGTTTTAGCTTTTCCATCGAGGCGCCGCCCAGCTCAACTGGGCGCAATGTAGTGGTTCTCCCAGTGCTACCATAGCCGATACAACAGAACGTAAGGTACTAAAACATGGGAGCCGGGCAAACCCAACTATTGACCTAGGAAATGATTCGGAGCCGATGCATATAATGCTATAAGTTTGGGGTGCCGCACTTGTGAAAGTGTTCGGACTTATCACACCATTATGTGGGGAACTTAAGCCCCTGGTGTGTTTAGCCGTACCAAAGTGTACGGATGCAACATGTCATGAATGAACATATGTATAAGAAAGAAATGCAATTATAAGGAAAAAGCGATGCATTGTTTATTCAAGAAGTACTGCCATGAATGCAGGACGATACAAATAGTGCGATAAGCAAGGAATGGGACTATTAAACATGTCCCCCTCCAGGGGTAGGCTGCAGAATGGTGTATAAAACAGATTTAATGCTCGTAATGGAGACCACCTGGATACTCGTCGTAGCATTTCTCCTTCCCTGGCTGTTGCATCGTGAGTTTGGCAGGTCTACTGCCGGACAGGGCCTCTGGTGAACGGAGTCCTATGAGTAAGAAAAAGGGAAAAGAAAAAAGAAAAAGATGACACACTTGGGAGCCCCTGGTGTGGTTGAGCCGCACTCTGGGCCTGTCGTGGTCGTGCCCCTCCCCCCATGCCCATGGTATCTCCAGAGCATAATGATGCACGCGAGGGACCAGTCTTGCAATGTTGCGAGGGCTGGGGTTGGGGCCACATTGCTACGCATGCTCGGAACGTGCCAGGTGGTCTTGTTGTAGGTTACACCGGGCGCGCTTAGCAGTGTCCGGTCGTTTAATGGCCGGACTCGAGAATTGCATTAAAAGGCTGCTCTGCACTTCTGCCGCGAGAGCCGCTGTGTGTTCCTCCGTTCGGAGAGAGCGTTTAGTGTTTCCGCTGACCGTGATGACTCCTCGAGGGCCTCGCATCTTGAGCTTGAGGTATGCGTAAAGCGGTACCGCTGCTGAACTTTGCCGAATGCGGTCCGTCCGAGCAGAGCATGATAGCTGCCGCGAACGGACTATGTCGAAGATTAACTCCTCGCTTCGAAGTTATCCGGGATCCAAGACCACTTCCAAAGTAATCGAGCCTGCATAATTGGCTTCTACACCGGTATAATGCCTTTAAAGGTCGTCTTTGTGGGTTTAATCCTTGAGGGGTCTATGCCCATCTTGCACATTGTGTCCTGATAAAGCAGGTTCAGGCTGCCGCCGCCGTCCATCAGGACTCTAGTGAGGTGAAATCCATCGATGATTGGGTCTAAAACCAATGCGGCGAATCTGCCATGGCGGATGCTGGTGGGGTGGTCCCTTCGATCGAAATTGATCGGGCAGGAGGACCATGGGTTGAACTTCGGGGCGACTGGCTCCATCGCATATACGTCCCTGAGTGCACGCTTCCGCTCCCTTTTGGGTATGTGGGTTGCGTATATCATGTTCACCGTCCGCACTTGTGGGGGGAAACCCTTCTGTTCTCTATTGTTCGGCGGCCGGGTCTCTTCCTCGTCGTCGCTATGTAGCCCCTTGTCATTGTTTTCGGCAATTAACTTGCCTGCTTGCTTGAATACCCAACAATCCCTGTTGGTGTGATTAGCTGGCTTTTCGGGAGTGCCGTGTATTTGGCACGAGCGGTCGAGTATTCGGTCCAAATTGGACGGACCCGGAGTAGTTCTTTTGAATGGCTTCTTCCGCTGACCGGGTTTGGAGCCTCTGAATTCGGCATTGACTGCCGTATCCTCAGTATTGTCGCCGTTGACACGGCGTTTGTTCTTATTGCGACGCGACCTGCCATTGCGGTCCTTGGCATCCGGACTGCCAGAATTTTTGCTGAGGTTGTTACTGCGAGCTAGCCAGCTGTCCTCTCCCGCGCAGAAGCGGGTCATGAGTGATGTGAGGGCTGCCATGGATTTCAGCTTTTCCTGTCCCAGGTGCCGGGCAAGCCACTCGTCGCGGATGTTTTGTTTGAAGGCTGCAAGAGCCTCTGCATCCGGATAGTCGACGATTTGATTTTTCTTTGTTAAGAACCGTGTCCAGAATTGTCTGTCCGATTCGTCTGGCTGCTGAATTATGTGGCTTAGGTCATCGGCGTCTGGTGGTCGCACATATGTGCCCTGGAAGTTATCAAGGAATGCGGCTTCCAGATCCTCCCAACACCCAATTGATTCTGCTGGCAAGCTGTTAAGCCAATGCCGAGCTGGTCCTTTAAGCTTGAGTGGGAGGTATTTGATGGCGTGAAGATCATCGTCGCGGGCCATGTGGATATGAAGGAGATAGTCCTCGATCCAAACCGCGGGGTCTGTTGTGCCATCATAGGATTCAATATTCATGGGTTTGAACCCTTCGGGGATTTGATGATCCATTACTTCATCTGTGAAGCATAGTGGGTGTGCGGCGCCTCTATATTGGGCTATATCACGGCGTAGCTCGAGCGAGCTTTGTTCATCGTGGTCCGCCCGCCGGAGTTGTCAGATCCGCGCGACGGTCCTCGTCGCACATCGTGGGGTGCCCACACAATCCGTAGATCGATCTTGATTGTCTTGCCTTATCCTCCAGTATGTCTCGCAAGTCCGGTGCATTCCCCCGTGGCTTTGTGCTTTTCGAGCGGTGCCGGGGTACGGTTCTAGTGGAGGGCCTAGAGGCCACTCTGTCGCGGCCACGAGGTGGTCGGTCAGCCGTATTGTGCGCTGGTGATGCAGGTTTATATGCCTCCTCCTCTAATCGGGGGAGCAGCTTGCATTTGGGGTAGCTTTTGGAGGGGCGTTCGAGTTCATGCTCTTCGGCCGCAAGGACTTTGGTCCATCTGCCGGCTAGCAGATCTTGATCAGCTCTGAGCTGTTGCTGTTTTTTCTTTAGGCTGTTTGCCGTGGCCATAAGCCTGCGTTTGAAATGCTCTTGTTCGACGGGATCCTCGTGCACGATTTAATTCGCTGTCGCCGAGGCTTGCCTCATCTCCGGAGGGAGGCATGTAATTATCATCCTCTACCTCGTGCCCCGCCGCTCTCTCGTGAGGGCTGGCTTCTCCGCCCTCCCGTGCTGAATCTTGGCCGGAGGGGTTGTCTTCAACACCGTGCTCGGGTGTTATTATCTCCGTGCCGTAATCTCCATTCTGCCGTGGCGAGATTTAGAGCGGCCGCTGACGCCGCGCTAGGCTATTTCTTGGAAGGACCCTCCTCCATCGCTCCATCTCCATTCCCATCCTTTGGGGTGTCCACCATGTATATGTCGATGACGAGGTGGCTTTCCGGTGCCCAAGAGGGCGCTGGTTTCTGATCGTCTCCGCATCGCCGCCCATACCGCCGATGTCTTCGGAGTCGTAGTCTAGCATGTCGGTTAGATCGTCGACAGTGGCTACAAAGTGGGTGGTGGGTGGGCTTTGAATTTCTTCGTCGTCCGCATCCCAACCGTCCTGACCGTAATCCGGCCAGGGCTCTCCTGATAGCGAGAGATATTTTAGCGAATTCAGGATATCGCCGAACGGCGAGTGCTGGAAGATGTCCGTGGCGGTGAACTCCATGATCAGCGCCTCGGATTCGATTGGTAGGGGCGCAGGAGGTTCGGAGTCCGGCGAGGAGTCCGGCACCTCGGAGTCACGATCTTCACAAGGGACAAGGTTGGTATTCGGCTCCATCGCCGTAGACATGGCAGCCCCCGAGGCGGTGTCTAGCCACCCATCCTCGATCTGCGCAGTCGGCCCGAATTAAGGGTCGAGCGGGCTGCAGGCGCCTCCGTGGCACCGTCCGCAGAGAGCTAAATCATGCCCATCATGACAAGCTTGGCGCGGGCGGTGTGGCTCGGATCCATCAAGATCAAGTCTCCGCGATGTCACCGTGAAGTTAAGACTTCAAATCGACCTGACGGCCGGGCGAGCTTTAATCTGCTTCGGATGGCTGCTTAATTGCCCGCAGCAAAGCCGCCGAATATGAAGATCTGTCCGGGAGGAAAGTCTCACCCGACTGCGCCGTGGTTGATGATTGAAGGAGCCATCGGGCCTATATGCGACGGCAGGAGGAACTCTCAATGAAAGCACCAATGTCGGTGTCAAAACCGGCGGATCTCGGTAGGGGTCCCTAACTGTGCGTCTAGGCGGATGGTAACAGGAGACAAGGGACACGATGTTTTACCTGTGTTCGGGCCTCTCGATGGAGGTAAAACCCTACTCCCGCTTGATTGATATTGATGATATGGGTAGTACAAGAGTGGATCTACCACGAGATCAAGGAGGCTAAACCCTAGAAGCTAGCCTATGGTATGATTGTTGTGATTGTTGTTGTTGTTGTTGTCCTACGGACTAAAACCCTCCGGTTTATATAGACACCGGAGAGGGCTAGGGTTACACAGAGTCGGTTACAATGGTAGGAGATCTACATATCCGTATCGCCAAGCTTGCCTTCCACGCCAAGGAAAGTCCCATCCGGACACGGGACGAAGTCTTCAATCTTGTATCTTCATAGTCTTGGAGTCCGACCGATGATGATAGTTCGGCTATCCGGACACCCCTTAGTCCAGGACTCCCTCAGTTGCCCAACCCATAGCCGGCCGATTTCACCCACTCCGCAAGCAAGGTGTTTGACGAAATTCTCGAAGGTAAAAAACCAATGAACCTTGACATTTTTTTGTTGGGATGGAAAGTAGTTTGATGGTGATTTACTGCATTGTAGATGAGCTCGTGTGACTCCTCTTTCATGGACGATTCCTCGTCGGATGAAGAATTTGATTTAAATGAAGGAGAGGACATTGCAATGTGATAACCCACAAGTTTAGGCGATCGCAACAGTTTTTGAGGGTAGAGTATTCAACCCAAATTTATAGATTCGATGCAAGGGGGGCCAAAGAGTATTTGCAAGTATTAGCAGCTGAGTTGTCAATTCAACCACACCTAGAGATTAATTATCTGTAGCAAAGTGATCAATAGCACAGTAATATGATAGTTTTGGTAGCAGTGGTAATAGTAACGGTAACAGTAACAGTGATAACAATGATTTTGTAGCAGTTGTGACAGTAGCAATATCAATAGTAACTTAGCAAGGACAATATGTGAAAAACCCGTAGGCATTGGATTGGTGAATTGTTGGATGATATTCATCATATAATAGTCATAATCTAGGGCGATACAAAACTAGCTCTAGTTCATAAATATAATGTAGGCATGTATTCCGTAAATAGTCATACGTGCTTATGAAAAGAGCTTGCATCACATCTTTTGTCCTACCCTCCCGTGGCAGCGGGGTCCATAAGGAAACTACAGGATATTAAGGCCTCCTTTTAATAGAGAACCCGAACAAAGCATTAACACATAGTGAATACATGCTCTCCTCAAACTACGGTCATCACCGAAAAGTATCCCGAATATTGTCACTCGGGGGTTTGTGAATCATAACACGTAGCAGGTGCATATAACTTGCAAGATCGGATCTAGAACATAGATATAATGGTGAATTCATAAACGGCTCAGATCTTAAATCATGGTGCCCGGGCCCAAAGTGACAAGCATTAAGCATGGCAAAGTCATAGCAACATCAATCTCAGAACATAATGGATACTAGGGATCAAGCCCTAACTAAACTAACTCGATTACATGATGAATCTCATCCAACTCCCTCACCAACCAGCAAGCCTATGAAGGAATTACTCACTCCCGGTGGGGAGCATCATGGAATCAGCGATGGAGAAGGGTTGGTGATGATGAAGATCCAAGATCCACCCCTCTGGAGCCCCAAACGAACACCAGATCTGGCCTCTCGACGAAGAACAGGAGGCGGCGGCAGCTCCGTCTCGTGAAACGCGATAATTCTTTCTCCCCGATTTTTCTCCAAAATTAGGATTTTATAGAATTGGAATTAGGGTCTGATGGGCCACCAGGTGGGCACATCCCACTTGGGCGTGCCTGGAGAGGGGGGGCGCACCCTGGTGGGTTGTGCTCACCCAGGGGCCCCTCCGGTGGTTCTTGGCTCCAATATTTTTCTTCTTTTGTATAAATATTCCCCAAAAAGTTTTGTTCCATTCCGAGAACTTTTATTTCCGCACAAAAAACAACACCATGGTAGTTCTGCTGAAAACATCATTAGTCCGGGTTAGTTCATCAAAATCATGCAAATTAGAGTCCAAAACAAGAACAAAAGTGTTAGTAAAAGTAGATACAACAGAGATGTATCAACTCCACCAAGCTTAAACCTTTGCTTGTCCTCGAGTTGATAAAATGAAAGTGAAAAATAAAAACTGTTACGAACTCTTTAGCTCTTGTTTACATAAATAAGCTTAAGTAGCACCCAGATTTTCAGTAAAGATTATGACTAACCATGTCGACAATAACTCTTAAAAATTATATTAACTCATAGCAATGGCATAATCAACTAGCAAGCAATAATAAGATATCTCAAATGACAACACTTTGTCAAAACAACCATGATACAATATAACAATAGGGATGAGGGAGTCCTGGACTAGGGGGTGTCCAGATAGCCGGACTATCATCATCGGCCGGACTCCAAGACTATGAAGATACAAGATTGAAGACTTCGTCCCATGTCCGGATGGGACTTTCCTTGGCGTTGTAACCGACTCTGTGTAACCCTAGCCCTCTCCGGTGTCTATATAAACCGGAGGGTTTTAGTCCGTAGGACAACAACCATTACAACAATCATACCATAGGCTAGCTTCTAGGGTTTAGCCTCCTTGATCTCGTGGTAGATCCACTCTTGTACTACCCATATCATCAATATCAATCAAGCAGGAGTAGGGTTTTACCTCCATCGAGAGGGCCCAACTGGGTAAAACATCGTGTCCCTTGTCTCCTGTTACCATCCGCCTAGACGCACAGTTCGGGACCCCCTACCCGAGATCCGCCGGTTTTGACACCGACATTGGTGCTTTCATTGAGAGTTCCTCTGTGTCGTCACCGATAGGCTTGATGGCTCCTTCGATCATCAACAACGACGTAGTCCAGGGTGAGACTTTTCTCCCTGGACAGATCTTCGTATTCGGCGGCTTTGCACTGCGGGCCAATTCGCTTGGCCATCTGGAGCAGATCGAAAGTTACGCCCCTGGCCGTCAGGTCAGATTTGGAAGTCTAAACTTCACGGCTGACATCCACGGAGACTTGATCTTCGACAGATTCAAGCCACAGCCAAGCGCGCCGCACTGTCACGATGGGCATGATTTAGCTTTGCTGCCGGACAGTGCCCTGGGGCCGCACATGAGTCCGCTCCGACCCTTAATTCGGAGCCAACCGCGCAGATCGAGGACGGGTGGCTAGACACCACCTCAGGGGCTGCAACCCCTACGGTGATAGAACCGAATACTGACTTTGTCCCTCATGAGGCTAGTGACTCCGAGGTGCCGGACTCCTCTCCGGACTCCGAACCTCCCGCGCCCCCTCCAATCGAATCCAATTGGGCGCCGATCATGGAGTTCACCGCTGCGGACATCTTTCAACACTCACCTTTTGGCGACATCATGAATTCGCTAAAGTGTCTCTCGCTATTAGGAGAGCCCTGGCCGAACTGCGGTCAAGACGGTTGGGATGCGGACGACGAAGAAATTCAAAGTCCACCCACCACCCACTTTGTAGCCACTGTCGACGATTTAACTGACATGCTAGACTTCGACTCCAAAGACATCGACGGTATGGACGACGATGCCGGAGACGACCAAGAACCAGCGCCTACTGGACACTGGAAGACCACCTCAACTCATGACATATACATGGTGGATACACCAAAAGGAAGCGATTACGAGGAACAACGGGACGCGGCGAAGGATAACTCCTCCACAAAACAACCAAAACGGCAACGCAAGCGCCGCCCAAAGTCCCGCCTCGATAACAACAGCACCCATAATGACCCAGCCGTAGAGCAAGGCAAACCAGTGGACGACGAACATGCAACCAAGCAACCATCCGAACAGGATGAATCGGACAAGCAACCCATCCCCGGTGAAAACAACAGTCTAGACGATTTCACGCCGGACACATCACCAGAGCATAAGAACCTTCACAAAAGGCTCGTCACCACCGCAAGAAGCTTGAAGAAGCAGAAACAGAAGCTCAAAACAGCGGAAGACATACTCAGAATGAGATGGAGCAAAGTACTCAAGACCGCAGACAAATACGGCAATAGTTACCAAGCAAAGAGCTACCCGAAGCGCAAGCTGTTGCCCGAATTCGACGAGGAGGCTGTAGAGCCACCGCGATCAAAAAGCAAAGAGGCCGCCTGGCCGGATAGACGACCAGATGACAGGCTAAGAGTGGCAAGCGGCGCCGCACACAAGCCGGCACATAAAGATCCCCGCAAAAAGGATGGCCCGGTCAGGTCCATTTATGGGCCAAAAAAGTGGGCCCCAGGAAGCAACACAACACGCCGAGTGTTCGAACATAACGGCACACCTAAGTACAGAGGCGCTGCACACCCACTATGTTTCACCGATGAGGTACTGGATCATGAATTTCCAGCGGGTTTTAAGCCCGTAAACATAGAGGCATACGACAGAACAACAGACCCTGGAGTCTGGATTGAGGATTACATCCTACACATACATATGGCTAGAGGAGACGATCTCCATGCCATAAAACACCTACCCCTCAAGCTCAAAGGGCCAGCTCGGCACTGGCTCAAAAGCCTCCCAGAAAATACATTTGGAAGTTGGGAAGAGTTCGAGGATGCGTTTAGAGCAAATTTTCAGGGGACTTATGTCCGCCTTCCGGATGTAGACGATTTAAGTCACATAACTCAACAGCCCGGAGAGTCAGCGCGCAAATTCTAGAACAGGTTCCTCACTAAAAAGAACCAAATAGTTGACTGTTCGAACGCCGAAGCCTTAGCATCTTTTAAACATAATTTCCGAGATGAATGGCTCGCCAGACACCTCGGCCAGGAAAAGCCAAGAACAATGGCCGCGCTAATGAGCCTCATGACCCGCTTTTGCGCGGGAGAAGATAGTTGGCTGGCAAGATGCAGCACCAGCGACCCAAGTACATCCGAGGTCAGAGATGGAAATGGGAAATCACGACGCAGAAAAGATCAGCGCCGAAATAAAGAAAATGGCCCAAAGAACATGGCGGTCAACGCCGGATTCAAAAGCTCTTGGCCGAACAACAAAACACTGCCTCTTAAGGACAACAGTGACGAGCTATCCAACCTAAACAAAATTTTGGGTCGGATATGTCAAATCCACAGTACCCCCGGGAAGCCTGCAAACCACACCCACCGAGATTGTTGGGTCTTCAAGTAGTCCGGCCGACTCAACGCCGAACACAAGGGGCTCGACACGCCAAGTGAGGACGATGACGAACCCCACAAGCAGAGTGCCGGAAAACAAAAGACTTTCCCACAAGAAGTCAAAACAGTAAACTCACTTCATGTGATAATACGGAACAATAGTGCGGCACCCGCTAAAGTACGCGTTGGACGGTCCACCCCAGCGGAATCCCGAGATTGGATGTCAAAACCAATTACTTTCGACCACCTGGATTACTCCAGAAGTATTCGAAACGCAGGATGGACTGCTCTGGTATTGGATCCTATAATCGATGGACTACAATTTACACAAGTCCTAATGGACGGCGGCAGCGATTTAAACCTGCTGTATCCGGACACAATCCGCAAGTTGGGGATAGACCCTACTAAAATTCGCCATAGCTGCACTTCCTTCAAAGGAGTGACGCCAGGCCCTTACGCCAAGTGTACGGGCTCCTTACTACTAGAAGTTGTGTTCGGCTCACCTGACAACTTCCGTCGCGAAAAGCTAATCTTCCATGTCGCCCCATTTAAAAGTAGCCATCAAGCACTATTGGGACGTGAAGCTTTCGCCCGCTTTAACACAATACTGCATTACGCGTCTCTTACACATAAAATGCCCGGTCCGCGCGGCATCATCTCATTAAAAGGTAACTTCGAGTGTTCCTCGAACACGGAAGATCGTGAGACTGCGTTGACAGCCACACACTAAACCGGCCTTGCTAATCAAAGCCCCTACAAGACGGGTCATGTAGACCCCGGACACGGCTAGACGAGTCCGGCATAATTAACCAGGGGCTTACTAGCCGCATACCCCTTTACAAGGGGCTGCATGCACAGACATTGAAAGCCAATAAAGCTCAACCTTATTTCATTTTTTAAATCATACTCTGTTTTAAATACATCTTCTGCACGATACCTTTTCAAACCAAGTTCTTCTCTTTTACAGATGAACAGCGCATACACCCGGCCCAAGATACAAAGACAACGGAGACACAAAGCGCAGACGCGCAGAGGGACCGTTACAAGGATTCTTTTCAGATTAAGACCCTGCATAAACCTTTTTTACTGTCTCTTGTTGCTATACATCCCCTGGTTTCTTACCATAACCAGAGAGGAGGCTGAGGGCACTAGGGGCTTAGGGCATCGGCCGCGTCAGAAGATTTCGCGCGTACCTGGACACTAGGGGCTTAGGGCATTGATGTGCCCGTTATCGTAAAGATCGAACACCTCAGGGAGTGTTCGGCGTCTCGAGTTAGGCCTTATATGCATCAGCTCCGAATCATGTCTTTGGTTAACTGTTGGGTTTGCCCGGCTCCTGTGTTTTGCTGCCTTACGTTCCGTATCATCGGCTAACGCGGCACCAGGAGAACTACTATGATTGTGCCCGGTTCGCCGGCGAGCACCTCAAGAGAGAAAGCCAAAACCGATCGCCGTGATATAGCGAGAGACTGGTCAACCACTCGATCGACCTCTGGAATGTTTAGAATTCTCCGCTTTGACGGCACCGCTTCGGCCAGCACACACGCCGCCCCGAATTCGAGAGCGCGGTGCCCCTAGGGGCTATATCGTAGCCCCACCTTTGAACTCCTATGGCTAAGTGAAAGTGATAAAGCATTATAGTCCAGTTGCCTCGTTTGCTACGCTACCACCTCCTTCACAGGACCAAGACGTTGGATTAAGTGTGAAAATGCGCTATTTTGCAAACACCCCGCACCATGTGCGTGGGGCTAAAGTCAAGACTGCCATCTTTCAAAGTTATACACAAGTATACATTAACGTCAGACAGAGATATTTCAATACTTGAACGCACAAGTATAAAAAGCACTTATATTATGAATATCGTTTTACAAATCATAAAGATCATTTGAACATGACATTTTTGAGCACTGCGACTCTATTACATGAGAACCCTACAGGAGTTCCCCAAAATAGTGCTCGGCGGGTAACCGGCTCTCGTCCGAACCCCGGGTTGCAACATCGGTGGCATCCATCTCCGTCCAGATTGTCTTCACACGGGCGAGGGCCATCCGTGCACCCTCTATGCATGCCGACCGCTTCATCGCCTTGATATGCGGCAGCGCCCCAAGGAATTGCTGCAATAAGCCAAAATAACTCTTCGGCTTGGGCCTATCCGCCCACAGATGAGCCACTACATCCGTCATGTCAAGTCCGGACAATCTATTCAGCTCAGCCCACTTAGCCAACCGATCGGTCAACGGAAGTGAACGCTCCGGTCTGTGGAATTGAGACCAAAAAAGCTCTTCTGTCTCGTGATCCTTTTGACTTCGGAAGTGCACAACCGCATCCGCTTCACTCGCCGCCAAATCCAGATAAGGATCCTCCGGACCCCACAGCTGGCCAAGCTGAGCATACTTCTGATCTGTGAACTTCCTGCGCAGCAGAAAAGGCTTGCCAGCCGCAATGTCTCCGGCCTGACACAGCTCCTCCTTTATAGCCCTCATTGCAGAACGGGCATCCTTGGCTTTGGCGGTGGCCTTCTTCAGGCCTTCTTGCTCTGCTCGGCGTTCTTTTTCAAGAACCTCATAGCGGTCGGTAACATCCTTCAGCTGCTTGGCCATTCCGGCCATGTCCTCCCCGCTTCGGCAGTGAGCAGCCCTTTCGGCTCCTAGCTCTTCAGCTGCCTTCGAGGCAGCCGCATCACTCCTTCTGGCCTGCTCCTTGGCTCGAGCAAGCTCTGCCCGAAGGTCCTCCACAGCAGCAGCACCATCTGCATCAAGCATACATGTTGTAAGGAGTGGGCATCAGCTCCCTTACTAGGTGACCACGGAGAAACAACCTACCTTGTGACTCGTCAAGTCGTTTATTGACCAGCGCGATGTCCGCATCCGCAACATCGAGTTGCCGCTTTAGTTCGGCAACTCCATCAGTCCGGCTGGCCACCGGACTATCCGCCACCTGCATAGGAAAGGCGAGAATTAATACCTGAGATTATGATCCTCGGCACGCTGTCGCTTTCGACAACATACCGAGTCTCAGGGGCTACTATCTATACAGGGCGCACTTTATGTGTAAAACTGTCAAAAGGTATGTCATTTTTACGTACCTCAAACCCCGCCAGCAAACTTCTGACGGCATCATGCAACCCGCCCTCGGCGGATGAAATTCTTTCAATCACCGTACTCATCAATGTACGGTGACCTTCTGAGATAGACGCCCTCTCGAGCAGATCCTTCAGCTCCCCCGGCCGTACACCAGTAGGTGCCGAACTCTCCGGCCCCGCCGGACTTGGGGAGACCCTCCGCGATGACACTTCAGGGTCGTCCGCCCCGCCTGATGGCGCGGCAGATGGAGGCGTCTCGCTCTCCATCATCTCCGGATGAAGGTCCCCCGAAGACGAGCTCAGCTGAGAAGGACGGAGATCCGAACTACAAGATAAAAACTTCGGTTATCCTCAGAAGCAAAAATAGGGATGTCTCTTATTACAAAACTCCCCTTTTTCTACTTACGGCTCGCTGGAGGGCTGATTCCTTAGGGGAGATAGTGCGGCCGGGGTTTCCCCTGGCGTAGGACCCTCTGGTGAAGATTTCTTCCCCCGCTTTGAGGCCTTAGCCTCCGGATCTTCGGAAGCGGTCCTCTTCTCCCCCTGGAAGGAGGGATTCTCGATCCCCCCTTTCTCGAAAGCCTCCTTAGTAGAGGCGGTAGTTTCTCTGTTTTCCCCTTCGCCCTCCTCTGGAGGTGCAATCTCCAGCATCTTGACCAACACCGAATCCGGCACGGTCTCCGGGAGGGGGGCCGGACACCGTATCAGTTTTGCTTGCGCTATCCACTCCTATTCAAAGGACGATTGGTTAAAAGGCAAATCCAAGAATATGCAAACAAATGGTATGTCCGGACACAGGGCTACTTACCTGAGCATCCGGGCGATTGCAGCTTAGGCCGGCATCCTCGGTCAATTCCGGACACACTTCTTGTGATCCGAAGAACAATTTGTACATCTCCATGGGTGTCATACCCATGAAGTGTTGGAGAGCTCGTGGCCCCTCTGGATTGAATTTCTACAGGCGGAGGGGGCGACGTTTGCTGAAGCGAAACGCCGAATCAGCATAACTCGCATCACTACGACCAGATTGATCTCCTCTCTTGGAGGTCTCGAACCGCCCTCGCAATAGGGGTACGCCCTTTGACGGTCCCGATTCGCCCTTTGTTGACCCATGACATCAGCCATTGTGGAGGGCCCGAGCGAAAGACGGGCGGCGGCTTCTGCCTGCTGCCCCTGGGAGCGGTAATATAGAACCACTCCTGTTGCCACAAATCGAGCTCCTCCTGGAAAGAGCCCTCGGGCCATGGAGCATCGACCCTCTTGCTTACAACCACCCCGCCGCACTCTGCTTGACGCCCCTCGATCATCTTCGGCTCCACGTTGAAGGTTTTGAGCCACAAACCGAAGTGAGGGGTAGTGCGGAGGAAGGCTTTGCAGACGACAATGAATGATGAGATGTGGAGGATGGACTCCGGAGCCAAGTCGTGGAATTCCAACCCATAGTAAAACATGAGCCCCCTCACGAAGGGATCCATCGGGAAGACTAAACCCCGACAGAGGTGAGACACGAACACGACGTTATCGCCTGGCTCGGGAGTAGGAATGACTTGCCCTTGGGCAGGAAGCCTATGCGAAATCTCGTAGGTTAAGTACCTGGCTTCTCTCAACTTTAACACGTCCTCCTCCGTGATGGAGGAGGGCATCCACCGGCCCTGCAAGTCGGAGCCGGACATTGTCGAAGTTCCGAAGCACTCGAATCTGGAGCCCTGAGTGTTGGAGCTCGGGGCAAGGGGCGGATTCGATTGAGGATTGAAGAAAAGAAACGAGCCTTGGTCTCATTATAAAGAGGGAGAATACCAAGAGCCGTCCCCGTAACCGTTTGGAACTCACCTTTGATGGAGGAGGCATGGCAACGGGCACGGTTGGGTTACCCACGTCCGTATTGATGGGAATCCCGGAATAAGGGGAACACGATCTCTGCTTCGACAAGATGTGCCAAGGAAACCGCTTCGCTAAACACGCTGAGGTGGTATAATAAAAACGATTCAAGTAAAGGCTTGGTAGTGGTGTGACATCACGCCACAAAATACGTCAGCAGATTGAACTGGTGTACATATTATTCTCTCTACGGTGGTATGTGGAATTTATTTTGCAGAGCCGGACACTATCCTGGTGTTCGCAATCTTCTGTGGATTATTCGGAGGAGGAACCCGCATTGCAATGCCGAAGACAATATGCGTGCCGGACTCGTCGTCATTGAAGCCTGGTTCAGGGGCTACTGAGGGAGTCCTGGACTAGGGGGTGTCCGGATAGCCGGACTATCATCATCGGCCGGACTCCAAGACTATGAAGATACAAGATTGAAGACTTCGTCCCGTGACCGGATGGGACTTTCCTTGGCGTGGAAGGCAAGCTTGGTAATACGGATATGTAGATCTCCTACCATTGTAACCGACTCTGTGTAACCCTAGCCCTCTCCGGTGTCTATATAAACCGGAGGGTTTTAGTCCGTAGGACAACAACCATTACAACAATCAAACCATAGGCTAGCTTCTAGGGTTTAGCCTCCTTGATCTCGTGGTAGATCCACTCTTGTACTACCCATATCATCAATATCAATCAAGCAGGAGTAGGGTTTTACCTCCATCGAGAGGGCCCGAACCTGGGTAAAATCATCATGTCCCTTGTCTCCTGTTACCATCCGCCTAGACGCACAGTTCGGGACCCCCTACCCGAGATCCGCCGGTTTTGACACCGACAAGGGGTATCTCGCTAGCCCTTTCTGAGACAGCAAAAAACAAATGCAGAGCACCTCCAAAGTTCAAGAAGTGACTAAACATTGTAATTCATGGTAGAAAAGATCCATCCATGATGCACCCAACATTAACTATACAAATGCATGAGGATGACAATAGTGCTCTTAGATCTGGCGCTTATTTGAGAAGTTGATGACTCAACATAAAAGTAAATAGATAGTCCCTTCGCGGAGGGAAGCAGGGATTTGCAGCGGTGCCAGAGCTCGAAGATTTAAAATAGAGATAAATGAAATTTTGGGAAATGCACCCTTCTTATTCACATCACAACCAAAAGTTATCGATATCTTCCATGCTAAACACGTTAGTGGCGGTTCCCAAGTGATAAAAGTAAAGGTTTACTCCCCATCCACCAACAAACACACTCCACAGCTAGCCGAATCCACGGGTACCGTCCATACCAACAACAATCCTAGGGGAGTTTTGTTTAATTATTTGCAATTTTTATTTCGGGATTGGGAATCCTTATTACTGTCCCACTCGTGCAAGGACGAGTGAATAAACACTCATCAAGAGAATAACCCGCTTAGTATTTAAGATACTGACTACCCCTTGTCTCTCTATGAACAATCCAGGCACACAAAAACAGATGTTCATTTGAAATTTTAGAGGTGGCACATGCAAATTTACTTAGGACAAAAGGGTAATGCCACATATAGGTAGGTATGGTGGACTCATCTAGAATAACTTTGGGTTTTGGGGTTTTGATGCACAAGAAGTATTTCCACTTAGTACAGGTGTAGGCTAGCCAATAGGTTGAGAAGCGACGAGCTAGAGAGCAAAACGGTCACGAACATGCATTATGCATAATAAACATCGAGTACTAGCATGAGTAGGATATGAACACCATGAACATAAATATCATAGAGGGTATGTTGGTTTTGATTCATCTACATGCATGAACATGTGCCAAGTCAAGCCACTTGAAACATTCGAAGGAGGATACCATGTCATCATACTACATCACAATCATTTTAACACAAATGTTGACATCCAAGATAAATCATTATCCACTCCTAGCTACTTCAGCATGGCATGAGAAACTATAATCTCTAATTGTCGTTGCAAACATGTTTGATCATAATAGGGTGAATCATGGATACTAGGTTAAACACATTTACAAAAATAGAACAAGTTTTGTTCATACCCGTTTCTCCCTACCACAGCCAGTTCATCAAGTATCGTCATTATTCCATTTCACTTGCACACCCAAATGATATGAAAATGATAATAGTGCAAGACTGTCGTGGACTAAGATGGAATCTGCAAACATTTTATTCAAAAAGGAGAAGACAAAGTAATTTGGGCTCTTTGTTAGATCAACAATAATGCAAATGAGAGCCACTCAACATTTTCATCATGGCCTTCTCCTTAGTATGAATCAAATGAAATGAGAAAAAATTCAGACAAACACGCTGGAATATTTTTGGAATGTTTAGTTTTTTCAAGAAGAAAGCAAACTAAAGAAAAGGAAAAACAAAAACAAGAAAAACTATTTAGACGAGAGAGCTCCCAACAAGCAAAAGAAAACAAGGAAACCTTTTTGGATTTTCTTTTTGATACTATAGCTAACTAATCTAGAAAGAAAAATGAAAAGACGCAAGCAATATTTTTGGGTTTTCTCAAAGTTTTTCAGACACACAAAAAGAAAGCGAGAAAATAAATCTAGCATGGATAATACAAAGGAAAAGTGTGAACACCGACAACTGGAATGAAATGTGTGAACATGAACGTAATGTCGGTGGAAATACGTACTCCCCCAAGCTTAGGCTTTTCGCCTAGCTTAGTAATCACCTTTCGCGGCCTGCATAGTAGTCAGAGTGGTAGCTTACGGAGGATCTTGATGCAACCTCCTCAGTCTACCGTGCGGCCATGAACTCTGCATTGTGTGCGCGGGCCTCGCTCCCAAAAACATAATATCTTCCTTTGCTGTGAAAATCAAAGAGAGCAGGCGCATGCAAAAAGGTATGCACAAGAGATTCTTTATTGAACCGCAAGTTATAAGTATAATTATCAATTTTGCCCTTAAGAAACTTATGGCGTTTCATGGCCTCAAAGTCCAAGTACTGAGTAGCTAGGATAGGGTCATTAGGCCAAGGTGATACACCCAGCTCCTTTGCTAAACGTGAAGCATAAATCCCACCATAAAAATATCCACTATTAGCGTTATGTTGCAATCTCCGTGCAACAATCGCTCCAAGATTATAACATTCAACTCCGGTGAGAACAGTATGTATGAGGCTCAAATGTGGAGCACAGAGTGTGCTACAATCCTTCTTGCCTACGATGCATTTTCCATTAAACAGTGCAACATATTGAATTGCTGGGAAATGAATGCTCTTTATTCTACCTTGTGTCACTCCTCTATCCTCACTGTAACAAAGATTGATCAAGAATGACTCATACTCAGATCTTTATGGCTCATCTAACGAACCCCAAAATGGAATTTTACAAATACCACTAAACATGTCTATAGGCATGCTAGAAGGATGGTCATAAAGTTTAAACGAAACTCTAGACCCGCGAGGATGAAATTTAAATTCTTTTGTAAACGATTCTGTGAGGCTGAGATGTTGATTGCACTTATCTTCACTGTAGGGGCCTAGCTCGGTGTTGCGAACATATTCCTCAAATTCTTCTTTAATACATGCACTCACGATAAAATCGTTGCATGGCCACATGCAGGATTTGGTAGTTGCTTCCCGTATCGAACTTGCGCTTGGTTCAACATAAGATCGACGCACCGAGCCACTACTAGATGATGCCTCCGAAGACCTCCTCCTCGAAGAACTCCTAAAGAAACTCATCTTATACCTATAAATAAAATTCTGAAAAAATTTAGTCCACAAAAGTTTTGTTAACAAACCTTCACAAGATTGATAGCAAATACTCATAGAGATGCATAGAGGCCATAATGAGCATTCAAACTACTTAGAACTATAAGAATTCAACATGCAAGATCATCTACACCAACACCAAGAGTAGATAATTATTCAAAATATAAACCACTAAATAAAAAACTAATTGGAGCAATGGAGGAGTCACATACCGAGTAACAATCCCCCAAAACAGTTTCTGAAAACGGAGCTTCGAGCAAAGATATTGAAATTCACGGGTTTGAGAGCAAGAACACGAGAGAGAGAGAGAGAGAGAGAGAGCAATGGTGATTTTTTCTATAGGTAGGTGATTACATGGGCTAAAGAGATAAGTGAGGGGGCCCACGTGGGGACCACAATCCACCAGGGTGCGCCTGGGGCTACTGGCGCGCCCAGGTGGGTTATGCCCACCTGGTGCTCCCCCTTCTGATGTTATTTAGAAAAAGATCGTATCAAAATTTCATGGCATTCTGAGAACTTTATCTTTGGTTCATTTTTATTGCACAAAAAAAAATCAGAAAACAGAGAAAACATGGCATTTTATTTTATTTAGCTAAGAAAAACAGAGTATAAAAGGTAGGGATAGAAGGTTGTGCCTACTAGATTCATAAACTTCATACCTCTCAAAGATGATCCATTAATAAGGTTGATCAAGTCTTATTAACAACCACTTTCGATTAGCATGAAATGGAAGAACTTTTGTAACACTAAGTTACCTCAATGGGGATATGCATGTCCCCAACAATAAGCATTTCATATTTCTTTTTGGCAGTAGGTAGAGGTAGTTGAAAACTTCCGATAGTGAGGCTTGGAGATTTTTGAGAGAAGTGCATATTTCAACCCTGAACTTTTGCCCTAGTCTAATTTACAGCCCTGAACTCCAATATCGTCTAAATTACAACCCCCAACTCTCAAAACCGGCTAGGATTCAACCCTCCCCTCTCTGTTGACCGTTTTTGACCAGTCAACAGGTACAATCAGCATGCCATGCAAGCAGAAAATGCAAAATTTCCAAGGGAAAAATCTATAAAATCGAAGAAAATCCAGGAAAAGATATAAGAAATCCAATCGAAAAACAGGGAAAATAAAAAAAGAATTTCCAAAAAAACAATAATTTCCAGAAAAAACCCAAAAACTCAAATTCCTGAAAAAATTATTTCTAGAAAAAACAAAAAAAAATTCATTTTTTTATCGCGATTTTTTTTCAGAATTTTGCTTTTTTAAAAAACCCCTTGATTTTTTCATTATCTTACAGATTTTTATTTACTTTTTCTTGAAATTTTGAAAAAAAAACTGACGTGGCATGCTGATTTGGACCCATTGACTAGTCAAAACTGGTCACCCCAGGTCAAAACCGGTCAACAGGGAGGGAAGGGTTGAATCCTGACCGGTTTTGATACTTGGCGGTTGTAATTTAGACGGTATTGAAGTTCGGGGTTGTAAATTAGACTAGGGCAAGAATTCGGGGTTGAAATATGCACTGCTCTTGAGATTTTTCAATAACATTAATACCATTCACTTGGAATTGTTTCTTCAGAAAATGCAACGTGTGCTCATTACCATTGATATGAAAAGTGACCTTGCTTTTATTGCAATCAATAACAGCCCCTGCAGTATTCAAGAAGGGTCTACCAAGGATAATTGACATGTTGTCGTCCTCGGGCATCTCAATTATAACAAAGTCAGTTAAGAGAGTAACATTTGCAACAACAGCGGGCACATCCTCACAAGTATCGATAGGTATGGAAGTTGATTTGTCATCCATTTACAAAGATATTTCAGTAGGTGTGACTTTATTCAAATCAGGTCTTTTATATAAGGACAAAGGCATAACACTAACACCAGCTCCTAAATCACACAAAACAGTTTTAACATAATTTCTTTTGATGGAGCAAGGTATAGTTGCTATTCCCCGATCTACTAGTTTTTTAGGTACTCCATCATTAGAAGAATTATTAGCAAGCATGGTGGAGATTTTAGCTTCAGTTATTTTTCTCTTATTAGTGATGATGTCTTTCATGTATTTTGCATAAGGGGCCATCTTTAATATATCGGTCAAGCGAGTACACAAAAAGACTAGCCTAAGCATTTCAACAAAGCGTTCAAATTCTTCATCATCCTTTTTCTTAGTTGACTTAGGTGGAAAGGGCATGTGTTTTTGAACCCATGGCTCTCTTTCTTTACCATGTTTCCTAGCAACAAAGTCTCTTTAATCATATCTTTTATTTTTAGGTTGTGGGTTATCAAGATCAACAACTTGTACTATTTCAACTTCATTATCTGGTTCTTTATCATTGTATGGGTGGGTGTCATCATCTTTTTAATTATCACTAGGTGAATGTTCATTTCCAGTTTGAGTTTCAGTATCAGAAATAGAAACATTGTTATTATCTTCAGGAGGTTTTTCTATTTTAGGTTCACTAGACGTATGCAAAGCCCTATCATTTTTCTTCTTCTTTTTCATTTTAAAAGGACTAGGTGCACCATTATTAATTCTTATGAATCATGTTCAATTCTTTTAGGGAGTCCCTCAGGATAAAGTGGTTACTGACTCATTTTACCTCCTCTAGTTGCTACTCTAACGGCAAAGTCATTTATATTATTATTCATTTCAACAAGCAATTCTCTTTGAGATTTAGCAACTTGCTCTAGTTGAGTCTGAACCATAGAGGCATGTTTTCCTACACCTCTAACATAATTGGAGATTGTAAATAACAAGTCCCTCAAGCGAGCAATCATAACAGAAGTATATTTCAATTGTTTCAAAACATTTTGATTGAAGTGATCTTGTTTTCTAATGTAGTTATCAAACTCATAAAGGCATTGACCAGGACATTTATTGTAAGGGATATCACCTCCATCAAATTTCATCAAAGAGTTTACCTCTACCACCCGTGGTGGTGTATCAAGCCCACATATTTCTTCAGTAGGAGGTAAATTTTTAACATCCTCTGCTTTAATACCTTTTTCCTTCATACTTTTCTTTGCCTCTTGCATATCTTCAGGACTAAGATATAAGATACCCCTCTTCTTCGGAGTAGGTTTAGGCGGTGGTTCAGGAAGAGTCCAATCATCATAATTTTTCAATATGTTATTCAATAATTCATTGATACGTCCATTTTGCATCATGCTTTTATATGGATATTTATTGCATTATGGGCTATTATTACACGTTATGTCACAATGCTTATGACTATTTTCTCTTATTTTACAAGGTTTATCATGAAGAGGGAGAATGCCGACAGCTGGAATTCTGTGCTGGAAAAGGAGCAAATAATGGAAACCTATTCTACACAGCTCCAAAAGTCCTGAAACTCCACGAAAGTCATTTTTGGAATTAATAAGAATTATTGAGCAAAGAAAGTACCAGAGGGGGCCCACACCCTAGCCACGAGGGTGGGGGGCGCGCCCACCCCTACTGGGCGCGCCCCCTATCTCGTGGGCCCCCTGGTGGCCCTTCGGTGCCCACCTTCTGCTATATGAAGGCTTTTACCCTTGAAAAAAAAATCATAATCAAGCTTACGGGACGAAACTCCGCCGCCACGAGGCGGAACATTGGCGGAACCAATCTAGGGCTCCGACGAGCTGTTCTGTCGGGGAAACTTCCCTACGGGAGGGGGAAATCATCACCATCATCATCACCAACGATCCTCTCATCGCGAGGGGGTCAATCTCCATCAACATCTTGACCAGCACCATCTCCTCTCAAAACCCTAGTTCATCTCTTGTATCCAATCTTGTATCAAAACCACAAATTGGTACCCGTGGGTTGCTAGTAGTGTTGGTTACTCCTTGTAGTTGATGCTAATTGGTTTATTTGGTGGAAGATCATATGTTCAGATCCTTAATGCATATTAATACTCCTATGATCATGAACATGAATATGCTTTGTGAGTAGTTACGTTTGTCCTGAGGACATGGGTGAAGTCTTGCTATTAGTAGTCATGTGAATTTGGTATTCGTTTGATATTTTGATGAGATGTATGTTGTCTCTCCTCTAGTGGTGTTATGTGAACGTCGACTACATGACACTTCACCATTATTTGGGCCTAGAGGAAGGCATTGGGAAGTAATAAGTAGATGATGGTTTGCTAGAGTGATAGAAGCTTAAACCCTAGTTTATAAGTTGCTTTGTAAGGGGCTGATTTGGATCCACTAGTTTCATGCTATGGTTAGGTTTACCTTAATACTTCTTTTGCAGTTGCGGATGCTTGCAATAGGGGTTAATCATAAGTGGCATGCTTGTCCAAGAAAGGACAGTACCCAAGCACCGGTCCACCCACATATCAAATTATCAAAGTAACGAACGTGAATCATATGAGCGTGATGAAAACTAGCTTGACGATAATTCCCATGTGTCCTCGGGAGTGCTTTTCTCATTATAAGAAATTGTCCAGGCTTGTCCTTTGCTATAAAAAGGTTTGGGACACCTTGCTGCAGCTTATTTACTTTCATTACTTGTTACCTGTTGACCGGAAACGATTTCGCATGTATAATTGTATTTTTAGCACTATTGTACGTATAACTATATTTTCTCGCTCACCGGTCGCACACGACCTCATTTTTACAAGCGTGTGTGCTAAGAGGGCATATCCCCGACGGCTTCTGTGTCGTGCGGGAAGGACCCCCTATCGCCCACACTCACTTGGCGACGGGTCCAAATGTCGTCGCGGAAATGGATTAAAAACCGTTTGTATAGCACCTCGATGTACCAGTGTGTATACATGTGGGTTATCAAGACCTTTTTCCGCCGCCGTTGCTGGGGAGCATCGCTATATTTGTTGAGTCACTTGGGATTATTATCAAATTATCACTATGAAGAATCTAAAGGTGTGGGGACCCCGACTCATAAGTCGTGATCGCCGAATGCACGTGTACAGTGATCCCAGAGATCAATGCTCACTGAACACACAGAAGCTGAATAACAAGAGTCTTACATCCATACATACCGTATTACACAAGTAGGACCATTATGGTCGAGTCTTGAGTACAACATCGCAGCGGAAATCTTCGTCGATAACTTGGACCCATGCCATCTGCCTTAACCCTACAGGCATTCTGACTGGGAAGCGTCCTAGCTCGCATGCTCGTCACCGAAGTGTTCTCCATCGCATCCTGCTCTTTCATGCCTGGTCAATGAAATAACCAGTGGCAAGCCAATGAGTACTTTGAATGTACTCGCAAGCAACCCATGTTTTGGTTCAAGGTACAACAATGCATGACTTAGGTAAATTTGGCATAAAGCTAGTTTTGAGTGCAATGACATGTTCAACATCCTATAAAGCATGCATCAAGAGAATTCCAGTAACCGTAAGAACTGGTCCCAGATATCAACATAAATAGGATGGGCACCAACCCATTTATCATAAACGGAGTGGGCACCAACCCATCTCAATCGTGTCAAGTCCTGGACTTGATCCATGACAACACCATCATCTCACACACACCGGGTTTGAAAACGAGTGGACGTAGCCCAAGAGCGGTTACCCAACTGTCCATGACCGTGGAAACGGCTATTCGAATAGTTTTACACTCTGCAGAGGTTGCACACTTTACCCACTAGATTCGGGGAACTTCCGTGTCAAACCACGACCCGCGGTACCTCAAGTACCCGGGGTAAGCACCCGATCACTACCTTTCCCTAGTCGACACTAACATGGAGTCCACTCGATTGGCAGTAACCCCCGTGCCCAACATTTCAAATAACATTTTCGTGGAGCCTTGCTCCCATTTCCATCACATACCACTGGCACGGGGTACCAACGGTGTGTCCGGTGCCCCATAAAGATGGTCATGGCCGCCCTACCTGGCACGACCCCGTCCCAAGAGAGAGCACCAACTCTCCCCCGTCACTAGTAATGCGGGCTCCAAGCTAGTATCGGTCTAGGTACTCAATAATGCCCTTTCCCATATAAGGGTAGAGTGGCCGCGCATGTAAGGTTGGAATAACGGTCGCAACTCCGACCAATCCGTTTTGAAAACAACACACACCTTCCTTGGCACACCACTTCGTCATCAAGTGGTTACCCATCTCATCATCTCCCTCGGGCATAAGTGGCACCCGACGGGGTTTTCGAAAAGACTTTTGAAATCACTTTGCCTCTTTCTCCATGCACAAACCCATCCCATTTGCGTAGCATCTACATTTGCATCCTTTCTACTCCCACCAGCATAACCCTCATAAGAAGGTAGGGCCATGCACAATGCAAGTATCAACGAGGGATGTAATCGTGGCAACCACCCACGTGGTTCACCATCTCGTCATGATTCCGATGCATCATCAATAAAGAGCTAAAAATGACATGCATATAAAGGGGGTATCATAGTCATGGTCAAAGGGCTGCTTGCCTGTTCCTCAGAGTCTTCAAGTCTTCTCGTCCTTCTCCAAGTACTCCGTCTACCTCGTCAACTAACGTCGGAAACAACACAATAAGCAACACAGCAAGGCAAGAATTAAATGTGCTCTAAAAATGTGAAGTTGACTTTTATTGGATACCTCTGGTCACATGAGGGATGACCTAGGTGATTTCATTGGAAGTGGATCAATGGACATCTCCGAACATTTCAATATGATGGAATCAAGAGATTTATGGATTTGCAAGAAGTGTACAGAAATACATTTTTGAAAAATGAGCAAAGGCACCCATTTAACAAAGGATGATTTTAGAAGCATCTAGGAATTGGTTTCACTGGATTTGGAGTTCAAATGAATATCCTATGATTTTGCAAAGTTGATAAATATGAAGAAATGGCTCAATAATTTATGTGGTACAGAAAGCATCAAGAAAAATGTTCATAAACTAGGTTATGAGCTTATATTCATCTAGGAATTTGAATCATCAAATTTGGAGTTGATTTGATTTATTTATGGATTTTAGAAACCGCACAGAAAAGAAAAAGGGGAAAAGATATTTACCCAAACGGGCTGGATCTGGGCGGCGGCGGCGCCAAGACTGGCGAGGCATAGCGGACAGCGCCATCGGGCCGCCCAATGCTCGACCGACGCTGCGGTGGCCACGACGAAGGCGCATTCGGCCGGGCCGTCTTGATCAAGGGAGGAGAAGAACGCGAGTGCGTCTCCACTTAAACGCCGGGGCCCGCTGGCCGAGTCGCCGACCTGTGGGGCCCACCCGCAGGGTCGTCTCCTTCCTCCCGCTCGAATGGAACAGAGGCAGGAGGAGCTCAGGCGCTGCTCGTGCCAGTGACCCAGGCGGTCCCTGGCGACGCCCTCCGCACCGGTGTGCTCAGCGCGATGAGGCGCGCCCGTCCATGTGCTTCGCACCCGCGGAGGAGCTCGGGAAGGGGAGAAGTTTTCGCGCGTGGAGGAGACCGGCGACGGCGAAGAGGGACACGGCGCCACGGTGCACCCTCGGGCGAGGGAAAGAGCGTGGGAGCTCCGCCTTGCGCAGGGGAGCCTTCTGGTGGAGAGAGGAGAGAGAGAAGAGCTCGGGCTCGGGTGAATTTAGATGGATGGCGACGGCGGCCATGGCGGCCATGAGGAGTGGGGAGCGGCTCTGGAGGTAAAGTGAGAGGTCCGGGAGGGAGCTAGGAGGGCGGCGAGTTGTATTGTGAGCTCAAGCGGGGTCGGGAAGGCCAGATGAGGAGGGGGCGAAGGTGTGCCGCGGACCGCGCCCATGGTCTCGGGCTGGGCTACACCAAGGCCATGTTGGTGCCCCTGGTCGTGTCTGGGGTGCTCGTGGGCATGGACCAGGTCGAGAGGAGAGGAGAGAGGGAGTAGGGGAGGGCCAGGCGCCCAGGCGTGTGAGGTCGCCCATTGAGCTTCTGGGCGGGGTGCACGGCGAGAGGAGGCAGCAGGAGGGAGAAGGAGGAGGGGCCAGCTCGGTGTCGTGTTGTGGACGCCGAGGAGCGCCGACCGGGCGCTTGGGCGGCCTGAGGTGGACGGGAGTGCGGCGGCGGCGGGCTCGGCCGCCAGCAGGCGCAGCTCCAGAGCAGGCTTTTGGCCGGCATGAGTGCGCTTTGCGTGCTCTGCCGTGTCCACTTGTGTCTTGGAGCTGCAGGGGGGATAAACAAAGGCGAAAGAGGCTTTGGATGCTCTGCAACATGCCAGGAGTGAGAGAGAGATGACAAAGGGAGGGAAAAGTGGATGTCCAGAGAGGAAAAATGGAGCCCTTCCCCCCTTAATCATTGCCTCTCGGGCAGGGAAGCACACCAGAGGTAGAGGGGAACTAGGAGGGGCTGTGGTAAAAAGGAGAAGTCATGGAGATTAGTGGAAGAGGTCCAAATAGTGGTTTTTGCAAAATGCCAGAAGGTGTTTGATGTTGGTTTGGGAAAGTAGATGATCTCCATAAGCCATGAGACTCCATAGGGTGATATGAAACATATATTTAGGGCCTTCCACCAATTTGGAGATCATTTGAAGAAAGTTGACAATGCAACTTTGGTAAACCCTAGAATTTAGCGAAATGAACTTGTGTAGATCTAGTTGAGCAGATCACTTCTCCTTGATGCACCACTTGGTGTGGTGGCCTCATTTGGTCATGTGATCATGCTCACAAAAGTTGGTGTCAAGGAGAGAAAGTTGGTGATGCAAAGTTGTTCAGATATGGTTCTGGACAGAAAGGGTTTTGGGGCACTTTGATCAAGTTAACTTGCTCTCCAACTTGTGCCATTTGGTCTAGATGAATTATTAGACCATTTGAGCAAGTCCACAACGTTTGAGAACATTTGGACATGTTTGGCAATGTAAAGTTGCTCAAACTTCAAAATGGACAGAAATGGTTTTGAGAGGTTTTGATGATGCTATCTTGTTCTCCAAGTCATGAGACTTGGCAAGGTCACCAAATATGTCATATGTGACATGGTAGAATTTTCTTGGAATATTTGGAGAATATTTCCTTTGTAAATATTTCAAAAGCTTGAAATATCCAGAAAGGGGTTTTGAGGGATTTGACCAATATTTTGAACATGACCATGTGTTAAAACTCTTATATATGGACAATATATGTCCTATGAGTTTCCCTAAATTTTGCCAAATATTTTTGAAGCAATAAAATAATTTTTACCTATTAAAGACCATTTCTGGCCTTAAGAAAAATCCTTTAAATAAAATAGGAAAATAACTTTTAAAATTATATTTCTGTGGTTCACAGGAATCCTATATCCGATAGGAGTCAAATATATTTTTGAAAGATTTTTACTGCCCTTAATCAAGTACTTGCAGTGCAAACCTCAATTCAGGGTTTTTGAAAAGCTAATTTTTGAAAATACTTTTTGGCCAAATTATTTTTGTAAGAAAATCTTTTTATGTCCTATACACATGGCATGATCATTGGCTCAAGGGTTTGGAGCAAGGAGATGAAGTATAGGAGTTGGAGGATTTATTTTATTTTTAGAGCACTTGCAAACAGCAGACAAACATTCAATCAAAGCAAAGACAAAAACACTCAAAAGTTTTTGTCAAACCACATTTAAGCATGATTGAGAGCTTAAGTGCTGAGCCAAGAAAATCAGGGTGTGACAGACCTACCCCCCTTACAAGAATCTCGTCCTCGAGATTCCCACACTAGGTGCGGAATAGGATATAGAAACTTGGATCTGGGGTGGTCTTCAAGTCTTCATGTTGCTTTTGCTTCCGTGTAGTGCTCCATTGAACTTGAAGTACTTGATGGTGTGGCTTCGTGTATGACGCCCTCGGTTGATCCAGGTTGCTGAGGGGTCTCTTGCGTTAGGTCTGGTTGGACTAGGGGTCGGTGGCTCGGTGGTCAACGTCCTTATAGAGATCGGGCAGGTTAGGGAGTTGGAAACACTTCCGGGGTTGGGATGCATGGAAAGCGTTGCGCGCCCCAGGTAGCTCAGGTGGCAACTCCAGCTGGTAGCCGTCTATTCTACGCCTTGTAGAGATCTCGGAGGGGGTTGTTAAATCTTGGAGTGATCTCGAAGAAGGCCGATGGATCTTGGGCGAGCTTTCCTTTGACATGGAAGTGCTGGGTTCCTTTGAGAGGGGTGACCCGGAGATAAACATGGTCTCCAACCTGGAAGGTCATGTCTTGACGATGTGGGTCAGCGTAGCTCTTTGGTCTTGGCTTGGTAGTCTTCAAACGCTCCCTGACAAGCTGGACTTGCTCTTCGGCTTCACGGGGAATGTCGGGCCCAAAGACAAGTCCTTGATCTCGACCAATTGAGGTGTGCGGCACTTCCTACCAGATAACACTTCAAATGGTGCCACCTGAAGGCTTGACTTCAAGGTTAGTTAAGAATCCTGGTGCAACCAGTTCCAACCCGAAGCTTTCAAGTTCTTCATACATGGCGGGCAGCCTGTCCTTGAGCATAGCATTCAAGGAACGAGCCTTTCTGCTTAATGCATCAGCTACCACATTAGCCTTTCCAGGGTGGTATTGAACACTGAGGTCATATACTTTGATTAAGCCTAGCCATCTTCTTTGCCTCGTGTTCAATCCCTTTTGAGTGAAAATATACTTCAGACCTTCGTGATCCGTGTATATCTCACATCCCTTCCGTAAGAGATAATGTCGCCACGTCTTCAGGGCATGAACCACTGCTGCTAGCTCAAGGTCATGAGTAGCATAGTTTTCTTCATGAGGCCGTAGTTGCCTTTGAGAGGAGTGGCTTGCAGATGTGCACAGTCTCCAATGCGGAAGCTCACTCCTTGACGACGGTGGTTGGTATAGTTATTCCTCCTTGACATGGCGGTCTTCGGATGTTCCCTAACCAGCTGATCAACTCTTCTTCCGTCTTCGTGCGGACATTCATGTCCTCAAGTAAGGATGATGATCACTTGCCCAAGTACTCTATGAAGTATTTGGGGTACGTAGAGTGGGTTGAGGTACTGGTGAGGGTCCTGGTTGAGCATTGGTCAAGGTCTTATTGATCTTGAGCCAAAGCCCAAGGTCAGGATCCGACCATGTTGTGGCTTGGTAGGGCATAAGGGTTTCAAGGATTCTAGTGTGCAAATAAACATTTATCATCCTATCTTTAAGCACGGATTCTGAGATGCCAATAGTCTATCTAGTCCTCCAAACAATCACATCATATCACTGACAGCATCATCTGCGTAGGTCAACTCCAATCATCACCCATGTGAATCATATCCTCACGACTCCCAAGAGGAGGTTTAACAAAATCATATATGTCTACAATCCCCAAACTCATATGTGTGGCTACCCCTAAAAATCCATGGGTAGCACATACAGGCTGCTGAGCTGGAGTAAAACAGGACAATCCAAGTGCTCATCCTATTCCTCCAAGGTCCATGCTAGTGCATCTCTGTAATAAGGAAACACGTCGTATGCCACTCCAAAAATCTTGTTTCCTTTTCTATGAGTCAACTCCAACAACCTGTTAACTTCCATTGGTCACTACATAATCCAATGCCTATGCTGGTGTTCCATATGATCTCCTAAAGTCCATATAATCCCCAAATGCTTGAAAGGGCTATCTTGCTATAGTCAGTCCACCAATTCCCGTTATCATGGTCAAGTAATACTCCGAGGTCAAGCTTATATAGATACCTAATTAAACTCTGACAATACATCCAATCTCCTAGTTTATTGTCCACCGAGAAACATGGTATCACGATCAAGATCATCAGTCTATATCCAATTACTCCGAACCATGTAGACATACTCGACATCTATATTCAACTAGAATCACTTACCTAAATCCAAATCTTTTGTCCAACGAGGATCCCTACATGTTCCCCCAAGTCATTTACGTAATAACAACTGTCTCCTAACAATATCCCATGGCTAAGTTAAATCCAAATACTTCCAAGAATTCCAGCTTGTGATCATAATTGTCATATAAATCCAATCTACTCAGGGGTAACGAAAGCTATGCTACTCTATAATCATGATCCCACCAAGTTCATCACCAACATGGTAGCCTCATAATCCACCAAATAGTCTCGGACGATCCTTCAAAGTGATTGACATAAACTCACCAGGTCATCTGTCCTCAAATCATATATCCTCAAACTGGTCTTCCTATAGCATCGTCAGATCTGGTGCTATATTAGGATGATAATGTGCTCGTTCACTATGTCCACTGGTTCCATAATGAACCCAGTGACAAGCAAGGTTACAGAGGCTTAACAGATTCTCTTGCAATTCCGTAGGTTAAGCTCGTGGTTAAGGTTTCGAGCTGGGGTATCTCGTGAAGTCTCGAAAGGTCTAGGAATGGGTTTCTAGTCTTGAGGGTTAAACATAATTCTACGGGTTGCACTTGGTCGAGGAGGCTGTAGTAAAAGCCATCAACGCTTGTTGGTCGCCGAGGTGAAATCCTTGGTGCATATTGTCCTGCTTGTCTTCGGTTGAGGAGAGAGATGAGAGGGGGAAGTAGCATAGAGGAGGGGAACGCCTAAAGGGGGTTCTACAGTGCAGGTGAAAACAAGCAAGTGCAAAAAGGCAAGGCACAAACAACAAAATAAGGCAGGTGATATAGTCGCGTACTTGTTGCCTAGGGCAAAAGGGCGACTGATATCAAAACACAAACAAATAAAAGCAAGCAACACACAATCATGGTTCTATTCGAACCATCATACGGACTCGACTGCGCATAGGGGGGTACACGACTCATCCTACCCTAGGGGTTCTCGGACTCCATAGTCGTGCCTTGTGCCTCGTGCAGTCTCCCGGGTTTTCCTCAGGTGTTGCTACGTCTCTTGTAGTTGTTTGGTGAAACGATCCCGGTTGAGCTTGAAGAGTCTTCAACAACTTCTTGCCTGTTGAACTGATGGGGTGAAGGTGGCTCCTCGTAATTGGCTTTGACTGGGTCTTCTATTGTCTTCTTAATCACGACGATCTCTTTTTGTCTTCTAAGCCGTCGATGGTACCAGGTAGGTAATCCTTTATGCAATGACATTATCAAGGCATAATAGAGGTCCATCATGTCGGTTACGTTGATGACAACTTCGGCACCAAGAGCGGGGAATGAGGAGAACCGTTTTCCTGCTCACTATGGTGAGGCGGACCAAATGGCTAGGTTCTCATCCATTGGTGGTTGCCGATACAACAACGGTAGTGACATGGTTACTCTATTAGCGATGTATATCATGATCTCGCATATTCTACATACGATCATCGTAGGCTAAGGTTGCATCATCTTGGGGCAGTGTCAAGGGTGTCGCCATCTCCTGGGTCTTCAGGTCCTCGTTCCTCGAGGGTGCATCTTCTGTTGGTATCTTCTTGTTGTGATGTCGCCAATCTTGTGTTCAGGAGATGTGGGTGAATGTCCGGCAAGGCAACTTCCTTCTTGATTATCCACGAGGATTACAAGGAATCCAGTGGCTAGGGACATAAGGGTTCTAGCGACCATTAAATTTTGAAGGGGAAGAGGAAAGTATATCTTAGCTGTCGAAAAACTCAGAAGGGGAAGAGAAGCATAGATAGTTTTGAAAACTAGTAGTAGTTTTGGAAATAGTTTTACCCTAACTAACGACCATGCTAACTAAGGCTTCCTACAGTCAGGATGGCTCTGATACCAGCTCTGTGGGGACCCCGACTCATAAGTCGTGATCGCCGAATGCACGTACAAAGGATCCCGAGATCAATGCTCACTTGAACACACGAAGCTGAATAACAAGAGTCTTACATCCATACATACCGTATTACACAAGTAGGACCATTATGGTCGAGTCTTGAGTACAACATCGCAGCGAAATCTTCGTCGATAACTTGGACCCATGCCATCTGCCTTAACCCTACAGGCATTCTGACTGGGAAGCGTCCTAGCTCGCATGCTCGTCACCGAAGTGTTCTCCATCGCATCCTGCTCTTTCATGCCTGGTCAATGAAATAACCAGTGGCAAGCCAATGAGTACTTTGAATGTACTCGCAAGCAACCCATGTTTTGGTTCAAGGTACAACAATGCATGACTTAGGTAAATTTGGCATAAAGCTAGTTTTGAGTGCAATGACATGTTCAACATCCTATAAAGCATGCATCAAGAGAATTCCAGTAACCGTAAGAACTGGTCCCAGATATCAACATAAATAGGATGGGCACCAACCCATTTATCATAAACGGAGTGGGCACCAACCCATCTCAATCGTGTCAAGTCCTGGACTTGATCCATGACAACACCATCATCTCACACACACCGGGTTTGAAAACGAGTGGACGTAGCCCAAGAGCGGTTACCCAACTGTCCATGACCGTGGAAACGGCTATTCGAATAGTTTTACACTCTGCAGAGGTTGCACACTTTACCCACTAGATCCGGGGAACTTCCGTGTCAAACCACGACCCGCGGTACCTCAAGTACCCGGGGTAAGCACCCGATCACTACCTTTCCCTAGTCGACACTAACATGGAGTCCACTCGATTGGCAGTAACCCCCGTGCCCAACATTTCAAATAACATTTTCGTGGAGCCTTGCTCCCATTTCCATCACATACCACTGGCACGGGGTACCAACGGTGTGTCCGGTGCCCCATAAAGATGGTCATGGCCGCCCTACCTGGCACGACCCCGTCCCAAGAGAGAGCACCAACTCTCCCCCGTCACTAGTAATGCGGGCTCCAAGCTAGTATCGGTCTAGGTACTCAATAATGCCCTTTCCCATATAAGGGTAGAGTGGCGCGCATGTAAGGTTGGAATAACGGTGCAACTCCGACCAATCCGTTTTGAAAACAACACACACCTTCCTTGGCACACCACTTCGTCATCAAGTGGTTACCCATCTCATCATCTCCCTCGGGCATAAGTGGCACCCGACGGGTTTTCAAAAGACTTTTGAAATCACTTTGCCTCTTTCTCCATGCACAAACCCATCCCATTTGCGTAGCATCTACATTTGCATCCTTTCTACTCCCACCGCATAACCCTCATAAGAAGGTAGGGCCATGCACAATGCAAGTATCAACGAGGATGTAATCGTGGCAACCACCCACGTGGTTCACCATCTCATCATGATTCCGATGCATCATCAATAAAGAGCTAAAATGACATGCATATAAAGGGGTATCATAGTCATGGTCAAAGGGCTGCTTGCTGTTCCTCGAGTCTTCAAGTCTTCTCGTCCTTCTCCAAGTACTCCGTCTACCTCGTCAACTAACGCGGAAACAACACAATAAGCAACACAGCAAGGCAAGAATTAAATGTGCTCTAAAAATGTGAAGTTGACTTTTATTGGATACCTCTGGTCACATGAGGGATGACCTAGGTGATTTCATTGGAAGTGGATCAATGGACATCTCCGAACATTTCAATATGATGGAATCAAGAGATTTATGGATTTGCAAGAAGTGTACAGAAATACATTTTTGAAAAATGAGCAAAGGCACCCATTTAACAAAGGATGATTTTAGAAGCATCTAGGAATTGGTTTCACTGGATTTGGAGTTCAAAGGAATATCCTATGATTTTGCAAAGTTGATAAATATGAAGAAATGGCTCAATAATTTATGTGGTACAGAAAGCATCAAGAAAAATGTTCATAAACTAGGTTATGAGCTTATATTCATCTAGGAATTTGAATCATCAAATTTGGAGTTGATTTGATTTATTTATGGATTTTAGAAACCGCACAGAAAAGAAAAAGGGGAAAAGATATTTACCCAAACGGGCTGGATCTGGGCGGCGGCGGCGCGCACTGGGCGAGGCATAGCGGACAGGCGCCACTGGGCCGGCCCAGCGGCTCGCCGCACGCGTGCAGGGCCACGACGAAGGCGCATTCCGGCCGGGCCGTCTTCAGTGCGGGGAGGCGAAGAACGCGAGTGCGTCTCCACTTAAACGCCGGGGCCCGCTGGCCGAGTCGCCGACCTGTGGGGCCCACCCGCAGGGTCGTCTCCTTCCTCCCGCTCGAATGGAACAGAGGCAGGAGGAGCTCAGGCGCTGCTCGTGCCAGTGACCCAGGCGGTCCCTGGCGACGCCCTCCGCACCGGTGTGCTCAGCGCGATGAGGCGCGCCCGTCCATGTGCTTCGCACCCGCGGAGGAGCTCGGGAAGGGGAGAAGTTTTGCGCGCGGAGGAGACCGGCGACGGCGAAGAGGGACACGGCGCCACGGTGCGCCCTCGGGCGAGGGAAAGAGCGTGGGAGCTCCGCCTTGCAGGGAGCCTTCTGGTGGAGAGAGGAGAGGGAGAAGAGCTCGGGCTCGGGTGAATTTAGATGGATGGCGACGGCGGCCATGGCGGCCATGAGGAGTGGGGAGCGGCTCTGGAGGTAAAGTGAGAGGTCCGGGAGGGAGCTAGGAGGGCGGCGAGTTGTATTGTGAGCTCAAGCGGGGTCGGGAAGGCCAGATGAGGAGGGGGCGAAGGTGTGCCGCGGACCGCGTCCATGGTCTCGGGCTGGGCTACACCAAGGCCATGTTGGTGCCCCTGGTCGTGTCTGGGGTGCTCGTGGGCATGGACCAGGTCGAGAGGAGAGGAGAGAGGGAGTAGGGGAGGGCCAGAGCGCCGCGCGTGTGAGGTCGCCCATTGGAGCGCTCGGGCGGCCGGTGCACGTGCGAGAGGAGGCAGCAGGAGGGAGAAGGAGGAGGGGGCCAGCTCGGTGTCGTGTTGTGGACGTCGAGGAGCGTCGACTGGCGCGCTTGGGCGGCCTGAGGTGGACGGGAGTGCGGCGGCAGGGCTCGGCCGCCATCAGAAGCAGCTCAGGCGGGCTTTGGCGGCATGAGTGCGCTGCGTGCTCTGCCGTGTCCACTTGTGTCTTGGAGCTGCAGGGGGGATAAACAAAGGTGAAAGAGGCTTTGGATGCTCTGCAACATGCCAGGAGTGAGAGAGAGATGACAAAGGGAGGGAAAAGTGGATGTCCAGAGAGGAAAAATGGAGCCCTTCCCCCCTTAATCATTGCCTCTCGGGCAGGGAAGCACACCAGAGGTAGAGGGGAACTAGGAGGGGCTGTGGTAAAAAGGAGAAGTCATGGAGATTAGTGGAAGAGGTCCAAATAGTGGTTTTTGCAAAATGCCAGAAGGTGTTTGATGTTGGTTTGGGAAAGTAGATGATCTCCATAAGCCATGAGACTCCATAGGGTGATATGAAACATATATTTAGGGCCTTCCACCAATTTGGAGATCATTTGAAGAAAGTTGACAATGCAACTTTGGTAAACCCTAGAATTTAGCAGAAATGAACTTGTGTAGATCTAGTTGAGCAGATCACTTCTCCTTGATGCACCACTTGGTGTGGTGGCCTCATTTGGTCATGTGATCATGCTCACAAAAGTTGGTGTCAAGGAGAGAAAGTTGGTGATGCAAAGTTGTTCAGATATGGTTCTGGACAGAAAGGGTTTTGGGGCACTTTGATCAAGTTAACTTGCTCTCCAACTTGTGCCATTTGGTCTAGATGAATTATTAGACCATTTGAGCAAGTCCACAACGTTTGAGAACATTTGGACATGTTTGGCAATGTAAAGTTGCTCAAACTTCAAAATGGACAGAAATGGTTTTGAGAGGTTTTGATGATGCTATCTTGTTCTCCAAGTCATGAGACTTGGCAAGGTCACCAAATATGTCATATGTGACATGGTAGAATTTTCTTGGAATATTTGGATAATATTTCCTTTGTAAATATTTCAAAAGCTTGAAATATCCAGAAAGGGGTTTTGAGGGATTTGACCAATATTTTGAACATGACCATGTGTTAAAACTCTTATATATGGACAATATATGTCCTATGAGTTTCCCTAAATTTTGCCAAATATTTTTGAAGCAATAAAATAATTTTTACCTATTAAAGACCATTTCTGGCCTTAAGAAAAATCCTTTAAATAAAATAGGAAAATAAGAAAAATCCTGGGAATCCTATATCTGATAGGAGTCAAATATATTTTTGGAAAGATTTTTACTGCCCTTAATCAAGTACTTGCAGTGCAAACCTCAATTCAGGGGTTTTTGAAAAGCTAATTTTTGAAAATACTTTTTGGCCAAATTATTTTTGTAAGAAAATCTTTTTATGTCCTATACACATGGCATGATCATTGGCTCAAGGGTTTGGAGCAAGGAGATGAAGTATAGGAGTTGGAGGATTTATTTTATTTTTAGAGCACTTGCAAACAGCAGACAAACATTCAATCAAAGCAAAGACAAAAACACTCAAAAGTTTTTGTCAAACCACATTTAAGCATGATTGAGAGCTTAAGTGCTGAGCCAAGAAAATCAGGGTGTGACAAAAGGATCCTAAGACTAAGATTTTTCCCTCTAAGACGAGGGGATGTAAGGAACTGCCATCCAGCTCCGCCTTAGATTCACCTTATGTTATAAGTAAACTTGCAACACCACCACATGCTATTAATTCTGATATGTCGCAAGTTATTGATGATGCTACTTCTGCTATGAATGCTACTCATGATGATGCTAGTACCTTGCTTGATGATAATGTGCCACTAGGTGAATTTCTTGATGAACAAATTGCTAGAGTAAGACAGCATGATATTGTTGAAACTGATGATGAACTTGAAACTGAAAATCTTGAAACACCTATTAGAACTAGTGAAAGTGCAACTGTCCCTGGGTGGTTTTGGTAATGATTAACAACATATAGCTCATTGAACTAATGCCATTTCAAGATGAATATTTCAGGGAAGTTCAATGTTTGGCATGGCATGGATTAGGAATGTGGACCCCTCAAAATTCTAAGGACAAAGGATTGTCTCAAGCTCTAAAAGCTCAAGACTCTACATTTTACTTTTAGTGATCGAAGATCACATTGAGTCTATAGGAAAAGCCAATACTATTAAAAGGGGATGAGGTGTTGCTTAATGGGTTGCTTTCTCAAAATGCTTGGTGATATGCTACAAAAACCCTCAACCACTTTCTCATATCCACATATGTCCCAAACCAAAAGTCAAACTCGACCCCACCGATTTGATCCATCCAGCGCCACCGAGTTCGTTTGACATAGCCACTGCCAAAAACCCTAGTCACTTCGGTCTCACCGATAGGGATCTCGGTCTCCCCGAGATGGGATTGCAAACTCTCTGTTTCCCTTCCTAACGTTTCAGTTTAACCGAGATGAGCGATCAGTCCCATCGAGTTCCCAATGCAAATCCACGTTTCCCTTTTGTAATGTTTCGGTCCCAGCGAGATGAGTGAATCAGTTCCACCGAGTTTGCCTGACCAACTCTCTAGTTAGCTTATTACCAAAGTAGGTCCCATCGAGTTTGTGTAATCAGTCTCACCAAGATTACGTTATTCCCTAACCCGAAAGAAATCGGTCCCACCGAGTTGACACGTCGGTCCCACCAAACTGCCTAATGGACACATTATTAACTAAATCGGTCTGACCGAGTTTTCTGTTTCGGTCCCACCGAGTTTGGTAAATTTTGTGTAAAGGTTAGATTTTGTGTGGAGGCTATATATACCCCTCCACCCTTTCTTCATTCATGAGGAAATCCATCAGAACATGCCTACACTTCCAGCATTCATTTTCTAAGAGATAACCACCTACTCATGTGTTGAGGCCAAGATATTCCAATCCTACCATATGAATCTTGATCTCTAGCATTCCCCAAGTTGCTTTCCACTCAAATCATCTTTCCACCAAATCCAATCCTATGAGAGAGAGTTGAGTGTTGGGGAGACTATCATTTGAAGCACAAGAGCAAGGAGTTCATCATCAACACACCATCTATTACCTTTTGGAGAGTGGTGTCTCCTAGATTGGTTAGGTGTTACTTGGGAACCTCCGTCAAGATTGTGGAGTTGAACCAAGGAGTTTGTACGGGCAAGGATATCGCCTACTTCATGAAGATCTACCCTAGTGAGGCAAGTCCTTCATGGGTGATGGCCATGGTGGGATAGACAAGGTTGCTTCTTCATGGACCCTTCGTGGGTGGAGCCCTCCATGGACTCGCACAGCCATTACCCTTTGTTGGTTGAAGTCTCCATCAACGTGGATGTACGATAGCACCACCTATCGGAACCACGCCAAAAATCTCCGTGTCAACATTGCATTTGCTCCCTCCAAACTCCTCCCCTTTACCTTCATATACAATGATTTACATTCCGCTGCTATACTCTTAGAATTGCATGTGTTGGTTGATTGCTTGACTTGTGCTAAGTTGATAAAATCTGGCAAGACTTAAAACTGGGAAAAGGCTAGATATTTATTTGGTCAAGTAGTCTAATCACTCCCCCCACCTCTAGACATACTTTCGATCCTATAAGTGGTATCAGAGCTACGATCTCCATTTGCCTTGATTTCCATAGCTTTTGGTGATCATAGCCTTGGTTTCACAACCTAGGAGAGTATGGCGTCTAGCGAGGGAAATTACCACCATAGAGGTCCTTACTTTGATGGTACTAATTTTGCTAGTTGGAAGCATAAGATGAAAATGTATATTCCTGGACATAACCCCGCCGTTTGGGCTATTGTGTGTATTGGCTTGCATGGTGAATTCTTTGATGGGAGAGAACCGAACCGTGGAGCTACCGCGGAAGAGTTGAAGATGCTGCAATACAACGCTCAAGCTTGTGATATTCTCTTCAATGGATTGTGCCCTGAAGAATTCAACAAAATCAGCCGTCTTGAGAATGCAAAGGAAATTTGGGATACTTTGATTGATATGCACGAAGGTACTGACTCCGTCAAGAAATCCAAATTGGATGTGCTTCAAAGTCAACTTGACAAGTTCAAAATGAAGGATGGTGAAAGTGTCGTTGAAATGTACTCTAGGCTTGCTCTCATCACAAATGAGATTGCCGGCTTAGGAAGTGAAGAGATGACCGATAGATTCATCATCAAGAAGATCCTAAGAGCCTTGGATGGAAAATATGATACCGTGTGCACATTGATCCAAATGATGCCCAATTACAAAGATCTCAAGCCAACGGAAGTCATTGGAAGAATTGTTGCTCATGAGATGTCACTCAAGGATAAAGAAGAGCTTCACAACAAGTCAAGTGGTGCTTACAAAGCCTCATGTGATGCTCCTACATCATCAAGTGAGAAACAAACCTTCAATGAAGAATTGAGCCTAATGGTGAAGAACTTCAACAAGTTCTACAAGAGTAGAAGCAAGGAAAGAAGTTCCAAGTCAAGGTCCTACAATGACAAAAGATCTTCGAGTCATGAACGTAATTGCTACAATTGTGGAAGACCTAGACACTACTCCAATGAGTGTACGGCTCCCTATAAAAGGAGAGAATATTCACCTAAAAGAAGAAGTAGAAGAGAAGAATCACCGCCAAGAGAGAGAAGGAGTAGAGATGATCGTTATGAACGAAGAACCTCCTGGAGAAGCAAGGATTTGGAAAGGAAGGACAAATCATCAAAGAGCTACACAAAATGAAGACATCAAGCTCATGTTGGTGAATTGGTATCCGGCTCCGACTCCAACCATCACTCCGAAAGAAGTTATCACTACGACTCCAAATATCCTCAAGATGAAGGTGTTGCCGGTCTAGCACTTGTGTCAACCAACTCCTATGACATATTTGACTCACCAAATGAAGGAATTGGAAGATGCTTCATGGATAAAGGCCCAAAGGTAACACACCTCGAGTATGTTGATTTCAATAGTGATGAAGATGACTTGCTAGGTGATGATGATTTACTTGTTGACAACTCTAGTGATGAATACTATGATGAAACGTCAATTAATCATGCTAATCAAGATAAAACGAATGACAATGATAAGGAGAAGATTGAGCATCTAACTAAAGAGCTAAATATTCTTAAGTTAGCTCATGAAACTACCTTGGAAGATCATCGAGAACTTTTAAAGACTCATGAGAAGTTACGCTTTGAAAAGCTCAACCTAGAGCAAGAGCATGAGTTTTTAAAGGCAATCAATGATGATCTCAGCAAGAAGAGTTCTTCTTACATTGCCAAGCGTATACTCTTGTCTACTTACATGCCACAAGTTAAATCTAGCAACAAAAGTAAGAAAGATTCTTCTTCTAGTAGTAACAATAATCATGCTAAAACCAATGTTGTTGCTTCTAGTAGTTCTCTTGATTCCACTAATGATTCTCTTAGCCAAGTTACAATTGAGCAAGAAAATAGCTTATTGAAGGGAATTATACAGAAAGGTCTTTACTGCTACCTCTTGAGCACTGCGTTTGTTTTCCCTTGAAGAGGAAAGGATGACGCAGCAAAGTAGCATAAGTATTTCCCTCAATTTTGAGAACCAAGGTATCAATCTAGTAGGAGGCTCCTCAAAAGTCCCTCGTACCTACACAAACAAACAAGAACCTCGCAACCAACGCGATAAAGGGGTTGTCAATCCCTTCACGGTAACTTGCAAAAGTGAGATCTGATAGAGATAATAAGATAAGATAAATATTTTTGGTATTTTTATGACATAGATTGACAAGTAAAGATTGCAAAATAAAGTAGATTGGAAACTTATATGACAAAAGATAGACCAGGAGGCCATAGGTTTCACTAGTGGCTTCTCTCAAGATATCATAAGTATTACAGTGGGTGAACAAATTACTATCGAGCAATTGATAGAGCAGTGCATAGTTATGAGATTATCTAGGCATGATCATGTATATAGGCATCACGTCTGCAACAAGTAGACAGACTCCTGCCTGCATCTACCGCTATTACTCCACACATCGACCGCTATCTAGCATGCATCTAGAGTATTATATTCATAAGAACAGAGTAACACATTAGGCAAGATGACATGATGTAGAGGGATAAACTCAAACAATATGATATAAACCCCATCTTTTTATCCTCGATGGCAACAATACAATATGTGCCTTGCTGCCCCTGTTGTCACTGGGAAAGGACACCGCAAGATTGAACCCAAAGCTAAGAACTTCTCCCATTGCAAGAAAGATCAATCTAGTAGGCCAAACCAAACTGATAATTCGAAGAGACTTGCAAAGATAACAAATCATACATATAAGAATTCAGAGGAGATTCAATTATTTCTCATAAATAAACTTGATCATAAACCCACAATTCATCGGATCTCGACAAACACACCGCAAAAAGAATTACATCGAATATATCTCCAAGAAGATCGAGGAGAACTTTGTATTGAGATTCAAAGAGAGAGAAGAAGTCGTCTAGCTAATTACTATGGACCCGAAGGTCTGTGGTAAACTACTCACAACTCATTGGAGAGGCCTTGGGGATGATGTAGAGGCCCTCCGTGATCGATTCCCCCTCTGACGGAGTGCCGGCAAAGCCTCCAAGATGGGATCTCGCGGTTGCGGTGGTGGAATTAGGTTTTCGTGGTGCTCCTGGATGTTCTCGGGGTACGTGGATATATAGGAGGAAGAAGTAGGTCGGTGGAGCCACGAGGGGCCTACGAGGGTGGGGGGCGCGCCCACCCCTCTAGGGTGCGCCGGGCACCCTCGTGGCTGCCTCGTTTACTTCTTGACGTCCACTCCAAGTCTCCTGGTTTGCATTTGTTCCAAAAAGATCGCTCTCGAAGGTTTCATCCCGTTTGGACTCCTGTTTGATATTCCTTTTCTTCGAAACACTGAAATAGGCAAAAAAAAACAGCAATTCGTGTTGGGCCTCCGGTTAGTAGGTTAGTCCCAAAAATGATATAAAAGTGTAAAGTAAAGCCCATAAACATCCAAAAATGAGTAATATAATAGCATGGAGCAATCAAAAATTATAGATACGTTGGAGATGTATCAAGCATCCCCAAGCTTAATTCCTGCTCGTCCTCGAGTAGGTAAGTGATAAAAACAGAATTTTTGATGTGGAATGCTACCTAGAATATTACTCAATGTAATTTTCTTTATTGTGGCATTAATGTTCAGATCCAAAATGATTCAAAATAAAAGTTAATATTGACATGAAAACAATAATACTTCAACCATACTAACAAAGCAATCATGTCTTCTCAAAATAACATGGCTAAAGAAAGCTATCCCTACAAAATCATATAGTTTGGCTATGCTCTATCTTCATCACACAAAGTATTTAATCATGCACAACCCTGATGACAAGCCAAGCAATTGTTTCATACTTTTATGTTTTCAAACTTTTTCAACTTTCACGCTATACATGAGCGTGAGCCATGGACATAGCACTATATGTGAATAGAATGGTGGTTGTGGAGAAGACGAAAAAGGAGAAGATAGTCTCACATCAACTAGGCATATCAACGGGCTATGGAGATGCCCATTAATAGACATCAATGTGAGTGAGTAGGGATTGCCATGCAACGGATGCACTAGAGCTATAAGTGTATGAAAGCTCAACAAATGAAACTAAGTGGGTGTGCATCCAACTTGCTTGCTCACGATGACCTAGGGCATTTTGAGGAAGCCCATCATTGTAATATACTCCCTCCGTTCCTAAATATTTGTCTTTCTATACATTTCAAATGAACTACACATACGGATGTATGTAGACATATTTTAGAGTGTAGATTTACTCATTTTGCTCCGTATGTAGTCACTTGTTAAAATATCTAGAAAGACAAATATTTAGGAACGGAGGGAGTACAAGCCAAGTTCTATAATGAAAAATTCCGACTAATATATGAAAGTGACAACATAGGAGACTCTCTATCATGAAGATCAAGGTGCTACTTTGAAGCACAAGTGTGCTAAAAGGATAGTAGCATTGTCCCTTCTCTCTTTTTCTCTCATTTTTTTTATTTGGCCTTTCTCTTTTTTTTCTTATGGCCTTTCTCTATTTTTTTCGTCCGGAGTCTCATCCCGACTTATGGGGGAATCATAGTCTCCATCATCCTTTCCTCACTTGGGACAATGCTCTAATAATGAAGATCATCACAGTTTTATTTACTTACAACTCAATACTTAGAACAAAATATGACTCTATGTGGATTCCTCCGGCGGTGTACCATGATATGCAATGAATCAAGAGTGACATGTATGAAAGAATTATCAAGGTGGCTTTGCCACAAATACGATGTCAACTACATGATCATGCAAAAGCAATATGACAATGATGGAGCGTGTCATAATAAACGGAACGGTGGAAAGTTGCATGGCAATATATCTCGGAATGGCTATGGAAATGCCATAATAGGTAGGTATGGTGGCTGTTTTGAGGAAGGTACACTACTAGGGAAAAGCCTAGTAGCAGCGCGGGTTTTGGGCCTCTCAGTAGCGCGGGTACCGGCGCTACTAATAAGGCGCTACAGCTAACGTATAGCAGTAGCGCCTGTTGTCCCACGCTACTGCTATACATGAATAGCTGTAGCGCTCTTTGGGAAAGGGCGCTACTGATATTATCTGCAACGCTGTTTACATGGAAGCGCTACTGGTAAGGCGGCGCTACTGCTAAATTTCCCCCCTCGCTACTACTAGTTTTATTAGATTTTTTCCTGCATATTTGTTTTGTATTTGTTTTGTATTTGAATAGGCTTTATACAATAATCTTTAGCATATCATACACATACAAATGTAATCATAGCATATACATACAATTAGTCTCATTAAATCATGTCATCATCATAATCATCATCCAACACAAAGTGGTCTCTCGTCATCAATCTCGAAAATAGCGATACAAGTCTCGATTACTTGCAAATACATCGTCATCCATCTAAACAATGATATACGCGAGAAGAGCTATCACTTTGATCAGTACATGAGTTCGTATCCCTCTCTCGCATTAGCGTGAACCTAAACTAACTACTGCCTGTCGCTCGGAAACCGGAAACCGGTACACCTGGGCCTAACACTCCGGCCACTTGTCGTATATACACTCCTGGCGTAGCACTTCTTCGCCATCTATGATCTATGCACCTGCATCGTCACATGAGTCGATGATATGCAACATATATAGTTGAGCAACAGAAAGAGACAGACTTGGCAAAAATAGAAACAACATATCATAAGCATAAATAACAAAGTTCATCGTACCCAAAATGCCCTAACTAGAGTGATTTTCGCTAGTCGAGGTGGAGGACGGTTTAATTACATCACAAATAAAGTTTCACCGTGCATAACTCAAAGTTTTGTCATACAGAAAGTATGAACTAAACGGACACATTGTCATATATCGACAATCACTCCATCATGTCGTGCCATTCGTCCATGTCAGGGAGATAGTCCTCGAGCTTAGTGAAAGGCTTCATGTTGAGACGCTGAGAGGCTATCCATGTTTGGACGTCTTCCCGCGACATTTGTCCTTCTCCGTAGAACATCCCTGTTTTTCCGACGACCTCGTTCATGATGATTTGGGCAAGTTCGCGCTGGATGTTATAGAACTCAGCTCGAAGTCGATGAACCTCAATATCTCCTATGTCCTTTGCCCATTGCAGAATATGGGCATCGCCAGATCTAGGTGACATGTGAAGGTTCCGTGATCCATCAGACTCCAGCATGTGGTGTAGGACATAGAATCCATCATTAAGAGAATCGTTTGGTTCTTTGGATGCAGCAGAAGTCGGTCTTATGGTGAAGGCGGCCCTGCCGCCCCTTCTCTTCTTGTCCCTAACCTCTCCACCCCTTGCTTGGTAGTAAAACATAGCACTGTCGAGAACATCTTTGATGTGGGTGTAATCCTTTTTGTGAATTTTCTTCGACGAGTCCAAGTAAAGAGCATGGGAGAATCGGGGGTACAGGATGATGAGGACGGCACGCCCGCCGCTGCACAAAATAAGTACACCTCAAATTAATTAGCCTCCACCGTGCAAATGAATTATTGAAATCGAAGGAAGGATAGCAGCGTGGATGACTTACACGGGATGATAAGGCACGAGAATCGCCTCCTTGTCCTTATTGGCGAGCATGAAACTGATGATGTAATCCCTCGTGTATTCATGCTGCTCTGCACAGACTCCCAAGAAGCCCTCATGCATGTAGTACGGGTCAGCGACACAGATATGACGTATCTTCTCAACCCCAATGATGTAGTTCATGTGCAAGGCATAAAGGCGGACAAACGTAAAATCCAGCTTCTTCACATGAAACATGTCAAATATGTAATCGAATCGAGGAAGAACTTATCCATGGGAAGCCGTCGACGCACGACATTTGCCGCGAACGTTAACCACGAGAGTGGGTATCCTAGATCTTTCGAGGCGATGAGGCCTTTTCTACCGCAGACACATCGTCATGAAGTCTCCTTAGATCGCCGAATCTGGCCCGTAGCGCTGTTGCAGGTAGGATTGGTTGACCGGGGATATGCCATTTATCCGCATCGGGGATATCTATACGGTCCTGAAGCCGAGGCTGCTGAGGCGGCTGGATCATAGAATCAGCTTTTTTGCCTTTCCTCGCTCTCTTCCTAGACTTCTTTACTACCGGAAGGTCGTCAATAGTACATTAATCTTTGCTTTCACTCGATTTTTGCTTTCACTCGATTTTTCCAGGCGGCCAACGCGTCGCTAAACTTGGTCATGGCGTGTTTGTTTATCTTCTTCATTGCCGAGTCCTCGTCTGGATCTTCATAATCCTTCTCATTCCGGCCCGGGAACAAGAATATCTGGTGAAACTTCTTTAGGAGGGAGCTCCTCATATTTTCTATCTTCTATAGTTTCTCATCGTTGATGGTGGCGGTTGTCCGTACGATGCAGCCTATTTGATTGCCGTAGCACGCGCGCGCTTCCTCGGGCGCCTTCGGCTCAAAATTGCCATCGTCCACCTCCGTAACCACCACTCTAGTAGTCCTGAGTTTGTTAGGAACCCGTTGCCTCTTTGCTTTCGGTTCTACACGGGCTCCGCTCCCCGAGGCAGCACCGGTCTCAGCGTCGGTCTCGATGCCGGTCTGAATCCCAGCGCCGGTCTTAGATCAGCACCGGTCTGCGTGTCGGTCTCAGTCCCCGATGCCACCGGTGGGCCCAGCAACAACATCTGCTGATCGTCGGTAAGGCTAAAAAATTCATCTGCCGCTCGGTAGACGTCGTCGCAATCACCAGAACCCTGTCCTTCATTGTTGCTAGCCATGTTTCGTATGATTAAATTTAGTCAATTAATTCTAGACCTAATACAATGAATAATGACATAAAAAAGGACTATTGTTTTGCAGGAATGTTGACTCCTTCCTGGTGCGGCAAATCCCGGGCACTCAATATGTCCTAGTTTGTAGCACAAGTCATGCCGAAATTCACGGAAAATTTCAGCATGACCTTTGCTAAAAAGTGGACAAATCGAGAACCTGAAATTTGCCGGAACAGAAATGAATCAATATTCCGGCAAAACATAGGCTACTCAGCATCATTCCCTGGAAACAACAAAGCCACTTGGGCACAATCGAACAACTTCAATGAAAAGATATAACATGAGCAAACACTATTGAGGAATTTGCATATAACATGGCCACTTCAATGAAAAGATATAATCAACAATAATGGAATATGCAAATGAACATCAATGACATATATCATATAAAAACAATCTTGTTTTTTGTTTACATAGCAACAATTAGTTTGACCAAGTTTTTGAAAAGAAAAACAATTCTGTTTTTTGTTTATAGCTAAATGCCATAGCTACTGTTTTTTATTTATAGCTAAATACTTTTGTTTTTTGTCTAAAGCTAAAAGTCTAGGAACTACATTTTCTCTAACCCTTTCGACCTCACCAAAATTTCCACAGCAAGACCTTAGTACCTACACCCAATTTCTTCAAAAATATTCAGGTCCATCATACAAATAATTCAAATTTCATTTGAATGAAATTTGGAACAAATTCAGGTCCGTAGTCAAAATATTTTTTATAGCTAAGTGTTTTTTGTTTATACCTTCTGTTAATTTAAATCTAAATGCTACTATTATTTATATACCCTCTATTAGTTTAAAGCTAAATGGAATTACTGTTTAGGAATTTTCATAAAAATTGCCCTAGCTAATTTCCTAAAAAAATTGCTAATAATTTTTCCTAAATGCTGTAAAATGCCTACTGCCCTAAAAAAATCTAGGGTTCATATGAACACCTAGGGTTCATAAGAACATCAACACAGTATCAACATATATATAATTGCCCTAGCAGAGAGAAATAGGAGGGTAGTGGACAGGAGAGGCATAGCCTTACTGTCGGCGGCGAGGGCAGGCTCTGGCTCGAGCAGCGGCGGTGAGGTCGAGGGCGGCAGCGGTGAGCTCGAGGGAGGCGACAGTGAGGTCGACGACGGCCTCGGGCGGCGGCTGTGAGGTCAAGGGGGCGGCATCGGGCGGCGGCGTTGTGGTCAAAGGCGGCGGGCGGCGGTGGTGTGGTCGAAGGCAGCCTCGGGTGGTGGCGATGTGGTCGAAGGCGGCAGGGCAAAGGCGGCGATGGAGCAGTTGGGGGACAGGGGGAGTAGAGAGGGGGGAAGGACTTAGCGAAATTTTGAGCCCGGGCTGCCGGGATTTGAGTCAAACTAGCAGTAGCGCGTTTTGCCGAAACACGCTATAGCTAAGATAGCTATAGCGTGTTCCATAGAAACGCGCTACAGCTATCCCTTTCTGTTTTCTTTTTCTTTTTCATTTGTTTTCTTTACATTTTCTTTTTTTCATTTCTCCTTTTTCTATTTCTTTCATTTTCATTTACTATTCTACTTATTTTTCTATTTATTTTCTTTTACATAGCAGTAGCGCTCTACAGCAAAAACGCGTTGCTACAGTGTTTTTAGCAGTAGCGTGCTTCTGGGAGAACCGCTACTACTATTCCTAGCCTACCGGCACTAGTGAGGGAATTTTAGTAGTAGCGCTTTTCTGTGAAGACGCACTACTGCTAAAATAATGGTTGTAGCGTGGTTTTGCAACAAGCAGTACTACTAAGTGGCGCTAGCGCCGAGTTTTGACCAACGCTACAGCTATACCTCTGTGTATAGCGTTTTCCCTAGTAGTGGTATATGGTGGGTGTATGGTACCGGCAAAATTTGCGAGGCACAAGAGAGGCTAGCAATGTTGGAAGGGTGAGAGTGCGGATGATCCATGGGCTCAACATTAGTCATAAAGAACTCATATACTTATTGCAAAAATCTATAAGTTATTAAAACAAAGTACTACATGCATGCTCCTAGGGGGATAGATTGGTAGGAAAAGTCCATCGCTCGTCCCCGACCGCCACTCATAAGGAAGACAATAAATAAATAAATCGTGCTCCAACTTCATCACAAAGCGGTTCACCATACGTGCATGTTACGGGAATCACAAACTTCAACACAAGTATTCCTCAAATTCACAATTACTCCACTAGAATGACTCTAATATCACCATCCTCATATCTCAAAACAATTATCAAGCATCAAATTGAACATAGCATCCAATTCACTTTCTATGATAGTTTTTATTATACCCAACTTGGATGCCCATCATTCTAGGACCAATTTTATAACCATAGAAAATACCATGTTGTTCTAAAAGACTCTCAAAATAATATAAGTGAATCAGGAGAGATCAACAATTTGTACAAAATTAAACCACCGTCGTGCTCTAAAAGATATAAGTGAAGCACTAGAGCAAAATTATCTAGATCAAAAGATATAAGTGAAGCACATAGAGTATTCTAATAAATTCCGAATCATGTGTGTCTCTCCCAAAAGGTGTGTACAGCAAGGATGATTGTGGTAAACTAAAAGGCAAAGACTCATATCATACAAGACACTCCAAGCAAAACACATATCATGTGGCGAATAAAAATATAGCTCCAAGTAAAGTTACCGATAGACGAAGACGAAAGAGGGGATGCCTTCCGAGGCATCCCCAAGCTTAGGCTTTTGGTTGTCCTTGAATTATCTTGGGGTGCCATGGGCATCCCCAAGATTAGGCTCTTGCCACCCTTTATTCCATAGTCCATCAAATCTTTACCCAAAACTTGAAAACTTCACAACACAAAACTCAACAGGAAATCTCATAAGCTCCATTAGTGCAAGAAAGAAAAACCACCACATAAGGTACTGTAATGAACTCATTATTTATTTATATTGGTGTTAAACCTACTGTATTCCAACTTCTATATGGTTCATACCCCCCAATACTATCCATAGATTCATCAAAATAAGCAAACAACACACGAAAAATAGAATCTGTCAAAAACAGAACAGTCTGTAGCAATCTGTAACTTTAGAATACTTCTGGAACTCTACAAATCCTATCAAAATAGGATGTACTGTTAAATGTTTCTATTGATCTACATAAAAAAGAATAAACTAAAAATCACGTTTCTGCGATTTATTACAATTATTCTCGTGCGCGCAAAATTTTCTGTTTTTCAGCAGAATCAAATTAACTATCACCGTAGGTTATCCTATAGGTTCTACTTGGAACAAACACTAATTAAAACATAAAACCACATCTAAACAGAGGCTAGATGAATTATTTATTACTAAATATAATCAAAAAGCAAGGAACAAAAATAAAATTGGGTTGCCTCCCAACAAGTGCTATCGTTTAACGCCCCTAGCTAGGCATAAAACCGAGAAAATATCTAAGTATTGCCATCTTTGGTATTCAATTCATAAGTGGCTTGCATAATAGATTCATAAGGTAATTTGAATTTATTTATAGGAAAGTGTTCCATGCCTTTTCTTAATGGAAATTGGAATCTAATATTTCCTTCCTTCATATCAATAATTGCACCAATCGTTCTAAGGAAATGTCTACCAAGAATAATAGGACATGAAAGATTGCAATCTATATCAAGAACGATAAAATCTACGGGCACATAACTCCTATCTGCAACAATAATAACATCATCCTTCTCATAGATTTCTTAATAGTGGAATCTGCAAGGTGCAAGTTTAAAGAGCAATCATCAAATTCACGGAAACCTAGCACATCACATAAAGTTTTTGGAATCGTGGAAACACTAGCACCTAAATCACACAAAGCATAGCATTCATGATCTTTAATTTTAATTTTAATAGTAGGTTCCCACTCATCATAAAGTTTTCTAGGGATAGAAACTTCCAATTCAAGTTTTTCTTCATAAGATTGCATCAAAGCATCAACAATATGTTTGGTAAAAGCTTTATTTTGACTATAAGCATGAGGAGAATTCAACACGGATTGCAACAAGGAAATACAATCTACTAAAGAACAATTATCATAATTAAATTCCTTGAAATCCAAAATAGTGGGTTCATTGCTATGTAAAGTTTTGACCTCTCCAATCCCACTTTTACCAAATTTAGTATCAAGATCTAAAAACTCCGAATCATTGGTACGCCTTTTAACTAAAGTTGACTCATCTCCGGTCCCATCATTATCAAGATTCATATTGCAAAACAAAGATTTAATATGGGACACACCAATCACTTTTAGATCTTCATCTTTATTTTCATGGAAACTAGAAGAACACACTCTTACAAAGCAATCTTTCTTAGCACGCATCCTAGCGGTTCTTTCTTTGCACTAATCAATGGAAATTCTCATGGCTTTGAGAGACTCCTTGATATCATGCTTAAGTGGAATAGATCTAAGTTTCAAAGAATCAACATCAAGAGAAATTCTGTCAATGTTCCTAGCCAATTCATCAACTTTAGGCAATTTTTCTTCAAAGCATTGAAATTCTTTTGAGAGATCATAAATTATTTAACACTATTCTCAAAATCAGAGGGCATCTTATTAAAATTTCCATAAGAGTTGTTGTAGGAATTACCATAATTATTAGAGGAATTACTAGGGAACGGCCTAGGATTAAAGTTTCCTCTATACGCGTTGTTACCAAAATTATTCCTACCAACAAAATTCACATCCATAGATTCATTATTATTCTCAATCAAAGTAGACAAAGGCATATCATTGGGATCAATAGGAGCACTCTTATTAGCAAACCATTTCATAAGTTCATCCATCTTTCCACTCAAAACATTAATCTCTTCTGCATGAACTTTTTTACTGGTAGATCTTTCGGTGTGCCATTGAGAATAATTAACAATAATATTATCTAGGAGTTTAGTAGCTTCTCCTAAAGTGATTTCCATAAAAGTGCCTCCTGCGGCCGAATCTAAAAGATTTCTAGAAGCAAAATTCAATCCGGCATAAAAAAAATTATGATCATCCATAAATTTAAACCATGTGTAGGGCAATTGTGAATCATTAATTTCATCCTCTCCCAAGATTGTGCAACATGTTCATGATCAAGTTGCTTAAAATTCATAATATCGTTCCTAAGGGAGATGATCTTAGAGGGAGGGAAATACTTAGAGATAAAAGCATCTTTGCACTTATTCCATGAATCAATACTATTTTTAGGCAAAGACGAAAACCAAGTTTTAGCATGATCTCTAAGTGAAAACGGAAATAAATTCAATTTAAAAATATCATTATCCGTGTATGTCTTCTTTTGCATATGACACAAATCAACAAAATTGTTTAGATGAGTAGCGGCATCTTCACTAGGAAGGCCGGAGAATTGATCTTTCATAACAAGATTCAACAAAGCAGCATTCATTTCACAAGATTCGGCATCATTAAGAGGAGCAATCGGAGTGCTAAGGAAATCATTATTATTGGTATTGGAAAAGTCACACAATTTGGTATTATCTTGAGCCATCGTGACAAGCAATCCAACACACAAGCACACAAAAGGCAAGCGAAAGAGAGGATGCAAACGGGAAAGAGAGGGCGAATAAAATGGCAAGGGTGAAGTGGGGGAGAGGAAAACGAGAGGCAAATGGAAAATAATGTAATGTGAGGGAGATGAATTTGTGATGGGCACTTGGTATGTCTTTAGTTGAGCGAAGACCTCCCCGGCAACGGCGCCAGAAATCCTTCTTGCTAACTCTTGAGCACTGCATTGGTTTTCCCTTGAAGAGGAAAGGGTGATGCAGCAAAGTAGCGTAAGTATTTCCCTCAGTTTTGAGAACCAAGGTATCAATCCAGTAGGAGGCTCCTCAAAAGTCCCTCGTACCTACACAAACAAACAAGAACCTCGCAACCAACGCAATAAAGGGGTTGTCAATCCCTTCACGGTAACTTGCAAAAGTGAGATCTGATAGAGATAATAAGATAAGATAAATATTTTTGGTATTTTTATGATATAGATTGAAAAGTAAAGATTGCAAAATAAAGTAGATTGGAAACTTATATGATAAAATATAGACCCGAGGGCCATAGGTTTCACTAGTGGCTTCTCTCAAGATAGCATAAGTATTACGGTGGGTGAACAAATTACTGTAGAGCAATTGATAGAAAAGTGCATAGGTATGAGATTATCTAGGCATCATCCTGGATATAGGCATCACTTCTGCAACAAGTAGACCGACTCCTGCCTGCATCTACCACTATTACTCCACACATCGACCGCTATCCAGCATGCATCTAGAGTATTAAGTTCATAAGAACAGAGTAACACATTAGGCAAGATGACATGATGTAGAGGGATAAACTCAAACAATATGATATAAAACCCATCTTTTTATCCTCGATGGCAACAGTACAATACATGCCTTGCTGCCCCTGCTGTCACTGGGAAAGGACACTCCAAGATTGAACCCAAAGCTAAGCACTTATCCCGTTGCAATAAAGATCAATCTAGTAGGCCAAACCAAACTGATAATTCGAAGAGACTTGCAAAGATAACAAATCATACATAAGAGAATTCAGAGGAGATTCAAATATTTCTCATAGATAAACTTGATCATAAACCCACAATTCATCGGATCTCGACAAACACACTGCAAAAAGAATTACATCGAATAGATCTCCAAGAAGATCAAGGAGAACTTTGTATTGAGATTCAAAGAGAGAGAAGAAGCCATCTAGCTAATAACTATGGACCCGAAGGTCTATGGTAAACTACTCACAACTCCTCGGAGAGGCCTTGGAGATGATGTAGAGGCCCTCCGTGATCGATTCCCCCTCGGGCGGAGCGCCGACGAAGGTTCCAAGATGGGATCTCGCGGATACAGAAGGTTGCGGCGGTGGAATTAGGTTTTTGTGGTGCTCCTGGATGTTCTCGGGGTACGTGGATATATATAGGAGGAAGAAGTAGGTCGGTGGAGCCACGAGGGGCCCACGATGGTGGGGGCATGCCCACCCCCTTAGGGCGCGCCAGGCACCCTCGTGGCCGCCTCGTTTACTTCTTGATGTCCACTCCAAGTCTCCTGGTTTGCATTTGTTCCAAAAAGATCGCTCCCGAAGGTTTCATTCCGTTTGGACTCCATTTGATATTCCTTTTCCTCGAAACACTGAAATAGGGAAAAAACAGCAATTCAGGCTGGGCCTCCGGTTAGTAGGTTGGTCCCAAAAATGATATAAAAGTGTAAAGTAAAGCCCATAAACATCCAAAACGGGTAATATAATAGCATGGAGCAATAAAAAATTATAGATGCGTTGGAGACTTATCATTTACAAGAGCCTTACCGGAAGAAAGCAATTTGAGGAAATTGTACGCAAGCAAGGAAGGCACTGGAAGAATCAAGGTGATGGTTTTGAACGAAGGTTCAATGCCAATGGAGTTGAGTGGGAAGAATATCAATACCCCAAGACGAAGTTTGTTCCTCAACAAGATAAGTACTATCCTACTTCTTTCCAAGGGACACAAGCTCAAGATGATCTTCCACCACAAGACCACAAGCAAAAAGGCAAGGATAATCTTCAAGAGGAGATCGATGCATTTGAAGAAGCTCCCAAGGCCTTGGTCAAGTGGGTTCCCAAGACTGCATCAAGTTCTACTTCATCAAGTACGACTACAACCCCAAGGACTCCCATCAAGAGGATGTGGATCCCAGAGAAGAAGTACTATAGAGTTCTTGAGGGTGACTCTACCAACACACTTCACTCATATCATTTTGGCAAGAACAAGTGCAAACAACTTCCACGTCTTGCACTAGTTCAAGGAGTCACAAACCCTCTTGTTGGTAAGACAAGGGACAAGGTAACCTAATGCTTTCATGGACATCATCTTGTGTGAACATCATTCTATGTCTATGGATATCCTTGTTTGTTCCTTGTGGGACTAGCCCGTGTGGGTTTGAAAGTGCAACTCACTCCAGCGGATTGCTCCGAATGATCTACATCAACATTGAGCATCCACATCTTCAACACCTACATGAAGTCATCATCGATAAAACCCAAGGTTAGTTTATCCCTCTTAGGGGGGATATCACATCTAGGGGGGGCTTTACTCTAAGACTTGACCTAAAGCAACTCTAATGGTGTGAACACAATAATGCTTATGTAAAAGTGGTAACCCCACTTGTGCTTAAACGATGAGTATGACCTATGATCAAATGTTCTCATTTGACTCCTAAGTCAATATACTCATATATAGATGACCTAGTCATCGCAAATTGCTTGATAGATGCTAGAGTGTTTGTGCATGCTTTGCCACATATTTCATTTGCCATTTTATTGTGTGAGCATGTTGGTTGCATAATTTACTCATTCGAGGACATCCACTTATTGATTTGATTGTTTGGCTCTTTCTCTTTTTGCCAAGTGGATGGACAATAATTCCTAAGAACCTTCTCTAGCTATCTATGCTTTTGTCGTCTCAAACTCTATTCATGCTACATCACAAAGTTTGATCAAGTCAGATTCGAACCACTCTGTGTGAGGAGCACCCGGAGTCCCCAATTCGTTATAGACTTAAACTTCCAAAACCTCTTTGTGCATTTCGGTATGGCCGAGTCATCCATTTCGGTCACACCGAGTTCACTAAGTTGATCTAGGTTTTCATCTTGGTGCAACCGATTTGAACATTTCGGTCACACCGAGTTGTAGTAACCGCTTGAGATTCTGCATGTCGGTGCCACCGAGTTGTTCCACTCGGTCACACCGACAGGGTCGGGATATATATACCCACGGGTGAGATTTTGGAACTTTCTTCAAAACCCCTCAGCCAGCGCATATCCTGCTCTGCCTCCTCGGGTCTCCGGATCGCCTCCTCGCCGCCAGTGACCTCCCGCCGCTGGTTTCTGTCACTGTCAATGGGATCTGCTCTGCCGTTGCCACCGTAGCGAACACCCGTCGAACTAGGGAATGTGTTCGATCCCTTGTGCTCTCTCTTTACCTCCGATTCAAAGCACAAGGTCAATGCCATGATTCTTGCCACGTATTAAATCATTGCCACGTATGAAATCAATCTATCCAGAGAAAAATTCCTTAGGTTAAGTTTGATTCGAAAATTTAGGGTTAGCTCTCCGCTGAACTCATCTCGGACCGACCGAATCATAGAAATTGATCTCACTGATTTGGCTTAGGCCATTGCACATGCGCTTTTCGGTCTGACGAAAATTGCAAATCAGTGTGACCGAGTTCAATTCTCTGTGAAACCCTAGCAATCTCGGTGCCACCAAACTATGACTCGGTCTGACCGAGTTCACTAGTTTAGGTTCCAAATATTGCTTCGCTATCACCGAGTTTATCAATTCGGTAACTCCGAGATCATTTCAGTAGAGAACTAAAACTAAGTTTTTTGACTCATTTGTTTTGCAAAAAATCTCTGCACTTTGTGATGCTCATCTACTCTACCTCATATATATCTATTCACAGGGTTTGCTGTCAGTTTGCCTGCCAAGATGTCTGACCAAAGTGATAGCCAGAATAAGTCTGAAGAGCAAGTGCAAATGAGTGAGGGCACTAGTACCTCAAGCAGCTATGATGAGGGTAGCAAGAGCACACCAAGTAACTTGCCCAAGGAAACCACTAGAGCAAGGAAGAAGAGAACCTTAGACTCTGAGGATGAGGATTATGTTGCTGTTGAGGATGAGCCACCTCAAATAAGAAAGTGATGAAGAAAGAGTATGTCACTGCTGCTACAACAAAGCCTGGTATGAATAAGAAGGCGCCAGCAAGGAGAGTGCCAACATCCAGGCCAAGGAAAATTGCAACAGGACAAACCATGAAATTCACATTAGAATCAGATGATGGTGAAGAAGTTGGAGATGGACAGAAGAAGAAGAAGAGGGCAAGAAACACAACTGCAAAAGTTCTTGGAAAGTCAACTACGGTGAGAGATTCAAAAGAGGAAGAGGAAGAGGATGTTGCACCAGCACCCAAGTCTCAAAAGCTTATGGGAGATGCAATCAAGTTAGGGGCTACTTCTAAGCCCAAACCAGCTCCCAAAGCTGTTGCTCAAACCACCAAGTCTGCACCCAAGAGAATCACCAGAAACATCTCAGCTGAAGATAAAAACAAGGCCCCAGTGCGTGAAGTTGAAGAAGAAGATGCTAAAGCCCAAGTGCTGAGAAAGATCAAACCAAAGATTCCAGACCATAATGACACTCATCCAGTGGCAGAGGACATGAACATCAGGAAGGATGCAGGTCTGAGAATTTTGAGGAAGAATGATACTTATGCTGTGAGAAGGAGAACTGCTATGGACTACAGGTTCAACACCAAAGAACAGCAGGACTTCTATGAGACCATTCTGCTTGACAAGAAGCCAATTGTCTATGATATGAGATGGGTTGACTGGACATACATCAAAGAGAATGAAGATCACTTTCCAGGTGTATATGACAGTTTCAAAGCTTGTGGAGTTGACAAGTTTGTTGGACAGAAGCTCACCAAATGGAAAGATGAGCTAATCATGCAATTCTACTCCACTGCTCATTTCTATCCAGATGGAAGGATAGTGTGGATGTCTGAAGGTACAAGGTACCAGTCAACTGTTGATGAATGGGCAAAGTTGATCAATGCTCCAGAAGACCATGATGATGATTTGGATGTGTATGCCAATAAGAAGAAAGACCACAACTCCATGGCAAGTATGTACAAGGAAATTCCTGATGAAGCCCTGGAAACTCATAAGTTGGGCTCTGTGAAATATCTGTTGTCTAGTCTGCCTGCAATCAACACCATCTTGAGGCATACTCTATTGCCCAAATCTGGAGATCATAGGATGATAAGAGGACATTCAATCAACTTGCTGCACATTTTTTATGTCCCTCAAAAATTCAAGGTCATGAGTCTGATTGTAGAGACAATCAAGAGGACAGATGCCAATCAGAAAAGGTCTTGTGGGTATGCTCCACAAATTTAGGTGCTCATCAACTCAAAGATGGGCACATGCACTTACTTATTGGACAAGGAGCACTTACCTCTCAAGCCAGATTTTGAAGACAACATAGTTGTAATGGATGAGAATGATCCTTCATCAGTGCAAGCACATGAGAAGAGAGCATAGGCAAGGGCAGAAAAATTTGCAAAGATGCCAAGTGCTGAAGAGGCATCTCAAGTGTTCTTGAAGAGCAAACAAGATCAACTTGGATTTTTGATCCAATATACCTTGAGGATTGAGAAGGGATTGGCCACCCTGACTCAGAATCAGGAGAGCTTGGAGAGAATCATTGAACAAAAGTTCTATGATCTTGATCTGAAAGTCACTGAGATACAGACAGTAGTTGAGCAGCTCCAGGAGGAAGCGGAGGAGAAGAAAGGAAAGGCAACTATAGAAGCCTTTCAGCGAGTGCCAAGAGGTCAGAGGTTAGCTGCAGTGCTAGTACCTGATACTAGAGCTACTACATCTGCACCAGCAGCTACAACTCCAGTGCCACCTCCAGCAGCCACTTTACCAGCCCAGCTACATCGACTGAAGCCTTCGTCCTTGGAGTCATCTCTACACCACCTCACAGAGACCAAGCCTGAGAGATGCATAGCACTATGCATATTTGAAATTTTTGGTAACTTGTTGCCAAAGGGGGAGAAATATGTATAGATCATAGGCTTCGAGAGAGTGTGTTGCTTTTTTTGTCTCTATTGCTACTTGTTTGGTTGACCTTATGTGTTCTTGTTTGATACCTTATGTCCTTGTGTGAGATACTTGAATGATCATGTGTTTGATTATATGCTACTTTAATGTGTGTTTGGATAATATTATTTCCTCTATCCCGATATGATCATTCACTTTGCTTAGTGATGAGTGCATGGTTTTAATTGCTATCATTTTGAGCGCTCCACCAAGATGTATGTGACATGGAAGAGTAACCCGTGGTACTAATCGATTGTGCATTTACATTCAAAAGCAAATCTTAAATAATGCACAAATTTAGGGGGAGCTCTTGCTTATCACATACTTCTCAAAGCGACGATTTCAATCTTATTATCATTTGCTGAAGCTTTGATCTATATATTGTCATCAATTGCAAAAAATGGGGGATTGAAAGTGCAACTATTCCTGGGTGGTTTTGGTAATGATTAACAACATATAGCTCATTGAACTAATGCCATTTCAAGATGAATATTTCATGAAAGTTAAATGTTTGGCATGGCATGGATTAGGAATGTGGACCCCTCAAAATGCTAAGGACAAAGGATTGGCTCAAGCTCTAAAAGCTCAAGACTCTACATTTTACTTTTAGTAATCCAAGATCACATTGAGTCTATAGGAAAAGCCAATACTATTAAAAGGGGATGAGGTGTTGCTTAATGGCTTGCTTGCTCAAAATGCTTAGTGATATGCTCCAAAAACCCTCAACCACTTTCTCATATCCACATATGTCCCAAACCAAAAGTCAAACTCGGCCCCACCGATTTGATCCATCCGGCGCCCCCGAGTTCATTTGACATAGCCACTGCTAGAAACCCTAGTCACTTCGGTCTCACCGATAGGGATCTCGGTCTCGCTGAGATGGGATTGGAAACTCTCTAATTCCCTTTGTAATGTTTCGGCCTAACCAAGATGAGCGATCGGTCCCACCGAGTTCGCAGTGCAAACTCCCTGTTTCCCTTTCGTAATGTTTCGGTCCCACCGAGATGAGCGAATCGGTCCTACCGAGTTTGCCTGACCAACTCTCTGGTTAGCTTATTACCGAAGTCGGTACCACCGAGATTGTGTAATCGGTCTCACCGAGATTACATTATGCCCTAACCCTAAAGAAATCGGTCCCACCGAGTTGACAGGTCGGTCCCACCAAAATGCCTAACAGTCACATTATGAACTAAATCAGTCCGACCGAGTTTTCTGATTCGGTCCCACCAAGTTTGGTAAATTGTGTGTAACGGTTAGATTTTGTGTGGAGGCTATATATACCCCTCCACCCTTTCTTCATTCGTGAGGAAAGCCATCAGAACATGCCTACACTTCCAGCATTCATTTTCTGAGAGAGAACCACCTACTCATGTGATAAAGCCAAGATATTCCAATCCTACCATATGAATCTTGATCTCTAGCCTTCCCCAAGTTGCTTTCCACTCAAATCATCTTTCCACCAAATCCAATCCTATGAGAGAGAGTTGAGTGTTGGGGAGACTATCATTTGAAGCACAAGAGCAAGGAGTTCCTCATCAACACACCTTCTATTACCTTTTGGAGAGTGGTGTCTCCTAGATTGGTTAGGTGTCACTTAGGGATCCTCCATCAAGATTGTGGAGTTGATCCAAGGAGTTTGTAGGGGCAAGGAGATCACCTACTTCGTGAAGATCTACCCTAGTGAGGCAAGTCCTTCATGGGCGATGGCCATGGTGGGATAGACAAGGTTGCTTTTTCGTGGACCCTTCGTGGGTGGAGCCCTCCGTGGACTCACGCAGCCGTTACCCTTCGTGGGTTGAAGTCTCCATCAACGTGGATGTACGATAGCACCACCTATCAGAACCACGCCAAAAATCTCCATACCAACACTGCATTTGCTCCCTCCAAACTCCTCCCCTTTTCCTTCATATGCAATGATTTACATTCCGCTGCTATACTCTTAGAATTGCATGTGTAGGTTGATTGCTTGACTTGTGCTAAGTTGCAATCTGCCAAGACTTAAAATTGGGAAAAGGCTAGATTTTTATTTGGTGAAGTAGTCTAAACCCCCCCTCTAGACATACTTTCGATCCTACAACTTGCCCTCCTAGATATGAATTGCCAAAGGTACCAGAAGGTTATGTTATAGGTGAGGAAGCAACTAGAGATATTCTTGCTTGTAAGGATAGAGATGATCTAGAAAAATTATTATGCAAGTATAAAGAAATATCTTTGAATGCTAGAATGAACTGTGATCCTAAGTTTGCTACTTCACCAATCTTTATTGATGATAAGGATTATGAATTCTCTATCGACCCAGAGTTAATTACTTTGGTTGAATCTGATCCTTTCCATGGTTATGAAACTGAAACTGTTGTGTCCCATCTTACTAACTTGAATGACATAGCCACCCTTTTTGCTCATGATGAGAAGATTCGCTATTACTATATCCTCAAATTATTTCTGTTCTCATTAAAGGGTGATGCTAAAGCCTTGTACAATACTCTTGCTCCTGGTTGTGTGTGTAGTCTCCAAGATATGATTTATTACTTCTCTGAAAAATATTCCCCTGCTCATAAGGAACAAGCTGCCTTACAGGAAATATTTAACTTTGTGCAAATTGAAGAAGAGAGTCTCCCACAAGCTTGGGGAAGGCTTCTCCAATTGCTTAATACTTTGCCTTATCATCCTCTTAAGAAAAATGAAATAATTGATATCTTCTATAATGGACTAATCGATGCTTCTAGGGATTTCCTAGATAGTTGTGCTGGTTGTGTTTTCATGGAACGGACTATTGAGCAAGTTGAAGAATTATTGAATAACATATTGAAAAATTATGATGATTGGACTCCTCCTGAAACACCGCTTAAAACCACTCTGAATAAGAGGGGTATCTTATATCTCAGTCCTAAAGATATGCAAGAGGGAAAGAAATCTATGAAGGAAAACGGTATTAAAGCTGAGGATGTCAAAAATTTACCACCTATTGAAGAAATACATGGGCTTGATACACCACCACCACCTAAGGTGGTAGAGGTAAATTCTTTAATGAAGTTCAAAGATAGTGATAATCCTCATAATAATCATCCTAGCCAATGCCTTTATGAGTTTGATAATTACATTATAAAGCAAGATCACTTCAATGCAAATGTTTTGAAAAAATTGAAATACAACTCTTATATGATTTCTCGCTTAAGTGACTTGCTATTTATGATCTCAAATGATGTTAGAGGTGTAGAGAAGCATGCTTATATGCTTCAAACTCAATTAAAACAAGGTGCTAAATCTCAAAGGGAGTTGCTTGATGAAATGAACAATAATATAAGTGACTTTGTTGTTAGTGTAGCAACTAGAGGAGGTAAAATGACTCAGGAACCACTTTATCCGGAGGGACACCTAAAGAGAATTGAACAAGACTCTCAAAGAATTAACACCGATGCTCCTAGTCCTTCTAAAAAGACAAAGAAGAAGAAAAATAATATGACTTTTCCTGCCTCTAGTGAACCTGAAGTAGAAAAACCTCCTTATAATGATAATGAAGTTTCTATCTCTGATGCTGAAACTCAATCTGGTAGTGAACACTTACCTTCTGATAATGAAAAAGATAATGATGAGGTTCATGAAGACACTCAACTAAATGATAAAGAACCAGACAATGATGTTGAGATAGAACTAACTATTGATCTTGATAACCCACAACCCAAGAATAAAAGATATGATAAAAGAGATTTTGTTGCTAGAAAACATGGAAAGGAGAGAGAACCATGGGTTCAAAAATCTATGCCTTTTCCACCTAAGTCAACTAAAAATAAAGATGATGAAGAATTTGAACGCTTTGCTGAAATGCTAAGGCCAGTCTTTTTGTGTACTCGCTTGACTGATATCTTAAAAATGCTTCCTTATGCAAAGTACATGAGAGACATCATCACCAATAAGAGAAAAATACCGGAAGCTGAAATCTCCACTATGCTTGCTAACTATACTTTTAAAGATGGAGTACCTAAAATACTTGGAGATCCGGGAATATAAACTATACCATGCTCCATTAAAAGAAATTATGTGAAAACTGCTTTATGTGATTTGGGAGCTGGTGTTAGTGTTATGCCTTTCTCTTTATATAAAATACTTGATTTGAATAAACTCACACCTACTAAAATATCTTTGCAAATGGCTGCCAAATCAACTGCCATACATATGGGTATTTGTGAGGATGTGCCCGTTGTTGTTGCTAATGTTACTATTTCGACTGACTTTGTTATACTTGAGATGCCCGAGGATGACAACATGTCAATTATCCTTGCACTACTGCAGGATGCTGCTAACGCGACACTACGATCAGAGACCCTTCGAGAAACTATGTGCGATGCAATAATCGCAAACGGTGGTGTCAGAGAACCGTAAAAAATGTCCAAAACGTTTGCAATGACGAACACATCAAACACGGTTCAGATTTTAGTTGTGTGTGTGATGAAGGGCATATTGTTGATCCAGAAGAACTGTTTGCGACGAGGAAGAACAACAGAAACGGGCAGCCATATCAATGTGTATGCGATATACGGCATAGAGTTCCCTCTGATGAACTGTGTGCTATTAGGGAATGCAACAAAAGTGGTCAGCCAGATCAAGGTGTGTGTGATATATGGCATACGGTTCACTCCAACAAACTGTTTTTGATTAGGCAAGAGAACGGAAACGGTTCATCTTAACAAGTTGTGTGTGATATGCGGCACTTGCGATCAGCCAAAAGAACACAAATGATTCGTGTAAACCAGATGTGTGTCATACGTAGCAAACAGCCCACTCGGATGAACTGTTTGGTATGAGACATTATAACACCGACGGTTATTATAGTAAGTTCGTTTGTGATTCTGTTCGTAGAAAAAACTTTGAAAAAATGCAAACTAATTGCTTGCGGTGGCTAGGAGTATCGCACACGATGCGTCTGCGAGTACTTGTGTGTGATGAGTAGTAAGTTACACGTAATGAACGGCCGCAAGGGTGATATGCTGATCATGGAGTACGAGAAGGCCGTCATCGGAAGGCTGTCGGCTCAGCTTTTTAGCCTATATTTTATTATAATTATATGCATAAGTAGGTCGTGAGTGTTTTGTGCCTTGCCACATGTGGCATTTTAAATTATCCTGAATATGTAAGACAAATATTAACCATTGCCATTGTAAATTTGCCTCAACAGCGAGCAGAGCGCGTGCAGGGACACCGCGGACCCGCAAAAAAGGAAAAAAAAGCAGGGACGCCACGGCGAGCAACCACGTGGTCAACCTTCTGGCACCCCATGGGAGACGCGACAGCGCATCCATAGGACACGATGGTGATATCCTGACCGTGTGTGATAGTGGGCAGACACGTACACGTACATCCGATAAGAAGGGCCCATGTTTCGGGCTTCCGATGTGTGGCATACGGTTGATCCAAAATAACTATTTGCGATGAGACAGAACAACAAAAACGGGGCTTTGTGGGCCCAGAACCATCAATAAATTTTGACTTTGTTTCTCCTCACGTTGCAGATTACAATGCAATAAGTAATTGCAAATCTGTTCACACAGATCAAAATAATATGTGTTCACACCGATCAAACTTATATGTGTTCACACTTAGCACCGGGCTATAAAAACTACCCACTCGAAAATTACTTCACAGTTCCTCTCCTCATCACCTAAAAAACTGGTCTTTCTAGTCAAGTCGTTACGCCATGACCGGTAGGAGGAGTTTTGGTTGGGCGTATAACCAGTCAGCAAAGACCAAGGCCGCGAAAGCACTAGAGAGGTCCTGCCGCAAAGCGGCAGCCGCAGCAGAGATGTCCCAGCGCGCCGCGGAGCCCTCGAACAAGCCCTCCCTGGCATGCGAGGGCTCTCACAAGCGCACTCGCCGCCTCAGCGATCGTGGCGAGCTGGCGTTGCTGAAGTCCTTGGCTTGTGACGACAACATTCTCGCTGGCCTCATTAAGCAGCAGGAGCTGGTCGACGGCTTGACGAAGTTGCTCGAGATCAGCGATGCCTCGGTTGACAAGGCGAGCGGCCTCGTCGAGCAACTCATGGGTGACAATGCGAAGCTCCTCAAGGCGCTCACCGAAAAGGAGGAGGAGGCCGCCGACTGGAAGATGCTGCATGAGCAGAGTAGTGCCTCGGGGATGACGCTGACAGCTGTCGTCGAGGAACTGATGGGTGACTTGAGGAAGATCCGGGTCGAGCACGAGCAGGAGGTGGAGGAATCTGTGGCTGCTTTCAAGAAAAGCCGTGAGGAAATGAGGAAGGAGCTGGAGGATGTTATTGCCCGAGGATCCATCAAAGAGTAGATACAGTAGCGATCTAGATCGTTGTCTATGATTTCCTTCTTCTCTTGTCCCCGTGTCTTCCGAACTTTGCCGCATGTGGCATTTAAAATTAGTTGGAATATGTAAGACAATTATTATCTGCGCCATTGTAAATTTGTCATCGTACTATCCGTTGTCATTTTATTTGTCGTCGTATTATTCGTTGCCCTATGTGGAAATTTAAATTAGGCCGGAATACAAGTTGAAACACGAACAAAGCAAATGCTGCCATGGGATCACAACCAAACACCCTCCGTCCACCCCGAAAAAAACCTCTGTCCAGGCGCTTTAATTAACCCATTAATGGCAAAGTTTTGAGCGAGGTGGGTTGCGGCTGGTGCATGGAGGTCAAAGAGCTCGCTTCCTGGTGAGCATGGGCGGCCTTGCTGCTCGCACGTGTCCCGTCGAGCCTGCGAGGTGGACAGGATGCACGCGTCCCGTCGAGTCTGCGCGGCGGACTGCTTCGCACCCGTCCCGTCGAGCCTGCACGGCGGACTTCTCGCGCTCGTCCCGTCTAATCAAACAGTTTCACGCATGCCACTGAGTATGGTTAAATATTGACACGGTTCATATGATAAAACCATTTGTGATATTAACGTGTCAGCTTATTGTTTCAAAAAGGACTTCATTGGCTACTAATGTGTGCGCCTCTTCTCAAACTGGACGATTTTTTACCACACCATATATGTGCCATGTCATGAAACCATGCCAAGTTTCATGTTTTTTGGGTGAGTTTTTGATTTACTAGGATTTAAAAACCAAGATTCTCAATGCTTCAAGACGACGACAAGTTTATAATTCATTCCCATTCCTTAAATGAGACCTAAACATGCACGCAATGACACATGTATGATTACCCACCCATTTTGTGCTTGTAGTTCAAATTTGAATTATGGACTACATTTAATGTGTAGAAAACTTAATTAGTAATATGTACAATGGCCAAACGAACCTTAAACATTCACCCCAAGGACACATGTACGTTTTTTCTAGCCAGTTTGGTGCACTGGAGCATGTATTTGTAGTTCGGATTTGAATTATGGACATTAAATGTCTAGAAAACTCAATTACTGAATAAAAAGGTCAAACGAGCCCTGAATAATTTCAAAGTTCAGTGCGAATCTCCCATTATGCCGTACATGTTGCGTACGAGGCTAGAAGAGGGAGCGATTATTTTTTGGCCCACAAGGGGACACGTTTCCCTATCAAAACCACGAGGGTTCTTGCGACAGGCTCCGGTTTGCAAGAGATTTGTAATAAAGCTTGGCCCAAATTGGCAATGTTTTTACCACGACATATATGTGCCATGACGTGACACCGTGCCACCTTTAATGGCTTTCTGGTGAGTTTTGGATTTATGGGGATTTAAAACCAAGATTCCAAATATTTGAGGATGAGCCAAGACGTCGGTCAGGTTGTAATTCGTCCCCATTCCTTGCATGGGACCTAAACATGCATCCAAGGACACATGCATTTATAATTTTTCTAGCCATTTTGGTGAACTGGAGCATGTATTTGTACTTCAGATTTGAATTATGGACACTAAATGCCTAGGAAACTCAATTAGCGTATAAAAATACCAAACGAACCCTGAATAAGTTTAAATTTCAGCATGGATATCATGTCATTCCATGTTGCCCATAGAAGAAAATACAAGGCGAAAAGAGGGAGTGACTACGTTTCACCACAAGGGGAACACGTTTCCCTATCAGAACCATCAGGCTTCCTTGAGAGAAGCTCCAGTCTGTAAATGGTTTGTAATAAAGCTTGGCCCAAATTGGCAATGTTTTTACCACGACATATATGTGCCATGACGTGACACCATGCCACCTTTGATGACTTTCTGGTGAGTTTTGGATTTTATGGGGATTTAAAACCCGAGATTCCAAATGTTTGAGGATGAGCAAGGATGTCGGTATGGTTGTAATTCGTTCCCATTCCTGGAATGGGACCTAATTAAACATGCACCCAAGCACACATGCATGTACAATTTTTCTAGCCATTTTGGTGAACTAGAGCATGTAATTGTAGTTCGTATTTGAATTATGGACATTAAATGCCTAGGAAACTCAATTAGTGTATAAAAAGGCCAAACGAACCCTGAATAAGTTTAAATTTCAGCATGGATATCATGTAGTCCCATGTTGCCTGTATAAGAAAATAAAAGGAGAAGAGAGGCTGTGATTACGTTTTGACAACAAGGGGAACACGATTCCCTATCGGAACCACAAGGCTTCTTGTTGAGAGAAGCTCTGATTTGTAAGATGTTCGTAATAAAGCTTGGCCCAAATTGGAAATGTTTTTACCACGACATATATGTGCCATGACGTGACACCATGCCACCTTTGATGACTTTCTAGTGAGTTTTGGATTTTATGGGGATTTAAAACCCAATATTCCAAATGTTTCAGGACGAGCCAGGACGCCGGTACGGTTGTAATTCATTCCCATTCTTGGCATGGGACCTAATTAAACGTGCACCCAAGGACACATGCATGTACAATTTTTCTAGCCATTTTGGTGAACTTGAGCATGTATTTGTAGTTTAGATTTGAATTATGAACATTAAATGTCTAGGAAACTCAATTAGTGTATAAAAAGGCCAAACTAACCCTCAATAAGTTTAAATTTCAGCATCGATATCATGTAGTTCCATGTTGCCCATAGAAGAAAATACAAGGCGAAAAGAGGTCGTGATTACGTTTCGACAACAAGGGGAACATGTTTCCCTATTGGAACCACCAGGCTTCTTGTTGAGAGAAGATCAGATTTGTAAGAGGTTCGTAATAAAGCTTGGCCCAAATTGGACAATGTTTTTACCATGACATATATGTGCCATGACGTGACACCATGCCTTCGAAAGAGTTTGTCCATTTTGCACACAAAAGTGCATCAAGTTTTAGCCTTAACCCTCTCAACTTTTTAGAACATGCTATGTGGGTGAAATGATGATACCATGCCAACTTTCAACCATTTCAGAGTTCATTTCAAGTGCTTTTCAATTTCAGGGTCATTTAGCTCAAAAAACAGTAAATGCATGAAAAATACCAAATGAAGTCAGAAAGGGTTGAAAATTGATGATGTGGCTTTGAATGGTGCATTTTGAACACACAAAAAGTCTGGAGTTCAAATAAGTTCAAAAAAGTGAAATCCCTTTGTAACACATGAGTTTTCGTTCAAAACCCTGATACTTCGAAAGAGGTTGTCCATTTTGCACACGAAGTGCATCCACTTTTTGTCGTAACCCTATCAACTTTTTAGAATATGCTATGTGGGTGAAATTATGATACCATGCCAACTTTCAACCTTTTCAGAGTTCATTTGAGGTTTGTTAAAGCTTGGCCCAAATTGGACAATGTTTTTACCACGACATATATGTGCCATGACGTGACACCATGCCAACTTTCATGACGTGACACCATGCCAACTTTCATGTATAATTTTTCTAGCCATTTTGGTGAACTGGAGCATGTATTTGAAGTTTGGATTTGAATTATGGACATTAAATGCCTAGGAAACTCGATTAGTGTATAAAAAGGCCAAACGAACGCCGTGTGCCTACCAAAACGTGGCCAATGCCACCCGCGATCTGAGTTGTGTGTTTTGATTGGCCAGAACCCAAACCCCCACGGATCGTACATCTGCACCGTTGGATGCTCCCAGATCGAACGGCAACCCTCATCCCTTACGACAGCACATGCAGTACATCGTTAAGCACTGTGTGCATGCATCGTCCACCTCACGCTTCCTTCTCTTGTACGTTTTCTAAACAGGCTACCGTTTCCCGCCACTCCTCTCATCAGTTTCCTGCCTCTTCTCCCATCGGTTTCCCGCTAACAGTGTCAGTGCTCATTGAAGGCTAGGCGGCGACACACCAGCCATCGCACATGGTTTCTAAAAGAACAAATATGCATGATAGGAGGGAGTAGGTCCCATAGGGTGACCAGCTTGAGCAAAATGGTGTAGGTACTGGCTTAACCGTGTGTGATGCAAGTGCGCTGTAAAATCAGCACGGCTGCGCAAGAGCGAGCAAATGGTGGAGGTACTGGTTTAACCGTGTGCGATGCAAGTGCGCTATCAAATCACCAAGACTGCGCAAGCGCGAGCAAAATGGTGCAGGTACTGGCTTAACCGTGTATGATGCAAGTGCGCTGTCAAATCACCACGACTGCGCAAGCGCGATCAAAATGGTGCAGGTACTTGCATAACCGTGTGCGATGCAAGTGCGCTGTAAAATCAGCACGACTGTGCAAGCGCGAGCAAATGGTAGAGGTACTGGTTTAACCGTGTATGATGAAAGTGCGTTGTGAAATCACCACGACTGCGCAAACGCGAGCAAAATGGTGCAGGTACTGGCTTAACCGTGTGCGATGCAAGTGTGCTGTAAAATCACCACGACTGCGCAAGCTAAAGGTGTGTGAGTTTATTTAGAAATTAGGATGAACCGTGTGCGATAGACCAGCTAGCTAGAAATATAAAAACAAACTACCCGCCTTGAGTGTTGCAAAAATCGGCGGTTCCGCCACTTTTCGTTATTATCATACACGCATATTCTTATTGGACCGTGCGCGATCTTGGCCACTCCCGCCCCGCATCAATTCCTTTACCAAAATTTTTGTAGCCACCGTACTTCAACCGTCGCCCACACTCCTCCAGCACCGACCTTATAGTAAAATTGCAGTAGCCGAGGCATTTGAACCGTCGCCCTCCCTCGTCCACCACCATCTCCGCCCACCATTACTAAAAATTTCAGTAGCCGCGGCGTATCCTCAAAAACCACAACCTCCCCCCACCCACCCCCTCCGCCCTGGAACCCTAGCTCGCGGACGTCGTCGGCGCCGCCGCCAACCCATGTCGGTCTGCCCATTCCTCCTAGCTTAGATAATAAAGTTCAGGTTACCCAGCGATTCCCATACCGTCGGCCCACTCCCCTGAGTTTTTAGATGAGTCCTGCGGTGTCCCTCCCCACCAGATCCACATCCCCTGCTCCAGAATGTCGCAGCCTAAGCTCGACCACGTATCCAGGGGAGCTCGACGAGCGTTTGGCCAAGAAGTGGTTTATCATGGCCTCTCCAGTAAACATTGGCAAGGTGGCCGCCGTTCGCCCCAACCTGTCGATCCTGGAGCAACACGTCACCGTACAAGTCGGCGAAGATGTTGACTACATTGCCATGTCAAAAGGCTTCATGTCAGCAGGCTTGCGTATTACTGTATCTCGGGAAAGCTGGCTACGACATCAAGCTCGTCGACAGCGACGGCTTCACACGGGCCATGTCACAGGTTGCGTGGTCCATCCCCAACCCCTCTGGTTCAACCATCGTCAATCTCTTTGACGGCCCTGCCGCTGATCTCCTCCGCCAAGCGGTCAAGGATTTGCGATCCTTATACGCCATCGAGCCCATTTTGTCATTTCTGAAGAACACGTTCTACGGCGGCGGCTTGGAATCCTCAATTGCCAAGTCAGATCTCATCAACCACGACCGTGACCATGAGGAGGGCACCCACAAAGGTTCTTCCACCATGGGTTTGTGCTCTTCCAACTGGAAGGATCCCGTCCATGAAATGTGAGTCAACATCCTATCAGCAAATCTTACATTTTCTAGCTTGCCAACCTATACCCTTTGTTGTAGTAGCATTTGTTGTGCAGTGCTATAACTGTGTCATGTTTAATTATTTTAGTTATGCAAAAATATATTGTTCAATAGGGCTATGTGATGTTTAAGTATGAATTTTCCACTTCAGTTTCATGAATGGCTATATTTGGTTCTTTATAGTGAGTAGATGCCTTGTTTATCTATGTTAGGTTGTTAGGTTGGTTGCAGTGAGCATTTTTTCAGTTATCGAGTCGATGCCTTGTTTATATGTATTTTGTCTTAGTTTGGTTGCAGTGAGCATTTGTCCAGTTATCAAGTTGATGCCTTGTTTATCTGTATTTGGTTGTTAGGTTGCTTTTTTAGCATTTGTCCAGTTTTCAAGCACATGCCTTGTTTATCTGTATTTGCGTGTTAGGATTGCAGTGAACATTTGTCCAGTTTTCAAGCATATGCCCTGTTTATCTATATTTGCTTGTTAGGCTGGTTCCAGTGAGACTCTGTCCAGTTTTCAATGGCTATATTTGGTTGTTATACTGATCATTTATGCCTTGTTTATTTCAGTCATTCACAATGTGTTGTTCATTATGTGCAAGTCGGAACTGTGCCGCTCGACTGCATCAATACCAGTTTGAACGGCTATATTTGGTTCCAGTTATGCCTGGTGTAGTTAACACATGCCCTTTATTTCAGTTTCACACATATATCCAGTGATGTTTAAGCATTACCTACATTCTATTCATTTTCAACAATACCAGTTTGAATTGCAATATTTGATGGCTATTAAGCCTGCTGTCGGTAACATTGCCTTCCATTTTATATATGCTTTAACAGCATGCTGAAACCAACACATTCAGGCTATCATTTGGAAATGATATTGTTTACCTTTGCTATATTTGTTTGATGTTAAGGTTGCCGTACTTATCATGCCTTTCCACTACTTATGCAGGACAACAACGGGAGTGGCCACCATTTTCCGCCGAGGTTAGCCTCATCCTCGGCTTGTACTCCCCTGTTGTTCCATAATGTAGTGCATATAGATCCAGGCTTGAACACTTGTTATCTTCTAATATTGACTAGTTGCTTGTAGGTACATATGCCCTTGGCAAGGATCCAAACATCGACCCTTTTTGAGTATGGGGCAATGAGATATTCATGAACAAGCATCAAGTGAGGAAACTGATAAGGATTATTAGCAAAAAGATATGAATGGTGGCAAGCAAATTATTTGTTTATGCTCTATCCAACACAACAGTGAGTTGTAGGATGGTAACTACAAACTCTGCGGCCTTCTCTTTTTACTGCCCATAATGAGTTGTTAGACAACAATGTCTGAATCTTTTTCATTTGCAGTGGTTCCCGAAGCAGTTCACTCAAGATTACCTCGCAAAGTACATGACTGGTGGACACGCAATGAAGGTTAAAGTATTTCATCCAGACTACAATGAGCATCGAGAAGTCGTAATGAAGACCGTGAAGGATGGACAGGCAGCCATCACAAGGGGTTGGCCTAGAGTCGTGTGTGCATCACACATGGAGAAGGGCACAATATGGGCATTCCACTTCAGCTTCTCCAGCAACAGGAATGTCTTTTGCCTCTCTCTTTATAGTCTTTAGTACAACTGTGGTTCATCATTCTTTACTTGGTGCTTCTGTAGTTCTTCAGTATATGTACATGTGCATCGAATTATGCATTCGTGGTTGAATCTATATCTCTAATAAACCTGATTGGATATGAAATAAGTGATTGCCTAATTTCAAATTCAAAAAGGTGATTTTTAAATTAGGGATTAATCAGGGATTACACTGCAAACGGTTTGCAAAAGTGAAATGTCTGCAATAGACGTGGAGATCAGACATGTTTCTAGGATCCACTACGTGTGCGATCAATCTCCACCGCACACACGATCAGCCAGGAAAAAATGTGTGCGATCAATCTCCACTGCACACACGATCAGCCAAGAAAAAACGTGTGTGATTAACAACAGCATCGCACAAAGTTCTTTCTTATTAAATGTTTGCGATAGTCACCTTATCACACACGCTTTGAAATTATTGACTGTTCATGATGTTGTGCGCATCGCAAACGTTTGGTACTTCTTGGATTAACTTTGTGGGTTGTACATACTAACAGAAACGTGTTCCTTGGATGGACTGTGTGGAATGTACATACGAACGGAATGTTTAGCGGGGGCTAACTATGTGGGATGTACTTATGACCGGAAACGATTTTGCCTGTACAATTATTTTTTTAGCACTACTGTACATATAACCGTATTTGCTCGCTCGCCCGTCGCACACGACCTCATTTTGCTGAGTGTGTGTGCTAGGAGGGCATATCCCCGATGGTTTCTGGGTCATGTGGGAAGGGCCCCCCTATCGCCCACACTCACTTGGCGATGGTACCAAATGTCATCGCGGAAAGGGGTTTAAAACCGTTTGTATAGCACCGACGCATACCAGTGTTGGTAGACCCTTCTTGAATATTGCAGGAGCTATTACTGATTGCAATAAAAGCAAGGTCACTTTTCATATCAATGGTGATGAGCATAGGGTGCACTTTCCGAAGAAACAATTCCAAGTGAATGGTGTTAATGTTATTGAAAAATCTCGGACAATCACTATTGGAAGTTTTCAGCTACCTCTACCTACTATTAAAAAGAAATATGAAATGCTTATTGTTAAGGACATTCATATCCCCGTTGAGGTTACTTAGTGATTTACGAAAGTTCTTCAGTTTCATGCTAATCGAAAGTGGTTATTCATAAGACTTCATCAACCTTATTAATATATCATTTTTTAGAGGTGTGAAGTTGATGAATTTAGTGAGCACTACCTTTTGTCCCTACCTTTTGTTTTATTTTTTATTAGTTGAATAAAATAAAATTCCATGCTTTCTCTGTTTTCTGAGTTTTCTGTGCAATAAAAAATGACCCAAAAATAAAAGTTCTCAGAATGCTCTAAAATTTTAATACGATTTTTTCTGAATATTTAAGAATTTCTGGTACAAAATAATATCAGAGGGAGGTGCAATAGGTGGGCACGACCCACCTGGGCACGCCAGGACCCCTAGGCGCGCCCTGGTGGGTTGTGGTCCCCACGAGGCCCCCCTCACTTATCTCTTCATCCCATATCATCACCTACCTCCAAAAAATCACCATTGCTCTATCTTTCGTGTTCTTGCTCAGAAACCCGTGGATTTCGATTTCCTTGCTCAAAGCTGCGTTTCCAGAACTGTTTCGAGGGATTGTTGCTTGGTATGTGTCTCCTCCATGTGCCCAGTTAGTTTTTGCTGTAGTGGTTTATATTTTGAATAATTAGCTACTCTTGGTGCTACTGCAGATGAGCTTGCATGTCGAATTCTTAGAGTTCTCGGTAGTTTGAATGATTGCTATGGCCTCTATACATCCCTATGAGTAGTTGCTACCAATCTTGTGAAGTTTTGTTAACAAACTTTTATGACCCAAATTTTTTCCGAAAATAGTACGCGAATATTATGAACTTCTTTGGAAGGAGTTCTTCAAGGAGGAGATCCTCGAAGGCATCTTCTAGTAGCAGCGCCGCTCGTCGGTCTTATGTTGAACCGAGTGAAAGTTCCATATGAGATGCCTCCAACAAAACATGCTTATGGCCATGCATTGATTATATGGCGAGTGTGGGCACTAAGGAGGAATTTGAGTAATATGTTCACAATATCGAACTCGGTCCCTATATTTCAGATAAGTGCAACCAACACCTCACGCTCACTGAATCATTTGTCAAAGGATTTAAATTCCATACCCGTGAGTCTAGGGTGTCATTTAAATTGTATGAAAATCCATTTACCATATCTATAGAGAGATTCACTCACCACTGCAAAATCCCATTCTGGGGTTTGCTCGATGAACCGCCAAGGTCTGAGTTCGAGATATTCTTGACTAGTCTTTGCTATGTTGAAACTAGGGGAGTGACGTGTCGTGGTTCTAAGTCTGACAGTAGAAGTAGGGGTAGGTTAAGGAGAGGCGATGTCCTAGCTATGGAGCAGTTGTGGAGACAAAGGATGTACGAGTTCAGGCCCTTCTCTGAGGAAGTAACAGCCCTACGTCTCGGAGCCCTGAGGCGGTCGAGTGGATTATGAGTATGAGTATTACAAGAATCTGAACCCTTCTATCTGTGGGAGGGGGTGGCTTATATAGAGTCTTGGGACCCCAGCCAGCCCACATTATGGAGGGTTAAAGTACATTAAGCTAGGGAGGGTTCTTGTGCGCCCTCATAAAGCGCTTTAACTACCATTAAGTCTATTCAATAGCAAACCGTTGCGCTGCGGAGTGCCTTCTGATCTTCTGGTGGTCGAGTGAGTCTTCCATGGTCGAGTCATTCCAGTCTCAGTCGAGTGGATTCTTCTTTGGTCGACTGGAAGATGATCTCTTCTGTAAGTGTCCTTGGGTAGGACGTTTAGGTCAGGCCTATGACCCTACCCTAGGTACATGAATCCATCATTAGCCCCCGAATGGATTGAGGCTTGAGTGAAGGAGGGGTTGACGTTGTTTCCGACTGCTTTTGCATTCTGGCTGCGTGTTGTCTCGGATCAAGATCTTCTTTGTTGATAACAAGAAACTTTCCTTCAGTCGACTTGATCCATTCTTGTTCTTTAGTCGAGTGACTTTCTTTGCTATACTTGAGTAACAGATCGCAGGAGATCTCGCACTTGACAGACTGATCCGTCGTCCGCGGATCTCGCGGGATACGAAATTTGGGGAAGCGCGCGAAACGGAACAGACTGCGGCGCTTGGATGGGACATAACAGGGGCGCCTCGATTTTCGCGCCGCTTTCTCCGCCACGTATCGCGCAGTGCGGTTGCTCGGGATATGATTGGATTGCTTGGGTCCACCTGTCATCCACTCGGAAGGGATGCTATAAATGTAACTCTTGGCGGCTCATGCACAGTACCTTGTTCTTCCTCCCCCGTTCTCTCCGTCTCCGCCCTCCACCTCCGCTGCCGCTCCCTTGCCATCTCTCTCCTTGCGCGTTCCGCCAGCGGCCATGGGCAAAGAGAAGACGACGATGCTGGAGCGCGCGAAGAAGGCGTCGGTGGCGGAGAAGGCGTCGGCGGCCGAGAAGGCGAAGGGGAGATCCACCGGTCGCGGTGGTTCTTCGTCGAGATCCAAGCTGCCGAAAGGCTGGGTCCAGGGAGACTGGATCCAGTCGACGATCAAGGAGAAGGATCTCCTCGACATGGTCGATGACGGATTGATTCCCCACGGCGCTGCGAGACTTCCCGGCCGAGAGTGGCAACCTCAACCAGAAGAGGGTGAGTGCGTGCTGTTGGCCACCCATGTCGACCGAGGTTTCTCGTTGCCACCGAGTGTCTTCTTTCGAGGTTTTCTGAATTTCTTCGGGGCCCAGCTCCACCATTTTACCCCAAACTCCATCGCATACCTTGCCGCGTTTGTGTCTATGTGCGAAAACTTCTTGGGTTGTCGGCCGCACTGGGGTTTGTTCAAGTACATCTTCACATGTCGTTCTCGGGATCGTGAAGAAGGCTCCCCAGAGACGAGAAGACCCAAGTAGTCCAGATGTGTGGTGGTTTAGGAGTCCAGTTGAGGAGCAAAAGCACCTTTCCAGCTATGCATTTTCCGAGTCGGTCGGGGTTGGCGATCGACCTGGTTCTATTGCGGAACGAGTCGGCGCCGGGCGATCGGTCGCCTCCTGAATTTACCATGAGTCGAGTGAATAAACCCTCCTCCCCGAAAGTTGTTCTCAAGAGAGGGCTGAAGTGAAGATGCTGATGTACGCGTGGTGCAGCTGGTCGGGGACGGAGTGATCGGCATGGACCTCTGGAGGTTTTTCTTCGAGGCGAATCCAGCCCCTTGGTTCGAGTCATCTTGTATGTGGTTGTATAGCGGCACCAAGACGAGACTCGCGTCCACCCGGAGGCGTCGGCGATGCCGTAGTGGAAAGATGGATGGCTTCAATCACTGAAACAAGGACAATCTCGCGGATCCCGGAGGATTTCTCCGCTTGATCGTGACAGCGTTCGGATAAGGTACACTTGTTACTTTTTGTTGTATGTCTGTCGAGTGTGCTTCAATAGCTTGGTCGACTGAACTCTGCTTTGATACTTCCAGGCTCTCACAGAGCTATACTCGATGCCCAACGGCGCCCAGATTCCGACTGAGGAGGGGGAAGCCAGTGGAGGCGAGAGCCAGGAGGAGTGGGATTCGGACGCTGCAGGAGACGACGACGACGACGATGACAACGACGAGGACGATGATGACGAGGACGAAGAGGAGGAAGCCGCACCACCGCGCTTGGAAAGGCGGTCAAAACTTGCGCACGATCCCCGGTTGAACGCGGTAAGGAGTTGCGACTGTTTTCATGATCGACCAAACGCCCTCGGACCGCTTCTCGGTGCCGGCGAGAAGGCGCCAAGCAACGAAGGTAGCTCCGCCGAGGACAACCAAGCCTCTGCCGAAAATGAAGGTGTCTATCCCCACCATCTCAGGGTAAGCGTATTGCTTAAATCTTCTTGCTCTATACAGATCTTGTCTCTGGTTGATACTTGAATCGGTCGACTGATTCTTTGGATTTTCAGTGCTGCGACTTCTGAAACCTCAGCTAAGGCTGATGACCATGAGATGGAAGACGCCGCTACCTCAAATCTTGGTATTATATCCTTAATTCTTGTTCTTAGTCGACTGACTCAAGATTTCTGACTTTAACTCTTTTCTGAAGCTCCAGCCGATAACATCATCACTCTCCACGATGGCGATGATGAGGATGAGGAGCCACCGAGGGCTAGGAGGAGCAGGAAGGCATCTGTGGCAGAGAAACCCAAGGTGCGACGGCGGCCGAGACCATCGTGTGACGGAAGGAGGCGGCTTTTCGACATACCGTGACCTTCGCGGTGCCCGTGACCGATCTGCTCGCCCCGCCGTCGAGTCTTTGGACAACCTTCGATCTTCACCACGCACCACGCCCCGGAGGACCAAGGCGATGCTGCTAAGGAGGCGATCCGTCAGCGGGGATCATGATGGAGCGGTGAAGATCGCTCGGGATGCGAGTCAAGCGACTTACGATGCCAGCTACGCCCTTGAGCAATGTTCAGTCGATCGACCACCACATTACTGTTAGGATATGCTATCGAAACTTTTCTTTCTGAAATTTATAGCAATAGCAGTCACCCACTAGGTGTGTCGATAGAAACTCCGTGTTAGCGGGGCACGCTGAGTGCACCTACCGGTGTAGTCCCAAGGCTAAGGTCATTGCTGGCAATCGGTCTTAGGCTTCATAAGTAAATATTGATCATCACTCGAATGAAGCGAATATGTTTACGAGACCGGTGGGGCACGCTGAGTGCACCCAGGTGTAATCCCGAGGCGTGATCGATTGTTGGCGATTGATTACGATCCGAAGAAGCTCGGTCGATCGTCGTTTTTTTTTTTTTGTCGACTGGTCGACTCGCCTTAGGCTTACTAAGAATGGAACTGGTCGATCGGTCGACTCGCTCTCCTTTACTGGTCGACTGGTCGACTATGTCTTGAATAAGACCAGTGGGGGCACGCTGAGTGCACCCACTGGGTGTAGTCCCCGAGACTACGGTTGAATGCTTGCATTCGACTGTAGTCTTAGAAACGCACCATTCTTCTTAATTCACTCGAAGTGGATTATCTCGATATTTTGCAACTGACTCTTCAGTAGAAATCTTGTGATCTTGCGGCACGCTATCTTTGAATCGGAGCGAAGCATATTCAGCTCGAGTTGGACTTGAAACTGGTGCAAGAGAATCTGACGAAGGCGAAGGAGGAAACCAAAGGTATGTTTGGTGAGATTTCGACGACTCTGTCCTCCTCCCACTTGCTTCAATTTTGACTTTGCTGCGATTTGCAGGCAAGGTGAAGGAGGCTCAAAGGAAGAAGGAGCTTGAGCTGTCTGAGAAGATCAAGCTCGCTGATGAAAAACTGGCCTCTGTTGCCAAGCTCGAACAGGAAAACACCGACCTGAAGACTGCTCTGGCCGCTGCCGGCAAGGATGCTGAGCGAATGAAGGCTGACAAGAAGAACCTGACCGAGAAGATCCTCCAACTGGCTGGGAAGAAGAACGAGATGGAAAGCTTCTTGGGCGGTCTCGCTAAGAAATTATTCCTTAAGCTCGAAGGTAACCTTCTTCACTCGACCAATCCTCCCAACTGTTATGTTTCCATTCGACTGTTTTTCTGACTCGGGGTTTTGTCTTTGCGAGTTACGCGCAACCGAAGAAGAGACCAGCCACCGAGAGCGAATCTTGACCTGTCAATTCTCCGGTGAACGGCGAAACCGCCATGAACATCTTCCGACCGAGTCAGCGTTCTTCGCTGTTGTGGATTATCTCGCAAGACTGAAGGTGTCTACGTCCCGCATCGACTCGACGCTCTGGCCCAATGAGACACTCCAAAATGACCTCGAGTCATTGATGGCTCGACTGAACGCCGTCCCTGACCGAGTGCAAGAGTGGAAGAAATCTTCGGCTCGGTGCGGTGCGGACGTTGCCCTGTGTCTGGCGCGAGTCCATTGCAAGGAAGCTCGAGAAGATAAGCTGGCGGCTCTCCGAGTGGCCAACACCAAAAAGCACGACTTCAGGACTTTCATGGAGACTTTCATCGCTGCTGCCACGCGGATTGCCGACGGGATTGATCTTGACGAGTTCGTCGCTCCATCCAGCCCTCCACAGGAGGGGTAAAAAACTTTCCTTGACCTTAAATTTGCCTCGGTATGCCGAGTGAAGTTGTAACCGATAAAACCTTAACAGGCTTAGTGCCTGAGCACTCTCGGTTATTTTAGGTATCGACCTAAATTTGGATTGAATGTTTGGGTATGATTGCTCTTTGCAGGTTAACAGCGGGATGCTGACTGCAGTCGACTTATTCCTTAGGCGAGCACGGAGCTGCAGCTAAGCCTCCGAGTGGAAGCCTGGCTTATCACTCGGTAGGATTTAAATAACTTAGGCGAGCACTGGGCTGCAGCTAAGCCTCCGAGTGGGAGGTTTGCTCTCCACTCGGTAGGATTTCTTATACCTTAGGCGAGCACTGGGCTGCAGCTAAGCCCCCGAGTGGGAGGTTTGCTCTCCACTCGGTAGGATTTAAATAACTTAGGCGAGCACTGGGCTGCAGCTAAGCCTCCGAGTGGGAGGTTTGCTCTCCACTCGGTAGGATTTCTTATACCTTAGGCGAGCACTGGGCTGCAGCTAAGCCCCCGAGTGGGAGGTTTGCTCTCCACTCGGTAGGATTTCAATAACTTAGGCGAGCACTGGGCTGCAGCTAAGCCTCCGAGTGGGAGGTTTGCTCTCCACTCGGTAGGATTTCTTATACCTTAGGCGAGCACTGGGCTGCAGCTAAGCCTCCGAGTGAGAGGTTTGCTCTCCACTCGGTAGGATTTCAATAACTTAGGCGAGCACTGGGCTGCAGCTAAGCCCCCGAGTGGAAGGTTTGCTCTCCACTCGGTAGGATTTCGCAGTCGACACGTTGTATTTGTGTCGAAGCTCGGAGAAGAGGGTCGCAGTCGACACGTTGTATTTGTGTCGAAGCTCGGAGAAGAGGGTCGCAGTCGGCCTGCACCTCGCTTTCCTTGCGAATATACTTCATACTTAGGCGAGTCCTTGGACTGCAGCTAAGCCTCCGAGTGAAAGTCTGGCTTACCACTCGGTAGGATTTTTAATAACTTAGGCGAGCACTGGGCTGCAGCTAAGCCCCCGAGTGGGAGGTTTGCTCTCCACTCGGTAGGATTTCTTATATCTTAGGCGAGCACTGGGCTGCAGCTAAGCCCCCGAGTGGAAGTCTGGCTTACCACTCGGTAGGATTTGTAAAACACTTAGGCGAGCACTGAGCTGCAGCTAAGCCCCCCGAGTGGAAGTCTGGCTTACCACTCGGTAGGATTTTTAATAACTTAGGCGGAACGGATTCGCGACTAAGCTACCCACTGGGGGAGGTGAAAATTGTACTTGACTCAAAGTAAAAAGTGACAAAAATTATGAAGGAATTATGACACTATTGCTTCAAAGCTCGTGAGCTACAAGAGTACTTTATTACAATTCTTCCGAGTGAAAAACTTTAAGTGTAAAACGGGCGGAGCAGATCCGCATTCCAAGCTCGGGGCTCATCGATATCGTGTTCGACATTGTAGAGACGATATGCCCCATTGTGGAGAACCTTGGTGACGATGAAGGACCTTCCGGGAGGGAGCAAGCTTATGTTGCTTCGCTGATCCACCGAAGGACCAGATCCCCTTCTGGAAGGCTCGACCTCTCACATTTCTGGCGTCTGGTGGCGCAAGTCTTCTTGGTAAGCGGTCGAGCGGATTAAAGCCATTTCCCTTTCCTCTTCCAGAGGTCGATTGCATCCTGACGCGCTTGCTCAGCTTCGCTTCATTATAAAGTTCAATTCGTGGAGCATTGTGAAGGAGATCACTCGGTAAAACTGCTTCGCCCCATAGACCAGGAAAAAGGAGTTCTCCCATCGACCGATTAGGCGTGGTCCGCAGACCCCAAAGCATCGAAGGAAGTTCGTCGACCCAAGCACCAGCCGCATGCTTGAGATCTCGCATCAAACGGGGCTTCAGACCCTTGAGGATCAATCCATTGGCTCGTTCTGCCTGTCCATTCGACTGTGGATGGGCGACTGAAGCGTAGTCGACTCGTATGCCTTGGGAGTTGCAGAAACCCTTGAATTCTTCCGAGTCAAAATTCGACCCATTGTCCGTGATAATACTGTGCGGGACTCCATATCTGAACGTCAACTTTCTGATGAAGGAAACAGCAGTACCAGCGTCAAGTTTTTTGATCGGCTTAGCCTCAATCCACTTGGTGAACTTGTCAACTGCTACCAGTACATGCGTGAAGCCGCTCCGACCCGTTCGCAAGGGACCGATCATGTCCAACCCCCATACCGCAAAAGGCCAGACGAGCGGAATGGTCTTCAAGGCCGACGCAGGCTTGTGTGACATATTGGAGTAGAACTGGCATCCTTCGCACTTGTCCACTATTTCTTTCGCCATCTCATTTGCTCTTGGCCAGTAAAATCCCGCTCGGTATGCTTTGGCTACAATGGTCCGAGAGGACGCATGGTGACCACAGGTCCCCGAGTGGATATCATTGAGTATGACTCGACCTTCTTCAGGTGTTATGCATTTTTGTCCGACTCCCGTTGGGCTTTCTCTGTATAACTGCCCATTGATAACGGTAAAGGCTTTGGATCGTCGGACGATCTGCCGAGCCTCTTCCTCATCCTCTGGGAGTTCTTTTCTCAGAATATACGCAATGTACGGAATTGTCCAATCGGGAGTGACCACTAAAACCTCCATGACCAAGTCGATCACTGCCGGGACCTCAACTTCAGTCGAGTCCGTGGCACTCTTAGGTTGTGGAGCTTCCTCTGTGTAGGGATCTTCTTTGACTGACGGAGTGTGTATATGCTCCAAAAACACGCCACTCGGAATGGCTTCCCTCTTGGATCCTATCTTCGCCAGATCATCTGCTGCCTGATTTTTCAGTCGTGGGATGTGATGGAGCTCCAACCCCTCAAATTTCTTTTCCAGCTTCCTCACTGCATTGCAGTATCCAGTCATAGCCGGGCTTCTCACGTCCCACTCCTTCATCACTTGATTGACCACTAGATCTGAGTCGCCATAAACCATCAAGCGACGGACGCCGAGTGAGATGGCCATGCGCAATCCATATAAAAGGGCTTCGTACTCTGCCTCATTGTTGGAGGAATCAAAGTGAATCTGGAGCACGTACTTAAGCTTATCTCCTCTGGGGAAACCAGAACAACCCCAAAGACTGAACCATTCAGCATTTTGGAGCCGTCAAAGAACATGGTCCAATGCTCCGAGTGAACTTCAGTCGGTTGCTGTTGTTCAATCCACTCGGCAAGGAAATCCGCTATAGCCTGGGACTTAATGGCTTTCTTTGCCTCGAATTTGATATCAAGGGGAAGAAGTTCGATCGCCCACTTCGCCACTCGACCAGTTGCGTCTCTGTTATGCAAAATCTTCGATAAAGGAGCGTCGGCGGCGATCGTGACAGAATGATCGGAGAAATAGTGAGCAACCTTCTTTGTGGTCATGTATATACCATACACAAGCTTCTGATAATGAGGGTATCTCTGCTTGGATGGAGTCAAAACTTCAGACAAATAATACACCGGGCGTTGAACTTTGAAGGCCTTTCCTTCCTCTTCCCTTCGACCGTAAGCCTGAAGCCCGACAACTTGTCCGATGGCTGCAATGTAAAGCAACAGAGGCTCTTTGCTGATTGGAGCAGCAAGCACCGGCTGGGTGGAGAGCGAGCTTTTAGCTCGGCAAGCGCTGCATCAGCTTCCGAGTCCACTCGAACTTGTCGGTCTTCTTCATCGATCGGTAAAGAGGTAATGCCTTTTCACCGAGTCGTGAGATGAATCGACTTAAAGCGCCAAGCATCCGAAGAAGCTTCGGGCGTCGTGCACTCGCATGTATGCGTTTCATTCGGAGAATAGTGCCGATCTTCTCTGGGTTAGCGTCGATTCCTCGTTTGGAAACGAGAAAACCGAGTAATTTTCCACCAGGAACCCCGAATGAGCTTGATATCGTACCGTCGGAGGTTGGCAAATGTTTCGGCGAGGTCAGCGAGCAGGTCGGAACCTTTTCGCGACTTAACGACGATATCATCCATATCGCTTCCACATTCCGGTGATCGAGGAGAAGACACTTCAATCATTCGCATAAATGTGGCTCCGGCATTCTTGAGGCGAATGGCATGGTGATATAGCGAAGCATCCGAATGGAGTGATGAAAGCTGTTTTATTTCGTCGGGTCCATACAGCACGGATCGATGATACCGGAATATGCATCTAGAAAAGACAATCTCACACCCCGCGGTCGAGTCGACTATTTGATCGATGCGGGGAGAGGAAAATGATCGCCGGCAGGCCCGATTAATGTGCTTAAAATCAATGCACATGCGGAGGAGTTATCCTTCTTGGGGACCATGACAACATTGGCGAGCCACTCGGGTGGTAAATCTCGGATAAATCCTGCTGTCAGCAATCGAGCCACTTCTTCACCAATAGCCTTTCTCTTACGGACGGCGGACCGCCAAGATGCTCTTTGACTGGTTTCGCTGATTTGTCGACTCGAGGCGATGCTCAGCCAGCTCCACAGGAACACACGGCATGTCGGTGGCTTCCATGCAAAATGTCCCGATTCTCACGGAGGAACTGGATGGCGCTTCTTCCTATTTCGAGTCGAGTGTTGTGGATATGTGGGTCGGAGCTGCATCGGGTCGGTCGGATGAATATGGGCGGGCTTCGTCTCACCGGATGACTTGAATGCGAGACTACGTGGCGGGCCTCTTAGATCGTAACAAATCACTCGGATCTGCATTTTGCATGTACTCGTCGAATTCGACCGCTGACACTTGGGAGTCGGCAATCTTTGAGCCCTTCTGAAAGCACTCTTCTGCCTTCTTCCGATCGCCAGTGACAGTGATCACTCCTTTGGGTCCTGGCATTTTCAGTTTGAGGTACACGTAGCATGGTCGAGCCATGAAACGTGCATAGGCGGGCCTCCCCAAAATGGCATGATATGCACTCTGAAAATCCACAACCTCAAAGGTCAATTTTTCTTTGCGGAAGTGCTTGGAATCACCAAAAACCACGCCCGGGGCTATTTGGCGAGTGAATTGGCCTTCTTTCTGGTATGACTCGTGGAAGCTCATATTGTTTGGCGCTCAATCGGGACATCGGAATGCCCATCCCTTTCAATGTATCCGCATATAACAAATTCAGCCCATCGCCACCATCCATCAGCACCTTTGTCGACCGAGTGCCTTCGACAATGGATCGACCACTAACGCTTGCCGCCCGGGGTGGCAATGTGGGTCGGGTGATCGACTGGTCGAATGTGATGGGTGTGGGACCACTTCACATAACTTGGCTTAACTGGGGCAACCATATTCACCTCTCGATTGATGACTTTCAGTCGACTTTTGCTTTCCACATCTGCGAAGATCATCAGAGTGGAGTTGACATGCGGGTATTCCTCCTCACTGTCCTCTTTATCTCCGGACTTGTCTGGCTCCTTCTCCTTGTCCTTAGACTGTTTGCCCTGAAACTGCTGGATCAGGAGTCGACACTGACGAGTGGTGTGCTACGGGTAAATAATGTTGCCCTCTTCATCTTTCTTCGTGTGAATATGGCATGGCATATCCATCACGTCATTTCCTTCTTTATCTTTTACTTTCTTCGGATTCCAGGATCCTTTGGGTTTCCCCTTGAACTTCCCTTGAGTGACGGCCAGGGCCTCTCCAGGGGCTGCTGGCTCGGCTTTGCGTTTCTGCTTCCGACTGGAATTGCCCTTCTCCGACTGGCTCGGCTTGTACTTGCCGCTTCGGAGTCGGTCTTCTTCTTCGCCGTTGGCATATTTGCTAGCAATCTCCATCATTCTACTCAGGGTCATGTCTCCGGTTCGACCGAACTTGAGACTCAACTCTCTGTTTTTGACACCGTCCTTGAAGGCGCAAACCGCCTGATGGTCAGACACATTTTCCACAGTATTGTGCAAGGTAATCCACCTCTGAATATACTCTCGAAGAGTTTCATTGGTCTTCTGCACACAAACTTGCAGCTCTGTCAAACCAGCCGGTTAAACACAAGTCCCTTCAAAAGTCCCGACGAACACTCGGGACAAATCCTCCCAAGTATATATATCGCTTTGTGAGGTAATTGACTCAGCCATGCTCCGCCGAGCCTTCCAACATGAGGGCAAATGTTTCATGGCCACCTCATCATTCCCACCACCAATCTGAACAGCCACTCGGTAATCTTGAGCCAAGTCGTGCTTAGATTCCCAAAGTGAACTTGCATACTCCTGTTGCCAATCTGAAATTGGGGAATTATGCGGCTCGATAGCCCTGCTAAAACATTCCGGACCAGAGACATGCACTCGACTGCTGGTGGGTGCATCCCTCTCGGGTCCTCCTCGATGGGCTCGGTTCCGGTCGACCAAGCCTTGCACGATAATGGATCGCGCATCAAAGCACAGCTCGGGTCGTTGGAATTCTTCGCTATCTTGATCGAATCGTCATCATCGGCGCCGAGGGCGTCGACCCTTCCCTCGGAGGAAAGGGCACTCGGCGCTGTCATCTCGGTCGGAGCGGTCTCGAGCTGTTCTCGCCGGTTGTCGCGCCCTTCCGCCGCTGGAGGCGATCTGGGGCTGTGAGCCGGTATACGGTGTTCGCAGCGACGGATCGGCTGTGAATCTGTTGCGTGGCTGCGACACGGCTGAGTTACGATCACTGCCGCTCGGAGTAAATCTCGATCTGCTGCAAGCCTCTTCCGGCTTCCGATTGGGGCGGCTGGATGGACTCTGCTATCTGCGAAAGGTGCTAAATTCTGAAGTGGCGTGCGGTATACGAGTCGGCGGGAAAAGCCGGCGTCGACCGGATTCAGGAGTCGCTGCCGCTGCGCTGCCGTCAGTGCTCGTGAAGATTCTCAAGCGGCGCGTTCAGCCACATTGGCCAAGCGTGCTTCCTCCAAGGCACGAGCCTCGGGGTCTCTCCGGCGATAGGAGTATGTAAGCGCATCCATGTTCTGGGCGGCTCTTCTCTCTGCAGAGAGTCGAGTGTCTCGCGCTGGTACTCCTCGTGTTCATGCAGGTCACCTCCTCCGGCGGCTCCACCGCCGGGCTTAAACCGGGAGGACTGCGAGGCCGTCGACCATGAGAATCTCCGCCGCGGATCACTGCTATCACACTCGGATGCGTCTCTCACGGAGCGGTCGGACAGTCGAACAGGCCGTAGGGATTCGTCGGGCTCGATAGCGCGACTTGGGCGGTGGCTATCTGGCGAGCCACCGCGTGCTTCACCCACCGCTGAAGCCTCGACCGACCAGGCGCTTTGCGCTGGTGGGAGATCGGGCGGCGATCGAAAAAGGAATCGACCGTCTGGTCGGCGGTTGCCGCAGCAAAATGCCGCGAACACATGCGCGAAAGTCGTCGCCCAGCAGACGGGAGCGCCTCGGCGTCAAGAGGGCCTCCACGAGCCATCTTGGTCGTCGGCGACAAAAGTGAGAACACCGAGGCGGATCTCGTGCCCCGCGCTCAAAACTCCGAAGTCATCGTGATGAAGGTACTGAAGAATCTGCAACTCCTCCACAAATCGCTAAAACACCAGCCCCACGGTGGGCGCCAACCGTCGTGGTTCTAAGTCCGACGGTAGAAGTAGGGGTAGGTTAAGGAGGCGATGTCCTAGCTATGGAGCAGTTGTGGAGACAAAGGATGTACGAGTTCAGGCCCTTCTCGAGGAAGTAACAGCCCCACGTCTCGGAGCCCCGAGGCGGTCGAGTGGATTATGAGTATGAGTATTACAAGAATCTGAACCCTTCTATCGTGGAGGGGGTGGCTTATATAGAGTCTTGCCGGGACCCCAGCCAGCCCACATTATGGAGGGTTAAAGTACATTAAGCTAGGGGGGTTCTTGTAGCGCCCTCATAAAGCGCTTTAACTACCATTAAGTCTATTCAATAGCAAACCGTTAGCTGCTGGAGTGCCTTCGATCTTCGGTGGTCGAGTGAGTCTTCCATGGTCGAGTCATTCCGGTCTCGATCAGTGGATTCTTCTTTGGTCGACTGGAAGATGATCTCTTCTGTAAGTGTCCTTGGGTAGGACGTTTAGGTCAGGCCTATGACCCTACCCTAGGTACATGAATCCATCATGACGCGAGGTAGAAAAAAGAGCATTCATTTTCCCGCAATCCAGTACTTTGCATTATTTAATGTAAATGTATTGTAGGCAAACAAGATTGTAGTACACTTTGTGCTCCAGACTTGAGCCTCATACGCACTGCTCTCACCGGTGACAAAAGTTATAATCTTGGAGCGATTGTTGCATGCAGGATGCAACACAATGCTGGTAGTGAATATTTTTTGGTGGAATTTATGCCACACGCTTAGCAAGAGAGCTGGGTGTTTCACCTTTGCCCTATGATCCTATTTTACCCACGCAGTACCTAGACTTTGATGCTATGAAACGTCATAAGATCCTTAGAGGTGATCTCCATAATTTCACTTATAAATTGTTGTTTAATAAGGACTTCGTGGTGGACACATATTTTCCTGCACCCACTCTCTTTAATGTTCACAACAGGGGAAAATATTATGGTCTTAAGAGCGAGGCCCGAGCTCATAATGCAGCAGTTGTGGCTGCATGGCGGGCTGAGGCATCCGCACCAAGAGCCTCCGTGAGCTACCACTCCGACCATTACGCAGGCTACTGACTGATTACCAAGTTAGGCAAAAAAACTAAGCTTGGGGGAGTACGTATTCCCACCGACATTACATGCATGTTTACACATTTCATTACAGTTGTCGGTGTTCACACTTTTTCATTGTATTATCCACATTAAATTTATTTTCTCGCCTTCTTGTTGTGTGTTTGAAAACTTTGAGAAAATACAAAAACATATTTTTTACCTCTTTTTGATTTTTCTTCCTCTAGTTTAAATTGTTGTAGCACTAAAAAGAAAACCCAAAAAGATTTCTTTGTTCTTCTTTTACTTGTTGGGAGCTTTCCCGTGTAAATAGTTTTTCTCGTTTTTGCTTTTCCCTTTTTATTTGCTTGTTTACGAAAAAACAAAAACTCCAAAATTATTTCTGTGTGTTTCTTTGAATTTATTTTCTTTTTATTGATTCATACCGAGGAGAAGACCACAATTGAAATGTTGAGTGGCTCTCATATTCATTATTGTTGATCTGACAAAGAGTCCATTTTACCTTGTCTTCTCCTTTTGAAGAAAATGTTTGCAGATTCCAGCATTGTCCACAGCACTCTTGCACTATTATTATTTTCAAATTTTCGGTCGTGCGAGTGAAAGGCAATAATGACGATATTCGATGAACTGGCCGTCGCAGAGAGAAACAGGTATGACTTGACTTGTTCCGGTTTTGCAAATATGTCTAACCTAGTATCCATGATTCAGCATGTTATGATCAAACATGTTTGCAATGACATTTAGAGATTGTAGTTTCTCATGCCATGCATAAGTAGCTAGGAGTGGATGATGGTTTATCTTAGATGCCAACATTGCGTTAAAATGATTTGATGTAATATGATGATATGGTATCCTCCTCTGAATGTTTGAGTGGCTTGACTTGGCACATGTTCATGCATGTAGTTGAATCAAAACCAACATAGCCTCTATGATATTTATGTTCATGGTGTTCATATCCTACTCATGCTAGTATCCAATGTTACTTATGCATAATGCATGTTCATGACCGTTGTTGCTCTCTAGTTGGACGCTTCTCAACCTATTTGCTAGCCTTCGCCCGTACTAAGTGGGAATTCTGCTTGTGCATCAAAAACCTGAAACCCAAGTTATTCCAGATGAGTCCACCATACCTACCTATATGTGGTATTACCCTGCCGTCCTAAGTAAATTTGCATGTGCCACCTCTAAAAACTTCAACTAAATATCCTTTTTGTGTGCCTGCATTGTTCATAGTGCGACAGGAGGTAGTCGGTATCTTCCATGCTAAGCAGGTTATTCTCAGCATGAGTGTTTATTCACCCACCATTGCATGAGAAAAGGGCGGTAATGGGGATTCCCAGTCCCAATTGCAAAAAGAACTTATAAATAATTAAACAAGAACTCCTATGGAGTGATAACCTTTACTTTATCGCTTGGGAACCGCTACTAATGTGTTTGGCATGGAAGATATTGATAACTGATGGTTGCGAAGTAAACAAGAAGGGTGCATGTCTCAAAATTTCATTTACCTCTGTTTTAAAAACTTGAGCTCTGGCACCTTTGCAAATCATTGCTTCCCTCTGTGAAGGGACTATCTATTTACTTTTATGTTGTGTCATCACCTTCTCAAATAAGCGCCAGAACTTGAGAGCATTGTTGTCATGCTTATGCATTGTGTGTAGCTAATGTTGGGTGCATTAAGACTGAATCTTTTCTACCATGAATTACAATGTTTAGTCGCTGCTTGAACTTTGGAGGTGCTCTGCATTTATGTTTTGCGGTCTCAGAAAGGTCTAGCGAGATACCACTATTGTCATATTGTATCATGGTTGTTTTAACAACGTGTTGCTGTCTGAGATGTCTTATTATTGCTCGCTAGTTGATTATGTCATTGATATGAGTTAATATAATTTTTAAGAGTTATTGTCGACAGGGTTAGTTATAATCTTTGCTGAAAACATGGGTAATGTTTCAGATTATTTATGGAAACAAGAGCAAAAGGGTTCATAAATTTTTTTATTTTTCACTTTCAGTTTACCAACTGAATTGCTTGAGGATAAGCAAAGGTTTAAGCTTGTGGGAGTTGATACGTCTCCGTTGTATCTACTTTTTCTAACACTTTTCCTCTTGTTTTGGACTCTAATTTGCATGATTTGAATGAAACTAACCCGGACTGGCGTTGTTTTCAGTAGAACTACCATGGTGTTGTTTTTGTGCAGAAATATAAGTTCTCGGAATGGAATGAAACTTTGCGAGGATTTTTTATACAATAAAAGAGAATTTCTGGAGCCAAGAACCACCGGAGGGGGGCACTGGGTGGGAACAACCCACCAGGGCGCGCCCAGGTGGGTTGTCCCCACCTGGTGGCCCCGCAGACCCCGAAACCGACGTTGTCGGCGTCTTGGATTTGGGGGTATCCAGCCCTGCCTACCTGCAGCCCACCGAGTGGCTCCATCGACGGCCTGGTATGGCCCAGCTTCAACACCAACACCGCAAGACCCTCGCAAGGGGCCAAGCCTCGCGAGGTTGGCAATGTCAAGACCCCCAAAGGAATCGGCCTCCTCAGGCTGGCTCTTGAGGGGCGAAGAGTTCTATGCAGGTTACCTCACGAGGCTCAGCTGACGTGAGCCATTACGACCAAGGCCAGGCGGGCGACAGGAGGGCGCAGAGCGCAGGTTTCCTCTTTGGTGCAAGGGAGGCAAGCTACAGGTGCGGAGTCCCGAGGAATCAGCCAAAGGTTTCCATTTCAGTGCAACGAGACTGAGACAGCCAGGACGGCGGGACCGAGGTCATCGACGAGCCCACCGTAGTGTCACGACCAGAGGCTTTTCACAGGCGAAGACTACTTTTGTCAGGATAGACTGTACTACTTGTCCCCTTTCAAATCCGGCCGTTGTGGGATCCCTTCCCGCTCATATTTGGGAAGAGGACTAAGGCCACTATAAATAGGACTAGCCACCACCATAGAAGGTGGGGGAGAGGAGAAGAACAAGTAGAACTAGCATACACCACACCAGCTCAAGAACACCTCACCTCCTGAGGCTTGTTCATCCACTATACTATCTCATCCCCAGTCCTTCGAGGCAATCCACCAAAACGTTGGAGTATGGTATTACACCACAAGGGTGGCCCAAACCAAGATAAACTGTTGTGTCTCTTTGTTCCTTTGAGCTTGATGCGCTAGGCTTAGGAGGATCGCGCGTATGCAGGCTAGGTAGGTTGAGATCTCCGCACGCACCCCAGAGTTTGAACCTCTCAAGGGTTTGCGGAACCCATAATCCGACATTTGGCGCGCCAGGTAGGGGTGCGTAGAATCCTCTCTTCCGTCGATCGGTCAACCACCACTCTGACATCTCCATGGCCGACGCGCAACGGGCTCGCATCGAGCATCGGGCTGCAGTCGCCGCCCGCATTGCTCAGACAACTCCGGTGGTGACGGTTGTGCCTGTTGCGCTCCTTCTTCGGTGGCCAACATGGGCCGTGCCAGCCATGAGCAGCAAGCTTCATCACTGCACCCATCGGTGCGCCATGACGGTCACACCGCTACTCCTTCACTAACCCCAACAGCTTCGTCATCCCACACGCGTCGCGGCCAGGCCGATGCGCAGGCCGCTCTGCTCATGGCGCGGGAGCTCCTTCGCTACCGCCCGGTCGGCGACCTCTATGAGGAGTGGCTCAAGCGGATCGCTGAGCTCGTCAGTGTTGCACACGGGGGGCTCCGCCGAGCCGGCTCGCTCGCTGCCTCAGAAACCACCTACAGCGGGCGACGTGGTGCATGGGGCTCCTGCACCACCTCTGGCCTAGGGCGCTATCATCGAGCCAAGGCGTGTGGCTCCGCGGCGCGAACCGCCACGCCCTGCGCCAGCTCGGGATGACGTGAGTGTTGGGGAACATAGAAATAATTCAAAATTTTCTACGCATCACCGAGATCGATCTAGGAGATTCTAGAAACAAGAGAGAGATGGGGATGAGCATCTTCATGCCTTTGAAGATCGCTAAGCGGAAGCGTCACTAGAACAGGGATGAGGGAGTCGTACTCGCGGTGATTCAAATCGCGGAAGATCCGATCTGACGCCAAACAGACGGCGCCTCCGCGTTCAACACACATACAACCCGGGGATGTCTCCTCCTTCTTGATCCAGCAAGGGGAGAGGAGAAGTTGAGGGAGAGCTCCGGCAGCACGACGGCGTGGTGGAGGAGCTTGCAGTTCTCCGGCAGGGCTTTGCCAAGCACTACTATGGAGGAGGAGGTGTTGGGGAGGGAGAGGGCTGCGCCAGGGGAAGGGTGCGGCAGCCCTCCCACCTCCCCTCTATTTATAGGAGCAAGGGAGAGAGGGCCGTCCCCCTCTAGATGGATCTAGAGGGGGGCGGCGGCCAAGGGGGAAGGCTTGCCCCCCAAGCCAAGGGGGATGCCCCCTTTAGAGCCCCCCCAACCCTAGGCGCATGGGCCCTAGGGGGGTTGGCACCCAGCACACTTAGGGGTTGGTTCCTCTCCATATTCAGACCATAGGGCCCTCCGGGGCAGGTGGACCCTCTCGGTGGACCCCCGGAACACATTCGGTGGTCCCAGTACAATACTGATAAACCCCCGAACACTTCCGGTGACCGAATAAGGACTTCCCATATATAAATCTTTGTCTCCGCACCATTCTGAAACTCCTCGTGATGTCCGGGACTCCGAACAACATTCGGTAACTGCATACTAATTCCCATAACAACTCTAGCGTCACCGAACATTAAGTGTGTAGACCCTATGGGTTCGGGAATCATGCAGACATGACCAACACAGCTCTCAGGCCAATAACCAATAGCCAGATCTAGAAACCCATGTTGGATCCCACATGTTCCATGATGATCTCATCGGATGAACCACGATGTCGGGGATTCAATCAATCTCGTATACAATTCCCTTTGTATGTTACTTGCCCGAGATTCGATCATCGGTATCCCAATACCTCGTTCAATCTCATTACCGGCAAGTCACTTTACTCATTCTGTAATTGTCATGGAATTATCACGTCAGATGTCCTAGTGTGAGGACTTATCCGTGGAGCCATTGCAACAAGATCAGCTTAAAGGGGTTAAACCAGACAAAGGACACGGGGAGTTTATACTGGTTCGGTCCCTTGCGGTGAAGGTAAAAGCCTATGATCCAGTTGTGGTGGAATTGATGGGGTCTTGATGATCAGGGAGCGAATCCGCTTTACCTGGCTCTTGAGTTGTTGTTTCTTGTCCTTTAACTGCTGCCGGGTCGTCCCTTTATATACATAGGTTGTCGCCCAGCAGTTTACAGAATCCCAGCAGGCTCATACACGTGTCTGGCTCGGTTTCTACCCTTTCCTATCTTACAACACAAGTTACATAGTATATGACAGTTTATGACTACGGGCCCTAATCCGCCTTTGGGCCCTGGGCCTCTAAGCCTCTTAAGTAAAGCGCCACACTCCTTGTCTTCATGGGCTTCAATATGAATGATTTGTTACAGGTATAACTCGGCCCCACTAGGGCAGTTTATACTCAGCAATTATATCCCCAACATTAGGCCCCAGATTGATTTGAACCTGTTCATGTCAATCTTCAAGACTTAAGAAAATTCCTTCTTGAATGCCTTCATGTGAACCTTGTAATCCGCCATGACGTCATCTTCCAAGATTGTAACAAACTGCCATGACATCACCTGCTTATTAAAACCGTATATACCTCCCTTTTATTAATGAGCCTCCAAAAATCGAGGCGACGGCTTTGTCACTTATCCATTATTTGGGTTCCTCGATTATCGTGCCTGTTGCTTACCCGTTTGCTTCATAAATAGGACCGGGGGTCATTTTCACTTTTCCCCTTCGTGCATCTTCGCCTCGTAGTCTTCCTCGCGCCGCCCCAGCGCTTCGAGCTCAGCCGCCGCCGTCCAACTTTGTCTTCGACCTCACCTCCGGCCGCTGCATCACCCTGAACGCACCAGAAAAACGCGGTGCCTCTCCGCTGCTCTTCTCAGCCTCAGTAAGCCTTCTCACTTTCCACCCTAGATCTGTTCATTAGGGTTTCTGTGTTCCTCGGTGTTCATCAGTGTTCATCAGTGTTCTTCACTTGTACTTCACTGTCACATAAGTACTTGATAAAAACTTGACATTTTTCCTGTGCGGCTGTAGCCATAACCCATTTTTCCTCATCACAACATGTCTTTTTTAGTGAAAAAATCCCATCTGGACCTTAACTGTTCCGCTGTTACAACTTAGGGTTTTAGAATTTTTCTCCCTTCTTGAATTGCGGCAGATCCAATTATAGTGTCAATCTGTGAAACCTGTTTGTGCAACACTTTGCAGTTTTTTTAGACCTGTTCCTTCCACACTAGTGTAGGCGGTTTAACCTTAAGAAGATTATAACCCGCAAGGTAGCATTAGCCCTCTCTTAAACCACCAATTTGTCATTGCCAATGTCTGAATCTGGCTTAATATGTATATATGCCTCAACTTCTTCTCCCTATGACTTTGCGTCACTTTATTCTTTTTAGCCATGAATCTTAAACCGGCATTGATCTTTTTCCAGCTTTTTGTTGAAATGGCCAAAAAAAATTATGCTTGCAATAGGGTCCCTTCCCGGGTTACAGAAGAACAGCTGGCCGGATGTGTTACAACTGGCGCTTTAGCGAGTAAGGAAACCATCCACTGGCGGGTCCTCGCTCCAGAAAATCCCCCTGAGCCCAAGGATGGAGAGGTGATTGTTTTTGCTAATCATCTGAGTCGAGGGTTCAGCCCTCCCGGATCAAAATTCTTCCGTGACGTACTTGCTAGCTTCCACATCTGCCCTCAAGACACTGGACCGAACTCCATGTCCAATATTTGTAATTTTCAAGTATTTTGCGAGGCTTATCTGCAAGAAGAACCTACTATTGAGTTATTTCGGGACTTCTTTTACTTAAACCGCCGTACTGAATTTACGGATGGGACCAACACTAAACTTGGCAGCGTTTCAATTTAGAAGAGAAAAGATGTCAATTTCCCTCACGCCAAGCATCATAGCCACCCCAAAGATTGGAATCCGACTTGGTTTTATTGCCGGAACACAGCTCCAGATGACGAAAATCCTCTGCCGAGTTAACATGCTCACCGTCTTACCAATAAGCATCCAGTTCCCCAATGAATTACTGCCAAGGAACGAGCCAAGTATGCACCACAACTTGCAAGCTCCGAGCCTTTATGGCAAACGGTTTAACTGGCATTGACTTTGTCCGGTGCTAGGTCTCTTGGAGCATCTTGCCCTTAAGCCGTCGCCCCGGTTTAATGCGTGAATACACAGGAGATCTCAAAGATCCTCAATGGCATATTGATATTCAGCTAACTGACGAGGAAATTACTGAATCTGTCAAGAAGATGTTGGATGAACCGGTATCTGAGTGCAGCAAGACAGGGCTCAGTCCTTTCTGCTTTTCCAATAAACCTCCAGCTGTAAGAATTTGCACCATTCTTGTCTTAATCCATCTCCTCTTAAATATTTCTTTATAACTTGTTGTCCGTCTGTGCAGGGTGATGATCCATTCTGGAAGAGGAAAATACAGGATAAACCAGCGAAGCCGCAGGATAAACCGGTGAAAGCACCTCGCATCAAGACCAAAGTTACAAAGAAACCCACGAAGAAGAAAACCGCTGAGTCCCCTGACCTGCCCAATGAGAAAGAACTTGATGATCTGGAATCATAGGTAGAACTTGACTCTCTTGGTTCTTTTTTGTACACCTCATTGACAATGATCATTATCAGAATGACGTCAAAGCTAGCCGTGCTGGTGATGTAGAGGTAACTATTATTTCTAACGACTCAGATCCTGTGCCAACACCAAAAACCCGTCAAGCAGTCTAGAAAGTAAAGTTTTCACACCCTCTTGCTTATTCGGATCCGCACTTTCGTTTGAAGACACAGCAGCATGAAGTTCACCGCACAACCCAGCATAGTGGCCAAGTGGTGACCTCCTCCGGTTTACCAAACTCTCCGGTTCGTAAACGCCGCCAAGAGGTCTCTTGTACTTCTGATACATCTTATCCTAGGGCGGGTTATTTCTGATATCCTCTTAATCCGTCTAACTCGAATTACCAGGGGACCTCTCATTCATCCTCTGGCGAATCAACATCGACAAAGCTTCCCACCCTTAAAACGGTTCCTGGGTGAGCAGACTTTGCTAATCTGTCATTCCTTTATATTTCTGATCCTTGCACTGCTATGATGCATACTTATTACTTTGTAGGGCCAAAGCCAGAACTAGCCAGAAAGCCAAAGTGACCAAGCCGGCTGAAGACCCCAATCTAGATGAAACGGAACAAGCTCCTGAACCGTCTCACCTAGATGTTGCTATCATTCCTGATGGCCCGTCATTGTCGGATCAAACAACTAAAGCTGGGAACATGGATATTGATCCATCGGCTCATGCTCATGATCCGCCAAGCCCGGCCAAAGGTGTTGATGACAATGTTGTTGTTACTGGCATTGGTTTCACCTACCCTGGCAATCCTGTCGCTTTATCAAAGCATACTGCCAAGTAAGAATTCTCTGCTACAGATAAGGGCAAGTGGAAAACAGATTTATCAAGCTATGCCACCTCAATGCCCAAAACATTCATTCTAGATTTTTAAACCGCCTGTACACAAGCCGTGTCGGGGCGGCTCTCTCTGTGGCCCCGAGCACCTATGGGGCACGGGGGCCCCTTCTAGTCCGGCAAGGGAGCGCAGGCGTCTTGTGAGCAGATCGAGGTCGGCCTTGGGAAGGCAGGCAATTTTACCCAGCCGGGGCTCTCCGGAGAGATAACACCCCTACTGCTGCTTTGTGTTTGTTATTTGATCTTGCTCGAGCATGCGAGCGTATGGTGGTGCTGTGGGTGTCGAATGGACCGAACCCCTTCTACGTGCGCATGGGCCTCCCTTTTATACTCTGAAGGGGGCATCCACAGGTGGCAGCGTAGGAAGAGGGGGTAGAAAGGTAAAATTGCAGGTTGGTACAATAGTGACCAACAGTGTCCCCTACCTAAATCTGACGGCAGGGGACAAGGGCATTTAATGCCCGTCCGGTCGCCCCAACAGTGCGAAGGAGTGACCGTTAAGTGAGCCACCGGTTGCCACGATGGCGTCTCTGTCAGCTCCGTTTGCCACCTCGCCCCGCATGGCTGCGTAGTGCCTCGCCACGTGCCCTTGGGATGGCCTTGTGATGACACGTCGCCGGATGCGCTGGAGTTTGGGCGGCTGCCTCGCTGCGGCAAGTGCCTTGCCGCAGCCCTTCTTGTTGTGCCGGCAAGCTTGCCGGTCGTCGGGCCTTGCCGGGGCACGCGGGGCGCCGCGGCAAGTCTTCTGGTGATGCCTTTGGTTGTCCTTCCCGGCAAGCTCCTCTTGTCGGGGCCTTTGCTTTCTTGGTTAATACTTTGTTCTTGAATGGCAGTAGTGGGCGCGATGGAGGGTCTTGGCGGGTGCCCGGCAAGCCTTGCCGCGGGGTGCTGCGACCGCCCGTGCACAAGTTCGGGGTACTAAGGTACCCCTACTTTAGTACACCGACAGGAGCCCCCGAGCCTGGGCCGTACACGGTGCCGAGCGTTGTTGGGCCAGGCCCAAAGCGATTGCGAACGCAGCGGCCTGGCTCCACAGAATCGGGCTCCGTGCCCACGCGCTCTCCATAGCGGCATGCGTCGATTGCGGCGTCGTGGGAGGCGTGGGTGGTGCGTGCGATCTTTAAGGCATCCACCCCCGTGACCACGGTGCAGGGCGAGGTCATTTCATCCGTCGCTCCGGCCCCGCTTTTTCGCCATGCGGCTCCCATGCGTGGGGGGTCGTGGGCGGCGAAGGTGGGAGACCGAGCCGTCACAGGCGAAGATGGCGAGTCGGCCCCGCTCCTCTGCCCTCCTTGTGCCCTGATTGGCTGAGCGGGGCGGCCGAGCCCCCACCTCGCCCTTTAAAAAGGGCGGAAGGGAAGCACAATAGTCCGCACCTCCTCTTCTTCCTTCGTTTTCAACTTCCGTTACTCTTTCTCCCATCTGTCATGGAGGGAATCCTGGTCCTTCAACGGTGGCAGCGAGGGTTGCCTCCGGCGGCAGCGCCTCTCCTATCCACTTTGTGGTGGCGGGCCGCCACGAGGGGAGAGGGAGGGGCGAGGCATGTGACGAGGTCGAGGGCGTGGTCGGGCGCTCGGGAAGAGGCGGCGGGCGGTGCGCCACCTCGCCTCCGCCGGCAGCTCCTCTCCTCGGCGGTTCATACGGAGGCGACCCGTGGGAGTTCTTCATCAAACTGCGCCGAGCACCTCGTCGCCGCCTCCGGCTTCGGCCCGTTCGCGGCGCGATGGAACCGGATCCACCGAGATGTTGGAGTTGTGCATGAGGGCTGCGGGATCAGCGGCTTTTCGAGTTAGTGTCGTATCCCCAGCCCGGCGTGATGTGCCGATCGAGGGTGGAAGGCGTTCGCCGCATCCACAGCTTAACGGCGGGGTTTACCCTCCATTTAAGTTAATGGAGGCGATCTTCTCGCCGTCAAGGTCTTGGGACTGCGGCACCGGGCGAATGCTGCGTGGACAGCTCCTCCGATAGCGAAGGCCCCTCCTCGGCGAGAGTGATGAGGAGGGGGCGACAGCGATAGCGAGGATGGCGGGTCCGACTAGGCGTCGGACGCTGCCTCGCAGCGCCACCGGCGACCCCATCATCCGGGTCGCCGGCCTTGAACTCCGGGGCCGTCTCCTTGGGCGGTGGCGTGGGAGGCTGCGAGAAGAGGAAGAGGGTGGCGGCAAGGCCGTCAAGTCGAATCTGGGCGAGGTGCCCTCGGCAGCGTCTTGACGTCCGCCGCCCGTCTTCAAGCTCTGCCTCCGGCGCCTCCGTTTCCGCTAAGCTCCTGGCCGGCCCCCGGGGTGTTCTCTTGGTGTCTTCGGGCGCCCGTAGCTCACCTAGGCGCCCCTTTTGCCCTTCCCAGCAAGCTTCTCTTGCCGGGGCCTCCTTGACCTACCTCCTGAAGAGACAAACAGGAGAGGGATTACGGGCATCTTATCCTTTAATTTGTAAGCCTTCGGGCCTTAGCTGTATTTGAAATCTGTAATCCTCTCTATCATGTTTTTCATCCTCTATGGACTTGTACTAAACTGGGATGTTTTTTTAATGAAAAGAGGGGAATGCTTGCCGGGTTATATCCCTTACTTGATTCTGGGCCTTGTATGTTTCCACCCTACGCTTCGAGGGAACTTGCCGGCGCAAGCACACTTGCTGAGTGCGGAACGTCAGCAGCGTGCTGGCGGTGCTGCTTCCGGCAAGAAACCTTATTGGGCCAGTTGCGGCGCACTTGTATTGTTGAGCGGACTCGAAAACAAATCAAGGGCGCAACTTGGCTGCGATTCGGTTCCTCCGCGCACAGGTTTTTCCATACAAGGCACACTCGTTCAAGGACGCGACCTCGCATTCCCCAGTCCATGAGAGGATGCATGATGAGGGATGAAAAACTCATCTGATATCACAGCCCCCGGCGATTCTGGCTTGTCGGGACACCGGCCTGTGCCCTTTCACCTTTGCTCTTGCCGCTGGCATTCCAGCTCCCGGCGACCCTGGCTAGCTGCGAGGGAGCTTTGGTACTTGCAGCCCCCCTCCCCCAGCGGCGTCGGTTTGCCGGGGCCCAGGCGCCGGTGCGTCCTTCTGCTCTTCCCTCGCCGCTGTTATTCCAGTCATAAGAACAACTTAGACAACGCTGTAATAAGTTACTTTTCGTAACGTAACTTCGTGTTGGGCAACGCAATGCTATGTTTTGTCCTTGGTATGTTCATACTCTACGCTTTTTAGGGAACTTGCCGGGGCATACACGCTTGCTGAGTGCGGAACATCAGCAGCCTGCTGGCGGTATAGCCTCCGGCAAGAAACCTCGTCGGGCTTAGCTGCAGCGCATTTTCATTGTTTGAGCGGACTCGAAAACAAATCAAGGGCGCAGCTTAGCCATGAGTCGGCTCCTCCGCGCACAAGTTTCTCATACAAAGGACGTCCCACGGCAAGGATTGCCATGTTACTTCCTCTATCCCATTACGTCCCTTGTACGTTTCTACCCTACGCTTCTAGGGAACTTGCCAGCGCTAACACACTGGCTGAGTGCGGAAGCAAGAAATCTTCTCGGGCCAGTTGCAGCGCACTTGTATTGTTGAGCGGACTCGGAAACAAATCAAGGGCGCAACTTAACCACGAGTTGGTCCCTCTGCGGACAGGTTTAACGTACAAGGTACGGATTTTCAGGGAATGCAACTCAAAAGTTCGGAACTGGTTGTTTTCTTTGCCTTACTGGCCGGCGGAGCTCGATGGCACGTCCTCGACGGCAGCGCGGCACTCCGGAGAGGCGTGCCTGCCGGAGTGGGCACCGGAGCTGTCCTTGCCGGGCTTAGATTTTGGTAGACCTGCCTTTGCTTTCTTGTACTTGCCGGCGGAGCTCGATGGCGCGTCCTCGCGGCGGCAAATAAGCGCCCGGGGAGGTGCGCTTGCGGAGTGGGCACGAGCTGTCCTTGCCGGACTTGGCCTTCTTCTTACCCGGGGAGCTTGGCGGCAAGTGGCTGCGTTACGCCGCGGCTCTCGCTTCCGGTAGATCTTGTCGGTCTGCAGATAACCGCATCCTTCTTGTCACCTTGGACGAAGAAATGACACTTATCGGACCGGGCATCTTAAGCACATTGTAGGCGTAGTGAGAGGCTGCCAAGAACTTGGCGAGCGCAGGACGGCCTAGTATCCCATTGTAGGGCAACGGGATATCGGCAACGTCAAATGTGACTTTCTCTGTCCTGAAGTTCAGCTCGCTGCCGAACGTCACTGGCAGCGTGATCTTCCCCTTTGGCTTGCTCCTTCCCGGATTTATCCCTTGGAATGTACCAGTTTCTTCGAGCTCGCTGTCGGGGATTTGGAGTTTCTCGAGTACTGCGGAGGAAATCAGGTTCAGGCCGGCCCCGCCATCAACCAACATCTTCGTGACCTTGAGGTTGCGGATTGTTGGTGAGACCAACATCGGCAAGCACCCGACCGCGGTGACGCGATCGGGATGATCCTCAACGTCGAAGACGATGGACGTGTCGGACCACTTCAGGGGCTTGCGCGACTCGACGGACGGCTCCGCCGCGTTCACTTCTCGCACCCACTGCTTGAGTTGGCGGTGCGAGGCGTGTAGGGAGGCGCCACCGTCGATGCACAGCACCTCTGTTGCCTTCTAAAATTCTTGTTCGTCAGTCTCATCTTCCTCCATTTCATCCTCCTCATCTTCATCCTTATCCTTGTCGCTTCCCCGGGGAGGCCTGTCTCCTTGCCGCGGCTTGGCTTTGCCGCGGTGCCCTCCCCGGGCGGGAAGCTTCTTGCCGGATCCTCCGCCACCTCCTTGGGCTCTCTCCTTATCGCGGCGCTCGTACTCAGCTTTCTGCAGCTCCGCCATCTGCTCCACTTTCTTGCAGGTTTGGAGATCATGGCCCTTGGTATGGTGGATCTTGCAATATCGCTTGCCGGAGCCATCCTGCTTGTCGGCGGCTACAACGGCCTCGCCGGAGTCATCGGCTTTGGCCTTGTCGGAGCTTCCTCCGTTGCCGGAATGCTCAACGGCTAGCACATCCTTAGCCTTTCTCTTCCTGTTGTTCCGCCTCCGGTTCTTCCTCGCCGGGGCGGCATCCTCACTGTCAGACCCTTCTGCTCCTGCAATCTCTCCGGGAATCTTTCTCCCTTCCTCAGCCCGCGCACACTTGTCGGCCAGAGCATAGAGCTCGCTGACATCTCTGATCTTGCACATCGCCATCTCCTCCCGCATCCTGCGGTTGCGCGATTCGGTGGAACAGCGGCGATACTTCTTGGCGGGGTGGGCGTCTGGATATTGCGCTCCGCACTTGGCTGAATCTCTGTATGTACTTGCGAGGGCTCCCCTCATACGGGCGAGAAAGTGGAGGTCACTCTCCGGCCATGAGGCTTGTGGCCACCATGAAGGCACCGACAAACTGATGACACAGTCCGCCCATGAAGAGATGGAGCCGTCCGGCAAGTGCATGAGCCAAGATCGGCGTTAGGCTTGAGTACCAGCGGGAAGTAGTTGGCGAGATCTTCTCGTCGCGCCCTCCGGCAGCCTGCACCGCGATGGTGTAGATCTTTGAGGAACTCCGACGGTGAATCCTGCCATCATACTTCTCGAACGCGTCGGCTTGAAGTTCTTGGTTTTGGGGCCTTTGGACTTGCCGCGGCTTCGCGGGTGAGCGCAGGGCAACTTGCGCGTCTGGCAAGTCGCTGGTTCTCCGGTGCGTGCGTCGTCGACGGCGGGCCCCAGCGCTGGTCAGATTGACGTCGCGCTTCTCTCCGGCGCTTCGATCGGTCGGCGTCTTCATGTTGCCGTTCTTGGAGAACATGGCGCTGATCACGGCGAGTTCGCGGGTGCGGCGACGCGGTGGAATCGGCGTCGGGGTTGGTCCGGCGGTGGCGATCTTAGCCTTGGGCTGGGAGTGCACGGAGGTGGCTTTTCAGCCGGTCTTGTCGGCGTCGGCTTGCGCTGGGCGCTTTGCCGAACCTCGTCGCTTCGATCGCGGGGTTTATCGCCGTTAAGCGGCCGATGAGGCTGTAAATGGTCATCCTCCGATCGTCGATCTTGTGCGGCGCCGAAGGGTAGTCTAAAGCAGGTGGGCTCGGCCGGCGCTTCTCTCTCGCTATCTTGGGTGGCGGTGGCGGCGAAGCGGCGCGAGAGCAGGATGTGCTCGGACTCCCAACTGGATTGGGAGGAGCAACATCTCATCCGGGCGACCGTACTTCACTCGCGCCAGCATGGTGGCGTGCACGCTGGCCTCGAACGTCCCGCGACCCACCAGCTTAGCCTTGCTCCAATGCAAGCACGGTGCTAGGAGCACCGGGCGCTGATTGACCTTGCACCTCTGGGAAGGGTGCGGCGTCTGCACCGTCGCCCGGCGCTTGCGGGGCCTTGTTCTTGGATCTGGTGACGAGCGCGCCCCACCGTCGGCGCCCGCTCCTCGCGGCGTCCACTCCACCGCTGCTTGCTCGGCGGTGGTGGCGGAATCGATGTAAGCGGGCGGCCACCTCCGAAGGCTTCTTCTTGGTGGCATGTTGATGATGACATTGGCGTAGCGCGTGGAGACCGGATCGGATCTTGGCGACCTCGCGCCCCCTACCGGGCGCGCCAAAGATGTCGAGGCGGCTCTCTGTGGCCCCGAGCACCTATGGGGCACGGGGCCCTTCTAGTCCGGCAAGGGCGGAGGGCGTCTTGAGCAGATCGAGGTCGAGCGCGCGGGGGAAGACGGGCAATTTTTACCCAGCTTCGGGGCTCTCCGGAGAGATAACACCCCTACTGCTGCTTTGTGTTTGTTATTTGATCTTGCTCGAGCATGCGAGCGTATGGTGGTGTTGTGGGTGTGGAATGGACCGAACCCCTTCTACGTGCGCATGGGCCTCCCTTTTATACTCTGAAGGGGCATCCACAGGTGGCAGCGTAGGAAGAGGGGGTAGAAAGGTAAAATTGCAGGTTGTACAACAGTGACCAACAGTGTCCCCTACCTAACTCTGACGGCAGGGGACAAGGGCATTTAATGCCCGTCCGGTCGCCCCAACAGTGTGAAGGAGTGACCGTTAAGTGAGCCACCGGTTGCCACGATGGCGTCTCTGTCAGCTCCGTTTGCCACCTCGCTCCGCATGGCTGCATAGTGCCTCACCACGTGCCCTTGGGATGGCCTTGTGATGACATGTCGCCGGATGCGCTGGAGTTTGGGCGGCTGCCTCGCCGCGGCAAGTGCCTTGCCGCAGCCCTTCTTGTTGTGCCGGCAAGCTTGCCGGTCGTCGAGCCTTGCCGGGGCGCGCGGGGCGCCGCGGCAAGTCTTCTGGTGATGCCTTTGGTTGTCCTTCCCAGCAAGCTCCTCTTGCCGGGGCCTTTGCTTTCTTGGTTAATACTTTGTTCTTGAATGGCAGTAGTGGGCGCGATGGAGGATCTTGGCGGGTGCCCGGCAAGCCTTGCCGCGGGGTGCTGCGACCGCCCGTGCACAAGTTCGGGGTACTAAGGTACCCCTACTTTAGTACACCGACAAGCCGCGACTATGAAGCCGGCTTAGTGGGCCTCATGAAGGAGCGGTATAAGGTAAATATCACTCACTCTTGCATAAGCTTTCTTTCCTTATGACTGGTTTAGGCTATCAATTCCAGTAGCCCCCAAGGGCCGGTTCATAATGTTGTTGTGAACCGGGACTTGTAGCAGAACCATATTTAATTTTGCTTGCATAGTCCCCAGGGACCGGTTTATACCTTTAGGATGAACTGGTACATCTCTGTCATGCAGCTTCCAAAACTCTTGATAATCGTTGTTGTAATCCGTCTAGATAGGATAAAATTCATAACTTGAACTTGAGCAATTATGCATTAGCCCCCAAATGCCAAGTGTATAACTTGTTATGTGCTTGGAACTTCAAATATGTACTGCAAATTATTGAATGTCTCTTGCAGGCTGATCTGAATAAAAAGGACTCTCAAATCGCCGACCTCCAAGAAAATATAAAATCCCAGCAAGCAGAAACTTCCAAGGCTAAAGAAGAGCTGATCGGCGCTTTAACAGCCATGGAACAACTGAAGGACAGCTTTAAAAGTGAACGGGCAGGATGGGATGCTGAAAAGATAACTCTGGTAAAGCAGGCAGAAGATGCTGAAGGAGCCCTTAACTCGGTGACAGAAGAACTGACTGGCTTGAAGCGGCAAATCAATGCTATGACCTATGCTGTCTTCGGTAAATACCCTCTTCATAAGCTGTAAATAAACAATATCCATGAAACTGTCGGTTTATTGTTATGTTGACCATTACAAGTAGCCGTGTTACTCATCTTGGCTCAGACAGGCGCAAAAAACTGAAGGCTACTTATACACTGATAGAGCAATTATATATCGGTGTTCAACGGGTCATCTACACAGCTTCCCATAATAAACCGCCCCCAATGTTGATCAAGGACACGTTGGAAAAGCTATCCATGATGCCTGCCCAGCTTGAGGATTTGAAGAAATTAGATGCAAGGACCGGTGCTCTGACTGCATTAACTCGGGCCAAGGCCTGGATATCTGATTTTGATCGAGAAGATATTGGAAATGGCTATCCATGCCAAAAAGAGGACGGGTCCGATTTTGGTAATGATGACCTCAGGGCCATAACGAGGGAAATGCGTCCACTGGCCAGCAAACTGGCTGAAGACACTGACTTTCCATTTTACCAGACGATTTATGATGCCAACAACAAACAGGTTAACGCACCGACTTATGATGTGCAAAATCTTATCCCACCAATCCGTAAGCACACTTACGCCCCTGATATTGAACCGTCGACCCTTATAAGTGATGAAGCTGTCTTCCGCGCCTTAACTGGGATTGACTGGGCAACCATTGACTTCCAGCCACTGGGTGGAGAGGAGGAGGGTGAACCGGCGCAGGATGACCCACAGCCTTCACATCAGCCAGGTGAAGAATCATGATCCGGCGGCCGGTTTAGCTTCTGCACACTGCCATCCATGTGATAAACAATTATTCTTTTGGGCCGTCAAAGCGCCTTGTAATAGGCTAGTTGAAACACTTGGTCTGCTATGCCGTCGTGCATATTTACTTTGCATAATGCTGTTAATCTGTCATGATTATGCTATGTCTGCTTATGATCCTTAGCAGCTTTATGCAATCCTGTTTCTGCATATAATAAACTTAAATTGTCCTGGCGGTTTACCGCCGGATGGTCATAACACCCAATATAAAGCCGAGGTTTATAACCAAGGCTATATTTTCAAGAATAATTAAATATGAAATACATCATACATGTGACATTGAATCACATTGTTGATTTATCAACTTTATTGTAGAAAGGGTGATAACCCAAATCTTGAGTGCTGGTAACTCCCCCCATGCTTTGCTGGTTTATAATGAAGCCTGGTTATAATAAACACCGTATGATCATATTGGCGACTTATAGTCAAAACCATACCGGGTTAACAAAACACCAGATTATAATTGATCGTATACTGACAACTTACAGTTGAAAGCCAAGCCGGGTTAATTGACACCGGTCATCTTGTAAGTTTGTACTTGGCAACACCAAAGCCAGAGCGCCTTATTAAACACCGGATTGAATATAAACCTCATCGAAATAAACATCGAAAAGAAAGATTTGCAAAGAAAATATGCAAAAAGGTGAGGCTTTTCATGGGTTGCCAGGCCACTGAGTTAAACCATTTTACAAAGCCTTATAAGATGGACCTCGCATTAACCAATCATCAATTTAACTATGACAAGTTCAGGGTCTTTATAAGATTGACTGTCAAACATTCGACGGGTCTTACCAGGATTACCTGGACGGAGTGCCTTACTTAAAAAGGTAGGATAACCCGGCGTTTTAGGTGAATACACCTGGCTTCCAAGCCTGGCTTTTATAGCCTATTACAAGGTTGTAGACTCTTTATTCTTGTAGAGCAAAGAGCCCCGAAGCAATATTTTGAGATGTGCTCAGTGGGCACCTATTTTGAGTTGTGCTTTGCAATAAACTCTCTTTGGCTCCTTATGATATTGGGTATGAAGCCCCCAAGCTCTCTTTTTTGTAGCTTTATAAGCCGAATTAATGGACAATCAGAACTCCGCTTTATAAGCAGAAGCCCCCATGTAACCAAGAAAACTTTTAAGGATGAACAGCAGAGGCCCCGCTTTAGCAAGGATGCCGGTTTATTATATTGATCATAATATATAAATTGTCAAGAATATGTACATAATAGGAGCCTATGGCGCAGGTGTAGTAAGGTCGAAGATGAGCAATATTCCACAGCCGGCGGGTCTCCTCCTCTGACTTGCGTGAGTCTTTGTGCTCTCGAATGTCGATAAGGTAGTATGACCTGTTGTTCAGATTCTAGCTGACCACAAAGGGCCCTTCCCAAGGTGGGGATAACTTGTGCATATCGGTGTGAACTTGGATAAGCCGGAGCACTAAGTCGCCTTCTTGAAAAGCTCTGGTTTAACTCGGCGGCTGTGGTAACGCCGCAGATCTTGCTGATAAATTGTCAAACGACCAGCCGCTATATCCCGTTTTTCATCTAACAGGTCCAATGCATCTTGGTGTGCTTGTTCGTTGTCCGCTTCAACATAAGCTGCCACCCGAGGTGAGTCATGGCGAATGTCCCTTGGGAGAACTACTTCCGCTCCATAAACCATGAAGAAGGGTGTATAACCCGTAGATCTATTGGGTGTGGTGTTAATATGCCACAATACGGAAGGCAACTCTTCCACCCAACAACCCGGCATCCTCTCCAAAGGGACCAGAAGTCGGGGCTTGATGCCTTTCATGATTTCTTGATTAGCTCTCTCAGCTTGACCATTAGACTGGGGGTGAGCCACTGATGACACATCAAGCCGGATGTGCTCACATTGACAGAACTCTTCCATAGCACCCTTTGAAAGGTTCGTGCCATTATCTGTTATGATGTTGTGTGGAAAACCAAAGCGGAAAATCACCTTCTTCATGAATTGAACTGTCGTGGCTGCATCACACTTGCTGACTGGCTCTGCCTCCACCCACTTAGTGAACTTATCAACCGCCACTAGTAGGCGGGTCTTCTTATACTTGGATCTCTTAAAAGGCCGAACCATATCCAGCCCCCAAGTTGCAAACGTCCAGGTGATAGGAATCATCCTCAATTCTTGAGCCAGAATGTAACGTCCCGGATACAACTTTCCATATTCGTAACTCCAACTCTTGCCTTTTCCGGAGATGCGATATGGTATTTCCCTTCGTGGTTGGGTTTTTGTCTTTTGTTTTGCTTTTTGTTCATGTCTTGCATTTCATCTCATAGCATCATGCGCATTGCATCTGCATGTTTTCTTAAAACTTGCATCCGTTCGTAGTTGCCGTGTCCCCCCTTGCTTTTGTTGGCCGTTCCGAGACCAACCAGGTTTTCCATTTCCCTCTTGTCAAACCAACTAACCTCTCTCAGACCCCCTCGCGTGCGCGTTCGAAACTTGCCCGAACCCGAACCGTTCAGTCGTCACCGTTGGATTCAGATCATCCCCCAACATCCCTAAAACATCTCCGTTTTATTGTTTGGTCTCCCTAGCCTATTTATCCGGAACCGCCTATCCTAGACTCCCCTCTTTCTCTATATATATAGACCCTAGTCTATTTTCAGACCAATCCCTAAAACCTAGGGATCTGTCCCATCCTTCCATTCCGCCGCCGCCGCCACTCCTCTTGTCTCCTCCCACCTCGGGATCTTGCCCGATCCAAAAATCCTCTTCGGGATCCCCTGCCCGATCCACCCAACCAGCTCGCAGCCGCCTCCCCTTCCCTGCTCCTGTGCGTGTCCAGCACCACAGGAGAGGTGCTCCTCGAGCCCTCGATCCAGCGTGCAGATGCCCGAGCGCTCCTCCTCGTGACCCGCCGCCCCGGCAAACCGTCACCGTCGGCGACCACCTCCATCAGGCCGGACCCCGCTCCCCTCGTTGCTTCTCCTTCTCCCGTACCATCTGGTTCCCTCTCTCACCTACTCTCTGTCTTCTCCAGAAAACCTGCAGGAGCTCTCCGCCATGGCCGTCGAGAGGAGCTTGCGTCCCCGTGCCCAGATGCTCCTCCGCCACTGCTGTTCCGGCCGGTTCCCGTGCGCCCTCGCCCCGCCAAGTCCCTCTTCAGCCTCCTGCGGACCTGCTGCTGCCGCCATGTTCCCCTGCCTACATCGCCTGAAGCCGTCGCGCCGCATGTGTCCTCTGCTTCCAGGACGAGGCGCCCGCTCGCCGTGGCCGTTGACCCGTCGCCCTCCTGCCAGGACGACCTCCACCTCCCAGGGCCCCGGCGACCTCACCGTCCGAGCCTCCTTCGCCGTCTCCCGCAAGTTCCAGGGCGCCGCTGCTCTGCCTCATCGTCGCCGGAGTCAAAGCCGCGCCTGCCGCCTCCCCTGCTTCGCGTCGAACCACTCCAGCCCGCTCGCGTTGACCAAGCTAAGCGAGCGCCTTGGCCTAGCCTCCCGCGCAAGCCGGCCTCATCCCGATCTGCCAGCCCGCGTCCAGCCTCCCCACCAAGCCGGCCTGTTGGCCCAATGTGAGCACAGCCCAGCCCATCTCTGTTGGCCCAGCAGTGCACTCAGATTCGGCCCGATATGTTTTTTTTCTGCTCTAGACGAATTTGTCTATTATTCCAGGATTTACAGTTTTGCAGAAAAACCCTCCATGTTCATGCATTAATAACTCATGAACCGTGCATCATATTAAAATGTTTTATATATGAAAAATGCTTAGTTTTTCATCTAGTTTCACATTATGCCACTTTCATCCATGTTTAAAATGTTTAACTTGATGTTTGCTTTAATTTGCTTAAATGCCATGCTAAAATGATTTATTTCATAACTAAATAACCGTAGCTCCAATTTTAATAAACTTTATATGTAAATGGGGTGGAAAAATGCCTAGTTTAACATGGTGCACTTTAGTTTCCTGTTTAACAACATTAAAATTGTGTTTAGGGCAGAACAGTAGCAAGTTCATCAATTGCACATGGGGATTTTCCGGAAGTGTTGTTTGTTGTTCCGGCCTCATTTAAACTTGCCTAAATAGCTAGTTTAATTATGCTTCACCCCTTGCCATGTTTAACAACATTTAATATTGTTGAGTAGCTTATAACGAGATCAAACTAAATAATTGCATGTGGTGTTTTGTCAATATGCAACTCGTTGCATATTGAGCTCCACTTAACTTGTAATATTGTTCGTTGCACTTTGCCATGCCATGCCTTATTAAACCGGACATGCATCATACTTGTTTGTGTATCATGCCATGTTTATGCTTGTGCATTTACCATGTTGTTTGTTTCTTTCCGGTGTTGCTTCTTAGTTCCGGTAATTTTGTGATTGTGAGGATTCGTCCGACTGCTCCCGTTCGTCTTCTTCATGGACCTCGTTCTTCTTCCTAGCGGGATTTCAGGCAAGATGACCACTACCCTGGATCTCACTACTATCATTGCTATGCTAGTTGTTTCGTTCTATCGCTATCTCTGCGCTACCTATCACTGTTTTTTCAAGCCTCCCATATTGCCATGAACCCCTAACCTTTGACACCTTTCCTATGCAAACCGTTGTTTGGCTATGTTACCGCTTTTGCTCAGCCCTCTTATAGCGTTGCTAGTTGCGGTGAAGTTGAAGATTTCTCCATGGTGGACAGGATTTTGGTTGGGATATCACAATATCTCTTATATTATTAATGCATCTATATACTTGGTAAAGGGTGGAAGGCTCGGCCTTATGCCTGGTGTTTTGTTCCACTCTTGCCGCCCTAGTTTCCGTCATACCAGTGTTATGTTCCCGGATTTTGCGTTCCTAACACGGTCAGGTGATTTATGGGACCCCCCTGACAGTTCGCTTTGAATATGACTCCTCCAGCAAGGCCCAACATTGGTTTTACCATTTGCCTCACCTATTACCTTTTTCCCTTGGGAGTCGTGCATCCTAAGGGTCATCTTTATTTTAGCACCCCCGGGCCAATGCTTGTCTAAGTGTTGGTCCAAACTAGAGCCACTTGCAGCGCCACCTCGGGGAAACTTGAGGGCTGGTTCTAGTTATGCGTCATTGCTCATCCGGTCGTGGCACGAGGCGAGATCTGCGGCTACTATCGGGATGTCGGCACACGGGAGGTCTTGCTGGTCTTGTTTTACCATTGTCGAAATGTCTTGTAAACCGGATTCCGAGACTGATTGGGTCTTCACGGAGAAGGTCTATTCTTCGTTGATCGCGAGAGCTTGTCATGGGCTAAGTTGGGACACCCCTGCAGGGTTTAATCTTTCGAGAGCCGTGCCCGCGGTTATGTGGCAGCTGGGAATTTGTTAATGTCCGGTTGTAGATAACTTGACACCAGATCCGAATTAAAATGCATCAACCGCGTGTGTAGCCGTGATGCTCTCTTCTCGGCGGAGTCCGGGAAGTGAACACGGTCTTTGGGTTATGTTTGACGTAAGTAGGAGTTCAGGATCACCTCTTGATCATTGCTAGCTTCACGACCGTTCCTTTGTTTCTCTTCTCGCTCTCATTTGCGTATGTTAGCCACCATATATGCTTAGTCGCTGCTGCAACCTCACCACTTTACCCCTTCCTTTCCCATTAAGCTTTGCTAGTCTTGATACCCATGGTAATGGGATTCTTTGAGTCCTCGTGGCTCCTGATTACTACAACAACGATTCTTGAGTACAGGTTATCACGATGATCATGGCGTGAGGCGATGTTTGCTTGTTTTGGAGTTCTTCTGATTCTTCGATCAGGGGATAGGTTCCAGGTCGGCAGCCTGGGCTAGCAGGGTGGATATTGTTTGAGTTTCTGTTTATGATTCATCCGTAGTCGGATGTTGTTCTTATATGTTGTATTGTTGTATTCATGTGACATTGTATGTATCGGATATATCCCCACTATTATGTAATGTTGATGTAATGATATCCACTTTGCAAAAGCGTCTTCAAGATGCGCTTCTATCCTTGGTGGGACCTTGAAGTTCCTTTAGGATAGGGTCACATTTTGGGCGTGACAAGTTGGTATCAGAGCCTCGACCGACCTTAGGAGCCCCCTTGATTGATCGTTTTTAGCGGCCGAGTTGTGTCTAGAAAAATGTTTTGAGTCATTCAGGATTATATATATCAGAGAGTTAGGAATTCTTTTTACTCCCCAGTCTCTTCATCGCTCTGGTAAGGCATCCTGACGTAGAGTTTTGACTCTTCTCTTCTCAAATTTCACTAAATTTTTTTTAGGATCACGCGGGTATCTTGGAATCGTTCCGATGGTTTTATGATGAGAACATTGTCTTGGTGCCTCTGTCGGGGTATAGTGGAAGTGTCCCGGGAGTTGAGCTCGAGGTGTTGTCGTCATAATTTTATCGTTGCGATTCGGAATACCGAGTTTAAGCGCCGACATCGAAAATCTCTTTTATGCAGTTGTTGGTGAGATAACCCCAATAACCCAGTACTGAGGTGAGTACGGGAGTATTGCCATAGCTTGTATAACGGATGCTTTTCGAAGGTTGAGGTACACGATTTTCGGAGTTTTCTTGGTTATGTGTTGACGGATGGATACAGCTTGGATGTAGGGATTGTTAGTTTGGGTGAGATATATTGCTTCCCCTGTATCCCCAACACCAGATTGCATAACCAGAAAGTTTCGGGAGTTTTATAGGTGGGAATTCAATTAGCTCCTAGAATATCTTTCCGACAGATGCATGATATGAGATTGGGGTTCGACGTCTAGTGGTCCGCCTATCCACGGACGTTTTTACAGTGGTCTCGTTGTGTCTTAAAGAACCCTTGGCTATGCTGGTTCGGGGACACTTCGTATGTCATGTGCACTGCCTTGTACATGATGTTCTTTGTCTGATCGAGCCGTGTGGGCCCCACCATGAAAACTTCGGACGAAATCTCTATCATATGTTTGTTCCGGATTATTCTGCAAGCCAAATCCTTTGTTTTGTTTTATTTGTGGTATTCGAGTTGCTTCCAAGTCAAATGTTGAATCCATACCTTTTCCTAAATGGTGTTCTCATATTTCTATGTGAATACTAATCCTTCTTGATCATTGAGGTTGTCATGTTAATTCTTTTCCAACCGGCGTGTTTCTCTTCAAGTGCATCCGATCATTCCAACATTTGCGAGATCAATTCTAAGTTTTCTCAACGGTATTCGTTTCATCCGTCCCCAAGTTGCCTTTGTTTTCCCGCCCTCCCACCCTTTTTCTTCAAGGTCTCAGATTTCTTAATCATGTATCCTTTTATTTGTGAGAAGTCTCTTCATTCTTTTCTTTCAATGTTCTTATCCGGTGATTTCCCATGAAGATGCTCAACAATTTCAAGTTCATCATCCTTCATTGTTGTTTCTTCTCCGGTGGATCCTATTCAAGCTTTCGATATTCATCATATTCCTTTCCTCGTTTCTAATGCTTTCTCATACCGATGGACCTCTTAATCATTCACTTCTTCCTATTCATTTGTTCTGGAGTGCTGAAGATATCTCACAAGACTTGTGTTTCCATTCTCAATCCCTTCAAGATATTTTGAGGTTGTTATCTCATTCAAGCCATTTAATTAAACCGGTGCAATTTCTCTTTAAAATCATTTCCAACGGTGTTTTCTTTTGAGTGGGCCCTAACCCACAGGTCTTTTCCCAGGATCTTACCTGACTCTTCTAATTATTCCGGAGCTATCCCAAATTCTTTTCCAAGTTTGATGTAAGAATGAATTTTCATCAGTCACATGCCTTCTCCAAGATCTTTCAAATTATTTTTCATTGTTGGCTCAACAACCTTGTTTTTTTCATTCTCCCGGAGTATCTCATACAATTCATGGTGGTTCTCATCTTCATTCTCAACATGTGAAGACCGAAGAAGGATTTCTCTTAAATCTTGTCCGTTCTCTTGAAGATTCATGGTTCTAGCTTCATGCTATCCTCATAACTGTTTTGATTGTGACAATTCTTTTCTTACCATCCGGAGCATTTCATGAGTTGTTTCCATTTCTTTCCTCCGAAGGCCATCATGCCATAATTCTTCATTCTCAGTGTGTAGATATCGTTCTCCAAATCTTACCAATGCATCGTTCATATATCCTCTAATCAGTTCATGATCTCTTTGTTCTCAGGTATCTAAATCCCCTCAAGTATCTTCATTCGTTTTCCAATTCTTCCCGGTGAATTGTGCCTTTGTTATGTCATTTTCAATTTTTTACGGTGGTCCGTTCAAGATTCCTCTCCCTTTATTACCATATCATTTCATTCGTCCTTTCCAATCCTCTCGGTGATTCATCGAAGACTTCTTCAAGTTGGCGCTATATCTCTCTTCAATCCTTGCAAAAGAATAAGTAGTGTGCCAAATCCGGTGCTTATCATCAATTAAATTGGTGAAGGGTACGCGTAACTTAATTCTTATTCTTGTTTCATCCAAGTTGATTAATCTCTTCTTTTCGGTGTTTGTTCATCATATCACATTCTCGGTTCTAAGATGTTCATCTTTTCTTTTCGGAGTTCCAAGTTCTCTCGGTTATATTGCCGTGAAGCTCCACCTAAATCATTGCAAGGCTTCACCTTGTGTTTTCAACTTCTCTTTCTTTTTATCATCCTTTTATTACCAGATTTCTTCATGGAGGCTATACACGGTGGTTCATCAAGGATTCCTTTCATTCTCGATTTGTTCTTCAAGATTTCTCTTGAAGTTAAGATCAGCCAAGCTATACTCTAAAATAAACATGGTGCTCAACACATGTTTTGTTTTGAGGCGTTCAAATATTCTTCTTCTTGCATTTCAAAGTGCAGTTCGTTCTACCTTAGCTGTTGAGGTGGTGTTATATCATTCTTAGCAATTTCCATTCAGGTTTCGTGATTCACATGTTGTCAAGAATGAGGTATTTTAAATCCATCAATCTCTTCTCTGGAGTTATCTTGGTATAGATTTCACCTAAAGCCTTCCCTAAGGAATGTTGCTATTGTGGTGCTTATCAATGATCCAATTTTCTCCTTCTCATCTCGATGAAGAAGTTTTTCATCTCTTTGGTGCTCTTAATCTATTCAATGGTTTCCATTAGTGGCCGGTTGTCACCTCATAGTCTCGAGATGTTTTCCATAATCCCACTACAAGCTTATTCGTTTCGTTGTTGGTTTTCCAACAATTCTGTTCTAACCTTCTTGGAAGGGTACTTTCCAAGCTCATTCATGGCAGAAGTTCGCATTTTCTTCTCCATTCTTTTACTCCAGTGATCTATCTTATTTTCGTTCTTCCGGAGGCATGGTGATGTTGCTCTCTTCACTCATCATCTCAAATTGTGAGGATCGTGTTCTTTTCATGCTTATCCATTTAACCGGAGTGTTGTGTCATCTCTTCAAGTTCTTTTCATCTTATCAAGTTTTCCTTTTTCTTTCAGTCAGAGTGCTGCTCAAATTATATCAATCTTATCCCTTCTCTATCTTGTTTAACCGGAGTGGTTTCGAATTCTATCTTGTCCATTAAACTCTTGATTCATTTCTTTGCAACCTCTTGGTTCTCGTTGTATCCCTTGTTCCTCTTTTCTAACAGAGTGTTTTCAACTTTGCTCATCTTTGTTGTTTTCTTCCTTTCATTTTGCTCAACCTCTCAAGGTTCATGGTTTTCACTCGTTTGTCGAAGAAGCAACTTAGTTTTACCTCTTCTCTTCCTCTTCCGTTTCTCTCCGGTGCCATCCTAGATCTCGGGACGAGATCCTCTCGTAGTGGTGGAGTGTTGTAACGCCCCGGATACAACTTTCCATATCTGTAACTCCAACTCTTGCCTTTTCTGGAGATGCGATATGGTATTTCCCTTCGTGGTTGGGTTTTTATCTTTTGTTTTGCTTTTTGTTCATGTCTTGCATTTCATCTCATAGCATCATGCGCATTGCATCTGCATGTTTTCATAAAACTTGCATCCGTTCGTAGTTGTCGTGTCCCCCCTTGCTTTTGCTGGTCGTTCCGAGACCAACCAGGTTTTCCATTTCCCTCTTGTCAAACCAACTAACCTCTCACAGACCCCCTCGCGTGCGCGTTTGAAACTTGCCCGAACCCGAACCGCTCAGTCGTCACCGTTGGATTCAGATCATCCCCCAACATCCCTAAAACATCTCCGTTTTATTGTTTGGTCTCCCTAGCCTATTTATCCAGAACCGCCTATCCTAGACTCCCCTCTTTCTCTATATATATAGACCCTAGTCTATTTTCAGACCAATCCCTAAAACCTAGGGATCTGTCCCATCCTTCCATTCCGCCACCGCCGCCACTCCTCTTGTCTCCTCCCACCTCGGGATCTTGCCCGATCCAAAAATCCTCTTCGGGATCCCCTACCCGATCCACCCAACCAGCTCGCAGCCGCCTCCCCTTCCCTGCTCCCGTGCGTGTCCAGCACCACAGGAGAGGTGCTCCTCGAGCCCTCGATCCAGCGCGCAGATGCCCGAGCGCTCCTCCTCGTGACCCGCCGCCCCGGCGAACCGTCACCGTCGGCGACCACCTCCATCAGGCCAGACCCCGCTCCCCTCGTTGCTTCTCCTTCTCCCGTCCCATCTGGTTTCCCTCTCTCACCTACTCTCTGTCTTCTCCACAAAACCTGCAGGAGCTCTCCGCCATGGCCGTCGAGAGGAGCTTGCGTCCCCGTGCCCAGATGCTCCTCTGCCGCTGCTGTTCCGGCCGGTTCCCGTGCGCCCTCCCCCCGCCAAGTCCCTCTTCAGCCTCCTGCGGACCTGCTGCTGCCGCCAAGTTCCCCTGCCTACATCGCCTGAAGCCGTCGTGCCGCCTGTGTCCTCTGCTTCCAGGACGAGGCGCCCGCTCGCCGTGGCCATTGACCCGTCGCCCTCCTGCCAGGACGACCTCCACCTCCCAGGGCCCCGGCGACCTCACCGTCCGAGCCTCCTTCGCCGTCTCCCGCAAGTTCCAGGGCGCCGCTGCTCTGCCTCGCCGTCGCCGGAGTCAAAGCCGCGCCTGCCGCCTCCCCTGCTTCGCGTCGAACCACTCCAGCCCGCTCGCGTTGACCAAGCCAAGCGAGCGCCTTGGCCTAGCCTCCCTCACAAGCCGGCCTCGTCCCGATCTGCCAGCCCGCGTCCAGCCTCCCCACCAAGCCGGCCTGTTGGCCCAATGTGAGCACAGCCCAGCCCATCTCTGTTGGCCCAGCAGTGCACTCAGATTCGGCCCGATATGTTTTTTTTCTGCTCTGGATGAATTTGTCTATTATTCCAGGATTTACAGTTTTGCAGAAAAACCCTCCATGTTCATGCATTAATAACTCATGAACCGTGCATCATATTAAAATGTTTTATATATGAAAAATGCTTAGTTTTTAATCTAGTTTCACATTATGCCACTTTCATCCATGTTTAAAATGTTTAACTTGCTGTTTGCTTTAATTTGCTTAAATGCCATGCTAAAATGATTTATTTCATAACTAAATAACCGTAGCTCCAATTTTAATAAACTTTATATGTAAATGGGGTGGAAAAATGCCTAGTTTAACATGGTGCACTTTATTTTCCTGTTTAACAACATTAAAATTGTGTTTAGGGCAGAACAGTAGCAATTTCATCAATTGCACATGGGGATTTTCCAGAAGTGTTGTTTGTTGTTCCGGCCTCATTTAAACTTGCCTAAATAGCTAGTTTAATTATGCTCCACCCCTTGCCATGTTTAACAACATTTAATATTGTTGAGTAGCTTATAACGAGATCAAACTAAATAATTGCATGTGTTGTTTTGTCAATATGCAACTCGTTGCATATTGAGCTCCACTTAACTTGTAATATTGTTCGTTGCACTTTGCCATGCCATGCCTTATTAAACCGGACATGCATCATACTTGTTTGTGTATCATGCCATGTTTATGCTTGTGCATTTACCATGTTGTTTGTTTCTTTCCGGTGTTGCTTCTTAGTTCCGGTAATGTTGCGATTGTGAGGATTCGTCCGACTGCTCCCGTTCGACTTCTTCATGGACCTCGTTCTTCTTCCTAGCGGGATTTCAGGCAAGATGACCGCTACCCTGGATCTCACTACTATCATTGCTATGCTAGTTGTTTCGTTCTATCGCTATGCTGCGCTACCTATCACCTGTTTTTTTTCAAGCCTCCCATATTGCCATGAACCCCTAACCTTTGACACCTTTCCTATGCAAACCGTTGTTTGGCTATGTTACCGCTTTTGCTCAGCCCCTCTTATAGCGTTGCTAGTTGCAGGTGAAGTTGAAGATTTCTCCATGGTGGATAGGATTTTGGTTGGGATATCACAATATCTCTTATATTATTAATGCATCTATATACTTGGTAAAGGGTGGAAGGCTCGGCCTTATGCCTGGTGTTTTGTTCCACTCTTGCCGCCCTAGTTTCCGTCATACCGGTGTTATGTTCCCGGATTTTGTGTTCCTAACGCGGTCGGGTGATTTATGGGACCCCCCTGACAGTTCGCTTTGAATAAGATTCCTCCAGCAAGGCCCAACATTGGTTTTACCATTTGCCTCACCTATTACCTTTTTCCCTTGGGAGTCGTGCATCCTAAGGGTCATCTTTATTTTAGCCCCCCCGGGCCAATGCTTGTCTAAGTGTTGGTCCAAACTAGAGCCACTTGCAGCGCCACCTCGGGGAAACTTGAGGGCTGGTTCTAGTTATGCGTCATCGCTCATCCGGTCGTGGCTCGAGGCGAGATACTGTGGCTACTATCAGGATGTCGGCACACTGGGAGGTCTTGCTGTTCTTGTTTTACCATTGTCGAAATGTCTTGTAAACCGGGATTCCGAGACTCATCGGGTCTTCCTGGGAGAAGGTCTATTCCTTCGTTGATCGCGAGAGCTTGTCATGGGCTAAGTTGGGACACCCCTGCAGTGTTTAAACTTTCAAGAGCCGTGCCCGCGGTTATGTGGCAGATGGGAATTTGTTAATGTCCGGTTGTAGATAACTTGACACCAGATCCGAATTAAAATGCATCAACCGCGTGTGTAGCCGTGATGGTCTATTCTCGGCGGAGTCCGGGAAGTAAACACGGTCTTTGGGTTATGTTTGACGTAAGTAGGTGTTCAGGATCACCTCTTGATCATTGCTAGCTTCACGACCGTTCCTTTGTTTCTCTTCTCGCTCTCATTTGCGTATGTTAGCCACCATATATGCTTAGTCGCTGCTGCAACCTCACCACTTTACCCCTTCCTTTCCCATTAAGCTTTGCTAGTCTTGATACCCATGGTAATGGGATTCTTTGAGTCCTCGTGGCTCACAGATTACTACAACAACAATTGCGGTACAGGTTATGCGATGATCATGGCGAGAGTGATGTTTGCTTGTTTTGGAGTTCTTACGCTTCTTCGATCGGGGATAGGTTCGTGTCGGCAGCTGGCTAGCAGTGGTGGATATTGTTTGAGTTTGTTTATGATTCATCCGTAGTCGGATGTTGTTCTTGTATGTTGTATTGTTGTATTCATGTGACATTGTATGTATCGGATGTATCCCCACTATTATGTAATGTTGATGTAATGATATCCACCTTGCAAAAGCGTCTTCAAGATGCGCTTCTATCCTTGGTTGGACCTTCGAGTTCCTTTAGGATAGGGTCGCATTTTGGGCGTGACACAGAACATGGGCTCGGCGAGAAAACTTCTGACAGCCATCACACTTCCTGACCAGATCCTCAGCATCAGCATGAGCCGTTAGCCAATAAAAACCATGTCAGAAAGCTTTAGCCACAAGGGATTTTGAACCAGCATGATGACCACAATCCCCTTCATGGATTTCACGCAAAATCTCACAGCCTTCTTCAGGAGAAACGCACCGCTGAAACACCCCCGAGACACTGCAGTGATGTAACTCGCCATTGACAATAGTCATGGACTTGGACCGCCGGATTATCTGTCTAGCCAAAACTTCTTCCTCGGGTAACTCACCCCGGATCATATACACAAGGTATGGCACCATCCAATCAGGGATAGCATGAAGAACCGCCACCAATTGAGCCTCCGGGTCGGGAACAGCCAGATCCCTCTCCGTCGGTAGTTTGACCGACGGGTTATGCAAAACGTCAAGAAAGACATTGGGCGACACCGATTTATGCTGAGACCCCAGACGGCTTAAAGTGTCTGTCGCTTCATTCTTGCGCCGATCAATCTGCTCGGCCTGCTAACCCTTGAAGTGACTAGCAATGACATCCACCTCACGTCGATAAGCCACCATGAGTGGATCCTTAGAATCCCAAGTACCAGAGACTTGCTCAACCACTAAATCGGAGTCCCCAAAGCATCGTAACCGGATTAAGTTCATTTCCTTAGCCATCCGAAGACCGTGGAGCAAAGTCTCATACTCAGCTGCATTGTTAGTACAGGGAAACATCTAGCGGAGAACATAACAAAATTTGTCACCTGGAGGGAAGTAAGAACCACTCCAGCCCCCGAGCCCTCCAATTGTCTGGACCCGTTGAAGTGAATAGTCCAGTATGTGTTATCCGATTTATCCTCCGGCGCCTTTAATTCTATCCAGTCATTGATGAAATCCACAAGTGCTTGGGACATGATGGCCGTACAAGGCATATATTTTAACCCGTGAGGTCCAAGCTCGATAGCCCACTTAGCAACCCGGCTAGTTGCTTCCCTATTCTGGATGATATCTCCCAAAGGAGCGGAGCTGACCACGTGATGGGATGGCCCTGAAAGTATTGCTTAAGCTTCCGGCTCGCCATAAAAACTCCATACACCAGCTTCTGCCAATGTGGATATCTCTGCTTTGACTCAATAAGCACCTCACTGATATAATAAACCGGCTGTTGAACTGGATACTCCTTACCTGCCTCCTTGTGCTCCACCACAATAGCCACGCTGACAGCCCGGGCGTTAGCGGCCACATATAACAGCAATGGTTCTTTATCAATGGGGGCAGCAAGAACAGGCGGTTCGGCTAACTGCTTCTTCAGATCCTCAAACGCCACATTAGCAGCATCACTCCAGACAAAGTTGTCTGTCTTTTTCATCATCTGATATAGAGGGACGACCTTCTCTCCCAACCGGCTGATAAACCGGCTTAGTGCTGCAATACGACCCGCCAGACGTTGGACATCATTGATACACGCCAGTTTAGCCAGCACGTGATAGCTTTGATCTTTTCCGGATTAGCTTCAATGCCCCTGTTAGACACCAGAAGACTCAAGAGCTTGCCTGCTGGTACACCAAAAACACACTTGGCCGGATTAAGCATCATCTTATAAACCCGGAGATTATCAAAAGTTTCCTTCAAATCAGCTATTAACGTCTCTGTTTTCCTGGATTTCACCACGATATCACCCACATAGGCATGAACATTGCGCCCAATCTGATTATGAAGACAGTTCTGCACACATTGCTGATAAGTCGCCTGGGCACTCTTGAGCCCAAAAGGCATAGACACATAGCAGAAGGCTCCAAAGGGAGTTACAAAAGTTGTCTTCTCCTGGTCCTTCACTGCCATTTTGGTCTAATGATAACTAGAATAAGCATCCAGAAAGCTCAAACGCTCACAACCCGCCATACCATAAATAACTTGATCAATACGAGGGAGAGCAAAGGGATCAGCTGGACAAGCCTTGTTCTAATCTGTGTAGTCCACACACAAGCGCCAAGTGCCGTTCTTCTTGAGTACCATCATCGGGTTAGCTAACCACTCAGGGTGAAAAACCTCCACAATAAACCCTGTTGCCAAGAGCCGAGCTACTTCCTCACCGATGGCATTGCGTCTTTCTTCATTGAAACGGCATAGAAACTGCTTGACCGGTTTAAACATAGGATCAATATTATGAGTGTGCTCAGTGAGTTCCCTCGGTACACCTGGCATGTCAGAAGGTTTCCATGCAAAGATGTCCCGGTTCTCACGGATGAACTCGATGAGCGTGCTTTCCTATTTCGGATCCAGGTTGGTGCTAATGCTAAACTGCTTGGATGAATCACCAGGAACAAAATCAACCAACTTAGTCTCATCAGTCGATTTAAACTTCAAAGCCGGATCATGCTCCGTAGTTGGGTTTTTCAAAGAAGTCATCTCTGCCGGATCAACATTGTCTTTGTAAAACTTCAACTCCTCTGTTGTGCAAACCGACCCAGCATAGGCCGCATCACCTTCCTCACATTCCAAAGCGATCTTTCGGCTTCCATGTACTGTGATGGTCCCCTTATGACCCGGCATCTTGAGTTGCAGATAAACATAACAAGGCCTCACCATGAACTTAGCATAAGCCGGCTGTCCAAACATGGCATGGTACGGGCTTCTGATTTTCACCACTTCAAAAGTCAATGTCTTTGATCTCGAATCATGATCATCTCCAAAGGCAACCTCCAGAGCTATCTTACCGATCAGATAAGCCGATTTACCAGGCACCACACCGTGGAAAATGGTGTTCGAAGGTTTAAGATTCTTGTTTGTCAACCCCATACGACGGAAGGTTTCATAATACAAGATGTTGATACTGCTTCCTCCATCCATGAGGACCTTGGTGAACTTATAACCTCCAACCTGAGGCACCACCATTAACGCCAGATGACCCGGATTATCAACCCGGGGCGGATGATCCTCTCGACACCACACAATAGGCTGTTCAGACCAGCGCAAGTAACGGGGCACCGCTAGTTCAACAGAGTTCACTACCCTTTTATGAAGCTTCTCATCGCGCTTGCACAGGCTAGTGGTGAAAACATGATACTGCCCACTATTCAACAGCTTCGGGTGGCTCTGGTAACCTGACTGTTGCTGTTGCTGATTCCCATGTTGATTGTAACCACCCTAGTTGCCCTGATTGCCTTGATTGCCACGTCCGCCCTGATTACCTTGGAATCCTGAGCCAGAGTTATCTCCACCATAACCTGGCCCATGAGACCCGGGTCCTGAACCGCCTGGCGACCATGATCATATCGGAAAAGATACGAGTTTTTGAACTCCCGCATAATAAAGCAATCCTTCCAGAGGTGTGTAGCTGGCTTTTCTCATGTCCCGTGCCTCGGACAAGGCTGATTTAACAGGCGCTCAAGATTGACACCTAATCCTCCACTCCGCGGGGGTGGTTTACCCTTATGACGCTGACCATTATCCTACGCGTTGGTGTTAGCCACAAAATCTGAACTATTATCCGCTTTATGCTTACCATTGTTTCCATGGCCCGCTGGGTTATGATGCTGCCCTTTGGTGTTGTCGGTCTTCTTTCCCTTCCCCGGCTTTTCATCATCGGATTTAGGGTCCTTGGTACTATCAGAGTCGGCATACTTAACCAAAGCTGCCATAAGTGTTCCCATGTCATTGCAGTGACTCTTGAGCCGTCCCAACTTCAACTTCAGAGACTTAAACCGACAATTGCCTTCCAATGTTATGACTGCTGAATCGGCATTGATGCGGTCCGAAGAATGCAAGATCTCTGAAACCCGGCACACCCAATGGGTTGTCGATTCGCCTTCTTCTTGGACACAGGCGGCTAAATCCACAATTGACATGGGTTGCTTGCACGTTTCTTTGAAATTCAATATAAACCGGGCCTTTAACTCGGCCCATGATCCAACGGAATTAGCTGGCAAACTTTTCAGCCAAGTGCGAGCCGTTCCATCCAACATCATGGTGAAGTACTTAGCACATGCCGCCTCATCTATATCCACCATCTCCATCGCCATCTCATAGCTTTCGACCCATGACTCGGGAGTTAAGTTTGTCGTGTAATTGGGCACTTTACGTAGACCCTTGAAATGCTTGGGCAGCCGCACATTGCGTAGAGCCGGGGTGAGACATGGTACCCCCCGCCCCCAAGAGCTGAAAGCAGCACTTGGTTCCACTGAAGTTGTTGGACAAACTGGAGTAAGCTGACAGTCCACGTATTGTGCTGCTAACTCGGCTTCTCGGCGCGCTCTACCGTTATCCACCATGTCCTGAGCATTGCACCACCGCCCTCCGGGTTAGGCCCTCGAGGGGTGTTATGGTTCCGCGCACTGCTCGACACAGCCGGTTCATCAATGTGCCTGCTGTAACTCCGACTCGGGCGGGGGGTTGAATGAATTCTGTTTCGACTATACGAATAGGCCTGCTTCTGAACTATAGTCGTTTGAAGGAGATCCCTGGCCCACCACATCTCAACCGTTGTTGGAGACTCGCCTTACATTGGAATAGCTGCCAATCGCGACGCCGCAGCGATCATGTTATCCAAAGGGGTGGAGAAGTGACCCGGCAGCGTCGGCATGTACTGAGGCGGGTCATGGTTCCGTCGAGGCGGGTCCATCGCCCATGGCTGATCCGGTGCTCCTGTCCCAGGTGCTTCAATCCGGTTTACCACTGCTGGATTACTGGTTCCTCCTCCTAGCGTGTTGAAGAGATTCATTGCTTCATAAACCGGTGGTAGACGAGACCGATGCCTCCTCCTTGTCAACATGTCGTTTGAAGCATTCTGATCCAGCATGAGCCGGTAATTTTCTGCTTGGATCCGCTGTGCCTGAGCATCCAAAGCGGCCCGCTCCTCAGCCATCCTGGTTTCCTCAACCGCCAAGTCCTCCTTGGCCCGAGCTATCTGATCTCGCAACTTTGTGATCTCTGTGTTATGTTGATCTCAATTGTCCGCGGTAACCTCTATGGTCAACAATGTCGTCTAGGCATCCAATAAACCAGACAGAACTTGAGCCGGCGGGCGCGCGAGGCCTCCTGCCCCGGTTGCCGATCCAGAAATCATTGCTACTGCAGCTGAAGAGTGCTGTGTGGGCTGTGTACCGGCCATGAAGATCGCAACCCGGTTTGGCAGTTCAAGGGGGTCCGGAACACTGTCGCCATCGGAACAGCCCCCAAACCGGCCATCTTGCAGTTGGTATAGTGACTCGGTCTCACCGATGTCTGATTCGCCATCTGAATAGACAACCATCTCACCGTCAAATGTCGGTTCAGATTCCGCACAATTGATGAATCCTACGAACGCACGCTTCATGGCGGGCTGAACCCGGGCGGGGCTTGCACGCTAAGTCGTCTCGACGAGGTTGGTGCAGATGTCCGGCTCAGGGCCCGGTTCGCCGATCTTTACAATGAAGACATGAATTCCTCTGAAGGGGACCCGGTACCCATACTTGATTGAGCCGGCGTCGGGACCCCAGCCTGCATCGTCGATGTAGAGCTTGCCGCGACGACTCTTGGTCATCCGGCTCACTGTGTATCCCTTGAGTCCTTCAAAATTGCCCTCTAAGAACTTGAAACCATCGTGTGGTAGCCCCACGGTGGGTACCAACTATCACGGAATTATCACGTCAGATGTCCTAGTGTAAGGACTTAGTCGTGGAGCCATCGCAACGAGATTAGCTTAAAGGGGTTAAACCGGACAAAGGACACGGGTAGTTTATACTGGTTCGGCCCATTGCGATGAAGGTAAAAGCCTACGATCCAGTTGTGGTGGAATTGATGGGGTCTCGATGATCACGGAGCGAATCTGCTTTACCTGGCTCTCGAGTTGTTGTTTCTTGTCCTTTAACCGCCGTCGGGTCGTCCCTTTATATACATAGGTTGATGCCCGGCGGTTTACAGAATCCCAACCGGCTCATACATGTGTCTAGCTCGGTTTCTACCCTTTCCTATCTTACAACTCAAGTTACATAGTATATGGCGGTTTATGACTACGGGCCCTAATCCGCCTTTGGGCCCTGGGCCTCTTAGCCTCTTAAGTAAAGCGCCACACTCCTTGTCTTCATGGGCTTCAATATGAATGATTCATTACCGGTATAACACGGCCCCACCAGGGCGGTTTATACTGAGTAGTTATATCCCCAGCAATAATGCATGATCCCGTGACTAACTGCTTAGTCACATTGGGCTCATTATGATAATGCATTACCGAGTGGGCCCAGAGATACCTCTTCGTCATACGGAGTGACAAATCCCAGTCTCGATTCGTGCCAACCCAACAGACACTTTCAGAGATACCTGTAGTGTACCTTTATAGCCACCTAGTTACATTGTGACGTTTGGTACACCCAAAGCATTCCTACGGTATCTGGGAGTTGCACAATCTCATGGTCTAAGGAGATGATACTTGACATTAGAAAAGCTTTTAGCAAATGAACTACACAATCTTATGCTATGCTTAGGATTGGGTCTTGTCCATCACATAATTCTCCTAATGATGTGATCCCATTATCAATGTCATCTAATGTCCATGGTCACGAGACCACAACCATCTATTGATCAACGAGCTAGTCAACTAGAGGCTCACTAGGGACATGTTGTGGTCTATGTGTTCCCACATGTATTACGGTTTCCGGTCAATACAATTATAGCATGAACAATATACAATTATCATGAACAAGGAAATATAAGAATAACCATTTTATTATTGCCTCTAGGGTATATTTCCAACAGTCTCCCACTTGCACTAGAGTCAATAATCTAGTTACATTGTGATGAATCGAACACCCATAGAGTTCGGGTGTTGATCATGTTTTTCTTGTGAGAGGTTTAGTCAACGGATCTACGACATTCAGATCCGTATGCACTTTACAAATATCTATGTCTCCATCTTGAACATTTTCACGAATGGAGTTGAAGCGACGCTTGATATGCCTGGTCTTCTTGTGAAACATGGGCTCCTTGGCAAGGGCAATGGCACCAGTGTTTTCACAGAAGAGAGTCGGGCCCGACGCATTGGGAATAAGTCCTAGGTCGGTAATGAACTCCTTCATCCATATTGCTTCATGTGCTGCCTTCGAGGCTGCCATGTACTCTGCTTCACATGTAGAGCCTGCCATGACGCTTTGCTTGCAACTGCACCAGCTGACTTCCCACCATTCAAAATATACATGTATCCGGTTTGTGACTTGGAGTCATCCAGATCCGTGTCGAAGCTAGCATCAACATAACCCTTTACGACGAGCTATTCGTCACCTCCATAAACGAGAAACATATCCTTAGTCCTTTTCAGGTACTTCAGGATATTCTTGACTGTTGTCCGGTGTTCCATGCCGGGATTACAGTGGTACCTTCCCACCAAACTTACGACAAGGTTCACATCAGGTGTGGTACACAGCATGGCATACATAATAGACCCTATGGCTGAAGCATAGGGGATGACACTCATCTTTTCTCTATCTTCTATCATGGTCGGGCATTGAGCCGTGCTCAATCTCATACCTTGCAATACAGGCAAGAACCCCTTCTTGGACTGATCCATATTGAACTTCTTCAATATCTTACCAAGGTATGTGCTTTGTGAAAGACCGATGAGGCGTCTCGATCTATCTCTATAGATCTTGATGCCTAATATGTAAGCAGCTTCTCCAAGGTCCTTCATTGAAAAACACTTATTCAAGTAGGCCTTTATGCTTTCCAAAAGTTCTATATCATTTCCCATCAATAGTATGTCATCCACATATAATATGAGAAATGCTATAGAGCTCCCACTCACTTTCTTGTAAACGTAGGCTTCTCCATAAGTCTGCATAATCCAAACGCTTTGATCATTTCATCAAAGCGAACGTTCCAACACCGAGATGCTTGCACCAGCCCATAGATGGAGCGCTGGAGCTTACATACCTTGTTAGCATTCTTAGGATCGACAAAACCTTTCGGATGCATCATATATAATTCTTCCTTTAGGAAACCATTAAGGAATGCCATTTTGACGTCCATTTGCCATATCTCATAATCGTAGAATGCGGCAATTGCTAACATGATTCAACGGACTTCAGCTTCGCTACGGGTGAGAAGGTCTCATCGTAGTCAATCCCTTGAACTTGTTGATAACCCTTAGCGACAAGCCAAGCTTTATAGATGGTCAAATTACCATCCGCGTCAGTCTTCTTCTTAAAGATTCATTTATTTTCTATCGCTCGCCGATCGTCAGGCAAGTCTGTCAAAGTCCATACTTTTTTTTCATACATGCATCCTATCTCGGATTTCATGGCTTCAAGCCATTTGTTGGAATCTGGGCCCACCATTGCTTCTTCATAGTTCGAAGGTTCACCGTTGTCTAACAACATGATTTCCAGGACAGGGGTTGCCATACCATTCTGGTGTGGAACGTGTCCTTGTGGACCTATGAAGTTCAGTAGCAACTTGATCCGAAGTTCCTTGATCATCATCATTGACTTCCTCTATAGTTGGTGCAGGCACCACAGAAATATGTTCCTGAGCTGTGCTACTTTCCGGTTCAAGAGGTAGTACTTCATCAAGTTCTACTTTCCTCCCACTTACTTCTTTTGAGAGAAACTCTTTCTCCAGAAAGGATCCATTCTTGGCAACAAAGATCTTGCCTTCGGATCTGAGGTAGAAGGTATACCCAATGGTTTCCTTAGGGTATCCTATGAAGACACATTTTTTTGACTTGGGTTTGAGCTTCTCAGGTTGAAGTTTCTTGACATAAGCATCGCATCCCCAAACTTTTAGAAACGATAGCTTAGGTTTCTTCCCAAACAATAATTCATACGGTGTCATCCCAACGGATTTAGACGGTGCCCTATTTAAAGTGAATGTGGCTGTCTCTAAAGCATAACCCCAAAATGATAGCGGTAAATCTGCAAGAGACATCATAGACCGCACCATATCCAATAGAGTGCGATTACAACGTTCGGACACACCATTACGATGAGGTGTTCCAGACGACGTGAGTTGTGAAACAATTCCACATTTCCTTAGGTGCATGACTAACGACTTAAATATTCTCCTCCACGATCTGATCATAAGAACTTTATTTTCCTATCATGTTGATTCTCCACCTCACTCTGAAATTCCTTGAACTTTTCAAAGGTCTCAGACTTGTGTTTCATTAAGTAGACATACCCATATCTACTTAAGTCATCAGTGAGGGTGAGAACATAACGGTAGCCACCGCGAGCCTCAACACTCATTGGATCGCACACATCAGTATGTATTATTTCCAACAAGTTGGTTGCTCGCTCCATTGTTTCGGAGAACAGAGTCTTGGTCATTTTGCCCATGAGGCATGGTTCGCATGTGTCAAATGATTCATAATCAAGAGACTCCAAAAGTCCATCTGCATGGAGTTTCTTCATGCGTTTGACATCAATGTGACCAAGGCGATAGTGCCACAAGTATGTGGTACTATCATTATTAACCTTACATCTTTTGGTATTCACACTATGAATATGTGTAGCATCACATTCGAGATTCAATAAGAATAAACCATTGACCAGCGGGGCATGACCATAAAACATGTCTCTCATATAAATGGAACAACCATTATTCTCGAATTTAAATGAGTAGCCATCTCGCATTAAACGAGATCCAGATACAATGTTCATGCTCAAAGCTGGCACTAAATAAAAATTATTGAGGTTTAAAACTAATCCCGTAGGTAAATGTAGAGGTAGAGTGCCGACGGTGATCACATCGACCTTGGAACCATTCCTGACGCGCATCGTCACCTTGTCCTTCGCCAGTCTCTGCTTATTCCGTAGCTCATGTTTTGAGTTACAAATATGAGCAACCGCACCGGTATCAAATACCCAGGAGCTACTATGAGTACTGGTAAGGTACACATCAATAACATGTATATCACATATACCTTTGGTATTGCTGGCCTTCTTATCCGCTAAGTACTTGGGGCAGTTCCGCTTCCAGTGACCATTTCCCTTGCAATAAAAGCATTGAGTCTCGGGCTTGGGTCCATTGTTTGGCTTCTTCCCGGCAACTGATTTACTGGGCGCGGCAACTCCCTTGCCGTCCTTCTTGAAGTTCTTTTTACCCTTGCCTTTCTTGAAACTAGTGGTCTTATTCACCATCAACACTTGATGTTCCTTTTTGATTTCCACCTTCGCTGATTTCAGCACTGAATATAACTCAGGAATGGACTTCTCCATCCCCTGCATATTGTAGTTCATCACAAAGTTCTTGTAGCTAGGTGGGAGCAACTGGAGGATCTTGTCAATGACAGGGTCATCTGGGAGATTAACTCCCAACTGAGACAAACGGTTGTGTAACCCGGACATAGTGAGTATATGCTCACTGACAGAACTGTTTTCCTCCATCTTACAACTATAGAACTTGTCGAAGACTTCATATTTCTCGACCCAGGCATGAGCTTGGAGAACCATTTTCAGCTCTTGGAACATCTCATATGCTCCGTGCTCCTCAAAACGCTTTTGGAGCCCCGGTTCTAAGCTGTAAAGCATGCCGCACTGAACCAGGGAGTAATCATCACTACGCGACTGCCACGCGTTCATAACGTCTTGAGTTGTTGGGAAAATGGGTGGTTCACCTAGCGGTGCTTCTAGGACATATGCTTTCTTGGCAGCTATGAGGATGATCCTAAAGTTCCGGACCCAGTCCGTATAGTTGCTACCATCATCTTTCAGCTTGGTTTTCTCTAGGAACGCGTTGAAGTTGAGGGCAACATTAGCGTGGGCCATTTGATCTACAAGAATATTGCAAAGATATTTTAGACTATGTTCATGATAATTAAGTTCATCTAATCAAATTATTTAATGAACTCCCACTCAGATAGATATCACTCTAGTCATCTGAATGTTACATGATCCGAGCCAACTAGGCCGTGTCCAATCATCACGTGAGACGGACTAGTCATCATCGGTGAACATCTTCATGTTGATCGTATCGACTATATGACTCATGTTTGACCTTTCGGTCTCTTGTGTTCCGAGGCCATGTCTGTACATGCTAGGCTCGTCAAGTCAACCTAAGTGTTTTGCTTGTGTAAATCTGGCTTACACCCGTTGTATGCGAACGTTAGAATCTATCACACCCGATCATCATGTGGTGCTTTGAAACAACGAACTTCCGCAACGGTGCATAGTTAGGGGGACACTTTCTTGAAATTTTAGTGAGGGATCATCTTATTTATGCTACCGTCATTCTAAGCAAATAAGATGTAAACATGACAAACATCACATGCAAATCATAAAGTGACATGATATGGCCAATATCATTTTGCCCCTTTGATCTTCATCCTTGAGGCACGGCATGATCACCTTTGTCACCGGCATGACACCATGACCTCCATCATCGTGTCTTCATGAAGTTGCTCGCCAACTATTACTTCTACTACTATGGCTAATGGTTAGCAATAAAGTAAAGTAATTACATGGCGTTATCCAATGACATGCAGGTCATACAAGAAATTAAGACAACTCGTATGGCTCCTACCGGTTGTCATACTCATCGACATGCAAGTCGTGATTCCTATTACAAGAACATGATCAATCTCATACATCACATATATCATTCATCACATTCTTTTTGGCCATATCACATCACATAGCATACCCTACAAAAACAAGTTAGACATCCTCTGATTATTGTTGCATGTTTTACGTGGCTGCTATGGGTTTCTAGCAAGAACGTTTCTTACCTACGCAAAAGCCACAATGGTGATATGCCAATTGCTATTTACCCTTCATAAGGACCCTTTTCATCGAATCCGATACGACTAAAGTGGGAGAGACTGGCACCCGCTAGCCACCTTATGCAACAAGTGCATGTCAGTCGGTGAACCTGTCTCACGTAAGCGTACATGTAAGGTCGGTCCAGGCCGCTTCATCCCACGATGCCGCCAAATCAAGATAAGACTAGTAACGGTAAGCATATTGAATAAACCAATGCCCACAACTACTTGTGTTCTACTCGTGCATAGAATCTACGCAATAGACCTAGCTCATGATGCCACTGTTGGGGAATGTAGCAATATTTCAAAATTTTCTACGCATCACCAAGATCGATCTAGGAGATTCTAGAAACAACAGAGAGATGGGGATGAGCATCTTCATGCCTTTGAAGATCGCTAAGCGGAAGCGTCACTAGAACGCTGATGAGGGAGTCGTACTCGCGGTGATACAAATCGCGGAAGATCCAATCTAACGCCGAACGGACGGCGCCTTCGCGTTCAACACACGTACAGCCCGGGTACATCTCCTTCTTCTTGATCTAGCAAGGGGAGAGGAGGAGTTGAGGTAGAGCTCCGGCAGCACGACAGCGTGGTGGAGGAGCTTGCAGTTCTCCGGCGGGTCTTCGCCAAGCACTACTATGGAGGAGCATGTGTTGGGGAGGGAGAGCACTACAAAAAAAGACACATCTGTGACACTTTGGGCCGAACGAAAAAAAATTATGTCATACATATGACACTTCTATGATGATAATTGTGACAAAACCCGGTATCATCATAGATGTGGTTGGCTCCTACTTCTATGACAAAAAATCATGACAGAAAATGGGCTTTTCGTCCTGGGCGGGCCAGAGATGTAGCTGCATGACATTCTTTGGGCCGTCCATGACGAAAAAAACCGTGGTAGAAGCAAGGGCGAGGAAAATTTCGGGGAGTTCCCAGTTACGGTGAGAGGTCGGGGGCCGAGCGATGCGTGTTTCTCTCGTACACGTACGTGCGTGGGGGCGAGGCATCGGCTCTAACTGAACCCGAGCGAGGCGTTGGGCTCTAACTAAACCCAAGCGATTGCACTGCAGGCTATGCTTTACTAAACCCGAGAGATCGATCGATGGCTGTTAACTGAACCCGATCAAGCGATTCCTTCACTACTGCTGCTAAATGAAGTCGATCGATGCTGCCTCTGGGATGAACAGTGAGCATTGCGGGGGGGTTTGGATGAACGGTGAGCGGTGGCGTTGCCTCTGGATGAACAGGACCCTGTGGTGTGGAGGGCTGGATGAATAGTAGACGATGGAGGGGTGCCCGTGGAGGGGTGGTTGAACAAGAGCGGTGGAGTAGCGCCTGATGGAGGCTGGATGAGCAGAGGCCCGTGGAGGCTGGAGGAGGTCGACGGTAGCCCGTGGAGGCTGGAGGAGGTCGACGGTGGAGATGAACAGTATCCCATGGAGTCCCGTTTTGCGGTACGCCACACCCCTCCCGATGAACAGGACCCCCGTTTCAAACGCAGCGCTCCAACACAAGTCTGTTTCATCCGTTTTGCGGTACGCCACACCCCTCCCGATCAATAGGACCCCCGTTTCGACCGTAGGAGGTCCGTTTCCTCCATTTTGCGGTACGCCAGACCCCTCCCGATCAACAGGACCCCGTTCTGAATGTGGCCAATCGAACACAAGGCCGTTTCCTCCGTTCTATGGTACGCCAGGCCTCGTTTCCATCAGCTGTTCCATCCAAGCCCTCCTGATGAACACGACGACGCATTCCGTTTCGACCCAGCCAGTTGGCTCCCCATGAGCACAACGACGATGTTGTTTCTCTGTTCCGACCCAGTCATGTACACGAGCCCTGGTCGTACGTATGCGCGAGTAGGCATTCGAGACCCCGCCCGTATGTACACATACGAGGCCATATTTTCTTTCTTGCACACTGGCCATTGTACGTACGTGTACATGCTACGTGCGCGCCTCTACTACGACACGTACCCGCCTCTACTACGACACGTGTGCGCCTCTACATCGACCAGTATATATGTACGTACACGTTCGCAACCAGAATGACAACGCTACGTATGCTTCAACCAGGTCCCGACTGTCAGGCACTTCCTTGCCTGCGAAGATGTAGCTGGTGGGTCCCAGCAGTCAGGGGGGCGAATCATTTTTTTTTTTGCCCGGACGTACTTCCTTGCGTGCGAAGTTGTAGTTGGTGGGTCCCAGCAGTCAGGGGAAATGTTTTTTTCGCGAAATATGGTGGCCCGTCCGGTGGGTCCCCGCTGTCAGGTGGAGGAATAATTATTTTGCGCATAATAAGGAGGCACTTCCTTGCAGCCGCCGTGGACGCAGCTATCAGCCTCTCCACGCACAGTACTCTTCCGATGGAAGTCAGTCGTTGACCACATTGACCACGCCGCGCCGAGAGCACCACGGCGGTGGACGACAGTGAGGCATAGGAAGGGGACGACGCGGAGCCAGGGAAGACGCAGCAGTGGATGCCCACGCAAAGAGGAGTACGAGGGTTCACTGGTTCGGCTGTGGTGTGAGGCTGCCGTCGCCGCAGAATACCAGGGGGTGTGGGTGAGTAGAGGGATAGCCTGGCTAGCGGTGGGAGTAGTAGGGGGCGGTGAGGCCTCCGCGGTATCACAGCCGGCCACGGGAGGCAGGAGCATGCGGCACGACCGGCGCTGCTTTGGGCTGCTGGAGAACAAAGACCAGAGGTTGAAGAAGCACTACGGCCGTTGGATGGACATCGTACGGTCACTGGAGTATTGACTAAGTTCACAAAGCCCTCCGTCCCCGTCAACTTAGTAGGCCCACAAGTCAGCCTGCCACTGCTAGCAGGGGGAGTATTCATTTTTTTGCGTAATAAGGAGGCACTTCCTTGCGTGCGAAGATATAGCTGGTGGGTCCAAGCTGTCAGTGGCGGTAACATTTTTTCGCAAAATACAGAGGCCCTTTCGGTGGGTCCCAGATGTCAGGTGGAGGAATTATTATTTTGCGCGTAATAAGGAGGCATTTCCTTGCGTGTGGCCGTGGACCCATCTGTCAGCCTCTCCACGTACAGTCCACTTCAGATGCATGTCGGTCGTTGACCATGTTGACCAGGCCGCGCCGAGAGCACCAGGGCGATGGACGACGGCGAGGCCTAGGAAGGGAACGATACGGAGGCAGGGAAGACTCAGCAGTTGTTTCCCACGCGGAGGGGAGTATGACTGTACGAGAGTTTACTGGTTTGTCTGCCGTCGCCGGAGAAATAACAGCAGGTGTGGGTGAGTAGAGGGATGGCTAGGCCAGCGATGGGAGTATGATGGGGCAGTAAGGCCTACGCGGCAGCACAGCCGGCCGCGGGGACGAGGGAGAAGGCAGTCCCGCCGGCGCTTGTTTGAGCGGCTGGAGCAGGAAGAGCAGAGATTGAAGAAGCACGACGACCGTTGGATGGAAATCCAACAGTCACTGCTTGTGCATCAACCTTTTTTTAGGAAAGCCTCAAATCTATGGAAAACATCACACAGCCCATCTGCCATTATTTCAAATAATATACAGCCCATTTGCTAATTCTTAAGGTTCTTTTTGGAGCCCATATTCCTTTTGTTAGCATTACAGCCCATATTGTGGCCACGGTTAAAAAATTATACAAAATTTTGCATATTTCGGCGCGGTCCGAAATGTTTTTAATCCTGAAATTTCGAGTCACATTCAAAATGATTTATAAACAAATCTATATAAAAATAAAATCCAACAAATTGTCCATGCATAAAAATAAACGCAATTTAAAATCTTGAAATGAAAAAAAGATATTTGAAACTAATTGCCGGTTTGATGTGTTTTAAAAATGTACAGCCCATTTCTCATTACTGATAGGCCATTTTCTCGGCCAGCCGAGTGAAGCTCTCCTCGTCTTGAAAGATTTGCAGCCCAACAGGCCTGACAAAGCGACTTACTTGGCAAATCACAAAAAAACTGGGTTGTGGCCGTGGACCCAGCTGTCAACCTCTCCACGTATAGTACTCTTCCGATGGAAGTCGTTCCTTGACCACGTTGACCACGCCGCGCAGAGAGCACCACGACGGTCGACGACGGCGAGGCCTAGGAAGGGGACGACGCGGAGCCGGGGGAAACGCAGCAGTGGATGCCCATGCGAAGAGGAGTACGAGGGTTCACTGGTTCGGCTGTGGTGTGAGGCTGCCGTCACCGCAGAATACCAGGGGGTGTGGGTGAGTAGAGGGATGGCCTGGCTAGCGGTGGGAGTAGTAGGGGGCGGTGAGGCCTCCGCGGTATCACAGCCGGCCACGGGAGGCAGGAGCATGCGGCACGACCGGCGCTGCTTTGGGCTGCTGGAGAACGAAGACCAGAGGTTGAAGAAGCACTACGGCCGTTGGGTGGACATCGTATGGTCACTGGAGTATTGACTAAGTTCACAATGCCCTCCGTCCCCGTCAACTTAGTAGGCCCACAAGTCAGCCTGCCACTATACTGGGTCCCAGCTAGCAGGGGGAGTATTCATTTTTTGCGTAATAAGGAGGCACTTCCTTGCGTGTGAAGATATAGCTGGTGGGTCCAAGCTGTCAGCGGCGGTAACGTTTTTTTCGCAAAACACAAAGGCCCTTTCGGTGGGTCCCAGATGTCAGGTGGAGGAATCATTATTTTGCGCGTAATAAGGAGGCATTTCCTTGCGTGTGACCGTGGACCCATCTGTCAGCCTCTCTACGTACAGTCCACTTCAGATGCATGCCGGTCGTTGACTATGTTGACCAGGCCGCGCCGAGAGCACCAGGGCGATGGACGACGGCGAGGCCTAGGAAGGGAACGATAAGGAGGCAGGGAAGACTCGGCAATTGTTTCCCACGGAGGGGATCTGTTGACGAGGGTTCTTGGTTCGTCTGCCGTCGCCGGAGAATAACAGCAGGTGTGGGTGAGTAGATGGATGGCTAGCCCAGTGATGGGAGTACGATGGGGCAGTGAGGCCTAAGCGGTAGCACAGCCGGCCATGGGGAGGAGGGAGAAGGCAGTCCCGTTGGCGCTTGTTTGAGCAGCTGGAGCAGGAAGAGCAGAGATTGAAGAAGCACGACGGCCGTTGGGTGGAAATCCAACAGTCACTGCTTGTGCGTCAACCTTTTTTTTAGGAAAGCCTCAAATCTATGGAAAACATCATACAACCCATCTGCCCTTATTTCTAATAATATACAACCCATTTGCTAATTCTTAAGGTTCTTTTTGGAGCCCATATTCTTTTTGTTAGCATTACAGCCCATATTGTGGCCACGGTTAAAAAACTATACAAAATTTTGCATATTTCGGTGCGGTCCGAACTGTTTTTAATCCTGAAATTTCGAGTCACATTCAAAATGATTTTAAAAATAAATGTATATAAAAATAAAATCCAACAAATTGTCCACGCATAAAAATAAATGCAATTTAAAATCTCAAAATGAAAAAAAGATATTAGAAACTAATTGCCGGTTTGATGTGTTTTAAAAATGTATAGCCCATTTCTCATTACTGATAGGCCATTTTCTCGGCCAGCCGAATGAAGCTCTCCTAGTCTTGAAAGATTTGCAGCCCAACAGGCCTGACAAAGCGACTTGGCAAATCATAAAAAAACTGGGTTGTGGCCGTGGACCTAGCTGTCAACCTCTCCAAGTATAGTACTCTTCCGATGGAAGTCGTTCCTTGACCACGTTGACCACGCCGCACGGAGAGCACCATGGCGGTCGACGACAGCGAGGCCTAGGAAGGGGACGATGCGGAGCCGGGGAAGACACGACAGTGGATGCCCAAGTGGAGAGGAGTACGAGGGTTTACTGGTTCGGCTGTGGCGTGAGGCTACCGTCGCCGCAGAATAACAGGTGGTGTGGGTGAGTAGAGGGATGCCCTGGGCCAGTGGTGGGAGTAGTAGGGGGCGGTGAGGCCTCCAAGGCATCACAGTCGGCCACGAGAGATAGGAGCACGCGGCATGACCGGCACTGCTTTGGGCGGCTGGAGCAAGAAGACCGGAGGTTGAAGAAGCACTATGGCCGTTGGATGGACATCGTATGGTCAATGGAGCTACAATCGTTCATATTGACTAAGTTGACAAAGCACTCCGTCCTCATCGACTTAGTAGGCCCACAAGTCAGCCACCCACTATGGTGGGTCCCAGATAGTAGGGGGTATTCATTTTTTTGTGCGTAATAAGGAGGCACTTCCTTGCGTGCGAAGATATAGCTGGTGGGTCCGACCTATTAGCGGGGGAACGTTTTTTTGTGAAATACAAGGGCCCTTCCGGTGGGTCCCAGCTATCAGGTGGAGGAATCATTATTTTGCATGTAATAAGGAGGCATTTCCTTGTGTGTGGCCATGGACCCAGCTGTCAGCCTCTCCATGTACAGTCCACGGCTGATGGATGTCGTTCACTGACCACGTTAACCAGGCCGCGCCAAGAGCACCATGGCGGTGGACGACGGCGAGGCCTAGGAAGGGAACGACACGAAGCCGGGGAAGACTCGGCAATGGTTGCCCACGCGGTGGGGAGTACGAGGGTTTACTGGTCCGGCCGCTGTTGCCGGAAAATAACAGGAGGTGTGGGTGAGTAAAGGAATGGCCTGGCCAGCAATGAAGTAGGGTGGGGTGGTGCGGCCTGTGCGGCAGCACAGCCGGCCATGGGAGGCGGGAGCAGGCAGTCCCACCGGAGCTGGTTTGGGCGGCTGGAGCAAGAAGATCAGATATTGAAGAAGCAGCACGGCCGTTGGATTAACATCCAACGGTCACTGCTGCTAGAATCATTTGTGGACTAAGTTGACAAAGCCAAAGTACACGTCAACCTAGTAGACCCACAAGTTAGCCTCCAAATCTATCCCAAACAGCATACAGCCCGAAATTTCTAGCCAGATTCAAATTAATTTTAAATCTAAATATACCTTAATTTAAATTCAATGAAATTTTACCTGCACAAAAACAATGAAATTTAAAATATCAAAATCCGAAAGAAAACAGTATTTTGGAACTAATTGCCTGTTTGTTGTATTTTTTCATTTTACAGCCCATTTGTTATTACTTATAGCCCATTTCTTATTACTTATAGCCCATTTCCTATTACTTATAGCCCATTTTCTGGGTAAAATGCATCCCTCCTCGTCTTGAAAGATTTCTGGCCCAGCAGGGCGTAGAAAAGCAAGTAGGCCTGTGTTGGTTATTCTGCAAAAAAACAAAATAGCTGGCTAGCCATTTTTTAGAAAGGAAAAAAACAAACTGGGCTAGTCATGTGCTAAACGTATGAAATAAAAGTCTGGGCTAGACAGGCAATGGGTCCCGCACAACCCAGTTGATACCCTTCTCCGTCCCGGAAAAACAAAATTACTGCGCGCGCTGCTGGGTCCCTACTGTCATCCTCACCATGTACAGTCATCTCCTTATTCCTCTCGGTTGTTGACCATGTTGACAACACTGGAGGGCGGCGCCGTGGCGAGCAAACCAAGGCAGAGGACGATGGTGAGGCCTCGGACAGGAATGAATAGGAGCCGGGGAAGATCACAGCCAGCCGTGGGAGGCGGGAGCAGGCGGTCCTGCCGGCGCTGGTTTCGCTTTGGCGGCTCGAGGAAGAAGAGACTGAAGAATCGCGACAGACGTTGAATGTCAATCCAACGGTTAAGGTTGGCACAATCATTTGTTGACTAAGTGGACACCAAGTAGCATACTTTTTATATATAGGAAGAAAACTGCGAGGAAAATGCGTTAAATCGCCGTCCTCCTCACAGGGAACGTTCGCCACATAAGTGACAAGCACCCTTGGTTTTCAACCGAGAGGTCTTGGGTTCGAATCCCAGGAACTCTCAATTTTGTCCTCCTTCCTTCCTCGCAAAAAAAGGGAAAGAAAATCAAAGACTTGGGAAGGCGTACAGAACAAGCTAGTGTACCAGTAAAGAGACGTTGCCAAGTTTAAGAAAAAAGAGAGACATGCTCCTGTAGCTGGTTCGAATCCAAACCTAGACTATGACTATATATGGTGCTATGCTGCTCTGCAAGTAATGAAACTGACATATCCAACGTTCGCTTCTCCTCTTTTCTACTTACTCTGCGTAGCATCAGAAGCTCTGGCCGCAGCAACCATGTCCGATGGCTGCTCGCCCACCTGCTCTTCAGCAGGCAACAACCAGATATGCGCCAAGTCGCCACCCGTACCATCGCCTGTGGGTCTCATCACACCCGCGCTGGCACGCGCACCGCAACCGATTGCTCATCGCAACCCGCTGTCATTGGTGTGGTGCCACTGCTGCAAATCACGCAGAGTCATCTGTTGCGTCTCAACCACAATCCTCAACCCTGGCCGAGTCTTCTACAAATGCTTGAATCATGGGGTAATAATATGTTTAAGTGTTGTTCTGCTGGTTTCAGTTGCTGAGTTTTTTTTAATAGTTTGGTTGATGATCTTCCAATTTGATTCATGCAGAAAAGGGAAGATTCGTGTGATTTGTATTTCTGGGAAGTTGCTGATGTGGGGGAATGCTACTATGCTGATTATTTGGTTAGCTGAGGAATCCCAATACCAGTAGGTTGGGGTGTTGGACAAGTAACTGAAGGAACGGCAGAAGAGGAAGATGCAGAGCAGAAGGTTAAAGATGTAGGTCCTCTGATCATGGCCAAGCAACAGCTGCTGAATAGCCTTGACAACAATGAGGAGATGAAAGAGCTTGTGAAGATAATGGGCAAAATCGATGTGCTCTGTAGGATGATTGTCTCTTTATTTGCAGTGTATGTAGCACCCGTGATGTATTCAGTGGCTACGACATGAGCACTTTGCTGAAACTAGTAATGAATGAAACCTGTGTAGCAGGCTGGGCATAGTGTTGTGAACATCTAATGATTTCTATTAACGGAAATCAGGGGGTATCCCCTTTTGCTCATAAATAAATAAATAGGAGAGGCCCTGTCGGGTCAGCTTTGTTCTCATTCGAAGACGTCGAGCAAATTGCAGTCCAACAGCAAACTATGTCATCAAATTCAAGTTTCACAGCCAAATATGAGTATAACTAAACAACAATGTCATCATGTTTTAGTTGTCATACAATCACCAAACACAAATCAGCATACATAACAAGTGATGTTCTCACAGCAAAATACTAAACAACATGTTCATTAGGTTTCAGTTGTCATAGAAAACATAATTTCACATAGTAGATAAAAAAACGTCTTCTAACAGGCAAATACGACAAAAGCAATGTAATCATCATCCGCAGCAGCAGCGTCAACATCTTCACCATGTGTATCAGTCTGAATCGTAATTCCCCATGGTGTCATCTTCTTCTTCGTCCTCAACGTCCTCGAATGTTGGCTTCTTCTTGATCAACCCTTGTATGTCCACAGCATGACAGGTAATCTTTTTGCCGGCGTCATTGACGTGATGGTTCTCAAAGATATTAGGAATATCTGTGTTATCTTGTACATCAGGAGCAGTGTAAGCATCATCTTGTTGTGCAACTTCATTAAACGAATTCCTCTGCTCAAACCTTTGCAATACTCTCCAGTCATCGCTACGTGAAAATGTGTCTTCCAAGAAAAATATCTGTGTTGCTTGATTTACCAAAATAAAAGGCTCGTTGGTCCGGTACGCCGCCTTGACATTGATGGATTTGAAATAATCATCAGCTCTGGATTTTGCGATCTCGAAAACAGGTTATACTAACGATCGCACAATGAACCACACACCGATGATCCTCAAATCGAGATATATGCAAATGAACAATGTCTGTTATGTTCGCATACATTTCAGTTGTCTCTTTTTCATACGTATCCGTGCTCATGATGGCACTGTTTTGTATCTTCCTGCCTTCGTCTCGTGCAAGGGTGTTGTAGCGCACATCTCCAACAACGCAAGATTCATAATGTCTTACCCGAGTATCAGGACCCATTGCTAGTGAGTAAAGGTCATCATCAACTGCCTGCCCATCCTCCCGCATCTTCTTAACCTATGGTTAGAAAATAGACAAGCTGATCATCTTATGTACTCAATATATTAAAAAAAATGATAGTGCACTTCAAAAGCTTACATGGTTCTTGAACCATTTCGCAAATCCTGCCATAACCAGTTTGTCAATGTTTCTTGGATTTTGCGGCAGTAACTCCTCTTTGTAGATGTTGCACAACATAGTGATCACGTCAAACATCTAAATATATAAGAATGTGTTGCAAGTTTAGTACATTGCGATGTATAAGCTACAGTACTGCACTTACTTGATATAAGGTAGTATCTCAGGACAGTTATTCAACACATACCAAACCATTTTGTCCAAATCTTTAGGTTTATCCTCTTGTCGACTCTTACCTATAACTCGAACAGAATAATCCAAAACATTGAGCCCGGGATTGTCTTCACCCACCTCTTTGCTAAGCTGATCAGCTGTTTCAATGTATTTTGAGCAGAATGTCAACGCTTCTGTAGCAATGTAGGCCTCTGCAATGGAACCCTCGGGTCTAGCTCTGTTCCTAACATAGCCCTTGAAAGTGCCTAGCCGCCTTTCAATAGGGTACATCCAGCCATCTTGTCATCGACCTCTAAGTAGTGCCTCATCGGGTAGATGAACAGCCAAATGCACCATCACATCAAAGAAATTTGGAGGATATATCTTCTCAAGGTCGCATAGGATAGTTGGTATCTTGTCTCTAAGACACTCCAAAGCATCTATCCCGATATTTCTATTGCATAGTTCCTCAAGAATTGTCCCAACTCGCAACTCTCTATATAAGTCGTATGCCCAATTCTCTAAGGATAACAGTAAGACCCTTTGAAGTAGGACGTGGCGGTCATGAGTTTTCAACCCTTGTACCTTGTTTCCATCTCAGACCGACTCTCCTTTCGGGGTTGGAAGCAAATCCATGTGGGAATCTCACACATGACAGGACCTCGCAGAATTCTTTTCTTTTTACCTTGTCCAAGACATACACAGCTGGTGCCATATCCCGTGGTTTACCTTCATCTTGCACCTGCAAATCCTTTCTGATATCCAGGTGTGTCCAATCAATCCTAGATTTTAAGGTATCTTTCGTCTTGCCTTCAATATTAAGAAGTGTGCCGATAATGCTGTCACATATATTTTTCTCGATGTGCATCACATCAAGATTATGCCGCAGATCCAAATCTTTCCAATACTCCAAGTCCCACAAAATGGACCTGCGAGTAAACAATAATCTCTCTTCTGCCCTGCTACGCTTCCTTTTCCCGCTGCCATTACCAGGATGGTTTCCTGGTGTAATATGCCTGACCTTCTCTAATTCCACTTGCAACTCATCGGTGGTGAGCCTCTTTGGCGCATCACGGTTTTCATGCTTTGCATTGAACACATGTCTTCGGTATTTTCTAGGATGCGGCTTGTCCTTGGCAAGGAAACGGCGGTGTCCAATGTAACAAATCTTGCTAAGTATTGCGTATGATAGCGGATTCCTGTCACAGCGAACACATGCATTGTAAGCATGTGTCGTTCGTCCTGACATAGTGCCCAAAGCCGGATAATCATGGATGCACCAAATTATAATAGCACGCAGAAAGAAATCAGCTGGTGGGCTGCTATATAGGTCTCGAGTGAGAACACCCTTCCATAGCTGTTGAAGTTCCTCCACGAGAGGCTCCATGAACAAATCAAAATCCTTTCCAGGACTTTTTGGACCTGGGATGAGCAAGGCCATCATGTAGTTTGATTCTTTGGTGCAGACATTTGGAGGCATGTTGTAAGGGATAACAAGCACTGGCCACATGCTATATGAGGCGCTCTGGTGGCCAAATGGGTTAAATCCATCTGAAGCTAAGCCAAGTCTAATATTTCTCAGGTCAGCAGCAAACTCTTTGTGTTTATCATTGAAGCTTTTCCACTCACTACCATGAGATGGATGGCTCATTACATTCTGATCTCTGTACTTCTGGTTCCTAGAATGCCACAATACATCCTCTCTTGTTTCAGCATCATGAAAGAACCTCTGCAATCTTGGTGTAATTGGAAAATGTCACAAAACATTATGAGGAATCCTCTTCATAGCATCGCCATCTTTCCATCTTGATGATTTTCATTTCGTGCATTCACTTAAGTTGGCATAATCCTTCTGGAATAGAACACAATTATTCTTACAAACATGGATCATATCATATCCAATTCCAACTGCACGCAGGAAATTCTTCATTTTACTGTAGGTGTGTGGCAGCTCAGACGCATCTGGGAAAGATTTGCGGAAAGCAGCCAACATCGCATCGAATGATTTGTTGGTCATCCGCTCAGATGTCTTCACCTGAAGAAATGTGACCATAGCTGAGAATACTGACATCTTATTTCCTGGGGTGACAGCAACGTTGCATTGTTCCAACATGCGGGCCCACCGTTTTTCTTCTGCAGGTGAAAGTTCACGGAATGCACGAGCATTTCGTAGCATTGTTTCAATGTTGGTCAAACTCACTGGCTCCGCCACCACCACCTCCTCCTCCTCTTCCACCTGAGCATCAGGCAGATCAAGATGGTGATCTGTTTCTTCCACGTAGTCAATAACATTGACGTTCACAGCCTCACCATGATGAACCCACCTAGTATATGTGAGCGACATCCCATACAAGTGTAGATGATTTTGCACAGTTGACTGGGGTCTTGTAACTGAATTCATACAACTGCTACATGGGCAGAGCACATCTGATTTTGGACCACCGTACTCAGCTCTGATAAAGTTCATGAAGTTTTCAACCCCCTCGACATATGCAGCGGAGAATCTTCGAGCAGAAGTTATCCAAGTCATGTCCATCTGTTAGACATACAAATTAGTTCTTCTACTAGATATTACAGGAAAAACATATATGCTTTTTTATGAAGTCCAGAAAAAAATACCTAGGTCGATGTCTAAAGCTATGTCAAAGTATTTGGATGAGCATATCTAAGTAACGAAATATATGTAAAGCTAATTCAGCAAACAGATTTGAGTGCTAAATTATGGCAGGCTATTTCAGTAGTTAATGAGGCCGAGCACACAGCCATCGAACTATCGAAGGCCATCGCAGCAACAAAGATCGAGTATAAAACGGTGTAGAGCTATTTCACCTAACAGATTGGCTACTAGACCATGGCAATCTACATCACAATAAATATATGGCAGGATATTTTAGCAACTAATCGGCCTTGGCATGCCATCTCAGCTAAGCAGATTGAGTGCAGACAGGGCAAGGAAGCTTCTTAAGAAGAGCATATTGACAGTAAACTACTTCGGCAAACAATGAGATTAATAGCGTCTATCAGCTAACATTCAATGCTACACCAACATGAATGGGGCCTTGGTCTAGAATGCGCGTAGCATGGGAGAAGCTGACCGCCGTGTGTCTCCACACGAACGTCGCCAGCGGTGGCGGCGCTGACCGCCGTGCGCCTCCACAAGAATGTAGCCAGAGGTGGCGGTGCGGCTAGAGGACGGTAGTCTACGAGAGCGTACTGTGGGAGCGAGAGGATCGCCGTGCGTCCCCTCGACGAACCGCGGAGCCGACATATCGGCGCGGCGGGGAGGGCGGTTGAATCGGATTTGGGGGGCGGGAGGGAGGGGGTTTGGGGAATATTATTGGCTAGTTGGCCGAAGGGCGGTTGAATCGGATTTGGGGGGAATTTTTGTGGGGGGGGAGGATTTTCGTGCGGTGGGCGGGGGGAGTTCGGCGCATGGTCGGATTCTCCAAGTGCAGTCCCACGTGTTAGTGAAGAGGCAAGCCGAAGCGCGTTCTGTTTGCGTGAGCCGTGTGCGGGACCGAACGTGTGTGGGCTGCAATGCGACCGCGACAGGAGTGTTGTGAGTGTATCGTCTTTTTTCCTTTTAAACTAGGTGCTTCGCCCCCTCAAAAAAATTGTTGCTTCACGCGATCCATCAATACTACTACTAGTAATCCGTTAATCCTGACTAAAACGGCGTGGCCGGGTCTTTTCCCACGCGATATGCTGGGAGGTTGGCTTAGTTGGGTTTTTTAGGACGAGTAATGCTACACCTACGTAATCCCAGTTACGTAATTAACGTAATGTGAAACGTGTGAGCTGTTGATTGTAGATTGGGGGGAGGGAGGGGCCCACCACCATGAAAATCAGGGGAGGAGAGAGAGAGAGGCAATTTATGTTAACCCTGGCGTAGGTTCCCGTAGATGTAGAAAGATGTGAAATGTGTCAATGTGTAGTGGACGTACTATTGGAGTGCTTAAGATAATTTGTGTATGTATAGACCCTATGTGTTTATTTTACTTCGCATGTTAGATTTGTCTCGGTTCAATAAAAAGCAGAGTTGGTGATGATGGTGTGCCTGTCATCCTGCAATATAGGCTGTCCGATCTATATCTAATGGATAGGAAGCAAACTATGACAATTTACCCGCACTCCTCTCCACATTTGCAGATAAGGCTCTCCCTCGTTCATCCTTTTCTCCCACAAGATCTTGATCTTCTGTGCAACGCAGGGGCAACTTGCTAGTACTCCTACAATATGTATATTATTGTGAAAGTTCATATACACCTGCCGAGATTAATGCAAACACGGTAGATTTTCATTACATTTCGAACTTTTATAGGACAGAAAAATAATAGAAACCCGACCCTAAACCTATTCTATGGCGGCGACCGACGTTCGCCATCTGCGATCTCTATGTACGGGGGCGGGGTTCAAGACCCGTGAAGTGAAGGTGCGGTCTCCGGCGAGGAAGAGTAGAACACGGGATACAGACCGGCCAGTTGGCACACCATGCCCTGCCGCCTCCCATGCCCTACTCATCCTCGGAGGAGTCCCCAACCTTGGTGGTGCCAAACGTTGGACGGCGGCAAGTAGGACGCGTGGCCGATGGTGTCGTCGGCCGCCAGCGTGGCCACCGCTTGTGCGGTCGCGTCCGCGTCCGGCTACGCCGCTATTGCGTCGCGAGAGGCGACTTGAGCGAGGGCGGCGACCTCGAGCTTTATCCCTGAAGAAAAGCTCTCCCGCAGAGCATTCACACTTGCGGTCATGGCGGATGTGGTGCCAGGTAGGAGGATGATGCGCTACGGTGTGGAGGTTAGCTGCGCGTTGCCGCTTTAAGTAGCGCATTCCGGTGAGGCCAAGCGTCCGGGTGCATCATTAAGTCGCCGGAGTTGGTTCCTCGGGCACCGAGCCTCTTAACGACGACATACGAACGGACGGCATGAATGCGGGCAGCTAGCGCCGGCTAGGAACGCACCGTGCGACGGCGCGAGGGACGAGGGTTTTGGTGTGCCAGGGTAGTCAGCTGCGGTCATGGCTACGTTGGAGATGCCATTTGCTCACATGCGATCTCCACATGTCATTGAAAAAGCAAGACGACCCGGCATGGTCTCAGTTCCAGAGGATGCCGTTGGCCGCGCTACACCACTCCGCGGACGCGTCGTGGCGCCCCGTGCATCCTCGACGAGCCGGGTGTTTGGGTGTGTTTGGATTGTGGCCAAAGTGCACCTTACCAAAATTTTGGTCATGACCCAAAGATTGGTCTTTGTTTGGAAGGTTGCCATTTTTTGGCATGCCAATGAACTCTAGCCAACTCTAGTTCATCTTTCTTGCCAATGATGGCCAAATCATGGGCAACCAATACCTCAAGCAAAATTTTGGTCATGACCCAAATATTGGTCTTTGTTTGGATGGTTGCCATTTTTTTGGCATGCCAATGAACTCTAGCCAACTCTAACTCTAGTTCATTTTTCCTGCCAATGTCGGCCAAATCATGGGCAACCAATACCTCAACCAAAATTTTGGCTACCCAATGCTTTGATGGGGCAACCTTGGGCACAAACCAAACATACTGTTGGTCATGCCACAGCACTAACGCCACCCTCGGCACACTAAAACCGACGGTGTCTAGCGACGATATGAGCGTGTCGCTCACCGCGGTTGTCGTGTCCAGAGGCGGTGCTGGAGCTGCGCCCCGTTGTTGGCCCCAACGACCCACATGAACGGTTGTCGGTGGCGAGGAGGTCGTGGGCCAGCTCCTCCATTGGACTAGTCTGCGCTACATCGTCCCGACGGGTGTGCTCCACATGTCGGTTTCCCTGTTTTTCCCGGCCTTATTCGAGCGTCAGTGCTCCGCGTTGCACATTAGGCCTTTCATTATGTAGGCCAAGTGAGACAACTTATTGTTTATTTGAGTTGTTCAAGTATAATCATGTGGCGTTTGCTTATTTCCCATTCCTCTCCAACCCTCTTCTCCATCAATCATGTCGCCCTCCAGTCGAGTCCATCCTCTCGCATGCCTCATTTGAACATTCCGCCGAGTATCATTCGCATGTACCCACCCTAGTCCTCTTTCAATAGATCTCCGGACCCCGAGGTGAAATTGAGAGGCAACGAGTGGGGGCACGTGATACCTAAGGCGGATTCAAAATTTTGAACCGGTGATCATAGCATCCGCAAATCATATATAAAGGGTATTCAATGTTCGTTCATTTTTGAACGTTCAATATACTCCCTCCTATCATTTCTAGTTTACATATAAGTTTTATGTGTAGTCAAAGTATCTCTACTTTGATCAAAAAGGTATCAACATTCAACAACGCCCAATCAATATTATTAGATTCGTACGTACAACTAGATTTGTACTCGAGATGGTTTCCAATTGGACTATTGACAAGATTAATAGTACATGAGATGTATAATGTGAAAATTATATCATTGGAAACTCCTTTCACACACAAATTTGACTGTATGCTTTGTGTAAGTTGCATGTCATATATTATTACTCTAACATTTGGTCAAAGTTAGCCTCGAAAAATGCATTTGGCCCTGTATAGTAAATGGAAGGAGGGAGTAGTAGTGGAAGTGGATCCTCTGACGTAGGTATCCCTACCTTACCCTCCCTTTCGGTCACTTACTGGCGGACCCCATGCTTGCTAGGCCCCACATGTCAGTTACTCAATGGGTTCAGCCACGTCAGGGGATCCATCCGTAGTATACTCCCTCTGTTTTTATTTACTCCGCTTAAAATGGAGGGAGTGGTAGTATAATAAATGACGCGGGCGGGGGAGGGGGATGGACGTCGGTTTGCTCTCAACTGCGGTCCCACAAGCGAGCGAAAATGCAAGACGAAGAGCGTTCCATTCGGTGAGCGATGTGGAGGGTCCAGCGTGCCGGGCTGTAATGCGAACGCGACAAGAGCAATGTACAGTCAAAACTGATTGACCGGTCATCATCGGAACCACTATTCACACCAGAACCTTTGCTGCTCGGCCTACGCCAGCCACAGCCTTAAAACCACACAAAATCTCCAGCCCATTCCCCCACCTTTCGATCCCCTAGCCTGCATCAAGCGTCCCCTAGTTCGTCAGAAAGCCATGGTGTGCCGCAAGATCACTTACTACAAGATGCTGACACTGGAGCGCCGCGCAGAAATCGCGGCGGTGGTCGGCGCCACAGACCTCCGTTCCCAAGATCTCTTTGCGGCGGGCCAATCCCCGAGTTCTCTGGAGCCAAGATACGAGGAGGAGGAAGCCGATCCAATGTTCATGGCGGAGGTTGCGGCGCAGAAGGCCCCCGATGGGTATGAGACGATGGACGTCGACTTCGTGCCGGCGTCCGAGTCCCCCATGGTGCAGGCAGACCAACGGTTCAAGATGGCGATACTAAAGAAGGACTGGGAGGCAGAGGCTCAACTCGACGCGGAGCGTGCGCATGCCGCTGCCATCGAGGCTCTCCTGCAGGCGGACCCGGATGTCGTGGATGTGAACCGGGCGGCGGAGGCTCAACTTGAGGCGAAGCGCACGGATGCCGCAGCCATCGAGGCCCTCCTGCAGGCAGAACCGAATGTCCTGGACTTGAACCGGGCGGCAGAGGCTCGACTCGACATAGAGCGCACGGATGCCGCTCTCATCGACGCCCTCCTGCAGGCGGAACCGGACGTCCTGGACTTGAACTGGGCGGCGGAGGCTCGACTCGACGCGGAGCACGCGGATGCCGCTGCCATCGAGGCCCTCCTCCAGGCGGAACCGGACGTCCTCGACTTGAACCGGGCTGTGCTCTCGTCCGTGCAGAGCGCCCACACGCTCCGCTTGAACGAGTAGCTGGAGGCCAAGGACAACCACGGTGTAGAGACACACGTCGGCAGCGACGGCTAGTTTGCGCCTGCAGCCAAAGACGACGAGGCTGTCTCTTTCTGTGAGTAGTGATAGTTTTTCTTTATGTTGTTGTTTTTATGGATCTTTTGCTGTGTAAAAACATATATTTGTTATGCAAGTCGCCTGACTTGGGTCAGTCTACCATTTCAGGCGGTTGGATGAATATCCTACGTCTCCTAACCCTTCTTTCCTTCTTCCTCACCTCTTCTTCTTCCCCAACAGACCACTGCATGGGTCGTACGGATACTCCCCAACATGCGGTTGGATAAACATACTCTATGAATGAAAATTATGTGTCAGCGATAGGATGGCTGAGTTTGGTCTGTTCACATGCGATAGCACATGTCAGTGAGGGTGCGTTCCCTTGGTTGGGTTTGCGGCGTGCAGGAGCGATTGTGTGCGGGTGCGGTGCGACCGCGGCGTGCAGGAGCAACCGTGTGAGGGTGCGGTGCGACCGCGACAGCCGTGCGCAAGTGTACCTCCTTCTCATTTTGAAAACTTTAGGCAAGCTTGGCAAAAATGTGTGGCGAAGTTTGGCAATGCAAGGCCTAGACCCAAACAGGATAAGTACGTACGTACTAGGAGTACTAGTGTTAAAAAAGAAAGGCGGGGTTTTCCTTCGCGGGATTTAATCGATACAAATCCTCATTTCACATGTCAATTAATGCGTATTTTTTTCTCCAAAGACCAAAGAGCTAACCAGCTCACTCCTCATTGCTTGATTAATGCCGCGCCATGCAAACCAACCTTCTCACTTCTACATGCATGCAGGGGATATTAATGTCCTTGGTTGCTAACCCCATCAATTTTGCCTCGATTAGTGTTAATGGCCCTTTGCAAATTGTAATTTTGATATACTGGCCTTGTGTACAAAAAATGGAGGTAGTAACTATATTTGACTTCCTTCCCCATTGCGGTGACGTTGACGATATCTTTTTTGTGGTTTGGCAAAGTGCGTTCGACGGAGAACACCATTGAGGGAGACCACGGTAAGTCATTCGCAAGTGCCGCCTGCAAGCCGAGACAACTGCCTTATTTGCATCCAGGAAGTCCGTTGAACCAAAGGACTAGTACTACTAGTACTAGTGCGGTGAGATGGTTTCTCGAAGAAGACGATGGAGAAGCAGAGTCAGCGAAGAGTGAAATGATGGTTGCTTCGTCCGTGCTTTTGTGATTTGATGCCTCACTGCTTTGTGATTTGTGATAGAAGGGACACGGGAGTAGACTATGTGATCTATACTATACTACATGCGTCCAAGCATGGGAGAAAGAGGAGAGACGTTGCATTTTTCTATTCCTTCAATCAATCAATCAGGGAGCTTCGGTTCCATCTTTTTGGCTTTGACAACACCGTCCACAATGGTTCCCATGATGCCAAAAGCTATTTTCACATTTGGCTACACATTGTGGATGCCCTTAACCATACCACTTGGTTTTGCTCCTGTGTGCTATCCATACAAATCTCAATTATATTGATCTAAAAAATTATAGAATCAAGATTAGTAAAAAGGAGGTGATTTTGCCGCACGGATGGCGGGGGAGGTTTCCTATTTTCGGAGGACGTTGTCCTGGCGGTTTGCTAATATGCGGTCCCACGTGTCAGTGCTTTACCAAGCCGATCCGCGTCCCACATGAGGCAGAACAACGGCAGAAGCAACACGTGGTTAAGTTGAAGAAGATGAGGGAGAAGCGGATTCAGCAACGAGTGAAATGATGGTTGCTTCATCCCTCCAACTTCTTTTTTTAGCATTATTACTTCGTCCCTCCAACTTAACTTCGAGAAAGGTGCAGCTTTGTATTTGACGCCTCATTGCTCATTACTACGCCGGCGCCATGACTGGGGTGCTTCACCCCGGCTGCTCTGCACTGTATTCCGATAGGGCACGTGGACCCGGTAGCTTGATGTCCCACATGTCGGCGAAAGGGACTAGAAGATTTATGAAAGTGAGCGCTCCACTCTTACGACGGAGGAGTAGACGACACGGCGGCCCAATGAACTATCACTTGTACTGTATAGTACTATAGTTTTGCTGTTTCGCACGATCCATCAATACAAACCCGGTTAAACAGGAAAGGGCGGGATTTTTCCCGCGCGGTAGATGATACTGACCATACATTTCAAAGGCAATTTTAATGTATGCAAACTGAATAATTATAAGTTACAATATGATATGTAGTAAAACTAAAACACATATGATTTATTGTGTTAGAGTGTAGTAGTAGTGCTGTAACATGCGAGAACGTGTAGAGATGTAGTTTTGGAGGGCCTACAGAGAGAAAAGCGTAATACGGTCACCGAACTTTAGAATAAGCTGATTACGGTCACTATATACGTTTTGCGGTGATTATACGGTCACTTGCTCACGGTTCAGCATCGGATTGCACTCTGTTGACCGGCCAAATAGTCTGCGTGGCGCCATGTTGACTAGTTAAATTGACCATGTTCCTTGTGGGTCCCACCTGTCAGTTCGCATAGGGAAAAGGTCAGATAAACACAAATTTATGCAGGCGCGACAAGGCTCCAACCCGTGCGCAGGATTCACCTGGTTGTGTATGTGTATGTCAGGGCCTGATGTGTGCGCATGCACATGTAGGTTGAGCACTTGAGCGTGAGAGTGTGTGTTGGTCGTGTGGTGTACTGGTGTGTGCATGCATGCGTGCGTGTGTGTGTGTGTGAGTATTGCGTGCGTGCGTGGCTGTGTGTATACGTGTGAGTGTTGCATGCGTGTGTGGGTGCATGTGTTTGTGTGAGTGTTGCGTGGATGCAGTTCGTGTGCATGCGTGCATGTGTGTATAATCACCACACCAGCTCATGTGTGTTAAAACAGACGGCTCAGCATACCAATGCAAGGCCACCTTGTCCGCTGTGCCCGCGGTCATGACTTCGAACCACCGTCCAAATATTTTTTTTGTCATTTGTTTTCATTCTTACTAGCAAGATGCCCGTGCGTTGCATGTAACATCAAGATGCATTTGTATGACTTGTTTATCTTGTGAGTGAAAAGGATGAACGGGGGAAGGCCTTATTTGCAAATGTGGAGAGGTGTGTGGGTACCTTTTTGCAAAATTGCCATAGTTTCTTTCCTATTCGTCAGATATAAATTGGACGGCCTATATTACAGGATGGCAGGCACACCATCATCACCAACTCTGTTTTTTATAAGAGTGTATTTTATGTATTTTATAAGAGTGTAGATGTAGAGTAGATACAAGTCGACAGGTGGGCATGACGGTAGTGAGATAATGTGATGCAACACTAGAGGTGCCACGTGGAGCGTTTAACTGGTCAACTAGTCATGTCATGAGCAAATACAGAGTTGTGAGGTGAGCCCGTGACTGTATAATAACCACTAAACGTAAATGGTGACCGTAATGAGTGGATTCTGAAGTCCAATGTACGTATCGTGCTTTCGCTTCAAACACAATGATCGTCATTGCATATATCACGAGAGAAAGATGAAACATGCGTGAATTTTCTGGGGGCTTACTTTTAGAGGACCTGGAGATAGTTCTATGTGCATACGTGAAAGGGGCGTACAGGGGGGTTTGCAATGGAGAGAGAGATGCTCTTTGTTTCTCTTTATTATGACTAACTTTGTATATAGTATAAAAATATACAAATTCACAGTGCAAAATAAATATCATTGTGGGCACCATGCAATGCAAATTAGCATTCGTACTCCTCCATATAACTTTGTAATGATGTATATATGTAGAAACTCTAAAATAATTTTTTTTGGCTACACTTTATTCAAAAGGAATGTTGTATGTGAAATAAACGTGAAGAGAGGGCTTTTTAGATCAATGGGGTACGTGATGTAACATGTGTGAATGTGTAGTTGATGCATTTGGCGGGGCCTAGAGAGGTATGTGTGTGTATTACGTATTCGAGAGAGTCATGGATAGAGGGGCCGAAGGGGGGCGTGGGAGAGATAGCACGAGAAATGAGAGTGGTCTAGAGAGAGAGAGACGAATATGACGTCACGACAAGAGATTCCATTCCCTTGAGTGTGTATATGCAAGGGGGAGGGAATAGAGGCACCAGGAGAAATTTTCTGTGTGTGTGGTGTTTGTGTTGGTATGTGTGGGTGTGAGAAGATAACGAGATGTGGGGGCAGAGGGTGTGTCACCGCGTGAGGTCCGGTGGGTCAAGGTGAGGCCCTTCGTTCGGTTCCGTCCTGCGCCACATTGGTCGGCCTGTGACGCATTTAGGAAGACCCATGGATGACTAGTCGTACAAGACAAAGATAGCAGAATTGTGAAGGACTTTGTGTCCACTGACAAAGCCGGCTAGGATTTGTAACCCTAGGTTCTCGGACTAAGGTAACCCCTTTATCTCTGATATTACTATTCATCCAACCTAACTTTAAGGGGCATCCTACAGAATGCTCTGCTAGAATCATACTCGTCGATTAGGAAGAGAGGTGTGAGACAATGCGTGAGAGACAGGCCTAAAGATAATGTGCGTACATGAGACACGTAGGCAGGTCCATGTATATAGAAAGGGTCGATGGGGATTGTGTGTGTGTATGTTTGCGAGAGGAAGAGTGCTTGTGATAAAGGTTAGTGAAAATAGTTGTAAATGGTTATGAGAGGGAGGGAGGGTTATATCTAGAGCATGTGTGCGAGAAAGACACCTCGGAAGAGAGAGTGTGAGCATGTGTGAGAGACCACCGATGCAGAGTGAAACTACACGTAAAAGACTGTTGTACACATTGATTAAAGATATAAATTGTATCTAGATATTAGGATGGGATCATGATATTTGCAATTCGCGTAAGGAGCTGTCATTTATCCATCAGACATCTAGATTCTATCGAATTTGAGCATGGCTATGTTATTATTCAACACAATTGATCCACATAGTTAGTATTTTGAACTCTAGACAATGCATCGCTTTAGCAATCGAATATAAACGTGAGTACAGTTTATGTTGTGTGTGTAAAGCACATTATACATACGAAAGTTACACAATGAATATTATAAATAGCTACCTATGAACTAGCATACATTTGAATTCAACTTAAGGTGGTTTAAAAAAATTGAATTCAACATGAAGTCCATTCAATTATTTGAATTTGATATCATGGCATTTGTAAACCATACCTAAATTATGGGGGCACCAATCTTTGCACTGATTTTGTACATAATAGCATATGTAGTCATGTACAAAACAGATTCAAATTTAGCTCCTCCATTCCAAAATAATCGTAGTTATAGGATTTTCAAGTGTCAAAATTTCAAAAAGAAGCGGACAATTTAATGAGGTTTTCAAACATACAAGGTCAAATATAACATTGTCTATTTAGGTCAATCCTCATAGTTCAAGAGTACACTAAACGTGAATGCTTGTGTTTCAAAATTTCAAACGAAGCGCCAAAGAGCCTCTACTACTTGAAACCGCGTGAGACCAATGTTTGGTAGTACAAGGAAATTATTTTTCTAATAACTCCGACCCGTGAAACCTACCGGCCCGACGTCCAAAGGTCTAAACCGGGGTAGGTTTGTAGCTTCATCTAGACGCCACGCAACCGCCTCCGAAAAACATTCATACACAATGGCGGCCTAAGCACACATGCGCGTGGCCAAAATCGCTCCCGCCCACTATTTGGGACACCTAGGATTACCATCCTACCCCCGACCCGCAGTAAGTCCTAAATTTAAGAGGGGGGCAAAGTTTGTACTTTCCCCAAATTTCAAACAAGCGCGTCCTATCTTATGTTCAAAAAAGCCAAAAACAAGCGCGTCCCAGACCAAAACATGGTTCCCCCCACCCGTCCGATTCCCCATACGTACTCCGTCGGTGCCAAAACTACCTCTCCACCAGCCGCGAAACCCCGGCGTCCTCCGTCCGCCACCCCATCACACCCATCAACCGCCGCTCTCCTCCATCACGCCAGAGCCGATACCCCGACGTTGTCGTCCACCGCAACCTCAACCGCAACGCCCTCCATGGCTAGTAGTTGAAGCCGAGGCCGAGACGTCCATACCTGAGCCAGTTCAACCACGCCGTCCTGCGCCTCACCGCTGCCACTCCAACTTCGCCACCCTCCACCGCACCGGAGCTGTTCCTGCTACGCTGTCCTTCGCCGCCTCGGATCTGCTTCCCCTCCGCCAACATACGGCCACGACAACACAGTCAACAATTTGGCCATGGGTTCGTCCAAGCCTGCACCCTCCAGAACATCGGTTTCCCCGATAAAAAGAAGAAGATGGGCGTGACATGTGGAGGTGACCACACCGGCAACCAAAAAAGGTACTCCTCTTCCTTTATTCGTGCAAATCTTACGTCTCTGCTTGCACGGTATTCATCCCACAGAAGACACTATTTGACCGCTTCTTCTTGATACTAGATGTTCCTAGTAACTCGCGATGCACAAGGTTTCTCCTCATATACTATTTCACCTTAGCTAGAGGTCCGTTGCCCCCCTGAATTTCAATTTCTGGCCAGTTGATTCCCAATTAACGGAAGCATTCCCCGGTGTAACAGGCGTTACTACGCCTATTACTCCGGGGAAGCAGCGCCTTGGTGTTTATCTTAGGCACGTGTGCGGCCTAGAGCTACTGGCGCCCAATCTGGAGGTCAGCCGGGATTAAAGGGATGGCCTGGGGGCGCTGCCAAGCACGGCGGTGGTGTGAAGTCGAGGGGAGGGCCGGGCGGCGGAGGCAGGGGTCTGGGCCGGTGGTCGCTGGCGGTTCAAGAAAGATCTCGACAGTGACTGGCGGGAGGTAGAGAAGGCCATCTGCCCGTTCATTATAGATCGGTCGGTTCATTAAAAAAATTGACTGACCTATTTATTTTCAGTCGACTGTTATCTTAGATATGACCACATGTGGTGGTGTGCTAGAGGAGTACCTGCATTTCTTGTGCTCATATATTACAAAATCATACGAAATAGAATCTAATTTTTTTTGCCATGCAATGTTGTGGAGCTATGATATGTCTCCTATCATTTATTTTTCAGCCACCTGCTATCTGCTACTTTTACAGTGCACTAGTTATGCACACACTTCACCCATACTCTCACTATTGTGTTTTTATGCAAGGGTATTTTAGAGTATGCCGAAAGAGAAGCAGCAAAGAAAAGAGAGAAGTCGTGCCAGCTTTCTTCGCTGGTATGCACGACACGTTACAGCGCTCTAAAGGGTGTAGTGTCAGCAGATGGAGATGGTAAACGTAGCTCTGGAGTTGATGACCTCGCTCGCAATGAACCACCATCCCAGGTGCTTGCTTTAACTTCACGGTGTCATATGTGGTTGCATGTTCCATATGGTGTCTAGCTTGTATTCGAAAGGCCAAAGTCGGTCTTAAGATAAGGAAAGATATTTTTTTACATGAACCACCATCCCGTGAGCACCAGAAGACAAATAGCTAGTCAGGGCACTGCCCGAGCCAGTGACAAGCCCAGCAAAGATAGTGAATGTCAAGGGGACTACTCCTCATTTAAAGAATGCAGCATCAGCCTCCCGACATGATTCTCAAGAAACAAAAATGCTAGATGAAGATAGTGAACGTAGCTTTGTAGTTGATTACAGCATTTCCCCTACACTAGCCTCGCAGGTGATTGCTCTAACTTGGCAGCATGATATGTGGTTGCATGTTGCATATGGTGTCTAGATTGTAATTCTTCCAATCTAGTTAAACTGTATGTGCTAGTCTGCTTAGCTTATACATTATACCTGTTGATGTGACATGCCTTCCTGTATTTAGTACATAGTACATCTGTCTATTAAGCATGTCCGTACATAAAACTATTTTTTTTTGTATCCCGCATCAATCAATATGACGAGACACCTTTAGTATATGCAGTGCGATATTAGTTGCATCTTTCATATGATTTATAGCATGCGCTGCTTCTAATTTGTTGAAATTCCATTTATGATGGGGAGCTTTTAACTTGCAGAGTCATATTGGTTGCATCTTTCATGTGGTGTCTAGCTTGCATTGCTTCTTATTTGCTGGAATGGTTTCTGCTTAGTTTACACAAACAGTTGTGAACATGCCATGTCGTCCTGTTTTTCGTACATATTCCATCCACGGTATCATGTGTTTGCCTTACATCAAAGTAGTGATTGTCGATTATCATGCATGAATGAGTTACGAAGAGAGAATTTTATTGCTTTTTCTTGTCGGTTTTACTTGACAATTCAAAATCAATAAAGCGGAGGAAGTTAGCAAGGCAGCGGATAAATGTGCTCCTTCGAGCGGAGGGCCTCTATAGTTTCTACTCCTCCACACCCCAAGATGATTTCCAAGACAACACATGCATAGACACTCAACAAAGCTGTGTTTATGATGAGCACGTCTCCCCTAGTGCAGCATCACGGTGCTCCCTCTAACTTGGCAATTATATGTGGTTGCATGTTATGTGTGATGTCTAGCTTGTATTGCTTCTAATTTTGTTGAATTCCATCTGCTTACTTTACACATTATACTTGAATAAGACACGTGTTCCTGTTTCTAGAACATACAATACCTATCTATCACACCATGTTCTTACATCAAATTACTGTTGTTGTGTAACCTGCAACAATCACTTATCATAAGACACGTTTTACTTCGGAGTGTGATATAGGTTACATCTCACATTCTTTTCTAGCTTGTACTACTAATTTGTTGAAATGGCACTTATGACGAGACAGTTTTAACTTGGTAGAGTGATATTCGTTGCATCTTTCATATGGTGTCTAGCTTTAATTGCTTCTAATTTGTTGAAATGCCTTCTCCTTAGTTTACACATCATAAGCTGTGAATATGCAACTGTGAATATGCAATGGCACTAATGACGAGAGACCTCTAACATGGTAGTGTGATGTTGTTTGCATCTTGCATATGATTTATTTCTTATACTGCTTCACATTTTTTTTAAACGCCATTTATGATGAGACATTGTTAACTTGGCAGAGCGATATTTGTAGCATCTTTCATATGGTGTCTACCTTCATTGCATTGGTTCTAATTTGGTGAAATGTCTTCTTCTTAGTTTACACATCATAGTTCTGGTTATATCTTCCGTCCTATTTTTCATACATATTACATCCTCCTATCATGTGGTTGTCTAACATCAAAGTTCAGTTCGTCTGCACGCATCAATTTGTTATGAAGAACTAAATTGTTATTCGTTTTTCTTGTCGGCTTGACTTAACATGGCACAGAGAAAGAGGAAGAAAGACGGAATGGCAGGGAATGAGAAGCGGATGAATCCTGCAGATTCTGCTGGTACTGATGGTGCAATAGAAGGTCAAAGTCCAGCGGGAAATTCTACAAACATGGAATCCCATGCTACACGAGCTGCAAAAAAAGCCAAATAGAAACAAATAGCTGCCACCAAACAAGCAGAGACAGCCCTAGTTCTTGCAACACCTACCACGGTACTACCAGCTGCACGACTTACTCGTGCGTCAACTGAGCTAGCAGCACGTTCCCAAGCTCCCTTTCCACCTGACACTACTTCCCAAGCACTCTTGACACAAGACGAGTTGGCAATATCAGATGAACCTTGTGAGCTTCAATAGCAAGAAGGTAGTTCTTTGGAGTCAAGTTCTGATTGCATGCTTCTTTATATGTAGTCTCACAGTTTGATGTACACTAACACTTCTTGTGTTCGTTGTTGGACTAGCACCTAGGTGCAAGAGGAAACAAACATCAGGGATATTGCTCGATAGGTTAACTAAATCTAGAGGAGGAAGAATGGAGATCCGTTTTGAGGCAGGTTTAAAAAGGCCACGTGATGCTACAGAGTCATCCAAGTTAGTATCAGAGGCAGCGGTTGCCGTTAGGTGTCATGTATGTATCCTCCCAACATGGATTGATGCAGGGAATGACAAAGACGAAACCCAGTTCAACACCTACATCGACCATTTATCTGTAAGTATGGTTATGTATGGAAACTAGTAATATCGTCTTGCTTTGTCCCATACTTTCTAGGTTGCTGATAATGAGACTCCCATAATTTTCAACAGATGAGGTTCAAGTTGGATAGCCAAGATGATGCAACCAGACAAGCTTGCACCCATGTTTTCAAGTCTGCTCTGCGATAGTACCAGTATAACTTGAGGAAAACTCACTTTGAAGGCAAGGCTAACAGTGAACTTTCCCAAACATCTCCAGTGGAAAATATATCGGATGAAGATTGGAGGGGCCTTGTTAAACACTGGTCTGATCTGAAGTATCAGGAACATTATATATATGTGATCAGATCACATGTTGAAGTCCTATTTATGCATGTGCCACACAAATCTATCTTCTTGTAGGTGAACAGTTCAAAGAACAAGGCCAACCGTACGAAAGTGAAATTCCAACAGACGACGGGATCTCGTAGTTATACTGCACACTGCGAGGCTCTTGTAATTAGCTGCTATTTCACTCTTTTCGCTGTACCATATTATAAGATCTATATTGACTTGTTCGAAATGCAGATGAAAGCCCGCAAGGACCAAAAAGTACCTGAAGCAAATGCTGTGGAAATCTTCAAGGACTGTCACACCAGCAAGAAGAAGGGCATGACTACACCAGACAAAGCCGATGTTGTAAGTCCTTAATCCTCATGCCTTTTAACTACTACTTACTCGGACTTGTGCCTTGAACTGCATGGCTTGCAGCCAATGTCTATTACTCTTTTCAATTTTATACACAATTGTCTTAGCATATCATTGCACCTTACAAGGTTTAAAAGAGAGGAGTGATGTTCCTTTGATCTTGACCCGTAATCTAGTTCCGTGCTGGACTTGCCCACACAATGTTACAATTGCTTGTTTGTCTATTCTCAGTTGTTTTGTGATATGAATGATGTCATACTATGCTTACCGTATTATAAACTTCGTCTCTTTATCCTTAGCCCTCAATACAATGTGAAGAAATAGACAATACATTAGCGATGGTACATGGTCATATGTTTGGAACCTGGTTTTATTATGTACTTTGCAATAAAATACAACTAATATTTTACATGGGTTCACCAGAATAAGTTCTGTATATAGACCAAAGCTATTTTGTTTGGTTTTTTGCCTCCTTAATATCTTACGTTACGGTACTACTAATGTAAAACCTCAACTTTTCAGCGAGCTATGGAAAAATGGTGGAACCGCCACCTTTTGAAGGTGGCGAGGCAACTATAACCGCAATGTCGGCTCTTCTTTGCAGTGGGTCGATAGACATCCCACTAACGATTGCCAAAAGCACGTTCTGCGTATCTTGGGTTGGTTGTTTAGGCAATATCGTCCAAACTGCCTCATGATCAAGATATGCAAGCTCAAAGCAATGTCGTATCTGCGCTCCAGACACAAGTCCATTCCCTAACAGAGACCCTTTGTGAAACAAGGAGAGACATTGTTCGATGTCGTCAAGATATGCATGGTTTTGAAACCAGACTATCAGACATTTGCTATGTTGTTCAGGAGCCTAGGGGAAATGAAGGTGAGTGTTATGGTGCTCCATCGGACAATACGGCATGAAAATGTAACAGTCAGGTCAAATGAACTGAGCTTCTGAACTTCTGGTGGTGCATTTATCTGCTAGACTGTTAAGTTTTATGCCAACCTTCCTTTTGTTATATAGTTGTAATTTGTTTTGGTGCGATACAAAATTTATTCTTAATGTCAGACCATCGGCTAAAAGAAAACAACAAGCCATTTTTGTATAGTGTAGGGTGTTCCCTATATTTGCTTGGTGGCGATCTTTGATGCCGAGTGGATGTAATCAGTCAATCGCCTTAATAGCCTAGTGTTAGTTTCGCCTTATTTATTTCCTAGTCTTCGTTTTCCCTGGTTTGCTAGTGGCCGCAACTACCATGGGCCATATACGGGCCTTAGGATCCATGGGTCTCCTACGGGCCATAGGATCCATGGGTCTCCTACGGGTCGTAGGATCCATGGGTCTCCTACGGGCCGTCGATAAATGGGCCTCCAACAGGGCCGTAGAATCGGTGGGCCTCGGGCCATCGGAGAAATGGGTCTACATGGGCCGTAAACGGGCGTAATTGGTATCGGCCCAACATGGTAACTGGCTGTTAACAGGCCGTAGGACAGCAAAGGCTTAATTCTGTCACAGGCATAATGGGTCGTTAATGGGCCAGAATAGAGGACGGGCCGAAGCGGCAACGGGTTAACGAGCGGCTGGCGACTCTTGCCATGGGCTGAATCTGGCCCATTAGGGTAACAGGCCAGTAACGGGCCGACTCTTGCCATGGGCCGAATTTGGGCCATTAGGGGAACAGGCGATGTGGGCGGAATGTCGAGGGCGAAAGGAGCCCAAGAATGTATGGGCCGTCAATAGGCCGAAAGCTAACACGGGCTGGAAACGGCCATGTAAATCACGGACCGTTAACAGGTACAAAGAAAATTACTGTTCATTATGGGCTAGAGTCACCGTGGGCCTGTAAAGGGTCGAAAGATACGAAGGCCTCATATACATGGGCCTAAAGTGAAATGGGCTGGTGTTATATTCGACGGCCCACATGACGTTGTTGGGCCGATTTCCTTTAGGGCCTAACGGGACATGAGTTAACGGGCCGTAAAATGGGCTATTTGTGAAGAGACCATTAACAGGCTTTTCATGGGCCAGCCCGTTAACTTTTGACCAAGTCAAACGGGCCGGCTTTGTAAGCTAAGTGGGCCAGTGGTGGGTCGTGGCACGTGTCGACATATCATAGGTGCCTATCTGACCCACTGACGAGCTGACACGTGTTTCGTTCGGCCAATAAGAATTTTACACGTGGAAATTTCCCATTGGTCGGGGCTATTAACGGGTTATCGGATCCAAAACCTGACCTGATAGCTTAATGGCGTTCCGTTATGGTGGATGCCATGTGTCGGTCACCCTTGACGAAAGCACTTCTGTGACGCGCGATTTATCGTCATGGAAGTGGAGACTTCTGGTAATGTCATGGAACACTTCTACGACAGCATAGGTATGACTATCTTGATTCTATCATAAAATCGTCATGGATGTACATGCATGACAAAAAACGCGACTGAGGGAGTCCTGGACTAGGGGGTGTCCGGACAGCCGGACTATCGTCATCAGCCGGACTCCAAGACTATGAGGACACAAGATTGAAGACTTCGTCCCGTGTCCGGATGGGACTTTCCTTGGCGTGGAAGGCAAGCTTGGCGATACGGATATGTAGATCTCCTACCATTGTAACCGATTCTGTGTAACCCTAGCCCTGTCCGATGTCTATATAAACCGGAGGGTTTTAGTCCGTAGGACGAACAACCATTACAACAATCATACCATAGGCTAGCTTCTAGGGTTTAGCCTCCTTGATCTCGTGGTAGATCCACTCTTCTACTACCCATATCATCAATATCAATCAAGCAGGAGTAGGGTTTTACCTCCATCGAGAGGGCCCGAACCTGGGTAAAAATATCATGTCCCTTGTCTCCTGTTACCATCCGCCTAGACGCGATTCGGGACCCCCTACCGAGATCCGCGGTTTGACACCGACATTGGTGCTTTCATTGAGAGTTCCTCTGTGCCATCACTGATAGGAAGGATGCCTCTTCCCGTCTTCAAGGACGGTATCTTCGCCAAAGGAGCCTTGGCTGCTGGCCAAACTATCCGGCTAGGTGGTTTTCTCATGACCGCCTGTCCGGCCACCGCTTCGACGATGACCTCTCGGGTCATCAAAAGCAATCTTCACGTCAACTCAGAATTCATCGAGCAGCTGGATCCAACAAAGCTCTCATCTGTAAACGAACTCTTTGATTGCATCGCCGCCCTGGGAGTCGCCACAGACTACAATCAGATTGGGCTTAAACCCGATCTGAGAGAGATTAACTCTCCCTAGGTTACCCACCACGTCTTGGTGGTAGAGGAACATCACGGCGACTCTTCTCCTATATTGAAAACTAGTCATGTCCGGGCTTCTGAACCCTCCATGCCGGATTCCCGCAAAGAGACAGACTTCGATCAAGCGCTGAACCTAAAGTCAGGCATCGGACCGGACTCATTGGACAACGTTCCACTCTTCAAGCTTCCAAATTCGGAAGCTTCTAGGCCCTTGAGCCTTGAGATGGGTAGGTTTCCGGACTCAATTCCACCCACCCGTCCAGACATATGCGACCTATCTCTAATCCGGCAAGAGCCTGCTGAAACAGTACATCATTACTGGCCAGATTCCTCCTGGTTATGGACAGGATAAAGGACTGCCGAGAGGAAAGCATAATCTCAATTTTTGCAATAATTGCGGATGAGGGAATCTTGAGCGCCATCGGCCGTCATTGAAGTTCTGCAACCGCCCGACCTGGTGTCCATAGTACAAAAATCTTGTGCGATGGAGAGTTTCAGGAAAACCGAAAATAAGTTTTGGGACAATCCGGCCTGAATACAACCCGATCCGCAACAAAAGGGTGCATTACACTCGGGCACGGTACCAAAACCAAAAAAAAAACCCCATAAAGGGCACGAAACCGTCTTTGGAGGGTGGCTTAGCGGACCTGTAAAATTCCACGATCTGAGGCGCCACCCCAACACATAGCCTTGAGCATGTTGGATATTACGGCGGTGGCCAAAAGTGGCGAGGAGCTTCTAGCCGGAAACCACTCCAACAATACCATGCGGTATCAGCAGTCTTGAGACTTTCGCATCAAATAAAATGCGGAAGCGAACAATCTGCATCCTCGCGAAGTCTACCAAGTAGCAACAACAAATCCATGGGCGGCGCAGCCATCACCTTCAACGCCCAGCGAACCTAAATTCGAACAGCCCGAGCACCAGCCGCCTTTGGTACTCGGTCTAATAGTGGACAGCTTTCGACTCACCAAGGTACTCATGGATGGCGGCGTGATTAAACCTCATCTACGAGGAAACTCTTCAAAAATGGAAATAGATGGAGCCGCATTGGCGAAGCAGCACAACCTTGAGAGGAATAATCCCAAGCGGAAGCGCGCTGCACCGGAAAAATCACACTTGATGTGGTGTTAAACGTCGGACAATTACAGCTCAAAGAAGTCACGTTCCAAGTGGCCCGTTCAGCAGCGGATATCACGCTATATTAGGGCGAGAGGCATTCACAATTTTCAAGCCGTACCCCATTACGGGTACATGGAGCTCAAAATGCAGGCCGGCGGAATAATCACTCTCGCTAGTGATCCGGACATAGCACTCGCGCGAAAACAAGACGATCGCATTAGCCACGGAGGCACTATCCGAAGCCCTAGCGGCGAGAAGAACTCACCGCGTTGCGCTCTCGGTGAATAGAGGCGATGAGATACTCGACAAGAGATCCAAGTCCACCTCCTTTAAACCAAGAGAGCGAAATAGTAAAATTCCAGGTCCATCCAGCGGACCCGACAAAGACGGCCTCCATCGGGCACGCAGTTGAACCGATGTAGGCGCCAAGATCTGCGAAATTCCCCGGCAAAATTGGGACATTTTACTGGCACCCTTCGAGATATGCCGGGAATCCCATGCAGATTAGCGAGCATAGCCTAAATATCCTAAAGGGTTCAAGCGATCAAGCAGGCTCTGCGGCGATTTTCCGAACCCAAAAGGCAGGTAATAGGAGAAGAACTAGCCAAACTATTGGAAGCGGATTCATCGAGACATCAAACATCCGGATTGGCTAGCAAACCTGGTAATGGTACCAAGAAGGACAAATCTGGCGCCTATGTGTCGATTTTAAAGACCTCAACAAGGCCTGCCCAAAGGATCCCTTCCCCCTCCCTCGCATCGACCAAATAATCGATGCTACCACAGGGCACGATTCATTGTGCTTCCTGGACGCATACTCCGGCTACCATCAAATCAAGATGGCGGAAGCGGACCAAGCCGCAACAACATTCATAACTCCATATGGACCATTACGCTGAAGACGATGCCCCGGACTTAAAAATGCGGCGCAACATATCGCGCATGATTCGGACATGTCGGCTACCCGTTCGGCAAAAGCGGTAGAGGCATATGTAGGCGGCGAGTCGTCAAGACCAAACTCGTCGAAACTCTAGTAGACGATTTGAGGCTCACATTCCACAACCTCCGATGACATCAAGCTAAATCCGGAAAAATCGTTTTGTGTACCAGTAGGAAAGCTCACAGGCTTCATTGTATCCGTAGAGGAATTGAAGCAAACCCAGCCAAGATCCGAGCTCTGTCACAGCTAGATATTCCAAGGACCTCAAACAAATACAAAATTATTTGGATGTGTGGCGGCTCTAAGCGCTTTATCTCCGTTTGGGAGAAAAGGCATTGCCCTCTATCGCCTCCTCGGGCCTTTTGAATACTTGAGTGGGCCGGATCACGCCACCGCCGGACTCGAAGAAATAAAAGCCATATTGGCAACAAATCCGGTCTGGCTGCGCCTAACACAGGCGAACCAATGTTGTTATACATCGCGCAACACATCAAGTTGTAAGCGCGGTACTTCGTCGAGAAACGAGAGACAGAAGGACATAAATTCCCTCTTCAAAAACCAGTGTACTACATATCCACAGTGTTAACTCCCTGCAAGTCCCGTTACCCGCACTATCAAAAGATAGCATATGCGGTGTTTATGGCATCCCGGAAGCTCCAACACTACTTTCAAGAGTGTTCGATAATAGTAGCCTCCGAAGTACCCCTAAATGACATTATAAACAACCGCGACGCGACGGGCAGGATTGCAAAATGGGCCATTGAGCTCTTACCATTCGACATAACTTACAAACCTCAGCGAGCTATAAAGTTGCAAGTTTTGGCTGACTTTGTCGCTGAGTGGACTGAAGCCGAACTCCCTAAAGAGTACGGCACATACTCCAACTGGATTATGCACTTCGACGGCTCCGAAATGTTGGCCGGATCGGGGGCTGGTGTCGTATTGACATCCCCAACCGGGGACACAGTCCAATCGTGCCGAGATAATGTACACGGACTCCAACAACGCGCGGCAGTCTGAGGCCCTCTTACATGGCCTCCGGATGGCAATCTCCATGGGCATTCAACGCCTAGAGGTGCGCGGGGACTCAAACCTCGCAATATCCCAAGTAAATGGAGACTTTGACGCCAAGGATCCGAAAATGGCAGCCTATCGTAACGCTGTCCTTAAAATGTCAGCTCAGTTCGAAGGACTTGAATTCAACCACATAGCCAGGGACAATAACCAAGCGGCCGACGTATTGGCACACATCGGCGCAAAATGTGACGCTGTCCCTCCAAACATCTTCCTGGAATGGCTGTTTAAGCCATCCGTACTATGGGAAGAGGAGCCCGGAAACAACAAACCGGAAGTAGCCGCACCAACTGACATAGAGCAATCTAACACAATCGGCGATTCAGCCGATGACATAACACCTTCAGCCCACGACATAATGGCAGTAATCGCCCCGTGGACAAAGCCATTCCTAGCCTACTTGCTTAGGCAGGAACTTCCCGAAGACCAAAATGAGGCCCGCTGCATAGTTCGGCGATCCAAAGCCTACAAGGTCCATGAGGAGAACTCTATAAGAAAAAGCACAAGGAGTCCTTCAAAGGTGTATCTCCGAAGAGGAAGGGCGAAACCTTCGGCTGAAATTCATGCGGACTAAGCGGACCACCGCTGTAGCTCGGGCCCTTGTAGGAAAGGCATTCAGACAGATTTTATTGGCCGACGGCCCGGCGGATGCTCGGGACTTAGTCCAAAGATCGTTGGTTGTCAGCTCTTTGCTAATCGAGCCATATGCCACCCACCGCCCTCAAAACTATACCCATTACACGGCGTTAGGGTGCAGGGGCTTGACATGGTTGGACCCCTTAAAGGGGGAACCCACAAGCAAAGGTACCTATTGGTCATGGTGGACAAATTCACCAAATGGATAGAGGCCAAGCCGGTTAAAATAGCGAGTCCGGACCAGTGATAGACCATATCCGGGGTAGTACACGTTATGGTGTCCCCACAGACATCATCACCGATAGCGGCACGAACTTCACGGCCGGCGAGGTTAAATCATGGTGCAAAAATATGGGCATTAAGCTCGATTACGCTTGATCTATCATCCTCAAACCAGCGGTCAAGTGGAGCGAGCAAATGGTCTAATAATGGCGGCATCAAACCCGGACTAGTGCGGTCACTTACGAAATCGACGCCTTTGGGTAGAGGCTTCGACTCCGTACTCGGGGGCTGCGGACAACGTAACCGTACTATCGGATTCACACCATTTTTATGGTATCTGGCGCGAAGCAGTTACGCCTGCGACATCATTCATGACTCACCTCCAGTGCACATGTACGAAGAAAGAGAGGCCGAGCTGGATCGGCAGGACAGCTTGGACGCATTGGAGGAAGAACGCGACGTCGCCAAGGCTCGTTCCGCATTCTATCAGCAGCAGGCTTGAAGATATCAAAGCAGAGAACTACGGGCCAAGACTTACAACGTTGGCGAACTAGTTCTACGCCTGCCAGACAAGAAAAAGGACAAGCTCAAGCCCAAATGGGAAGGCCCCTTCATTATCGATCAAGTCTTGACCGGTGGTGCGTACCGTCTACGAAATGCGTCGGACAACCGACTCGAGCCGAACCCATGGAATGCAGCCCGCCTCCGAAGATTCTATGCCTAGCGCCGGACTAAGAGTTCGTCCCCTTCCCCCGTCCAAATTTTTACACTTCAGCTGTCTTTTGTTTCTCTTTCTTCTCTCACCCCTTTTTCTTAAAAAGCCCTAAAAGGCCTACTTGCACATTGTTCGCACACACTTGACGTGCCATCCGCACTCATTATACCTAGGGGCTTCTTTACCAGAAGCTTAATTATAAGGGCTTCATGCCCAACACATGTGTCAAACTTCCACATGTACCTTTTATTCACCATTATATGCATCGATATGACTTAAGTTTTGGCCAAGCTGGGTTGCTGGCTCTGTGCTTACCCTCGTTCCCGATTGTTCGGCTAGGAGGTAAAGGAGCACCTCTGCGATTATTCTTGCCGGTCGGCGGATGTGTACCTCGGATGGGTGAAGCCGAAAGCTAAGCGTTCTTAAGGGAATATTCGATCGGTGACTTGAAAGATGATTTTTACCTACTTATTTATCTGCCGCGGATGTTTTTCTGCTCTTTTCGCGCGATTCGGACATGCACTTTAGGGCATGCCTCGAGAAAAGAACCCTTAATGGAACTATTCTCCTGGAAGATGTTTCTTACTAACCATGTAATATAACATAACTAGTCGGGCACTTGTGCGATAAAGCACTAATGACCCTTTGGTCTCCATGCATGCCCGGTTGTTTCTTAACCGAGAAGGTATTCGGACACACCGGACTCTAGGGTCCCGAGGTTGAAGCGAAAAGGTCGGCAAAGACAAGCGATCTACAATCCGGCTAGAAGGCATTTTACATGTCATTTTAAAATACATTGTCAAATCGACCGATTGTATTCCTCCTCAATCCCGTCTAACAGCTGTCTAATTTCTTGTCCCATTGGGAAAATTTAGCGGCCAACTCTACTTGGGCGTATACTAAACTCACAGGATCTCCTTCCCGCCGGACCCCACAGTCCGACCTCGGCCATGTGGTTGGGATCCGCCTTCTTGTACAGCGTCTTCACCATGGCCCGAGCCTCCCTAGCACCTTGGCGGCAGGCGAAATCTTCCATAAGCAGGCGGCTGCCGCCTCCTGAGCTTCTCCATAAGCTCCCAAGGCCCTCGGGTAGGGAGAGGGCTGGCCATAAAGCACAGGACGACGCCGCTCATTGCTGCCGAACTCGTTCGAGCAGTGCAATAACTTCGGGAAGTTGATCACCCGTTGATACGGGCATCTCCTCCAGAGGCGACCTGTGAGTATACCCTCTGAGACATATTTTGTCAATTGACTTCCTCGCCGAACTCTTCTTTTCAAAGGAGTTCGCTCAAGCACTACTATAGATGCCGCGGCAAACGTGATTCTCCTTAGCGGAGCGGACAGCTCGGCCCGAACACTGTCGGCTCTTCTCCGAGCTGGGCGTGGGCATCTGGAGCTTGTTCTCTCTGCTTTGCACCTTATTCAGCACCCTCTCGCGGCCTTCATTTGGCGCAGATGGTTCTTACTGTCCAGGATCTTGTCCGGAGCTTTTGCAATGTCATTATTAGACTTGCACGCACGCCGCACACCACTTATCTTTTTAAAATAATGTGTTACCAGGAGGGGCCTCTGTGTTTCCTTCTGCGGCAGCAAATGCGGCCTCGAGTTGGGCCTTGCACTCTTGCAGCTCCTGAGACAGTTGGGTATTCTTCTCTGTAAGATCCTGCGTTTCAAATGATCCATAAATCACTTAATATAACTACTTTAAGTCTCGGGGGCTACTGGCATATACAACTATTAAATTCTTTTACCCGTATGTCTTTTACATACTGCTCCGTGGCTCTGGTCAAACCATCTTGAGCAGCACGGAGGTGCGCTCCCCCGCGTTAAAGGCATTCAACGCCTCAGAGGAGAAGCACGCGTCACGAAAAACTATCCGGCGGCGCCTGTGGTTCATGGCACTCTCTACCTTAGACTTGGTGGCAGACAGTCTGTCGGCATCCTCCGTTGGAGGAGTATCCGGCTCGCGCCTTGCGCTTGCCTCCCCCTCCAGACCAGGTGCTAGAGCCTGGCTGGTAGAGGTTGGATTGGCAACCTCCACGCCCGCAGTCCGGCGGGTGCTTTTTCTCCTACAAAAGTCATGAGCATTCAAACACTTCCTAGGAACATTGCTCTAAATAACGAACCGTGAGCTATACCTTTGCGGCGACGTTTCAATCCGCGCGGCACTCCTCTTCCGCCTACTGGGCCGGACTGACCCTTGTTGGTCAGCCGCCGCAGGCTCGGCTTCCTGCCTTAAGGGCGCTTCCTGCAAAGCACCATCGTATACGGTGGTCAGAAATGAGCAAGGAAGAAATAATGGTGTCAGGACTTCGGTCACAATCACCTGGGAAGCCGGATATAGTCCGGGGTAGTCGGCCGTAATGGTGACTAAAGCGTTATCCATGCTGAGCTGGTGGAACACCCCGTCGATGAGCTCCACCTTTATGTCCGGGTCCTCTTCAGAGGCCGGATCCTGGGATCTCTTTGGATCCTCTGGTTGCGGAGCTGGACTAAGCATGCCCTCCACAACCCGACGCAGCTCCTCCGTCGAAAGCATAATATAAGAAACTTAAACTTTGAAAGCATGGGTCAGGCACATGACGTGTTCACTTACCCAACGCCGAGGGTTATTCATGGAGAACCCATTCAACGGGCTCGTCTGGAGGAAATCCTCCTTCTCCCCTTATGCAGGCGGACGGGATCTTCGCCAGTCTTGGCCGATCCGGCCCTTTTGGCCATGACGGGTGGCATCGTCCTCCCGTTGAAATCCCACATAGGGTGGCCCTGTCTTTGCGGCGGCTGCACCCCGATAACACACATTGCCATGACTCCAATCATGGTCAACCCGGAATGGGCCAGTAACCTTATCCGTCCTATCAAATAATGGACGCTCTTGTCTTCCTCGGTGGGCTCCACGGGCGCCCGGTGGCGTTCTTCAAAGGAGCATTATGAACTCGGGAGGCCGATCCGAGCAGGTCCGCAGCGGAGCGTCTTCTATGTAAACCCATTCTGAAGGCCAGTCTTTGGACGCCTTCTTAGGGGTTCCGGATGGATATTCGGTCCCGGTGATGCACCATATTTCGGCACCACCCACTTCATATATGGACCCCTCGTGAGAGCGGGGCACAAGGTAGAACAACCTCTTCCACAGCGCAAAATGGGGCTCGGCGCCGGGAATAGCTCAAGAGCTACGTAACTCAGCGATATGCGAGGATAGGCGGGCGAGGTGATGGAGCTGGAGTCCGTAGAACTCCGTGAGCCAGCGGAGGAATGGATGTATAGGAAATCGAGCCCCCTTATCAGATAGGGGACGAAGCATACCCGCTCCCCTTTGTTGGGACTTGGGGTAGCCTCCGCTTGCTTCCCGCCTTTGTAGGTGGCCAACCCGGCTCGAATCGGAACCATGAAGGCTGGAGGGAGATATCCCTCCGCTTGGAGCGTCACCAGCTCGTTGTGCGGGACAGAACATCTCCTCCAATTTCCTGGCAGAGGGCTGGGAGCGCGAGAAGAGGAGCTGCGTCGATGGTCCATGATGGAATGGATTCTTGGTCAGAAGCGCTCCGATGAGTACTCGCGGAAGGAAGATGCTGTGATTTGGATCTAGATTCTTGCCTCTCTTATAGGCAGATTATTTGCACAGTTAGGGGGTAAAAACATAAAAGATACCCTGGCTTTTCGCATTCGTGCGACGCGTGGAAGAAGGCCATTATTGGGCATGGAAGCCAAGAAGCGCGACATTGATAAGGAAGCCGGACACTATTCGGCAGGTACGTGGACTTAAAGGAGAACCCACCTTGCAACGCCGAAGACTACATCTGTATTTGGACTTATCGTCATTGAAGCTGGTTGAGAGACTCTTGAGGAGTCTGGACTAGGGGTGTCGAGACAAACGGACTATCATCGTCGGCGGACTCCAAGACTATGAAGACACAAGATTGAAGACTTCGTCCCATGTCCGGATGGGACTTTCCTTGGCGTGGAAGGCAAGCTTGGCGATATGGATATGTAGATCTCCTACCATTGTAACCGACTGTGTAACCCTAGCCCTCTCCGGTGTCTATATAAAGGAGGGTTTTAGTCCGTGAGGACGAACAACCATTACAATAATCATACCATAGGCTAGCTTCTAGGGTTTAGCCTCCTTGATCTCGTGGTAGATCCACTCTTGTACTACCCATATCATCAATATCAATCAAGCGGAGTAGGGTTTTACCTCCATCGAGAGGGCCGAACACAGGTAAAAACATCGTGTCCCTTGTCTCCTATTACCATCCGCCTAGACGCACAGTTCGGGACCCCCTACCTGAGATCCGCCGGTTTTGACACCGACAGCGACCTACTGTGACAAACACGTATCATCACGGAAGTGTATTTTTTTGGTAGTGGAGGGTTGCGCCAGGGGAAGGGTGCGGCAGCCCTCCCACCTCCCCTCTATTTATAGGGGCAAGGGAGAGGGGGGCTGGCCTCCTCCAGATGGATCTAGAGGGGGGCGGTGGCCAAGGGGAGGAGGCTGGCCCCCCAAGCCAAGGGGGGCGCCCCCTTTAGGGTTCCCACCCACCCACCCAACCATAGGCTCATGGGCCCTAGGGGGGTTGGCGCCCAGACCACTTAGGGGCTGGTTCCCCTCCATATTCTGCCCATAGGGCCCTCCGGGGCAGGTGGACTCCTGGAACCCTTTCGGTGGTCCCGGTACAATACCGATAAACCCCCGAACACTTCCGGTCACCAAATAAGGACTTCCCATATATAAATCTTTGTCTCCAGACCATTCCGGAACTCCTCGTGACGTCTGGAATCTCATCCAGGACTCCGAACAACATTCGGTAACTGCATACTAATTCCCATAACAACTCTAGCATCACCAAACCATAAGTGTGTAGACCCTACGGGTTTGGGAATCATGCAGACATGACCGAGATAGCTCTCCGGCCAATAACCAACAGTGGGATCTGAATACCCATGTTGGCTCCCACATGTTCCACGATGATCTCATCGAATGAACCACGAAGCCGGGGATTCAATCAATCCCGATTACAATTCCCTTTGTCAATCGGTGTGTTACTTGCCCGAGATTCGAACGTCGGTATCCCAATACCTCGTTCAGTCTCGTTACCGGCAAGTCACTTTACTCATTCTGTAATGCATGATCCCATGACTAACTGCTTAGTCACATTGAGCTCATTATGATGGTGCATTACCAAGTGAGCCCAGAGATACCTCTCCATCATACGGAGTGACAAATCCCAGTCTCAATTCGTACAACCCAATGCAGACACTTCGGAGATACATGAGTGTACCTTTATAGCCACCCGATTACGTTGTGACGTTTGGTACACTGAAAGCATTCCTAGAGTATCCGAGAGTTGCACAATCTCATGGTCTAAGGAGATGATACTTGACATTAGAAAAGCTTTTAGCAAACGAACTACACAATCTTGTGCTATCCTTAGGATTGGGTCTTGTCCATCACATCATTCTCCTAATGATGTAATCCCGTTATCAATGACATCTATTGTCCATGGTCAGGAAACCACAACCATCTATTGATCAACGAGCTAGTCAACTAGAGGCTCACTAGGGACATGTTGTGGTCTATGTGTTCACACATGTATTACGGTTTCCGGTCAATACAATTATAGCATGAACAATAGACAATTATCATGAACAAGGAAATATAATAATAACAATTTTATTATTGCCTCTAGGGCATATTTCCAATAGTGAGCTACCAGGTGGTGTAGCGGCCACAGGGGGAAGCGCGCGTGCTTCCAGCATCCCAGCACTAGGCCCGCGTACCGCCGCAAGAGGTGGCGGTGCGCGTGCACCAGGATCAGTTTCCACCCCCTCGAAAGCCTTAGGTGGCCACGGCAGGATGCCGCGCATTCACTCCGGAGCTCCGCAACATCGTCTGGCCAAGCAAGTTCAAGCCTGACCTGCCTCCACGCTACGACAGCACCGCCGATCCCGCTGAGTTCTTGCAACTCTACGAGCTGAGCATCGGCGGCGGCCGGGCAAGAAGATCATGGCCCCGGTTCCCAATGGCCCTCACGGATGGCTAGCGTTCTTGGCTCCTTGAACGACCGAGGGTCGGTTTCTTCTGGAAGGAGATGTGCAGCCGCTTCGCCGCTAACTTCCAGTTCAGGGCACTCGCAACCGTCCGTGCCGCGGGTGACTGCGCCGCATCAAGCGAAGAACTGGAGACCCCGCAGAAGTATATCCAGCGCTTCAACAATGTTCGCCTCAAGATTCCCAAGGTGTCGGACGAGGCCATCATCTCTGCGTTCATCGATGGCATCTGCGATGTCAAGATGAAGGAGGAGCTCGCCATCTACGAGGATCTCTGCATCGCTCTGGAGATGTTCAACATGGCAAACAAGTGCGCAAGGGTTGAGGAGGGTCGCCTCTCCCTCCTCGAGCTCCCCGATGCTGATCCAAAAGACAAGAAGACCAAGAACAAGGACGTGAAGCGCAAGGGGCCAGCCGTGGTTGTGGCCGAGCCAGAGACGAAGCACAGCTGCGATCACCCCGAGTCATCCAAGAGCAATCGGCCATTCTGCATCTTGCACAACGTTCACAGCTACAACAACAATGACTGCCAGGAGCTCAGGGCCCTCCATGACGGGCGCCTCGGTCGATGCCCCGAGCGCAACGATCGAGGCTACGGTCATGGAGGCGGCCGAGGTGGAGGACGCTGGGATGGGCACGACCATTGTCAGGAGTGGCACGACCAGCCTCGTGAGGACCGCTGGTAGGGCCAGCCTCGCAAGGGCAACTGGAGGGAGCAGCCTCGTGAGGATCGCCCACAGGGCAATGCAGCTTTGCCTCCTCTGCCTCCACCACCAAGAAGGAATGAAGATCACCACCAGGACGAGGGGGCTGGGGGCTTCCAGGAGCCTCGGGCTAGTGCCTGCATCTTGGACGGCTCACAGGCGCCGACTTCCCACCGCATCTTCAAGCAGTTCGCGCGCGAGGTGAATGCAGCGCTCCGAAGCCTGAAGCAACTCGCCCTCTCAAGTGGTCCAAGTGCGCCATCACCTTCGACTCCTCAGACAGGCTCAAGTGTGCGGCCACCACTGGCGCGCTCCCCATGCTCTGCTCCCCCGTCATCAACAACGTGGTCGTCACCAAGACTCTCATCGATGGCGGAGCAGGGCTCAATGTTCTATCTGTTTAGACGTTCGACAGGCTCCAGGTGCCATACTACCAGCTTCACCCCACCAAGCCATTCTCAGGAGTGACCGACGGTTCAACACACCCTCTCATCTTCGGCATGCGCAACAACTACCACACTGAGCTCATCGACTTCAACGTCACTAACATCCGCCTGCCCTACAATGAAATCCTAGGGTACCCGGCACTGGCCAAGTTCATGGCGGCCACGCACCACGTCTACAACGTCCTTAAGATGCTAGGAAGTGGCAGCATCACCACGATCGCCTGTCGAGAGAAGAATGCGGTGTGCTCCCTCGAGCGCGCCTTCTAGGCTGCAGCGGTCGAGAACACCGAAGACGAGGACGGCGCCCTCCCTCCTGAGGTTGCCCCCAAGAAGAAGAAGCTGCAGCGGGGACAAGGGTCTCGTGATGAAGCATCACTCGAGGACGCAGCGCTGAGCCTCATGTCTCCTGACAAGGCACCTTCACCCATCGCATAGGAAGGCGCACCCGATGCTCCTCTCAGGCTGGGCTCGGGGGCTCTCCTTTGGAGGCCTCGAGATCCGAACAATGTCGCGAGGCGCTCGGGCACCATGTGGGCGCTCTTGAGCGCTTCCGGAGAAAGCAGCAGCGTGAGGCACGGCGTTCGAGAGTTCATCAGCAAGGCAATCGAGGAGATTCGGGAAGGAAGGGTTCTGCAAGGCGATCGTCGCCTGCCGCGTGGCGCACCTCACTGCCCTGGCGAGGGTAAGGAGTTCCGCGTCTGCATTGACATCCCCAGGCTCAATAGGGCCGCATCTCGGCAGCTCATGTGGCCGTCTCGTGTCGGCCGGTGCGAGGGTCCACCTCACAGCTACGTCTGCATGCCATTCAGCCTGGCGGGCGCGGCTGAGGCGTTCCAGCGCTGCATGAGGAATGCTCAGACGGCCTGCGAGGCCAGGCACCAGGTGGTCCTGGCGGAGATGGAGGAGCACCTTCAGGAGCCTCTCGGTCCCTCCGAGTCTCCCGAGGCTCGACACCAGAGCGGCTCATGTGGAACTCCAGCGGCGCGCGTTTTTTGGCTACTTCAACACCTCTTCAGCAACGGTACCAGGTAATATATTTCTAGTTCGCTTCATTCTGGGGGCGCCCCTCAGGCTGCATCATCCCCAAGCCATGTGGGTCTGGCCCTACGGCATGTATTGTTTTGCATTCACTAGGACTATCTAATCATTTCTGTGAGTTTATCTACGATTGTCACTCCATGACCACCGCATCACGACCCTTCATGTGTGCTGACTAATACCATTCCCGCATTCACTGCACGATACTCACATCGGCATGGCGCTTGTGCTCGGGTCTTGTAACGCCCTCGATGCGGCTATATCTCCCACGTGTCGAAGCACGACTTAGAGGCATAACCGCATTGAAAGCAATGTCGCAAGTGAGGTAATCTTCGCACAATCCATGTAATACATAAGGGAAAGAGATACATAGTTGGCTTACAATCGCCACTTCACACAATTACATGAATAAAGCATTACATCATCCAGATACAATCAAGGTCCGACTACGGAACCGAAATAAAAGAAGAACCCCAAATGCGACAAAGGACCCTGATCGACCCCAACTGGGCTCCACTACTGATCAACTAGAACGAAACAACACAAAGGGCAAGATCTTCCTCAAGCTCCTCCTTGAGCTTGGCTGCGTCACCTGCTCGGTAACATAGGCACCTGCAAACTGGTTTTGGAAGTATCTGGTGAGCCACGAGGACTCAGCAATCCCATTACCATGGGTATCAAGACTAGCAAAGCTTAATGGGAAAGGAAGGGGTAAAGTGGTGAGGTTGCAGCAGCGACTAAGCATATATGGTGGCTAACATACGCAAGTAAGAGCGAGAAGAGAACAAGCGGAACGGTCGTGAAACTAGCAATGATCAAGAGGTGATCCTGAACACCTACTTACGTCAAACATAACACAGAAACCGTGTTCACTTCCCGGACTCCGCCGAGAAGAGACCATCACGGCTACACACTCGGTTGATGCGTTTTAATTCGGATCAAGTGTCAAGTTGTCTACAACCAGACATTAACAAATTCCCATCTGCCACATAACCGCTGGCACGGCTCTCGAAAGTTTATACCCTGCGGGGTGTCCCAACAGCCCATGACAGCTCTCGCGATCATCGAAGGAATAGACCTTCACCGAGGCACTCGATCGGACTCGGTATCGGTACATCAAGACATTTCGACAATGGTAAAACAAGACCAGCAAAGCCTCCCGGCGTGCCGACATCCTGATAGTAGCCGCAGCGTATCTCGTCTCGAGCCACGACCGGATGAGCGAGACGTACAACTAAAACCAGCCCTCAAGTTTCCCGAGGTGGCGCCGCAAGTGGCTCTAGTTTGGACAGCGCTTAGACAAGCCGGCGGGGGGCTAAAATAAAGATGACCCCTGGGATCGCGACTCCCAAGGGAAAAAGTAGGTGGTGGTGAGGCAAAAGGTAAAAGGCAATGTTGGGCCTTCTTTGGACAAGTTTTATTCAAAGCGAACTGTCAAGGGGTCCCATAAATCACCCGACAGCGTAAGGGACGCAAAATCGGGAACATAACACCGGTATGGCGGAAACTAGGGTGGCAAGAGTGGAACAAAACACGGGCATAAGGCCGAGCCTTCCACCCTTTACCAAGTATATAGATGCATTAATAATATAAGAGATATTGTGATATCCCAACATAAACCCTGTCCACCATGGAGAAATCTTCAACTTCACCTGCAACTAGCAACGCTATAAGAGGGCTGAGCAAAAGCGGTAACATAGCCAACCAACGGTTTGCATAGGAAAGGTGTCAAAGGTTAGAGGTTCAGGCAATATGGGATGGCTTGACAAGCAGGTAATAGGTAGCGCAGCATAGCGAAAGAACGAGGCAACTAGCATAGCAATGATAGTAGTGAGATCCGGGTAGCGGTCATCTTGCCTGAAATCCCGCAAGGAAGAAGAACGAGTCCATGAAGAAGATGAGCGGATGAAGCCGAACCAGCGTGAGCGAGCGAATCCTCACGATCTGTGAAAGCGGAAACTATCGAGAAGAAGCACACAACAAAGTAAACACACCACACATGGACAAGACATGATGCACAGAAGCATGATGCATGACCAAGCTACATGAAGCTACTCATGGCAAAAGATGATGCACACAAGACCAACACATCAAGGCAAGTTTAAATGAGGCCGGAAACAACATATAACAATTCCGGTAAGTCCTCATATGCAAATTTCGAAATTGGTCCAGAACTGAATAAACCTTATGTTGAAGTTGTTAAACAGCAAGTTAAAGGTCACCGCGATGATCTACACGAAATTCTAGTCAAGTTACATATAAAGTTCATTAGATTCGGAGCTACGGGCTAGAAGATATGAGCAAAACAAGTTAAACATGGCATTGATGCAAAATGCACCCAAACATCAAGCAAACACCTCAAAACAAGGATGCAATATGATAATATGGAACTACATGCGAAAACAAACAAGTTTCATATAGAGCACACTCAAAACGGAGCAACGGGGCAACACACACACACTATACAAGTCATAGCAACAATCTGTCCAAAACAGCAACTAGGCATCTTGCAAGCATCAAAACAACATGCTACAGCACCCCAACATAATAACAAAAGGCATGGTCATGAAGTACACGTAAAGCATAACAATACATGAACACTGAGCTATCTCCAGAAACAACTAGAACATGCTCAAAATGACATGGAGATATTGCAAGTAATAACAATTTCAGACTTTAGCAGAAATATCATCAGGTTGCAATGTTTAGAGCTATCAAACAACATGTTACAGGAACATATCATGGCAAACAAAGGCATGGCATGAAACTACTAATAGCATATATCAATAGACTCTTACTGACCATAAGCCAAAAAGGCACGGAAAATATGATGGCACCCATGTAAACATGGCAAGTTTTATTACAGATTTAAACATGGCAGAAACAACGATTAGTAGGCATGTTCGTGAGCTCGATGCACTCACTACAGAGCATCTCAAGATAAACTAAGCATACACCCATCAAGAAGACATGGCATAGGAGCTATACATGGCAAGAACAACCTCATAGCATACACGGATCAACTACAACGACCTCGTGAAAATTGAATCTCATGCAAACAATCTGCCAGGAAACATTTCCAAGCAACTTTGGAGCAAGAAATGAACATGTTCCAGCAGGCCATAATTGCAACCAAGGGCATGAATGGATAGAGCAAGACATGTATATCAAAACATGTTTATAGGGAATCTCCAGATTATGCATAGAATGATTAGTGGAAGCATGTTAACATGGCATCAAATTATAACAGAATCTGTCTAGCAAAACAACACAGCAACTACCCTACTTTACAAGCTCAATGCACTCAGCACACAACTCACAAAAATACAAGGTCAACACCCCTGGAAAGATGGCATGACCTAGTCCAACATTCATGTAGAGCTCATACTCATAGGATGCACACATAAATCATAGCAAAAATGACAAAAGAGCTCGAGCTGATAAGATTCTGGAACTAACGATCTGAAGCCTACTTCCAACAGCATTTCGGGCATCAAGATGAACTCAAACGAAAATGATGCAATGGAATGAAATGATGTACTCGTCGAGACGAACAATTTGACATATTATACGCGCAAAACGGAGCCACGGTTGCGGAGATGTGATGCGATGAATATGCAAGAAATTATCAGAAAACTGGGACTTAGACGAAAATATACCCTCCGGAAAGTCAACTCGGGATGGAGATATCCGGGACGCGGGGATCCCGTTTGCTTCAACTCCTGGTGGATCTCGTCCAACCTCGTGGATCTGGCCGGAGGAGCTCCGGCGAGACTCGAGGGCGCTGAGTTCGGGAGGGCGAGGCACGGAGCGGCACCGGCCGGGAGGCGGGCGACGGGCTGGGATGGAGGCGGCGAGGTCGGTGGCGCATCGGCGGTCTTGGCGTGCGCGCGAGGGACAGCTGGCGGCGGAGGGACTCAGTGACGGCGGCGGGGCGCCGGAGGCGCGGGAGAGCTGGCCGTGGCGGCAAGACGGCTGCGGCGGCGGCAGCGGGAGCGCGGGCGCTCACAGGAAGCAGCTTGGATGGGGCGGGGCGCCTGGGCGGTGATCGCCGGCAGCGGTCGCGGCAGAGCGGCGCGGAGGGCGCGGCCGGCGTGGTGGAAGCTTCGGCGAAAGCGGCAGGGAAGCGAAGGGCAGGAAGGCGGCGGGCGCGCAGCAGCGGCCCGGTTCGGCCCCGGCGGGCGGATCTGGCCCGGCGGCCATGTGGATGGGGGCGGCGACACGTGGCAAAGGCGGAGTGGAGGAGAGCGGCGGGCGGCGTGGCGAGCCCTGATTGGATGGGGTGAGGTGGAGGCTGGGCGTGTCCGGGTGGCGACAGCGTCCGGCGCTTGAGAGGGAGAGGACTAGGGTTTGGACTGCGCGAAAATGGAATGGGGGGGTGTATAAATAGGCATAGAGGGAGCTAGGAGAGTCCAAATGAGGAGCGGTTTTCGGCCACGCGATCGTGATCGAACGACCGAGAGCATGAAGAGGAGTTTGGTGGGTTTTGGGCCACTTTGGAAGGGGTGTTGGGCTGCAACAAAAGAGGCTTTCACGGTTACCCGGTTAACCGTTGGAGTACCAAACGACCTCCAAATGGCACGAAACTTGACAGGCGGTCTACCGGTGCTATACCAAGGCCGCTTGGCAAACCTCGGGCCATTCCGAGAAAGTTTAATACCCGCACAAGAAAAGAGGGAAGAAGGGAACACCGGGGAACATAGGAGTGCCGGATTGCAAAACGGACAATGGGGAAAAGGCTCGGATGCATGAGACGAACATCTATGCAAAATGAAATGCACATGATGACATGATAAAATGCAAATGATGACATGGCAAATGCAACACGCAAGCAAAGACATGGCAACGACGGCGAATAACTGGCAGACACCTGGCGCATCGGATCCGGGGTGTTACAGGTCTGCCCCTGCAACGCTGATAAACCCGGGGATCAAGCTCGGGTCCGCAGCCCGCTTCGCGTACACCACCTCGCCAGGTCCTCGGTGCCTTTGTCTCACGCCCCTTACTCCAGGCCCGCTCCACAGGGGTCCCGGTCTTTCCTGTCATCCAACCTGCAGCTTCATCTGGCGGTTAGGGCCACGGGTCGGCTTGAACAACCACCATATGGCCTCACAAGTCGCTTGCGCATTAAAGGGGCGCCTCCCGAGCACCGCGTCTCGGGAGCTCCTACTGGATCTCCAGCCCTCACCCCCTAGCCTTCACCACGGCATCGTGACCTGGCATACCAGCGGTAGCTGAGCTCGCTTGAGGGCTGGGTCCCAAGGATATAGAGCACCTAGGTGAGCAAGGCAAGAAGGTGGCCAAGGCAAGCTGCACCTGATGATACTACAGACGCGAGGGCAAGCGCCATCTCTCTAATGGACCTAGACACCCAAAAGATAAGTCTTGGCTCGTTACAGCACCAGTTTCGCTCCCCGCGCCCCGCCTCGCAGTTACACTTTGGCAGTTCTACTCCCCTTTTCGATTTTTTGTGTAGCTGCTTGCACGCCAAATGGGACCTCGTGAGCATCGCGTCTCACGAGCTCTTACCCGACCTTGGGCCGCTCACCTCCTAGCCTTGACCACGGCATCGCGACCTGGCATACTAGCGACGGCTGAAGCCTGCCTGGGGACTGGGTCCTGTCGGTGTAGAGCGCCATGTTGTCTAGGGAAAAGAAAAGGAAGGAACCAAGCCGAACTGGAATACACGCATCCATCACAAAATCAAAAGAAATGGCATTGATATTAAGTGCATTCCGATCCTTACAAACCCCACGGGGGCTGATCTTCATCTCGCGCAGGAAAAGCAACTACAAGGCCCTACGGTATCGCTGACGATGCTGGGCTACAGCCGCAACTGCGCTGCGGCCTCGGCAGGAGCTCGGCAGCACGTAACTGTCGTCGCTCGACTTCGGCGAATCACTGGGCTTAGGAGAGTCGCTGGATTCCTAGGAGTCGCCACTGCTGCTGGACGAAGCACCAAAGGGGACAGCAGCAGGTCCAGCACCCGCTGTGGCGTCCCTTGAGTTGCCTCCTCCAGGGCAGCACTCCAGTCATTCGCCCTCCTTGTTTAAGACCTTGAAGAACAGGGTGGACGCGCCATCATACTCGAAGTGGATTGCCAGGTCTCCCTCTGCGCGGCCAGCCCAGGCGATCTCGCCCCATCCTCGAGTCATGAAGACATCTCCGGGCGGCACCACTTCGACTTCGGCTCCGGTTGCCGAGCTGCGGCACCCAGCGTGCTGTAGCCACAGCTCGACCGGCCCCCTCAGAGGTAGCTCGCTGGCGAAGAACCACGGGAGGCGGATCCAAGTGTCGGGGGGCATCGCCGCCCAGACCATAAACTCACGCGAGCTGCCCTCGGCATGGGTCCATGGTGCAGATGACAAGGCAATGGCCACCCTACCACCTTCGTCAGGTGTCACTCGTCGGCGCACTCCTTCGTCTTGAGTGTCAGCGTATATGGGAAGAGGGAAGCTAGGCGGAGGCCTCGATTGCCAAGGCCTGGTCACCTCTCGCCCAGCGCCGATGTCCTGAGGAAGGTGGAGCCATTTCTTCAGCGGGAGAGGATCAGGCCCCTCCTGAGGGGCCTTCCCCTTCTTAGCCGCAGAATACCTCCTGATTGGCGCCATGGAGGCAAGATGGAGAAGAAGAGAAGCAGACGGGAGCAAGACGAAAGAGAGATGGGCAGGGGCTCCACCCGCCCGCACATTTATATCCAGGAGAAGGTAAATCGTTGGCCTCCCACGATCTCCAGTAATGATGATTCTCTCTGCATGCAGCATGTAGTTCTCAAGTCGAACAGTTGCCAAGGCATCATGGGGAAGCGGAGTCGCCCATGTCCCATCAATCGCCACGCGTCACCAAGGCCGCAGGCGGTTAGGTCCCGTGGCGCTCCGCACTTGCCCTTTGGCTTTGCCTGGAAGCCAAAGTCCGAGCGCGCCTTGGGAACGGGGGCTACTGTCGGCATCCTAGATTTGGGGGTATCCAACCCTGCCTGCCTGCGGCCCACCACGTGGCTCCATCGACGGCCTGGTATGGCCCAGCTTCAACACCAACACCGCAAGACCCTCGCGAGGGACCAAGCCTCGCGAGGCGGGCAACGCCAAGACCCCCGAAGGAATCGGCCTCCTCAGGCTGGCTCCTGAGGGGCGGAGAGTTCTATGCAGGTTACCTCATGAGGCTTAGCTGACGTGAGCCATGATGACCAAGGCCAGGAAGGTGCCAGGAGGGCGCCAGGCGGGCGCAGAGTGCAGGTTTCCTCTTTGGTGCAAGGGAGGCAAGCCACAGGTGCGGAGTCTCGAGGAATCAGCCAAAGGTTTCCATTTTAGTGCAACGAGACCGAGACCGCCAGGACGGCAGGACGGAGGTCATCGACGAGCCCACCACAGGGTCATGACCAGAGGCTTTTTGCAGGCAAAGACTACTTTTGTCAGGATAGACTGTACTACTTGTCCCCTTTCAAATAATGTCATTGTGGGATCCCTTCCCGCTCATATTTGGGAAGAGGACCAAGGCCACTATAAATAGGACTAGCCACCACCGTAGAAGGGGGGAAGAGGAGAAGAACAAGTAGAACTAGCATACACCACACCAGCTCAAGAACACCTCACCTCCTGAGGCTTGTTCATCCACTGTACTATCTCATCCCCAGCCCTTCGAGGCAATCCACCAAAACGGTGGAGTAGGGTATTACACCACAAGGGTGGCTCGAACTATGATAAACTGTTGTGTCTCTTTGTTCCTTTGAGCTTGACACGCTAGGCTTAGGAGGATCACGAGTAGGCAGGCTGGATAGGTTGAGATCTCCGCACGCACCCCAGTGTTTGAACCTCTCAAGGGTTTGCGGATCCCACAATCCGACAGACGCTATAAAATCCTATTTTAAAAAAAACAGGGAGAAAGAATTATTGTGTTTGATGAGTCGGAGCCGCTGCCGTTGTCACATCCCTAGTTCTGGTATGCTCAAGGCTAGCTAGTCATGTGTGCATCATGTTAAAATTCCATTTAAATTTGAAATGGGGATTTGTGAAACCCTCATAATCATTTCTGGAAATGACCAAGATAAAATTGCTCCAAAAAGGTCCAAGAAAATGTTCATGTTGCTCTATGAAAATATTGGACAGAGATAAAAATCAAACCAATATTTTTAGGAGCTCATAAGTATTTATTTTGGGCATTTGTAATTAATGCAGTAAATATTTGCTTTGGATATATATTTTTATATATATATATACAATATTGTCCAAAAATTATGCTAGTTGATGCGAAGCTCTGGAATAATACCACCAGCTCCTGCAAAAATTGGCACAAAATAAAATGGTTTAGTATTTTTATTAAACCAAACCAAATGTCAGAAAATAGAAAACAGAAACAAAATAGGAAAAAGGGAGAAACTTACAGCACTTACGCAGCCCGTCGGCCTGACCTTTGTCTTTGGTGAGCCACCCACCAGCGCCGCCGTCCTCCTGGCGCCAGTCGGCCAGGCGTGTGGTCGGCGTGCGTGCACGACCGTGCCGCCACGCCACCTGCCTGGCTGGCCCCTCCCTCGTCGCCTGGAAGCCCCACGCGACACCACGCGCCGCCCCACACCTCTCTCACTCTCTCTCGTTTCCCCTCCTCCCTTGGATCTCCCTCTCTCGACCCGCCCGAGCACTGCCGTCGCCGCCGCTCGCCGTTGTCGCACCCACCGCCACGGCCTCGCCCTCTCCCCGTGCTCAGAAGCTCCGCCACATCGCCGGCTACCTCCCAGTCAAGCCACGCGCCTCGGGAGGCCCTAGAGCACCGTCAACATCGTCATCTTCATCTCCGGCCGCCAGAGATCGTCTTCGCCGCCCCGCCGTCTCCGCACGTCCCCGAGCTCGCCGACAAGCCCGTCGAGTCTGATGTGAGCTTCTGCTCCGTCCCCCTCTCTCCGTTCCTCCATTCTCGCGCCATAGCTCCCTTTCCACACCACGGCCATAGCACCTCGCCGCCGGCCATGTCGCCACCGCAGCCACACCTCTGGGAACCACCGCAACCGAAACACGCCAACATGGCGGTCGTCTCGAGAGGCGACCCGCGACCAACCCGGCCCTGCCGTGCCGTAGCCTTCTTCCCCTCCCCACCGAACTCCGGCCGCCGCCCAAGTGGTCGCCGCCGTCGATATAGGCCATCTCCAGTGAAACTGAGGGTACCAGTGGATGCGCGCGAGCACCAGCTCCTCGGAGATGGTCTCCACGGCCCATTTGGTCGTCGGAGCGACGATCCCGAGCCCTCCGTCGCGTTCGGCCTTGCCGGCGGCTAAACGCCGATGGGGTTTGACCCCTTTGACCTCGCTGGACCGTCAGGTGGGCCCTATGGGTTAGGTGATTAGCTTAGGGCAAATCACCGTTTAGCTAATCCCCCTGGCACTGACATGTGGGCCCTGGCCCAGCTAATTTGTAGTTAGGTTAGTACTAATGCTAATTAACCTGTTAGTTAACTGAGACACTGACGTGTGGACCCCACACGTCAGGTTTGACCCAGTCAGTGTTGTTGACCTACTGACACAGGCATGACGCCATGCTGACGCAGTTATTCATTTTCTGGTTTTAAATTAAATCAGGAAATTCCAAAAAATGATATAAAATTCAAAAAATCATAGAAATTCAACCGTAACTTAGATTGAAATAATTTATATATGAAAAATTATCAGAAAAATGCAGTCTATCCATCTGTACCAGTTTCATGCATGACAAACAAACCTAAACCTGCTGTATAGGTGAAAACACATGAATGGTAATTATAAATGTTAAATTTGGAGTTGCATTTGAACCCTTGATTCAAATGGACTTCATTCAAATAGAATGCTAGATGCATTAGCACAACCCACATAACATCTTCATGCCATGTTCATGCATCATATTGTTGCATATGCTTGTGTATTGATTGCTGACACCGTCCTTCTCAATAGGTCCTCCTCCGGAGACCGTTCGAATACACATGCGAGGAGCGTGCCCCTCTATTGATCTACCAGTCAAGCAAACCCCCTTGTTCATTCCGATACAATCCTACTCTCTCGCTCCTGCTCTCAGTTATTGCATTAGGACAACAACGATTCAATTGCTACTTTGTGCTGCGGTAGTTGAACCCATTCCTCTGCATGACCTGTCATTGCCACAGTAAATAGTTGAAACCCACTAGCATGTGTAGGAGTTGATTGAAGCCATTGGTGTGTTCCTACCATGCCATGCCTGCTATTGCTTAGACTGTGTCAGGTCTGATCCATTGGGAATGAATTGGAGTGCAGTGCTACGTTCTGATGTTGAGAGTTAAGTGTGTGAATACGATTTGGTAAAGGTAGCGGTGAGAGGCCATGTAGGAGTACATGGTGGGTTGTCTCACTGGAACCGTACTTAAGCACTGAGTTCTATGTATGTTGTCCAATGACTCGATACTACCACACATTGGGCTCTGGGTGCTCCAAGCCCTCTCGACTTATTAACCAACTTGATCTCTGTCCAGGAGTCGCAACTAGTTTCTGGTGTTTGTAGGTAGTGCTATTTTTCTACCGAGTGGCACCCGACAGGGTGGGCTTGGGACAAACTAGCCACAAGAGGCACGGTGTACCAAGTGGCACCCGGATGGTGGGCTTGGGAACCCTGCTCACATCGTTTGAGGCCGTGAGTGACACCCCAGCCGGATCTCCTTGCGGATGGAACCTGAATAGGCGATAAACCTAGACTAGAGTCTTGTGTGATTAGTTAGGTCGTGGCCGACACCCTCGCCAGGCTTCCGCTTGAAGGTTGCCGAGATACATGACGTGTACATCGCGATAAGTGGTGAGAGCGTGTGTGAAGAAGTACACCCCTGCAGGGTTAACATGATCTATTCGAATAGCCGGGTCCACGGTTATGGACTTCTTGGATGCTTATGTGGTACATAGACAACTTGAAGTGGATACTCTAAAAATGCTCAAGACAAGTGTGAGTGCTATGGATGTCCTTCTCGTAGGGAGACGGGGATGAATCCATAGTAGTGTATTGTGTGGTGATTAGTGGACTCGTGTGCGCCCTCTCACCTCAAAGAAGTTTCTCGTAGTCGTAGGACAGGATAGCCACTGAGTCAAAACTGGCTTGCTACAACTAAACCCCACATTACCTTCTTGATACAAATGCATGTATGATAGGATCTGATGCAAGTCTTGCTGAGTACCTTTGTACTCATGTTGCTTTATTTATGTTTTTGCAGCGGAGACTTCGGTCTTACTAGTGTTCTCGTGGACTTCGACAAGTAGCTTGTACCTCAGCTACGATCTTGATCGGAGGTTGTAGATAGTCAGGCTCTTCAGCCTTTTTCATTTGTAGATGTATGTACTCAGACATTTAATGCTTCCGCTTGTTGCTTGTATGCTCTGAATGCTGGGTCATGTGACCCCTATTTGCAATAAATGCTATGATGGCTCTTTGAGCCTTATCTATATGAGTTGTTGAATTATGTTGTGATGCCATGTTGTACAACACATACTTGCATGTTATGCGTACGTGTAATGTGTATTGCTCTGTGTGGGATCTGACTATGTATCCTTAGTAGCCTCTCTTACCGGGAAATGTCTCCTAGTGCTTCTACTGAGCCCTGGTAGCTTGCTACTGCTCCGGAACACTTAGGCTAGTCGGCATGTGTCCTTGTTCGTTCTTGTATCATCCCTTGTGGAAATGTCACTTGGTGTCTACGGAGTCTGTTAGCTGCTACAGCTCGGATTCTCAGTCTGCTAGCCCAGCTACTACTGCCCGGATTCACTCGCGATGACCGACACGTTCGTTCTTTGGGTCATCTATGCTGTCCTCGTAAGTTAGTGCCACTTTGGGTTCACGACTAGCCATGTCAGCCCGGGTTCTTGTCATATGGATGCTAGCGATACTATCATATACGTGTGCCAAAAGCCGCAAATGGTCCCGTGCATGGTAAGGCGACACCCGTGGGAATACCGTGCGTGAGGCCGCAAAGTGATATGAGGTGTTACATGCTAGATCGGTGTGGCATAGAATTGGGGTCCTGATAGCTTTGGTATCAGAGCCTGACTGCCTGTAGGATTACCAAGCCAAACTGGTCAAAGTTGAGTCTAGAAATTCTTTAGTTATGTAAGGGAATTGATTGTGGGAAGGAACATAAGGCTCTTTTACTACTTATACCTCATGGCCTTCTGATCTGAGTCATCCTACCTTTCCTACGTGGTTAAGGAACTAGGCTTTCTTTTCCGTCTATCAGGATCACGTGTTACTACTCCGTAGTCCCATAGGATTGGTTGATCAGAGTCATATCCCAGTTTCGAGTACTTCTAGTGTAGTCTGTTTAGTACTATCTCAAAACCTTGACTAGTGGTCTCGGGTTGTTGTACTACTCCATTTTGGCAGGATGTCTCATTCTGGGCATCTTACTGCTGTTATGCTGCCGGAATTACCCTAGGAGTTTGAGAGATACTAATTTCCTTGTCCTACATTCTACAGCCTATAGTTGATGCTGATTCCGTCCTTGGTTTCGTTTCTCAGGATGTCATCAGTTAAGCAAAGTTTTGTTGCTCGTAGCCAGAAGCATGGAGATGGTAGGGATGAGGATCCTCTCGACCCGCCTTCATTGACAGAGTTCATGTTAGAAATGGAGAGGAACAAGCGTGAGTCTAACCGCTTGTTGGCACGTATAGAGGAGAACACCGCACATTGGTTCAAAGGGTCTGCAACCATTCATGACTTCATTCGCTTGCACCCACCCACCTTTCACCATTCTATTGAGCCACTTGATGCAGATGACTGGCTCCGTAGCATCGCTCATAAGCTGCGCTCCCTGAACATAGCTGAAGATGACAAGGTCACCTATGCCACATACCACCTGGAAGGTCCTGCTAGTCTTTGGTGGCAGAACTATGAGGCTATACTTCCAGCTGGCCAGATTCCTACCTGGAGGGATTTCACTGAGGTTTTTCATGAGCATCACATACCTCAGGCCCTCATTGGTCGCAAGATAGGAGAGTTATGTAGTTTCACCTAGAGTAACATGGTTGTTGATGCTTACAGTAGAGAGTTCGAGAACCTTGCGTGCTATTCCACAAAAGAGGTGTCTACGGACGCTAAGAAGCAGGCTAGGTTCCAGAAGGGTCTCAACCCCAAGTTGTGTCGTGATCTCCACCTGCATCATTGTGATACATTCCAAGCTCTTGTGAACAAGGCCATTAATGTAGAAACAGCTCAGCTCACTTACGAGGAGTCTCGTAAGCACACCCATGATTTGGGATCTTCCTCCGGCTCTAGCTCGCAGAAGGGCCAGATTTGGGTTCCAAACTCCGCTCTTCCTTCCAGATATTCACCAAGACCATCTTACATGGCGCCTCACCCAACTCAGTCGTATGCTCCACCCAGGCCTATTGGTAGACCGCTTGTCAGTGCGGGTCCACGTCCAACCTCAGGGACTTGCTTCACATGCGGGAAGCCAGGACACTATGCACGTGACTGCTCTCAGACTAGTTATGGTCCACCCCAGCCCGAGAAGTCTGTTGGCTGTGTTAAGCCATCAAGCAAGACGATTAGTGCTAAGCCAGCTTGCACTAAACATGGACGTGTGCATCATGTCTCAGCTAGAAACGCTCATGATGATCCAGATGTCGTTCTTGGTACACTCCTTGTCAATTGTCACCCAGCATCAGTTCTGTTCGATACTGGAGCATCTCACTCCTTCATTTCTGAAAGCTATGCTAGCTTGCACAACATATCATTTCGTGATATGCCCTCTCCACTGGTCATTCAAACTCCTGGATCCAAATGGAAAACTTCTAGTGTAAGCCATGGTAACGAAATCCTTGTTGACAGACTTGTATTCCTTGCATCACTTATAGCCCTCAAGTCTACAGATATTAACATCATCCTGGGTATGGTCTGGATGAAAGATCATTATGCCAAGATTGATTGTTACACCAGGTCCGTTCAGCTTACACACCCATCTGGCAAGATAGTCACGGTCTCCACTAGAGTTGCAAGGCGTCAGCTCTATTCTCTTCATGTCAGCCCTCTTCCAGACCTTGAAGATATCCCGGTAGTCCGTGACTTTCCGGATGTCCTTCCAGAGGAACTGCTAGGTGTTCCACCTGACAGAGATGTAGAGTTTGTCATAGATCTTATCCCGGGAACCGCTCCAATCTCTAGGAGACCTTACAAGATGGCACCCTTAGAACTAGCCGAGCTTAGGAAACAACTTGATGAGTCCTTGCAAAAGGGTTTCATCCGTCCTAGTTCTTCTCCTTGGTCTTGCCCTGTCCTCTTTGTCAAGAAGAAGGATGGTATGGACCGGATGGTTGTAGATTATCGTCCCGTTAATTTGGTCATGATAAAGAACAAATATTCGCTTCCCAAGATCAACGACCTGTATGACCAGCTTGCTGGATCCTCAGTCTTCTCCAAGATGGATTTGAGGTTAGGCTACCACCAAATCAAGATCAGAAATGGGGGCATCCCCAAGACAGCCTTTGTCACTCGTTATGGCCAGTACGAGTACACCGTCATGTCCTTCGGTCTAACCAACGCTCCAGCTACTTTCTCCCGCTTGATGAACTCGATCTTCATGGAGTACCTAGATAAATTTGTCGTGGTTTACCTCGATGATATTCTTATTTACTCAAAGAATGAGGAAGAGCATGCCGAACATCCTAGACTTGTGTTGAAAAACTCAGACAGCACCGCCTTTATGCCAAGTTCTCCAAGTGTGAATTTTGGTTGCCAGAAGTGACCTACCTAGGCCACGTGATCTCTGGTAAGGGCATTGTTGTCAATCCCGAGAGAGTTAAGGCCGTTCTCGATTGGACTCCACCTGAAACAGTTAAACAAGTTAGGAGTTTCCTTGGTCTAGCCAGCTATTGTCGCCGCTTCGTTGAAAACTTCTCCAAAGTAGCCAAACCCCTCTCAGAACTTCTCAAGAAAGATAAAAAGTTTGAGTGGTCCCCATAGTGTGAGCATAGTTTTCGAGGCCAAAAAGGCGCGACTTCTGCTCCCATACTTGTGCCACCGGATTTCACTAAAGACTTTGTTATCTATTGTGATGCCTCACGACAGGGACTAGGTTGCATTCTGATGCAGGATCGTCATGTGATTTCCTATGCATCTCGACAGTTGCATCCACATGAGGAGAATTATCCTACACATGATCTAGAACTTGCAGCCATAGTCTATGCACTCAAGACCTGGCGACATTACCTTCTTGGTAAATGTTGCGAGATCTACACCGATCACCAGAGTCTCAAGTATATCTTCACACAACCAGATCTGAACCTTAGGCAAAGATGTTGGTTGGAGTTGATCTCAGATTATGATCTAGGGATTACCTACACCCCAGGCAAAGCCAATGTCATGGCTGATGCTCTAAGCCGTAAATCCTATTGCAACAACCTCATGTTGCAGCAGGGCCAACCACTTCTTCATGAGGAATTTTGTAAGCTTAACCTTCACATTACTCCTCACGGATTCCTTTCTACCTTGGTGGCAAAACCTGATCTTGAGGATCAGATTATCGCTGCTCAAAAGCAGGACACGGGAATTTCCAGGATGAAGAGAAACATTAAGAAGGGAGTGGGTGGATGTTTCTCTATGGATGATCGAGGTGTTATTTTCTTTGAGAATCACTTGGTGGTTCCCAAGAATCAACATCTACGACAACTGATCCTTAAGGAGGCGCATGAATCTCCTCTCACAATTCATCCCGGTAGTACTAAGATGTATCACGACCTACACCATAGGTTCTGGTGGACTAGGATGAAGAGAGAAATTGCTCAGTTTATTGCTAACTGTGACGTTTGTCGTCGTGTTAAGGCAGAGCATCAGAGACCTGCTGACACCCTTCAACCTTTAGCTATTCCTGAATGGAAATGGGATAAAGTTGGTATGGACTTCATCACCGGCTTTCCCAGGACCAAGAGAGGGAATAATGCTATCTTCGTAGTCATTGATCGTCTCTCCAAAGTGTCGCACTTCCTACCTGTTCGAGAGAGTATCACTGCTAGTCAGCTCGCTGACTTATATATTTCTCAAATAGTGTCACTTCATGGTGTTCCACTAGAGATCAATTCAGACTGTGGCAGTCTTTTCACTTCTCATTTCTGGGAGAGTTTCCAAATTGCCATGGGAACCCATCTTTCTTTCAGTATCGCTTCTCACCCTCAGTCGAGTGATCAGGTGGAAAGGGTCAACCAAATTCTTGAAGACATGCTTAGAGCTTGCGTTATCTCATTCGGTATGGATTGGGAGAAATGTCTTCCTTTTGCCGAGTTTTCTTATAACAATAGCTATCAATCCAGTCTCAAGAAAGCTCCTTTTGAGATTCTCTATGGACGAAGATGTCGAACACCCTTGAACTGGTCAGAAACCGGCGAAAGACAATTCTTTGGACCGGACATGATCCAGGAGGCAGAAGAGCAAGTTCGCATCATTCGTGAGAACTTGAAAATAGCCCAGTCTCGTCAAAAGAGCCAGTATGATCGTCATCATAAGGATATGACTTATGAAGTTGGCGACAAAGCTTACCTTTGGGTTACTCCTTTCAAGGGTACCCATCATTTCGGTATCACAGGCAAGTTGTCTCCTTGTTACATTGGTCCTTTTCGCATTCTCGCTAAACGAGGAGAGGTTGCCTACCAGTTGGAACTACCCCCACATCTTTCTCGAGTTCATGGTGTCTTCCACGTCTCCCAACTCAGGCGTTGCTTCTCGGATCCCATCCACGGAGTGGACCACGAAACGCTTTATCGCCAAGATAACCTCACATATCAAGAGTACCATGTTCGCATTCTTGATCAAGCAGAGCGTGTCACTCGACTTCATAACATCAAGTCCCTCAAGGTTCAGTGGTCTCATCATTCCGAGAGAGAAGCTACTTGGGAGCAAGAAGATCGTCTTCGACTGGAGTACCCCGCTTTCTTTCCGTCGACCCCTGAATCTCAGGACGAGATTCTTTCAAGTGGGGGTGAGTTGTCACATCCCTAGTTCTAGTATGCTCAAGGCTAGCTAGTCATGTGTGCATTATGTTTAAATTCCATTTAAATTTGAAATGGGGATTTGTGAAACCCTCAGAATCATTTCTCGAAATGACCCAGATAAAAATTGCTCCAAAAAGGTCCAAGAAAATGTTCATGTTACTCTATGAAAATATTGTACATAGATAAAAATCAAACCAATATTTTTAGGAGCTCATAAGTATTTATTTTGGGCATTTGGAATTAATGCAGTAAATATTTGCTTTGGATATATATTGTTATATATATACAATATTGTCCAAAAATTATGCTAGTTGATGAGGAGCTCTGGAATAATACCACTAGCTCCTGCAAAAATTGGCACAAAATAAAATGGTTTAGTATTTTTATGAAGCCAAAACAAATGTCGAAAAATAGAAAACAGAAACAAAATAGGAAAAAGGGAGAAACTTACCTGGCACTTACCTGCATCCCGTCTGGCCCAGCACTGTGCGGCCCAGCTGGGCCAGCCCACCAGCGTCATCGTCCTCCTGGTGCCAGTCGGCCAGGCGTGTGGCCGGTGCGCGCGCACAGCCATGCCGCCATGCCACTTGCCTGCCTGGCCCCTCCCTCGTCGCCTGGAAGCCCCAAGCGCCACCACGTGCCGCCCCGCACCTCTCTCACTCTCTCTCGTTTCCCCTCCTCCCTTGGATCTCCCTCTCTTGACCCGCCTGAGCGTTGCAGTCGCTACCGCTCGCCGTTGCCGCGCCCACCGCCACGGCCTCGCCCTCTCCCCGTGCTCAGAAGCTCCGCCACATCGTCGGCTACCTCCCCGTCAAGCCACGCGCCTCGGGAGGCCCTGGAGCACTGTCAACATCGTCGTCTTCATCTCCGGCCGCCGGAGATTGTCTTCGCCGCCCTGCCATCTTCGGCGCGTCCCTGAGCTCGCCGACAAGCCCCTCGAGTCCGCAGTGAGCTTCTGCTCCGTCCCCCTCTCTCCGTTCCTCCATTCTCGCACCGTAGCTCCCTTTCCCCACCACGACCGTAGCACCTCGCCATCGGCCATGTCGCCACCGCAGCCACACCTACGGGAACCTACAACCAAGCACGCCAACATGGTCAGTACATCTCCAGGAGACGAACGCGACCAACCCCGACCCCTGCCGTGCACCATAGCCCCTTCTCCCTTCCCCGCTGAACTCCGATCGCCGCCCAAGTAGTTGCCGTCGTCGATATAGGCCATCTCCGGTGAAACGGAGGGCACCAGTGGATGCGCGCGAGCACCAGCTCCTCGGAGATGGTCTTCGCGGCCCATTTGGTCGCCGGAGCGACAATCCCGAGCCCTCCGCCGCGTTCGGCCTCGCTGGCGGCTAAACGCCAGTGGGGTTTGACCCTTTGACCTCGCCAGCCCATCAGGTGGGCCCTGTGGGTCGGGTGATTAGCTTAGGGCTAATCACAGTTTAGCTAATCCCCCCCTGACACTGACATGTGGGCCCTGGCCAAGCTAATTTGCAGTTAGGTTAGTACTAATGTTAATTAACATGTTAGTTAACTAAGACACTGACGTGTGGACCCCGCACGTCAGGTTTGACCCAGTCAGCGTTGTTGACCTGCTGACGCAGGCATGACGCAATGCTGATGCAGTTATTCATTTTCTGGTTTTAAATTAAATCAGGAAATTCGAGAAAATGATATAAACTTCAAAAAATGATAGAAATTCAATCGTAACTCAGATTGAAATAATTTATATATGAAAAATTATCAGAAAAATGCAATCTATCCATCTGTACCAGTTTCATGCATGAAAAACCAACCTAAACCTGCTGTATAGGTGAAAACACATGAATGGCAATTATAAATGTTAAATTTGGAGTTGCATTTGAACCCTTGATTCAAATGGACTTCATTCAAATAGAATGCTAGATGCATTAGCACAAACCACATCACATCTTCATGCCATGTTCATGCATCATATTGTTGCATATGCTTGTGTATTGATTGCCGACACCGTCCTTCTCGATAGGTCCTGCTCCGGAGACCGTTCCAGAGTACCTGTCTGAGGAGCAGTGCCCCCTCTGTTGATCTACCAGGCAAGCAAACCCCCTTGTTCATTCCGATACAATCCTACTCTCTCGCTCCTGCTCTCAGTTATTGCATTAGGACAACAACGATTCAATTACTACTTTGTGCTGCGGTAGTTGAACCCATTCCTCTGCATGACCTGTCATTGCCACAGTAAATAGTTGAAACCCACTAGCATGTGTAGGAATTGATTGAAGCCATTGTTGTGTTCCTACCATGCCATGCCTGCTATTGCTTAGAGTGTGTCAGGTTTGATTCATTGGGAATGAATTAGAGTGCAGTGCTACATTCTGATGCTGAGAGTTAAGTGTGTGAATACGATTTGGTAAAGGTAGCGTTGAGAGGCCATGTAGGAGTACATGGTGGGTTGTCTCACTGGAACTGTCCTTAAGCATTGAGTTCTTTGTATGTTGTCCAATGACTCGATACTACCACACATTGGGCTCCGGGCACTCCAAGCCCTCTCGACTTATTAACCAACTTGATCTCTGTCCAGGAGTCGCAACTAGTTTCTGGTGTTTGTAGGTATTGCTATTTTTCTACCGAGTGGCACTCGGCAGGGTGGGCTTGGGACAGACTAGGCACAGGTGGCACGGTGTACCAAGTGGAACCTAGATGGTGGGCTTGGGAACCCTGCTCACATCATTTGGGGCCTTGAGCAACACCCCGGCCGGATCTCCTTGCGGATGGAACCCGAATAGGCGATAAACCTGGACTAGAGTCTTGTGTGATTAGTTAGGTCGTGGCCGACACCCTCACCTGGCTTCCGCTTGAAGGTTGCCGAGATACATGACGTGTACATGGCGGTAAGTGGCAAGAGCGTGTGTGAAGAAGTACACCCCTGCAGGGTTAACATGCTCTATTCAAATAGCCAGGTCCGCGGTTATGGACTTCTTGGATGCTTACGTGGTACATAGACAACTTGAAGTGGATACTCTAAAATGCTCAAGACAAGTGTGAGTGCTATGGATGGCCTCCTCGTAGGGAGACGGGGATGAATCCATAGTAGTGTATTGTATGGTGATTAGTGTACTCGTGTGCGCCATCTCACCTCAAAGAAGTTTCTCATAGTCATAGAACAGGATAGCCACTGACCCAAAGCTGGCTTGCTGCAACTAAACCACACATTACCTTCTTGATACAAATGCATGTATGATAGGATCTGATGTAAGTCTTGCTGAGTACCTTTGTACTCATGTTGCTTTATTTATGTTTTTGCAACGGAGACTTCGGTCTTACTAGTGTTCTCGTGGACTTCGACAAGTAGCTTGTACCTCAGCTATGGTCTTGATCGGACGTTGTAGATAGTCAGGCTCTTCAGCCTTTTTCATTTGTAGATGTTTGTACTCAGACATGTAATGCTTCCGCTTGTTGCTTGTATGCTCTAAATGCTGGGTCATGTGACCCCTGTTTGCAATAAATGCTATGATGGCTCTTTGAGCCTTATCTATATGAGTTGTTGAGTTATGTTGTGATGTCATGTTGTACAGCACATACTTGCATGTTATGCGTACGTGTAATGTGTATTGCTATGTGTGGGATATGACTATCTAGTTGGTTATCCTTAGTAGCCTCTCTTACCGGGAAATGTCTCCTAGTGCTTCCACTGAGCCCTAGTAGCTTGTTGCTGATCCGGAACACTTAAGCTGGCCGGCATGTGTCCTTCTTCGTTCCTGTGTTTGTCCCTTCGGGGAAATTTCACGCGGTGTCTACCGGAGTCCTGTTAGCCTGCTACAGCCCAGATTCTCCGGAGTCCTGCTAGCCCAGCTGCTACAACCCAGATTCACTCGCTGATGACCGACACGTTCATTGTTGGGTCATGTATGCCTGTCCCTGTAAGTTAGTGCCACTTTGGGTTCACGACTAGCCATGCCAGCCCGGGTTCTTGTCATATGGATGCTAGCGACACTATCATGTACGTGTGCCAAAAGGCGCAAACGGTCCCAGGCATGGTAAGGCGACACCCGTGGGAATACCGTGCGTGAGGCCGCAAAGTGATATGAGGTGTTACATGCTAGATCAGTGTGGCATAGAATCGGGGTCCTGACAGCCGTCTCCAGTTCTTATTTGGCAGGCCAAATCTGGAGTCCGTTTGGGGCTTCGGAGAGGGGGATCTTCGATCTTCGGCATCACCAACCCTTCTCCATCGCCAATTCCATGATGCTCCCCACCGGGAGTGAGTAATTACTTCGTAGTCTTGTTGGTCAGTGAGCAGTTGATGAGATTCATCATGTAATCGAGTTAGTTTTGGTAGGGCTTGATCCCTAGTATCCATTATGTTCTGAGATTGATGTTGATATGACTTTGCCATGCTTAATGCTTGTCACTTTGGGCCCGGGTGCCATGATTTTAGATCTGAACCTTTTATGTTATCACCATTATGTCTATGTTCTAGGTCAGATCTTGCAAGCTATAGTCACCTACTAGGTGTTATGATCCAGCAACCCCAGAGTGACAATACTCGGGACCACTCCTGGTGATGACCGTAGTTTGAGGAGTTCATATATTCGCCGTGTGCTAATGTTTTGTTCCAGTTCTCTATTAAAAGGAGTCCTTAATATCCCTTAGTATCCAATAGGACCCTGCTGCCATGGAAGGGTAGGACAGAAGATGGCATGCAAGTTCTTTCCATAAGCATGTATGATTATTTATGAAATACATGCCTACATTATATTTATGGACTAGAGCTAGTTCCATATCGCCCTAGGTTATGACTGTCTCATGATGAATATCATCCAACGAATCGCCGATCCAATGCCTACGATTTTCCTACATATTGTTCTTGCTAAGTTAATACTGCTATTGTTACCATTGCACTTGCTACATAATCATTGCTATCACTGTTACCATTATTGTTGTTGTTGCTACTATTATCAAAACTATCATAATACTTTGCTACTGATCACTTTGCTGCAGATAATTAATCTCCAGGTGTGGTTGAATTGACAACTAAGCTGCTAATACTTGCAAATATTCTTTGGCTCCCCTTGTGTCGAATCTACAAATTTGGGTTGATTACTCTAACCTCAAAAACTGTTGCGGTCCCATATACTTGTGGGTTATCAATCACTATACAGCGGTCAAGAACATCCTGAAGTACCTGAAAGGACCAAGGTGTTGGGGAACGTAGTAATTTCAAAAAATTTCCTACGCACACGTAAGATCATGGTGATGACATAGCAACGAGAGGGGAGAGTGTTGTCCACGTACCCTCGTAGACCGTAACCGGAAGCATTATGACAACGCGGTTGATGTAGTCGTATGTCTTCACGATCCGACCGATCCAAGCACCGAGCGACGGCACCTCCGAGTTCAGCACACGTTCAGCTCGATGACAATCCACGGCTCCGATCCGGCAAAGGTTCGGGATGAGTTCCATCAACCGACGGCGTGGTGGCGATGATGATGTTCTATCGACACAGGCTTCGCCTAAACTCATGACGATATGACCGAGGTGGAATATGGTGGAGGGGGCACCACACACGGCTAAGGAGCGATCCGTAGATCAACTTGTGTGTCTCTAGGGTGCCCCCCCTGCCCGTATATAAAGGAGCAAGGGGAGGCCGGCCGGCCCTAGGGCGCGCCAAGGTGGGGGAGTCCTCCTCCTAGTGGGAGTAGGACTCCCTTTCCTAATCCCACTAGGAAGGAGGAAGGGGAAGGAAAGAGAGGAGAGGGAGAGGGAAGGGGGCGCCTCCCTAGTCAGTCGGACTCCTCATGGGGCGCCACCTCTGGGCTGCTGCCCTCTCTCTCCCCCTCAGGCCCACTAAGGCTCAATACTTCCCGGGGGTTTGGTAACCCCTCCGGCACTCCGGTTTTCTCGAAATCACCGGAACATTCGGTGTCGAATATAGTCGTCAATATATCAATCTTTATGTCTCAACCATTTCGAGACTCCTCGTCATGTCTGTGATCACATCCGGGACTCCGAATAAAATTCGGTACATCAAAACTTATAAACTCATAATAAAACTGTCATCGTAACGTTAAGCGTGCGGACCCTATGGGTTCGAGAACTATGTAGAGATGACCTAGAACTATTCTTGGTCAATAACCAATAGCGGGACCTGGATGCCCATATTGGCTCCTAAATATTCTACGAAGATCTTTATCGGTCAAACCGCATAACAACATCGTTGTTCCTTTGTCATCGGTATGTTACTTGCGAGATTCGATCGTCGGTATCAATACCTAGTTCAATCTCGTTACCGGCAAGTCTCTTTACTCGTTATGTAATGCATCATTCCATAACTAACTCATTAGCTACATTGCTTGCAAGGCTCATAGTGATGTGCATTACCGAGAGGGCCCAGAGATAGCTCTCCGACAATCGGAGTGACAAAACCTAATCTCGAAATCGCCAACCCAACATGTACCTTTGGAGACACTGTAGTACTCCTTTATAATCACCCGATTCGTTGTGACGTTTGGTAGCACCCAAAGTGTTCCTCCGGTAAACGGGAGTTGCATAATCTCATAGTTATAAGAACATGTATAAGTCATGAAGAAAGCAATAGCAATATACTAAATGATTAAGTGCTAGGCTAACGGAATGGGTCATGTCAATCACATCATTCTCCTAATGATGTGAGCCCATTAATCAAATGACAACATATGTCTATGGCTAGGAAACATAACCATCTTTGATTAATGAGCTAGTCAAGTAGAGGCTTACTAGTTACTATATGTTTGTCTATGTATTCACACATGTATCATGTTTCCGGTTAATACAATTCTAGCATGAATAATAAACATTTATCATGATATGAGGAAATAAATAATAACTTTATTATTGCCTCTAGGGCATATTTCCTCCACTTGCACTAGAGTCAATAATCTAGATTACATAGTAATGATTCTAACACCCATGGAGTCTTGGTGTTGATCATGTTTTGCTCGTGAGAGAGGCTTAGTCAATGGGTGCGCAACATTCAGATCCGTATGTATCTTGCAAATCACTATGTCTCCCACTTGGACTTGGTCCGGATGGAATTAGGCGTCTCTTGATGTGCTTGGTCCTCTTGTGAAATCTGGATTCCTTTGCCAAGGCAATTGCACCAGTATTGTCACAGAAGATCTTCATTGGTCCCGATGCACTAGGTATGACACCTAGATCGGTAATGAACTCCTTCATCCAAACTCCTTCATTTGCTGCTTCCGAAGCAGCTATGTACTCCGCTTCACATGTAGATCCCGCCACGACGCTTTGTTTAGAACTGCACCAACTTACAGCTCCACCGTTTAATAAAATACGTATCCGGTTTGCGATTTAGAATCGTCCGGATCAGTGTCAAAGCTTGCATCGACGTAACCATTTACGACTAATTCTTTGTCACCTCCATATACGAGAAACATATCCTTAGTCCTTTTCGGTATTTGGGATGTTCTTGACCGCTATCTAGTGATCCACTCTGGATTACTTTGGTACCTTCTGCCAAGCTTATTTCTAAGGCTATGTCAGTGCGGTACCTGACATTGCATACATGATAGAGCCTATGGTGAAGCATAGGAACATCTTTCATTTTCTCTCTATCTTCCATTGTGGTCGGGCATTGAGTCGACTCAACTTCACACCTTGTAGCACGGGCAAGAACCCTTTCTTTGCACGATCCATTTTGAACTTTTCAAAATTTTATCAAGGTATGTGCTTTGTGAAAGTCCTATTAAGCGTCTTGATCTATCTCTATAAATCTTGATGCCCAATATGTAAGCAGCTTCACGAGGTCTTTCATTGAAAAACTTTTATTCAAGTATCCTTTATGCTATCCAGAAATTCTATATCATTTCCAATTAATAATATGTCATCTACATATAATATCGAAATGCTCTGAGCTCCCACTCACTTTCTTGTAAATCTGAGGCTTCTCCAAAAGTGCATATAAAACCATATCTTTGATCACACTATCAAAGCGTTTATTACAACTCCGAGATGCTTGCACCAGTCCATAAATGGATCGCTGGAGCTTGCACACTTTGTTAGCACCTTTTAGATCAACAAAACCTTTTGGTTGTATCATATACGACTCTTCTTCCAGAAATCCATTCAAGAATGCAGTTTTGACATCTATTTGCCAAATTTCATAATCATAAAATGCAGCAATAGCTAACATGATTCTGACAGACTTAAGCATCGCTACGGGTGAGAAAGTCTCATCGTAGTCAACCCCTTGAACTTGTCGAAAACCTTTCGCAACAAGTCGAGCTTTATAAACGATTACATTACCATCGGCGTCGGTCTTCTTCTTAAAGATCCATTTATTCTCAATGGCTTGCCGATCATTGGGCAAGTCAACCAAAGTCCATACTTTGTTCTCATACATGGATCCCATCTCGATTTCATGGCCCCTAGCCATTTTATGGAATCTGGGCTCATCATCGCTTCCTCATAGTTCGTAGGTTCATCATGGTCAAGTAACATGACTTCCGAATAGGATTACCGTACCACTCAGTGCGGATTTTACTCTGGTAGACCCACGAGGTTGATAGAAACTTGATCTGAAGTTTCATGATCAATATCATTAGCTTCCTCACTAATTGGTGTAGGTGTCACGAAACCGATTTACGTGATGAACTACTTTCCAATAAGGGAGCAGTCTGATTACCCGTCAAGTTCTACTTTCCTACCACTCACTTCTTTCGAGAGAAACTCTTTCTCTAGAAAGGATCCATTCTTAGCAACGAATGTCTTGCCTTCGGATCTGTGATAGAAGGTGTACCCAACACTCTCTTTTGGGTATCTTATGAAGACACATTTCTTGATTTAGGTTCGAGCTTATCGGTTGAAGTTTCTTCACATAAGCATCGCAGCCCCAAACTTTAAGAAGCGACAACTTTGGTTTCTTGCCAAACCATAGTTCATAAGGCGTCGTCTCAGCGGTTTTGATGGTGCCCTATTCAGCGTGAATGTGGCCGTCTCTAAAGCATAACCCGAGCGATAGCGATAAATCGATAAGAGACATCATAGATCGCACCATATCTAGTAAAATACGATTCTGACGTTCGGACACACCATTTCGTTGTGGTGTTAGGGTGGCGTGAGTTCTTGAAACTATTCGCATTGTTTCAAATGTAAACCAAACTCGTAACTCAAATATTCTCCTCAATGATCGGATCGTAGAAACTTTATTTTCTTGTTACGATGATTTTCCACTTCACTCTGAAATTCTTTGAACTTTTCAAATGTTTCAGACTTGTGTTTCATTAAGTAGATATACCCATATCTGCTCAAATCATCTATGAAGGTGAGAAAATAACGATATCCACCACGAGCTTCAACATTCATCAGACCACATACATCCGTATGTATGATTTCCAACAAATCTGTTGCTCTCTCCATAGTACGGAGAAGCGGTGTTTTAGTCATCTTGCCCATGAGGCACGGTTACATAAGTACCAAGTGATTCATAATCAAGTGATTCCAAAAGTCCATTAGTATGGAGTTTCTTCATGCGCTTTACACCGATATGACCTAAGCGGCGATTGCCACAAATAAGTTGCACTATCATTATCAACTCTGCATCTTTTGGCTTTGACATTATGAATATGTGTATCACTACTATCGATATTCAATAAAATAGACCACTCTTCAAGGGTGCATGACCATAAAAGATATTACTCATATAAATAGAACATCCATTATTCTCGATTTAAATGAATAACCGTCTCGCATCAAACAAGATCCGGTATAATGTTCATGCTCAACGCGGCACCAAATAACAATTATTCAGGTCTAAAACTAATCCGAAGGTAGATGTAGAGGTAGCGTCTTGACGCGATTACATCGACTTTGGAACCGTTCCCAGCGCATTGTCACCTTGTCCTTGGCGATGCTCGCTTATTCCGTAGTCCTGTTTGAGTTGCAAATGTTAGCAACAGAACCGGTATCAAATACCAGTGCTCTGCGAGCTCTAGTAAGGTACACATCAATAACATGTATATCACATATACCTTTGTTCACCTTGCCATCCTTCTTATCCGCCAAATGCTTGGGGCAGTTCCACTTCGGTGTCGATCGCTTGCGGTAGAAGCACTCGATTTCGAGGCTTAGGTCCAGACTTGGGTTTCTTCTATTGAGCAGCAACTTGCTTCTTGTTCTTCTTGAAGTTCCTTATTCTTCCCTTTGCCCTTTTCTTGAAACTAGTGGTCTTGTTGACCATCAACACTTGATGCTCCTTCTTGATTTCTACCTCCGCAGCCTTTAGCATTGCGAAGAGCTCGGGAATTGTCTTGTTCATCCCTTGCATATTATAGTTCATCACGAAGCTCTTGTAGCTTGGTGGCGATGATTGGAGAATTACATCAATGGCGCTATCATCAGGAAGATTAACTCCCAGTTGAATCAAGTGATTATTATACCCGGACATTTTGAGTATATGCTCCTTGTGAACTATTCTCCTCCATCTTGTAGCTGTAGAACTTATTGGAGACTTCATATCTCTCAATCCGGGCATTTGCTTGAAATATGAACTTCAACTCTGGAACATCTCATATGCTCCATGAGCGTTCAAAAGCGTCGTTGAAGACCCGATTCTAAGCCGTAAAGCATGGCACACTAAACTATCGAGTAGTCATCAGCTTTGCTCGCGGACATTCATAACGTCGTCGGTTGCATCGGCGGCGAGCTGGCACCCAGCGGTGCTTCGGGGCGTAATTCTTACGTGCGACAATGAGGATAATCCACGATTCTGGACCCGATCCGTGTAATTGCTACCATCATCTTTCAACTTTGCTTTCTCAAGGAACGCATTGAAATGCAACGGAACAACAAAGACGAGCCATCTATCTACAACAAACATAGACAAGCAAAATACTATCAGGTACTAAGTTCATGATAAATTTAAGTTCAATTAATCATATTACTTAAGAACTCCCACTTAGACAGACATCTCTCTAGTCATCTAAGTGATCACGTGATCCAAATCAACTAAACCATAACCGATCATCACGTGAGATGGAGTAGTTTTCAATGGTGAACATCACTATGTTGATCATATCTACTATAGATTTACGCTCGACCTTTCGGTCTCCGTGTTCCGAGGCCATATCTACATATGCTAGGCTCGTCAAGTATAACCTGAGTATTCTGCGTGTGCAAAACTGGCTTGCACCCGTTGTAGATGGATGTAGAGCTTATCACACCATATCATCACGTGGTGTCTGGGCACGACGAACTTTGGCAACGGTGCATACTCAGGGAGAACACTTCTTGATAATTTTTAGTGAGAGATCATCTTAAAATGCTACCGTCAATCAAAGCAAGATAAGATGCATAAAGGATAAACATCACATGCAATCAATATAAGTGATATGATATGGCCATCATCATCTTGTGCTTGTGATCTCCATCTCGAAGCACCGTCGTGATCACCATCGTCACCGCGCGACACCTTGATCTCCATCATAGCATCGTTGTCGTTTCGCCATCTATTGCTTCTCGACTATCGCTCTTGCTTAGTGATAAAGTAAAGCAATTACGGGCATTTGCATTTCATACAATAAGCGACAACCATATGGCTCCGCCGATTGCGATAACTTTGGTTCTGAACATGATCATCTCATACAATAAAATATAGTATCACGTCTTGACCATATCACATCACAACATGCCTGCAAAAACAAGTTAGGCGTCCTCTACTTTGTTGTTGCAAGTTTTACGTGGCTGCTACGGGCTTAGCAAGAACCGTTCTTACCTATGCATCAAAACCACAATGATAGTTCGTCAAGTTATTGTTGTTTTAACCTTCGCAAGGACGGGCGTAGCCACACTCGATTCAGCTAAAGTGAGAGAGCGGACACCCGCCACCACCTTTAAGCACGAGTGTTTGTAGCGGTGAAACCAGTCTCGCGTAAGCGTCTGGCGTAATGTCGGTGGGGCGCTTCATCTCACAATACCGCCGAACCAAAGTATGACATGCTGGTAAGCAGTATGACTTGATTCGCCCACAACTTACTTGTGTTCTACTCGTGCATATGACATCTACGCATAAAACCTAGGCTCGGATGCCACTGTTGGGGAACGTAGTAATTTCAAAAAAAATCCTACGCACACGCAAGATCATGGTGATGACATAGCAACGAGAGGGGAGAGTGTTGTCCACGTACCCTCGTAGACCGTAAGCGAAAGCGTTATGACAACGTGGTTGATGTAGTCGTACGTCTTCACGATCCGACCGATCCAAGCACCAAACGTACGGCACCTCTAAGTTCAGCACACGTTCAGCTCGATGATGATCCCCGGGCTCTGATCCAGCAAAGCTTCGGGGATGAGTTCCGTCAGCACGACGGCGTGGTGACGATGATGATGTTCTACCAGCGCAGGGCTTCGCCTAAACTCCGCGACGATATGACCGAGGTGGAATATGGTGGAGGGGGGCACCGCACACAGCTAAGGAACGATCCGTAGATCAACTTGTGTGTCTCTAGGGTGCCCCCCTGCCCCCGTATATAAAGGAGCAAGGGAGGAGGCCGGCCAGCCCTAGGGGCACGCCAAGGAGGGGGGAGTCCTCCTCCTAGTGGGAGTAGGACTCCCCTTTCCTAGTCCCACTAGGAAGGAGGAAGGGGAAGGAAGAGAGAGGGAGAGGAAGGGGGCGCGCCCCTCCCTAGTCAGTCGGACTCCTCATGGGGCGCGCCACCTCACGGGATGCTGCCCTCTCTCTCCCCTCGGGCCCACTAAGGCCCAATACTTCCCGTAGGGTTCAGTAACCCTCCGGCACTCCGGTTTTCTCGAAATCACCGGAACACTTGGTGTCGAATATAGTCGTCAATATATCGATCTTTATGTCTCGACCATTTGAGACTCCTCGTCATGTCCGTGATCACATACGGGACTCGAACAAACTTGGTACATCAAAACTTATAAACTCATAATAAAACTATCATCGTAGCGTTAAGCGTGCGGACCCTCGTGTTCGAGAACTATGTAGACATGACCTAGAACTATTCTTGGTCAATAACCAATAAGCGGGACCTGGATGCCCATATTGGCTCCTACATATTCTCGAAGATCTTTATCGGTCAAACCGCATAACAACATATGTTGTTCCTTTGTCATCGGTATGTTACTTGCGAGATTCGATCGTCGGTATCAATACCTAGTTCAATCTCGTTACGGCAAGTCTCTTTACTCGTTACGTAATGCATCATTCGTAACTAACTCATTAGCTACATTGCTTGCAAGGCTTATAGTGGCGTGCATTACCGAGAGGGCAGAGATACCTCTCCGACAATCGGAGTGACAAAACCTAATCTCGAAATCGCCAACCCAACATGTACCTTTGGAGACACCTGTAGTACTCCTTTATAATCACCCGATTCACGTTGTGACGTTTGATAGCACCAAAGTGTTCCTCCGATGGCAGGAGTTGCATAATCTCATAGTTATAGGAACATGTATAAGTCATGAAGAAAGCAATAGCAATATACTAAACGATCAAGTGCTAGGCTAACGGAATGGGTCATGTCAATCACATCATTATCCTAATGATGTGATCCCATTAATCAAATGACAACACATGTCTATGGCTAGGAAACATAACCATCTTTGATTAATGAGCTAGTCAAGTAGAGGCTTACTAGTGACTATATGTTTGTCTATGTATTCACACATGTATCATGTTTCCGGTTAATACAATTCTAGCATGAATAATAAACTTTTATCATGATACGAGGAAATAAATAATAACTTTATTATTGCTTCTAGGGCATATTTCCTTCACAAGGGTATGTTTCTCGTTTATGGAGGTGACGAAGAGCTCATCGTAAATGGTTACGTCGATGCTAGACACTGATCCGGATGACTCCAAGTCATAAACCGGATACATATTTATATTGAATGGTGGAGTTGTCAGTTGGTGCGGTTCCAAGCAGAGCATCGTGGTGGGATCTACGTGTGAAGCAAAATACATAGCTGCTTCGGAAGCAGCGCATGAAGGAGTCTGGATGAAGGAGTTCATATCCAATCAGGGTGTAAGACCCAGTGCATAGGGTCCAATGAAAATCTTTTATTACAACATCGGAGCAATTGCCTTGGTGAAGGAATCCATGTTCCACAAGAGAACCAAACACATCAAGAGATGCTTCAACTCCATTTGTGAAAAAGGTCAAGGATGGAGATAGAGAGATTTGCAAAATACATATGGATCAGAATGTAGCAGACCCGTTGACTAAGCCTCTTCCACGAGCAAAACATGATCAGCACCAAGACTCCATGAGTGTTAGATTTATTACAATGTAATCTAGATTATTGACTCTAGTGCAAGTGGGAGACTAAAGGAAATATGCCCTAGAGGAAATAATAAAGTTGTTATTTTATATTTCTTATTCATGATAAAAGTTTATTATTCATGCTAGAATTGTATTGATTGGAAACTTAAATACATGTGTGAATACATAAACAAATATCATGTCCCTCGTAAGCCTCTACTAGACTAGCTCGTTGATCTAATATGGTTAAGGTTTCCAAACCATAGACATGTATTGTCATTTGATAACGGGATCACATCATTAGGAGTATGATGTGATGGACAAGACCCATCCGTTAGCTTAGCATATGATCATTCAGTTTATTGTTATTGTTTTCTTAATGTCAAATACATATTCCTTCGACTATGAGATCATGCAACTCCCGGATACCGGAGGAATACCTTGTGTGCTATCAAACGTCACAACGTACCTGGATGATCATAAAGATGCTCTATAGGTATCTCTGAAGGTGTCTGTTGAGTTGGCATGGATCGAGATAAGGATTTGTCACTCCGTGTACCGGAGAGTTCTCTCTGGGCCCTCTCGATAAAGTGACTAAGGAGTTAGTTACAAGATGATGTATTGCGGGACGAGTAAAGAGATTTTCTGGTAACGAGATTGAACTAGGTATTAAGATACCGACGATCGAATCTCGGGCAAGTAACATACCGATGGACAAAGGGAACTACGTATGTTGTCATAACGGTTTGACCGATAAAGATCTTCGTAGAATATGTAGGAACCAATGTGGGCATCCAGGTTTCACTGTTGGTTATTGACCAGAGAGGTGTCTCGGTCATGTCTACATTGTTCTCGAACCCATAGGGTCTGCACGCTTAACGTTCATTGACGATATAGTGTTATATGAGTTATATGATTTGGTGACTGAATGTTGTTCGGAGTCCCGGATGAGATCACGGACATGATGAAGAGCTCCGGAATGGTTCAGAGGTAAATATTGATATATAGGATGATACTATTTGGACACCGGAAGAGTTTTGGAGTGCACCCGGTAGTCATCGGATCGCGAGAAGGGGTTCCGGACACCCCTGGGAGGTCTATGGGCCTAATGGGCCAAGAGGAGGCACACACCAGCCCACAAGGAGGCTGGCGCACCCCTCTGCCTGGCTGCCGGACCTAGGGGAAGGAAAGGGGAGGGTTGGCCTCTCCTGCCTTATCTCCTCATGAGAGAAAGGAAAGGGGGTGCTACCTCCCCCTGCCTTCCTCCCGCACACAAACAAGGAAAGGGGGGCGCGGCTAGGGGGAGGAGCCCAAGTGGGATTCGGCCCCACTTGGGGCTCCTTCTGTCTGCCTCCCCTCTTCCCCCACCTATATATATGTGGGAGGGGCACCACACATAGCCCACGACAATCTCTTAGCCGTGTGCGGCGCCCCTCTCCACAGTTTCGTCCATCGGTCATATTTTCATAGTGCTTAGGCAAAGCCCTGTGGAGATAGCATCACCACTACCATCACCACACTGTCGTGCTGCCGGAACTCATCCACTACTTCGCCCGTCTTGCTGGATCAAGAAGGCGAGGAAGTCACCCACCTGAACATGTGTTGAACACAGAGGTTGAAGGAAATATGCCCTAGAGGCAATAATAAAGTTATTATTTATTTCCTCATATCATGATAAATGTTTATTATTCATGCTAGAATTGTATTAACCGGAAACATGATACATGTGTGAATACATAGACAAACATATAGTCACTAGTATGCCTCTACTTGACTAGCTCATTAATCAAAGATGGTTATGTTTCCTAACCATAGACATGTGTTGTCATTTGATTAAATGAGATCACATCATTAGGAGAATGATGTGATTGACATGACCCATCCGTTAGCTTAGCACTTGATCGTTTAGTATTACGCTATTGCTTTCTTCATGACTTATACATGTTCACTGTAACTATGAGAATTATGCAACTCCGTTTACGGAGGAACACTTTGGTACTACCAAGCGTCACAGCGTAAGCTGGGTGATTATAAAGGAGTACTACAGGTGTCTCAGAAGGTACATGTTGAGTTGGCATAATTCAAGATTAGGATTTGTCACTCCGATTATGGGAGAGGTATCTCTGGGCCCTCTCGGTAATACTCATCACCTAAGCCTTGCAAGCATGTAACTAATGAGTTAGTTATGAGATGACATATTACGGAAAGAGTAAAGAGACTTGCGATAGCGAGATTGAACTAGGTATTGGATACCAAGCGATCAAATCTCGGGCAAGTAACATACCGATGACAAAGGGAACAACGTATGTTGTTATGCGGTTTGACCGATAAAGATCTTCGTAGAATATGTAGGAACCAATATGGGCATCCAGGTCCCACTATTGGTTATGGACCGAAGATGTGTCTCGGTCATGTCTACATTGTTCTCGAACCGTAGGGTCCCTTGCTTAAGGTTTGATGGCGGTTATATTATGAGTTTATATATTTTGATGTACGAAGTTTGTTGAGTCCGGATGTGATCACGGACATGACGAGGAGTCTCGAAATGGTCAAGGCATAAAGATTGATATATTGGACGGATATATTTGGACCTTTGGAAAGGTTCCAGGAGAGTTTGGGAATATAGCGGAGCTCCGGGAGGTTACCGGAACCCCCCGGTAAGTATATGGGCCTTATTGGGCCATATTGGAAGGGGGGAGAAAGGAGCAAGGGAGGGGGGCGCGCCCCCCCAAGCCCAATCCGAATTGGGAGGGGGGCCGCCCCCCCCCCTTTCCTTTTCTCCTTCCCTCTCTTCCTTCCTACTACTACTACTCCTTCCTTCCCCCTCCATCTTGGATTAGGAAAAGGAGGGGAAACCTACTTGGAGTAGGTTTCCCCCTCCCTATGGCGCGCCCCCCCTTGGGCCGGCCACCTCCTCCCTCCCTCCTTTATATACGGGGGTAAGGGGCACCCTAGACACACAAGTTGATCATTGAGATCGTTCCTTAGCCGTGTGCGGTGCCCCCTCCACGATATTACACCTCGGTCATATTGTAGCGGTGCTTAGGCGAAGCCCTGCGACAGAGAACATCAAGATCGTCACCACGCCGTCGTGCTGACGAAACTCCCCGCACCTCTGCTGGATCGGAGATCGGGGGTTGCATCATCGGGTTGTACATGTGTCAAGAACTCGGAGGTGCCGGAGTAACGGTGCTTGGATCGGTTGAACCGTGAGGACGTACGACTACTTCCTCTACGCTGCGTCAACGCTTCCACTTCGGTCTACGAGGGTACGTAGACAACACTCTCCCCTCTCGTTGCTATGCATCACCATGATCTTGCGTGTGCATAGGAAATTTTTTGAAATTACTACGTTCCCCAACAGAGGTGTCGTACGTTCGGTACTCGATCAGTTGGATCGCGAACAAGTTCGACTACATCCACCGCGTTACTAAACGCTTCAGCTTACGGTCTACAATGGTACATAAACACAATCTCCCCTCTCGTTGCTATGCACCTCCATGGATAGATCTTGCGTGTGCGTAGAAATTTTTTGTTTTCCATGCAACGTTGCCCAACAGTTGATATATGGGATAATAGTGTTTGGTCTTCGGAAAGGTTCCAGAATTCACCGGAAGGGGTTTCAATGTTTCCTGGAATGTTCGGGTACGAGAACACTTTATTTGGGCCAACGGGTAAAGCCCACGAGGTTTTAGGAAGGTGCAAAAGGAAGTTTTGCGGAGGCCAAGGGCCAGACGCCTGGGACCTTGGTGTCTGGGGCCAGACACCGAGGACCCTGGCGTCTGGTCTTGGATTCCGAGAAGGACTCTTGCCTTGCGTGCCAAACTGACTTTGAGGAGGCTCTTGCTCCAAGAAATGACCCCAGGGCTCAACATATAAATAGAGGGGCATGGCTAGCACCCGGAACACATCAAGATTCACCAAGCCGTGTGCCAGCAACCCCGCTCCCTCTAGCTTATCCTTCGTCATAGTTTCCGTTGTGCTTGGCGAAGCCCTGTGGAGATTGTTCTTCATCACCACCGTCACCATGCCGCAGTGCTGCCAAAACTCATCTACTACTTCGCCCCTCTTGCTGGATCAAGAAGGCAAAGATGTCATCGAGCTGAACGTGTGCTGAACGCGGAGGTGCCGTACGTTCGGTACTTGATCGGGACGGATCGTGAAGGTGTACGACTACATCAACAGCGTTGATAAGCACTTCCGCTTAGCGATCTTCAAGGGTATGAAGATGCTCTCCCCCTCTCGTAGCTATGCATCTTCATTGATAGATCTTGCGTGTGCGTTGATTTTTTTTGTTTTTCATGCAACGTTCCCCAACACGATCCTTGACCAACGAGCCACACGGTCTCAGGTCACACAGCGGCCTGTTTCATCTGCTCACAACTCAACATTGTCTGCTATGATGTTTCTTTTGTTTTGGGCAAGTTGGTGTCTCCCTTCGTCCGACAAAGTATGGGCAACAATGGCGACTCTTGCATTTAGGTCCCCTAGAGTTTTACTTTCGATTTTTGTGGGTACTTTCTGCAAGGTGTTGAGCATCTGGTCTTCTAGTTGCCTCTAGATCGTGACTACGTGTGGGTTCATAATCCAACTGTTAAATGAATGACACATAGTTTATCTTTAAAAAGAGCTTATACTAAAGGCTGAAAAAGAAGTGGAAAATGCCAATGGAGGCCTTGCTCCATGGAGCTCGGTATTTAAAAAAAAAATTGAAAGTCATTTTTGAAGTTTCAAAAAAACATTTTTTCATAGAAACATATATGTTTTCCGCATGAACGCGTGAAAAATCATTTGATTTTTTTGAGAAATAATCATTTGATTTTTCTGTGTTTCGTTGGTTGTACAAAAAAATTTCCGGCCCAACAATAACAAAAATCAGCCCATCTTAGAAATACGCTTTTGGCTTTTTCTGTATGCCATGTGTGAAAGTATAGGTTATGAATTTTCGCACATACGTAACACACATGTGTGTGATTGTTCGCAAAAAAAAATTCAAATTTTTTCGCACTATAGAAATTTGGTTTCTCAAAACGATCTCCCTGAAGCTCGGCCTCCAAAAGCCCGCACATGAAAAGGAAGCTCCTATCTGCCTCTCACTACGGTAGGTAGGTAGTTGATAAAATGCGCAAGCGGATGTGGTAGGCCAACCCTATTCGGCATTTAAATTTGTTACAAGGGTGCTCATCTGGTTTTCTGCTTGAATTTTTTTTCAGTTTGCTCATATGCTTGGTTTCTTTCTTTTGTTCAAAAACTATCAACATGTTCAAAAAATCAGGAATATGTGGTGGGCCAACCCTATTCCACATTTAAAATCATGATTATTTTTTCAAGACACACGAATATTTTTTTTGACAACTATCAACATGTTCAAAAAATATGTGGAAGGTATTTTTTAATGTGTAAACTATTTTTAAAGAGACGAGAACACTTTTAAAAATGCATGAACATTTTCCTAGAAATGATGAAAAAAATCACAAAATATGTGGAGATTTTTAAAATAAGTGAACTATTTTTAAAAAGATGCGAACACTTTTAAAATGAATTAATAATTTCTAAAAAATGTAAATATTTTTAGAGAATCACAAAATTTAAAAAAATTATAATTTTTTATTTTTTCGGAATTTTTTTGACACAGAACAAACGCAGATGCTTACATACATGAATGCACACTCACTTGTATGAATGCGCGCACACACACATCCTATCCCTACCCCCAAGATATTGAGCAAATACAATAAAGTCACCAAAGACGTCTCTTCCCACTGAACATACATCGCCGGAAAGACTGAAACAAATATATGAATATGCGACTACCAGTGTCAAGTTTAGAACTTGAGTCCTGGTAGGATGTTTCGCCACAAGGAACCTTACCATCTGAGCTACGCTCAGTTCGCACACTTGGACTGCAAGTGGGCTGGCATTTTGACGCACTGAGCTTAATTAAAGGAACTGCCAAAGAAAAAATCTTCACAGTTTCAAAAGGAAAAAAGCTTCACACAATCAGTAATTACACAATATCTGTAGGCTTAATGCAAATGGGCCTCACAAAAAGACTGCAAGGTCCATATCAGCCCAAATACCTGCTAAGTGACAAAACCCTAACTCTCAGCAAACACCCACGATTTGCCTCCAACAACAACAAAAAAGCAAGCACCCACGATTGCCTCCTCAACAAATAAAAAAGCAAGCACCCACGAGCCCCTGGCGGCTCTCGGCGGGGCAGCGACCGGGGCAGCATGGTGCAGAGAAAGCAGACGAGCGGCGCGGCGCGGCGCGTTGTCGCGGGCGTCTTGGTGTCTCCGGCGGCCCCGGGGGCTCGGGGGCCGCGCAGCGTCTTCGTGCTGTCACCGGGCGGGACGCGGCAAGTGCAAGCCGGAGCATGCAAGCGGAAACTTCCTCCGTTGCGCGGCGGCCGGACGTGATCAGGTTTGGCCCCTCAAATCCGCGATCTCAACTCTGGAATTTTAATAAATGTCAATGTTCAGTTCACTAGTTTCACTCGAGCTATATCTGTTTTGATTTGCAGATCCGTCATGCCATTCGCCGGCGTATCTGTCATCACCAACGGCGAGCTGTGTCTTTCCACGACGTCAGACATCGACGCCGGCGCGGCCAGCGGCTACCACCTGCTTGTTGTGGAGGGTTACTCGCAAACAAAAGAGATGGTATCCAATGGCAAGCACATCATGTCTCGCCCATTCGTCGTAGGAGGCCATCGCTGGTGCATCAGTTACGCGCCAAACGGTGACAACTCGCACAGTGCTGACTGTGTTTCCCTCCATCTCGTCCTTCTTGATGACGATGTTGCCAAGCCCGTGAAGGTGCGGTTCGGGTTTAGTTTCATTGATCAGGTTGAGTGGCAAAATCCGATATACATTCGTGAAACTCAAACACACAGCTTCACCAGCCATGATTCTATTAGGGGCTTCGATGATGCTGTGAGAAAAGATGCCCTTGAACAATCAAAGCATCTCAAGGGTAATAGTTTCACCATACGGTGTGGTGTCATGGTCTACAGGGATCTCGACACCGTGGATGCTGTGGTGCCGCCACCGAGGTGCCGCTGCCTGACATACAGCAGCATCTGAACCGTCTCTTTGAAACTAAGGTAGGTGCTGATGTGACATTCAATGTCAGCGGCGAGACAATCGCCGCACACCGATGTGTGCTTGCAGCCCGGTCTCCAGTCTTCATGGCACAACTCTTTGGTCCCATGAAGGAGGGGGCTGCAACGTGTGACATACAGATCGAAGACATGGAAGCAAATGTGTTCAGGGCTATGCTTAGTTTCATCTACACAGACTCATTTCCCGAGATGGAGAATGATGAAGCAGAAGTTGAGGAAGAACAAGAAGCGGATGAAGTACTTTATGCAACATGGATGCAATGGATGCAAGACTTGCTTGTAGCTGCGGACAGATATGATATCCAACGGCTCAAGTTTTGCTGTGAAGAGGGGTTGTCTGAGTGCATAGATGTGAGCTCGGTGACGTCCACACTTGTGATAGCTGAGCAGCACCATTGCCAAGATTTGAAGGAGGCATGCTTGAATTTCCTCACAGTATCCCCCTCCAGTTTGCAAGAAGTAATGGCAACCAGTGACTGGGAGCATATTACAGTAACATATCCCTCTGTTTTGAACGAGCTCATTGCCAAGCTTGCTTCGAAAGCGTAATTACATCTGATAATATGTACTCCCTCCGTTCTATGTCTTTCGAGAGATTCCACTGCAAACTAGATACGGATGTATATAGACATATTTTACAGTGTAGGTTCACTCATTTTGCTCCGTATGTAGTCTATAGTGAAATCTCTAAAAAGACTTATATTTACGAATAGAAGGAGTATATATGAGGTTCCTGAGACCGATCATAGTTTGTGTGTCTTACTTTTGATTCATGACATGTGGTCGTGGAATAAATGATCTTGTAAATTCAGGTATAAGCGTCAATGTTGATCTGCATTGTCGCACTGTGAAAGTTCCCTAGCAGTCGTTTTATACTTTTATTCTCATATATATATTCCTTGGCGCATTCTGGATGTTTTTTTTGAAAATGCAGCTAACGTCGATTCAGTTCAAAGATTACAGAGTCACCAAGATTTCTGGTTACAGCAATCCTGGAAATCTCGATCGAGTACCCAGCAAGCTTCCCCTCTGCCTAATATTTTTCCTTGGGTGATGTGCGCCATGGAAGGGGAAGTCAGCATTCCACAAATGATGTGTCATGCTATCTACTAAAAAACATGACTTTCGGTCTGGTGTATTTTAAGAGCACAGCTGACTGATGTCAATTTTGTCTGAAAAAACTTTTGAGATGGTGATGCTTTTTTTACATGTGCGAATCTATTTCTCATCTGGCATTTATCACCGTAGTGATCTTTCTACGTCCTTGAACTAGAAATAACCATAGCGATTTTTCTATGTTCTTCAGAGATGGGTTTTTTTTTTTTGAAGAAAATAATAGTTCAGACAAGACGAGAAGTGAAAAAATCCCGCCACAATCCGGCGTGGATTTTTTGATCCGCCTTTTTAAGGCGGTGAGACCAAAGAGTGAGATCAGAGATAATAGCCCTAACTATATTATACGGAGAAGGGGACAAGTCCCTAGAGGTTTTGTCATTGCGAGCGTCCCAAATTTTCCATAATATGAGTAGCAAAATGAAAGGCCAGATAGACTGAGGTAGGCCATGCTGAATCAGCGCATTCCACAAGTCAGACAGGTGAGAGTGATGGGGCAGCAGCCCAGCAGCCCTATGGCACCCCAAATGGAGGCAGCCGTTGGGCATGTGAAGAAGAGGTGAGCACGGTCTTCTGGCGCGGCGTTACAACATGGGCACGATGGAGAGGCGATGATGGTCTTGCGATGGAGATTTGCCCGCGTGTTTAACCTTTCCAGATAGAAAAGCCAGCCGAACACTCGAACCCTACTAGGAACACGAGAGTCCCAGATGTGGGTAAGAGATGGATCTGATAGCTGGGAAGCAAGAGCAGCATAAGCGCCCTTAGTGGAAAAAGCGGCGTCGTTAAGCAAGGACCTGTCGTCGGGTACTCCTGTAAGGCACACTCCCTGCAACAAAGATCTCAAGGAAGCAAGTTCATTGGTAGCGGTTAAGGTTAGCCGGCTACGCAAGCCCAGTTCAATTCCATCCATCATAATTTTATCAACAAGAGCGTTAGGCTTAGTATGGTGTGTAAACAAGGCAGGGAAGGCAATGGAGAGTGGTTCTGACAGGAGCCAACGATTAAGCCAGAAAAGGTTGAGGAACCATTGCCAATAGTAACCTGGGAAATCTCTCTGAGCGTGTGTAAGTGTTTAAAAATAGCTTTGCCAAGGAAGGAGGCATTTCTACCTAGACCTATGTAGAGGGGGGAGTGGTTTAATATCCAATCCTTCTAAGGCGGAAGTGGGGAGTGGAGGAATTTGAAAGGAAATTTCAACATAAGAAAATTTTGTGCTTGTAAGTTTTTAACACCTAGACCACCTGCCAACTTGGGCATGCACACCTGGTCCCACGCTACCAGACACTTAGCCCCAGAGAAGGAGTCATCATTTGACCAGAAGAAAATCCGTCGTTTGTCAATATCCTCGAGAATGCTTTTTGGTAGTGAGAAGCACATCATGAAATAGGTGGGAAGACTATCTAGGACCGCAGACCGCAGAATGAGGCGACCGCCACGAGAGAGTAGGAGCGCACGCCAACCAGAAAGGTAAACATCACATCGGTCGATTATTGGTTGGAAAGCCGACGTTGGTAATTTGTGCGGGGAGAGTGGTAGTCCCAGGTATTTCTACGGGTAAGAGGAGACCGAGTCCGAAGAGTTGAGGCCATTTGTGCTGCCAGTTCTAGTTCAATATTGAGCGGGACGAAAGTTGTTTTGGAGAAGGTAACAGAGAGGCCAGTAGCAGCCGAGAAGTCATCTAGGATTTTTTTGAGGTTATGGGCGGCCGAGGCATCGGCTTTAATAATGATCAAGGTATCATCGGCGTACTGGAGGACAGGGCAGGGTAGATGAGGCGAGATAGGATGAGAAATTAGGTTTTGGTTGGAAGCCTCAATGATCATACGTTGGAGGACATCTGTGATGATTATGAAAAGGAAAGGAGAGAGCGGGTCCCCCTGTCTGAGGCCATTTTTGCACTGGATCCAGGGCCGGGAACAACGTTTAAGAGAATAGTCGTTTTACCGATACCGAGGAGCGTATCAATCCATTTAATTCATTTAGGCGAAAAACCCCTTGCCTCGAGAATGGCAAGAAGGGGTGACCAACAAACCGAGTCAAAGGCTTTGGAGAAGTCAAGTTTGACAATCATAGTAGGGGCTTTTTGTCTAGCGCAAACATGGAGGATATCCGCCGCATAAAGGAAATTTTTTGAGATAGTTCGGCCCGAACCTGTTTAGTCAGGGTGAACAAGCAAGGGGATGACCGGTTTAAGCCTATTTACCGGTAGTTTGGCGAGGGCCTTTGTCGGGCAGTTTTGTAGTGAGATTGGTCTGAAAGCTTCTAGGGTGGGCGGGTCCGGGGTTTTGGGGAGGAGGACAGTGAGGGCCCTATTTAGATAAGAGATGTCTGCGGAGTGATTGAAGAAGCCCTGGAAGAGTTCCGTTACTTTATTCTTGAGGATTGGCCAAAATTTTCGGTAGAAACCGGGACCAAAGCCGTCCAGACCTGGGCTAGCGTAGATATTCATATCTGCAAAAGCATAGTAGATTTCTTGACCTGAGAAAGGTGTATCCAGATGCAGTAGTTGTGGGGTAAGGGCATGGTAAAGGTCCTGAAGAGAGAAATTCCAGACCGGGATGAAAGGAGTGTCGAGGATGTTAGCATAAAAAGAGGTTAGAATTAGCCTGGTGAGTTGTGAACAGCTGGTTATTATGAGAAATGGAGTGGATATTGTTGTGCCTGTATGCTTTGGTTGGCCATAACGATCATTCTTATATATGCCTTTAATACTGAACTTTCAGCTTTGCTGAGGTATATGTTAGGATCATACACTGTCAGTTTTTCAACTTGCCATGGTATTACTCGCAAGCTCATGTGCTTATTTTGGTGCTTCTGCTTGCAAATTGATAATAAAATGTTAACATTTTTAGTTGTCAAATTTTAAACTAGTTTCTCTTGGATCCAAAGCGATGTTGGAGAGGACAACACAACCAAAGTTCGTCTCATTACTTGACCATCATGTCCTGATCAACTATAGTCACAGATAAAGGTTACCATTATCCATAACACACAAGTCAACTTGAAGCCAGGTTCGACCCTCTCGTACCCCCTGGTCTCGCTCGTCCCTCCAGGCGGTGTGGGGGGTGGGAGCCCCCAGCTGCCCCGATCCCATCCCTCCTCACCCTTTGGCGATGCTGCAGGACAGCGCCAGGCAGAGCTCGTGCGTTCGACTGCGGCGGCGAAGGGCTCCTCCTCTTTCCCGGGCTGTAAGGCGGCGAGGGCGCTAGATCTGCGGAGGTGCGGCCTCTTCCTCGATCCATGGTGACACAGTGGCTCCTGGTGGAGGCATTTGTGGTGTTGCGGGTTGAGATGGCCAGAGGATGGAGATGGGGCTGGGGCGTGGCCGGTGGTGGCGGCGGCGTCCGGCCCGGATCCGGTCTTGGCGGTGGCGGCGACGACTCCAGACTGGATCTGAACATGGCGGTGGGGGCGCCCCTCCACCAGGGATGCGAGCCAGGTGGTACGTCCTTGTGGTGGCGCCAGATCTTGGGATCCCGCACCCGGGGACGTTGCAGGACGCTTGTGGCGGCCGGAGGTTCCTTCGACGTCGACGATGCTTGATGCAGGATCGCGGCGGCAGTTGTCGTTGTATAAGCGATGACAATGGCGGGCGCGAAGGTGGGTGCTCCCTGTAGTGCCCGAAATCGGGGTGGCAGCCCCTCTTTATCAACGGCGGCGGACTCCGGGGTCGTGTGGGCGACTCAGAGTCTGGATCTCAAGGTGGTGACGGCCTTTCTGAGGCTGGTGGAGGTATGAGACATCCCCTCCATCAACAGATCGGGTTCGATGCGGCTCGGCAGGTGACACATGTGCCTCTTTCGGAGTTGTTGGGTAGTGCATGTTGCCGACAGGTGAAGCCACCCCCGTGGATGCACTACCAGCGGATGCTACGCACGACGTCTTATTCGGAGACGTCAAGTCATGCCTGCTACCGGCAGGTAATGCACCGTGGCTCTAGCGGAGGTGTCATGTTTAGTTTGTTGTTGTTGGATCGAATGTGGTGCGGCAGTAGCGGGAGGCAGGCAGTATGGGACGTCTTTGTCTTCTGTTGTCTTCTCCAGAGGTATCCAGCTATCGAGGCGTCGGTAGACGGATAAGGCGGATGATATAGACGACTTCAACGACGAGTTTATGCACTCCGGTGGAAACACAAGATCTCTGATCGGGCTATGTCGACGCGCGCCTGCATCGCGTCCCCGTTGAAGGTGGTGGATTGAAGCTTGGCTTTGGGGATGAGAATCCGGAATTCAACCTTGTGGTGGATTCGCCATCATTGGCACGCGTGCGGTGATTACTTCTTGAAGGCATAGCCTAGGAGTTGTGTATTTTCGTTTCTGATGTGTCTTGTAACATAGGGTTAGTGGCTATTCGGGAGTGTTACTGTAGTGAGGTATACAGCCTCAGGGTTTGTTTTCCGCTTTATTTTCGAGTCGAGGTTGCTCGACTGCTAGATTTTGCATTATTAATAATATATGGCCGCATGCATCGTTCTGATGCAGAGGCGGGGGGTCATCCTCCTTTCCACAAAAAGTGTGTCACCGACCATGGTGCGTTCAATAGTCTAAAATTCTCAACCTTTTGTGATAGACAACTGATGCAGCTTTTCAAGCCCTTGAAGGTAACTTTAGCAGAGTCGTCATATTTACGACTGTCATAATGCATATAAAAGCGCTTCATATGCATTTAAAGGCTGGAGAGGCAACGTGCAAACTCTCAATCGACAAAAAGTGTGCTCCATAAAATTTTCCCCTGCGGGATCCGTTTATCAGTGGTTAAAAAATATCTTCGTTGCCCACCTCAATAATGGAAATTTTTCTGTACTAGGAGTTCATCATGGATTTACAAAATGGATTTAAAAAAATATAACAACTATGATTTGAACAATTTTAAAACTATGATTCTCTACTAATTGAACTACATGATTGCCCTTCTCTTGAAAGTGATCTCGTAGGCCGGGGGAGGGTTTCGGCTGCTGCAACTTTCACAGTCACGTAGTAGAAAAACGACAGTGCACGCCGGATGCAGGATAAGGCCGACGTGAGTGCGACTTTCATTTCTGCATAGGCGACCATTGAGATGCGGCCGAAGTAGGTGAGGGAGGTGAGGAGTGGCTGTTGGCTGTTTCAACCTTATGCCCTTATGATGCGCTTTGTCCTCAACCCATTTGGAGTAGTCTGACGCCCTCTCAGAGAACTCTCTCTTGGTGAAGTCCTTTCCAGTCTCCAAGGAAAGATCCACGGAGATGGCGCGACCATGCTGACATGGTCAATGAGGGTGAGTGTAGCGACGAGAACGATGAGGGAAGATAGAATGAGTGTGGTGGTGCCGGTGATGGGAGCGATGAGGATTTATATATCCACGAATGGGCGCCCTCCTGCGGGAAACATAGGTGGATTTGCCACATGATGGTGGGGAAACAGATGTGAAATGTGACGACGACCGTTAATTTGCTTCCGGCGGAAAAGTGGTTGCGACATTGACCGGGGTGAAAGCGGTTGTTGTACAAGCGACTGCACCATTGACTGGGTTGCGCGCAAGAGGAAGGGGTCGGGCTGAAACTTCTCTCCCGTGCGAGTGGTTCGAGATGGAGGTCACTCCATATCGACGCCCCGCCTCTAAGTATGAAAGCTCGTGGACTCAATTTAAAACACGCTTCATAAATTATGCAAGCAGAGGGACGTATCACAACTCTACAATAGTAACATTTTCGGTCAAAATCATCATATCGACGATTATTATGACGATCTGAGTTCGGTCGTCAAATTATTAGTCCCGAAAGAAATGAGGAGAATGTTTAGAAAGCGGCATCGAAAGAGATCACACAGCGAACCAACCTGTGGTTGAGATAGTTAGATGGACAGTGGTATCCCCAACCCCCAGGGTTCAAATCCTGGCGCTCGCATTATTCCTAGATTTATTTCAAGATTTCCGGCGATGCACTTTCAGTGGGAGGAGGCGTTCCCGTCGACGACGATGGTTTCGTAAACCTCAAGATGATATGCCGATTCAGTCTCTCGGAGGTGCTCATAGGGATAGGGTGTGCGTGTGTGCATTTATAGGGGTGAGTGTATGCACGCGTATACGAGCGCTTTGTGTTGTACTGATGCTAAAAAAAAAAAAAGATCACATAAACTACGTTAACGCCATGTAGAAGACGGATTATAAGTCTAAACCCCCGGTAAAGGCCGAGAAAGAAAAGGCAGGCAGCATTAGGTTCCCAGCCACCTCGATGCAGCACCAAATACGGCGATGCGGCGCCGTCGCCTTCGCCGCGCTCCGGCGGGTCCGCCACTTCCCTCATCCCGCCGTCGCCGCCGTTGCACCTCCTACGGCGGCGTGGAGATGCCCTTACACTCCCCGCCTCTACTCCACCGCCGGTGAGCACCTCCCGCATCTCTCCTTGCTCCATCTACAGTATGATCTATCTCCGCTTCCTCCGCCCCTTTAGCTTGGGGTTTGTGTGCGATAGTAGAACTGCGCCGTGTATCCGCTACGGATTTGCGTATTTTATGTGTAGGCCTCTCTTTTGACATTTCCGCCGCTCCAAGAGGAGAAACCTTTCTGGCTCGAGGAGGGGGAAAGAAGTCCAGTAGTTGATCTCATTTATTTGATTCGGGCACTAATTTTGCTTTCCCCCAATTTCGCACCAGACATGAGCCACCAGCTGCCTGCAAACCTGGTACAGATCATGGAGCAGAGAATGAAATTGATAGAGCAGAAGAGTGCATACCTCCAGGAGCAAATCAACCAGGTAATTTCGGATGGAAGACCTCTTCTTTAATGCCTCTTGTACACTTCTGTTCGTTCCTAAGGTGGTAAGGTGTCAAAACAAGAATAGTATTGTTCTTGATCCTTGTGTAAGAACCAACACAGCCATACTGTGACTATCTTTGGTTTGATTCGGGTTTGGTGTTAATGAAGTCAGCCGGCTGCCTCACCAGAGGAATACTCGAGGGCTAACAAGGAGTTCCACAAGCTGGAGAGCACCATTGAATTGATCAAGGAGCTAAGGTCAAAGCAGAAGGTGAAAATCCCATCACGCTGTATGCTGTCTGGCTTACGGTATGAAAGGTTGTGAGCAGTCTGTTCATTGTTAGTAGGAAATTGAGGGATTGACATCCTTGGTGACAAACTCCGTTGAAGATAAAGACATGCGTGAAATGGCAGCTGAGGAGCTCCTTGAGGCTGTTGAGGAGGAGAAACGACTGCAGCATGAGTTGTTCAGAACTTTGCTTCCGAAAGATGAAGCTGATGAGAGGGACTGTATATTGGAGGTGCGAGCAGGTAAGACAGACCCAGCCCTCTCCATCAATATAATCCGTCCTTTTAGTTGCCTGCTTGTGTTTGCTCATTTTCATCAGGCCGGTAGTGGTTGATGATGATATACTGTTGCAGGAACTGGAGGAGAAGAAGCTTCTTTGTTTGCTGTGGATATATTCAAAATGTCGGGTGGATGTTCATGTTTCGACGGATCAAATGTCTGTTGTGACCCTTGGTCTGTCTTATTAACTAACTTGATTCTTCTATGTTATAGGTATGAGAAGTATTCCCAAAATAATGGGTGGAAATTTGATACTATTGACATAATGGAGTCTGCTGTAAGAGGATACAAGGTACAACTTGTTGGCAGTGTTCTGTTGTGAATGTGCACATGGTTAATCACTACATCATAAATATCTCAATGATCTTGTACACACAGAATCTCTCTGAAGTTCTAACTTGCATTATTCTTCCACACTAGGAAGCTAGTGGGACCATTTCAGGCCCTGGGGTATACGGGAAACTTAAATTTGAAAGTGGCATTCATAGAGTTCAGGTATGATAAGTTGATAACAAGTCATTTTTCTGTTATCCATCACATTGGCCTTCTCATCGTTTCAGTTATTTGACTAAATCCTATTCATGGCAGCGAGTTCCAGTAACTGAGAAATCTGGACGTGTGCACACTAGTGCTGTATCAGTCGCTGTTCTTCCTCAAGCGGATGAGGTTGGAATTGGCTATCGCATTTCGATAGCCCCCTTTTCTTCTGAAGTCCTTTCTTTTCATCTCTGCAATTTGTGGCATGACTAGTAGTTCTAAAAATCGCTTCTGCAAGAGCAGGTTGATGTCCAACTGCGTAATGAGGACTTGAGAATTGATACCTACAGATCAGGTGGCTCCGGAGGCCAGTCTGTCAATACGACTGATAGTGCTGTTAGGATAACTCATCTTCCAACTGGAACAGTGGTTGCAATACAAGATGAGAGATCACAGCATCAGGTTGGAAAACACACGCACTAATCTGCTTTTGCCATAGATTTCTCTTTTAAGTCAGAAAATGTATGCTTGTGTGGCTCAGTTCTACATTTCAATCTTGTGTTTGCTATGGCGTTGATGTGTGCCATCTTTTTTGGCTTGTCCATTTCATAGCGTTGATGTCATTAGCATAGACTTAAAAAGATTGCTTCGCTCCCAGTGGACTGTCTGTACATCTCATGTCCATCATTATGTGTTGATAACTGAGTCTGCTCCACTAATTTTATATCTCTGTAGAACAAGGCCAAGGCTCTCAAAGTTCTCCGGGCAAGACTATACGAATTGGAAAGGCATAGGCTCCATACAGACCGGTCGAAGCTCCGATCAGAGCAGGTACCTCACTATTTGTTAGCTCCCCATATCAATGCAATTGATGGGATCACTAAGCCCTGACCTTGTTGTAGATTGGAAGTGGTGACAGGTCCGAGCGCATCAGAACATACAACTTCCCACAAGGGCGTGTCACCGACCACCGTGTCGGGGTCACGCACCACTCCATAGTGGACGTCATGGAGGGAGAGAGCCTGGACGTCTTCATCGAAGCGCTGCTGCTGCAAGAAGAGATGGATGCAATTGCTTCGTTTGCTTCGTGAGCCCTAATTTTGTGGATTTATTTCTGGAGCGACAAACCGCATCATAAACACACAGAACACTGAACCAACGAAGAGAGGAAACTTTAGTATTCACACAGTGTATTGTTCGGCTGTTGTGAGTTGTCATGTTTCTCCGATCCTTGTTATCTTCGGGTTATGGTTTTTCTTTCCTTGTTTTGTGACCAGCTGTTGGTTCTCATGTTTTCCCTGTGTATTTTCTTTGGGGTTAATCCCAGATTTTCTGCGGTTTCTTCTTTGGCAAAAAAAAAATGCCGGGATCTTTGGTCACCTTTGAATTGAATTGAAATGCTAAATTCTCTTTAAAAAACTAAATTAATGTGGAACCTGAGGGAGAGAGGTTCCTGGGCAATGGGGGATTTGTTTGTTGTGCGTAGGCATAGGGCCGCCCATTTTGTAAACAATAAAATAAAAATACATTTATGCGTACAACTTTTACTACTGTAGTTTTTTTTAGGGATCATGCGACTTTATTCAATGATATTAAGAGGTGCAGATACATGACCACGCAACTTTTACTACCGTAATCTTTTTCTTTGGCGAGAAATTTTTCGATTTATTTATCTTCAATTGTGACAGTATAATGAACACTAGAAATAACATAAACTACAATAAGATCCGTAGACAACCTAGCTTTAATCTATCTGCTTCAAAATTGTGGCCTCTGGTGTGCACGTTGGACAATCTCCCGAACAAATAGCACTGCAGCGGCCTCCTGCGTTATCCTGGACGTCTCTGATTACTTCCAAACAGTCCAAAAACTACAGGCCAAAGGCCAAAGCTTCTCGACAGGACAGGGCTTCAAAAACTGTAGGATCCGTGATGTTCTTGGACGTGATCGAGGACGAGCCCAAAAATTCGCTTGAAAAAGGGCTCTGAGGGCCACTTCTAACAAAACAGACGAGAACCTTTCAAAAAGGAAAAAAAAAACGAGAAATCCCCAGCGGTCTGCGAGCACGAGGCCCCCCTCCCTCCCCCTCCCTCCGCTGCTCCCCGCCGCATTCGCAGCCTCCGAAAACTAACCCAACCCAAAACCCCAGCGCCCCCTTCCCAAACCCTAGCCCCCCGGGCGGCCGGACGGCCTCCTCGCCGGCCCGCCCAACACACCGCGGAGGTGCGGCGGCAGCCCGCCATTCGCCCGGCCCTTCCGTCGCCTAGCGCCTCTTCCGCGCCCTTCGCCCCGCAGGCAGCGCAGCAGGCTGCAAAATCCGCGCTCTGCACTCCGGCAGACCTCCCACCCCCCCTCCGGGCGCCAGGGTAATTTGGTTTCCAATCCCACGCCCGAGGCTGAAAATGCCTCCTGTTGCCATGGTTTTAGTTAGGGGCGGCGAGACGATTCTTGCGAGGCTTCTATGGAGATTTTGTTTAGTTGCTCAGGGTAGAGGTGTTGAGCAGCACCAGTGAGGTGTTTTGACTTTAGCTTGTAGAGTTGTAGTATCTTGACGATCCCGTACCATCCTGCCTTGCCTCATGAATTTGCCCCTACGAAGAGACATTTTGTTTGCTCGACGGCCGTCTGATTCATGCTTATGATCTTAGTGTTGTTTAGGATGTCACGCCCCAGTTCGATACAGTTTCGATGAAGTTCCAATTCCATGCCAGTTGTGTGATTTGCTGCATCGTACCTCTGTTTGCGAGAATGCCATGTGGAAACAGAGTCATGTTGAATAGCAATTCCACACATATCTCTGCTTTTCTCAACTTTTCGGAGATTAGCCCTTGACTGCTGTGTCTGACAAACATTTTATTATTGATATGATATAGATGGAGGAAAAGGGACAATCTACATGGTTGATCACTAGTCATGTCTAATTAAGTTGTTACAAACTAGACCGAAGTTTCATACTTCTGTATTTCCAGTGCCTGAAGGCCATGGCTCACTTGTATTTTAGATTTTGGAATGCAACTATGGACTTGTTCCATTAGATCACAAATTACACTTGAAAACGCGTGTAGAACAAGACACAGCTAACTGTAACAGGCATGGTTTGTTTAATCTCCAGTCTATGATATCCTCTCTGAATGGACCAAAACTTCCCCATCCATGTCTCGGTGAAAATAAATAGATCTGACATTGTGATCTTCCGGCTATTTGGATTTGTTTTCGCACTTTTAAGGATGATGACTCTGTGCTTGCAGATGACTAGGTGGGATGAAATTCTCACCCTTCCAGTTCAGAACCCAACCATATTAGAGTTCTCAGCAGCAGATATCACGTGGTCCATGGTGGAGGGCTGGAAGGACTCAATGGACAGGCTTGCACTCATCCCTTTTTCTAGGGTGGGTGATTTTGTCAGAGGAGAATCAAACAACAAAGCATGCCCGACAAGATTCCATGTTGAGGCACGGAGAAGGCGTTCTCCAACCATGACCTGCAAACCAAAAGTCGACGGGATACTTGAGTATATTCTGTAAGTAAATGGAAGCATGGCTAGTGTTTATGCATCACATGTTGTGTGAGTGGCTGGTTGTGTGCCTTGTCCTTAATGCTTTTGGCTTTAGCTGTTTCCTAGTTGAGATGCTAGAATTTAAACAGAATATTTGAACACGGCGAGACCATTCCATGCAGGTATTGGTGTTCTTTTGGTCCAGATGATTATAGAAAGGGTGGTGCTGTCCGGCCTAGCAGATCCTCTTGCGGAAAGAGGAAAACACCCGCCGGTCGCCCTAATACAAAGAGGGGGTGTGTTTGCCATTTTATTGTGAAGCGTTTGATCGCTGAACCATCATTGGCTCTTGTGATATATAACCACAACAAGCATGTAGATAAGAAAGGCACACCATGTCATGGTCCCATGGACAAGATGGCTGTAGGGACGAAGGCAATGTTTGCACCTTACATATCGGATGAATTACTCCTTGAAGTTATGTCTTTGCTCTATGTTGGTATTCCTGTCGAGACCATAATGCAGAGACATACTGAAATGGTTGAAAAGCAAGGAGGACCATCAAATCGTGATGATCTTCTTACTCACAGATATGTTAGGAGGCTGGAAAGAAAAATGCGGCGTTCTGTTTATGAACTTGATGATGATGATGCTGTTAGTATGAACAAATGGGTTGAAAATAACCAGGACTGTGTATTTTTCTATGAAGATTTTTCCGATAATGATACCTTTGTCTTGGGCATTCAGACAGATTGGCAGCTACAGCAGATGATTCAGTATGGCAACCGCAGTTTACTGGCTTCTGATTCAAAGTTTGGAACAAACAAGTTAAAGGTCTGTCAACGTCATCTGGTTCATTTTTTGTTTTTTCATAGTAGTTTGGTTTGCTTGATTTCATAGTAGTATCGTTCTTTGCCATTTTGCAGTATCCTGTACATAGCATCCTTGTTTTCGACCAGCAGAAAAATGCAATTCCTGTTGCTTGGATCATCACTCCCAATTTTACACATGGTGAGATACATAGATGGATGGGTGCTCTATATGATCGAGTTCGTACAAAAGACCCGACATGGCAGTTGGGTGGCTTCATTATTGATGATCCCTTGACCGATGTGCGCACTATAAGGTAACTAATGCTTCTGTGCCAGTGTACTGCTTCCTGGGTTTGTGGTGCCTGAGTATATTGCTTGCTGAACAGGGAAGTGTTTCAGTGCCCGGTGTTGATTTCCTTATGGCGTGTCCGTCACGCTTGGCATAAAAATTTGATGAGCAAGTGTTCAGATTTTGAGAGGCGTTCAATGATGGCTAAGCGACTCGGGGAGGCAATATCCAGCATCTGCAGAGGAAATGGTGATATAGAGTTATTTCAGGCCTTCCTGGAAGATTTTATTGATTGCTCTGGCTTTGTGGACTACTTCAAAGCTCTATGGTTTCCAAGACTTGGTTGGTCCATATACCTTGCTTTTCTGGCCATATCTGGATTTTACTTGTTACAGTTTTTTTTTTTTTTGGTAAGTTCTCTTATTCAACCGTTTAATCTCAATATCTTCCAGGGGCATGGACAGCCGTCCTGAAGACCAACCCGTTGGCTACTGCTGAGGTAGCTTCAGCAATTGAGAGGTACCATCACCTGCTAAAACTTCGTCTGTTGAATGAGGCAGATGAAAGCATCTACCAGCGTGCAGACTGGTTGGTTCATAAGTTGGGTACGAAGGTTCACTCTTACTGCTGGTTGGATGAATTTTCTGGGAAGGACAGTTTCTCTCGTTACTGGAGGAGTGAGTGGAAAACTGGCCCAAACCCATGGCAGCAGGGGTTGCAAATTCCGGATTCTGATATTGTAATTGAAGGCAATTGTGCTAGAGTGGTCTGCCAGAAACACAAGGAGAAGTGCCATGCCGTACTGAACCCAGGTTCTGAGCTTGCATTGTGTGACTGTAGCTGGTCAAGGAAGGGAAACCTTTGCAAGCATGCAATGAAGTCTGCTAAGGTTTGCCGTGACAGGGGATTGGCGCCGCCATCTTTGGCGCTGCTTCGCTACTACCAGGCACTGGCAAATGTTGTTCATTGCCCACCCAGTGACTCTGTGATATGCGACCATGCAATCGCGGTGGCAGTTTCTGTGAGAACACAGCTAGATGCGTTGCTTGCCGCCCCCAACGGCAGTTCTCCAGATACCTCACTTTTCAAGGGTCCACAATCAACCAGTGACACTGAACCCAGAGAACCTGATGTTCGGGAAGCCAACATTGAAACTGGCAGCGAAGTTCCCGCTGATGAGGATAGTGACCAGGACAGTCCTGCCTGCAAGAAAAGGAAGTCTAGAGGGGCATCTTATGAAGAGGAAACCGCTGCAGCGACGCAAGCCGCGCAGGTTTCTGAAGCTGAGAGCAGTCAAGCGACTTCTGCACGGGAACTTGATCGCCGTCAGGATAGTCCTGCTCGCCAGGAAAGAGTGCGCAGAGAAACTGCTGACGGTTTTGAAGGAACTGCAGTGTTTGAAATTTCTGATGACGAGGAAGAAACTGCAGCGGAGCAAATCACGCAACCTTCTGAAAGTGAGAACAGTCAAGCGACTTGTGTGCAGGAACTTGATCGCGCTCAGGATAGTCCCGCTCGCCAGGAAAGAGGGGGTGGATAAACTTGGGACGGCGATGAAGGAACTGCAGCGGTGCGAGCTTGCGATGGCGACAAGGAAACTGCAGCCGCGCAAAGAAACTGATGGACTGAATGGTTCTTCTTCTCACTGTCGAGGTTAGATTAGCTGATCGGATAGATGGGACATGGCGCCTTAGGCCTCTCCTTTTCTCGTCTGAAACCACCAGTTTGTTTGCGCGGTTTGTATGTTTTCAGGGGGCCACCGAAACTTGATGCTTACTGAATGAATGCATCTGAAGTCAGGCAACACGCAACCAATGCTTATCCTTGTAGCGGATCAGGGAACCATGTGAATAAAGCGCAACAATCTCATGTACGTGGTTTACAATCACATGAGCTTGTTACTTTGCCCCCCTGTATGATGATTTCCCCAAATGATGGGCAAATCTGAATTGCTGCTGATGGAGGTTATGTTAATCTTCTCTTCCCGCAGCGTGCGTTGTTCTACCCCGAGCTACGCAACCCAAACACCAACAAAATCAGTACAATTCCATCAACCAATACTTGCGGAGTACTCCCCCTGTACTGTGATGAATAGAATTGTATCGACAGAGACAATGGAACGAATGATTCGAACAGTTTATTATTGATGATGAATGAACACTTATATAGTACTACAATGGGAGCAGTCGTTTATTGATGATGAATGAACACTTGATGGGAACAGTCGCCTCCGAGGGACGCGATGGTTCATAGAGATGTCTTTTCCAGGAACCGCCGTGACGGTTGCTGGAAGTGTGCAACCGCACATGTGAGAAGGAGTTGGAATTATCCCCTAATAACCGCAAGGGTTATCTATTTTTTACACGTACCATAATTTATGGGAGGGGGAGTACTTTTGGTGCGCTGTATTCTTTTTTTTTAGGGAAATGGTGCACTGTATTCAAATTAAGGGTTTCGGGTAGTGCCATAGGGGGGGTTTGAGTTGACACAGACATCAAGAGATTCTCTTGGGGTTTCTGGGCTCTTTCCCTATGATTTTGTTGCAATGTTGGTCATGTATCTTGGGCCATCCATAATCTCAGGCATCCAAATTGTTCATGGTTTGATTTGATTGGTTCAGCCACAGGTATCTCAGGTATGTAATTTGTTCAATTCTATTCTTTTGAACCATGAGTTCGCCATTGGGAGATGAGGAAGGCAACGACAGACGTATGTTTTAAAAATCGGATGATTATTTAATAAAGTAGTAACAAGCTTTCCACTCATCAAATATGGGCTTTCAGCTTAGATGAATTACAACTTCCAATTGTTGGATCACAATGTGCATATCCTGAAACACTGACTCCACACAACTTTTTATATATAAAAAAACACTGATTTCAAACAAAAAAAAATATATCAATCTCTATGGCATGCCTCTTGCCTCATGTGGCAGCAACGGTGACGGGACAATGCCACACCAATGGTCAGCTTAGCGAGGAAGCAGCATAGGTGAAGCTGCTGCGGAAGGTTGGCACCAGGATATATATGATTGTGGGGCCTCAATACGATTTGAGCCTCACCAACAGTTTAGTTAAGCAAAGTAAGGGCCAGTTCTTTTGGGGCTTATGGATGACTGCCAAAATTTTATTCTAGACTAGAAGCCACCCATAAGCCCCAAAAGAACTGGCCTAAGTAAGACTTCCAGAGTAACATCATCATTTATGAGCATATCAGGTAGGACTACACTAGAACTAGACAAACAACAAACAATAGAACATGCTCAATCATGAGGCGTGGGGAATCATGTAAACAGTTAGCAAAATTTAGCACATGTGGAAGGGTGCTCAAATACAGAGTTTGCATGTGTTTTGCAAGAAAAGGATTTGGATGAGTTGTGCAAGGGTATCAAGACCTACACACTTCATTTTTGGGAAAATATCCACCCTGCAATTATACCAAGTCATGTTCAGGAAATGGTACTATGCTCTGGGTAATTTTCAATCTGCCATCACACCACTTGTTTGATTTTCCATTGTGCACTGAATGGGGATAAAGATTACGACCATTGGTGCATTTACAGAATATTGCAGAGGAGCTTGCACATTCAACAAGATTATGCCAAATGACAAAAAAGAAAGAAATGTGTAGTATATGGAATAATAAAGTTTTGACTCGCTTAGGTTTCCTCGATCTACAAGTCTGAAGATCGATTGCGATAAATTATCATCCAATAGAGTATAATAACGAATAGGACACGGAGGTGAAGCAGCTACATAAATAAGAGGATCATCTAACATGACAGGACTAGAATTTACGGTGAGGAGGTTCCGCGGGGTAGGGATTCATTAAATTCAAGCAAAGCCTCCTTGCGGTTCACTTAGCAACAACAAACAAATGGAAGCAGCAGATCAAACAGATGGGCGATTGTGGTACCCCAACGTTATGATTGCAAGGTCCCAAACAACCCCTTCACATCTTCATCTGCTACTGTGTCCGTTGAACCTGCAAGAATGATTAATACAGATTATTGAACAGAAGAACAATTGGCTGCCCATTTGAAGTATTCCAGTAGTTATTCACCTTGCTCCTCCTGTTTCATCGGCTTCTTGTCCTCCTTGGGTGGTGGGGTTGACAGTGGCATTGGCATTGAGCTGCCGCATGAGCTGGCTGCGGCAGCGGCTGCCGCGGCAAATGCCAGCGCCGGCTGCTGCATGGCGTTGAACTTGAGCATCTTATCCCTGTCCCTGCTCGACTCGCTGCTCTTAGGGGTCTTCTTCTTGGGCGGCTGGGCCGCGGCGGGCTTCTCCTTCTTGTTCTTGGCCTCCCTGGCGGCCTCCTCCTCCTCCTTGATCCTGGCGACCCTGGCCTCCTCCTCGAGCGCCCGGAAGGCCGCGTCCAGCATTTCCCGCGAGCGCTTCCGCGCGACGGCAGCCTCCTGGACGCGGCGCTCGGCCTCCTCGCGGGCGGCGGCGGCGGCGCGGCCGATGGACTCGTGCGCGAGGCGGGCGGCGACGAGGAGGATCCGCGCGGCGCGCTCGTCCATCACGCGGCGGGCGGCGGGCGCGTAGGTGAAGGGCAGGCCCTCGGCCTCGGCGGCGCAGGGCGGGCAGACGAAGGAGACGGGGTCGGGGATGCAGGCGACATGGGCGACGAAGAGGCCGCAATTGGAGCACTCGGCGGTGGGTCCCGGCGGGGCGACGGCGGGGTCGAAGTGGGGTTCCTGCGCCGCGGCGGCGGCGGGGGCGGCGGCGGCGTCCGTGTGGAGGAGGAGGAGGCAGGCCGAGCAGAAGGAGGCGGGGTGGTAGAGGAGGACGCAGGAGGAGCAGAGGCGGCAGAAGACGTCGTTGTGGCGGACGTGGTGGAGCGGCCAGGCCTCGCGGCCGGAGGCGCAGCGCTCGCCGCCGCAGCCGCGGGGGGCGGGGGCGGTGGAGGAGGGGGACGGGCGGAAGGGGGCGTCATCGCGGCGAGCGGCGGCTTTAGAGGGGAAGGGAGGAGAGGGGAGAGGAGAGGGGAGGATTAGGGTTTCTGAGGGAGGAAAGGCTCGGCCGAACGGCTCCTCGGGGGAGAGATTTTTCTCTCCTTTTTTCTTTCCTTGCGGGAATTTCGTGTTCGGACGGGGTACCACGAGCAAAGGAGGAGGCTTGGATTGCCGGTGGAGTGGGAGGAGTGGAACGGGCTGCATGAAAGCTCCAGGCTCGGTAGATCGACTCGCTTTCTTTTATCACGAAACTTTCTCCACTGCATCCCAAAATAAATGTCTTAACTTTGTACTAGATCTATTACAAATTTGTACTAAGCTTCATACTAATTTTAGAATGGAGGGAGTATATTTATTTATCATTGCCATGGCAGTGCGAAGAATACATAAATAACAAAATTTATATTGTTGTTCGTAGACCACCTAGCGAATCACTCGAGCGAGTCAAAGGCGTGTCATCGTTGTTGCCCTGGATACGTGCCAATTTTTTTTTGTATTATACAGTCGAAAAATCATCGTGCGAAGACCCCACAGAACCAGCACAACAGAACTACCCGATAAAACGAAGTATATATAGAAATGATCCAACATGTACAGTGGGTCAGCGAGCTTATGGGTTGTTGTTTTAAGACCCGAGAGTACATGTATACTTTATAAAATTTCATGGGCTGGCTGGCGACTATCCATTTAGCCTTGCTGAATCTCCACCAGTGCATGTACACACAATCGAAGACCAACATCGATCAAATTCTGCGAGATCTGTCGGAGAAAGACTTTTGCACACCGTCCGACGACGCTAAATGCGTCATCGGACTGTGGATTAGGTGAGGAGAACCTTATTTCATCTTTAGAGAACCGCCACCGCCTCGTCTTTCTAAGCCGTACACAAACCCTAAATAAACTCATAAAAACACCTAAAAACAGAGTAAGATCCCTTCTGCCAGCAAGAGCCAGGGTCCAACACACATCCATGGCGCTAGGGCCAACGGAGATGAGGCGAACTGGCGCCAGCGGAAGGCTGAGAAACCCTAGGTTTTTATGTTGGGGAAAAGGAGGCGACAACTGCGTTGTCTAACCTTGCGTTGCGAGATTGACTCGCTTTTCGTTCTGACACAAGACAGACTTGAAAAAAAAGTTGAGTATAAGCGCTTTATGTAACTTGATGGAAAAACAAGTTGATCTTGAGCCATCACTAATTCGCTCCATTTCAACTCGTATAGCTAACATAATTTAATAATGTTTTGAAATCATCTCGCATATGAAAAGGAAACATGCTAATTATCATATTTGCGGTGTATAATTTTCTTCATTTTATGTACAAGCAAACATAGAAGGTTATTAAACGAGGACCAAATTTCTGCCATATTTGGTACGTTGTTTATCCTATATTATTTTCGGCCAAAGTTCAATAGTAGATCATACCTCCTTTTCTTATCGTTGTAGTCTATCAAGTTGGAAAAATGGTCTAAGACTATAGAATCTTTATCATCTTATTTAGGTTGGAACTAGTGAAAGTGCATGTAGAACCATGTGTGATTTTGGTAATAAATGACAATTTTTTTTTATGAAATAATGTTTTCTTTATGTTATTTTGAAGGAAAGTTCCATACATAATGAAAGTTTTGGATGGATTGAAGGATGAAATCCATGAACACCAATATACATTGAGAATTATTCGCAAAAAAACTATATGCATTGAGACTTGGTTATGAATGACAATCTCTATGGTGCAACAGTGACACCAAAACCAATTATTTTTCATCCCTTGTTAGAAATTATGGCGATGAATGGGAATTTCAAGGTACGTAAACATAAGTGATCCCACCTCGCAACCAAACAGCTTCATGTAGTGACTCTCCCCCTGTTTGGCCTTACAAAAACAAAAGATCTCACTTTTGCGGAAATTAATTTTCAGACTCGAAAGTTCTTTGAAAATACATATTAACTTCATATTAATCGCTTTTTGAAGGACATGTTTCATAAAAATGACGGTGTCATTGGTGTGTTGTAGAATAGACACATCCCCATCAACCAAATGCGGAATAAGGTCCCCAACCTAACCATCCTCCTTAGCCCTTGCAGAAGCTGGGGGTGATCCTCCTTTTCTAGAAAAAAAATCCTCCTCAGCCCTTGCTATGAGAATAACCAGCATATCCGACACAAAATTAAACAAAATTGACAACATGGGGCCACCTTGCCTCAGTCTCTTATGGGTTTGGAAGTAATGACCGATGTCATCATTTATCCGCAAAGCTTTTCATGCGTAGAGCTTGCTGAAGAAAAGATCTCTTTACCTTGTCATAGGTCTTTTCAAAGTCCACCTTAAAGATAACTCCGTCGAGTTTCGTAGTGTGGAGTTCATGGATTGTCTCATGAAGGACGACCACTCCCTCAAGTATACTGCGACCCGACATAAAGGTTGCATGCGTTGGGCTCACAACTGTATGAGCAACACTATATAATTTATCAGTGTTCACCTTGGGGAAGATGTTTAAAACTGACGCTCAACAAGCAGATGGGTCTAAAATTCAATCCGAGCAACATCCATTTTCTTGGAGAGAAGCATGATAATTCGGAATTTGATATAAAACAATGAAAGACCATCATTGTACAAGTCCTTAAACATTGGAAGAAGTCACCTCTAACGAACACCAAACATTATGTAAGTAAAACTCAGCGGGGAGCCCATCTAGTTTCAGAGCTTTATTGCGGTCCATTTGAGAGATTGCCTCAAAAACTTCATTTTTTTTTCAGGAAAGGTGTCAACACAACGTTTTCCTGCAAGGAGAGTTAAGGAATATATTTTTTTGAAGCCTCAAAACATAGAACAATTGTTCTACACTAATTTATATTAGTATAAATCAGTATGTTGAAACAAGGGTGGGAAGAAAAAAAAGAAATGAAGAAAAGCTAACTAAGTAAGTGGGCCTACAGACCAATCAACCTATGTTAGCTCTATGAAACATGTAACTCATTCAGAGGTTGACATTGATCCAGTTCTGCAGACAAGCAACATACTTGTCTTTAACTCTGTATAGAAGCAAATATATGCCCTCTTTGAAGCATCTCCTCCAAGAAGTGACTGAAGGGTTGACATTCTTGAAGATTTTTCCATTACATTGCAACCAAATATGCCAGCCTCCAAGAATAAGAAATTCAAGGCTAATTTCTGTAGGCAGAGTTTCCAAAAGAAGCAAAAAATCATCATAAACCAAAGTACCTCAAAGGTGTGCCAACAACTGGAGGTATAGTTTGACATGGGTTTTTTATAGCTTAGGTTGGTTGTAATGGGAGTATCATAGCTAGTATCATGCATGCCAACTAGGCAACTTTGATGAGGTGGCATAGAATTAAATGAAGTAAGAGAGGGTTGAGTATCATACACTAGTATCATATGCATGATACTAACTTATGATACTATCCATTACAACCAGCCTTACCACATATGCCTGGTGGCAACTGGAGGTATAGTTACAATCCCAAAGAAGATGCGCGATGGTTTCTTTATCAAGCTGATTAAGAAAAAGAAAAACTCTCTTCACCATAGCTCCAGTGTTGAGTTAAGGAATATCATTACTGGTATCTTCGACCAAAGAAAATTGGATTACAGAGAGCTGAAAAGACGCCTGTAATAATTGGGTCATATAAGCTTTTAGATGGTCACGACCCACAATGAACCCCTCATCTTGTCCAAGCTGACATTCTCTCCTTTTTCGATGTTTTTCATCTGCAATCAAATAAAATAACTTCGTATTATTATCACCTTTTCCATATAACTCTTACTTTTGCCCGTCGAGTCCCTTTGGTTTCTTCCTCACGCAAACAAACACCTGAATGCAAATGATTTCTTCATGCGACGAATAAGATTAACCGCGGATTCGCCGTAACAAAAATCTCTATTCAAATTAATCACCTCCAATTACCCGTCCAAACACCACCATCACCACCACAATCCTACATTATTCATTAGATCGACATTGCGGGGCTTGTGGTTCACCACCTAAGATTTCCGCTCCCAGATCAAAATCAAGAGGTGTGTGCGCAATAAAATAGCAACAACATATGGCATTGTTCCTTGTGTACTCCTACGGCAATCCTGGCCGACTCCCTACCTCACCTCGCACGGCCAGCACATTTCTTGCAGTGAACGGACACATGCCTTGCCACTCACATCACTCACCCCTACTACTACCAGTACTGTTCCAGTCTCTCTCCGGTGCCCACCTGTTATAAATACCACCCACATCTTTTGTCTACTCAGCATCCAACACGGCCATTCACCTCGAGCAGGGCGAGTAAAGGCGCGTGCGCAGAGAAAGGAGTGAAGAGAGGCAGGCCCCAGGCCATAATTCTCACTCTCAGCAGCCAAATCAAGGATAGGCAGGCGCAGAGCGGAGGACCAAGCTCGCAATGGGCATGGGCATGGCTTCTCCCTTGCTTTCGTGCGCCGTCGTGGCGCTCCTGGCCTCCGTGCTCCCCCCGCCGTCCGTCGCCGGCGACCCTGACCTGCTCCAGGACATCTGCGTCGCCGACCTCACTTCCGGTAAGTTTTGACAGCCGGGTTTCGTGCTCACATCTTCAATCCTCGCTCGCCTGAGTAGTGGTGCCTGATGCTTCTTGTGTGCAGCCGTGAAGGTGAATGGGTTCGCGTGCAAGGCCACGGTGACAGAGGACGACTTCTACTTCAAGGGGCTGGGCGCCGCCGGCAACACCAACACCACCTACGGCTCCGTGGTGACCGGCGCCAACGTGGAGAAGGTGCCCGGGCTCAACACCCTCGGCGTCTCCATGGCGCGCATCGACTACGCGCCGGGCGGGCTCAACGCGCCGCACACCCACCCGCGCGCCACCGAGATGGTCTTCGTCCTCCAGGGCGCCCTCGACGTCGGCTTCATAACCACCGCCAACAAGCTCGTCTCCAAGACCATCAGCACCGGCGACGTCTTCGTGTTCCCGCGCGGCCTGGTCCACTTCCAGAAGAACAACGGCGCCGGCCCCGCCTCCGTCATCTCGGCCTTCAACAGCCAGTTCCCCGGCACGCAGTCCCTCGCCATGACGCTCTTCGCGGCCACGCCGCCGGTGCCGGACCACGTGCTCACGACGGCGTTCCAGGTCGGCACCAAGGAGGTGCAGAAGATCAAGTCCAGGCTCGCCCCGAAAAAGGCCTGACTAAACAATGCTTACGTACTACTCCTAAGATGTTTCTTCCGAGTGACATGATTCAGTCCCTGATTTGCATTTCTACTCACTTTTACTTACTCCTACCTGCGTTGTTTTCTTGATTTGTTGGATCCTCATTGTGTAATGCTGCCCTGCGGCAGCAAGTACAAAAGCTGGTGGGCGCTGCTTGTAATGTACTAATAATAAGATCAGCTCATTCGTTCGTTCTAAATCTAATCATTTCACCATTATGGTTGGTTGAAGCTTCACAACTCGAGAACCGTCCCCTCTATGCACCTTTTATCGATTCTATTATTTGCTTCTGCGTTGGAGATATGATAGCTCCGACAACAGAAAAGAACCTTTGTGGCCCTGCAAACATGCCAAACATGGGAATGAGTAATCCGACGACCAACATAAAGAACCACCAATGCCACATTACCACATTTACATGGTTTATTCCGTGTAAATGGCCGCGCTGCTCGCATTGGGAGATAGCCATTTTTTGTTCTCTTTCGAAAATTCAGTTAAGCGTGAGCACAAAGAACATGTATAGACACATATGACAAGAGAATAAGAGCAAGTGGAGGGAATGTGCACTGCTTTACGGCGAAAAGCGCATCATATATATCGTTGGGGGTAGGGACCTGCTAATGCTATGGGGCAGAACGTAAATCAGCTTTTCTTCTCGCACTTTTTCAATGTGCCGGGCACGAACAGCACGGCGCCGTGCCGTCACTTTCACATCAAGCAATTCGACGACCCCATTCATACAGGAAAAAGGCCCACAAAGCTAAGCTCAACAGCGCATTACTTGAGCAGTTTAAACGACATGCATGTTTGCTGATGGTAGTACTGCGAGATCTCTACTATTCGATTTTTTGTCGATAGAGACCCTTTGCCCACTGAAATTGCCAGAAAAAACCCCTCCGGACGAAATTGCCAAAAAGACCCCCTCGTGCCTTGACAGGTAGGATCTTGCACAGTGCCTCGTGCCGGGACGGAACGGGGCGGGCCTGGTGGGCCCTGCCGCCACAAGATGAGGTGGCCAGCGTTGCTCCTGCCACTCCCAGACGACGAGCCACGCCGCTTTCTGGCCCACCGGTGCCACGCCGCCATCGCGCTGAGGCGGCCTCGGCTACTGCGACGTCGGCGACCATCTTGTGTCGACGGCTCCCCGTGTGATGGCGATACCACGCTGACGGCGCTGATTCCCACGCGCGGGAATATGGATGATGCCCTGCTGCTGCCCGGGAATCACTCCTGCTTTTGCTTCTTTTGCCTCAGCAGATGCGATGGCACTGCGAGAATTACTCTGGCTATTGCTTCAGTGGATGCGATGGCACTGCGGGAATCACTCACTCGCTGCGGGAATCCGAGGCTGCGGGAACCTGCTGTGCCGACACTACAGGGATCCTAAAATTTTCCGCCTAAAATTTCGTCTGCTCGTGCTTATTTTCTCGCCATCATTTGTCGTCTGAGCCTATAAAAGGAGACACCGTGGCTCTCGTCATCCTCGTCCAGCCATCCTCGAAATCGCCACTACGCAAAGTGTGTAACACATTTTTTCAGTCGGTATGAGTTTGCCTTGCTCGGATCAATGCATTAGGCCGAGGAAAATGAAGAATGCAAGTTTGCCTCCGGGGGTGGCAGTCCGGCGGTGTTGGTGTTGCGATCTTTGCAAGGTGAAGGAGGTGATGGATTTTTCAGATTGGTTGGGCATGAAGTTTTTCATTTGCGCAAATTATGAGGAAGATCCACCCGTAGCTATTTCAGAGTACGACAATCATCCGGTATGCTTTAACTATCACGAATAGATATTGTTGGTATTTTGATTGATTCTTTAATAACATTCTTGTTTCTTGTTGTAGTCTCCTTCGCCTCTGTGCATGTACTGTCGTTGGATTGACACGGAGATGTCAGCTTGGGCAGTGACTGAGATTCGTGAAAGAACTCGTTGTGCATGGAATAGTTTCTATGCGGAAGAGCGACGCGAGAAGGCGGAAGCTGAGGAGAAAGCAGAGCAAGAGAGAGAGAGTTAAAAGAATACTATGCAGAGCAACACTGTTTTTCAGGATTTAGGAAAGAAAAACAACGAAGAGGCTCGTCGCATGGAGGAGCAGGAACGATAGCGAAAGGAGGCTCGTGAGGCGGAGAGACAGAGAAAGAAAGAAAGGGCTCGTGAGGCCAAGGCAGCAGAAGAAGCTGGTGATGGAAAAGGAAAATATCCACGCTGGACTCAGTAGATTCCTGTGGTAGTATTTTAAATTTTGCAATCATTTGTATCTTAATTTCTACAGTTTAATGTAGTTTTATTTCAGTAGTTAAATGTAGCTTTATTTCAATAGTATGATGTATCTTATTTTTAGTTGTACCGTGTCGTAATGAAAACAAATATAGTTTTAGAATAAAATGTGGCATTTTCTTTCCCTCCACTATTTATCAAACGTCGTGCAACAACTACAACATGAAATTAAGATAGAACATAATGCCCTACAATAAGACAATACAAACTAATAATGCAAGTACATTTGAATTAAATAGTAGAACTGGACTTGCTTAAAAACTACATGAAGGCATCATCGTCATCCTCCGTCGATGCAGAACTCTTGCCCTTTGAGGATGCAGAACTCTTGCCCTTCGAGGATGCAGAACTCTTGCCCTTGGACGATGCGGTAGTTGTGGCCTTGGTGCTGGGCATGAAGATATCATCTTTGTCCTCGCTGTCGTCAATCCATAAAAAGTATGTTTTGCTGCAAACACACTCTTATGCTCTATCTTCTTCCATCTTCCATGCAACCTAAGAAGTTCTTTTCGTATCTCCTCAAAGGTCCTGGAAGGCCATCCACAACTAGATAATGTGTGACTCAGCTCATTCATGAGAGTGTCACTACTGATGAGTTCATCCCATGGAACTATTGTATTGTCTATCTTGAAATTGGCGGCTAAACGCAGGAGACGTTGGGACATACTAGGGTGAAAATTACGATCAAAGGATAACCGGACATCTTGAGGAGACTAGGAGACTACACTGAAGTGTGTATCCACCTTAGTGTGGACGGGTTTTTTATAGGTTCAGAAGAGAAGAATAGGCGGGAACTCAGAAGCAGGAAAGTATGGTGGGAGATATAGGCGGGAAACGACGGTGTGAGGTATACGCGGGAACACAAAAGAGGGAAAGTATGGCGGGAGATATGGGCGGGAAAGGGTGGTGCGAGGTATACGTGGGAACTCAGAAGCGGGAAAGTATGGCGGGAGATATAGGCGGGAAACATTGTTGCCGACTGGTGCATTTTTATTTCAGCATACATAGATGTTTTTTACATAAATCGGAAAGTGTGATACTAAGATATGTAGATACAATGGATCACACACGTAGATAGATGAATCACCCTAGTCGACGGCGGCCACCTGGCCTTTCCTTAGGACCAGAAAGCGACAAGCGATTAGGTGGTCAAGTTACACGAAGACCGCGACCGTACTCCACTTCGGCTTCCTGTGTCTACGGCTCCTGCATAGGTGGTGGACTCTGTAATCCTTGTTGCGGACCTGATGCGTAATTGTACACGTATGGTTGTGACTCCTCGGGGATTAAAGATGGGCCCATAATGTCCCCTCCAAAGAATTCTGTAACTACTATTGTAACCGTGTAGCCATGATCATGTGATGCTCCCCGTATGCGTGTGTGAGGCCACGTTGGGTGTCCTCATCGTCCCATGTACGATCAGGTATGTCCTGCACATAGAAACATTGTAAACAAACTATTAGAGGATAATATGTGATATCACTGTAAATGCATTAAAATGTAAACATGACTACCTGATCAGATCCCTCGCATGTACTGTTTGGCCATTGTACGTCGTACTGGTTTAAATCTGGGACACGAGTCTCCTCGGGCATGGAGATCCCTCGCGTGGAGACATACGGCTGAGATCCCTCACCTTGGGTGTATGCGCCATATCCTGTGTATGCATATGGGTTTGGGGAAAGAGTCTGCTCGGGCATCGAATCCAACCCCATGCCATGGTCCTGAGATGCCTGCCCCTGACAAAGCTGCACCGAAGAAGAGCGATGCAGTGGCAGAGATGAGTCATGTCATTGTAGTACTCGGACCCTCCCCCACTACCCATGGCTTGTACGTGCATCGCTCGGTCTGGACGACGGCGCTGCACTCGGTCTGGCTGACCTCGCTACCGGCATGTTGTATGCTCCAGTGACAACGTTGTCGCCTCTACCACATCTGAACTTTGTTGCCACGTAGTCTTGAAGACGTTTGTGGAATGACTTGCGAGCTGGGCCCCAGGCCAGCATGCTTTCCGTCGCCATCTGCCCTACTTCATTGCAAGTTTCAAGCTGAACAATACTTAGTTATTATTTGGTTGAAATGATTATGAAATGATGGACCTGAAAAAATTACTAGTGATTACCAGTTGGTCATGATAGTAAGCTGCATGCACCTCAACATGTCTCTGCATCTGCTCCTCCCGCGTGAGATTTGTTGGTATCGTAGCTGGTTGACTAGCCAGGCTAGTACGCATGCTGATGCAGTACCACTGCTTGTAGCTTGAGCTGTACTTCCATCGTACGGTCTGCAAAATTAAATAATTACATCAACCTTTGTGATGAAAGCAAAGCATCTTCATGCATCGTATGGTCATCGTAATAAAATAATGTAAATAAAATGTACCTAGGTTGATGCACTATATCTGCTAGCGCTTCATTTTCCTACTTGTGTACCCATTGAATGTTGCATTCCCTCCAATTGTAAGAACTCTAACCGTGGCCCGTATTGGTTAGCCTGCAAATTATGTAACAAAGTGTGAGTTTAGTAAATTAAAAAAGACACTAACTATTTAGGGAGGTCACATCTTACTTATGGGTTTCCTCGTTGGTACATCTTGGAAAAGGTGGTGGAATCTTCTGATAGAGACCGAACTGTCTCATGACACGCTCTGGGTTGTAAGGCTCAACACACCACAGGAACAATAAGTAGCAGCGAGTCAGCCAGAATGCACTATCGCTCAAAATGCCTGTTGTGATGGGTCGTATATCAAAGACCATCTGTAACTGCTCCTGAGTCCATGGGTTCCATGTGACTACTGACTCATCAAGTATCTCAAACTGCTGGTGGTATATAGGGTAACAATTTTTCGCAATACTTGGAGACCATTGTTTCCGTGCCTTTGTCCACCTGGTGGCCATAGTTACACTGTTGCCCTTGCTATAGTTGTATGGGTGTATGGGATTTAGTATACAAGATCGTCCTAAAGGGAGGTATTCCCAGGAGCACAACTGTAGAAACTCGTAGGCGATACAAAGTAACAGAGCTTTTTGTGCGAATGAAGTTTTTTGTGTGGCAGCACACAAGCCTCTATATGTATGAGATAGCATGGCAGAACCGAAGCTGTATTTTGGCTGCTCGGGTAAAGATTCATCTACCAATTCTCTATAATGTAGATGAGACCAAGGAGAACTACATCCCTGTGTGAATTTGGATACAGAATCCCGAGGAGCCACAATAAATACGCAAACAGATGTCTTTTCCTCGTCTCAGAATCAGCGTAGCTAGATAAAATATGAAAGTTATCACGAAGCCAGGCGAGTGGGATGTCACGAGGGCCACCAGAACATTGTGATTCTGGCATTGTCATCCCAAGACGGGCTGATATATTTAATGCCCAAGATGGAGACACTCGCGGAGAGACTAATGACTCACCTATAATTGCTAGAGCAGTGATCATAGAAACATCTTTCAGTGTAGGTGCAAGCTCCCCGAAACAAAAGTGAAAGGTGTGGGTTTCAGGTCTCCACCGGTCAACGAGGGATGTCAAAAGGGATGTGTCCGAACATAACCGGTCTTCGCATGATGTGAGCCTAGAAAAACCATGTAGTCCATAAGCGTCAAGGTGAGCAACGAAAAAATTGTGTATTGACCATGTTTTCTTTACGGTTCGAAGTCTGAAAGTCCGATAATCATGGTTATTATTTGAGTTCAAAAATAGATGGCAACGGTGGCCGGCGTCATGGGGTCCCTGCAAAAGCACTGGCACTTCAACCATAACCTGCACACAAACATACAAATAAAAATTATGAGGAAGACACAACTACAAATGCAAAAATTAAATTAAAAAAATACAAAGAGATACAATTTACATTAATTATCTGAAGTTAACATCATGGGTACAATAATACAAAGAGATTCAATTTAAATTAAATATAAGTACAATAACACAAAGAGATTCAATAATACAAAGAGATTCAATTTAAATTAAATATAATACAAACAAAAATTATGAGGAAGACACAAATATAAGTAGACATAGCGAGTACAGATATATCAACATCATGCGGTGTTGTTGGCTCGATACGGGAATTCCCTACGTGAATGTCCAGGACACCTGCAAACGCGGCATTCCCTTGGTTCTCCCATCTAGCTATGGTCCATGTCATTGCGATGACTCCTAGACTGACGTCGTCCCTTGGCGGTTCTCATCAAGTCGGCGTTCGGAACCCATTTCGGCCCATCTGGCCACAACATTTTGTAGTTCATATCAATGCCCCAGGCCCAGAACTCACCATTCCAAGTGTTGTACAGATTGTACATGTTGAAGTACAGCAATATGTATGGCTCAAACTGATTTTTCGATCTGCAGCCGCCCAGAGCACATGACTACAAGCGTAGCCCTCAAGCTTGCGCTTGTTACAAGTGCACTCATAGGACGTTGGGCCGAGGGTGACAGCTTGCTTTTTTGATCCTCTGTGGTGACGCTTAACGTACTTGGCTCGCACATTGACCTCCCACTTATTCCTAAGTGCGTCCACTTTCCTGCAGCCATGGCTTTGGGACTTCTTTGCTTTCTCGTCCAGATGTCTTTGCATCTTCTCTGATCATGGCTTATTCAATTCAACTTGTGCATTGGCCACGGTAACCCTATCTGCAAAGTATGACAGGGTCCGGTTCCAAGTTTTTTCAATTAGGGTTGTGATAGGCTGGGATCTCACCCCTTTAAGAACACCATTGTACACCTCTGACATGTTGCTGGTCATTATTTCATACCGAGCCCCGGTGTCGTGAGCCTGCGCCCACTTGTACAAATCAGGGCAATTCTCGCTGATCCACTGGCTCAAATTTATGGGCGTCCTACGACCTCTCCGGTCTTCTCTCTGCGGCAAGGCCGTGCGCTCGATCTCACCATTGATACCTGCCCAGATGGTATTCATTTTGGCTTCGGTTTTCTGCATGCACATCCTCTTGAATAACTTGAACCAATCCTTGTTTTTGAATTTGGAGTAAAAGTTTGCTGCCAACTGCCGCATGCACCACCTTCCCTCTAGATTCGGCCACCCACTCTTCTCACGACTCCTTAATTATGTCGAGAGCACTTAATAATCCAATGTTGCAATCAGAGATGATACAAACACCTTTAAGCTCTTTCACAACACCCATCTTCAGGCAGCTCAGGAACCACACCAGCTATCTTTGTTCTTGCTCTCGACCAGTGCGTATGCAATAATAAGAAGCTGATTATTTGCATTTGCTGCAGTCGCCACCAATAGTGTGCCCTTGTACTTTCCAGTGAGAAAGGTACCATCAATTGATAATACCGGGCGACAGTGCCTGAAGGCTTGTACAGTCTGGGCGAATGCCCAGAATAAGTGGTCCAGGATTAGCTCACCCGGGCTCATTGGGTTTGGACGTTCTCTCCGCCAAACTTGAGTCCCCCTATTAGCACCTTTTACCTGATGAAGCATTCTCGGGGCATAAGAATAGGCCTCCTCATAGGTTACATACAAGTTCTGGAATATCTTTTCCTTCACATGCCTAGCCTTGCTGTAGCTAACAGGGAAGCCAATCTGATCTTTTGCATCTTTTTGCAAAGCCCTAACACTAATGTTGAGACTTGCCTGCACAATCGTTTCCATAGCCCGTGCCACATATCTTGCTGCCACATTGTAGTGATTTGAAAGAGTCCCAGTTTGTTCACAGCTATGCTCCACTTTTTTGTGATATGCCATGACTGACATACCCCAAGCTTCAGTCTAGCGAGAACTCTTCCGCGGCAACCTTTCGCGGTGTGGATGCATATGACCTTCAACTCTTTTTATCATATTGCTTCACTCTATGCTGGTGGTGGAGGGCCATTGCATAGCTATCCATTGCCTGGTAAGCAGACTTCTTGTCTGGGAAAACCTGCCCAACCTCCAGGCTCCCCGCTTCTAGGCCAAAAACAGAGTGAAATTCATTGGTGATTCTCATATCTTCTAAAAACCCAGGTAGTAGTGACGCCGCGACCGCCTTTTGAGGAGGAACATCTTCTTTTTCGCTTCACTCCGAAGACGCGGAAGAATGATCATCATCATCTAGCGCCTCCGGCAATCCCTCCACGTGTTCGCTCATGTCAACGGCCGTAGACCAATATCTTGTGTCATACACAGGCTGGCCGCCCGTCGGTTCCGATGGGCCGACGCTAGGGGCTAATGTGATGGCCAACTCGACCTCGCCACCCCTGCTACTGCATCCAGCAACATCAGTGACTGAAATGAACTCCACATACACCATCGGCTGACCAAACATTGAGTTATTGGAATTGCTTGCAAACCTCATGTACGACCCCCATGACTGATCACCCGTGACAGGCCGCAAACCCCAATGGGCAACCGTCCCATCATTTCCTCCGTCAACGACGAAGGCCTCCATTGTCATTTTTTCTCCTGCATCCCTGGGCCAAACACCGCTCGGATGCACCTTCTGACTGCTGCGTAACCCATGTTCACCATGTCTCTCACTGCAATTGTAGTCGACCCGCACAAGGATACATCCACCCCGAAAGGGTCGTTGCGTAAGACGTCCCCATAGTACACTAACAAATTTTCCATAGTACCTAACCAACATCCATATTTACATTTAAAGTAATTAGTAACTGAACATTTAGTAGTAGTACGATGACAACATTTAGTAGTAGTATGATGTCTGCTAGAACTACGTCGGTATTTCCCCAAAGAGGAAGGCATGATGCAGCATAGCAACGGTAGGTATTTCTCTCAGTGACGAGAACAAGGTTATCGAACTAGTAGGAGAACCACGCAACACAACGTAGACAACCCCTGCACACAAATAACAAATACTCGCAACCCGACGTGTTAAAGGGGTTGTCAATCCCTTTCGGGTAACGGCGCTAGAAATTGGCACGGAGACGGGATAAAGTTATAATAGATAGGATAAATGGATCGCAAATAAAATAAAGTGCAGCCATGTATTTTTGTATTTTTGGTTTAATAGAACTGAAAATAAAAGCAAATAAAATAGTTCGCGAAGGCAAATATATTAAAGAAGAGACCCGGGGGCTATAGGTTTCACTAGTGGCTTCTCTCGAGAAAAATAGCAAACGGTGGGAAAATAATTACTGTTGGGCAATTGATAGAACTTCAAATAATCATGATGATATCCAAGCAATGATCATTATATAGGCATCACATCCAAGATTAGTAGACTGACTCCTACCTGCATATACTACTATTACTCCACACATCGACCGTTATCCATCATCAATCTAGTGTATTAAGTTCATGGAAAAACAGAGTAATGCAATAAGAACGATCACATGATGTAGACAAGATCTATTTATGTAGAAATAGACCCCATCTTGTTATACTTAATAGCAACGATACATATGTGTTGTTTCCCTTTCTGTCACTGGGATCAAGCACCGTAAGATCGAATCCATCACAAAGCACCTCTCCCTATTGCAAGATAAATAGATCAAGTTGGCCAAACAAAACCCAAATATCAAAGAAGAAATACGAGGCTATAATCAATCATGCATATAAGAGACCAAAGAAGACTCAAATAACTTTCATGGATAAAAACATAGATCTGATTATAAGCTCAAAGTTCATCGGATCCCAACAAACACACCGCAAAAATACTTACATCATATGGATCTACAATAGACCATTGTATTTAGAATCAAGAGAGAGAGAGAGAGAGAGAGAGAGAGAGGAAGCCATCTAGATACTAACTACGGACCCGTAGGTCTACAAAGAACTGCTCACGCATCATCGAAGAGGCACCAATGGACATGATGAACCCCTCTATGATGGTGACTAGATTGGATCTGGTGTTTCTGGAACTTGCGGCGGTTGGAATTGATTTTCATCGACTCCCCTAGGGTTTCTGGAATATTGGGGTATTTATAGAGCAAAGAGGTGCTGCGGGAGGCCACCAAGGTGGGCACAACCCACCCGGGCGCGCGTGGGCCCCCAGGCGCGCCCTGGTGGGTTGTGCTCCCCTCAGAGCACTCCTCAGGTACTTTCTTGGCCCATACAGGGTCTTCTGGTCCAAAAAAATCCACAAAAAGTTTCGTTGCGTTTGGACTCTGTTTGGTATTGATTTCCTACGATGTAAAAAACAAGCAGAAAACAGCAACTGGCACTGGGCACTATGTCAATAGGTTAGTACCCAAAAAATGATTATAAAACATCCAATAATAATAACATAACAACATAAAACAATAAAAAATTATAGATACGTTGGAGACGTATCATAGTACGACTAAAATAATAACCATATATTCGGTTTGTTTTTATAATCATTTGCTTAGACTTTAAGGGGTTGTTTGGTTAACGAGTATTTAGAGATCTATTTTTTCTCAAACTTGTCTACCAGCGTATAAAAAACTAAAACACTATTTTCTTTTCTCTAACTACCCCAAAAATATCCTAAACTGGTTCTTGTAACATGCAAAAATTGAGCTTTTGGAAAAACGACTACTGGTAAAAACCGAGGGTAATTACTCGCTATCCAAACAACCACTAAACATAATAGTGCGATAATAACATTTTAATATCATATGAGTAAAACATTTAATATCATCCGGTTTTATAGAATTTTTTCATATCATACAATAATAATCATTTATTTACAAATAATAATATTCGCATCGACATGCATATTATTCACAAGAGTACATCAATATAAAAAATATTAACAAAATTACGGCGTCATTTATACCTCAGCTCCAATATGGATGCGCTTACGAATGCAATTAAGCGTCAAAATAGTTCGAATAAATGTCCGTCACCAGTATTCTATGAACAGAGTCAACCTATTATCACATGAGCATCAATATTACACACAGATTTTTTTTCTGCTTTCAAAAGTATGAAAATAGCACTTGCATGTATGTGGTCATCACCTCAAAAGGGACAACGAACATGGAAACACAAAATTATTTTACCTAATTACATACATCATTAAGTACATTAACACGTAATCTTAACATATAAAATTTATATTGTTGCGACATAACAAAGTAGACTTACAGTTTCCTAACTCACTAGTAAAAAATAGGGCTTTGGTCCAAGCAGGGAAAGCCCATTAATCCCGGTTCACTCACGAACCGGGCATAGGTCCCGGTTCGTCTGGCCCCTTTGGTCCCGGTTCCAGGCATGAACCGGGACCAATGTACCTCACTTTTGGCCTACCACCATTGGTCCCGATTGGTGGCTTGAACCGGGACCAAAGGTTGTCCTTTAGTCCCGATTCGAACCATGAACTGGGACCAATGAGTTGCCTATATATACCCCTTGCCCGCGAGTAGAGCACTCGAGTGCTCTACTTTTTTGGAAGAAGTGTATTGTGCTCTAGCTCATCTCCTATGCACATGAGGTGTTCAATGAAATGCCCGAGCCACACTTAAGCTTTCTCCTCTCGAAGCTCCTTGTCCAAGCTCCATTTTCCTCAAGATTTTTCTAGGTTAGGCTGTCCGTCCTGTCCCGTCCCCGTCCTCACCATCGTCGATCGCCCACGCCGATCTCGTCGCTGGTACCACTGTGGTGAGCCTCTTGTTCTTATCTTCTTTCAAAAAGAAAAAAGTTCTTACTTGTATGATTTAGATAGATACTTGTGTAGTTTTCTTACTTATTATTGTTTGTTATTATATAGTGTGATGGTTTTTGTTGGGGATATGACTATTGGGTATGACCCGCTCAAGAGGGGCCGGGTTATACCAATGGCGGTTCATCATTATAGAGCCTATGAAGATGTTGAAGATGGCGGTTCATGAAGTAGACTTGCTAAGGGCCCAAAGCCCAAAGGCGACTTAAGGCCCATAGGGATAAACCACCATATGTGTATGACTTATATTGTAAGGCAAGTATACTTAGTCACCGAGCCGGACACGTTGTTTATGAGCCGACCGGGACTCCGTGAGCCGCTGGGCGTCAACCTGTGTATATAAAGGGGCGACCCGGTGGCGGTTTAGGGTAAGAGACAAGAGATCGAAAGCTAGGTCAAGCGGATTCGCTCCCTGGTAATCGAGACATAAGCAATACCACCTCAAACTGGATTAGGCCTTTACCTTCACCGCAAGGGGCCGAACCAGTATAAACTCCCTATGTCCTTTGTCCCATTTAACCCCTTTAAGCTAACCTCGTTGCGATGGCTCCACGACTAAGTCCTCACACTAGGACATCTGTCGTGACAATTCCACGATAGTTGGCGCCCACCATGGGGCCAGCGCATGGTGGTTTCAAGTTCTTGAAGGGCAGCTTCGAAGGGATCAAGGGATACGTTGTGGGCTGGGTGACCAAGAGTCATCGCGGCAAGCTCTACATCGACGATGCAGACTGGGGCCCCGAGGCCGGCTCAATTGAGTATGGGTACCGAGTCCCCTTCGGCGGAATCCACGTCTTCATCGGCAAGATCGGTGAACCGGTCCCTGAGCCAGACATCTGCACCGACATCATTGAGATGGCTCAGCGTGCGCGACCCGCCCGAGTTCAGCCCGCCATGAAGCGTGCCTTCGTGGGATTCATCCATGGGGCGGAATCTGAGGATAGACTGATGTCTGGTGGTGAGACGGTCGTCTACTCTGATGGTGAGTCGTCCACTAGTGATACTAATTTGCTGTACCAGCTGCAAGATGGCCGGCTTGGGGGCTATTTCGATGGCGACAGTATTCCGGACCTCTATGAGCCGCCAAATAGGGTCGTGATTTTCATGGCCGGTACACAGCCAGCGCAGAATTCTTCGACTGCGGTAGCAATGATCTCCAGGTTAGCAACGATAATGGCAGCCAGGGCAGGAGGCCCTGTGCGCCCGCTGGCTCAGGTTTTGACCGACTTGCTGGATAATCCGACAACATTGGTAACATCGGAGGTTAACCCGGCAAATCAAGTTCAACACAACACGGAGGTTGCAAAATTGTGTGATGAAATAGCACAGGCCAAGGAGGAGCTGAATGCATAGAATGTTAGGATGGCCATGGAGCGGGCTACTTTAGATGCTCAGGCACAGCGGATTCAGTCAGAGGCTTTCCGGCTTATGATGGATCAAAACGCTTCAAGTGAAGTCATGAGGAGGAGGCATTAGTCTCGGCTACCTTCAGTTTACGAGGCGAGACCTCTTTTGCACGCCTGGAGCGGGGACTAGTAACCAACCAGACATAAACCGGGTTGAAGCGCCTGGGGCTAGAGGGCCGGCTCAGCCGCGCACGACGGGGCCGCCCCGTCTGAATACTACTCCACCTCAGTATGTACCGACACCACCGGGTCATTATTCTAATCCTTTGGATAACATGATTGCTGCGGCGACATGGCTGGCGGCTCTACCGATTGAGGGCGAATCACCGGCAGCAATGGAAATACGACGAGCCGGGGAGCTGCTCCAGGCGGCTGTGGCTCAACAGGCGGCTTATTCATACAGTCAGGACCATATCCACTCCACGCCACGTCCGAGCAAAAGTTATAGCAGGCATATTGATGAACCGGACGTGTCAAGCAGTGGACGAAACCGCAACCCGCCTCGTGGGCATGACCCGACGCGTGGTGGAGGTAATGCTCAGAACGTTGTGGATCAGGGTAGAGCGCGTCGGGAGGCTGAGCTGGCGGACAATACGCGGCTCGTCAGCATTCTCTGGCTCATCCGACAAATTCGGTGGAGACAGGTGTAACCTTCAGAACTTTGGGTGTGCCATGTTTGATGCCGTCTCTACATAATGAGTGTTTGCCTAAGCATTTCAAGGGTCCTCGCAAGGTGCCTAACTACACCGCCGACTTACCCCCTGAAGCTTGGGTTGAGAGTTACGAGATGGCCATGGAACTGCTTGGATGTTAGCTATGCTGCATGTGCTAAGTATTTCACCATGATGTTGGATAGGACAACTCACACTTGGTTAAAAGTGCTACCTGCCAACTCAATTGGGTCATGGGCCGAGTTAAAAGCCCGGTTTATTCAGAATTTTAAAGATATGTGCAAGCAGCCTATGTCAATTGTGGATTTGGACACCTGTGTCTAGGAAGAGGGTGAGTTGACAACCCATTGGGTGTGCCAGGTCTCAACTATCATACACTCATTGAATCGCATCAATGCCGGCTCAGCAGTATTGATGTTAGAGAAGAATTGCCGCTTTTTGCCCCTTAAACAGAAGCTAGAGCGGCTCAAGCGCCACTACAGTGACATGGGGGAGCTGATGGTGGCTCTGGTTAAGTATGCCGACTCTGATGGTACCAAGGACCCTGTGTCTCATGATGAAAAGCCGGGAAAGGGAAAGAAGGGTGGCAGCACCAAGAGCCAGCATCATAACCCGGTGAATCAGGGGAGCAATGGTAAGTGCAAGGCTGATAATAGTTTGGATTTTGTGGCTAATACCAACACACGGAATAATGGTCAGCGTCATAAGGGAAAGCCACCTCCTCGATTTGGAGGGTCAAGTTTCAATCTTGAGCAGATGCTGAATCAGCCCTGCCCGAAGCATAGTACACGGGAAAGGCCGTCCGTTCACCTTTGGAAGGATTGCTTCATCATGAAAGAGTACAAAAATTCCGATCTTTTTCAGAATAATCATGGGCCGGGCGGCGTCTCAGGTTCCGGTTCTCACGGTTTGGGTTACGGTGGTGGCAGTTCTAATTCTGGTTTCCATGGCCAGGGCAATCAAGGTAGTCAGGGTGGTTATAATCAACAGCCTGGTCAGGGGGCACATCAGCAGCAGTAGTCGGGTTATTAGAGTAATCCAAAGCAGTTGAATAGTGGGCAGTATCACATCTTCACCATGAGTTTATGCAAGCGGGATCGATCAAAAGCTCCATAAAAGGGCTGTGAACGCCGTTGAGCCGGCGATTCCCCATTACTTACGATGGTCTGAGCAGCCCATTGTGTGGAGTCGAGAGGACCACCCGCCCCGGGTTGATAATCCGGGTCATTTGGCTTTAGTGGTGGCGCCTCAGGTTGGAGGGTACAAGTTCACTAAGGTACCCATGGATGGAGGTAGCGGCATTAATATCCTTTACTATGATACTTTCCGTCGTATGGGGTTAACTTATAAAAACCTTAAGCCATCCAATATCGTTTTCCATGGAGTGGTACCTGGTAAGTCGGCATATCCTTTAGGCAAGATTGATTTGGAAGTAGCCTTTGGGGATGAACATGATTCCAGGGCCGAGAGACTAACCTTTGAAGTGGTCAAGATTGAAAGCCCGTATCACGCTCTGTTTGTACGGCTGGCTTATGCCAAGTTCATGGCATGGCCTTGTTATGTTTATCTGCAACTCAAGATGCCAGGTTACAAGGGGACCATCATAGTGCATGGAAGCCGGAAATAGCTTTGGATGTGAAGAAGGTGACACTGTGTATGCTAAGTTTGTTTGCACAACAAAGGAATTGAAGTTCTACAAAGACAATGTTGACCCGGCGGATATGACATCTTTGAAAAAGCCAACTACAGAGCATGATCCGGTATTGAAGTTTAAGTTGGCAGATAACACTAAGCTAGTTGACTTCGTTCCTGGCTATTCATCCAAGCAGTTTAGTATCAGTGCTAACCTGGATCTAAAATAGGAAAGCACGCTCATCGAGTTCATTAGTGAGAACCGGGACATCTTTGCATGGAAACCTTCTGATATGCCAGGTGTACCGAGGGAACTCGCTGAGCACACTCTTAATATTGTTCCGAAGTTTAAGCCGGTCAAGCAATTCCTTCGTCGTTTCAATGAGGAGAGGCATAAGGCCATTGGTGAAGAAGTAGCCCAGCTCTTGGCTGTTGGGTTCATTGTTGGAGTCTTTCATCCTGAGTGGTTGGCTAACCCGGTGCTGGTACTTGAGAAGAATGGCACCTGGCATATGTGTGCGGACTACATGGACTTAAACAAGGCATGTCTGGCTGACCCTTTTGCTCTGCCTCGTATTGATCAAATTACTGATGCTACGGCGAGTTGTGAGCGTTTGAGCTTTTTGGATGCTTATTCTAGTTATCATCAGATCAAGATGGCGGTTAAGGACCAGGAGAAGACAGCTTTCCTCACTCCTTTTGGAGCCTTCTGCTATGTGTCTATGCCTTTTGGGCTCAAGAGTGCCCAGGCAACTTACCAGTGATGTGTGCAGAATTGTTTTCATGATCAGATCGGGTGCAATGTTCATGCTTATGTGGATGATATTGTGGTGAAATCCAGAAAAAAGTTAACTTTGATAGATGATTTGAATGAGACCTTTGACAATCTCCGGGTCTATAAGATGAGGCTTAACCTGACCAAGTGTGTTTTTGGTGTGCCAGGAGGCAAGCTTTTGGGCTTTCTGGTTTCTCAACGGGGTATTGAAGCTAACACGGAAAAAATTAAGGCTATTACTTCCCTTGCTAAGCCGGCGTGTGTCAATGATGTTCAGCGTCTGGCAGGTCATATTGCGGCTTTAGACGGTTCATAAGCCGGGCCGATGAAGGCTATCCCTCATGTCGATGATGAAAAAACAGATAATTTTATGCGGGTGATCTTTGCTAATGAAGCGTTTGAAGCCTTGAAGAAACAACTGGCTGAGCCACCGGTCCTTGCTGCTCCTATTGATAAAGAGTCGTTGTTGTTATACATGGCTACTAATGCCTGGACTGTCAGCGTAGCTATTATGGTGGAACGGAAGGAAGCATGCAAGGAATATCCGGTTCAGAGGCCGGTTTACTACATCAGCGAAGTTCTTATTGAGTTAAAGCAGAGATATCCACATTGGCAGAAGCTTCTCTATGGGGTGTTCATGGCTAGTCGAAAGCTCAAGCAGTATTTCTTCGGTCATCCTATCACTGTGGTTAGTTCTGCTCCTTTAGGGGATATTATTCAAAACGGAGAAGCCACAGGTAGAGTAGCCAAGTGCGCTATTGAGCTTGGACCTCATGGTTTGAAATATATGCCTCGCACGGCCATCAATTCCCAAGCACTCGTGGATTTCACCAATGACTGGATAGAGCTGCAGATGCCTGAGGACAAGCCGGATAACACATATTGGACTATTCATTTTGATGGGTCCAGGCAATTGGAGGGCTCAGGGGCTGGAGTTGTCTTGACTTCCCCACGAGGTGATAAATTCTGTTATGTCTTAAGATTGGTGTTCCCTTGTATTAACAATGCAGCTGAGTACAAAGCCTTGCTCCATGGTCTTCGGGTGGCTAAGGAAATGAATTAAGCCGGGTGAGATGTTTCGACGACTCAGATTTGGTGGCGCAACAAGTTTCAGGCAAATGGAATTCTAAAGATCCGCTCATGGCGGCTTATCGTCGTGAGGTTGATGTTATTGCTGGTCATTTCAAAGGTTATCAAGTTGAACATATTGATCGCAGGAAGAATGAGGCAGCTAACGCTTTGAGCCGGTTAGGGTCCCAGCATAAGCCGGTGCCACCTAACACTTTCCTTGATATTCTACATAACCCTTCAGTCAAGTTGCTTACAGAAGAAGATCTTGTTGTTCCTGGCCCGGAGGCGCAATTGGTGGCAGCTCTTCATGCTATTCCTGATTGGACAGTTCCATATTTGGATTCTATGACCCGGGGCGAGTTACCTGAGGATGAAACCTTGGCCAGACAGATAACCTGGCGGTCTAAGTCGATGACAATTGTCAACGGAGAGATGCACCATTGCAGTGTTACTGAGGCGTTTCAATGTTGCATTTCTCCCGAAGAGGGTCGTGAAATCCTTTGTGAGATTCATGAAGAAGATTGTGGTCATCATGTCGGTTCTAAGTCTCTCGTGGCTAAAGCTTTTCGTCATGGATTTTATTGGCTGACGGCTCATGCTGATGCAGAGGATTTGGTCAGTAAATGTGATGGTTGTCAGAAATTTTCACGACGAGTTCATGTGTCGGCTCAAGAGTTGAGGATGATTCCAATCACTTTGCCGTTTGTAGTCTGGGGGTTGGATATGGTTGGGCATTTCAAAAGTTCCAAGGATAAAAAGACCCACCTTTTGGTGGCAGTTGACAAATTCACAAAGTGGATCGAAGCAGAGCCGGTTAGTAAGTGTGATGCGGCAACAGCGGTTCAGTTCATTAAAAAGGTGTTTTAATGCTTTGGCTTTCCCCACCGCATTATAACTGATAATGGCACTAATCTATCAAAGGGAGCTATGAAAGAGTTTTGTCAACGTGAGCATATTCGACTTGATGTATCGTCAGTGGCTCACCCCCAATCCAATGGTCAAGCTGAGAGAGCCAATCAAGAAATTTTGAGAGGCATCAAACCCTGGCTTATGGTTCCTTTGCAGAGAATGTCGGGTTGTTGGGTGGAGGAGTTACCCTCCGTGTTATGGAGTATCAATACTACCCCCAACAGATCTTCGAGTTACACGCCTTTCTTCATGGTTTACGGAGCAGAGGCGGTTCTCCCTAGTGACATCCGTCATGACTCGTCCCGTGTGGCGGCTTATGTTGAAGCTGACAATGAAAAGGCACATCAAGATGCACTTGACCTATTAGATGAGGAGCGTGACCTCGCAGCGGCTCGTTCGGTGATTTACCAGCAAGAATAACACCGTTACCACAGCCGCCGGGTTAAAACCAGAACCTTTCAAGAAGGCGACTTGGTGCTCCGGCTTATTGATACGTCTCCAACGTATCTATAATTTTTGATTGTTCCATGCTATTATATTACCCGTTTTGAATTTTTATGGGCCTTACTTTACACTTTTATATCATTTTTGGGACTAACCTACTAACCGGAGGCCCAGCCCAAATTGCTGTTTTTTTTTGCCTATTTCAGTGTTTCAAAGCAAAGGAATATCAAATGGAGTCCAAACGGAATGAAACCTTCGGGAGCGATCTTTTTGGAACTAACGCAATCCAGGAGACTTGGAGTGGACGTCAAGCTGCAAACGAGGTGACCACGAGGGTGCCAGGCGCGCCCTAAGGGGGTGGGCACGCCCCCCACCATCGTGGGCCCTTTGTGGCTCCACCAACGTACTTCCTTCGCCTATATATACTCCCGTACCCTGAAAACATCCCGGAGCACCACGAAAACCTAATTCCACCGCCGCAACCTTCTGTATCCGCGAGATCCCATCTTGGAGCCTTCGTCGGTGCTCCGTCGGAGGGGGGATCGACCATGGAGGGCCTCTACATCATCTCCAAGGCTTCTCCGACGGGTTGTGAGTAGTTTACCACAGATCTTCGAGTCCATAGTTATTAGCTAGATGGGTTCTTCTCTTTCTTTGAATCTCAATACAAAGTTCTCCTCGATCTTCTTGGAGATCTATTCGATGTAACTCTTTTTTTGTGGTGTGTTTGTCGAGATCCGATGAATTGTGGGTTTATGATCAAGTTTATCTATTAGAAATATTTGAATCTCCTCTAAATTCTTTTATGTGTGGTTGGTTATCTTTGCAAGTCTCTTCGAATTATCAGTTTGGTGTGGCCTACTAGATTGATCTTTCTTGCAATGGGAGAAGTGCTTAGCTTTGGGTTCAATGTTGCGGTGTCCTTTCCCAGTGACAGCAGGGGCAGCAAGGCACGTATTATATTGTTGCCATCAAGGATAAAAAGATGGCGTTTATATCATATTGCTTGAGTTTATCCCTCTACATCATGTCATCTTTCTTAATGCGTTACTATGTTCTTCATGAACTTAATACTCTAGATGCAGGCAGGAGTCAGTCGATGTGTGGAGTAATAGTAGTAGATGCAGAATCGTTTCAATCTACTTGTTGCGGACGTGATGCCTATATACATGATCATGCCTAGATATTCTCCTAACTATGCACTTTTCTATCAATTGCTCGACAGTAATTTGTTCACCCACCGTAATACTTATGCTATCTTGAGAGAAGCCACTAGTGAAACCTATGGCCCCCAGGTCTATCTTTTATCATATAAGTTTCCGACCTACTTTTATTTGCAATCTTTACTTTCCAATCTGTATCATAAAAATACCAAAAATAATTATCTTATCTTATTATCTCTATCAGATCTCACTTTCGCAAGTTACCGTGAAGGGATTGACAACCCCTTTATCGCGTTGGTTGTGAGGTTCTTGTTTGTTTGTGTAGGTGCGTGGGACTTTTGATGATCCTCCTACTGGATTGATACCTTGGTTCTCAAAAACTGAGGGAAATACTTACGCTACTTTACTGCATCGCCCTTTCCTCTTCAAGGGAAAACCAACGCAGTGCTCAAGAGGTAGCAAGAAGGATTTCTAGCGCCGTTGCCGGGGAGGTCTTCGCTCAAGTCAAGACATACCAAGTACCCATCACAAACTCATCTCCCTCGCATTACATTATTTGCCATTTGCCTCTCGTTTTCCTCTCCCCCACTTCACCCTTGCTGTTTTATTCGCCCTCTCTTTTCCGTTCGCCTCTCTTTTTCGCTTGCCTTCTTGTGTGCTTGTGTATTGGATTGCTTGTCACGATGGCGCAATATAATACCAAATTGTGTGACTTTTCCAATACCAATAATAATCATTTCCTTAGCACTTTTATTGCTCCTCTTAATGATGTTGAATCTTGTGAAATCAATGCTGCTTTGTTGAATCTTGTTATGAAAGATCAATTCTCCGGCCTTCCTAGTCAAGATGCCACTACTCATCTAAACAATTTTGTTGATTTGTGTGATATGCAAAAGAAGAAAGATACGGATAATGATAATCTTAAATTGAATTTATTTCCATTTTCACTTAGAGATCGTGCTAAAACTTGGTTTTCGTCTTTGCCTAAGAATAGTATTGATTCGTGGAATAAGTGCAAAGATGCTTTTATCTCTAAGTATTTTCCTCCCGCTACGATCATCTCTCTTAGAAACGATATTATGAATTTTAAACAACTTGATCATGAGGATGTTGCCCAATCTTGGGAAAGAAAGAAATTAATGATTCACAATTGCCCTACTCATGGTTTGAACTTATGGATGATCATACAAAAAATTTATGCCGGATTGAATTTTGCTTCTAGAAATCTTTTATATTCGGCCACGGGAGGTACTTTTATGGAAATCACCTTAGCAGAAGCTACTAAACTCCTAGATAATATCATGCTTAATTATTCTCAATGGCACACCGAAAGATCTACTAGTAAAAAGTGCATGCTATAGAAGAAATTAATGTTGGAAAGATGGATGAACTTATGAAATTGTTTGCTACTAAGAGTGCTCCTATTGATCCTAATGATATGCCTTTGTCTACTTTGATTGAGAATAATAATAAATCTATGGATGTGAATTTTGTTGGTAGGAATGATTTTGGTAACAACGCGTATAGAGGAAACTTTAATCCTAGACCGTTTCCTAATAATTCCTCTAATAATTATGTAAATTCCTACAATGGAAATTTTAATAAGATGCCCTCATAATTTGAGAATATTGTTAAAGAATTTATGATCTCTCAAAAGAATTTCAATGCTTTGCTTGAAGAAAAATTGCTTAAAGTTGATGAATTGGCTAGGAACGTTGATAGACTTTCTCTTGATGTTGATTATTTGAAACTTAGATCTATTCCACCTAAGCATGATATCAATGAGTCTCTCAAGCCATGATAATTTCCATTGATGAGTGCAAAGAAAGAACCGCTAGGATGCGTGCTAAGAAAGATTGCTTTGTAAGAGCGTGTTCTTCTAGTTTCCATGAAAATAATGATGAAGATCTAAAAGTTATTGATGTGTCCCCTATTAAATCTTTGTTTTGCAATATGAATCTTGATAATGATGGGACTGGAGATGAGTCAACTTTAGTTAAAAGGCGTCCCAATAATTCGGAGTTTTTAGATCTTGATGCCAAATTTGGTAAAAGTGGGATTGGAGAGGTCAAAACTTTACATAGCATTGAACCCACTATTATGGATTTCAAGGAATTTAATTATGATAATTGTTCTTTAATAGAACATTTCCTTGTTGCAATCCGTGTTGAATTCTCCTCATGCTTATAGTCAAAATAAATCTTGTACCAAACATATTGTTGATGCCTTGATGCAATCTTATGAGGAAAAACTTGAATTGGAAGTTCCTATACCTAAAAAACTTTATGATGATTGGGAACCTACTATAAAGATTAAAATTAAAGATCATGAGTGCTATGCTTTGTGTGATTTGGGTGCTAGTGTTTCCACGATTCCGAAAACTTTATGTGATGTGCTAGGTTTCCATGATTTTGATGATTGCTCTTTAAACTTGCACCTTGCGGATTCCACCATTAAGAAACCTATGGGAAGGATCAATGATGTTCTTTTTGTTGCAAATAGGAATTATGTGCCCGTAGATTTTATCGTTCTTGATATAGATTGCAATCTTTCATGTCCTATTATTCTTGGTAGACCTTTCCTTAGAACGATTGGTGCAATTATTGATATGAAGGAAGGGAATATTAGATTCCAATTTACATTAAGGAAAGGCATGGAACACTTTCCTAGAAAGAAAGTAAAATTACGTTATGAATCTATCATGCGAGCCACTTATGAATTGAATGCCAAAGATGGCATTACTTAGATCTATTCTCGCTTTTATGCCTAGCTAGGGGCGTTAAACAATAGCTCTTGTTGGGAGGCAACCCAATTTTATTTTTGTTTCTTGCTTTTTGCTTCTATTTCATATATCTTCTGTTTAGATGTGGTTTTATGTTTTAATTAGTGTTTGTGCCAAGTAGAACCTATAGGATAACCTACAGTGATAGTTAATTTGATTCTGCTGAAAAACAGAAACTTTTGCACGCACGAAAATAATTTTAGTAAATCACATCAACGTGCTTTTGCGCTGGTTGTTTTTGCAGTAGATCAATATATAAATTTCCCAGGACTTACTATTTTGGTAGGAGTTTTATAGTTCCTGAAGTATTCGAAAGTTACAGATTGCTACAGACTATTCTGTTTTTGACAGATTCTGTTTTTCGTGTGTTGTTTGCTTATTTTGATGCATCTATGGCTAGTATAGGGGGGTACAAACCATAGAGAAGTTGGAATAAAGTAGGTTTAACACCAATATAAATAAATAATGAGGTCATCACAGTACCTTATGTGGTGGTTTTTCTTTCTTGCACTAACGGAGCTTATGAGATTTCCTGTTGAGTTTTGTGTTGTGAAGTTTTCAAGTTTGGGTAAAGATTTGATGGACTATGGAATAAGGAGTGGCAAGATCCTAAGCTTGGGTATGCCCATGGAACCCCAAGATATCCAAGGATAACCAAAATCCTAAGCTTGGGGATGCCCCGGAAGGCATCCCCTCTTTCGTCTTCGTTTATCGGTAACTTTACTTGGAGCTATATTTTTATTCACCACATGATATGTGTTTTGCTTGGAGCGTCTTGTATGATATTAGTCTTTGCTTTTTAGTTTACCACAATCATACTTGCTGTACACACCTTTTGGGAGAGACACACATGATTTGGAATTTATTAGAATACTCTATGTGCTTCACTTATATCTTTTGAGCTAGATAGTTTTGCTCTAGTACTTCACTTATATCTTTTAGAGCACGGCTGTGGCTTTATTTTGTAGAAATTGTTGATCTCTAATGCTTCACTTATATTATTTTGAGAGTCTTTTAGATCAGCATGGTATTTTCTATGGTTATAAAATTGGTCCTAGAATGATGGGCATCCAAGTTGGGTATAATAAAAACTATCATAGGAAGTGAATTGGATGCTATGATCAATTTGATGCTTGATAATTGTTTTGAGATATAGAGGTGGTGATATTAGAGTCATGCTAGTTGGGTAATTGTGAATTTAAAGAATACTTGTGTTGAAGTTGGCAAGTCCCGTAGCATGCACGTATGGTAAAAGTTGTGTAACAAATTTGTTGCATGGGATGCTCTTTTGATCGCCTTCCTGATGTGTGGAGGTCGGGATCGCGCGATGGTTAACTCCTACCAACCCTTCCCCTAGCAGCATGCATAGTAGTACTTTTCTTTGAGGGCTAATAAAACTTATGCAATAAGTATATGAGTTCTTTATGACTAATGTGAGTCCATGGATTATACGCACTCTTACTCTTCCATCGTTGCTAGCCTCTTCGGTACCATGCATTGCCCTTTCTCACCTTGCACTACAAAAAAAATACACTTCCGTGATGATACGTGTTTGTCACAGTAGGTCGCGTTTTCTGTCATGCATGTACATCCATGACGATTTTATGACAGAATCAAGATAGTTATACCTGTGCTGTCATAGAAGTGTTCCATGACATTACCAAAATTATCATCACGGAAGTGTCCACTTCCATGACGATAAATCGCGCGTCATAGAAGTGCTTTCATCAAGGGTGACCAACACATGACATCCACCGTAACGGGACGACGTTAACCGCCGTTAACCTATTGGGTCCGATTTTTGGATCGGATAACCCGCTAAGAGCCACGACTAATGCCGATTTTCCATGTGTAAAATTCTCATTGGCTGACGGATCCATACGTCAGCTCCGCGTTGGCACAGGTGTCACTCATCCAACGGTCGAGATGGGCCTATGATATGTTGACATGTGGACCGGCCCAAAAATGGCCCATAAAGTTTAAATGGGCCGGCCCAACCGAAGGCCGATAAGATTTAGCGGACCATAATGGGCCGGCCCAGCTAAAGTCCCACAAGATTTTGTAGACCATAATGGGCCGGCCAAGCTAAAGGCCCACAAAATTTAGCGGACCATAATGGACCGGCCCAGCTAAAGGCCCACACGATTTTGTAGACCATAACGGGCCAGCCCAACTAAAGGCCCACAAGATTTTGCGGACCACAATGGGCCGGCCCAGCTAAAGGCCCACAAGATTCTGCAGACCATAATGGGTCGGCCCAGCTAAAGGCCCAACATTCTCTGTCAAATCGGCCCATTAACAGCCTGTCCTAAACTTGTCATCAACGCGGCCCATGGTCACTTCTGGCACATTGACAGTCCGCTAAGTAATTGGGCCGAATTACGGCCCGATGTATTTCCGGCCTGTTAAAGGTCCTGCTTCATTTGGGCCCATTTACAGGCCATCAAAACTTTCGGCCCATAAACGACCGTGAAGGATTTGGGTCATATTCGGCCTATTAGAGGCCCACTATAGATTTGGGCCACTTTCGGCCTGTTTTCATTTTCGGCCTGTTAACGCCGGATGAAAACCTTGGGCCATATGTGGCCCAACATCATATCAGGCCCATTAACGACCCATATAAAAATGACGATAAACTAGCCCGACCAAAGTTCCGGCCTGTTAAAGGCTCCTGAATTAGGTCGGCGCATTTACGGCCCGTCCGGATTTCGGCCTGTCAAAGATCCGCATCGTAAATGGGCCACCATTTTAGCCTGCTAAGACCGTGGGTTATTTGGCACAATCAGGGCCCAATCTCACTTTCCGTCTATTAAAGGTCCATGTTTCTTATGGGCTCGAGATATTTACACCTGTAAACGGCCTATTTTTACTGAGGGCCCAAATTATGTTTAAGCCTGTTAAAGGCCCACTATGGGCACAGGCCTACCAGAAAAATATGAAAGCTTATGCTGATTTAGGCCCAGATATTTTTAGCGGGCTACATGCCAATTTCGGCCTGTAATCGTTTTTAGCCCAGTTGGAATGGGCCCTGACGAATGTTGGCATGTTGGGATCCTACGAAGCCTTCGGCCGAATACATTACTAAGATAAACCTACACTATACAAAAACATCGTCGCAATTACTGCAGCCTGTGGCAGCATCATAAATGTTGTATCACAACAAAATAAATTCCAGCCATACAACAAAAGGCATGTTGGCATAAAGTTTATAGTCCTTCCAGATAAAAGCACCATCAGATGTATAGAAGCACAAATCATTTGACCTGAGTGCTAATGTTTTAGATTGTAGAATCTGATGGAGCAGCACGATCTTCACCTTTTTTTCCGCCATTGCTCTTGAACAACGAAGCGAATGTCTGATAGTCTGGTTTCAAGACCATTCATATCTTGACGACATTTGTCAACCACTATTCTTGTTTCCGAAATGACGTCCACTAGGGATTGGACTTGTGTCTGGACCACAGATATATCACTTTGTCTAGCAGGAAGATTTTGTTCAGTAGGCGATTTGGACGAGGTTACCTTGACAACCAACCCAGAATTACATAGGAAGGTGCTTTTTGCACTGTTAGTGGAGAGATACTAACGCACTGCAGCAAGAGGTGACATTGTGCCTGTGGTAGCCTCGTCACCTTCAGGTGGTTGTGGCTGTTCAATCATTTGTTCCATAGCTTCCTGAAAGTTTGAACTTGTAGATTAGTGTACCAGATAATTTACTAATGAGACAAGAACAAACAAAGTAGGTTAAACGTTTATACATAACTTATTTTGGTGAACTACTGTAATACATTAGCATGCATTGTAGTGCCAACTACATAATAAAATCACTTTCGGAACATATGTCCATGTAGCATGCCTACTGTATTGTCTATTTCCTCACATTCGTTGATACCTAAGGATAAAGAGACATGGTTTAAAGTAGGATGAACATAGTATGACATCATTCATATCATGGGCAAACAGATATAAAACAAACATGCTATTTTATCATTGTGTGTGCACGTGAACATAACAACTAGATTACAGATCAAGACCAAAAGAATATCCTTCATCTCTTTTAAACATGTAAGGTGAAATGATACGTTAAGACAACTGTGTATAAAAGTGAACAGAGTAACTGACATTGGCTGCAAACCAAGTAGTTAAATGAACACATCATAAGATTTGAATCAGTTCAAGGCGTATAGTAAGAACTTACAACAACGGCTTGAACTGGTGTGCTCGTGCCCTTCATCTTGCTGGTGTGGCAATCCTTGAAGATTTGCAATCGCATTGGTTCAGTTCTTTTGGTCCAGACAGCTTTCCTCTATATTTGGAACAAGTCAATATAGATATGATAATATGGCACAAAATAAGAAGGAAGTAGCAGCTATTTACAAGAGCCTCGCAGTGTGCAATATAGCTACGAGATCCTGTTGTCTGTTGGAATTTCACTTTAGAACGGTTGGTTTTGTTCTTCAAACAGTTAGCCTAGAAGAAGATACACTTGTAAGGCACATACATAAATACAAGTTCAATATGTGGTCTGATCAAATATATATAGCCTACCTGATACTTTGGATCAGACCAGTGTTTAACGAGGGCTGTCTAGTCTTGATCTGTAATATATTCCACTGGAGATGTTTGGGCGATTTCATTGTTAGCCTTGCCTTCAAAGTGAGATTTTCTAAGGTGGTACCGATACTATCGCAGAGCAGACTGAAAAACATGAGTGCATGCTTGTTTAGTTGCATCATCTTTTGGATCCAACTTTAACCTCATCTGTTGAAAAAAGAATGTGAGTCTTATTAGGAGCAAGCTAGAAAGTATGGGACATAGCAAGACAATATTACTAATTGCGATGAATAACATTACTTACGGATAAATGGTCAAGGAAGGTGTTAAACTGGGTATGGTCTTTCTCATTCCTGTACTGGATCCACATTGGGAGGATATGTGCATGACACCTAACGGCAACGGCTGCCTCTGATACTAACTTGGCTGACTCTGTAGCATCACGTGGCCTTTTTAAACCTGCCTCAAAATGGATCTCCATTCTTCCTCCTTTTGATTTTGTTAATCTGTCAAGCATTATCCTTGATGTCTGTTTCCGCTTGCGCCGTGGTGCTAGTTCAACAACGAATATGGAAAGTGTTAGTGTACATTAAGCTGTGAGAGTACATATAAAGGAGCATGCAACTGCAACTTGACTTGGTCAGGTACCGTCTTGGTGTTGATGCTTATGAGGTTCATCTGATCTTGCCAAGTCCTGTTGTGCTAGCAGTGCTTCGGAAGTAGTGTTAGGTGTGAAGGCAGCTTGGGAACTGGCCAGTTCTGGAGCAAACGAACGAGTAACTCGTTGAGATGCTAGTACAGTTGAAGCGGATGCTACAGCTGGTGGAGCAGGTGATACTATGTTTGTAGATTTAGCTGGTGGACCTGGACCTTCTACTGCACTATAAGTACCAGCAGAATCTTGATGGCAAATCCTTTTTCGTTTCACCCGACGAGAAACAGCACTCCCTACTATATTATTTTCCTTGCTCTTTTTTGACTTTTTACCATGTCAAGCCGTACCCAAAAGAATAAAATCGCTCTTTAGAATTCAGTGATGCATGATACAGACAAGCAATACTTTGATGTAAGACAACTGTATGAGGATGGAATGTGTAAGAAAAACAGGATGGCATGACATATTCACAGCTACGATGTGCAAACTAAGCAGAAGGATTTTCAAGAAAATAGAAGTAATGCAAGCTAGACACCATATGAAAGATGCATCCAATATTACTGTGCCAAGTTAAAAGTGTCTTGTCATAAGTGGCAATTTGAAAAATTAGAAGCAGTACAACATAGAAATCAATGCAAGATGCGACCACTATCAAACTGCCATGTTAAAAGCATCCAATCATGAGTGACTGATGCGGGATACACAACAACAGTACTTTGATGTAAGAACATGGTATGATAGATAGATGTAGTGTATTCTAGACACAGAAAGCCATGTCATATGCACATGTATAACATATAAACTCAGCAGGTGCAATTTAATCAAAATAGAAGAAATACATGCTAGATAACATATGCAACATGAAACCAATTATCACACTGTCAACTTAGAGCAAGCACTTGCGATGGTGGAGTACGGGAGATGAACTCATCATGTAGACTTGGGACTTCAACTTCATTAGCAGTAGCAGTGGTAAATCTAGAGAGTCTCTTTTTGCGTCGGTGCGGAGGACCACCAACATCCCCTAACTTACTATTTTCCTTCCTATTTTCTGATATTGCCTTATGAAGTGAACACCACAAGAAGATGAATAAAATTAGCTCTACATAACTGGTTGATGCATGATACACACGAACACTACTTTGATGTAAGGCAAGCGCGGGATAGGAGGATGGAATATATACAAAAAAAGACAGCGTTTCATATTCACACGTACGATAGGAGGATGGAATATGTATGAAAAAACAGTAAGCGGAAGGCACTTCAACAAAACTAGAAGAAATGAAAGCTAGGCACCATATGAACATGCAACCAATATCACTCTATCAGGTAAAAAGTGTCTCGTCGTAAGTGCCATTTCAAGAAATTAGAAGCAGTACAAGCTAGAAGACAATGCAAGATGCAACCTACATCACAGTCCCAAGTTAAATGTGTCTTATGGGTAAGTGATCGTTGCAGGTATAAGTTGTAAGCTACGCAGATGCAATTCAACATAATCAGAAGCAATACAAACTAGACATCAAACGGAAAATGCAACCACATATAACAGTTCCAAGTAAGAGCAAGCACCTGTGATGGTGGAGTAGGGGAGATGTGCTCATCATGTACACGTATGTTCTAGAAACAGGAACACGTGTCATATTCACAGGCATTATGTGTAAAGTAAGCAGATGCAACTCAAGTTAGAAGCAATACAAGCTAGACATCATACGCAACATGCAACCACATATAATAGTGCCAAGTTAGAGCAAGCACCTGTGATGGTGGAGTAGGGGAGATGTGCTCATCATCTACACAGCTACGTTCACTGTCCAGCCTTGTGTTGTCTTGTGAATCTTGTTGGGAGGATGGCGGAGTAGAATCTGTAGAGAACCTCCATTTCAGTTGCTCGGAAGGACCACCATCATCCAATGCCTTGCCAATTTCCTTCAGCTTTATTGATTTTGCATTGTGAGGTCATACCGACAAGAAAAAGGAATATAATTTGCTCTTCAGAACTCATTCATGCATGATACTGACGAACACTACTATGATGAAAGGCAAAGTCATGATACGAGGATGGAATATGTACGAAAAAATGGACGGCTTGACATATTCACACCTATGATGTGGTAACTAAGCAAAAGGCACTTCAACAAAGTAGAAGCACTGCAAACTAGACACCATATGGAAGGTGCAATCAATATCACTCTGCCAAGTTAAAACTGTCTCGTCATAGGTGGCGTTCATCAAACTAGAAGCAATACATGCTAGAAATCATATTCAAGACGCAAACCAATATCACACTGCCAACTTAAATGTGTCCCATCATAAGTGAATGATGCAGGATACACAACAAGAGTAGTTGCATGTAAGAACATGGTGTGATAGACAGATATAGTATGTACCAAAAACAGGAAAGCGTGTCATATTCACATGTATCATGTGTAAGCTAAGCAGATGCAGTTTACACTAATTAGGAGCAATACAAGCTAGACACCATATGCAACATGCAACCAGATATCACACTGCCAAGTTAGAGCAAGCACCTTGGATGGTGGAGTAGGGGAGCAGAGACTTGGAACTTGTAATGCACTATTAGTACAAGGAGAATCGCACAGATGCCCGCTTACGTTGTCAGCAGAGGACCACCATCATCGCCTTCCTTATTTTTTCCTTCCTCTTTCTTGATTTTGCCTTGTCAAGTCAAACCCACAAGAAAAAGGAATAAAATTTCTCTTCGTAACTCATTGATGCATGATCTCGATTTAACACTACTTTCATGTAAGGCAGCCGCATGATAGGAGGATGGAATATGTATGAAAAACAGGACAGCGTGACATATTGACATATGATGTATAAAGTGTAAACTAAGCACAAGGTGCTTGAACTTGTTAGAATCAATGCAAGCTAGAAACCATATGAAAGATGAAACCAATATCACTCGCTAAATTAAAAGGGTGCCCTAACAAATGTATTTGACCAAATTAGAAGCAATACATGGCAACAAAGCTAGAAATAATATGCAATATGCAACGAATAAAGGTGACTCATCGTAAGTGATTGATGCAGGATACTGAAGAGAGGTAGTTTCATGTAAGAACAAGGTTAACACATAGATGTAGTGTGTACCAAAAATAGGAAGACATGTCATATTCACAGGTATAGTGTGTAAACTAAGCAGATGCAATTTACCCTAATTAGAAGCATTACAAGCTAGACACCGTATGCAACATGCAATCACATATCACACTGCGAAGTTAGAGCAAGCACCTATATATAAAATGGAGGGAGAAAGATGAGAGATAAGGTGAGGAGGAGTGCGGCGTGGTGGTGACTGGTGGTCAGACTGGGCGGAGGCATGGGGATGGACGGTGCATTATGTCTAGGTTCATATCTCTCTCACACACACCCACGTAGGTGGGGGACGTGCCCAAAGAGAAGAGGTGCACACACGGCGCACGTACTCCCGTCTCTTTCCCAACCACACCCGCGTGGTACATGGTGGAGCTCATTTCTGTACGAAAAGGCAACCCACGTGGTAATTTGACACATGTACTGGTTGTCCACTTGGTGGAGGGAGGATCGTCTACCACGGGTGAACAAACAAATTGCGACTTGACGTGTTATGTTAAAAAAGAGGCAAACCATGTGGGGCCTACCTTGCTCTATACACTGGAGTACTTTTGATGTGTCACGTCAACTCGCAGAACGAGGAGAAGCTTGCTTAGTACGCCGTCTCCCCCGCCCACGGGCGCGATGGCTCGCAGGATGAGGTGAAGCTTGCTTACGAGTAGTAGTAGTAGTAGTACTACTGTACGCCTTACGCCCGCTCCCTCGCCCACGCGCGCGGTGGCTCGCAGCACGAGGAGAAAATTTTACTACTCCCTCCGTTTACTCCTCGTCCCTACTACGTACCTTGGTTAGAGAGATTATCGTATTGTTTGGAATATATATGTCCTTTAGTACTCCCTCCATTTACTTATACAAGGCTACTATAAAAAAATACATTTTGCATCTATACAAGGCCACAAATAGTAATCGAGACAAAAGTTACTACTCCCTCCTTTCCAGTTTATGGCTCAGTTTCAAAATCTCTCGAACCAAGGTAGACGGTGGGTGGTCGAATTAATTTCGTAGTTTGCACAAGTAATTAGTACGCTCGTTTTTCTTAAGAAGTTATGTTTACCGAGACTAATTAGAACGAATGCATGAATGACCACTAAATTTCCATGAACTTCTACATGCATTGGTTAGTTTCCTCTTGACACTACTTGCATCGGGTGATCTAACGCACCTCGAAATCCAACATGTAATGGTACTACTACTAGTAGTAGAATTGATACTTATCAAACGGAAAAACGAATGTTTTTTAGATGAGCCCTATAAACCCTAGTGGGTACATACTCCGTAAAAACAGATTTTTCCAAAACTAAGTCGCTCCGTTTCATGAATTCTGTAGTATACTCCTCCGTCGATGCTCCCTTTCATGAATTTTGTACTTCCTGTCACCGACATGTGGGACATATAGCAACCGGGTCGACGTGTCAAGCACCAAATAACAGTGCAGAACAGCAGGGGGACGCACCCAACTCGTACCGGCCCAGTAGTAGTAATGAGCAATGAGACGTCAAATCACAATGCCGCACCTTCCTAGACGGACGAAGCAACCATTATTTCACACTTCGGTTCGCCATCATCTCAAACCACGTAGTATTGCTTCTGTCTCAAGAGGGACACGCGCATCGCCTTGGTACATCATGACACGTGGGACCTCATGATAGGCCATGCTCCCCCGCCAATCGCTCGGTAAAATCACCTCATTTTTACTATACTTCCTCCATATCGGTTTACTACATGGCATGCACGTCGTTCTAGGTTGAGAATTTAACTGGCTATATATGTGATGAACAGTACTCTAGCCTTTTAAAAAATGTATACTTTTGTACAGTAGTAGTATCGATGGATTGCGCCATGGAGCAAAAATTGAAATAAAAAAAAGGTGCTACATATAGAGAGCGCTCGTCGCCAAATTATGCATATAGTACTATTAAAAAAGCTAGTACGTGCTTAATTGGGGTGCTAAATTCTATTAAAGAAATACTAGTAGTATGTACGTACTGAAGAGTTAAAGTAACGAGAAGAAAAACATAACATAGTTCTGTTGGGGGCTCAGCACAACACACCCCTCAAATTAAATTAAGCACACCTGAAATTAAAGTTTGGAACTATTCCGGTAGACACTGCATTAGAACCACCATGACCAACGACACTGCCACCTTACTCGGAGTCCTCGTCCACGTCCTCGACTTCATCCTTGTCCCTCTTCCTCATGGCCGATACTTCTTTGCTTGAACCGCACACTTGGCTCGTGCTCGTGATGACTATGTATGACAGCCCGTATTGTGGTCGCGCCTACCACGACCGTTGCGTCGCTCACGCGGTCGCGCCCTTGGAGATTTAACACGGTGCGTTAGGCTATCTGATGTTGGCATGTCATACATAGTCATCACTTAGTCACTCATACTACAACAAGGTTAGCTATAAGGTTGGCTATAAGTGTATTTTTTTACTTCTCTCTATATCTTTCTTCGTACTTCCTCCGTCCCATATAAGAACGTTTTTGACACTAGTGTAGTGCCAAAAACGTTCTTATATTATGGGACACAGGGAGTACTAGTATTTATTGCATTTTCCAAGGAGTGACCTCTTCCAATGAAATGGTGTGCTTATTAGTTTTTTGTTGCTAAGTTTGCTTCATTTAATTAGCTATAGACTCAAAATTGTCTTTTCACCTAGGTACATGCGCTTAGCACCGTTTCTTCCTTAGGTCACCAAACTAGTCTCTCTCTTCTTGATTAACTTGCCAGATCAGACTTTATGCCTATGTGGCAAGCTTAGGACCTGTAGGAGCAAGTAAGTACAATAGCTTTACATCACATTTTTGCATATGTGGAGGAAAGAGAGGCAAGGAAAAAGTGGAGAAGTGGGCTCTCATGCAAGAGCCAGCCTCTACTACATGGTGGAGCATTGGGAGAGGCACCTGTATGGAGGTGGTCAGGAATCGGGAGACTCACGCCGGTCGTAGCGCCGCAGTTAAAATGATAATGGCAAGTCAAATCATGGGGCCCCACCTGTCCAGGAGTAACTCGCTGTCAAATCACACAGCCCTACGTTTGGAGCAGCCAACTCCCTCATCTTCTCGCGTCTCTGTCGAACCGACTAGGCGGAAATGCCCCGCCTACCGCGTAGGAAAAGCCCCGTCCTCGACTTTTAAATACAACTAACCTGCTTAAGAATCCAATGATATACTTTTTGTGACATAGTAACTCATATTTAGTTAGTCAAATGGATGACCTAGAACTACGTGCACGCCCTATAAACCGAGCCGCCTAAAAATAAAAAACCGAGACAGAGAGGGTAGTTCAACACGTATCTTTTTAGATCAACATAGTCGGGATTCACCAAGGAGCAAAAGCAAGTGGTAGGCTGCTCCTGTCGTGTTGGCGTAGCAACTCAAGCAGGGTCACTCCACACGAAATGGCGACACACTTAATAGGACCCCTTTGGCCGACATGTGGCTCATCCACCATCTTGTTCCACGTGCGATGCACCAAATTACAGTTCGGAGCAGCGGTTGGAATTGGAGGCACCCTGGTCGTAGCACTGCAGTAGTAGAAAATGAGCGATGAGGGGTCAAATCACAAAGCCCCACCTTTCCCGCATTAAGCTGGACAGACGAAGCAACCATCATTTCACTCTAGGGCGCAAGAGCATAAAGAAAAGAGAAAACAATGATGCGGCGGCAGCTACCTAGGGCACCCTAGGTAGGGTCTCCACTATGATCCTTTTTTGAAAGCACCTCCACTAAAATCGGCTTCTCCCTCGTCCTCTTGAAGAAAACCGATGATGAGTGCGGCGGTAGGGTTTGTAGGAGTACTACGGCGTGCGGGGCCACGTCATAGTAAACGGGTTCGAGTCGACGCCTTAAATATGTGTGGGCCTCTTGGTTTTACGGGAACGTGGCAGCATTTTGGGTTCGGGGACCAGTGGAGATATAGTACGTATAAAATTTGTGGACGTAGGTTTGACCGAAAGGCAATGATGCATGGGCCCTGCATTTTGATATACCCGGGGCCGCGTGAAATTTGCTACTCTAGTCAAAACTACTAAGGTACACATGCATTGAACGCATGAGATTTCGAAACCAAATTATGAATAAATGCACACTATAGCATGTAAAGCTTTGAGTCATATATGCATGATGTAGATGTTCGTTTAGTTCTTATAGTTCATCTCATTCAAAATCAATTAGTTTTATAAAAATGTTAAGATTCATGGGGTTGTGCATTGTAAAGCATAAAGTAAAAAACAAATAATGGCAATTCATTTAGAAAAAAAATCAATTATGATGCAAAAGATTCTAGAACAAAGGAGAAGTGCTTGTATTTTGATGTTTGTGCATTATGCTTAAGTTCAACCATGGAGTCTTCTAAATTGTACATGTGGTAGATCTGGTGGAATGTTGATGATATCCAATGGCCAGTAGTGCTCGGATTTGCCATCTCTGCACTGTCGGATTAGCTTCATCCAACGACCATCTTTCAAAGTTATTAGCACACTATATAGTTCTTGTGCCATAGTTGCATGTTTTGGAAAAAAGCTACTAGTGGGTTGTACTATCTATTTAGGAATAGAAGACGGATCCATGGAAGTTGTAGGGAAAGAGATGACATGGAGCATCTCAATTCCTATGAGTAGGGATTGAAAAAGAGATGTCATTTGGTTCACATCATAGGAACTTTTCTACTGAATCTAGAGATGGCATGTATCTCAATTCCTATGAGGAGGGATTAGAAAAGAGATGTAATTTGGTTCATATCATAGGAACTTTTCTATTGAATATACGCTAATGTTTATTTTCCTTTGAAATTAAGGGAGTATAGGAATCCATTCATATGAACCAAGTGGCTCTAAAGCTATAGAAATGATATCATGTTTATTTCCTTTGAAATATGGAGTATATGAATCTATTCCTATGAACCAATTGGCTCTAAAGGAAAAAATCCTATAATAATCATATCATATAGAGTTCCTATGATATTCCTCGACACCAAAGGATGGTTGAAATTGATGCAGGTGATATGATGGTCTTTCTTTGTAGACTCTTCCCCCATCTTTATAGTTACCTCTTGAAGATGAATGAAATGATATATACAGGGTATTCTACATGTGCAATTTGGTACACGAAAACTCGGTAAAAGTTTGCGAGGTTCGAATTTTCAATAAAGCTATATGCACTGCATTTCGGAACGGAGGGATCATACGACAATTGCTAACACTCACGTGGAAGATTTGTGTGTAGGAGGAGTGGCTGTTCTGTTAAATGTCATGGCAAAGCTGACATTGTCAGATGCCGATCTAACAGTTCTCACGGCGTTCATCAGGAAAAGGCTTGTGGCGAACGTTTGTCGGATAATGATTTATGGACACATGCATTGCATTGATATGTGCCCCCCCCTCTCTCACGCACACACACTCTCACGAGTCACGACTCTCCCGAGTCCTCTCGCAGACTCGCACATCGCACCCACCGTCTATCTGCAGGTAGACGTCACACACATATGTGCTCTTCACACCCTACCCTTAGAACTTCTAAAAAACAAAAGACGTCGCGCACATTTTATTTTAGCTCACACGTCACACACTTATACTATTACTCTTGCGGCAAACGTTCTTTGGGCATAGTATATTGTACTCTCACAAAGAGAAGCGGTGCACGGACGCACTAGTTCTCTCACACCCACTCGCCAGTACACGTAGGAGCGCATTTTTTTGAAGCTGGTACAACAAAATCACTCCACTATATATATAAGCAGGAGCCTTAGCGCTTGCTTTATTAGGGTTCCTCTCGTTCACTCTCTCATGCTCTCTAGATCTAAGCAAGACATAGGTGTCCACACTCTCTCTCTCAGCTCACGGCTGGTCACAAATCCAGCCGGACAACCTCGACCGGGGCAGGGGTGTAGGTGCATTGTTCACGCTGTCGTTGGCGGCGAGGGAGGAGACCAACGGCTGCCCGCACGTCCTGATCGGCGGCCGTACCGTTCTCTCTGAGAGAGCGCCGTCTTGGGAGGGCCTCCGACCCTTTCTTCCTCCATGCGGTATTGTGGCCAAGATGCGGCCTCCTGACGCCGTCTTTACCACATGCGACGACCCTCAGGTATATATTCCTTCGAAATGGAACACCTGCCTTACTCTACTGCCCCAGCTCCCTTCGTGTGGATCTTTTCTACTTCTGTCCGCTGTTCCAAAGCCACCTAGACTTTTACTATTATTAGAGGTAAAGCTAGTTCATACAGTTGACTCTAAGAGTTGGTTCAAACAGGGAAGAAAGTGGGAAAGCTGTAGCATGAATCTAGGACTTGGTTCTAAGAGGAAACGGGGGAAAGTAGTAGATACTGGCTACCCAACCGGTCTCTTGGTTGAAAAGACGAAGAAAGCATGGTGGATGGCGAAGGCTGGGGGGAAGTGGACCTATCGCTTGGTTGAGAAAGGAAAGAAAGTGACGGGTGTTGGGGGACAACGCAAGTGAGAATGAGCAGGTCTAGAGTTCCTGTGCTCGCATAGAAAAATGTCGCCGAGGAGATAAAAAATGGGACAAATGCAGACATGTTGCCTGAGTGTTTGCCGCTCTTGGCAGCCACATCTGCCTCACCACTTTAGCCCTGCTGTCCCTACGCCCATATCGCTACCGTTAATGTAAAATCACATGAAGCACTAAGCAATGCCACCTAATGTCACTATAAGTAATGGTCTAGTGCCGGTGATAAATTGAAGCAATGCCACCACCATTTTATGAAGTGCTTCTGTCTTGCTTTATTTCCCATGAACTATGTTTTTGCAGTTACACTTAAATCTCACACTGCTAACATTGCTTCATCCCAGTGGAACTGCACAAATTTGATTGCACATTTACTGACCATGTGCTACTCTCATGACAGTAGTACTAATGCTATTGTTCTGCATGTTAATCTATTGGCATTGTTGATGTGATGTGATGCTACTTACTTAAGGACTCTTCATACTGTCAATCTATTGCCAATTATAACACAATAGATGTTGCTGTTAATCATATGCCAATGTAAATATCTATCACTGTTTAAATAACCGTATTTCATATTTGCGCAAACAGGGATGTCTGTCTCCATATCGTTTCGGGATGTATGTCTCCGTATTGTTTCTATCCGTGCAATCAAAAGCACACACCTTAGTTTTAGTACAACTGCGCAAAATGAGATGGCTATCCCTCGTTGCCGTCGTCTAACCTCCAGTCTTCAAGGTATTCCTACATTGGTAGTAACTAAGGTAGAATGACCAAAGTAATCTAAAAGAAGCTGATTCGTACATTTTACTTCCTGATTGCAGTGTAGGGACGAGCGAAAAAAACTGCATCCTAGTCCGGAATGCACTTTCTACTAGTCCATCCATGGACCAAGGACTAGCTGGCACGGCTGCATGGCGGTTTTTTGACGGTCTTGGCGGACAAGAGGCATTGTGGTTCCGCTTATTTCGCAAATAGCGAAAGGCTTAAATTTAGTGGAATGCACAAGAATTTCACCGGTCAAGACCTTTGCATGGTTCAGTTCAGCATTCCAGCTGATACCACAATTATAATTGGTTATTCTGGAATGAGAGAACCTAACCCTAGATGGTGGCACCAAGAAAAAACCAGAGTGAACTCCAGGAAATTTAAGCCTGCCGAGAGGCCCTTTGCTCAGAGAAGCCTTGCTTGTTTTTTCCTGATTTGTAAACCTTCTCACAACTTTGTCTTTTGTTGTGAACTAGTATATGTTTGTTATGTTCTATGAATCATTGAGATGTATAAAATTGCTTCACTTATGCTTTTCAAGTTTTTTATGAAGACGAGTTTAATGTGAGCGTTCCACATGAGCGCTGGACTAGCGTGTGAACGTTTGGAATTTACATTGTGGCCTCAGTTAACTGCATGAACCACTGTAAGAAGATACATAGTTTCTTATATGTCAGACAACAGATTGTTGATTGTTAGCTGGTCGATAGCCTAGTGTTGAAGCGAGCTGAGCCAATGTGCCGTGTTTCGCACAACTGCTTACAAGTGGGGTAGCACCAACATTGTTTACAAGTACTTATGTGTACGTTGCACACTGCTCGTATGATAAACCGTGACAACTTATGTCTTACCATGCCATATTCATGAAAAACTAGCGAGGACGCATCTGTTTCGGCAACAATTATGATGGTTCTCACATGATTCATGGGCACACAAAAGTAGCAGCAGTTCCCATAGACGGATTCAAACAGAGTACTAGCCCCAAAGGGGTCGATAATAGGCAAGGTTCGGATAATTAGACACAATCCAAACTACTATTAAACACTAGCTGGGGCAACTATTTCATGCCTCGATCTAATTTGGGCTGGACACAAGACGGACCTTGCCATGAACATCATTGAGGATGTCCCGCAGCAGCTCAATCCAGTGAACCTTCATGAAGACAACCTTGTGGCCTTGCCACTGATAAACTTTTTTGTGGAGGCATGCCACGTCATCTTCCTGTATAAGCTTGACAAGAACAGTATGCCTCACAAACGAAGGAGTAGCTTTGAACTTCTTGTGCTTCAGTACACCCTGGACAACACACCTGACAACAGTGAGGCTGGAATACAACTCTTCATTGGTATAACCTTAAATGGTTCTAGGATCCAACAGCCTAAGAACTCTGTTTTCCCAGTGCGTATATTTAGGTCATCCGCCTCATAGCGAGTGACATGTACAACCAGACAATCCTTGTCTGCATCAGGGCTCTAATTGAAACAGAAACAAATTCTAAATTACTTCTTAGTATAAGAAACACAAGTTATTTAAACCACTATGTATAGCATGGCATCGAAGCTAATAAAATTTTGCATTATTAATCACCACATACTTAGATGAAAAACCACAATCGAGATCGGCAAAGAAAAACCACAATAGGGGGGACACATCCTCGAAGGGGGAAAACTGCTCCTGCAGTGCCACGGGGGCTGTAACCTCAGACGGGGCATTGACCATCTCAGTAGTGGTCGTGAGCGTATCTGTGGTCGGCTCGGTGGCTGCCTCCATCTTCTTGTAGCTCTCTGTCTCGTGGGGATCAGCCTCCCGCGCCTGCTCCAATATCAGTAGATCTTTGCCTGGTTCTCCTTGGTCCATCATGAAACTGACGAATACTAGGAGACCACTGAAAGGAAAACACAATCGCAATGACAATGAAACAAAAAAGAGAGTGAGGATCGGTTACTGCTTTGCAAAAGTTCTTTTTTTCTCTGAACAAAAATATACCAACATCACGGATCCGCTTACCTTCCCTTCGTTGGGAGAGAAGAACAGTGGCAGATGCGAGTGTTGGCTTTCTTGAAGATGGTGAGGGAGAAGGGGATTCAGCGAAGAGTGAAATGATGGTTGCTTCGTCCGTCAAACTTAGACTGCGGGGAGGTGGGGTTTTGTGATACAACGGCTCGTTCTTGCCAAGGCCACGACGGGGTGACTCTTCGCCTGCATACTGCCTTCTAATTTGGTGGATGGCATTTGGGCCCGTGCGCTGCATGGCCCGCATGTCAGTGAACAAAAGTATAACGACATTCAGTAGAGGGAGACGTTTCAATGACCTAGGAGGAGCCAGAAGCGGTAGAGTATCTCCACTGTACTAGTAGTAATTGTTTTTTTGGGTAGCTGTAGAGTGTCTCCACTGTACTAGTAGTAATTGTTCCTCTGGGCCCAAGACAAAACAGCCCATTCACACTAGTAAATAGTAAAATCAATTCAAAAGCCCATTGTAGGACCTTGAGAAGAGGTGTCCAGAGGGGGGGGGGGTGATTAGACACTAAGTACCAAAGTTGCAATTTTTAAGTTCTTTTAAGTTTAGGTGAAGTTTAGCATACACAATACATAACAAGCAAGCATGCAATGAATATATGAGCAGCGGAAAGTAAAGCATGCAACTTGCAAGAATGTAAAGGGAAGGGTTTTGGAGGATTCAAACGCAATTGGAGACACGGATGTTTTTGGCGTGGTTCCGATAGGTGGTGCTATCGTACATCCACGTTGATGGAGACTTCAACCCACGAAGGGTAACGGTTGCGCGAGTCCACGGAGGGCTCCACCCACGAAGGGTCCACGAAGAAGCAACCTTGTCTATCCCACCATGGCCGTCGCCCACGAAGGACTTGCCTCACTAGCGGTAGATCTTCACGAAGTAGGCGATCTCCTTGCCCTTACAAACTCCTTGGTTCAACTCCACAATCTTGTCGAAGGCTCCCAAGTGACACCTAGCCAATCTAGGAGACACCACTCTCCAAGAAGTAACAAATGGTGCGTTGATGATGAACTCCTTGCTCTTGTGCTTCCAATGATAGTCTCCCCAACACTCAACTCTCTCTCATAGGATTTGGATCTGGTAGAAAGAAGATTTGAGTGGAAAGCAACTTGGGGAAGGCTAGAGATCAAGATTCATATGGTAGGAATGGAATATCTTGGCCTCAACACATGAGTAGGTAGTTCTCTCTCAGAAAATGTATCTTTGGAAGTGTAGTTTTGGTCGATGGCTCTCTCCACGAATGAAGAGGAGGTGGAGGGGTATTTATAGCCTCCACACAAAATCTAACCGTTACACACAATTTACCAAACTCGGTGGGACCGATTCAGCAGACTCGGTCAGACCGATTTAGTAAACCTAGTGACCGTTAGGATTTTCAGTGGGACCGATATGCAACTCGGTAGGACCGATTCGGTTAGGGTTAGGGCATAACGTAATCTCGGTGAGGCCGATTACTCAAACTCGGTGAGACCGATTTTGGTAATTAGCTAACCAGAGAGTTGGTCAGGCAAACTCGGTTTGACCGATTACGCAATCTCGATGGGACCGATTTTGGTAATGAGTCAACCAGGAAGTCTGCATTGTAATCTCGATAGTACCGATTGCTCAAACTCGGTGAGACCGATTTTGGTAATGGACATACACAGAGAGATTACAATCCCATCTCGATAGAACCGAGATCCCTATCGGTGAGACCGATTTGCCTAGGGTTTGTGGCAGTGGCTATGACATCCAAACTCGATGGCGCCAGATAGAAAGAATCAGTGGGGCCGAGTTTGACTTTAGCTTTTAGGACATATGTGTGGAAGTGGGAAAGTAGTTGAGGGTTTTGGAGCATATCACTAAGCACTGTGGAGCAAGAAACTCATTAAGCAACACCTCATCCCTTCTTGATAGTATTGGCTTTTCTTATAGACTCAATGTGATCTTGGATCACTAAAATATAAAATGAAGAGTCTTGAGCTTGAAGCTTGAGCCAATCATTTGTCCTTAGCATCTTGAAGGAGTTCCCACATACTTTAGTCCATGCCACTCCATTGTTGAACTTATCTGAAACATACTAGATAAAAGTGTTAGTCCAACAAGAGATATGTTGACATTAATTACCAAAACCACCTAGGGAGCACTTGTGCTTTCAATCTCCCCCTTTTTGGTAATTGATGACAACATACATCAAAGCTTTAGATGAAGATATAGAGAATAGCAAGTAAAGCTGTGGAAAGACAGGTAACAAGCATAGGCTCCCCCTACATGTATGCAATCATGTGAATATGGAATATAAAGGCATGTGAGAGCATAACCATGATAGAGCAAGCAATGTGTTACATGTATCTTGGCCATATGCATCAGAGCAAAGAATATTAAAGAAAATACCTTCATGCGCATGAGTCCTTCTTGCAAACAGTATGTACATCAGCATGAATTCCTCATACACATGATTGTGATGCATATACTTACCTTGTAGTCTTGAGTTGGCTTAGGATGGAATGAACCTGCGTAAACAAGGTTAGATAATACAGATGCATCTACTAGCCAGGCAAACAGAAGAAACCACAAGAATACCAAGACTGGGATGACATGTAGAGAGTGAGTACTAAGTACTACATTGGATTAGACATGTCCCCAAGAGTAAAGATATGCAATGAATTTTAACTGATTTCTTTCCCTTAGATGTCTTTATCCCCCTGAATCTAGCATGGGATACTGGGAGAAGATAGGGAATAGAAAATCAGAGCTGAAAGATATAAATGATGAACAGAGCTAATGCAAGCAAATGCAAGTAAGCACAACAGATCATATGAACATGTCTCTCCCCTCAAGAAGACATGTGGCATCTCTCCTCTTGAACACCAAGCATCTGGGATCCTTGAGAAAACTTTCTACTTAGGTATTCTCTCCCCCTGGAGATCTCTCTCTCCCCTAAGGATCTCTCTCCCCCTAAGGATCTCTCTCCCCCTAAGGAGGTGATATACTCTTTCTCTGATGTGATCTCTCTCTGAATTATAAGCTTTGATGTGATCTCTCTCTCCCCCTTTGACATCAATTTCCATGAAGGGTTTTCTGGAATCTGTCGAATGGGTTTGGTCCTTGAGTCACAGTACAAAGCAATGATAAAAATGTGATGCTTGTAGAGGACAAGATTCATTGAGTGGAGCTGGATCAGAAGAAACACAGAATAAGTGGCAAACTATTTTTCCTGTTGTGAAATCGATGGCACCGAGTGGTATGCTTCGGTTTTACCAAAAGGATTCGGTTGGACCGAAAACATCAAATCGGTGTAACCGAGTTCATCACAGAGAAAACAGTTGTCACCTCAGCTCACTAGACTAGTAAGATCTCACAAGGATTTACAAGGAATTTACTGGATGATATGCAATGAATTGGATGCAGAAAATGCAGAATAAACAGAAAGAAATCTAGATGAAGTTTTTTTATGAAAGGGGAAACAAATATGCATAAGGCAAATGCAAAACACAGAAAAGAACACAAGAGAACTCTATCTAGAGATGGTCGGCGACAAAAGTCACCTATGTTAGAGTATATTGACTTAGGAGTCAAGTGAGATCACTTGATCATAGGTCATACTCATCGTTTAAGCTCAAAATGGGGTTACCATTTTTCATTTAAGCATCTTGATGTATTCACATCTTGTCGAGTTGCTTTAGCTCATGACTTGGAGTAAAGCTTCTCTAAGATGGAATGACATACCTTGGTTAGTGGTGTTGAACATGTAGTTGAACTTGTGTGGTTGCTCAAGGTTGATGTAGCTCATCAAGAATTTGGAGCACCACTTGGCATTTGAGTCCATCTACCTACATGGATTAGTTCTTGCAAGGAAGAGCACTCGTGTATCCAAAGATGACAATCATGAAGCTCAACATAGAATTTGTCAAAGGATATGCTTGAATGGTTTCGTGCTTCCTTGTCTTCAACCACCATAGAGTATAAACTTGGTGATGTAGAGATTGCTCAATATGTGAGTAGATTAAAATCTCATGAAATTTGATTTAACCAAGTACCTACATGGGTTAGATAACATGCAAGATGCAAATATATCTAAGATATAAGATCTTCATCAAAAGAGAAATATCAAGGATTAGTCATAAGCTCATGTCTTGCTTGTATCCAATGGAGTTTCTACTCCAAGTTTGAAGCATCAATGATGTTCAATTCTCCTCTCAACCTGCAAAACACTTTATCATCAAGAGGTTTAGTGAATATATCCGCTAATTGCTTTTCGGTGCGAACATGCTCAAGATCAATGTCACCCTTAGCAACATGATCTCGAATGAAATGATGACGAACTTCAATATGCTTAGTTCGAGAATGTTTTACGGGATTATGACCAATTTTGATAGCACTTTCATTGTCACAAAGCAATGGAACATGTCTCACATATATTCCATAATCTTTAAGAGTTTGGGTCATCCAAAGTAACTGAGCACAACATGAACCAGCGGCAATGTATTCCGCTTCGGCGGTGGATAAGGATACCGAGTTTTGTTTCTTGGAGGACCAAGACACAAGAGATCTACCAAGAAATTGACAAGTACCCGAAGTGGACTTTCTATCAACCTTGTCTCCGGCATAATCCGAGTCGGAATAGCCAACAAGATCGAAACATGCCCTCTTAGGATACCAAATGCCCAAATTTGGTGTATGGATGAAGTATCTCACTATCCTTTTCACGGCCTTAAGATGACATTCTTTAGGAGCAGCTTGATATCGTGCACACATGAACACACTTAGCATGATATCGGGACATGAAGCACATTGATATAACAATGAACCAATCATAGAGCGATAAACCTTTTGATCAACCGGTTCACTATCTTTGGTCAAGTCAAGATGTCCACTAGTAGGCATGGGTGTAGACATACCTTTGCATTCTTGCATATTGAACTTCTTGAATAGGTCGTTAGTGTACTTTGTTTGAGAGACAAAAGTACCTTCCTTAGTTTTCTTGATTTGCAAACCAAGAAAGAATTTGAGTTCACTCATCATAGACATCTCAAACTTCTCCGACATTAGTTTCCCAAACTTTTCACTAAAATGAGAGTTAGTTGAACCAAATATAATATCATCAACATAGATTTGGCACACAAATAGTTCTCCACTAACCCTTTTAGTAAAAAGAGTAGAATCAATTTTCCCAATTTTAAAGCCTTTTTCAATAAGGAACTTGGTCAAGCATTTATACCATGCTCTAGGAGCTTGTTTAAGACCATAAAGAGCTTTGTGAAGTTTGTAAACATGATTGGGTTTCTTAGGATTGACAAAGCCGGGAGGTTGCTTAACATAAACTTCCTCATCTATTTCACCATTTACAAAAGCACTTTTAATGTCCATTTGGTACAAGGTGATATCATGATGATTAGCATAGGCAAGTAAGATGCGAATGGACTCAAGTCTAGCAACGGGAGCGTAAGTCTCAGCATAGTCCATACCTTCGACTTGTGTGCAGCCTTGGGCGACGAGACGTGCTTTGTTGCGAACTACTTGTTCATCTTCATCTTGCTTGTTGCAAAACACCCATTTGGTACCGATGATGTTGTGGTTGTTGTCGGGCTTCTCAACTAATGTCCAAACTTGGTTCCTCTCAAAGTTGTGTAGCTCTTCATGCATTGCATTTATCCAATCCGGATCTTCCAATGCTTCTTCAACCTTCATAGGTTCAATGCTAGAGATGAAAGAATAATTTTCACAAAAGTTAGCTAAACGAGTTTTAGAGCGAGTGATTCTCCCGGTTTGAATATCATTGTAGATTTGCTCGACGGGATGGTTTTTAGCAATTCTTGCTCGAACTCGTGAAAGCTTTTGCTTGTTTCTTGGTTGAACTTATTCTTCATCTTGTTCTTCTTCTTGGCCTTCTTCATTGTTGGCGTTGGCGTTCTCTTGTCGTGGTGGAGAAGGAGGTTGTTGACGTTCATCTTGATGCACTTCCTCGTTTTCTTCATCTTGGTGCGTCCCACTTGTGGATGCTTCCGTATCAGCTCTTGGTTCACCTTGTCGTGAAGTAGAAGCTTCCACTTGGACGGATGAGGTACTCTCCTTCACCTTCGTTGGACGAACCTTGCCAATAGACAAGTCTTGGATTGCTTCCGAAGGGTCTTTGTCTCCTACATCAATTGGCAATTGCTCTACTTGCGAGCCGTTAGATTCATCAAACTTCACATCTACCGTCTCTTCAACCTTTCGAGTGAAATTGTTGTAGACATGGTAAGTGTGAGAGTTTGAGCCATAACCTAGTAGGAAACCTTCATGAGACTTAGGAGCAAATTTAGAACGATGATGCTTATCAAGAATGTAGCTGAAAGTGCAACTATCCCTAGGTGGTTTTGGTAATTAATAACAACATATAGCTCATTGAGCTAATGCTATTCCAAGACTATCATTTCAGGAAAGCTCAATGAATGGCATGGCATGGATGATGAAAGTGGATCCCTCAAAATACAAAGGACAAAGGATTGGCTCAAGCTCAAAAGCTCAAGACTCTTCATTTTATATTTTAGTGATCCAAGATCACATTGAGTCTATTGGAAAAGCCAATACTATCAAGGAGGGATGAGGTGTTGCTTAATGAGCCTCTTGCTTCATTGTGCTTAGTGATATGTGTAATAGCCTGGCTTATTAGGGATGATAGACTACTCATATCAATAAGGAATTCCTTCTTTTCCGGGATCCCATTCGGACAGAACTCCAAAGTTAAGCGTGCTCAGCTTGGAGTAGTTTCAGGATGGGTGACCACTGTGAAGTTGCTCCCGGGTGCGCACGAGTGAGGACAAAGTCTTGAAAAGACTAGTATTGATCTGTGGGGCCGTCTAGATCCGCCAGAGTAACGACCACCGCGGGTGTGTCCGGGCGTTACAAGTTGGTATCGAGCCGACCCTCGCGGTTACACGGATGGTTGCGACAGGTGCGCGGTCATGTTGTTCATGACGTTTGTGACCCGTCGTGGCACACGGCATGGCACATGTACCGGATGGATGCACGAGCGGTTGTGCCAAGAGGAACGTTTGTGGCCCGACGAGGACGTCGGTTCCTCCGAGTGGGGGTGTATGTAATAGCCTGGCTTATTAGGGATGATAGACTACTCATATCAATAAGGAATTCCTTATTTTCCGGGATCCCATTCGGACAGAACTCCAAAGTTAAGCGTGCTCAGCTTGGAGTAGTTTCAGGATGGGTGACCGACCGGGAAGTTGCTCCCGGGTGCGCACGAGTGAGGACAAAGTGCGCAGAAAAGACTAGTATTGATTTGTGGGGCCAGTCTAGATCCCGCCAGGAGTAACGGCCACTGGCGGGTGTGTCCGGGGCGTTACAATATGCTCCAAAACCCTCAACTACTTTCCCACATCCACAAATGACCTAAACCCAAAGCCAAAATCGGTCACACCGAAACTTCCTATCCGGCGCCACCGATTCCAAAAGTCATAGCCACTGCCACAAACCCTAAGCAAATCGGTCTTACCGATAGGGATCTCGGTCTCACCGAGATGGGGTTGCAATCTCTCTGTTTCCCTTCGTAACGTTTCGGTCTAACCAAAGTGAGCGATCGGTCCCACCGAGATTGCAGTATAAACTCTCTGTTCCCTTTTTGTAACATTTCGGTCTCACCGAAAAGAGCAAATCGGTCCCATGAGTTTACCTGACCAACTCTCTACAAAGCTTATTACCAAATCGGTCTCACCGAGTTTGTGTAATCGGTCTTACCGTGATTACGTTATGCTAACCCTAACCAAATCGGTCTCACCGAGATGCATGTCGGTCCTGAAGGAAATATGCCCTAGAGGCAATAATAAAGTTCTTATTTATTTCCTCATATCATAATAAATGTTTATTATTCATGCTAGAATTGTATTAACCGGAAACATGATACATGTGTGATTACATAGACAAACACATAGTCACTAGTATGCCTCTACTTGACTAGCTCATTAATCAAAGATGGTCATGTTTCCTGACCATAGACATGTGTTGTCATTTGATTAATGGGATCACATCATTAGTAGAATGATGTGATTGACATGACCCATTCCGTTAGCCTAGCACTTGATCATTTAGTATACGGCTATTGCTTTCTTCATGACTTATACAAAGTTCCTACAACTGTGAGATTGTGCAACTCCCGTTTACCGGAAGAACACTTTGTGTGCTACCAAACGTCACAACGTAACTGGGTGATTATAAAGGTGCTCTACAGGTGTTTCCGAAGGTACATGTTGGGTTGGCATAATTCGAGATTAGGATTTGTCACTCTGATTGTCGGAGAGGTATCTCTGGGACCTCTCGGTAATACTCATCACCTAAGCCTTGCAAGCATGTAACTAATGAGTTAGTTATGAGATGACATATTACGGAACGAGTAAAGAGACTTGCCGGTAACGAGATTGAACTAGGTATTGGATACCGACGATCAAATCTCGGGCAAGTAACATACCGATGACAAAGGAACAAAGTATGTTGTTATGCGGTTTGACCGATAAAGATCATCGTAGAATATGTAGGAACCAATATGGGCATCCAGGTCCCGCTATTGGTTATTGACCGAGAATGGTTTTAGGTCATGTCTACATAGTTCTCGAACCCGTAGGGTCCGCACGCTAACGCTTCGATGACAGTTTTATTATGAGTTTATAAGTTTTGATGTACGAAGTTTGTTCGAATCCCGGATGTGATCACGGACATGACGAGGAGTCTCGGAATGGTCGAGACATAAAGATTGATATATTGGACGACTATATTCGGACACGAAAAGGGTTCGGGAGTTTTCGGAGAAAACCGAGTCTTTGGGGGTTACCGAACCCCGGAGAGTTAATGGGCCACATGGGCCTAGGTGGGAAGAGAGAGGGCGGCCAGGGTGGGCCGCGCCTCTCCTCTGGTCCCGGTGGACTAGGAAGGGGCGCCTTCCTTCCCCTCTCCCCTTCCTTCCCCTCCTAGTAGGAGTAGGAAAGGAGGAATCCTACTCCTACTAGGAGGAGGATTCCTCCTCCCTTGGCGCACCCAAAGGGGCTGGCCGGCCTCCCCCCTCCTTTATATACGGGGGCAGGGGGCACCCCATAGACACACAAGTTGATCTACGGATCATTCCTTAGCCGTGTGCGGTGCCCCCTTCCACCATATTCCACCTCGGTCATATCATCGCGGAGTTTAGGCGAAGCCCTGCGCCGGTAGAACATCATCATCATCACCACGCCGTCGTGCTGACGGAACTCATCTCCGGAGCCTTTGCTGGATCGGTGGGCCGGAGATCGTCATCGAGCTGAACATGTGCTGAACTCGGAGGCTCCGTACGTTCGGTGCTTGGATCGGTCGGATCGTGAAGACGTACGACTACATCAACCGCGTTGTGATAACGCTTCCGCTTTCGGTCTACGAGGGTACGTAGACAATACTCTCCCCTCTCGTTGCTATGCCATCACCATGATCTTGCGTGTGCGTAGGAATTTTTTTGAAATTACTACGTTCCCCAACAGTGGCATCCGAGCCTAGGTTTTATGCGTTGATGTTATATGCACGAGTAGAACACAAGTGAGTTGTGGACGATATAAGTCATACTGCCTACCAGCATGTCATACTTTGGTTCGGTATTGTGAGATGAAGCGGCCCGGACCGACATTACGCGTACGCTTACGTGAGACTGGTTTCACCGTTACGAGCACTCATGCTTAAAGGTGGCTGGCGGGTGTCTGTCTCTCTCACTTTATTTGAACCGAGTCTGGCTACGCCCGGTCCTTGCGAAGGTTAAAACGGAGTCTATTTGACAAACTATCGTTGTGGTTTTGATGCGTAGGTGAGAACGGTTCTTGCTAAGCCTGTAGCAGCCACGTAAAATTTGCAACAACAAAGTAGAGGACGTCTAACTTGTTTTTGTAGGGCATGTTGTGATGTGATATGGTCAAGACGTGATGCTATATTTTATTGTATGAGATGATCATGTTTTGTAACCGGTTATCGGCAATCGGCAGGAGCCATATGGTTGTCGCTTATTGTATGAAATGCAAACACTCTGTAATTGCTTTACTTTATCACTAAGCGGTAGCGATAGTCGTAGAAGCAATAGATGGCGTAACGACAACGATGCTATGATGGAGATCAAGGTGTCGCGCCGGTGACGATCGTGATCATGATGGTGCTTCGAAGATGGAGATCACAAGCACAAGATGATGATGGCCATATCATATCACTTATATTGATTGCATGTGATGTTTATCCTTTATACATCTTATCTTGCTTTGATTGACGGTAGCATTTTAAGATGATCTCTCACTAAAATTATCAAGAAGTGTTCTCCCTGAGTATGCACCGTTGCCAAAGTTCGTCGTGCCGAGACACCACGTGATGATCGGGTGTGATAAGCTCTACGTCCATCTACAAGGGTGCAAGCCAGTTTTGCACACGCAGAATACTCAGGTTAAACTTGACGAGCCTAGCATATGCAGATATGGCCTCGGAACACAGATACCGAAAGGTCGAGCGTGAATCATATAGTAGATATGATCAACATAGTGATGTTCACCATTGAAAACTACTCCATCTCACGTGATGATCGGTTATGGTTTAGTTGATTTGGATCCCGTGATCACTTAGATGACTAGAGAGATGTCTGTCTAAGTGGGAGTTCTTAAGTAATATGATTAATTGAACTTAAATTTATCATGAACTTAGTACCTGATAGTATCTTGCTTGTCTATGTTTGTTTGTAGATAGATGGCTCGTCTTTGTTGTCCGTTGAATTTTAATGCGTTCCTTGAGAAAGCAAAGTTGAAAGATGATGGTAGCAATTACATGGATCGGGTCCAGTAACTCGATGATTATCCTCATTGCTGCACGTAAGAGTTACGCCGAAGCACCGCTGGGTGCCGAACTGCTTCTTGATGCAACCGACGATGTTAAGAACGTCTGGCGAGCAAAGCCGATGACTACTCTATAGTTCGATGTGCCATGCTTTACGGCTTGGAACCGGTCTTCAACGATGTTTTGAACGTCATGGAGCATATGAGATGTTCCAGAGTTGAAGTTAATATTTCAAGCAAATGCCCGGATTGAGAGATATGAAGTCTCCAATAAGTTCTATAGCTGCAAGATGGAGGAGAATAGTTCGTCGGTGAACACATACTCGTAATGTGCGGGTATAATAATCACTTGATTCAACCGGGAGTTAATCTTCCCGATGATAGTGTCATTGATGAATTCTCCAATCACGCCACCAAGCTACAAGAGCTTCGTGATGAACTATAATATGCAAGGGATGAACAAGACTATTCTCGAGCTCTTCGCGATGCCGAAAGCAGCGGAGGTAGAAATCAAGAAGGAGCATCAAGTGTTGATGGCCAACAAGACCACTAGTTTCAAGAAGAAGGGCAAAGGAAGAAGAAGGGGAACTTCAAAAGAACGGCAAGCAAGTTGCTGCTCAAGAGAAGAAACCCAAGTCTAGACCTAAGCCTGAAATCGAGTGCTTCTCCGCAAGCGATCGACACCGAAGTGGAACTGCCCCAAGTATTTGGCGGATAAGAAGGATGGCAAAGTGAGCAAAGGTATATGTGATATACATGTTATTGATGTGTACCTAACTAGAGCTCGTAGTAGCACTTGGGTATTTGATACTGGTTCTGTTGATAATATTTGCAACTTGAAACAGGACTACGGAATAAGCTTAGCATCGCCAAGGACGAGGTGACGATGCGCTGGGAACGGTTCCAAAGTCGATGTGATCGCGGTCGGCACGCTACCTCTACATCTACCTTCGGATTAGTTTTAGACCTGAATAATTGTTATTTGGTGCCGCGTTGAGCATGAACATTATATCTGGATCTTGTTTAATGCGAGACGGTTATTCATTTAAATCGAGAATAATGGTTGTTCTATTTATATGAGTAATATCTTTTATGGTCATGCACCTGGAAGAGTGGTCTATTTTATTGAATTTCGATAGTAGTGATACACATATTCATAATGTTGAAGCCAAAAGATGCAGAGTTGATAATGATAGTGCAACTTATTTGTGGCACTGCCGTTTAGGTCATATCGGTATAAAACGCATGAAGAAACTCCATACTGATGGACTTCGGAATCACTTGATTATGAATCACTTGGTACTTGCGGAACCGTGCCTCATGGGCAAGATGACTAAAACACCGTTCTCCGGAACTATGGAGAGAGCAACAGATTTGTTGGAAATCATACATACAGATGTATGTGGACCGATGAATGTTGAGGCTCATGGCGGATATCGTTATTTTCTCACCTTCACAGATGATTTGAGCAGATATGGGTATATCTACTTAATGAAGCACAAGTCTGAAACATTTGAAAAGTTCAAAGAATTTCAGAATGAAGTGGAGAATCATCGTAACAAGAAAATAAAGTTTCTACGATCTGATCGTGGAGGAGAATATTTGAGTTACGAGTTTGGTTTACATTTGAAAAAATGCGGAATAGTTGCGCAACTCACACCACCCGGAACACCACAACGAAATGGTGTGTCCGAACGTCGTAATCGTACTTTACTTGATATGGTGCGATCTATGATGTCTCTTACCGATTTACCGCTATCGTTTTGGGGTTATGCTTTAGAGACGGCCGCATTCACGTTAAATAGGGCACCATCAAAATCCGTTGAGACGACACCTTATGAACTGTGGTTTGGCAAGAAACCAAAGTTGTCGTTTCTTAAAGTTTGGGGCTGCGATGCTTATGTGAAGAAACTTCAACCAGATAAGCTCGAACCCAAATCGGAGAAATGTGTCTTCATAGGATACCCAAAAGATGTTGGGTACACCTTCTATCACAGATCCGAAGGCAAGACATTCGTTGTTAAGAATGGATCCTTTCTAGAGAAGGAGTTTCTCTCGAAAGAAGTGAGTGGGAGGAAAGTAGAACTTGATGAGATAACTGTATCTACTCCCTTATTGGAAGGTAGTTCATCACGAGAACCGGTTCCCGTGACAACTACACCAATTAGTGAGGAAGCTAATGATATTGATCATGAAACTTCAGATCAAGTTTCTGCTGAACCTCGTAGGTCTACCAGAGTAAGATCCGCACCGGAGTGGTACGGTAATCCTATTTTGGAAGTTATGTTACTTGACCATGATGAACCTACGAACTATGAGGAAGCGATGATGAGCCCAGATTCCGCAAAATGGCTAGAGGCCATGAAATCTAAGATGGGATCCATGTATGAAAACAAAGTATGGACTTTGGTTGACTTGCCCGATGATCGGCAAGCCATTGAGAATAAATGGATCTTTAAGAAGAAGACTGACGCTGATGGTAATGTTATCGTTTATAAAGCTCGACTTGTTGCGTAAAGGTTTTCGACAAGTTCAAGGGTTGACTACGATGAGACTTCTCACCGTAGCGATGCTTAAGTCTGTCCGAATCATGTTGGTTATTGCTGCATTTCATGATTATGAAATTTGGCAAATGGATGTCAAGAGTGCATTCTTGAATGGATTTCTAGAAGAAGAGTTGTATATGATGCAGCCGGAAGGTTTTGTTGATCCAAAAGGTGTCGACAAAGTGTGCAAGCTCCAGCGTTCCATTTATGGACTGGTGCAAGCATCTCGAGTTGGAATAAACGCTTTGATAGTGTGATCAAAGCATATGGTTTTATCATGACTTTTGGAGAAGCGTGTATTTACAAGAAAGTGAGTGGGAGCTCAGAGCATTTCTAGTTTTATATGTTGATGACATATTATTAATTGGAAATGATATAGAATTTCTGGATAGCATAAAGGGCTACTTGAATAAAAGTTTTTCAATGAAAGACCTCGGTGAAGCTGCTTACATATTGGGCATCAAGATCTATAGAGATAGATCAAGACGCTTAATAGGACTTTCACAAAGCACATACCTTGACAAAATTTTGAAAAAGTTCAAAATGGATCAGGCAAAGAAGGGATTCTTGCCTGTGCTACAAGGTGTGAAGTTGAGTAAAACTCAATGCCCGAACACAGCAGAAGATAGATAGAAAATGAAAAATGTTCCCTATGCTTCAGCCATAGGCTCTATCATGTATGCAATGCTGTGTACCAGACCTGACGTATGCTTAGGAATAAGCTTGGCAGGAAGGTACCAAAGTAATCCAGGAGTGGTTCACTGGACAGCGGTCAAGAACATCCTCAAATACCTGAAAAGGACTAAGGATATGTTTCTCATATATGGAGGTGACAAAGAGCTAGTCGTAAATGGTTACGTCGATGCAAGCTTTGACACTGATCCGGATGATTCTAAATCGCAAACCGGATACGTGTTTATATTAAACGGTGGAGCTGTAAGTTGGTGCAGTTCTAAACAAAGCATCGTGGCGGGATCTACATGTGAAGCGGAGTACATAGCTGCTTCTGAAGCAGCGAATCAAGGAGTCTGGATGAAGGAGTTCATTTCCGATCTAGGTGTCATACCTAGTGCATCGGGACCAATGAAGATCTTCTCGTGACAATATGGTGCAATTGCCTTGGCAAAGGAATCCAGATTTCACAAGAGGACCAAGCACATCAAGAGACGCTTCAATTCCATTCGGGACCAAGTCCAAGTGGGAGACATAGAGATTTGCAAGATACACGGATCTGAATGTTGCGCACCGCTGACTAAGCCTCTCTCACGAGCAAAACATGATCAGCACCAAGACTCCATGGGTGTTAGAATCATTACTATGTAATCTAGATTATTGACTCTAGTGCAAGTGGGAGACTCAAGGAAATATGCCCTAGAGGCAATAATAAAGTTATTATTTATTTCCTCATATCATGATAAATGTTTATTATTCATGCTAGAATTGTATTAACCGGAAACATGATACATGTGTGAATACATAGACAAACACATAGTCACTAGTATGCCTCTACTTGACTAGCTCATTAATCAAAGATGGTCATGTTTCCGACCATAGACATGTGTTGTCATTTGATTAATGGGATCACATCATTAGGAGAATGATGTGATTGACTGACCCATTCGTTAGCCTAGCACTTGATCGCTTAGTATACCGCTATTGCTTTCTTCATGACTTATACAAAGTTCCTACAACTATGAGATTGTGCAACTCCGTTTACGGAAGAACACTTTGTGTGCTACCAAACGTCACAACGAATCGGGTGATTATAAAGGTGCTCTCTGGTGTTTCCAAGGTACATGTTGGGTTGGCATAATTCGAGATTAGGATTTGTCACTCCGATTGTCGGAGAGGTATCTCTGGGCCCTCTCGGTAATACTCATCACCTAAGCCTTGCAAGCATGTAACTAATGAGTTAGTTATGAGATGACGTATTACAGAACGAGTAAAGAGACTTGCCGGTAACGAGATTGAACTAGGTATTGGATACCAACGATCAAATCTCGGGCAAGTAACATACCGATGACAAAGGGAACAAAGTATGTTGTTATGCGGTTTGACCGATAAAGATCTTCGTAGAATATGTAGGAACCAATATGGGCATCTAGGTCCCGCTATTGGTTATTGACCGAGAATGGTTTTAGGTCATGTCTACATAGTTCTCGAACCCGTAGGGTCCGCATGCTTAACGTTTCGATGATAGTTTTATTATGAGTTTATAAGTTTTGATGTACCGAAGTTTGTTCGGAGTCCCGGATGTGATCACGGACATGACGAGGAGTCTCGGAATGGTCGAGACATAAAGATTGATATATTGGACGACTATATTCGGACACCGGAAAGGTTCCGGGAGTTTTCGGAGAAAACCGGAGTGCCGGGGGGGTTACCGGAACCCCCCGGGAGAGTGAATGGGCCACATGGGCCTAGGTGGGAAGAGAGAGAGGCGGCCAGGGTGGGCCGCGCGCCCCCTCTCCCTCTGGTCTGAATTGGACTAGGAAGGGGGGGCGGCGCCCCCCTTTCCTTCCCCCCTCTCCCCCTTCCTCCCCCCTCCTAGTAGGAGTAGGAAAGGAGGAATCCTACTCCTACTAGGAGGAGGATTCCTCCTCCCTTGGCGCGCCCAAAAGGGCCGGCCGGCCTCCCCCCTCCCTCCTTTATATACGGGGGTAGGGGGCACCCCATAGACACACAAGTTGATCTACGGATCGTTCCTTAGCCGTGTGCGGTGCCCCCTTCCACCATATTCCACCTCGGTCATATCGTCACGGAGTTTAGGCGAAGCCCTGCGCCGGTAGAACATCATCATCGTCACCACGCCGTCGTGCTAACGGAACTAATCTCCGGAGCCTTTGCTGGATCGGAGGGCCGACGATCGTCATCGAGCTGAACGTGTGCTGAACTCGGAGGCTCCGTACGTTCGGTGCTTGGATCGGTCGGATCGTGAAGACGTAAGACTACATCAACCGCGTTGTGATAACGCTTCCGCTTTCGGTCTACGAGGGTACGTAGACAATACTCTCCCCTCTCGTTGCTATGCCATCACCATGATCTTGCGTGTGCGTAGGAATTTTTTTGAAATTACTACATTCCCCAACAGGTCCCACCGAAAATCACTAACGGTCACTAGCTTTACTAAATCGGTCCGACCGAGTTTAACAATTCGGTCCACCGAGTTTGGTAAATTGTGTGTAACGGTTAGATTTTGTGTGGAGGCTATATATACCCCTCCACCTCCTCTTCATTCGTGGAGAGAGCCATCAGAACGAACCTACAGTTCCAACTTACCATTTCTGAGAAAGAACCACCTACTCATGTGTTGAGGCCAAGATATTCCATTCCTACCATATGAATCTTGATCTCCAGTCTTCCCCAAGTTGCTTTCCACTCAAATCTTCTTTCCACCAGATCCAAAACCTATGAGAGAGAGTTCAATGTTGGGGAGACTGTCATTTGAAGCACAAGAGCAAGGAGTTCATCATCAACGCACCATTTGTTACTTCTTGGAGAGTGGTGTCTCCTAGATTGGCTAGGTGTTACTTGGGAGCCTCTGACAAGATTGTGGAGTTGAACCAAGGAGTTTGTAAGGGCTAGGAGATCGCTTACTTCATTAAGATCTACCGCTAGTGAGGCATGTCCTTCGTGGGCGACGGCCATGGTGGGATAGACAAGGTTGCTTCTTCGTGGACCCTTCTTGGGTGGAGCCCTCCGTGGACTCGCGCAACTGTTACCCTTCGTGGGTTGAAGTCTCCATCAACGTGGATGTACGATAGCACCACCTATCGGAACCACGCCAAAAACATTCGTGTCTCCAATTGTGTTTGAATCCTCCAAACCCTTCCCTTTACTTTCTTGCAAGTTGCATCCTTTAATTTCCGCTGCCTATATACTCTTTGCATGCTTGCTTGAATTGTGTGATGATTGCTTGACTTGTCCTAAAGTAGCTAAAATCTGCCAAACTCTAAAATCGGGAAAATGTTAAGTTTTTATTGGTCAAGTAGTCTAATCACCCCCCCTCTAGACATACTTCAAGGTCCTACAAGTTGTATCAGAGCTTTGGTCTCCGTTTGCTTTGATTTCCATAGCTTTTGGTGGTCATAGGCTTGGTTTCACAACCTAGGAGAGTATGGCGTCTAGCGAGGGAAATTATCACCGTAGAGGTCCTTACTTTGATGGTACTAATTTTGCTAGTTGGAAGCATAAGATGAAAATGCATATTCTTGGACATAACCCCGCCGTTTGGGCTATTGTGTGTATTGGCTTGCAAGGTGAATTCTTTGATGGGAGAGAACCGAACCGTGAAGCTAATGCGGAATAATTGAAGATGCTGCAATACAACGCTCAAGCTTGTGATATCATCTTCAACGGATTGTGCCCCGAAGAATTCAACAAAATCAGCCGTCTTGAGAATGCAAAGGAAATTTGGGATACTTTGATTGATATGCATGAAGGTACCAAGTCCGTCAAGGAATCCAAGTTGGATGTGCTCCAAAGTCAGCTTGACAAGTTCAAAGTGAAGGATGGTGAAGGTGTTGCTGAAATGTACTCTAGGCTTGCTCTTATCACAAATGAGATTGCCGGCTTAGGGAGTGAAGAGATGACCGACAAATTCATCATCAAGAAGATCTTAAGAGCATTGGATGGAAATTATGATACCGTGTGCACATTGATTCAAATGATGCCAAACTACAAAGATCTCAAGCCAACGGAAGTCATTGGAAGGATTGTTGCTCATGAGATGTCACTCAAGGATAAGTAGGAACTTCACAACAAGTCAAGTGGTGCCTACAAAGCCTCAAGTGAAGCCCCCACATCATCAAGTGAGAAACAAACCTTCAATGAAGAATTGAGCTTAATGGTGAAGAACTTCAACAAATTCTACAAGAGTAGAAGCAAAGAAAGAAGCTCCAAGTCAAGGTATTACAATGACAAGAGATCTTCTAGTCGAGAGCGAAATTGCTACAATTGTGGGAGACCCGGACACTACTCCAATGAGTGTACGGCACCCTACAAAAGAAGAGAAGACTCTCCAATAAGAAGGAGCAAAAGAGAAGAATCACCACCAAGAGAGAGGAGGAGTAGAGATGATCGTTATGAACGAAGACCCTCACGGAGAAGCAAGGATTCAGAAAGGAAGGACAAGTCATCAAGGATCTACACAAAACAAAGAAATCAAGCTCATGTTGGTGAATGGGTATCCGGCTCCGACTCCGACAATCACTCCGAGAGAAGTTATCACTCCGACTCCGAATATACTCAAGATGAAGGTGTTGCCGGTCTAGCACTTGTGTCAACCAACTCCTACGACATATTTGATTCACCAAATGAAGGTGTTGGAAGATGCTTCATGGCCAAAGGTCCAAAGGTAACACATCCCGAGTATGTTGATTTCAATAGTGATGAAGATGACTTGCTTGTGGATGATGATTTACTTGTTGACAACTCTAGTGATGAATACTATGATGAAACGTCTATTAATCATGCTAATCATGCTAAAACAAATGACAATGATAAGGAGAAGATTGAGCTTCTAACTAAAGAATTAAACTCTCTTAAGTTAGCTCATGAAACTATCTACGAGATCATCAAGAACTTTTAAGGGCTCATGAGAAGTTATGCTTTGAAAAGCTCAATCTTGAGCAAGAGCATGAGTTCTTAAAAGCAATCAATGATGATCTTCGCAAGAAAAGTTCTTCTTACATTGCCAAGCATTTACTCTTATCTACTTACATGCCTCAAGTCAAGTCTAGTAACAAGTACAAGAAAGATACTTCCTCTAGTAGTAACAATAATAATGTCAAATCCAATATTGTTGCTTCTAGTAGTTCCCTTGATTCCACTAATGATTCTCTTAGCCAAGTTACACTTGAGCAAGAAAATAGCTTATTGAAGGGAATTATAGAGAAAGGTGTTTACAAGAGCCTTGCCGGGAGTAAGCAATTCGAGGAAATTTTACGCAAGCAAGGAAGGCACCGGAAGAATCAAGGTGTTGGTTTTGAACGAAAGTTCAATGCCAATGGAGTTGAGTGGGAAGAAGATCAATACCCCAAGACGAAGTTTGTTCCTCAACAAGAGAAGTATGATCCTACTTCCTTCAAGGGAACACAAGCTCAAGATGATCTTCCACCACAAGACCACAAGAACAAAGGCAAGGACAAGCTTCAAGAAGAGATTGATGCATTTGAAGAAGCACCTAAAGCCTCGTTCAAATGGGTCCCCAAGACTACGTCGAGTTCTACTTCATCTAGTACAACTACAACTTCAAGAATTCCCATCAAGATGATGTGGATTCCGAAGAAGAAGACCTAGAGAGTTCTTGAGGGTGACTCCGCCAACATTCTTCACTCATATCATTTTGGCAAGAACAAGTGCAATCAACTTCCACATCTTGCACTAGTTCAAGGAGTCACAAACCCTCATGTTGGAAAGGCAAGGGACAAGGTAACCTAATGAATTCATGGACATCATCTTGTATGTGCATCACTCTATGTCTATGGATATTCTTGTTTGTTCCTTGTGGGACTAACCCATGTAGGTAAGTTGAAAGTGCAACTCACTCCAAAGGACTGCTCCAAATGATCTACATCAACATTGAGCATCTACATCTTCAACACCTACATGAAGTCATCATCGACAAAACCCAAGGTTAGTTCATCCCTCTAAGGGGGGATCTCAAATCTAGGGGGAGCTTAACTCTAAGAATTGAGTCAAAGCAACCCTAATGGTGTGAACACATTAATGCATTATGTAAAAGTGGTAACCCCACTTGAGCTTAAACGATGAGTATGACCTATGATCAAATGTTCTCATTTGACTCCTAAGTCAATAGACTCATATATAGATGACTTAGTCATCGCCAATTGTTTGATAGATGCTAGAATTGGTTGTGCATGCTTTGCCACATATTTCATTTGCTATCTTATTGTGTGAGCATGTTGGTGCATATTTTACTCATCCAAGGACATCCACTTCTTGTTTTGATTGTTTGGATTCTTTTCTTTGTGCCAAGTGGATGGACAAGGATGCCTAAGAACCTTCTTTAGCTATCTATGCTTTTCTCATCTCAAACTCTATTCATGCTACATCATAAAATTTGAGCAAGTCAGATTCGAACCACTCTGTGTGAGGAGCACTCGGAGTCCCCGATTTGTCATAGACTTAAACTTCCAAAACCTCTTTGTGATTCTCGGTCAGACCGATTCTTCCATTTCGGTCCTACCGAGATCACCAAGTTGATCTGAGTTTTCAATATCGGTGCAACCGATTTGCTGTAACTGAACACAGTTATGCATCTCGGTGCCACCGAGTTGTTCCACTCGGTCACACCGACAGGGTCGGGCTATATATAGCCACGTGAAAGTGCAACTAATCCCCGGGTGGTTTTGGTAATTAATAACAACATATATATCATTGAACTAATAGTTTCTTGAGAATCATTTCAGAAAGTTCAGTGATATGGGTATGGCAAGGACTGTAGAAGTGGACCCCTCAAAATGCTAAGGCAAGCATTGGCAAAAGCTCAAGACTCCATTTTTGGTTTAGTGATCCAAGATCACACCGAGTCCATAGGAAAGCCAATACTATTAAAAGGGATGAGGTTATGATAATGATCCGTTGCTCAAAGTGCTTAGTGATACATCTCCTAAACTATCAGCAACTCTCACTACATTATACACTCATAAGTAATCTCGGTCCCACCGATTTTCCAAACCACCACACCGAGATGAACCACCTCACCACAAAGCCAAACCCTAGAAATTTCGGATTTTCCGATTCTGAACTCGGTCTCACCGAAACTTGAGTTGCCAAGCTTCAGAATACGTCATCAAATCGGTGTCACCGAGATGATGAAGTCGGTCCCACCGAGATTGGCAAGCTCTTGTCTTTGGAAGAATCGGATTAACCGAGATTGTATTTTCGGTCCCACCGAAAATCCCAACGTTCACATGATTTGAACTTTCGGTCTCACCGAGTTGTCAACTTCGGTCCCACCGAGATTGGTCAAATGTGTGAAACGGTTGGATTTTGTGTGGAGGCTATAAATACCCCTCCACCCCCTCTTCATTCGTGAAGAGAGCCATCAGAAAGAACTACCACTCCTACCTTACATTTCTGAGAAGAAAACTACCTACCCTTGTGTTGAGATCAAGTTGCTCCACTCCCACCATATGAAACTTGATCTCTAGCCTTCCCAAGTTGCTTTCCACTCAATCCTTTCTTCCACCACAGCCAAATCAGTGAGGAGAGTTGATTGTTGGGGAGATTATCATTTGAAGCACAAGAGCAAGGAGTTCATCATCATCAACACCATCTATTACCTTTTGGAGGGTGGTGCCTCCTAGATTGGTTAGGTGTCGCTTGGGAGCCTCCGTCGAGATGTGGAGTTGAACCAAGAAGTTTGTAAGGGCAAGGAGATCGCCTACTGTGAAGATCTACCCCGAGTAAGGCTAGCCCTCCGTGGGCGTAGGCCATGATGGCATAGACAAGGTTGCTTCTTCGTGGACCCTTTGTGGGTGGAGCCCTCCGTGGACTCTCGCAGCCGTTACCCTCCGTGGGTTGAAGTCTCCATCGACGTGGATTGACGATAGCACCACCTATCGGAACCACGAGAAAAATCTCCGTGTCTCCAAATTGCGTTTGCTCTTCTCCACCTCTCTTTACTACATGTGCAATTTACTTTTCGCTGCCTATACTCTAGAATTGCATGTGTAGGGTGATGCTTGACTTGATCATTATCGTGAATCTGCCAAAAACTTGTCTTTTTCAAAAGGCTGAATTTTTATATTGTCAAGTAGTCTAATCACCCCCCTCTAGACATACTTCGATCCTACAAGTGGTATCGGGGCTTTGGTCTCCATTGTATTGGTTTCGTTGCATTGACTCCATAAGCTTGGTTTCACAACCTAGGAGAGTATGGCGCCTAGTGAGGGTAATTTTCAGAGAGGTCCTTACTTTGATGGTACAAACTTTGCTAGTTGGAAGCATAAAATGAAAATGCATATTCTTGGCCATAACCCAGCCGCATGGGGCATTATTTGTGTTGGTATGCAAGGTGAATTCTTCGAGGAAGGAAAAGTTCCGGATCATGGCTTACAACGGATGAATTGCGGATGTTGCAAAACAATGCTCAAGCTTGTGACATTCTCTTCAATGCCTTGTGTCCCGAGGAGTTCAACAAAATCAGCCGCCTTGAGAATGCAAAAGAGATTTGGGATACTTTGGTTGAAATGCACGAAGGTACCGAGTCCGTGAAGGAATCAAAGCTAGATGTTCTTCAAGGTCAACTTGACAAGTTCAAGATGAAGGAAGGTGAAGGAGTCGCTGAAATGTACTCTAGGCTTGCTCTCATCACAAATGAGATTGCCGGCTTAGGAAGCGAAGAAATGACCGATCGATTCATCATCAAGAAGATTCTCGAGCTTTGGATGGAAAGTATGACACCGTGTGCACTTTGATCCAAATGATGCCAAACTACAAGAATCTCAAGCCAACCAAGTCATTGGAAGAATTGTTGCTCATGAGATGACACTTAAGGATAAGGAAGAGCTTCACAACAAGTCAAGTGGTGCTTACAAAGCTACAAGTGATGCTCCCACAACCTCAAGTGACAAGCTAGTTTCCAATGAAGAGATAAGCCTAATGGTGAAGAACTTCAACAAATTCTACAAGAGTAGAAGCAAAGAAAGAAGCTCAAAGTCTAGATCATATGATGAAAAGAGATCTTCTAGTCGTGATCGAAACTGCTACAATTGTGGAAGACCCGACACTACTCAAATGAGTGCTCGGCTCCCCACAAGAGAAGAGAAGAATCTCCAAGAAGAAGAAGCTCAAGAGAAGAGTCACCTCGAAAGAGAGAAGGAGTAGAGATGATCGTTATGAACGAAGACCCTCTCGGAGAAGCAAGGATTCGGAGAGGAAAGACAAGTCATCAAGGAGCTACACAAGAAGAAACATCAAGCTCATGTAGGTGAATGGGTCTCCGGCTCCGACTCCGACAATCAATCCGAAAGAAGCTATCACTCCAACTCCGACTATAGTCAAGATGAAGGTGTTGCCGGTCTTGCTCTCGTATCCTCCAACTCCAACTCCTATGACTTATTTGATTCACCAAATGAGGGAATTGGAAGATGCTTCATGGCTAAAGGCCCCAAGGTATCACACCCTGAATTTATTGACTTTGGTAGTGATGAGGATGACTTGCTTGGTGAAGATGAGCTTTTACATGTTAGATATAGTGAGCCTAGTAATGATGAACATGCTAGTAGTCTTTATAGTCGAGAAGAGTCGAATGACAATGCTATGAAGGAGATTGAGCGTCTAACTAAAGAACTAAACACTCTTAAGTTAGCTCATGAAACAACTCAAGAAGATCATAGAGAGCTCCTAAGATCTCATGAGAAGCTACGCTTCGAGAAGCTCACTCTAGAGCAAGAACATGAGTTTCTAAAAGCTATCAATGATGATCTTCGAAAGAAGAGTTCTTCATATCTTGCCAAATGACTTCTCTTGTCTAATTTCTTGCCACCTATTAAAACCAAGCATGACAAGCATAAGAAAAATTCTTCATCTAGTAGTAACAATAACCATGCTAAATCCAATATTGTTGCTTCTAGTAGTTCTCTTGATTCCACTAACAATGTTTCAAGCCAAGTTACACTTGAGCAAGAAAATAGTTTATTGAAAGGGATTATAGAGAAAGGTGTCTACAAGAGCCTGCGGAAGCAAGAACTTTGAGGAAATTGTCCGCAAGCAAGGAAGGCACCGGAAGAATCAAGGAATTGGTTTTGAGCGAAAGTTCAACGCCAAGGGTGTTGAATGGGAAGAAGGTCAATATCCCACTCCACAGTTTATTCCTCAAAAGGAGAAGTACAATCCTACTTCTTCCAATGTGGAACAAGCTCAAGATGACCTTCCACCACAAGACCACAAGCTAAAGGGCAAGGACAAGCTTCAAGAGGAGATTGATGCATTTATTGAAGCACCTAAAGCCATGGTCAAGTGGGTTCACAAGGAAACGTCAAGTTCTACTTCGTCAAGCTCAACTACTACCCCAATGATTCCCATCAAGATGATGTGGATCCCGAAGAAGAAGAACTAGAGAGTTCTTGAGGGTGACTCCGCCAACATATTTCACTCACATTCATTTTGGCAAAAACTTGTGCAATCAACTTCCACATCTTGCACTAGTTCATGGAGTCACAAACCCTCTTGTTGGTAAGTCAAGGGACAAGGTAATCATTGCTTTCATGGACATTATCTATTGTGTACTTCAATCTATGTCCATGGATATCCTTGTTTGTTCCTTGTGGGACTAACCCATGTAGGTATTGAAAGTGCCCGAATCCAAAGGATTGCTCCCAACTGTTGTTGATCTTCATCAACATTGAGCATCCACATGTTCAACATCTACATGAAGTCTTTTACGACAACCCAAGGTTAGTTTGACCCTTTAAAAGGGGTTCTCACATCTAGGGGGAGCTTTGCTCTAAAGAATTGAGCTAAAGCATCTCCAAATGATGTGAACACATCAATGCTTTATGTAAAAGTGGTAACCCCACTTGTGCTTAAACGATGAGTATGACCTATGATCAAATGTTCTCATTTGGCTCCTAAGTCAATATACTCATATAAAGATGACCTAGTCATCGACAAATTGTGTGTTAGTAGCTAGAGTTTTTGATGGTGCATGTTTGACACATATTTCATTTGCTATCTTATTGTGTGAGCATGTTGGATGCATGATTTTATTCATTCAAGGACATCCATTTGTTGTTTTGGTCGTTTTGATTTTTCTGACCAAATGGATGGACAAGAATGCCTAAGTACCTCCCCTAGCTATCTATGCTTTCTTGTCTCAAATTCTATTCATGCTTACATCACAAACTTTGAACAAGTCATTTTCGGACCCTCCGTGTGAGGAGCACTTGGAGCCACCGATCCGTCAAGGGCTAACTTCCAAAACCTTCTAAGTGATTTCGGTCAGACCAACCCACTCCAACTCGGTCAAACCGAAAGCATTTGGATTGATCTAGGTTTTCACCTCGGTGAAACCGAGTTGTGAATTTCGGCGTGACCGAAGTGCATAACTTCCTGCAGTTATTCATCTCGGTGCCACTGAGTTTTACAACTCGGTCCCACCGACAGCAAAGGGGTATATATACTCCGAGGGCCGCGCGCATTGATTTCTACTTCAAAACGCCTCGCCCCCAAACCCCTTGCTGCCGTCGCCGTGGTCTCCGGATCGTCTCCGTAAATCGCTTTGGCAGCCTCGCCAGAGGTCTCCGTCACCGTCAACGGACATTCTCTCCGCGCCGTTGCCGCCGTAGAGGAACTCCACCAAGTTAGGGTGAGTTTCGATCCCACTCGTGCTCCCATCTCCGATTCAATGCACGTTTGGTTTGCCTATAATCTTGCCACGTTTGAAATCTTCCAAAACACCAGATTAGTTATTTAGACTAGATTCGAGTAAAATTTTTAGGGTTAGGTTTCCGCCGAACACATCTCGGTGAGACCGATTTTACATTCTCGGTATGACCGATTTGGCCTCTGGCCATTGCACTGCACCTTTCGGTCCAACCGAGTTGTGCAAATCGGTGTGACCGAAATGAGGATTCTGTGAAACCCTAGTGTTTTCGGCAGGACCGAAACCCACTTCGGTCCAACCGAATGTGGTGTGAATGCTTCTGTTTGAACACTTCGGATTCACCGAATTTTAAACTCGGTCTGACCGAAATGTCTTATGTGAAAACCTAATACTAAAATTTGAACTCATTTTGTTTGCAAAAACTTCTGCGGTTTGTCATAACTCTTCTACTCTGCCTATACCTATCTATTCACAGGTTGTCAGCCATGTCAGATGCCAGTGACAGCCAGAACAGGTCAGAGTCACCTATTGCTGATATTCCAGAGGCAGGCACTAGTCCTGAACCCAGCAGCTCATCAGATGACGGTGAGAGGAGTACACCAAGTGGTTTGCCTCCTGCAGCCACCAGGGCCAGAAAGAAGAGAAACTCTGATGAAGAGGATTCTGATTTCATTTGTTGAGGAAGAGGTCTCCTCCAAGCCCAAGAGAAAAGTTGTTGCCAAAGAGCCACAGGGTCAGCAAACTAAGAAAGGCACCAGAAAAGTGAAGCAGTCCACTGTTGCCAAGAAGCTGAGTTTGGAAGAGGAAACTACAAGCAAGGTGAAGAAAACTTCCAAGAGGAAGAGGATTGTGCATGATGATGCAGCAGAGGAAGATGAGGAAGAGGAAGCACCCCAGCCTCCTCCTCAGAAGTCTAAGTTCATGGGTGATGCCATCAGGGCAGGAGCCACTTCAAAGCCCAAGCATTCTGCTCCAGTCAAGGCAGCTCCAGCAAAGCCTGCTGCCAAGCCCAAGAAGACTGTCGTCAGAACATTCCAGCATCAGAAAAGAAGAAAGATGATGTGCCACCAAAGATGTCGATGATGAGGCACCAGTTTTTGAAACTTCGACAGAAACTGCCACTTCACAATGATGCTCATCCTCAAGCTGAGAACATGAAGGAAAGGAAGGATAGAGGTCTCAGGCTATGGAGACAATCTGACCCATATGCCGTGAGGAGAAGAACTGCTGAGATCCAAGATTTCACACCGAGAGCAGCAGGACTTCTATGAGATCAGGCCGATGGACAAGAAGCCCATAGTTGCGCATACACGAGATATGTTGAATGGGCATACATTGACAGTGAAGAGCACAGAGACTTCTTTCCACATGTGCATGAGAGCTTCACTGCATGTGGTGTTGCAGATTTTGTTGGTCAGAAGTTGACCAGTTGGAATGATGAAATGATTATGCAATTCTATGCCACAGCTCATTTCTATCCGGATGGAAAGATCACATGGATGATCAAGGCCAAAGATTCTCTTCAACTGTTGAAGAATGGGCAGCACTTCGAATGCTCCAAAGGTCAAGAGAGGATGATGTTGATGTTTATGGTATTCCCAAGAAGAACCATGAATCCATGAAGAATATGTACAAAGAGGTTCCAGCTAAGGATTTGGGAATCTGAAGCTCGCTCGATGTATTATGTCCGGAAGGTCTTCCTACCACTAACACTATTACGAGGCATACCTTGATGCCCAAGTCCGAGATCATCGCATGATCGAGGATATTCTATCAACATGCTGCATATACTTGATCGAAGGCACCTTTCAAGGTGATGGACTTGATAGTTGAGACCATCAAGAGGACTGCGGTGACCGTAAGAGATCGTGTGGATTTGCCCGCATATTCAGATGCTTATCAATGCCAAGTTTGGCACGGGCACATACTTGTTGGATAGACCACACTTGCCACGCAGCCCGAGCATGAGGATAATGTTGTTGTGATGGATGAGGAGGATCCAACGCGGTTGAAGGTCAAGCAAAGATTGAAGCTGCCAAGAAAGCCAAAGTCGACAAGGAAGCAAAGAAAGCAGCAGCCTAAACCCAAGAGTGTTGGAGAGCAGCTCCTTGAAGCTACCCAAAGGATTGAACAACGCTGGCCAGCATTGTACAGCCTCAGAGAGCCTTGAGAGGATTGTTGAAGACAAGATCCATGCTCGATGTAAAGTCGATCAAGTGCAAGTAATCAACAAGCTTGAGGCAGATATTGAGGAAGCAAAGAGGAGAAGGAAGAGCTTATGCGTGAGATGCAGGATGACTTAGTCCAGATGATTATCAACAGATCGCTCTGGTTCCCACAAGACCCCGATCAGCTGCTATTCCAAAGGATGACACCAGGACTACAGCCTCAAGACCTCCCACAGCTCCATCGGCCCAGCTCCAGCCCAAAGGACCACTCCTCCAGCTCCACAGACTTCACTGAAGTCTTCGCCGATGCTGCCATCTCAACTCCATCAACCCAGACAGAGCCGCCAGCAGAGTCCCCCAAGTGACGCTTAGCTCTATGCCTTTTCGAACTTTTTGGTAACTTGTTGCCAAAGGGGGAGAAATTGTATAGATCATAGGACTTCGAGAGAGAGAGTGCTGTTGTCTTTTGCGCTTTTGCTCTTTCGTTCTTTTGCAGGTTTCTTTGAGATACTTTTGTTTTTCGATACATTCCATGTGTTTGATACTACGTTTCATTCTACCTTAATGAGTGCTTGGTCGTAATATGCTTTAATGTGTGCTTAATGCTTATCATATGCTATTCATATCTTGTATGACCATTTACTCATGTCTTGGTGATTGGGTGCATGCTATTCATTCTTATCATTTTGTGCGCTCCACCAAGATGTATGTGACATGGAAGAGTGACCCATGATCCTAATCGAGTGTGCATTTGCATTCAAACGCAAATCTTAAATAATGCACAAATTTAGGGGGAGCTCTTGCTTATCACATACTTCTCAAAGCGATTTATATCATTCATTGATTATATCCTTTGTCGAAGCTTTGATCTATATGTTGTCATCAATTACCAAAAGGGGAGATTGAAAGTGCAACTAATCCCCGGTGGTTTTGGTAATTAATAACAACATATATATCATTGAACTAATAGTTTCTTGAGAATCATTTCGAAAGTTACGTGATATGGGTATGGCAAGGACTGTAGAAGTGGACCCTCAAAATGCTAAGGCAAGCATTGGCAAAAGCTCAAGACTCCATTTTTGGTTTAGTGATCCAAGATCACATTGAGTCCATAGGAAAGCCAATACTATTAAAAGGGATGAGGTTATGATAATGATCCGTTGCTCAAAGTGCTTAGTGATACATCTCCTAAACTATCAAGAACTCTCACTACATTATACACTTATGAGTAATCTCGGTCCCACCGATTTTCCAAACCCACCACACCGAGATGAACCACCTCACCACAAAGCCAAACCCTAGAAATTTCGGATTTTCCGATTCGAACTCGGTCTCACCGAAACTTGAGTTGCCAAGCTTCTGTAACCTTCTGTCATCAAATCGGTGTCACCGAGATGATGAAGTCGGTCCCACCGAGATTGGCAAGCTCTTGTCTTTGGAAGAATCGGACTAACCGAGATTGTATTTTCGGTCCCACCGAAAATCCCAACGTTCACATGATTTGAACTTTCGGTCTCACCGAGTTGTCAACTTCGGTCCCACCGAGATTGGTTAAATGTGTGTAACGGTTGGATTTTGTGTGGAGGCTATAAATACCCTCCACCCCTCTTCATTCGTGAAGGAGCCATCGAAAGAACTACCACTCCTACCTTACATTTCGAGAAGAAAACTACCTACCCTTGTGTTGAGATCAAGTTGCTCCACTCCCACCATATGAAACTTGATCTCTAGCCTTCCCAAGTTGCTTTCCACTCAATCCTTTCTTCCACCACAGCCAAATCAGTGAGGAGAGTTGAGTGTTGGGGAGATTATCATTTGAAGCACAAGAGCAAGGAGTTCATCATCATCAACACCATCTATTACCTTTTGGAGGGTGGTGCCTCCTAGATTGGTTAGGTGTCGCTTGGGAGCCTCCCACGAGATGTGGAGTTGAACCAAGAAGTTTGTAAGGGCAAGGAGATCGCCTACCGTGAAGATCTACCCCGAGTAAGGCTAGCCCTCCGTGGGCGTAGGCCATGATGGCATAGACAAGGTTGCTTCTTCGTGGACCCTTTGTGGGTGGAGCCCTCCGTGGACTCTTGCAGCCGTTACCCTCCGTGGGTTGAAGTCTCCATCGACGTGGATTGACGATAGCACCACCTATCGGAACCACGAGAAAAATCTCCGTGTCTCCAAATTGCGTTTGCTCTTCTCCACCTCTCTTTACTACATGTGCAATTTACTTTCCGCTGCCTATACTCTAGAATTGCATGTGTAGGGTGATGCTTGACTTGATCATTATCGTGAATCTGCCAAAAACTTGTCTTTTTCAAAAGGCTGAATTTTTATATTGTCAAGTAGTCTAATCACCCCCCTCTAGACATACTTTCGATCCTACACCACGGGCAAAAGTTTGGAAATTTCTCCGAAACCCTTCGCCCGCGCAATAGCTCGCTCTGCCATTGTGGTCGCCGGATCGTCTCCTCGCCGCCAGCAGCCTCCTGTCACTGGTCTTCGTCGCCGTCAACGGAATTCGATCCCGCTGTTGCCACCGTAGCAAGTCCACCGCCAAGTTAGGGTATGGACTTGATCTTTGTGTTATCCACGTATGATTCCTAGCACATTGTTTTCATATTGATTCTTGCAACAATTGAGATTCTTCTATCCAACCCAAATAGTCCGTAGTTTAGATGCGATTCAAATTTTTAGGGTTAGGTTTCCGCCGAAACCATCTCGGACCCACCGAGTTGAAAAACTCGGTCTCACCGATTTGGCGTATGCCATTGCACTAGTGACTCTCGGTCTGACCGAGAATTACTAATCAGTGCGACCAATTTGAAGATTCTGTGAAACCCTAGCAGTCTTGGTGCCACCAAACTAAAACTCGGTCCAACCGAGATCATCAGTTTAGGTTCCAGAACTGCTTCGGTATCACCGAGTTTGAAAATCGGTTGATCCGAAATGCTTTCTATGGAAAACTAAAACTGAACTTTTGAATCATTCTTTTTGAAAAATCTCTGCATTTTGTGATGCTCATCTATTCTATCTCATCTATAACTCTTCACAGGGTCAGCAGTCAGCTTTTGCAGTATGTCTGATCAGAGTGACAACCAGAACAGGTCTGAAGAGCAGATGGACTTGAGTGAGGGCACTAGTCCCTCAACTTCAGACGATGGGAGCAGAAGCACTCCTAGCAATTTGCCTAAGGCTGCATACAGGCAAAGGAGGAAGAGAACCTCAGACTCAAAGGATGAGGATTACAAAGCTGAGGAGGATGAGGCCACTTCCAAGAAAGTGGTGCTCAAGAAAGAGTATGGCTCTGCACAGAGCACAAAGCCAGGTCTGAAGAAGAAATTTCATGCCAAGAGAACTCCAATGCCAAAGGCTAGGAAGTCCACTCAAGTGCCAGCTCAGACTCAACCTAAAGAGGCACCTGCAAGTAAAGAAGCACCATCAAAACCTCAGAAGGTCCCCACTGGTGAAACCATGAAGTTCACAATTGAATCAGAGGATGATGGTGATCAGGATAAGAAAAAGAAGAGAGCCAGAACCACAACTGCCAAGGTCCTTGGAAAGCCCTCAATGAGAAGGGATTCTGAAGAAGAGGAAGAGGATGCTGCACCAGCACCTAAGGCAGCTAAGCTTATGGGAGATCCAATCAGGTCAGGGGCTGCAACATCCAAGCCCAAAGATGCACCCAAAGCTGCCTCCAAGGCCAAGCAGGCTCCAAAGAGGAATACTACGAGTATTCCAGCTGCTGAGAAGAACAAGGCCCCAGTGCCCAATGTTGCAGAAGATGAAGATGAAGAAGGACATGTCCTTAGAAATCTCAAGCCCAAGATACCAGACCACAATGATGCCCATCCTGTGGCTGAGGACATGAGGATCAAGAAGGATTCAGGGCTGAGACTATGGAGGATGGAAGACCCATATGCTTCAAGAAGAAGGACTGCTGTTGACTACAGATTCCACACAAAGGAATAGCAGGACTTTTATGAGACCATTCTGTTGGACAAGAAGCCCATAGTCTGTGATATGAGGCGGGTTGACTGGAAATTCATCAGGGAGAATGAGCAGCACTACCCTGGAGTGGAGGAGAGCTTTATTTCTTGTGGAGTAGCAGATTTTGTTGGACAAAAGTTTACCAACTGGAATGATGAGCTTATCATGCAGTTCTACTCCACAACACATTTTTACCCAGATGGTAGAATTGTTTGATGTCCAAGGTACAAGGTACCATCCACTATTGAAGAATGGGCAAGTCGATCAATGCCCCCAAGGAAGAAGAGGATGACTTGGACATATATGCAAAGAAGAAGTTGGGTCACAATTCAATGGCTCACATGTACAAGGAAATTCTCGACAAAGTCAGAGACTCACAAGTTTGGATCAGTTCACTTTCTGCTGTCGGGGTTGGCAACCATCAATTGGATTCTGAGGCATACTTTGTTGGCCAAGTCAGGTGACCATAACATGATCAGAGGACATGCCATCAACATGCTGCATGTGTTTGATGTGCCCCAGAAGTTCAAAGTCATGAGCCTCATAGTTGAAACAATCAAAAGGATCAGAGGATCGAAGAGGAGCTGTGGATATGCACCTCAGATTCAAGAATTGATCAACTCCAAGATGGGCATAGGGAAATATCAGTTGGATAAGGAACACTTTCCAATTTATCCAGACTTTGAGGACAATGAAGTTGTCATGAATGAAGATGAGCCACAATCAGTCCAAGCTCAGGAGAAGAAGGAGAAGGCAAAGAAGGAGAAGGCTGCCAAGATGCCAACTCAAGAGGAGGCATCTGAGTATTTCTTGAAGACCAAAGAAGAACAGCTTGGTTACTTGATAGCATCAACTCTGAGGATTGAGAAAGGGTTGGACACCCTAACTCAAAACCAGGAGAGCCTGGAGAGAATCATGGAACAAAAATTCTATGATCTAGATGTCAAGGTAATCGAGATTGATCGGTTGTAGAGCAGTTGTAGGATGACATGCAGAAAGGAAGGGCAAGACAACCACCAATGTGTTTGCTAGAGTGCCCAGAGCCAGAGGTCATTGCAGTGCAAGGATGACACTAGAGCAACAACTTCAAGACCAGCCATCGCCCCTTCGGGCCCAAAGGCAACCAGCTCCAAAGACCAACTCCTCGGCACCCTCTACTACAACCTGAAGCCTTCATTCAAGGAGCTATCAGGACACCACCACCAGAAGATCAAGCCTGAGAGTCGATCTAGCACTATGCATTTTCTATGAACTTTTTGGTAACTTGTTGCCAAAGGGGGAGAAAAATGTATAGATCATAGGCTTTGAAGAGAGAGTGTTTCTTTTATTCTCTCTTGCTTTATTTGGTGGGTTTTCAAACTTTGTTTGCTTTTGGTTGAGATACTATGCCTGTGAGACATTGACGATCATGTGTTTGATCATAAGCTACACTTATGCATGCTTGATATTATCCTATCTATCTTATGTGATCACTCACTATGCTTGGTGATGAGTGCATGTATTCATCGTTTATTATTTTGAGCGCTCCACCAAGATGTATGTGACATGGAAGAGTAACCCATGAGCCTAATTCATTGTGCATTTGCAGTCCAAAGCAAATCTTAACCCATGCACAAATTTAGGGGGAGCTCTTGCTTATCACATACTTCTCAAAGCGATGATGTTATTCAATCTTATTATCATTTGTCGAAGCTTTGATCTATATGTTGTCATCAATTACCAAAAAGGGGGAGATTGAAAGTGCAACTATCCCTAGGTGGTTTTGGTAATTAATAACAACATATAGCTCATTGAGCTAATGCTATTCCAAGACTATCATTTCAGGAAAGCTCAATGAATGGCATGGCATGGATGATGAAAGTGGATCCCCCAAATACTAAGGACAGAGGATTGGCTCAAGCTCAAAAGCTCAAGACTCTTCATTTTATACTTTAGTGATCCAAGATCACATTGAGTCTATAGGAAAAGCCAATACTATCAAGGAGCGATGAGGTGTTGCTTAATGAGCCTCTTGCTTCAATGTGCTTAGTGATATGCTCCAAAACCCTTAACTACTTTCCCACATCCACAAATGACCTAAACCCAAAGCCAAAATCGGTCACACCGAAACTTCCTATCCGGCGCCACCGATTCCAAAAGTCATAGCCACTGCCATAAACCCTAAGCAAATCGGTATTACCGATAGGGATCTCGGTCTCACCGAGATGGGGTTGCAATCTCTCTGTTTCCCTTCGTAACGTTTCGGTCTAACCGAAGTGAGCGATTGGTCCCACCGAGATTGCAATGTAAACTCTCTGTTTCCTTTTTGTAACATTTCGGTCTCAGCGAAAAGAGCAAATCGGTCCCACCGAGTTTACCTGACCAACTCTCTGGAAAGCTTATTACCAAATCGGTCTCACCGAGTTTACCTGACCGACTCTCTGGTTAGCTAATTACCAAAATCGGTCTCACCGAGTTTGTGTAATCGGTCTTACCGAGATTACGTTATGCCCTAACCCTAACCGAATCGGTCTCACCGAGATGCATGTCGGTCCCACCGAAAATCACTAACGGTCACTAGGTTTACTAAATCGGTCCGACCGAGTTTAACAATTCGGTCCCACCGAGGTTGGTAAATTGTGTGTAACGGTTAGATTTTGTGTGGAGGCTATATATACCCCTCCACCTCCTCTTCATTCGTGGAGAGAGCCATCAGAACGAACCTACACTTCCAACTTACCATTTCTGAGAAAGAACCACCTACTCATGTGTTGAGGCCAAGATATTCCATTCCTACCATATGAATCTTGATCTCTAGCCTTCCCCAAGTTGCTTTCCACTCAAATCTTCTTTCCACCAGATCCAAAACCTATGAGAGAGAGTTGAGTGTTGGGGAGACTATCATTTGAAGCACAAGAGCAAGGAGTTCATCATCAACGCACCATTTGTTACTTCTTGGAGAGTGGTGTCTCCTAGATTGGCTAGGTGTCACTTGGGAGCCTCCGACAAGATTGTGGAGTTGAACCAAGGAGTTTGTAAGGGCTCAGAGATCACCTACTTTGTCAAGATCTACCGCTAGTGAGGCAAGTCCTTCGTGGGCGACGGCCATGGTGGGATAGACAAGGTTGCTTCTTCGTGGACCCTTCTTGGGTGGAGCCCTCCGTGGACTCATGGCCGTTACCCTTCGTGGGTTGAAGTCTCCATCAACGTGGATGTACGATAGCACCACCTATCGGAACCACGCCAAAAACATCCGTGTCTCCAATTGCGTTTGAATCCTCCAAACCCTTCCCTTTACTTTCTTGCAAGTTGCATGCTTTAATTTCCGCTGCCTATATACTCTTTGCATGCTTGCTTGAATTGTGTGATGATTGCTTGACTTGTCCTAAAGTAGCTAAAATCTGCCAAACTCTAAAATTGGGAAAAGGTTAAGTTTTTATTGGACAAGTAGTCTAATCACCCCCCTCTAGACATACTTCAAGGTCCTACAGTAGCACTTTGAGCCGAATACTCGAAAGTATCAAACTTGGGGTTTGTTACCGGTGAGGAGCTCGTATGCCGTCTTGCCGAGTAGCTTGTGAAGATACAAGTGATTTGTTACATGACAAGCTGTCTCAACCGCTTCTGCCCAAAAGTGCTTCGATGTCTTGTACTCATCAAGCATCGTCCTCGCCATTTCGATGAGCGTCCGGTTCTTCCTCTCAACAACTCCATTTTGTTGATATGTGTACGTAGCCGAGAACTCATGTGAAATCCCTTCTTCATCAAGAAAGGTGTCCACATTTGCGTTCTTGAACTCCGTTCCGTTGTCGCTGTGAACATTCTTGATCTTCACTTCAAATTTATTTTTGGCCTTCCTAGCGAAGTTTTTGAAGATCTTTTGGACATGCGATTTATCATTGAGAAAGAACACCCACGTAAATCTTGAAAAATCATCAACTATAACTAGACCAAAAGAATTTCCACCGAAACTCTTGTAGGAGTAGGGACCAAAGAGATCCATGTGAAGTAGCTCGAGTGGCCTCCTTGTGGTCATGATGTTCTTCATGGGATGCCTTCCTCCAACCTGTTTACCTACTTGACAAGGACTACAAAGTCTATCCTTATCAAATATGACATCGTTAACACCAAGGATATGATTCCCTTTAATAAGCTTGTCAAGGTTTTGCATACCAACATGACCTAGTTGTCTATGCCGTAACCAACCTTTTGAGGATTTAGTAATGAAGCAAGTTTTAGGTTGAGCCTTTTTAGTGAAATCAACAATGTATAGATCACCTCTATGCACACCGGTAAAGATCGTTTTATGATTGTCTCGAAGAAACACTTGGCAATCTACTTCAGTAAATAGGACATTGAAACCAAAATCAGCAAGTCTAGATACTGGAAGTAAGTTGTATCCAAGAGATCAATGAGCATGGCATTTTGTATGGAGCTATCATGTGATATGGCCACCTCACCGAGGCCAACCACCTTACCCTTTGAGTTGTCACCGAAAGTGACATACTTTCGAGGACTATCATTTTCAGCAAGCTCACGAAACATGTCTTTATCTCCAGTCATGTGATCGGTACATCCACTATCAAGAACCCATTCCTTTCCTCCTGACATATATCCCCGAAGATTAGCCATAAGACCAAAATGTCTCATTGCATCATCAAGATCGAAGTCACTATCATCATCCTCATCATAGTATCCATGTTCAACATCGTCATGTGGTGGATCAAATCCTAGAGAGGGTAATTCGTTAGAGTGAGTTTGACAATGATCTTGCTTATGAATTTTTATAGCTTCGGAAATAATATCACTAATAATTCCAACATCTCCTTTAGCACGCATAAGGTTTGTAAGCTCAAATAGACGATCACCAAACATAGGATCACTAGTATTCATCTTACTCAAAGCAATGGACTTATGGAGAATTTCATCAAGATTTTTCAAGGAATAATTTGGAAAGCGTTCCTCAAGAAATTTCCATATAGTGTAGGCACACTTAAGAGTAGGCAAACATCCAATCAAGTTTCTAGGCAATCCTCTAATGATAAGTTCGGCAGTTCTAAGATTCCTAATCATGTTAATTGACTCATCATGGGTAGGATGCATAGGGTCAACATGAGGTGCACAAGGGCTAGCAATGTACTTGTTCAACTGATATTCATTGAAAATTACAAGCATCTCATTTTTCCACTCATGAAAGTACTCTCCATCAAGAATAGGCACTCTATGTCTAAGACTCCCCAAAGTAGACTCATCCATCTTCCTCCAATGGTGATTAAACCAAGGTAATGGAGACCAATGCTCTGATACCACTTGTAGGACCTTGAGAAGAGGTGTCTAGAGGGGGAGTGATTAGACACTAAGTACCAAAGTTGCAATTTTTAAGTTCTTTTAAGTTTAGGTGAAGTTTAGCATACACAATACATAACAAGCAAGCACGCAATGAATATATGAGCAGCGGAAAGTAAAGCATGCAACTTGCAAGAATGTAAAGGGAAGGGTTTTGTAGGATTTAAATGCAATTGGAGACACGGATGTTTTTGGCGTGGTTCCGATAAGTGGTGCTATCGTACATCCACGTTGATGGAGACTTCAACCCACGAAGGGTAATGGTTGTGCGAGTCCACGGAGGGCTCCACCCACGAAGGGTCCACAAAGAAGCAACCTTGTCTATCCCACCATGGCCGTCGCCCACGAAGGACTTGCCTCACTAGCGGTAGATCTTCACGAAGTAGGCGATCTCCTTGCCCTTACAAACTCCTTGGTTCAACTCCACAATCTTGTCGGAGGCTCCCAAGTGACACCTAGCAAATCTAGGAGACACCACTCTCCAAGAAGTAACAAATGGTGCGTTGATGATGAACTCCTTGCTCTTGTGCTTCAAATGATAGTCTCCCCAACACTCAACTCTCTCTCATAGGATTTGGATCAGGTAGAAAGAAGATTTGTGTGGAAAGCAACTTGGGGAAGGCTAGAGATCAAGATTCATATGGTAGGAATGGAATATCTTGGCCTCAACACATGAGTAGGTATTTCTCTCTTAGAAAATGTATGTTGGAAGTGTAGGTTCACCGATGGCTCTCTCCACGAATGAAGAGGAGGTGGAGGGGTATTTATAGCCTCCACACAAAATCTAACCATTACACACAATTTACCAAACTTGGTGGGACCGATTCAGCAGACTCGGCCAGACCGATTTAGTAAACCTAATGACCATTAGGATTTTCGGTGGGACCGATATGCAACTCGGTAGGACCGATTCGGTTAGGGTTAGGGCATAACGTAATCTCGGTGAGACCGATTACTCAAACTCAGTGAGACCGATTTTGGTAATTAGCTAACTAGAGAGTTGGTCAGGCAAACTCGGTTTGATCGATTATGCAAACTCGGTGGGACCGATTTTGGTAATGAGTCAACCAGGAAGTTTGCATTGTAATCTCGGTAGTACCGATTGCTCAAACTCGGTGAGACCGATTTTGGTAATGGACATACACAGAGAGATTACATTCCCATCTCGGTAGAACCGAGATCCCTATCGGTGAGACCGATTTGCCTAGGGTTTGTGGAAGTGGCTATGACATCCAAACTCGGTGGCGCCGGATAGAAAGAATCAGTGGGGCCGAGTTTGACTTTAGGTTTTAGGACATATGTGTGGAAGTGGGAAAGTAGTTAAGGGTTTTGGAGCATATCACTAAGCACTGTGGAGCAAGAAACTCATTAAGCAACACCTCATCCCTTCTTGATAGTATTGGCTTTTCTTATAGACTCAATGTGATCTTGGATCACTAAAATATAAAATGAAGAGTCTTGAGCTTGAAGCTTGAGCCAATCCTTTGTCCTTAGCATCTTGAAGGAGTTCCCACATCCTTTAGTCCATGCCACTCCATTGTTGAACTTATCTGAAACATACTAGATAAAAGTGTTAGTCCAACAAGAGATATGTTGACATTAATTACCAAAACCACCTAGGGAGCACTTGTGCTTTCACCCATATATTTACTGAATGAGAGGCGCTACTCACACCCAGCACACCGCTCCCCCAAAAAAACCTGGGTGCTCTTCTTCCTCCTTGCTCCCACCCACCTCATGTCAGCTCGCTCCACTCCTACCCCCAAATTCCTCACCTCACTCCTACAGAAAACCCCAGCTCCCCTTCTTCCTCACTCCTACAGAAAACCCCCAGTTCCCCTTCTTCTTCACTCGCACTACAACTAGGCTCGTCATTCGTTACTCTGCTCAAATTCGTGAGCGCGACGCGATGCCCTCGAGGAAAATGGAGTCGGCTGACCCCAGCGCCAAGAAGATGAGGCTCCCGCTAGCGGCGACTTTGTTGTAGATCCCTTGACCCGACAGCTGGGAGAAGCGGCGACCCCGGCCCCACCAGATCGCAGAACTCAGAGAATCTCGGGTGGACCACATCAGCGATCTCCCGGACGCCGTCCTTGGGGAGATCATCTCGCTTCTCCCCACCAAGGATTCTTCCGCACCCAAGTCCTCTCAATTCGGTGGCGCCCTCTATGGCGCGCCATGCCCCTTAATCTCGACTATAAATCGACTATCTCTCTTCAATGATTTTGAAATCCCAGATCCATCATCTCCTCCCACCGGTGGCTTCGCTCAAAGCTCTCAGATCCCGCCATGCTCCTCGAGCAAGCATACCATGCCCTGCATGGTGGACGCCTGGCTGAAATCCTCAATTCACGTAACTACAGTGCTTGAGTTCTACTATTCCCCTGGAAATCACATACCACATACCGAACGCCATGAACTTGTGCCCTCAGCACCGATGTCCATCTTGCGGTTTTCCTCCTCTCTCCACACCGCCACCTTTGTGCTGTGCTACCTACCAGACAATTTGGTACTAAACCTTTGACTTCCATTTCTCAAGAAACTTTCACTTGTGCAGGTTCGTATATTGGAGGCCTCATTGCACAACATCATACACTCCAGTTGCACTGCCCTGGAGTGCTTGGTGCTTGTTTTCACAGTTAGAATCGATTGTCTCCAAATAAAGTCACCTAACCTTGTAAGAATTGGAATTTCTTTTGACGGAAGGCAGCTCATCATCCAAGATGCCCCTTCACTTCAATGGTTGATCCTTGATTCTAGTTATTCACCGTTGCAAATAATCGTCCTCTCTGCGCCTAAACTGCAGACCTTGGGTGTAATACATGATCTCTGTGCTCATTTCAATATGGTGTTTGGCTCCATAGTTCTTCAGGTACTTTATATTATCATCTACACTTGTAACCATAAGCTGCATTTTAAATTTCTGTGCATAAGTTATATATCATCTTGGAGTACACATTTTGTACTAATATTATGTTCTATGCTCAATGAAGAGTTTCTCCATGGATGGCCTATCAATTGTGCTGGATTCTGTCAAGATCTTATATATCCAAATGAATAGTTTTGATCTGAACCAGATTATTGGCTTTCTGCAATGCTTTCCATGTCTGGAGAAGTTGTATATAAAGGTGATAATTTCACGCACATTGGAAGCCCACATATAGTGTACTAGAATTAACTGTCCAGCTGTTGCTCTTTCGACACTCTTTTTTTAGACCTTAACTATTTTCAATCTTTATGTCTATTTAGGCAACAGGACATGGCAAGAAAGTTATAACCAATCGGTGGATTCGTAAGCATCGGGATTTTCTCACTTCTCATGAGATTCGATTGAAGACAATAATGCTAGAACGATATGTAGCCAACCGTGCAAACACTAGATTTGTCACATTCTTCCTACTGAATGCGAGGTTACTATTGTCCATCAGGCTTAAGTTTATCAGCACCATGGTTTTGACGGATGGGTATGTCAAAGAGCGAAAAAAGGAGTTTCAGGTGGGCAAAAGAGCTTCTGAATGTGTCGGGCTTCTATTTACAACATATTGTGGTCATAATCTAGTAAATTTTACGACCCAGGATGCTCATTGTATGGACCTGACCGATCCATTTGACTGTGACTGCCGAAAACAGTGCTGGAGTTCGATTTTTTTGCCCTTTTCAACCTGGTTTTTTTGTAAACCTGATGAACAATTAACCCTCGTGCTTTTGTACAGTTTGTAAGCTGGAGTTAGATGTTCCTGCCCTTTTCAACTTGGCTATGACTGTCATATTTTCTTTGAAACAAGGCAAATGGCTTACCATTCATTTAATTTAGAGTGAAATATTGTAACAAATCCCAACCAAGGGAAATAACATCACTCTCGCCGGCTGCTTGAGCTCACTGTGCATTACAGAAGCCAAGTGATTAGCCCCCACTAGCACCCACAAACTTATTTCGAACTAGCACATCAAATGGGCTGTAAATTTTCATAGGAAAGGCTGCATGATCGTGATGATTTGGATTCTCGACATTTGGGACCCGCGAGGAAATAGCCTATCCAAGGTGGTGTCGACTTCATCGCCACCAACAAACGATTTCGCTTACCAGCCGTTGGATTGACATCCAACATCCGTCGTGTATCTTCTATCTCTTGTCTTCTTCCTCCAGCAGCCCAAACCAAACCACCCCGTCGGCTCCGCCTGCTCCTGCCTCCCATGGCTGGCTGCGCCTCCGCCACCCTACCGTATGTACCCTCTAACGTTGGCCAGTCCCTTCTTCTATTCCCCCACACATCCTGTTATTCTCTGGCGACGTTAGCCCTAACATGCACCCGCGCCCAACCAGCCAACCTCAGACTCTCCGCTCGCGATCGACCGGCGATCTTCCACAGCTCTGCTCATCCAGCCTCCATCGCGTGCTACTCCACCGGCTACTGTTCAACCACCCCTCCACGGGCACCTCTCCACTGTCTACTGTTCATCCAGCCCTCCACGGGGTCGTCCTATTCATCCAGCCCTCCACGGGGTCCTGTTCATCCAGACCCAACCGGCTCAATCAATTGGGGTCCTGTTCATCCACAGGCAATGCCACGGGGTCCTGTTCATCCACCCCCGCCACTCACTATTCATCCCCCCCCGCAACACTCACTGTTCATCCAGAGGCAGCATCGATCGGCTTGATTAGCAGCGAAGAGCGGCGAATCGCCGATCGGGTTCGATTAACAACCATCGATCGATCGCTCGGGTTCGATGAACGCAGAGTTCGCGCAGTAATCGCCGGTTCGATTAGAGCCCAACACTTCGCCGGGTTCATTTAGAGCCAACGCCGCACACACGCAGCAGACACGTGTACGAGAAACGATGCATCGCCGCCCCGACCACCCACCGTAACCGGGAACTCCCCGAAATTTTCCTCGCCCTTGCTTCTACCATGGTTTTTTCTGTCATGGACGGCCCAAAGATTGTCATGCAGCTGCGGCTCCGGCCCGCCCAGGATGAAAAGCCCATTTTCTGTCATGATTTTTAGTCATAGAAGTAGGAGCCCACCACATCTATGATGATACCGGGTTTTGTCACCATTATCTTCATAGAAGTGTCATAAGTATGACAGAAAAAAATTCGTTCGGCCCAAAATGTCACGGATGTGTCTTTTTTTTGTAGTGTTGATTGTTGGTGCAAACTTCGCCGGTGCATCCAAACCCCGTGATACAATACGCTCTATCACACATAAACCTCCTTATATCTTCCTCAAAACAGCCACCATTCCTACCTATTATGGCATTTCCATAGCCATTCCATGATATATTACCATGCAACTTTCCACCGTTCCGTTTATCATGACACGCATCATTATTGTCATATTGCCTTGCATGATCATGTAGTTGACAGCGTCTTTGTGGCAAAGCCACCATGCATAGTTTTTCATACATGTCACTCTTGATTCATTGGCCATCCTGGTATACCGCCGGAGGCATTCATATAGAGTCATATCTTGTTCTACTTTTGAGTTGTAATTCATGAGTTGTAAATAAATAGAAGTGTGATGATCATCATTATTAGAGCATTGTCCCCTATAAAAAAAGGCCAAAAAAAGAAAGACCAAAGAAAAAAAGAAAAAAAGAAAGGCCAAAGAAAAAAAGGAAAGCCCAAAAAAATAAAAAAAATAAGGGGACAATGTTACTATCTTTTTCCACACTTGTGCTTCAAAGTAGCACCATGTTCTTCATATAGAGAGTCTCATATGTTGTCACTTTCGTATACTAGTGGGAATTTTTCATTATAGAACTTGGCTTGCATATTCCAACGATGGGCTTCCTCAAAGTGCCCTAGGTCTTCGTAAGCAAGCAAGTTGGATGCACACCCACTAGTTTCTTTTGTTGAGCATTCATACATTTATAGCTCTAGTGCATCTGTTGCATGGCAATCCCTACTCCTCATGTTGACATCAATTGATGGGCATCTCCATAGCCCGTTGATTAGCCACGTCAATGTGAGACTTTCTCTTTTTTTGTCTTCTCCACACAACCTCCATCGTCATATTCTATTCCACCCATAGTGCTATATCCATGGCTCACGCTCATGTATTGCATGAGAGCTGAAAAAAGATGAAGCGCGTTAAAAAGTATGAACCAATTGCTTGGCTGAAACCAGGGTTGTTCTTGATGGGAGTATTTTGTGTGATGAAAATGAAACATAGCCTAACTATATGATTTTGTAGGGATGAACCTTCTAATGCCATGATATTTTGAGAAGACTTGATTATTTATTAGTATGCTTGAAGTATTACTATTTCTTATGTCAATATGAACTTTTGTCTTGAATCATTTGGATCTGAACATTCATGCCACAATAAAGAAAATTACATTGAGAATTATGCTAGGTAGCATTCCACATCAAAAATTCTGTTTTTATCATTTACCTACTCGAGGACGAGCAGGAATTAAGCATGGGGATGCTTAATACGTCTCCAACGTATCTATAATTTTTGTTTGTTCCATGCTATTATATTACCCGTTTTGGATGTTTATGGGCCTTACTTTACACTTTTATATCATTTTTTGGACTAACCTACTAACCGGAGGCCCAGCCCGAATTGCTGTTTTTTTGCCTATTTCAGTGTTTCGAAGAAAAGGAATATCAAACAAAGTCCAAACAGAATGAAACTTTCGGGAGCGATCTTTTAGGAACAAACACAATCCAGGAGACTTGGAGTGGACGTCAAGCTGCAAACGAGGCTGCCACAAGGGTGCCCGGCGCGCCCTAAGGGTGTGGGCGCGCCCCCACCCTCGTGGGCCCCTTGTGGCTCCACCGACGTACGTCCTTCGCCTATATATACTCCCGTACCTTGAAAACATTCAGGAGCACCACGAAAACCTAATTCCACCACCGCAACCTTCTATATCTGTGAGATCCCATCTTGGAGCTTTCGTCGGTGCTCCGTTGCAGGGGGAATCGACCATGGAGGGCCTCTACATCATCTCCAAGGCTTCTCCGACGGGTTGTGAGTAGTTTACCACAGACCTTCGGGTCCATAGTTATTAGCTAGATGGCTTCTTCTCTCTCTTTGAATCTCAATACAAAGTTCTCCTCGATCTTCTTGGAGATCTATTCGATGTAACTCTTTTTTTGCGGTGTGTTTGTCGAGATCCGATGAATTGTTGGTTTATGATCAAGTTTATCTATGAGAAATATTTGAATCTCCTCCGAATTCTTTTATGTGTGATTGATTATCTTTGCAAGTCTCTTCGAATGATCAGTTTGGGTTGGCCTACTAGATTGATCTTTCTTGCAATGGGAGAAGTGCTTAGCTTTGGGTTCAATCTTGCGGTGTCCTTTCCCAGTGACAGCAGGGGCAGCAAGGCACATATTGTATTGTTGCCATCGAGGATTAAAAGATGGGGTTTATATCATATTGCTTGAGTTTATCCCTCTACATCATGTCATCTTTCTTAATGCGTTACTCTGTTCTTCATGATATTAATACTCTAGATGCAGGCAGGAGTCGGTCGATGTGTGGAGTAATAGTAGTAGATGCAGAATCGTTTCGATCTACTTGTTGCGGACGTGATGCCTATATGCATGATCATGCCTAGATATTCTCATAAGTATGCACTTTTCTATCAATTGCTTGACAGTAATTTGTTCACCCACCGTAATACTTATGCTATCTTGAGAGAAGCCACTAGTGAAACCTATGGCCCCCGGGTCTATCTTTTACCATATAAGTTTCCGATCTACTTTTATTTGCAATCTTTACTTTCCAATCTATATCATAAAAATACCAAAAATATTTATCTTATGTTATTATCTCTATCAGATCTCACTTTTGCAAGTTACCGTGAAGGGATTGACAACCCCTTTATCGCGTTGGTTGCGAGGTTCTTGTTCGTTTGGGTAGGTGCATGGGACTTTTGAGGAGCCTCCTACTGGATTCATACCATGGTTCTCAAAAACTGAGGGAAATACTTACGCTACTTTACTACATCACCCTTTCCTCTTCAAGGGAAAACCAACGCAGTGCTCAAGAGGTAGCACTTATCCGGGATCAATCTGATATGCACAAGTTATCCCCACCTTGGGAAGAGCCCTTTGTGGTCAGCAAAAATCTAAACAATGAGTCATACTACCTTATCGATGTTCGAGGCCACAAGGACTCACGCACGTCGGAGGAGGAGACCCGCTGGCCATGCAATATTGCTCATCTTTGGCCTTATTGAAGGAAATATGCCCTAGAGGCAATAATAAAGTTATTATTTATTTCCTCAAATCATGATAGAATTGTATTACCCGGAAACATAATACATGTGTGAATACATAGACAAACAGAGTGTCACTAGTATGCCTCTACTTGACTAGCTCGTGAATCAAAGATGGTTAAGTTTCCTAACCATAGACATGAGTTGTCATTTGATTAACGGGATCACATCATTAGGAGAATGATGTGATTGACTTGACCCATTCCGTTAGCTTAGCACTTGATCGTTTAGTATGTTGCTATTGCTTTCTTCATGACTTATACATGTTCCTATGACTATGAGATTATGTAACTCCCATTTACCGGAGGAACACTTTGTGTGCTACCAAACATCACAACGTAACTGGGTGATTATAAAAGTGCTCTACAGGTGTCTCTGAAGGTACTTGTTGAGTTGACGTATTTCGAGATTAGGATTTCTCACTCCGATTGTCAGAGAGGTATCTCTGGGCCCTCTCGGTAATGCACATCACTATAAGCCTTGCAAGCAATGTAGCTAATGAGTTAGTTACAGGATGGTGCATCACGTAACGAGTAAAGAGACTCGTCGATAACAAGATTGAACTAGGTATTGAGATACCGACGATCGAATCTCGGGCAAGTAACATACCGATGACAAAGGGAACAACGTATGTTGTTATGCGGTTTGACCGATAAAGATCTCCGTAGAATATGTAGGAGCCAATATGAGCATTTAGGTTCCGCTATTGGTTATTGACCGGAGACGTGTCTCGGTCATGTCTACATAGTTCTCGAACCCGTAGGGTCCGCACGCTTAAAGTTAGATGACGGTTATATTATCAGTTTATGTGTTTTGATGTACCGAAGGTAGTTCAGAGTCTCGGCTGTGATCACAGACAAGACGAGGAGTCTCGAAATGGTCGAGACATGAAGATTGATATATTGGACGACTATATTCGGACACCGGAATGGTTCCGGGGGTTATCGGATATATACCAGAGTATCGGGGGGGTTACCGGAACCCCCCGGAGGTTAATGGGCCTCATGGGCCCAAGTGGTGGAAGAGGAGAAGCGGCCAAGGGGCAACCGCGTGCCCCTCCCTCCCCAAGTCCGAATTGGACAAGGAGGGGGGCGGCGCCCCCCCCCTTTCCTTTCCCCCCTCTCTCCTTCCCTCTCCTCTCCTACTCCAATAAGGAAGGGGGAGTCCTACTGCCGGTGGGAGTAGGACTCCTCATGGGGCGCTCCAAGGGTGGCCGACCCCCTCCCCCTCCTCCACTCCTTTATATACGGGGAGGGAGCCACCCCCTTGAGACACAACAATTGATCCTTGAGATCTCTTAGCCGTGTGCGGTGCCCCCTCCACCATAATCCACCTCGATAATATCGTAGTGGTGCTTAGGCGAAGCCCTGCATCGGTCTAAAATCATCATCGTCACCACGCCGTCATGCTGACGGAACTCTCCCTCAAAGCTCGGCTGGATCGGAGTTCGAGGGACGTCATCGAGATGAACGTGTGATGAACTCGGAGGTGCCGTGCGTTTGGTACTTGATCGGTCGGATCGTGAAGACGTACGGCTACATCAACCGCATTGTGCTAACGCTTCCGCTTTCGGTCTACGAGGGTACGTGGACACACTCTCCCCTCTCATTGCTATGCATCACCATGATCTTGCATGTGCGTAGGATATTTTTTAAATTACTATGTTCCCCAACAGTGGCATCCGAGCCAGGTTTTATGCGTTGATGTTATATGCACGAGTAGAACACAAGTGAGTTGTGGGCGATACAAGTCATACTGCTTACCAGCATATCATACTTTGGTTCGGCAGTATTGTTGGATGAAGCGGCCCGGACGGGCATTATGCGTACGCTTACACGAGACTGGTTCTACCGACGTGCTTTGCACATAGGTGGCTGGCGGGTGTCAGTTTCTCCAACTTTAGTTGAACCGAGTGTGGTTACGCCCGGTCCTTGAGAAGGTTAAAACAGCATTAACGTGACGAACTATCATTGTGGTTTGATGCGTAGGTAAGAACAGTTCTTGCTAAGCTCGTAGCAGCCACGTAAAACTTGCAACAACAAAGTAGAGGACGTCTAACTTGTTTTTGCAGGGCATGTTGTGGTGTGATATGGTCAAGACATGATGCTATATTTTTATTGTATGAGATGATCATGTTTTGTAACCGAGTTATCGGCAACTGGCATGAGCCATATGGTTGTCGCTTTAATGTATGCAATGCAATCGCCCTGTAATTGCTTTACTTTATCACTAAGCGGTAGCGATAGTCGTAGAAGCAATAGTTGGCGAGACGACAACAATGCTACGATGGAGATCAAGGTGTCGCGCCGGTGACGATGGTGATCATGACGGTGCTTCGGAGATGGAGATCACAAGAACAAGATGATGATGGCCATATCATATCACTTATATTGATTGCATGTGATGTTTATCTTTTATGCATCTTATCTTGCTTTGATTGACGGTCGCACTATAAGATGATCTATCACAAAATTTCAAGATAAAAGTGTTCTCCCTGAGTATGCACCGTTGCCAAAGTTTGTCGTGCCCAGACACCATGTGATGATCGGGTGTGATAAGCTCTACGTCCATCTACAACGGGTGCAAGCCAGGTTTGCACACGCAGAATACTCAGGTTAAACTTGACGAGCCTAGCATGTGCAGATATGGCCTCGGAACACTGAGACCAAAAGGTCGAGGCTGAATCATATAGTATATATGATCAACATAGTGATGTTCACCATTGATAACTACTCCATTTCACGTGATGATTGGTTATGGTTTAGTTGATTTGGATCACGTGATCACTTAGATGATTAGAGGGATGTCTATATAAGTGGGAGTTCTTAAGTAATATGATTAATTGAACTTCAATTTATCATGAACTTAGTACCTGATAGATTTTGCTTGTCTATGTTTGTTGTAGATAGATGGCCCGTGCTGTTGTTCCGTTAAATTTTAATGCGTTCCTTGAGAAAGCAAAGTTGAAAGATGATGGTAGCAATTACATGGACTGGGTCCGTAACTTGAGGATTATCCTCATTGCTGCACAGAATAATTACATCCTGGAAGCACCGCTGGGTGCCAGGCTTGTTGCAGATGCAATTGACAATGTTAAGAACGTCTGGCAGAGCAAAGCTGATGACTACTCGATAGTTCAGTGTGCCATGATTTATGGCTTAGAACCGGGACTTCAACGACATTTTGAACATCATGGAGCATATGAAATGTTCCAAGAGTTGAAGTTAATATTTCAAGCAAATGCCCGGATTGAGAGATATGAAGTCTCCAATAAGTTCTACAGCTGCAAGATGGAGGAGAATGGTTCCGTCAGTGAACATATACTCAAAATGTCTGGGTATTGCAATCACTTGATTCAACTGGGAGTTAATCTTCCGGATGATAGTTTCATTGACAGAATTCCTCAATCACTACCACCAAGCTGCAAGAGCTTTGTGATGAACTATAATATGCAAGGGATGATCAAGACAATTCTGAGCTCTTCGCAATGCTAAAGGCCGCGGACGTAGAAATCAAGAAGCAGCATCAAGTGTTGATGGTCAATAAGACCACCAGTTCCAAGAAAAAGGGCAAAGGGAATAAGAAGGGGAACTTCAAGAAGAACGGTAAACAAGTTGTTGCTCAAGAGAAGAAACCCAAGTATGGACCTAAGCACGAGATCGAGTGCTTCTACCGCAAGCGATGGTCATCGAAGCGGAACTGCCCCAAGTATTTGGCGGACAAGAAGGATGGCAAGCTGAATAAAGGTATATGCGATATACATGTTACTGATGTGTACCTTACCGGAGCTCGCAGTAGCACCTAGGTATTTGATACTGGTCCTGTTGCTAATATTTGCAACATGAAACAGGGACTTTGGATTAAGCGGACACTGCCTAAGGACGAGGTGACGATGCGCGTGGGAAATGGTTCCAAAGTCGATGTGATCGTCGTCGGCACGCTACCTCTACATCTACCTTAGGGATTAGTTTTAGACCTAAGTAATTTTTATTTGGTGCCAGCGTTGAGCATGAACATTATATCTGGATCTTGTTTGATGCGAGGCGGTTATTCATTTAAATCTAAGAATAATGGTTGTTCTATTTATATGAGTAATATCTTTTATGGTCATGCACCCTTAAAGAGTGGTCTATTTTTGATGAATCTCGATAGTAGTGATACACATATTCATAATGTTGAAGCTAAAAGATGTAGAGTTGATAATGATAGTGCAACTTATTTGTGGCACAGCCATTTGGGTCATATTGGTGAAAAGCGCATGAAGAAACTCCATATTGATGGACTTTTGGAATCACTTGATCATGAATCACTTGGTACTTGCGAACCATGCCTCATGGGCAAGATGACTAAAATGCCGTTCTTCGGAACTACGGAGCGAGCAACTGATTTGTTGGAGATCATACATACTGATGTATGTGGTCCAATGAATGTTGAGGCTCGCGGTGGGTATCATTATTTTCTCACCTTCACAGATGATTTGAGCAGATATGTGTATATCTACTTAATGAAACATAAGTCTAAAACATTTGAAAAGTTCAAAGAATTTCAGAGTGAAGTTGAAAATCATCGTAACAAGAAAATAAAGTTTCTATGATCTGATCGTGGAGGAGAATATTTGAGTTACGAGTTTGGTCTACATTTGAAACAATGCGGAATAGTTTCGCAACTCACGCCACCTGGAACACCACAGCGTAATGGTGTATCTGAACGTCGTAATAGTACTTTACTAGATATGGTGCGATCTATGATGTCTCTTACTAATATACCACTATCATTTTTGGGGTTATGCTTTAGAGATGGCTGCATTCACGTTAAATAGTGCACCATCAAAATCCGTTGAGACGACACCTTATGAACTGTGGTTTGGCAAGAAACCAAAGTTGTCATTTCTTAAAGTTTGGGGCTGCGATGCTTATGTGAAAAAGCTTCAACCTAATAAGCTCGAACCCAAATCGGAGAAATGTGTCTTCATAGGATACCCAAAGGAAACTGTTGGGTACACCTTCTATCACAGATTCGAAGGCAGGACATTCGTTGCCAAGAATGGATCCTTTCTAGAGAAGGAGTTTCTCTCGAAAGAAGTGAGTGGGAGGAAAGTAGAACTTGATGAGGTAAGCTGTACTGCTCCTTTATTGAAAATAGTTCATCACGTAAACCGGTTCCGTGGACGACTACACCAATTAGTGAGGAAGCTAATGATGTTGATCATGAAACTTCAGATCAAGTTACTACCGAACCTCGTAGGTCAACCAGAGTAAGATCCGCACCAGAGTGGTACGGTAATCCTATTCCGGAGGTCATGTTACTTGACCATGGCGAACCTACAAACTATGAGGAAGCGATGATGAGCCCATATTTCGTGAAATGGCTTGAGGCCATGAAATCTGAGATGGGATCCATGTATGAGAACAAAGTATGGACTTTGGTTGACTTGCCCGATGATCGGCAAGCCATCGAGAATAAATGGATCTTCAAGAAGAAGACTAACGCTGATGGTAATGTTACTGTCTACAAAGCTCGACTTGTTGCAAAATGTTTTCGACAAGTTCAAGGGGTTGACTACGATGAGACTTTCTCACCCGTAGCGATGCTTAAGTCTGTCCGAATCATGTTAGGAATTGCCGCATTTTATGATTATGAAATTTGGAAAATGGATGTCAGAACTGCATTCCTTAATGGATTTCTGGAAGAAGAGTTGTATATGATGCAACCAGAAGGTTTTGTCGATACAAAGGGTGCTAACAAAGTGTGCAAGCTCCAGCGATCCATTTATGGACTGGTGCAAGCCTCTCGGAGTTGGAATAAACGCTTTGATAGTGTGATCAAACCATACGGTTTTATACAGACTTTTGGAGAAGCCTGTATTTACAAGAAAGTGAGTGGGAGCTCTGTAGCATTCTAATATTATATGTGGACGACATATTATTGATTGGAAATGATATAGAATTTCTAGATAGCATAAAAGGATACTTGACTAAAAGTTTTTCAATGAAAGACCTCGGTGAAGCTGCTTATATATTGGGCATCAAGATCTATAGAGATAGATCAAGACGCTTAATTGGACTTTCACAAAGTACATACCTTGATAAATTTTTGAAAAAGTTCAAAATGGATCAAGCAAAGAAAGGGTTCTTTCTGTAATACAAGGTGTGAAATTGAGTCGACTCAATGCCCACCACCGCAGAAGATAGAGAAAAAATGAAAGAAGTTCCTATGCTTCAGCCATAGGCTCTATCATGTATGCAATGCTGTGTACTGCACCGATGTGTGCCTTGCTATTAGTTTAGCAGGAGGTACCAAAGTAATCCAGAGTGGATCATCGACAGCGGTCAAAAATATCCTGAAATACCTGAAAAGGACTAAGGATATGTTTCTCGTTTATGGAGGTGACAAAGAGCTAGCCGTAAATGGATACGTCGATGCAAGCTTTGACACTGATCCGGACGATTCTAAATCGCAAACCGGATACGTGTTTATATTGAACAGTGGAGCTGTCAGTTGGTGCAGTTCTAAACAAAGCGTCGTGGTGGGATCTACATGTGAAGCGGAGTACATAGCTACTTCAGAAGCAGCAAATGAAGGAGTCTGGATGAAGGAGTTCATATCCGATCTAGGTGTCATACCTAGTGCATGGGGTCCCATGAAAATCTTTTTTGACAATACTGGTGCAATTGCCTTGGCAAAGGAATCCATATTTCACAAGAGAACCAAGCACATCAAGAGACGCTTCAATTCCATCCGGGACCAAGTCCAGGTGGGAGACATAGATATTTGCACAATACATACGGATCTAAATGTTGCACACTTGTTGACTAAGCCTCTTCTACGAGCAAAACATGATTAACACCAAGGCTCCATGGGTGTTAGAATCATTACTGTGTAATCTAGATTATTGACTCTAGTGCAAGTGGGACACTGAAGGAAATATGCCCCAAAGGCAATAATAAAGTTATTATTTATTTCCTCATATCATGATAAATGCTTATTATTCATGCTAGAATTGTATTACCCGGAAACATAATACATGTGTGAATACATAGACAAACAGAGTATCACTAGTATGCCTCTACTTGACTAGCTCGTGAATCAAAGATGGTTAAGTTTCCTAACCATAGACATGAGTTGTCATTTGATTAATGGGATCACATCATTAGGAGAATGATGTGATTGACTTGACCCATTCTGTTAGCTTAGCACTTGATCATTTAGTATGTTGCTATTGCTTTCTTCATGACTTATACATGTTCCAATGACTATGAGATTATGTAACTCCCGTTTACCGGAGGAACACTTTGTGTGCTACCAAACGTCACAATGTAACTGGGTGATTAAAAAGGTGCTCTATAGGTGTCTCCAAAGGTACTTGTTGAGTTGACGTATTTCGAGATTAGGATTTGTCACTCCGATTGTCAGAGAGGTATCTATGGGCCCTCTCGGTAATGCACATCACTATAAGACTTGCAAGCAATGTAGCAATGAGTTAGTTACGGGATGATGCATTACGTAACGAGTAAAGAGACTTGCCGGTAACGAGATTGAACTAGGTATTGAGATACCGACGATCGAATCTCGGGCAAGTAACATACTGATGACAAAGGGAACAACATGTGTTGTTATGCGGTTTGACCGATAAAGATCTTCGTAGAATATGTAGGAGCCAATATGAGCATCCAGGTTCCGCTATTGGTTATTGACCGGAGACGTGTCTCGGTCATGTCTACATAGTTCTCGAACCCGTAGGGTCCGCATGCTTAAAGTTAGATGACGGTTATATTATGAGTTTATGTGTTTTGATGTACCGAAGATAGTTCAGAGTCCTGGATGTGATCACGGACATGACGAGGAGTATCGAAATGGTCGAGACATGAAGATTGATATATTGGATGACTATATTCGGACTCCGGAATGGTTCCGGGGGTTATCGGATATATACCAAAGTATTGGGGGGTTACCGGAACCCCCCGGAGGTTAATGGGCCTCATGGGCCCAAGTGGTGGAAGAGGAGAGGCGGCCAAGGGGCAGCCACGCGCCCCTCCCCTCCCCCCCAAAGTACGAATTGGACAAGGAGGGGGGCAGCGCCCCCCCTTTCCTTTCCCCCTCTCTCTCCTTCCCTCTCCTCTCCTACTCCAACAAGGAAGGGGGGAGTCCTACTCCAGGTGGGAGTAGGACTCCTCATGGGGCGCGCCAAGGGTGGCCGACCCCCTCCCCCTCCTCCACTCCTTTATATACGGGGAGGGAGGCACCCACTTGAGACACAACAATTGATCCATGAGATCTCTTAGCCGTGTGCGGTGCCCCCCCCCACCATAATCCACCTCGATAATATCGTAGCGGTGCTTAGGCGAAGCCCTGCGTTGGTAGAACATCATCATTGTCACCACGCCGTCGTGCTGACGGAACTCTACCTCAAAGCTTGGCTGGATCGGAGTTCGAGGGACGTCATCGAGCTGAACGTGTGCTAAACTCGGAGGTGCCGTGTGTTTGGTACTTGATCGGTCGGATCGTGAAGACGTACGACTACATCAACCACGTTGTGCTAATGCTTCCGCTTTCGCTCTACGAGGGTACGTGGACACACTCTCCCCTCTCGTTGCTACGCATCACCATGATCTTGCGTGTGCATAGGAATTTTTTTGAAATTACTACGTTCCCCAACACTTATTACACCTGAGCCACCGGCTCTTGTGATGTACATATGTTATCAGTGTATATATTATCATGAATATAATAAAGCCAGCATCCCTGATAAAGCAGGGCCTCTGCCGTTTCATTTATGATAATAATGAGTCTTTATTGACCCTGCATATGATTACATGGGGGCTTCCTGTTCAACGAGTGAAGCAATGATTACCCTTTAATCCAACTTATACACCATGTTTACAAAACACTTGGGGGCTTGCTACCCAGGATAAAGGGACCAAAGAGAGTCTGTTGCAAAACACAACTCAAACATAGGTACCCTGCTTTGATATCATTTGGGGGCGACCTGCTTAATGAGCAAAGCCTTGATTACCCTCTTGATCCGGCTTGTATGCCCTTAATAAAAATGTTACATTGGGGCTCTTTGTTCAACGGACAAGAGTTTTTATGACACTTGTAATAGGCTTAAAAGCTAGGCTTGGAAACCAGGTGTATTCACCTAAAAACCCGAGTTATCTTGCCTTTTTAAGTCTGCCACTCCGCCCAGATTGACTGGAATGACCCGCCGTACTTTTGACAGTCAATATTATATAAGACCCTGAACTTGTCAAGGTTAAAATGATGATTGGTCATGTGAGGCCCGGCTTATAAGGTTTGCATGAAGGTTTAACTCAGTTGTTGTGCAGCCCTTTGAAAGCATTTGAGATTTCTGCTTAGCGGCCTATGAAAGCCTTGTTTTTTTATTTTATTCAAACTTTTTGGGTTCATCTTTGTACCATATTGACATATGGTTGAAAAACTGATTCAGACTGTGTAGCCTTAATTTCTATCGCTCATCCTTGAGTATATTCGTGGTTTTCGATAACCCGGCCTGGCTTTGGACTATAAGTCGCTAGTATATGACACTTGGAAGCATCGTGCTCTAAGTTTTGGGATATTATCCCTTGCTGCAAACGGTGTTGTAAGCCGACAGTATATAACGATTAAACAGGGCATTATATGCTGAATATTCTAGGTTGTTACCCGTACTGCACTGGTATGATAAGCCGGCAGGGTGATTACATATCACAGGTATGATATTTTTTGTTATGATTATATACGGTTATGTTTAAACCGGCCCTGGTCATGATCTATTTTAGTCACCAGTGGTTTTATATGGGATATTATGACCCGCCCTGCGGTAAACCGCCAGGGCACTTGTGATCTATTTGTGTGCAGGATAATGCTATATCTGATTGACGCTATTATAAGCATAAAGTGGCGGATTTTCAACTGGCCGATCAGCAGTGTTGCACAAAACAAAACATGCACGACGGCTAGAATATTACATGACTCAGTGAGCCAAAAGTGATCAAGTGTTTTCGGAGGATCAAATATATGAACCGCCCAGCAAATCTATTTTCTTGGCCTTGATGGCTTGAAGCTTCTTGATCATCCTTCTCCGATTCTTTGCCCTCCTCTGTTGCCTGGAAGTTTGGTGATTGAGGGAGTCATGGATTTGGGGGTGTCTGGATAGCCGAACTATCACCTTTGGCCAGACTCCTGGACTATGAAGATACAAGATTGAAGACTTCGTCCCGTGTCCGGATGGGACTTTCCTTGGCGTGGAAGGCAAGCTTGGCGATACGGATATGTAGATCTCCTACCATTGTAACCGACTCTGTGTAACCCTAACCCTCTTTGGTGCCTATATAAACCGGAGGGTTTTAGTCCCAGGGACTAACAACAATCATACCATAGGCTAGCTTCTAGGGTTTAGCCTCTCTGATCTCGTGGTAGATCTACTCTTGTACTACCCATATCATCAATATTAATCAAGAAGGAGTAGGGTTTTACCTCCATCGAGAGGGCCCGAACGTGGGTAAAAACATCGTGCCCCTTGTCTCCTGTTACCATCCGCCTAGACGCACAGTTCGGGACCCCCTGCCCGAGATCCGCCGGTTTTGACACCGACAGTGATGACCAATCGATGCCACACAAGGCTTGGAATTCAGCTTCATCATCTATAAGTTCGTACGGATCAACTTCAGGGGAGAAAGTGTGCTTACGGGCTGGGGGATCAGATCCATCACTTTGTAAGCCGGCGTGGGCATCTTCTAATTCTCCATATCATAAGCCGATTGATATTTTGAAATATCCATCTCATCAGCAATCAGACTAGCCAGGGGGCGTATTTCCTTCATACATGCAATAAAGTCTTTCTTGTCAAAAGGTGTGCCATCTTCTTTCAAGCTTGGATACCCAGTAGTTAGATCGGTCGGGTCTAGCTCCGGTTGCCATGCTTTAGCTCGGCTCAAAGCAGTCACGGCACCGGCTCTTGCAGATGACCGTTTTATTTCTTCAATCCTAGCGGGCAGAACTGAAAGTTTTTTCAAGACATCACTCAACAGAGTAGGTGCTTGGTTAGTTGGAGAAATCATGGCCAGCTTGCGCTGAGTTCCAGTATATAGCTGTTCAACGAGCATATATACGGCTTTGAGCTTCACAAGCATCTCTTGACCAAGATTGTTGCTTCTAGGGCCTGTATAACAATTGCCGATTTATCAGAGACAGTTTATGACATGAAAGATAAGACTCGGTTATGATGCTAGCAATGATACTTATCAAAGATAGCAGAAACCATCTGGGATATACGGTGTTTTTACCGGTAAGCTCGGTGGTCTCCTCTTGAAGAGCGGCTTTTGCTTTTTCAGCCCGCTGCGTCAGAGCAATTTTCTCTTCAGCCCAGGCAGTTCTTTCAGCATCAAAACTGGTCTTCAGTTTTTCCGTCTCATCGAGACTAAATTTGAACTTTGAGTCGGCTTTCTGGGTCTCAGATTCTTGGTGCTCCAGTCGGGATTTCGCATCAGCCAATTGCGATTGAAGTTGAGCAGTGGTGTCCGGTATATGCACAGATTCCAAATCATGTTCTTATTTGGGTTACAGAAATAAAGTCCCAAGCCTTTTGCAAGCAACAATGCTCGACACTTGGGGGCTAATGGGTACAGAAAAATTCTTCATACAACAGCACATATGAGTAAGTCCCAAGCACTTTGCAAGCAAGAGCACTTGGCACTTGGGGGCTAATGCATATTGCTCGCATTTCATTATTAGGACCCGGTTGTGCCGTAAACAACCACAGCCGGCTCATGGGGGCTACACAAGTAAGTTTTCATTTATAAACAATGATGAACAGTACCGGTTCATTCATGCTGATTAAACAGGCCCTTGGGGGCTACGGATACAATGTTAATTGTTAAAGGCCCGGTTTAACTCGGATGGTGAAAGCCGGATTTTTAAGGATTCTACCCAGGATGCTATTTATATTCATGGTTATTCTAAGTCTACAACATATTCAATCCTATCATACACAGTAGACTTGGGGGCTGGCAGGATATGCATAACTTATTTAAGCCGGAATTCATACCTCATATTTTTTATGCATCTGCTTCACCATATCAACTTCAAGGTCGCGGCTGGTATGCACTTGATTGAGATAACTAGAGAGTACTTCACCAATGCTCAACTTAGAATAGTTGGCGATGTCAAATCTCACTTTTTGCTTCTCAATAACTTCTTCCTTGGCGGAGTGCTTGGCCAAAACAGTAGGGTTTCCCGGCTCTTTGAAGCCGGTGCTAGTGATCATAACATCATCAGCATGTGTTCCTGACGATTTAACGGGGCCTGATGATTCAGTGTTCAAAGGATTGAAATTTGTCGGGTCACCGGAAAGGTCAGGAATTTCTGGTGGAACATCATGAATAGGTTCTTCTGGTTGTGGCATGGAGGCATCAGATGCTGGAATTGGCTGCTTCGGTTCAAGGACTTTGGGGTCTTCAGCCGGCTTGATCACCTTTGCCTTCTTACTAGTTTTTGCCTTTCCACTTCATGGGTTATGAGAGGTCAGTACAAATATAAGAGCCCAAGGAGGAAGAAAATAATAAGTAATTGTTGTTACCCAGGGGCAGTTTTGAAAGCTGGCAACTGAGTTTGTGATGAGTCACCGGAAGAAGAACGAGAAGCCTCCTGATAGTTTGAATCGGAAGAATTAAGTGCCTGGTGAATAAGACCCGCCAGAGGATAAAAAGAGTTTAAATTTGGAAGTACCTCGTTTCGATGTTTTCGTGGAGCCGGAGTATTTGGTAAGCCGGAGGATAACTCTTCACCTCCGCTGGTCTGAGTCTATTGCTGGTTCTCGTGATGCTGTTGCTTCAAAAGAAAGTGTAGAGTCTTGATAGTATTGGCTTTTCCTATAGACTTTAAGCTTTTCCTATAGACTCAATCTGATCTTGGATCACTAAAATAGAAAATGTAGAGTCTTGATCTTGGAGCTTGAGCCAACCTGAGGGAGTCCCGGACTAGGGGGTGTCCGGATAGCCGAACTATCATCTTCGGCCGGACTCCTGGACTATGAAGATACAAGATTGAAGACTCCATCCCGTGTCCGGATGGGACTTTCCTTGGCGTGGAAGGCAAGCTTGGCGATACGGATATGTAGATCTCCTACCATTGTAACCGACTCTGTGTAACCCTAACCCTCTTTGGTGCCTATATAAACCGGAGGGTTTTAGTCCGTAGGACGAACAACAATCATACCATAGGCTAGCTTCTAGGGTTTAGCCTCTCTGATCTCGTGGTAGATCTACTCTTGTACTACCCATATCATCAATATTAATCAAGCAGGAATAGGGTTTTACCTCCATCGAGAGGGCCCGAACGTGGGTAAAAACATAGTGCCCCTTGTCTCATGTTACCATCTGCCTAGACGCACAGTTCGGGACCCCCTGCCCGAGATCCGCCGGTTTTGACACCGACAGTGATGACCAATCGATGCCACACAAGGCTTGGAATTCAGCTTCATCATCTATAAGTTCGTACGGATCAACTTTAGGGGAGAAAGTGTGCTTACGGGCTGGGGGGATCAGATCCATCACTTTGTAAGCCGGCGTGGGCATCTTCTAATTCTCCATATCATAAGCCGATTGATATTTTGAAATATCCATCTCATCAGCAATCAGACTAGCCAGGGGGCGTATTTCCTTCACACATGCAATAAAGTCTTTCTTGTCAAAAGGTGTGCCATCTTCTTTCAAGCTTGGATACCCAGTAGCCAGATCGGTCGGGTCTTGCTCCGGTTTCCATGCTTTAGCCTGGCTTAAAGCAGTCACGGCACCGGCTCTTGCAGATGACTCTTTTATTTCTTCAATCCTAGCGGGCAGAACAGAAAGTTTTTTCAAGACATCACTCAACAGAGTAGGTGCTTGGTTAGTTGAGAAATCATGGCCAGCTTGCACTGAGTTCCAGTATATAGCTGTTCAATGAGCATATATACGGTTTGAGCTTCACAAGCATCTCTTGACCAAGATTGTTGCTTCTAGGGTCTGTATAACAATTGCCGATTTATCAGAGACAGTTTATGACATGAAAGATAAGACTCGGTTATGATGCTGGCAATGATACTTACCAAAGATAGCAGAAACCATCTGGGATATACGGTGTTTTTAACCGGTAAGCTCGGTGGTCTCATCTTGAAGAGCGACTTTTGCTTTTTCAGCCCGCTGCGTTAGAGCAATTTTCTCTTCAGCCCAGGAAGTTCTTTCAGCATCAAAACTGGTCTTCAGTTTTTCCGTCTCATCGAGACTAAATTTGAACTTTGAGTCGGCTTTCTGGGTCTCAGATTCTTGGTGCTCCAGCCGGGATTTTGCATCAGCCAATTGCGATTGAAGTTGAGCAGTGGTGTCCGGTATATGCACAGATTCCAATTCATGTTCTTATTTGGGTTACAGAAGTAAAGTCCCAAGCCTTTTGCAAGCAACAATGCTCGACACTTGGGGGCTAATGGGTACAGAAAAATTCTTCATACAACAGCACATTTGAGTAAGTCCCAAGCACTTTGCAAGCAAGAGCACTTGGCACTTGGGGGCTAATGCATATTGCTCACATTTCATTATTAGGACCCGGTTGTGCCGTAAACAACCACAGCCGGCTCATGGGGTCTACACAAGTAAGTTTTCATTTATAAACAATGATGAACAGTACCGGTTCATTCATGCTGATTAAACCGGCCCTTGGGGGCTACGGATACAATGTTAATTGTTAAAGGCCCGGTTTAACTCGGATGGTGAAAGCTGGATTTTTAAGGATTCTACCCAGGATGCAGATACAAGATTGAAGACTCCGTCCCGTGTCCGGATGGGACTATGAAGATACAAGATTGAAGACTCCGTCCCGTGTCCGGATGGGACTTTCCTTGGCGTGGAAGGCAATCTTGGCGATACGGATATGTAGATCTCCTACCATTGTAACCGACTCGTGTAACCCTAACCCTCTTTGGTGCCTATATAAACCGGAGGGTTTTAGTCCGTTAGGACGAACAACAATCATACCATAGGCTAGCTTCTAGGGTTTAGCCTCTCTGATCTCGTGGTAGATCTACTCTTGTACTACCCATATCATCAATATTAATCAAGCAGGAGTAGGGTTTTACCTCCATCGAGAGGGCCCAAACCTGGGTAAAAACATCGTGCCGGCTGTCTCCTATTACCATCCGCCTAGACGCACAGTTCGGGAACCCCTACCCGAGATCCGCCGGTTTTGACACCGACATTGGTGCTTTCATTGAGAGTTCCTCTGTGTCGTCTCCGTCAGGAAGGATGCTTCATCCCGTCTTTAAAGACGGCACTGTTGCTAAAAGAGCCTTGGCTATCGGCCAAACTCTCTGGCTAGGCGGTTTCCTTATGACCACCAGTTCGGCCGCTGCGCCGATGATGACTTCTCGGGTCATCGAAAGCAATCTTCACGTTAACTCGGAACTCGTCGAGCAGTTAGATCCGATGGAGCTCTCTTCCTTAAACGAGCTCTTGGATCGCATCGCCACCCTGGGAGTCGCTACAGACTACGATCAGATTGGGCCTAAACCCGATCTGGGAGAGATTAACTCCCCCCAGGATACCCACCACATTGTTGTGGTAGAGGAACAATACGGCGACCCTTCTTCTATCTTATGGACTAGCTATGTCCGGATTCCCGATCCCTCCATGCCGGATTCCCGCAGAGGGGAGGACGTCACTCAAGCCCGAACCCAAAGTCAGGCAGTGGGCTAGATTCATTGGACAACATCCAAGAACCCAAGCTTCCAAGTTCGGAAACTTCTTGGCCCCTGAGTCTTAGATTGGACGGGGTTCCGAATTTAATTCCACCCACCCACCCAAACATAAGCGATCTATCCCAAATCTGGCAAGAGCCCGCAGAAATAGTACACCATTACTGGGCCAGATTCCTCCTGGTCATGAACAGGATAAAGGATTGCCGTTAGGAGGACGCAATTTCATTCTTCTGCAATAATTGCACGGACAAGGGATTCCTCAACGCCGTAGGCCGTCGTGAAATTACACGCTTCGCTGACTTGGCGTCCATAGTACGAAAGTACTGTGCGATGGAAAGTGCCTGGAAAACCGAAATCAATTTTTGGGACAATCCGGCCCTAAATACAACCCAGTCCTAAATAAAAAGGTGTATCATCGACATGCACCTGGGTTAAATACCAAAAAGCAAAAACCCTCTATAGTGCATGGAACCGTACTGGAGGGATGGCTCAATGGACCCTGCAAAATTCATAGTACAAAGGGCGCCACTCCAACTCATAGCCTTAGAGCATGTTGGATACTACGGAAGGTGGCCAAAAGTGGCGAAGAGTGTCTAACTCCAGAGCACCAGCCCAAGGATACCAGTACGGTGTTAACAGTCTTCGAGACTTTCGCATCAAATAATATGCGGAAACGAACACTCCGCAGCCTTGCCGAAGTCTACCAAGTAGCAACAATAAACCCATGGAGTGACACGGCTATTACCTTTAATGCCAGTGACGAACCTAAATTCCGAACAGCCCGAGCACCAGCCGCATTGGTCCTCAGTCCAATAGTGACCGGCTTTCAGCTTACCAAGGTACTCATGGACGGTGGCAGCGGATTGAACCTCATTTACGAGGAAACCCTCTGAAAAATGGAAATAGACTGGAGCCGCATTGAGCGAAGCAGCACAACCTTCAGAGGAATAATCCCCAGTCCGGAAGCATGCTGTACAGGAAAAATCACACTGGATGTGGTGTTCGGCCCGGCGGACAATTACAGATCCGAGGAGGTCACGTTCCAAGTGGCCCCGTTCAGCAGCGGATATCACGCCCTATTAGGGCGAGAGGCATTCACAATTTTTCAAGCTATACCCCATTACGGGTACATGAAGCTCAAAATGCCCGGGCCCAACGGAATCATCACTCTTGCTAGTGACCCGGACATAGCACTCCGCACCGAAAATAAGACAGTCGTACTGGCCCTTGAGGCACTATCCGAAGCCCTAGCGGCCGAGGAACTCACTGCACCGCACTCCACGGTGAATAGGGACAATGTGATACTCGATAAGAGATCCAAGTCCACCTCCTTTAAACCAGCAGACGAAATAGTCAAATTCCAAGTCCATCCAATGGACCATACAAAAATGGCCTCCATCGGGGCACAATTAAACCCTGATGTAGACGCGACCACGAGAATTCTCTGCGAAAATTGGGACATTTTGCTCGCACCTTCAGTCATGCCAGGAATCCCACGCCGGCTGGCCGAGCACAGCCTAAACATCCTAAAAGGATTGAAGCCAGTCAAACAGGCTCTTCGGCGTTTCTGTGAACCCAAGAGACAGGCCATGGGAGAGGAGCTAGCCAAATTATTGGAGGCCGGATTCATCAGAGATATAAAACATCCGGACTGGCTAGCAAACCTGGTGATGGTACCAAAGAAGGACAAATCCTGGCGCCTATGCGTCGATTTTAAGGACCTCAACAAGGCTTGCCCAAAGGATCCCTTCCCACTCCCCCGCATCGATCAAATTATCGACGCTACCGCAGGACACGATTCATTGTGTTTCCTCGATGCATACTCCGGCTACCACCAAATTAAGATGGCAGAGCCCGACCAGGCCATAACGGCATTCATCACCCCATACGCCCATTCTCGCTTCAACACAATGCCCTTTGGGCTCAAAAACGCAGGCGCAACATATCAGCGCATGATTCAGACATGTCTGGCAAACCAGATCGGCAAAACAGTGGAGGCATACGTAGACGATGTGATCGTCAAAACCAAGCACGTCGAAACTCTAGCAGACGATTTGAGGCTCACGTTCGATAATCTCCGAACATATGACATTAAGCTTAACCCGGAAAAATGCGTTTTCTGCGTACTAGCCGGAAAGCTCTTGGGCTTCATTGTATCCGGTAGAGGAATTGAAGCAAACCCAGCCAACATCCAAGCTCTGTCACAATTGGATATCCCAAAGGACCTCAAACAAATACAAAAATTGACGGGATGCGTGGCGGCTTTAAGCCGCTTTATCTCCCGTTTAGGAGAAAAGGCATTACCCCTTTATCGCTTCCTCCGACGCACCAAACACTTCGAGTGGACGGTTGCCGCCATGGCCGGGCTCGAAGAAATAAAAGCCGTATTGGCAACAAACCCGGTCCTGGCCGCGCCCAACACGGGCGAACAAATGCTATTATATATCGCGGCAACTCATCAAGTTGTGAGCACAGTGCTCGTTGTCAAACGAGAAACGAACGGACACAAGTTCCCCCTTCAAAAACCAGTTTACTACGTGTCCACTGTCCTAACTCCATGCAAGTCATGGTACCCGCATTATCAAAAGATGGCGTACGCGGTGTTCATGGCATCCCGGAAGCTGCGACACTACTTTGAAGAGTGCTCGATAACAGTAGCCTCCGAAGTACCTCTTAATGACATTATAAACAACCGCGATGCGACGGGCCGGATTGCCAAATGGGCCATTGAGCTCCTCCCGTACAACATAACCTATAAGCCACGGTGAGCTATTAAGTCGCAAGTTTTGGCCGACTTCGTCGCCGAATGGACTGAAGCCGAACTCCCAAAAGAATACGGCGCATATTCCAACTGGATCATGCACTTCGACGGCTCCAAAATGTTGGATGGTCTAGGGGCTGGCGTCGTTTTGACGTCCCCAACCGGAGATATGGTTCAATATGTACTCCAGATAATGTATACGGACTCCAACAATGCAGCCGAATACGAGGCCCTTCTACATGGCCTCCGAATGGCAGTCTCCATGGGCATTCAGTTCCTAGAGGTGCGCGGGGATTCGAACCTCGCGATATCCCAAATAAATGGAGACTTTGATGCCAAGGATCCGAAAATGGCAACTGATCGCAACGTCATCCTAAAATTCTCAGCTCGGTTTGAAGGGCTCGAATTCCACCATATAGCCCGGGATAACAACCAGGCAGCAGACGTATTGGCGCGCATTGGCGCAAAGCGCGAGGCCATCCCTCCCAACACTTCCTAGAGAGGCTGTTCAAGTCGTCCGTACTATGGGAGGGGGAATCCGGAAATAACAACCCGGACCCAACCGCACTGCCCGACACCGAACATTCTGACACAATTGGTGGTTCTGCCAATGAAGTAACATCTTCAGCCCACGTAATAATGGCAGTCATTGCCCCGTGGACGGAACCATTCCTAGCCTACCTAACCAGGCAGGAACTTCCCGAGGACCAAAACGAGGCCCGCTGCATAGTGCGGCGATCTAAAGCCTATAAGGTCCATGAGGGAGAGCTTTACAAGAAAAGCACAACCGGAGTCCTTCAAAGGTGTATCTCCGAAGAGGAAGGGCGGAATCTTCTGGCTGAAATTCATGCCGGACTCGGCGGGCACCACGCCGCAGCCCGGGCCCTCGTAGGCAAGGCCTTCCGTATAGGATTTTATTGGCCAACGGCCCGGGCAGATGCTCAGGACTTAGTCCAACAATGCGTCGATTGCCAGCTCTTTGCTAATCAAAGCCACATGCCACCCACCGCCCTCAAAACTATACCCATAACCTGGCCCTTCGCGGTCTGGGGGCTTGACATGGTTGGACCCCTTAAAGGAGGAACCCACAAGCAAAAATACCTACTGGTCATGGTGGATATATTCACCAAATGGATAGAGGCCAAACCTGTTAAGACGGTCGAATCCGGACCGGTGATAGACTTCATATCAGGGGTCGTACACCGTTACGGCATCCCCCATAGCATCATCACTGATAACGGCACGAACTTTACGGCCGACAAGGTCAAACTCTGGTGCAAAAACATGGGCATCAAGCTCGACTATGCTTCAGTCTATCACCCTCAAACTAACGGTCAAGTCGAGCGAGCAAATGGTCTAATCATGAGCGGCATCAAACCCAGATTAGTGCGGTCCCTCAAGGAATCTAACACGCACTGGGTAGAGGAGCTCGACTCCGTACTTTGGGGGCTGCGGACCACCCCAAATCACACCACCGGATTTACACCATTCTTTATGGTATCTGGCGCAGAGGCGTTCTGCCTCGGACATAATTCATGACTCACCTCGCGTGCGCATGTACGAAGAAAGAGAAGCCGAGCTCGATCGGCAGGATAGTTTGGACGCATTGGAGGAGGAGTGTGACGTGGCAAAAGCCTGTTCCGAATTTTATCAACAACAAGCTCGAAGATATCAAAGCAGAGAAGTACGGGCCAAAACTTACAACGTTGGCGAGTTAGTTCTACGCCTGTCGGACAAGAAAAAGGACAAACTCAAGCCCAAATGGGAAGGTCCCTTTATCATCGACCAAGTCCTGACCGGTGGAGCGTACCGTCTGCGAGATGCATCGGATAACCGACTCGAGCCGAACCCATGGAACGCAGCCCGTCTCCGAAGATTCTACGCCTAGCACCGAATTCTGAGTTCGTCTCCTTCCTCCGTCTATATTTTACATATTAGTTGTCTTCTGTTTCTCTCCTTCTCCCTCCTTTTCTATTACAGCCTTTGAAAGCTTGTTCGCGCATTGTTCGCACACACTTGAAGCGCTATGCGCGCTCATTATACCTGGGGGCTTCTTTAACAGAAGCTTATTTATACGGGCTCCATGCCCAACACATGTGTCACACTTCCGCATGTACCTTTTATTCACCATTATATGCATCGATTTGACTTAAGTTTTGGCCAAGCTGGGTTTCCTGGCTCCTGTGCTTACCCCTACGTTCCCGATTGTTCGGCTAGGTGGTAAAGGGAGCACCTCTGCGACTGTTACTACCGGGTCAGCCGGATGTGTACCTCGGACTGGGTGAAGCCGAAAGCTAGTGTTCTTAAGGGAATATTCGGTCGGTGAACAAAAAGACGATTTAATACCTATTTATCTAGCCCCAGATGTTTTTCTGATTTTTTCGCAGTCCGGACATGCACTTTTGGGCATGCCTCCCAGGGAAAGGAACCCCTAACGGAACTATTCTCCCTGGAAGATGTTTCTTACTAACCATGTAATATAACATAACTAGTTGGGCACTTGTCTGATAAAGCACTAATGACCCCTACGCCTGGTCTCCACGCATGCCCCGGTTCTTATATAACCGCGAGGGTATTCGGACACACTCCGGACTATTGGGTCCCGAGGTTGAAGCGAAAAGGTCCGCTATGACAAACGATCTACAATCCGGCTAGAAGGCATTTTACATGTCATCTTAAATTACATAGTCAATTTGACTGATTGTATTCCTCTTCAATGCCATCTAATAAGCTGTCTAGTTTACAGTCCTGCTGGGAATACTTTGTGGCCAACTCTACTTGGTCGTACACTAAGCTCACAGGGATCTCCTTCCCATCGGGCCCCACAGGTCTGACCTCGGCCATGTGGTTTGGGTGAGCCTTCGTGTACCGCGTCTACACCATGGCCCAGGCCTCCCTGGCACCTTGACAGCAGGCCGATATCTTCCATAATCGGAAGTGCCGCCGCGCTCCCTGAAGCCTGTCTGCAAGCTCTCCAAGGCCTTCGGGCAGGGAGACAGATGGCCACAAGGCCTGGGCGATGCCTTTCATCACCTGTCGAACTCGTTCGTGCAGTTGTAAGAGCTCGGGAAGAAGGTCACCCGTAGAACCGGGCATTTCCTCTCCAGGACGACCTGTGAGCATACCTACAGACATAACTCTGTTAGTCGACTTCCTCGCCGAACTCTTTTTTCAAAGTTCGTTCAAGCACTTACTAAAAATGCCGCGACGAAGCCGCCGATTCTCCTTAACGGAGTCAGAAAGCTGGGACGAACATCCTTTAGTTCCTCACCCAGATGGGTGTTGGCATCTTGGAGATTATTTTTCTCTTGCCTCACCCTTGTAAGCGCATTCTCGCTGGCCTTTAACCGGCGCATGAGCTGTTGCTTGTCCGGATCTATCCCGGCGCCATCTACAATATTATTGTCAGACTTATACACACGCCGCACTTCACAAATTACTTATCTTCTACAGCATATATTACCAGAGGGGGTCTCTCTGGCTTCCCCCGCCGCGGCTAGTGTGGCCTCAAGTTGGGCTTTGCACTCCTCCAGCTCTGGGACAGTTGGGTATTCTTTTTCAGAAGATCCTCAAGACAATAAATGATCCTTAAATCAGTTATTCTAACTATTTCAAGTCTCGGGCTCTTGGCATATATAATCATCAAATTTTCTCACACGTATGTCTTTTACATATTGCTCTGTGGCTCTGGCTAGACCATTTTGAGCGGCACGGAGGTGCGCATCTCCCGAATTAAAGGCATCCAATGCCTCTGGGGAGAAACATGCGTCGTGAAGAACTGCCCGCCGACGCCTGTGATTCATGGCACTCTCCACCTCGGAATTGGTGGCAGATAACCTGTCGCCATCCTCTGTCGGAGGAACATCCGACGCACGCCTCGTGTTCGCCTCCGCTTCTGGACCTGGCTTTGGAGCCTGGCGAGCGGAGAATTGATTGGCAACCTCTCCGGATACAGTCCGACGAGTGCTCTTCTTCCTGAAAAAGCACGAGCGTTAGTATGCCTCCCGGGAATAAAGCCTGGGAGTAAGGTGACACGCCATACCGTTGCGCCAGAGTTTTGATCCGGACCGCACTTCTTTTTAGCCTGCTCGGCCGTGCTGCCCCTTGTTGGCTAGCCGCTGCAGGCTTGGCCTTCCGCCTCAAGGGCGCCCCCTGCGAAACACCATCGGTAGACGGTGATCAAAAATAAGCATGGATGGTTCATTTGCAAAGTATTGGGACTTTGGTCTCAATTACCTGTGAGGCTGGAAGTATTCCGGGGTAATCGGCCGTAATGGCGACCAAGACATTAACGATGCTCACTTGGTGAAATGCCCCATCAATCAGCTCCACCGATATGTCCGGATCCTCTTGGGAGGCCGGATCGAGGAACCTTTCCGGATCCTCGGGTTGTGGAGGCGGGCTGTTTATATCCCTTACGGCCTGGCGCAGTTCCTACGTCGAAATCGCAAAATGAGATACTTGACCATGGGAATATGGATCGGATGGGCAAAAAGAAATGTCCGCTTACCCAGCTTGGAGGATTGTACATAGAAAATCTGTCCTGTGGATTGACGCGGAGAAATTCCTCCTCTTCTCCTTTGTACAATGCGACAAGATCTTCGTCCGATCGGCGATCGATCCGGCCCCTTACGGCGCAGCGGGTGGCATCATCCTCCCGCTGAAGTCCCACATGGGTGGCTCTCTATCGAGCGGATGCACCCCGCATAATGCATGTGGCCATGACCCTGATCATGGTCAGTCCGGAATGAGCTAACAACCTTATTCGGCTCATCAGGTAAAGGACGTCCCTATCATTTTCCTTCTGAGGGCTCCGTGGACGCCAGCTTAGGCGTTTCTTCAAAGGAGCGTTATTGAACTCAGGGAGGCCGATCCAACAGGTCGGCAGGGGACATCTTCTATATAAAACCATTCCGAAGGCCAGTCTTCGGACGCCTTCTTCGGGGTTCCAGATAGATATCCGGTCCCGGCGATGCGCCATAGTTCGGCTCCGCCCACTTGATATATTGACCCCTCTTGAGAACGGGGCACAAGGCAGAACAACATCTTCCACAGCGCAAAATGAGCCTCGATGCCCAAAAACAGGGCCATGAAGCCCGCGATATGCAAAATGGAGGCAGGCGTAAGGTTGTGCAACTAGAGGCCGTAGAACTCCAGGAGCCCCCGGAGAAATGGATGAATTGGAGATCCGAGCCCTCTTATCAAATAAGAGACAAGGCATACCCGCTCTCCTTTGGAAGGGCTAGGGACGCTCTCCTCTTGCTTTCCGCCCTTATAGGTGGCGAGTCCGGCTCGAACAGGAACCATGAAGGCTGGGGGAAGGAATCCCTTGGTTTGGAGCGTCACTAACTCGCTGTACGGGACGGAGCATCTCTCCCAATCTCCGGGCCGAGATCTAGGAGGGCGAGAGGAGGAGCCGCGTCGACTGTCCATGATGGAATGGATTTCTGTCAGATGTGCTCTGATGAATGCTCGCGAAGGGAGGATGGTGTGGTTCGGATCTAGATCCTCGTCTCTTTAATAGGCAGCTCATTAGCGAAGTTAGGGGGGTAAATGTAAAAATACCCTGGCTTTTCGCATTCGTTCAACACGTGGAAGATGGCCATTATTGGGCGTGGAAGCCGAGGAGCGCAATATTTACAAGAAGTCGGACGCTATTCAATAGGTACACAGGATTTGGGGAAGAACCCGCCTTGCAATGCCGAAGACAATCTATGCGCCGGACTCATCGCCATTGAAGCCTGGTTCGGGGGCTACTGAGGGAGTCCTGGATTAGGGGGTGTTCGGATAGCCGAACTATCACCTTTGGCCGGACTCCTGGACTATGAAGATACTAGATTGAAGACTTTGTCCCGTGTCCGGATGGGACTTTCCTTGGCGTGGAAGACAAGCTTGGCGATACGGATATGTAGATCTCCTACCATTGTAACCAACTCTGTGTAACCCTAACCCTCTTCGGTGCCTATATAAACCGGAGGGTTTTAGTCCGTAGGACGAACAACAATCATACCATAGGCTCGCTTCTAGGGTTTAGCCTCTCTGATCTCGTGGTAGATCTACTCTTGTACTACCCATATCATCAATATTAATCAAGCAGGAGTAGGGTTTTACCTCCATCGAGAGGGCCCGAACGTGGGTAAAAACATCGTGCCCCTTGTCTCCTGTTACCATCCGCCTAGGCGCACAGTTCGGGACCCACTACCCGAGATCCGCCCGTTTTGACACCGACAGTGATGACCAATCGGTGCCACACAAGGCTTGGAATTCAGCTTCATCATCTATAAGTTCGTACGGATCAACTTCAGGGGAGAAAGTGTGCTTAGGGGCTGGGGGGATCAGATCCATCACTTTGTAAGCCGGCGTGGGCATCTTCTAATTCTCCATATCATAAGCCGATTGATATTTTGAAATATCCATCTCATCAGCAATCAGACTAGCCAGGGGGCGTATTTCCTTCACACATGCAATAAAGTCTTTCTTGTCAAAAGGTGTGCCATCTTCTTTCAAGCTTGGATACCCAGTAGCTAGATCGGTCGGGTCTAGCTCTGGTTGCCATGCTTTAGCCCGGCTTAAAGCAGTCACGGCACCGGCTCTTGCAGATGACCGTTTTATTTCTTCAATCCTAGCGGGCAGAACAGAAAGTTTTTTCAAGACATCACTCAACAGAGTAGGTGCTTGGTTAGTTGGAGAAATCATGGCCAGCTTGCACTGAGTTCCAGTATATAGTTGTTCAACGAGCATATATACGGCTTCGAGCTTCACAAGCATCTCTTGACCAAGATTGTTGCTTCTAGGGCCTGTATAACAATTGCCGATTTATCTGAGACAGTTTATGACATGAAAGATAAGACTCGGTTATGATGCTAGCAGTGATACTTACCAAAGATAGCAGAAACCATCTGGGATATATGGTGTTTTAAATCGGTAAGCTCGGTGGTCTCCTCTTGAAGAGCGGCATTTGCTTTTTCAGCCCGCTGCGTCAGAGCAATTTTCTCTTCAGCCCAGGCGGTTCTGTCAGCATCAAAACTGGTCTTCAGTTTTTCCGTCTCATCGAGACTAAATTTGAACTTTGAGTCGGCTTTCTGGGTCTCAGATTCTTGGTGCTCCAGCCGGGATTTCGCATCAGCCAATTGCGATTGAAGTTGAGCAGTGGTGTCCGGTATATGCACAGATTTCAAATCATGTTCTTATTTGGGTTATAGAAATAAAGTCCCAAGCCTTTTGCAAGCAACAATGCTCGACACTTGGGGGCTAATGGGTACAGAAAAATTCTTCATACAACAGCACATATGAGTAAGTCCCAAGCACTTTGCAAGCAAGAGCACTTGGCACTTGGGGGCTAATGCATATTGCTCGCATTTCATTATTAGGACCCGGTTGTGCCGTAAACAACCACAGCCGGCTCATGGGGGCTACACAAGTAAGTTTTCATTTATAAACAATGATGAACAGTACCGGTTCATTCATGCTGATTAAACCGGCCCTTGGGGGCTACGGATACAATGTTAATTGTTAAAGGCCCGGTTTAACTCGGATGGTGAAAGCCAGATTTTTAAGGATTCTACCCAGGATGCTATTTATATTCATGGTTATTCTAAGTCTACAACATATTCAATCCTATCATACACAGTAGACTTGGGGGCTGGCAGGATATGCATAACTTATTTAAGCCGGAATTCATACCTCGTATTTTTTATGCATCTGCTTCACCATATCAACTTCAAGGTCGCGGCTGGTATGCACTTGATTGAGATAACTAGGGACTTCACCAATGCTCAACTTATAATAGTTGGCGATGTGAAATCTCACTTTTTGCTTTTCAATAACTTCTTCCTTGGCGGAGTGCTTGGCCAAAACAGTAGGGTTTCCCGGCTCTTTGAAGCCGGTGCTAGTGATCATAACATCATCGGCATGTGTTCCTGACGGTTTAACGGGGCCTGATGATTCAGTGTTCAAAGGATTGAAGTTTGTCGGGTCACCGGAAAGGTCAGGAATTTCTGGTGGAACATCATGAACAGGTTCTTCTGGTTGTGGCATGGAGGCATCAGATGCTGGAATTGGCTACTTCGGTTCAAGGACTTTGGCGTCTTCAGCCGGCTTGATCACCTTTGCCTTCTTACTAGTTTTTGCCTTTCCACTGCATGGGTTATGAGAGGTCAGTACAAATATAAGATACCAAGGAGGAAGAAAATAATAAGTAATTGTTGTTACCCAGGGGCAGTTTTGAAAGCTGGCAACTGAGTTTGTGATGAGTCACCGGAAGAAGAACGAGAAGCCTCCTGATAGTTTGAATCGGAAGAATTAAGTGGCTGGTGAATAAGACCCGCCAGAGGATAAAAAGAGTTTAAATTTGGAAGTACCTCGTTTCGATGTTTTCGTGGAGCCGGAGTATTTGGTAAGCCGGAGGATAACTCTTCACCTCCGCTGGTCTGAGTCTATCGCCGGTTCTCGTGATGCTGTTGCTTCAAAAGAAAGTGAGGATCCAAATGAGCTAAGGGGTGTGAAAAGCTTACTTTCCGGGTTACCCATTGAATTTTTTGTCTTGGCAAAGGCGCTGAGTCGGAGGAAATAATAGTTACCTCTTCTTCGACCGCTTGACTGGCCCCCGTGTCATCCTGATGATAATCAGTGTCAATAAGATAGTTGAAAAAGGAGCCAAGTGGATCAAGAGCTACCTCCGACTCAGAGCTGTCGTCCAGTTCAAACATCTCGGAAGCGCTTATTTTCTTCTTATTATTCTTGGCGGTTCTCTTGACGGCTTTCATTTTGGCCCTAGCTTTGTTGGCAGCTTCATGGTCATATTCTTTATTCCAAAAATCGGATTCAGCCTGTGAAAATCATTTGAATGATAGAGTAAAATAAGTGATTTAGAGAATCACATCTGGTGGCGGGTTAAGTTCGCAAAAAGGGTTCAATCCCACTTTGCTGCAGTCTACCAGGCTCTCGTTCAGAAGGGTCTTCGTCATTTCATTGACTGCATCGTTAGTTAAATAGATGGAGCTGTGGCGCAGTGGATCTTTTGCATCACCCGTATAAGTGCACATTAAGACGGATCGACGGCTCCAGGGTATGATTCGCCAGGAAACCCAGCACCAAACCAAGTCAACTCCGGTTAACCCATTCCCAAGCAGGGCTTTGACCTTTGCGATAGTGGGTGCAAGTTTAGCATGTTCAGCAGTGGTAAGCTTTTCAGGAAGATGATGTTTTCGATCGAGTCGCTTGACATGATAACCCGGTAGTGGATTCTCGTCAGCCGGAGTGGTGTCTTTACAATAAAACCATGTCTGGTTCCAATCTTTGGGGTGGCTTGGCAGGTGAGCATAGGGGAAGATAGCATCTCTTCTCCGTTGAATTGAGACCCCGCCAAGTTCTAAGATGGGGCCATTGGTAAATTCGTTCTGCCGGTTCAGATAAAAATATTCCCTGAAGGGTTCAACACTGGGCTCCTCTTGAAGGTATACTTCACAGAACACTTGAAAATTATATATGTTTGACATGGAGTTGGGTCTGATATCTTGAGGATGCAGTTGAAAGAAGTGCAGGACATCTCGGAAAAACTTGGATCCATGCGGTGAGAAGCTCCGGTTCATATGATCAGTTAAAACAATGATCTCACCATCCTGTGGCTGAGGTTTTTTCTCATTTGGCTTGGGAGCGCGCCAATACAAGACATCTTTTGCTGGCAAATAGCCGATTCATCTTGTGCTGGCAAATAGCCGATTTTGACAAAGTCCTCGAGCGTATTTTTGGTTATAATGGAAGAAACCCAATTGCATGAGGTAACTGTCTTCGGCATCGTAAGGGAAAAGCCTAAAAGGAATATCGCCGGTTTAAGTTGACTTGTTAAGCCGGAGATAAATATTGTAACATACATTTATATTGGCGTCTTAAATGGGGCCTAGTGACATATGACTAGTTATAACTGGTGATGTAAGCCACCATGACAATACTGATATTTAAAATCTATCAAGAATAAAAATTCTGCTAAGTGTTGGATAAACAAGTTTTACAGATTGGTGTAGTCAATTTTGGATCTGACGCTGTTCGGAAAACAAAATAAAATCAAAACCTAGTATCGCAACAGCAGAAGAGCTAGTATGTTAGCAGGATTTTTGCATCTGGGAAGCATATTCAGTGATTAAGAGAAGGTGTAGAAACAGATCCCGCATGTTTTAAAGGCCATTGTCAGTGTCAAAACCGGCGGATCTCGGGTAGGGGGTCCCGAACTATGTGTCTAGGCGGATGGTAACAGGAGACAAGGGACACGATGTTTTTACCCAGGTTCGGGCCCTCTCGGTGGAGGTAAAACCCTACTCCTGCTTGATTAATATTGATGATATGGGTAGTACAAGAGTAGATCTACCACGAGATCAAGGAGGCTAAACCCTAGAAGCTAGCCTATGGTATGATTGTTGTTCGTCCTACGGACTAAAACCCTCCGGTTTATATAGACAGCGGAGAGGGCTAGGGTTACACAGAGTCGGTTACAATGGTAGGAGATCTATATGTCCGTATCGCCAAGCTTGCCTTCCACGCCAAGGAAAGTCCCATCCGGACACGGGATGGAGTCTTCAATCTTGTATCTTCATAGTCTTGGAGTCCGGCAAAAGATGATAGTTCGGCCATCCGGACACCCCCTAGTCCAGGACTCCCTCTGTAGACCCCGAACCAGGCTTCAATGATGATGAATCCGGCGTGTTGATTGTCTTTGGCATTGCAAGGCGGGTTCTTCTCCAAATCCTGTGTTGAATGGTGTCCGGCTTCTTATTAATGATGCGCTCCTTGGCTTCTACGCCCAATAATGGCCATCTTCCACGTGTCAAACGAATGCGAAAAGCTAGGGTATTTTTACACTTACCCCCCTAGCCGCGCAAATGAGCTGCCTATAAAAGGAGACGAGGATCTAGATCCGAATCACACCATCCTCCCTCCGCGAGCATTTCACCGGTGCGCCTTTGACAAAAATCCATTCCATCATGGACAGTCAACGCGGCTCCTCCTCTCGCGCTCCCAGCCCTCAGCCAGGAGATTGGGGGAGATGCTCAGCCCCGCATAGTGAGTTAGTGACGCTCCAAACCGAGGGATTTCTTCCCCCAACCTTTATGGTTCCGGTTCGAGCCGGACTCGCCACCTACAAGGGCGGAAAGCAGGCGGAGAGCGTCCCCAATCCCTCCAAAGGAGAGCGGGTATGCTTTGCCTCTTATCTAATAAGAGGACTCGGATTTCCGATACATCCGTTTCTCCGGGGGCTCCTGGAGTTCTACGGCCTCCAGCTACACCACCTTACACCTGCCTCCATTCTGCACATCGCGGGCTTCGTGGCCCTTTGCGAGCTGTTCCTGGGCGTCAAGGCTCATTTTGCGCTGTGGAAGAGATTATTCTGCCTCGTACCCCGTTCTCATGAGGGGTCGATATATCAAGTGGGCGGAGCCGAGCTATGGCGCATCGCCGGGACCGGATATCTATCCGGAACCCCGAAGAAGGCGTCTGAAGACTGGCCTTCGGAATGGTTTTATATAGAAGACGCCCCGCTACCGGATCCAGTTTGGATCGGCCTCCCGGAGTTCAGTAATGCTCCTCTGAAGAAACGCCTAAGTTGGCGTCCGCAGAGCCCTCAACGGGAGAATGACAGGGACGTCCAGTACCTGATGGGCTGAATAAGATTATTGGTTCATTCCGGATTGACCATGATTGGGTTCATGGCCACATGCATTATGCGGGGGGTGCAGCCGCTCTAGTATAGGGGCCACCCCATGTGGGATTTCAACGGGGAGGATGATGCCACCCGTCATGGCTGTAAGGGGCCAGGATCGGTCGCTGATCTGGTGAAGATCTTGTCCACCCTGTACAAAGGGGAAAATGAGGATTTTCTCCGTGTCAGTCCACTGAACGGGTTTTCTATGAACAATCCTCGAAGCTGGGTAAGCAGACAATTCTTTTTGCCTATCTGATCCACATTCCCATGGTTAAGTATCTTATTTTGTGATTTCAACGCAGGAACTGCGCCGGGCTGTAGAGGATGTACACAGCCCGCCTCCACAACCCAAGGATCCGGAACCGTCCCTCGATTCGGCCTCCGAGGAGGATCCGGACATAAAGATGGAGCTGATCGACGGGGTGTTCCACCAACTTAGCATCAACAATGCGTTGGTCGCCATTACGGCCGACTACTCCGGAATATTTCCAGCTTCCCAGGTAACTGTGACCGAAGTCCCGATACCATGGCCCATCCATGCTTATTTCTGAACACCGCATACCAATGGTGTTCCACAGGAGGTGCCTTTCAGGAGGGAAGCTGTCACGCCCAATATGCAACCCTATCCAAGAGGAACTCGAAGGTCCCACCAAGGATAGACCCGCATATTGAAACACTTTTGCAAGGTGGATATCATTACATCAACATTACATAATAGATGGGGATATATACAAAAGGCATACAATGCCACACGAATACAACGTCATCTTACATAAGAGCACCATCCGACTACGGATGAAACACAAACAGAAACTCAAATGACATCCACCCGCTAGCCGGGCTGCCGACATTCGAACCTATCCCCGATCGAAAAAGAAGCAGAAGAAGAACTCCAAAACAAGCAAGCATCGCTCTCGCATCATGATCATCGCATAACCTGTACCTGCAACTGTTGTTGTAGTAAACTATGAGCCACGAGGACTCAGCAATCCCATTACCATGGGTATCAAGACTAGCAAAGCTTAATGGGAAAGGAAGGGGTAAAGTGGTGAGGTTGCAGCAGCGACTAAGCATATATGGTGGCTAACATACGCAAATGAGAGCGAGAAGAGGAGCAAAGGAATGGTCGTCAACTAGTAATGATCAAGAGGTGATCCTGAACTCCTACTTACGTCAAACATAACCCAAAGACCGTGTTCACTTCCCGGACTCCGCCGAAAAGAGACCATCACGGCTACACACGCGGTTGATGCATTTTAATTCGGATCTGGTGTCAAGTTATCTACAACCAGACATTAACAAATTCCCATCTGCCACATAAACGCGGGCACGGCTTTCGAAAGATTAAACCCTGCAGGGGTGTCCCAACTTAGCCCATTATAAGCTCTCGCGATCAACGAAGGATATTCCTTATCCCAGGATGACCCGATCAGTCTCGGAATCCCGATTTACAAGACATTTCGACAATGGTAAAACAAGACCAGCAAAGCCGCCCGATGTGCCGACAAATCCCGATAGGAGCTGCACATATCTCGTTCTCAGGGCAACATCGGATGAGACTAGCTACGAGTAAAACCAGACTTGAGTTTCCCGAGGTGGCCCATGCAGTAGCTCGATTCGGACCAACACTCGAAGGAGCACTGGCCCGGGGGACTAAAATAAAGATGACCCTCGGGTTCCGGAAACCCAAGGGAAAAAGGGATAGGTGAGGCAAATGGTAAAACCAAGGTTGGGCCTTGCTGGAGGAGTTTTATTCAAAGCGAACTGTCAAGGGGGTCCCATAAATCACCCGACCGCGTAAGAAACGCAAAATCCGGGAACATAACACCGGTATGACGGAAACTAGGGCGACAACAGTGGAACAAAACACCAGGCATAAGGCCGAGCCTTCCACCCTTTACCAAATATATAGATGCATTAATAATATAAGAGATATTGTGATATCCCAACATAACCGTATCCACCACGAGTAATCTTCAACTTCACCTGCAACTAACAACGCTATAAGAGGTGCTGAGCAAAGCGGTAACATAGCCAAGCAATGGTTTGCTAGGAAGGGTGATAAGGTTAGAGGCTGACATGGCAATTTAGGAGGCTTGAAGAACAAGTTATAGGAAGCACATCAAAGAGATAGAATGAAGTAACTAGCATAGCAATGATAGTAGTGAGATCCAGGGTAACGGTCATCTTGCCTGAAATCCCGCTAGGAAGAAGAACGAGTCCATGAAGCAGACGAATCGATGAAGCCATGAAGATGAACCAAGCGTAGACGAACGAATCCTCACGATCGCAACGAAACGGGAACTATCGAGAAGAAGCACACAACATAGTAAACACACCACACATAGACAAGACAAGATGCACAACAAGTATGATGCATGACAAAGCTACATGAAGCTACTCATGGCAAGAGATGATGCAAACAAGAACAACACATCAAAGCAAGTTTAAATGAGGCCGGAAACAACATATAACAATTTCGGTAAGTCCTCATATGCAAATTTCGAAATTGGTCCAGATCTGAATAAACATTATGTTCAAGTTGTTAAACAGCTTAAGATGCACCAAGATGATCTACCCGAGATTCTAGTCAAGTTACATATAAAGTTCATTAGATATGAGCAAAACAAGTTAAGCATGGCATTGATGCAAAATGCATACAAACATCAAGTGAACATCTCAAAACAAGGATGCAACATGATAATATGGAACTACATGCAAAATCAAGCAAGTTTCATATAGAGCACACTCAAAACGGAGCAACGGTGTAACACATACACTATACAAGTTTAAAGGACAAGTTGTCCAAAACAGCAACTAGGCATCTAGCAAGCATCAAAACAATAAGCTACAGCACCCCAACATACGAACAAAAGGCATGAGCGTGAAGTACAGGTAAGGTATGACAAAACATGAACACTGAGCTATCTCCAGAAATCACTAGAACATGCTCAAAATGACATAGAAACATTGCAAATAATAACAGTTTCAGACTTGGCAGGAATAACATCAGGTTGCAATGTTTAGAGCTATCAAACAACATGTTACAGGAACTTAACATGGCAAACAAAGGCATGGAATGAATCTACTAATTGCATAGAACAAAAGTCTCTTACTGACCCTAAGCCAAAAAGGATCTGAAGATATGATGGCACCCATGTAAACATGGCAAGTTATATGACAGATTCATACATGGCAGGAACAACAATAAGTAGACATGTTGGTGAGCTTGTACCACTCACCACAGAGAAATACATGGCATGACAAAGCAACCAACAACAAGAATACATGTTTATGAAGCTAAGCATGGCAATAACAAGTTCATAGGGTGCATGGATCACTAGGGACAATCATGGCAACATTGAACTTAATGTTAATCAGGCTGACAGCAACATTATTTAGCAAGTTTGAGAGCAATATTACAATATCTTACAACAGGCTATAAATGCAACCAGAGGCATGAATGGATAGAGCATGACATGTATAACAAATCATCCTTAGTGAACATCTCCAGATTATGCTTATAATAACTTGTAGCAACAGGTTTATATAGCAACAAAATATAATGAAACCATCAGAAAAAAGAATAATGACAAGTACCCTACTTCACAAGCTCGGCCTTTTCAATTACAAGATTCACAAAAATACATGGATAGCACCCCTGTAAAGATGGCATGGCACAGTTCAAAACATATGTAGGGCTCAAGTTCATAAGATGCACACATCAATCATGGCAAAAATGACAAAAGTGCATGTTCTGATAAGAATCTGAAACTAACATCACATAGCCCTCTTCCAACAGCATTTCGGGCATCAAGATGAGCTAAAATGAAAATGATGCAATGGAATGAAATGAAGTACTCGTCGAGGCGAACAATTTGACATATTACACGCCCGAAACGGAGTAGTATGCCTGGAGTTATGGCGTGTCAAATATGGCACCAGAATGCAAAATAATTCAGGACTTGGTGGAAATTGCACCTCGGGAAAATGGACGGTGTGGTACGGGATGGAGAGATCCGGGGCTCGGGGCGTGTTTGGATCGCTGCACTGGTGGATCTGGTCCACCTCCAGATCCAGATCGAGGGCGGGTCCGGGTCCGGCAACGGCGGCTCACCGGAGTTGGAGGGGCGGCGACCGGAGTTGGAGGAGGCGACGGAGGTCCGGAGGATGAGTCGCGGCGGCGAGGCGGGCTCGGCGAAGCTTGAGACCGCGGGCGGCGGCACGCGAATCTGGCGGCGGCCGAGCACGCTGGCGGCGGGTCGGGCGGCGCATGGCGGCGGCGGTGTGCAGGCGTGGCGGCCGAGGAGGGCCGACGCCGAGGCAGCGGAGGGCGGCGGCACCAGCGGGTGGCGAAGCGCCGTCGAGGGAGACGGCGCCTGGCAGCGAGCGCCTCGGGCTCGGGGCGGCGGCGCGCTGGCCGCGAGGCGATGCTGGGCCAGCGGGCCCGGCGGGCGGCGGCGGAGCGCCGGGACAGTGGCGAGGCGGGATTGGACAGAGCGGCGGCTGGACGCGTCCGGACGGCGGCGGACACGTCCGGCGGCGCGGAGAGGAGATTTTTAGGGTTTGGGCTGCGAATTTGGACGAGGAGGGCTAATATATATGTAGAGAGAGCTAGGAGACTCCAAATGGGGTGCGGTTTTCGCCCACACGATCGTGATCGAACGACCGAGAGCATGGAGGGGGTTTGGATGGGTTTTGGGCCACTTTGGAGGGGGTGTTGGGCTGCAACAAAAGAGGCTTTTGCGGTTACCCGGTTAACCGTTGGAGTATCAAACGACCTCCAAATGGCACGAAACTTGACAGGCGGTCTACCGGTGCTATACCAAGGCCGCTTGTCAAAACTCGGTCCATTCCGAGAAAGTTTAACACCCGCTCACAACGAGAGACAAAAGGGGGACGCCGGGGAAACATAGGAGTGCTGGATTGCAAAATGGACAACGGGGAAAATGCTCAGATGCATGAGACGAATACGTATGCAAAATGAGATGCACATGATGACATGGCAAAATGCAACACGCAAGCAAATGACATGGCAATGACGGCACATAACTAGAGGACACCTGGCGCATCGAATCCGGGGCATTACAACACTCCTCCACTAACAAGAGATCTCGTCCCGAGATCTTAGGACCGAGACGGAAGGAAAAAAGGGATGAGGTGAAACAAGAACTCAAGAGAAGAATCAAATAATCGAGAGCACTCGAGAAGAACAGAGGAACGACAAGAATGACGAGAATCGAAAGCTCACAGACTCAGATAGACTATGAAACCACTCCGGGTAGAACGAGATAAGAAACGAATAAGACTGAAAGGATTTAGACAGCACTCCGGCTGAAACCTGGAGGAATAGAACACGAGCTCGAGAGGATGGAATGATACTTGATGAAGACATGACACAAAACCTCCGAAAAGAATTGAAGAGTTGAATGAAAAGAACGGAGAAGAAAATGACAACTTGTGCCACAATTGAAATTGAAAGCATCTTTTGAAGGAAGGTTTAAACGGAGTTGTTGAGAAAATCAACAATGAAAAGATTAAGCTTGTTGTGGTCTTATAGGTAACATCTCAAGATCGTAAGGTGATAACCGGCCACAACCGGAAATGATTGGGTGGCAGAGAAGAACGAAGAAATGCAAAACTCCACTTCAAAAGAATACGGAGAACTAATTGCACTTCGAGATGCGAGAAGAAAAGATATTTGAACTCCACCAAAAAAAATCTTGATGAACACTTGAAGAATGAATTAAATCATGAAGAACCACCATGAAGAACTCCGGTGACAAAAGATGATGAGATAGAATGAAGGATGAAAGAATAAAGATTCAAACCTTGCGGTGAATTGAATGGAGGTTCCGACGAGATGGCCGGGGAAATTTGAACTCCGGAAAAGAAAAGATGAAAAACACTAGGAACTAGAATTTATTCATCAAGAACAAATTTCGAAGAAAAGGGATTACTTGACGATGATGAAGTAAGAATAAGATTTATTGTATGCTTATCCTTCATCAAATTAAATTGATGACAAGCAATGGATTTTTGCATACTACTTATTCTTCTTGAAAGTGATTGAGAAGTGCATATCGCAAACTTGAGAAGGTCTTCATGAACCACCGGTAGGATTGGAAAGAACGAATGGATTAAAAATGATAATGAAGGAAAAAGAATCTTGAACGAACCACTTTAAGAATTCAAAATGACTGATGAAAGAGAATGAATCACCGGGAAGATTAGAAGAACTAATAAGCTAGAGGGGATTTAGATGCAAAAGAACAAAGAGATCATGAGCTGATTAAAGAACACTTGAACGAAGCACCGGGATAATTGGTTAACGGTAGCTGAAATGAGAGGACGAAGAATTCTTCCGAAACGATGGCCTCTGGTGAAAGAAATGGAAAAACAACTCCTGACATACTCTGGATTGGATGAAAAGAATTTGCATCACTTGAAACAATTTGATAGGATAACATTGAGCTAGCACCGCGAATCTCTGGGAGAACGGACAAGATTTTGAGGAAAAACTCTTCTTTGTTCTTCAAATGACGACGAGAAACACCACCAAAATTGCTGAGATACTCCGGAAGATTGGAAAACCAAGAGGTTGAGCCAACAATGAAATGGTTTGAAAGAGATCTTGGAAAAGCATCTGACTGATGAAATTCATACTTACGTCAAACTTTGAAAAGGATTTGAGAATAGCTCTGGGAAATCAGAAGAGACGGGTAAGATCCTGGGAAAAGACCTGTGGGTTAGGGCCCACTGAAGAGATAACACCGTTGGAAAGGGATGTTGAACAAATAGATGATGCACCGGAACAATTGAAATATTTGAATGAGGTGACAACATCGAATTAATTGGAACACAGGCGAAACTCATGAGATGTCTTCCGAACTCCGGGTTGATTGAATGGCGAGAGTCAAACGAGCAGGGAAAACACTTGAGCTGAGGGAAAGAATATAATCAACCCGAAAATTAGAATTGAATCCACCGGAGAAGAAAAAGAGATGAAGAATGACGAACGAGACGAGAATTCACCGGTTGAAATAATTGAGGGAAGACTGAAGAGACTCCGTACGAATGAAAAATTGATGCTCGAAAGAGGCTCAGACTCCGGGAAGAAAAAGGGTGGGAGGGCGGGAAAACAAAGGTAACTTGAAAGGGGAACCGACGAATATCTTGAAGAGAAAACACCGGTTGAAATCATTAAGGAAAGAAAGCAACGATTTCGCACGAGTAGGATGGATACTCGATTACGGACTCCGGTTCCGAGAACAAGAAGGGTGGGCAGGTGGGAAGACAAAACAACTGAGGATTGATCTCGCAAAAGAAAAAGAGGTTCGAGTCAACTTGACGAGAAAAGCACCGGATGAAAAGAGATGAGAACCAACGATCGGAAAACCAACTGTGTGATCCTAAAGAAAATTTGAAAGGGAAGAGAAGTAATTTAAAACACCTACGTCAAGATTTCTCACCAGAGCGACGAAGGGGCTGAGGAGTAAAAAGAATTCCTACTCTCCGATATAACTAGACTCCAAAATCAGTTTTCTTCTAGACTCGACAACGGCCAAACTACACGATCAATCAAGGGGGCTCCTAGGGTCGATCGAGGCTCTGATACCAACTTGTCACGCCCAATATGCGACCCTATCCAAGAGGAACTCGAAGGTCCCACCAAGGATAGACCTGCATATTGAAATGCTTTTGCAAGATGGATATCATTACATCAACATTACATAATAGATGGGGATACATACAAAAGGCATACAATGCCACACGAATAGAACATCATCTTACATAAGAGGACCATCCGACTACGGATGAAACACAAACAGAAACTCAAACGACATCCACCCTGCTAGCCCAGGCTACCGACCTGGAACCTATCCCCTGATCGAAGAAGAAGCAGAAGAAGAACTCCAAAACAAGCAAGCATCACTCTCGCGTCATCATCATCGCATAACCTGTACCTGCAACTGTTGTTGTAGTAAACTATGAGCCACGAGGACTCAGCAATCCCATTACCATGGGTATTAAGACTAGCAAATATTAATGGGAAAGGAAGGGGTAAAGTGGTGAGGTTGCAGCAGCGACTAAGCATATATGGTGGCTAACATACGCAAATGAGAGCGAGAAGAGGAGCAAAGGAACGGTCGTCAACTAGTAATGATCAAGTGGTGATCCTGAACTCCTACTTACGTCAAACATAACCCAAAGACCGTGTTCACTTCCCGGACTCCGCCGAAAAGAGACCATCACGGCTACACACGCGGTTGATGCATTTTAATTCAGATCTGGTGTCAAGTTATCTACAACCGGACATTAACAAATTCCCATCTGCCACATAACTGCGGGCACGGCTTTCGAAAGATTAAACCCTGCAGGGGTGTCCCAACTTAGCCCATGATAAGCTCTCGCGATCAACGAAGGATATTCCTTCTCCCATGAAGACCCGATCAGTCTCGGAATCCCGGTTTACAAGACATTTCGACAATGGTAAAACAAGACCAGCAAAGCCGCCCGATGTGCCAACAAATCCCGATAGGAGCTGCACATATCTCGTTCTCAGGGCAACATCGGATGAGACTAGCTACGAGTAAAACCAGACTTCGAGTTTCCCCGAGGTGGCCCCGCAGGCAGCTCAGTTCGGACCAACACTAAAAGGAGCACTGGCCCCGGGGGGGCTAAAATAAAGATGACCCTCGGGCTCCGGAAACCCAAGGTAAAAAGGGATAGGTGAGGCAAATGGTAAAACCAAGGTTGGGCCTTGCTGGAGGAGTTTTATTCAAAGCGAACTGTAAAGGGGGTCCCATAAATCACCCGACCGCGTAAGGAACGCAAAATCCGGGAACATAACACGGTATGACGGAAACTAGAGGCGGCAAAGTGGAACAAAACACGGGCATAAGGCCGAGCCTTCCACCCTTTACCAAATATATAGATGCATTAATAATATAAGAGATATTGTGATATCCCAACATAACCCTGTCCACCACGGAGCAATCTTCAACTTCACCTGCAACTAACAACGCTATAAGAGGGGCTGAGCAAAGCGGTAACATAGCAAAGCAATGGTTTGCTAGGAAGGGTGAAAAGGTTAGAGGCTGACATGGCAATTTAGGAGGCTTGAAGAACAAGTTATAGGAAGCGTAGCAAAGCGATAGAACGACGCAATTAGCATAGCAATGATAGTAGTGAGATACATGGTAACAGTCATCTTGCATGAAATCCTGCTAGGAAGAAGAATGAGTCCATGAAGAAGACGAATGGATGAAGCCATGAAGACGAACCAAGCGTAGACGAACGAATCCTCATGATCGCAACGAAACGGGAACTATCGAGAAGAAGCACACAACATAGTAAACACACCACACATCGACAAGACAAGATGCACAACAAGTATGATGCATGACAAAGCTACATGAAGCTACTCATGGCAAGAAATGATGCAAATAAGAACAACACATCAAAGCAAGTTTAAATGAGGCCGGAAACAACATGTAACAATTCCGGTAAGTCCTCATATGCAAATTTCGAAATTGGTCCAGATCTGAATAAACATTATGTTCAAGTTGTTAAACAGCAAGTTAAGATGCACCAAGATGATCTACCCGAGATTCTAGTCAAGTTACATATAAAGTTCATTAGATTCGGAGCTACGGCCTAGAAGATATGAGCAAAACAAGTTAAGCATGGCATTGATGCAAAATGCATACAAACGTCAAGCAAATATCTCAAAACAAGGATGCAACTTGATAATATGGAACTACATGCAAAATCAAGCAAGTTTCATATAGAGCACGCTCAAAACGGAGCAACGGTGTAACACATACACTCTATACAAGTTTAAAGGACAAGTTGTCCGAAATAGCAACTAGGCATCTAGCAAGCATCAAAACAATAAGCTACAGCACCCCAACATAAGAACAAAAGGCATGAGCATGAAGTACAGGTAAGGCATGACAAAACATGAACACAGAGCTATCTCCATAAATCACTAGAACATGCTCAAAATGACATAGAAAGATTGCAAATAATAACAGTTTCAGACTTGGCAGGAATAACATCAGGTTGCAATGTTTAGAGCTATCAAACAACATGTTACAGTAACTTAACATGGCAATCAAAGGCATGGAATGAATCTACTAATTTCATAGAACAAAAGTCTCTTACTGACCCTAAGCCAAAAAGGATCAGAAGATATGATGGCACCCATGTAAAGATGGCAAGTTATATGACATATTCATACATGGCAGGAACAACAATAAGTAGACATGTTGGTGAGCTTGTACCACTCACCACAGAGCAATACATGGCATGGCAAGGCAACCAACAGCAAGAATACATGTTTATGAAGCTAAACATGGCAATAACAAGTTCATAGGGTGCATGGATCACTAGGGACAATTATGGCAACATTGAACTTAATGTTAATCAGGCTGACAGCAACATTATTTAGCAAGTTTGAGAGCAATATAACAACATGTTACAGCAGGCTATAAATGCAACCTGGGGCATGAATGGATAGAGCATGACATGTATAACAAATCATCTTTAGTGAACATCTCCAGATTATGCCTATAATGACTTGTAGCAGCAGGTTTATATAGCAACAAAATATAACAGAATCAGTCAGGAAAACAGCAACAGCAAGTACCCTAATTCACGAGCTCGATGCACTCAGTACAAGATTCACAAAAATACATGGATAGCACCCCTGTAAAGATGGCATGGCATAGTTCAAAACATATGTAGGGCTCAAGTTCATAAGATGCACACATCAATCATGGCAAAAATGACAAAAGTGCATGTTCTGATAAGAATCTGAAACTAACATCACATAGCCCTGTTCCAACAGCATTTCGGGCATCAAGATGAGCTCAAATGAAAATGATGCAATGGAATGAAATGAAGTACTCGTCGAGTCGAACAATTTGACATATTACACGCCCGAAACGGAGCAGTACGCATGGAGTTATGGCGTGTCAAAGATGGCACCAGAATGTAAACTAATTCAGGATAGTGGAAATTGCACCTCGGGAAAAATGGACGGGGTGGTACGGGATGGAGAGATCCAGGGCTCGGGGCGTGTTTGGATCGTTGCACTGGTGGATCTGGTCTACCTCCAGATCCAGATCGAGGGCGGGTCCGGGTCCGGCGACGGCGGCTCGCCGGAGTTGGAGGGGCGGCGACCGGAGTTGGAGGAGGCGAGGAGGTCCGGCGGGGATGAGGTGCGGTGGCGGAGGCGGGCTCCGCGAAGCGCTGGAGCTTCATGGGCGCGGGCGGCGGCGCGCGAACCGGGCGGCGGCCGGAGCACGTGGCAGCGGGTCGGGTGGCGCATGGCGGCGGCGGTGCACGGGCGCGGGCGTCGAGGGGAGGCGCCGACGCCGAGGTAGCGGAGGGCGGCGGCACCGGCGGGTGGCGAAGCGCCGGCGAGACAGCGCCAGCTGAAAGAAGCGCCGGAGCGCGGGAGGCGGCGATCGCTGGGCGGCCGAACATGGCGGCGGGCGGCGGAGCGCCGGGACATGTGGCGAGGCGGGATTGGACGGAGCGGCAGCTGGACGCGTCCGGACGGTGGCGGACACGTCCGGCGGCGCGGAGGGGAGACTTTTAGGGTTTGGGCTGCGAATTTGGACGAGGAGGGCTAATATATAGGTAGAGGGAGCTAGGAGACTCCAAATGGGGTGCGGTTTTCGCCCACACGATCGTGATCGAACGACCGAGATCATGGAGGGGGTTTGGATGGGTTTTGTGCCACTTTGGAGGGGGTGTTGGGATGCAACAAAAGAGGCTTTTGCGGTTACCCGGTTAACCGTTGGAGTATCAAACGACCTCCAAATGGCACGAAACTTGACAGGCGGTCTACCGGTGCTATACCAAGGCCGCTTGGCAAACCTCGGTCCATTCCGAGAAAGTTTAACACCCGCTCACAACAAGAGACAAAAGGGGGACGCCGGGGAAACATAGGAGTGCCGGATTGCAAAACGGACAATGGGGAAAATGCTCGGATGCATGACACTAACACGTATGCAAAATGAGATGCACATGATGACATGGCAAAATGCAACACGCAAGCAAATGACATGGTGACGGCGAATAACTGGAGGACACCTGGCGCATCGAATCCGGGGCGTTACAGAAGTCGAGCCCGCGGCGGCTGGCCAACAAGGGGCAGCTGTAATGCCCTGGATACAACTTTCCATATTCGTAACTCCAACTCTTGCCATTTCCGGCTATGTGATATATTATTTTCCTCCGTGGTTGGGTTTTTGTTTTTTTTTGTTTTGGATTTTGTTCATGTCTGGCATCTCATCTCATGTCATCATTTGCATTGCATCGGCACTCGTTGTCGTCATTGTTTTCATAAAACTTGCATCCGCTCGTAGTTGTCGCTCCTCGCTTCTCTTCGTTGCGTTTGTTGACCCTTCCGAGACCAACCGTGTTTTCGTTTCCCTCTTGTCCAACCACCTAACCTCTCTTGCCAGCTCGCAGCCCCCTCGCGCGCGTGTCCGAAACTTCCCCGAATCCGAACCGCACGGTCATGACCGTTGGATTCGAATCATCCCCTAACATCTATAAAACATCTCCGTCTTCTCTTTTGGACTTTGTAACCCATTTATTCCGGACCGCCCAATCGCGATCGGAGAATCCAAATCACCCCCTTTCGTATATATATATAGATCCCTAGTCCATTTCTAGACCAAACCGCCTCCTCCTACCTCTATCTCCCCTGCCACTCAATCCCGTCGATCCATCCATCCATCGATCCCCACCAACCAGAGATCCCCACGGCCCTCCTCGACCAACAGCATCCAGGAACTCAAGCTCCCTTCTCTCGGTCCATGGCGCCCGGCGCCGCATCGACCACAGCCAGGCCATGCCCCCGCTTCCTCTCTCTCCTTCGGTTCTATCTCTCCATCTCGACCTCTCCCTCTCATTTCCCTCTGTCTCCCTTTTCTTCAGGTTACAGCAGCGCCTGCATCCCCGTCGGCCTTCGGCCCTGCAGCTGCCTTCGTCCGCGAGCACCCGAGGCCCGTCCTCCCGAGGACACCTGCAAGTGCAGGTCCGAACCCCGCAGTCCTCATCTTCTCGAGCGGCCAACCGCCTCGACCCCGCCTCCCCTGTCCATTGACCGCGCCGCCGGAGCCCTACATCGCGCCAAGCGTTGCCGGCGCCCCAAGTCCCGCCGCCCGGATCCATCTCCCGAGCGCCAAGGACCCCGTCCTCGGACCAGCAGGTCCACTCGCCCCTTGCCCCGTGCCTTCCCTTTCTTATCCTTATTCCTCCCCGTCCCTCTCTCTGAACCCTCTCTCGTTTATTCAGCAGCAGCTCCTGCTGCAGCTGCGGCTCGCTTGATCCCCTGCCTCGAGCGTGTTGACCGCGCCCCTCCTCGTCGCCATGGATCCGCGCCAAGCTCCGCCTCCCCGCGCTCCGTTCCGCTCATTCCGACCGGTTCCCGCCGACCCCGTCGCCAGGACCCCTGCCGCCGTCTTCACGCCGCTTTGCTGCTGTTTCTGTTCTTGAACGAGCATCTCGCTTCGCCCGCCCGGTTGACCGTGCCTTCGCCAAGCAGCCAAGTCCCAGCGCGCCTCCAGCCCAGCGCCAAGGCCCAGATCTGCCTCCACCGGCCTCCTCTCCAAGACCCAGGCCGCTGCCCAGCAGCGCCCCAAGCCCTCTGGTGAGAAGCCCATATCCAGCGCCCCGCCTTGCACTAATGGGCCAGCCAGTTTCATCCCGTAGTTGTTTTTTTCCGGTTCAGCGAATTTGCTAATTTTCCAGCAATTTACAGTTTTACTGAAACCCCCCCCCCCCCAACATCATGCATATAATAACTCCACAACCGTGCATCATATGTAAAAACTTTATATATGTAAAATGCTTAGTTTTTCATCTAGTTTCATAATATGCCACTTTCATCCACGTTTAAAATATTTAAAATGCTGTTTGTTTAAATTTGCTCAAATGCCATGTTAAAATGATTTATTTCATAACTAAATAACCGTAGCTCGGTTTAAAATAAACTTTATATGTAAATGGGGTGGAAAAATGCCTAGTTTAACATGGTGCACTTTATTTTCCTGTTTAACAACCTTAAAATATGTTTTAGGGCAGAACAGTAACAAATTCATAAATTGCACATGAGGATTTTCCGGAATTGTTGTTTGTTGTTCCGGCCTCATTTAAACTTGCCTAAATAGTTAGTTTCCATATGCTTCACCTCTTGCCATGTTTAAAAACATTTAATATTGTTTGGTAGCTTAAACAAGATCAAACTAAATAATTGCATGTGGTGTTTTGTCAATATGCAACTCGTTGCATATTGAGCTCCACTTAACTTGTAGTATTGTTTGTTGCACTTTGCCATGCCATGCCTCATTAAACCGGACATGCATCATACTTGTTTATGCATCATGCCATTTTTATGCTTGTGCATTTACCATGTTGTTTGTTTCTTTCCGGTGTTGCCTCTTAGTTCCGGTAATGTTGCGGTTGTGTGGATTCGTTCGACTACTCCCGTTCGTCTTCTTCATGGACTCGTTCTTCTTCCTAGCGGGATCTCAGGCAAGATGACTGTTACCCTGGATCTCACTACTATAATTGCTATGCTAGTTGCTTCATTCTATCACTTTGCTGCGCTTCCTATAACTTGTTCTTCAAGCCTCCCAAATTGCCATGTCAGCCTCTAACCTTTTCACCCTTCCTAGCAAATCATTGTTTGGCTATGTTACCGCATTGCTCAGCCCCTCTTATAGCATTGTTAGTTGCAGGTGAAGTTGAAGATTGCTCCATGGTGGACAGGTTTTTGTTGGGATATCACAATATCTCTTATATTATTAATGCATCTATATACTTGGTAAAGGGTGGAAGGCTTGGCCTTATGCCTGGTGTTTTGTTCCACTCTTGCCACCCAAGTTTCCGTCATACCGGTGTTATGTTCCCGGATTTTGCGTTCCTTACGCGGTTGGGTGATTTATGGGACCCCCTTGACAGTTTGCTTTGAATAAAACTCCTTTAGCAAGGCCCAACCTTGGTTTTACCATTTGCCTCACCTAGCCCTTTTTCCCTTGGGTTTTCGAAGCCCGAGGGTCATCTTTATTTACCCCCCCCCCCCCCGGGCTAGTGCTCCTTCGAGTGTTGGTCCAAACTAGAGCACCGTGCGGGACCATTCCTTGGCAACTTGGATTACGTTGGTACCTGTACGCTTAGCTTATCCGGTGTGCCCTGAGAACGAGATATGTGCAGCTCCTATCGGTATTTGTCGGCACAGCGGGTGGTCTTGCTGGTCTTGTTTTACCATTGTCGAAATGTCTTGTAAACCGGGATTCCGAGACTGATCGGGTCTTCTTGGGGGAAGGTATATCCTTCGTTGATCGCGAGAGCTTATCATGGGCTAAGTTGGGACACCCCTGCAGGGTATAAACTTTCGTGAGCCGTGCCCGTGGTTATGTGGCTGATGGGAATTTGTTAATGTCCGGTTGTAGATAACTTGACACCAGATCCAAAATTAAACGCATCAACCGCGTGTGTAGCCGTGATGGTCTCTTTTCGGCGGAGTCCGGGAGGTGAACACGGTTTTGGGTTATGTTTGACGTAAGTAGGAGTTCAGGATCACCTCTTGATCATTGCTAGCTTCACGACCGTTCCTTTGCTTCTCTTCTCGCTCTTATTTGCGTATGTTAGCCACCATACTTGCTTAGCCGCTGCTGCAACCTCACCACTTTACCCCTTCCTTTCCCATTAAGCTTTGCTAGTCTTGATACCCATGGTAATGGGATTGCTGAGTCCTCGTGGCTCACTGATTACTACAACAACGATTCTTGTGTGCGGGTTATGTGATGATCATGACACGAGAGCGATGTTCGCTTGTTTTGGAGTTCTTCTTCTGCTTCTTCTTCGATCAAGGGATAGGTTCCAAGTCGGCAGCCTGGGCTAGCAGGGTGGATGTTGTTTGAGTTTCTGTTTGTGTTTCATCCGTAGTCGGATGGTGATCTTATGTATGATGTATTGATGTATTCGTGTGGCATTGTATGCCACTTGTATGTATCCCCATCTATAATGTAATGTTGATGTAATGATATCCACCTTGCAAAAGTGTATCAATATGTGGTTCTATCCTTGGTGGGACCTTCGAGTCTCTTTAGGATAGTATCGCATATTGGGCGTGACAAGTTGGTATCAGAGCCTCGACCGACCATAGGAGCCCCCTTGTTTGTTGGCCGTTGTTGAGTCTAGAAAAAAAAGTTTTGAGTCTTAGGATTATATATATCGGAGAGTAGGATCCTTTTTACTCCTCAGTCCCTTTGTCGCTCTGGTGAGGCCTCCTGACGTAGATGTTTTGTCTTTCCTCTCCTCAAATTTCACTAATTTTTTTTAGGATCACGCGGGTATCTTGGAATCATTTCGATAGTCTTGTGACGAGAACATTGTTCTTGGTGCCTCCTGACATTTAGGGGTTGTGGCAGTGTCCCGAGGAGTTGAGCTCCGAGGTGTTGTCGTCATAATTTTATCGTTGCAGTTCTAGAATACCTGAGTTTTGCCGACATCAAAAATCTCTTTTATGCAGTTGTTGGTGAGATAACCTCGACGCCACCTAGTACTGGGGAGTTTGGGAGTATTGCCATAGCTCGTATAGTGGATGCGTTTCGAAGGTTGAGGTACACGATTTTCGGAGTTTTCTTGGTTATGTGTTGACGGATGGATACAGCTGGATGTAGGGATTGTTAGTTTGGGTGAGATATATTGCTTCCCCTGTATCCCCAACACCAGATTGCATAACCAGAAAGTTTCGGGAGTTTTATAGGTGGGAATTCAAGTAGCTCCTAGAATATCTTTCCGACAGATGCATGATATGGGATTGGGTAAATCTCTATCATATGTATTTGTTCCGGCTTATTCTGAAAGCCAAATCCTTTGTTTTGTTTTATTTGTGGTATTCGAGTTGCTTCAATGTCAAATGTTGATTCCATACCTTTCAAGTGGTGTTCTCATATTTCTATGGGAGCACTAATCCTTATTGATCATTGAGATTGTCATGTCAACTCTTTTCCAACCGGTGTGCTTCTCTTCATGTGGATCCGATCATTTTCAACATCCGCAAGATCAATTCTAAGTTTTCTCAACGGGGTTTGTTCCATCTTCCCCAAGTTGCCTTTGTTCTCCCGCCCTCCCACCCCTTTTCTTCAAGGACTCAAATATCTTAATCAAGTATCCATCTTATTGATGGGAAGTCTCAACATTCTTTTTCATGAATGTTCTTATCCGGTGATTTCCCATGAAGATGATCAATAGTTTCAAGTTCATCATCCTTCATTGTTGTTTCTTCTCCGGTGGTTCCAATTCAAGCTTTCGATATTCATCATATTCCTTTCCTCGTTTCTAATGCTTTGTCATGCGGATGCACCTCTCAATCACTCACCTCTTGCTATTCATTTGTTCTGGAGTGCTGAAGATATCTCACAAGACTTGTGTTTCCATTCTCAATCCGTTCAAGATATTTCGAGGTTGTTATCTCATTCAAGCCATTTAATTCAACCGGTGCAACCTCTCTTAAAAATCGTTCAACGACGTTCTCTTTTGAGTGGGCCCTAACCCAATGGTCTTTTCCCAGGATCTTACCTGACTCTTCTAATTCTCCCGAAGTTATTCTCAAATTCTTTTCAAATGTGACGTAAGAATGAATTTCATCAGTCACATGCCTTCTCCAAGATCTCTTTCAAATTATTTTCATCTTTGGCTCAACCTTTCCTCTTTTAATTCTTCCGGAGTATCTCAACAATTCATGGTGGTGTTTCTCGTCGTCATTCTCAGATTTTGAAGACCGAAGAAGAGTTCCTCTTAAATCCTTACCCGTTCTTCCAAATATGCGTAGTTCAAGTTCGATGCCATCCTCTCATAATTGTTTTCGATTGTGGGAATTCTTTTCACCCATCCAAAGCATTTCATGAGTTGTTTCCATTTCATTCCTCCGAAGGCCATCATGTCATAATTCTTCATTCTCAGCGTGTAGCTATCATTCTCCAAATCTTACCGGTGCATCGTTCAAATACCCCCTAATCAGTTCATGATCTCGTTGTTCTCATGTATTTAAACCCCCTCAAGTATCTTCATTCGTTTTCCAATTCTTCCCGGTGAATTATGCCTTTGCAGCGTTCATTTTCAATTCTTACGGTGGTTCGTTCAAGATTTCTCTTCCTTCGTTATCGTATCAATTCATTCATTCTTTCATTGTTTCAATTCCACCGGTGGTTCCATCAATACCTTCTCAAGTTTGCGCTATATCTCTCTTAATCCTTTCTACGAGAATAAGTAGTATGCCAAATCCGTTGCTTGTCATCAATTTAAATTGGTGAAGGATACGCAGAACGTAATTCTTATTATTGTTTCATCCAAGTGATCTAGTTTCTTCTTTCTAGAGTGTTCATCATGTCACATTTCTCGGTTCGAGATGCTTCATCTTTTCTTTTCCAGAGTTCCAAGTTTTCCGCTTTATCTCATTGCGAAGCTCCATCTAAATCATCGCAAGGCTTCACCTTGTGTTTTCAACTTTCCTTTTGTTTGATCATTCTTTTATTGTCGGAGTTCTTCATGGAGGCTCTACATGGTGGTTCATCAAGGATTCTTTTCATTCTTCAATTGTGCTTCAAGATTTCTCTCGAAGTTATGACCCGCCAAGCTATACTCAAAAATAAACATGGTGCTTAACACATGTTTTGTTTTGAGGCGTTCAAGTATTCTTCTTCTTGCATTTCGAAGTGCAATTCTTTCTACCTTATCTTTTGAGGTGGTGTTATATCATTCTTGACAATTTCCATTCATGTTTCATGATTCATATGTTCTCAAGAATGACATATTTAAATCCATCATTTTATCTTCATTAAAAAATCTTTTCAACCAATCTATCTCTTCATTGGAGTTATCTTGTGCCATATTTCATATAAAGCCTTCCCTAAGGAATGTTGCTATTGTGGTGCTTATCAATGATCCAAGTTATCTCTCTATCATCTTGGTGAAGATGTTTTCATCTTCTTGTTGATCTCAATCCAATCAACTGTTTTTGTTAGTGGTGGGTTGTCACCCCATAATTTTGAGATGTGTTCCATAAGCCCACAACAAGCTTGTTCTTTTCGTTGTTGGTTTTCCAACAACTCTGTTGTAACCTTCTTGTAGGGAGGCTTTCTTAGCTCATTTGTGGCAGAAGTTGGCATTTTCTTCTCCATTCTTTTATTCCAATGATCTATCGTCTATTCTTTCTTCCGAAGGCATGGTGATGTTGCTCTCTTCACTCATCACCTCGTTTTGTCAAGATCATGTTCTTTTCCTTACTTATCTGTTTAATCGGAGTGTTGTGCCTTCTCTTCAGGTTCTTTCATCTTGTCAAGTTTTGCCTCTATTTTCAACCCGATTGCTGTCTGAAATCCTTCTTACCCATTGTACCATTCTTTCAATAGTTTCGGAGGAAGTGTGTTGTTGATTTCATCAAGTATCGTCCCATCTTCTCAAGTTCATGTTCTATTCCTTCCATGTTCAACCAGAGTGCTGCCCGAATTCTTCCTCTCTCATCTTGTTTTAACCGGAGTGGTTTCGAATTCTATCTTGTCCATTATACTCTTGATTCATGTCTTTGCAACCTTCAAGTTCTCGTAATGTTCCTTGTTCCTCTTTTCTATCGGAGTGTTCTCAACTTCGTTCAACTCCGTTGTGTTCTCTCTTTCAACTTTTCAACCTCTCAAGGTTCATGGTTTCACTCGTTTGTTGAAGAAGCAACTTAGTTTTACCTCTTATCTTCCTCCTTCTTTTCCTCTCCGGCACCATCCTAGATCTCGGGACGATATCCTCTCGTAGTGGTGGAGTGTTGTAACACCCCAGATACAACTTTTCATATTCGTAACTCCAACTCTTGCCATTTCCGGCTATGTGATATATTATTTTCCTCCGTGGTTGGGTTTTTGTTTTTTTGTTTTGCATTTTGTTCATGTCTTGCATCTCATCTCATGTCATCATTTGCATTGCATCGGCACTCGTTGCCGTCATTGTTTTCATAAAACTTGCATCCGCTCGTAGTTGTCGCTCCTCGCTTCTCTTCGTTGCGTTTGTTGACCCTTCTGAGACCAACCGTGTTTTCGTTTCCCTCTTGTCCAACCACCTAACCTCTCTTGCCAGCTCGCAGCCCCCTCGCGCGCGTGTCCGAAACTTCCCCGAATCCGAACCGCATGTTCATGACCGTTGGATTCGAATCATCCCCTAACATCTATAAAACATCTTCGTCTTCTCTTTTGGACTTCCTAACGCATTTATTCCGGACTGCCCGATCGCGATCGGAGGATCCAAATCACCCCCTTTCGTATATATATAGACCCCTAGTCCATTTCTAGACCAAAGCCTAAATTCTAGGTGATTTGTGCCTGCCGCCGCCACACTCATCTCCCACCTCGGGATCCTCCCAGATCCCCTTCGCTCCAATCAGCCGCGCCTCCTCCTACCTCTGTCTCCCCTGCCACTCAGTCTCGTCGATCCATCCATCCATCGATCCACACCAACCAGAGATCCCCACGGCCCTCCTCGACCCACAGCATCCAGGAACTCAAGCTCCCTTCTCTCGGTACATGGCGCTCGGCGCCGCATCGACCACGGCCAGGCCATGCCCCTGCTTCCTATCTCTCCTTCGGTTCTCTCTCTCCCTCTCGATCTCTCCCTCTCATTTCCCTCTGTCTCCCTTTTCTTCAGGTTACAGCAGCGCCTGCATCCCTGTCGGCCTTCGGCCCTGCAGCTGCCTTCGTCCGCGAGCACCCGAGGCCCGTCCTCCCGAGGACACCTGCGAGTGCAGGTCCGAACCCCGCCGTCCTCTTCTTCTCGAGCGGCCAACCGCCTCGACCCCGCCTCCCCTGTCCATTGACCGCGCCGCCGGAGCCCTGCATCGCGCCAAGCGTTGCCGGCGCCCCAAGTCCCGCCGCCCGGATCCATCTCCCGAGCGCCAAGGACCCCGTCCTCGGACCAGCAGGTCCACTCGCCCCTTGCCCCGTGCCTTCCCTTTCTTCTCCTTCTTCCTCCCCGTCCCTCTCTCAGAACCCTCTCTCGTTTATTCAGCAGCAGCTCCTGCCGCAGCTGCGGCTCGCTCGATCCCTTGCCTCGAGCGTGTTGACCGCGCCCCTCCTCGTTCCCATGGGTCCGCGCCAGCTCCGCCTCCCCGCGCTCCGTTCCGCTCATTCCGACCGGTTCCCGCCGACCCCGTCGCCAGGACCCCTGCCGCCGTCTTCTGCATCTGTTGTTTTCTGTTCTTCGGAAATGAGAGTAGCTCGCTCGCCCCGCCCCGTGTTGACTGTGCCTTCGCCAAGCCGCCAAGTCCCAGCGCGCCTCCAGCCTAGCGCCAAGGCCCAGATCTGCCTCCACCGGCCTCCTCTCCAAGACCCAGGCCGCTGCCCAGCAGCGCCCCAAGCCCTCTGGTGAGAAGCCCATATCCAGCGCCCCGCCTTGCACTAATGGGCCAACCAGTTTCATCCCGTAGTTGTTTTTTTCCGGTTCAGCGAATTTGCTAATTTTCCAGCAATTTACAGTTTTACTGAAAAACCCCCCAACATCATGCATATAATAACTCCACAACCGTGCATCATATGTAAAAACTTTATATATGTAAAATGCTTAGTTTTTCATATAGTTTCATAATATGCCACTTTCATCCATGTTTAAAATATTTAAAATGCTATTTGTTTAAATTTACTCAAATGCCATGTTAAAATGATTTATTTCATAACTAAATAATCGAGCTTGGTTATAAATAAACTTTATATGTAAATGGGGTGGAAAATGCCTAGTTTAACATGGTGCACTTTATTTTCCTGTTTAACAACCTTAAAATATGTTTTAGGGCAGAACAGTACCAAATTCATAAATTGCACATGAGGATTTTCCGGAATTGTTGTTTGTTGTTCCGGCCTCATTTAAACTTGCCTAAATAGTTAGTTTCCATATGCTTCACCTCTTGCCATGTTTAACAACATTTAATATTGTTTGGTAGCTTAAACGAGATCAAACTAAATAATTGCATGTGGTGTTTTGTCAATATGCAACTCGTTGCATATTGAGCTCCACTTAACTTGTAGTATTGTTTGTTGCACTTTGCCATGCCATGCCTCATTAAACCGAACATGCATCATACTTGTTTGTGCATCATGCCATGTTTATGCTTGTGCATTTACCATGTTGTTTGCTTCTTTCTGGTGTTGCTTCTTAGTTCCGGTAATGTTGCGGTTGTGAGGATTCGTTCGACTACTCCCGTTCGTCTTCTTCATGGACTCGTTCTTCTTCCTAGCGGGATCTCAGGCAAGATGACCGTTACCCTGGATCTCACTACTATCATTGCTATGCTAGTTGCTTCGTTCTATCGCTTTGATGCGCTTCCTATAACTTGTTCTTCAAGCCTCCCAAATTGCCATGTCAGCCTCTAACCTTTTCACCCTTCCTAGCAAACCATTGTTTGGCTATGTTACCGCATTGCTCAGCCCCTCTTATAGTGTTGTTAGTTGCAGGTGAAGTTGAAGATTGCTCCATGGTGGACAGGTTTTTGTTGGGATATCACAATATCTCTTATATTATTAGTGCATCTATATACTTGGTAAAGGGTGGAAGGCTTGGCCTTATGCCTGGTGTTTTGTTCCACTCTTGCCGCCCTAGTTTCCGTCATACCGGTGTTATGTTCCCGGATTTTGCGTTCCTTACGCGGTTGGGTGATTTATGGGACCCCCTTGACAGTTTGCTTTGAATAAAACTCCTCCAGCAAGGCCCAACCGTGGTTTTACCATTTGCCTCACCTAGCCCTTTTTCCCTTGGGTTTTCGAAGCCCGAGGGTCATCTTTATTTACCCCCCCCCCCCCACCCCCGGGCCAGTGCTCCTTCGAGTGTTGGTCCAAACTAGAGCACCGTGCGGGACCATTCCTTGGCAACTTGGATTACGTCGGTAATCAGACGCTTTGCTTATCCGGTGTGCCACGAGAACGAGATATGTGCAGCTCCTATTGGGATTTGTCGGCACAATGGGTGGTCTTGCTGGTCTTGTTTTACCATTGTCGAAATGTCTTGTAAACCGGGATTCCGAGACTGATCGGGTCTTCCGGGAGAAGGTATATCCTTCGTGATCGAGAGCTTATCATGGGCTAAGTTGGGACACCCCTGCAGGGTATAAACTTTCGTGAGCCCTGCCCGCGGTTATGTGGCAGATGGGAATTTGTTAATGTCCTGTTGTAGATAACTTGAAACCAGATCCAAATTAAAACGCATCAACCGTGTGTGTAGCCGTGATGGTCTCTTTTCGGCAGAGTCCGGGAGGTGAACACGGTTTTGGGTTATGTTTGACGTAAGTAGGAGTTCACGATCACCTCTTGATCATTGCTAGCTTAACGACCGTTCCTTTGCTTCTCTTCTCGCTCTTATTTGCGTATGTTAGCCACCATACTTGCTTAGCCGCTGCTGCAACCTCACCACTTTACCCCTTCCTTTCCCATTAAGCTTTGCTAGTCTTGATACCCATGGTAACGGGATTGTTGAGTCCTCGTGGCTCACATATTACTACAACAACAGTTGCAGGTACAGGTTATGCGATGATCATGACGCAAGAGCGATGTTCGCTTGTTTTGGAGTTCTTCTTCTACTTCTTCTTCGATCAAGGGATAGGTTCAAGGTCGGCAGCCTGGGCTAGCAGGGTGGATGTCGTTTGAGTTTCTGTTTGTGTTTCATCCGTAGTCGGATGGTGATCTTATGTATGATGTCTTGATGTATTCGTGTGGCATTGTATGCCTCTTGTATGTATCCCCATCTATAATGTAATGTTGATGTAATGATATCCACCTTGCAAAAGCGTATCAATATGCGGTTCTATCCTTGGTGGGACCTTCGAGTCTCTTTAGGATAGTATCGCATATTGGGCGTGACAGCAGCTCGCCCAGCAGGCGGAAAAAAAGTGCGGTGCGGATCGAGACGTCGCCGCAACGGTATGGCGTGCCACCGTGTTTCAAGGAAAGATTCCTGGAAGTCATACTAACGCTCGTGATTTTTTCAGGAGAAAGAGCGCTCGCCGGACTGTGTCCGGAGAGGTTGCCAATCGAGCCTCCGCCAGCCAGGCTCCAATGCCAGGTCCGAAGGGGGAGGCGAACACAAGGCGCGCGTTGGATGCTCCTCCAACGGAGGATGCCGACAGGTTGTCCGCCACCAGATCTGAGGTGGAGAGTGCCATGAATCACAGGCGCCGCCAGACAATCCTTCGTGATGCATGTTTCTCCCAAGAGGCATTGAACGCCTTTAATTCGTGAGATGTGCATCTCCGTGCCGCTCAAGATGGTCTAGCCAGAGCCACGGGCAGTATGTGAAAGACATACGGGTGAGAAATTTTGATAGTTGTATATGCCAGTAGCCCCCGAGACTTAAAATAGTTAGAATAACTGATTTAAGGATCATTTGTCATGCAGGACCTTACGAGAAAGAATACCCACCTATCCCAGGAGCTTCAAGAGTGCAAGGCCCAACTTGAGGCCGCATTACCAGCCACAGGGGGAGCCACAGAGACCCCCTCCGGTAATATATACTTTGAAAGATAAGTAGTTTGTGAAGTGTGGCGTGTGTATAAGTCTGATGATAATATTGTAGATGGCGCCAGACTAGATCCGGACAAGCAACAGCTACTACGCCAGCTAAAGGCCGGCGAGAAGGTGCTTACAAGGGTGCGGCAAGAGAAAAATAACCTCCAAGATGCCAACACCCAGCTGGGCGAGGAACTAAAAGATGTTCGGGCCCAGCTGTCTGACTCCGTGAAGGAGAATCGGCGGCTTCGTCGCGGCATTTATAGTAAGTGCTTGAGCAAACTTTTGAAAAGAAGAGTTCGGCGAGGAAGTCGATTAACAGAAATATGTCTGTAGGTATGCTCACAGGTCGTCCTGCGGAGGAAATGCCCGGTTCAACGGGTGACCTACTTCGAGCCACAGAATCGCTGCGAACGAGTTCGGCAGTGATGAGAGGAGTCGCCCAGGCCTTGTGGCCATCCATGTCCCTACCCGAAGGTCTTGGAGAGCTTGCGGAGAAGCTTCAGGGAGCACGGCAGCGCTTCCGGCTATGGAAGATATCGGACTGCCGTCAAGGTGCCAGGGAGGCCTGGGCCATGGTGAAGACGTGGTATGCGAAGGCTGACCCAAACCACATGGCGGAGGTCGGACCTGTGGGGCCTGATGGGAAGGAGATCCCTGTGAGCTTAGTGTACGTCCAAGTAGAGTTGGCCGCAAAGTATTCCCAGCGGGAATGCAAACTAGACAGTCTATTAGATGGTATCGAAAAGGAATACAATCAGTCAGTTTGACTATGTAATTTAAAATGACATGTAAAATGCCTTCTAGCCGGATTGTAGATCGTTTGTCGTAGCGGACCTTTTCACTTCAACCTCGGGACCCGACAATCCGGAGTGTGTCCGAATACCCTTGCGGTTATATAAAAACTGGGGCATGCGTGAAGACCAGGCGTAGGGGTCATTAGTGCTTTATCAGACACGTGCCCAACTAGTTATGTTATATTACATGGTTAGTAAGAAACATCTTCCAGGGAGAATAGTTCCGTTAGGGGTTCCTTTCCCTGGGAGGCATGCCCTAAAGTGCATGTTCGGACTGCGACAAAAGCAGGAAAGCATCTGGGGGCAGATAAATCATCTTTTAATTCACCGACCGGATATTCCCTTAAGAACGCTAGCTTTTGGCTTCACCCAGTATGAGGTACACATCCGGCTGACCCGGCAGTAACAATCACAGAGGTGCTCCCTTTACCTCCTAGCCGAACAATCGGGAGCGAGGGGTAAGCACAGAGCCGAGCAACCCAGCTTGGCCAAAACTTAAGTCATATCGATGCATATAATGGTGAATAAAAGGTACATGCGGAAGTGTGACACATGTGTTGGGCATAAAGCCCGTATAAATAAGCTTCTGTTAAAGAAGCCCCCAGGTATAATGAGTGCGAGTAGCACGTCAAGTGTGTGCGAACAATGCGTAGGCGAGCCTCCAAAGGCTTGTGAGAAAAAAGGGGGAGAAGGAGAGAAATAAAAGACAATTAAAGTATAAAATATGGACGGGGGAAGGAGACGAACTCAGAGTCCGGCGCTAGGCGTAGAATCTTCGGAGACGGGCTGCGTTCCATGGGTTTGGCTTGAGTCGGTTATCCGATGCGTTTCGCAGACGGTATGCTCCGCCGGTCAGGACTTGGTCGATGATGAAGGGACCTTCCCATTTGGGCTTGAGTTTGTCCTTTTTCTTGTCCAACAGGCATAGAACTAGTTCGCCAACATTGTAAGTTTTGGCCCGTACTTCTCTGCTTTGATATCTTCGAGCCTAGGTTGATAGAATGCGGAACGAGCTTTTGCCACATCGTGCTCCTCCTCTAAGGCGTCTAAACTGTCCTGCCGATCCAGCTCGGCTTCTCTTTCTTCGTACATGCACACGCGACGTGAGTCATGAATTATGTCGCAGGGCAAAACTGCCTCTGCACCGTATACCGTAAAAAATGGTGTGAATCCGGTCGTGCGATTCGGCGTGGTCCGCAGCCCCCAGAGTATGGAGTCGAGCTCCTCTACCCAGTGCGTGTTAGATTCCTTAAGGGACCGCACTAGTCTGGGCTTGATGCCGCTCATGATTAGACCATTTGCTCGCTTCACTTGACCTTTAGTTTGAGGGTGATAGACTGAAGCGTAGTCGAGCTTGATGCCCATGTTTTTGCACCAGAGTTTAACCTCGTCGGCCGTGAAGTTTGTGCCGTTATCAGTGATGATGCTATGGGGGACGCCGTAACGGTGTACTACCCCCGATATGAAGTCTATCACGGGTCCGGATTCAGCCGTCTTAACAGGCTTGGCCTCTATCCATTTGGTGAATTTATCCTCCATGACCAATAGGTATTTTTGCTTGTGGGTTCCTCCTTTAAGGGGTCCAACCATGTCAAGCCCCCAGACCGCAAACAGCCAGGTGATGGGTATAGTTTTGAGGGCGGTGGGTGGCATGTGGCTTTGATTAGGAAAGAGCTGGCAACCGACGCATCATTGGACTAAGTCTTGTGCATCTGCCCGGGCCGTCGGCCCATAAAATCCTCTACAGAAGGCCTTGCCTACAAGGGCTCGGGCTGCCGCGTGGTGCCCACCGAGTCCGACATGAATTTCAGCCAGAAGATTTCGCCCTTCCTCTTCGGAGATACACCTTTGAAGGACTCCGGTTGTGCTTTTCTTATAAAGCTCACCCTCATGGACCTTATAGGCTTTAGATCGTCGTACTATGCAGCAGGCCTCGTTTTGGTCCTTGGGAGGTTCCTGCCTAGTTAAGTAGGCTAGGAATGGCTCGGTCCACGGGGCAATAACTACCATTATTTCGTGGGCTGAAGGTGTTATTTCGTTGGCAGAACCACCGATTGTGTCAGAATGTTCGGTGTTGGGTGGTGCGGTTGGGTCCGGATTGTTGTTTCCGGACTCCCCTTCCCATAGTACGGATGGCTTGAAAAGCCGTTCCAGAAAGATGTTGGGAGGGACGGCATCGCGCTCTGCGCCGATGCATGCCAATACGTCCGCCGCCTGGTTATTATCCCGGGCTATATGGTGAAATTCGAGCCCGTCGAACCGAGCTGACATTTTTAAGACGGCGTTACGGTAAGCTGCCATTTTCGGATCCTTGGCGTCAAAGTCTCCATTTATTTGGGATATTGCGAGGTTTGATTCCCCGCGGACCTCTAGGCGCTGAATGCCCATGGAGACTGCCATCCGGAGACCATGTAGAAGGGCCTCGTATTCGGCTGTGTTGTTGGAGTCCGTGTACATTATCTGGAGTACGTATTGGACTGTGTCTCCGGTTGGGGACGTCAGGACGACGCCAACCCCCAGGCCGGCCAACATTATGGAGCCGTCGAAGTGCATCATCCAATTGGAATATGCGCCGTACTCTTTAGGGAGTTCGGCTTCAGTCCATTCGGCGATGAAGTCAGCCAAAACTTGTGACTTAATAGCTCTCCGTGGATTATAGGTTATGTAAAATGGGAGGAGCTCGATGGCCCATTTTGCAATCCGGCCAGTCGCGTCGCGGTTGTTTATAATGTCATTAAGGGGTACTTCGGAGGCTACTGTTATCGAACACTCTTGAAAGTAGTGTCGCAGCTTCCGGGATGCCATGAACACCGCGTATGCTATCTTTTGATAATGTGGGTACCGGGACTTGCATGGAGTTAGGACAGTGGACACGTAGTAAACTGGTTTTTGAAGAGGGAACTTGTGTCCGTCCGTTTCTCGTTCGACAACGAGCACCGCACTTACAACTTGATGTGTTGCCGCGATATATAATAACATCGGTTCGCCCAAATTGGGCGCGGCCAGGACCAGATTTGTTGCCAATATGGCTTTGATTTCTTCGATTCCGGCCATGGTGGCATCCGTCCACTCAAAGTGTTCGGTGCGCCGGAGGAGGCGATAAAGGGGTAATGCCTTTTCTCCTAAGCGGGAGATAAAGCGGCTTAGAGCCGCCACGCATCCAGTCAATTTTTGTATTTGCTTGAGGTCTTTTGGGATATCCAATTGTGAGAGAGCTCAGATCTTGGCTGGGTTTGCTTCTATTCCTCTACCGGATACAATGAAGCCCAAGAGCTTTCCGGCTGGTACGCCGAAAACGCATTTTTCCGGGTTGAGCTTAATGTCGTATGTTCGGAGATTGTCGAATGTGAGCCTCAAGTCGTCTACTAGAGTTTCGACATGCTTCGATTTGACGACCACATCATCTACGTATGCCTCCACTGTTTTGCCTATCTAGTTTGCCAGACATGTCTGAATCATGCGCTGATATGTTGCGCCGGCGTTTTTGAGCCCGAAGGGCATTGTGTTGAAGCAGAATGGTCCGTATGGAGAGATGAATGCCGTTGCGGCTTGGTCTGGCTCGGCCATCTTGATTTGGTGGTAGCCGGAGTATGCGTCGAGAAAGCACAATGAATCGTGCCCTACAGTAGCATCGATGATTTGATCGATGCGGGGGAGGGGGAATGGATCCTTTGGGCAAGCCTTGTTAAGGTCCTTGAAGTCGACACATAGGCACCAGGATTTATCTTTCTTTGGTACCATCACCAGGTTTGCTAGCCAGTCCGGATGTTTTATATCTCTGATGAATCCGGCTTCCGAAAGTTTGGCTAGCTCCTCTCCCATTGCTTGTCTCTTGGGTTTGGAAAAACGCCGAAGAGCCTGTTTGACTGGCTTGAATCCTTTTAGGATATTTAGGCTGTGCTCGGCCAGCCGGCGTGGGATTCCTGGCATGTCTGAGGGGTGCCAGGCAAAGATGTCCCAATTTTCGCGTAGGAATTCTCGTAGTGCAGCGTCGACATCAGGGTTTAACTGTGCCCCAATGGAGGTCGTCTTTGTAGGGTCCGTTGGATGGACTTGGAATTTGACTATTTCGTCCGCTGGTTTAAAAGAGGTGGACTTGGATCTCTTATCGAGTATCACATTGTCCCTGTTCACCGTGGAGCACAGCGCGGTGAGTTCCTCGGCCGCTAGGGCTTCGGATAGTGCCTCGAGGGCTAGTGCGGCTGTCTTATTTTCGGTGCGGAGTGCTATGTCCGGATCACTGGCAAGAGTGATGATTCCGTTGGGCCCGGGCATTTTTAGCTTCATGTACCCGTAATGGGGTATAGCTTGAAAAATTGTGAATGCCTCTCGTCCTAATAAAGTGTGATATCCGTTGCTGAACGGGGCCACTTGGAACGTGACCACCTCGGACCTGTAATTGTCCAGCGAACCGAACACCACATCCAGTGTGATTTTTCCTGTGCAGCGTGCTTCCCGACTAAGGATTATTCCTCTAAAGGTTGTGCTGCTTCGCTCAATGCGGCTCCAATCTATTTCCATTTTTTGAAGGGTTTCCTCGTAAATGAGGTTTAATCCGCTGCCGCCGTCCATGAGTACCTTAGTAAGGTGAAAGCCGTCCACTATTGGGCTGAGGACCAATGCGGCTGGTGCTCGGGTTGTTCGGAATTTAGGTTGGTCACTAGCGTTGAAGGTAATAGCCGTGTCACTCCATGGATTTATTGTTGCTACTTGGTAGACTTCGGCAAGGCTGCGGAGTGTTCGTTTCCGCATATTATTTGATGCGAAAGTCTCGAAGACTGTTAATACCGTACTGGTATTGCTGGGCTAGTTCTCTGGAGCTAGAAGCTCTTCACCACTTTTGGCCACCTGCCGTAGTATCCAACATGCTCGAAGGCTATGAGTTGGAGTGGCGCCCTCTGTACTATGAATTTTGCAGGGTCCACTGAGCCATCCCTCCAGTACGGTTCTGTGCCCTTTAGGGGTTTTTTGCTTTTTGGTATTTAACCCAGGTGCCTGACGATGATGCACCCTTTAATTTTGGACTAGGGTTGTATTCGGAGCAGGATTATCCTAAAAGTTGGTTTCGGTTTTCCAGGCGCTCTCCATTGCACAGTACTTTCGTACTATAGACGCCAAGTCGGCAAAGCGTGTAATTTCGCGACGGCTTATGGCGTTTAGGATTCACTTGTCCGTGTAGTTATTGCAGAAGAGTAAGATTGTGTCCTCCTCATGGCAGTCCTTTATCCTATCCATAACTAGGAGGAATCTGGCCCAGTAATGGTGTATTGTTTCAGCGGGCTCTTGCCGGATTCGGGATAGATCGCTTATGTTTGGGTGGGCGGGTGGAATTAAATTCAGAACCCTGTCCAATCTAAGACTCAAAGGCTGAAAAGTTTCCGAACTTGGAATCTTGGGTTTTTTGGATATTATCCAATGAATCCAGCCTACTGCCTGACTTTAGGTTTAGGACTTGATCAACGTCCGTCCTTCCGCGGGAATCCGGCATGGAGGGGTCGGGAATCCGGACATAGCTTGTCCTTAATATAGAAGAAGGGTCGCCGTGCTATTCCTCCACCACAGCAACGTGGTGGGTAGCCTGGGGAGAGTTGATCTCTCTTAGATCGGTTTTAGGCCCAATCTGATCTTAGTCTGTAGCGACTCCCAGGGCGGCGATGCGATCCAAGAGCTCGTTTAAGGAGGAGAGCTCCATCAGATCTAGCTGCTCGGCGAGTTCCGAGTTAACGTGAAGATCACTTTTGATGACCCGAGAAGTCATCGTCGGCGCGGTGGCCGAACAGGCAGTCATAAGAAAACCGCCTAGCCGGATAGTTTGGCCGATGGCCAAAGCTCCTTTAGCAACTGTGTCGTCTTTAAAGACGGGACGAGGCATCCTTCCTGATGGCGACGGCACAGAGGAACTCTCAATGAAAGCACCAATGTCGATGTCAAAACCGGCGGATCTCAGGTAGGGGGTCCCGAACTGTGCGTCTAGGCGGATGGAAACAGGAGACAAGGGACACGATGTTTTTACCTGTGTTGGGCCCTCTCGTGGAGGTAAAACCCTACTCTGCTTGATTAATATTGATGATATGGGTAGTACAAGAGTAGATCTACCACGAGATCAAGGAGGCTAAACCCTAGAAGCTAGCCTATGGTATGATTGTTGTTCGTCCTACGGACTAAAACCCTCCGGTTTATATAGACACTGGAGAGGGCTAGGGTTACACAGAGTCGGTTACAATGGTAGGAGATCTATATATCCGTATCGCCAAGCTTGCCTTCCATGCCAAGGAAAGTCCCATCCGGACACGGGACGGAGTCTTCAATCTTGTATCTTCATAGTCTTGGAGTCCGGCAAAAGATGATAGTTCGGCTCTCCGGACACCTCCTAGTCCAGGACTCCCTCAGCCATCTTTGTATCCAAGTAAGGACTAAATAAAGGTGCAGTGAGGAACGATGATGAACTCTTAAAAAACTTCAGAAATCCTAATGGAGATCTATGGCGGGGAAGATAAGATGCTTGCTGGGTCCACTAAGCAATGGAGAGGCGCCACGTTTCTCTGGTCTCGTTCAGGTCAATGCAGCGGCCGGAGTCGAGGAGGTTGACGAGGTCAGCAGTGGCGGTGTTCAGATGCGCACATGCGTCGCGAGGCAGAGGGGGGAGAGTGAAAAGGAACCCTTGGCCCTATTTATAGGAAAGTGACATGCGCGGGAATCGAGGAGACCAAAAAATGGATATGTGACGCGCAGATGCCTCAATTTTTGGAGCTTCATTAAAACAAAATATTTATTAAGACTTAGGCTTTGTGTAATATTAATGACATGTGATGTCATGGCGGGTTAGCACAATCGCAGGAGGTGACGTCATGGCGGGTTATGAGATCTTGCAAGAATAAAGGAAGAAGGTTTTTTCTAAGTGTTGAAGATTGACATGAACAAGTTCAAATCAATCTAGGGCCTAATGTTGGGGATATGACTATTGGGTATGACCCGCCCAGGAGGGGCTGGGTTATACCAATGGCGTTCATCAATATAGAGCCTATGAAGATGTTGAAGATGGCGGTTCAAGAAGCACACTTGTTAAGGGCCCAAAGCCCAAAGGCGACTTAAGGCCCATAGGGATAAACTGCCATATGAGTATGACTTATATCGTAAGGCAAGTATACTTATTCACCGAGCCGGACACGTTGTTTATGAGCCGACCGGGACTCCGTGAGCCGCTAGGCGTCAACCTGTGTACATAAAGGGACGACCCGGCAGTGGTTTAGGTAAGAGACAAGAGATTGAAAGCTAGGTCAAGCGGATTCGCTCCCTGGTAATCGAGACATAAGCAATACCACCTCAAAATGGATTAGGCCTTTACCTTCACCGCAAGGGGCCGAACCAGTATAAACTCCCTGTGTCCTTTGTCCCGTTCAACCCCTTTAAGCTAACCTAGTTGCGATGGCTCCACGACTAAGTCCTCACACTAGAACATCTGTCGTGACAATTCCACGACAGTTTTGGTATCCGCCTCCGTCGGCCCTCGTCCTGTCTATGATTCGGATGTGGTATATATATTATCTTTTATAACTATTAGTTTCATTTAGTGTTTATGACACTTATGCCGAGCAACGTGACATAGATTTTTTTTCTAGGAGGTATGTGAACCAGAAATTCCAACCGACCCTATTGTCGAGAGGTTAAATTTAGTTGAAGAAGAAAACAATTACTTGAAGGAAAAATTGAAAAAACTTGAGGAGGAGAAGATGATATTGGAGTTGCATGTTGCGGATGTCATCGATGATCAGAAGATCAAGATGGATGCAATGCGCTTGAAGATAGGAAAGATTAGAAAATATGCCATTCATACTGAGGCTTGGTATCATTATGCTGTTGGATCAATTGTTACCTTAGTTGCGATTGTGATTGCATTTGTTGTTGCATTGAAATGTTTTAGATAGTTTCAATGTATGGTTTAATTAGATGCTCCGGAGAGCTATATGTTGTTCAATGAGAACTATGTATGTACTTTGGTTTTAATGTGATGATGAACTTCTATTAATTTGGTCACTTCTATATTCATGATGTTCTGTAATGGTTTTTGACACACTTAATTATATATAATGCACGCAGATGAACCGGCAATGGATGTACGGTGATAGACGCACCTTCGAGTACATTAAGGGCATGCATAATTTTCTAGAAGTGGCTGAGGCAAACAAGCAGAATGGTTTTATGTGTCGTCCATGCCCAATATGTCAGAATACGAAGTCTTACTCTGACCAGAAAATCCTTCACAACCACCTGCTTTATAAGGGTTTCATGCCACACTATAATGTTTGGACCAAGCACGGAGAAACAGGGGTTATGATGGAAGACAGCAAAGAAGAGGAGGAGGATGACAACTATGTGCCCCCTGAATATGGTGATGCTGCAGCGGGGGAAGCTAAAGATCAAGAGGAACCAGATGATGTGCCCGATAATGATCTTCACCGGGTCATTGTTGATGCAAAGAGACAGTGCGAAAGTGTAAAGGAGAAGCTGAAGTTCGATCACATGTTAGAGGATCACAAAAAAGGGTTGTACCCCAATTGCGAAGATGGCAACACAAAGCTCAGTACCACACTGGAATTGATGCAGTGGAAAGCAGAAAATGGTGTACCTGACAAAGGATTTGAGAAGCTACTGAAAATATTGAAGAAGAAGCTTCCAAAGGATAACGAATTACCCGACAATACATACGCAACAAAGAAGGTTGTATGCCCTTTAGAATTGTAGGTGCAGAAGATACATGCATGCCCTAATGACAGCATCCTCTACCGTGGTGCGTACGAGGATTTGAACGCATGCCCGGTATGCGGTGCATTGCGGTACAAGGTCAGACGAGATGACCCTGGTGATGTTGATGGCGAGCGCCCCAAGAAGAGGGTTCCTGCCAAGGTGATGTGGTATGCTCCTATAATACCACGGTTCAAACGTCTGTTAAGAAACAAAGAGCATGCCAAGTTGATGCGATGGCAGAGAGAGGACCATAAGAAAGACGGGAAGTTGAGAGCACCCGCTGACGGGTCGAAGTGGAGAAAAATCGAGAGAAAGTACTCAGAGGATTTTGCAGGTGACACAAGGAATGCATGGTTTGGTTTAAGCGTGGATGGCATTAATCCTTAGGGAGCAGAGCAGCAATCACAACACCTGGCATGTGACTCTATGTATCTATAACCTTCTGATGTGTCCATTTTGCATCATGCTTTTATATCGATATTTATTGCATTATGGGCTGTTATTACACGTTATGTCACAATACTTATGCCTATTCTCTCTTATTTTTACAAGGTTTACATGAAGAGGGAGAATGCCGGCAGCTGGAATTCTAGGCTAGAAAAGGAGCAAATATTAGAGACCTGTTCTGCACAACTCCAAAAGTCCTGAAACTCCACAAAAGTCATTTTTGGAATTAATAAAAAATACTGAGCGGCAGAAATACTAGAGGGGGGCCACCCACCGTCCACGAGGGTGGGGGGCGCGCCCTACCCCCCTAGGTGCGCCCCCTACCTTGTGGGCCCCCTGGCAGCCTTTCGGTGACCATCTTCTGCTATATGAAGTCTTTTATCCTGGAAAAAATAATAAGCAAGCTTTTGGGATGAAACACCGCCGCCACGAGGCGGAACCTTGGCAGAACCAATCTAGGGCTCTGGCGGAGCTGTTCTGCCGGGGAAATATCCCTCTGGGAGGGGGAAATCATCACCATGTCATCACCATTGATCCTCTCATCGGGAGGGGGTCAATCTCCACCAACATCTTCACCAGCACCATCTCCTCTCAAACCCTAGTTCATCTCTTGTATCCAATCTTTGTCCCGAAACCTCATATTGGTACCTATGGGTTGCCAGTAGTGTTGATTACTCTTTGTAGTTGATGCTAGTTGGTTTATTCAGTGGAAGATTATATGTTCAGATCCTTTATGCATATTAATACCCCTCTGATTATGCACCTTATTTACTTTTATTGCTTGTTACCCGTTACAAATTACCTTATCACAAAACTATCTGTTACCGATAATTTCAGTGCTTGCAGAGAATACCTTACTGAAAACCGCTTGTCATTTCCTTCTGCTCCTTGTTGGGTTTGACACTCTTACTTATCAAAAGGACTACGATAGATCCCCTACACTTGTGGGTCGTCAATTCTCTTTTCCGGCGCTGTTGCCGGGGAGTGAAGTGCCTTTGGTAAGTGGAACTTGGTAATAAAAAATTTATATAGTGTGCTGAAATTTACTGTCACTTGTTACTATGGAACATAATCCTTTGAGGGTCTTGTTCGGGGTATCTTCACCCCGACCAGTAGAGAAAAGAGTTGCTCCTCAACCTACTGAGCCTACTGAAAATGTTTACTTTGAAATTCCTTCGGGTATGATAGAGAAACTGCTAGCTAATCCTTTTACAGGAGATGGAACATTGCATCCCGATTTGCACCTAATCTATGTGGATGAAGTTTGTGGATTATTTAAGCTTGCAGGTATGCCCGATGATGTTATCAAGAAGAAGGTCTTCCCTTCATCTTTGAAGGGGGAGTCATTGACATGGTTTAGGCTATGTGATTATATGGGATCATGGAACTACAAACGAATGAAATTGGAATTTCATCAGAAGTTTTATCCTATGCATCTTGTTCATCATGATCGTAATTATATATATAATTTTTGGCCTCGCGAAGGAGAAAGCATCGCTCAAGCTTTGGTAGGCTTAAGTCAATGTTATATTCATGCCCCAATCATGAGCTCTCAAGAGAAATGATTATTCAAAAAATTTATGTTCGGCTTTCTCTCAACTATCGTTCCATGCTAGATACTTCTTGTATTGGATCTTTTATGATGAAGACTATTGAATTCAAACGGGATTTATTGGAAAGAATTAAACGCAACTCCAAAGATTGGGATCTCGACGAAGGTAAGGAGTCAGGTATGACACCTAAGTTTTATTGTGTTAAATCTTTTATGGATACCGATGCTTTTCGTGAATTTAGCACTAAATATGGACTTGACTCTGACATAGTAGCTTCTTTTTGTGAATCATTTGCTACTCATGTTGACCTCCCTAAGGAGAAGTGGTTTAAATATAGTCCTCCAACTGAAGTAAAAGTAGTTGCACCTATTAAAGTTGAATAAAAGACTATCACTTATAATGATCCTATTGTTCGTACTACTTATATTGAGAAACCACCCTTCCCTGTTAGGATAACGGATCATGCTAAAGCTTCAACTATGGTTCGTAAGAGTAATACTAAAACACCTACATCACCTGAGCAAATTAAAGTTGAACCTAGCATTGCTATGGTTAAAGATCTCTTGGCTGATAACATTGATGGGCATGTTATTTACTTCTGTGATGAAGCTGCTAGAATTGCTGGACCCGATACTAAAAATAAACATAGACCTATTGTAGGCATGCCTGTTATTTCTGTTAAAATAGGAGATCATTGTTATCATGGCTTATCTGATATGGGTGCTAGTGCTAGTGTAATACCTCATTCCTCATACAAAGAATTATGCATGATATTTCACCTGCTAAGATAGAAGAAATTGATGTTACCATTAAGCTTGCTAATAGAGATACTATTTCACCAGTTGGGATTGTTAGAGATGTTGAAGTCTTGTGTGGGAAAGTTAAATATCCTGCTGATTTTCTTGTTCTTGGTTCCCCACAAGATGACTTTTGTCCCATTATATTTGGTAGACCCTTCTTGAATATTGTTAATGCTAAGATATACTGCAAAAAGGATGTTGTTACTATTGGGTTGGGAGATATGTCTCATGAGTTTAATTTTGCTAAATTTCGTAGACAACCCCATGATAAAAGAATTGCCTAGTAAGGATGAAATTATTGGTCTTGCTTCTATTGTCGTGCCTCCTAATGATCCTTTAGAACAATATTTGCTAGACCATGAAAATGATATGTTTATGAATGAAAGAAGGGAGATAGATGAAGTATTCTTTAAACAGGGACCTATTTTGAAACACAACTTGCCTATTGAAATCCTAGGGGATCCTCCTCCACCCAAGGGTGATCCCGTGTTTGAGCTTAAACCATTACCTGATACTCTTAAATATGCTTATCTTGATGAAAAGAAGATATATCATGTTATTATTAGTGCTAACCTTTCAGAGCAAGAAGAGGAGAAATTATTGAAAACTCCGAAGAAGCACCGTGCTACTATTGGATATACTCTTGATGATCTTAAGGGCATTAGTCCCACTCTATGCCAACACAAAATAAAATTGGAGAAATACGTCAAACCAGTTATTGATCACCAACGACGGTTAAATCCTAAGATGAAAGAAGTGGTAAGAAAGGAAATACTAAAGCTCCTGGAGGCAGGTATAATTTATCCCGTTGCTGATAGTCAGTGGGTAAGTCCTGTCCATTGTGTCCCTAAGAAGGGAGGTATTACTGTTGTTCCTAATGATAAAGATGAATTAATCCTGCAAAGAATTGTTACAGGTTATAGAATGGTAATTGACTTCTGCAAATTAAATAAATCTACTAAAAAGGATCATTACCCTTTGCCTTTTATTGATCAAATGCTAGAAAGATTATCCAAACATACACATTTTTGCTTTCTAGATGGTTACTCTGGTTTCTCTCAAATACCTGTGTCAGCAGAGGATCAAGAAAAGACCACTTTTACTTGCCCTTTCGGTACTTTTGCTTATAGACGTATGCCTTATAGTTTATGTAATGCACCTGCTACCTTTCAAAGATGCATGATGACTATATTCTCTGACTTTTGTGAAAAGATTGTTGAGGTTTTCATGGATGATTTCTCCGTTTATGGATCTTCTTTTGATGATTGCTTGAGCAACCTTGATTAGATTTTGCAGATATGCGAAGATACTAGTCTTGTCTTGAATTGGGAGAAAAAATGCCACTTTATGGTTAATGAAGGAATTGTCTTGGGGCATAAAATTTTTGAAAGAGGTATTGAAGTTGATAAAACTAAAGTTGATGCTATGGAAAAGATGCCATGTCCCAAGGACATTAAAGGTATAAGAAGTTTCCTTAGTCATGCCGGTTTTTTATAGGAGGTTCATTAAGGAATTCTCTAAAATTTCTAGGCCTCTGATTAATCTCTTACAAAAAGATATTCCTTTCATTTTCGATGATGATTGTGTAGAAGCATTTGAAATACTTAAGAAAGCTTTGATCTCTACACCTATTGTTCAGCCACCTGATTGGAATTTACCCTTTGATATTATGTGTGATGCTAGTGATTATGCCGTAGGTGCTGTTCTAGGACAAAGAGTTGATAAGAAACTAAATGTTATTCAATATGCTAGTAAAACACTAGACAGTGCCCAGAGAAATTATGCTACTACTGAAAAAGAATTTTTAGCAGTTGTATTTGCTTGTGATAAGTTTAGACCTTATATCGTTGACTCTAAAGTAATTGTTCACACTGATCATGCTGCTATTAAATATCTTATGGCAAAGAAAGATGTTAAACCTAGACTTATTAGATGGGTTCTCCTACTACAAGAATTTGATTTGCATATTATTGATTGAAAGGGAGCTGAGAACCCCGTTGCAGACAACTTGTCTATGTTAGAGAATGTTCTTGATGACCCACTACCTATTGATGATAGCTTTCCTGATGAAAAATTAGCTGTCATAAATGCTTCTCGTACTACTCCATGGTATGCTGATTATGCTAATTACATTGTTGCTAAATTTATATCACCTAGTTTCACATACCGGCAAAAGAAAAAGTTCTTCTATGATTTAAGACATTACTTCTGGGATGACCCACACCTTTATAAAGAAGGAGTAGATAGTGTTATTAGATGTTGTGTACCTGAGCATGAACATGAACAGATCCTACGCAAGTGTCACTCTAAGGCTTATGGAGGACACCACGCTGGAGATAGAACTGCACATAAGGTATTGCAATCCAATTTTTATTGGCCTACTCTCTTCAAAGATGTCTGTAAGTTTGTCTTGTCTTGTGATGAATGTCAAAGAATTGCTAATATTAGTAGACGTCAAGAAATGCCTATGAACTATTCTCTTGTTATTGAACCATTTGATGTTTGGGGCTTTGATTATATGGGACCGTTTCCTTCCTCTAATGGGTATACACATATTTTAGTTGTTGTTGATTACGTTACTAAGTGGGTAGAAGCTATTCCAACTAGTAGTGCTGATCATAACACCTCTATTAAGATGCTTAAAGAAGTTATTTTTCTGAGGTTTGGAGTCCCTAGATACCTTATGATTGATGGTGGTTCACATTTTATTCATGGTGCTTTTTGTAAAATGCTTGCTAAGTATGATGTTAATCATAGCGTTGCATCTCCATATCACCCACAGTCCAGTGGCCAAGTAGAACTTAGCAATAGAGAGCTCAAGTTAATTTTGCAAAAGACTGTTAATAGATCTAGAAAGAATTGGTCCAAGAAACTTGATGATGCATTATGGGCTTATAGAACTGCATATAAAAATCCTATGGGTATGTCTCCATATGAAATGGTTTATGAAAAAGCATGTCACTTACCTCTCGAACTAGAACATAAGGCATATTGGGCCATTAAAGAGCTCAATTATGATTTCAAACTTGCCAGTGAGAAGAGGTTATTTGACATTAGCTCACTTGATGAATGGAGAACTCAAGCCTACGAGAATGCCAAACTGTTTAAAGAAAAAGTTAAAAGATGGCATGACAAAAGGATACAAAAGCGTGAGTTTAATGTAGGAGATTATGTTTTGTTATACAACTCTCATTTAAGATTTTTTGCAGGAAAACTTCTCTCTAAATGGGAAGGCCCTTATGTTATCGAGGAGGTCTATCACTCCGGTGCCATAAAAATCAACAACTTCGAAGGCACAAGTCCGAGGGTGGTGAACGGTCAAAGAATCAAACATTACATCTCAGGTAACCCAATAAATGTTGAAACTAATGTTATTGAAACCATGACCCCGGAGGAATACATAAGGGACACTTTCGAGAACGTTTCAGACTCCAAAAAGGAATAGGTATGTGGTACGGTAAGTAAACCGACTCCAAAACAGTTCTAATAGCAATTTTCCTCCGTTTTGGAATATTTAAGAAAATAGGAAAATAAGAAGTAGTCCGGGAAGGACACGAGGCGTCCACGAGGGTAGAGGGCGCGCCCCCTGCCTCATGGGCACCTTGTGTGCTCTCCATACTCCATTTTCTTGCACGATACTTCTTTTGGTCGGTAAAAATTTATTATATAATCTCCCGAAGGTTTTGACCACCGTATCACGCAAATATCCTGTGTCTTTGTTTCGAGCTATTTTCTGTCAGATTTGTCAAGGCCGGGCATCATGTCGTCTCCCTCCTCCAATAATGAAGGCAACGATGCTTGGCTAATGAAGATAGAGCTGAAGAGAGAAGAACCCGGGGAGATCAACAAGGATGATGGGATCAAGAAGGTCATGGAGGATCAAGCTCCGGCAGCAGAAGAACAAGACATCCTTCAATCTTCTTACCCCAACTGAGATTGAAGCTTTCAAGATGATTCAATTAGTTCGCATACAAAACAAGTATCTCACACATGAAAATATTTTGTTGAAGGATCATATCACCGCACTCAAGGACATTATCCGCAAACTGGAGGAACTCCTACGCTCGATGTGCAACTATCCATCGTCATCACCACCTTGTTCACCAGCAAAGGTGACATAATTACATGGGTATGCATGGGCACTCCCCTTGGCAACAGCCAAGCTTGGGGAGGTGCCCCGGTATCGTATCATCATCACACTTCTATCTTTACTGTTTTTTTAGTTCGACCCTTTTGGTAATATCTTGATCTAGTAGAATAAAGTTTTAGAATGATCTAGTTTTGAGTTTTGCTTTATGATCCCTCTATGTAATCGAGTCCGTGAGCTATATATAATAAAGATTAGTGTTGAGTCAAGGGCTTTGCTATCTTGCTATGAACTTGGGGGAATGAAAGAATAAAAAGAAATAAAAGATCATATTGATCTTATGGAGAGTAATGACTTCACATATAAAGAGCATGATGAATAAAAGTTGTTGAGAGTCGGCAAACATAGTTTTGGTCATCGTTGCAATTAATAGGAAGTAATAAAGAAAGAGAGGTTTCTCACATATAAATATACTATCTTGGACAGCTTTTATGATTGTGAGCACTCATTAAAATATGACATGCTAAAGAGTTGACGTTGAACAAGGAAGACAACGTAATGGGTTATGTTTTCTTATATTCGAAATAAAGTATATTGTCATGGATCATCCAACATGTTGAGCTTGTCTTTCCCTCTCATGCTAGAAAAATTCCTTGCACCAAGTAGAGATACTACTTGTGCTTCCAAATATCCTTAAACTCAGTTTTGCCATGAGAGTCCACCATATCTACCTATGGATTGAGTAAGATCCTCCAAGTAAGTTGTCATGTTGCATGCAATAAAAATTGCTTTCTAAATATGTATGACTTATTAGTGTGGAGAAAATAAGCTTTATACGATCTTGTGATATGGAAGCAATAAAAGCGACGGACTGCGTAATAAAGGTTTGTATCACAAGTGGCAATATAAAGTGACGTTCTTTTGCATTAAGATTTTGTGCATCCAACCATAAAAGCACATGACAACCTCTGCTTCCCTCTGTGAGGGGCCTATCTTTTACTTCTTGTCTTATACATTATGCAAGAGTCATGGTGATCTTCACCTTTCCTTTTTATATTTTATCCTTTGGCAAGCACCTCATGTTGGAAAGATCCTGATATATATATCCAATTGGATGTAAGTTAGCATGAACTATTATTGTTGACATTACCCTTGAGGTAAAAGGTTGGGAGGCAACACTATAAGCCCCTATCTTTCTCTGTGTCTCATTGAAACTCCATACCCATAAGTATTGTGTGAGTATTAGCAATTGTGAAAGACTAAATGATAGTTGAGTATGTGGACTTGCTGAAAAGCTCTTATATTCACTCTTTCCGATGTTATGATAAATTGCAATTGCATCAATTACCGAGATTATAGTTTGTTAGTTTTCAATGAAGTTTCTGATCATACTTGACATTATGAATAGATTGTCACTTGAGCATAAGAAATCATATGACAAAATATATGTAAGTTGCTGTTATAAGAATGATCATGATGCCCTCATGTCCGTATTTTATTTTATCGATACCTCTATCTCTAAACATGTGGACATATTTTTCGATATCGGCTTCCACTTGAGGACAAGCGAGGTCTAAGCTTGGGGGAGTTGATACGTCCATTTTGCATCATGCTTTTATATCGATATTTATTGCATTATGGGTTGTTATTACACGTTATGTCACAATACTTATGCCTATTCTCTCTTATTTTACAAGGTTTACATGAAGAGGGAGAATGCCGGCAGCTGGAATTCTAGGCTGGAAAAGGAGAAAATATTATAGACCTATTCTGCACAACTCCAAAAGTCCTAAAACTCCACGAAAGTCATTTTTGGAATTAATAAAAAATACTGAGCGGTAGAAATACCAGAGAGGGGCCACCCACCGTCAATGAGGGTGGGGGCGCGCCCTACCCCCCTGGGCGCGCCCCCTGCCTCGTGGGCCCCTGGCAGCCTTTCGGTGACCATCTTCTGCTATATGAAGTTTTTTATCCTGGAAAAAACAATAAGCAAGCTTTCGGGACGAAACACCGCCGCCACGAGGCGGAACCTTGGCAGAACCAATTTAGGGCTCCGGCGGAGCTATCCTGCCGGGGAAACATCCCTCCGGGACGGGGAAATCATCACCATCGTCATCACCATCGATCCTCTCATCGGGAGGGGGTCAATCTCCATCAACATCTTCACCAGCACCATCTCCTCTCAAACCCTAGTTCATCTCTTGTATCCAATCTTTGTCCCGAAACCTCAGATTGGTACCTGTGGGTTGCCAGTAGTGTTGATTACTCTTTGTAGTTGATGCTAGTTGGTTTATTCGGTGGAAGATCATATGTTCAGATCCTTTATGCATATTAATACACCCCTAATTATGAACATGAATATGATTTGTGAGTAGTTATGTTTGTTCCTGAGGACATGGGTGAAGTCTTGCTATAAGTAGTCATGTGAATTTGGTATTCATTCGATATTTTGATGAGATGTATGTTGTCTCTCCTCTAGTGGTGTTATGTGAACGTCGAGTACATGACACTTCACCATTGTTTGGGCCTAGAGGAAGGCATTGGGAAGTAATAAGTAGATGATGGGTTGCTAGAGTGACAGAAGCTTAAACCCTAGTTTATGTGTTGCTTCGTAAGGGGCTGATTTGGATCCACATGTTTAATGCTATGGTTAGGTTTACCTTAATACTTCTTTTGTAGTTGCGGATGCTTGCAATAGGAGTTAATCATAAGTGGGATGCTTGTCCAAGAAAGGGCAGTACCCAAGCACCGGTCCACTCACATATCAAATTATCAAAGTAACGAACGCGAATCATATGAGCGTGATGAAAACTAGCTTGACGATAATTCCCATGTGTCCTCGGGAGGGCTTTTCTCTATATAAGAACTTGTTCAGGCTTGTCCTTTGCTACAAAAAGGATTGGGCCACCTTGTTGCACATTATTTACTTTTATTGCTTGTTACCCGTTACAAATTACCTTATCACAAAACTATCTGTTACCGATAATTTCAGTGCTTGCAGAACCGCTTGTCATTTTCTTATGCTCCTCGTTGGGTTCGACACTCTTACTTATCGAAAGGACTACGATAGATCCCCTACACTTGTGGGTCATCAACTTCCTCCTTGGCTGTGCATGAAGCGAGATACGTCCATTTTGGATCATGTTTTCTTACTAGTATTTATAATGTTTTTATCCATAATAATGCCTTTTGGAGTAATTCTAATGCCTTTTCTCTCATAATTTGCAAGGTACACACCAAGAGGGAGAATTCTGGCAGCTGGAAATCTGGACCAGAAATAGCTACGTCAGGCTACCTATTCTGCACAACTCCAAACAAACTGAACCTTCACGGAGAATTTTTATGGAATATTTAAGGATAATGGAGCAAAAAACTACCAGAGGGGCCCACCAGGTGGGTACAACCCACCTAGGCCCTGGTGGGTTGTGCCCTCCTCGGCCCACCTCTGGTGCCCATCTTCTGGTATATAAGTCATTTTGACCTACAAAAAATAAGGGAGAGACATTCGGGACGAAGCGTCGCTGCCTTGAGGCGGAACTTGGGCAGGAGCACTTTTGCCCTCTAGTGGAGCGATTCTGCCGGGGGGAACTTCCCTCCCGAAGGGAGAAATCATCGTCATCATCATTACCAACAACTCTCCCATCTTGGGGAGGGCAATCTCCATCAACATCTTCACCAGCACCATCTCATCTCAAACCCTAGTTCATCTCTTGTTTTCAATCTTGTTACCGAAACTATAGATTGGTGCTAGGGGTGACTAGTAGTGTTGATTACATCTTGTAGTTCATCACTATATGGTTTATTTGGTGGAAGATTATACGTTCAGATCCATTATGCTATTTAATACCCCTCTGATCTTGAGCATGTTTATCATTCGTGAGTAGTTACTTTCGTTCTTGAGGTCACGGGAGAAATCATGTTGCAAGTAATCATGTGAACTTGATATGTGTTTGATATTTTGATGGTATGCATGTTGCCATTCTCTTAGTGGTGTCATGTGACACAGAACTAGCTCCAATTCATCAATGTAATGTAGGCATGTATTCCGAATATAGTCATACATGCTTATGGAAAAGAACTTGCATGACATCTTTTGTCCTACCCTCCCGTGGCAGCGGGGTCCTAATGGAAACTAAGAGATATTAAGGCCTCCTTTTAATAGAGTACCGGACCAAAGCATTAACACTTAGTGAATACATGAACTCCTCAAACTATGTTCATCACTGAGAAGTATCCCGATTATTATCACTTCGGGGTTGTCGGATCATAACATATAATAGGTGACTATAGACTTGCAAGATAGGATCAAGAACTCACATATATTCATGAAAACATAATAGGTTCAGATCTGGAATCATGGCACTCAGGCCCTAGTGACAAGCATTAAGCATAGCAAAGTCATAGCAACATCAATCTCAGAACATAGTGGATACTAGGGATCAAACCCTAACAAAACTAACTTGATTACATGGTAAATCTCATCCAACCCATCACCGTCCAGCAAGCCTACGATGGAATTACTCACGCATGGCGGTGAGCATCATGAAATTGGTGATGGAGGACGGTTGATGATAATGACGACGACGAATCCCCCTCTCCGGAGCCCCGGGCGGACTCCAGATCAGCCCTCCCGAGAGATATTAGGGCTTGGCGGCGGCTCCGTATCGTAAAATGCGATGAATCTATCTCTTTGATTTTTTCTTCGCGAACGTAATATATGGAGTTCGAGTTGAGGTCGGTGGAGGTCCAGGGGGCCCACGAGGCAGGGGGCGCGCCCTAGGGGGGCGCGCCCCCACCCTCGTGGATAGGGTGTGGGCCCCCTTGTGCTAATTCTTTCACCAGTATTTTTTATTAATTCTGAAAAGTTGCTCCGTGGATTTTCAATTCATTCCGAGAACTATTATTTTTGTACAAAAGTAACACCATAGCAGTTCTGCTAAAAACAGCGTCAGTCCGGGTTCGTTCCATTCAAATCATGCAAGTTAGAGTCTAAAACAAGGGCAAAAGTGTTTGGAAAAGTAGACACGACGGAGACGTATCAGTGGACTTGATAAAAGGCTCCGACACGTGACTCTTCCTGAAAAGATGATGAATTGTAGTTGCAAAGTTGACTGAGAACATAGTTTGTTGGTTTTTAATGGAGTTTTTGCTTTATACTTCAATTATGTCATGAACTGTTACTTATTCATGGGAAGTATATGATGCAAGTTCAATGATAAAAGTCCTATGTTCAATTTTGTTGCTGTTATAATAATCAACTTGATGCTTCTATGTACGTATTTTTGTCTTTATCGCCACCTCTCTCTCAACGCATGTGGACTTGTTTTTCGATTTTGGTTTTCGCTTGAGGACAAGCGAGGTCTAAGCTTGGGGGAGTTGATATGTCCATTTTGCATCACGTTTTCTTATTGGTATTTATAATGTTTTTATCCATAGTAATGCTTTTTGGAGTAATTCTAATGCCTTTTCTCTCATAATTTGCAAGGTACACACCAGGAGGGAGAATTCTGGCAGCTGGAAATCTGGACCTGAAAAAGCTACGTCAGGCTACCTATTCTGCACAACTCCAAACAAGCTGAACCTTCACTGAGAATTTTTATGGAATATTTAAGGAATATTGGAGCAAATAACTACCAGAGGGGGCCCACCAGGTGGGCACAACCCACCCGGGCGCGTCAGGGAGCCCAGGCACGCCCTGGTGGGTTGTGCCCTCCTCGGCCCACCTCCGGGGCCCATCTTCTGGTATATAAGTCATTTTGACCTAGAAAAATAAGGGAGAGGCATTCCGGACGAAGCGCCGCCGTCTCAAGGCGGAACTTGGGCAGGAGCACTTTTACCCTCCGACGGAGCGATTCTGCTGGGGAGCTTCCCTCCCGGAGGGGGAAATCATCGTCATCATCATCACCAACAACTCTCCCATCTTGGGGAGGGCAATATCCATCAACATCTTCACCAGCACCATCTCATCTCAAACCCTAGATTGGTGCTAGGGGGTGACTAGTAGTGTTGATTATATCTTGTAGTTGCTTACTATATGGTTTATTTGGTGGAAGATTATATGTTCAGATCCATTATGCTATTTAATACCCCTCTGATCTTGAGCATGTTTATCATTCGTGAGTAGTTACTTTTGTTCTTGAGGTCACGGGAGAAATCATGTTGCAAGTAATCATGTGAACTTGATATGTGTTTTTTTATTTTGATAGTATGTATCTTGCCATTCTCTTAGTGGTGTCATATGAACATTGACTACATGACACTTCACCATATTTGGGCCTAAGGGAATGCATTGTGGAGTAGTTATTAGATGGTGGGTTGCGAGAGTGACTGAGGGAGTCCTGGACTAGGGAGTGTCCGGATAGCCGGACTATCATTGTCCGCCGGACTCCAAGACTACGAAGATACAGGATTGAAGACTCCGTCCCGTGTCCGGATGGGACTTTCCTTGGCGTGGAAGGCAAGCTTGGAGATACGGATATGTAGATCTCCTACCATTGTAACCGACTCTGTGTAACCCTAGCCCTCTCCGGTGTCTATATAAACCGGAGGGCTTTAGTCCGTAGGACATAACCTCCATTTCACAATCATACCATAGGCTAGCTTCTAGGGTTTAGCCTCCTTGATCTCGTGGTAGATCCACTCTTGTACTACCCATATCATCAATATTAATCAAGCGGGGCGAGGGTTTTACCTCCATCGAGAGGCCCGAACACAGGGAAAACATCGTGTCCCTCGTCTCTGTTACCATCCGCCTAGACGACAGTTCGGGACCCCCTACCGAGATCCGCGGTTTGACACGACATTGGTGCTTTCATTGAGAGTTCCTCGTGTCGTCACCGATAGGCTCGATGGCTTCTTCAACCAACGACAACGCCGTCCGGTGAGACTTTTCTCCCGGGCAGATCTTTGTATTGGCGGCCGCCTTTGTGGGCTAATTAAGCAGCCATCTGGAGCAAATCGAAGCTCGCCCTGGCCGTCAGTCAGGTTCGAAGCCTAAACTTCACGGCCGACATCGCGGGGACTTGATCTTGACGGGCTCGAGCCCTGGCCGGCGTGCCGCCTTTATCACGATGGGCATGATCTAGCTCTGCCGCCGGACAGTGCCTTGGTGGCCGCACATGAATCCGCTCTGGCCCTTAGTCCGGAGCCGATCGCCCAGATCGAGGACCGGTGGCTGGACACCGCCTCGGGGGCTGCAACTTCCATAGCGATGGAGCCGAACACTAACCTTGTCCCTTGCAAAGCTCGTGACTCGAGGTGCGGACTCCTGCGGACTCGAACCTCCGCGCCTTGCTAATCGAATCTGATTGGGCGCTGGTCATGGAGTTCACCGCCGCGGACATCTTCCAACACTCGCCCTTTGGCGACATCCTAAATTCGCAAAAACATCTCTCACTATCGGAGAGACTGGCGGACTATGGCCGGGGCGGTTGAGATCTGAGACGACGAAGAAATTCAAGGCCCACCCACCACCCACTTTGTAGCCACTGTCGACGATCTAACAGACATGCTAGACTACGACTCTGAAGACATCGACAGTATGGACGACAATGCCGGAGATGAAAAAGAACCAACGCCTACAGGGCACTGGAAGACCACCTCGTCATATGACATATACATGGTGGACACCCGAAAAGAGGGGGACGGCGAAGAATTAGCGGATTCCTTAAAGAAATAGCCCAAGCGCCGACGTTAGCGGCGCCGCTCTAAATCCCGCCACAGCAAGAATGGAGATTCAGGCACAGGAGATAATAATACCCCAAAAAGTGCCGAAGACAATCCCCTCTAGCAAGATTCAGCACAGGAGGATGCAGAAGCAAGCCCTCACGAGAGAGCGGCAGATGAAGAGTTCGAGGATGATAATTACATACCTCCCTCCGAAGACGAGGCAAGCCTCAACGACGACGAATTCGTCGTGCCCGAGGATCCCGTCGAACAAGAGCGTTTAAAACGCAGGCTTATCGCCACGGCAAATAGCCTAAAGAAAAAGCAGCAGCAGCTTCAAGCTGATCAAGACCTGCCGGTCGATCGATGGACCGAGGTCCTCGCGGCCGAAGAGTACGAACTCGAACGCCCCTCCAAAAGCTACCCAAAACGCAAGTTGCTCCCTCGATTAGAGGAGGAAGCATACATACCTACATCACCAGCGCACAATACGGCCGACCGACCACCCCGTGGTCGCGACAGAGAGGCATCTAGGCCCTCCACCAAGGCCGTACCCCGGCATCGCTCCAAAAGTACGAAGCCAAGAGGGAACGCGCCGGACTTGCGAGATATATTGGAGGACAAAGCAAGGAAATCCAGATCCATCTATGGATCACGTGGGCGCCCGACCCACGGCGAATACCGTCGCGCGGATACAATAACTCCGGCGGGCGAACACAGCAGAACAACGCTCACTCGAGCTACGTCGTGATATTGCTCAATATAGCGCGCCACACCCTCTATGCTTCATCGAAGTAATGGATCATCAAATCCCTGAAGGGTTTAAACCCGTAAACATTGAATCCTACGATGGCACAACAGACCCCGCGGTTTGGATCGAAGATTATCTCCTTCACATCCATATGGCCCACGGCAACGATCTCCACGCCATCAAGTATCTCCCCTCAAGCTTAAAGGACCATCTCGGCATTGGCTTAACAGCTTGCCCTTGAGTCAATTGGGTGTTGGGAAGACACGGAAGCCGCATTCTCGACAACTTCGGGGCACATATATACGACCACCGACGTCGATGACCTAAGCCACATAATTCAGCAGCCAGACAAATCGGCGAACAGTTACGGACACGGTTCTTAACAAAGAAAAATCAAATCATCATTGTCCGGATCAGAGGCCCTCGCAGCCTTCAAACATAACATCCGCATGACGAATGGCTAGCCCGCACCTAGGACAGGAAAAGCGAAATCCATGGCAGCCCTCACATATCTAATGACCCGCTTACATGCGGGAGAGGACAGTAGCTAGCTCGCAGCAACAACCTCGGTAAAAATTCGGCGGTCCGGATACCAAGGACCACAATGGCGGTCGCGTCGAAGCAAAAATAAGCGCCACATTAACGGCGATGACAAGGAGGATCTGGCGGTCGGCGCGGATTCGAACTCTAAACCCGGCCAGCGGAAGAAGCCATTCAAAAGAACCACTCCGGGTCCGTCCAATTTGGACCGAATACTCGACCGCTTATGCCAGATACATGGCACCCCCGAAAAGCCAGCTAATCACACCAACAGAGATTGTTGGGTATTCAAGCAGGCAGGCAATTTAATTGCAGAAAACAATGACAAGGGGCTGCACAGCAACGACAAGGAAGAGACCCAACCGCCGAACAATAGAGGACAGAAGGGTTTCCCCCCACAAGTGCGGACGGTGAACATGATATACGCAACCCATATACCCAAGAGGGAGCGGAAGCGTGCACTAAAATGCGTATATGTGATGGAGCGATCGCCCGAAGTTCAATCCATGGTCCTCTTGCCCGATCACTTTCATCGAAGAGACCATCCGACCGATATCCGCCATGGCGGATTCACGCGATGGTTTTAGACCCAATCGTTGATGAATTTCACCTCACGAGAGTCGATGGGCGGTGGCGTGCTGAACCTGCTTTATCGGGATACGATCGCAAGATGGGCATAGACCCTCAAGGATTAAACCTACAAAGACGACCTTCAAAGGCATCATACGGTATTGAGGCCAATTATGCGAGCTCGATCCTGCTGAAGTGGTCTTGGATCCCGGACAATTTACGAGCGAGGAGTTAATCTTGACATAGTCCCATTCCGCGGCTATCACGCCCTGCTCGAGCGAACCACGTTTGCAAAGTTCAGCGCGGTGCCGCATTACGCATACCTCAAGCTCAAGATGCGGGCCCTCGTGGAGTCATCACGGTCAGCGGAAATACAGGCGCTCCTCCGAACGGAGGAACACACAGCGGCTCTTGCGGCGGAAATCTGAGCAGCCTTTTAAGGCAATTTTGAGTCCGGCCGTTAAGCGGCGGATCTGACAAGCGTGCGAAGCAACATCAACCAAGACCACAGCACGATCCGAGAACGCAGCGTATGTCGGCTAACCCCAGCCCTTGCATAATTGCAAGACCAACCCTCGCGTACATCATTACGCTCTGGAGATACCATGGGCTTAGGGGAGGGCACGACCTAACAGACCAGTGCGGCTCGACCACACCGGGGCTCCCAAGTGTGTCACTCTTTTTATTTTTATTTTTATATACAGGACTCCATTTACGGAAGCCTGTCCGGCGGTGGACCCGCCGAACTCATGATCAACAACCGGGGAAGAAAGAAGGCTGCGATTAACATTGGTGGTCTCCATTACGAGCATTAAATTCGATTATATACACGATCGCAGCCCACCCCGGAGGGGGACATGTTTATTTAGTCAATCCCTTGCTTACCGCACTATTTGTATCCTTCCGCACTCATAGCAGAATTCCTTGAATAAATAATGCAGCGTTTTTCGCCTGTTATTGCATTACTTTACACATATGTTCATTAATGACTTCTCGCACCCGTATATTTTGGTATGGCCGAATACACCAGGGGCTTATGTTCCCCGCATTATGGTGTGGTAAGTCCGAACACTTTCACAAGTGCGGCACCCCGAACTTATAGCATTATATGAATGGGCTCCGAATCATGTCTTGGGTCAATAGTTGGGTTTGCCGGCTCCCGTTTTGGTGCCTTACGTTCCGTTCATCGGCTAAGGTGGCTGGGAGAACCACTGCGATTGCGCCCGGTTGAGCTGGCGGCGCCTCGATGGAAAGCTAAAACTGGCGGCATGATAAGGCGAGAGCTGGTCGCTATTCGAGAGGTCTTTTGGTCCCTAAAGACCTATGCCGCTTGAGCGAAATGCGGATAATGTCCAGCGAAGGCGTGGATAGCGCCCCAAATTTGGTCTTCGAATACTAGGGGCTTCGCGAAATTTAAAATTATACAATTCTATGGCTAAGTGAGAGTGTTCAAGCATTATAAGTCCGGTTGCCTTGTTACGTTGTGTTGGCGCCTCCTAGATGGACCCAAAAATGGGAACAAGATTGCTCAAGTTTATCCGAACACCCCACTTTCGTGGCTTGAAATTTGAAGCCAACGACTTGCCATCTCTCGATTTTATAAATGGCCGCCTGAAGGTAATATTTTAAATTAAACAAGCGTTGCGTAGCGCATATGAACAAAGTTTTCAGCGCGCGAGGATAATACATAGCGAGTTTACTCAATAATTACATCTCGGGGCACTCATCCGCAATATTGCGGGCACCCTTGAGACAGTCTTATAGTACATTTGGACATCGATACTCCTTGCCCGTGGCGGTGGTCGAGAAAAGCCTCTCGCATCCAGCCTGCCCGGTGCACCTTTTGCGTGCAAGGGCCCGACGAGCACCTTCAATACGGTGAGCGCTTGATGACATCCACCGGGGCATGCATCCACCAGCCGCCGACGAGGCCAAAGTAGCTCCTAGGCATGGCTGTCTAGGCCTGACCGGACTATGAGGCCCTTCATGGCCTCCTCGGCTACCTTGTGGAGCTCGACCATTTGCTTCACTGGTCGCTAGAAACACCGGATGGCGGCCTCGGCGTCTTGAGACGAAGACCTTCTCCGTTGAGCTCCCCTCCTCACCATGATAGAATGTGGCGGCATCGGATACGCTACGAGGCAGATCTGCAAACGCCCCTGGAGAGCTCCGAATTCGGGTAAGTGTCAGGTAATTTACATTAACATGCTTACTTTGCATGAAAAATGCCTTACCCGCCGCTATTTTCCTCATATCCTCAACCTTCTGAAGGGCCTTACGGGCTTCGGCCTTGGCGGACTTGGCACTTTCGAGAGACGAGGCGAGCTTGGACTCTCGAGTCTTAGAGTCGCGCTCCAAACTCTCATGCTTCTCCATGAGAGCCTAGAGCTCTTGCCGCACCTCCGCCACACGCGCCTCTAGCTTCTCTCGCTCGGCCCGTTCCGCGGCCGCATTGCATTCGGCCGCGGACATAGCCTCCTTCAGGGTTGCCACCTCGTTCGTGGCCCCTGCAGTACCCACGTAATCCTTGTTAATTTTATTGCAACCGAAATCCTTTTCTGTAAGGTAAAAATTCAAAGTGGTGCTACTCACCTTCTTTGTCCTCGAGCTGCCTCTTGGCATGGCCGAGCTCTCGCTCGGACCACTTGAGATCTTGCTTCAATGCACCTACCTCCGTAGTCAGTGCGGCAGAGGTCAGCAGCGCAGCCTGCAAACCCATATTGACATAATTTATTAGCAACCTCACGTATATCTTTTCAGATCCTCGGTCGGCTTTTCTTTCCGAACACGAACCAAGCATCGAGGGCTCTTGTCTATGCGGTATTACATTACATAATTTTAACTTCTTACCTCAAAGCCTGTTAGAAGGCTACTGCAGGCTTCGGTCAGCCCGCTCTTGGCGAGCTGAACCTTCTGAATCACCGCACTCATAATAGTGCGGTGTTCTTCCTCAATGGAGGCACCTTGGAGCGCCTCCAGCAAGTTGTCCGGCGCCTCCGGTTGGACGGAGGTTGCCAGCGTCACGGTCTTGCCCTTCTTGCGAAGGGGCCACTTGCCGGACTCCGGAACCACTACAGGTTCCGGCGTAGAGTCCGGCGCAAAGTCCGGGAGGCTACCTTGCGGCGCCTCCGGAGCCTCCTCCTGATGGGTCCCTTTCTGGGATCCCACCTCGGCGTCCTCATCGGCGCGAGGTGGAAGCGATCGGGATGGAATCCACATCCGACGACCAACGACCGCTTCGATGAAGCGGGGAGATCATCATCGGCGGACTGCGAGCGTATGCGGCATTAGAAGGACACTATGTGACACAAAAGAGAAATTACAAATCTTTCAGGGATCCGGATACTTACGATCTCGCCTGAGGCCTGGCCCTTGAGGGCCACTCTTCACCGCCAACGTTGGTGTTGGCGGAGCTGTCCGGGGGAATAGTTCTTCCCCTCTTGGACCCGTCGGCCTCCCCTGTTGGGGAAGCCTTCCTCTTCCTTTCTCCCTCCTCTGGGAGAGAGTTTTCTTCCTCCTCCTCGTCTTCGGGGGAGGAGTCCGCCTCGGAGTCGTCGGAGACCTGAAAACGAGAACTCTTTCGAGTGCCCGTGGCCACCTTCTTGGCCTTCTTCTCCGGCACCACGTGCGGTGCGGAACCAGATAGCCCGCTAGGCAGGCGTCCACTGGGTCTTCGGCATGGGAGCCGGGCAGATGAGCTGCTCGGCCTTCTTCATCCATTCTGTCAAAGGAAAAGGAGATTGAAACCGCTTAGAATCAATCTATTAACAATAAGCTGTCCCGTAAAGGGGTAGAATCACTTACCTCGTCGGTGGGCGCTGCGAGTGAAATCCGCGATCTTCCGTCGCGGATCGGGAACCGGCGCCCTTAAACAGCACCGTCCCAGCGCCGTGCGTCATGTCGAAGAGCACGCTCAGCGCTGGTGCTGTTCGGATCGAACTCCACAGTTGAATGCCCATTCTTGGCATAGGAGAATCCGGCGGATGAGCATGACTTGGACCACGTTAACCAACTGAGCTTCTTATTCACGGCTTACGGATACGGGCTTGGAGTCCGTCGGCTCCTTGAATTACCCACAGCAAGCCCTTCTCTTTCCGGAGGTGAGCTGCGTAGGGATTCAGATCTGAACTTCGGGGCCGTGGCCGCGAGGAGTCACCGGCTCGGTGATATAGCACCCGATCGCCACCCTTGGCGGATTCCACGAAGGCCCCTTGAACCAAAGGACATTGGGCATCTTGCCCAACATGGCGCCTCCGCACTCCGGCAGAGTGCCCTTCACTACCTTCGCTTGACATTGAAGGTCTTGAGCCTGGCGAAGTGGGGCTGGATGTAGAGGAAGGCCTCGCACACGACAATAAACGCCGAGATGTTGAGGATGAAGTTCGGCGCCAGATCATGGAAATCCATGCCGTAGTAGAACATGAGCCCCCGGACGAAGGGGTGAAGTGGAAAGCCCAGTCCGCGGAGGAAGTGGGGAGGAAAACGACCCTCTCATGGGGCCTGGGGGTGGGGATGAGTTGCCCCTCATCGGGCAGCCGGTGCGCGACGTCTCCGAAAAGGTATCCGGCGCTGCGCAGCCTTGTGATGTGCTCCTCCTTAACGGTGGAGGCCAACCATTTGCCTCCCGCTCCGGACATGGTCGGAGAAGGTTGAGGCGAGATCTTGTGAACTTGGGCGTTCGAGCTCGAGTCTTGCCGGAGATGGATAAGCAAAGGAGGAAGAAGGCGTAGGTGAAAAGGTGAATCCTTATCCCTTATATATAGGCGGGCGGAGACTATTCGTCCCCCACTAGCCTGGTAAAGCTCGCTTATCTGCCAAGCGCCACCATCAATGGAACGGTTGGGTTACCCACGTCCGTATTGATGACAATCCCGGAATAAGGGGAACATGATCTTTGCTTCGACAAGGCGTGCCAAAGAAACCGCCGCTAAGCTTGGCGGTATAATAAAAATGATTCAAGTAAAGGCTTGGTAGTGGTGTGGCGCCATGGCCTTAAAATCGTCGGTGATTGAACTTGTGTGCATTTTATTCTATCTACGGTGGAATGTGGAATTTATTTTGCAGAGCCGGACACTATCCTGGTGTTCACAATCTTCTTTGGATTATTCGGAGGAGGAACCCGCTATCGGTGTCAAAACCGGCAGATCTCGGGTAGGGGTCCCGAGCTGTGCGTCTAAGCGGATGGTAACAAGAGGCGAGGACACGATGTTTTACCCAGGTTGGGCCCTCTCGATGGAGGTAAAACCCTCGTCTGCTTGATTAATATTGATGATATGGGTAGCACAAGAGTGGATCTACCACGAGATCAAGGAGGCTAAACCCTAGAAGCTAGCCTATGGTATGATTGTTGTAATGTATGTTGTCCTACGGACTAAAGCCCTCCGGTTTATATAGACACCGGAGGAGGCTAGGGTTTACAGTCGGTTACAATGGTAGGAGATCTGCATATCCGTATTGCCAAGCTTGCCTTCCACGCCAAGGAAAGTCCCATCCGGACACGGGATGAGTCTTCAATCTTGTATCTTCGTAGTCTTGGAGTCCGGCGGATAATGATAGTCCGGTGTCTGGACACCCCTAGTCTAGGACTCCTCGGTAGCCCTGAACCAGGCTTCAATGGCGATAAGTCCGGCGCGCATAATGTTCGGCATTGCAAGGCGGGTTCCTCCTTGAATAATCGAGAGAAGATCATGAACACCAGGATAGTGTCCGGCTCAAAATAAATTCCACATTCCACCGTAGAGAGAATAAAATGTACACTTAGTTCAATCCGCTGACGTATTATGCGGCGTGACATCACACCGCTACCAAGCCTTTGTTTGAATTGTTTTTTACTACACCACCTCAGCATGTTTAACGAAGCGGTTTCCTTGGCACGTCTTGTCGAAGCAGAGATCGTGTTCCATTTATTCCGGGATTCTCATCAATACGTGTGTGGGTAACCCAACCGCTCTCGTCGCCACGCCTCCTCTATCGAAGGTGAATCCCAAACGGTCACGGAGACGGTCCTTGGTATTTCGTCCCCTTTATAAGAGGACCAAGGCTCGTCCTTGTTATTCAATCTCGCATCGAATCTCTTCCCCGCTCCCAGTTCCAACACCCGAGCCTCAGTTGAGCGCGGATCCTCAACCATATCCGCTCCGACCTCCGGGGCGGTGGATGCCCTCCTCCGTCACGGAGGAGGACATAATGAAGTTACGTGAAGCCAAGTGCACAGCCCTCGAGGTCTCGCAAGACAGGTTGCTGCCCAAGGGCAGGCCGTGCCCGCCCCCGAGCCCGGTGAATACGTCGTCTTCGTATCCCACCTCCGTCGGGGTTTAGGCTTCCCGATGGACCCCTTCGTGAGAGGGCTCCTGTTCTACTATGGGCTGGACTTTCACGACTTGGCTCCGGCGTCCATCCTCCATATCTCCGCATTCATTATCATCTGCGAAGCCTTCCTCCGCGTCACTCCCCACTTTGGCCTGTGGCTGAAGACCTTCAAGGTGGAGCCGAAGATGATCGGGGGGTGTCAAGCGGAGTCTTGTGAGGCGACCATAAGCAAAAGGCCGATGCCCGTGGCCGAGGTTCCTTCAAGAGGAACTCGGGTGTGGCAGCAGGAGTGGTTCTATATCACGCTCGAAGGCGGCGAGCAAAAAGCCGCCGCCTTCATTCCGCTGGGACCTCCGCGCCAGCTAATGTCGTGGGTCGACCAAGGAGCTCAATTGGGGCCGTCAAGAAGCGTGCCCTCACTGCGAGGCGATTCGAGATCTCAAGCGAGGAGATCGACTGATCAAGGTGATGCGGTATTGCTAATCGGCATCTTACGCCTGCAAGCGCCGTCCTCTCCGTCTATGGGAGTTCAACTGGAGGGACCTCGGATTCCCCAACACTTTATGGGTGCAACACCGTGGAGATGTACAAGTTGTTCTTGGACCCGCGGTGGCGTGTCGGAATTAGCCGAGGACGCAGGTCTAAGCCGCTGTCGCCGGATACTCGGGTAAACAGCTCGAATCTGGGCATTACTGTTTATATGCCCTTCTAGAGTTCGCCCCCTGACCCATTACTCTTCACAGGAATGGGTGGCGCGATCAAGGCTGATAAGGTGTCCGGCCCCCCTCTCAGAGACCGCACTGGAGCCCATGCTGGTCAGAATGTTGGAGGTCGCGCTCGCAGAAGGTGGCGAAGGGGAAGATAGAGGAACTAATATTTCACCCAAAGGGGCGTCCGAAGGGGGGGGGAATCAAGAACCCCTCCCTTCAGGGGGAGAAGAGGACCACCTCTGAAGATCCGGAGGCCAAAGCCCCTAAGCGTGAGAAGAGATCCTCACTAGGGGGTCCGGCATCCGGAGGGAATCTGGACGCTCAATCATCGCCAAAGAATCAGCCCTCTAGTGAGCCGTGAGTATGAAAGAGGGAGTTAATTAGTAAGGAAATACCTTCATTTGTGCTTTTGTGGGTAACCGAAATATTTATATTGCAGTTCGGATCTACAGCCTTCTCAGATGAGTTCATCTTCGGGGGACCTTCTTCCGGAGATGATGGAAGCAACGCCTCCGTTTGCAGCGCCGCCTTGAGATGAGGCAGCGAGCGAAGTGTGGTCACGGAGGTATCCCGAGTCCGGAGGGGCGAGATTCGGCACCCACTAGTATCCGGCAGAGGCTGAAGAATCTGCTTGAGAGGCGTCCGTTTGAAGATCACCGTGCGTTGATGTGTATGGTGATTGGAAGGATTTAAATCCGCCGAGGCGGATTATGCATAATGCCGCCATGAGTTTCTTTGGCGGGATTTGAGGTATGTGAGAATGGCGCACCTTTTGTCTTTTAACAGTTTCGCACATAAAATCGCCTGTATAGATAGTAGCCCACGAGACTCGATGGGTTGTCAAAAAGCGACGGTATCGAGGATCGAAATCTAAAGTAATGAATTTAAATCGTTCCTATGCGGTGGCGGATAGTCAGGGGCTAGCCGGACTAGTGAGTTGCTGAATTAAATCAGCAACTTGACTTGGCGATCACGGACATCGCACTTGTCAGCAAAGCGACTTGACGAGTCGCAAGGTAAAAAAGTTCTCTGTGATCGCTTTATTAAGGAATTGAAGCCCTCCTCGATAAATTATATCTTTGTTGTCTGAGACGGTGCTGCTCTTGTGGAGAGCCTTGGGCGAACTTGCTCGAGCTAAGGAGCAAGCCCGAAGAGTGTGCGGCTGCCTCGGCGGCGAAGAGTTGAAAGCGAAAAGGCTGCGCCTTTGCCTAGCGAGGGCGGAGGTGGCGAATTAGCCATGAAAGTAAAGTATCTGCCGACCGCAATGAGGCTCTTGAAAAGGCGCTTATCGGGCGGGAAGACTGAAGAAGGCCCTTGCGAAGCCAAGGATGCCCGCTCTGCAATGCGAGCTATGAGGAGGAAGCTAGCAAGCCGGAGATATCATGGCTGGCAAGCCTTTTTCTGCTGCGTCGCGGTTTATGGATGGAAAGTATGCTCAATTTGGTATTTGTGGAGTCCGGAGGATCCGTATATGGACTTAGCTGCAAGTGCGGCTGATGCCGTTGAGCACTTCCGAGCAAGGAGGATCACAAGATGGAAGAGCTATCTTGGTCTCAATTCCATAGTCCGGCCGCATACTTTCGTTGTGAACCGGTTGGCGAATGGGCGAACTAAATAGATTGTCGGACTTGCCATGGACCGACATCGTGGCTCATGTCGGGCGAGAGGCCCAAGGCGACGAGCTACTTGACTTCTGCAGCAATTCCTTGGGCGGTGCCGCATATAAAGGAGATGAAGCGGTCGAATCTGCGCCGGTAGCGGATGGCTCTTGCCCGTATGGAGGTGCACTATCCGGAGATGGATGCCACCGCTATTGCCGCCCAGGATTCGGATGAAAACCGGCTCCCCGCCGAGCACTATTTCGGGGAAGTTATGCGTGGCGCTTCGTGTAATAAGGCGCGATGCTCAAAAATGTCACGTTCAAATGAATGTATTAGCTTGTAAAAGCGATGATTATGTTATAAGCTGCTTTTTATACTTGTGCGTCCCAAGTAGTAAAACTTCTCTGTCGGCCGTTACGTATACATTTGTATAACTTGAAAGATTGCGTCTTGACTTCAGCCCCCACGCATACGAAGTGCGGGGTGTTTATAAAAATAGCGTTTCCACACTTAATCCGGCGTCTCGGTCTGTTTAAGGAGGTGGTAGTGTAGCGAGCGAGGCAATCCGGACTATAATGCTTTATCACTTTCACTTAGCGGTGGAGCTCGAGGGTGGGGCTACGATATAGCCCCTAGTGGCACCGCACATATCCGAATTCGAGTGCGTATGTGCTGACCGAAAGCAGTCCTTCGTCAAAGCGGGAAATTCTAAACATTCGGTAGTCGATCGAGTGGTTGACCGATCTCTCATTGTATCATGCGATCGGTTTTGGCTTTCTCTCTTGAGGTGCTCGCCTAGCTTAACCGGGGCACAATCGCGATGAGTTCTCCTGGTGCGCGTTAGCGGTGATCTGAGCGTAAGGCAGCAAAACAGAGCCAGGCAAACCCAACATTTGACCAAAGACATGATTCGGAGCTGATGCATATAATGCCTAACTCGAGGCGTCGAACACTCCCTAAGGTGTTTGGTCTTTATAATAATGGGCAGAGGTGCCCTAAGCCCTAGTGTCGTGTGCGGGCATGGTCTTCTGACGCGGCCGATGCCAAAACGTCAGGCTCCGCTTTGGCTATAGGAAGAAACCAAGGGAGAATAACAACAAGAGATAGTAAAAAAAGGTTTACGCAGGGTCTTAATCTGAAAAGAATCCTCACAACGGGTCCCTACTACACGTCTGCGCCTGTGTCTCCGTTGTGCCGTTTATTCTGGATGGGCATGCACGTTGTTCATCTGTAAAAAGAGGGGAACGTTTAGTTTGAGAATAAATCGTGCGAAAAATATGTGTAAAAGAAGAAATATAAATAACTAAAGCGGGGTTTGTATGAACCCGCGGTTGTTTTATCTTATAGCCCCGTGAAGAGGTATGCGGCTAGGGAGCCCTAACTTTCTTTGAAGCGGATTCGTCTATCCGAGTCCGGGGTCTTTAGCGACCCTCGATTGAAATGAGGCCACGGACCGGGCATCTTGAGTGTAAGAGGCAGCGTAATGCGGTATGCGCTGAAGCGGACAAAAGCCTTTCATCCCAAGAGTGCTTGATATTCACTTTCAAATGGGGCGATGTGAAAAATTAATTTTTAGCGTCGAAAATTGTTCGGCGATCGAACATGACTTCTAGTAATATAGAGCACGTGCACTTGGCGTAAGGGCCTAGCGTCCTCCTTTGAAGGAAGTGCGGCTGTGTCGGATTTTGGTAGGGTCTATCCCCATCCTACGGATTGTGTTTGAATATAGCGGTTTAAGTCGCTGCCTCCGTCCATTAGGGCGTTAGTAAAGTGTAATCCGTCTATTATGGGATTCAATATCGAGTCCGTCGCGTTTGAACACTTCGGAGTAGTCCGGTGGTCGAGCGTGATTGGCTTTGATATCCAATCTCTATGGTTTCTTTGGGTTGGACCGTGCGAAGCTCTTTTAGGAAGCGCCACATTGTTTTTCCGTATTATCACATGAAGTGAGTTTCTTGTTTTGACCTCTTGTGGGAAAGTCTTTTGTTTTCGGTGCTCTCTTGGTGGGGTTTATCTTCTTCCCTGACGCGTCGAGCCCCTTGTGTTCGGCATTTAGTCGGCGGACTGTTTAAAACCAACAATCCTGTGGGTGTGATTTGCGAGCCTTAAGAACGCTGTGGATTTGACATATCCGACCCAAAATCTTGTTTAAGTTGGACAATTCGTCCTTGTCATCCTTGAGAGGCTGTGTTTTGTTGTTGGGCATGAGCTTTTGAATCCGGCATTGGTATCGTGCTCTTTGGGCTTTTCTCTTTATTCGGCGCTGCTCTTTTCTGCGCCGTGATTTTCCGTTCCATCTCTTATCTCGGATGTACTTGGGTCGTTGGTGCTGCTTCTTGCTAGCGACTATCCTCTCCGCCTGAAGCGGGTCATGAGGCTTGTTAGTGCGGACATTGTCCTCGGTTTCTCTTGACCGAGGTGCTGGCGAACCATTCGTCTCGGACATTGTGCTTGAAAGCTGCTAAGGCTTGGCGTCCGGACGATCGACTATTTGGTTCTTTTGGTAAGAAACCTGTTCCGAATTTCATGGCGACTCTCCGGGCTGTTGAGTTATATGACTTAGATCATCGCATCCGGAGGACGGACATAAGTCCCTTGAAAATTTGCTCTAAACGCGTCCTCGAGCTCTTCCCAACTTCAACAGTGTTTTACGGGAGGCTTTTGAGCCAATGACGGGCTGGCCCTTTGAGCTTGAGGGTAGATATTTTATGGCGTGGAGATCATCTCCTCGGCCATGTGTATATGTAGTATATAATCTTCTATCCAGACTCGAGTGCATTGTTCCATCATAGGACTCTATGTTTATGGGTTTAAATCCTGCTGGGAATTCATGGTCCAGCACCTCATCGGTGAAACATAGTGGGTGTGCGGCGCCCCTGTACTTGTGTGTGCCGCTATCATCGGACACTTGACGTGTTGCCTTGCTTCTTGGGGCCTTCTCCTTCGGCCCATAGATGGACCTGGCTGGGCCATCAATCCTTCCAAGTTCGTTAGTTGATTTATGTGTGGCACCGCTGTCAGAATTTGGCCTATCATCTGGCCGTCTATCCAACCAGGCAGCCCCTTTATTTTTGGACGGTGGAGGCTCTATGGCCTCCTCGTCAATTCTCAGTAACAACTTGCGCCGGGTAGCTCTTTGATTGGTGGCCATTGCCGTACTTATCTGCGGTTTTGAGCACTTTGCTCCATCTCCTTACGAGTGTGTCTTCGCCGTTTTGAGCCTCCGTTTTCCTTTTTCGAGGCTTCTTGCGATCTTGTGAGTCTTTTCGAAGGTTCTTGCTTTCGTGGCATGTCCGCCTGAGGTCGTCCGGATTGTTGTTTTCACCGAACTGGACTGATTATCTGGCTCGTCATGTTGGACGGTTGCTTATTAGCATGTTAAATCGTCCACTTGCGAGCCCTGCCGTGTGCGGAGCTCCTTTGGGCGTTATTGTCATCGGCGGGACTTAGGCGGCGTCTTCGCCGCCGTTTTGGTTGTTTATTGGCGGGGTCATCTTACGCATGCCCGTTGGTCCTCGTTATCGCTCTCCTTTGGGGTGTCCACCATATATATGTCATGTGACGAGGTAGTCCTCCCGTGCCTTATAGGCTCTGTTTCTTATTCGTCTCCAGCATTGTCGTCTATTCCGTCAATGTCTTCGGAGTCATAGTCTAGCATGTCGGTTAGGTCGTCGGCAGTGGCTACAAAGTGGGTGGTGGGTGGGAACTGAATTTCTCCGTCGTCCGTACCCCAACCATCCTGGCCATAGTTCGGCCCGGACTCTCCTGATAATGAGAGATGCTTTAGTGAATTCAGGATATCGTCAGAAGGCGAGTATTGGAAGATGTCCGCGGCGGTGAATTCCATAACCGGCGCCCAATCCGGATCGATAGGTAGGGACGCGGGAGGTTCGGAGTCCGGCGAGGAGTCCGGCGCCTCGGAATCACGAGTTTTGCAGGGGACAAGATTAGTGTTCGGCTCCATCATCGTGGATGTTGAAGCCCCCAGGGCGGCGTCTATCCACCGGCCCTCGATCTGGGCGATCGGCTCCGGGCTGATGGCCAAAGCGGATCCGTGTGCGGCCACCAAGGCACTGTTCGGCGGCAGAGCTAGATCATGCCCATCGTCCGCAGTCTGGTGGCGCTTGGCTGTGGCTCGAGTCCGTCGAAGATTAAATCTCCGCGGACATCGGCCGTGAAGTTCAAGCTTCGAATCGACTGACGGGCGGGCGTAGCTTCGATCTGCTCCGGATGGCCAAGTGAATTGCCGCATGATGCGAAGCCGCCCGAATCTGAGGATCTGTCCGGGAGAAAAGTCTCACCACTGGACAGCGTTGTTGGTTGAAGATGCCATCAACCCTATCGGTGGCGACAGAGGAACTCTCAATGAAAGCACCAATGTCGGTGTCAAAACCGGCGGATCTCGGGTAGGGGTCCCGGCTGTGCGTCTAAGGCGGATGGTAACAAGAGGCGAGGACGATGTTTTACCCGAGTTGGGCCCTCTTGATGGAGGTAAAACCCTCGTCCTTCTTGATTAATATTGATGATATGGGTAGTACAAGAGTGGATCTACCACGAGATCAAGGAGGCTAAACCTAGAAGCTAGCCTATGGTATGATTGTTGTAATGTATGTTGTCCTACGGACTAAAGCCCTCGGTTTATATAGACAGGAGGAGGCTAGGAATTACAGTCGGTTACAATGGTAGGAGATCTACATATCCGTATTGCCAAGCTTGCCTTCCGCCAAGGAAAGTCCCATCCGGACACGGGACGGAGTCTTCAATCTTGTATCTTCGTAGTCTTGGAGTCGGCGGATAATGATAGTCCGGCTGTCCGGACACCCCCTAGTCCAGGACTCCCTCACCCGCCTTGCAATGCGAACATTATCTTGCGCCGGACTCGCCGTCATTGAAGCCGAGGTTGAGGGACTCTTGAGGAGTCCTCGACTAGGGGTGTCAGAACGAATCAGTCACGGACTCAATCGAAGATACAACTGAAGACTCCGTCCAGATCCGGATGGGACTTTCCTTGGCGAGAGCTGTCTATATAAACCGGAGGGCTTTAGTCCATAGGACATAACCTCCATTACACAATCATACCATAGGCTAGCTTCTAGGGTTTAGCCTCCTTGATCTCGTGGTAGATCCACTCTTGTACTACCCATATCATCAATATTAATCAAGTAGGACGAGTTTTACCTCCATCGAGAGGGCCCAACTGGTAAAACATCGTGTCCTCGCCTCCTGCTACCATCCGCTTTCGGGACCCCTACCGAGATCCGCCGGTTTTGACACCGACAAGGATGTAAGCTTAAACCCAGGTTTATGCGCTATTCCGTAAGGGACCGATTGGATCCAAAAGTTTAATGCTATGGTTAGAATTTATTCTTAATACTTTTCTCGTAGTTGTGGATGCTTGAGAGAGGGTTAACCATAAGTAGGAGGTTTGTTCAAGTAAGAACAACACCTAAGCACCTGTCCACCCACATATCAAATTATCAAAGTACCGAACACGAATTAAGCCAACATGATGAAAGTGACTAGATGAAATTCCCGTGTACCCTCAAGAACGCTTTGCTTGTTATAAGAGACCATTTTGTCTTGTCCTTTGTTTAAAAAGGATTGGGCTACCTTGCTGCATACTTACTGTTACTATCATTACTTGCTCATTACAAATTATCTTGCTATCAAACTACTCGCTATTTACAGTTTCAACACTTGCAGACATTACCTTACTGAAAACTAGTTGTCATTTCCTTCTGCTCCTCGTTGGGTTCGACACTCTTACTTATTGAAAAGAGCTACAATTGATCCCCTATACTTGTGGGTCATCAAGGCTATTTTCTGGCACCATTGCCGGGGAGTGAAGCCTTTGGTAAGTGGAATTCGGTAAGGAAACATTTATATAGTGTGCTGAAATTTATTGTCACTTGTTACTATGGAAAACAATCCTTTAAGGGGTTTGTTCGGGGTATCTTCACCTCGTCCGGAAGCACAATTAGTTACCCCTCAACCTACTGCACCTACTTAAAATATTGAATATGAAATCCCTTCGGATATGATAGAACAACTGCTAGCTAATCCTTATGCAGGAGATGGAACTGAACATCCTGATATGCACCTGATACATGTGGAACAAATTTGTGGATTGTTTAAGCTTGAAGGTTTACCCAGGGATGAAGTGATGAAAACGTTTTTCCCATTATCTTTGAAGGGAAAAGCATTGGCATGGTATAGGCTATGCGATGATATTGGATCATGGAATTGGAATCGTTTGAAATTGGAGTTCCATCAAAAAAATTATCCTATGCATCTATTTCATCGTGATCGGAATTATATATATAATTTTTTGCCTCGTGAAGGAGAAAGTACCGCTCTAGCTTGTGGGAGACTTCAGTCGATGTTATATTCATGCCCCAATCATGAGCTCTCAAGAGAAATTATTATTCAGAATTTTTATGCTCGACTTTCTCGTAATGATCAAACCATGCTTGATACTTCTTGTACTGGTTTTTTTATGAAGAAGACCATTGCATTCTGGTGGGATCTTTTGGAAAGAATTAAACGCAACTCGGAAGATTGGGAACTTGATGAAGGTAAAGAGTCGGGTATAAAGCTTAAGTATGATTGTGTTAAATCTTTTGTGGATATCGATGCTTTTCAAACATTTAGCACTAAATATGGACTTTACTCTGATATAGTAGCCTCCTTTTGTGAATCATTTGCTACTCATGTTGAACTTCCTAAAGAGAAGTGGGTTAAATATCACCCACCTATTAAAGATGAAATTAAAGAACCAGTACCAGTTATAATGTTGATCCAGTTGTTCCTTCTGCTTATATTGAGAAACCACCTTTCCCTGTTAGGATAAAAGAACATGCTAAAGTTTCAACTGTGGTTAACAAAAGCTATGTTAGAACGCCTAAACCTGATGAACAAATTAAAGTAGAACCTAGCATTGCTATGGTTAAGGTCTCTTGGAAGAAGATATGGATGGGCATGTTATTTACTTCTGTCAAGAAGCTGCTAGAATTTCTAAACCTGAGGGGAAAGATAAACATAGGCCAGTTGTTGGCATGTCTGTTGTCTCGGTTAAGATAGGAGATCACTGTTATCATGGTTTATGTGACATGGGTGCTAGTGTGAGTGCTATTCCCCACTCCTTATATGAATAAATTAGAGATGAAATAGCACCTACTGAAATACAAGACATAGATGTTACTATCAAACTTGCTAATAGAGATACTATATCACCAATTGGGATTCTTAGAGATGTTGAAGTCTTGTGTGGGAAGATAAAATACCCTACTGATTTTCTTGTTCTTACCACCCCACAAGATAAATTTTGTCCCATTACATTTGGTAGAACTTTCTTGAACACCGTCAATGCTAAAATAGGAAAGAAATTATCGGTGTTAGCTTTGGTGATGAATCTCATGAGTTTAATTTTTTCAAGTTTAGTAGAAATCATCATGAAAAAGAGTTGCCTAGTAAGGATGAATTAATTGGTCTTGCTTCTATTCTTGTGCCACCTACTGATCCTTTAGTGCAATACTTGCTAGACCATGAGAATGATTTACATATGAATGAAAGAAATGAAATAGATAAGATCTTCTTTGAACAACATCCTCTGCTTAAACACAATTTGCCTATTGAAACTCATGGAGGTCCTCCTCCACCTAAGGGTGACCCTATGTTTGAATTAAACCAATTTCGATACACTTTGAAATATTCTTATCTTGATGAAAAGAAGATATATCATGTTATTATGAGTGCTAACCTTTCAGAACATGAAGAAGAAAGATTATTGAAAGTTTTAAGGAAGCACCGAGCTGCTATTGGATATACTCTTGGCGATCTTAAGGGCATTAGTCCCACTCTATGTCAGCACAAGATTAATATGGAATCTGATGTTAAACCCGTTGTTGATCACCAACAACGGTTAAATCCAAAAATGAAAGAAGTGGTAAGAACAAAAATGTTAAATCTTCTGGAAGCAGGTATAATCTATCATATAGCTGATAGTAGATGGGTAAGTCATGTTCATTGTGTCCCCAAGAAGGGAGGTATTACTGTTGTTCCTAATGATAAGAATGAGCTTATTCCACATAGAATTGTCACGGGCTATAGAATGGTAATTTATTATAGAAAAATAAATAAAGCTACTAGAAAAGATCATTACCCTCTACCTTTTATTGATCAAATATTAGAAAAACTATCTAAGCACACACATTTTTGCTTCCTTGTTGGATACTCTGGCTTTTCACAAATACCTGTTTTACAATCTGATCAAGAAAAGACCACTTTACTTGTCCTTTTGGAACATTTGCTTATAGATGTATGCCTTTTGGTTTATGTAATGCACCTGCTACCTTTCAATGATGTATGACTGCTATATTCTCTGACTTTTGTGAAAAGATTTTCGAGGTTTTCAAGGATGACTTTTCTATTTATGGGAAGTCCTTTGATGATTGTTTAAGCAATCTTGAGCGAGTTTTGCAGAGATGTGAACAAACAAATCTTGTCTTGAATTGGGAGAAGTGCTGCTTTATGGTTAATGAGGGCATTGTCTTGGGTCATAAAATTTCAGAAAGAGGTATTGAAGTGGACCAAGCTAAGGTTGATGCAATTGAGAAAATGCCATGTCCTAAGGACATCAAAAGTATTCGTAGTTTCCTAGATCATGTTGGTTTCTATAGGAGACTTATTAAAGACTTCTCTAAAATTTCTAGGCCTCTCACTAGTCTTTTGCAAAAGTATGTTCCTTTTGTTTTTGATGATGATTGTTTAGAAGCCTTTGAAACACTCAAGAAAGCCTTAATTTCTGCACCTATTGTTCAACCACCTGATTGTAACTTGCCTTTTGAAATTATGTGTGATGCTAGTAATTATGTTGTTGGTGTTGTTCTAGGACAAAGAGTTGATAAGAAATTGAATGTTATTCATTATGCTAGTAAAACTCTATATAGTGCTCAAAGAAATTATGCTACTACTGAAAAAGAATTTTTAGCAGTGGTGTTTGCTTGTGATAAATTTAGACCTTATATTGTTGATTCCAAAGTAACTGTTCACACAGACCATGCTACTATTAATTATCTTATGGAAAAGAAAGATGCTAAACCTAGACTTATCCGTTGGGTTCTCTTGTTACAAGAATTTGATTTACATATTGGTGATAGAAAAGGAGCTGAGAACCCCGTAGCAGATAACTTGTCTAGGCTTGAAAATGTGCTTGATGACCCACTACCTATTGATGATAGTTTTCGAGATGAGCAGTTAGCTGCAATAAATGTTGCTAATAGTACTCCTTGGTATGCTGATTATGCTAATTACATTTTTGCTAAATATTTACCTCCTAGCTTTACATACCAACAAAAGAAAAAATTCTTCTATGATTTAAGACATTACTTTTGGGATGACCTGCATCTTTATAAAGAAGGAGTTGATGGTATTATTAGACGTTGTGTACTTGAGCATGAACAGGGACAAATCCTACAGAAATGTCACTCCGAGGCCTATGGAGGGCATCATGCTGGAGATAGAACTGCTCAACAAGGTATTGCAATCTGGATTTTATTGGCCTACTCTTTTCAAGGATGCCCGTAAGTTTGTCTCATCTTGTGATGAATGCCAAATAATAGGTAATATTGGTAAGCGTCAAGAAATGCCTATGAATTATTCACTTGCTATTGAACGATTTGATGTTTGGGGATTTGATTACATGGGACCTTTTCCTTCCTCTAATGGGTATACACATATTTTGGTCGCTGTTGATTATGTTACTAAATGGGTAGAAGCTATTCCAAATAGTAGTGTTGATCACAACACCTCTATTAAAATGCTTAAGGAAGTTATTTTCCCAAGGTTTGGAGTCCCTAGATATTTAATGACTGATGGTGGTTCACACTTTATTCATGCTGCTTTTCGTAAAATGCTTGCCAAGTATGATGTTAACCATAGAATTGCATCACCTTATCATCCTCAGTCTAGTGGTCAAGTTGAACTTAGCAATACAGAAATAAAATTAATTTTGCAAAAGACTATCAATAGTTCCAGGAAGAATTGGTCTAAGAAATTAGATGATGCACTTTGGGCTTATAGAACAGCATATAAAAATCCTATGGGTATGTCTCTTATAAAATGGTTTATGGACAAGCTTGTCATTTGCCTCTTGAGTTAGAACATAAAGCATACTGGGCAGTTAAAGAACTCAACTATGATTTCAAACTTGCTGGTGAAAAGAGGTTATTTGATATTAGCTCTTTAGATGAATGGAGAACCCAGGCTTATGAAAATCCAAAATAATTCAAAGAGAAAGATAAAAGATGGCATGACAAAAGAATCCAAAAGCGTGACTTCAAAGTCGGAGAATATGTTCTTTTGTACAACTCTCATTTTAGATTTTTTGCAGGAAAGCTCCTCTCGAAATGGGAAGGCCCATATGTAATCGAGGAGGTTTACCGGTCTGGAGCCATCAAAATAAATAATTTCGAAGGCACTAACCCAAAGGTTGTCAACGGGCAACGAATAAAGTATTATATATCAGGTACGCCTATCAATGTTGAAAGTAATATTATCCAAACTTTGACACCATAAGAACACATAAAAGAGTCCTTCCGGAGCACCCTAGAATCGTCAAAATAAGGAGGTACATGATATGGTAAGTAAACGATCTCCAAAAAATCCGCAAAAATATTTTTTGTTTGTTTTGGAATATTTTAGAATTTTGGAAATAAAGAAACTCCCAGGAAATGTCCCCTGGTGGGCATAAGATGCCTGGCGCGCCAAGGTGGGTTGTGCCCACCTGGGGCACCTTCCGGACTTTGTTTTTCTTCTATATACTTGTCTTGTAAGATAAAAAAAATTATACTTCCCGAACCTGTTAACCACCGTATCGCGAAGAAATCCTCTGTTCTCTTTTCTTGTTGTTCCTGGTCAGATTTATCAAGCCAGGCATCACGTCTTCCTACTCCTCCAACAACATGGAAGAAGATGCTTGGCTGGTGAGGATCGAGACAAAGAGGGAGGAGCTTACGGACACTATCAAGGGAGGCAAGGGCAAGGAAGCTACCGTAAATCCATCCCCGATGACAGCACAAGCACTGCTGGCCGAGGATGAGGAAGAAGCTTCTTCACCACCAAAGGAGAACTGATTATCGGGTATGGGCACTCCCCTTGGCTTCCGCCAAGCTTGGGGGAGGTGCCCCGGTATCGTATCATCCCACTATCTTTTTGCTTTTACTTATCTTAGCTCGATCTTTTTTGCTTTAGATGAAATAAAGTTAGTTCGATCCTTTCTTATTTGAGAGTCTCCTTAGTGATCTATCATTGTAATCGTGTGCAAGTTATATAATAAAGTTAGTCTGAGTTCTGCTTTCTTTACTTTCATGTTGCAAATAAAGAAAAGAAATAAGAAAGGAAGAAAAAATAAATAAATAAAAGAAAGGAAATAAATCAATAAGATCATATACTAATCCTATGGTAGGTAATAGCACCACATAAGGAAAAGTATAAGTAGGAAATTTTATTAGAGATTGACAAACATAGCATTAGTCAATGATGCAACTCATGAAAGAATTAATAAGGGAAGAGAAGATTCACATATAAATATACTATCCTAGAAATATTTTGTGATTGTGAGCTCTCATCAAAATATTATATGCCAAAATTGCTGACGTTGGACAAGGAAGACAACTTAATGATTTACGTATATTTATATTCACATAGAAGTCATATTGTCATAGATCCTTTCACATATGATGCTTGCCCCTATCTTTGCTAGCCAGAAATGCCGCACCAAGTAGAGATACTACTTGTGCATCCAAAACCCTTAAACCCAAATATTTTTCAAGTGTCCACCATACCTACCTATGGATTGAGCAAGATTCCTCAAGTAAGTTGTAATCGGTGCAAAAAGGCAATAAAAAATTGCTTCTAAATATGTGAGATCATTTAGTGTAAGAGAAAATTGAGTGTTGCATGAACTTGGATGACAAAGAATAAAAGCGACCGACTGCATAATAAAGGTTGTCATCTTAAGGGGCAATACAACATGACGTTCTCTTGCACTAAGGGATTGAGCATGCAAACAAATAAGCGCATGGCAACCTCTGCTTCCCTCTGCGAAGGGCCTATCTTTTACTTTTACGTATTTACTTTTATGCAAAGAGTCAAAGTTTTCCTTCTATTCCTTTTTATTTTCTTTTGGCAAGCATCATGTGGTGAGGAAAGATCTAGGCACATATGTCCAGTTGAATATACATAGCATGAGTTATTATTGTTGACATCACCCTTGAGGTGAGTATTTTGGGAGGGGAAACTATAAGCCCTTATCTTTCTAGGTGTCCAGTCGAAACGTTTTGCTCATGGGTACGAGGTGAGTGTTAGAAATCATAGAATACTATATGATGGTTGAGTATGTGGATGATAACCCACAAGTATAGGGGATCGCAACAGTTTTCGAGGGTAGAGTATTCAACCCAAATTTATTGATTCGACACAAAGGGGGGATGTCGGTGTCAAAACCGGCGGATCTCGGGTAGGGGTCCCGAACTGTGCGTCTAGGCGGATGGTAATAGGAGACAAGGGACACGATGTTTTTACCCAGGTTCGGGCCCTCTCGATGGAGGTAAAACCCTACTCCTGCTTGATTGATATTGATGATATGGGTAGTACAAGAGTGGATCTACCACGAGATCAAGGAGGCTAAACCCTAGAAGCTAGCCTATGGTATGATTGTTGTAATGGTTGTTCGTCCTACGGACTAAAACCCTCCGGTTTATATAGACACCGGAGAGGGCTAGGGTTACATAGAGTCGGTTACAATGGTAGGAGATCTACATATCCGTATCGCCAAGCTTGCCTTCCACACCAAGGAAAGTCCCATCCGGACACGGGACGAAGTCTTCAATCTTGTATCTTTATAGTCTTGGAGTCTGGCCGATGATGATAGTCCGGCTATCCGGACACCCCCTAGTCCAGGACTCCCTCAGTAGCCCCTGAACCAGGCTTCAATGACGATGAGTCCGGCGTGCATATTGTTCGGCATTGCAAGGCGGGTTCCTCCTCCGAATAATCCATAGAAGATTGTGAACACCAGGATAGTGTCCGGCTCTGCAAAATAAATTCCACATACCACCGTAGAGAGAATAATATGTACACAAGTTCAATCTGCTGAAGTGTTTTTGAAGGAAATATGCCCTAGAGGCAATAATAAAGTTATTATTTATTTCCTTATTTCATGATAAATATTTATTATTCATGCTAGAATTGTATTAACCGGAAACATAATACATGTGTGAATACATAGACAAACATAGTGTCACTAGTATGCCTCTACTTGACTAGCTCGTTTATCAGAGATGGTTATGTTTGCGTGGACAAAAGAGTTGTCATTTGATTAACGGGATCACATCATTAGGAGAATGATGTGATTGACTTGACCCATTCCGTTAGCTTAGCACTTGATCGTTTAGTATGTTGCTATTGCTTTCTTCATGACTTATACATGTTCCCGTAACTATGAGATTATGCAACTCCGTTTACGGAGGAACACTTTGGGTACTACCAAGCGTCACAACGTAATCGGGTGATTATAAAGGAGTACTACAGGTGTCTCGAAGGTACATGTTAAGTTGGCGATTTCGAGATTAGGTTTTGTCACTCCGATTGTCGGAGGTATCTCTGGGCCCTCTCGGTAATACTCATCACCTAAGCCTTGCAAGCATGTAACTAATGAGTTAGTTATGAGATGATGTATTACGGAACGAGTAAAGAGACTTGCGGTAACGAGATTGAACTAGGTATTGGATACCGACGATCAAATCTCGGGCAAGTAACATACCGATGATAAAGGAACAACGATGTTGTTATGCGGTTTGACCGATAAAGATCTTCAGTAGAATATGTAGGAACCAATATGGGCATCCAGGTCCGCTATTGGTTATTGACCAAGAATAGTTCTAGGTCATGTCTACATAGTTCTCGAACCCGTAGGGTCCGCACGCTTAAGGTTTCGATGGAGCTTTATTATGAGTTTATGAGTTTTGATGTACCGAAGAGTTGAGTCCCGGATGAGATCGGGGACATGACGAGGAGTCTCGAAATGGTCGAGACGTAAAGATCGATATATTGGACGACTATATTCGGAGTTCGGAAAGGTTCCGAGTGATTCGGTATTTTTGAGTCTGGGAGAGTTACGGGAATTCGTATTGGGCCTTAATGGGCCATACGGGAAAGGAGAAAAAGGGCCATAAGGGTGGCCGCACCCCTCCCCATGGACTAGTCCGAATTGGACTAGGGAGGAGGGGCGCCCCCTTCCTTCCTTCTCCTTTTCCCTTCCCTTTCCTTCTCTTCTACTCCTACTACATGGAAGGGTTACTAGTTGGACTAGGAAAGGGGGAATCCTACTCCGGTGGGAGTAGGACTCTAGGGCGCCATAGAGAGGCCGGCCCTCCCCCTCCTCCACTCCTTTATATACAGGGGCAGGGGGCACCCCATAGACACACAAGTTGATCTTCGTGATCGTTCCTTAGCCGTGTGCGGTGCCCCCCTCCACCATATTCCACCTTGGTCATATCGTTGCGGTGCTTAGGCGAAGCCCTGCGTCTGTAGAACATCATTATCGTCACCACGCCGTCGTGCTGACGGAACTCATCCCCGACACCCTGCTGGATCGGAGTCCGGGGATCGTCATCGAGCTGAATGTGTGCTGAACTCGGAGGTGCCGTACGTTCGGTACTTGGATCGGTTGGATCGTGAAGACGTACGACTACATCAACCGCGTTGTCATAACGCTTCCGCTTACGGTCTACGAGCGTATGTGGACATACACTCTCCCCTCTCATTGCTATATCATCACCATGATCTTGCGTGTGCGTAGGAAATTTTTTGAAATTACTACGTTCCCCAACAGTGGCATCCGAGCCTAGGTTTTTATGGTTTGATGTTATATGCACGAGTAGAACACAAGTGAGTTGTGGACGATATAAGTCATACTGCCTACCAGCATGTCATACTTTGGTTCAGCGGTATTGTTGGATGAAGCGGCCCGGACCGACATTACAAGTACGCTTACGCGAGACTGGTTTTACCGCCGTGCTTTGCACACAGGTGACTAGCGGGTGTCTGTTTCTCCAACTTTAGTTGAACCGAGTGTGGCTACGCCCGGTCCTTGTGAAGGTTAAAACGGAGTCTATTTGACAAACTATCGTTGTGGTTTTAATGCGTATGTAAGAACTGTTCTTCCTAAAGCCCGTAGCAGCCACGTAAAATTTGCAACAACAAAGTAGACGACGTCTAACTTGTTTTTGCAGGGCATGTTGTGATGTGATATGGTCAAGACGTGATGCTATATTTTATGAGATGATCATGTTTTGTTGAAGTTATCGGAAACTGGCAGAAGCCCTATGGTTGTCTCTTTGTTGCATAAAGATGCAAGTGCCAAATATTTGCTTTACTTTATTGCTATGCGATAGCAATAGTTGCAAGAGCAATAGTTGGCGAGACGACCATGTGACGACACATTGATATAGATCAAGATGATGAAGATCATGATGTCGTGCCGGTGACGATAAAGATCATGACAGTACTTTGGAGATGGAGATCAAAGGCGCAAGATGATCATGGCCATATCATGTCACATATTTTGATTGCATATGATGTTTATCTATTATACATCTTATTATGTTTTGTTTGACGGTAGCATTTTAAGATGATCTCTCACTATTATCAAGAAGTGTTCTCCCTGAGTATGCACCGTTGCGAAAGTTCTTCGTGCTGAGACACCACGTGATGATCGGGTGTGATAGGCTCTACGTTCAAATACAACGGTGCGAAACAGTTGCACACGCGAATACTCGAGTTAAACTTGACGAGCCTAGCATATACAGATATGGCCTCGGAACACGGAGACCGAAAGGTCGAGCCTGAATCATATAGTAGATATGATCAACATAGTGATGTTCACCATTGAAAACTACTCCATCTCACGTGATGATCGGACATGGTTTAGTTGATTTGGATCACGTGATCACTTAGATGACTAGAGAGATGTCTGTCTAAGTGGGAGTTCTTAAGTAATATGATTAATTGAACTTTAATTTATCATGAACTTAGTCCTGGTAGTATATTGCAAATTATGTTGTAGATCAATAGCTTGCATTGTTGCTTTCATATGTTTATTTTGATATGTTCCTAGAGAAAATTGTGTTGAAAAATGTTAGTAGCAATGATGCGGATTGGATCCGTGATCTGAGGCTTATCCTCATTGCTGCACAGAAGAATTATGTCCTTGATGCACCGCTAGGTGACAAACCTATTGCAGGAGCAGATGCAGACGTTATGAACGTTTGGCTAGCTCAATATGATGACTACTTGATAGTTTAGTGCACCATGCTTAATGGCTTAGAATCGGGACTTCAAAGACGTTTTGAACGTCATGGACCATATGAGATGTTCCAGGAGTTGAAGTTAATATTTCCAGCAAATACCCGAGTTGAGAGACATGAAGTCTCCAACGAGTTCTATAGCTAAAAGATGGAGGAGAATCGCTCAACTAGTGAGCATGTGCTCAGATTGTCCAGGTACTTCAATCGCTTGAATCAAGTGGGAGTTAATCTTCGAGATAAGATAGTGATTGATGAATTGTCTAGTCACCATCACCAAGTTAGTAGAACTGTGATGAACTATAGTATGCAAGGGATGACGAAACGATTCGAGCTCTTCGTGATGTTGAAATCGACGAAGGTAGAAATCAAGAAAAAGACAACAAGTGTTGATGATTGACAAGACCACTAGTTTCAAGAGAAGGGCAAAGGGAAAGAAAGGAACTTCAAGTGGAAAGACAAGCAAGTTGTCACTCCTGCGAAGAAGCCCAAAGCTGGACCATAGCCTGAAACCGAGTGTTTACACCGCAAGGAAATGGTCACTTTGGAAGCGGAAATGCCACTGAATATTTGGTGGATAAGAAGGATGGCAAAGTGAATAAGGGTATATTTGATATCTGATTATTGATGTGTGCCTTACAAGTGTTTATAGTAGCCCCGAGTATTTGATACTTGTTAGGTTGGTAAGATTAGTAACTCGAAACAGGAGTTACGTAATAAACAGAGACTAGTTGAAGGAAAGTGACGATGAGTGTTGGAAGTAGTTCCAAGATTGATATGATCATCATCGCACACTCCCTATATTTTCGGATTAGTGTTAAACCTATATAAATGTTATTTGGCGCTTGCGTTAAGCATGAATATGATTTGATCATGTTTATTGCGTATGATTATTTATTTGAAATCGAGAATAATTGTTGTTCTGTTTACATGAATAAAACCTTCAATGGTCATACACCCAATGAAAATAGTTTGTTGGATCTCGATCGTAGTGATACACATATTCATAATATTGAGGCCAAAAGATACAAAGTTAATAATGATAGTGCAACTTATTTGTGTAATCGCCGTTTGGGTCATATTGGTGTAAAGCGCATGAAGAAACTCCATAAAGATGGATTTTGGAATCACTTGGTTATGAATCATTTGATGCTTTGTAACCGTGCCTTTTGGGTAAGATGACTAAAACTCCGTTCTTGGAACAATGGAACGAGCTACCGACTTATTGGAAATAATACATACTGATGTATGCAGACCAATGAGTATGAAGGCTCGTGGCAAGTATCATTATTTTCTGACCTTCACAAGATGATTTGAGCAGATATGGGTATATCTACTTGATGAAACATAAGTCTGAAATAGTTGAAAGGTTCAAAGAATTTCAGAGTGAAGTGGAAAAATCATCGTAACAAGAAAATAGAGTTTCTGCGATTTGATCGCGGAGACGAATATTTGAGTTACGAGTTTGGTCTTCAATTAAAACAATGTGAAATAGTTTCACAGCTCACGCCACCTGGAACACCACAACGTTATGGTGTGTCCAAACGTCGTAACCGCACTTTATTGGATATGGTGCGATCTATGATGTCTCTTACTGATTTACCAATATTGTTTTGGGGTTATGCATTAGAGACAGTTGCATTCACATTAAAAGGGCACCATCTAAATCCGTTGAGACGACAACATATGAACTGTGGTTTAGCAAGAAACCCAAGTTGTCGTTTCTTAAAGTTTGGGGCTGCGATGCTTATGTGAAAAAGTTTCATCCTGATAAGCTCGAACCCAAATCGGAGAAGTACGTCTTCATAGAATACCCAAAGGAAATAGTTGGGTACACCTTCTATCATAGATCCGAAGGCAAGATATTCGTTGCTAAAAATGGATCCTTTCTAGAGAAGGAGTTTCTCTCGAAAGAAGTGAGTGGGAGGAAAGTAGAACTTGGAGGTAACTGTACATGTTCCCTTATTAGAAAGTAGTTCATCACATAAATCAGTTCCTGTGACAAATACACCAATTAGTGAGGAAGCTAATGATATTGATCATGAAACTTCAGATCAAGTTACTACAGAACCTCGTAGATCTTCCAGAGTAAGATCCGCACCAGAGTGGTGTAGTAATCATGTTCTGGAAGTCATGTTACTAGACCATAATGAACCTACGAACTATGAGGAAGCGATGATGAGCCCAGATTCCGTGAAATGGCTCGAGGCCATAAAATCTGAGATATGATCCATGTATGAGAACAAAGTATGGACTTTGATTGACTTGCTCGATGATCAGCAAGCCATGTTAAATAAATGGATCTTCAAGAGGAAGACGGACACTGATAGTAGTATTACTGTCTACCAAGCTCGACTTGTTGCAAAAGGATTTCAACAAGTTCAAGGTGTTGAATACGATGAGATTTTCTCACTCGTATTGATGCTTAAGTCTGTCTGAATCATGTTAGCAAATTGCCACATTTTATGAAATCTGGTAAATGGATGTCAAAACTGCATTCCTTAATGGATTTATTAAAGAAGAGTTGTATATGATGCAACCAGAAGGTTTTGTCAATCTTAAAGGTGCTAACAAAATGTGCAAGCTCCAGCGATCCATCTATGGACTGGTGCAAGCATCTCAGAGTTGGAATATATGTTTTGATAAGTTGATCAAAGCATATAGTTTTATATGGACTTACGATGAAGCCTGTATTTACAATAAAGTGAGTGGGAGCACTATAGCCTTTCCGATTAGTATATGTGAGTGACATATTGTTGATCGAAATGATGTAGAATTTTTCGCAAAGCATAAAGGAGTGTTTTAAAGGAGTTCTTTAAAAGAAAAGACCTCAAGTAAAAGCTACTTACATATTGAGCATCAAGATCTATTGAGATAGATCAAGACGCTTGATAAGATTTTCAATGAGTACATACCTTGGCAAGATTTTGAAATAGTTCAAAATGGAGCAGTCAAAGAAAGAGTTCTTGCTGTGTTGCAAAGGTATGAAATTGAGTAAGACTCAAATCCCGACCACAAAGAGAAAATAGAAAGAGAATGAAAAGTCATTCCCTATGCCTCACCATAGGTTCTATAAAGTGTGCTATGCTATGTACTGGACCTATTGTATACCTTGCTCTGAATTTGGCAAGGAGTACAATAGTGATCTAGGAGTAGATCATGGACATTGGTCAAGAATATCCTTAGTAAGGACTAAGGAGATGTTTCTCGATTATGGAGGTGATAAAGAGTTTGTTGTAAAAGTTGCATCAAGACAAACTTTTACACCGATCCGAGATGACTCTAAGTCTCAACCTGGATACATATTGAAAGTGGGAGCAATTAGCTAGAGTAGCTCCGTGCAGAGCATTGTGGACATAAAATATTTGCAAAATACATACGGCTCTGAATGTGACAGACCCATTGACTAAGCTTCTCTCACGAGCAAAACATGATCACACCTTAGTACTCTTTGGGTGTTAATCACATAGCGATGTGAACTAGATTATTGACTCTAGTAAACCCTTTGGATGTTGGTCACATGATGATGTGAAGTATGGCTGTTAATCATATATAGATATGAATATTGGTGTTAAATCACATGGCGATGTGAACTAGATTATTGACTCTAGTGCAAGTGGGAGACTGAAGGAAATATGCCCTAGAGGCAATAATAAAGTTATTATTTATTTCCTTATTTCATGATAAATGTTTATTATTCATGCTAGAATTGTATTAACCGGAAACATAATACATGTGTGAATACATAGACAAACATAGTGTCACTAGTATGCCTCTACTTGACTAGCTCGTTTATCGAGATGGTTATGTTTTCTAGCCATGGACAAAAGAGTTGTCATTTGATTAACGGATCACATCATTAGGAGAATGATGTGATTGACTTGACCCATTCCGTTAGCTTAGCACTTGATCGCTTAGTATGTTGCTATTGCTTTCTTCATGACTTATACATGTTCCTGTAACTATGAGATTATGCAACTCCGTTTACGGAGGAACACTTTGGTACTACCAAACGTCACAACGAATCGGGTGATTATAAAGGAGTACTACAGGTGTCTCCGAAGGTACATGTTGAGTTGGCGATTTGAGATTAGGTTTTGTCACTCCGATTGTCGGAGAGGTATCTCTGGGCCCTCTCGGTAATACTCATCACCTAAGCCTTGCAAGCATGTAACTAATGAGTTAGTTATGAGATGATGTATTACGAACGAGTAAAGAGACTTGCCGTAACGAGATTGAACTAGGTATTGGATACCGACGATCAAATCTCGGGCAAGTAACATACCGATGATAAAGGAACAACGTATGTTGTTATGCGGTTTGACCGATAAAGATCTTCGAGAATATGTAGGAACCAATATGGGCATCCAGGTCCGCTATTGGTTATTGACCAAGAATAGTTCTAGGTCATGTCTACATAGTTCTCGAACCCGTAGGGTCCGCACGCTTAAGGTTTCGATGCGTTTTATTATGAGTTTATGAGTTTTGATGTACCGAAGAGTTCGGAGTCCCGGATGAGATCGGGGACATGACGAGGAGTCTCGAAATGGTCGAGACGTAAAGATCGATATATTGGACGACTATATTCGAGTTCGGAAAGGTTCCGAGTGATTCGGTATTTTTCGAGTACCGAGAGTTACGGGAATTCGTATTGGGCCTTAATGGGCCATACGGGAAAGGAAAAAAGGGCCATAAGGGTGGCGCACCCTCCCCATGGACTAGTCCGAATGGACTAGGGGGGCGCCCCTTCCTTCCTTCTCCTTTTCCTTCCCTTTCCTTCTCTTCTACTCCTACTACATGGAAGGGTTACTAGTTGGACTAGGAAGGGGAATCCTACTCCCGGTGGGAGTAGGACTCCCCTAGGCGCGCCATAGAGAGGCCGCCTCCCCTCCTCCACTCCTTTATATACTGGGGCAGGGGCACCCCATAGACACACAAGTTGATCTTCGTGATCGTTCCTTAGCCGTAGCGGTGCCCCCTCCACCATATTCCACCTCGGTCATATCGTTGCGGTGCTTAGGCGAAGCCTGCGTCGATAGAACATCATTATCGTCACCACGCCGTCAGGTTGACGGAACTCATCCCGACACCTGCTGGATCGGAGTCGGGGATCGCCATCGAGCTGAATGTGTGCTGAACTCGGAGGTGCCGTACGTTCGGTACTTGGATCGGTTGGATCGTGAAGACGTACGACTACATCAACCGCGTTGTCATAACGCTTCCGCTTACGGTCTACGAGGGTACATGGACATACACTCTCCCCTCTCGTTGCTATATCATCACCATGATCTTGCGTGTGCGTAGGAAATTTTTTGAAATTACTACGTTCCCCAACAGTTTTGTGGCATGACATCATGCCACCACCAAGCCTTTGCTTGAATTGTTTTTATTATACCACCTCAGCGCGTTTAGCGAAGCGGTTTCCTTGGCACGTCTTGTCGAAGCAGAGATCGTGTTCCCCTTATTCCGGGATTCTCATCAATACGGACGTGGGTAACCCAACTACGCCATTGATTGTGGTGCTTGGGAGATAAGCGAGTTTTACCAGGCCGGTGGGGACGCATAGTCTTCGTCCGCCCATATATAGGGGATAAGGATACACCTTTTTTACCTACGCCTTCTTCCTCCTTTACTTATCCATCTCCGCGCACTCGAGCTCCAGCGCCCAAGTCCGCACATCTCGTCTCAACCTTCTCCAGCCATGTCCGGAGCGGAGGCAATGGATGGCCTCCTCCGTTCTGGAGGGCACATCGAAAAGCTTGGCGCCGGATACCTGTCCAGCGACATTGCGCACCGGCTGCCCGACAAGGGCAGCTCATCCCCACCCCCAGGCCTCATGAGAGGGTCGTATTCCTTCCCCACTTCCTCCGCGGACTGGGCTTCCCACTTCATCCCTTCGTCCGGGGGCTCATGTACTACTACGGCCTGGACTTCCACGATCTGGCGCCAAACTTCATCCTCAACATCCCGGCGTTTATCGTCGTGTGCGAGGCCTTCCTCTGCATCCAGCCCCACTTCGGCTTGTGGCTAAAAACCTTCAATGTCAAGCCGAAAGTGGTGAAGGGCGTCCAAGCGGAGTGCGGAGGCACCATGGTGGGCAAAATGCCCAACGTCCTCTGGCTCGAGGGTGCCTTCGTGGAGTCCGTCAAAGGGTGGCAATCGGGGTGGTTCTATATCACCGAGCCGCGTGACCCTAAATGGGCAGCGGCCCCCGAGTTCAGATCTGGTATCCCCATGCAGCTCACCTCCTGGAAAGAGAAGGACTTACTATGGGGTAGTTCGGAGGAGCTGACAGGACTCCAGTCCTATCTCCAGACCCTAGTGAACAAGAAGCTTAAGCTTGTCAACGTGATCCAGGTCATGCTTGTCCGCCGGATTCTCCCCTGCCAGCAATGGGCCTTCAATTTGTGGGAGTTTGATCCGGCACAGCACCGGACCCTGAGCGGGCTCTTCGACACGACGTACGAAGCTGCCTGGAAGGTGCTGTTCAAGGGCGGAGAAGCCCCCGCATCCGCAACTGAAGATCGCAGATTCAGCACGAAGCGCCCGGCCGGCGAGGTAAGCTTTGCTATCCTTTATGGGACACTTACTTCTTTCATAGTTTGACTCTATGTGGGATCTAAAACTCCCAATGCCTTTAACAGATCGCACAGACGCCGGACAGTTAACTGTCTGCTCCCCTCCCAAGACCAGCGAACACCCGCTTGACGGGGCTGCTGGTTCAACCCTTTACGTGGTGCCGGAGAAGAAGGCCAAGAAGAAGGCCACAGAACCGAAGGAGTTCCGGCGCCAGTGGTATCGGACTCATCGTCCGATGGCTCGAGGCGACTCCTCCCAAGACGCGAGGAGGAGAAAGAGGACTCTCCCCGGGGGGAGAGAGGAAGAGGAAGGCTTCCCCAACGAGGGAGGCCGAAGGGTCCAAGAGGGGAAGGACCCTTCCTCCGGACTGCTCCGCCAACGCCGACGACGGCGATGAGGGGTGGCCCTCAATGGCCAAGCCTCCGGCAAGATCGTAAGTATCCGGATTCTTGAATGATTTATAATTTCTCTTTTTTTTTACCACAAGGTATCCTTCTAATGCCGCATACAACCTGCAGTCCGGCCGAGGACGATCTTCCCGCTTCTTCGAGCGGGTCCTTGGCTCCGTCAGATGTGGATTCCATTCCAACCGCCTCCACCCCTCATGACGCTAAGGACGCCGAGGTGGGATCCCAGGAGGGGACCCGCCAGGAGGGTGAGGCTCCGGAGGTGCCACAGGGCAACCTCCCGGACTTCGCACCGGACTCCGCCCTGGAACCCGCAGTGGTTCCGGAGTCCGGCAGGCGGCCCCTTCGTAAGAAGGGCAAGACCGTGACACCGGTGGCCTCCGTCCAACCGGAGGCGCCGGACAACTTGTTGGAGGCGCTCAACGGCGCTTCCATCAAGGAAGAACACCGCATTGTCATGAGTGCGGTGATTCAGAAGGTTCAGCTCGCCAAGAGCAGGTGACTGAAGCTCGTAATGCCTTCTAACAAAGCTTTGAGGTAAGAAATTTCAATATATGTAATGTAATACCGCATAGACAGTAGCCTCTGATGCTTGGTTCGGTGTTCGGAAAGAGAAGTCGGACTGAGGATCTAAAAAGATATACGCATGAGTTCTAAAAATTATGTCAATATGGGATTGCAGGCTGCGCTGCTGACCTCTGTCGCACTAACTGCGGAGGTCGATGCTTTGAAGCAGAACCTCGAGCGGTCCGAGAACGAGCTCGGCCTTGCCAAGAAGCAGCTCGAGGACAAAGAAGGTGAGTAACACCGTATTAGATTTGTACCTTACAGAAAAGGATTTTGGTTGCGAGAGAAATAACAAGGATAACATGGGCACTGCAGGGGCCACGAACAAGGTGGCGACCCTGAAGGAGGCCGTGTCCACGGCCGAGCGTAATGTGGCCGCGGAACGAGCTGAGCGAGAGAAGCAGGAGGCGCGGGTGGCGGAGGTGCAGCAAGAGCTCCAGGCTCTCGTGGAAAAGCATGAGAGTTTGGAGCGCGACTCGAAGACTCGAGAGTCCGAGCTTGCCTCAGCTCTTGAGAGTGCCAAAGCCGCGAAGGCCGAGGCCCATAAGGCCCTCCAGAGATTGAGGCGGTGAAGAAAATAGCGGCGGTAAGGCATTTTTCATGCAAAGCAAGCATGTGAATGTGAATTACTTGTTACTTACCCAATTCGGAGCTCTCCGGGGGCATTTGCAGATCTGCCTCAGCAGTGTCCGATCTTTGCCGCATTCTACCGGGCCGAGGAGGGAGCTCGAGGAGAAGGTCTTCGGTCTTAGTACGCCGAGGCTGGACATCCGGTGCCCCTTAGCGACTAGTCAAGCAGCCTGGTTGAGCTCCACAAGGTAGCCGAAAGCAGGCCATGAAGGGCCTCATAGTTCGGTTTGTGGGCTCAAGAGGCCATGTCCGGGAGCTACTTCGCCCTGGTGCGCGGCTGGTGGATGCGTGTCCTCGGTGGAGGTCATCAACCGCCCACCGCATTGAAGGTGCCCATCGGGCCTTGCCCGCAAAAGTGCACCGTGCAGCTGGATCCGAGAAGCTTTAACGGACGCGCCGCCAAGGGCAAGGAGTATCGCACGCCCAAATGTATTATAAGAGTGTCTGAAGGGTGCCCGCAAGATTGCGATGAGTGCTCCAAAGATGTAATATTTGAGTAGACTCGCAATGTGTTATCCTGCGGCGCTGAAAACTTTGTTCATATGCGCTAAGCAATGCTTATTAATTTAAAATATTACCTTCAGGCGGCCGCTTATCAAATCGAGAGATGGCAAGTCGTCGGCTTCACCCCCATGCCACAGAGTTTGGGGTGTTGGGATAAACTTCAAGCTTTTGTTCCCATTTTGGGTCCATCTAGGAGGCGCCAACACGACAAACAAGGCAATCGGACTTATAATGCTTGAACACTCTCACTTAGCCATAGAATTCTATAATTTTAAATTTCGGCGAAGCCCCTAGTGTTTAGAAGACCGAGTTCGGGGCGCTATCCACGCCTTGGCCGGACGAAGCCGGTTCCTCGCTCTAAGCGGCATAAGTCTTTAGGGACTCGAAAAGACCTCTCGAATAGCGACCAACTCTCGCCTTATCATGACGGTCAGTTTTAGCTTTCTCCACTGAGGCGCTCGCCCAGCTCAACCGGGGCGTAATCGCAGTGGTTCTCCCAGTGCTACCTTAGCCGATAGAACGGAACGTAAGGTACCAAAACATGGGAGCCGGGCAAACCCAACTATTGACCCAAGACATGATTCGGAGGCGATGCATATAGTGCTATAAGTACGGGGTGCCGCACTTGTGAAAGTGTTCGGACTTATCACACCATAATGCGGGAAACATAAGCCCCTGGTGTATTCGGCCGTACCAAAGTGTACGGATGCAAAACGTCATAAATGAACATATATGTAAGGAAGGAATGCAATTATAAGCAAAAGGTGATGCATTGTTTATTCAAGGAATTCTGCCATGAGTGCAGAACGATACAAACAGTGCGGTAAGCAAGGGATAGGACTATTAGACATGTCTTCCTCCAAGGGTAGGTTGCGGAATGGTGTATTAAACAGATTTAATGCTCATTATGGAGACCACCTGAGTATTCGTCGTAGCCTTCGTCCTTCCCTGGTTGTTGCATCGTGAGTTCGGCAGATCCACTGCCGGATAGGGCCTCTGGTGAACGGAGTCCTGTGGATAAAAATAATAATAATAAAAGAACGACACACTTGGGAGCCCCTGGTGTGGTTGAGCCGCACTCTGGGCCTGTCGTGGTCGTGCCCCTCCCCCTATGCCCATGGTATCTCCAGAGCGTAATGATGTACGTGAAGGGCTAGTCTTGCAATCATACAAGGGCTGGGGTTGGGGCCGCATTGCTACGCGTGCTCGGAACGTGCCAGGTGGTCTTGATGTCTGTTACTCCGGGCGCGCTTGGCAGTGTCCAGTCGTTTAACGGCCGGGCTCAAAAATTGCCTTAAGAGGCTGCTCTGTACTTCCGCCGCGAGAGCCGCTGTGTGTTCCTCCGTTCGGAGGGAGCGTTCAGTGTTTCCGTTGACCGTGATGACTCCACGAGGGCCTGGCATCTTGAGCTTGAGGTATGCATAATGCGGCACCGCATTGAACTTTGTAAACGCGTTCGTCCGAAAGCGAGCGTGATAGCCACCGCAGAACGGGACTATGTCAAGATTAACTCCTCGCTTCGAAGTTATCCGGGATCCAAGACCACTTCAGTGGACCGAGCTCGCATAATTGGCCTCTACTCCTGGTATGACGCCTTTGAAGGTCGTCTTTGTAGGTTTAATCCTTGAGGGTCTATGCCCATCTTACGCGACCGTATCCCGATAAAGCAGGTTCAAAGTGCCGCCGCCGTCCATCGGGACTCTAGTGAGGTGAAATCCATCGACGATTGGGTCTAAAACCAATGCGCAAACCCGCCATGGCGGATCTTGGTGGGTGGTCCTTCGATCGAAAGTGATCGGGCAAGAGGACCATGGATTGAACTTCGGGCGATCGCTCCATCGCATATACGCCCTTGCGCACGCTCGCTCCCTCTTGGGTATGTGGGTTACGATATCATGTTTACCGTCCGCACTTGTGGGGAACCCTTCATCCTCTCGCTGTTCGGCGGCCGGGTCTCATCTCGCCATCGCTATGCAGCCCCTTGTCATTGTTTTCGCAATTAACTTGCTCGCTCGCTTGAATACCCAACAATCCTGTTGGTGTGATTAGCTGGTTTTTCGGGTGCCATGTATCCGCAAGAGCGGTCGAATATTCGGTCCAAATTGGACGGACCGGAGTAGTTCTTTTAAATGGCTTTTTCACGACCGGTTTAGAGCCTCTGAATCCGTGTCGATCGTCAGATCCTCGGTGTTATCGCCGCTAACGTGGCGTTTGTTTTTGTTACGACGCGACCGCCATTGCGGTCCTTGTTGTCCGGACTGCCGAATTTTTGTCGAGGTTGTTCCGCGGGCTAGCGGCTGTCCTCCCCGCACGTAAGCGGTCATGAGTGATGTGAGGGCCGCCATGGATTTCGCTTTTCTGCCCTAGGTGCCGGGCCAGCCACTCGTCGCGGATGTTATGTTTGAAGGCTGCGAGGGCCTCTGCATCCAGACAGTCGACGATTTGATTTTTCTTTGTTAAGAACCGTGTCCAGAACTGTCTGGCCGATTCGTCTGGCTGCTGAATTATGTGGCTTAGGTCATCGGCGTCTGGTGGTCGCACATATGTGCCCGGAAGTTGTCAAAAATGCGGCTTCCGTGTCCTCCCAACACCCAATTGACTCTGGCGGCAAGCTGTTAAGCCAATGCCGAGCTGGTCCTTTAAGCTTGTGGGAGATACTTGATGGCGTGGAGATCGTCACCGCGGGCCATATGGATATGAAGGAGATAATCTTCGATCCAAACCGCGGGGTCCGTTGTGCCATCGTAGGATTCAATGTTCACCGGTTTAAACCCTTCAGGGATTTGATGATCCATTACTTCATCTGTGAAGCATAGTGGGTGTGCAGCGCCTCTATACTGGGCAATATCACGATGTAGCTCAAGAGAGCTTTGTCTGCTGTGTTTGGCCCGGTCGGAGTTGCTGTATCCGGCGCGACGGTAGTCGTCGTGGATCGTGGGGCGCCCACGTGATCCGTAGATAGATCTTGATTGTTTTGCCTTGTCCTCCAATATGCCTCGCAAGTCCAGCGCATTCCCCCGTGGCTTCGCGCTTTTCAAGCGGTGCTGGGGTACGGTTCTGGTGGAGGGCCTAGATGCCTCTCTATCGCGGCCACGAGGTGGTCGGTCTACCGTATTGTGCGCTGGTGATGAAGGTTTGTATGCCTCCTCCTCTAATCGGGAGAGCAACTTGCATTTTGGGTAGCTTTTGGAGGGGCGTTTGAGTTCATGCTCTTCGGCCGCGAGGACCTCGGTCCATCTGTCGGCCAGCAGGTCTTGATCAGCTCGAAGCTGTTGCTGCTTTTTCTTTAGGCTGTTCGTCGTGGCCATTAGCCTGTGTTTAAAATGCTCTTGTTCGACGGGATCCTCGGGCACGACGAATTCGTCGTCGTTGAGGCTTGCCTCGTCTCCGGAGGGAGGCATGTAATTATCGTCCTCTATCTCCTCGTCTGCTGATCTCTCTTGAGGGCTGGCTTCTCCCTCCCTGTCTTTGAATCTTCTTTGGAGGGGTTGTCTTCGACACTCTCGGGGTGTTATTATCTCCGTGCCGAATCTCCATTTTCTTTGTGGCTGGATTTAGAGCGGCTATTTCTTAGAGGAATCTGCCTCATTGCTTCTTCGCCGCTCCCATCCTTTGGGATGTCCACCATGTATATGTCGATGACGAGGTGGTCTTCAAAGGCCCCGTAGGCGCTGGTTCTTGGTCGTCTCCGGCCGCCGCCCATACCGCCGATGTCTTCGAGTCGTAGTCTAGCATGTTGGTTAGATCGTCGACGGTGGCTACAAAGTGGGTGGTGGGTGGGCTTTGAATTTCTTCGTCATCCGCATCTCAACCATCCCGACCTGATCCGCCAGGACTCCCGATAACGAGAGATACTTTAGCTAATTCAGGATGTCGCCAAAGGGTGAGTGCCGAAAGATGTCCGCAGTAGTGAACTCCATGATCGGCGCCCAATCGGATTCGATTGGCAGGGGCGCAGGAGGTTCGGAGTCCGGCGAGGACTCCGGCACCTCGGAGTCACGAGCTTTGCAAAGGACAAGGTCGATTCGCCCATCGCCGTAGAAGTTGCAGCCCCCGAGGCGGTGTCCAGCCACATCCTCGATCTGCGTGGTCGGCTCCAACTATGGGTCATAGCAGACTCATGTGCGGCCTGTGGTACCGTCCGTGGCAAAGCTAAATCATGCCTATCGTGATAAAGGCGCGCGCTTCGGCCGTGGGCTCGAATCCATCAAGATCAAGTCTCTGCGGATGTCACCGTGAAGTTTAGGCTTCCAAACGACTGATGGCCGGGCGTAGCTTCGATCCGCTCCGGATGGCTGCTTAATTGGCCCACAAAGGCAAAGCCGCCAAACATGAAGATCTGTCCGGGGAGAAAAGTCTCACCCTGGACTGCGTTGTTGTTGATTGAAGAAGCCATCAAGCCTATCGGTGAAGACATAGAGGAACTCTCAATGAAAGGTCCAATGTCGGTGTCAAAACCGGCGGATCTCGGGTAGGGGGTCCCGAACTGTGCGCCTAGGCGGATGGTAACAGGAGACAAGGGACACGATGTTTTTACCTGTGTTGGGCCCTCTCGATGGAGGTAAAACCCTACTCCGCTTGATTGATATTGATGATATGGGTAGTACAAGAGTGGATCTACCACGAGATCAAGGAGGCTAAACCCTAGAAGCTAGCCTATGGTATGATTGTTGTAATGGTTGTTCGTCCTACGGACTAAAACCCTCCGGTTTATATAGACAGCGGAGAGGGCTAGGGTTACACAGAGTCGGTTACAATGGTAGGAGATCTACATATCCATATCCCCAAGCTTGCCTTCCACGCCAAGGAAAGTCCCATCTAGACATGGGACGAAGTCTTCAATCTTGTATCTTCATAGTCTTGGAGTCCGGCCGATGATGATAGTCCGGCTATCAGGACACCCCCTAGTCCAGGACTCCCTCAGGGGCCAAATAATATTCTCAAGTATTGGCAGTTGAGTTATCAATTCAACCACGCCTGGATAACTTAGTATCTACAGCAAAGTATTTAGTAGCAAAGTAGTATGGAAGTAATGGTAACGGTAGCAAAGGTAACAGTAGCAGTTTTGTAGTAATTGTAATAGTAGCAACGGTAAAGTAAATAAGCAAAGCACAATATGTGAAAAGCTCGTAGGCATTGGATCAGTGATGGATAATTATGTCGGTTGTGATTCCTCATGTAATAGTTATAACATAGGGTGACATAGAACAAGCTCCAATTAATCAATGTAATGTAGGCATGTATTCCGAATATAGTCATACGTGCTTATGGAAAAGACCTTGCATGACATCTTTTGTCCTACCCTCCCGTGGCAGCGGGGTCCTAATGTAAACTAAGGGATATTAAGGCCTCCTTTTAATAGAGTACCGGACCAAAGCATTAACACTTGGTGAATACATGAACTCCTCAAACTACGGTCATCACCGAGAAGTATCTCGATTATTGTCACTTCGGGGTTGTCAGATCATACAACATAATAGGTGACTATAGACTTGCAAGATAGGATCAAGAACTCACATATATTCATGAAAACATAATAGGTTCAGATCTGGAATCATGGCACCCGGGCCCTAGTGACAAGCTTAAGCATAGCAAAGTCATAGCAACATCAATCTCAGAACATAGTGGATAATAGGGATCAAACCCTAAGAAAATTAACATGATTACATGGTAAATCTCATCCAACCCATCACCGTCCAGCAAGCCTATGATGGAATTACTCACTCACGGCGGTGAGCATCATGAAATTGGTGATGGAGGATGGTTGATGATGACAACGGCAACGAATCCCCCTCTCCGGAGCCCCGAACGGACTCCAAATCAGCCCTCCCGGGAGATATTAGGGCTTGGCGGCAGCTCCGTATCGTAAAACGTGATGAATCTTTCTCTCTGATTTTTTTCTCCGTGAACGTGAATATATGGAGTTGGAGTCGAGGTCGGTGGAGGTCCAGGGGGCCCACGACGCAGGGGGCGCGCCCTAGGGGGGCGCCCCCCATCCTCGTGGACAGTGTGGGCCCCCTGGTGCTAATTCTTTCGCCAGTATTTTTTATTAATTCTGAAAAGTTGCTCCGTGGATTTTCAGGTCATTCTGAGAACTTTTATTTCTACACAAAAATAACACCATGGCAGTTCTGCCGAAAACAGCGTCAGTCCGGGTTAGTTCCATTCAAATCATGCAAGTTAGAGTCCAAAACAAGGGCAAAAGTGTTTGGAAAAGTAGATACGACGGAGACATATCAACTCCCCCAAGCTTAAACCTTTGCTTGTCCTCAAGCAATTCAGTTGACAAACTGAAAGTGATAAAGGAAAGCTTTTACAAACTCTGATTGCTCTTGTTGTTGCAAATATGTAAAGCCAACATTCAAGTTTTCAGCAAAGATTATGAACTAACCACATTCACAATAACACTTAGGCCTCATGTTTACTCATATCAATGGCATAATCAACTAGCGAGCAATAATAATAAATCTTGGATGACAACACTTTCTCAAAACAATCATAATATGATATAACAAGATGGTATCTCGCTAGCCCTTTCTGAGACCACAAAACATAAATACAGAGCACCTTTAAAGATCAAGGACCTGACTAAACATTGTAATTGTGGTAAAGAGATCCACCATAGTCATACCCAATATAAATTAATAGTAATGCATGCAAATGACAGCGGTGCTCTCCAGCGGGTGCTTTTCAATAAGAGGGTGATGACTCAACATAAAATTAAATAGATAGGCCCTTCACAGAGGGAAGCAGGGATTTGTAGAGGTGCCAGAGCTCGATTTTGAAATAGAGATAAATAACATTTTGAGCAGTATACTTTCATTGTCAACATAACAACTGAGAGATCTCGATATCTTCCATGCTACACACATTATAGGCGGTTCCCAAATAGAATGGTAAAGTTTATACTCCCTCGCCACCAACAAGCATCAATCCATGGCTTGCCCGAAACAACGGGTGCCTCCAACTAACAACAATCCTGGGAGAGTTTTGTTTGCAATTATTTTGATTTGATTTGAGCATGGGACTGGCATCCCGGTGACCAGCCATTTTCTCGTGAATGAGGAGCGGAGTCCACTCCTCTTGAGAATAACCCACCTAACATGGAAGATACCGACAGCCCTAGTTGATACATGAGTTGTTCGAGCATACAAAACAGAATTTCATTTGAAGGTTTGGAGTTTGGCACATACAAATTTACTTGGAACGGTAGGTAGATACCGCTTATAGGAAGGTATGGTGGACTCATATGGAATAACTTTGGGGTTTATGGAGTTTGGATGCACAAGCAGTATTCCCGCTTAGTACAGGCGAAGGCTTGAAAGAGACTGGGAAGCGACCAACTAGAGAGCGACAACAGTCATGAACATGCATTAAAATTAATCAACACTGAGTGCAAGCATGAGTAGGATATAATCCACCATGAACATAAATATCGTGAAGGCTATGTTGATTTTGTTTCAACTACATGCGTGAACATGTGCCAAGTCAAGTCACTCGAATCATTCAAAGGAGGATACCACCCTATCATACCACATCACAACCATTTTAATAGCATGCTGGCACGCAAGGTAAACCATTATAAGCTCTTAGCTAATTAAGCATGGCATAAGCAACTATAATCTCTAATTGTCATTACAAACATGTTTATTCATAATAGGCTGAATCAGGAACGATGAACTAATAATATTTACAAAAATAAGAGAGGTCGAGTTCATACCAGCTTCTCTCATCTCAATCAGTCCATCATATATCGTCATTATTGCCTTTCACTTGCACGACCGAACGGTGTGGATAATAATAATAGTGCACGTGCATTGGACTAAGCTAGAATCTGCAAGCATTCAATTCAAGGGAGAAGAGAAGGTAATATGGGCTCTTGGTTAAATCAACAATCATGCATATTAGAGCCACTAAACATTTTGATCATGGTCTTCTCCTCTCGACCCCCAAAGAAAAGAAAAGAAAAGAAACTATTTACACGGGAAAGCTCCCAACAAGCAAAAGAAGAACGAGAAATCTTTTTGGGTTTTCTTTTAATATTACTACAAGCAGACATGGAAAATAAACTAACTAACTTTTTTTGTTTTTCTCAAGGTTATTCAAACACACAAGAAGAAAGGAAGAGAAGGAAATAAACTAGCATGGATAGTACAATGAAAAAGTATGAGCACCGACAACTAGAATGACTGTGTGAACATGAATGCAATGTCGGTGAGAAATACGTACTCCTCCAAGCTTGGGCTTTTGGCCTAAGTTGGCCTATGCCCATGGATGGCCTGGCGGATATCCGAAGCTGTAATTGGGGTCATACTGAGATGCAGCAGCCATTGCCTCATGAGTTGTAGCATGGCAGCGAGCTGCCTCCGTCCTCCTCTTGTACTCGTTCGCCTCTTCCTTGGTTATAGTATATCTTCTTTTTGCCTGATAATCAAAGAAAGCAGGAGCAGGGAGAGTAATATGGACAGCGCGACGTATGTCAAAGATTAGTCGATACTAGAGGAATTGTTCATTCCTCGCAAGAAACTGATGGCTAACCATGGCATTATAATCTAAATCAGCGGGAGGCAACTCCCTATCATTTTCATGTCCCGGGTATACCAAGATAATTAGCCACTCAGGTCGCATAAATCCCTCCAAAAAAATATCCATCTAAACCATTATTATGCAACCTACGTGCAACAATTGCCCCCAAGTTATATTGTTTATCACCTAATACAGCACTCTTGAGAACACATAGATCAGGAACACACATGTGACATGCTTCACCTTTACTGTTAATGCATCTACAAATGAGAGAGCAAAATAATGTATAGCAGGAAAATGAATGCTCCCTATGGTAGCTTGTGCTATTTCTCTAGATTCTCCCATAGTGATACTAGCAAGAAAGTCTTTATATTCAGATTTACGAGGTTCATTAACACTGCCCCACTGCGGGAGTTTACAAGCGGTAGTAAAATCTTCTAGGTCCATGTATATGATTTATCATAAAGATCAAACAGGACATTCTAAGAATTGCGCGAAGATGTAAATTTAAACCTTCTCACAAAGGAATCAGTCAAATGGTAGTATTGAGGGCACTTATCTTTCATGAAGTCCTCAAGATCAGAATTACGCACATATGCATCAAATTAATCCTTGATGCCTTCTTTGACCATAAATTCCTCTAACGGCCATTCACAAGGCCACACGTGAGCTTCCCTCGATGGTTCATCGTCCTGCTCACGTATTGCGAGCATGGGTCCTTTCTTCCTTGAAGAACCACCTTGGTACATTTTCCTGGACATATTTCTTCCTCTGAAAAATTTCTGAAATTTTTAGTAACTCAAAATAAAAGTGAACCAAACTCAACAATATTGATAGCAACTACTCCCACAAGTTCCTAGAGACTATATCATGCATTAGAACTACTTGGGACCATATAAATTTGACATGCAAGCTCAAGAACAGGGTTACCTAGGCAGCAAAAATTTGCAATGAATAAAGCACTAGAACAAATTGGACCATTGGAGGAGTCACATACCAAAGAACAATCCCCCAAAGCAGTTTTGTGAATGGAGCTTTGAGCAAGGAGATCAAAAATGGCAGCAAAATGAGCTAGAACTCGTGCTTGAGCTGGATGGTGATTTTTTTTGGGAGGAAGTTGAAGTGTGTGGGTGCAGGAATAAGTGGAGGGGGGCACCATGGGCCCACGAGGCAGGGGGTGCGCCCCTGACCCTCGTGACAAGGTGCCAGCTCCCCCTGTTGTGCTCTCATTGCCAGATATTCTCAAATATTCCAAAAAATCATATTAAATTTGCAGGGCATTTGGAGAACTTTTATTTTTGGGGTATTTTTATTGCATGGATAATTCAGAAAACAGACAGAAAATACTATTTTTACTTTATTTAATCTAAATAACAGAGAGTAAAAGGAGGGTACAGAAGGTTGTGCCTTCTAACTTCATCCATCTCATGATCATCAAAAGGAATCCACTAACTGATACGCCTCCAATGTATCTATAATTTTTTATTGTTCCATGCTATTATATTACCCCTTTTGGATGTTTATGGGCTTTATTTTACACATTTATATCATTTTTGGGACTAACCTACTAACCGGAGGCCCCAGCCAGTATTATTGTTTTTTTGCCTATTTCAGTATTTCGAAGAAAAGGAATATCAAACGGAGTCCAAACGGAATGAAACCTTCGGGAGCGTAATTTTTGGAACGAACGTGATCCGGAGAGCTTGGAGTGCAAGTCAAGAAGCAGCCGAGGCAGCCACGAGATAGGAGGCCGTGCCCCCCTGTAGGGCGTGGCCCCCTGTCTCGTGGGCCCCTCGGGCGGCCACCGACGTACTTCTTCCTCCTATATATACCTACGTACCCCGAAAACATCCAGGGGCACCACGAAACACAATTTCCACCACCGTAACCTTCTGTATCCGTGAGATCCCATCTTGGAGCCTTCACCGGCACTCTGTCGGAGGGGGAATCGACCATGGAGGGCTTCTACATCAACATCCTTGCCCCTCCGATGAGTTGTGAGTAGTTTACCACAGACCTATGGGTCCATAGTTATTAGCTAGATGGCTTCTTCTCTCTTTTTGGATCTCAATACAATGTTCTCCCCCTCTCTTGTGGATATATATTCGATGTAAACTCTTTTTGCGGTGTGTTTGTCGAGATCCGATGAATTGTGGGTTTATGATCAAGTTTATCTATGAATAATATTTGAATCTTCTCTGAATTCTTTTATGTATGATTGAGTTATCTTTGCAAGTCTCTTCGAATTATCAGTTTGGTTTGGCCTACTAGATTGATCTTTCTTGCCATGGGAGAAGTGCTTAGCTTTGGGTTCAATCTTGCGTTGTCCTTACCAAAGGATGTAAAGGGTTGCAAGGCGCGTATTGTATTGTTGCCATCAAGGATAACAAGATGGGGTTTATATCATATTGCATGAGTTTATCCCTCTACATCATGTCATCTTGCTTCATGCATTACTCTGTTCTTATGAACTTAATACTCTAGATGCATGCTGGATAGTGGTCGATGTGTGGAGTAATAGTAGTAGATGTAGGTAGGAGTCGGTCTACTTGTTATGGACGTGATGCCTATATACATGATCATGCCTAGATAATCTCATAACTATGCGCTTTTCTATCAATTACTCGACAGTATTTGTTCACCCACCGTAATACTTATGCTATCTTGAGAGAAGCCTCTAGTGAAACCTATGGCCCCCGGGTCTATCTCTTATCATATTTGCTTTCAATCTACTTTTATTTTGCATCTTTACTTTTTGCATCTATATTATAAAATATCAAAAAAATATTTATCTTATAATACTATCTTTATTAGATCTCACTTTCGCAAGTGGCCGTGAAGGGATTGACAACCCCTTTATTGCGTTGGTTGCGAGTTCTCAGTTTGTTTGTGTAGGTGCGTGGGACTTTTGAGGAGCCTCCTACTGGATTGATACCTTGGTTCTCAAAACTGATGGAAATACTTACGCTACACTTGCTGCATCACCCTCTCCTCTTCGAGGAAAACCAACGCAAGCTCAAGACGTAGCACTAACAAGGTAGATCAAGTCTTGTTAACGAACTCATTTTGAATAACATGGAACCAGAGAAATTTCGAATAACACTAGGTTACCTCAATGGGGATATGAACACCCCCAATAATAAGAATATCATATTTCTTCTTGACGGTAGGAAGAGGAAATTCAAAACCTCCAATAATAATAGTTGGAATTTTTCCAATAGAATTGATGCTATGAACTTGAGGTTGTTTCCTCGGAAAGTGTATCGTATGCTCATTACCATTAACATGAAAAGTGACATTGCCTTTGTTGCAATCAATAACAGCCCCTGCAGTATTCAAAAAGGGTCTACCAAGGATAATCGACATATTGTCGTCCTCGGGAATATCAAGAATAACAAAGTCCGTTAAGATAGTAACGTTTGCAACCATAACAGGCACATCCTCACAAATACCGACAGGTATAGCAGTTGATTTATCGGCCATTTGCAAAGATATTTCAGTAGGTGTCAACTTATTCAATTCAAGTCTACGACATAAAGAGAGAGGCACAACACTAACACCGGCTCCAAGATCATATAAAGCAGTTTTAACATAGTTTCTTTTAATGGAGCATGGTATAGTTGGTACCCCTGAATCTCCTAGTTTCTTAGGTATTCCACCGTTAAAAGTATAATTAGCAAGCATGGTGGAAATTTCAGCTTCCGGTATCTTTCTTTTATCTGTAATAATGTCTATCATGTATTTAGCATAAGGATTCACTCTAAGCATATCAGTCAAATGCATACGCAAAAAGATAGGTCTAATCATTTCAGCAAAGCGCTCAAAATCCTCATCATCCTTTTTCTTGGATGGCTTAGGAGGAAAAGGCATGGGTTTCTGAACCCATGGTTCTCTTTCTTTACCGCGCTTCCTAGCAACAAAGTCTCTCTTATGATAACCTTGATTCTTTGATTGTGGGTTATCAAGATCAACAACATGTTCAATCTCTACATCATTATCATTGCTAGGTTGAGCATCAACGTGAACATTATCATTAACATTATCACTAGGTTCATGTTCATCACCAGATTGTGTTTCAGCATCGGAAATAGAAATATCATTGGGATTCTCAGGTGTGTCTACGACAGGTTCACTAGAAGCATGCAAAGTCCTATCATTTTTCTTTTTCTTCTTTTTAGAAGGACTAGGTGCATCTAAATTATTTCTCTGAGAATTTTGGTCAACTCTCTTAGGGTAGCCTTCAGGATACAAAGGTTCCTAAGTCATTTTACCAGTTCTAGTAGCCACTCTAACAGCAAAATCATGTTTATTATTTAATTCATCGAGCAAATCATTTTGAGCTCTAAGTACTTGTTCTGCTTGAGTGTTAACCATAGAAGCATATTTACTAATGAGTTTAAGTTCACCTTTAACTCTAGCCATATAATCACTCAAGTGTCCAATCATGTAAGCATTTTGTTTCAATTGTCTACCAACATAAGCATTGAAGTTTTCTTGTCTAGCCATAAAATCATCAAATTCATCCAAGCATTGGCTAGCAAACTTAGTAGACGGGATTTCAACTTTATGATATATATAAAAAGAATTTACCTTTACTACCTGTGTCGGGTTATCAAGACCATGTGTCTCTTTGATAGGTGGTATATTAAGGCCATGTATTTCTTCAATAGGAGGTAAATTCTTAACATCTTCAGCTTTAATACCTTTTTCTTTCATAGATTTCTTTGCCTCTTGCATATCTTCAAGATGGAGAAATAAAACACCCCTTTTCTTTGGAGTTGGCTTAGGAGTTGGCTCAGGAATTGGCTCAAGAGTTGGCTCGGGAATTGGCTCAGGAAGTTTCCAATTTTTTTCATTAGCCAACATATTATTCAATAGCAATTTAGCTTGATTGACTGTTCTTTCCCTGAAAACACAACCAGCACAACTATCCAAGTGGTCCTTGGAAGCATCAGTTAGTCCATTATAAAAGATATTAAGTATTTCATTTTTCTTAAGAGGATGATCAGGCAAAGCATTAAGTAATCTAAGAAGCCTCCCCCAAGCTTGTGGGAGACTCTCTTCTTTAATTTGCACAAAATTATATATTTTCCTCAAGGCGGCTGGTTACTTATGAGCAGGGAAATATTTAGCAGAGAAGTAATAAATCATATCCTGGGGACTACGCACACAACCAGGATCAAGAGAATTAAACCAAGTTTTAGCATCACCCTTTAATGAGAATGTAAATATCTTAAGGATATAATAGTAGCGGGATTTCTCATCATTAGTGAACAAGGTGGCTATATCATTCAATTTAGTAAGATGTGCCACAACAGTTTCAGATTCATAGCCATAAAAAGGATCAGATTCAACCAAAGTAATAACCTCAGGATCAACAGAGGAATCATAATCCTTATCGGTAACAAAGATAGGTGAAGTAGCAAAAGCAGGGTCATATTTCATTCTAGCATTCAGAGATTTTTGTTTCAGTTTAGCTAATTATAACTTCTTAAGATCAGATCTATCACTGCAAGCAAGAAAATCTCTAGCAGTTTCTTCATCCATAACATAACCCTCAGGAACAACAGTCAATTCATATTTAGGGGGAGAACCTTCATCATCACTATCTTCAATAATATCAGTTTCAAGAATTTCATTCTCTCTAGCTCTAGCAAGTTGTTCATCAAGATATTCACCTAATGGCACAGTAGTATCAAGCACAGAAGTAGTTTCATCATAAGTATCATGCATAGTAGAAGTGGCATCATCAATAACATGCGACATATCGAATTAATAGCGTAGCGGGTTTAGGTGTCGCAAGCTTACTCATAACAGAAGGAGAATCTAGTGCAGAGCTAGATGGCAGTTCCTTACATCCCCTCGTAGTTGAGGGATAAATCTTAGTTCTTTCGTCTTTCAAGTTCCTCATAGTGATCAGTAGATATAAATCCCAAGTGACTCAAAGAATAGAGCTATGCTCCCCGGCAACAGCGCCAGAAAATAGTCTTGCTAACCCACAAGTATAGGGGATCGCAACAGTTTTCGAGGGTATAGTATTCAACCCAAATTTATTGATTCGACACAAGGGGAGCCAAAGAATATTCTCAAGTATTAGCAGTTGAGTTGTCAATTCAACCACACCTGGATAACTTAGTATCTGCAGCAAAGTATTTAGTAGCAAAGTAGTATGGAAGTAATGGTAACGGTAGCAAAGGTAACAGTAGCAGTTTTGTAGCAATTGTAATAGTAGCAATGGTAAAGTAAATAAGCAAAGCATAATATGTGAAAAGCTCGTAGGCATTGGATCAGTGATGGATAATTATGTCGGATGCAATTCCTCATGTAATAGTGATAACATAGGGTGACACAGAACTAGCTCCAATCATTAATGTAATGTACGCATGTATTTCGAATATAGTCATACGTGCTTATGGAAAAGAACTTGCATGACATCTTTTGTCCTACCCTCTCGTGGCAGCGGGGTCCTAATGGAAACTAAGGGATATGGCCTCCTTTTAATATGGTACCAGACCAAAGCATTAACACTTAGTGAACACATGAACTCCTCAAACTACGGTCATCACTTAGAAGTATCCTGATTATTGTCACTTCGGGGTTGTCGGATCATAACACATAATAGGTGACTATAGACTTGCAAGATATGATCAAGAACTCACATATATTCACGAAAACATAATAGGTTCAGATCTGGAATCATGGCACTCAGGCCCTAGTGACAAGCATTAAGCATAGCAAAGTCATAGCAACATCAATCTCGGAACATAGTGGATACTAGGGAACAAACCCTAACAAAACTAACTTGATTACATGGTAAATTTCATCCAACCCATCAGCGTCCAGCAAGCCTGCAATGGAATTACTCACGCACGGCAGTGAGCATCATGAAATTGGTGATGGAGGATGGTTGACGATGACGACAACTACGAATCCCCCTCTCCGGATCCCCGAACGGACTCCAGATCAACACTCCCGAGAGATATTAGGGCTTGGCGGCGGCTCTGTATTGTAAAACGCGATGAATATTTCTCTCAAAATTTTTTCTCCGCGAACGTGAATATATGGAGTTGGAGTTGAGGTCGGTGGAGGTCTAGGGGGGCCACGAGGCAGGGGGCGCGCCCTCCACCCTCGTGGACAGGGTGTGGGCCCCCTGGTGCTAATTCTTTCGCCAGTACTTTTTATTAATTCTGAAAAGTTGCTCCGTGGATTTTTAGGTCATTCCGAGAACTTTTATTTCCGCACAAAAATAACACCATGGCAGTTCTGCTGAAAACAGCGTTAGTCCGGGTTAGTTCCATTCAAATCATGCAAGTTAGAGTCCAAAACAAGGCCAAAAGTGTTTGGAAAAGTAGATACGACGGAGACATATGAGTGGACTTGATAAAAGGCTCCGACACGTGACTCTTCCTGAAAAGATGATGAATTGTAGTTGCAAAGTTGACTGAGAACATAGTTTGTTGGTTTTTAATGGAGCTTTTGCTTTGTACTTCAATTATGTGATGAACTGTTACTTATTCATGGGAAGTATATGATGCAAGTTCAATAATAGAAGTCCTATGTTCAATTTTGTTGCTTTTATAATAATCAACTTGATGCTTCTATGTCCGTATTTTTTTTTATCGACACCTCTCTCTCAAAGCATGTGGACATGTTTTTCGATTTTGGTTTTCGCTTGAGGACAAGCGAGGTCTAAGCTTGGGGGAGTTGATACGTCTATTTTGCATCACATTTTCTTATTGGTATTTATAATGTTTTTATCCATAATAATGCTTTTTGGAGTAATTCTAATGCCTTTCTCTCATAATTTGCAAGGTACACACCAGGAGGGAGAATTCTGGCAGCTGGAAATCTGGACCTGAAAAAGCTACGTCAGGCTACCTATTCTGTGCAACTCCAAGCAAGCTGAACCTACATAGAGAATTTTTATGGAATATTTAAGGAATATTGGAGCAAATAACTACCAGAGGGGGCCCACTAGGTGGGCACAACCCACCTGGGCATGTCAGGGAGCCCAGGCACGCCCTGGTGGGTTGTGCCCTCCTCGGCCCACCTCCGGTGCCCATCTTCTGGTATATAAGTCATTTTGACCTAGAAAAATAAGGGAGAGACATTCGGGACGAAGCGTCACCGCCTCGAGGCGGAACTTGCGCAGGAGCACTTTTGCCCTCCGACGGAGCGATTCTGCAGGGGGAACTTCCCTCTCGGAGGGGAAAATCATCGTCATCATCATCACCAACAACTCTCCCATCTTGGGGAGGGCAATCTCCATCAACATCTTCACTAGCACCATCTCATCTCAAACCCTAGTTCATCTCTTGTATTCAATCTTGTTACCAAAACTATAGATTGGTGCTAGGGGGATGACTAGTAGTGTTGATTATATCTTGTAGTTGATTACTATATGGTTTATTTGGTGGAAGATTATATGTTCAGATCCATTATGCTATTTAATACCCCTCTGATATTGAGCATGTTTATCATTTGTGAGTAGTTACTTTTGTCCTTGAGGTCACGGGAGAAATCATGTCAACTTGATATGTGTTCGATATTTTGATGGTATGTATGTTGCCATTCTCTTAGTGGTGTCATGTGAATGTCGACTACATGACACTTCACCATATTTGGTCCTAAGGGAATGCATTGTGGAGTAGTTATTAGATGGTGGGTTGCGAGAGTGACAGAAGCTTAAACCCCAGTTTATGCGCTATTCCGTAAGGGACCGATTGGATCCAAAAGTTTAATGCTATGGTTAGAATTTATTCTTAATACTTTTTTTGTAGTTGCGGATGCTTGAGATGGGTTAATCATAAGTAGGAGGTTTATTCAAGTAAGAACAACATCTAAGCACTGGTCCACCCACATATCAAATTGTCAAAGTATCGAACATGAATTAAGCCAACATGATGAAAGTGACTAGATGAAATTTGTGTGTACCCTCAAGAACGCTTTGCTTGTTATAAGAGACCGTTTTGGCATGTACTTTGTCTAAAAAGGATTGTGCTACCTTGCTGCATACTTTATGTTACTATCGTTACTTGCTCGTTACAAATTATCTTGCTATCAAACTACTCGTTATTTACAGTTTCAGCACTTGCAGACATTACCTTACTGAAAACTACTTGTCATTTCCTTCTGCTCCTCGTTGGGTTCGACACTCTTACTTACCAAAAAGATCTACAATTGATCCCCTATACTTGTGGGTCATCAAAGCAGAAGTTCATTATGTTGCCAGTTCTCATCCAAGGCCCTAAGCAACCCGGCAACGACATTGATGTGTACCTAAGGCCATTAGTTGAAGAACTTTTACAGCTATGGAATGGAAACGGTGTACGTGTGTGGGATGAGAACAAACAACAGGAATTTGACCTACATGTGTTGTTGTTTATAACCATCGATGATTATCCTGCTCTCAGTAACCATTCAGGACAAACAAACAAGGGATACCACGCATGCACACACTGTTTAGATGACACCGAAAGTATATACCCTCACAAATGTAGGAAGTGTGTACCTGGGGCATCGTCGATTTCTTCCGACCAACCATCAATGTCGAAAGAAAGGCAAGCATTTCAAAGGCGAGGCAGATCACCGAAAGAAGCCCGCCGTCCATACCGGTGATACTTGCTATGGTCAATGATTTACAAGTAATCTTCGGAAAGGGTCCTGGCGCACTATCTGTTCCGAATGACGCTGATGGACGCGCACCCATGTGGAAGAAGAAATCTATTTTTGTGGCCTACCCTACTGGAAAGACCTAGAGGTTCGCTCTTCAATCGATGTGATGCACGTGATGAAGAATCTTTGCGTGAACCCGCTAGGCTTCTTGGGTGTGTATGGGAAGACAAAATATACACCGGAGGCATGGGAGGACCAGCAACATGTTCACGAAATAGATGGCATGCCTCCAAAGCAGCATGAAGGTCCTACCAGCTACACTCTTACGAAAGAAGAGAAGGAAATCTTCTTTGAATGCCTGCTCAGTATGAAGGTCCCGTCTAGCTTCTCGTCGAATACAAAGGGAATAATAAATATGCCAGAGAAAAAGTTCCAGAACCTAAAGTCTCATGACTGCCACGTGATTATGATGCAACTACTTCCAGTTGCATTGAGGGGCTTCTATCGGAAAACGTTCGATTAGCCATTGTGAAGCTATGTTCATTCCTCAATGCAATCTCTCAGAAGGTGATCGATCCAGAAATCCTACCAAGGTTAAGGAGTGATGTGGCGCAATGTCTTGTTAGTTTTGAGCTGGTGTTCCCACCATCCTTCTTCTATATCATGACGCACGTCCTCGTTCATCTAGTCGATGAGATTATCATTCTGGGCCCTGTATTTCTACACAATATGTTCCCCTTTGAGAGGTTCATGGGAGTACTAAAGAAATATGTCCATAACCGCGCTAGGCCAGAAGGAAGCATTTCCATGGGCCATCAAACAGAGGATGTCATTGGGTTTTGTGTTGACTTCATTCCTGACCTTAAGAAGATTGGTCTCCCTTAATCACGGTATGAGGGGAGACTGAGTGGAAAAGGCACGCTAGGAGGGGACTCAATAATATGTAGGGACGGGCATTCTTGGTCTCAAGCACACTACATAGTTCTACAGAATTCTACCTTGGTGACCGCGTATGTCGATGAACACAAGAACATTCTGAGCTCCAAACACCCGAAGTAGTGTGACGACTGGATTACATGTGAACATAGCAGGCCTTTCGGCAGTTGGTTGCAAACACGTCTTAGGGGTGACAACACTGTTTCTGATGAGTTGTACTCGTTGGCCAGGGAACCATCTTCGACTGTATTGACTTACAAAGGGTACGAGATAAATGGGAATACATTTTACACGATCGACCAAGATCAAAAGAGCACCAACCAAACAGTGGTGTCCGCTTTGATGCAGCAACCAAGGGGGGAAAGGACACACATTATGGTTACATAGTGGAAATATGGGAACTTGACTATGGACATGATTTTAAGGTCCCTTTGTTTAAGTGCAAATGGGTCAATCTGTCTGGAGGCGGGGTACAGGTAGACCCACAGTACGGAATGACAACAGTGGATCTGAACAATCTTGGGTACACAGATGAACCATTCGTCCTAGCCAATGATGTGGCGCAGGTTTTCTATGTGAAGGAAATGTCGTCTACCAAACCGAGAAAAAGAAAAGATATGGAAGCGAATACATCATATGATGAGCCAAAGTGCCACATAGTTCTTTCAGGAAAAAGAGACATCGTGGGATTGGAGGGAAAGACAGACATGTATGAAGATTATGAAAAGTTTTATGAAATTCCTCCCTTTAAAGTCAAGGCTCCCAAGCACCCTGTTAAACGATGAAGATTATCCATGGTTACGGCGCAATAAGCAAAGGACACAAGCGAAGGAAAAGTGAAGACTTTCTGCCCACAACTATTATGATGATGCCTTTGATATAGAATATCACTGCAGCTACATGTGAAGAAATGAAATGCATTTTGTAACAGATGAGTTTCCGTCTGAAACCCTGATACTTCGAAAGAGATTGTCTGTTTTGTACACGAAGTGCATCCAGTTTTTGCCGTAACCCTCTCAACTCTTTAGCACATGCTATGTGGGTGAAATGATAATACCATGCCAACTTTCAACCTTTTTAGAGTTCATTTGTAGTACTTTTCAATTTCAGGGTCATTTAGTTCAAAAAATCAGTAAATGGATGAAAAATACCAAATGAAGTCAAAAAGGGTTGAAAATTGATGATGTGGCTTTGAATGGTGTATTTTGAAGACAAAAAAGTTTGGAGTTCAAAAAGGTTCAAAAAAATGAAATCCCTTTGTAACAGATGAGTTTTCGTCTGAAACCCTCATACTTCGAAAGAAATTGTCCATTTTGTATACGAAGTGCATCCAGTTTGTGCCGTAACCCTCTCAACTTTTTAGCACATGCTATGTGGGTGAAATGATGATACGATGCCAACTTTCAACCTTTTCAGAGTTCATTTGTAGTGCTTTTCAATTTCAAGGTCATTTAGCTCAAAAACCAGTAAATGCATGAAAAATACCATATGAAGTCAGAAAGGGTTGAAAATTGATGATGTGGCTTTGAATGGTGCATTTTGAACACAAAAAAAGTCTGCAGTTCAAATAAGTTCAAAAAAATGAAATCCCTTTGTAACAGATGAGTTTTCGTCCGAAACCCTGATACTTCAAAAGAGATTGTCCATTTTGTACATGAAGTGCATCTAGTTTTTGACGTGACCCTCTCATATTTTCAGCACATGCTATGTGGGTGAAATGATGATACCATGCCAACTTTCAACCTTTTCAGAGTTCATTTGTAGTGCTTTTCAATTTCAGGGTCATTTAGCTTAAAGAATGAACTAATAGCAAAAAGAACAAACTAATAGCAAAAATAATGAACTAAAAATAATCAATTAAAATATTCTGTTATGATCAACTAAAACAAAACTATAATATTCTTCAATAGCAAAAAGAATCAACTAAAAAGCTTTTATAAAACTCCAATAGCAAAAGCAATCAACTAAAAAGCTTTTATAAACCTCTAGTATTATTGAAACTAAAATTATATAGAATTTATGCAACTAAAATTATCAAAGTATTTTCTATTCAAAACATTTAAAGCAAAAAGAATTTTCATAAATAATGTTTTGTTAGAAACTTTAATAGCAAAAAGAATTATCATAAAGTTTTTTGTTAGAACTAAAATAACAAAATCTGTTTTTGAATATAACGATTAAACACAGTAATATTAAATAGCAGGAAAAAGAATCACTCCAAAATCTGTTTTTATAGTAAAGTTAATCACAAACTAGTGATTCACACAAATTTCAAAGAATTCAAATTTAAACTATTCAAATTTGAAAACTAATGGCACTAACAGAAAGTTTATAATTTTTGTGATCTAAAAGCAAAAGGAATTTTAAAAAATAAAGCAAAAAACAAAAGAAAATAAATAATGCAAAAAACAAAACAAAAAATGGAAAAAAATTAAAAAAATGCCACCTACTGGGCCACCACGGCCTGAATACGACTAGAAACCCTATTGGGCTAGGATTCAGGCCCGTAGATGGCCCAGCACGCCCACACGCAGAGAGACAAGTTTAGGTCAGTAGGCATGCAATAGTGAGGAGTTCAAATGGGTGGGCAGTGCAGCGCTTATAAACAGGTGCAGCCGCTTTTCAGCTAGCGAGGTGGGACTAAACATTCCACCACACCGCGGCTTTGGCAGGCGCAGGTAGGGCTGGACCAAGAGCTCGTAGATCGCGAGCTTAATGAGCGCTCGATAGTTCGGCTCGTTAAGCTTGTAGCTCGCTTCTTAATGAACAGAGTCAATCATTGATTTTAGCTCGTTAAGCTTAACGAGCTTAACGAGCGAGCTAACGAGTTTCACGAGTAGCTCGTTAAGCTCGTTAGTAACAACACAACACATATTTTCATATTACATGACAAACTTTTATAGCATCTCAACCCATCTATTTAATCTAATCGACATACGAGGCAACAAACTACTTCATTTCTTTTTGTAGTCATCATATTTCATCTTGAAAGCCATGCCTACACATTCATCATGTATATCATAACACATTATAATCTGTTAACGAGCTTCAAACGAGCCGAGCCGAGCAGGCTTTTCTGCTCGTTAATCTTAAGGAGCTTAACGAGCCGAGCCTTAACGAGCACGAGCTTAACGAGTACAAGCTTAACGAGCCGAGCTGCTCGTTAGGCCGCGTAGGCCATTGGTCCCGGTTGGTGCCATGAACCGGGACCAATGCATACCTTTGGTCCCGGTTCGTAGCACCAACCGGGACTAAAGGGGGGCATTGGTCCCGGTTGGTGCCACGAACCGGGACCAAAGCTTCGCCTATATAAGCAGCACTTGTCAAGATTTTCATTCAGTTTCTTCGATCCCTCTGACGACGACGCAAGGCTGCCCCTCTGCCCCGCCGTCACCGTCGTCACCCTGCCTCCAATGCCGTCATCGCGCCGCCCTGCCTCCGGCGCCGTCACCGCGCCCCTGCCCCAAGCCCTCATCACCGCGTGCGCCCCTACCCCCAACACCGTCGCCGCATCGCCCCTGCCCCACGTTGTCACCGCCTCGCGCTGTCACCGCCCTGGACCGCGCCGCCCTGCCCCGCGCCTGAGCCCCTGCCCGCCCCCACCGTCACCGTGGCCTTTTCCAGCCGCCCCCGCTGTGAGCCGTCGCGCCGCCCCGGCTCATAGCATTTTTTTCATATGTTCATAGCATTTTTTTCATATATATATTTTCTTTTTCATATATGTGGCTATGTATTTTTTTGTTCATATATGTTCATATGGACGGATGTGTGTGTGTATGTATATATATATGATGTTCATAGAATATATTTTTTGTTCATAGAATATGTTTTTGTTCATAGAAATTAGTTAAAATGAGGGGGGACGTCGGACATGACATTAGGGGGGATGTCGGACGTCAGACATGTCATGAGGGGTGAGCGTCATTGTCGTCTACCCCCTCCCCGATAACTTTGACATGAGGGGGGACGTCGGAAGGAGAAGAAGAAGGAGAAGAAGAGGAGAGGAAAAAGAGGAGAAAAAAATAAGAAGAGGAAGAAGAAGAAAAAAAATATCTATTTTTTTCTTCTTCTCCTCTATTCCTTCTTCTTCTCCTCTTTTTTTTCTTCTTCTATTTTTTTCTTCTTCTCCTCTATTCCTTCTTCTTGTTGTCTTTTTTCTTCTTCTTCTTCCTCTTTTTATTTTTTTTCAGGAACATGGGTGTCGAGGATCGCCGAGCGGCCGAGGGTCACAAACTAGGGTAAAGGGTCGAGGGTCGGGAACTAGGGTAGAGGGTTGCTACGTCTTGAGCTTGCGTTGGTTTTCCTTGAAGAGGAAAGGGTGATGCAGCAAAGTAGCGTAAGTATTTCCCTCAGTTTTTGAGAAACAAGGTATCAATCCAGTGGGAGGCTCCTCAAAAGTCCCATGCACCTACACAAACAAACAAGAACCTCGCAACCAACGCAATAAAGGGGTTGTCAATCCCTTCACGGCCACTTGCGAAAGTGAGATCTGATAGAGATAATATGATAAGATAAATATTTTTGGTATTTTTATGATATATTGGAAAAGTAAAGATGCAAACAAAAGTAGATGGAAAACTTATATGATAAAATATAGACCCGGGGGCCATAGGTTTCACTAGTGGCTTCTCTCAAGATAGCATAAGTATTACGGTGGGTGAACAAATTACTGTCGAGCAATTGATAGAAAACCGCATAGTTATGAGATTACCTAGGCATTATCATGTATATAGGCATCACGTCTGTGACAAGTAGACCGATTCCTGCCTGCATATACTACTATTACTCCAGACATCGACCGACTCCTGCCTGCATCTAGAGTATTAAGTTCATGAAGAATAGAGTAACGCATTAAGAAAGATGACATGATGTAGAGGGATTAACTCATGCAATGTGATATAAACCCCATCTTTTATCCTCGATGGCAACAATACAATACGTGCCTTTGCTGCCCTAACATCCACCGGGAAAGGACACCGCAAGATTGAACCCAAAGCTAAGCACTTCTCCCATTGCAAGAAAGATCAATCTAATAGGCCAAACCAAACTGATAATTCGAAGAGACTTGCAAAGATAACTTAATCACACATAAAAGAATTCAGAGGAGATTCAAATATTTCTCATGGATAAACTTGATCATAAACCCACAATTCCTCGGATCTTGACAAACACACCGCAAAAAGAGTTACATCGAATAGATCTCCAAGAAGATCAAGGAGAACATTGTATTGAGATTCAAAGAGAGAGAAGAAGCCATCTAGATAATAACTATGGACCCGAAGGTCTATGGTAAACTACTCACAACTCATCGGAGAGGCCTTGGAGATGATGTAGAGGCCCTCCATGGTCGACCCCCCCCTCCGGCAGAGCATCGGCGAAGGCTCCAAGATGGGATCTCGCGAATACAGAAGGTTACGGCGGTGGAATTAGGTTTTCGTGGTCGCTTCTGATGTTCTCGGGGTACGTGGGTATATATAGGAGGAAGAAGTAGGTCAGTGGACTCCCGATGGGCCCACGAGACAGGGGGGCACGCCCAGTAGGGGCGCCCTCCACCCTCGTGGCCACCTCGGCTGTTGCTTGACTTCCACTCCAAGTCCTCTGGATCACGTTCGTTCCAAAAATCACGCTCCCGAAGGTTTCATTCCGTTTGGACTCCGTTTGATATTCCTTTTCTTCGAAACACTGAAATAGGCAAAAAAACAGCAATACGGGTTGGGCCTCCGGTTAGTAGGTTAGTCCCAAAAATGATATAAATGTGTAAAGTAAAGCCCATAAACATCCAAAACAGGTAATATAATAGCATGGAACAATCAAAAATTATAGATACGTTGGAGACGTATCAAGCATCCCCAAGCTTAATTCCAGCTCGTCCTCGAGTAGGTAAATGATAAAAACTGAATTTTTTATGTGGAATGCTACCTAGCATAATTCTCAATGTAATTTTCTTTATTGTGGCATGAATGTTCAGATCCAAATGATTCAAAATAAAAGTTCATATTGACATAAGAAATAATAATACTTCAAGCATACTAAATCAAGCAATCATGTCTTCTCAAAATAACAAGGCTAAAGAAAGTTATCCCTACAAAATCATATAGTCTGGTTGTTGCTCTAGCTTCATCACACAAACTATTTAATCATGCACAACCCTGATGACAAGCCAAGCAATTGTTTCATACTTTAGTAATCTCAAACTTTTTCAACTTTCACGCAATACATGAGCGTGAGCCATGGACATAGCACTATATGTGGAATAGAATGGTGGTTGTGGAGAAGACAAAAAAGGAGAAGATAGTCTCACATCAACTAGGCGTATCAATGGGCTATGGAGATGCTCATTAATAGATATCAATGTGAGTGAGTAGGGATTGCCATGCAACGGATGCACTAGAGCTATAAATGTATGAAAGCTCAACAAAAGAAACTAGTGGGTGTGCATCCAACTCACTTGCTCACGAAGACCTAGGGCATTTTGAGGAAGCCCATCATTGGAATATACAAGCCAAGTTCTATAATGAAAAATTCCCACTAGTATATGAAAATGACAACATAGGAAACTCTCTATCATGAAGATCATGGTGCTACTTTGAAGCACAAGTGTGATAAAAAGGATAGTAGCATTGTCCCTTCTCTCTTTTTCTCTTATTTTGTTGGCCTTTCTCTTTTTTTTATTTGGCCTTTCCCTTTTTTTTGTAAAGTCCGAAGTCTCATCCAGACTTGTGGGGGAATCATAGTCTCCATCATCCTTTCCTCACTGGGACAATGCTCTAATAATGAAGATCATCACACTTTTATTTACTTACAACTCAATACTTAGAACAAGATATGACTCTATATGAATGCCTCCGGCGGTGTACCGAGATATGCAATGAATCAAGAGCGACATGTATGAAAATTACGGAGGTGGCCTTGCCACAAACACGATGTCAACTACATGATCATGCAAAGAGCAATATGACAATGATGATGCGTGTCATATAAACGGAGCGGTGGAAAGTTGCATGGCAATATATCTCGGAATGGCTATGGAAATGCCATAATAGGTAGGTATGGTGGCTGTTTTGAGGAAGGTATATGGTGGGTGTATGGTACCGGCGAAAGTTGCGCGGCACAAGAGAGGCTAGCAATGGTGGAAGAGTGAGAGTGTGTATAATCCATGGACTCAATCATTAGTCATAAAGAACTCATGTACTTATTGCAAAAATCTACAAGTCATTGAAAACAAAGTACTATGCGCATGATCCTAGGGGGATAGATTGGTAGGAAAAGACCATCGCTCGTCCCCGACCGCCACTCATAAGGAAGACAATCAATAAATAAAATTGTGCTCCAACTTCATCACAAAGCGGTTCACCATATGTGCATGCTACGGGAATCACAAACTTCAACACAAGTATTCTTTAAATTCATAATCACCCAACTAGCGTGACTTTAATATTACCACCTCTAATATGTCAAAACAATTATCAAGCATCAATTTCATCATAGCATCCAATTCACTTCCTATGATAGTTTTTATTATACCCAACTTGGATGCTCGTCATTCTAGGACCAATTTTATAACCATAGCAAATACCATGCTGTTCTAATAGACTCTCAAAATAATATAAGTGAAGCATGAGAGATCAACAATTTTTACAAAATTAAGCCACCGCCGTGCTCTAAAAGATATAAGTGAAGCACTAGAGCAAAAACTATCTAGCTCAAAAGATATAAGTGAAGCACATAGAGTATTCTAATAAATTCCAATCAAGTGGGTTTCTCCCAAAAGGTGTGTACAGCAAGGATGATTGTGGTAAACTAAAAAGCAAAGTATGATATCACACAATACGCTCCAAGCAAAACACATATCATGTGGCGAATAAAAATATAGCTCCAAGTAAAGTTACCGATAGATGAAGACGAAAGAGGGGATGCCTTCCGGGGCATCCCCAAGCTTAGGCTTTTGGCTATTCTTGAATATCTTGGGGTGCCATGGGCGTCCCCAAGCTTAGGCTCTTGCCACTCCTTATTCCATAATCCATCAAATCTTTACCCAAAACTTGAAAACTTCACAACACAAAACTCAACAGGAAATCTCATAAGCTCCGTTAGTGCAAGAAAGAAAACGCACCACATAAGGTACTGTAATGAACTCATTCTTTATTTATATTGGTGTTAAACCTAATGTATTCCAACTTCTTATGGTTCATACCACTTAATACTAGCCATAGATGCATTAAAATAAGCAAACAACACACGAAAAGCAGAATCTGTCAAAAACAGAACAGTCTGTAGCAATCTGTAACTCTTGAATACTTATGAAACTCTAAAAATACTACCAAAATAGGAAGTCCTGGGAAATTTGTCTATTGATCTACAGAAAAAAGAATAAACGCAAAATCACGTTTCTGTGAATTACTAAAATTATTTTCGTGCGCACAAAGTTTCTGTTTTTCAGCAGAATCAAATTAACTATCACCATAGGTTATCCTATAGGTTCTACTTGGCACAAACACTAATTAAAACAGAAAAACACATCTAAATATAAGGTAGATGCAAAATTTATTACTAAACAAAAGCAAAAACAAAGAAACTAAAATAAAATTGGGTTGCCTCCCAACTAGCGCTATCGTTTAACGCCCCTAGCTAGGCATAAAAGCGAGGATAGATCTAAGTAGTGCCATCTTTAGCACTCAATTCTTCAATAGAGCACTTATAATCCTTAGGAGTTACTTTCTTTTTAGTAATGATTAAGCTGTTAGGTGAGAAATCAAGAATTTCGTTTGTAGCAAAAGGTTCCTTAATGATAGCAAGTAAATTGGGATGAACACTTATCGATTTGACTCGAAGATTCACCCTTATTTTTAGGAACATACATGACCTTGGCAATTTTAGAAGGAGGGGTTGGGGTATTTTTCATAGATGAAAAGGCAGACCCTAAGTTGGTGATAATGTCCTCCAATTTACCAATTCTTGTAGAATCAAGATCTATTCTTTCATTAACTATAGGTTCCTTTTCTTTAAAAAAATTCAAGGTAACTCCAACCCTAGATCCATATTGGGTAATCTGATTGTGGATCTTTTTATTCAAATTTTCAATTAACTCAACAGTGGTAACTTTATTTTCAATAATTTCAAGCCTTTGCATCACATGTTCCAAAGTTAAAACAGTTCCATTAACCAAAAGAGGGGGTGAACCAAACAAATCTAACATGGCATTATAAGCAACAAAAGTGTGGCTACCCAAGAAGTTCCCTCCGGTAATGGTATCAAGAATATATCTATTCCAAGGAGTAATGTCTACATAAAAATTGCGAAGAAGAACGGAAGTGGATTGCTTCCTAGTAGATCTATTTTGAGCATTGCAAATTCTATGCCAAGCATCTTTTAAATTTTCTCCCTCCCTTTGTTTAAAATTGAGAACTTCATGATTAGGAGTATTAACAGTAACAGGTGGATTAGTCATAGCGACAACCAAACAAAAGGGCAAGCGACAGAGAGAGGAGATTGGGAAAGAGAGGGCGAATAAAACAGCAAGGGTGAAGTGGGGGAGAGGAAAACGAGAGGCAAATGGCAAATAATGTAAATGCAAGGGAGATGAGTTTGTGATGGGTGCTTGGTATGTCTTGACTTAAGCGAAGACCTCCCCGGCAACGGTGCCAGAAATCCTTCTTGCTACGTCTTGAGCTTGCATTGGTTTTCCTTGAAGAGGACAGGGTGATGCAGCAAAGTAGCGTAAGTATTTCCCTCAGTTTTTGAGAACCAAGGTATCAACCCAGTAGGAGGCTCCTCAAAAGTCCCACGCACCTACACAAACAAACAAGAACCTCTCAACCAACACAATAAACGGGTTGTCAATCCCTTCACGGCCACTTGCGAAAGTGAGATCTGATAGAGATAATATGATAAGATAAACATTTTTGGTATTTTTATGATATAGATTGGAAAAGTAAAGATGCAAATAAAAGTAGATGGAAAACTTATATAATAGAAGATAGACCTGGGGGCCATAGGTTTCACTAGTGGCTTCTCTCAAGATAGCATAAGTATTACGGTGGGTGAACAAATTATTGTCGAACAATTGTTAGAATAGCGCATAGTTATGAGATTATCTAGGCATGATCATGTATATAGGCATCACGTCCGTGACAAGTAGACCGACTCCTGCCTGATCTACTACTATTACTCCACACATCGACCAACTCCTGCCTGCATCTAGAGTATTAAGTTCATGAAGAACAGAGTAATGCATTAAGAAAGATGACATGACGTAGAGGGATAAACTCATGCAATATGATATAAACCCCATCCTTTTATCCTCGATGGCAACAATACAATACGTGCCTTGCTGCCCCTGCTGTCACTGTGAAAGGACACCGCATTGAACCCAAAGCTAAGCACTTCTCCCATTTCAAGAAAGATCAATCTAGTAGGCCAAACAAAACTGATAATTCGAAGAGACTTGCAAAGATAACTTAATCATACATAGAAGAATTCAGAGGAGATTCAAATATTTCTCATAGATAAACTTGATCATAAACCCACAATTCATCGGATCTCGACAAACACACCGCAAAAAGAGTTACATCGAATAGATCTCCAAGAAGATCAAGGAGAACTTTGTATTGAGATTCAAAGAGATAGAAGAAGCCATCTAGCTAATAACTATGGACCCGAATGTCTATGGTAAACTACTCACAACTCATCGGAGAGGCCTTGGAGATGATGTAGAGGCCCTCCGTGGTTGATTCCCCTCTGGCGGAGCATCGACGAAGGCTCCAAGATGGGATCTCGCGGATACAAAAGGTTACGACGGTGGAATTAGGTTTTCATGGTCGCTTCTGATGTTCTCGGGGTACGTGGGTATATATAGGAGGAAGAAGTAGGCCGGTGGACTCCCGAGGGGTCCACAAGACAGGGGGCGCACCCAGAAGGGGGGGGGGGCTCCACCCTCGTGGCCGCTTCGGCTGTTGCTTGACTTCCACTCCAAGTGCTCTCGATCACGTTCGTTCCAAAAATCACGCTTCCAAAGGTTTCATTCCGTTTGGACTCCGTTTGATATTCCTTTTCTTCGAAACACTGAAATAGGCAAAAAAACAGCAACGGGATGGGCCTCCGGTTAGTAGGTTAGTCCCAAAAAGATATAAATGTGTAAAGTAAAGCCCATAAACATCCAAAACGGGTAATATAATAGCATGGAACAATCAAAAATTGTAGATACGTTGGAGACGTATCAAGGGTCGAGGGTCACCGAGTGGTCGAGGGTCGGGAACTAGGAAAGAGGGTCGAGGGTCGGCGAGGGGTCGAGGTTCGAGGATCACCGAGGGGTCGACGGTCGTCGAGGGGTCGAGGTTCGAGGATCGCCGAGGGGTCGAGGGTCGTCTAGGGGTCGAGGGTCTCCGTTTAACAAGAATGCCCCATTACGGATGTGCACAAGTTGATCCTTTTTTCTGATCTCATCTACATAATGTTCTATATGTCACGTTGTCTTCTGTCAAAATATTGAAGAAATCCATGGCTTCATCATTAGCCAGAAGTAACTGAGGCATGATGGTACAAAACTCTCCAAAGTTATTTTGGAATGGAGTACCAGATAGGATAATCCGCTTTTTGCTACGAAGTTCAGCAAAGGCCTTCCAAATAGCGATATTCAAAAGGCTCTTGCTAAACTTCATAACAAAAAGCGAATTATCCTATTTGGGACTCCGTTCCAAAATAACTTTGGAGAGCTCCGTACCATCATGCCCCGGTTACTTCCGGCTAATGATGAAGCCATGGTTTTCTTGAATCCTTTGACACTAGACAACGTGACATATAGAAGGGTAGATGAGATCAGGAAAAATATGGACCATTTCTGCACATCTAGAATGGCACCATTTTGTTAAATCCCTTGTTTGACATTCATGAGAGAGGCGGTCCGGATGTTGGACATTCATGAGAGAACTCCGGTAACTCTTCAACATGAGGAAGGACATCGATCAACCCCCTCGCGCCCGACCAAACCCTAGAAGCATCGAGGTCACCCCAAACCCTAGAAGCATTGCCGAGGGGTCGAGGGTCCCCGAGGGTTTGAGGTTCGAGGTTCGCCGAGGGGTCGAGGGTCGAGGGTCGTCGAGGGGTCGAGGTTCGAGGATCGCCGAGGGGTCGAGGGTCGTCGAGGGTCGAGATTTATCAAGAATGCCCCCATTATGGATGTGCACAAGTTGATCCTTTTTTGATCTCATCTACATAACGTTCCATATGTCATGTTGTCTTGTGTCAAAGTATTGAAGAAATTCATGGCTTCGTCAATAGCCGGAAGTAACCGGGGCATGAATGTACGAAGCTCTCCAAAGTTATTCTGGAACGGAGTCCCGGGTAGGACAATCCGGTTTTTGCTACAAAGTTCAGCAAAGGCCTTCCAAATAGCGATATTCGGAAGGCTCTTGCTGAACTTCGTAACAAAAAGGGAATTATCCTATCTGGGACTCCGTTCCAAAATAACTTTGGAGAGCTTTGTACCATCATGCCCCGGTTACTTCCAACTAATGCTGAAGCCATGTTTTTCTTGAGTCCTTTGACACTAGACAACCTGACATATAGAAGGGTAGATGAGATCAGGAAAAATGTGGACTATTTTTTGCACATCCAGAATGGCGCCATTTTGTTAAATCCCTTGTTTGACATTCATGAGAGAGGCGGTCCGGACGTCGACATTCATGAGAGAACTCCGGTAACTCTTCAACATGAGGGGGACGTCGATCAACACCCTCTCATCTGACCAATCCCTAGAAGCATCGCGGCCACCCCAAACCCTAGAATCGTCGAGGCCACCCAAATTTACCGAGTTAAAATAGCGTTGTCGTCGAGGCCACCCCGGACCCTAGAAGCGTTGCCGAGGCCACCCCAAACTATAGAAGCATCCATGCCACTAATTAATATTCCTTGTTGTGATTAGCTAGATAGGTCTATGTTTGCCACTAATATATCCGTCTCTCATGTTTGTATATTAATTGCCATGTTGTAATATTTGCAGAAACTATGGATCAACAAAGAGACTTGGAACAAGAAGAGTTGTTGGGGGACATAATCCACGACGGACGTGATGTATTGTCGTTTCTCAACAACACCGATGGTCTGGAAAGAGAGGAAGCAGGCTACGGTGATCGAACAATGGAGGAGGAAAGTCATGATCATGATGGCTCCGACGACCGAATGCCGGTGGAAGAAGGAGACCGTGATGACGGCTCCGGTGACCGAACGGAGTCGGGATCAGCTGTTGCAAAGTCTGGCAATAGAATATTCTGTTACCCGTAACAGAATATTATTCTGTTACCCATAACAGAATATTATTCTGTTACCCTTGCCCCCTATAAGGCGCGACGCGTCAACGACCGACCCGGCCCCAATCCGGCCCACTTCCTCCCGCCGGAGGCAGCCGTCACGGGCGAGCGAGCGACGGCGGCAGCCGGAGCGAGGGAGCCCGTGGCGCCGTGACCCGCCGACACGCCGCCATCTAGCCATGCCGCTGGCCCAACCACCGCCACCATCGGTCGCCTCGTCCGGCGCCGGAGCATCCCTGCGCACCTCCCCACCGCCGGGAAGCGGAGCCTCCCCGCTGCCGAGCGCCAGAGCCTCCCCGCATGCCTCCCTCCGTCTGGTGCAGGAGCCTCTCCGCTCGCCTACCCGCCGCCTAGTGCAGGAGCTTCCCCGCGCGCCTTCCCGCTGCCGTGCGCCGGAGATTCGCCTGGGCCGCGATCCACGCCTCCTGCCTCCGCCCCTCGACGGACCTCGTCGACAGAGCTCCACCACAAGCACGGTCGTCTCCCCAACAACAGTGGCTCCACCTCCCAAGTTCTTGCCAATACGCCGCCAACGAAACGAAGATGGAGTCACATGCAACAAGATGCAGGTGATGAATTCTTCCCACACACATTACTAGCAACACCAAAGTTTTTGAGATCTGGGTCTGAATGAAGATAGGTACCATGTTTCTATCAATTTATCAGTTCATCAGTTTATCCGTGCTACTATGCCCTGCCTACATGTTACACTATTGGGTTCATGAGTACAAAATTGTGTGATGCATCTGTGTTGCATCAGTACATTGCAAATGCTTGCATCAGTTCGTTTACACCCCTGCCACTTGATGCGCAATTAGCATGTCGAGGTTACTGTCAGTGCATCTAATATGCTATCTTCAGTTCAAGTAAAAAAACTTAAAAACATATGTGTCAGTCCAAGTAGATAGTGACAAAAGGTTCAGCTACCATTGAAAAGTTGTATGTTGCTATCTCTAAGAGTACAAGTCATGTAATTGCATCAGTTCGGACGAGTAACAAAACTGTTACCAAAAATATATATATAATTGCTACACAGTAAGTTCAGTGATACATAAGCTAGCAGTACTTGTAATGTAGATGCATTGATGCGCGATTACAAATGTCGAGGTTACTGTCAGTGCATCTAATATGTTATCTTTAGTTCAACTAAAAAAACTTAAACATATGCGACAGTCCAGGTAGATAGTGACAAAGGTTCAGCTACCACTGAAAAGTTGTATGTTGCTATCTCTAAGAGTACAAGTCATGTAGTTGCGTCAGTTCAAACGATTAACAAAACTGTTACTGAAAATAATAATATAAAATTGGTACACAGTAAGTTCAGTGATACATAAACTGGCAGTACTTGTAATGTAGATGCATTGATGCACGATTAGGATGTCGAGGTTACTGTCAGTGCATCTAATATGCTATCTTCAGTTCAAGTAAAAAAACTTAAAACATATGTGTCAGTCCAAGTAGATAGTGATAAGAGAGTGCCACAGTTACACAGTAAGTTCGACGATACATAACCTAGGAGTACTTCTACTGTAGTTGCATAAGTTGTAGAAGAAATAGTATATCAGTACATCCGTGTTTGAACAACAACGTTCATCCGTTCGACTAAGAACGAACCAGATTAATCTCAAAACTGTTGAATGTTGTTTGCAGAAGCATGCAAGGCGGCGCACGCAGCAATAATTTCATGAGCCGGACAGATACCCATGATTCCTTCAAGTCACCATCCGTCAGGCGACAAACATAGGGTGTACGAAACCCATGGTTGCTGTACAGCAAACAAGAAAGTTGCCCACGCCACTGAGTCTGAGTGAGCTCCAAACCAGTCTCGTACACACAGCCGTCAGCTATGCGCGCCATCTTTGCCAGGCATCCACATGAACAATCCTCCATGGAACACACAGGAACAGAGAAAAAAACGACGAAGAGAAGAGAGAGGAACCTAGATCTGATTCTGGAAGAAGGAAGAAAAGGGAGGGGAAAGACTTGGCCACACACCACACATAGATGGATAGCGTTTATAGTCAGGGACACTCACAGATTATAAAAATAATAAATAGGAAGATGGGTAGCCAGCTAGTAGGAAATAGTTATTACACAAGCCATGCAACATTTGACCGTAAATCAGTTCAACTTCAGAAAAACAAGCAGTTCAAAGGTGCACATGTCGAACATATGCAGACAAAACAACACATTCAGAAAACAAAAACAAGTTGAATTCATTTAGACATTCGAACATCTGCTCCTCCACAACAAAAATCTTAAAAACATAACGTTCACTACTTCAGTCATAATGAACAAAGAAACGACGTTGTTTTGCCCTCGTGGATAGATGTGGAGCCGTGGCTGCTCTCGCCCTAGCCCAACTAATGATATGGATATGGTTCCTTCCCCTGCCCTCTGGGAAAAGAAGCTCCAATTCATTGGAGTTGCAAGAATCCATCACCTCACGCGCAAGTCGTCTGTTGAACTCTGCCTCCAGTTCCTCCTCGACAGCACGTCGCACCATCTGCATGTGCCTGCGCCTCCTCCTCCTCTGCTCAGCTACTGCAGCCCTCACATCTATGGCGTCCCCCTCCTCCTCTGTGACCTCTCCCAGCTCAGGATCCATCCCCCCTTTTCTTTGGTTGCAGCTCGTAGAATGAAACTGACAGAGGGTTCGGGCTTTATAATCAAAGTGCAGAGCCATCAGTGCCGCTCCAATGTCAACACAAAGTAATAAAACTTTGACACGCAGCAGTCAAACTACACATACGACAGCAATTCAAAAACAATATAAAAAACACGCAAATTAATTACGAACTTTGACCAGATTACAAGAAATCGTAGCTTACAGTCAGCCGCCATACACGCCCTCCGCCAACGACAAAATAACATGGGAATCAGAGGTAGAAACAACTCAAAAAAGTAAAATTAACAACGCAAATCTTTTCATATGATCCTTATATCTCTCCCTGCAACACCAATTTGAAAGTAAAAAAGAACAGAATTCCATGGCGGGCGTCGAAAACGACCAAGAACACCAAAACTTGTAATCGTGAATTACAGATGAAAATAATCTCAAAAAACCATAACATACCGATAATTCTCACATCAAAAACGAAAAACACGACGTAATTTGAGGCCCACGAACACCACAGTAAACACTGACGCCAAAAAACACGTCCGCCGCCAAAATGCCCACGCCGTCACCTCTGGTGACTACAAATCGCAAAACACATCCAGATGAGCGCGCGCATGTGCGGAACCCCTTTACGTGTCTCCTCTAGCAATGAATGGCCCGCAGCATCGTGCCGGAGAACGGCCGGAAGCTCCACGTTGCATCCCCTGTTTCTGTCCGTCGTGCACGCAGGAACATCAGTTCTTGTTGAAAACACGTCTACCCAACACGTGAATTACGCCGATCTAAAGGGTATGAGAATAATATTCATTATGCGTAATGTAATAGCCAGATGTATATATATATTAAGCCTATGCTGACTAGCTAATTGATGCATTAATTGTTTTGGTATGTACATATATTAACTCTTCTTTCTTCTTTAATAGCCCTCCGGATCGATCCAAACTTTGGTAATGAGACGAGGCCCGGAGAAAAGGTTGCGCGTGGATGAAAGGTTCACGATCACAACAATCATGGACGATGACCAACCGATTGAACCCACGCGGACCAAGGATGCATTTTCTGCTAAGTGCGGAGCTATTGTTAGGGAGAGCATCCCGATCAGCCTCCAGCTATGGAATAAGCCTAAGAAAGAAGACCCTCAAGTTTCTTATGTCACCGATAGAGAGGAAGATGATCTTTGGGCCTCGCTTAAGGCAAATTTCACCCTACCGCCAGAGGAGGATCCGAATAAGCCAGTTATAGAGCCACTAGTCAAGTCGTATGCTCTTAAGAAGATGGCAGAGCTATTCAGGAGGTGGAAGAAAGAGTTGAAATCAAAGTTTGTCGACAAAGAGAAGACTCCAGAATTCGTCGGCCGATTTGAGAAGATAAGAGATCACTGGCCCGCATTTGTGGCCTACAAGACATCGGATAAGAGTAAGAAGTTGTCAGAGCTAAACAAGATAAATGCAGCAAAGAAGTAGTGGCACCACTGCACGGGGTCAGGCGACTACCTCAAAGCCCAGCCGTTGTGGGACAAAGCTGAGCAGGACCTGATTGCTAAAGGGATCAAACCAGAGACATTGAACTGGCCTGACCGTTTGAGGACTTGGTTCTTCAGGGTTGGGGGAACTTTGGACCCTGAAATAGGGAAGTGCCGTTGGACGGACGAGCAACTTGCAACACCCATCACGAAGCTTCGGGAAGCAATCAAGGCAGCGCAGGAAGGGACGTTCATTCTCGACAGAGAGAATGAGGAGCTGACTAAGGCCCTCGGGATCCTGAGCACCCTGGACGAACACGAGGCACTCCAGGCTCCGTTTCGTGGAAGATTGGGTTTCCCGGCATAGGCGGTTACAGAACCCGGGAGAGGAAGAGGAAGCAGGAGCTAAGCGATATACAGAAGCTCATTGCAAGAGTAATGAAGCTAGAGGAACAAGTTGAGAGCCAACGAGCTACCGACCATCTCAGCGGCATGAAGCTACCCTAGAAGCTACCCCGCCATCTCAGTGGAGAAGCAGCGTGGCTTCCACGGAGCTCGTTCAGCAGCCTGACTTCACGGCTCCTAGCTACCCCGTGGATGCTATCACGGAGGCTCAACATTGCCAGCTTATGACGAAATGGAAAAACATCACCTTGAAGGCGGCTATCGGCACTGTTCCACCTCCTCAACCTGATGGAACTTTTCACTGCCGTCCGATTTTAGAGGGCTATGCTGTTGTGATGGTGGATGAAGTAATGGAGGGATTTGAGGAGCTCGATCTTGACCACCCTACAGGTGAAGGGGAGACTCAGTTGGTGTTGGGGAACGTAGTAATTTCAAAAAATTTCCTACGCACACGCAAGATCATGGTGATGTATAGCAACGAGAGGAGAGAGGCTGTCTCGTACCCTCGTGAGACCAAGCGAAGCGATCACAACGTAGAGGAAGTAGTCGACGTTCTCCTCGCGATTCGACCGATCCCGCGCCGTTACTCCGGCGCCCGAGTTCTTGACACACGACAGCTCGATGGCGCTCCTCGGGCTCCAATCCAAGAGAGCCGGGAGGGAGAGTTTCGTCAAGACGACGGCGTGGTGGCGATCTTGATGTTCTATCGGTAGCGCAGGCTTCGCCTAAGCTTTATGACGATATGACCGAGGTGGAATATGGTGGAGGGGGCACCGCACGGCTAAGGAACGATCCGTAGATCAACTTGTGTGTTCTAGGGTGCCCCTGCCCCGTATATAAAGGAGCAAGGGGAGGTGCGGCCGGCTTGGAGGAGGCGCGCGGAGGAGTCTTACTCCCAACGGAGTAGGACTCCCCCTTCCTAGTTGGAGTAGGATTGGGGAGGGAAGAGGGAAGGGCGCCCCCTCTCCTTGTCCTATTCGGACTAGGGGAGGCGCGCTGCCTGCCATGGCCGGCCCTTCCTCTTCTCCCTCATGGCCCACTAAGGCCCAATAACCCCCGGAGGGTTCGGTAACCCCGGTGTTAAGTAAAATCCCGATTTCACCGGAACCATTCGAACTCCAAATATAGGCTTCCAATATATCAATCTTTATGTCTCGACCATTTGAGACTCCTCGTCATGTCCGTGATCACATCCGGGACTCGAACTTCTTCGGTACATCAAAATACACAAACTCATAATTAACCGTCCATCGAAACCTTAAGCGCGGACCCTACGGTTCGAGAACAATGTAGACATGACCGAGACACGTCTCGGTCAATAACCAATAGCGGGACCGGATGCCCATATTGGTTCCTACATATTCTACGAAGATCTTTATCGGTCGGACCGCATAACAACATCGTTGTTCCCTTTGTCATCGGTATGTTACTTGCCCGAGATTCGATCGTCGGTATCCTATACCTAGTGCAATCTCGTTACCGGCAAGTCTCTTTACTCGTTCCGTAATACATCATCTCACAGCTAACTCATTAGTTGTAATGCTTGCAAGGCTTGATGATGTGTATTACCGAGAGGGCCGAGATACCTCTCCGACAATCGGAGTGACAAAACCTAATCTCGAAATACGCCAACCCAACATCTGCCTTTGGAGACACCTGTAGTACTCTTTTATAATCACCCAGTTATGTTGTGACGTTTGGTAGCACCCAAAGTGTTCCTCCGGTAAACGGGAGTTGCATAATCTCATAGTTACACGAACATGTATAAGTCATGGATAAAAGCAGTAGCAACATACTAAACGATCGTGTGCTAAGCTAATGGAATGGGTCATGTCAATCAGATCATTCTACTAATGATGTGACCTTGTTAATCAAATAACAACCCTTTGTTCATGGTCAGGAAACGTAACCATCTTTGATTAACAAGCTAGTCTAGTAGAGGCATACTAGTGACATATTGTTTGTCTATGCATTCACACATGTATCATGTTTCCGGTTAATACAATTCTAGCATGAATGATAAACATTTATCATGAAATAAGGAAATAAATAATAACTTTATTATTGCCTCTAGGGCATATTTCCTTTAGTCTCCCACTTTCACTAGAGTCAATAATCTAGATTACATAGTAATGATTCTAACACCCATGGAGTCTTGGTGTTGATCATGTTTTGCTCGTGGAAGAGGCTTAGTCAACGGGTCTGCAACATTCAGATCTGTATGTATCTTGCAAATCTCTATGTCTCCCACGGACTAAATCCGGATGGAATAGAAGCGTCTCTTGATGTGCTTGGTCCTCTTGTGAAATCTGGATTCCTTTGCGGGCAATTGCTCGATATTGTCACGAGAAGATTTTCATTGGACCCGATGCACTAGGTATGACACCTAGATCGGATATGAACTCCTTCATCCGAGACTCCTTCATTAGCTGCTTCGAAGCTGCTATGTACTCCGCTTCACATGTAGATCCCGCCACGACGCTTTGTTTAGAACCGCAGCAATCGACGGCTCCTCCGTTTAGTGTAAATACGTATCCGTCTGCGATTTAGAATCGTCGGATCGGTGTCAAAGCTTGCATCAACGTAATCATTTACGATGAGCTCTTTGTCACCTCCATATCTGAGAAACATATCCATAGTCCTTTTCGGTATTTGGGATGTTCTTGACGCTGTCGATGATCCACTCTGGATTACTTTGGTACCTTCTGCTAAGCTTATAGCAAGACACACATCAGTCCAGTACACAACATTGCATACATGATAGAGCCTATGGCGAAGCATAGGAACATCTTTCATTTCTCTCTATCTTCTGCGGTGGTCGGGCATTGAGTCTTACTCAACTTCACACCTTGTAACACGAGGCAAGAACCCTTTCTTTGCTTGATCCATTTTGAACTTCTTCAAAATTTTGTCAAGGTATGTGCTTTGTGAAAGTCCTATTAAGCGTCTTGATCTATCTCTATAGATTTTAATGCCCAATATGTAAGCAGCTTCACCGAGGTCTTTCATTGAAAAACTCTTATTCAAGTATCCCTTTATGCTATCCAGAAATTCTATATCATTTCCGATCAAGTAATATGTCATCTACATATAATATCAAAATGCTCTGAGCTCCCACTCACTTTCTTGTAAATCTGAGGCTTCTCCAAAAGTGCATATGAACCCAAATGCTTTGATCACACTATCAAAGCGTTTATTCCAACTCGAGATGCTTGCACCAGTCCATAAATGGATCATTGGAGCTTGCACACTTTGTTAGCTCCTTTGGATCGATAAAACCTTCGGTTGCATCATATACAACTCTTCTTCCGTAAATCCATTCAGAATGCAGTCTTTACATCCATTTGCCAAATTTCATAATCATAAAATGTGGCAATTGCTAACATGATTCGGATAGACTTAAGCATCGCTCTGGTGAGAAGGTCTCATCGTAGTCAACCCCTTGAACTTGTCGAAAACCCTTTGCGACAAGTCGAGCTTTGTAGACGATAACATTACCGTCGGCGTCGGTCTTCTTCTTGAAGATCCACTTGTTTTCTATTGCTTGCCTACCCTCGGGCAAGTCAACCAAAGTCCATACTTTGTTTTCATACATGGATCCCATCTCGATTTCATGGCCTCAAGCCATTTTGCGGAATCTGGGCTCACCATCGCTTCTTCATAGTTCGTAGGTTCATCATGATCTAGTAGCATGATTTCGAGAACAAGATTACCGTACCACTCAGTGCGGATCTTACTCTGGTTGATCTACGAGGTTACGTAGTAACTTGATCGAAGTTTCATGATCAATATCATCAACTTCCTCACTACTTGGTGTAGATGTCTCAGAAACCGGTTTGTGCGACAAACTACTTTCAAGTAAGGGAGAAGGTACAATTACCTCATCAAGTTCTACTTTCCTCCCACTCACTTCTTTCGAGAGAAACTCCTTCTCTAGAAAGGATCCATTCTTAACAACGAATGTCTTGCCTTCGGATCTGTGATAGAAGGTGTACCCAACTGTCTCCTTTGGGTATCCTATGAAGACACATTTCTCGATTTGGGTTCGAGCTTATCGGGTTGAAGCTTTTTCACATAAGCATCGCATCCCCAAACTTTAAGAAACGACAACTTTGGTTTCTTGCTAAACCATAGTTCATAAGGTGTCGTCTCAACGGGTTTTGACGGTGTTCTATTCAAGTGTGAATCGGCCGTCTCTAGAGCATAACCCCAAAAGCGATAGCGGTAAATCTGAAGAGACATCATAGATCGCACCATATCTAGTAAAGCACGATTACGACGTTCGGACACACCATTCTGTTGTGGTGTTAGGGTGGCGTGAGTTCTTGAAACTATTCGCATTGTTTCAAATGTAGACCAAACTCGTAACTCAAATATTCACCTCCACGATCGGATCGTAGAAATTTAATTTTCTTGTTACGATGATTTTCAACTTCACTCTGTAATTCTTTGAACTTTTCAAATGTTTAGGACTTATGTTTCATTAAGTAGATATACCCATATCTCGCTTAAGTCATCTGTGAAGGTGAGGAAATAACGATATCCGCCACGAGCCTCAACATTCATCGGACCACATACATCTGTATGTATGATTTCCAACAAATCTGTTGCTCTCTCCATAGTACCGGAGAAGCGGAGTTTTAGTCATCTTGCCCATGAGGCACGGTTCATAAGTGCCAAGTGATTCATAATCAAGTGACTCCAAAAGTCCATCAATATGGAGTTTCTTCATGCGCTTTACATCGATATGACCTAAGCGGCAAGTGCCACAAATAAGTTGCACTATCATTATCAACTCTGCATCTTTTGGTTTCAACATTATGAATATGTGTATCACTACTATCGAGATTCATCAAAATAGACCACTCTTCAAGGGTGCATGACCATAAAAGATATTACTCATATAAATAGAACAACCATTATTCTCTCGATTTAAATGAATAACCGTCTCGCATCAAACAAGATCCAGATATAATGTTCATGCTCAACGCAGCACCAAATAACAATTATTTAGGTCTAAAACTAATCCGAAGGTAGATGTAGAGGTAGCGTGCCGACCACGATCACATCGACTTTGGAACCATTTCCCACGCGCATCGTCACCTCGTCCTTTGCGGTGTTAAGCAATCCGTAGTCCTGTTTGAGTTGCAAATATTAGCAATGTAACGGTATCAAATACCAGTGCATCTGCGAGCTCTAGTAAGGTACACATCAATAACATGTATATCACATATACCTTTGTTCACCTTGCCATCCTTCTTATCCGCCAAATACTTGGGGCAGTTCCGCTTCAAATGACGATCGCTTGCGGTAGAAGCACTCGAGTTTCAGGTTTAGGGCCAGACTTGGGTTTCTTCTCTGAGCAAACAACTTGCTTGCTGTTCTTCTTGAAGTTCCCTTCTTCTTCCCTTTGCCTTTCTTCTTGAAACTAGTGGTCTTATTGACCATCAACACTTGATGCTCCTTCTTGATTTCTACCTCCGCAGCTTTTAGCATTGCGAAGAGCTCGGTATAGTCTTTACTAACCCTTGCATATTATAGTTCATCACGAAGCCTTTGTAGCTTGGTGGCGTGATTGAAGAATTACATCAATGACACAATCATCCGGAAGATTAACTCCCGGTTGAGTCAAGTGATTGTAATACCTAGACATTTTGAGTATGTGCTCACCGATGAACTATTCTCCTCCATCTTGCAGCTATAGAACTTATTGGAGACTTCATATCTCTCAATCCGGGCATTACTGTTGGAATATCAACTTCAACTCTGGAACATCTCATATGCTCCATGACGTTCAAAACGTCGTTGAAGTCCCGGTTCTAAGCCGTAAAGCATGGCACCTCGAACTATAGAGTAGTCATCGACTTTGCTCGCCAGACGTTCATAACATCCGGTGTTGCTCCTGCGAAGAAGCTCGACACCTAGCGGTGCATCGGGGCGTAACTCTTACGTGCAGCAATGAGGATAATCCTCGAGTTCGGACCCGATCCGTGTAATTGCTACCATCATCTTTCAACTTTGCTTTCTCAAGGAACGCATTAAAATTCAACGGAACAACAAAGACGAGCCATCTATCTACAATCAAACATAGACGAGCAAGATACTATCAGGTACTAAGTTCATGATAAATTTAAGTTCAATTAATCATATTACTTAAGAACTCCCACTTAGACAGACATCCCTCTAGTCATCTAAGTGATCACGTGATCCAAATCAACTAAACCATAACCGATCATCACGTGAAATGGAGTAGTTTTCAATGGTGAACATCTTATGTTGATCATATCTACTATATGATTCACGTTCGACCTTTCGGTCTCCGTGTTCCGAGGCCATATCTGCATATGCTAGGCTCGTCAAGCATAACCTGAGTATTTTGCGTGTGCAAAACTGGCTTGCACCCGTTGTAGATGGACGTAGAGCTTATCACACCCGATCATCACGTGGTGTGCGGGCACGACGAACTTTGGCAGCGGTGCATACTCGGGAGAACACTTCTTGATAATTTAGTGAGAGATCATCTTATAATGCTACCGTCAATCAAAGCAAGATAAGATGCATAAAAGATAAACATCACATGCAAATCAATATAAGTGATATGATATGGTCATCATCGTCTTGTGCTTCGTGATCTCCATCTCCGCAGCACCATCATGATCACCATCGTCACCGGCGTGACACCTTGATCTCCATCGTAGCATCGTTGTCGTCTCGCCAATCTTATGCTTCTACGACTATCGCTACCGCTTAGTGATAAAGTAAAGCATTACATGGCGATTGCATTTCATACAATAAAGCGACAACCATATGGCTCTCGCCGATTGCCGATAACCGGTTACAAAACATGATCATCTCATACAATAAAATACAGCATCATGTCTTGACCATATCACATCACAACATGCCCTGCAAAAACAAGTTAGACGTCCTCTACTTTGTTGTTGCAAATTTTACGTGGCTGCTATGGGCTTAAGCAAGAACCAATCTCACCTACGCATCAAAACCACAACGATACTTCGTCAAATAGACTCCGTTTAACCTTCTCAAGGACCGGGCGTAGCACACTCGGTTCAACTAAAGTGAGAGAGACAGACACCCACCGGTCACCTTTAAGCAACGAGTGCTCGTGGCGGTGAAACCAGTCTCGCGTAAGCGTCACGCGTAATGTCGGTCCGGGCGCTTCATCTCACAATACCGCTGAACCAAAGTATGACATCTTTGGTAGGTAGTATGACTTGTATCGCCCACAACTCGCTTGTGTTCTACTCGTGCAAAACATCAAACCATAAAAACCTAGGCTCGGATGCCTTTGTTGGGGAGCGTAGTAATTTCAAAAAATTCCCACGCACACGCAAGATCATGGTGATGTATAGCAACGAGAGGGGAGAGTGTTGTCTCGTACCCTCGAGACCGGCGAAGCGATCTGGCGTAGAGGAAGTAGTCGACGTTCTCCTCGCGATCCGACCGATCCGGCGCCGTTACTCGGCGCCCGAGTTCTTGACACACGACAGCTCGATGGCGCTCCTCGGGCTCCAATCCAAGAGAGCCGGGGAGGAGAGTTTCACAAGACGACGGCGTGGTGGCGATCTTGATGTTCTACGGCGCGAGGCTTCGCCTAAGCTTTGCGACGATATGACCGAGGTGGAATATGGTGGAGGGGCACCGCACACGGCTAAGGAACGATCCGTAGATCAACTTGTGTGTTCTAGGGTGCCCCCGCCCCGTATATAAAGGAGCAAGGGGAGGTGCGGCCGGCTTGGAGGAGGCGGCGGGAGGAGTCCTACTCCCAGCGGGAGTAGGACTCCCCCTTCCTAGTTGGAGTAGGATTGGGGAGGGAAGAGGGAAGGGGGCGCCGCCTCTCCTTGTCCTATTCGGACTAGGGGAGGGCGCGGCCTGCCCTGGCCGCCCTTCCTCTTCTCCCTCATGGCCCACTAAGGCCCAATAACCCCGGGAGGGTTCCAGTAACCCGGTGTTCCAGAAAAAATCGATTTCACGGAACCATTCGAACTCAAATATAGGCTTCCAATATATCAATCTTTATGTATCGACCATTTCGAGACTCCTCGTCATGTCCGTGATCACATCCGGACTCGAACTTCTTCGGTACATCAAAATACACAAACTCATAATATAACCGTCATCGAAACCTTAAGCGTGCGGACCCTACGGTTCGAGAACAATGTAGACATGACCGAGACACGTCTCGGTCAATAACCAATAGCGGGACCTGGATGCCCATATTGGTTCCTACATATTCTACGAAGATCTTTATCGGTCGGACCGCATAACAACATACGTTGTTCCCTTTGTCATCGGTATGTTACTTGCCCGAGATTCGATCGTCGGTATCCTATACCTAGTTCAATCTCGTTGCACGCAAGTCTCTTTACTCGTTCGTAATACATCATCTCACAGCTAACTCATTAGTTGTAATGCTTGCAAGGCTTGATGATGTGTATTACCGAGAGGGCCCAGAGATACCTCTCCGACAATCGGAGTGACAAAACCTAATCTCGAAATCGCCAACCCAACATCGCCTTTGGAGACACTGTAGTACTCTTTTATAGTCACCCGATTACGTTGTGACGTTTGGTAGCACCAAAGTGTTCCTCCGTAAACGGAGTTGCATAATCTCATAGTTACGAGGAACATGTATAAGTCATGGATAAAAGCAGTAGCAACATACTAAACGATCGTGTGCTAAGCTAATGGAATGGGTCATGTCAATCAGATCATTCTACTAATGATGTGACCTTGTTAATCAAATAACAACCCTTTGTTCATGGTCAAGAAACGTAACCATCTTTGATTAACAAGCTAGTCTAGTAGAGGCATACTAGTGACATATTGTTTGTCTATGCATTCACACATGTATCATGTTTCCGGTTAATACAATTCTAGCATGAATGATAAACATTTATCATGAAATAAGGAAATAAATAATAACTTTATTATTGCCTCTAGGGCATATTTCCTTCAGTTGGGTCTTGCTCTGAAGACTCCATGTCTATGGCGGAAGGAGTACATCAAGCTTCCAAACTGGACGCCTTCGCCTCCTCCTCCTCCGACAAGTCACAACACTCCTCCTCCTCCTCCGCCTCCTCCTCCGGCGCGTGAAGGCACTCCGGCTCCTTCTTCGCCTCCTCCCATGAGCAGTCCGCCTCCTCCGGCGGGTGAGGACACTACGGCTCCTCCTCCGCCTCCTCCGGCACGTCAGAGCACTCTGCCTCCTCCGGCGCGTCGGAGCACTCCGTCTCCTCCTGCGCATCAGCTGACTCTGCCGTGTCAGCAACGGCAGAACAGAGAGGGTGCTGCTCCGGCGGCTAGCAGTAGTACAAGCAGAGGAGCGAAGCAGTTCAAATATGGTCCATCTCTCAAGGCTCCAGAAAAGTTACCTTATGGGAGGACCGACAAGGAAAATGAGGACATCAGTCGTGCCCAAGTGAGGGACTTTTTTGCACTAAAACCTCCACCTCTGAAGGAAATGATAGATCCTGTGAAAGTGAAGCAGGCTATCGATGCCCTGAAGCGACCACCGTCACCTCTGCTGGATTCCAACTTCGTGCGCACTATTAAAAAGGCACATAAGGAAGCGGAGCGGTCGGGAAGTACTTGCAGTGATGCAAGGTTAGCAGCATGAAAAAGTGGGAAACAAATTCCCCAGCTCGGCGAATAGGCGAAGCAAACGTGCCCCCCGCTCAACGTGTCTAGCGACACCGTCGCTAATCATCTGAGGATGGTGCCCGGTACCTATCTTGGTGATTACCTGGATGATGATGTACCCATTGAAATAATGGAGGTGGGTGAATTCAGATTCGAGTACGGAAGGCCTCTCGTCAAACCTGATCATCCTCGTCTAACAACGATGATGTGAAGACTCCATGACTAGTACATGGAAAGATGCAGGCAATCTGGGAGGCATACTTTGACGATAAGAATTAAAGAGGAGCACGACCTCATTGGAATGGATATTTTGAATATTGAATTTGACGAGTTGTTCTAGTTATACAATCAAAAGGCCCTTGACAAAACACTCGTGACTTGCTACTGTTTGGAAGTATTACTTCTGTAATTAAGTCTCTATATATAGCTCAGCTCTTTCATTGCATGTATATATAATTATCCTCACTATATTATGCAGGTTGAATATTGTCGAGTGCAGGAAAGCAGATTTCTATGGCATTGGGTTCATTAACCCAAATATCATGCATGAACACAAGGTCAAACACAATGTCGAAGAGATCGAGGACAACTTGCTACAATTGTTGATTAAAAATCAAAACAAAGATAAAATACTCTTTCCTTACAACTTCCAGTGAGTGTTACTGTCTTGTGCATATTCGGTTTCCCTTACTCGAGGTTAATTATAGTAATGTAATTGATGAGTTATGCATGCATGCACAACTTTCACTTTATTTTGCCAGAGATTAAGCTTGAAACTAGAAAAGTAACTGTCTTGGACTCTAGAAGAAAAAGTCCCAAGGAGTATGCGAACATGACTGATATGCTCCAAAAGTAAGTTCAATCAATCAATATCGCAACATATCGGCAACTTTGTTCATTTCCTGATATCAAGTAATTATTCTCTTTGTCTCACAGGGTTTGGAAATAGTTCACCGCCATTGCTCCGGCACTGTCGAAGGAGCTGCGATTTACACACCCGAAAGTAAGTACTACTAGCTAGTTCCGCGCATCTCCCAATGATTCTAGCTAGTTTCATCAAAACCATTAAGCATGCTTGATTATCAGTTTAATTGAACTCTATTTCTCGTAAAGGTCTTGTGGCAGGAAGCCGGGAATGATTTTTGTGGATACTACATTTGCGAGTTCATCTACAACTCGACGATAACTAAGTGGGGGGGAGGAGGGAGGGGGGCTACTCTAAAAAAGATTTTGATGTACGTAAACAATAATATTCACAATTTTATTTTATTACCATCATTTGTGTTGAGTTTCATTCATATACATGTATTGACCCACTTCTTTAAATTAGATGTGGAGATGCGGGATGAACTCCCACCACATGATCGCATACGAGCAATTCAAGAGGAATTGGAGGGGTTCTTTCTTGACCACGTCATAAATAAAGACGGATAATACCATGTGGAAGTTCAAATAGACCTTAGATGTTAGGGTTTGTAAGAGATCTTATATTGTATATATATGCAGCTAGTAGCGTCGGATAGATATACAGAAACTTGTTGTTCGACCAATCTCGCGAAGAGAGGTTGATCACTTCTCTCTATATATGTTCATGACGATCTTGTGTACTTAATGGTTCCTTCATTTGCTTACTAGCAAGCGTGTCGAGTTCTCTCTATACGTATGGTAGCTAGCGTCGATCAAGCACGGAGATAAGAGAGGTCACTTCTCTCTAGCTATTAGCTAGCTAACACAATATATGAAACTCCTAAATAATTAACCCTTCAAGCCCCTACCCCCCCCCCCTTAAAAAACAAAAATCCCAGCTCCCCGAGCTGCTGACGCGTGGATGCCATCTGGTCCCGGTTGGTGTTACCAACCGGGACTAAAGGCCCTCCTGCCTAGGCTCGCCGCAACGACCACGTGGAGCACCATCTGTCCCGGTTCGTAAGCGAACCGGGACTAAAGGTGTTGGGCTTTAGTCTCGACCCTTTAGTCCCGGTTCCAGAACCGGGGCTAATGGGCCTCTCAAACCGGGACAAATGACCCATTTTCTACTAGTGACTATAGACTCATTAATATACATACCACATGAAATAACATACCACATGCAATGAACAATTGCATTACAATTTTTTTCTTAATTACTGTATTAAGATCTTCTCGCATGGCAATACTAATGGACGCAGCTAACATTGATACAACATCTTCAACCTACTCTTCTAAAAGAATAGTATAAATGTTGTATTTGTCGTCTCAAATTTTTTAACCTCTAAGCACTAACATGGCATAGCTAATGGCGAGCTAAAAGACTAACTAACTACCACCGTGCATGCACAAAAAAATTGCAAAAGCTCATACCTCGTTCTTCCCCTGCGTATTTCACTTTGCACGGCAAATCCTACTCCAAAAACTCCAAATGACTCCTCCAAGTGATGAAATAATGCCTAAAGCAACATATAATACACACTTAGGAACTAATCAAACACAACAAAAACATCATGCATGCGAACGAAACCAACAAAAATGGATAGATCTTACCTTAATCTATCTTTTCTTCAAGTTCATCATCTTCAAAATCCAACTCTAAATTGACCTAAATCATGAGTGAAAGTGCCTATTGAGCTTTTCTTTCTCTCTGTACTTAGAGACTTAAAGAGCAAAGGAGAGGAACGAGGTCACAGAGAGTATGCTTGTGCACGGAGCAGAAGCATGTCATATAAAAGGAAGAGGATCCCTGTAGTGTCGGCAGATCGGGTTAAAACTCATCCTACTGCAGCCTTGGATTCCCGCACCGAGTGAGTTAATTCCCGCAGTGTCGTCGTGTCCTATGAAGCAAAAGCAATGCTGAGTGACTGATGCAGCCCGTCCGCTAAAGCAAAAGCAATACTGAGTGACTGATGCGGTCGCGTCCGCTGAAGCAAAAGTCAGCAGAGTGAGTGATTCCCAGGGGCATACGATTCACCGCACAACATCGGATTCCCGCCCGTGGAAATGAGCGTCGTCCGCGTGGGAATCATAATCGTCTGCCACAACAAAGTTGTCTCGCCGCATGCAGCATCAACAACGTTGCCGGCTCGTCGAGTGGCGGCATGGCCCATGATATCGGCCAGCGCAAAGACCTGTATTTGTCGGCGCTGAAGCGGCAGCAGCAGTGGTGGCCGCCTCATCCAGTGTCGTCCCGGCTACGAAAACACGTTTTGGGCTGTTGGCCGCCTTGCTGCGTGGTGGCAGGGCCCGCCGCCTCCTACCGTGGCGGCAGGCGCCACGTGTCGGCTGCCGCGCCTGCCGTCACCGTCGAGGGGGTCTTTTTTGTCAAATTGATCCATAAGTAGTCTTTTTTGTCAATTCATCTGGTCAGGTGGTCCTTTTGGTGATCTGGGGCCAACAAATCTTTTGTTGCAGCCCCTCCATCAGATGGAAGTTTTCGTTCGTTAGGCTGATCTTTCCCTTGGTATCGGTTCGTTCATTTCGAACGGGCTACAAATATAAATATGACGTTCCCAGGATATCCGGGTCCATAAAAAATGCAATGCCGATTTACTTTCATTTTTCAAAATTTCTTTTGTCCCTAGAACTAGGTTGCCTAGTCAAGGAAACTTTATGGACTCCGCAAAAAAAAAAGAAAACTTTATGGAACTACCTTTGCTTAGAAAAACAATATTCTGGTAAAAACGACGTCCCAGTTGGCGCCACTGGCGTAGACCAGCACGAAAACATCGCGCCCACAGCCCAAAACTTTGGAGCCGGCGGGCACACCTCTGACCCAGCCCGCCACTGCGATGGGAGCCTCCCGCCACGTGATCGATCCGCGGCGTCTCTTCCCCGGATCGCAATCTCAACCGTGCATTCCATCTGCATCGAACGGCAGCAGCACGCCTCCTCCCACCTCTCGCCCACCTTAAAATCCCCTCCCCACCTCCGGCAAATCACCAAAACAATTCCCCACCGCTCCTCGACCTCCATCCATCCGCTCGCAGCTCGAACCAAGGAGAGACCGTCAGCCATGTCCGGGCGCGGCAAGGGAGGCAAGGGGCTCGGCAAGGGCGGCGCCAAGCGCCACCGGAAGGTGCTGCGCGACAACATCCAGGGCATCACCAAGCCGGCCATCCGCCGCCTGGCTCGTCGTGGAGGCGTGAAGCGCATCTCGGGGCTCATCTACGAGGAGACCCGCGGCGTGCTCAAGATCTTCCTCGAGAACGTCATCCGCGACGCCGTCACCTACACCGAGCACGCCCGCCGCAAGACCGTCACCGCAATGGACGTCGTCTACGCCCTCAAGCGCCAGGGACGCACCCTCTACGGCTTCGGCGGCTAGGCTCTTCCTCGCCCCCCCTGCAGATCCCAAAAGCTTGGTAGAACAGCGACTTGTTCAGTTCTCTATTTGCTATGTAGTTCGAACTGAATCGTGGAACAAAGTTAGTCGCATGTGTTGCTGGAAATGGAACTTGTCTCTGTGAAATAACCTGTCTCTGATTCTGTTCTGCTGCATCTCTGTTAATGTATATTTGTTCTTTCTCCTGCGATGCATAACTGTGTGCGCTTGGGAGTTGGATTGTTTCGCCATTCTTTTACTCTCTTTGTCCAGAAAAGCTTGTGGTGGTAGATACATTCATTTGCGGGACAAACTTTTTCAGACGGAGGGAGTACCAGGAGACCCCGACGGATCGTACTTGCTTGCCGAACAATTGTGTATGGCCGAATCACCAAGATCATTTGATCCGTTTCTGCTATTTGATCTGATGCATTTGTACCGGGCACCATTTATGATCCTTCTATGTTGCAACAATGTGTGTACTTGAGATTGGGATTAGTCTGCATTTCATACATCGTTTTCTAGATTGGTTTGCCATGCTACTTTATGTAAAAAATGTGTGCAAATCATCATGTGATTCTTGTTAATCAGAAGTGTCACTTGCTCAATTTCTGCTGTTTTTTTCATGTTAGTGCAGTAATACTTCATCTGTTGCATCATACATTTTGGCAGTCGCAGCAACAACTTAATCCTTCAGTTTATATTAACTAGCTTATCAACATAATTTTTCCTAATATCATATGATGCCCTAGATTAGGGGAGTTTAGTTACAGAATAATTAGAAAGATCAGATCAGTTCTTACTTTGATGTGTTTACTGTATTATAGTAGGAATGGAAAACAGTTAGGGTGCGATGACCCGTGAATCCTAGAATCCTACAGAAGTGAACACCAGCGAGCAATGAAAAATGACAATAGTAGTGGTGCATTGCATTGGGTCAAGTTTCTTGTAGATTATCTTCATTTCTTAAGAACAGTTCAGATGAAGGAATGGTATTCTGTCCTTGGAAGACATTTTACAGCAATGCAGCATGTTTTTTTCTTTCTTGAAGGAGCAAGTTTATCCAAGTTGGGATCGTTATCCACAGTGAATTAGTGACCGAGGAAGTCTGTTCCTTGCAGAATAACTGAAGACGACCGTTGCCATTTTGATGGACAAGAATACCATCGACATATTACAGTTTCTATCTCAATACATTTTCCTTTGATACCTACAGCCGTGGACACCCTCCCACATGAACAATTTCAGGAACACCTATTATGAAACTGAATACTTGATACAGGATGATGGCTCAGTACACACTAAAGACAAGATACACACAAGTGCTGAAGTATACAACAAAAAGACCCTATAATTTTGTGTGGGTAACAAGATGACTGAAATTTCACAGGTGGAGAAAATGGAAGTATCAAGTTCTTGGTGTTGTATTTACTCGATTCAGAGAACCACAATCCGGTAACAAGTAGTGCAACCATACTTTTCAAGGTGTGTACACATCCAGCAGTTCAGAACTTCAGATTGCTGTCATACAGCAAAAGGAATACGAGAGTCTCGGATGAGAACTTTAGATTGCAGTTAGTTTTGATAATAGGTTTCGTCGTGCTCATAAGCGGTACCGATTTGACCACGCCAGAAGAAATCCCCAAACCGACACTTCAGTATATTTCTGTATACCTTCAGAAGTTTAAATTATGTATGTCACTTGTATCGAATCGTGTCTAAGCAGTTGTGACTATCAGCGGCCAATGTTACCTGCAGTCACTATAGCGTCCAATTATCAGACAACCGATTTTGGGAATCTTCTAGAAGTTTCAAAAAGATGGTTCCCAAAAGCAGGTTTTTCTATATTTTTTCGTTTACTGTCTTTGTACATCTTTTATGAGCAACCTTTTTACCTTTTTCTCCTGGACTTTCTTCTTCTTAATTTTTTTCTTTTCTTTTTCCATTTTTCAAAACACCACATATTTTGGTTCCTGTTTACATTTTACCTTGTACTCCTGAACATTTTTCAAAACACCAAAAAAACGAATTCAATGAACAAATTTGGAAAACGGGAACATTTTCGAAAATTTTGAACAAAAATAAAATTCCCAAACATTTTTTGACAAAAAGAAAGGTTAAAACGAGCATAATTTTGAAAACAGGAACGTTTTTAAATTTAGAATAAAAACTAAAAGAAATCTAATAAATGCAAACAAATTTTGAATAAGACAAACATAATTTGATTTTTTTGAACATTTTAAAAAGGAAGATCATATTTTGAAAATTCCTAATATTTTTTGGGAAAGAATCGAAAAAGGAAAAACGAATACCAAAATAATTTGAAAAAAAGAAAAGTAGCAGAAAAACAATAAACGGGAAAAAGGAAAAAAAGAGTAAAAAAATCGTTCCAGAGAACCTTGTAGAAGGTTCCCAAGACCAGTAAAACTGGACAGGAACCTGCCAGAAGGTTCACAAAACCAAACGAAAGAGATCACTTAACTGGGCCGGCCCAGTGCGCTCGATCCTTATCATTTTGACGCAACGCGCGTCAAATAGGAATTTCCGGCTATCCCATGACTTTTAATGGGCTAAATTTCGAGCCCAAGTTGGTATTTCTTCTTTGTTAGAGGATTTTTCACAAAATGAATCAACTTTACCGGTAGAAAAAGAAGCAATGATGAACACCAGGCCATGTATGACAGTATGAGGCATGAGGCTGTGTACGCACGTGTTGTCTTTAGTTCCAGTCATAGAGCCTCACAGGGCACCCGTGTCCACAATTAATGAATGGATAAGCCATTATATATGAACACACCTTTGTCGAAAATCATATATGAATGCATCATAAATTCATTACTCACGGCCCTGCTAAGAGCCCCCTCTGGATGGCCAGTTCTTCTAATAAACCATAAAATCAAGTCAAAAGCTTCAAAGAACTCGTTACTACAAAGATGACGGTGTTCACACCAGCTGCACGCCTCTGAACCGATGCATGTAACTAAATTTAAGAGATCGACTAGAAATGACCAAAATTTAGAGGGGTAAAAATACTTCACTAAAGTCTATTCGGTCGTTTACTCCTCTAATTTAGGGGGCCGGATAGAGATGCCCTAAGATATTGTGCATATTTCAATATGAGTACTCCCTCCGTCCTTCAAAGAGTGTACTTCCAACTTTGTTGTAGCTTAAAGTTTGATCGAGTTTGTGCAAAAATATATCAATGTTTTTAAAACCAAATAGGTATATAATGAAAATATATTTTATCATGAATCTAATGCTACTAAGTTGATGTCATGAATGATGATGTATTATTGTATAAATACGGTCAAACATAAATTTTTTTTGACTTTCCAACAAAGTTGGAATTACACTTTTTAAAGGACGGAGGGAGTACATACATACTGAAATGAGTGAGCAAAACACACACTGAACTTCATCTATATACATCCAATTCAAAAAAAAATATATTAAAACTTTGTAATAGTGAACGGAGAAGTAACAAGAGTGGTTGTGTAGCTACTCCCAGTTCCTTTGTTAATCAAACGCCTTTTCACAAAATCAAGGCGTAGGTGGAGAATAATATACTAAACTCTATTAAACGGGTGTTTTCCGGGTGAACGCTCTTTGAAAACCATTGACTCCCTTCATGAATCGCGTGAACATGGCTATTATACCCACCTCCCCTTCACCTCGCCCCGTCTTTGCATTTCCCCATTCTTTCCTTGAGCACATGCTTACATCCTCTTCGTCGTCGACAAGGGTTGCAGCTTCTCCTTCCTCTTCTCCAGCAGCTGCAAGCAGATGTTGTGTTGCATGTCCTCTCCAGAAGAGAAGCAATGATGCTTGTACTGGATCACTTCTCCCGGCCTCATGTCCTCTCCACAAGGGGAGCAGTGCCGACAAGGATCATGGCTTCTCATCTCGTACATCGCACATAGGGGAGTAGGCCTTCGAAACCCCACCCTTTTCTGACCGTGCACCGGGAGAAGGGGCCATCAGGTTCTTAGGGAGTGTCTCATGAGCGAATTCTCATTGTTGTTCCTCAACTTCAACTATGTGGTCAACCTCTTTGACATCACCTTGACTGGAAGCTCTGATGCCCAGAAGAAGGTTGATGAGAACGTTGACGTCGTTGCGGCAGCTTTGACCTAGCCAAATGGAGGGTATATTCCGTTCATCCATCTCATATTTATTCCTATGTTAGTTGTATTAGCCGTTTACATAGGTGTAGCCGCTCTATGCTACATGCTCACAAGATTTTTTAGGGAATGTCGTCATGGTCGTTTATACTTTCATGCGAAAAAGTGATACATCATTTGTTAAAACATCCACTAGGGAACCCAGGGGCTCTGATTTCCAAAAAATGGTTCGAGAGACCTCCGAATTCCTAGCAAACAAATGTGTCGCCACATTGGATTAACAAGGGCATGAGTAAAAACTATGGAAATAAAATTACTAGCTAACAAGGAGCATTCTCCGTAAATTGCCGTTGTCAGGCCATGCGAATTCCCGCCGTTTTGCATGATCTCGATGACCTCCACACAATCGGCCTCAACACGCACTTTTGTTGCAACCGACTTCATTCGCGGGTAGGAGTCCATCGCGTAGTCCTCTAGCTTCAGCCGCCGCCACATCTTCCACGAGTTTAAACATATTAATGATATGTTCATGATTTATTTATCAAACAACTATAATGTCAGCCGAGTTGCAATGCTACGCTAACAACCACCGGTTTAGTTACGGAGAGCTCGCGGCTGCACCCACGGTAACAAACTGAGCGTACCGTACGTTAACACGGCTGTACAAAATGCGACGGTAAAAAGCTTACCGTACCGTCGCGGCCTTAGAGCATCTCCAACAGCCGCGCTAAAGCGCCACGCACAAAAAATCTGTTAGAAGGCTTCTTGGTTGGTTTCTTGGCGCCACTCATTGGCTCCAAAGCCAGCGCGCATAATGCATGCAGCAGCATACCACTTCAGAGAGAAAAAAAAATACAGCCTTGCGACTCGTCGGGCATTTTGCATATATGGATATTTTGGACAAAAATGAACATGTAAAATTTGATACAAACAAGTTGATGAATAAAAGTTCATGCCCACAAGTTCATCAAAATCATGCCCACAAGTTCATCCAACCAAGTTCAAATGGAAACTAAAAGTTCAAGACATGAAAGACACATCAATCTTCATCTTCATCTTCCTCTTCTTCGTCTTCGTCCTCATCTTCCGAAGACGACTCTTCCGCCTCCGAAGATGAACCTTCCTCCCTATCCTCATCACGCACCGCATCACGCACCGCATCATGTGAAGCTCCGACGGTGTTGACAAGATCTTCAACGGCATCTTCATGGGAATGTGTGCGAACGCCCTGCAAGCTTTTTCCCCCTCGCCATGCCGGAGCCGTCCGCCGCCTTGTTCTTCTTCGCGGATGTTTTGCCCTTCTTCGTCCGCGCCGCATTGGGTACCTTCTTCGACGGTCGGCGGCGCGGCGACGGATGGCGCGCGCGACGCCGTAGTCATCCATGGCGGCAAGAAGAGGGCATGTGGCCGGCCTTCGGCGAACTCCGTGATGGCGGCCTTGGCCTTCGCGCGCTTAGGGTTCCGGCGGTGGCGGCGGCGAAGTCGCGGATGTCTACAATGAAGCGGCGAGGCGCGTGTGCACGCGTCCATGGCGAAGCGGTAGCCGGCGCCCGGTGCGTCTTGGCGTGGGACGAAGAGAGTTAGAAGTCTGGCGCGCCTTTCGAGTGTCTGCATGTATTGTGAATGGCGCCCAAATACACCACGCAGATAAGTGGTTTTGATCGCGCGCCCAACCCGTTATCGCCCGCTGGAGCGAGCCGCCGCGTTGCGCGCGCGCTAAAAAGGCCTATTTTGCGGCGCGGCGCTAGTTTAGCGCGGCTGTTCACAGCCCTACGCTACGCGTACACGGAGCAGGGGATCCAATCCGGCGCACGGCCACGTGCCGCACAGCAGCCCAGAAAATTTTCGGAGTTTGCCGCGCGCTGACGCCGCCGGGGCCCACACGCCAGCATTTCAGTTTCGAAACCCAGCTCCCCAACCATCTCCTCATTCCCTTCCCGTTCTCTCTCTCCCCTCCCCTCCCCTCATCAATCTCGTCCCCTCCGCCACCAGACGCTGCGAAAAATCAGGGGAAAGCCCGTCCCAGATTCTCTAAAAACCCTACTCGCCAGTTCTCAGCAATGGGGCCGTAGATCTCCGCCGGAGGGTGCGGAGAGAAGGAGGGCCCTTCTCCGGCGGGTCTGTGGTCCTTGGAGGCTTCCCGTGCTGGGATTCGGCGACGGCGGCGGCTGTTGGGGACGAAGGTGCGAGATTTCTCCGGTCTCCCTGTGCTTGTGCTTCGTCCGTGTTGCGGTGGTCGCTGTGTTTGTTTTTGCGGGTCTTTTTGCTGGGGGGTTGAGAGATTGCGAGCTCGGAAGATTTGAGCGGTCAATACGCGGTGCTCGGTGTTCTTGAGTTTGCCCTGCAAACCTTTGGAATCTGTCGCCGTTTTTCTTTGCCTGGATTGTTGTCCCGGTTTGAATTACTTCGAACCCAGAGGAAAAGAATCTCGAATTGTTTTTTTTATTTTAGCCCCACAACCCACGGAAATCAAGTACTCCCCGTACCATATTACTAGAAAAAGAAATGAGTGGTTTTTTCGAGGAACTACTACTCTGTGCCTGTCGGCAGTATTTAATTGAGCACTTAAAGTTTTCTGTCGGATTCTTTGGAAAAATTTGAACGCGTTTGAATTTGCAGATGCGCAGCTTCTTTTTGTCCTCATCTACTAGCTGGAATCTCGATTGGAAGATGCTTTTTATTTTGTCCCAAACACTTCTTGTCAGTAATTTCTTTTGAAAGCCTGATATCTTCTTCATATAACAGATTGTTTTTTCACATGGCCGTAGAACAGGACAATATTGCGGTCAGTTTATTCTGTAAAAATTAACTTGTACCGCGGAACGCGGAACGCGTGAGTTGACTTGAAGCACCAAGAACATGCTATGTTTGCAGCCAGTGTCCGCAAAGTTGACTAAGTAGATGCTTCAGGAGTTGATCCCTTCATTGTTCGCCATGAACAAGTTGCTTGTAGTATGAACAACATTATCTCACTTTGCTTCATTTACTATCCATCCATTACTAATACGTAGTACAAAACTATGTCGACCACTGAAAGCAACACTTCTGTCAATTACTTGCCAACTGTCTAGTGCCACAAGAAGAGCTCGTACCCGTGATCCGAAGAAAACGGATGCTTTCAGGCCAGTAACTTGAGGGCACACACGGTGCATGTAGCAAGCATCACTATCTTTCTGCCCCTAAATTTGTGCAATTGTTTTGTGCAGTGAAAGCTATCGGTTGACTACTACTGGCCTTGTGAAAGAGGGATTTTTGTGAGGCAGCCAGGGTGTCTGGTTTGGTCAAAGAGGAGCTCTCAGTGCCCTTATTTTTGTCTTGTATACATGGGATGCTTGCTGTGAGCGCGCTGTTTGTTCTTGGAGAAAATAGGACAGTGCTCCCAGGATCTGAGTTTTGGCCTTTGGTTTAAAAAAATCTTGTCTGTTTGGTTCGGGGCTTGGCTATGTCAGTTTCAGAGAAGGCGGTACGATCATGCTCTTCGTCTTCGTCGGATTTGGACCCGCTGTTGAAGGATCTTACAGAGAAGAAGCTGAGCTTTAGAAGAAACGTGGCATCTTTGGCGTCTGAGCTAAAGGATGTGAGGAACAAGCTTGCTTCGCAGGAGCAGTTGCTTACTAGGGAATCCCAAACTAGGAAGGTAAGTAACTCTCTACTGCTTTGTGATTGCTACCTTCAGCACATATTTGTTCTGACTAGAGAGAGAACGTTGCAGGTTGCAGAGACGAAGGCAAGGAGCATGGAGGAGGAAGTGAGTAAGCTGCAGAAATGCTTACTGGACAAAGATGAGCAGCTCAACGCAACGAGAGGCATCACCGAACATGTGAGGAGCTCCCTCCATTCTCCATTTGGGGTTGCATTTCCATTTTTTTTAAATTCTCATTTCTATTCCATGATGAATTGGTAAAGTTTGTGTTTTGATATTAACTCCTAAGCTATACTACTCTAGATTCCAGACATGTTCTAAAATTGAGTTGAATGCAGTGCAATATAGTGGGTGACGATGTATTTGCTTGTAAAATAGCTTTCCTTTGTTTCTACATTTGTTTCTTTTGCTGAACTGATGGTGATCTGAGCACTTGGAAAAGAGTAGTACAATTTGACATCCTCATACTTCTAATCTAAAATCATCTTATGCGTGACGTACCTCATTATGATACTGGTTTCCCAGTCCTAATGATTCCATTTCGCTTCAAATTGAAATTCTCTTTGTGAATAACTTCTGTAATTATGTGCAGTACCTCGATGATTTGGATGATCTTAAATCACGACTATCAGTTACTCAAGCTACAGCAGAAGCCAGTGCTGCATCAGCCATGTCAGCTCAGGCGCAGTGCTTGTCCTTGCTGAAAGAGCTGAATGAGAAGGACCGCTCGCTGAAAGAGCACGAGCTTCGGGTTAACAAGCTTGGCGAGCAGCTAGGTCTTCTCCAGAAGGACCTTGAGGCCAGGGAGCTTTCACAGAGGCAACTCAAGGATGAAGTTTTAAGGATTGAGACCGATATCATGGGTGCAGTTTCCAGAGCTGGGTCTAGTAAAGATAACGAGCTTCTGAAGGTTTTATCCGATGTTTCACCAAGGAATATCGAGAATATTAGCAAGCATTTAAATACTAAGGATACAGAGATTGCCAGGCTGAGAGATGAAATCAGGATATTATCTGCTCATTGGACAAACAAAACAAAGGAACTAGAGTCACAAGTAAGTTGTCTTCCTAGCATCCACAAAATAACAAAATGTTGCCTGAAATTGTTTCGCAGACATTGTTTTCGCTGCAATGAAGCTCTGTAAGTTTACTCGGGATATGTTTTTTTTGCTGAAAACAGCTAGAGAAGCAGCGCAGAACTGACCAGGAGCTGAAAAAAAGGGTTCTCAAACTCGAATTCTGCCTTCAAGAATCACGGTCTCAAATCCGAAAACTTCAGAGGGTATGTACATATATACATGTGTATCCTTTCCCTTTAACAAGTGAAAAAGGAAACATGGCTTTGATTTCGCTTGCTCTGCTAGCATCATTGTCCATATCCATTTATGGCCTTGTTGAATTGAATATACGCCACCTTATCCCTGAGCATCGTAACAAGATTTCTGACAGTTAAATTAACAAATCAAATAATCAATACCATATTGCCATGTGAATGAAGCATCTCTGCTACGGCAGTTGGCCATAATTATGTGTGTAAAATGTTCAGGTCAAAGTCAAACAGATCGCTGATTCATGCGTTCTAACTTCTAGAAAAACCCTATTCTTTAGTACTATCAGGGATCTGATTTTCTCTGGTACCAGCTAAATCATGCATGTGTGCAATCTTTCTCTCCAGAAAACTTGAGGAAGAAATCGAACACTCCTGGCCTCTGCATTGATTGTTGATGCCTGCAATAAAATATACTGAAACAACTCACACACTGATTGTGATAGCCATCGAACTGTTGAACTAATTAGTGGGAACTACACACATGTCGAAATCCTGAGAAGATTTTCATGGTGCTCACCGATCAGCTGGGATGATTGAGAAATCCGAACCCGGGACTAACTCATCGGCTCTTGCCTCTGCAGATGGGGGAGAAGAGGGACAAGCAGCTCAAGGAGCTCAAGGATCAGATGGCCATGAAGCAGCCCTACGGCCCTCGTGGCCGCGACGAAGGCAAGAAGCCCTTCTGGGAGAATGACACGTTCAAGTTCGTCGCCGGCATGTCAATGCTGGTCGTGATGGTGCTTGCAAAGCGCTGAGAACAGCGTGATCTTGTGTAGAGAAGTTATTAGGTGAGCAACTAGCTCGCTCTGTAGTTTTAAGAAGCCAGCCATGTACTGAGTAGCGTTGTAAAATTAGGTTTAGGCCTGGACATGCTGCATGGTCAGATGTTCAGAGACCAGAATCCGCCGACATCCAAGTTTAGTCCTCTAGACCGTAGCAATGTAGTTCATCTGCTAGTTCATGTATGGTAGCAACTGTAATCCTGTACTTATCTTATGATGTTTAGTACTCCCTACTAAACATAGTGATCTAAGCTCTTATATTTCTTTACGGAAGGAGTACTCCTTAGCATCTACTTCCTCCGTACTAACATAAGTGTGTTTAGTGATCTAAGCTCTTATATTTCTTTACGAAAGAGTACTCCTTAGCATCTACTCCCTCCGTCCCATAATATAAGAGTGTTTTTGACACTACACTAGCGTAAAAAACTCCCTCTGTCCCATAATATAAGGGTGTTTATATTTCTTTACGGAAGGACTACTCCTTAGCATCTACTTCCTCCATACCAAAATATATTTCTTTACGGAAGGACTACTCCTTAGCATCTACTTCCTCCATACCAAAATAAGTGTCACTGATTTAGTACAAGCATTATGCGACTTTGTCCCCTTATGTTTCTGTTTAAGAATCCAGTAAAACCTTTCCAAGATTCTTACAAAGAAAAAGAAAACAGAAAAAGAAATTTGTTGATTGAATGGTTTGTAACCAATCTGGAATCTGAACTTGGAAGCAAATGGCATAAGCTCACGCAGCAGTGTTTATTTTCTTCCTTTTTCTCTGTCTGATGACAAGTGCTCTAGGTACTAGATACTTGCTGACCTTGCAACCGATACAAAGAATCAAATATTTCTGGTACTAGAATCTCGAGGGTTACAACTTGGGAAGAATAATCACAAATGTACAAAAACCGCCTGCCACATGCCCCGCAAGAACAACAATTGATGGCTCATTTTTCCTTATCTATTATATCATACAAAAGGCCGGAGTGCAGCTTAGCGTCCGGCGTGTTCAGCCCCGGGGTGGGCTGCTCGCGCGTTCAGCAGGGGCTGGAGCGCCTTGACGACGATGCTCATGTTTGGCCGGAAGTCGGCTTCGTATTGGACGCACAATGCCGCGACGGCTGCAAACTGTTTCAAACAACACGCAGAAGAAGAAATGGTGTTACAAGTGGCTTTGCCGAAGAGTACCTCAGACTTAGTTATGACAGATGGAACCAAGCATGCCCCAAGAATGATGTTAATCACAGTAGTGGGACATATTTTATGAGCATAAAACTGGGCTGTAGAAATAATTTTACTATATGTGACAACAAACACAATTTCTGGAAATGATATTCTTAGCTAGTACTCCCTCTGTCCGGAATTACTTGATGCTCAAACGGATGTATCAAGCACTAAAATAGTGTTAGATACATCCGTTTGAGTGTCAAGTAATTCTGGACGGACGGAGTATTACTCATCCATTCAAAACAAAAATGGCAAGCTCTGTAAGTTCCAGTAAAATCAGTATTTTGTTTTCCACATCTTTATACTTTATAAAATACTGATAACTGACACAGACTGCTTAACTCATGCATTGTTTCAAAACCAAGAGAGGCTATTTATGATACCTTTGCAACAGCCTTAGGAGGATAGTCCCCTCCAAGTCTTGAGTCAACACATTGCCTAACCTTATCTTCACTCAGTCTTGGGGTGGCCTGCCAGTGTTTACCAAACAATTGTTAGAATTCCATCCACCAAACAGAACAGCTCCAAAGGAGATCACTTGTGCAGTATTGGGTACAAAAATTACCCATGTGACAAGGCTCTGCTGCCCCCTCGGTAATGTATGGTCGACAGGTTTCCTCCCAGTCAATAGCTCCAGAAGAACAACTCCGAAACTGTACACATCGCTCTTAGAGCTAAGTTGACCAGTCATTGCATACCTGATCAAAAAATTTAAAACAAGCTTAAGTTGAATGATTCCAAAGCTTCATGGAGCAAATGAGCTACTGAAAGAAAACAAGAACATACTCAGGTGCATGGTATCCAAATGTTCCCAGAACCCTAGTTGAGTGAAGCCGGGCTGCCATGTCAGGAGCTTGGTTTGACAAATCGAAGTCGGCTATTTTAGCTACATCATCATCAAAGAGAAGAACGTTGCTGGACTTGATGTCCCTGTGTATGACGTGAGGCTGTGCTTTCTCATGAAGATACTCTAGGCCTTTTGCTGCACCAACAGCTATCTTCACCCGTTGTATCCATGATAAGACCGGACCTGGCTGAGCCCCTTTAACACCTTTCCTTCCTGTAAACATTTAAAGTAAAGGTTTATTTAACATAAGAACTTAACTGCACCAATAGATGAATAAAGAAACATTACACGAAACCATACCATGAAGCATATCATGAAGAGAGCCCATAGTGGCAAACTCATAAGCAAGGACACGGGTGTTCCCATCAAGACAGTAACCAAGCAACTCAACAACATTTTCATGCTTCAGCCTTGACACCATAGATACCTGTGAATGTAATTTGTGAGATAGAATACCATAGTAAATGCAGAATTCCTAAACAGGCACAAACACGAACCTGTGCCAGCAATTCTTGGTCTGGCTGCTTACTGGAATCCAGCTTTTTGATTGCTGCACCTCTACCATTTCTTAGAGTACCAAAATATACTCTGCCAAAGGAACCCTCACCAATCAAAGCTTCATCACCAAAACCCTTAGTAACCTCCCTAATTTCATCCATAGGAATGGTGGGAACTGCAATGGGTTGCACTTTCACAGGTTGAGGACCTTTGGGAGTTGGATCGGCAGTGCGATATGCATCATTCCCTGCAGATCAGTTGCAGTTCATTAGACAAATATTATCAGGCAACAGAAGTAAAATGCAGTACGAGAAATGGGGTTGCATATGATAGAATTGTAACAAAAAAGAATTCAAAGTTATTACTTGCTGGATGGCTTCCTGGGTATTGATTCCTGTTGTCTGGTGCTCTTTGAGTATCTTCATCACCACAGCATCCAAAGCAAGACATATTCTTCCGAGAACAAGTCCTGGCTAGAACCAAGCATCTTTTTATCAGAACCAGCAGTATGAACATAGATAGCTCATACAAAAGCAAACAAGCGAGCACTCAGTTGGGAACATAAACGGAACTGTGACTGTAATTTTGTGGTCATAAATCAGACAAATACTAATAGCACGTGGCACAGGACTAGTGGAGAGAAATGGAAGGTGACTTAGGTTCGATTCATACTTCATTTTGTAGATAGCGTAATGGCCCCAGTGGGGAAATAGAAGTTGAATTTTAGGAAACAAGTGAAAGAATGCTAAAGATGTACAGCTAAAGTTCTGTTCTTCGTTCATTTTATCCCACTACTTTGCTTCCTTTTGTCTTACTCTCTCTCCTCTGTATCTATCTCAAATGGAAAACCAAGCCCATAAGTGAACCATGACCTGCTTGCAGGTGCAGCATACTCTACGGTGCATGCAGAAATCACACATATGTTTTCTCTCAAGGAAAACAATCTCATGTGCACACCAAGTTCATGTGCAAACATTCTCTGTCAAGGAAAATCTAAAATATGGAGCCATTCCTCTGTGCTTTATTATTTCTTATTATCTTCCCAGGTAGGATTGGAATCCACATGGAAGGCAGAAACTAACAACCACTACAAGCTATTATAGGTGACCAAAAGACAGCTCATTCTGCATCAACATCCTTGATACTTGTCAATATCCTACAGGTTTCATACCACATTGATCCAGACCCAATGACGCATAGCGGTTGGAAACGTGTTAGATTATTCATCCAGCTATCAGCGGCTGGCCCACCGCACCAGATGAACACTTGCAAATCATGCGCTTCCTTTTAGTAAACAAGTGCAACCGCCACAAGGTAGCTATGAGCCTATGATAAATGAGAGGGTGGGAGTACATTACTACCTGGTCCACAGCTTTGAGCTTAGAGATAACTACTTCTAAATTTGCATGCAATTAAACTGAAATTGCGCGCAACCAATCTTGGCGGGCTGGCGGGCGCACCAACTCGGTTCTTCACACACTCCACAGCTCAACCAGTCATGCAATTCCCACAGCACACTAATTCGGGATGCACCCCAAAGAAGGCCAATCCAAAAGGTAACCACACCAGTCACTATTTATTAGCTCTCACACTCCCCTGGATGCTAATTACTATATATACGGACGAAACATCATGCAGCTGTACCGCTGATTCATCATGCCACACCATAATGATTGTAAGACACAAAATCGAATTAATTTCCAACGAGAAGCAGCCGTTGCCCTCCAAATACCTGCAGTTGACTACTCGCAAGAACTGATTACTAGCAAACTTAGAACCCTAGCTTGCTTCTTCACACTAAACGAAAGGGGAAAAGCTAGAAAAACACTACAAGAAGTCAAGGCCTTCTTCTTTTCTCTCGCCCCTGCAAGAAGTCAAGCTTAGCACGCTACAAATTCCGCGACGAATCGGAGCAAATCGACCGGCGAGAAAGGGGAACCCGCCGATATTCGGAGCTCGGAACGGCCGGAGGGGCACGGCCAGTCCCCGTCCGGCGAAGCGAACCCGCCCAAGGACGAGATCAGGGGAGATCCCGCGAGCGCCCGCAGATCGGAGCAAAAGGCGAGCTGCTGGGGGGAAAGAAGGGAGGGGGAGGGGAGGGGAGGAGAGGAGCCGAATCCGGCGTGAGGACGGCGCGCACCTTGGGCGTGTCCCGGCGACGGCGGAGGGGCGGACGACGGAGAGGAGGAGGAGGAGCAGGTAGCGGCGGAAGCAGGCAAGAAGGGAGAGGGGAGTAGCAACAGCGTCTGTGAGCTGTCCGGTCCACCCCGCGGCGGCGAGCGAGGTTATATGCTGGTGCTGCGGGCTGGCTGGTCTACCGGTCGTACCTCCGTCCCCTCCGCGTGTTCGTCAGAACGCGTCCGTGGTGGGGTTGGGTAGGGAAACGGCCATGTGCTTTTCTTCCTTTCTTTTCTCTTTCTTCTTCTTATTATTATATAGTAGTAGTGTGTATGTAAATATATGTTCTCCAAAAATTCATTGGTCTCCCTTTTTATTGATAGGAGAGTAAAAAGGCAGTGTCCAACATGTGCGATGTGTGATGATTGATCAGTTCTTTTTTTTTTTGAAAGAATGATTGATCAGTAAAAAGGCCAAGAGAGATGCATACAGTGGTTCTATCTAACTTGTTAAAAGATGGAGCGGGTGTTATTATGCTGCCTCGAATTTAAGTGTGAATTATGCGTGATGCGCGCTAAAATCACACGCTAGGTGAAGGAGCACGGGAGGGTGACGGTGACTAATTGGGACTTAAATATGTCGCACTTGATCTTGATTGAGCCATCTTAGTTGTGGAACTTGTCAAATTAAGAAGAATGGAGCCACCAGCAACGTTGACTAGAGAGGCTTAGACTAGCAACCAAGTTAAAAAGGCGCTTCGAATAGGTGGAGACCTATTCCTGTGGCATTTTCTCAATGTGGATGAGCGAGTTCCATGGATGCGTATCGAATTGACCTCCTAACAATTGTGACGAGACTGTGTGGGTTTGGAAGAAATTTAAATCTATGGGAAGTATTTTGTTCTTCTGTAATTAAAAAGAACATTTGTTTTAGTTGAATCATGTAGCAGTATCAAATAGTAAAGTCTATGACTTTAATACTTGCTCAGATTATACTGTTTAGTTTTGGCACTATCAGGAAGTCATCCACCCGGTGCATCCATGAACGATGACGGAACGTGCCCTTGCCGCCACCTTGCCTTCATCACCCACAATGCGCTCGCCTAGAAATGAAAGAAACTAAATGGTGCGGATACTGACTCCTAGATGCGACATCAACAATGACGAGAGACACCGTAACGGGAAAGAACTAGAGGAACTTATTTGCGGCCGCCATCGCCATTGTTGAAGGCAAACCGTGGATGACCGAAACCCTAACTCGGGATACAAACAACCAAGCAAGCGGCGCGAGCAATTCGTCGACTCCCCTCCTACCGGTGACCGGGAGGCCGACATATGAGAGGAGAGGGGTCGTCGGAAGCGTCACCAGACCTATAAAAAGTCACGATGCAAACGAGGCGTCTCACTCATAAGGGAGGGGGAGAATAAGTCTGTTGACCAGTGTTTCCTATATATTCCCATATCCAATTCTATGTTTCTTGATTACACCCTTAGCTTTATCCATAATTACGAAAGAAAATCACGATAGTTGATAGAGTTTGGTACACTTGACCCCACTGCATTTTTTGTGCTGGCGGGTTGGAGACCCCCCTTTTTTTTTAGGGTAAATTGGAGACCCCTAATTACTGTCCTATCATACGACCAAATGAACAACGGAAAACTTCAATAAGAAAAGGTAAAATGAAGGACATGTAAGGAGAGCCGTGTGAGAATGAATGCATTCACACGTCTATTTGACGTACACGACAGGGACACCGTCGCCGTTTGTGTAGCCTCTCCGCGTACTCTTTCCATCGTCCCATTTTAGATACATACAGGACCGGAACTAACATGCGTATTGTTTTCGTTTTTCTTAGCAGACACGAACGTATCTCATGGCAGTACCTGTCAGCCTACAAGCTACGGATTATAAATATCTTTGTACCCATGCATGGTTCATGGTTGGATCCTTCCTGTGCTGTGTGAGCTGGATTTTGGCGTTGGGTTGGTGCCGGTGATGAGCGGAGGCTCCAGTCTTCTAGTCTGGTGGCAGGTTGCGCCGTTGGGGTTGGGGTTGGGGTTGGGGGAGGATAGCGGTGCTGGCTGGCACCCGGTTTTCATTTCTGACCTGACGCGCGCCGTCAGGTCAGGTCGGCTTTGGTTCACATGCCACTGTGCTCCGCCTGTCCGTCGCCTCCGGGTCTCGTGGCATATTGGTCTTGGACAGGATCCAAAGTCCAAACCGCTGAGTCAGGGAACGTGCCAACTGACACCCGGATACGGTCTGCTCGTCCACGTCAGTGTAAAAATGTTTTTTTTTGCGGGGTGTCAGTGTAAAAATGTTCCTTGTGTCATGTTCCTTGTGATGAAACTAGTCCGGTTTAAGTTCTAGATTTTGACACTGATACTCTTATTTCTCTCTAGTTTATTTTAGGCCTCCTTTGGTTTGGAAGAATTTCATAGGAATTCTAGAGGATAGGATTCTTATAGGATTTTTTCCTTTAGAGCCCTTTGGTTCATAAGAATGAATTCCTATTCCTACATAGGATTGGTTTCTATCCTTCACATTTCATAGGAAAATAAAAATGAGCCTAGACTCAATGGAAAAATTCCTTTGGCGTCAACCAAATGACATCTCATTTTCTATGCCTACTCATAGGATTTGAGATACATGTCATCTCATTCCTACAAAATTCCTATTCTTAAGATAATCCTATCCTATGAACCAAAAGAGGCCTTAGACTTTTCAATGATGTTTGTTCACTAGAAGACGTTCCGTCGATTACGAATGAGTCTGGTAGCCCCTGTAATATAAAGACCGGTTTTGCTAAATCTTACGATGCTTGAACATTTTTGCTAAATCTTACGTGCTTGAACATTTTTATGGTGTCAGCCACTTTTCCCTTGATAGCTGCCGGCGCGGGGCAGAGGCAAACGGTTAGGGCTGGATGGTCCATGGGGAAGTAGGAAGAAGTACAGTGCTCAAATGATGGCCCTTGGATGCTGATTGGACGGTCGGTCGAGACAGAAAGTGACTGATGCTAAAAGTTTACATGACGTAAGTACTCGTAATGGAAGTATCATGTCGACTACGGAACTGCTCTACACACGACAAACGCTGTGCACAACCATTGCACGGCCGCGCATCTATGGTTGTTCTGCCGTCTGTTCCCACGCATCAACGGACTGATTAGATTATCGTCTGTAAATGATGAGCAGTGCTCTATCGACTAGTACCATGCATTCCAACTAGACAATTTTAATAAGATGATGTAAAATTAAATAAAGAAAGAGAGGGTTGAATTATGATACCATATCATAATAAATTTTATGCTACTACTCCCTCCGTTCCTAAATATTTGTTTTTCTAAAGATTTCAATAAGTGACTACATACGGAGCAAAATGAGTGAATCTACACTCTAAAATATGTCTACATACGTTCGTATGTTGAGTACATTTGAAATGCCTAGAAAGACAATTATTTCGGAACGGAGGGAGTATATGTGTCATGCATGCCAAAAAATGAGACCATTATGATACTAATCTATAATACTATGCACTACAGATGTAGTATCATACATACAAGATACTACTATATGATACACCCCACTACGACCAGCCTAAAAATGGCATCACGGTGGGGTTGTTTTACAGCCTCGCACGTCAGCTGCATCTAAACAAATCTTCCAGGTGATCACGTATACATATGCATTAAACCGAATCGGTTTTGGGGCAGAAGCTCAAGGAAACGGTGAATTGGTGAACATCTCAGCAATACCTCACATCTAAACACAAACAAGCCTTAATTACACGCAGCATTGCAGCCCACAGTTGTTAATAACACGCGGCAAGAAAAAGATAAGCTCTTGGAAGGCGTGGATTAGGCCTCTGTATTATCTTGTCTTCGGTGCTGAACAACCACAGATAAACCGGCAGATGTCTCTGTTCCCGCGGTTGTGACCAGTCGTTCTTCATTCCTCTAGAGATCCCCCAGCTCTTCACCAGCTGAAATGCTCCAAGAGGTTGCTCCTGAATTCCTGAAATAGTAGAGTTGTTATCAATTTGTCATTACAAGACTACATGTTTACCCAACAACATTGCCATGAACATGGGCTTGTTCCAAGTCCAGGGCCCAAATTCCAACCCCAAGACATACTGATTGTTAGTAGTTGTTGTTTAATGGGGCTGATGAGTTAACCCCTCAATCGAATTTGACAGATACATTAGCAAAATGAAGGCCGTTCCCCGTTTCTTAATGGAAGGAAAATAATATGACATGGTTATCAATTTGTCATCACAGACCAAAAGCATAACGTTGGCACTGGCTCATTGTATGATCGTACATGTTTACCCAACAACATTGCTACCAACATGAGTTTGTCCAAAGTCCAGGGCCCAAATTCCAATCCGAAACATACTGATTGTTAATAGTTGTTGTTAAATGGGGCTGATGATTTAACCTCTCAATCAAATTTGACGGACACATTAGCAAAAGGAAGGTCGTTCCCCTTTTCTTGATGGAAGGAAATTAATATGACATGGTCGGGACTCCTTGGGTGGTAGCCGTATTATTCATGGACCTTCCCAACAATTCAAAAACTGTTATAGAACAAACCGCGATATGTGTATGCAGTATGCTCATATTGATCACATATAATCTGTTATGTCTGAACAAAGCATCACATATTTTTGCATTAATTTATTAAAATACCGCTGAAACTATTGATATTGACCAGAAGGTGGACATTTGACATAGTTAGGGTGTAAAGACATGGCTGTTCAACCATTGTGATAAACAGAAGAACAATGGATATGCTTGTGGCCATGATAGCATTACCTCGCCGTGCAATATGACGAGTTGACCAGATGCACTGAACTGCAAATGATTACAGGAGATAATTGCTCAGTACATATTTGTTACTGCTGAACATCAACTTGTTATAGGCAAGTATAATTGGTAATTCTACAGCCCACCATATGATTTCCTAAAGGAAAAGACCATCTGTCTGGTTTCTGAAGGACCCAAAATGTAAACTTCTAACTTGTATGTGGCTGCATGGAAAATCGAAGCTGCTCTTCCAAACATAACCAAGCCCTATATAACTATGCTTGAAGACATTGGCTTTTTAGGACGGCATAATACGGAAGAAAAGGTCATCTTTAGAAAAACAGAGACAAACATCCAAGGTAGGTATTGTTTGGCCCCATACTCAAACGGCATCCCACTCTGCTAAGCAACAATGTCCCTAAAATCACAAATATTATTTCTGGACAGAAAAGGCGCTTGCTGTTAGCTGCTCCCTCTGTTTAGAAATAACTTAGGTTCTAGGACTGTCCTAAGTCAAACTTTTGTAGGTTTGACAAAGTATATAGAAAAAACTGCTAAGATCTACAATGTTAAATATATATTATACGAAAATACATATCATAATGAATTTAATGAAGCAAATTTGGTGTTGTAGATGTTGATATATTTTAATATAGACTTGGTCAAAGTTAATGAAGTTTGGCTTAGCACAAACCTATAACTTTGATTATTTTGGAACAGAGGGACTATATTCCATTTTTCAATCTCCAATGCATTTGTAGCTGCACAAAAAGAAAAGTAAAATATGAGCCAATGATATAAACAAATTCTGTGGGGTGACAAAATGACATGAGAGAGCTCTGTAAAGATCTTGAAAAAGAAAGCTTCCTAATAATGTAAGCATTGAAATTTCCTAAATTCTGGAATGTGCGTTCGAGAAGATGCATCAATATGCACATACCTCTGAACCATCAGAGAGCATCCATTCTCTCAAGTCACTAGCTTTGCTTCATTCAGTTGCACTAAGAATCAATTGAGCCTACAAGACATTCATCAAGAGAGTTCAGTTCCTTCTTCTCCCTCACTTTCCTCATCCAGTTCACCACAATAGTTAAAGCTTTCTCTGCTCCTCCTTGGTTGCAATGCAGCCCTCATCATGGTGGCATACTCCTCTCTGATAGCAACAAGTGGATGTGCATGCTTCTCAAGCAGCTGGCTCGTGCCACCGTAAGCTTCCCTGAGTACCACTGTCTGTGTGCCATGTATCCTTGAGAGGTAAAAAATGCCAGGATGACGCTCAAATACCTTGGTGAACTTCTGTGGCATGCCAAGAAGCTTCCTCATGTTGCTCACGTTGTGGCGCTCTATCCTCTTTGCCAATGTGAGGTGCAGCAGCTCATGGAACACCCCGACATTCCGCTTCTCTGACACATCAGTGCGACGGTCAAGGCCGGAGGCGTCGGTGTACGGGTTAGTGTATGGAAGCTTCTGCCACTCCTTCAGCCAGTCCATAGACTTGCTCCTCAGGCCAAACCCCCTCGTGAAGCTCACCGGAAATGGGAGGCAGGTGGTGTCGCCGCCCGCCGCAGCCTTCTCGAGTTCCGAGACAGCCAGACGGTCGTCCCAGGAGAGGAGGTGGAGCCAGATGCGCTCGTCACCCTCGGGCTGCTTAAGGGCGAAGTGGTCAGGGTGGCGACCGAGGATCGATGCGCGGTAGTCGCGGGGCAGGCCCAAGTCCCAGCGGAGAAGGTCGACAGTGTGGAGCGGGAGCGAGCGCGGCAGGGTGAGCATGAGGAGGCGGCGGAGGCGAGCGAGCAGGTCGGGCTCCGAGGCGCCCAGGCAGTCCAGTTCCCGGCACCGGAGGCCGAGCGCAGCGTCCGTGAGGGACACACCGCCTCCACCGCGGCGGGAGAGCACGAACAGGGTGTGGTATCTGCGGAGGAAGGCGAGCGCGGCGTCCGCGGAGCCAAACATCTTGTGGACGGACTTGTCGGAGAGGAGCTCGGGGCACGAGATACGGTGGCCGGGCCGCGAGGACACGAGGTCGAGCAGGTGGTGGGCAGCGCGGAGGTGGCGCTGGCGCGACAGTGCCCCGTCGAGTGCCGGATCCTTGACCAGCTTGAGCTTCACGTTAACCAGCGTCGCGCGCTGCTCCGCCGCAAACAATGGCGCTTCCCACCATCTTCTCCTCCTCCCCGTCACCGCCACCAGCAAGTGCCCCGCCATGGAACGAAACTCGCCGCTGCCCAGGTGCTCGCTTTCGCGGACCGCGACGCTCGCCCGCCGTCACCGGACTGGGAGGCCGAGAAGAAAGGAGACAAGGAGGACTATGAGGAAGCCTAGCAGCGTAAAGGCGGCGGCGGCGGCGGCGGCGGCGGCCGGTGCGGTCGTGAGGCAGGAGCGCGGCTCTGTTTTCCCCCTCTGTCTCTCGGGGGAGCACGGCTGCCCGCTCCTCTCTTGTTTTTTTTCTTCTAAGAAGAGACATCCAAAGACATTTTGTGTGATAATTACTCCTCTTTAAAAATATAAGACCGTCTGGATCGCTAAAATAATGATCTAAACAATTCTATAGGGTGTGTTTGATAGAGTGAATGAGCTTAAAAGTTCCCTCGTCGACTCATTTTTTGGTGTTTGGTAGCCTGCACGGGGCCTCCTCAGCATGCACGAGCTCAGTCCAAATACCCTCTTAGGGCATGACCAATGCACAATCTTATGATGATGCCCCATGTGCCATGTAGGACAGGATGTCAGCGAAAATAGGTTCGGATAGGGAAGCGGGATCCTCTGCAAGAGGCGCGTGCTTGGGGAGAAAAAGTGTGGTCTGATGTAAAAAGCTGAAGAAGTTGAAGTGAAGACTAGAGATACATATATATTAAAGTTTCTATTTTCTATTTGCTAATGAGGCCTATTAGTAGTAGATCGCGTTAGGGAGAAAAAATCAATGTCGTTGCCTCAATCTATTTTTTCTCATGGGGCATCTGTTGTTCTTTGTATTGCCATGATTGAAGATGCATAGACTGGAAGTTTTAAAAAAAAGGCATATATACTCTCATAATTGCCAAAGTCAATGGAGAGACAATTGAACACAAAACGTCGATAGTACGAGATTAAAAATTGCACTGAAACAACAGTCAAAGAAAGGAACACCTATAAACGTCCTCGTCATATCAGACTTTAAAGACCACAATAGTCACTCGTCCCTTGACAAGATCTAGAAATCATTGAAGCGAGATTTACTGGAGTATCACCCCATACATGCCTCCAATCCATCACCATGAGTCATGGGGTTGAAGGAACCGAACCATCCCGCAGAACACCACACAAGATGATCCTTTTTTCCATGAATACGCAAATCTTGCGTATCATTCCATTGATAGAAGAAGTTTAGAACGACTACAAGAGGTGGTAGAACACATGACACGAATGTAGAAGGCGTGAACATGGTGCACGAAGTAGAGAGACAAGAGATGCTCGGCCCAAACAGAGAAACAACACAGCAAAACTCGCAGCCCATGTTGGGAAACGTAGGAGAGAACAAAAAAAATTCGCCCTACGATCACCCAGGAACAATATGAAGACACATATTGGTTGTAATCAACGATCGTTACCGACTCCGGGAGTGTAGAGGAAGTAGATGAGTCGGTGTAGATCGTACTTGGAGTCCCTCGAATGTAGATGAGGATCCCGCGATCCGCCCACGAACGATCCCTCAACGAAAGATCGAAAGCACGACCTCTCTAATTGGTTGCAAGCATACGGTCTTCATGATCCGGCAGCGCTTCACCTTCCAAAGCTAATCTCTACTCTAGTATATATAGCTTGGGAGGGGAGGAGGGGGCGCCACACAAGGAAGAAAGTTTCCCCCTTGTGGCCGGCCATGGGGAGGGGGAATCCCCCTCCAATTCGGACTCCCTCTCCCCTTTCCATGGGAGAAGGGGGCGCAGCCCCTATTGGGACTTTATGGCCCAAGTGGGTTTCCACCACATGGCCTTATTAGGCCCGTTGATATTAAATTAAATATATATTTGTTATAAGAATTTCCATAGCAGTATGACAAATTTTATCTACAAGCAGTGGTAACTACCACCTAGCTAGCTGACCTCCACGTGTCCACACTCTACGTAGCACCAAGCCGGAAGGTTAACGGGTTCTATGCAATCCAATAAGAGCAACTAATTTAGTTTAATTATTAAATAATCCGGCAAGTTGTTAAATATATAAGAGCAACTAATTTAGTTTAATTATTAAGTATAGAGTATTTCACTAATCTAGGACATGTAATCAGAGTATGAAGTATATAATATACTATTATTTTAATGAAAGAATGGAGTATAATATACTACTATTCTATATGAATATGTACTTTGTAGAATGGAGTATATAATATACTACTATTCTATATGAATATGTACTTTGTAGAGTATATAGTACTGGGTATGTAGTATGGAGTATCTCTAAAAACGAGTATAAAGTATGGAGTATGTCCAAATAAGGAGTATATTTTCCAAAATAAAGAGTATCTTCCTACAAAAAGTAGATATGCTAAGAGGAGTATCTCAATAAAAAGAAGTAAGTACATCTTGATACTGATCAAATATACTAGAGTATGCATGTGTTTGTTCTGTTCTGTTTTCATGTACAAGTACAAGATTGCGAAAATGAAAAATCTGCCGAGATACTACATCTTCAAAGCAACTGTAACTACTAGCTAGAACATCAGTCGGCTAGAAGAGACAACATGGGAACAAAACTGTAACACATAGCTTTCTAGGATTTTGTGATGATGCTTTCTCATGCATGTACATATACTGATCTGTAACTAGAGAATTGGATTGGGACTCATGTAGTGCTAGACGTGATGATAGCTGGGGTGGACACGTCCAAGATCATATAGGGTCGATGTAGGAGGCAGTGGTGAGCTCTTCAACGGCGGCAGTGGCGGCCGTGGTGGAGAGCGCATGTTGACGGCGACTGGTTGAGCATGCAGTATGTTTAGTATATAGTTTCATACATCATCGTAGGAAGCCACCAATCACATCGGAGCGGCCGGCCGGCCGTGGCGACGGCTCCACGGTGGTGACGCCATGACACCGGCATACAGTCCGAGAAGAAATTACTGTACGAAGATGGTCTCTTCCTGTGACTGTGAACTTGGTCGGCTTGCGGTCGCCTTGCTCGTTGTTCCTTATCATCACATCTGGATCTTCGTAATCACGCTGTGACACTCATGCAAGTACTGCACTAGGTCGCTGCGTGCGAAGGCAGTCCATCATAGGTGCATGCCCATGCTTTAGATCACCGATGAATTCATATTAGATAGAAACAAATCAGGAAGAGACTAGAAGATTTTGTTTGCCTGATGAATACCTTGCGACATGCATCCATGCTCCTAATCCTAATCGGCTGCAATTGCCGGCGAGTCGGCGACTGCCGTAACAAAATTTAGTTCCGCCATTAGCGGATCCATTGATCTCCTAATGGTGAGATGCCACGAAACGTCCTGCATGCCTGCTGTTGTGAGGTGATTAAATAATATCCATGCATGATAGTTGGAACTGTACGTGCGCTTTTTCTTATCGGGCAAAGTGGAAAAAGAGAGGCTATTTTCACAACCAACCCGTTAATCAATAGCCACACCAGGAATGAGATCGGACGGCGCTGAGAACAGAGGTAACTACCACTATATGGTAGTGTGTATTTTCCCTATATATATAGGAAAAGGCAAACCTATGAAACTTCACTTGGGTGGTTGCAATCATGAGCGCACACTCGTGTTGGGATCTGGACCCTTTCCTTACCCTGTTTGTATTTTTGTCTTATAAGTCATTCGATTGTTATTTCCTCTTATAGATGAAGAAGGACCACACTTGCTGCATGTGAACAGTAGTGCGCAGCACTAGGGCAAGGACCACCCCGCATCTGGCTCGAAGGTTCCAGAATGGATTTTGGGAACTATCCACAGAAGGTTTGAACTTTTCCAAACCTTACGTTTTTTCTCTGATGTTTTATTCTTTTGGGGTGAGGGAGTCCTGGACTAGGGGGTGTCCAGACAGCCGGACTATCATCGTCAGCCGGACTCCAAGACTATGAAGACACAAGATTGAAGACTTCGTCCCGTGTCCGGATTGGACTTTCCTTGGCGTGGAAGGCAAGCTTGGCAATACGGATATGTAGATCTCCTGTGTCTATATAAACCGGAGGGTTTTAGTCCGTAGGACGAACAACCATTACAACAATCATACCATAGGCTAGCTTCTAGGGTTTAGCCTCCTTGATCTCGTGGTAGATCCACTCTTATACTACCCATATCATCAATATCAATCAAGCAGGAGTAGGGTTTTACCTCCATCGAGAGGGCCCGAACCTGGGTAAAAACATCGTGTCTCCTGTTACCTGAAGGAAATATGCCCTAGAGGCAATAATAAAGTTATTATATATTTCCTCATATCATGATAAATGTTTATTATTCATGCTAGAATTGTATTAACCGGAAACATAATACATGTGTGAATATATAGACAAACAGAGTGTCACTAGTATGCCTCTACTTGACTAGCTTGTTAATCAAAGATGGTTATGTTTCCTAACCATGAACAAAGAGTTGTTATTTGATTAACGGGATCACATCATTAGTTGAATGATCGATTGACATGACCCATTCCGTTAGCTTAGCACCCGATCGTTTAGTATGTTGCTATTGCTTTCTTCATGACTTATACATGTTCCTATGACTATGAGATTATGCAACTCCGTTTGCGGAGGAACACTTTGGGTACTACCAAAGCGTCTGGCGTAATCGGGTGATTATAAAGGAGTACTACAGGTGTCTCCAAAGGCGGATGTTGGGTTGGCGTATTTCGAGATTAGGATTTGTCACTCCGATTGTCGGAGAGGTATCTCTGGGCCCTCTCGGTAATGCACATCACTTAAGCCTTGCAAGCATTACAACTAATGAGTTAGTTGCGAGATGATGTATTACGGACGAGTAAAGAGACTTGCGTAACGAGATTGAACTAGGTATTGGATACCGACGATCGAATCTCGGGCAAGTAACATACCGATGACAAAGGAACAACGTATGTTGTTATGCGGTTTGACCGATAAAGATCTTCGTAGAATATGTAGGAGCCAATATGGGCATCCAGGTCCGCTATTGGTTATTGACCAAGAATAGTTCTAGGTCATGTCTACATAGTTCTCGAACCCGTAGGGTCCGCACGCTTAAGGTTCGATGGATGGTTATATTATGAGTTTATGTATTTTGATGTACCGAAGAAGTTGAGTCCGGATGTGATCAAGGACATGACGAGGAGTCTCGAAATGGTCGAGACATAAAGATTGATATATTGGAAGCCTATATTTGGAGTTCGAATGGTTCGGGTGAAATCGGGATTTTCTGGAAAAACCGGGGTTACGGAACCCTCCGGAGGCTATTGGGCCTTAATGGGCCACGAGGGAGAAGAGGAAGGGCCGGCCGGGGGGGGCGCGCCCCCTCCCCTAGTCCGAATAGGACAAGGAGAGGCGGGCCCCCTCTCTCTTCCCTCCCCAATCCTACTCCAACTAGGAAGGGGGAGTCCTACTCCGGTGGGAGTAGGACTCCTCGGCAGCGCCTCCTTGGGCGGACGCACCTCCCCGCCCTCCTTTATATCTGGGGCAAGGGGAACCCTAGAAGACACAAGTTTGATCTACGGATCGTTCCTTAGCCGTGTGCGGTGCCCCCTCCACCATATTCCACCTCGGTCATATCGTCGCAAAGCTTAGGCGAAGCCTGCGGCGTAGAACATCAAGATCGTCCTGCGCCGTCGTCTTGTGGAACTCTCCTCGACACTCGGCTGGATCGAGTCGAGGGCGTCATCGAGCTGTCGTGTGTCAAGAACTCGGGGCGTCGAATAACGGCGCCGGGATCGGTCGGATCGCGAGGAGAACGTCGACTACTTCCTCTACGTTGTGATCGCTTCGCTTCGGTCTCACGAGTGCGTAGACAACACTCTCCCCTCTCGTTGCTATGCATCACCATGATCTTGCGTGTGCGTAGGAATTTTTTGAAATTACTCGTTCCCCATCGATGGCATCCGAGCCTAGGTTTTTATGGTTTGATGTTTTGCACGAGTAGAACACAAGTGAGTTGTGGGCGATACAAGTCATACTACCTACCAGCATGTCATACTTTGGTTCAGCGGTATTGTGAGATGAAGCGGCCCGGACCGACATTACGCGTACGCTTACGCGAGACTGGTTTCACCGCTACGAGCACTCGTTGCTTAAAGGTGATTGGCGGGTGTCTGTCTCTCTCACTTTAGTTGAACCGAGTGTGGCTCGCCCGGTCCTTGTGAAGGTTAAAGCGAGTCTATTTGACAAACTATCGTTGTGGTTTTGATGCGTAGGTAAGAACGGTTCTTGCTAAGCCCGTAGCAGCCACGTAAAATTTGCAACAACAAAGTAGAGGACGTCTAACTTGTTTTGCAGGGCATGTTGTGATGTGGTATGGTCAAGGCGTGATGCTATATTTTATTGTATGAGATGATCATGTTTTGTAACGAAGTTATCGGCAATGGCAGGAGCCATATGGTTGTCGCTTTATTGTATGAAATGCAAGCATACAGTAATTGCTTTACTTTATCACTAAGCGGTAGCGATAGTCGTAGAAACAATAGATGGCGTAACGACAACTATGCTACGATGGAGATCAAGGTGTCACGCCGGTGACGATGGTGATCATGACGGTGCTTCGAAGATGGAGATCACAAGCACAAGATGATGATGGGCATATCATATCACTTATATTGATTGCATGTGATGTTTATCCTTTATGCATCTTATCTTGCTTTGATTGACGGTAGCATTTTAAGATGATCTCTCACTAAAATTATCAAGTAGTGTTCTCCTTGAGTATGCACCGTTGCCAAAGTTCGTCGTGCGAGACACCACGTGATGATCGGGTGTGATAAGCTCTCGTCCATCTACAACGGGTGCAAGCCAGTTTTGCACACGCAGAATACTCAGTTATACTTGACGAGCCTAGCATATGCAGATATGGCCTCGGAACGCGGAGACCGAAAGGTCGGCGTGAATCATATAGTAGATATGATCAACATAAGATGTTCACCATTGAAAACTACTCCATCTCACGTGATGATCGGTTATGGTTTAGTTGATTTGGATCGCGTGATCACTTAGATAACTAGAGAGATGTCATCTAAGTGGGAGTTCTTTAGTAATATGATTAATTGAACTTAAATTTATCATGAACTTAGTCTGATAGTATTTTGCAAATTATGTTGTAGATCAATAGCTCGCGTTGTTGCTTTCATATGTTTGTTTTGATATGTTCCTAGAAAATTGTGTTGAAAAATGTTAGTAGCAATGATGCGGATTTGATCCGTGATCCGAGGTTTATCCTCATTGCTGCCGGAAGAACTATGTCCTTGATGCACCGCTAGGTGACAAACCTATTGCAGGAGCGGATCTGCACGTTATGAGCGTTTGGCTAGCTCAATATGATGACTACTTGATAGTTTTGTGTACCATGCTTTATGGCTTAGAATCGGGACTTCAAAGATGTTTTGAACATCATGGACCATATGAGATGTTCCAGGAATTGAAGTTAATATTTCAAGCAAATACCGAGTTGAGAGATATGAAGTCTCCAACAAGTTCTATAGCTAAAAGATGGAGGAGAATCGCTCAACTAGTGAGCATGTACTCAGATTGTGCTGGGTACTACAATCGCTTGAATCAAGTGGGAGTTAATCTTCCGGATAAGATAGTGATTGATGAATTCTCTAGTCACCATCACCAAGTTAGTAGAACTTCGTGATGAACTATAGTATGCAAGGGATGATGAAAATGATTCCCGAGTTCTTCGTGATGTTGAAATCGGCGAATGTAGAAATCAAGAAAGAGCATCAAGTGTTGATGATTGACAAGACCACTAGTTTCAAGAAAAGGGCAAAGGGAAAGAAAGGGAACTTCAAGTGGAAAGATAAGCAAGTTGTCACTCCCTGAAGAAGCTCCAAGCTGGACCAAAGCACGAAACCGAGTGCTTACCTCGCAAAGGAAATGGTCCTTTGGAAGCGGAAATGCCCTGAATATTTGGTGGATAAGAAGGATGGCAAAGTAAACAAAGGTATATTTGATATACATGTTATTGATGTGTACTTTACTAGTGTTTATAGCAACCCCTCGGTATTTGGTACTGGTTCAGTTGCTAAGAGTAGTAACTCGAAACAGGAGTTGCAGAAACTAGTTAAGGGTGAAGTGACGATGTGTGTTGAAAGTAGTTTCAAGATTGATATGATCATCATCGCACACTCCCTATACTTTCGGGATTAGTGTTATTTGGTGTTTGTGTTGAGCATGAATATGATTTGATCATGTTTATTGCAATACGGTTATTCATTTAAGTAAGAGAATAAACTGTTATTCTGTTTACATGAATAAAACCTTATATGGTTACACACCCAATGAAAATGGTTCATTGGATCTCGATCGTAGTGATACACATATTCATAATATTGAAACCAAAAGATGCAAAGTTAATAATGATAGTGCAACTTATTTGTGGCACTGCCGTTTAGGTCATATTGGTGTAAAGCGCATGAAGAAACTCCCATCTGATGGGATTTTGGAATCACTTGATTATGAATCACTTGATGCTTGCGAACCGTGCCTTTTGGGCAAGATGGCTAAAACTCCGTTCTCCGAACAATGGAACAAGCTCTTGACTTATTGGAAATAATACATACCGATGTATGTGATCCAATGAGTGTTGATGCTCGTGGCAAGTATCATTATTTTCGACCTTCACAAGATGACTTGAGCAGATATGGGTATATCTACTTGATGAAACATAAGTCCGAAATAGTTGAAAGGTTCAAAGAATTTCAGAGTAAAGTGGAAAAATCATCGTAACAAGAAAATAAAGTTTCGTGATCGATCACGAGACGAATATTTGAGTTCTGAGTTTGGTCTTCAATTAAAACAATGTGGAATAGTTTCACAGCTCACGCCACAGAACACCACAATGTTATGGTGTGTCCAAACATCGTAACCGCACTTTATTGGATATAGTGCAATCTATGATGTTTCTTCTTGATTTACCAATATCGTTTTGGGATCATGCATTAGAGACAGCTGCATTCACGTTAAATTGGGCACCATCTAAATCCGTTGAGGCGACACTATATGAACTGTGGTTTAGCAAGAAACCCAAGTTGTCGTTTCTTAAAGTTTGGAGTTGCGATGCTTATATGAAAAGTTTCATCCTAATAAGCTCAAACCCAAATCGGAGAAGTACGTCTTCATAGAATACCCAAAGGAAATTGTTGGGTACACCTTCTATCACAGATCCGAAGGCAAGATATTCGTTGCTTAAGATGGATCCTTTCTAGAGAAGGAGTTTCTATCGAAAGAAGTGAGTGGGAGGAAAGTAGAACTTGATAAGGTAATTGTACCTTCTCCCTTATTGGAAAGTAGTTCAATCACAGAAATCTGTTCCTGTGACTACTACACCAATTAGTGAGGAAGCTAATGATGATGATCATAAAACTTCAGATCAAGTTACTACCGAACCTCGTAGGTAAAACAGAGTAAGATCCGCACCAGAGTGGTACGGTAATCCTGTTCTGGAGGTCGTGTTACTTGACCATGACAAACCTACGAACTATGAGGAAGTGATGATGAGCCCAGATTCCGCAAAATGGTTTGAGGCCATGAAATCTGAGATATGATCCATGTATGAGAACAAAGTATGGACTTTGATGGATTTGCCCGATGATCGGCAAACCATAGAAAATAAATGGATCTTCAAGAGAAAGACGGACGTTGATAGTAGTGTTACTATCTACAAAGCTCGACTTGTTGCAAAAGGTTTTCGACAAAGTTCAAGATGTTGACTACAATGAGATTTTCTCAACTGTAGCGATGCTTAAGTCTGTCCGAATCATGTTAGCAATTGCCACAATTTATGAAATTTGGCAAATGGATGTAAAACTGCATTCCTAAATGGTTTTACGGAGGAAGAGTTGTATATGATGCAACCAGAAGGTTTTTCGATCCAAAGGAGCTAACAAAGTGTGCAAGCTCCAATGATCCATCTATGGACTGGTGCAAGCATCTCGGAGTTGGAATATATGCTTTGATGAGTTGATCAAAGCATATAGTTTTATCTGAACTTATGGTGAAGCCTGTATTTACTAGAAAGTGAGTGGGAGCACTACAAGCATTTCGATAAGTATATGTGAATGACATATTGTAGATCGGAAATAATGTAGAATTATTACGCAAAGCATAAAGGAGTGTTTGAAAGAAGTTTTTCAAAGAAAGACCTCGGTGAAGCTGCTTACATATTGAGCATCAAGATCTATAGAGATAGATCAAGATGCTTGATAAGTTTTTTCAATGAGTACATACCTTGACAATTTTGAAGTAGTTCAAAATGGAACAGTCAAAGAAAGAGTTCTTGCCTGTGTTACAAGGTGTAAAGTTGAGTAAGACTCAAAACCCGACCACGGCAGAAGATAGAAAGAGAATGAAAGTCATTCCCTATGCCTTGGCCATAGGTTCTATAAAGTATGCCATCTTTGTATACCATATCTATTGTATACCCACCTTTGAGTTTGGCAAGGAGTACAATAGTGATCTAGGAGTAGATCATTGGACAATGGTCAAAATTATCCTTAGTGGAATAAGGATATGTTTCTCGATTATGGAAGTGGAAAAGGTTAGGCCGTAAAGGGTTACGTCGATGCAAGTTTTGACACCGATCGGATGACTCTAAGTCTCGATCTAGATACATATTGAAAGTGGGAGCAATTAGCTAGAGTAGCTTAAATGCGAGCATTGTAGACATAGAAAAATTGCAAAATACATAACGGATCTGAATGTGAAAGACCCGTTGACTAAGACTCTCTCACAAGCAAAACATGATCACACCTTAGTACTCTTTGGGTGTTAATCACATAGCGATGTGAACTAGATTCTGAATCTAGTAAACCCTTTGGGTGTTGGTTACATGGCGATATGAACTATGGGTGTTAATCACATGATGATGTGAACTATCGATGTTAATCACATGGTGATGTGATCTAGATTATTGACTCTAGTGCAAGTGGGAGGCTGAAGGAAATATGCCCTAGAGGCAATAATAAAGTTATTATATATTTCCTCATATCATGATAAATGTTTATTATTCATGCTAGAATTGTATTAACGGAAACATAATACATGTGTGAATATATAGACAAGCAGTGTCACTAGTATGCCTCTACTTGACTAGCTTGTTAATCAAAGATGGTTATGTTTCCTAACCATGAACAAAGAGTTGTTATTTGATTAACGGGATCACATCATTAGTTGAATGATCGATTGACATGACCCATTCCGTTAGCTTAGCACCCGATCGTTTAGTATGTTGCTATTGCTTTCTTCATGACTTATACATGTTCCTATGACTATGAGATTATGCAACTCCGTTTGCGGAGGAACACTTTGGGTACTACCAAGCGTCACAGCGTAATGGGTGATTATAAAGGAGTACTACAGGTGTCTCCAAAGGCAGATGTTGGGTTGGCGTATTTGAGATTAGGATTTGTCACTCCGATTGTCGGAGAGGTATCTCTGGGCCCTCTCGGTAATGCACATCACTTAAGCCTTGCAAGCATTACAACTAATGAGTTAGTTGCGAGATGATGTATTACGGAACGAGTAAAGAGACTTGCGTGCGAGATTGAACTAGGTATTGGATACCGACGATCGAATCTCGGGCAAGTAACATACCGATGACAAAGGGAACAACGTATGTTGTTATGCGGTTTGACCGATAAAGATCTTCGTAGAATATGTAGGAGCCAATATGGGCATCCAGGTCCCACTATTGGTTATTGACCAAGAATAGTTCTAGGTCATGTCTACATAGTTCTCGAACCGTAGGGTCCGCACGCTTAAGGTTCGATGATGGTTATATTATGAGTTTATGTATTTTGATGTACCGAAGAAGTTGAGTCCGGATGTGATCACGGACATGACGAGGAGTCTCGAAATGGTCGAGACATAAAGATTGATATATTGGAAGCCTATATTTGGAGTTGAATGGTTCGGGTGAAATCGGATTTCTTAGGAAAACCGGGGTTACGGAACCCTCCGGAGGCTATTGGGCCTTAATGGGCCACGAGGGAGAAGAGGAAGGGCCGGCCAGGGGTGGCCGCGCGCCCCCTCCCCCCCTAGTCCGAATAGGACAAGGAGAGGGGGGCGGCGCCCCCTTCTCTCTCTTCCCTCCCCAATCCTACTCCAACTAGGAAGGGGAGTCCTACTCCGGTGGGAGTAGGACTCCTCGGCCCGCCTCCCTTGGGCCGGCCGCACCTCCCTCCCTCCTTTATATACGGGGCAAGGGGCACCCTAGAAGACACAAGTTTGATCTACGGATCGTTCCTTAGCCGTGTGCGGTGCCCCTCCACCATATTCCACCTCGGTCATATCGTCAGTAAAGCTTAGGCGAAGCCCCGCGCCGATAGAACATCAAGATCGTCCACCACGCCGTCGTCTTGTGGAACTCTCCTCGACACTCGGCTGGATCGGAGTACAAGGGGCGTCATCGAGCTGTACGTGTGTCAAGAACTTCGTGGGCGTCGAATGCTTGGCGCGGGATCGGTCGGATCGCGAGGAGAGCGTCGACTACTTCCTCTACGTTGTGATCGCTTCGCCCGGTCTCACGAGGGTGCGTAGACAACACTCTCCCCTCGTTGCTATGCATCACCATGATCTTGCGTGTGCGTAGGAAGTTTTTGAAATTACTCGTTCCCCAACATTACCATCCGCCTAGGCGCACGATTCGGGACCCCCTACCCGAGATCCGCGGTTTGACACCGACATTGGTGCTTTCATTGAGAGTTCCTCGTGTCGTCACCGATAGGCTTGATGGCTTCTTCAATCAACAACAACGCCGTCCGGTGAGACTTTTCTCCCGGACAGATCTTCGTATTCGGCGGCCGCTGATGCGGGCAATTCACTTGGCCATCTGGAGCGGATCGAAGCTTCGCCCCGCCATCAGTCGATTTGGAAGCCTAAACTTCATGGCGGATATCCGCGGAGACTTGATCTTCGATGGATCCGAGCCGCAGCCGTCGCGTGCCGCCCTTTATCACGATGGGCATGATCTAACTCGCCGCCGGACGAGTACCGTGGAGGCCGCTACGAACCCGCTCCGACCCATAGTCCGGAGCCGATTGCGCAGGTCGAGGGCGGGTGGCTGGACACGCCTCGGGAGCTGCGACTTCCGCAGCGATGGGCGAACAACGACCTTGTCCCTTATAAAGCTCGTGACTCCGAGGTGCGGACTCCGAACCTCCTGCGCCCCGCCAATCGAATCGATTGGCGCCGATCATGGAGTTCACCGCTGCGAGACATCTTCGGCACTCATCCTTTGGCGACATCCTAAATTCGCTAAAGCATCTCTCGCTATCCGGAGAGCCTGGCGGACTATGGCGAGGATGGTTGGGATGCGGACGACGAAGAAATTCAAAGCCCACCCACCACCCACTTTATAGCCCGCGTCGGCGATCTAACCGACATGCTAGACTACGACTCGAAGACATCGACGGTATGGGCGGCGATGCGAGATTTAGCAAGAACCAGCGCCTACAGGGCACTGGAAGATCACCTCGTCATATGACATATACATGGTGGACACCCCAAAAGATGAGGACGGCGAAGAAGCAGCAGAGGCAGATTTCTTAAAGAAACAGCCCAAGCGCCGACGTCAGCGGCGCCGCTCTAAATCCTGCCAAAGAAAGAATGGAGATTCCGGCACAGGAGATAATAACACCCGAAAGTGCGAAGACAATCCCCTCCTGCAAGATTCAGCGCGGGAGGATGCGTAACAAGCCCTCACGAGAGGCGGCGGGGCGAAGAGGTCGAGGATGATAATTGCATACCTCCCTCCGGAGGCGAGGCAAGCCTCGGCGACGGCGAGTCGTCGTGCTTGAGGATCCCGTCGAACAAGAGCGTTTCAAGCGCAGGCTAACAGCCACAACAAATAGTCTAAAGAAAAGCAGCAGCAGCTTCAAGCTGATCAAGACCTGCTGGCCGAGCGGATGGACCGAGGTCCTCGCGGTGAAGAGTATGAACTCGAGCGCCCTCCAAGAGCTACCCAAAGCGCAAGTTGCTCCCCGACTAGAGGAGGAAGCATATATACCTTCATCACCAGCGCGCTGTCTGGCGGACCGACCACCCGTGGTCCGGACAGAAGGCACCTAGGTCCTCCACCAAGACCGTACCCGGCATCGCTCAAAAAGTACGAAGCCACGAGGGAACGTGCCGGACTTGCGGGATATATTGGAGGACAAAGGAAGGCAATCCAGATCTATTTATGGATCACGTGGGCGCCCCACGACCCACGACGAATACCGTCGCGCGGATCTGGCAACTCCGGCCGGGCCGAACACTGGCGAACAACGCTCTCTTGAGCTACGACGTGACATTGCTCAATCTGAGGCGCCGCACACCCACTATGCTTCACAGACGAAGTAATGGATCATCAAATCCCTGAAGGGTTTAAACCCGTCAACATTGAATCCTACGATGACACAACAGACCCCGCAGTTTGGATCGAAGATTATCTCCTTCATATCCATATGGCCCGCAGAGACGATCTCCACGCTATCAAATATCTCCCACTCAAGCTTAAAGGACCAGCTCGGCATTGGCTTAACAGCTTGCTCGCAGAGTCAATTGGGTGTTGGGAGGACCTGGAAGCCGCATTCCTCGACAACTTCCAGGGCACATATGTGCGACCACCAGACGCCGATGACCTAAGCCACATAATCCAGCAGCCAGACGAATCGGCCAGGCAATTCTAGACACGGTTCTTAACAAAGAAAAATCAAATCGTCGACTGTCCGGATGCAGAGGCCCTCGCAGCCTTCAAACATAACATCCACGACGAGTGGCTAGCCCGGCACCTAGGACAGGAAAAGCCGAAATCCATGGCAGCCCTCACATCATTAATGACCCGCTTCTGTGCGGGAGAAGATAGCTGGCTAGCTCGTAGCAACAACCTCAGTAAAAATGCTGGCAGTCCGGATAGTAAGGACCACAACGGCAGGTCGCGTCGAAGCAAAAACAAGCGCCGCGTTAACGGCGACAACAATGAGGATCGGCGGTCGGCGCGGATTCGAGGCTCTAAACCGGTCGTGGAAGAAGCCATTCAAAAGAACCACTCCGGGTCCGTCCAATTTGGACCGAATACTCGACCGCTCATGCCAGATACATGGCACCCCCGAAAAGCCAGCTAACCACACCAACAGAGATTGTTGGGTATTTAAGCAGGCATGCAAGTTAATTGCCGAAAACAACGACAAGGGGCTACACAGCGACGACGAGGAAGCGACCCGGCCGTCGAACAGTAGAGGACAGAAGGGTTTCTCCCCACAAGTGCGGACGGTAAACATGATATATGCAACCCATATACCTAAGAGGGAGAGGAAGCGTGCACTAAGGGACGTATATGCGATGGAGCCAGTCGCCCCGAAGTTCAATCCATGGTCCTCTTGCCCGATCACTTTCGATCGAAGAGACCATCCGACCGATATCCGCCATGGCGGATTCGCGCGTGGTTTTAGACCCAATCGTCGATGGATTTCACCTCACGAGAGTCTGTTGGACGGCGGCGATGCTGAACCTGCTTTATCGGGATACGGCGCGCAAGATGGGCATAGACCCTCAAGGATTAAACCTACAAAGATGACCTTCAAAGGCGTCTTACGGTGTTGAGGCCAATTATGCGAGCTCGATCCTGCTGGAAGTGGTCTTGGATCCCGGATAATTTCGGGCGAGAGTTAATCTTGACATAGTCCCGTTCATGGCGGCTATCACGCTCTGCTTTCGGATGAACGCGTTTGCAAAGTTCAGCGGTGCCGCAGACACGCATACCTCAAGCTCAAGATGCCAGGCCCTCGTGGAGTCATCACGGTCAATGGAAATACGGAATGCTCCCTCCGAACGGAGGAACATATAGCGGCTCTCGCGGCAGAGGTACAGAGCAGCCTTCTAAGGCAATTTTCGAGTCCGGCCGTTAAACGACCGGACACGGCCAAACGCGCCCGGAGCAACATCAATCAAGACCATCTGGCACGTTCCGAGCACGCGTAGCAATGCGGCCCCAACCCTAGCCCTCGCATGATTGCAAGACCAGCCCTCCGCGTACATCATTACGCTCGGGAGATACCATGGGCATAGGGGGAGGGGCACGACCACAACAGACCCACAGTGCGGTTCGACCACACCAGGGGCTCCTAAGTGTGTCGCTCTTTTTATTTTTATTTTTCTTCTTTTTATACACAGGACTCCGTTCACCAGAGGCCCTGTCCGGCGGCGAACCCGCCGAACTCACGATGCAACAGCCAGGGAGGGAAAAAGGCTGCGACGAACACTCAGGTGGTCTCCATTACGAGCATTAAATTTGATTATATACACCAGTCCGCAGCCCACCCCTGGAGGGGGACATGTTTAATTAGTCCAATCCCTTGCTTACCGCACTATTTGTATAAATCCGCACTCATAGCAGAATTCCTTGAATAAATAATGCAGCACTTTTTGCCTATAATTGCATTACTTTACATATATGTTCATTAATGACATCTTGCACCCGTATATTTTGGTGCGGCCGAATACACCGAGGGCTTATGTTCCCGCATTATGGTGTGATAAGTCCGAACACTTTCTCAAGTCGGCACCCGAACTTATAGCATTATATGAATTGGCTCGAATCATGTCTTGGGTCAATAGTTGGGTTTGCCCGGCTCCCATGTTTTGGTACCTTACGTTCCGTTCGACGGCTAAGGTAGCCTGGGAGAACCACTGCGATTGCGCCCGGTTGAGCTGGGCGGCGCCTCGATGGAAAGCTAAAACTGGCGGCATGATAAGGCGAGACTAGTCGCTGTTCGAGAGGTCTTTTCGAGTCCCTAAAGACTTATGCCGCTTGAGCGAAGAACGGATAATGTCCGGCCAAGGCGTGGATAGCATACGAACTCGATCTTCGAATACTAGGGGCTTCGCCAAAATTTAAAATTATAGAATTGTATGGCTAAGTGAGAGTGTTCAAGCATTATAAGTCCGGTTGCCTTGTTCGTTGTGTTGAGCGCCTCCCTAGATGGACCCAAAAATGGGAACAAGAGTGCTCAAGTTTATCCGAACACCCCAGCACTCGTGGCATGGGGGCTGAAGCCGACGACTTGCCATCTCTCAGATTTTATAAACGGCCGCACAGAAGGTAATATTTTAAATCAATAAGCGTTGCTTAGCGCATATGAACAAAGTTTTCAGCGCACAGGATAACACATTGCGAGTTTACTCAATAATTACATCTCTGGGGCACTCATCCGCAATCTTGCGGGCACCCTTCAGGACAGTCTTATAGTACATCTCGGGCGTACGATACTCCTTGCCCGCTGGCGGCGCGTCAGTGATAAGCCTCTCCGCATCCAGCCTGCCCCAGTGCACCTTTGCGCGGGCAAGGGCCCGACGAGCACCTTCAATACAGGCGGAGAGCTTGATGTCCTCCACCCAGGGGCACGCATCCACCAGCCGCCGCACGAGGCCGAAGTAGCTCCCAGGTATGGCCTCTCCAGGCCACAGCCGGACTATGAGGCCCTTCATGGCCTGCTCGGCTACCTTGTGGAGCTCGACCACTGCTTCACTGGTCGCTAGGGGCACCGGATGGCCGGCCTCGGCATCTTGAGACCGAAGACCTTCTCCATTGAGCTCCCTCCTCGGCTCGATAGAATCTGGCGACATCGGACACGCTGCTGAGGCAGATCTGCAAGCGCCAGAGAGCTCCGAATTCGGGTAAGTATTAGGAAGTTTACATTAACATGCTTGCTTTGCATGAAAAATGCCTTACCGCCGCTATTTTCTTCACATCCTCAACCTCTGAAGGGCCTTATGGGCCTTGGCCTTGGCGGCTTTGGCACTTTCGAGGCGAGGCAAGCTCGGACTCTCGAGTCTTTGAGTCGCGCTCCAAACTCTCATGCTTTTCCATGAGAGCCTGGAGCTCTTGCCGCACCTCCGCCACCAGCGCCTCCTGCTTCTCTCGCTCTGCCCGTTCCGCAGCCGCATTGCGTTCGGCCACGAACACAACCTCCTTCAGGGTTGCCACCTCGTTCGTGGCCCCTGCAGTACCCACGTTATCCTTGTTATTTTTATTGCAACCTAAATCCTTTTACGTAAGGTAACTATTCAAAGTGGTGTTACTCACCTTCTTTGTCCTCGAGCTGCTTCTTGCACGGCCGAGCTCTTGCTCGGACCGCTCGAGTCTTGCTTCAAAGCACCGACCTCCATGATCGGTCTGGCGAGAGGTCGGCAGCGCGCACTGCAAACCCATATTGACATAATTTTTAGCAACCCTGCGTATATCTTTTAGATCCTCGGTCCGGCTTTTCTTTACGAACACCGAACCGAGCATCGAGGGCTCTTGTCTATGCGGTATTACATTGCATATTTTTAACTTCTTACCTCAAAGCCTATTAGAAGGCTACTGCAGGCTTCGCTCAGCCTGCTCTTGGCGAGCTGAACCTTCTGAATCACCGCACTCAAATAGTGCGGTGTTCTTCCTCGATGGAAGCGCCTTTGAGCGCCTCCAACAAGTTGTCCGGCGCCTCCGGTTGGACGGGGGCCGCCGGCGTCACGGTCTTGCCCTTCTTGCGAAGGGGCCGCCTGCCGGACTCCGGAACCACTGCGGGTTCCGGCGTGGAGTCCGGCGCAAAGTCCGGGAGGCTGCCTTGCGGCGCCTCCGGAGCCTCCTCCTGATGGGTCCCTTCCTGGGATCCCACCTCGGCGTCCTCAGCGTCGCGAGGGGTGGAGGCAGTCGGGATGGAATCCACATCCGATGGAGCCAACGACCCGCTCGATGAAGCGGGGAGATCATCATCGGCCGGACTGCGGGCAGTGTGCGGCATTAGAAGGACACTATGTGACACAAAAGAAATTATAAATCATTCAGGAATCCGGATACTTATGATCTTACCGGAGGCCTGGCCCTTGAGGGCCACTCTTCGTCGCCAACGTTGGCGTTAGCGGAGCTGTCCGGGGGAATAGTCCTTCCCCTCTTGGACCCTTCGGCCTCCCCTGTCGGGGAAGCCTTCCTCTTCCTCTCTCCTTCCTCTGGGAGAGAGTCTTCTTCCTCCTCCTGCGCCGGGGGGAGAGTCCGCATGAGTCGTCGGACACAAAGCGGGAACTCTTTCGGTACTGTGGCCTCCTTCTTGGCCTTCTTCTCGGCACCACATGCGGTGCGGAACCAGCAACCCGCTAGGCAGGCGTCTCTGGGTTTTCGGCATGGGGCCAGGCGGATGATTTGCTCGGCCTTCTTCATCGATCTGTCAAAGGAAAAGGGAGATTGAAACCAGCGTAGGGTCAAACTATTAAAAACAAGTGTCCCGTAAAGGGGTAGAATCACTTACCTCGTCAGCTGGACGCTGCGAGCGAAATCCGCGATCTTCAGTGGCAGATGCGGGAGCTTCGGCACCCTTGAACAGCACCCTCCAGGTGCCTTCGTACGTCGTGTCGAAGAGCCCGCTCAATGCCTGGTGCTGTGCCGGATTGAACTCCCACAATTTAAATGCCCGTTGTTGGCAGGGGAGAATCCGATGGATGAGCATGACTTGGACCGCATTGACAAGCCTGAGCTTCTTGTTCACCAGCTTACGGATCTGGGCTTGGAGTCTGTCGGCTCCTCGAACTACCCATAGCAAGCCCTTCTCTTTCCGGAGGTGAGCTGCATAGGGATACCAGATCTGAACTTCGGGGCGCCGCCCACTTAGGGTCGCGCGGCTCGGTGATGTAGAACCACCCGGTGCCACCCCTTAGCGGACTCCACAAAGGCCCCTTGAACCAGATGGCGTTGGGCATCTTGCCCAACATGGCGCCTCCGCACTCCGCTTGAGTGCCCTTCACTACCTTCGGCTTGACATTGAAGGTCTTGAGCCACAAGCCGAAGTGGGGCTGGATGCAGAGGAAGGCCTCGCACACGACGATAAACGCCGAGATGTTGAGGATGAAAGTTGGCGCCAGATCGTGGAAATCCAGGCCGTAGTAGAACATGAGCCCCCGGACAAAGGGGTGAAGTGGAAAGCCTAGTCCGCGGAGGAAGTGGGGAAGGAACACGACCCTCTCATGGGGCCTGGGGGTGGGGATGAGCTGCCCCTTGTCGGGCAGCCGGTGCGCGATGTCGCTGGACAGATATCCGGCGCTGCGCAGTCTTTCGACGTGCCCCTCCGTAACGGAGGAGGCCAACCATTTGCCTCCCACTCCGGAGATGGTCGGAGAAGGTCGAGACGAGATGCGCGGACTTGGGCGCTGGAGCTCGAGTGCGCGGAGATGGATAAGCAAAGGAGGAAGAAGGCGTAGGTGAAAAGGTGGATCCTTATCCCCTTATATATGGGCGGACGAAGACTATGCGTCCCCACCAGCCTGGTAAAACTCGCTTATCTCCCAAGCGCCACCATCAATGGCGCGGTTGGGTTACCCACGTCCGTATTGATGAGAATCCCGGAATAAGGGAACACGATCTCTACGCCGACAAGACGTGCCAAGGAAACCGCTTCGCTAAATGCGCTGAGGTGGTATAATAAAAAAACGATTCAAGTAAAGGCTTGGTAGTGGTGCGACGTCATGCCACAAAATACGTTAGCAGATTGAACTTGTGTACATATTATTCTCTCTACGGTGGAATGTGTACTTTATTTTCCAGAGCCGGACACTATCCTGGTGTTCATAATCTTCTATGAATTATTCGGAGGAGGAACCCGCCTTGCAATGCCGAACAATATCGCGCGGACTCATCGTCATTGAAGCCTGGTTCGAGGGACTCTTGAGGAGTCTGGACTAGGGGTGTCTGGACAGCGGACTATCATCGTCGGCCGGACTCCAAGACTATGAAGACACAAGATTGAAGACTTCGTCCCGTGTCCGGATGGGACTTTCCTTGGCGTGGAAGGCAAGCAGCAATCTGGATATGTAGATCTCCTACCATTGTAACCGACTCTGTGTAACCCTAGCCCTCTCGGTGTCTATATAAACCGGAGGGTTTTAGTCCGTAGGACGAACAACCATTACAACAATCATACCATAGGCTAGCTTCTAGGGTTTAGCCTCCTTGATCTCGTGGTAGATCCACTCTTGTACTACCCATATCATCAATATCAATCAAGCAGGAGTAGGGGGCCCGAACCTGGGTAAATACATCGTGTCCCTTGTCTCCTGTTACCATCCGCCTAGACGCACAGTTCGGGACCCCCTACCCGAGATCCGCCGGTTTTGACACCGACATGGGGCCTCAGTGACGCTTACAATGTTTTTTAATGGGCTGAGGTCTGAGACATTATATTAGAAGAGAAAGATGTGGAGAAGAATGGTAATAAAGAAAATGGTGCACACACAGCTCCTCAACCATGGCCCCGTTTTTCTGTACCGTGAGCCATGCACAACTAGTCAAACGATCGGGAACGGATCCTCTAACATCAGGAAGGGATGTCACGAAGCTAGAATGACAATCCAGTGCAAAACTCACCATAATTTTGTTTGTATGTAACTTTTGTAAATATATACAGTATATTTGTAATTTGTAAATTAATTCATGTCAGTTTAGCCTTAATCATATGGATGCGAAGAAGGGATGTCACGGTTACTGTAGCTTACGTGACATCCCTTCACAATGTTAGAGGATCTCGTTCCCAAACGATCGGGGTGTCGGTTGCATCCTCTATAACCCGCCCGCCCAGAGAGAGAGGGAGAGGGAGGGAGGGAGGGAGGGAGGGAGGGAGAGAGCCCGAAAATGCTAGATACTGAGAGAGGAGATACAGCCTCGTCGCAACAAGATCAGCGTGCTGGAGACCGAGCGACGTCCTTTTCAATGGAGAAGAACGGCGGCGCTGCGCAAGCGATGGAGGTCGACGAACTAAAAGGTAAGCAGCTTTTTTGCAAGGGGAAGAACCGTGCTGCGCAAGCTATCACCTTTTTTTAGAACTACGTAGATCATTAGATGCAATAGTAGCTAATACTCTTTTTTTCGTTGCTCCACTCGATTTTGTTGCACTAGATGCGTACACCGCAGTCCCTAGTGTGGATCAGAACGAGCCACAACCAGCCAGCAAGAGCACGCCTGTTGGTGAGACCATTGATGGGGAAAACACGGATGATGAAAAGGTTAGCAAAGCAGCGGAAGGCGCCGAAGCAGACAACAGCGGTCAAGCCGATGAAGAGGGATGAACAAGACGGCAAAGTTATTTCTCACACTATGCAAGCATCCATCCTCTCTCACTTAAATAATTGCCGTCAGATCTCTTGTAGTCACCATGATACACACATGTATCAAATCACAAAGTTTCGGTATAGGAGGACTAGATCATTCAGAATCATACACTTTATCGTTCCAACTCTGAATACACTATACACCAGCATGGTTTCCATCAAGCTTAGACGTTGTATTAAGCTTAAAGGAACAAAGAGGGGAAGCCATTCAGAGCAGCATCGGAGGGAAGCCTAGGGGCGATCGTGCGGGTGATGGAAGAAGTAGTGAAGCTCGGGAAGAAAATTGTGTTCGGGAAGCATATGAGTTTTACAATGCGTACTCCTGAGAAGTCCGGTTTGGCATCAAGCATGGGAACAAGTACGTCAATGGCAACCAATACAAATCTAAACAAGTTTTACTATGCTCATGCGAGGTTAGCTAACATGTCATTTTTTATGATTAATGTAAATTGATTCGAGATATGTGTCTAACAGACTAGTTTTTTTTGTTATCTTTGATGAAGGGCAAAGACAGTAAGCAAAATTCAAGACCATCCAGGACGCAAGGCCCTGCCATGGTCAGGATTCTACGGACTGCGGGATTACATGGCACCCGATTCAACAAAGCAAACATCACCTTTTTCTTAAACCGTGAGAGTCCGATCAGAAACCTCTCAGAGAATTACATGATTAGTAATTTCAAGACCAAAATACAATACGAAAAAGGAATACAAGACCTCTCGACCTCCCGTCTCCCAACTCCCGTGTCGTCGTGTAAGCGCCGGCCGGATTTCACCAGGATTCGGTCATAGCCATGGATATTCCTCCCATCCTCCCTCACAGCCGAAAACAATAGTCAGGCCGAAGCCACCAGTTCAATCCCGAATCTCAGTCACACACACGCACGCCAATAAGAAGACTATCGGTACACCCCGTCAACGGGACCAGTCCGGGCCTGCAAGCCACTGGGAAAGGTTACGGTGACGAGTGGGCTGGGCCTCCGGCCCACGAGCTGGAGCTGTAATCCTTTGAGCCTTGACTTGATCACCCTCGACACCAGCCATAGTGCTGGAGCTGCTGACATTCCCCCCTTCTTGAGAAGCTGCTTGCCCACAAGCCGGTGCCCGCGGAAACAGCTGCTGGAGTGAGTCCTTGTCCTCCCACGTAGCCTTGTGCCGAGAACCACCACTCCACTCCACGAGAACTTGAGCAATGGAGCGCGCCCCATGACGATGCATGTGGTGCTGCAAAACACGGACTGGCACCTGCAGGTGAGCGTCATCAGCAGGAAGTGAGCTAGATACCTGGTGATTTGGAGGGATGAATTTCTTCAGTTGGGACACATGGAAGACAGGGTGTATCTTGCTAGTTTCAAGTAACTGTAGCTTGTAAGCGACTTCACCAATCTTCTCCAGCACCTCAAATGGACCAAAGTATTTGAAAGCCAACTTGTGATTAGCACGATGGGCCACTGTCGCTTGCACATAATGTTGGAGTTTGAGAAAGACTAGATCTCCAACAACAAAGGCACGCTCAGTTCTCTTCTTATCAGCTTGTGCTTTCATCCACTGCTAGGTGCGAAGCAAATGCTGACGAACAGACTATTGAATCACTGTAGCCTCAAGCCATTGTTGAAGATCAACCGGGGCTACTGTATCTGAAACTGATATGCCAAAGTAACGAGGACTGTGACCATACAACACCTCAAACGGGGACTTGTTCAGAGCCGAATGCCAGTTTGTATTGCACCAGAACTCACAAAGGGCAATCCAACGTGCCCATTTCCTTGGATGTGCGCTGATAAAGCAACGGAGGAAACACTCTACTTGTGGTTGACACGCTCCATTTGCCCGTCTGTTTCAGGATGGTACGCGGAGCTCATATTAAGTGTAGCACCAGTTCTTTTGACCAACAACTACCAGAACTGACTAGTGAAAACTGGATCCCTGTCTGAAACAATTAGCCTGGGCATACCGTGTAATTTGTAGACGTCATCCAAGAACAATTCTGCAATTTTCTGTGCATTGTAAGGGTGCTTCACTGGTATGAAATGGCCATACTTCGTGAACTTATCAATCACAACCATGATGCAGTCAAACTGGTCAGAATGAGGCAAACCGGAAATGAAATCCATGGTTACTGTATCCCAAGCTCTAGTTGGTACCGGCAGAGGAGAAACCAAACCTGGGTAAGCTACCCTTTCTGGTTTAGCCTGCTGGCAAACAAGGCATGATTGAACATACTGTTTCACAAAGTTTTTCATACCTACCCACTTGAACAGGGCATGAATCCTTTTATATGTTCAGGAGAACCGAATGACCTGTGAGGGCTGTCATGGAAAGCTTGACAAATTTTGGAGTGGAGAGTAGGGTTATTGCCTATCCAAATTGTTCCTTTGTATCTGATGAGCCCTTGCACTAACTGATAATGTGGTTTAGAAGCAGGTTGGACAGCCAACTGTTGCAGCAGGTTTTGAGCAATAGGGTCTTGTATATAGCTGTTGAGGATCTTTGTTAACCACTCAGGTTGTGCATAAGATATAGCCATCAGCTGATCACCATTGTGTGGCCGTCTGGGCAGAGCATCTGCAGCCGTATTCTCTAATCCTTTCTTATAGACAATCTTATAATTGAGGCCCATCAAATTTGTTAAAGCTTTCTGCTACCAAGGAGTGTGAATTCTCTGCTCAGTCAAATTACATAGGCTCTTTTGATCAGTTCTGATGACAAACTCTTGGCAATGCAAATAAGGTCTCCAATGGTCCACTGCTAGCAATATAGCCAAATATTCCTTTTCATAAATGGACAACCCTCGATTTCTTGGCCCCAATGCTCTACTGACAAAGGCTACAGGGTGACCTTCTTGCATGAGTACAACACCTATCCCCACATCACATGCATTTGTTTCCACAACAAATTGCTTAGAATAATCAGGCAAGGCCAAGACTGGAGCACTAGTGAGTGCCTGCTTAAGTGTAGAGAAGGCAGTCTCAGTGACCGAGGTCCACAGGAAAGGCACCCCCTTCTTAAGGAGATCTGTCAAGGGTTTACTAATGGTGCCATAGTTTTTGATGAACTTTCTGTAATACCCAGTGAGGCCCAAAAATCCCCTGACCTCCTTCACATTGGCTGGAGTGGGCCACTCCTAGACTGTAACAATTTTTGAACTATCAGTTGAGACACCTTTATCACTGATGACATGGCCCAGAAAAGCAATCTCGTTGGGCAAATGCACACTTGCTCAGCTTCACTTTCCACTGTTTCTCCTGCAGAATACTCAAAACCTGCTCCAAATGTTTCAAGTGATCCAGGTATGTTTTGCTGAATACTAGGATATCATCAAAATACACCACTGCACATTCTCTGGCTACTGGGGCTAAGTCACTGTTCATGGATCCTTGGAAAGTATTAGGGCCACCTGTTAAACCAAAAGCCAAAACTAGGAACTCATAGTGTCCATAGTGAGTTTGGAAGGCAGTCTTAAATTCTTCCCCTGGAGCCAGCCTGATTTGGTGGTAACCAGCCTTGAGATCAAGTTTTGAAAACCAGCGAGCTCCTGTTAATTCCTCTAATAATTCTTCAATCACTGGAATTGGATACTTAGCCTTGGCAGTCAGCGCATTCACATGTCTGAAATCAATTACAAGCCTCCATGTGCCTTCCTCCTTCTTTTTGACCATGAGAGCAGGTGAAGAAAAAGGACTCTTACTGGGTCGGATCAATCCATTTTTTAGTAACTCAGCAACTTGTTTTTCCATATCAGTCTTCAAATATGGAGCAATTCGGTATGGCCTAATGGAAACTGGCCGAGCTCCTGGTACTAAGGGAATGGAGTGATCAAATTCCCTCCTGGGTGGCAGTCCAACAGGATCAGAGAACACCTCCTGATATTTGTCCAGTAGAGCTTGGATTTCAGGTTGGTATGAAGTAATTTCAGCAGTCTCTGTGGCATATATTGCAATGACTGTGTAGGCACACTCCTCTGGCAGCTCCCCTTGTAGCGTAACAGTTTTAGCCTTGTATTGGAAAGACAACCACTTCTGTTCCCAATCAACTTGCATAGGGCTATGGTGAGCGAGCCAGTCCAGCCCCAATATTCCATCATAATTTCCCAATTGCAGCAACCTGAAATTAGTGTAGAACTCGTTACCTTGGCAGTTCCACGAGCCTTTGTCGACACATTTATCACTGCTGGAGTTTTCTACCACTGCAATCAAAAGCAGACACCGGCTTGATTGCTTTAACATTGCTCGTAATGGAGAGCCACTTGTTATTGATGAGCGAATGGGTGCTTGCCGGAATCAACCAAGAACTGCATAAAGGTGCCTTGCATCTGCACAGACAACTTAAAAGACATGGTAGTAGGTCCCTGTTCACAGGCAGCCGCTGAAATGAGCATGAGATTATCTGAATCACAGTCGGTGTTCTCAGGGGAAGTTATAATTGAGCCCTGGAGTTGCTCAATTAACTCTCGCACTACATTTAACTGCACTGTCGGTTTGCATTGATGATCCTTAGACCACTTCTCGCCACAAATGAAACACAAGCCTTTGGCCTTCCTGTAGTTTCTCAGGTTAACCCACTTCTCACAAGTAGTGTTGTGTTTAGAGCTGTCATGGTTCCTCTTGTCCTCAGTGTTGCACGTTCTGGAGCCAGTGGTAATTACAGGAGCGGTGATTCTCTTACTATTGCCCAGCAACTGCAGTCCCGTGCTCTCTCCCAATTCCTCATGTAGGAGAGCCAACTCATATGCTGTGTCCAGGTCCTGGGGTTTCTGCATTGCGATAGTCATTCGCACCCCGGGTTTAAGGCCATCCACGAATCTGGTAGTGTAATGGAGTGCATTGGGGTTGTCCTCATATGCTGTCTACTGATCATAGAGTTCGGCGAACTGCTCCACATACTCTTCCACACTGCCGGTCTGCGATATTTTGAACATTTTCCTTAGCAAGTTCTGATGCTGATTCCTTCCGAACCTGTTCTGTAAAACTTGACAAAATTCAGTCCAATTCAGATGAGGAAATCGTCTCTGTATAGATTCCAGATAGCAGGCGTGACACCTTCAAACTGTGAAGTTGCATAAAAAACCCATCGGCCATTGGGAGTGCCCCACATCCTGAAATAGTCCTCGCATCTAGCCTGCCATAATCTAGGATTGGTTCCATCAAATCTGGGTAGCTCAATCCGTGGACCTGAATGGAATTGCTCAACTGCTTCCCCAACGGCGAATTCCCTGGGTGACTGGCTGTCCCATGGGGATTGGAGATCTCGCAGCCCTCGCGCTGTCAGTGGCACATACAGCGGTTGCCCCTTCCCTCTCTGGATCCGGTCCCGGGCGGTGAGCTGTGATGAGAAACCTTCCCGGCCTGATGTCGCATCACGAACCCCAGACGAGCTCTCTGGTCTCTGATCCCCTTCCAATTTGTTGGGTCGGTCCATCTCCTGGCGGATCTGCTCCATATCCAGGTTGATCTCTGAGCGGACACCATCGATCCGGGTGGAGATCAGGCCATCCAGGGTGCGGGTAGTGTCCTGCAGCAACTTGGTCATGGATTTGAGCAGGTCGTCGCCATGTACCTTGAAACTATGGTCGAGGTCGTCGGAGAACGAAGATTTGAGGATTTCGTGGATGTTCCTCCCTTCCGCCGAGAGCTTGTCCATGGCCTCCTTCCGACGGCGGAGACGAAGACGGGTAGCGTGCGGGTGGCGGGGAATCTCCAGTATTGGAACGGCTTTGATACCAGATGTAAGCGCCGACCGGATTTCACCAGGATTCGGCCATAGCCATGGATATTCCTCCCATCCTCCCTCACAACCGAAAACAATAGTCAGGCCGAAGCCACCAGTTCAATCCCGAATCTCAGTCACACACACGCACACCAATAAGAAGACTATCGGTACAACCCGTCAACGGGACCAGTCTAGGTTTGCAAGCCACTGGGGAAGGTTACGGTGATGAGTGGGCCGGGCCTCCAGCCCACGAGCTGGAGCTGTAATCCTTTGAGCCTTGACTTGATCACCCTTGACACCAGCCGCAGTGCTGGAGCTACTAACACGTCGTCCCCGTGGGTGACCCGGGAGGGCGCCGCCGCCTAGGGGTTCCCATCCCTGCTCGCCTTCCCCTCGCCGCCGATGCCGGGCACCACCGGGCAAAGCCCTCATGGCGTTGGCGGTGGCGGGGCTGCTCGTCACCTGTTCAGTGAGGTGGGATGCGGGGCTCCTTCTCCTCAACAGCGCCGTAGGGCAGCAGGTCACCTCCGTCCCCAGCATCTTCCCCTGACGCCCTGCTAGCTCGATGGTGTGGCATCCCTCCGATGGTGCGGCGTCCCTGGCATGGGCGCTGCCTCCTGGCGGCGGATCTGGATACTCCCAGATTGGATCGGGGATGGAGGCTTTGGAGATGGGATTGGCTGGTGGCTCTGTGGGATGGCGGTGGTGGTGCATCTGGTGGCCAGGCTCCGCCGGTGATGTCGCGACCTCTGGGAATTGTGGAGGTGCCGGCGGCAGCGTGTGCTCAGCCTGGTGGTGGCAGTGGCCATGCATGGGAGTTGGATTCCTCCGGACAGATCTAGGTGAAAACCTGCTTTCGGCTACTGCCAAGGCCGGTGGTGGCGGCGCTATCTGCATCGTTCCCTTCTTAAAGGCATCATCGTGGAGAAGTTCAAGGCCACTATCTGCTACCTTCGGGGGAAACCCTAGATCGGATGATCGGATGACAGCGACGCCATGGTGTCGTTCCCCCCTTGGGGCATCATTCTTAGGAGGTGTTTGTTTCGTGGATTTATGCCTGCTACCTGTTTACAGCGTAAACGGAAGACGTTACCGTCATTTGGTATGTGTACACCATAATGGGCTTCCTTCGTAAACAGGTCCGGTCCAATAATCCATCGATACCGCCCACCTCCCCCCGGTATTGGTTGGGTTACCCCTCCTCCCCCCATACGATCCTCTCCCTGTCAGCGCCGCCGCCTCACGATCCTCCTCCTCTTTCAGCACCACCATGATTGACTCCCTCCTGCTCCCATGATCCCTCTTCCTCTTTCAGCACCACCATGATCGACCCCTCCTCCTCCTCGCCCAGTGACACCACAGCCCCTCCTCGCCAGCCATTGAAGGCGCCGACCTGCGCCGGAGCTCTGTTGACGCCGACGAGGATGGAACGTTGAAGCAGCCGACATGGAGCAGCAAGGCTCGTCTCTAGATTTCCATGCCTCCTCTTCCTCCTCCATCAAGCTTCTTCTGCAGATCTTGTGAGATTTGGGTTACTAGTCCACCTGCCCATCAATTCTATGGTGCTGATCTGTTTCTTGATCTATTCTATCGACCTATTTCCATTACAGTGCCCAACCAAACAAGTTTTGACTTTTCCATTACGGAGCTATTACAGCCTGTAAGTTGATTCCCTTTACGTTTACATCACCACTCCTCAAAACAAACACCTCCTTAGAGGTACACACGTGATCGAGGGACTAGAGAACGGATTCATTGGCGGAGTGGTGCGTCGTCTCACTCATTAATGGCGTCGGGTCTCGGCGGCATGGCGCTGTGGTGACTCGGCGTTCGATGCACGGAGATGGACTCGCGCAGGAGGGTGACGCGGTCTGGCGTCGTGGTGGCATCGACGGTAGCTAGACCAGGCAAGGTAGATGCAGCAGTACAACTCTGAAGATAGATTGATGGCAGGTGGCTGCGGCAACCTCATACCTGGCAGGCGTCCTGATTAAGGAGTGCGCCGGACCGGTGGATGACCCATACCCGGCAGGCCACTAGCCCCAAAAACATAATACAAGGCTTAAACCTGCTGCAAACCAAGCATTGACGAGTCGATGCCGGTGCCGTCAACGTACCCAGCCGCCCATGAAGTTGTAGACGACGCCGAGCGGACATTACTTCAGGAGCCGGTGGGATCTCCTGCACCCCATCCACATGGATGAGCACATGCCGCAGACCACAGCCGTAAACCTGGCTGTGCAGCTGCTCGGAGGAAAACAACATCTGGGAGCTCATTTTCTCCATCGGTGGTGTGGTTTTGGTTTGGTTTCTACCACTGAAGCTTAACGCAAATGCTGTTTGTGGTTTTGGCACAAGCCGTGGTCTATCTTATATAAACACATGCACGTATTCAAATGAATGCGTCACACACTGAGCCTGCTGTCAGCTGCCAGGCTACGGTCTGATAACGTGCAAGGGCATGCCATTGGTTAAACGGAAGCCATCAAACCAGGGCACACGTCTGAACGCCACGTACAGAAGACAGTAGTCACCAGGCGGGCTCGAATTAGGTACTGTGTGGGTATCAATGACACATGGATGTGTGTTCTGAACATTACCTTTGTCAATTAAAGGCATTTCTGGCATTTTGGTTGCACTAGCCCATAGCGAACCGTATCAGTTTTTTATCGGCATATGCACACATGCAGGTGGATCAGCAAAACCAATAACACTACGCAGCATAGGGCAGCAGTGAAACATATTCCATCTAGTTTAAGAATACAATTTTCGACCAAAGCTAGGGGTAGATCAACAAAACCACGCAACAAGGGCCATCAACTAACAACATCACCCATCTAGGTTAAGGATATGACGATGGTCGGGACATGGGGATCGTGCTCGGCGGACAAGCTTGGGGCCCAGGGTGGGTCGGAGCTTTGGCTCCGGGTAGGCAATGGTGGGCTCGGTCAGGATGGTGCCCACGAGCCAGGGGGTCCCTCTCCTCGCGTGTACGATGGTTGATTGATGGTGGTTGTCGGGCCATCACTACTTTGTCTAACAGATCGGTGCCAAAGGCCGTAGGCATGGCTTCGTGAGACTGTGTCCGATGGCGGCTGTCGGTAGCCACGGGGTTGTGTCCCTCCCGGTCCACCTAGACTGGCTGGGGACGCAGGCGCGGGCGCCTCCTACTACTATTACAAAAAAGGGTCTTCCCCCGCTTTAGATTATAAAGCAACAACCAACCGATACAACCAGCTCGCTAGGGCCGCAGCACAAACAAGCCCAAAAGAAAAGGAAGAGAAAGAAAAAAAGAAACAAATGTCAACGCCGGCAACTCAACTAAGCGAAGGTGGCCGACACCCGTTGCACCCTCCGGAGAAGTACCAAGCGCTCCGAAGCCTCGCGTGCCAAGCAAAACCTTCATGAAGAAATGCGACGAAGCCGCCATTGCTGCCCAGATAAGTCCTAGGGTTTCCCCCAGTTCACGGATGGCAGTGGGGAAGAGGGATCACCGATTCCCTACGCCGGTGGAGAATGAGCTGCCAGAGATTTCTCCCGCCCCAAAACCACCACTGTCACCCCAGACAATCAAAGTGCACCGCCCAACATACCACCCACCAGCCTATGCCTACCATGGTGAGTGCGTCGTGATGTCGGTGGTGGGCAGTGTCTTCGACATGTATGCCGGGGTGGTGGCCCCGGATGGGGGTCAACATGGTTGGCTCTCCGGCAGGCACCATGGCGGTGATGGTGGCTTCCCCTCTTGGTCTTGTGGGCGGCAAGAGGTGTAGCAGTGGGTGGCTTGGGCGTGCTCTCTGTCATTGGTAGTGACGATGCGTCGATCTAGATCTGGGGATATGAGCTTGTCACGCGGGACCTGGAGGCCTCATGGTGAAACGGTGGAGCTGCCGATCGAAAGCTCTGCACTCTGTTGCTGATGACGGCGATGCTCGCGGGCGCCATTCTCTTCCTGAAGAAGTCGTCGTGTTGCTCCTTTGCGTGTGAGGGTTACGGGTGAAAAGCCTTGTCCATGTGGACTCGGCAGCGGCGACACTTCGCGCTGTTATGCCCATGAGGGCGTTGTCGTGGAGCTTACATGTTTTAGGGCGTTGTGTGGCGTTGTTATCAGATCTATCTGTGTTCTCTTTCGGTTGCTTAGTCACGTGTGTCTTGCGTGAGCCGTTTATCTTGGGATCGGCATTGTATGAGGGCTACCACATCATCTTGTATCATTCGGCCGTGTACTCTATTCATTTATTGATTTATATATAAAGTGGGGCGAAAGGCTGTTTCGAGAGGTTAAGGATACAATCTTCAAAACAGACAAGCAAATTACAATATGAGCCAGCTTGGGGTAGATCAACCAACTGTCAGGCGGAAGGCAAAGGCAGCCATAGCGAAGAGCACCACCCAAAGACCAGCGGTGCGTAGATGAAGACGCCCGCCCAGGTCATGTTGTTGGTCAGAACCATTGTCTCGAACGTGACTGTGAAGTGTGTCGTTCTCCCCATCCAGTAGACAAATTGTGTCTTGTAGATCCACCAATAGCTCACGCATGTACGGGCTCGACCTGGGATCAAGCCAGCACCAGAGCGGATGGAACCCCCCTTCACCGCATCGACCTATCACAAGGCACCTCTGTGTTGCATTGCGAGAACCACCAACACACGTATAGTAGAAACCTTCTCTTATGGAATGAGAACCCTTCCATATGAGGGTTCTTGTTCTCCAGTACGAGAAACCCCCACCCCCTCGATGCACAACATGAAGTTTTTGGCAAAATTGAGAATAAGGTTCTATGATTGTCTGAATGTTTCTACCTTTTCCCATGCACACACTATCCAATGGTGTGCGATGGGAGGAAAATGTTCGCCTACATAAAAAGAGGGATCCTTTCGACGAGTACGAAAGGTTCTGACCTTGCCATATGAGGGTTCTTGTTGACCAATACGAGAGTGGTCCCCGGGTGCAATAGGCACCCGGTCTATGATATATAGAAGGGTTCTCGTGGACCAATAAGAGAGCGCTCCCCGGGTGGAAAAGGCCCCCGGTATACGATATATAGAAGTGTTCTCATTCTATAAATAAGGTTGCCTATTGGAGTGTGTGGGTGGTTCTCACAATGCATAACAAAAGTCCTATGATTGGCGCATTGCATCATAAAATTACTTCTCCCCAGTTAAACTTGCACACACGTGGAAGAGCGTCTATGTATCACCTCACGTTTATAAATAGTTAGTATGCATAAAACAGATGTTCCACACGTGTGCAAGTTTAACTGGGAGAAGTAATTTTCTGATACAGTGCGCCAATCATAGGACTTCTGTTACGCATTGTGAGAACTACCCACACACTCGCAGTAGGCACCCTTATTTATGGAACGAGAACCCTTCTATATATCGTAGGCTGGGGGCCTATTGCACCCGGGGGGCGCTCTCTTATTGGTGAACGGGAACCCTAACATTGCAAGGTCAGAGCCTTTCATACTCGTCGGAAGGATCCCTCCTTTTATGCCGGCGAACATTTCCCCTCCACGGTCATACAACCTCATTTTCAATTTTTTCCAAAAAATTCGCATTGTGCACGCCGACTTCGCGTACTGGTGAACGAGAACCCTCATATGGCAAGGTCAGAACCTTTCATACTCGACAGAAGGATCTCTCTTTTCGTGAACAGAAACCTTTTCTCTTCGTCACACACCACTGGATAGTATGCGAATGGAAAAAATAGAACCAAGCAGACAACACCACGACACACTCTTGATTTCGAACGATAAGCGTTCCTACTTATGCGATCGCGCAAGATGCGGACCTGGTGGAGCAGGCGGTGCTGCTCGACTCCTACCGCTCCGCTCGCGAGATCTGCCTTCCTTGCTGGCGGTACCACCAGTGGGCAGCAGAACTGGCGGCCGCCTACAAGGAGTGTGATGAGGCAGTGGACGAGGTGTCCGGCGAGACCGACGACGAGGAGGACATCGTCGGATCCATCGAGTCCGCGCCCCGCCACCACAACCACGAAGCCAACACGTCTATGGGCGCCACCGGCAGCAAGGAAGAGTAGTGCACGATAGGTCGCCGTCGCTCGGGTCCCAAGAAGGCCATCGCTCCTCCCCTCCCGTTGATGCCAAGCTTGTTGGGCTGAGCGTCATCATTTGATTATTCGCTTGGCGGTGACGTGTAGGCGGTCGGCTTCCGAGGCGGAGTTTACAGAGGAAGAGCTGGAGAAAGCGAAGCTTCATTTTTCGGGCTCATGGCCGGAGATGGGGAAACTCGTATGCGGCTCATTTTGGCCCCAGTGTCACCCCCGCGCCATCATTCGCCCTGGGCGTCTTCACGCCTCCATGCAATAAATCAAAAGAACCTAGCTCGTTGAGCATTGGTTCCATAAAGGATATCACACGAAGAGACCTGTTTGGCGCTGGCAAATTCTCGACAAACACTCCTGGTAAACGGCCTTTCTGCTTTGAAACATATAGTACACAACAATTTTTTTGTATTTTCGTATTATTAATAACAGAGTTTTTTCGTTTGTACTCCCTCTGTTCCAAAATTATTGTCTTAGATTTGCCTAGATATGGATGTATCTCATACTAAAACGTGACTTGGTACATCCGTATTTAGACAAATCTAAGACAAGAATTTTGGGACGGAGGGAGTACAAAAAAGGGTCGACAACCAGCTGACACCATCATACCTACATACTTATGGAGTTGCATGATAGCTCAATCCTAAACCAAGAGCATGTCCTAATAAATTCTGCAAGCAGTGCCATGCTGCAGTTATCAACCATCATCATTTTTTAGGATTTTTGTATTTTCAGGATTTTTGCGCTACTATCAAGGTTCACAACCACGAGAAAGCGTAGTCAAGATATAATAGAGGGAAACTACAATGGAAACATAACGGATATCCATTCTTGGAGATCTTTGGACCGTCATCATTCCCGAAGCGTAAACATACTGTGAGCCACATCCGACCATCTTTTATCCGTTGAAGTAGCACTTGAAATGGTCATCATCAACGGTGGTGAAAAGGTTGCCCATAGATATGTGAGCTCCGATAACTGACCTGTTGCAAGGAGATTGTAAGGCACACAACCAGACGTCTTTAAGCTGCTAGTATGCGCTGCAAAAGTCCTTTCTTACTTGAGTTGGTCTACATCTGCACCAGTCTGAGATTGAATCAAAGAGAAGGAAGCCCTGTTTTCTAGCTCACTGATAATTATTCACACGGCCGGAAAAAACATGTCAGGGGAAAAGTAATGGGCGTGCTAGAATTTTGTTATCTGGAAGGCAGGCACATACATTATTCCTAGACGGTAGAAAACTCGAAGAGAATCACCAAAAAGCCTCTCGGCGCCGTTGCGAACCCAAGACTGCTCATTTGAGGCTACCGCCAGGTTCGCCCGACGAATATTCATTTCTATCTACCTCAACTGTATAAAAAAAGTATTGACGTCAACAATAAAAAATGTGGCATGCTTGTTTCAGATTGCACGGTAAAAAAATGATGGAGCCTGCCTTCTTCTGAAGATCGAGGGAGACGTATATGCAATGGAGGAAGTGATGAGTAATGTCGTTATAGTTTGTCACAAGCCTGCAAAAACAAACGGCGACATGGATTAATCAGTGTTACGAATGGAGAAATCGTTTAAAACCTGACGAAAAGAGCAAAGAAAATTCATTTTTGGTGTGACCGAAACCTGATGGAGTACACCGTATATGCATGACAGCATCCCGTGTCCTTATAGAGCCATTAACAACGATGTAGTCTCCATTCCCGTGTGCGTTGTACAAAAAAGGTTCGGGGCCTCTTTGATTCGTAGGATTTTGAAAACGTAGGAACAGGAAAAGTATAGGATTGGAGTGGCATGCCCACTTTAATCCTATGGGATTAGCAATGAGTGTTTGATGGCACAGGAAAAACAAAGGAATTGTAAAAAGAGGTTATAGTGGATGTTAGATTTCCTATGAAATGTAGTACCAAAGATTTCTTGGGAAAAATTCCTATGGGATTCAATCCTATGAATCAAAGGACCAACATAGGAAAAAATCCTAAGGATTTCAATCCACCAAAAATTCTATAAAATTCCTTTGAATCAAAGGAGCCCTCGGTTTCCAGCCGTGGTGCAGAACATAAACGACCCTTGCAAAATCGCAAGAAAAATCCCGGGCGCTCACCTAACTTCACGCAACGCCTACATGCACTTCCCGTCGATTGTCTTGAAACTGCAAACAGGCCACGAAGTTGTCCTCGTGTTCAAAAGGCATGATAATTATTCTTAACCGTGCATGAGGCCTGAACAATACCATATCTTGGCCTCGATAGCCCCAGTGCCATCGCCTAGAATGAAGTTGATCCCTTCCGCCGAGTCAGTGCGGTTCCACATCCTACCAAGCAGTCGTGCCTGCAGACCAAAAATGGGTGAAGGCATTTCCTGTAGAAAGGGCATCAGAAAAACAGCAAAAAACAAAACACACACACACACACACACAAACCGGATGGGTGCGTGATTTACTCTGCTCTTTTGCGGATGCATGCATGCCAACCAGCCAGTCTAGGTAAATCACGCAACCAGCCGGCGCCCGTAGTGGGCATCCTCGATGGCAGCAACAATGGCGCCTGCAAACGTGTCTTCACCCCTCACTGTGCTACGGCCGAGCCTCGGCTTCCGTTGTTCCCTTCGCCATCTCCCAATCCTTCCATCTGACCGATCACTAGATACAAGTTGTACAGAGAGCACAAAGAGCAACAACGAGCAAGATGTGTGATATATACAAAACCAAGTGTTGGACGGTGGCGTCACTAATTACAAGCCCATACAGATGGTTGCGTGATTTACTCTATTCTTTTGCGGATGCATGCCAACGTCTCTTTCTTTAATCATCCGCCTGGTCATTACACATGATAAACGTATTTAATTCACCTAGACTAAATATGGCAAGTCTTGCCACCCCTTTCCAGCGCAGCAGAGCCATTTCTGCTTCTCTCAGATGGTGCCCAGCAGTGCACAGCTTACTGGACAAAAATGGCAGTTTAGACACTAGTAGACAAGTACACCGCGCGGTGGAACTTTTGACAAATAGCCAAAATGAGTCGATTCAGTTGCTCGCCCAAAACAGCTACTGCCGCACCCTGCCGATTCAAAAAGGAGCGTGGTCACTTTGCCCCGACTACACCTGTAAAGTGCTACGTCTTGAGCTTGCGTTGGTTTTTCTTGAAAAATAAAGGGTGATGCAGCAAAGTAGCATAAGTATTTCCCTCAGTTTTTGAAAACCAAGGTATCAATCCAGTAGGAGGCTCCTCAAAAGTCCCACGCACCTACACAAACAAACAAGAACCTCGCAACCAACGCAATTAAGGGGTTGTCAATCCCTTCACGACCACTTGCGAAAGTGGTATCTGATAGAGATAATATGATAAGATAAATATTTTTGGTATTTTTATGATATAGATTGGAAAGTAAAAAGATGCAAATAAAAGTAGATTGTAAACTTATATGATAAAAGATAGACCCGGGGCCATAGGTTTCACTAGTGGCTTCTCTCAAGATAGCATAAGTATTACGGTGGGTGAACAAATTACTGTCAAGCAATTGATAGAAAAGCGAAGAATTATGAGATTATCTAGGCATGATCATGTATATAGGCATCACGTCCGTGACAAGTAGACCGACTCCTGCCTGCATCTACTACTATTACTCCACACATCGACCGCTATCCATCATGCATCTAGAGTATTAAGTTCATAAGAACAGAGTAATGCATTAAGAAAGATGACACGATGTAGAGGGATAAACTCATGCAGTATGATATAAACTCCATCTTTTTATCCTCGATGGAAATAATACAATACGTGCCTTGCTGCCCCTGCTGTCACTGGGAAAGGACACCGCAAGATTGAACCCAAAGCTAAGCACTTCTCCCATTGCAAGAAAGATCAATCTAGTAGGCCAAACCAAACTGATAATTTGAAGAGACTTGCAAAGATAACTTAATCACACATAAAAGAATTCAGAGGAGATTCAAATATTTCTCATAGATAAACTTGGTCATAAACCCACAATTCATTGGATCTCGACAAATACACCGCAAAAAGAGTTACATCGAATAGATCTCCAAGAAGATCAAGGAGAACTTTGTATTGAGATTCAAAGAGAGAGAAGAAGCCATCTAGCTAATAACCATGGACCCGAAGGTCTATGGTAAACTACTCACAACTCATCGGAGAGGCCTTGGAGATGATGTAGAGGCCTTCCGTGGTCGATTCCCCCTCCGACGGAGCGCCGGCGAAGGCTCCAAGATGGGATCTCGCGGATACAGAAGGTTGTGGCGGTGGAAATAGTTTTTCGTGGTGCTCCTGGATGTTTTCGGGGTACGTGGATATATATAGGAGGAAGAAGTAGGTCGGTGGACGCTCGAGGGGCCCACGAGGGTGGGGGGCACACCGGGCACCCTCGTGGCCACCTCCTCTGTTGCTTGACGTCCACTCCAAGTCCCCTGGATAACGTTTATTCCAAAAAGATCGCTCCCGAAGGTTTCATTCTGTTTGGACTCTGTTTGATATTCCTTTTCTTCGAAACACTGAAATAGGCAAAAAAAAAACAGCAATTCGGGCTGGGCCTCCGATTAGTAGGTTAGTCCCAAATATGATATAAAAGTGTAAAGTAAAGCCCATAAACATCCAAAACGGGTAATATAATAGCAAGGAACAATCAAAAATTACAGATACGTTGGAGACGTATCAAGCATCCCCAAGCTTAATTCCTGCTCGTTCTCGAGTAGGTAAATAATAAAAACAGATTGTTGATGTGGAATGTTACCTAGCATAATTCTCAATGTAATTTTCTTTATTGTGGCATGAATGTTTAGATCTAAATGATTCAAAATAAAAGTTCATATTGACATAAGAAATAGCAATACTTCAAGCATACTAACTAAGCAATCATGTCTTCTCAAAATAACATGGCTAAAGAAAGTTCATCCCTACAAAATCATATAGTTTGGTCATGCTCCATTTTCGCCACACAAGAATGCTCTCATCTTGCACACCCCCAATGAAAAGCCAAGCAATTGTTTCATACTTTAGTAATTTCAAACTTTTTTCAACTTTAACGCAATACATGAGCGTGAGCCATGGATATAGCACTATGGGTGGAATAGAATATGATGATGGAGGTTGTGTGGGGAAGCCAAAAAGGAAGAAAGTCTCATATTGACGAGGATAATCAACGGGCTATGGAGATGCCCATCAATTGATGTCAACATGAGGAGTAGGGATTGCCATGCAACGGATGCACTAGAGCTATAAATGTATGAAAGCTCAACAAAAGAAACTAAGTGGGTGTGCATCCAACTTGCTTGCTCACGAAGACCTAGGGTATTTTGAGGTAGCCCATTGTAGGAATATACAAGCCAAGTTCTATAATGAAAAATTGCTACTAGTATATGAAAGTGACTACATAAAAGACTTTCTATATGAAGAACATGGTGCTACTTTGAAGCACAAGTGTGGAAAAGGATAGTAACATTGCCCTTTTTTGGCCTTTCTTTTTTTATTTTTTATTTGGGGACAATGCTCTAATAATGATGATCATCACACTTCTATTTATTTACAACTCATGAATTACAACTCAAAACTAGAACAAGATATGACTCTATATGAATGCCTGCGGCAGTGTACCAGGATGGGCAATGAATCAAGAGTGACATGTATGAAAAATTATTCATGGTGGCTTTGCCACAAATATGATGTCAACTACATGATCATGCAAGGCAATATGACAATGATGATGCGTGTCATGATGATGAATGAAACGGTGAAAAGTTGCATGGCAATATATCTCGGAATGGCTATGGAAATGCCATAATAGGTAGGTATGGTGGCTGTTTTGAGGAAGATATAAGGAGGTTTATGTGTGATAGAGCGTATCTTATCACGGGGTTTGGATGCACCGGCGAAGTTTGCACCAACACTCAAGGTGAGAAAGGGCAATGCACGGTACCGAAGAGGCTAGCAATGATGGAAGGGTAAGAGTGCGTATAATCCATGGACTCAACATTAGTCATAAGGAACTCATATACTTATTGCAAAAATCTACAAGTCATCAAAAACCAAGCACTACGCGCATGCTCCTAGGGCGATAGATTAGTAGGAAAAGACCATCGCTCGTCCCCGACCGCCACTCATAAGGATGACAATCTAAGAACACCTCATATTTCAAATTTGTTACACAACGGTTACCATACGTGCATGCTACGGGACTTGCCAAGTTCAACACTAGCATTCTTTAAATTCATAATTACCAAACTAGCATGACTCTAATATCACCACCTCCATATCTCAAAACAATTATCAAGTATCAAATTGATCATAGCATCCAATTCACATCCTATGATAGTTTTTATTATACCCAACTTGGATGCCCATCATTCTAGGACCAATATTATAACCATAGCAAATACCATGCTGTTCTAAGAGACTCTCAAAATAATATAAGTGAAGCATGAGAGATTAACGATTTCTACAAAATTAAGCCACCGTCGTGCTCTAAAAGATATAAGTGAAGTACTAGAGCAAAACTATCTAGCTCAAAAGATATAAGTGAAGCACATAGAGTATTCTAATAAATTCTAATCAAGTGGGCTTCTCCCGAAAGGTGTGTACAGCAAGGATGATTTTGGTAAACTAAAAAGCAAAGACTAATATCATACAAGACGCTCCAAGCAAAACACATATCATGTGGCGAATAAAAATATAGCTCCAAGTAAAGTTACCGATAGACGAAGACGAAAGAGGGGATGCCTTCCAGGGCATCCCCAAGCTTAGGCTTTTGGTTATCCTTGAATATCTTGGGGTTGCATGGTCATCCCCAAGCTTAGGATCTTGCCACTTCTTATTCCATAGTCCATCAAATCTTTACCCAAAACTTGAAAATTTCACAACACAAAACTCAACAGGAAATCTCATAAGCTCCGTTAGTGCAAGAAAGAAAAACCACCACATAAGGTACTGTAATGAACTCATTCTTTATTTATATTGGTGTTAAACCTACTGTATTCCAACTTCTCTATGGTTCATACCACCCAATACTAGCCATAGATGCATCAAAATAAGCGAACAACACACGAAAAAATAGAATCTGTCAAAAACAGAATAGTCTGTAGCAATCTGTAACTCTAGAATACTTCTGGAACTTTAAAAAACCTACCAAAAGTCCTGGGCAATTTGTCTATTGATCTATAGCAAAACGAATCAATGCAAAATCACGTTTATGTGAATTACTAAGATTGTTTTCGTGCGTGCAAAGTTTCTGTTTTTCAGCAGAATCAAATTAACTATCACCGTAGGTTATCCTATAGGTTCTACTTGGCACAAACACTAATTAAAACATGAAAACATATCTAAACAGAAGCTAGATGAAAAATTTATTACTAAACAGAAGCGAAAATAAAAAATAAAATTGGGTTGCCTCCCAACTAGCGCTATTGTTTAACGCCCCTAGCTAGGCATAAAAGTGTGGTTAGATCTAAATAGTGCCATCTTTGGCACTCAATTCATAAGTAGTTCGCATGAAAGACAAGAATTGAAGCATAAAGAGAACATCATAAAACATGTGAAAAACACACTTAAGTCTAACATACTTCCTATGCACAGGCATCTTGTAATCAAACAAATTATCAAGGCAAGCAAAAACTAGCATATGCAAGGAAGAACAAAGAGATGATAGCAATCTCAACATGAAGAGAGGTAATTTAATAACATGAAAATTTTTACGACCATATTTTCCTCTCTAATAATAATTACATGTAGGATCATAAGAAAATTCCACAATATAGCTGTCACATAAAATATTCTCAACACGATCCACATCCATGCAAAGTTGACACTCTTGCAAAATAGTGGGATTAACATTAACTAAAGTCATGACCTCTCCAAACCCACTTTTATCAAAGATATCATAAGATTGAAAATACTCCAAATATGTGGGATCTAAAGTTGACACTCTTCCAAACCCACTTTCAATATTATTGCAACACTATTATCAATCTCATATTCATCATGGGGCTTAAATAAATTTTCAAGATTATAAGAAGAATCACCCCAATCATGATCATTGCAACAAGTAGTAGACATGGCAAAACTAGCATACCCAAGCTTAGGGTTTTGCATATTATTAGCACAATCGACATCAAGAGAATTTATAGTAAAATCATTGCAATCATGCTTTTCATCGAAGGAACTATCAAGTATGGGTGCAATAGCAATGATCTCATGTTTAACATAAGGAACTATAGCAAATTCATCTTCATAAATATTGGCATCATGGCAACAAGAATAGAAAGCATCATGTTCATCAAGGGATATTTCAATCAAATCATCGGAATCATTATCTATAGATTCATGCGTATAATTATTTTCTTCCAAAGCAACATTCATTCTCTCGATAAATTCTTTGACATAGACATTATGCGCATAGTTTTCATAGCAATATTTAAGTATGTCAAATTTTTCAGATTCGTAGAGAGTAAATGAAAATTTTCAATCAAAGAAGCAACTTCATAAGTGTCACGTCCCTAGCCTTGCCATGCACTTGGACTAGCTTGGTTGCTGCATCATGTATAAATTTCATTTAAACCTGAAATGGGGATTGTTCAAACCCTAGCACCAGATCAAATCAAATAGATTCAACCTAAAATAATCTTCAATTAACCCAAAATGCCCTTTGGAAATGTTCATGATTTTTGATAAAGGTGAAAACCTCTCGCAAAAATGATGAGCATATTTCTTGTCCATTTATGGATTTTTGAATTAACTCATATTGTATTTGAATTGGGGCATTTAAATTCTATAAATATTTTAAATGCTCTAATAATTCTGAAAATAGTTGAGCGCTGTTGCATATATTTCAGAAGGTGCCCATAATTATTTTCAGGATTTTTAGAAGTGCTCTGGTATTTTTAATAAAGCCCAAACGATTCTGATTAATAGAAAAGAGAATTAATAGAGAAGAGAGAGAGAGAACACCCACCGGGCCACTTACCAGTAGCCGCCCACCTGCACCAGCCCAGCCCACCGTGGCGGCTATCTTCAACCTCTGCCAAGAGGGCGAGGCGGTCGATCTTGACACGCGAGGCCTCCACCTCCTGCTTCGCGGTGGCAGCCTCCCCGACATCCTCGCGATGCCACGGAGACACCCAGAGCCTTCCCTCGTTCTCCCCTCTCCCTCTGGACCGCTCCCCCTCCTCTGGCTCCCTCTTCCCCTCTCTTCCCTGTGAGCCCTGAGAGCACGCCGTCGCCGTAGCCGTGGCTATAGGCCACCACCCGCACAACCAGCGCGGCGAGGAGCTCCACCACAACGCCGTGGAGCTACACACTGACGCATGTGACCACGGGAGCCCTGCAACGTCATCCCCGGCCTCATCTTCAACCTTCGGCCGCCGGTGACCTCGCAGTCGATTATCGGGCTCCAACACTTCCTCGACCTCGTCGTCGACTCTGCTAGTCCCTCCGTGAGCCACTCTCCATTTTCCCCCTGGAATCCCCGTCGTTCCCCTCCCCTAGCTAGCTTCCCCACCTTGGCCGAGCGCCGCCGTCCGCCATTGCCGCCGTGCCGCCGCTGCAGTCCTCTCCGGACCAAACCAAGCATGTGCGCGAGCTCCTGGAGCTTCCCCAATGCTCTGCTGCTACTCCTCTCGCTTGCTAGCAAGCCGCAACCTTGCGCACGACCGAATCCGAGCTCCGGCCGCGGCCAAAGCTCGCCATCGCCGCCGCTAAAGCCAGCCTCCGCACCTGCCGCATCCACCACTCGACGCGTCGCGTCGCCCTGAGTACATAGAGCCCAGCCCCGCTTGCTCTCGTCGCCGGAGACGGCCGGACGGGGAGCGCCACCGCGTCCCGCTACAGCTCGGATCACCGGAGTCCTGCTAGCCCAGTGCTACAGCCTGGATTAACTCGCTGATGACCGACACGTTCGATGCTGGGTCATGGACGCTTGTCCCTGTAAGTTTGTGCCACTTTGGGTTTACGACTAGCCATGTCAGCCCGGGCTCCTTATCATATGGATGCTAGTGACACTATCATATCGTGTGCCAAAAGGCTAAGCGGTCCCGGCAAAGGTAAGGCGACACCCGTGGGGATACCATGCGTGAGGCCGCAAAGTGATATGAGGTGTTACATGCTAGATCGATGTGGCATTGAGTCGGGGTCCTAACAGCTTTGGTATCAGAGCTTGACTGCCTATAGGATTACCAAGCCAAACTGGTCGAAGTTGAGTCTAGAAATTCTTTAGTTATATAAGGGAATTGATTGTGGGATGGAACGTAAGGCTCTTTTTACTCCTTTACCTTATGTCCTTCTGATCTGAGTCACCCTCTTCTTCTCTACGGGGTTAAGAACTAGGCCTTCTCTTCTTTCTATTAGGATCACGTGTTACTTATCCGTAGACTTATAGGATTGTTGGTTTCAAGCCTCAGTTAAGTTCCTACTACTTCCGTATGTTAATTACTGATCTCGAAACCTTGATATTATGATTATCAAGTGGTTATGCCACCATTTTGTAGGATGTCTCAAATCCCTTTTCAAGCATTTATAGCCATTATGCTGTCCGAGTCATCCCAGGTTTCTAAATAGTCTGAAGCATTTGCAAAATCCCTTCTTACCGTTCCGATGTTCCTTTGGCCAGATTAACCACATTAACTAGTGTGTTGAGGTACTTCATTGCCTCGGTACATATGTTGGAGCTAGTATTATGACCCTAGGCGTCTTAGGGAGTCACCTAGTAATCTAGAAATGCTTGTGTTCCCAGTGTGATGATTCTGGCCGTCATTCTCGAAAGCATCCCGTGATGCAACTTAGTAGTAGGTATTCTACTCCTGGGTTCTTGAACCCGAGATTCACCCTACTTGCTTCATGTTGATAGTGTTTGCTAGTTCCTTTAGGATATTAGTAACCTTTGCGATAGTCCTAGAGATTTGTGGTATATCATTCTTCCAATACCGTGAATCAATATGGCAGAAGTTCCTTTGAACCAAAAGATCACAACCAAAGTGCTCTCGATGAGTTCTCCATTCTATATTGTGAATCTGCCAGTCCTTCCTCTTCAGCATGGGTTATCCGGAAGAAATATGTTGAACTTGTTCGTCATACTAACCTATGCATCCACAACTCGTAAAGATATATGTTCCTTTGAGTTGTCCCTCTCGTAGTTGTATTCGATCCTTGTCTATTAGTTGATAGCCAAGTTTATGTCGTGCATTCGTGTTATCGATGCCTATTATTCTTGTGGTCCATCGAGCCATTCTATTCCGTAATGACTAGGAGAAACAAGCTCGAACCTCATCCATATCCGAGATTGGGTCAAAGTAGTTGTAATCCGCAAATCAAAATGCCAATCCAGCTTTTGATCCGTTCTACCTTGGAGTATTACCATCTTTATATCAAGAATGTCATGGAATTGCACACCATCCTATGAACTCTTGACACGGTGATACTTCTTGCCATCATTGTTCATTCCTCGATTACGTGTTGTTGTAACAGAATGGCGACAAGTGAACTGTGATGTGCGAAATCAATACTCCGAGCAACTTGTTGCTTGGTAGTTAATGGACAATACTCTCACTCTTAGCGTGTTGGTTGTTGAACCATCACCCTAAGGTTGATCGTGCCACCTAGTCCATTTTCCGTGGTGCATCTTGATCAATGAGTTAGGATTGTGTCAATCCTCGCTCATTGATCATATCTTCTTTCCCTGAAAAGCAAGATTGTTCTCGAGCTTAGTAACATATCGGTGGTTCATGATTTTCCGAATATCTTCTCGGAAGAATCGCCAGGTTGTCACCTGACCGCTATGTTGAGTTCGTGATCAAGTTGGTTTCTTATAAACCACCCCTTCTCCAAGAATCTATGTTGGATACCCCCAAGCTAGTTGGTTAAGCTAAACAACAACTTGGAGAGTTGGAAGATACAAAGCTTTGCCGAATTTGGCTCTTTCTGAAGGGATATCCTTGCGTTTGTGTGTTTGTTGAAGAAAGATGATATCTTCATCGATTGATCCTCGTGATCAGTTATCGGTGCTATGTCTTATCAATCCTTATTTGATTATGGGCTATCGTCAAATCAAATCAGAACCAATGATGTTCTTAATGTTGTCTTACTCGTGGTTGATCCCTTGAGCATACACCATTATATCTTTTGGGTCTGACCAATGCTATCACTTGTTCACATAATTATGGAATTCCATCTTCATGGAAACCTGGATGAATTGTTGTTGAGCCCATCAGCAACATTGTTATCTTCTCCATGATTTGTGTTGAACATCCAGCTAGTATTGGAAACTTTATAAGCATTATCTTCATGTTCCGTTCATGAAGAATATGCTTGGATGAAATAAGTGACTTCCTCTAATTCATGTGCATTCGATGCAAGTTGCCGCCGTGAATTTGAGAGAGTTAGTTTTGCTTCCTCTGGAATCGTGCCAAGTCAGTCATGCATGTGCAAAGTATACTGTGGTTTGGTAGATTAATTACCTCCACTCCATATGTATCCTGTAGCACACCGAGCCACTAACTGATTTGTTCAAGGAAAAGGAGTTGCTGTGCAAATACTAGTTCATGCACAAGATTTCGATATCCTAAATGATGGTTCCCTACCAGAACTCGATAGTGTTTTATTGTAAGACTACCATGTCATCATGTTTGTCTGGGGCAGCGTGTTCACATGTGTGTAGCAGAACCCGCTCATGTTTTGGAGCTTACTACCATAGTCCATTACCTGAGAATCTCGCAACGCCATCTCGTCGATTTGAGTTGCAAACTTCCATTTTTCCTTCTAGACTTGATGAGTCTGGAATATTCTGACACCAACCAGATCTGAATCTCAGGCAGACTTGATGGTTGGAAGGTTTTGCAAGAACTATATTATTGGTCTCTCTGTAACCCAGTAAAGTGGATGTCGTGGCCAACACACCCAGCCAGAAGACCCATTAGTGTAGTATCTTGATTGAGGAAGTTGGCCACCTCCCCATAAGGATTTCGTAGGATTTACTTCCATAGTTATTCCTTATGGATTCTTGAGCTCCCAAAGTCCGACCTATACTTGATGGCCACGTTAATGCTTTAAGTACGACTGTGGTATGTAGAACATCGAGGGGAACATTAGAAGCCGAGTGCTAAATGTCTCTCGGTCGATCATCCAGATTTGGTCCCCTTGGCTTCACCAAGGTGAAATCCGAGAAGGTGTTATCTTCCTTTGCATCTGCATCTTCCACCTGTATTCATCATGGTAGTACGTTGTGTTGCCAGGATCCTTGTCATGGATATTGGTAAAACCTTGATGATTTTGGAAATGCTCAAGTTCTTGAGAGCACACACAAGCGCTAGGTGTTATCATCGGCACTAACTGGGATTGCTCTCAGTTTCCTCGGTTATGCTATAACTTTTCAAACAGTGGACTCACTCTCTACTGTTGAGCTTCTCCCCAGTTACTAAAATCATCCCTTGTGTTGTTTTCAACAAGGTAATCCACATCATCGAGTTGGATGAAGACTTCGCAAGCAAAGACGTCAAGATCAATTTGGGTCAACAAATCAACAACTTCGAGAAGGGCAAATGGATCATGAAGATTGTGATAGTTTTGTGACCCCTTTTCCTCTTACCTCATGTCTTGAATCTCGGGACGAGATTCTTGTTTAGTGGGGGTGAGTTGTCACGTCCCTAGCCTTGCCATGCACTTGGACTAGCTTGGTTGCTGCATCATGTATAAATTTCATTTAAACCTGAAATGGGGATTGTTCAAACCCTAGCACCAGATCAAATCAAATAGATTCAACCTAAAATAATCTTCAATTAACCCAAAATGCCCTTTGGAAATGTTCATGATTTTTGATAAAGGTGAAAACCTCTGGCAAAAATGATGAGCATATTTCTTGGCCATTTATGGATTTTTGAATTAACTCATATTGTATTTGAATTGGGGCATTTAAATTCTATAAATATTTTAAATGCTCTAATAATTCTGAAAATAGTTGAGGGCTGTTGCATATATTTCAGAAGGTGCCCACAATTATTTTCAGGATTTTTAGAAGTGCTCGTATTTTTAATAAAGCCCAAACGATTCTGATTAAAAGAAAAAGAGAATTAATAGAGAAGGAGAGAGAGAGAGAACACCCACCTGGGCCACTTACCTGTAGCCGGCCCAGCTGCACCAGCCCAGCCCACCGTGGTAGAGCGGCTGTCTTTAACCTCGGCCAGTAGGCAGAGGCGAAGTCGCACGCGCACACGCGGAGGCCTCCACCTCCTGCTTCGCGGTGGCAGCCTCCCAGACATCCTCGCGACGCCACGGAGACACCCAGAGCCTTCCCTCGTTCTCCCCTCTCCCTCTGGACCGCTCCCCCTCCTCTGGCTCCCTCTTCCCCTCTCTTCCTTGTGAGTCCCGAGAGCACGCCGTCGCCGTAGCCGTGGCTATAGGCCACCACCCACACAACCAGCGTGGCGAGGTGCTCCACCACGATGCCATGGAGCTACACACTGACGCATGCGACCACGGGAGCCCTGCAACGTCATCCCCGGCCTCATCTTCAACCTCCGGCCGCCGGTGACCTCGCAGTCGATTCTCGGGCTCCAGCACTTCCCCGACCTCGTCGTCGACTCTGCTAGTCCCTCCGTGAGCCACTCTCCATTTTCCCCCTGGAATCCCTGTCGTTCCCCTCCCCTAGCTAGCTTCCCCACCTTGGCCGAGCGCCGCCGTCCGCCATTGCCGCCGTGCCGCCGCTGCAGTCCTCCCCGGACCAAACCAAGCATGTGCGCGAGCTCCTAGAGCTTCCCCAATGCTCTGGTGCTACTCCTCTCGCTTGCTAGCAAGCCGCAGCCTCGCGCACGACCGAATCCGAGCTCCGGCCGCCGCCAAAGCTCGCCGTCGCCGCCGCTAAAGCCAGCCTCCGCACCTGCCGCATCCACCACTCGATGCGTCGCGTCGCCCTGAGTACGTAGAGCCCAGCCCCGCTTGCTCTCGTCGCCGGAGACGGCCGGACGGGGAGCGCCGCGCGTCCCTTACAGCCGGATCACGAGTCCTGCTAGCCAGTGCTACAGACTGGATTCACTCGCGATGATCGACATGTTCGATCTTTGGGTCATGGATGCTGTCCTCGTAAGTTTGTGCCACTTTGGGTTTACGACTAGCCATGTCGGCCGGGCTCTTTATCATATGGATGCTAGCGACACTATCATATCGTGTGCCAAAAGGCTAAACGGTCCCGGCAAAGGTAAGGCGACACCGTGGGGATACCGTGCGTGAGGCCGCAAAGTGATATGAGGTGTTACATGCTAGATCGATGTGGCATTGAGTCGGGGTCCTGACAGCTTTGGTATCAGAGCTTGACTGCCTGTAGGATTACCAAGGCAAACTGGTCGAAGTTGAGTCTAGAAATTCTTTCGTTATATAAGGGAATTGATTGTGGGATGGAAGGTAAGGCTCTTTTTACTCCTTTACCTTATGTCCTTCTGATCTGAGTCACCCTCTTCTTCTCTACGGGGTTAAGAACTAGGCCTTCTCTTCTATCTATTAGGATATCGTGTTACTAATCCGTAGACTTATAGGATTGTTGGTTTCAAGCCTCAGTTAAGTTCCTACTACTTCCGTATGTTAATTATTGATCTCGAAACCTTGATATTATGATTATCAAGTGGTTATGCCACCATTTTGTAGGATGTCTCAAATCCCTTTTCAAGCATTTATAGCCGTTATGCTGTCCGAGTCATCCCAGGTTTCTAAATAGTCTGAAGCATTTGCAAAATCCCTTCTTACCGTTTTGATGTTCCTTTGGCCAGATTAACCACATTAACTAGTGTGTTGAGGTACTTCATTGCCTCGGTACATATGTTGGAGCTAGTATTATGACCCTAGGTGTCTTAGGGAGTCACCTAGTAATCTAGAAATGCTTGTGTTCCCAGTGTGATGATTCTGGCCGTCATTCTCGAAAGCATCCCGTGATGCAACTTAGTAGTAGGTATTCTACTCCTGGATTCTTGAACCCGAGATTCACCCTACTTGCTTCATGTTGATAGTGTTTGCTAGTTCCTTTAGGATATTAGTAACCTTTGCGATAGTCCTAGAGATTTGTGGTATATCATTCTTCCAATACCGTGAATCAATATGGCAGAAGTTCCTTTGAACCAAAAGATCACAACCAAAGTGCTCTCGATGAGTTCTCCATTCTATATTGTGAATCTGCCAGTCCTTCCTCTTCAGCATGGGTTATCCGGAAGAAATATGTTGAACTTGTTCGTCATACTAACCTATGCATCCACAACTCAGAAAGATATATGTTCCTTTGAGTTGTCCCTCTGTAGTTGTATTCCGATCCTTGTCTATTAGTTGATAGCCAAGTTTATGTCGTGCATTCGTGTTATCGATGCCTATTATTCTTGTGGTCCATCGAGCCATTCTATTCCAGAATGACTAGGAGAAACAAGCTCCAGAACCTCATCCATATCCAGGATTGGGTCAAAGTAGTTGTAATCCGCAAATCAAAATGCCAATCCAGCTTTTGATCCGTTCTACCTTGGAGTATTACCATCTTTATATCAAGAATGTCATGGGAATTGCACACCATCCTATGAACTCTTGACACAGTGATACTTCTTGCCATCATTGTTCATTCCTCGGTTACGTGTTGTTGTAACCAGAATGGCGACAAGTGAACTGTGATGTGCGAAATCAATACTCCGAGCAACTTGTTGCTTGGTAGTTAATGGACAATACTCTCACTCTTAGCGTGTTGGTTGTTGAACCATCACCCTAAGGTTGATCGTGCCACCTAGTCCATTTTCCAGGGTGCATCTTCGATCAATGAGTTAGGATTGTGTCAATCCCTCGCTCTGTTGATCATATCTTCTTTCCCTGAAAAGCAAGATTGTCTCGAGCTTAGTAACATATCGGTGGTTCATGATTTTCCGAATATCTTCTCGGAAGTATCGCCAGGTTGTCACCTGACCGCTATGTTGAGTTCGTGATCAAGTTGGTTTCTTATAAACCACCCCTTCTCCAAGAATCTATGTTGGATACCCCTAAGCTAGTTGGTTAAGCTAAACAACAACTTGGAGAGTTGGAAGATACAAAGCTTTGCCGAATTTGGCTCTTTCTGAAGGGATATCCTTGCGTTTGTGTGTTTGTTGAAGAAAGATGATATCTTCATCGATTGATCCTCGTGATCAGTTGTCGGTGCTATGTCTTATCCAATCCTTATTTGATTATGGGCTATCGTCAAATCAAATCAGAACCAATGATGTTCTTAATGTTGTCTTACTCGTGGTTGATCCCTTGAGCATACACCATTATATCTTTTGGGTCTGACCAATGCTATCACTTGTTCACATAATTATGGAATTCCATCTTCATGGAAACCTGGATGAATTGTTGTTGAGCCCATCACCAACATTGTTATCTTCTCCATGATTTGTGTTGAACATCCAGCTAGTATTGGAAACTTTATAAGCATTATCTTCATGTTCTGTTCATGAAGAATATGCTTGGATGAAATAAGTGACTTCCTCTAATTCATGTGCATTCGATGCAAGTTGCCGCCGTGAATTTGAGAGAGTTAGTTTTGCTTCCTCTGGAATCGTGCCAAGTCAGTCATGCATGTGCAAAGTATACTGTGGTTTGGTAGATTAATTACCTCCACTCCATATGTATCCGGTAGCACACCGAGCCACTAACTGATTTGTTCAAGGAAAAGGAGTTGCTGTGCAAATACTAGTTCATGCACAAGATTTCGATATCCTAAATGATGGTTCCCTACCAGAACTCGATAGTGTTTTATTGTAAGACTACCATGTGATCATGTTTGTCTGGGGCAGCGTGTTCACATGTGTGTAGCAGAACCCGCTCATGTTTTGGAGCTTACTACCATAGTCCATTACCTGAGAATCTCGCAACGCCATCTAAATCGATTTGAGTTGCAAACTTCCATTTTCCTTCTAGACTTGATGAGTCGGAATATTACGACACCAACCAGATCTGAATCTCGAGGCAGACTTGATGGTTGGAAGGTTTTGCAAGAACTATATTATTGGTCTCTCTGTAACCCAGCAAAGTGGATGTCATGGCCAACACACCCAGCCAGAAGACCCATTAGTGTAGTATCTTGATTGAGGAAGTTGGCCACCTCCCCATAAGGATTTCGTAGGATTTACTTCCATAGTTATTCCTTATGGGTTCTTGAGCTCAAGTCCGACCCATACTTGATGGCCACGTTAATGCTTTAAGCACGTTGTGGTATGTAGAACATCGAGGGGAACATTAGAAGCCGAGTGCTAAATGTCTCTCGGTCGATCATCCAGATTTGGTCCCCTTGGCTTCACCAAGGTGAAATCTGAGAAGGTGTTATCTTCCTTTGCATCTGCATCTTCCACCTGTATTCATCATGGTAGTACGTTGTGTTGCCAGGATCCTTGTCATGGATATTGGTAAAACCTTGATGATTTTGGAAATGCTCAAGTTCTTGAGAGCACACACAAGCGCTAGGTGTTATCATCGTCACTAACTGGGATTGCTCTCTGTTTCCTTGGTTATGCTATAACTTTTCAAACAGTGGACTCACTCTCTACTGTTGAGCTTCTCCCCAGTTACTAAAATCATCCCTTGTGTTGTTTTCAACAAGGTAATCCACATCATCGAGTTGGATGAAGACTTCGCAAGCAAAGACGTCAAGATCAATTTGGGTCAACAAATCAACAACTTCGAGAAGGGCAAATGGATCATGAAGATTGTGATAGTTTTGTGACCCCTTTTCCTCTTACCTCACGTCTTGAATCTCGGGACGAGATTCTTGTTTAGTGGGGGTGAGTTATCACGTCCCTAGCCTTGCCATGCACTTGGACTAGCTTGGTTGCTGCATCATGTATAAATTTCATTTAAACCTGAAATGGGGATTGTTCAAACCCTAGCACCAGATCAAATCAAATAGATTCAACCTAAAATAATCTTCAATTAACCCAAAATGCCCTTTGGAAATGTTCATGATTTTTGATAAAGGTGAAAACCTCCGCAAAATGATGAGCATATTCTTAGCCATTTATGGATTTTGAATTAACTCATATTGTATTTGAATTGGGGCATTTAAATTCTATAAATATTTTAAATGCTCTAATAATTCTGAAAATAGTTGAGGGCTGTTGCATATATTTCAGAAGGTGCCCACAATTATTTTCAGGATTTTTAGAAGTGCTCTGGTATTTTTAATAAAGCCCAAACAGTTACAGATTAATAGAAAAAGAGAATTAATAGAGAAGGAGAGAGAGAGAGAGAGAACACCCACCTGGGCCACTTACCTGTAGCCGGCCCAGCTGCACCAGCCCAGCCCACCGTGGTAGAGTGGCTATCTTTAACCTCGGCCAGTAGGCAGAGGCGAAGTCGCACGCGCACACGCGGAGGCCTCCACCTCCTGCTTCGCGGTGGCAGCCTCCCAGACATCCTCGCGACGCCACGGAGACACCCAGAGCCTTCCCTCGTTCTCCCCTCTCCCTCTGGACCGCTCCCCCTCCTCTGGCTCCCTCTTCCCCTCTCTTCCTTGTGAGCCCCGAGAGCACGCCGTCGCCGTAGCCGTGGCTATAGGCCACCACCCACACAACCAGCGTGGCGAGGTGCTCCACCACGATGCCATGGAGCTACACACTGACGCATGCGACCACGGGAGCCCTGCAACGTCATCCCCGGCCTCATCTTCAACCTCTGGCCGCCGGTGACCTCGCAGTCGATTCTCGGGCTCCAGCACTTCCCCGACCTCGTCGTCGACTCTGCTAGTCCCTCCGTGAGCCACTCTCCATTTTCCCCCTGGAATCCCCGTCGTTCCCCTCCCCTAGCTAGCTTCCCCACCTTGGCCGGGCGCCGCCGTCCGCCATTGCCGCCGTCTGCCCGCTGCAGTCCTCCCCGGACCAAACCAAGCATGTGCGCGAGCTCCTAGAGCTTCCCCAATGCTCTGGTGCTACTCCTCTCGCTTGCTAGCAAGCCGCAGCCTCGCGCACGACCGAATCCGAGCTCCGGCCGCCGCCAAAGCTCGCCGTCGCCGCCGCTAAAGCCAGCCTCCGCACCTGCCGCATCCACCACTCGATGCGTCGCGTCGCCCTGAGTACGTAGAGCCCAGCCCCGCTTGCTCTCGTCGCCGGAGACGGCCGGACGGGGAGCGCCGCCGCGTCCCGCTACAGCCCGGATCACCGGAGTCCTGCTAGCCCAGTGCTACAGCCTGGATTCACTCGCTGATGACCGACACGTTCGATGCTGGGTCATGGATGCCTGTCCTCGTAAGTTTGTGCCACTTTGGGTTTACGACTAGCCATGTCAGCCGGGCTCCTTATCATATGGATGCTAGCGACACTATCATATCGTGTGCCAAAAGACATAAACGGTCCGGGCAAAGGTAAGGCGACACCCGTGGGGATACCGTGCGTGAGGCCGCAAAGTGATATGAGGTGTTACATGCTAGATCGATGTGGCATTGAGTCGGGGTCCTGACAATAAGCACCCTTAAAAGCAACAAATTCTTCAATTTGTTCGATATCATAGTAACTATAAACACCCTTTGCATATGAAGAGAATATTTCATTTTCATTAAACTCACGTAGGTAGGGAGGGTGTTTTTTAGGGTTCTTAGAGCAACAAGTAAAATCATAAATTTCACAAAGATTCCAAGCATAACATAACAATCTGTTTATTTGATCCCATAAAAGTCCCCCTTTTCAGACAAACGGTGATGCACAAAATGAGCATGCTCATCTAAAGATTTTCCATCAACTAGGCTAGTTGGGGTTTCAGCACGAGCGCATAAGGATCGAAGATGATCCAAATAGAACACTTTAAGTGGATCCATATCAATAGATTTTTAGCAAGCAAAGATGCAAGCACATATAAGGCACATGGAGATAAAAGCAAACATAAGATCGAACGAGAAAAAGGTGAATAAAACGGCAAGGGTGAAGTGGGGGAGAGGAAAAAGAGAGGCAAATGGCAAATAATGTAATGCAGGGAGAAGAGTTTGTGATGGGTACTTGGTATGTCTTGACTTGTGCGAAGACCTCCCCGGCAACGGCGTGAGAAATCCTTCTTGCTACGTCTTGAGCTTGCGTTGGTTTTCCTTGAAGAGGAAAGGGTGATGCATCAAAGTTGCGTAAGTATTTCCCTCAGTTTTTGAGAACTAAGGTATCAATCCAGTAGGAGGCTCCTCAAAAGTCCCACGCACCTACACAAACAAACAAGAACCTCGCAACCAACGCAATAAAGGGGTTGTCAATCCCTTCACGGCCACTTGCAAAAGTGAGATCTGATAGAGATAATATGATAAGATAAATATTTTTGGTATTTTTATGATATAGATTGGAAAGTAAAAAGATGCAAATAAAAGTAGATTGTAAACTTATATGATAAAAGATAGACCCGGGGGCCATAGGTTTCACTAGTGGCTTCTCTCAAGATAGCATAAGTATTACGGTGGGTGAACAAATTATGTCAAGTAATTGATAGAAAAGCGAATAAATATTTTATTATCTAGGCATGATCATGTATATAGGCATCATGTCCGTGACAAGTAGACCAACTCCTGCCTGCATCTACTACTATTACTCCACACATCGACCGCTATCCAGCATGCATCTAGAGTATTAAGTTCATAGGAATAGAGTAACGAGTAAGAAAGATGACATGATGTAGAGAGATAAACTCATGCAATATGATATAAACCCCATCTTTTTATCCTCGATGGCAACAATGCAATACGTGCCTTGCTGCCCCTGCTGTCACTGGGAAAGGACACCGCAAGATTGAACCCAAAGCTAAGCACTTCTTCATTGCAAGAAATATCAATCTAGTAGGCCAAACCAAACTGATAATTCGAAGAGACTTGCAAAGATAACTTAATCACACATAAAAGAATTCAAAGGAGATTAAAATATTTCTCATAGATAAACTTGATCAAAGACCCACAATTCATTGGATCTCGACAAACACACCGCAAAAAGAGTTACATCGAATAGATCTCCAAGAAGATCGAGGAGAACTTTGTATTGAGATTCAAAGAGAGAGAAGAAGCCATCTAGCTAATAACTATGGACCCGAAGGTCTATGGTAAACTACTCACAACTCATCAGAGAGGCCTTGGAGATGATGTCGAGGCCTTCCATGGTCGATGAGGGAGTCCTGGATTAAGGGGTCCTCGGACAGCCGGACTATATACTTTAGCCGGACTGTTAGACTATGAAGATATGAGATTGAAAACTTCGTCCCGTGTCTGGATGGGACTCTCCTTTACGTGGAAGGGAAGCTTGGATATTCGGATATGTAGATTTCCTTCTCTATAACTGACTCTGTGTAACCCTAGCCTCCTCCGGTGTCTATATAAACTGGAGGGTTTAGTCCGTAGGACAAGAACAATCAGAATCATACGCTAGCTTCTAGGGTTTAGCCTCTACGATCTCGTGGTAGATGAACTCTTGTAATACTCATATCATTAAGATCAATCAAGAAGGAAGTAGGGTATTTCCTCCATCGAGAGGGCCCGAACCTGGGTAAAACATCGTGTCCCCTGCCTCTTGTTACTATTAGCCTTAGACGCATAGTTCGGGACCCCCTACCCGAGATCCGCCGGTTTTGACACCAGCAGTCGATTCCCCCTCCGGCGGAGCACCGGCGAAGGCTCCAAGATGGGATCTCACGGATATAGAAGGTTGCAGTGGTGGAAATAGTTTTTCGTGGTGCTCCTGGATGTTTCGGGGTACGTGGATATATATATAGGAGTAAGAAGTAGGTCGGTGGACGCTCGAGAGCCCACAAGGGTGGGGGGCGCACCGGGCACCCTCGTGGCCACCTGCTCTGTTGCTTGACATCCACTCCAAGTCCCCTGGATCACGTTTGTTCCAAAAAGATCGCTCCCGAAGGTTTCATTCCGTTTGGACTCCGTTTGATATTCCTTTCCTTCGAAACACTGAAATAGGCAAAAAACAGCAATTCAGGCTGGGCCTCCGGTTAGTAGGTTAGTCCCAAAAATGATATAAAAGTGTAAAGTAAAGCCCATAAACATCCAAAACGGGTAATATGATAGCATGGAACAATCAAAAATTATAGATACGTTGGAGACGTATCACAAAGCCAGATAGTAGGCTTCCTTTTCTAGCCACTAACAACAAAAAGGTTCAGCCCAACTTTCCCCTCCTACCATGGTGAAATTTAACAAATGATAAAATTAGAACCTTATCCACTCAAAGTTCGGATCTCAAAGCAAATGAAGGGTTCCGATAACAGCCACCCGAGCTAGTGTGGATAGCAAATCCATCCTCTCTATATATTAATTGGTAATACCCGGTATTACCCGATATTCATTGAAACCCTTCTAGTGACCCCTAAACGCTTCCGGAACCTCTTGGAACTATTCAGGATATTAATGAAACAATTCCATAGATATATTTTCATCACTCCCATCCTCCAGAGTCATTACCTTAAGCTTGTGATTACCTTAAGCTTGTGAAACAATTCCACAGACATATATTCCGGATATTTCGTAATTACCTTAAGCTTGTGACCCCGTAGGTTCAGTAACCATAGACATGAACGAAACCCCTTCGTTCAATGACTGATAGCGGAACCGTGGACATCCATATCGGTTTCTATGATTACGTAAACGATATTCGAGTGAACCTTTGGTTATCATGTGATGTTCCTTTTGCTTCGCGATACTTTACAAAACCCGGTGTGCATCGGTATCCTCCAAAGTCATCACCATACTTTGTATACCGTAGCTCCTGTTACCGGTTTTGTTGTTCTTTCTCACCGACATGTTCCGGCATCCCCGTGACGTAGTCATCTGTGTCTGGCTAGACGATGATGGATGCCGTCGCACCGAGAGGGCCCTAAGAATATCTCTTCATCGTCGGAGGAGCCAATCCCAATCTCGAGCTGTCCGATCACTTGTCAAACTTTCCGGTGAGCCTGAAAGTTGTCGTTATGATCACCTTGTTACAAATGACGTTTGAGCAACCCCATATCCCATCGTCTGGTAGGAAGTGTCCAAGACACTCTCATGGTTTGAGGAACTAAAACACTGCAACATCCCAAATTTCCAATTTGGAATGTTATACACAAGCCATCTTTGCATATTTTATTTTATTGCATTTTGGTTGATCCTAGAAATTCTAAGCAAGTCAAGGACCCACGGAGAGAGTTGGGGTTTCAATTATTTTCATATTTGAGATTTCTCAAATATTGAAAAAAGGATCATTTTGGTTTTAATCATTTTCTCTCCAAATATTTCCAATGTCAAAATAAAAGAGAGGGGATAAAACGACTTCTCCAAAATAAAAGAAATATTAGAGGAAAAATGTTAAAATCAAATAAGTATTTTTTTGGACTTTTATTGCTATTTTATTTGAATTAGAAAAATATGCATGTTTTCAAAATTGCATTTTTAGGCTAGAAAAATGTTCACTTTATTCTAAATATTTTATTTAGATGGTGAAAATTGTTTTTGCCATTTTTAGAATTTTCTTTATTAGGATTTTTCTATTTTACGACAGAATTATTTAAAAATAAAAAATAAAAAATCCCGTGGACCGAACTGGGCCGTAAGGCCCAGCCTGCCCCCTGCTGCCCGCCGCCAAAGGCGTTCGAGCCGGACTCTGCCAGAGTCCGGGCTGCCGCCGCGCCGCCGCTCGGGGTTGCCCCCTTCCCAAGTCGACGCCCCGACCCCCATAAGTACCCCACCCGCCCTTCTCCGCCACCCCACCACCGCCTCGCCTCAGATACCGCCATTGCCGATGTTCTAAGCGCCGCCGCCAGTGTAGCTTTAGCCGCCAGCGCCGCCGCCTCCGTCGCCCGCCGTCGCCCCTCAGAGCAGCAGAGCCTCTCCCGCCGCCCCATCTTGCCGAAGCCTCGCCGGAGGTAGATGCCGCCGCCGTTTCATTTTTTTTCTTCAGAAAACCGTTCGTTTTTTTAGAAACCTAGATCTGTTTTTTTAGAATAGATCGGTTCGATTTTTTTTCCGGTTTAGTTAATTAGCGGACGTTTGTCCGTGCATTCATTTTAAAGAACGTTATTCGTCGGTTAGTCGCAGACAGCGAACGTTCGTTTGTTAGCCTGTTCGTCTTGTTTTTTTCCAGGGTTTTATTTGCTATTATTTTCGATCGCGATTTCTACCCTGATCTTCGATCTAGTATAACTTTTCGCTCGTTTATCCTAATTAGATGAAACAAGCACCTAGATCTTCGCTTCGAAGCCCTCTTTCTGTTTAACCAACTTGAAAATGATTTTGGTACTGTAAAATTTGACTTTAGTCCAGATTAGTAAACGATTCTTGTTTCTTTCATAGTTTGAGTTTCGTTGCTCCGTTTGATTTGATTCTTTTTGCAAACCGGAGTTCTTCGGTTGAACTTTCTGGTTAGATCTTCTTATTTGAGTTTTACCCGTGCTTCTAGTTTGTGTGCTTATGTATGCTACTGTTTGTTTGCGATAGAATTCCCGGAGAGCGAAGCGTGCTACTACGAGTCTCTAGGTTTTGCGGATCATTGATACGTCTCCAACCTATCTATAATTTATGAAGCATTCATGCTATTTTATTATCTGTTTTGAATGATTACGGGCTTTATTATACAATTTTATATTACTTTTGGGACTAACCTATTAACCGGAGGCCCAACACATATTGCTGTTTTTTTTGCCTATTTCAGTGTTTCGAAGAAAAGGAATATCAAACGGAGTCCAAACGAAATGAAACCTTGGAGAGCGTGATTTTTGGAACAAACATGATCCAGGAGACTTGGAGTTTAAGGCAAGGAAGCTTTGAGGTGGCCACGAGGGTGGGGGACGCCCCCTTACTGGGCACGCCCCCTGTCTCGTGGGCCCCTCGAGACTCCCCCGACCGACTTCTTTCGCCTATATATTCCCATATACCCTAAAACCATCGAGGAACAAGATAGATCGGGAGTTCCACCGCTGCAAGTCTGTGTAGCCACCAAAAACCTCTCGGGAGCCCGTTCCGGCACCTTGCCGGAGGGGGGATCCCTCACCGGTGGCCATCTTCATAATCCCGACGCTCTCCATGACGAGGAGGGAGTAGTTCACCCTCGGGGCTGAGGGTATGTACCAGTAGCTATGTGTTTGATCTCTCTCTCTCTCGTGTTCTCTCTATGGCACGATCTTGATGTATCGCGAGCTTTGCTATTATAGTTGGATCCTATGATGTTTCTTCCTCCTCTACTCTCTTGTGATGGATTCAGTTTTCCCTTTGATGTTATCTTATCGGATTGAGTCTTTAAGGATTGGAGAACACTTGATGTATGTCTTGCCGTGCTTATCGGTGATAATGGGATATCACATGACCCACTTGATGTATGTTTTGGATCAACTTGTGGGTTCCGCCCATGAACCTATGCATAGGGGTTGGCACATGCTTTCGTCTTGACTCTCCGGTAGAAATTTGGGGCACTCTTTGAAGTACTTTTGTGTTGGTTGAATAGATGAATCCGAGATTGTGTGATGCATATTGTATAATCATGCCCACGGATACTTGAGGTGACATTGGAGTATCTAGGTGACATTAGTGTTTTGGTTGATTTGTGTCTTAAGGTGTTATTCTAGTATGAACTCTATGATAGATTGAACGGAAAGAATAGCTTCATGTTATTTTACTATGGACTCTTGAATAGATCGAGCAGAAAGGATAACTTTGAGGTGGTTTCATACCCTACTATAATCTCTTCGTTTGTTCTCCGCCATTAGTGGCTTTGGAGTGACCCTTTGTTGCATGTCGAGGGATAGTTGTATGATCCAATTATGTTATTATTGTTGAGAGAACTTGCACTAGTGAAAGTATGAACCGTATGCCTTGTTTCCTAGCATTGCAATACCGTTTACGCTCACTTTTATCATTAGTTACCTTGCTGTTTTTATATTTTCAGATTACAAAAACCTATATCTACCATCCATATTGCACTTGTATCACCATGTCTTCGCTGAACTAGTGCACCTATACAATTCACCATTGTATTGGGTGTGTTGGGGATACAAGAGACTCTTTGTTATTTGGTTGCAGGTTTGTTTGAGAGAGACCATCTTCATCCTACGCCTCCCACGGATTGATAAACCTTAGGTCATCCACTTGAGGGAAATTTGCTACTGTCCTACAAACCTCTGCACTTGGAGGCCCAACAACGTCTACAAGAGGAAGGTTGTGTAGTAGACATCAAGCTCTTTTCTAGCGCTGTTGCCGGGGAGGTGAGTGCATTAAGGTATATCTTTAGATCTTGCAATCGAATCTTTTTGTTTCTTGTTTTTATCACTAGTTTAGTTTATAAAATAAAACTACAAACAAATTGAATTGATTTTGTCTCATACCTTTAATCTTTTTAATATCTTTTGTGAGAATGATGGAAAGGAAAATTGTGCTCAAGTTCTAGAATAAGAATGCATTAAAATGTTTGGTACTGGATCTTTTTATGATGAGCATGATTGCAATGTTGTTAGTATGAATTCCTTGAATATCCATGATGCTAATGATATGCAAAGCCACAAGCTTGGGGATGCTATGTTTGATGAAGATGATATGTTTAGTCCCCCAAGTTTTGATGAGAATATTTATTATGATGAAAGCATGCCTCCTATTTATGATGATTATATTGATGAAAGTGGGTTTGGAAGAGTGTCAACTTTAGGATGTAGTGATCCCACTATTTTGGAGGATTTTGAATCTTATTGTGATGAATATGAAAGTGGATTTGGAAGAGTGTCAACTTTATTTAGTGATGATTCCACTATTTCGGAAGAGGTTCCAATTGATTATGAGAACAAAGTTGCTATCTATGATGATTATTCTGATGAATTTTATGCTATTAGGAATAATGGTAACCATGAAACTTGTCATCATGATTTTAGTTTTCAATTGGATTATGCCTCACATGATAATTATTTTGTTGATTTTGCTCCCACTACTATTCATGAGAAGAAATTTGCTTATGTGGAGAGTAGTAAAATTTCTATGCAAGTAGATCATGAAAAGAATGCTTTAGGTGCTGGTTATATTGTTGAATTCATTCATGATGCTACTGAAAATTATTATGAGGGAGGAACATATGCTTGTAGGAATTGCAATAATATCAAGTTTCCTCTCTATGTGTTGAAAATCTTGAAGCTATGCTTGTTCTACCTTCCTATGCTAGTTGATTATTGTTCCCATAAGTTGTTTGTTCACAAAATCCCTATGCATAGGATGTGGGTTAGACTTAAATGTGCTAGTCATATGCTTCATGATGCTCTCTTTATGCTTCAATTCTTATCTTTTTTTGTGAGCATCATTGCCATCATCATGCCTAGCTAGAAAGGCATTAAAGAAAAGCGCTTGTTGGGAGACAACCCAATATTTATCCTTACTGTTTTTGTGTGTTCACATGATTATGCTACTGTAGTAATCATGTTTGATAGCTTTTGTTTCAATAAAGTGCCAAGTAAGACCTTTAGGATAGCTTACGGTGATAGTTGTGTTGATCCTGCTGAAAATCAGAAACTTTTGCACCCAGTACATTAGTTTTGTTAATTCACAGAAACGTGATTTTGATATGATTCTTTTTTATCTGGATGGTAAACAAATTTCTTAGTATTCCTAATTTTGTAGGATTTTGGGTTTAAGTATACGTCGTCTGATTACTACTGGTATCGCTCTGCTTTTGATGATTCTGTTTTCTATGTGTTGTTTGCTTATTTTGATCAATCTATGAGTAGTATCAGAGGGTATGAACCATAGATAAGTTGGAATACAGTAGATATTAAACCAATATGAATTTATAATGTGTTCATTACAGTACCTAAGTGGTGGTTTTATTTTCTTATACTAACGGAGCTTACGAGTTTTCTGTTAAGTTTTGTTTTGTGAAGTTTTCAAGTTTTGGGTAAAGATTCGATGGACTATGGAATAAGGAGTGGTAAGAGCCTAACTTGGGGATGACCAAGGCACCCCAAGGTAATATTCGAGGACAACCAAGAGCCTAAGCTTGGGGATGGCCCGGATGACATCCCCTCTTTTGTCTTCGTTCATCGGTAACTTTACTTGGAGCTATATTTTTATTCACCACATGATATGTGTTTTGCTTGGAGCGTCATTTTCTTTTGTTAGTGTTTGCTTGATGTTATTTAGAATAATGTTTTGCATCTATATTTTCAATAAAAATGTCAAGGATAGACTTTACCATGCTTATTTTGCTAGTATACATGTTGCTGTTTGAAAACAGAAAGTTTACCGCTGTTGCAAAAATTCCCTAGAAAAGTAAAATAATGGTATAATGTTGAAACTTTTTGCATATTGAGGTCTGATAAATCTTCTACAGCGTAGTATTTTTCTCATAATTTTTGGAGTTAGGGAAGTATGATGTATCTTGCATTCTTTATAGACTATAGTGTTTTGGCAGATTGCTGTTATGTTTGCATTGTTTACATATGTTTGCTTGTTTAACGATTCTATTTAAGGATAGGAGTATTAAATATGCAGAGACATTTAGTATGCAATGTTGAATAATAATTTTAGTGATTTGCTACAGTATAGAATGATAAGGTTTTGCATTGGCTTATACAAACCTATCTCACGAGTTCTTGTTGAGTTTGGTGTGGATGAAGCTTTCGAGATTTAGGCAACCGAGATATAAAAGGAATTAAGGAGACACAAAAGCTCAAGCTTGGGGATGCCCAAGGAACCCCAAGATAATATTTCAAGAAGTCTCAAGCTCAAGTTTTGGGATGCCCCGTTAGGCATCCCACCTTTCTTCTTCAACAACTATCGGTTAGTATCGGTTGAGCCTAAGTTTTTGCTTCTTCACATGAGTTGTGCTATCCTTGCAATGTCATTTTATTTTGTTTTGCTTGCTGTTTGAATACAATACCAAGATTTGAAATTCTTAAATGAGAGAGAGAGTCTTCACATAGTTACATAATTATTTAGCTACTCATTGATCTTCAGTTATATCTTTTTGGAGTAGTTTGTCATTTACTCGTGTGCTTCACTTATATCCTATGAGTAAATGGTTGAATGAGTTGAATGTCATAAATCTGAAATTATATATGTTTCATTTGCTTATCCCATGGGGAGTAATGACTTCACATCTAAGAAGTAGAGGTTGTAAATTTATTGAAGGTTAGCAAACATTGCATTGGTCATTTGAACAATTCATGAAAGAATATTGAAGGAAGAGAGATTCCACATATAAATATACTATCCTAGACATCTTTTACAATTGTGAGCACTCATAAGTATGACATACTAAAGAGTTGATGTTGGACAAGGAAGATAACGTAATGGGTTATGTTTTCTCACATCTCGGTTAAAGTATATTGTCATGGATCATTCAAACATGTTGAGCTTGCCTTTCCCCCTCATGCTAGCCAAATTCCTTGCACCAAGTAGAGATACTACTTGTGCTTCCAAATATCCTTAAACCCAGTTTTGCCATGAGAGTCCACCATACCTACCTATGGATTGAGTAAGATCCTTCAGGTAAGTTGTCATCGGTGCAAGCAATAAAAATTGCTCCCTAAATATGTATGATCTATTAGTGTGAAGAAAATAAGCTTTATACGATCTTGTTATGGAAGTAATAAAAGCGACGGACTGCATAACGAATGTCCATATACAAGTGGCAATATAAAGTGACATTCTTTTGCATTAAGATTTTGTGCATCCAACCATAAAAGCACATGACAACCTCTGCTTCCCTCTGCGAAGGGCCTATCTTTTACTTTATGTCTTTTACTTTATGCAAGAGTCAAGGTGATTTTCACCTTTCCCTTTTTTCATTTTATCCTTTGGCAAGCACCTCATGTTGGAAAGATCCTGATATATATATATATCCCATTGGATGTAAGTTAGCATGAACTATTATTGTTGACATCACCCAAAGGTGAATACGTTGGGAGGCGATATTGTAAGCCCCTATCTTTCTCAGTGTCCAATTAAAACTCCATAACCATAAGTATTGCATGAGTGTTAGCAATTGTAGAAGACTATATGATAGTTGAGTATGTGGAGTTTTCTAAATCAAAGATCTGACATAGAACCTTCCTGAAAATAAGATGAATTGTAATTGTTTGATGACTGAGAATGAAGTTTGCTAGTTTTGAAGAAAGTTTATTGTCCTTGCTTTAACATGTGAATAGCTTGTTACTTGTTCTTGAGAAGTTGTATGAGATGAACTACTGTTATGACATATAATCATGCTAGAAAAGGTGATTGAAATTATCATTGATCAAACTTGTGCACCTGCTAGCATTCGCACTTCATAAATTCTTTCTTTTATCATTTACCTACTCGAGGACGAGCAAGAATAAAGCTTGGGGATGCTGATACATTGCCAACGTATCTATAATTTATGAAGCATTCATGTTATTTTATTATCTGATTTGAATGATTACGGGCTTTATTATACACTTTTATATTACTTTTGGGACTAACCTATTAACCGGAGGCCCAACCCATATTGCTGTTTTCTTGCCTATTTCAGTGTTTCAAAGAAAAGGAATATCAAACGGATTCTGTTGTGGAATTAACATGTCAGATGTCCTAGTAGAAGGACTTAGTCGTGGAGCCATCGCAACGAGATTAGCTTAAAGGGGTTAAACCGGAACAAAGGACACGAGAAGTTTATACTGGTTCGACCCCTTGCGGTGAAGGTAAAAGCCTACGATCCAGTTGTTGTGGGATTGATTGATCTCGATGAGCAAGAAGCGAATCCGCTTTACCTATCTCTCGATCTGTTGTTTCTTGTCCCTGAACCGCCGCCGGGTTGTCCCTTTATATACGAGTTGGCCTTGGCCGGTTTCTGAGAATCCCGAGGCCGGCTCATACAAGTGTCCGGCTCGGTTTCTTCCTTCCCCTAACTTACAATACAAGTTATACATCTATGGCGGTTTACTACTATGGGCCCTAATCCGCCGTTGGGCTCTGGGCCTCTAAGACTCCATAGTTAAAGCGCCATATCCTTCATCTTCTTGGTCTCTTGTACATGTCTCCTTGTGAGTGTAATCCGGCCCCTCCTAGGCGGTTTACACCTAGTAGTCATATCCCCAACATTAGGCCCCAAATTGATTTGAACTTATTCATGTCAATCTTCAACACTTAGAAAAATTCTTTGAACATCCTCCTATGATCCTTATAAACTGCCATGACGTCACCTCCATATGAACTTGGTAAACCGCCATGACATCATCTTGTAAAATTGCAGCAAATCGTCATGACGTCATCTACGTAAAAAACTCATAAATACCTTCCTTTATTAATTTCCGAAGATCGAGGCAACATCTGTGCCCCATTTTCCGCTTTGAGCTCCTCGATCCCCGCGCTTGCCTGCTTATCCATTCGCCTTATAAATAGGTCCAGGGGTCTTTCCCTTTTCCCCTTCCGTGCTTCTTCTTCCTCCTCTTGATGCTCAAGCCCGAAAGCTCCGCCACCGCCCTCGACCTTCAAGCGCTGCATCAACCCTGGCCGCTGCATCAACCTGAACGTACCAGAGATCCGCAACACTTCTCCGCCACTCCTGTGAATCCGATAAGCCTCTTTCCCTCAATCCTAGATCTGCATTATGGTTTTGGTGTTCATCCGTGTTCATTAGTGTTCGTCCGCGTTCATTGTTTCAACCTTACTGTCTCATCGAATCTAGATAAGCTTGACATCTTTCCTTTGCGGCCGAAGCTGTAGTTTATTTCGCCTCACCATAGTATCCTTTCGACTACGAACAGACCCCATATGGATCCTTTCTGTTCTGCTGTCACCATTTTAGGGCTTTGATATTTTTCCTTTTACTGAACTGTGCTAGATCCATAATGATAATTCTTAGCTTGTGAAATCTGTTTGTGTAGCACTTATCAATTTTCAGATCTGTTTTCGTCCATACCACTGTAGGTGGTTTAACCTGTAGAAAATGATAATCCGCCAGGTACCATTAGTCCTCACGTAAACCGCTGTCTTTTCTTGAACATCCATATCTAGTTTAACATGCACACATGCTATGATTAAATTCCCCAGTTTGACACCGGTTTATGCGTATCAATCTTGAACCGTAAACCGGCATTTGAACTTCCTTTACAGTTTATCATAAAAAATGGCCAAACAGTTCTCCTCTTGCAATTGGGTTCCTTCCCGGATTATAGAAGAGCAACTTACTGGGTATGTTGTGACTGGCGCTTTAGCAAAGAAGGAGGTCATTCATTGGAGAGTCTCGGGTACTGAAAATCCTCCTGAGCCTCAAGATGGAGAGGTAGTTGTGTTTATGCAGCATCTGGACCGAGGGTTTAGCCCTCCCGGATCAAAAAATTTCCGTGATGTACTTGCCAACTTCCAACTCCATCCTCAAGACATTGGACTGAGCTTGGTGTCCGACATCTGCAATTTCCAAGTGTTCTGTGAAGTTTATCTGCAAGAAGAACCGACTGTTGAACTTTTCAGAGACTTCTTCCACTTGAACCACCGTACTGATTTTTCTGATGGCCCCAATACTGAACTTGGCGGAGTGTTGATTCAAAAAAGGAAAGAAGTCAATTTTCCTCATGCCAAACTTCACAGCCACCCCAAGGATTGGAATCAGACGTGGTTCTACTGTCGAAACACTGCGCCTGCTGATGAAAATCCTCTGCCGGGTTATCGTGCTTACCGACTCAGCAATGAGCATCCACTGCCTCAGCGGCTTATTGCCAGAGAACGACAAACATATGCACCACAGCTTTCTAAGCTCTGGGCTCTCCTAGCAAACGGTTTAACCGGTATTGACCTTGTCCGTTGCTGGGTTTCATGGGGTATCCTGCCCTTAAGCCGTCGCACCAGATTAATGCATGAATATACCGGGGATGTAAAGGATCCTCAATGGCACACTGAAATACAGATGAATGATGATGAGATCACTGAGTCTGTCAAAAAGATGCTAGATGAACCGATATCTAAGTGCAGCAAGACTGGGTTGCGCCCCTTTTATGCCTCCAACAAACCGCCAGCTGTAAGAATTTATCTTTCTGCTTTTTAATCCGTCTCCCTTTTGACATTTTCTGATAGCCCTTTGTTTATTCTTACAGGACAAAGATCCATTCTGGAAGAGGAAAACTCAAGACAAACCGACAAAACAACAAGACAGACCGGTTAGAGCCCCTCGTGCCAAGAGCAAGGCCACAAAGAGGCCAGCAAAGAAGAAAACCACCGAGTCCTCTGATCCGCCCGAAGATGTTGATGACTCGGAACCAGAGGTAGAACTTGACTCCCTTGGTTCATTTCTCATACATCTTATTGACAATGACCATTATCAGGATGATGCGGAAGCCAGCCGTGCTGACCACGTAGAGGTAATCTCCCTTTCCTCCAATTCCGATATTGTTCCAGTACGAAAACTCCGTCGCGCAGTCCGGAAAGTGAAATGTTCACATCCTCTTACTCATTTGGATCCACACTTTTCTTTGAAGACACAGCACCCTGAAGCTCGTCGCACAACCCAGCACAGTGGCCAACAAGTCACCTCCTCCAGTTTACTGGACACAGCGATTCGGAAGCACCGTGCAGAGGTCTCTTGTAATTCTAACAAATCTTATCCCTTGGTGGGTTACTTCCGATACCCTCTTAATCCGTCTGACTTGAATTATCAGGTAACTTCCAATTCATCCTCTGGCAACTCATCAACCACACAAATGCCTCCCCTCAAGACCGTCCCTGGGTAAGCACGGTATTTCTAGTTTTGCTTTCTTGCACCAGTTTACCATATTAACCTGTGTTTGTTACTTGTAGCGCCAAAGCCCGGCTCAGCAAAAAAGCAAAACTGAGTCCTCCCACTGAGGAGTTTGAACCGGAGAGGACCTCAGAAGATGCCAGTGGAGATACTGATATTGCTATGGATGATCCTGTGCCACAAGGTCAGGACACTTATGTTGATCCGCCAGAAGTTAACCCGACTAGTCCTCAGGTTGATCCGCCAAGCCCAACCGCTGATCCCCCAAGTCCAGCTGCTAATCCTCCAAGCCCAGCAAGAGCCACTACTAAACCATCCCACATAGATGAAATTGTTGATGGCAAGACTGATGATGTGGTGATTACCAGTTTCGGCCACACTACTCCTGGCGACCCTATCGTTTTGTCAAAGCACAATGCCAAAGAGGAATTTACTGCTATGGACAAAGGCAAGTGGAAGACTGACTTGTCTAGTTATGCTCATCTTAGTGCTCAAGACATCCATTCTGGATACTTAAACCGCGTGTATACAAGTCGTGATTACGAGGCCGGTTTAATCAACTTGATGAAGGAGCGCTATGAGGTAACTTCTATTCAAACATTTTATAAAGTTTTCTTTGTACTGAATATACTCTCCATTGTAGCCCCCAAGGGCCGGTTTATCTCCTCAAGATGAACCAGGACTTTAGATAAAAAAGACTTCAACTGTGTAGCCCCAAGGGCTGGTTTATCTCTTCAAGATGAACCGGGACTTTCTGTTGTAAAGCTTGTCCTTGTTGAATTCTTTCACCTCTGATTTTTGATCAATTACACATTAGCCCCCAAGTGCCAATATTAATACTTGTATTGAGCCTTGGGACTTAAAATAACATTCAAAAAGAAGCAATCCGCATTAGCCCCCAAGTGCCAAGTGTATAACTTGTTATGTGCTTGGGACTTTGAGAAAAATATTAACAATCTTCATCATCTGTCCTTTGCAGGCTGACTTGAGCAACAAAGATTCCCAAATTGCCGATCTTCAAGAAAATATCAAGTCCCAGCAAGAAGAAACCTCCAAGGACAAAGATGAGTTGAAGGGTGCTTTAACTGCCATGGAGCAATTAAAGGACGGTTTCAAAAGCGAGCGGGCAGACTGGGAAACCGAGAAAGCCACTCTGTTAAAGCGGGCTGAAGATGCGGAGTCGGCTCTTAAACCGGTGGCGGAAGAGCTATCTTGGTTAAAGCAGCAAGCCAATGCTATAACTTCTGCAATATTTGGTAAGTACTCTTTGCAAGAATCTTTCTTAAACATTTTTGAAGATGCCGGTTTAACAACAAATTCTTAAACCGTTGCAGGTAGTCGTGTTGCTCATCTAGGTTCGGATATGCGGATGAAGTTGAAAGCAGCCTATACCTTGATAGAACAACTGTATACTGGTGCTCAACGAGTCATCTGTGCGGCCTCATACAATAAACCGGCACCAACCTTGATCAAGGATATGTTGGCCAAATTATCTATGGTACCTGCCCAGATAGAAGAGGTAAAACGATCTGCTGCAAGGGCTGGCGCTTTATCAGCACTTACTCGGGCCAAAGCTTGGATAGCTGATCTTGATCCGGCAGATATCGCAAAGGGCTATCCCGGCCAACAAGAAGACGGGTCAGAATTTGACAATGAAGCCCTCAAAGCCTTGACAAAGGAGATGCGCCCGCTGGCAAGCCAATTGGCCGAAGAAGTTGACTTGTCTGTCCATCGGTCCAGCTATGATACGGACAACAAACGGGTTGATGCAGCTGTGAAAGAAGCGCAGAATCTTATCCCGCCAATCCGTAAGCATACTTATGCCCCCGACGTTGAACCGTCCAATCTTATAAGTGATGAAGCTGTCTTCCGAGATTTAACCGGGATTGATTGGGCCACCATTGACTTCTAGCCACTGGGTGGGGAGGAGGAGGGTGAACCGACGCGAGATGATCCATCGACTTCATGTCAACCTGGTGACGAATCATAATCCGGCAGCCAGCTTTATCTCCGTAGATTGCATTATAGGCAACAAACAATTATTCTTTTGGGCATCAAAGTGCCTTGTAATAGGCTAGTTGAAATACTTTGATCTTCTGCCATCGTGCACTGCTACATGACATTGTGTAATCCGTCATGATTGTTGCTATGCTTGCTCATATGCTTGAGTACTTTCATACAATTCTGTCTTCTGCATGTGAGAAACTTAAATGTGCCCTGGCGGTTTACCGCCGGACAGATTATGATACCCAAGACAGAACCAGAGTTTTTATAACCAAGGCTGTAAAGCAATGAAATATGAGATATATCATACCTGTGATGTTGAATCACATCGTTGGTTTACCAACTTGCGTAATAAAGATGATAACCCAAATCTTGAGTGTTGATAACTCCCACCATGTTGTACTGGTGCATAATAAACCATGCCGGGTTATGATAAACACCGGATGATCATCCTAGCGACTTGTAGTTGATGCCAGACCGGGCTAAGAAATGCCGGTTCATAATTGATTATTTGCTAACAACTGATAGTTGAAAGCTACACTGGGTTAGGAAACACCGGGTTGATGTAATGACTTATAATCAGGACGGGTCAAGAGACACCAGTTTAACTCAAAACCTTATCAAAAGAGATAAAACTTTGCCAAACAAAATCAAATAAAACTTTGTAGTTGAGGCTTTTCAAGGGCTGCTAGGCCCAAATTCGAGGCTTTTCATGGGCTGCCAGGCCACTGAGTTGAACCATTTGACAAAGCCTTTCAAGATGGGCCTCCAATTAACCAATCGTCGTTTTAACTTTGACAAGTTCAGGGTCTATATAAGATTGACTTGTCAAACGTTTGGCGGGTCATACCAGGATTACCTAGACAGGAGTGGCTTACTTGATGAAGGCAGGTTAACCCGGGGTTTTAGATGAATACACCAGGCTTCCAAGCCGTGGCTTGATAGCCTATTACAAGGGTCCTTTCAAACTCTTTGTTGCTTTGCACAAAGAGCCCCCAAGTAACTTTGTGAGCTGTGCTCAATGGGTGCCCATGTTTGAGTCATGCTTTAGCAACAATACTCTCTTTGGCCCCTTGGGTGTGAAGCTCCCAAGCTTTGTTGTGGCATGATAGCCGGTTTAATGGACAAATAGGACGTCACTTTATAAGCAGAAGCCCCCTTGTAACCAAGAAATATTGGAAGAACGGCAGAGGCCTTGCTTGTAGCAAGGATGCCGGTTTATTATATTGATCATAATATATACATTGTCAAAATATGTACATAATGGGAGCCTATGGCTCAGGTGTAGTAAGGCCGTAGATGAGCGATATTTCACGGACGACAGGTCTCCTCCTCCGATTTGCTTGAGTCTTTGTGCTCTCGAACGTTGATGAGGTAATATTATCCATTGTGCAGATTCTTGCTGACCACAAAAGGCCCTTCCCAAGGTGGGGATAATTTGTGCATATCAGTCTGATCTTGGATGAGCCAGAGCACTAAGTCGCCTTCTTGAAAGGTTCTTGTTTTAACCCGGCGGCTGTGATAACGCTGCAGGTCTTGCTGATAAACCGCCGAACGAGCCAATGCCATGTCCCGTTTTTCATCTAACAGGTCCAGTGCTTCTTGACGTGCTTGCTTGTTGTCCGCTTCAACATAATTGGCAACCCGGGGTGAGTCATGACGAATATCACTTGGGAGTACCGCCTCTGCCCTGTAAACCATGAAGAAAGGTGTATAACCCGTAGATCGATTTGGGGTGGTGTTTATGCTCCATAACACAGATGGTAATTCCTCCACCCAACAACCCGGTGTCCTCTTCAAAGGAACCATAAGTCGGGGCTTGATACCCTTCAAAATTTCCTAATTAGCTCTCTCAACTTGACCATTAGACTGGGGGTGAGCCATTGACGACACATCAAGCCGGACGTGCTCTCGTTGACAAAAGTCCTCCATCTCGCCTTTGGAGAGGTTCTTGCCATTATCTGTGATGATGCTGTGTGGAAAACCAAAGCGGAAGATCACCTTCTTGATGAATTGAACCGCCGTGGCTGCGTCACACTTGCTTACTGGCTCCGCTTCAACCCATTTAGTAAACTTGTTGACCGCCACTAACAGGTGGGTCTTCTTATCTTTGGATCGCTTGAAGGCCCCTACCATATCAAGCCCCCAAGTAGCAAATGGCCAAGTGATTAGAATCATTCGTAGCTCCTGAGCCGGAACATGAGCTCGTCGTGAGAATTTCTGACAACCGTCGCACTGCCTCACCAAGTCCTCAGCATCAACATGAGCTATCAGCCAATAGAAGCCATGACGAAAAGCTTTAGCAACCAAGGATTTTGAACCGGCGTGATGACCATACTCTCCTTCCTGGATCTCACGTAGAATCTCACGGCCTTCTTCAGGAGAAATACAGTGATGGAACACACCGGAGACACTACAATGGTGTAACTCGCCGTTGTGAATAACCATGGACTTGGATCGCCGGATTATCTGCCTGGCCAAAACTGCATCTTCTGGCAACTCACCCCGGTTCATATAAGCCAAGTATGGAACCGTCCAATCCGGAATAATGTGTAAAGCGGCCACCAATTGTGCCTCCGGATCAGGAATAGCGAGGTCCTCCTCTGTAGGCAACTGAACTGGCGTGTTGTGCAAGACATCCAGAAAGGTATTGGGCGTCACCGGTTTACGCCGAGATCCCAGCCGGCTTAAAGCATCTACTACCTCATTTTTGCACCGATCAATGTGCTCCACTTGATAACCCTTGAAGTGACCAGCGACAATATCCACCTCTCGTCGGTAAGCCGCCATGAGTGGATCCTTGGAATCCCAAGTACCTGAAACTTGCTGGGCCACTAGATCGGAGTCCCCAAAGCATCGTACCCGGCTTAAGTTCATTTCCTTAGCCACTCAAAGACCATGGAGTAAAGCCTCGTACTCAGTGCATTGTTAGTACAAGGAAACATTAAGCGAGGAACATAATGAATTTTATCACCTCAAGGGGAAGTAAGGACAACTCCTGCCCCCGAGCCCTCCAATTGCCTGGACCCATCGAAGTGGATAGTCCAGTATGTGCTGTCCGGTTTGTCTTCCGGTGCCTGCAATTCTGTCCAATCATTGATGAAATCCACAAGGGCCTCGGACTTGATAGCTGTTCGAGGCATATATTTCAAACCGTGTGTCAGAGCTCAATAGCCCACTTAGCAACCTGGCCAGTTGCCTCCGTGTTCTGGAATATATCCCCCAAAGGAGCGGAACTAACCACTGTGATGGGATGGCCTTGAAAGTACTGTTTAAGCTTCCGACTTGCCATGAAAACCCCATAGACCAGCTTCTGCCAATTGCTTTGACTCAATGAGCACTTCGCTGATATAATAAACTGGCCTTTGAACCGGGTATTCCTTCCCAGCCTCCTTGCGCTCCACCACAATAGCCACGCTGACAGCCCGGGCATTAGCAGCCACGTATAACAACAGTGGATCCTTATCAACCAGAGCAGCAAGAATCGGAGGTTCAGCCAACTGCTTCTTTAAGTCCTCAAACGCCGCATTAGCAGCATCACTCCAGACAAAATTGTCTGTCTTTTTCAACATCTGATACAGAGGGATCACCTTCTCTCCCAACCTTTTGATAAACCGGCTCAAAGCCGCGATACGACCCGCCAGATGTTGAACATCATTGATACACGCCGGTTTAGCCAGGGATGTGATAGCCTTAATCTTTTCCGGATTAGCCTCAATGCCCCTGTTGGACACCAGAAAACCCAAGAGCTTGCCAGCCGGTACACCAAAAACACACTTAGCCGGATTGAGCATCATTTTATAAACCCTCAGGTTATCAAAAGTTTCATGTAAATCAGTTATGAGTGTCTCTACTTTCCTGGATTTCACCACGATATCATCCACATAAGCATGAACATTACGCTCAATCTGATTATGATGGCAATTCTGCACACACTGTTGATAAGTCGCCTGAGCACTTTTGACTTCAAAGGGCATAGATACATAACAGAAGGCTCCAAAAGGAGTTATAAAAGCTGTCTTCTCCTGGTCCTTAACTACCATTTTGATCTGATGATAACCCGAATAAGCATCCAGAAAACTCAAACGCTCACAACCCGCCGTAGCATCAATGATTTGATCAATACGGGGAGGGCAAAGGGATCAGTTGGGCAAGCCTTGTTCAAATCTGTGTAATCCACACACATACGCCAAGTGCCGTTTTTCTTAAGTACCAGCACCGGATTAGCCAACCACTCAGGGTGAAACACCTCCAGAATAAACCCTGCCGCCAATAGCCGGGCTACCTCTTCACCAATGGCCTTGCGCCTCTCTTCATTAAAACGGCGAAGAAGCTGTTTGACCGGTTTGAACTTCGGACCAATATTAAGAGTGTGCTCAGCGAGTTCCCTCGGTACACCTGGCATGTCAGACGGTTTCCATGCAAAGATGTCCCGGTTCTCACGGATGAACTCGATGAGCGTGCTTTCCTATTTTGGGTCCAAGTTGACGCTATTGCTGAACTGCTTGGATGAATCACCAGGAACAAAATCAACCAATTTAGTCTCATTAGCCGATTTGAACTTCAAAACCGGATCATGCTCTGTAGTAGGCTTCTTCAGAGAAGTCATATCTGCCGGATCAACATTGTCCTTATAGAACTTCAACTCCTCCATTGCACAAAGCGACTCAGGATAAGCCGCATCACCTTCCTCGAACTCCAGAGCAATCTTGTGGGTACCGTGGACCGTGATGGTCCCCTTATGACCCGACATCTTGAGCTGCAGATAAACATAACACGGTCTTGCCATGAATTTAGCATAAACCGGCCGTCCAAACAGGGCAAGGTACAGACTTCTGATTTTAACGACTTCAAAGGTCACCGTCTCGGATCTTGAATCATGATCATCTCCAAAAACCACCTCCAGAGCTATCTTACTGACCGGGTAAGCCAATTTACTAGGCACCACACCGTGAAAAATGGTGTTTGACAGTTTAAGATTCTTATCTATTAACCCCATACGCCGGAAGGTTTTGTAATACAAGATATTGATACTGCTCCCTCCATCCATGAGCACTTTGGTGAACTTATAACCTCCAACCTATGGTGCAACCACCAAAGCCAGATGGCCAGGATTATCAACCCGGGGCGGATGATCCTCCCGACTTCAAACAATAGGCTGTTCAGACCAGCGCAGATAATGAGGCACTGCTGGTTCAACAGAGTTTACTGCCCTTTTATGGAGCTTCTGATCGCGCTTGCACAGACTAGTAGTGAAGACATGATACTGTCCACCATTTAACTTCTTCGGGTTGCTCTGATAACCCGACTGCTGCTGATTCCCCTGATTATTCTGCTGATTGTGACCACCTTGGTTGTTCTGGTTGCCATGATTATTCTGAAATCCTAAGTTTGAATCGCTACCGCCGTAACCCGACCCGTGAAACCCTAGACCGGAACCGCCATATGGACCCTGATCATACCGGAAGATATCATAGTTTTTAAATTCCCTCATAATGAAATAATCCTTCCAGAGGTGCGTGGCTGGAACCTCCTTCGTCCCGTGCTTTGGGAAGGGCTGGTTTAACAGGCGCTCCAGATTCATGCCTCCACCGCGCTGGGGCGGTTTACCCTTACAACGCTGCGCATTGGCCTGCATATTGGTGTAAGCCACAAAATCCAAATTGTTCGCTTTACGCTTACCATTGTTCCCATGGCTCACCTGGTTATGCTGTCCTTTTGTACCGGCATTTTTCTTTCCCTTCTCCAGCTTCTCCTCATCAGAATCAGGATCCTTGGTATTATTAGAATCAACATACTTAACCAGAGCTGCCATGAGTGTTCCCATATCATTGTCGTGGCATTGAGCCATCCCAGCCTCATCTTCAGCGACTTAAACCGGCAATTACCCTCCAAGGTCACGATTGCCATATCAGCATTGATGCGGCCCGACGAATGCAGGATTTCTGAAACCCGACGGACCCAATGAGTTGTTGATTTGTTCTCTCCTTGGACACAAGCAGCCAGATCCACAATAGACATGGGTTGTTTGCACGTGTCCTTGAAGTTCGCTATAAACCGGGCCTTCAACTCGTCCCATGAACTGAGCGAGTTAACGGTCAGGCTCTTTAGCCAGGTGCGAGCCATTCCGTCCAACATCATGGTGAAGTACTTTACACATGCCGCTTCATCCACATCCAGCATCTCCATTGCCATCTCATAACTTTCAACCCACGCCTCGGGGGGTTGATCTGCGGTATAATTAGGTACTTTACGCGGACCCTTGAAATCCTTGGGCAACCGCACATTACGCAGAGCCGGGGTGAGGCACGACACTCCCCAAGAGCTAAAAGCCAAACCACGTTCAACTGATGCCGCTGGTTGAACCGTAGCGCTTGATGATTACGTGCTGCATACGCTAAGCTAGCGGCGCTAACTCGCCGGCGTCGTGCTCTGGCATTATTTACCACATCCTGAGCATTCATAATGCCAAGCACCGGATTAGGCCCTCGAGGGGCATCACGGTGCCGCGCACTACTTGACACACCCGATTCGTCCATGTGCCTGCTGTAACTTTTGCTCGGATGGGGGGTTGAATGTATTCTATCTCGGCTGTAGGAATAAGCCTGCTGCCGCACAACAGCGGTTTGAAGAAGATCCCTGGCCCGTCGCGTCTCAACCGCCGCCCGTGAATCACCCCCCATCGGAATAGCTGCCAAGCGAGATGCTGCGGCAATCATGTTATCCAAAGGGCTAGAGAAATGACCCGGCGGCGTCGATACATACTGCGGTGGGTTATCTGTCCGTCTAGGCGGGCCCGTCACCCGTGGCTGATCCGGCGCTGCCCCGGGTGCCTCGGTCCGGTTTCCTGCTGCCGGCTTACTTGGCCCCGCTCCCCACGTATTGAAGAGATTCAATCCTTCGTAAACCGGCGGTAGACGAGACCGGTACTTCCTTCGCAGTACTTCATTTGACGCGTTCTGATCCAACATAAGCCGGTAATTCTGCGCCTGGATCTGCTGTGATTGAGCATCTAAGGCGGCCCGCTCTTCAGTCATCCTGGCTTCCTCAGCCGCCAAGTCCTCCTTGGCCTGAGTTATCTGGTCCTTCAGCTTTATAACCTCCGCATTATGCCGATCCTGGGTCTCCGGGGTGACTGCCGTGGTCAATAATGTTGTCAAAGCATCCAACAAACCAGAAAGAACTTGAGCCGGCCGGCGCACAAGGCCTCCTGTTCCGGCTACTGACCCAGAAATTATTGCTGCTGTAGATGAAGATTGCAATGTGGGCTGTGTACCGGCCATGAAGATTGCAACCCGGTTCGGCGGTTCAAAGGGGTCCAGAATACTGCTGCCATCGGAATAGCCCCCAATCCGACCGTCTTGCTATTGGTACAGCGATTCGATTTCACCAGTGGATGATTCACCATCTGAATAGATGGCCGTCTCACCATCGGACACCGGTTCAGATCCCGCACCACAGATGAACCCTACGAACACAGGCTTCATGGCAGGCTGAACCTGGGTAGGGCTCGCATGCTGAGCCGTCTCGACGAGGTCGGTGAAGATGTCCGGCTCAGGGCCCGGTTCGCCGATCTTGCCGATGAAAATGTGAATTCCACCAAAGGGGACCCGGTACCCGTACTCAATTGAGACGACCTCGGAGCCCCATCCTGCATCGTCGATGTAGAGCTTGCCGTGATGACTCTTGGTCATCCGGCCAACCGCGTATCCCTTGAGTCCTTCAAAGTTGCCCTTTAAGAACTCGAAACCATCGCGCGATAGCCCCACGGTGGGCGCCAACTGTCGTGGAATTAACACGTTAGGTGTCCTAGCGGAAGAACTTAGTCATGGAGCCATCGCAATGAGATTAGCTTAAAGGGGTTAAACCGAAACAAAGGACACGGGAAGTTTATACTGGTTCGGCCCCTTGCGGTGAAGGTAAAAGCCTACAATCCAGTTGTTGTGGGATTGATTGATCTCGATGAGTAGGGAGCGAATCCGCTTTACCTATATCTCGATCTGTTGTTTCTTGTCCCTGAACCGCTGCCGGGTCGTCCCTTTATATACACAGGTTGACGCCCGACCGGTTTATAGAATCCCGAGGCCGGCTCATACAAGTGTCCGGCTCGATTTCTTCCTTTCCCTAACTTACAATACAAGTTATACATCTATGGTGGTTCTACTATGGGCCCTAATCCGCCATTGGGCTCTGGGCCTCTAAGACTCCATAGTTAAAGCGCCATATCCTTCATCTTCTTGGGCTCTTGTACAGGACTCCTTGTGAGTGTAATCCGGCCCCTCCTGGGTGGTTTACACCCAGTAGTCATATCCCTAACAGAGTCCAAACGGAATGACACCTTCGGGAGCGTGATTTTTGGAACGAACATGATCGAGGAGACTTGGAGTTGAAGGCAAGGAAGCTTCGAGGTGGCCACGAGGGTGGGGGGCCCGCCCCCCTACTGGGCGCGCCCCCTATCTCGTGGGCCCCTCGAGACTCCCCCGGCCGACTTCTTTCACCTATATATTCCCATATACCCTAAAACCATCGAGGAACAAGATAGATCGGGAGTTCCGCCACCGCAAGCCTCTTTAGCCACCAAAAACCTCTCGGGAGCCCATTCCGGCACCCTGCCGGAGGGGGGATCCCTCACCGGTGGCCATCTTCATCATCCCGGCGCTCTCCATGATGAGGAGGGAGTAGTTCACCCTCGGGGGTGAGGGTATGTACCAGTAACTATGTGTTTGATCTCTCTCTCTCTCTCGTGTTCTCTCTATGGCATGATCTTGATGTATCGCGAGCTTTGCTATTATAGTTGGATCTTATGATGTTTCTTCCCCCTCTCCTCTCTTGTGATGGATTGAGTTTTCCCTTTGAAGTTATCTTATCGGATTGAGTCTTTAAGGATTTGAGAACACTTGATGTATGTCTTGCCGTGCTTATCTGTGGTGACAATGGGATATCACGTGATCCACTTGATGTATGTTTTGGTGATCAACTTGAGGGTTCCGCCCATGAACCTATGCATAGGGGTTGGCACATGTTTTCGTCTTGACTCTCCGGTAGAAACTTTGGGGCACTCTTTGAAGTACTTTTGTGTTGGTTGAATAGATGAATCCGAGATTGTGTGATGCGTATCGTATAATCATGCCCACGGATACTTGAGGTGACATTGGAGTATCTAGGTGACATTAGGGTTTTGGTTGATTTGTGTCTTAAGGTGTTATTCTAGTATGAACTCTATGATAGATTGAACGGAAAGAATAGCTTCATGTTATTTTACTACGGACTCTTGAATAGATCGAGCAGAAAGGATAACTTTGAGGTGGTTTCGTACCCTACCATAATCTCTTCGTTTGTTCTCTGCTATTAGTGGCTTTGGAGTGACTCTTTGTTGCATGTTGAGGGATAGTTATATGATCCAAATATGTTATTGTTGTTGAGAGAAGTCGCACTAGTGAAAGTATGAACCCTATGCCTTGTTTCCTAGCATTGCAATATCACTTTTACCATTAGTTACCTTGCTGTTTTTATATTTTCATATTATGAAAACCTATATCTACCATCCATATTGCACTTGTATCACCATCTCTTCGCCGAACTAGTGCACCTATAAAATTCACCATTGTATTGGGTGTGTTGGGGACACAAGAGACTCTTTGTTATTTGGCTGCATGGTTGTTTGAGAGAGACCATCTTCATCCTACGCCTCCCACGGATTGATAAACCTTAGGTCATCCACTTGAGGGAAATTTGCTACTGTCCTACAAACCTCTGCACTTGGAGGCCCAACAACGTCTACAAGAAGAAGGTTGTGTAGTAGACATCAATCATCAGCAAGGCAAGTAACACTTTGATCATACCCTTTATTACCCAGTTTTTATGCATTAGTCTCAAATCCTCAAACATTGCATGGTTAGGATCTGTTTAACATGTGGGTTTGGGAAGTAGATGATGAGGTAGAACCTATTGCCCTTTTATTATCAGACCTTTGGGAGTTACTTCTACGTTATGCTCAGGATTGCTATGCTATGCTCGTAGACATGGATTGGGTGAGTGTATCCATGACAGATGTGAGTATTTGTTAATTAATGGTTAACTTCAAACGGTCACACCTGGGACTCTTGATATTCACCTTCTTTATAAAGGGGTCGAGACCTACACCTCTTTTTCACCTTCATCGCGCCTTCTCGCACCTCGAGTTCTAACACCCAAGACCTAAGCTCCACCCCTCCGGAATCCTCCAATATGTCTGGATCTGACCCTCAACACCGGTGGGTGGCCTCCTCGATTGAAGAGAAGGCCATTGCAAAGCTTAGGGAGGTCGGATACCTGACCGCCGATATCCAGCACAGGCTTCCTGCTCCAGGGCAGGTCATCCCTGCGCCGGAGCCCAATGAGTGTGTTGTTTTCGTCCCACACTTCCTCCATGATTTGGGTTTCACCCTCGATCCCTTCGTGAGGGGGCTCATGTTCTATTATGGGTTGGATTTTCATGACCTAGCTCCAGACGCTATCCTCCATATCTCGTCGTTTATTATCGTGTGCGAGCTTTTCTCCACGTCACGCCACACTTCGACTTATGGCTCAAGACCTTCAATGTGAAGCCGAAGATGATCGAGGGGTGACATGTGGAGTGCGGAGGTGCCGTAATAAGCAGAAACGCCGACGCCCCATGGCCAGAGGGTTCTTTCCCAGAAGTATCTGATGTATGGCAGCGGAGGTGGTTTTATGTCATGACCCCTAGAGGCACAAAGTGGGTGGCTGCCCCCGAGTTTCGCTCGGGCCCTCCATCACAGTTGGCATCTTGGACAGATGTAGGATGGAATTGGGGGCCCGCTGGTGACATACCAGTACTGCAGAATCACATCTGGGAGCTTCTTGCGAGGGACATTAATCTTGTCAGCATAATGCAAGTGATGTTAATCCGGCGGATGTTGCCATGCCAACGCCGGCCTCTCCGTATGTGGGAATTCAATCCGGAGGGTCCACAGACTGTGAAGCACTTCTTCGGCTTGAAGCTCGAAGAGATGTGCAAATTATTCTTCGAACGGAAAGTAATGTGTCCGGACACCACCGTGGATGCGGGCCTAAGCTGTAATTGCCTAGATACCCAAGTAAGTAGCCTTGATACCGGACACCCTGTTTTGTATTTATCATGACTGTTTGTTCTGACAATCATCCGCGTCCAGGAATGGCTCAGCAAGGTGGAGAGAATCAGGTGTCCGGCACCGCTTCTCGAAGGCTCGCCCGCCCCTACCATGGCCAAGATGCTCGACCGGGTACTCAGCAGAATGCCCTCGGGGAAAGACAAGGGGAGGGACGAAGAAACCGGACCCCATATGCTACGCATCCAAACCGGGGGAATTGTTACCTCCCCCAAGGACGATAGTCGGGGAGGGGAGGCTAAGGCCTCCTCTCCGTGCGGGAAGAAGAGGGCCGCCTCCGAAGATCTGGAGGCGGAGATGCCCAAATTAGGGAAAAAGACATCCCCAGGGGGTCTCGCCCTGACGGGCACCCTCACCGCACCATGCCCTCCAACGGGCCAGCCCTCCACCGAGCTGTAAGTCAATCTACCATCCAAAGGTACTATGTTTATCCTAGATCAATAACCAGGATTCAACTTTTTGCAGTCCGGCCAGCAGCTCCTCTCAACAGGGTTTGTCCTCGGGGGACCTTCCTCTGGAGATGATGGAGAGCGAGACCCCACCCCCTTCTCCGACTCATGAAACGGATGACACCGAGGTGTCGTCACGGAGGAGTCCGGATCTACCAAAGCCGGCAGTCAATTCATCAGCCGCCCTGCACCCGGAGCCTTTGGCTACAACGGGGGGCGATGGGAAGAGTCCGACACAGTTTGATGTCCGGCCAGACGTACTGACGGGGTTGCTGGAGCGAGCTGTGCTCTCGGAGGAGCACTGCTCGTTAATGAGCGCGGTGCTCAAGAAGATTTCATCCGCTACAAGCGGTTTGAATGAAGCATTTACAAGCCTTCTTAGAGGCTTTGAGGTATGTAATGAAGAATACACCATATAGATAGTAGCCCCTGAGACTCTGGTTTCCCACCCTAGGCGGCAAATGGGGGATCATCAACAAATAATTGGTGTTGTAAATATGTGCAGGTACCTATGGGTCCGGCCGCTGGCCCGTCCGTTGAAGTTGCCGAACTGACGAGGCAAATTGGGTCGATTGATGCTGATATCAGTCTGATGAATGAGCGGCTGGATAAATTACAAGGTATGTGCCTTGCCTCCTATTGCATAAGAAAATATTAATGTGGCACATATTAATGTAATATGTTCGGACTTCAGATGGTGCTACTGCCGTGGAGGCCCTGAGGGCGGAACTTGCTCTAGCCAAGGAACAAGCTCGGGTGAGCAATGCGGCTGCCCTAAAGGCGGCCGAGGAATTGAGAGCCGAACAGGCTGCTCATCGCCGAAGCGAGGAAAAGATAGCCGAAATGGCTATCGAGTTAAAAAATGCCGCTGATCGGTATGAGCTCCTAAAAAAGGAGCATGAGGATAAATCGGCTGACCTAAGCAAGGCACTTAATGCCACCAAGGAAATACAGACCAAGCTCAGGGGTGCACGGGAGGAGCTTCAATAGGCCGATAAAATCGCGGCTGGGGGCTCCTATTTGCTGTGGACGAAGTTCTTCGATCCGAAGTACGCTCCCCTGAATGGATGCTGGAGTTCGGCGTATGCCTACGCGGACCTGGCGAAGAGTACGACTGATGCTGTGGAGTTCTTTAAAGATCAGGGTGAGAAGGAGGCGGCGAAGCTTTTCTGGTCGCAGTTCAATGCTCCTACTCGCCCGCTGCCGTTGAGTGACAAGATGGCTGCTGTAGCGGAGCTTCACAGGATGTTCGGGCTTGCAACGCGGTCTGTAATAGACCATCTTTGGCCGAAGGGGCCTAAGCCGGACAGTTACTTTGGTTTGGTGCAACAGTTCCTTGGGGTCGTGCCTCGGATCGATGCCATGAGGAGATCGACGTGTATAGAGGGTGCACGGATGGCTCTCGCCCGCGTTAAAGCCTATTGGATGGATATGGATGCCACCATGATAGCGGCCCAGGATCCGGTGGGGGGCCAATATCCGGCCGAGCACTACTTGGCGCAGGTCACAGAAGGTGCCCATCTAATAGAATCGCAGTGCTCGAAGAATGTCCTGTTCGAATGAACGGAATGTAAAAACGATGTTTATTTTGATTATGAGGCTAGATTTATACTATTTGCATGAGAATATGATTATTTCCCCTGTGCAGCCGTTTATATATACGTATATATAAATATGCAATCCGAAAGTTAGCAGTCGTTGGCTTCAGCCCCCATGCATACAATACAGGGGTGTTCGCGAAAAAATATGCTTAATCACTCTTGATCCAACGTCTTGGTCTATTAAGGAGGTGATCGCACGACGAACTAGGCAACCGGACTATATAGTTGTAACACTTTTGCTTAGCCGCGGGATTCTAAAGTGGGGCTACTATGTAGCCCCTGGTACCTTCGCGTGCATCCGAATACGGGCGTGTATGTACCTAGCCGGGAAATGGCCCTTCGTTAATGCGGAGGAATCCTAAAGATTCCAGTGAGTCGTCGAGTGGTTGACCAGTCTCTCGCTGTATCATGACAGTCAGTTTCAGCTTTCTCTACCAAGGTGCTCATCCGGAATAACCAGGGCACAATTGCAGTAGTTCTCCTTTGACCACCTTAGCCGATAATAACGGAACGTAAGGCGGCAAACCCAGGAGCGGGGCAAACCCAACATTTGACCAAAGACATGATTCGGATCTGATGCATATAAGGCCAAACTCGTGACGCTGAACACTCCTGAAGGTATTCAGACTTTATAACAGATGATGGGCTCAAGAATGCCCATTCATTATAAACCCTGTGTTTCCAGGTACGGGCGTTAATCTGTCGTGGCGAAATGCCAAAAACGGCAGTATCCTCTATGGGTATGGAACCCATGGGATGGTTAAACAACAAGAGGCAATAGAAAAGGTTTACACAGGAGCTTAATCTAAAAAGAAACCTTTTGAGCAGGGCCCTGCTGCACGTCTGCGCCTTTGTCTCCGTTGTGCCGCATCCTGGAAGGGTATCGCGCGAACGTTGTCTGCGGGAAAGGGAAACTCATAGAAGAGTGCAACGTGAGTATGCGATGGATAGTAAAAATGTGAGCTGCTGGCCTGCCAATAAGGTTGAGCAAAGTGTGGGGCTTTATTACGTGTTTATAGCCCCTGGTATCCGCTATGGGATTACATATACGGTGCCCTGGTTTGATATGGGCTGTCGGACTCGTCTAACCGTGTCCGTGGTCTTAACGACCCGTCATATTTTTGTTAGAGGACGCTTATAGTCCGGCCGCTAGGTCCGTCGCGTGTTCCTCTGCGTGCGAAGAGCGCTCTGTTATTCCGCTAATGGTGATGACACCACGTGGGCCGGGCATCTTGAGTGTGAGGTAGCCATAGTGCGGCAATGCGTTGAAGCGGGCGAAGGCCGCTCTTCCAAGCAATGCTTGATAGCTTCTTTGGAAGGGTGCGATGATGAAGACTAGTTCTTCGCTTCTGGAGTTTCCTGGAGAGCCGAATGTTACCTCCAAAGATGACGCGAGCCCTGCTTGAGGCTTCAACGCCTGGTATCACCCCTTCAAAGGTGGTGTTAATCTTGCTGATTCTGGATGAGTCTATCCCCATCATGCAGACAGTGTCCCCATATATTAAATTGATACTGCTGCCGCCGTCCATGAGGACGTGGGTGAGGTGGTATCCATTGATTATTGGGTCAAGCACCAAGGCATCTGATCCTTCGAGCCGAATACTAGCTCGGCCGTCCAGGTGATCGAAGGTGATCGGACAAGACATCCAGTAGTTAGGTGTGGGTATGATGGGCTCTATATCACGCGCGTCTTTATGGGCGTGTTCGTGCCTTCCCAAGGATGTGCGAGTCGCGCGGATCATGTTTACTGTTTGAACCTCTGGCGGGAATTTTTCCTGTCCCCCAGTGTTCGGCTGGTGAGGTTCATCCTCGTCTTCACTTGGTGTTTCCCTTCCCTTGTGTTCGACATTTAATTTGCCAGCCTGCTTGAATACCCAGCACTCTCTGTGCGTGTGGTTCGCAGGTTTGTCAGGGGTGCCATGAATTTGGCACAGTCTGTCTAGGACTCTATTCAGACCGGATGATCCCTCTTTACTGCCTTTAGATGGCTTATTTTGCTGGTTAGGCCGAGAGCCCCTGAATCCGGCATTAACCGTTGTGTTGTCCGGGCTCTCTTCCTTGTTTTGACATTTGTTTTTATTACACCGTGGCTTCCCGTTGCCATCCCTTATTTTAGATGTCTTGGGGTCATTTGGTGCCTTCTGAAACTAGCTACTATCTTCACCAGCAAAGCGGGTCATAAGGCTTGTTAGGGCTGCCATTGTCCTAGGCTTTTCTTGGCTGAGGTGTCTGGCGAGCCACTAGTCACGGATGCTATGTTTGAATGCCGCTAAGGCTTCGGCATCCGGACAATCAACAATTTGATTCTTCTTAGTGAGGAATATGTTCCAAAGCTTGCGGGCGGATTCTCCGGGTTGTTGGATTATGTGACTTAAATCGTCAGCATCCAGAGGCCGGACATAAGTCCCTTGAAAATTGGCCCTGAAAGCGTCCTCTAGTTCCTCCCAGCTCCCAATTGAATTTTCGGGGAGGCTTTTCAACCGATGTCGAGCTGGTCCCTTCAGTTTGAGGGGAAGGTATTTGATGGCGTGGAGGTCATCCCCACGAGCCATATGTATATGTAGGATAAAGTCCTCGATCCAGACCCCTGGGTCTGTCGTTCCGTTGCATGCCTCTATGTTCACAGGTTTAAAGCCCTGTGGGAATTCATGGTCCAGTACTTCATCAGTAAAGCACAGGGGGTGAGCAGCCCCTCTGTATCTGGACGTGCTATGGCATGCCGTCGGCTGTTGTTGTGTTCGGTGTTTATTCTGAACTGGTATTTGGTTGTCATAACTGTTTTGACGACCACAGTCCCCCGCCGAGGTGTGTCCTTTAGATCCGTAGATGGACCTAGCTGCGCCAGCTTTCTTATCCAGGTGCTCACGTAGATCATGCGCGTCTTCGGTAGTTGATTTATTGCGGTTATGAAGTGGTACGTCTTGTCTCCTGGTCGTGTTATTCTTTGGTGGAACAGCCTCGTCGTCAAATTCTGGCAGTAGCTTTCATTTTGGGTAGCTCTTTGTGTGGCGATCGTCGCCGTATCTTTCTTCAGTGTCTAGCACTTTGTTCCATCTGCGATTGAGCGTTTCCTGTGCGGCTTTAAGTCGTTGCTTCTGCCTCTTCAGATTTCTCGCTGTGGCCATAAGCTTTCTGTGAAGGTTCTCTTGTTCCACGCGTTCTTCCGAAATGATGAATGCGTCATCGTCCGGACTGTCTTCTTGTCCTGGGCTGGTTTGATGAACTCGTCCCTCTGGATCATTGTCTTCGGGCGTCTGCTCCGAACTATGCTTGGCGTGACCTGGTTCGTCCTGCTCCATCGCTGGTTCCGTTTGGTCGTTGTTGCCTTCGGGGTTGACCGGAGTATCCATTCTTCTGGCGCTCTTGCTGATATTTTTACTATTGCTGGATTTGGAACGGTGTCTGCGCCGTCGCTTTGGTTTTTGTCCAGGGGTTTTATCTTCCGGATTGTCACCGTCGTCTTCCTTGGGCGTATCCACCATGTATATGTCATGTGACGAGGCGGGAATCCGGTACCCCATAGATTCTGAGTCTTCTCCTGCATCATCGTCCATACCGTCGATGCCTTTGGAGTCAAAGTCAAGCACGTCGGTTAAATCATCAACCGTGGCTATCAAGTGGGTGGTGGGTGGTAACAATTTCTTAAATGTGACTTCCCACTCAAGCCGGACATAGTTCGGCCCGGAATTCTCTGTCAAAGAAAGAATTTTAAATGAGTTTAGTATGTCACGAAAGGGCGAGTGCTGGAAGATGTCCACAACAGTGAACTCCATTACCGGGGCCCAACCAAGCTTGGCGGGCTTGGGAGTGCGCGGACTGGGACCTATAACCGGATATGAATCTGGGGGTCCGGAGTTACAGGCTCCCTCAGAAGTGAGGCCTGTGTTCGGCTCTATCGCTGGTGAGGGTACGGCCTGTGGGGCGGGGTCCAGCCCTCCGTCCTTAGGCAACGCAACCTGCCCCAGATTTAGATCCGGGGCTTTTGCCGGGGTGATATCCCGAGCATCATCTGACAGCAGGTCTAAGCCGTGCTCATCGTGATTGTTCGGCGCCCCTGGTGCTGGCCCAAATCCGTCGAAGATCAAGTCTCCGCGAACATCTGCTGTGTAGCTCAAGTTTCCGAACCTGACCTGGTGGCTGGGGGCATAGCTATCGATCTGCTCCAGGTGGCCAAGCGAATTGGCCCGCAGTGCGAAGCCGCCAAACACAAAGATCTGTCCGGGGAGGAAAGTCTCACCCTGGACAGCATCATTGGTGACGATTGAAGGAGCCATCGAGCCTGACAGCGACGGCACAGAGGAACTCTCAATGAAAGCACCAATGTCGGTGTCAAAACCGGCGGATCTCGGGTAGGGGGTCCCGATCTGTGTATCAAGGCTGATGGTAACAGGAAGCAAGGGACACAGATGTTTACCCAGGTTCGGGCCCTCTCGTTGGAGGTAAAACCCTACTTCCTGCTTGATTAATATTGATGATATGGGTAGTACAAGAGTAGATCTACCACGAGATCGTAGAGGCTAAACCCTAAGAGCTAGCCTATGATGGTATGATTGTAATTGTGATCGACCTTCTAAGGACCAACCTCTCCAGTTTATATAGACACCAGAGAGGGCTAGGGTTTACATGGAGTCGGTTACAAGAAAGGAAACACAATATCTGGATCGCCAAGCTTTCCTTCCATGCAAAGGAGAGTCCCATCCGGACACGGGCCGAAGTCTTGAATCTTGTATCTTCACGCTTCAATAGTCCGGACGTTGTACACGGTCCGGCTGTTCGGATATCCCCTAATCCAGGACTCCCTCACCCACCTTGGTGGGAGGCTGACTTGTGGGCCTACTAAGTTGACGGGGACAGAGGGCTTTGTCAACTTAGTCAATATGAACGATTCTAGCTCCAGTGACCGTATGATGTCCATCCAACGTCTGTAGTGCTTATTCAACCTCTGGTCTTCTTGCTCCAGCCACCCAAAGCAGCGCCGGTCGTGCCGCATGCTCTTGCCTCCCGTGGCTGGCTGTGCTGCCGCGGAGGCCTCACCGCCCCTACTATTCCCACCGCTGGCCAGGCCCTATGGCGACGGCAGCCTCACACCGCAGCCGAACCAGTGAATCCTCGTACTCCTCTCCACGCGGGCTTTCACTACCGTGTCTTCCCCGGCTCCATGTCATCCCCTTCCTAAGCCTCGCCGTCGTCCACTGCCCTGGTGCTCTCGGCACGGCATGGTCAACGTTATCAAGGAACGACTTCCATCGAACATGGACTGTACGTGGAGAGGCTGACAGCTGGGTCCACGGCCGCATTAAGGAAGTGCCTCCTTATTACACGGAAAATAATGATTCCTCCACCTGACAGAAGGGACCCATCAGACGGGCCACCATATTTCATGAAAAAAATGTTTCCCCCCTGACTGCTGGGACCCACCAGCTACATCTTCGCATGCAAGGAAGTGCGTCCGGGCAAAAAAAAAATGATTCGCCTCCCTGACTGCTGGGACCCACCAGCTACATCTTCGCACAGAAGGAAGTGCCTGACAGTTGGGACCCACCTGGTCGAAGCGAACGTAGCATTGTTATTTTGGTCGTGAACGTGTACGTACATACTGGTGGGTGTAGAGGCGCGCACGTAGCATGTACACGTACGTACAGCGGCCAGTGTGCAAGAAAGAAAATACGGCCACATACATACATACGGGCGGCGTCTCGAACACCAACTCGCGCATATGTACGGCCAGGGCTCGTGTACATGGCTGGGTCGGAATGGAGAAACAACGTCATCGTTGTGTTCATGGGGAGCCAACCGGCTGGGTCAGAACGGAATGCGTCGTCGTGTTCATCGGGAGGGCTTGGACGGAACATGCGATGGAAATGAGGTCTGGCGTACCACAGAACAGAGGAAACAGCCTTGTGTTCGATCGGCCATGTTCGAACGGGATCCTGTTCATCGGGAGGGGTCTGGCATACCGCAAAACGGAGGAAACGGACTTGTGTTGGAGCGCTACGGTCAAAACGGGGTCCTGTTCATCGAGGGGTGTGGCGTACCGCAAAACGGGACTCCACGAGATATTGTTCATCTCCACCGTCGACCTCCTCCAGCTTCCACGGGCTACGACTCATCCACCATCGACCTCCTCTAGCCTCCACCCGCGACTGTTCATCCACAGGCTCCTGTTCATCTAGCCTCCACCGCGCGCTACTCCACCGGCTACTATTCAACCACACCTCTCCACGGGCTCCTGTTCAACCACCCCTCTACGGGCTACTGTTCATCCACCCCTCCACCATCTACTATTCATCCAGCCCTCCACGGGGTCGTCCTGTTCATCCAGCCCTCCACGGGGTCCTGTTCATCAAGCCCCAACTGGCTCGATCGATCGGGGTCCTGTTCATCCAGAGGCAACACCACGGGGTCCTGTTCATCCACCCCCACCGCTCATTGTTCATCCACCCCCCCGCAATGCTCACTGTTCATCCAGAGGCAACATCGATCGGCTTCAGTTAGTAGCAGTAGCGAAGGAATCGCTCGATCGGGTTCAGTTAACAGCCATCGATCGATCACTCGGGTTCAGTAACGCGTAGCCTGCAGTGCAATCACTCGGGTTCAGTTAGAGCCCAACACCTCGCCCGGGTTTAGTTAGAGAGAAACGCGCATCGCTCGGCCCCCGACCACCCACCGTAACCGGGAACTCGCCGAAATTTTCCTCGCTCTCGCTTCTACCACGGTTTTTTCCGTCATGGGCGGCCCAAAGAATGTCATGCAGCTGCGTCTCCGGCCCACCCAGGACAAAAATCCCATTTTCTGTCATGATTTTTTGTCATAGAAGTAGGAGCCCACCACATCTATGGTGATACCGGGTTTTCTCACAATTATCATCATAGAAGTGTCATACATATGACAGAAAAAATTTCGTTTGGCCCAAAATGTCACGGATGTGTCTTTTTTTTGTAGTGACTACCACGTCCATCTGGATTCAGTATTTGACTAGCAATATCTAGTAATGCATGTCACAAAAATGTACTACTCCCTTTATAAATAAATACATGGTGTATTGTTTTATCCCTATCGGCGTGAGAACTTAATGTCTCTTTTCTAATTAATAGGATTAAATCAATGAACTAACCACTGCACGTCATGTTTGGTAGTCTCAAGTCATTGAAAGCATGCACGGCCAACATCTCTCATTGGTTGATATGTCACGAAATAAGAAACGATGAGGGAGTTAATGTACCGTGCCTAAGTGTTTTGGAATTATTTGGTTTCCGTAAGGTGACTTACACAACATTTTTGGTTACATGCATTAACATTTTATTAGTTAAATCAAAGGTCAAAACTTGGTGCAAAATGCAAAGGGGACCAATAAACCAGTAAACATCAAAGTTCTCTCGTTTGGCCCCAACTAGAGGTCCGGTGAGATGACTATACTGCACCGGCACGGAGGGGGACGCAGCTTCATTAACTTACTGCACCTGCCTTTGGGTGTATAACATGTGGGCCCAACGGGTGGCTGGCCCACCTGTCATACAGCCAAAGGCAGGTGCAGTAGAGGTCCGAGGAGTAAATGGCCAACACGCACGTGAATTCAACACAGTCTGCACTTCTCATATAAAGGCCCCCTGCCAGTCCAATCTATGAAATCATACGCACCCTAACCAAGGGCAAGAGTAATCACTCCATTCGCAAGATCAGTTGCCTAGAAGCTAGACCCATGGAGGCAATGAGCGCAAGCATCAGCCGGCTGTGCCAGATGGTCCACGACGCCGGCCTGTGGCCCGGCACCGAGGAACGTCTCCAGGTAGTACTTGAGGCCTCCAGGGCGAGGGGCCGCTTGGACGACATCTTCTCTCCATGTTCGATGAGGTCCTCGTCGACTTCCTCGACAAGTTCACCACATCAAGAAGCTCGCGGACGACCTTGACGTAAGCCTCCAGCCCACGCGCCCAGGCTCTGCGATGCCCGCCACCCTCAACGGCCTCTATGGTGACATTATCTTCAAGGCACTGGTGGCCCTGCGACTGCCTGTTGTCATGCTGGAGAATGTCCACCTCGAGGTCATGCTCGCTGCACAACAACTATCGCAGCAAGACACCATCGACATAATCACCCACGCCTATGTGCAAATCATCTACAAGGACTACTACATGCAAGAGGAGGACGATAGGATGCTGGCCTTCTTGGACCGCAGTGCAACCTTGGACGGCATTGTTCAGAAGCACGTTGAGCTCGCCGCCAACGCCGCTACTCCTCATACGTCGATTGGTCACCCGGCGCACTAGGGCGTGAGGATGTCATTGATGGATCCGTATGTATCTTTATCTTTCTGTCAAATCCATGTAGTAGTATATGGTACTACTAGTAATTATCTTAAATTTCGCATCAACTTCATAATTTTCGTACGTATTCCATGCATGAACCGCGCCAAAACCAAACTTCTCATTACTCTAGGGAAAATTGTTATTTCTATCTATCGGTCGCCCCATGGAGCAGAACCAAATTTTTACAACTTACAAGTTCAAAAGGAAAAGCCTGACGTGTTCGCGTCGCACCCCCACACGGTTGGTCCGGCACGCCGCTCAAGGGGGAATGTGTGTTGTGTTGCATTTTCACTTACAAGTGGGACCGCATTTGAGCAAACTGACTCTCGGCAAACCCCCACCCCGCCCACCGAGCGATGGTTGAGAAAACAGGAGGGAGAAGTTATGGCTGTAGCATAGACTCCAAGAAAATTGGTGTCGGATGGGACTCGTGTGGGTGGCGTGTGCCGTACTGCTAGACATGAATGCTAGTTATGGCCCATGCCACCCCACTATATCGAGCCTATATCGAGGTGCTGGTTACATAGAACAAATTTCCCGGAGTCCGTGCTCAGCCCTCCTCTATCTCTCTTCTCGGCCAGCCAGTAGACACGCGGAGACCATCGTCTGTTTGTTCATATGTGGTCCCACATGTTAGTGGAAATGCAAGAGGACCCACTGAACCTGCACATCTTTCACCTCGACATGCTAGTGATGAAAAATAAATCCAATAAAGATCTTTGGTGGCTGCTTTTGGAGTTACTCAAGAGTAGTAAGATTCTATTTACAGTTTAACCCAAGATGCACATCACGTGGCTTCAATTACCACTCCATTTTCCTGCATGACATGACCTGGATGCTGGATGTCCCACGTGTCGGCAAATGGAGGAAGAACTCGACAAAATCTTCTCCACAGTTAGACCGGAGGAGTAGGAAACACGGCAAGCCCTGGGCCTACATCATATTAAGTACAAGCCCACCTCACGCAGTCACGCTATCACCATATTTCTCGGCCTCCGTGCGACACCTATCTCTTGTTGATCTAACTAGAACTAACTATTGGTTGGCTCTATGTGATGTGGCAACTTCATACTACTATGGATGCTGGCTATACTACTACAACACTAACACTCCAAGAAGTGGGTCACAAACCATTTATAAATTGAGTTTATGACAGGCATATGCAAATGTACCATTCATTACATACAATAAGTCATCAACACACAACGACAACGAGGATACATGTTGGATTATAGATTAGTTCCAAGAAAACATTCTAGTAAATACCAAAGTTTTCATCACACAAAGAATAACAAGCAATGAAATGAACTTCAGCTCAACCACTCCTCGCCGTTGGAAACACTTTCTTTGAACCAGAAGAGTTTGTCTCTGAAGGGGCAGCTACTGTCAATCTCGAGACCAACGCGGGACTGATCATCCAGTCTAAAGCGGCCTATTTTATGACCCATATTGTGATAGCCATGGTAGGGAAGCATAGCAATGTCCGAGGTATAGATACTGTTGCTTCTCATAAATGGTAGTAACATTGTGTGAACAGCAGCTGGATCGCCTTTCACCATGATTGGATATTTTTGTCCAAGGAAGAGCGAGTTTCCTCCAATTGTATCAATACTAAACCAGGCAGAAGGTGTTGGCGCTAGCACAGTAGTATCCATCCCGAATACCCTGCAACGGATGTTGGAATAGGTCCGGAGGGTGCGACCATGGGAGACAACACCTGCTTCCTTAGTAACATCAGGGGTGCCCTGTATATAGACAAGAGAGGTGATCCATTGGAATAAGTTGTCAGGCGCCACTGAGTATATGGGTCCTCATGCTCGTGATCATCACCGTCGTCATCTCCCCCTTGGTTATAATTTTTTTCAAGTATAGGTGGTGGAATGCTCATAGGACCTTGGAAACACAAGAAGGTTAATTAGTAAAGGGAAACTAGCTAACCTGCATGCATGTGGATGAAAAAATTATAATTACGGTGGAAGACAACCATACCGAAAGCATAAGGATTCCATGCAAAAACAGTGCCACGAGTGGTTGCAGCAAACACAAGACCCTCGTATTGAATTGCATCAAAGTACACATCCATGTATACAAACTGATTTTTGAGCAATATCCATCCATTCGAACTATGAAGGAAGGCAACAAGCTTGTCGAAGATAGCAACAACTCCATAGTCTATTAAATCCCAAGAGCGGTCGGGAACTTGACAAATTGCTATCTTCCGTAGACGATAGTCACCATGATCGTAGTTGAACGTATGTAGAAAACTAGTGTGCTCAACCTCTGGGTAGTCTGAGATTTTTGGAAGTGGAACCCGGTGACGAGTATACACATTCACAAGTTCCCACTCGCAGTTGTACCCAATATAAAGAACCCAATCTTCATTTGCGCCTGCCCAAGCCTTACCCTCAAGCGATGGCATCTTAACATCACACGTATCATTATCAAGCATCACCAACTTGCACAAGGCGAGGCCTCCGTCGTCCGCGTGCCAGTCAGCAGGGTCATAGTGAAGAAGATAGGGGAGATCAAACCGCTCCTGGACCCTTGGGTTCTTTGTAATGATGTTATTAGTTGAGTCGAGAATGGTCTTGAATGAACCTACCATGCTAGCCGAGGTGATGACATCGCATCGTTCAATGAGTTCCTCCACCACGTCATCATTTAGATTGGGGCATGAATAACGGGGTCGTTTCCGGCCTGTTCCCTCCATGGAGAAGACGATCGAACAATGGCAGAAGGAAGGGTGAAGGCAAATGGAGGAGGGAGGAAGAGCGTGCGACAACAGTTCCAAATCAAGAGGAAAAGGCGTAGAGTCGATGGACGGTTGCCACAGTACACGACGAGGCGCCCCGGCCTACATAGACGTCTGTTCGGAAATTGTACAAAAGGACTCGCCGTCGTCTCACTAACATGTTAGAAAGGGACCACATGTCAACGAAGAGGCTAGTGGGGAGCGGACGGTTGCCACAGAGGTCACACTGACGACAAGGCCGTTCTGTCAGACCTAGCGCCCGCGCGGGATGGCTTCCATCCCCCACATGAGCGAAGCCACTTTGCACCCCCACATGGTTGGTACGCCATGCCGCTAGGCCAACTCTAGCGCGTGCAGCTTGAACATGCGCTTGCTCAGCCCCCTTTCCCTCGATGCCCCGGAGCTACCCAACAACGGCTATGTGTTTTGCGCACCCGGCGGCCAGATTTGGAGCGGATCTGGTCTGGCTTGAGCTCGCCGGCTGTGGGAGGCCGCGTCGCGCCATGGACTGGCCTGGCATCGGGCTGGAAAGCTCCGACAAGGCCGCAAGGCCGCATGCAGGTACTGACTCCTCCTCTAGCTGCTCGGATCTAAATCGTCGGTGGTCCGCAGGCAGATACATGAATGGCAGTCGGCCGGGCTTGGTGCTGGCCCAAAAGCTTGTCGGTGCATTGTTGCCACTCATTACATGTGACGACTGCCCAAAGAAGGTTTTGCGCCATGTGTCTACAACGCCGGAACATCCCGGATGGGTGTTCATCAAGTGCTCAACCGATGGAGTATGTGCTACTTTAGCTACGGTGGTGCTCTCGGATTAGACTAGTTGTGCTAACTTAAAAATTTATTGTGTAGAATGGATGCATGTTTTGGTATTGTGAAGAAGAGTACATCGATATATTGATAGAGGGCAATTTAGTAGATGTTCTAGCACTTTTAGCTAGCATAGAGGCTAGAGATGAGACTAGTGCACTTGTTGATAGAATAGAGGCTAGACGTGAGACTAGATGCGAGGAAGCATCGTCTACTTCTTTACACTCGAAGAAGAAAGAAGCACGGAAGATCGAGCCTCTGCAGATCAACAATGAATGTATTGAGAAGGCACTAATTCAACTTACAGGAGCAGTTATGGAAGTTGGATATCTTCTAAAATGTATTCTTGTGGTTCTTGTTTTCTTTGGTCTTGCTTTTCTAGTCAAATTTTGGTGATGTATTTCCATGTACCAAAAATCAATGATGAAAAAAAGATATGTGTTTGCGAAAAAATGTACATGGCCGGGATGCGTCCGCGCGTTTGGCGCACGGCCACCACATCCAAGAAATGGCCCGGACACGACCCCATTGCCCTACCCAAACGGACAGAATCCGGGCAAAACGGAGATCCGTTTGGAGTCATGCATTGGAGTTGGCCTTGCAAGTGGGACTGCGGTTGAGGAAACCGACTATTGGCAAACCCCCACCTCGCATGCCGCGCGATGACTGAGTTAGGAAAACGATGAGGTTGAAGAGATAGATGTAGCATGGACTCCAAAAAATATGGTGTCAGATGGAAGTCGTGATGGTGGCATGTGCCGTACTCCTGGATGTGAATGCTTGTTCTGACCCATGCCACCCTACTATATAGTATCGAGGATTTGAGGTGCTGGTTACGTATAGCGAACACATTAAGATATGGCCCACCTCACACTGTGGCCAAATTTCCTGGAGTCTGTGCTAGGTTAAAAAGTGTTCTTTGTGAGGGTGGGTGGATGGTATCAAGTTTAAAACTTGTTGTATTACGTATACGTAGACATAGAGATAGTGCAGCAGTTTTGAAAGTTTGAACCCAAACATCAGAAAGCAATTTCGACTGGACTCATCCAAGGACCTAGGATGATGGGATTCACAGCTACAGTAAAAATACCCGCCCGACGCGCGAAGCATGTGAAGTTAGTACAAATAGTAGTACTATTATTGATTGGCCTCATCCGATAACCTGTTGCAATGCACGCACAATTATGTATTCGGAAAATATTTTTTTGCCTCGTCGCAGCACCCACTCAGAGAAGCGACTCGAAAGCCATTCATAAATTTAGTAAGTTTATCACAGGTATATCATTTGATTACATAGAACAGGTCATCAACCCACAACTACAACAAGGATACATTATAAATACTAAAGTTTTCATCACACAACAAATAACAAGCAATGAAATGAACTTCAGCTCAACCACTCGTCGGTGATGGAAACGCTTGCTTTGAACCAGATGTGATTCTCTGGGAAAGGGCAGCTACTGTCAATCTTGAGACCAATGCAGGACTGACCATCCAGGCTGAAGCGGCCTATGTCAGGACGCATATTGTGATAGCCACGGTAGGGAACCATAGCAATGTCCGAGGTATAGATACAGTTGCTTCTCATAAATGGTAGTAATGTTCTGGGAACAGCACCTGGATCGTCTTTCACCATGATTGGATAGTTTTTTCCAAGGAAGAGCGAGTTTCCTCCAAGAGTATCAATACTAACCAGGCAGAAGGTGTTGGCGCTAGCAGAGTAGTCTCCATCCCGAATACCCTGCAACGGATGTTGGAATAGGTCCGGAGAGTGCGACCATGGGAGACAAAACCTGCTTCCTTAGTAACATCAGCGGTGCCCTGTATACAGATAAGAAGAGGTGATCCATCAGAATAAGTTGCCAGACGCGACTGAGTATATGGGTCCTCATGCTCGTGACCATCATCATCGTCATCTCCCCCTTGGTTATAAAATTTTTCAAGTATAGGTGGTGGAATGTTCACAGGACCTTGGAAACACAAGAAGGTTAATTAGTAAAGAGAAAATAGCTAACCCGCATGCATGTGGATGAAACAGTTATAATTATGGTGGAAGACAAACATACCGAAGGATTCCATGCAAAAACAATGCCACGAGTGGTGGCAGCAAACACAAGACCCTCGTATTGAATTGCATCATAGTACTCATCCGTGTACAGAAACTGATTTTTGAGCAATATCCATCGAGGCGTGGAAGTAAGGACGGCAACAAGCTTGTTGAAGATAGCAACAACTTCATAGTTCGTGTAAACCCAAGAGCGGTCGGGAACTCGACAAATTGCTATCTTTCGTAGACGACAGGCACCATGATCGTAGTTGAACATACCTAGAAAACCGGTGTGCTCAACCTCTGGGCAGTCTGAGATTTTTGGAAGTGGAACCCGGTGATGAGTGTACATGTTCACAAGTTCCCACTTGTAGTTGTACCCAATATAAACAACCCAACCTCCATTTGCGCCTGCCCAAGCCTTACCCTCAAGCGATGGCATCTTAATAGCACATGTATCATTATCAAGCAGCGTCAACTTGCACAAGGCGAGGCCTCCATCGTCTGTGCGCTGGTCAGCAGGGTCACGAGGAAGAAGATAGGGGAGATCAAATTGCTCCTGGACCCTTGTGTTCCTTGTGATGATGTTATTAGTTGACTCAAGAATGGTCTTGAATGAACCTGCCATGCTAGCCAAGGTGATGATGTAGCACCGATCAATGAGTTCCTCCACCACGTCATCATTCAGATCGGGGCAAGAATAACGGGGTCGTTTCCGGCCTGTTCCCTCCATGGAGAAGACGATCAAACAATGGCAGAAGGAAGGGTGAAGGCAAATGGAGGAGGGAGGAAGTGCGTGCGATGGGAGTTCCAAATCGAGAGGGAAAGGCGAAGAGTCGGTGGACGGTTGCCACGGAGGCGCCCCGGCCTACATATATGTCCATTCAGAAATTGTACAAAAGGACTCGCCGTCGTCTCACTGACATGTTTGAACGGGACCACATGTCAACGGAACATGGTGTGTAATTTCTCGTGCAAAATGCGATCTGGCCGCGTTGGCCCGAGGTGCCGCATTAGTTATCGACCTTTATTTTTTTAATGGCGTGCCATTCAGTTTTGTAGCATGACTAACTGGTACTGTTTGCAGAGAAAATATAAACTACTCTACCACTACTCCACCTCTTGTTCTAGTAGTATAAAAAGGTATATAGGCTGGAGCTTCAACACTTTCTTGCTAAGGGCTGCCCACTTGCTTCTCACACTATCACCCTCTCTCCAGATCTAAAAAAAGACGGCCTCTCTCTCCCTCCTCACCGGTGGTCACAGATCCGTCGGGGAAGAAAAGGGCGTCAGATGTTGGCCTTTTCGTCGTTAGCGGCGAGTCACGACTTAGCGGCGACAAGGCCGTCCTCTCAAACCTAGCGCTCACGCGGGATGGTCTCCATCCCCAAGCTCACTGTTGTAGTGTGTGCGGAGGACGACGTCCATGAGCGAAGCCACTTCCCGCTGACCCTCGGGTATGCTACTCTTTTTGAACCATACCCTTGTTCTATTGCCCCATTTGCCACGTCGCTGCATGTGGATCTTTTTCCACTCCACCATCTTCCCAATTTGCTATCCTCTTCTCTGCTGGTCATGCAGATGAAAGCCTTAATTTGCACTTCTAAAGGAAACCCTACTTCATGCAGACTAATCCATGTCTTGGTTGAATAAGGAAAGGGAGGGAGACTGTACTGTCCAAGAGAGTAGACATCGAACCCACATCTAGGTTGAAAATGGGAAAATCAGTAGCTAAGGAACGAGTCTCGTGTCTCTTGGTTGAAGAAGGGTAGAAAAGCATGGCAATGCAATAGAGAATGACCAGGTCGATCGGTTTGTTGTCCTCACATATGAAAAAGGTGGCTTGTCAGGGGGGATGAAACCCGGGCAGGCAACGGAACCCGGATCCTTTTCAAAAACAACGGGGCCGGCGTTGCCCCTCAAGCTGGAATGCGCTTGGCTGGGTCGCTCGACCCGGCCAAACCCCGCAACCCGGTAAAACTCTCCGACCTGGCCAGACACGTCGACTCGGTCTCAACAACTAGTACAAGACAGTCGAACCCGGCGCAACCAAGCCTTCCTCAACAAGCCAGCTCCACCCGTGGCATGCTCCGCAATCCAGCCACGGGTCAGCTCCCGTTCCATCCAGGCCGTACGAGGGGACGAGTCTTCAGCTACTGATGACCAAGGCAACAGTGCCTCGCCCATGCCTCTGGTCAGCCGGAGCGTGGCAATAGTGCCCCTCACCTACCCGCTCACCAGGGCCGGCGTGGCTATAGTGCCCCTGCCATCACCGTTAACGATAGCAAGCGGCGACCTGACGGGGCGCCACTGTACACGACTGGACTCGGCCACGCCCTGACGATCGACAAGATGGCGCACAGTCCCCCTAGGCACGCGGGGCCCGCACCTAGGGAACTTGGCGAACCACATGCCCTCAGTGGGTCCCAACCTGGGTCCCCAGATGCCGACGACCCATACCCACCAACTTGTAACATTACCATTGTATCCCTGGGGGGTTGGCCTATAAAACCCCCCAGGAGCCCACGCATACGGGGGACGGAACATAGAGAGGAAATAGCCACCAAACAGTAACCTCCACCCGGGGAGAAGGAGCAGCCCAAGCCTTGGCCAGCCTTCCTTCCTCCTTCATACAGCTCTAGGAGCAACGTTGTACTATCGAACATCAAACTACACTCGGCTGGAGTAGGGGAGTTATATCTCCGGAGAGCCTCGAACCTGGGTATGTCTTGCGTCCCGAACTCGCTCATACCAACCCCGCCTCTGGAGCCCACCAGTGCCCTCGAGCCTCCTCCTCTCTTTAGCCATCCCATGGCATTTGCCGTGCACCCACCATGACAGTTGGCATCCACCGTGGGGCAGCTCGAGGAGCTGGCCGGGAGCATGCTTCAGACGGGGCCCTTCTCCTACTCCGACGAGTCCGTTACGCTAGCGGACAACGTCGTCGACGCACTCGCCGCCTCCTTCACCGCGTTGCGCATCTCTAATGCACCCATGGCCGACAAGTACCCCAGTGAGGTACTCAGCTACTCCGACTCCCCCCTCTCCCTCGGCGGTGGCACTTCCGCTGGGGCAATGGACGTCCACGTGGAGGTCTTCGTCACCGGCGACGGCGCCTCTTCCTCATCGAGCAAGACGAGGAAGGCTGCCGAAGCCAGGGTCGCAGCGGAACGGACCAAGCCGTCTAATCCGTTGCGCACCACGATGCAGAGCCTCCGCGTACCCATCGGCACTGAAGTGGACGCCACCAACGTCGCTGAGGCCCGAGCCCAGCTCGAGGAAAGGCACCAGCAGACGCTGGACCTGTCCGAGACGCTCGTCGCCACCCAGCGTCACCTGGATTCCGCTCAGCTGGAGTGCAATGCCGCCTACGGATTCATGCCCGCCGCGGCCGAGCCGAGCCGGGTCGCCGACGTGCGTGCCCGGGGAGGAGCGATGGTCGGGCCCACGGCACCGTTCCAACCGTCTATGAGACCCCAGTGAAGAACGTGCGCGTTGCCCAGGCAGCTGGAGTCGACCTGGATCAGCTCACGGGCGAGGGACTGAAGGAGCGCATTGGGCGGATGCGTGACCTCCTCAACGCGGCCAACACCCAGCAAGACTGCCTCAACCAGCTCGCCAAGCCAGCGGGATCTGGCTCCGCCCGCATCGGCGGACCCGGCGAACTTTAGCACACAGCTTCCTCGCCACCCGGCGAGGCGCACTCCGGCCGAGCCTGGACTCGGCGTGACCCGGCCGCCACGGCCGCCGGTGGTTTGGGCGACGAGCCTGTCCCGGAGATCCAGTGCGGACCCGACCAGCATGGCGGGCGTCCGGCTGCAACCGACCCATCCCCCCGTGGCCTCGTCGCCAGTCGACTCGGCCCGCGCGCCATCGACGACTCCGACGCTCGCCACAGCCTCGACCAGCTCGCTCACTCCCTGGAGGTGGAGGAAAGCGGCACTATCGGGCCGGCGTGCTTCGGTCCACACATCTGGGAAGAGCCCTTTCCCAAAGGGTTCATGCTCCCCCACAACACCACCAAGTACAACGGAACCGTGATGCCAGAAAATTGGCTCACCGACTACACCAGTGCCATTGGCATCAACGGTGCCAATCGCCGACTCGCCATGCGCTACGCACCGCTCATGCTCTAGGGGGTCGGCCCGCACCTGGTTGAACAGTCTGCCGATGGGCAGCATCAACACGTGGGTCGATTACGAGCAAGCCTTCGTCCGCAACTTCACGGGGACCTACAAGCGACCCGGCCGCCCTAGCCAGCTCACCATGTGCGTGCAAGGGCCTACGGAGACCGGTCGTGAGTACCTCGCACACTGGACCGAGCTCCGGAACAGCTACGAGGGCGTCCATGAAGTCCAAGCGATCCAGTACTTCGTCAACGGGTTCCGAGACGGCACCCTCCTCAAGCACAAGCTCTTACGCTCCGAGCCGGCCACCAGGGCCACGCTCATGGTGACGACAGACAAATACGCCAACGCCGACTCCGCCATGAAGATCTAGGTGGCACTGGATGAAGCCGGCAAGGCAAAGCCGGTTCCCCCTCCAAAGCCGGCTGGCGAAAGCAGCCGGCAGCAGCACCACCAGAACAACAAGCACAAGGCCGACTAGCTGGCGCAGCACTACGACAACCGGCTGGTCGCGGCCACCGAGCCCGCAGCGGACCCGGCGCCAAGCGCCAGCAGACCGGCAAGACGGCGTGGCAACCCACCATGAGCTTCGAAGTGATGCTCAACGCCCCCTGCAACCACCACAGCGGCGCAAGACCGTCCACGCACACGCTCCGGCAGTGCGGCATCACCAAGCGCATCATGAGGGGCGACGTCCCGCCTCCTCTGGCTCCGGCTCCAGGCGCGGGGCAGCCACCTCCGCCTCCACCACCACCTCTAGCCGGCGGCATGATGCGCGATGACGCCTACCCGGACCAGAGCGACCTACGTCGTCTTCACCAGCCTTAGCGACCACAAGCGTAGCGAGCGCCTCCTTCGGCAGGAGGTGAACACCGTCGTCCCAGCCAAACCAAAGTTCATGCACTGGTCGGACCGCCCGGTCACCTGGACCCAGGAGGACCACCCGGCAGTCATGCCGAATCCGGGTGGTTACGCCCTCGTCCTCAACCCCACTATCGTCGCGTGGCGCACATTCAAGTTCTCCCGAGTCCTCATCAACGGCGGCAGCAACATCAACATCCTCTACCGCGACTCAATGACCAAACTCGGCCTCAAGGCTGAGGACTTGGAACCGACCCGGATGATCTTCCACGACATCGTACCCGGCCTCTCCTACTCTCCCATTGGCCGGGTCCGGCTCGATGTCCTGTTCGGTGATAGCAAGCATTTCTGGTGCAAGCCGATATGGTTGGTGGACCTGTCCAGTGCGTACCACGTGTTGCTGGGCCGACCCGCGCTCGCTAAATTTATGGCGGTCCCCCACTATGCGTATCTGAAGATGAAGATGCCGGGTCCAAAGGGCCTCATCACCGTCACCGGCGACTACCGCTAGTCCCTAGAGTGCGCCCGATACGGTGCCAAGCTGGCCGAGTCGCCGGTCATTGCCGAGGAGCGGTGCCAGCTCGACCGGATCGTCGCCATGGCGGGCGAGGCCTCGGCCGCGTCGATCCCGACCAAGGACCCGGCCTACGAGGCCGCTTTCAAGCCCTCCAAGGAGACCAAGAAAGTGAAGCTGAACCCGGAGGATCCCAGCTGCAGCAAGTACGACGTCGTAGGCACCTGCCTCGACAGCAAATAGGAAGGCGAGCTTGTCGACTTCCTCTGTGAGAATCGGGATATCTTCGCATGGACTCCCAAGGACATGCCAGGTATCCCGAGGAAGTATGCCGAGCACAAACTCCACGTCCGCAAGGACGCTAAGCCTATCCGTTAACCCTTGCGACGTTTTTACGAAGAGAAGAGAAGAACCATCGTCGAAGAGGTCACCAAGCTTTTGGCGGCCACTTCATCATGGAAGTGTTTCACCCCGAGTGGCTGGCCAACCCAGTCCTCCTCCTGAAGAAGAACAAGACCTGGCGCATGTGTATCGACTACACCAGCCTCAACAAGGCATGTCCCAAGGATCCGTTCGCCCTCCCGCGAATCGACCAAGTCATCGACTCGACCGCCGGGTGCGAGCTCCTGTCCTTCCTGGACGCTTACTCCAGCTACCACCAGATCAAGCTGGACCCAGCCGACGCCCTGAAGACATCCTTCATCACGCCCCAAAGGGTGTATTGCTACATCACCATGTCGTTTGGCTTGAAGAACGCCGACGCCACCTTCCAATGCTGCATGCAGAAATGCCTGCTGCCGCTACTCGGCCTCAATATCCATGTTTACGTGGACGACATCATGGTGAAGACCAAACATCACCTCACGCTCCTCGATGACTTGAAGGAAACATTCGCCAACCTACACGAATACAAGGTCAAGCTTAACCCAAAAAAATGTGTTTTTGGCGTCCCGGCCGGAAAGCTACGCGGCTTCCTCGTCTCGAAACGCGACATTAAGGCGAACACGGAGAAGATCAAGGCCATCGAGCGCATGCGTAAGCCGGCTCGGCTGCGCGATGTCCAGAAGTTCACCGGTTGCTTGGCCTTGGTCAGCCAGTTTCTAAGCCGGCTGGGCGAGAGGGCGCTACCTCTGTACCAGCTGATGAAGAGGACGAAGTAGTTCAAATGGAATGACCAGGCAGACGAGGCCTTCCAAGACCTCAACCGCCTGCTCTCCACTGCACCAGTCCTGGCCGCGCCGACCGACCAGGAGCCGCTGTTGCTCTACATAGCCGCGACCTCACGGGCGGTCAGCACGGTGCTGGTGATCGAGCGACCAGAGAAGGGCAAGATCCAAGCCATCCAGCGCCCGGTCTACTATCTGAGCGAAGTGCTCTCCAATTCCAAGCAGAACTACCCACACTACCAGAAGATGTGTTACGGCGTGTACTTTACCGCCAAGAAGCTGAAACAGTACTTCCAAGAGCACGTCATCACCGTGGTCAGCACAACTCCTATCGGAGAAATCATCGGGTGCCGGGATGCCTCTGGCCGGGTCGCCAAGTGGGCACTCTAGCTGGCCGGCCACACCATCCTCTACGAGCCCCACACCACGATCAAGTCTTAGGCCCTGGCCGACTTCCTCGTCGACTGGACCGAGACCCAGTACCTACCGCCGCCCCCGACTCGACGCATTGGCGCATGCATTTCGACGGGTCCAAGATGCGACTCGGCCTAGGGATTGGCATCATGCTGTCGTCCCCGAAGGGTGACTGACTCCGCTACGCACTCCAGATCCACTTCGCCGCCTCCAACAATGTCGCCGAGTACGAAGCCCTTGTGCACGGCTTCCGGCTTGCCAAAGAACTCGGCATCCGGCGCATCCTGTGCTACGGCGACTTGGACCTAGTGGTGTAGCAGTGCTCCGGCGAGTGGGACGCCCGTGACTCCAACATGGCAAGCTACCGCTTCCTCGTCCAGAAGCTGTCCGGGTCCTTCGAGGGCTGCGAGTTCCTCCATGTGCCGCGCACGGAGAACAAAGCGGCCGACACGCTCGCCAAGATCGCCTCGTCCCGACAGTCCATCCCGTCCGACGTCTCCCTCGAGCACCTGCACAAGCCGTCCGTCAAGCCGTCGCCAGACTCCGAGTCCCTCCATGTTCCAGACGACCTTGCGACATCTCAACCCGGCCAGGGGACTACTGAACCCAGCCCGGGGACTGCCGAACCCAGCCCGGGGGCTGCTGAACCCGGCCCGGGGGCTGGTTAGCTCGACTCGGCCACCATCGCCCCAGACCCGGCCATCGCCATCCCCTACCCGGGGGCTGCTCAACCCAGCTCGGAGCTGCCGACTCGGAACCCGCGCCGGGGGCCGTCTTCGCCGTGGTAACAGCTCCGTCTTGGGCCTTGCCAATATCAGAGTTCTTGGAGAACGGGGTTCTCCCCATGGATGAGACCGAAGCCCGGCAAGTGCAGCGCCGGGCGTCCGCCTACAACATCATCAACAACGAGCTCGTCAAGCGCAGCTCCACCGGTGTGTTCCAGCGCTGCGTCGAGCAGGAGCAGGGCGTCGACATCCTCCTCGACAAACACCAGTGGGAATGCGGGCACCACGCTGCATCATGATCCCTGGTGGCCAAGGCGTTCCGCCATGGTTTCTACTGGCCTACGGCCCTCCAAGGCGCCGAGTCCCTCGTTATCAAGTGTGAGGGGTGCTTGCACTTCAGCAAGCGCAGCCACCAGCCGGCGTCAGCACTCCACACCATTCCGATCGCCTGGCCCTTCGTGGTCTGGGGACTCGACATGGTGGGACCCTTCAAAACCGCCAGAGGCGGCATGACGCACCTGCTGGTGGCGGTGGACAAGTTCACCAAGTGGATCGAAGCACGGCCAATCAAGAAACTGGACGGGCCAACAGCCATACGGTTCATCAAAGACATAGCGGTTCGCTACGGCATGCCGAACATCATCATCACGGACAACATCACCAACTTCGCCAAGGGCGCACTCGAACAATACTTCTCCATTTCCGGCATCCACCTCGACCTGGCCTTCGTTGCCCACCCGCAGTCCAACGGGCAGGTCGAGCGGGCCAACGGCCTCATACTATCAGGCATCAAGCTACGACTCGTCGAGCCACTCATTCGCTCACCCGGTAGCTGGCTCGACGAGTTGCCGGCCGGTCTCTGGAGTCTCCGAACCACGTCGAATCGGTCTACTGGGTTCACCCGTTCTTCCTTGTCTATGGAGCCGAAGCCATCACCCCGACCGACGTCAAGTTCAACTCGCCGCGCGTCGTGATGTACACCGAAGCCGAAGCCAGAGAAGCCCGTGAAGACGGCCTCAACCTCCTCGAAGAAGCCCGCATCCTGGCGCTCAGCCATTCGGCCATCTACCAACAAGGTCTGAGGCACTACCATAGCAAGAAGATCAAGCCCCTCACGTTCCACAAGGGCGACCTCGTCCTCTGACTCATCCAAGAGCAAGCCGGCCAGCACAAGCTGTCCCCTCCATGGGAGGGCCCATTCATCGTGAGCAGGGCCTTGCAAGACCGCAACGCCTACTACCTTATCAATGCACGCAAGTTAAACAAGCGCAAGAGAGACACCACCGGTGAAGAAACGACCCAACCGTGGAACGCAGAACTCCTCCGCCCGTTTTACAGTTAGCTGCATGAATGTATGTATCGTTGCCTTTTGTAAACGCATGAAACTATGGGGTCCCCCAACGAGACTCGGGGGCTGCCTTTTGTCGACCAACTTACTGTGTCCCTACCTTTTTCTGGATCACTATGCTCCTGAACCCGGCCACCGGTCCGACTCGCTCGACCCGGGGGCTTGAGGTTGGCCGCCTTGATCACCAACCCCTGCCTCACTTGGTGATTCCTGATGCACTAAGGACGCCACGGTCCCTCACTTCGCCCTAAGCCACAGACCCGGCTTCGGCTGTCGGCTGGCAAACCCAATGGACCAGAGGTCCCTCATGCTTCAAACACCAAGTCAAAGGCTTCCGGGTTGACCAACCCGGCGCGTCGCTCAGGAAATGAGAGTAAACAGTCGCACGACCGGCTGCTCGCCAACCGGCTCCACCGGGTTGCCGCCAGCCGGCCCAGTGGGTGTTTTCCTCGCGCTCAACATTTCAAAAAACCCAAAGTACTACTCCCTCCTCTCAAAGAACCGAACTCCTTGTCACAGACTGGAGCCTCGGTCGTCTGACTCGCGGAGGGGAAGTTTGAGAAAGGAAAAGCGCAAGAAATCGGTCCAAAAAATGAAAGGCAAGAGTACAAACATTCACGACATATACACATAAATATCTAAAGGCCCACGGCCCGAGTTCATTACACCCAGAACCCCCAGTGGGTGGGTGGACCTGCTACCTAACAAATCCTACTAAGATATCTCAGGCATCTCCAGCGCCGCGTCGCGACGTCGACGGCTCTCCCCTGGCGGCCTCTGGGTCCAACGAGGCACCGGTGTCCTCCTCGGCACCCCCGTCGCGGTAGACGCCCGTCTCCTCGGAGCTCCCCTCCGGATAATGAAGAAGCATGCCGTAGTCGTCACCGGCCATGACCTCGCCGTCCTCCGCCCGCTAAGGGTGGAACTCATCGTGGAAGGCAAACTCGATGATGTAGCTGGCCCGGGAGGCAATCAGGCCGGCTTGCACCTACAACAGCTGCTCCGAGCCGGCTCGCTGGCCCATCAGCGCGTCCAGCTGCAGGTTCGGATGCGAAGACAGCGTGAACTGGAGCGCCATCTCAGCACTGGCACGAGCAACGGAGACGCGCCACTCGTGAAGCCGGTACGGTCCCATCTCCAGCCAACGCGCCGGCGCGTGAAGCTGTTTGGCTCGACGGAGCCCAGCCAAAGGGCCGTCGCCATCATGGTGCCGGCCTGGGACATCTGCCCCATCTGCTCCCCCAGGACCCGCAGGCGAGCCTCGACGGCGGTTATGATTTTCGGGAAGGTCCACGCCACCAGCGGGTCCGTCTCGGATCCGACGACTCCCGTCGGGTCGCGCTGAAAGCGGACGGCTTCCTCCGCCAGCTGATGCGTCTAATGGAAAGCCCCTGCCAGATGCTACGTCTTGAGCTTGCATTGGTTTTCCTTGAAGAGGAAAGGGTGATGCAACAATAGTAGCGTAAGTATTTCCCTCAGTTTTTGAGAACCAAGGTATCAATCTAGTAGGAGGCTCCTCAAAAGTCCCACGCACCTACACAAACAAACAGAGAACTCACAACCAACGCAATGAAGGGGTTGTCAATCCCTTCACGGCGACTTGCGAAAGTGAGATCTGATAGAGATAATATGATAAGATAAATATATTTTTGGTATTTTATAATATAGATGCAAAAAGTAAAGATGCAAATAAAAGTAGATTGGAAGCAAATATGATAAGAGATAGACCCGGGGGCCATAGGTTTCACTAGAGGCTTCTCTCAAGATAGCATAAGTATTATGGTGGGTGAACAAATTACTGTCGAGCAATTGATAGAAAAGAGAATAATTATGAGATTATCTTGGCATGATCATGTATATAGGTATCACGTCCGCAACAAGTAGACCGACTCCTGCCTGCATCTACTACTATTACTCCACACATCGAGTGACTCCTGCCTGCATCTAGAGTATTAAGTTCATAAAGAACAGAGTAACGCATTAAGCAAGATGACATGATGTAGAGGGATAAACTCAAGCAATATGATATAAACCCCATTTTTTATCCTCGATGGCAACAATACAATACGTGCCTTGCTGCCCCTGCTGTCACTGGGAAAGGACACCGCAAGATTGAACCCAAAGCTAGGCACTTCTCTCGTGGCAAGAATTCGAAGAGACTTGCAATCTAGTAAGCCAAACCAAACTAATAATTCGAAGAGACTTGCAAAGATAACTCAATCATACATAAAAGAATTCAGAGAAGATTCAAATATTATTCATAGATAAACTTGATCATAAACCCACAATTCATCGGATCTCGACAAACACACCGCAAAAAGAGTTTACATCGAATAGATCTCCACAAGAGAGGGGGAGAACATTGTATTGAGATCCAAAAAGAGGGAAGAAGCCATCTAGCTAATAACTATGGACCCGAAGGTCTGTGGTAAACTACTCACAACTCATCGGAGGGGCTATGGTGTTGATGTAGAAGCCCTCCATGGTCGATTCCCCCCCGTGAGCCGTGAAGGCTCCAGGATGGGATCTCGCGTATATAGAAGGTTACGGCGGTGGAAATTGTGTTTCGTTGGCTCCCTGGATGTTTTTGGGTAGGTAGGCGTATATAGGAGGAAATAGTACGTCGGTGGCCGCCCGAGGGGCCCACGAGACAGGGGGCGCGCCCTCCTATCTCGTGGCTGCCTCGGCTGCTTCTTGACTTGCACTCCAAGTCCCCTGGATCACGTTCGTTCCAAAAATCACTCTCCCGAAGGTTTCATTCCGTTTGGACTCTGTTTGATAATCCTTTTCTTCGAAATACTGAAATAGGCAAAAAAACAGCAATACGGGCTGGGCCTCCGGTTAGTAGGTTAGTCCCAAAATGATATAAATGTGTAAAATAAAGCCCATAAACATCCAAAAGGGTAATATAATAGCATGGAACAATCAAAATTATAGATACGTTGGAGGCGTATCAAGCATCTAAGCTTAATTCCTGCTCGTCCTCGAGTAGGTAAATGATAAAAAGAAATTTTTGATGTGGAATGCTACCTAGCATAATTCTCAATGTAATTTTCTTTATTATGTCATGAATGTTCAGATCCAAATGATTCAAAATAAAAGTTCATATTGATAAAAGAAATAGTAACACTTCAAGCATACTAATCAAAGTACTCATGTCTTCTCAAAATAACATGGCAAAGGAAAGTTCAACACTACAAAATCATATAGTTAGGCTATGCTTCATTTTCGTCACACAAAGATGTTCCCAACTTCTATACCCCCGATGACAAGCCAAGCAATTGTTTCATACTTAAATAATCACAAACTTTTTCAACCTTCACGCAATACATGAGCGTGAGCCATGGATATAGTACTATGGGTGGAATAGAATATGATGATGGGGATTGTGTGAAGAAGACAAAAAAGAGAAAGTCTCACATTGACGAGGATAATCAACAGGCTAAGGAGATGCCCATCAATTGATGTCAACATGAGGAGTAGGGATTGCCATGCAACAGATGCACTAGAGCTATAAATGAATGCTCAACAAAAGAAAACTAGTGGGTGTGCATCCAACATGCTTGCTCACGAAGACCTAGGGCATTTGAGGAAGCCCATCGTAGGAATATACAAGCCAAGTTTTATAATGAAAAATTCCCACTAGTATGAAAAAGACAACTTATGAGACTCACTATATGAAAAACATGGTGCTCCTTTGAAGCACAATATATGAGACTCACTACATGAAGAACAAGGTGCTACTTTGAAGCACAAGTGTGGAAAAAGAGATAGTAACATTGCCCTTTTTTTTTCTTTTTTTCTTTTTTTGGGCCTTCCTTTTTCTTCTTTTTGGCATTTCTTCTTTTTTTGTCAATGCTCTAATAATGATGATCATCACACTTTCATTGATTACAACATATGAATTACAACTCGAAACTAGAACAAGATATGACTCTATATGAATGCCTCCGGTGGTGTATCGGGATGGTGCAATTAATCAAGAGTGACATGTATGAAAACTAATGCATGGTGGCTTAGCCACAAATACGATGTCAGCTAGTGGCAATATGACAAAAGTAAAGTATGTCATGATGATGATGAACGGAACGGTGGAAGTTGCATGGCAATATATCTCGGAATGGCTATGGAAATGCCATAATAGGTAGGTATGGTGGCTGTTTTGAGGAAGATATAAGGAGGTTTATGTGTGATAGAGTGTAGCGTATCACGGGGTTTGGATGCACCGGCGAAGTTTGCACCAACTCTCAAGGTGAGAAAGGGCAATGCACGGTACCGAAGAGGCTAGCAATGGCGGAAAAAGGTAAAAGTTCGTATAATCCATGGACTCAACATTAGTCAAAAGAACTCATATACTTATTGCAAAAATTTATAAGTCATCAAAAATCAAGTACTACGCGCATGCTCCTAGGGGGATAGATTGGTAGGAAAAGACCATCGCTCGTCCCCGACCGCCACTCATAAGGATGCACAAGCCAGGTACACTTCATGTTTCAAATTTGTTACACAACTTTAACCATACGTGCATGCTATGGGACTTGCTAACTTCAACACAAGCATTCTTTAAATTCATAATCACCCAACTAGCATGACTTTAATATCACTACCTCCATATCTCAAAACAATTATCAAGTATCAAATTGATCATAGCATCCAATTCTTTTTCTATGATAGTTTTTATTATACCCAACTTGGATGCTCATCATTCTAGGACCAACTTTGTAACCATAGCAAATACCATGCTGTTCTAAAAGACTCTCAAAAAGATATAAGTGAAGCATGAGAGACTAGCAATTTCTTCAAAAATAAGTCACCGAGCGTGCTCTAAAAGATATAAGTGAAGCACTAGAGCAAAAACTATCAAGCTCAAAAGATATAAGTGCAGCACATAGAGTATTCTAGCAAATTCTAATCAAGTAGGCTTCTTCCAAAAGGTGTGTACAGCAAGGATGATTGTGGTAAACTAAAAAGCAAAGACTAATATAATACACGACGCTCCAAGCAAAACACATATCATGTGGCGAATAAAAATATAGCTCAAGTAAAGTTACCAATGAGCGAAGGCGAAAGAGGGATGCCTTCCGGGGCATCCCCAAGCAAACTCTTGCCACTCCTTATTCCATAGTCCATAAAAGCTTTACCCAAAACTTGAAAACTTCACAACACAAAACTCAAAAGGAAATCTTATAAGCCCCATTAGTGAAAGAAAACAAAACCACCACATAAGGTACTGTAATGAACTCATTCTTTATTTATTTCTGTGTTAAACCTACTGTATTCCAACTTCTCTATGGTTTATAAACTATTTTACTAGCCATAGATGCATCAAAATAAGCAAACAACACACGAAAAACAGAATCTGTCAAAAAACAGAACAGTCTGTAGAAATCTGTAACTAACGCAAACTTCTGGAACTCTAAAAATCCTACCAAAATAAGAAGTCCTGGACAATTTGTCTATTGATTAGAAGCGGAAAGAATCAACGCAAAAGCACGTTTCTGTGATTTAACAAAACTAAATTCGTGCATGCAAAGTTTCTGTTTTTCAGCAGAATCAAATTAACTATCATCATAGGTTATCCTATAGGTTCTACTTGGCACAAACACTAATTAAAAGATAAAAACACATCTAAACAGAAGGTAGATGCAAGATTTATTACTAAACAGGAACAAAAACAAAAAACACAAAGAAAATTGGGTTGCCTCCCAACTAGCGGTATCGTTTAACGCCCCTAGCTAGGCATAAAAGCGAAGATAGATCTAACGAGTGCCATCTTTGGCACTAAATTCATAAGTAGCCTGCATGATAGATTCATAAGGTAATTTGACTTTATTTCTTGGAAAGTGCTCCGTGCCTTTCTTTAATGGAAATTGGAATCTAATATTCCCTTCCTTCATATCAATAATTGCGCCAATCGTTCTAAGGAAAGGTCTACCAAGAATAATAGGGCAAGAAAGATTGCAATCTATATCAAGAACGATAAAATCCACGGGCACCAAATTTCTATTTGCAACAATGAGAACATCATTGATCCTTCCCATTGCTTTTTAATGGTGGAATCCGCAAGGTGCAAATTCAAAGAGCAATCATCAAGATCATGGAAACCTAGAATATCACATAAAGTTTTCGGAATCGTGGAAACACTAGCACCAAAATCACATAAATCAAAACACTCTTGATTTTTAATTCTAATCTTTATAGTAGGTTCCCACTCATCATTAAGTTTTCTACGTATAGAAACTTCCAAATAAGTTTTTCATCATAAGATTGCATCAAGGCATCAATGATATGTTTGGTAAAAGCTTTATTTTGACTAAGCATGAGGAGAATTAACAACGGATTGCAACAAGGAAATACAACCTTCTAAAGAACAATTATCATAATCAAATTCCTTGAAATCCGAGATAGTGGGTTCAATAATATTTAAAGTCATGACCTCTCCAATCCCACTTTTACAAAATTTAGCATCAAGATCTAAAAACTCTGAATTCTTGGGACGCCTTCTAGGTAAAGTTGACTCACCTTCAGTCCCATAATTATCAAGATTCATATTGCAAAACATAGATCTAATAGGAGATGCATCAATAACTTTAAGATCCTCATCATTATTTTCATGGAAACTAGAAGAACACGCCTTTACAAAGCAATCTTTCTTAGCACGTAATCTAGCGATTCTTTCCTTGCACTCATCAATGGAAATTCTCATTGCTTTGAGAGACTCATTGATATCATGCTTAGGAGAAGAAGATCTAAGTTTAAGAGAATCAACATCAAGCGAAAGTCTATCAACATTCCTAGCCAAATCATCAACTTTGAGCAATTTTTCTTCAAGCAAGGCATTAAAATTCTTTTGAGAGATCATAAATTCTTTCACACTATTCTCAAAATCAGAGGGCATCTTATTAAAATTACCATAAGAATTATTGTAGGAATTTCCATAATTATTAGAGGAATTACTAGGGAACGGTCTAGCATTAAAGTTTCCTCTATAAGCATTGTTTCCAAAACTATTCCTACCAACAAAATTCACATCCATAGATTCATTATTATTCTCAATCAAAGTAGACAAAGGCATATCATTGGGATCAAGAGGGGTATTTCTAGTAGCAAACAATTTCATAAGTTCATCCATCTTTCCACTCAAAACATTGATTTCTTCTATAGCATGCACTTTTTTACTAGAAGATCTTTCGGTGTGCCTGTCGGTGTCAAAACCGGCGGATCTCGGGTAGGGGGTCCCGAACAGTGCGTCTAGGCGGATGGTAACAGGAGACAAGGGACACGATGTTTTTACCCAGGTTCGGGCCCTCTCGATGGAGGTAAAACCCTACTCCTGCTTGATTGATATTGATGATATGGGTAGTACAAGAGTGGATCTACCACGAGATCAAGGAGGCTAAACCCTAGAAGCTAGCCTATGGTATGATTGTTGTAATGGTTGTTGTCCTACGGACTAAAACCCTCCGGTTTATATAGACACCGGGAGGGCTAGGGTTACAGTCGAGTTACAATGGTAGGAGATCTACATATCCGTATCGCCAAGCTTGCCTTCCACGCCAAGGAAAGTCCCATCCGGACACGGGATGAAGTCTTCAATCTTGTATCTTCATAGTCTTGGAGTCCGGCTGTAATGCCCCGAGACCGACGCTCCAGAAGACTTCCAGCTACTCCGAGTTTCGTCATGTGATTTGTTTTGTTTGTTGCTTTCATCTTTACATCATGTGCATTGCATCATGTCATCATGCCATCATCTCATAAATCTTTTGCACCTCAACTAAATAAATTGCATAGATCTTTTGATCTATTTAAATCGAGGGAATTCACGATGGTGATTTCTCTTTATAATATATCCTCCCGATATTAGTGGAGCTATTATAAAATAATTTCATTCTCTGGAGTTCACCCATTAACACACTTGCAAAATCCCAATGCCCTTTATTATTTCAATTCTTGGCCTCTAACTTTGCCATATATTCTTTCTTGTTTTTAAGAGCTTCCCCAAAAATCACAACATTTTTGGACCTTCCTTTACCTAGTCCTAGTTCAAACCTATTGAATTAAATTCAAATGATTTTGAATTTAATCTTGCAATCTTGCTCACTTCTATTTTCTTGGGACTAGCGCATTTTTGTGAGTCCAAGAATATTATTTGCATGTGCTAATTCTTTGCCTATCCTTCTCTTTCTTTTCTTTCTCTTTTTCTGTTTTGTTTTAAATGGGAAAATGAGAGAGAAGAGAGAGTGCAACTCATATGTAGACCGGCCTCTAAGCCCAAGGCCCAGCCGCCCCCACCTTTCCCCGTAACCCTAGCCCGAACCACTCTCCCTCCCATCGATCCCCATCTCTTCCTCTGGCCGCCGCACTCATCTCTCTCCCTCGATCCCCCCTCCTCCTTTCTTCCTCGTCGCGCCGAACCAAGGAGATGCCGCCCCCGCGCCCTGTCTTCCTCCTCGCCCTGCGCACCCGACGCCGCCCCGCGTCCTCAACTCCGGCGGCCACGTGCCCCTCCTCGACCTCCCCGCCGACAGCAGCAGCTGCTGCACCCTCGCGCCGAGCGCCGCCCCTTCGCGCCCCTCTGTCGTTCGCCTCGGGCTCCTCCGACCTTCCTCGCGCCCGATCTGCTCCAAACCGCGCCGCCGGCCAAGTTCCTCGACCTCCGCGTCGTCCCGGAGTCCCTCGCCCACCGCTGCACGGTCCAGTCGTTGCTTCTCCGAGCTGCGTCTGTACGTCGACGCCAAGTTTCGTTGCCTACTCGCCGCCATCGCCTTAGCAGGAGCTCCGCCTCCCCTGCTTCATGCCAAGGCCAACACCGGTCACTTCTTCCAGCCGCTGCTCGGCCATGCCCGACGACCAGCAGCTCGAGCTACCTCCACGCACCTCCTGTGACCTCCCGAGGCAGGGCCTTTGCTAGTCCCTCGATGCCCCTTCAGTTCAGCAAGACCGGCTACTTCGACTACCACACCGGAACGCAAGTTCATGGATATGCCAAGTTCCTCTACGACTTGTGTACAACTACCGTCGCCAAGACCGGACGGACAAGTACCCCGGCAACGTGTGTACCACTACCGTCGACCCTCGAAGACTCCGTGGACGTCAAGTTCCTCGTCGTGACCCCGAACATCTACGAAACATGAACAACTACTTCCACTACCGTCGCCGCGAACGACTACTTCCACGACGTCCGAGAAGAACTACTTCCCCTACACCGTATCGAACTCGAACCGTCCCGTTTGAACGCTTTGAAGGTATAACCCGAAACGACCGCCGTGGACCGAATGCATGTGTTGAATGAGATGTCCTTGTTTGCACAGTGATCAAATTATCGCTTGCGATGCCCTCATTTTGCCATGCCACCATTATGTGGGACACCCGGTAACCGGGATCACCCCACCATCTCTAGCATGTTCCGCACATCCGCACACTTGCTCTTTTGCACCGGTATCTCAATGAGTTATCGGATCATCGGAATGTTGCCGTGGCACCATTTTCATTATCGTTGCCGTGGCACCATTTTCGTTATCGTTGCCGTGGCACCCTTTTTTGTTTCCGCCATGGTGACCAAATGCTTCATAACATGCTCATGTTAACGTTTTCATAAAAACTGCATAAAACTTGCATATGTCATCCGCATCATGATAACAACATTAAAATGTTAAAAATTGTTGTTGCATTAAATTGCTAAATAACATGGGGATTTTCCGGAAGTGTTGTTTGTTGTTCCAGCCTCATTTAAACTTGCCTAAATAGCTAGTTTAATTGTGCTTCACCTCTTGCCATGTTAACCTACATTTAACATTGTTGTGTTCATAACCGAGAGAGAACTAAATATTTGATGTCGTGTTCCGTCAATATGCAACTCGTTGCATATTGAGCTCCACTTAACTTGTAGTGTTGTTTGTGCATATTGCCATGCCATGCCTCATTAAACCGGACATGCATCATACTTGTTTGTGCATCATGACATGTTTATGCTTGTGTGTTTACTATGTTGTTTGCTTCTTTCCAGTTTGCTTCTCTCGTTAGCTTCGGTTTTGTTCCGGAGTTGTGAGGATTCGTTCGACTACGTCTGTTTGTCTTCTTCATGGACTCGTTCTTCTTCCTTGCGGGATCCCAGGCAAGATGACCATACCCTCGAAATCACTACTATCTTTGCTATGCTAGTTTGCTCGCTCTTTTGCTATGCCAATGCTACGATGCCTACCATTTGCTTGTCAGCCTCCCAAAATGCAATGAACCTCTAACCTTTGACACCATTCCTAGCAAACCGTTGATTGGCTATGTTACCGCTTTGCTCAGCCCCTCTTATAGCGTTGTTAGTTGCAGGTGAAGATTGAAGTTTGTTCCTTCTTGGAACATGCAGATGATGTTCCTTGTTGGAACATGTTTACTTGTTGGGATATCACAATATATCTTATTTAATTAATGCATCTATATATTTGGTAAAGGGTGGAAGGCTCGGCCTTATGCAGTGTTTTGTTCCACTCTTGCCGCCCTAGTTTCCGTCATACGGTGTTATGTTCCCGGATTTTGCGTTCCTTACGCTGGGTCGGGTGATTTATGGGACCCCTTGACAGTTCGCTTTGAATAAAACTTGTCCAGCAAGGCCCAACCTTGGTTTTACCATTTGCCTCACCTAGCCCTTTTTCCTTGGGTTTCGGAGCCGAGGGTCATCTTTATTTAGCCCCGGGCGAGTGCTCCTTCAGTGTTGGTCCAAAGCGAAGCAGATCAAGGGGCCACCTCGGGGGCAACTCGAGGGCTGGTTTTACTCGTAGGTGACCCATCCGGTGTGCCACGAGCGAGTACGTCGACTCCTATCGGATTTGTCGGCACATCGGGCGGCTTTGCTGGTCTTGTTTTACCATTGTCGAAATGTCTTGATGTACCGGGATTCCGAGACTGATCGGGTCTTCCGGTCAAGGTCTATTCTTCGTTGATCGCGAGAGCTTGTCATGGGCTAAGTTGGGACACCCTGCGGGTTTAAACTTTCGAGAGCCGTGCCACGGTTATGTGGCAGATGGGAATTTGTTAATGTCCGGTTGTAGAAAACCGAAGTTGACCTTAATTAAAATACATCAACCGTGTGTGTAACCGTGATGGTCTCTTTCCGTGAGTCCGGAAGTGAACTGATGTTGGAGTTATGCTTGGCGAGGTTGCTATAGGATCACTTCTTGATCATACTTTTATCGATTGTGCTTTGCCTTCTCTTCTCGCGCTCATTTGCGTATGTTAGCCACCATATATGCTAGTCGCTTGCTGCAGCTCCACCTCATGCCTTTACCTTACCCATAAGCTTAAATAGTCTTGATCTCTGGTGCGAGATTGTTGAGTCCTCGTGGCTCACGGATACTTCAAAACCAGTTTGCGGTGCCTATGTTTCGGCGGTGACACAACCAAGCTCAAGGAGGAGCTCGATGAAGATCTTGCCCTTTGTGTTGTTTCGTTTGAGTTGATCGATAGTGGAGCCCAGTTGGGGTCGATCGGGGACCTTTATGCATTTGGGGTTCTTCTTTTATTTTGGTTACAGAGCGGACCTTGATTGTATCTGGATGATGTAATGCTTTATTCATGTATTGTGTGAAGTGGCGATTGTAAGCCAACTATGTAACTCTTTCCCTTATGTATTACATGGGTTGTGTGAAGATTACCTCACTTGCGACATTGCTTTCAATGCGGTTATGCCTCTAAGTCGTGCTTCGACACGTGGGAGATATAGCCGCATCGAGGGCGTAACACCGGCTGACGATGATAGTCCGGCTGTCCGGACACCCCCTAGTCCAGGACTCCCTCAGTATGTAGTCTTCAGCGTTGCAAGGCGGGTTCTCCTTTAAGTTCCATGTACCTGCCGAACAGTGTCCGGCTTCCTTATCAATGTCGCGCTTCTTGGCTTCCACGCCCAATAATGGCCTTCTTCCACGCGTCGCACGAATGCGAAAAGCCAGGGTATCTTTTATGTTTTACCCCCTAGCTATGCAAATAACCTGCCTATAAGAGAGGCAAGAATCCAGATCCAAATCATACCATATTCCTTCCATGGGTACTCATCGGAGCGCTTCTGACCAAAAATCCATTCCATCATGGACCGTCGACGCGGCTCCTCTTCTCGCGCTCCCAGCCCTCTGCCAAGAGATTGGAGGAGATGTTCTGTCCCGCACGACGAGCTGGTAACGCTCCAAGCGGAGGGATCTCTCCCTCCGGCCTTCATGGTTCCGGTTCGAGCCGGGCTGGCCACCTACAAAGGTGGGAAGCAAGCGGAGGCTACCCCAAGTCCCAACAAAGGGGAGCGGGTATGCTTCGTCCCCTATCTCGTAAGGGGCTCGGATTTCCTATACATCCATTCCTCCATTTGGATCACGGAGTTCTCGGACTCGGCTCCATCACCTCACGCCCGCCTCTATCCTGCATATCGCGGGTTTCGTAACTCTTTGCGAGCTATTTCGGGCATCGAGCACCATTTCGCTGTGGAAGAGGTTGTTCTGCCTTGTACCCGCTCTCATGAGGGGTCCATATATCAAGTGGGCGGTGCCGAAATATGGCGCATCGCCGGGACCGGATATCCATCCGGAACCCCTAAGAAGGCGTCCAAGGCTGGCCTTGAGAATGGTTTACGTGAAGGCGCTCCGCTGCGGACCTGTTCGGATCAGCCTCCGGAGTTGATAATGCTCCTCTGAAGAACGCCTTAGTGGCGCCCACGGAGCCCCAGTGGAGGAAGACAAGGCGTCCACTACTTGATGGGCGGATAAGGTTCTTGGCCCATTCGGGTTGACCATGATTGCGATCTGGCAGCGTGCATTATGCGAGGGTGCATCCGCTGCTGTCTGAGGCCACCCTATGTGGGATTTCAGCGGGAGGGCGATGCCACCCGTCATGGCGCAAAGTGCCGGGATCGGCGAAGACAGCAAAGATCTGTCCGGCTGTACAAGGGGGAGAAGGAGGATTTCCTCCAGACGAGCCCGTCGAATGGGTTCTCCATGAATAACCCTCAGCATTGGGTAAGCGAACACTTTGAGTGCCCGACCCATGCTTTCAAAGTTTAAGTTTCTTATATTATGCTTTCGACGCAGGAGCTGTGTCGGGTTGTGGAGGGCATGCTTAGTCCAACTCCGCAACCCGAGGATCCAGAGAGATCCCAGGATCTGGCCTCCGAAGAGGACCCGGACATAAAGGTGGAGCTAATTGACGGGGTGTTCCACCAACTCAGCATGGACAATGCTTTAGTCGCCATTACGGCTCACTACCCCGGCCTATATCCGGCTTCCCAGGTGATTGTGACCGAAGTCCTGACACCATTATTTCTTCCTTGCTCTTTTCTGACCCCCGTATATGATGGTGTTTTGAAGGAGGCGCCTTCAAGGCGGGAAGCCGAGCCCGCGGCGGCTGACCAACAAGGGTCAGTCCGGCCCAGTAGGCGGAAGAGGAGCGCGGCGCGGATTGAAACGTCGCCGCAAAGGTATAGCTCATGGTTTGTTATTTAGAGCAACGTTCCTAGGAAGCGTTTGAGTGCTCATGACTTTTGTAGGAGAAAAAGCGCCCGCCGGACTGCGGGCTTAGAGGTTGCCAACCCAGCCTATACCGCCCAAGCTCCAAAGACAGTGCGGAGGGGAGGCGGCGCAAGGCGCGAGCGGATACTCCTCCAACAGAGGATGCCGACAGTGTCCGCCACCAAGTCGAGGTGGAGCGCCATGAACCACAGGCGCCGCGGACAATTTTTCGTGACGCGTGCTTCTCCCCTGAGGCGTTGAATGCCTTTAACGCGAGGGATGTGCACCTCCGTGCTGCTCAAGATGGTTTGACCAGAGCCACGGGCGGTATGTAAAAGACATACGGGTAAGAGAATTTAATAGTTGTATATGCCAAGAGCCGAGACTTAAAGTAGTTATATTAACTGATTTAAGGATCATTTGAAATCTTGCGGATCTTCTGAGAGAAGAATACCCAAGCGTGTCGGGGCTGCAAGAGTGTAAGGCCCAACTCGAGGCCGCACTTGCTGCCGCAGAGGAAACAGAGACCCCTCCTGTAACACATTATTTTAAAAAGATAAGTGGTGTGCGGCGTCTGGCGCAAGTCTAATAATGACATTGCGGTGCTGCGGACATGATCCGGATAGGCAAGAACATCTGCGCCCGGTGAAGGCGGCGAGAGGGTCTTGACGAGGGTGCAGCAGAAAGGAACAAGCGGGATGCCCGTCCAGCTTGGAGAAGAGCTGAAAGGTGTACGGGCTGAGCTATGCGGCTCCGTGAAGGAGAATCAGCGGCTTCGTCGCGGCATCTATAGTAAGTGCTTGGCGAACTCCTTTGAAAAGAAGAGTTCGGCGAGGAAGTCAATTGACAAAAATGTGTCTATAGGTGTACTCACAGGTCGCCCTGCGGAGAGATGCCCGTATCAACAGGTGATCAACTTCCCGAGCGGCGTCATCCAGGCTTTATGGCCATCCCTTTCCCTGCCCGATGGCCTTGGAGAGCTTGTGGAGAAGCTTCAGGGAGTGCGGCAGCGCTTCCTTTTATGGAAGATTCGACTGCCGCCAGGTGCCGAGGAGGCTGGGCCATGGTAAAGGCAGCGGTACAAGAAGGCGGATCCCAACCACATGGCCAAGGTCGGACTGTGGGGCTGATGGGAAGGAGATCCTGTGAGTTTAGTATCGACCAAGTAGAGTTGGCCGCTAAATTTTCCCAGCGGATCTGTAAATTAGACAGCTGTTAGGCGGGATTGAGGAGGAATACGATCGGTCGATTTGACAATGTATTTTAAAATGACATGTAAAATGCCTTCTAGCCAGATTGTAGATCGTTTGTCTTTGCCGACCTTTTCGCTTCAACCTCGGGACCCTAGAGTCCGGAGTGTGTCCAAATACCTTCTCGGTTAAGAAACAACCGCGGCATGCATGGAGACCAGGCGTAGGGGTCATTAGTGCTTTATCAGACAAGTGCCCAACTAGTTATGTTATATTACAAGGTTAGTAAGAAACATCTTCCAGGGAGAATAGTTCCGTTAAGGGTTCCTTTCCCTGGGAGGCATGCCCTAAAGTGCATGTCCGTACTGTGAAAAGAGCAGAAAAACATCTGGGGGCAGATAAATAAGTAGGTAAAAAATCATCTTTCAAGTCACCGACCGAATATTCCCTTAAGAACGCTAGCTTTCGGCTTCACCCGATCGAGGTACACATCCGGTGACCAGCGATAACAATCGCAGAGGTGCTCCCTTTACCTCCTAGCCGAACAATCGGGAACGTAGGGGTAAGCACAGGAGCCAGGCAACCCAGCTTGGCCAAAACTTAATTCATATCGATGCATATAATGGTGAATAAAAGGTACATGTGGAAGTTTGACACATCTGCTGAGCATGAAGCCCTTATAATTAAGCTTCTGGTAAAGAAGCCCCCAGGTATAATGAGTGCGGATGGCACGTCAAGTGTGTGTGAACAATGCGCAAGTAGGCTTTTAAGGGCTTTTTAGGAAAAGGGGTGAGAGAAGAAAGAGAAACAAAAGACAGCTGAAGTGTAAAAATTTGGACGGGGGAAGGGGACGAACTCTTAGTCCGGCGCTAGGCATAGAATCTTCGGAGGCGGGCTGCATTCCATGGGTTCGGCTCGAGTCGGTTGTCCGATGCATTTAAATGAGCGATGCGCTCTACCGGTCAAGACTTGATCGATAATGAAGGGCCTTCCCATTTGGGCTTGAGCTTGTCCTTTTCTTGTCCGACGAGCGTAGAACTAGTTCGCCAACGTTGTAAGTCTTGGCCTGTACTTCTCTGCTTTGATATCTTGACCTGCTGCGATAGAATCTGAAACAAGCCTTGGCGGCGTCGCGTTCTTCCTCCAATCGTCCAAGCTGTCCTGCCGATCCAGCTCGGCTTCTCTTTCTTCGTACATGCGCTTTTCGAGGTGAGTCATGAATGATGTCGCAGGCGAACGCCTGCGCCGTATACCATAAAAATGGTGTGAATCCGGTGAAATACGGTTGGGTGTTGTCCGCAGCCCCAGTCGGAGTCGAGCTCCTCTACCCGGTCGTGTCAGATTTCGTAAGTGACCACACTAGTCTGGGTTTGATGCCGCTCATTATTAGACCATTTGCTCGTTCCACTTGACCGTTGGTTTGAGGATGATAGACTGAACCGTAATCGAGCTTAATGCCCATATTTTTGCACCATGATTTAACCTCGTCGGCCGTGAAGTTCGTGCTATTATTGGTGATGATGTTGTGGGGGACACCATAACAGTGTACTACCCCGGATATGAAGTCTATCACTGGTCCGGACTCTGCCGTTTTAACTGGCTTGGCCTCTATCCATTTGGTGAATTTATCCACCATGACCAATAGGTACCTTTGCTTGTGGGTTCCCCCTTTAAGGGGTCCAACCATGTCAAGCCCCGGACATGGATGGCGGGTAATGGGTATAGTTTTGAGGGCGGTGGGTGGCATATGGCTCTGATTAGCAAAGAGCTGACAACCGACGCATCTTTGGACTAAGTCCTGAGCATCTGCCCGGGCCGTCGGCCAATAAAATCCTGTACGGAATGCCTTTCCTACAAGGGCCTGAGCTACGTCGTGGTGTCCGCCTAGTCCGGCATGAATTTCAGAAAGAAGGTTTCGCCCTTCCTCTTCGGAGATACACCTTTGAAGGACTCCGGTTGTGCTTTTCTTATAGAGTTCTCCCTCATGGACCTTGTAGGCTTTGGATCGCCGAACTATGCAGCGGGCCTCATTTTGGTCTTGGGAAGTTCCTGCCTAAGCAAGTAGGCTAGGAATGGCTCTGTCCACAGGGCAATTACTGCCATTATGTCGTGGGCTGAAGGTGTTATTTCATCAGCTGAATCGCCGATTATGTCAGATTGCTCTGTGTCGGTTGGTGCGGCTGCTTCCGGTTTGTTATTTCCGGACTCCTCTTCCCATAGCACGGATGGCTTAAACAGCCGTTCCAGGAAGATGTTTGGACGGACAGCGTCACATTTTGCGCCGTTGCGTGCCAATACGTCGGCTGCTTGGTTATTATCCCTACCTACGTGGTGGAATTCAAGTCCTTCGAACCGAGCTGACATTTGCCAAGGGGAGTGCCCATACCCATGTGATTATGTCCTCAGAGGTGGTGAAGTAGGAGTTGTTGATGATGTAGGCTTGTCGTCCATCTTCCAAGGCATAGGCTCAACATCATAGAAGGATGATCGAGTCTCCCGGATCCTTAAATCTGCAACCAAACTCATCCTCTTGAATCTATATTCATACTCATAGTTCTGGTTTTGCAGGTCATAGATCTGGGCTTGGAGGTGCTCGATTTTCTCTTGAAGCTTGAAGATGGTCTCCCCAATGACTTTGGCATCTAGCTTGTGTTTGTTGGTAAACTCCATGATCATCATCTGGTTGAGTCCACGCTCCACCATCCCTTGGCACTTGAAAACTTGCTGCTCCACGGCTTCGAGCTTTGTCTCCACGCTTCCGGTACACCTTGGTCCCTCCACATCGCGGATGTGCAGCACCCCGTCACGCATCTCAATGGTTTGAGGGCATTGCAACACCTCCGCGAGATAGGGGTTGATAAACCTCTCGAAAAACTTGTCCTTGGGAGCGCTTAGAGACGCCATGATGCTCTAGATCTGAAACAGAAACAGCTCGAAACGAAAACAGAGGATATTTGCGTGATACGGTGGTCAAAACCTTCGGGAGTACATATAATGAATTTTTACCGACCAAAATATGTAACGTGCAAGAAAACAGAGTCCGTTAGGCACACGAGGTGCCCACGAGACGGTAGCGTCCGATGAGGGTGGGCGCCCTCCACTCGTGGGGGCCTCGTGTCCCCTCGACTACTTCTTTCTTCCGAAAATTCTTAAATATTCCAAAACTGATAAAATTTGCCATTAGAATTGTTTTGGAGTCAGTTTACTTACCGTACCACATACCTATTCCTTTTCGGAGTCTGAAACGTTCTGGGAAGTGTCCCTTATGTATTCCTCCGGGGTTATGGTTTCAATAATATTAGTTTCAACATTGATAGGATTACCTGAAATATAATGTTTAATTCTTTGACCGGTCACCACCCTCGGACTTGTGCCTTCAAAGTTGTTGATTTTTATGGCACCGGAACGATATACCTCCTCGATAACATAAGGACCTTCCCATTTAGAGAGAAGTTTTCCTGCAAAAAATCTTAAACGAGAGTTGAATAACAACACATAATCACCTACGTTAAACTCACGCTTTTGTATCCTTTTATCATGCCAACGTTTGACTTTTTCTTTGAATAGCTTGGCATTCTCATAAGCTTGGGTTCTCCATTCATCAAGTGAGGTAATATCAAACAACCTCTTCTCACCGACAAGTTTGAAGTCATAGTTGAGCTCTTTAATAGCCCAATATGCTTTATGTTCAAGTTCAAGAGGTAAATGACAAGCTTTCCCATAAACCATCTTATACGGAGACATACCCATTGGATTTTTGTATGCAGTTCTATAGGCCCATAATGCATCATCAAGTTTTTTGGACCAATTCTTTCTAGATCTATTCACAGTCTTTTGCAAAATTAATTTGAGCTCTCTATTGCTCAACTCTACTTGACCACTAGACTGCGGATGATAAGGAGATGCGATTCTATGATCGATATCATACTTAGCAAGCATCTTACGGAAAGCACCATGAATAAAATGTGAACCACCATCAGTCATAAGATATCTAGGGACTCCAAACCTCAGAAAAATAACTTCTTTAAGCATTTTAATAGAGGTGTTATGATCAGCACTACTAGTTGGAATAGCTTCTACCCACTTAGTAACGTAATCAACAGCAACTAAAATATGTGTGTAACCATTAGAGGCAGGGCCCCAAACATCAAATGGTTCAATAACAAGATAATAATTCATAGGAATTTCTTGACGTCTACTAATATTACCAATTCTTTGACATTCATCACAAGATACGACAAACTTACGAGCATCTTTAAAGAGAGTAGGCCAATAAAAACCAGATTGCAGTACCTTGTGTGCAGTTCTATCTCCAGCGTGGTGTCCTCCATATGATTTAGAGTGACACTTGTGTAGGATTTGTTCCTGTTCATGCTCAGGTACACAACGTCTAATAACACCATCTACTCCTTTATAAAGGTGTGGGTCATCCCTGAAGTAATGTCTTAAATCATAAAAGAACTTTTTCTTTTGATGGTATGTGAAACTAGGAGGTATAAATTTAGCAACAATGTAATTAGCATAGTCAGCATACCAGGGAGCAGTACGAGAAGCATTAATGACCGCTAATTGTTCATCAGGAAAGCTATCATCAATAGGCAGTGGGTCATCAAGAACATTATCTAACCGGGATAAGTTGTCAGCAACGGGGTTCTCAGCTCCCTTTCTATCGATAATATGCAAATCAAATTCTGGGAGCAGGAGAACCCATCTAATGGGTCTAGGCTTAGCATCTTTCTTTTCCATAAGATATTTAATAGCATCGTGATCAGTGTGAATAGTAACTTTGGAATCAACAATATAAGGTCTAAACTTATCACATGCAAACACAACTGCTAAGAATTCTTTTTCAGTAGTAGCATAATTTCTCTGGGCAGTATCAAGAGTCTTACTAGCATACTGGATAACATTCAATTTCTTATCAACTCTTTGCCCTAGAAGAACACCTACAGCATAATCACTAGCATCACACATAATTTCAAAAGGTAAATTCCAATCAGGTGGCTGGACAATAGGTGCAGTGATCAAAGCTTTCTTAAGTATTCCAAATGCTTCTACACAATCATCATCAAAGACAAAAGGAATATCTTTTTGCAATAAATTAGTCAGAGTCCTAGAGATTTTTAGAAAAGTCCTTAATGAACCTCCTATAGAAACCGGCATGACCAAGGAAACTTCTTATACCTTTTATGTCCTTGGGACATGGCATCTTTTCAATAGCATCAATTTTAGCTTTATCAACTTCGATACCTCTCTCCGAGATCTTGTGCCCGAAAGCAATGCCTTCATTCATCACAAAGTGGCACTTCTCCCATTTCAAGACGAGACTAGTGTCTTCGCATCTTTGCAAAACTCGATCAAAGTTGCTCAAACAATCATCAAAATAGGATCCATAAACAGATAAATCATCCATGAATACCTCACAAACCTTTTCACAAAAATCAGAGAATATATCCATCATGCATCTTTGAACGGTAGCAGGTGCATTACATAAACCAAAAGGTATACATCTATAAGAAAATGTACCGAAAGGGCAAGTAAAAGTAGTTTTAGATTGATCCCCCGCTGACACAGGTATTTGAGAGAAGCCAGAATAACCATCTAGAAAGCAGAAATGTGTGTGTTTGGATAGTCTTTCTAGCATTTGATCAATAAAAGGTAAAGGGTAATGATCTTTCTTAGTGGCTTTATTTAATTTCTGGAAATCAATTACCTTCCTATAACCTGTAATAATTCTTTGTGGGATCAGTTCATCTTTATCATTAGGAACAACGGTAATACCTCCCTTTTTAGGAACACAATGGACAAGGCTTACCCAATCACTATCAGCAACGGGATAAATTATACCAGCCTCAAGGAGCTTTAGTATCTCCTTTCTTACCACTTCTTTCATCTTGGGATTTAGTCGTCGTTGAGGATCTCTAACTAGTTTGGCATATTTCTCCACTGCAATTTTGTGTTGGCATAACGTGGGACTAATGCCCTTAAGATCATCCACAGTATATCCAATAGCAGCTCGGTGCTTCTTCAGAGTTTTCAATAATCTTTCTTTTTCTTGCTCTGAAAGGTTAACACTAATAATAACAGGATATATTTTCTTCTCATCAAGATAAGCATACTTAAGATTATTAGGTAATGGTTTGAGTTCAAACACGGGATCACCCTTGGGTGGAGGGGGATCCCCATGAATTTCAAGGGGAAGGTTATGTTTCAGCATAGGTTCCTGTTTAAGGAACATTTCATCTATTTCCCTTCTTTCCTTCATAAACATTTCATTTTCATGGTCTAGCAAATATTGTTCTAACGGATCAGTAGGAGGTACGACAATGGAAACAAGACCAATAATCTCATCCTTACTAGGTGATTCTCTATCACGAGGTTGTCTACGAAACTTAGCAAAATAAAACTCATGAGACATACCCTCTAAGCCAATTGTAACAGTATCCTTTTAACAATCAATCCTAGCCTTAACCGTGTTCAAGAAGGGTCTACCAAAAATAATGGGACAAAAATCATCTTGTGGGGAACCAAGAACAAGAAAATCAGCAGGGTATTTAACCTTCCCTGTGCCACCCCGACTCAGAGAAAACCGGAACGCCCCGTATTCCCGCCCAGAGATCAAGGAGAAGTCTTCTGGAATACGGCACTACTTAGCATAGAACAAACCAGCTTTCTGTTATTATTACATGAATATGAATACAAGGTCTCCGATATTACAATGAATAACATCGATACGGCGACACTACGCCATCCTTCGTTGCTCTATGCAAGCAGCACAACAACTCGAAGGAGCGGAATAATTCTAGCAGCGGAACAACGACGACGGTGGTGAACTCCACTGTGCAGGGACTCTGGCTGGAACACTTATCCTAGCTTGCACGAACGGAAACCACGACAAGCAAGCAATCAAATCCGGCATGACTTGCAAGCTGGCATGACACGCCTGGTCAGTACATTGAATGTACTTGCAAGCTCACAATAATCAGAAGCATTCAAGGAAAACAACAACATGGCAATTACAGGTTAAATAGTAATTAACATGAGATCATCAGCATAACATGGCATGACCAACATAAACATGATACATCTAACTCAACCTGAACATAGCATGAACATATTAATCCGACAATACTAGCATGCAACATGATGACACTATCATGCACCACTTACTCTGCTCGGTTACCTCGTAACCAACACAAGCATCACTTACCAACCTCGGACATCACACGATCATCTCAGGATCAAATCAAGCTTGGCATAAACAATACCGTAGCAATCATTAAATAACCACAAGGAGCTTGACCTTTACGCACGACTCTCGTACAACATCATGAATATACAACAACTCAGTACCCTCGATACCATTGTGATCCTTATGGCGATCACTACCAGACCAACACTGGGTCCCAAACCGTGATCCTTACGGCGATCACAACCCGACCACTAAATGGCCCGTGATCCTTACGGCGATCACAACCCGACCAACACTTGGCCAACTTATCTCAATGTTATTAAGCACATTATTCTTATTACTGTTGACTCATGGTGTGACCTTCTCTCGACCTATGCCCTTATCCGTGGGCGCGGCTATCGATAGATTTAATATACACTCTACAGAGGTTAGTACACTGTACCCACACTACGGAATCCATGGCCTCACTCTCCCATTCGGGGTGGACCAACGGCGTTCCGACAAAACCGATCTATTGTCATGACACTCTCCCAGCCCTTCCAACTCATACCCCACCGGGCTAGTCCTGGGTGGCCCCGTGTCTAACTCCAGACATCTCAACCACCGTCGTGGCCACGATCCACACTGGGATCCGGTACCAAAATTAACTTAACAACGGGCTCACAAGGTTATGCTTCGCCTACCTGATCAGGGTAGCACGCGCCCATAACCTTCCCTAAATTGAGGTACCGACCAGAGGCACGACAATAGACCTAGTTAGGACCGTCCCATACTGGTAAGCATGGTTGCACTGGTCAGCATCGATTCAGCGGCACCATGAATCAGCCAACAATTGTTCAAGTTCAATTTAATTCGGTTAACTTGAATGCAAATATGCTGAGCCATGATAAGATAACATGATGCCAACTATAATACATGAACATGATATCAACATCATCATGAGAGTATCACATAACTTTCCACCATACCAACAATAACTCATATCCACTAAACATGGCATACTGACTAGCATGACCATCACCAACATCGACATGTACTACTAACCAGCATAATCATATGAAAGGTAATACTAACAGGTATAACATGTGAAGGAAATATGCCCTAGAGGCAATAATAAAGTTATTATTTATTTCCTTATTTCATGATAAATGTTTATCATTCATGCTAGAATTGTATTAACCGGAAACATGATACATGTGTGAATGAATAGACAAACAACATGTCACTAGTATGCCTCTACCAGACTAGCTTGTTAATCAAAGATGGTTATGTTTTCTGACCATGAACAAAGAGTTGTTATTTGATTAACAAGGTCACATCATTAGTAGAATGATCTGATTGACATGACCCATTCCATTAGCTTAGCACACGATCGTTTAGTAAGTTGCTACTGCTTTTATCCATGACTTATACATGTTCCTGTAACTATGAGATTATGCAACTCCCGTTTACCGGAGGAACACTTTGGGTGCTACCAAACGTCACAACATAACTGGGTGATTATAAAGGAGTACTACAGGTGTCTCCAAAGGCAGATGTTGGGTTGGCGTATTTCGAGATTAGGTTTTGTCACTCCGATTGTCGGAGAGGTATCTCTGGGCCCTCTCGGTAATGCACATCACTGAAGCCTTGCAAGCATTACAACTAATGAGTTAGTTGTGAGATGATGCATTACGGAACGAGTAAAGAGACTTGCCAGTAAACGAGATTGAACTAGGTATTGGATACCGACGATCGAATCTCGGGCAAGTAACATACCGATGACAAAGGGAACAACGTATGTTGTTATGCGGTCTGACCGACAAAGATCTTCGTAGAATATGTAGGAACCAATATGGGCATCCAGGTCCCGCTATTGGTTATTGACCGAGAATAGTTCTAGGTCATGTCTACACTATTCTCGAACCGTAGGGTCCGCACGCTTAAGGTTTCGATGATAGTTATTATGAGTTTATGTATTTTGATGTACCGAAGAAGTTCGGAGTCCCGGATGTGATCACGGACATGACGAGGAGTCTCGGAATTGTCGAGACATAAAGATTGATATATTGGACGGCTATATTCGGACACGGAAAGGTTCGGAAGTTTCGGAGAAAACCGGAGTGCCGGAGGGGTTACCGAAACCCCGGGGAAGTATGGGCCTTAGTGGGCCAAGAGGGAGAGAGGGCCGCACCAGAGGTGGCGCGCCCTGTGGGAGTCCGAATAGGACAGGAGGGGGGCGGCCCCCTTCCTCTCCCTCTCCTCTCTTCCTTCCCCTTCTCCTTCCTAGTTGGACTAGGAAAGGGAGTCCTACTCAACTAGGAGGAGGACTCCCCCTCCTGGCGCGCCTATAGGGGCCGCCGGCCTCCCCTCCCTCCTTTATATACGGGGCAGGGGGCACCCTAGGACACACAAGTTTGATCTACGGATCGTTCCTTAGCCGTGTGGTGCCCCCTCCACCATATTCCACCTCGGTCATACCGTCATGAAGCTTAGGCGAAGCCCTCGCGCCGGTGAAACATCAAGATCGTCACTGCGCCGTCGTCTTGTGGAACTCTCCCTCGACACTCGGCTGGATCGAGTACGAGGGGCGTCATCGAGCTGTACGTGTGTCAAGAACTCGGGGGCGCTGGAGTAACGGCGCCGGGATCGGTCGGATCGAGAGGAGAACGTACGACTACTTCCTCTACGTTGTGATCGCTTCCGCTTTGGGTCTACGAGGGTACGTAGACAACACTCTCCCCTCTCGTTGCTATACATCACCATGATCTTGCGTGTGCGTAGGAATTTTTTGAAATTACTCGTCCCCAACATGATGGTATCGAGCCTAGGTTTTTATGGTTTGATGTTTTGCACGAGTAGAACACAAGTGAGTTGTGGGCGATACAAGTCATACTACCTACCAGCATGTCATACTTTGGTTCAGCGGTATTGTGAGATGAAGCGGCCCAGACCGACATTACGCGTACGCTTACGCGAGACTGGTTTCACCGCTAAGAGCACTCGTTGCTTAAAGGTGGTGGTGGGTGCTGTCTCTCTCACTTTAGTTGAACTGAGTGTGGCTACGCCGGTCCTTGAGAAGGTTAAAAGGAGTCTATTTGACGAAATATCGTTGTGGTTTTGATGCGTGAGGTGAGACTGATTCTTGCTTAAGCCCGTAGCAGCCACGTAAAATTTGCAACAACAAAGTAGAGGACGTCTAACTTGTTTTTGCAGGGCATGTTGTGATGTGATATGGTCAAGATGTGATGCTATATTTTATTGTATGAGATGATCATGTTTTGTAACGAAGTTATCGGCAATGGCAGGAGCCATATGGTTGTCGCTTTATTGTATGCAATGCAATGCTACTGTAATGCTTTACTTTATCACTAAGCGGTAGAGATAGTCGTAGAAGCATAAGATTGGCGAGAAGACAACGATGCTACGATGGAGATCAAGGTGTCGCGCCCGGTGGCGATGGTGATCATGATGGTGCTGCGGAGATGAAGATCACGAAGCACAAGATGATGATGACCATATCATATCACTTATATTGATTTGCATGTGATGTTTATCCTTTATGCATCTTATCTTGCTTTGATTGACGGTAGCATTATAAGATGATCTCTCACTAAATTATCAAGAAGTGTTCTCCCGAGTATGCACCGTTGCCAAAGTTAAATCGTGCCCGGACACCACGTGATGATCGGTGTGATAAGCTCTCGTCCATCTACAACGGGTGCAAGCCAGTTTTGCACACGAGAATACTCGGGTTATACTTGACGAGCCTAGCATATGCAGATATGGCCTCGGAACACGGAGACCGAAAGGTCGGCGTGAATCATATAGTAGATATGATCAACATAAGATGTTCACCATTGAAAACTACTCCATTTCACGTGATGATCGGTTATGGTTTAGTTGATTTGGATCACGTGATCACTTAGATGACTAGAGGGATGTTTTTCTAAGTGGGAGTTCTTAAGTAATATGATTAATTTAACTTAAATTTATCATGAACTTAGTACCTAATAGTATCTTGCTTGTTTATGTTTTATTGTAGATAGATGGCTCGTCTTTGTTGTTCCGTTGAATTTTAATGCGTTCCTTGAGAAAGCAAAGTTGAAAGATGATGGTAGCAATTACACGGATTGGGTCCGTAATTTGAGGATTATCCTCATTGCTGCCTGAGAAGAGTTACGTCTGGATGCACCGCTAGGTGACGAACTTCTTCTTTGGAGCAACACCGGATGTTGTGAGCGTCGGCAAAGCAAAGTCGATGACTACTCTATAGTTCCATGCTTTACGGCTTAGAACGGGACTTCAACGGCGTTTTGAGCGTCATGGAGCATATGAGATGTTCCAGAGTTGAAGTTAATATTCAACAGAATGCGGATTGAGAGATATGAAGTCTCCAATAAGTTCTATAGCTGCAAGATGGAGGAGAATAGTTACATTAGTGAGCACATACTCGAATGTCCGGGTACTACAATCACTTGACACAATTGGGAGTTAATCTTCCGGATGATTGTGTCATTGATGTAATTCTTCAATCACCGCCACCAAGCTACAAAGGCTTCGTGATGAACTATAATATGCAAGGGTTAGTGAAGACTATACAGAGCTCTTCGCAATGCTAAAGGCTGCGGAGGTAGAAATCAGAAGGAGCATCAAGTGTTGATGGTCAATAAGACCACTAGTTTCAAGAAGAAAGGCAAAGGGAAGAAGAAGGGAACTTCAAGAAGAACAGCAAGCAAGTTCTTTGCTCGTCAGGAAGAAACCCAAGTCCGGACCTAAGCCTGGCCGAGTGCTTCTCCGCAAGCGGTAGTCCTTTGAAGCGGAACTGCCCCAAGTATTTGGCGGATAAGAAGGATGGCAAGGTGAACAAAGGTATATGTGATATACATGTTATTGATGTGTACCTTACTAGAGCTCATGATAGCACCTTGGTATTTGATCTTGGTTACATTGCTAATATTTGCAACTCGAAGCAGGGACTACGGATTAGCGAACACCGGCAAAGGGCGAGGTGACGATGCGCGTGGGAAATGGTTCCAAAGTCGATGTGATCGCGATCGACGCTACCTCTACATCTACCTTGGGATTAGTTTTAGACCTAAATAATTGTTATTTGGTGCTGCGTTGAGCATGAACATTATATCTGGATCTTGTTTGATGCGAGGCGGTTATTCATTTAAATCGAGAGAATAATGGTTGTTCTATTTATATGAGTAATATCTTTTATGGTCATGCACCCTTGAAGAGTGGTCTATTTTGATGAATCTCGATAGTAGTGATACACATATTCATAATGTTGAAGCCAAAAGATGCAGAGTTGATAATGATAGTGCAACTTATTTGTGGCTTGCCGTTTAGGTCATATCGATGTAAAGCGCATGAAGAAACTCCATCTTGATGGACTTTTGGAGTCACTTGATTATGAATCACTTGGCACTTGCGAACCGTGCCTCATGGGCAAGATGACTAGAACCCGTTCTCGGTACTATGGAGAGAGCAACAGATTTGTTGGAAATCATACATACGAGATGTATGTGGTCCGATGAATATTGAGGCTCGTGGCGGATATCGTTATGTTCTCACCTTCACAGATGACTTAAGCAGATATGGGTATATCTACTTAATGAAACATAAGTCTGAAACATTTGAAAAGTTCAAAGAATTTGAGTGAAGTTGAAAATCATCGTAATAAGAAAATTAAATTTCTATGATCGATCGTGGAGGTGAATATTTGAGTTCTGAGTTTGGTCTACATTTGAAACAATGCGAATAGTTTAGCAACTCACGCCACCGGAACACCACAGCGTAATGGTGTGTCGAGCGTCGTAATCGTACTTTACTAGATATGGTGCGATCTATGATGTCTCTTACAGATTTACCGCTATCGTTTTGGGGTTATGCTCTAGAGGCGGCCGCATTCACACTGAATAGAACACCGTCGAAATCCGTTGAGACGACACCTTATGAACTGTGGTTTAGCAAGAAACCAAAGTTGTCGTTTCTTAAAGTTTGGGGATGCGATGCTTATGTGAAAAAGCTTCAACCCGATAAGCTCGAACCCAAATCGAGAATGTGTCTTCATAGGATACCCAAAGGAGATAGTTGGGTACACCTTCTATCACAGATCCAAAGGCAAGACATTCGTTGCTAAGAATGGATCCTTTCTAGAGAAGGAGTTTCTCTCGAAAGAAGTGAGTGGGAGGAAAGTGGAACTTGATGAGGTAATAGTACCTTCTCCCTTACTTGAAAGTAGTTCATCGCATAAACCGGTTTCTGAGACATCTACACCAAGTAGTGAGGAAGTTAATGATGTTGATCATGAAACTTCAGATCAAGCTACTACAGAACCTCGTAGATCAACCAGAGTAAGATCCGCACCAGAGTGGTACGGTAATCCTGTTCTGGAAATCATGCTACTAGATCATGATGAACCTACGAACTATGAAGAAGCGATGGTGAGCCCAGATTCATAAAATGGCTTGAGGCCATGAAATCGAGATGGGATCCATGTATGAAAACAAAGTATGGACTTTGGTTGACTTGCCCGAGGGTAGGCAAGCAATAGAAAACAAGTGGATCTTCAAGAAGAAGACCGACGCCGACGGTAATGTTATCGTCTACAAAGCTCGACTTGTCGCAAAAGGTTTCGACAAGTTCAAGGGATTGACTACGATGAGACCTTCTCACCCGTAGCGATGCTTAAGTCTGTCCGTATCATGTTAGCAATTGCGCATTTTATGATTATGAAATTTGGCAAATGGATGTAAAGACTGCATTCTGAATGGATTTACGGAAGAAGAGTTGTATATGATGCAACCGAAGGTTTTATTGATCCAAAGGAGCTAACAAATTATGCAAGCTCCAATGATCCATCTATGGACTGGTGCAAGCATCTCGGAGTTGGAATAAGCGCTTTGATAGTGTGATCAAAGCATTTGGGTTTATCTGAGACTTTTGGAGAAGCTTTGTATTTACAAGAAAGTGAGTGGGAGCTCAGTAGCATTTACGATATTATATGTAGATGACATATTACTAATCGGAAATGATATAGAATTCTGGATAGCATAAAGGGATACTTGAATAAGAGTTTTTCAATGAAAGACCTCGGTGAAGCTGCTTACATATTGGGCATCAAGATCTATAGAGATAGATCAAGACACTTAATTGGACTTTCACAAAATACATACCTTGACAAAATTTTGAAGAAGTTCAAAATGGATCAAGCAAAGAAAGGGTTCTTGCCTGTGTTACAAGGTGTGAAGTTGATTAAGACTCAATGCCCGACCACCGCAGAAGATAGAGAGAAAATGAAAGATGTTCCTATGCTTGAGCCATAGGCTCTATCATGTATGCAATCTTGTGTACCAGACTGATGTGTGCCTTGCTATAAGCCTAGCAGGAGGTACCAAAGTAATCCAGAGTGGATCATCTGGACAGCGGTCAAGAACATCTGAAATACGAAAAGGACTAAGGATATGTTTCTCGTATATGGAGGTGACAAAGAGCTCATCGTGGCAGTTACGTTGATGCAAGCTTTGACACGATCCGGACGATTCTAAATCGCAGACCGGATCGTATTTACATTAAGCGGAGGCTGTCGGTTGGTGCAGTTCTAAACAAAGCGTCGAAAGCGGGATCTACATGTGAAGCGGAGTACATAGCAGCTTCGGAAGCAGCTAATGAAGGAGTGCGGATGAAGGAGTTCATATCCGATCTAGGTGTCATACCTAGTGCATCGGGTCAATGAAAATCTTCGTGACAATCTTGGAGCAATTGCCTTAGCAAAGGAATCCAGATTTCACAAGAGGACCAAGCACATCAAGAGACGCTTCAATTCCATCCGGACTTAGTCGGTGGGAGACATAGAGATTTGCAAGATACATACGGATCTGAATGTAGCAGACCGTTGACTAAGCCTCTTCCACGAGCAAAACATGATCAGCACCAAGACTCCATGGGTGTCGAATCATTACTATGTAATCTAGATTATTGACTCTAGTGCAAGTGGGAGATGAAGGAAATATGCCCTAGAGGCAATAATAAAGTTATTATTTATTTCCTTATTTCATGATAAATGTTTATCATTCATGCTAGAATTGTATTAACCGGAAACATGATACATGTGTGAATGAATAGACAAACAACATGTCACTAGTATGCCTCTACTAGACTAGCTTGTTAATCAAAGATGGTTATGTTTCGACCATGAACAAAGAGTTGTTATTTGATTAACAAGGTCACATCATTAGTAGAATGATCGATTGACATGACCCATTCCATTAGCTTAGCACACGATCGTTTAGTAAGTTGCTCTGCTTTTATCCATGACTTATACATGTTCCCGTAACTATGAGATTATGCAACTCCGTTTACGGAGGAACACTTTGGTGCTACCAAGCGTCACAACGTAATCGGGTGATTATAAAGGAGTACTACAGGTGTCTCCAAAGGCGGATGTTGGGTTGGCGTATTTGAGATTAGGTTTTGTCACTCCGATTGTCGGAGAGGTATCTCTGGGCCCTCTCGGTAATGCACATCATGAAGCCTTGCAAGCATTACAACTAATGAGTTAGTTGTGAGATGATGCATTACGGACGAGTAAAGAGACTTTCCGATGGCGAGATTGTACTAGGTATTGGATACCGACGATCGAATCTCGGGCAAGTAACATACCGATGACAAAGGAACAACGTATGTTGTTATGCGGTCTCGACCGACAAAGATCTTCAGTAGAATATGTAGGAACCAATATGGGCATCCAGGTCCCGCTATTGGTTATTGACCGAGAATAGTTCTAGGTCATGTCTACACTATTCTCGAACCGTAGGGTCCGCACGCTTAAGGTTTCGATGATAGTTATTATGAGTTTATGTATTTTGATGTACCGAAGAAGTTCGGAGTCCCGGATGTGATCACGGACATGACGAGGAGTCTCGGAATGGTCAAGACATAAAGATTGATATATTGGACGGCTATATTCGGACACCGGAAAGGTTCGGAAGTTTCCGGAGAAAACCGGAGTGCCGGGAGGTTACTGGAACCCCGGGGAAGTATGGGCCTTAGTGGGCCAAGAGGGAGAGAGAGGGCCGCACCAGAGGTGGCACGCCCCTGTGGGGAGTCCGAATAGGACAAGGAGGCGTGGCCCCCTTCCTCTCCTCTCCTCTCTTTCCTTCCCCTTCTCCTTCCTAGTTGGACTAGGAAAGGGAGTCCTACCTCAACCAGGAGGAGGACTCCCCCTCCTTGGCGCGCCTATAGGGGCCGGCCGGCCTCCCCCTCCCTCCTTTATATACGGGCAGGGGGCACCCTAGGACACACAAGTTTGATCTACGGATCGTTCCTTAGCCGTGTGCGGTGCCCCCTCCACCATATTCCACCTCGGTCATACCGTCATGAAGCTTAGGCGAAGCCTGCTGCCGTGAAACATCAAGATCGCCACCACGCCGTCGTCTTGTGGAACTCTCCCTCGACACTCGGCTGGATCGAGTCGAGGGACGTCATCGAGCTGCACGTGTGTCAAGAACTTCGGGCGCCGAGTAACGGCGCCGGGATCGGTCGGATCGCGAGGAGAACGTACGACTACTTCCTCTACGTTGTGATCGCTTCCGCTTCGGGTCTACGAGGGTATGTAGACAACACTCTCCCCTCTCGTTGCTATACATCACCATGATCTTGCGTGTGCGTAGGAAATTTTTTGAAATTACTACGTTCCCCAACAACATGATCACAGAGTATAAGACAACATAGCACAAAAGTGAACATGCAAATCTGAACATCACCGGAACAACGATAACCAACTTTTCAACAAGCAAACATTTATTAAAGATTCAAGTTCAAAACCATAGCTACTGCATGACTATCATGCAAGTGGGTATTGTGGCTTGCCTGGGGATGAACAAAACACCGGGGAGAAGTGCGGTGAAGCCGCGAAAAGATTCGCCGAAAAACATTCTCTCTCGGAGGGGGCTGAATAAGGGCAAGGGCATAAAGGTCATTTTCATAGTGTCAAACCATAGTGAAAGCATGACCCACAGAACAGGCTCGACGAAACGAAGAAGTGAGCGTTGGTTTCACCTTAAACGGAGCTACGGTTAAAAAGTTATAAGGGTTTTACTGCTAGGGACCTATCTGTAAATATTTATTTTACAGACTGGGCGAAAACAGAAAACTGGAAAGTGTATTCGGGGGTTTACGCTTCCACTTATCCAGCGTGGCAGTGGCGGGGCCGGGGCTGGTTAGCGGGTGTGCGGTTGACGCGCGGGTCCCACCTTATCCACTCTCTCTCTCCTCCCTTCTCTTCTTCCTCTCTCCTTCTCCGCGCGTGCGCAGAGAGCAGAGGAGGCCTGGCGCCGGCGGACGGCCGCCGGGCTCTGTGGCACCTCGGTGAGGCTCCGCCCATGGATGAGCTCGTCTAGGAGAGCCGCATCCAGAGGGACAGGTAGCGGCCGCCGGAACGGGTCGAGGCGATGACGGTTTGGACTTCGGCGGAGGAGGGCTTCGGGCGCCGGCGAAACTATGGCAGGAGGCCACCCAAGGAGGGAGATAGGTCCTGGGGCAGCTTGCGGGTGGTGTAGGGGATGGCTAGAGGTGGTGGGGCGGAGGGAGATGGCCAGGGTCGCCGGAATCGAGGTGGACAGGGGCGGCGGCCATGGCGGCGATGGGGACTGCAGAGAGCTCCTGGAGCTCGAGCGAGTGGACAGGGAGGGCTAGTGTAGGGAGGAGAGGAGGCTGATGAGCTCGAGCACTACAAGAACTATGTCAACTTGTGACCACCACTATTGGTCACTGAAAGGTCACAAATTTCCATTTGTGACCTTTTTGTGACCAAAAACAGAAGGTCAAAAGCTGGCGGTCATAAACTGACTATAGCGACCTTTCTTCTGGAATGGTCGAAGACGTTTATGACCAAAATATGCCTACTGTGGCGTTTTGGTCACTAGCAACCTCCCCAGGCCACATAGGCATCCAGCGTGGCAATCTGACGTGGCACAAGATTCAGCCCGGTCCAATTGGGTGTTTTACATGGGCCGAGCCCATTAATTCAGCCTATTAGTGTTTTTTCTCATATTAATTTTGGCTATGTAGATGGGCCAAGCCTAACAATTAAGCCTTCTCATTTTTGGGCCGTGGCCTTTTCCGCTAGAAAGTTTTAGTTTTTTTGTAATATAAAAAGGTCCAGTAGTTAAATGGGTCCTAGATGTCAGGTTCAGGTACGTGGGTCCCAGCTAGCAAGTTCATATTCTTCATATTTGAATTGAACAGTAAATAAATAACCAGTATTTAAATTGGCACAAACAAAACACACACATAATACTCCAAATATTATCAGCCAGATTCAGTACAGAGCTCCTATTGTACAAATAACATATACTTTACAAGCTCTACACATAATAAGCTCTAACATATACAAGCTCTACAAGCTCTACACGTGATACGGTGCCCTGGTGTTAACCCTGTAGCTCTACAAGTGTCTTCAATCTTCTTCAACATGGAGCTCCTTCGGTAGCGAGCACAAACTGGGCACCTGCATCATCACACGAAGGCAATTTTAGATCATAAAAAGGAATGTTCCAAGAACAGTTTAGAGAAAAGAACCAAGTAAATTTTCCCTCAATCATACAAACAAAGTTTAGAGAAAACCAAACATGAACAAGCACTTATTATGCAGTTTTTAAAGTTTTTAATACAGTTATTTTCTATTAGCAAAACTGAATAAGCTACTTCCTGATTCATGGCTGCATAGTCCAGCTAGCTACACCAGTTTGTTCTCATGCAAAAATTAGAAAAAATGTATCATTGGTAATTATGCAACTCTGTTTGGAGTCATTTCTCCAAACAATTACTGCTGTTATAGTTACTGCCGTATCCTAATTAATAGTACTTTACAGTAGATAAACATTTCTTGATGCTAAAAAAGATAAAGGCTTGTACCATGAAATGTCCAGCAAGCCTAACTAATAGTGTCAAACTGTAGCAGGACATAAAGGAACAATACAGTAGTAACTTAAGCATGCTCCCCTGTAGACACACACACACGCACACGATCAATTCAAACCCAAACAAATCAAATCACGCTCTTCATCTGGACCGCTACAGATCCATGTATTAATGCTTAGCATCAAGCATTAGGCCATGAAGCATCTGTCCGATTTGTTCAACAAGACGAGTACATACCTGACTCCAGGTCGATGCGGTGGATGGGGCTGTACTTGAACATCTGGTCCAGGGACGAGCCTGCAAATCCAAATCGAACAAACAAATTCATTAGGAGGGGATCGGAGAAACAAGGAAGAAATTATGTAAACATACATACATGTCTATATATAAGCAGCAGAAGCAAGTAATATAAATACATCCTCTTTCTTCCTCTACAACACTAGCTAGAGCAACATCAATCATTGTACACAAGGAGCAGCAGCAACAAGCCGATAAAGAAAGCTCAAGATTTGTGTCTTTTGCAAGTTTTAGCACACTAGTACATGTGTTAAAATGGAAGCGCCGCTGCTGGGTTCCAACAGCCAACAAACTATAGGGTTACCGTCAAGTTAGCATTACAGAAAGCTTAAAGGAAAGTGGAAAAGACATGGCAGCCTATAGTTATGCGGAGAACATCGACAAGTAGCTAACAGGATGAGCATTGTGCAGTTTAATAACACAGTGTATTAATCTGAATACACATGAACAAAACTAGCAGTGTTATTTATACACTGCTAAATGAGCATTCAAGATGCTTATTATACACGTGAACAAGACTAGGCCAAAACATAGTAAAAAAACTGCTAAATGGACACTAGCAGCATGTCAATTCTATTCCTAGCAAAAAAATCAGAGCTAGGCTAGTGCAAATTGCAGTAGTATGTCATACAGTCAACCTGAGTATGAATGATGGATCTGATGTAGACAGTTAACCTGGCGAAACTAAACAACTAGCACGATTTCAGAACGGATCACATCATGTATTGGACAGATGATTATTCATGAGAACAATCAAACGTGAGTACATTTGAGTTGGCTCTTTTGGCCCCTCTGGCTTTGCTGGTGGGGAACTATTCACAGGGGCCTGTGGTAGTTTTGGCTTTTCTACCCGAACAGCTACACGCTGCAAATCATCATTCAATGAGAGGCCCTGGCTTAGCAGCTCTTCATCATTGTGACAATTTAATGCATGGAAATAGTTTGGACAACCATATCATAATACATACTCAGACGAACACAACAGATTGAAAAGAAATTCAATCAGTAATACAAAGCTACATTGTAATATCTAGTTACGGAAAAAGCAACCAGCAAACATGAGTTCAGTCGCCCAATTTTCGGAAAATAATAGTCTTGTACATAAATGGACGTATCTCAAACATAACACAGTTATATAGTATCACACATAAATTTGGGACTAGAATCTCATGCGTTTGTACAGATCCATGACTGAACTTGATTAGAAAGAAGTGTGGAATGGTGGGACCTGTGGGATCTTGACGCACTTGCCCTGGCCGTCCAACTGCCCGCCATGGTAGAGGCACTCCAGCTTGCCATCGACGCAGCCTCTCCTCCATCCGCACTTTGCACACGCATAAAGAAAAGCGGGAGTAAGCACCGCGGCTTCGACCAAATGGTCCACTGATCACGGCAGGTTGGTGAGACGGGAGTTGCCGTACCTTGTAGGAGGTCTCGATGCGGAGCATGACGTAGAAGCCGAGTCCGCTGCCGCCGATGGGGCCGGCCATGATCCGCACGTACGCCCACCGTCGCGACCCAGGTGGCGCCATCGCTCATACGCCAACGCCGTCTACGCCCGTAGAGGTGGATGGGGTGCCCGGCTCAATGGAGATGGGGTGTCCAGAGCAGAGGAAGGGGAAGGGGAGGGGATCAGGAGGACGGCGACTTGCGAGGCGGCGGAAGCGGTGGAAGTGTACTGCGTAGCAAAAGCTGACGGAGGGGATTGGTAGAGCGGACAAAGAGGAACTGCTTGATCTGGATGGGGACAAGGTGCTGCGTGCAGAGGAGCTGCTCGATGCATAGGATCTCACGGGAGGAGGGGCTATGCGCCACCCTGATCCAGGATCCGGCGGCCTCTAGCCTCGCCGTCGCCATAGCTGGTGGCTGCTCTGGCTGGCGCCATGGGTGGTGGCTGGCTCAGAGATCGGGGAGAGGGAGAGAGGGAGATGGCAATGGAGGTGGCGGCGGCAGCGGAGTGAGGACGACATGGCGGATTGGTGGTGGAGGCCGTGGTGCTGGGGGGTGGTGAGGCAGCGGGGCGGGAAGGTCGGGGAGTGGAGGAGGAGAGGGGAGGCGACGGGGTTCACCATGGGAGGGAGCAGGGAGGGGAGGCGTGCGCGGACAGAGAAGAGAGCGAGGGGAGAAAGAATGGAGGCGGGGGGGAGGGGGGTGGATGGAAAATGTCCACGAGGACTAGGGTTTTGCCTTAGGTGGGCTTGCGGTGAGGACTGCCGTTGGATCCGCGAGCATCCGACGGTGTCCATCCACGATCCGCGTGAAACGCCCACAAACCAATTAAAATGCAGCACACGGCTACGATGTCATGACCATCTAAATAGGTCGTAATTGACTTAAGAATTGGTCTAGCTGATTAAAAATTCATTTTTCATTTCTCAAGTGCCAAAAATGAGTTTTTTGTGAGGGACCTACAATATATTTGTTGTAAAATTGGACAAAATCAACTTTTTAAAATATTATAACATATTTAATGTATAATTGACCAAATATTTGGATGTCAAAAGTTTTGACACCTCTCGTGAAAAAGACAAATTTCTGCTGATCCGGCTGGAAACGTGTCAAATTTGAACTGCAGCTGCCTTATAGTTTGTTCTTTATTTATTTCAAAAATAATTTTTAGGTACATAAGTATCTATTTAATTAGAGAAACACCAATAGTTTTTAAGATTCAACCACTAGCTAGGAACGGTCATGCCCGTAGTTTTGACAACATTTTGAAACGGGCATGAAAAATTCAAAAAAAATCAAAAAATTGGAAAACCGTTGCATTGTGTCATTATATGTGACCAAGTTACCAGAAAAAATAATAAACTTGTAATACAACAATTCTTTTAAAAAAGTGTTCTCAAAAAAGAACTATCATGTGTGAATGTGAATGGCTTTCAAGCCAAATGATCAATCCTATGGCCACATGCATGGCATGGTTTGTTCAAACGATCTCATATTGTGCACAAGGGTGCATCTTGGAATGGAAAACAATGTTGCTTAAGGAAATTTTCATTTTCTTTGGACAAAAAAAATCATTTTTCATTTTTCGAGTACCCAAAATGAATTTTTTGTGAAGGACCTACCATATATTTGTTGCAAAATTGGACCAAATCATTTTTCTAAAACACTAGGCCATATTTAATGAACAATTGACCAAATGGTTGGGTGTAAAAAGTTTTGATCCACCTCTCATGAAAAAGACAAATTTCCGCCGATTTAGTTGGAAGCGGGTCAAATTTGAACTATAGCTGCCTTCTAGTTTGCTCTTTATTTTTCCCAAAAATCATTTCTAGGTACATAAGTATCTATTTTATCAGAGAAACACCAAAAAATTTCCAAGATTCAACCACTAGCTAGGAACTGTCATTCCCGCCGTTTTGACCGCATTTTGAAACGGGCATAAAAAATTCAAAAAAAATCAAAAAATTGGAAAACCTTCGCATTGTGTCATTATATGTGGCCAAGTTCCCAGGAAAAATAACAAACTTGTAATACAGCAATTATTTTTAAAAGTGTTCTCAGAAAAGAACTATCACGTGTGGAGATCAATGGCTTTCAAGCCAAATGATCAATCTTATGGCCACATCCATGGCATAGTTTGTTCAAATGATCTCATATTGTGCACAAGGGTGCATATTGGAATGGCAAACAATGTTGCCTAAGGAAGTTTTCATTTTATTTGGACAAAAAAACCATTTTCCATTTTTTGAGTGCCCAAAAGGAGGTTTTTTTGTGAAGGACCTCCAAAATAATTGTTGCAAAATTGGACCAAATCAATTTTCTAAAATACTAGGACATATTTAATGCACAATTGACAAAATGGTTGGGTGTAAAAAGTTTTGATCCACCTCTCGTGAAAAAGACAAATTTTCACGATTCGGTTGGAAGCGGGTCAAATTTGAACTGCAAACCGCCTCATAGTTTGCTATTTATTTTTCCAAAAATCATTTCTAGGTACATAAGTATCTATTTAATCAGAGAAACACCAAAAAATTCCAAGATTCAACCACTAGCTAGGAGCGGTTATTCCACTGTTTTGACCGCATTTTGAAGCGGGCATAAAAATTCAAAAAAATCAAAAATTAGGAAACCTTCGCATTGTGTCACTATATGTGGCCAAGTTCCCAGGAAAAATAACAAACTTGTAATCGGCAATTATTTTAAAAAGTGTTCTCGTAAGCGAGCTATCACGTGTGGAGATCAATGGCTTTCAAGCCAAATGATCAATCTTATGGCCAGATCCATGGCATAGTTTGTTCAAATGATCTCATATTGTGCACAAGGGTGCATATTGGAATGGCAAACAATGTTGCCTAAGGAAGTTTTCATTTTCTTTGGACGAAAAAACCATTTTTGATTTTTCGAGTGCCCAAAAGGAGGGTTTTTTGTGAAGGAACTACCAAATAATTGTTCCAAAATTGGACCAAATCAATTTTCTAAAATACTAGGACATATTTAATGCACAATTGACGAAATGGTTGGGTGCAAAAAGTTTTTATCCACCTCTCCTGAAAAATACAAATTTCCGCCGATTCAGCTGGAAGCGAGTCAAATTTAAACTGCAGCTGCCTCATAGTTTGCTATTTATTTTTTCCAAAAAATCATTTCTAGGTACATAAGTATCTATTTAATCAGAGAAACACCAAATTTTTTTCAAGATTCAACCACTAGCTAGGAACGGTCAAGCCCTCCGTTTTGACCGCATTTTGAAACTGGCATAAAAAATTCAAAAAAAATCAAAAAATTGGAAAACCTTCGCATTGTGTCATTATATGTGACCAAGTTCCCAGGAAAAATAACAAACTTGTAATACGGCAATTATTTTAAAAAAGTGTTCTCAGAAATGAGCTATCATATCTGAAGATTCATGGCTTTCAAGCCAAATGATCAATCATATGGCCACATTCGTGGCATAGTTTGTTCAAATGATATAATATTTTGCACAAGGGTGCATATTGGAATGGCAAACAATGTTGCCTAAGGAAGTTTTGATTTTCTTTGGATGAAAAAACCATTTTTCATTTTTCGAGTGCCCAAAAGGAGGTTTTTTTGTGAAGGAACTACCAAATAATTGTTGCAAAATTGGACCAAATCAATTTTCTAAAATACTAGGACATATTTAATGCACAATTGACAAAATGGTTGGGTGCAAAATTTTTTTATCCACCTCTCGTGAAAAAGACAAATTTCCGCCGATTTAGTTGGAAGCGGGTCTAATTTGAACTGCAGCTGCCTCATAGTTTGCTACTTATTTTTTCGAAAATTCATTTCTAGTTACATAAGTACCTATTTACTCATAAATACATGGTTTGGTGGCGATACGTCGAGGTTTGGGCGGTGGCCGAGGGCCCCAACTCTAGAGCGCGTAAACTTGCATGCCCGTCGCGTGGTCACCGCGTGACCGTGGCGTTGCCATGTGTTCTGGGCGGCCTAGGTATGTCTAGTGGGTTGGGCACTCCCCAGGTAGGTGCTAGGAAGAAAATCACAACATAAGATTCTCACGAGGAGACCGATCGATGCTCAAACCTGAATAACCAGCCAAGTGTTTGATTTGCGGTACGGGAAATGCACATGGCTAATGGGCGTGAGTTTTGGCTGAGGATGATCAATTACTAAGAAGACCGTCTTCATAAATTTTCAGCTCAAAAGGAGGAGCCTATGTGGTACTTGCTTTGCAAACTACCGCCTTTGGACATAAATCTGAATGTTGAAGCTCGGCTCAAAATAATGAATGGATTGAGCTGGCATTTGGTGGAGCATGGTTATTTGGGCATAGAAAAGCATCAGAGAAAATGGATACTATTTGGACATGCCAAAGTGGTACTTCCTTCACAAACTATTGTTCTGAACAGAATAGGAAAATGAATATTTTTGAATTATTTTTGAACTAAGCAAGGAAGGTTTTTACATATTTGACGAAGATATGACCCAAAGAATTTATGAGATTTTTTTGGGAATTTTGGGAATGACAGAAATATAGGTTGCTTCACAACCTAGGGCAAAAACTGCCACATGGACATTACACATAGGCAAAACTGATGAGATGGCGCCTAGTCATCGCAACGCACCACAATTTACAAGGCTATGACCATCTATATTGGTCGTTAACAACTAGAAATAAGGCAGCAGACTAGCGCTGTTTGCTTTATGACCATTTCGTGTAAGGAAATTATGACCTTTCTGACCAAAATGGTCGCAATGGTTTAGGGTTTGGAGCCCGTCGAACAGCTTTTGACCAATTGGTCTCAAATGGTCATAAATCTATGACCAACTCTTCCAGGGTCACTGACAGAAGGTCGTAAGTTGACATATTTCTTGTAGTGGAGGGGCCGCGGGGATGGCTATATATAGCCGCGGCGAAGGAGGCCGAGCTGGCATCGCCGGCGTCGCGTGTTCGGTGCCGTGGATGCGTGCCCGCGCGCATGGACTCGGGGCAAACGACGGGGTGGGCACAGGGGAGAGCTTCTCACGGGGCAGAGGAGGCCAAGGGGAAGCGGAGGAAGAAGACAACGAGGAATGGATCCAGAATGCTATTGTGCTCTCGTGTTCACGCGGCAGCGAGCATCGGTGAGCTAGCTTCCGGAGGGGGAGAGGGGTCCAGTGGAACAGCAACGAGGAGAGGAATCCACTGGACATGATCACGGGCGCGAAGACAGCGAGAGGGGGAGGGGCCCGAGCACAAACGGCCACTGGACGCGCTCATGGCATGCCAAAGCGGTGGTCACCACCAGTGCTTGCATGTCCTGGAGGCAAACAGCTGGAAAATGTTGTCTAGTGGTACGTCCTTTGAAGATGGGTTTGCACTAAGGTCGTAAATTGGTGAAAACGGCTTTGGTTAAAAAGAAATCATCCTCCGAAGTTTACTGCAGTAAACTTGATCGTGTACTGCTACTCAATAGGGATGTGATTGGGTCAAATGGAGTTGTCTAGGAGGTTGAGGTAAAAAAGGACTTACATCCTGGTAACTATGGATGGGTTTGGATCAAGATTTAACAGAGTTGCTTTGCAACTGCCAAATATGGTCCAAAATCAAGATTATGATGGTGCACTCACATGGAGTGTCCACTAGAGCTAAGATTGGGTAAGTCTTAGTCATTTGGTCATATGATGATGATGTAAAAAGCTCATGCCAAATGGACAAACCAAAATGGCACTTGCTTCACAAACATCTCTGCTGACCAGAAACTTGAAACAATTATGGTGGTCAAATGGCTCAATGAAATGATGCCAAAATGGGTGGAGAGATGTTTTATGGGTATAAGAATGATTTGGTAATTTATCAGGATTTTGGAAGCAATATAAAATACACTTGCTTCACAACCTGAAAATATTGCCAGAAACAAAGATTTGCTCCTGTGCTCACATAGATATTTGGATGGGGCTGCAAATGGGTGGAGGGAGTTAATATGAGCACATTAAGGTGTGTGCAAATGTTCAACTCATTTGAGTACTCCTAGCTAGTACTTCCTTGACAAAGCCTTTTGTTAGACAGAAACTTTGAAAATTCACTTAGGAAGATTGGCTAGGCAAATAAAGTTGAACTTGTGCATGAGGCAATTATTTGGACATATAAACATGCCCAAAAAGGTTGGGAGTCAATTGGATAAATATAAATGACACTTCCTTCATAAAGTGCCATTTAGGGCAGAATAGGAAATGAAATATTTTGGAATTATTTTTGAACATGGCAATGGAAACTTTTGCAATATTTGATCAAGATATCACCCAAAAAATTTATGAGAATTATTTGGGAATTTTAGGAGGGATGGAAATATAGGTTGCTTCACAACCTAGGGCAATTGGAGTTATTCCTTTAATGAAAAGGAATATTCCCAATAAAAAGAATATTGGGATTTGGGCTAGGATGGAAATGATAGGGTCTAGGTAAAGATTTGGATATGACAAGCCACTCTTGAAGCAAATAAGAGAGCATCTTCTTCAGTTTCCAGACCGCAAAGCCACGGAAAAAGAAAACTCAGGCAAAAACCTCGGAAAAACAAAAGAAAAAGAAAGGGCCAAAAATCAGGCTGTCACATCCCCACACAAGACTTCAACATCTCTAACTATCCCAACTGGTTTAATGGTATCCCTATTTGCAAGCTTAATAGTAACATCAATGTCTTCTAATTCAACGGGTGCAATTTCATGCATAATTTCTTTATATAAATCATAGGCTATTGCACTAGCACTGGCACCCATATCACATAAGCCATGATAACAATGATGTCCTAATTTAACAGAAATAACAGGCATGCCTACGACAGGTCTATGTATCTTAGTATCTGGTCTAGCAATATTAGTAGTCTCACCACAGAAATAAATAACATGCCCATCTAAATCATCATCCAAGAGATCTTTAACCATAGCAATACTAGGTTCAACTTTGATTGGCTCAGGAGGTGTATAGGTCCTAGTATTACTCTTACGAACAACAGTCGAAGTTTTAGGATGATCCTTTATCCTAACAGGAAAAGGAGGTTTCTCGACATTAGTAGGAACAATAGGATCACAATAGGTGATAGTCTTTTCTTCAACTGTAATAGGTGCAACTACCTTCACTTCAACGGGAGGATTATATTTTAACCATTTCTCCTTAGGGAGATCAACATGAGTAGCAAAAGATTCACAGAAAGAAGCGACTATCTCAGAATCAAGTCCATATTTAGCGCTAAATCCACGAAAAGCATCGGTATCCATAAAAGATTTAATACAATCGAACTTAGGTGTCATACCTGACTCCTTACCATCATCGGAACCCCAATCTTCAGAGTTGCGTTTAATTCTTTCCAATAAGTCCCATTTGAAATCAATAGTCTTCAACATATAAGAACCAGCACAGGAAGTATCGAGCAGGTTGCGATCTTTGAGAGAAAGCCGAGCATAATTTTTTTGAATAATCATTTCCTGGGAGAGCTCATGATTGGGGCTTGAATATAACATTGACTTAAGCCTCCGCCAAGCTTGAGCGATGCTTTCTCCTTCGCGAGGCCAGAAATTATATATGTAATTATGATCACGATGAACAAGATGCATAGGATAAAACTTCTAGTGGAATTCCAACTTCAATCGTTTATAATTCCAAGATCTCGTATCATCACCTAGCCTATACCATGTCAATGCATCTCCCTTCAAATATAAAGGGAAGACCTTCCTTTTCACAACATCATCGAGAATACCTGCAAGCTTAAATAATCCACAAACTTCATCCACAAAGATAAGGTGTAAATCGGGATGCAATGTTCCATCTTCTGTAAATGGATTAGCTAGCAATTTCTCTATCATACCCGAAGGAATCTCAAAGTAAAGATTTACAAAAAGTTTAGTAGGTTGAGGAGCAACTCTTTGCTCTTCTGGTCGGGGTGAAGATACCCCGAACAAGCCCCTCAAAGGATTAGTTTCCATATTGACAAGTAACAGAAAATTTCAGCACAATATATAAATGTTTCCTTACCAAGTTCCACTCACCAAAAGCGCTACACTCCCCGACAACGGCGCCAGAAAAGAGTCTTGATGACCCACAAGTGTAGGGGATCTATCATAGTCGTTTCGATAAGTAAGAGTGTCGAACCCAACAAGGAGCAAAAGGAAATGATAAGCGGTTTTCAGTAAGGTTTTCTCTGCAAGCACTGAAATTGTAGGTAATAGATAGTTTTGTGATAAGATAAATTGTAATGAGTAACAAGCAATGAAAGTAAATAAAGTGCAGCAAGGTGGCCCAATCCTTTATGCAGCAAAGGTTAAGCTTGGACAATTTCTTATAATGAGGAAGGAGCTCCCGAGGACACATGGGAATTATCATCAAGCTAGTTTTCATCACGTTCATATGATTCACATTCGGTACTTTGATAATTTGATATGTGGGTGGGCCGGTGCTTGGGTACTGCCCTTACTTGGACAAGCATCCCACTTATGATTAACCCCTATTGCAAGCGTCCGCAACTACAAAAGAAGTATTAAGGTAAACCTAACCACAACATTAAACATATGGATCCAAATCAGCCACTAACGAAGCAACGCATAAACTAGGGTTTAAGCTTCTGTCACTCTAGCAACCCATCATCTACTTATTACTTCCCAATGCCTTCTTATAGGACCAAATAATGGTGAAGTGTCATGTAGTCGACGTTCACATAACACCACTAGAGGAAAAGACAACATACATCTCATCAAAATATCAAACGAATACCAAATTCACATGACTACTAATAGCAAGACTTCACCCATGTCCTCAGGAACAAACGTAACTACTCATAAAGCATATTCATGTTCATAATCAGAGGAGTAATAATATGCATTAAGGATCTAAACATATGATCTTCCACCAAGTAAACCAATTAACATCAACTACAAGGAGTAATCAACACTACTAGCAACCCACAGGTACCAATTTGTGGTTTTGATACAAGATTGGATACAAGAGATGAACTAGGGTTTTGAGAGGAGATGGTGCTGGTTAAGATGTTGATGGAGATTGACCCCCTCCCGATGAGAGGATTGTTGGTGATGACGATGGTGATGATTTCCCCCTCCCGGAGGGAAGTGTCCCCGGCAGAACAGCTCTGCCGAAGCTCTAGATTGGTTCCGCCAAGATTCCGCCTCGTGGCGGGGGAGTTTCGTCCCGTAAGCTTGCCCACGATTTTTTCCAGGGTAAAAGCCCTCATATAGTAGAAGATGGACACCGGGGGGCACCAGGGGGCCCAGGAGATAGGGGCGCGCCCAGTAGGGGTGGGCGCGCCCCTACCCTCCTGGCCAGGGTGTGGGCCCCCAGATGTATTTATTCCGCTCAATAATTCTTATTAATTCCAAAAACATGTTTCGTGGAGTTTCAGGATTTTTGGAGCAAAGCGAATAGGTTTCAATGTTTGCTCCTTTTCGGCCTGAATTCCATTGCCGGCATTCCCCTCTTCATAGTAAACCTTGTAAAATAAGGGAGAACAGCCATAAGTATTGAGATATAATGTGTAATATCAGCCCATAATGCAATAAATATTGATATAAAGTATGATGCAAAATGGACGTATCACACCTCCGCCCGCGGTGCCTCCTCCAACACCGGCGGTGTCCCTCGCACCGCCGCCCGCGGTGCCTCGTCCAAGACGGCGCCACCACCGCCCCCATCAGCCCCCGCCCGCTCGACAGCGTCGACCCGCGACGGGGTGTCGTCCTCCACCTCCACGACCTCCTGGTCGAGGATCACCACCTCAGCCCGGCCTTCACGGCCGCGCTCCCTCACGGACCGACGGCTCAAAGACCGTTGCCGCCGCCATCGAGCCCTCCGGCATCTCTCACCAAGCCGGCTCCTCGCCGGCTCGCGCCCATGCCGCTGCAGCGTCGGACCGACGCCGACCCGCCACAGCGTTGGTCCAATGGGCTGTTATTTTTTTAAATGGGTTGTATTTGTCCGCCATGGGTTTAGAGGCTGACTTGTGGGCCTATCAGGTTGATGCGTACACAATCAGGAGATGATTGTACGTGGAGAGGATGACAGCAGGGACCCACCAAGGTCATGGCAGTATGCAAGCAAGTGCCTCCTTATTTCAAGACAATAAAAAGGGCTCCTCCTAATGGATTTTTGACATCTGGGTCCCATGCCGTTGTCAATGTAGTCAATAAACGAGAGAATTGCACAATGAGCGGCTGACACCAAGGACCCTGCAGCTCACCCAGTTATTTTTGTTTTGACTTAATTTGATAAATGCCACTCCAAATCTGGTGATTCCAAGAAATGCTACTGCAATTTCCAAACTTTGAAAAATGCCATTTCCAATGGCATTTTTCAAAGTCTGGAGTGCGTTTTTCAAAGTTTGCAAATTGCAGTGGCGTTTTTAAAAGGTTGAAAATTGCAGTGGCATTTTTATGAATCGCCATAATTGGAGTGGCATTTATCTAATTTGTTTTTGAGACGGAAGCAGGGTGTCAACTGGGCTGTGCGGGGCACTCAGGCCTATCTAGACAGCCTTTTCTTTTATGTTTGTCACAAACCAACCTTGTAGTTTTTTTCTTTCTAAAAATGGCTAGCCTAGTTTTTTGTGATTTGTCACGTAAGTCGCTTTGTCAGGCCAGTTGGGCTGCAAATCTTTCAAGACAAGGAGCGCTTCATTCGGCTGGCCAAGAAAATGGCTTATCAGTAATGAGAAATGGGTTGTACATTTTTAAAACACAACAAACCGACAATTAGTTTCAATTTTTTTTTTTCATTTCGAGATTTTAAATTGCATTGATTTTTATGCGTGGACAGTTTGTTGGATTTTATATTGACATACATTTATTTTTAATATCAGTTTGAATGTGACTCGAAATTTCAGGATTAAAAATAGTTTGGACCGCACCGAAATATGCAAAATTTCGTATAATTTTTTAACCGTGGCCACAATATTGGATGTAATGCTAACAAAAATAATATGGGCTCCAAAAAAACCTTAAGAATTAGCAAATGGGCTGTAAATTATTAGAAATAATGGCAGATGGGTTGTATGCTGTTTTCCACAGATTTGAGGCTTTCCTAAAAAAAGGTTGACGCACAAGCAGTGACTGTTGATGTCCATCCAACGGCCGTCATGCTCCTTCAATCTCTGCTCTTCCTGCTCCAGCCGCTCAAACAAGCGCCGGCGGGACTACTTGCTCCCTCCTCCCGGCTGTGCTGCCGCGCGGACCTCACCGCCCCATCATCCTCCCATCGCTGGCCTAGGCATCCCTCTACTCACCCACACCTGCTGTTATTCTCTCGTGACAGGAGACGAACCAGTAAACCCTCATACAGTCGTACTCCCCTCCGCATGGGAAACAACTATCGAGTCTTCCCTGTCTCCGTGTCGTTCCCTTCCTATGCCTTGCCGTCGTCCACCGCCCTGGTGCTTTCAGCGCGGCGTGGTCAACGTGGTCAAGGACCGACATCCATCTAAAGTGGACTGTACGTGGAGAGGCTGGCAGCTGGGTCCACGGCCGCATGCAAGGAAATGCCTCCTTATTACGCGTAAAATAATGATTCCTCCAGCTGACATCTGGGACCCACCGAAAGGGCCTCTATATTTTGTGAAAAAAAAAAACATTCACACCGCTGACAGCTCAGGCCCACCAGTTATATCTTCACACGCAAAGAAGTGCCTCCTTATTATGTACAAAAAATAATACTCCCCCTGCTAGCTGGGACCCAGCATAGTGGGAGGCTGACCTGTGGGCCTACTAAGTTGACGGGGACGGAGGGCTTTTTCAACTTAGTTAATATGAACGATTCTAGCTCTAGTGACTGTACGATGTCCATCCAACTGCCGTAGTGCTTCTTCAACCTCTGGTCTTCTTGCTCCAGCCGCCCAAAGCAGCATCGGTCGTGCCGCTTGCTCCTGCCTCCCATGGCCGACTATGCTACGGCGGAGGCCTCACCGCCCCCTACTACTCCCACCACTGACCAGGCCATCCCTCCACTCACCCACACCCAGTACTAGGGAAAACCTTATACACAGAATCTTAGCAGCAGCGTGGTTTAAAAACAGACGCTACTGCTAATGAGCAGTAGCGGGCTTCAGGAAACCGTGCTACTAACAGCTCAGTAGCAGTATCGCTCTAGGTGAAACAAGTGCTACTACTACAATTGCCACGGCGTTGCCTCCAAGCTAGATATAGTAGTAGCGCCCTTCTACCGGACGCGCTACTGCTAAAGTACTTAGTAGCAGCGTTTTTCCCCAAAACTCGCTGCTGCTAAGTATCACCCCTGGCAACTAATTAAGTTTAGTCCCATACTGCTAAGCGAACAAGATGTCTACCACCTTAAATATGTTACTTCTCAAACTATCTCGAGCACTTATTCTTCATTGAACTATTTGTGTAGGATTTGTGGCTGCAATATGAATCCTCGCCTGTACCTATACAGGTACAGTGAGGATTCATGTTGACTATTTAGATTCTACACAACAAGATCAATGATGACCAATGTATATTTTTGATGTTTTTACATGCTTAGACTTAACATTAGCGTTTTTTCTTGACAAAGCGCTGCTGGTATAGGTCTTAGTAGTAGCGCGCTCCTCATACCCGCGCTACTGCTAAAGCAAAACAAAACACACGGCTCGCCCCAAGACGCTCATCTCTCAATCGTCCCCCTCCGCCCGACACCGGCAGCTGAAGTTAGGGTTTCTCCTCCGCCACCGCCGTCGCAGGTAATGCTCCTCCCATCTCTTGCCGCCCCTCCGCTGCTCCTCCACCCTCTCGCCGCCCACTCTATTGCTGCCCGCGAGCTCTGGCCGGGCGCCTTTGGCCGACCGCCCTTGATCCCCTCACCGGCCGCTGTCGTCGCCCCCTCTCGTAGGAAAGTCACCGGCCTTCCCCTCGTCAGCACCCCCGACCGAGGTCACCATGCCATCCCCCTCCTCGACAGCACCCCCCGAGGGCTGCCTTACCTAGATGCAGCGAGTGATTACGAATTTCATATGGATAACTAGATGCTTTTGTTTTTCTGTAATAAGTTGTTTTTTGCAAAATGTAGGTGCCAATTTAGTTGAAATACTTTGGTAGGTGGTACCGTGATCTGCTAGATATTGGTTTTGATACAAGTATTTAGTTTGTAAGTGCTAAGTTAATCCCAATTAAATTTGCCACTTGTTTTTTAATCAGTTATCTTAGGCAATAGGGGCCAAATTAGATGAAATGTGTCTTGGTAGGTGGTACCTTGATTTGGTAGATAACTTATTATAGATCTTAGGATTATACCTCTGGTAGGGGCCAAATAGTTTTTTCGGCAATAGGTGCCACTGAAATGCTTTCGTAGGTGATACCTTGTCATCTTGTATGTTACTAGATCTTAGGATTATAATTGTCCATCAAATTGCTTCTCGCAGAAGAATCTCTTCATCAAATTGAGAGCTTGTTGTTTACTTTTTGGGATCAGGTTCCACTATGAAAATATAAATGAAGAAGTACCAAAAATAGCACATGCTATTGTTTTTGTTTCCTGTGAAGATCGTTAATCCTTTGCTCATATTGCTTTAGGAAAATGGTGCCACCACCACCACCATGTCGACTGTGCAAGTCAAGGTGCGCCAGCAGCCTTGCAACTGGCAAGCTGTTCGGCATCTACTTCTAGCCGAGTTTTCGTCATGCGGCGGTAAGAAATTATATGAAATGTAACAACTATTTTATTTTTAGTGTTGGCATTAGTACTGCATTGTGTCATTTTGCTTATTTTACACAGATCGTCCCATGCAATGTGAGGTTGAAATTCAACAAGCTGACAGGAGATAATGTGACATTTGAGGCTCCTGGGGGCCCGTACACTATGGAGGTCAAGAAAGAACGCAATATGACACAGATTGGAGGAGATGGATGGGACCGTTTCCTCGCCCGCATGCATCTTACTGGTGGTGAGTTGATCAGCTTCTCCTTCAGAGCAGAAAGACCCAAGCTGGCTGTCATTTATATCAACCTAGTGGAAGATGATGAAGATGATGAAGATAATGAGGACCCACTCGATGAAGATGATGAGGACCCACTTCATGAAGCCATCGTAGCTCAAAGAATGAGGCTGAGCGAGGAGGAGGTGTCCAACCTGTGGGACATAATTCCGCCACGTGCTGACTTTGTCGGGGTGCCATTCGTGACCCGCCTGATAAGTACCATGGTTCATCAACATGATATGGTATGTTATACTTACAAATGCAAATTATCCAATGAAATACTTAGTGTAGAGTCCAATGATATGGTATGTTGTGTGGAATCTAGTCGATGATATGTTTTAGTGTAGAGTTTGATCACATGCTTATTAGTGTAGAATCTAAGGAACTATTAATAGTGTAGATAATCCATATATACTTATTTGCAAGAGTATGTGCGAGGCTATTTATTAATTGATATGTTTTTCTTATTCAAAAATTGGCAAAGAGCCTATCTGTGAGTTATGGTATCGAGCCTGATGAAGAAGGCTCAGCTGGACTACGCCTTACCGCAAGGGGCTCCGTCACAACCTGTACTTACCGCGTGGACACGGACGGTCGCACACACTTAAACTCGGTTGGGTGGAAGAAATTCCTCGATGGCAAGAATCTTCGTGTTGGACAGGCCATCCTAATTACTATCAGGAACACCAACCGCCTAGGGTTGAGGATGATGATTGTCTTTGATATCATCTAGAACTACATATCTGTGTGTGGCTATATCATCTTGAACTACATATGATGATCGTCGTCGATATCATCTAGAACTACATATGGTTGATATCATCTAGAACTACATATGATGATCGTCGTTGATATGACCTTGTACTGCTTGAGGATGCATGTTGACTATGCATGAAATTGTTATCTTGTACTCCCTTCGTTCCAAATTACTCATCGTGGTTTGAACTAAAACCACGACGAGTAATTTGGAACGAAGGGAGTACTACCTAGTACTTATAATGGTTTATGAATTTGATATCTAGTAGTACCTAGTATCTGAAAATTGCAGTTTATTGGAACCGAGAGGGAAAGGGTGCAGAGGGAAAATGATGAAAGATATAGCAGTAGCAAGGGACAAGGAAATCGCTACAGCTAACTAATAGTAGCATGTTCCGCAAAAGCGCTGCTTATATCGTCAACAGTAGTAGCGCGGGTGCGGACGGCGCTACTACTATAAGTTAGCTGTAGCGCCTTATTAGTAGCGCGGCCACCTGCGCTGCTGCTAGCCTCAAAACCTGCGCTACTACTAGGGTTTTCCCTAGTAGTGACCCCCTGTTAATCTGCGGCGACGGCAGCCTCACACCATAGTCGAACCAGTGAATCCTCGTACTCCTCTTCGCATGGGCATCCACTGCCGCGTCTTCCCCAGCTTCGCATCGTCCCCTTCCTAGGCCTCGGTGTCGTCCACCACCTTCGTGCTCTCGGCGCGGCATGGTCAATGTGGTCAACGACCGGCTTCCATCGGAAGAGTACTGTACGTGGAGAGGATGACAGCTGGGTCCACGGCCGCAGCAAGGAAGTGCCTCCTTATTACACGAAAAATAATGATTCCTCCACCTGACAGCAGGGACCCACCGGACGGTCCACTGTATTTCGTGAAAAAAAAACGTATCCCCCCTGACTGCTAGGACCTACCAGCTACATCTTTGCATGCAAGGAAGTGCGTCCATATTATGGGCAAAAAAAATGATTCGCCAACTGACAGCTGGATCCACCAGCTACATCTTCGCACGCAAGGAAGTGCCAGACAGTCGAGACCCACCTGGTCAAAGTGTACGTCGTGTTGTCATTCTGGCGTGAACGTGTACATACATACGATCGGTCTGTCTACAGGCTGCAGCGACGAACCTGGGTCGTGTAAGGAAGGGCACATGTCGTAGTAGAGGCGCGCATGTGTCGTAGTAGAGGCGCGTACGTAGCATGTACACATACGTACAGCGGCCAGGGTGCAAGAAAGAAAATACGGCCACATACGTACATATGGGCGGGGTCTTGAGCGTGTACTCGCGCATATATATACGGAAGGCCAGGGCTTGCGTACATGGAGAGGCAACGAACAGCAGCAACGGCGTCCTGTTCATCGGGTAGCGCCCCACTGGGTCGGAACAGAGAAACAACGTCCTTTTCATCGGGAGGCAACCGCTGGGTCAGAATACGTCATGTTCATCTGGAGCCAACCGACTTAGGAGGAACAATCGATGGAAACGAGGCCCGGCGTACCGCAGAACGGAGGAAACGGCCTTGTGTTCGACCGGCCATGGTCGAATCGGGATCCCGTTCATCGGGAGGGGTTTGGTGTACCGCAAAACGGAGGAAACGGACTTTTGTTGGACCTCCTACGGTCGAAACGGGGTCCTATTGATTAGGAGGGGTGTGGCGTACCACAAAACAGAGGAAACAGACTTGTGTTGGAGCGCCACGGTCGAAACAGGGGTCCTGTTCATCGGGAGGGGTGTGGCGTACCGCAAAATGGGACTCTACAGGATACTATTTATCTCCACCGTCGACCTCCTCCAACCTCCATGGGCTACTGTTCACCCACCGTCGACCTCCTCCATCCTCCACCTGTGACTGTTCATCCACGGGCTCCTGTTCATCCAGCCTCCACCGCGCGGTCCTCCACCGGCTACTATTCAACCAGCCCTCTCCACGGGTCCTGTTCAACCAGCCCTCCACGGGCTACTGTTCATCCAGCCCTCGACCAGCTACTATTCAACTAGCCCTCCACGGGGTCCTGTTCATCCAGCCCACCACGGGGTCCTGTTCATCCACCTCCCAACCGGCTCGATCGATCGGGGTCCTGTTCATCCAGTGGCAACACCACGGGGTCCTGTTCATCCAACCCCCACCAGAACTTTTCATCCAACCCCCCAACAAGACTCACTGCTCATCCAGAGGCAGCATCGATTGGCTTCAGTTAGCAGCAATAGCGAAGGAACCGCTTGATCGGGTTCAGTTAACAGCCATCGGTCGATTGCTCGGGTTCAGTAATGCGTAGCCTGCAGTGCAATTGCTCGGGTTCAGTTAGGCGAACGCCTCGCTCGGGTTCAGTTAGAGCCCAACGCCTCGCACCCACGCGCATACGTGTACGGGAGAAACGGGCATCGCTCGGCCCCCGACCACCCACCGTAACTGGGAACTCCCCTAAATTTTCCTCGCCCTTGCTTCTACCATGGTTTTTTCCGTCATGGATGGCCCAAAGAATGTCATGCAGCTGCGTCTCCAGCCCGCCCAGGATGAAAATCCCATTTTCTGTCATGATTTTTTGTCATAGAAGTAGGATCCCACCACATCTATGATGATACCGGGTTTTGTCACAATTATCGTCATAGAAGTGTCATAAGCATGACAGAAAAAAATTCATTCGGCCCAAAATGTCACGGATGTGTCTTTTTTTGTAGTGATAGTTGGTGTTTTGGTTTCCAAACGGATTCATGCCGTCGGTACTTGTGCAAAGCACTGTGTTCCTTGCATCGCCTGTGACAAATTGATGTGGCATTGAGAGCTCTCCACTGGCTTGCATCCGCGAGATGTCTCAGCTTCGGATCATCTCCATCGTCGGACTGTCTCCTCTCCACGCGCCAATGCATTAGCTTTGCTTCCTTAGGATCTACAATGTAACGTTGCAGATGGGGAGTGATCGGTAAGTACCATACAATATTCTAAGGACATTTCATTCCTGCCTTCTTATATCAAGAAGCACTGCACACCGGACAACAGGTTTTTCCGCATGCTCCTTCCGATAAATGATGTAATAGTTGATGCATGCGTGATATCTAATGTGCAGCAGATCAAGAGGGCACACAATTTTCTTGGCCTCATCGACACTAGTAGGGCACACGTTCCCTGCAGGGAGAATCTTCTTTAGATACTCGAGAAGCTCATTGAGGCTTCTGCCGGTCCATTTGTTTTTAGCCTTCTTCTTTAGAAGTTCCAGCTGAAACTTAAGCGGGTCACCTCTAGATCGCAACCACCATATAGTGGGATCTTCGAGTCTACCTCCAGTTGCTCAATCTTGGACTCCTCTCTGGAGGCAGCTTTGTTACTAGTCGTCTTCTTACAAAGCAGGTCTCGCACATGATGGTCCCACATGATTGAACATAGTACCGAGGAAAACTGCGGTGTGTCCGCGGCTTCTCCGTCATGTCTGGCCTCTTTTCTGCCTCCATGTCCAACCTCTTCTCCGTCGTCATGACCGGCCTCTTCTCTACTGCCATGTCCAGCCTATTCTCCATCGCCATTATCGATCGTCATCTCTTCGTCTGGCCCAATGTCGTCATTGGCTGCCCCTTCGTAGTCATCATCTTCACTTATTCACCGAGTATAGCCATCCATGAAACCATGCATGAGCAGGTGCACATTCAAATGCCCGCCCTTCAAGGAGTTGAGCAAGACTCCTCCTTTGCTTCCTCGACACGGACATAAAATCTCCTTTCGGTTATTTTCATACATGTCGTGCACCGTGGATCACAAACCATCTTTCCACCATTGTTCCACTGACCTTCATGATCGCGTGCGCGGTATAATTAATAAGCAAAAGGATTATGAACGCATCCATGCATGCATGTGCATCAAAGTCATACAAAAATTCGGCATGACCTTCCCTAAAAAAGGACATATAGAGTTTGCCCGAAATTCATCGAACAGAAATTAATCGACATTTCGGCAAAACATAGGCAACTCTCATGTCACACAAAATTTGGCAAACAAACATATTTTCCATCTTCCAAAGCACAAGTATTTCCTCACCTAGCTATTTCGAGAGAGAAGCATGGTGACTAGATGGCTTTACTTCATTAAAGAATAGATCTAGTTGGCGAGTTGATAGGTTCCACTTACTAAATGGATATATCTAGTTAGTTGGGCGAGGAGATGGCTAGCTATAACTAGTGGAGGAAGAGAGGAAGGAGAAGGAAGAGAGAAGAAAGCTAGGTAGTAGTAATGGGGGAGAAGAAAGTGAGTGAGAAAGTGAGGGAAATAGGAAGGGGGAGGGGAGAAGGGGAGAGAGGGGGAAGCTGGCCACTGCACCTTAGCAGCAGTGCAGGTAAAGAATGGGCTCTACTGGTAAGTGTTGTAGCAGTAGCGAGGCACAAAGTGATGTGTTGCTGCTAAGTGGGGCAAACTACATGGCACAATGCAAGAATATCTGTAGTGGAGGGCCATCGACACGCGCTACTGCTAAATATTTAGCAGTGGCGTGGCTGTAGAAAAATCCGCTGCTACTATAAATACCCTGGTGGGTATGCGGGGACCACTTAACAGCAGAGCCTTTCTGGTGGCCCGCACTGCTTGGAAATCTGTAATAGTAGTGCTCTTTATTGGCCCTCACTACTAGTAATTATAAGTAGCCTCCTTCTCTGACACTCGCTACTGCTACGCCTCTACCTATAAGCTTTTCCCTAGTAGTGATGGTTTGATCATTATGAGAAAGCTGAGCATAAAATTTTGTAAGATAATTTCTCTTGAGAGCTTATGATTGGGGCATGTGTACATCATGTACTTAAGCATCCCCCAAGCTTGATTGATACTTTCTCCTTAACGAGGCCAAAAATTATACATATAATTCTGATCATGATGAACTAGATGCATAGGATGAAACTTTTGATGAAATTCCAATTTCAATTGGTTCCAATCCCACGTTCCAATATCATCACATAGCCTATACCATGTCAATGCCTTTCCCTCCAAAGATAAAGGGAAAACCTTCATCTTAACTCCATCTTCAAATAAACTAGCAAGCTTAAATAATCAACAAACTTCATCCACATACATTAAGTGCATATCAGGATGTATCGTTCCATCTCCCGCATAAGGATTAGCTAGAGTTTCTCTATTATACCCAAAGGGATCTCATAATTTTTTTTCTAGTAGGTACAGTAGGTTGAGGGGCAACTCTTTGTGCCTCCGATCAAGGTGAAGATACCCCAAGCAAACCCCTCAAAGGATTATTTTTCATAGTGACGAGTGATAGTAAATTTTAGCATGTAATATGAATGTTTCCTTACCAAATTCCACTGACCAAAGATGCTTCATTCCCCGGCAAGCCCGGTCCTTTTGTAGCAAAGGGCACAATGGAACTTTCTCTTATAGTAAGAAAATCGCTCTTGAGGACACATGAGAATTTCATCTAGTCACTTTCATCATGTTTGTTTGATTCACGTTCGTTACTTTGATAATGTGATATGTGGGTGGACCAGTGCTTGGGTGATGTTCTTACTTGAACAAGCCTCCCACTTATGATTAACCCCTCTCGCAAGCATCCGCAACTACAAAAGAAGAATTAAGATAAATCTAACCATAGCACGAAATATATGGATCCAATTCAGCCCCTTACGGAATAGCGCATAAACTAGGGTTTAATCTTCTGTCACTCTAGCAACCCATCATCTAATTACTACTCCACAATGCATTCCCTTAGGCACAAATATGGTCAAGTGTCATGTAGTCGATGTTCACATAACACTACTAAGGGAAACAACAACATACATATCATCAAAATATCGAACAAATACCAAATTCACATGATTACTTATGACAAGACTTCACCCATGCATGTCCTCAATAAAAAAAGAAACTACTCACAAATCACATTAATGTTCAAGATTAGAGGGGTATTGAATAGCATCAAGGATATGAACATATAATCTTCCACCAAATAAACCAACTAGCATCAACTACAAGATGTAATCAACACTACTAGCAACCCACATGTACCAATATAAGGTTTTGAGACAAAGATTGAATACAAGAGATGAACTAGGGTTTGAGATAAGATGGTGCTAGTGAATATGTTGATGAAGATAGGTCCTCCCACGATGGGAGGGTTGTTGGTGATGATGATGGCTTACATTTCCCCTCCCGGAGGGAAGTGTCCCGGGCAGAATCGCTCCACCGGAGAGCAAAAGTGATCCTACCCAAGTTCCGCATCGAGACGGCAGCTTTCTGTCCCGAAAGACCTCTCCTTATTTTTTAGGCCAAATGGGATTATATACTAGAATATGGGCACTGAACCCTGACCAGGGGACCCACAAGCCACCAGGGCGCGTGATAACCCACAAGTATAGGGGATCGCAACAATTTTCGAGGGTAGAGTATTCAACTCGAATTTATTAACTTGACACAAGGGGAGCCAAAGAATATTCTCAAGTATTAGTAGTTGAGTTGTCAATTCAACCACACCTGGATAACTTAGTATCTATAGCAAAGTATTTAGTAGCAAAGTAGTATGGAAGTAACGGTAACGGTAGCAAAAGTAATAGTAACAGTTTTGTAGTAATTGTAACAGTAGCAAAAGTAAATAAGCAAAGCATAATACGTGAAAAGCTCATAGGCATTGGATCAGTGATGGATAATTATGTCGGATGCGGTTCATCATGTAATAGTTATAACATAGGGTGACACAGAACTAGCTCCAGTTCATCAATGTAATGTAGGCATGTATTCCGAATATAGTAATATGTGCTTTTGGAAAAGAACTTGCATAACATCTTTTGTCCTACCCTCCCGTGGCAGGGGGGTCCTAGTGGAAACTAAGGGATATTAAGGCCTCCTTTAATAGAGTACCGGACCAAAGCATTAGCACTTAGTGAATACATGAACTCCTCAAACTACGGTCATCACCGAGAAGTATCCCAATTATTGTCACTTCGGGGTTGTCGGATCATAACACATAATAGGTGACTATAGACTTGCAAGATAGGATCAAGAACTCACATATATTCATGAAAACATAATAGGTTCAGATCTGAAATCATGGCACTCGGGCCCTAGTGACAAGCATTAAGCATAGCAAAGTCATAGCAACATCAATCTTAGAACATAGTGGATACTAGGATCAAACCCTAACAAAACTAACTTGATTACATGGTAAATCTCATCCAACCCATCATCGCCCCAGCAAGCCTACGATGGGATTACTCACGACGGCGGTGAGCATCATGAAATTGGTGATGGAGGATGGTTGATGATGACGACAGCGACGAATCCCCTCTCCGAGCCCCGAGCGAACTCTGCACCAGCCTCCCAGAGAGATTAGGGCTTGGTGGCGGCTCCGCATCGTAAAACGCGATGAAACTTTCTCTCTGGTTTTTTTTTCCGCGAAAGCATATATATGGAGTTGGAGTTGAGGTCGGTGGGTGTTTAGGGGGCCCACGAGGCAGGGGGCACGCCCAGGGGAGGGGGCGCGCCCCCCACCCTCGTGGACAGGGTGTGGGCCCCCTGACAATATTTCTTTCGCCATTATTTTTTATTAATTTTGAAAAGTTGCTCCACGGATTTTCAGGTCATTCCGAGAACTTTTATTTTTGCACAATAATAACACCATGGCAGTTCTGCTGAAAACAGCATCAGTCCGGGTTAGTTCCATTCAAATCATGCAAGTTAGAGTCAAAACAAGGGCAAAAGTTTTTGGAAAAGTAGATACGACGGAGACGTATCAACTCCCCCAAGCTTAAACCTTTGCTTGTCCTCAAGCAATTCAGTTGATAAGCTGAAAGTGATAAAGAAAAACTTTTAAAAACTCTGTTTGCTTGAGTTGTTGTAAATATGTAAAGCCAGCATTCAAGTTTTCAGCAAAGATTATGAACTAACCATATTCACAATAACACTTAGGTCTCATGTTTACTCATATCAATGGCATAATCAACTAGCAAGCAATAATAAAAAAACTCGGATGACAACACTTTCTCAAAACAATCATAATATGATATAACAAGATGGTATCTCGCTAGCCCTTTACGAGACCATAAAACATAAATGCAGAGCACCTTTAAAGATCAAGGACTGACTAAACATTGTAATTCATGGTAAAGAGATCCGATCATAGTCATACCCAATATGAACTAATAGTAATGCATGCAAATGACAGCGGTGCTCTCCAGCGGGTGCTTTTTAATAAGAGGGTGATGACTCAACATAAAAGTAAACAGATAGGCCCTTCGCAGAGGAAGCAGTGATTTATAGAGGTGCCAGAGCTCGATTTTAAAATAGAGATGAATAAAATTTTGGGCGGTATAATTTGCTGTCAACATAACAACTATGAGATCTTGATATCTTCCATGCTACACACATTATAGGCGGTTCCCAAATAGAATGGTAAAGTTTATACTCCCCCACAACCAACAAGCATCAATACATGGCTTGCTCGAAACAACGGGTGCCTCCAACTAGCAACAATCCTGGGGGAGTTTTGTTTAATTATTTTGATTTGATTTGAGCATGGGACTGGGCATCCCGGTTACCAGCCATTTTCTCGTGAATGAGGAGCGGAGTCCACTCCTCTTGAGAATAACCCACCTAGCATGGAAGATACAGACAACCCTAGTTGATACATGAGCTGCTCGAGCATAGAAAACAGAATTTCATTTGAAGGTTTGGAGTTTGGCACATACAAATTTACTTGGAACGGTAGGTAAATACCGCATATAGGAAGGTATGGTGGACTCATATGGAATAACTTTGGGGTTTATGGAGTTTGGATGCACAAGCAGTATTCCCGCTTACTACAGGTGAAGGCTAGCAAAAGACTGGGAAGCGACCAACTGAGAGAGCGACAACAGTCATGAACATGCATTAAAATTAATCAACACCGAGTGCAAGCATGAGAAGGATATAATCCACCATGAACATAAATATCATGAAGGCTATGTTGATTTTGTTTCAATTACATGCGTGAACATGTGCCAAGTCAAGTCACTCGAATCATTCAAAGGAGGATACCACCCTATCATACCACATCACAACCATTTTAATAGCATGTTGACACGCAAGGTAAACCATTATAAACTCATAGCTAATTAAGCATGGCATAAGTAACTATAATCTCTAATTGTCATTGCAAACATGTTTATTCATAATAGGCTGAATCAGGAACGATGAACTAATCATATTTACAAAAACAAGAGAGGTCGAGTTCATACCAGCTTCTCTCATCTCAGCCAGTCCATCATATATCGTCATTATTGCCTTTCACTTGCATGATCGAACGGTGTGTATAATAATAATAGTGCACATGCATTGGACTAAGCTGGAATCTGCAAGCATTCAATTCAAGGGAGAAGACAAGGTAATATGGGCTCTTGGTTAAATCAACAATCATGCATATTAGAGCCACTTAACATTTTCATTAGTCTTCTCCTCTCGATCTCCAAAGGAAAGAAAAGAAATAAAACTATTTACACAGGAAAGCTCCCAACAAGTAAAAGAAGAACGAGAATTTTTTTTGGGTTTTCTTTTAATTTTTACTAGAAGCATGGAAATTAAGCTAACTAATTTTTTGGGTTTTTCTTAAGGTTTATCAAACACACAAGAAGAAAGCTAGAAAAAGAAATTAAACTAGCATGGATAGTACAATGAAAAAGTATGAGCACCCACAACTAGAATGAGCGTGTCAACATGAATGTAATGTCGGTGAGAAATACGTACTCCCCCAAGCTTAGGCTTTTGGCCTAAGTTGGTCTATGTCCATGGGATAGCCTGGCTGATATCCAAAGTTGTAACTGGGGTCGTACTGAGATGCAGCAGCCAATGCCTATTAGGTTGCAGCACGGCGGCGAGCTGCCTCCGTCCTCCTCCCTGGTTATAACATATCTTCTTTTGACTGATAATCAAAAAGGGCAGGAGCAGGGAGAGTAATATGGACAGCGCGACGTCTGTCAAAGATTAGTCGATACTGGAGGAATTGCTCATTCCTCTCTAGAAAATGATGACTAACCATAGCATTATAATCTAAATAAGCGGGAGGAAACTACCTATCATCTTCATGTGGAGGTATACCAAGATAATTAGCCACACGAGTTGCATAAATCCCTCCAAACAAGTCTCCAACTAAACCATTATTATGCAACCTACGTGCAACAATTGCCCCCAAGTTGTATTGTTTATCACCTAATACATCACTCTTGGGAACACAAAGATCAGGAACACACATGTAACATGCTTCATCTTTACCATTAATGCATCTACAATTGAAGAGAGCAAAATAATGTATAGCAGGAAAATGAATGCTCCCTATGATAGCTTGTGCTATTTCTCTAGATTCTCCCACAGTGATACTAGCAAGAAAGTCTTTGTATTCAGATTTACGGGGTTCATTAACACTACCCCACTGGGGGAGTTTGCAAGCAGTAGTAAAATCTTCTAGGTCCATGGTATATGATTGATCATAAATATCAAACAGGACACTTTGAGAATTACGCGAAGATGTAAATTTAAACCTTCTCACGAACGAATCAGTCAAATAGTAGTACTGAGGACACTTATCTTGCATGAAGTCCTCAAGATCGGCATTACGCACATATGCATCAAATTCATCCTTGATGCCTGCATTGACCATAAACTCTTCTCGACCATTCACAAGGCCAAGACGTCGACTTCCCTTGGTGGTTCATCGTCCTGCTCACGCATTGTGAGCCTGGGTCCTTGCTTTATTGAAGAACCACCTTGGTACATTTTCCTGGACATATTTCTTCCCGTGAAAAATTTCTGAAATTTTTAGTAACTCGAAATAAAAGTGAATCAAACTTAACAAAACTGATATCAACTACTCCCACAAGTGCCTAAAGCCTATATCATGCATTAGAATTACTTGGGACCTCATAAATTTGACATGCAAGCTCAAGAACAGGGTCACCTAGGCAGCAAAAATTTGCAATGAATAAAGCACTAGAACAAAAACTAATTGGACCATTGGAGGAGTCACATACCAAGGAACAATCTCCCAAAGAAGTTTTGTGAATGGAGCTTTGAGCAAGGAGATCAAAAATCGCAGCAAAATGAGCTAGAACTCGTGCTTGAGCTGGATGGTGATTTTTTTGGGAGGAAGGAGAAGTGTGTGGGTGCAGGAATAAGTGGAGGGGGCCCACCGTGGGCCCACAAGGCAGGGGGCGCGCCCTGTAGGGGTGGGCGAGCCCTGGACCCTTGTGGCCAGGTGCCAGCTCCCCCTACTGCGTTCTCAGTGCCAAATATTCTCAAATATTCCAGAAAAAATCATACTAAATTGGCAGGGCATTTGGAGAACTTTTATTTTTGGGGTATTTTTTATTGCATGGATAATTCAGAAAATAGACAGAAAATACTATTTTTGCTTTATTTATTCTAAATAACAGAAAGTAAAAAGAGGGTACAGAAGGTTGTGCCTTCTAATTTCATCCATAGCATGATCATCAAAAGGAATCCACTAACAAGGTTGATCAAGTCTTGTTAACAAACTCATTCCAAATAACATGGAACTGGAGAAATTTTGAATAACACTAGGTTACCTCAACGGGGATATGAACATCCCCAATAATAAGAATATCATATTTCTTCTTGACAGTAGGGAGAGGAAATTCAAAACCTCCAATAATGATAGTTGGAATTTTTCCAATAGAATTGATGCTATGAACTTGAGGTTGTTTCCTCGAAAAGTGTACCGTATGCTCATTACCATTAACATGAAAAGTGACATTGCCTTTGTTGCAATCAATAATAACCCCTGCAGTATTCAAAAAGGGTCTACCAAGGATAATCGACATACTATCATCCTCGGGAATATCAAGAATAACAAAGTCCGTTAAGATAGTGACATTTGCAACCACAACAGGCACATCCTCACAAATACCGACAGGTATAGCAGTTGATTTATCGGCCATTTGCAAAGAGATTTCAGTAGGTGTCAACTTATTCAATTCAAGTCTACGATATAAAGAGAGAGACATAACACTAACATCGGCTCCAAGAACACATAAAGCAGTTTTAACATAGTTTCTTTTAGTGGAGCATGGTATAGTTGGTACTCCTGGATCTCCAAGTTTCTTAGGTATTCCACCTTTAAAAGTATAATTAGCAAGCATGGTGGAAATTTCAGCTTTCGGTATCTTTTTTTATTTGTAATGATATCCTTCATGTATTTAGCATAAGGGTTTACTTTAAGCATATCAGTTAAGAGCATACGTAAGAAGATAGGTCTAATTATTTTAGCAAAGCGCTCAAAATCCTCATCATCCTTTTTATTGGATGGCTTAGGAGGAAACGGCATGGGTTTATGAACCCATGGTTCTCTTTCTTTACCATGTTTCCTAGCAACAAAGTCTCTCTTATCATAACATTGATTCTTTGATTGTGGGTTATCAAGATCAACAACAGGTTCAATCTCTACATCGTTATTATTGCTACGTTGAGCATCAACATGAACATTATCATTAACATTATCACTAGGTTCATGTTCATCACCAGATTGTGTTTCAGCATCAGAAATAGAAATATCATTGGGATTCTTAGGTGTGTCTATAACAGGTTCACTAGAAGCATGCAAAGTCCTATCATTTTTCTTTTCTTCTTTTTAGAAGGACTAGGTGCATCTACATTATTTCTCTGAGAATCTTGCTCAATTATTTTAGGGTGGCCTTCCGGATACAAAGGTTCCTGAGTCATTTTACCAGTTCTAGTAACCACTCTAACAGCAAAATCATGTTTATTATTTAATTCATCGAGTAAATCGCTTTGAGCTTTAAGTACTTGTTCTGCTTGGGTGGTAACCATAGAAGCTTATTTGCTAATGAGTTTAACTTCACCTTTAACTCTAGCCATATAATCACTCAAGCGTCCAATCATGTAAGCATATTTATATTTACTAATTGAAAGCATCATTCGAGCCACCACGTTTAATCCTAAAAACATACCATAAAATTCGTCCGATCTGTGCTATAGAATAAATCTGACCATCCATTGGTCTTTGCCTTACCGATTGGCCTTCTAAAATAAAAAAACCTAGAGTCCTAGCTAATTGTCCCACTCCCACATAATAATCCCTCTGATGTCTACGTCTCCTCCTATTCCTCTCCTCTGCAGTCTTCTCCTCAAGCAAATCAAGCTGACCCCTCCTACAGATTCTTGCGGCTCATGTACAAGATTTGCATCTTAGCATGCTCTGACCGTAGTCGGGCCCTCCCGGCTGGCCGTTGCCCCCAGCAACAGGTCGTCCCCTTGGAGTTGTGGGTGATCTTGCCACATAAATCACATCACCCTTGCTTCTTCTCATGGCGACATCCGATGAACTCCTCAGCTTTGATGGCTCCCTCTGTACGTATCTATGCTGCATCCATGCTCGATGAGGAGACTCGCGGTCCCTGATTTTGCTGCAGAGCAACTGAGCAAGTATGCACCCTCCGTACCATTGCAGTTTTTTTACATCTAAATAGGAGAATTAATTGGTTCTTTTTCATTAATTAATTGATGAAGGATGCCAAACTTTATTTAACCAGTCTGTTAGTTTATCCCCAATCTGATTGCTAAATCTATGTAGTTCATGATCCCTAGATGATAAAAGGGATGCCAAGTTCTTTTTTTATCTGCATGAAATTCGATTAGAGGAAAATGTACAATGGAGTTAAAGTCCCACAACCACTCTATGGATAGTTAATCTTGCATATAAATGGAATTGAAGTCCACACATATGAAGTATGTGAACTTCCATGAGCAAACCCTCCTTCATTTCTAAATCTCCCAGACTGTGGCTGCAGGTCATGGATTCGAGGTCCATGGTGGAGAGAATTATATCAAAACATCCATGATAGAGGAAGTATCTTAGATCCAGAGAGGTTTGCATCAACATGCACTCTTATGTCAGGGTCAAGTTGTGAAAAATGAGCATTCACAGTGATGGCTGGATGAGACCGTGACCGCATTTGGAATTAAATAACCAACACTTTCATGTGTAAGCAGCGTGTTGGAGAGAAAATGCAGTGTCGTTTAGAAAAATTAAACACATCGACACCATTGGTTGCTTATAATTTTTTTTGGGACAGTGTCAGAACGATGTTCTGCTCCGCCGGCTCCTCCTGTTCCTCTGATATCTAAAAGGTAAATTCGTGATTTTCTTAGAACACATAGAAACATATTATGACATTCGTCTTATTTCTGGTACTTTCTCAAAGTAACAAGGTAAAAATAGAACACAAAGTTTAGTGATGTAGAAGAAGTAGTAAGTTCTTTTCCGAGAAAGCATAAAGCTTGCATCCCGCTGCATTGATGTCTCAATATTTCTGATGGCTACAAAGTTTGGAGTGATTATGTTTATCTGCTTTATGAACATGCTAATTAACTGATACATTGAAGTCTTTTGATATGCCCATTTTTCTGTTGTTCTACAAACTTGCTTATTATGTATAATGGCAGTATTAAGCTTTATCTTCTTTTTCATCAATATAACAGTAAGCTGGAACGGTGAATGTCAGTCATGAGCATGAATGGCAAAAGAACTGCATGTTTTGCTCTCATAGTCCCAAGTAGTCTTCGTTTAGTATTCTTATATCAAGATATTCACTTCAAGCGCAATTTTATTCTCTTCAGTCTATTGCAAGAGATTGAACTAGCTACTTCAGGTTTGATTCTTTCTGTCTTAAATCCAATATTTGCTTCAAATAGATAATTATATATAAGACAGACCTTTGTTCAAGAATTATCTACACCCCTTTCTTTCTGTGGCAGGGAAAATCAATTGGTCAAATTCTTCTTTGATAAAAATAAGTTCAGACTCAAGTATATATGTATAAGTGCTAGCAGTAAGTTATTTGTGGCATGATTTTTCCTAACAAAGCTCAGCGCTCAGCGGCCTAATGTTCTTTCCATGAAAGCTACAAAATTATACCATATTCATGTATATCAGAATTGATTTACCATCGTATTGACTAGGTCCTAAATATTCAGTTTATTGTATTCCTCCATTTTATGCCCAGATCTATGTCAGTTAGAGACTCCATGAGGAAAGGGTAACTTCACGATCGACTAAGGAAAGAGTAACATGGCGGGGAAGACATAAAGGTAGCGTAGCTGAGCGATTTTTGGGTTATCTAAGAGCGATCTGATAGATATAAACGTTCAGATTATCCGAGGACTATTAATGATCTAGCGATTTCTCTAACAGTATCACTTTAATCGGTAAGCTTCTGTTAGAGTACGTAATGGGCCTGGGCTGGCGGTATAACCCGTTAGTCTTAGGGTTAATTAGAGATAAGGGTGGTTTGCTTAGGGGTCAAGTAAGCCTTGCTTGGGAGTCAAGCACGAGTGGAAAAACAGGCTTTCCGTCCAGCCCATAAGTCGCGAAGCTGTAGGAACCGCGACCAATGGGACCTTTAGTCGCGGTTCTGGAGATGAACCGCGACCAAAGGCTGGCCTGTGGCGCTCGGTGGCTGGCTGGTGCGTGAGGGCTTTAGTCGCGGTTGGCCAGACAACCGCGACTAAAGGTTTCGGCACCTTTAGTCACGGTTTGCTGTGCCAACCGCGACTAAAGCCCTCCCTATATATACCCATCCAGCAGCCAACACTTAGCCATTTGGAGCCATTCTCTTCACAAGTGGGTGTAGGTTTGCTTTTGGTTCCTCTTATGCACATAAGGTGTTTGATGAAATGCCCCAAGAGCATGAAACAAACATGACATGAAGTGTTGGAGCCACACTCTTCGATCGCGGTTAGCAACTTGATGAACCTTTGATGTGTCAATATGCATGTGTGTAGTTCATAACAAATGCATGATGGTTAATTATATATTTTATATTATAATAATGCAGATGAATCGGCAATGGATGTACGGTAACCGACTCTCCGTGAGTTCACTATGGGTTTGAAAGATTTCCTCGTAGTGGCTAATGCGAACAAGCGGGGGTTTTGTTATCTGTCCATGTGTTATCTGTAAGAATGAGAAGGGTTACTCTTCCTCAAGAGTTGTTCACATGCATCCGCTTGAAGGGTTTCATGCCAAGCTATAATTGTTGGACCAAGCATGGAGAAAGAGGGGTTATAATGGAAGAAGATGAAGAAGGGATGATTTCATCGATGAAAGCTATCTTGCTCATTTCGTGATACTTTCATGGAGGATGTGAAGGTGAAGGGAAGGTGAAGAAGAGGCACGTGATGATCCCGCTGATGATCTTGGTCGGACCATTGCTGATCCACGGAGACGCCGCTAAACCGAAAAGGAGAGGGAGAATTTGGATCGCATGTTAGAGGATCCGTGAAGGCGCTGTACCCGGATGCGATGATGGTCGAAAAAGCTGGGCTGCACAATCGGATTTGCTGAAATGGAAGGCGAGGCAGGTGTAGCTGACTCGCATTTGAAAACTTGCTGAAAATGTTGAAGAATATGTTTCCAAAGGATAACGAGTTGCCCGCCAAGACGTCTGAAGCAAAGAAGGTTATCGCCCTCTAGGTTTAGAGGTTACAAGATACATGCATGCATCAACGATCGCATCCTCTACCATGTGAATACGAGAATTTGAATGAATGCCCGGTATGCACCGCATTGCGTTATAAGATCGAGGCGATGACCCCGGTGACGATGTTGAGGGCCGAAACCCGTGAAGAGGGTTCCCGCCAAGGTGATGTGGTATGCTCCTATAATACCACGGTTGAAACGTCTGCTCATGAACAAAAAGCATGCCAAGTTGTTGCGATGGCACAAAGAGAAACGTAAGTCGGACGGGAGTTGAGACACACCGCAGATGGAACATAATGGAGAAAGATCGATGATGGTTCACAGATTTTGCGGTGACGCAAGGAACATAAGATTTGCTCTAAGCACGGATGGCATGAATCCTTTTGGCGAAAGCGAGCTCCAGCCATAGCACTGCCCGTGACTCTATGCATCTACAACCTTCCTCCTTGGTTGTGCATGAAGCGGAAGTTCATTATGATGCCGTGCTCATCCAAGGTCCGGCAACCCGCAACGACATCGATGTGTACCTAAGGCCATTAGTTGATGAACTTTACAGCTGTGGGGTGGTGTCCGTGTGTGGGATGAGCACAAACAAGAGGAATTTGACCCACGAGCGTTGCTTTTGAACCATCAACGATTGGCCTGCTCTTAGTAACCTTTCGGGATGTCAAATAAGGGATACAATGCATGCACGCTTTGCGCTACATGAGACCGAAAGTGTACATTTGCCAAATTGTAAGAAGAACGTGTACCTTGGGCATCGTCGATTTCTTCCAAAATTCATCCAAGAAGAAAGAAAGGCAAGCATTACAACGGCAAGGCAGATCACCGGCGAAGCTGCGGAACGACTTGGTGCCGAGGTATTTGATATGGTCAAGGATTTGAAAGTCATCTTTGGAAAGGTCCCGCGGACAATCAGTTCGAAGGGAGCCGACGGCACGCAGCCATGTGGAAGAAGAAATCTATATTCGGGAGCTAGAATATTGGAAAGTCCTAGAAGTCCGCTCTGCAATCGACGTGATGCACGCTACGAAGAATATTTGCGTGAACCTCCTAAGCTTCTTGGGCGTGTATGGGAAGACAAATGATACAAAGGAAGCACGGCAGACCAAAGAACGTTTGAAAGACCACGATGACCGCATCGGAATGGTTTCAAGGTCGTGCAGCCTACGCTCGACCAAAGAAGAGAAGGTCATCTTTTTGAATGCCCGAGCAGATGAAGGTCCCGTCTGGATTCTCGCCCAATATAAAGGGAATAATAAACATGGCGGAGAAAAAGTTCCAAAACTCAAGTCTCACGATCGCCACGTGATTATGACGCAATTACTTCCGATTGCTTTGAGGGGCTCTGCCGAAAATGTTCGAGTAGCCATTGTGAAGCTATGTGCATTCCTCAATGCAATCTCTCGAAGGTAATCAATCCAAGTTCTACCACGGTTACTGAGCGATGTGATCCAATGTCTTGTCGATTTCGAGTTGGTGTTCCGCCATCCTTCTTCAATATTATGACGCACCTCCTGGTTCACCTAGTCGAAGAGATTTCCGTTCTCGGTCTGTATTTCTACACAATATGTTCCCCTTGAGAGGTTCATGGGAGTATTAAAGAAATATGTTCAGTAACCGTGCTAGGCTGAAGGAAGCATCGCCAAGGGCTATGGAAATGAGGAGGTAATTGAGTTTTGTGTTGACTTTGTTCCCGACCTTAAGCCGATTGGTCTTCCTCGATCGCGCACGAGGGGAGACTAAGTGGAAAAGGCACGATCGGAAGGAAATCAACGATATGTATGGACGGCCATTCTCGATCAAGCACACCACACTTTGTCTTGACCAATTCCAGCTTGGTGGCTCCGCACTTTGAGAAACACGAGAATATTTTACGCTTTCGGACAACCCGGGAAGCCTGAATCCTGGATTAGGAAGGCCCACATGGAGACTTTCGCAGGTTGGTTGAGAAAACATTTAATGAATGACAATGATGTTGTAGATCATTTGTACATGTTGGCCAAGACACCATCTTCGACTATAACGACTTTCCAAGGGTACGAGATAAATGGGAATACATTTTACACGATCGCCCAAGATAAAAAGAGCACCAACCAAAACAGTGGTGTCCGCTTTGATGCAAAGAACCGAGAATGGGCAAAAGGTCACATATTATGGTTACATAGAGGAGATATGGGAACTTGACTATGGACCCTCCTTTAAGGTCCCTTTGTTCCGGTGCAAATGGTTCAAGCTAACAGGAGGTGGGGTAAAGGTGGACCAGCAATACGGAATGACAATGGTGGATTTCAACAATCTTGGTTACCTTGACGAACCATTCGCCCTAGCGAAAGATGTCGCTCGGGTTTTCTATGTGAAGGACATGAGTAGCAAACCGAGGAAACGGAAAGATAAGAAAACGATCAAGACATCATGCGATGATTCAAAGCGCCACATTGTTCTTTCAGGAAAAGAAACATCGTGGGAGTGGAGGACAAGATGGACATGTCGAAGATTATAATATGTTTGCTGAAATTCCGCCCTTCAAAGTGAACACCGACCCAAGCATTAAGTTAAATGATGAGGATGCTCCATGGATACGCACAATCGTAAGCAAGCGGGGACACAAGGGAAGAATTGATGTGTAATAATTTATTGTACCAAACTTTGTATTTGGTCGATGAACTGAATGATGTATCAAACCTTTTGTCAAACCTTCAAGGATTAGTTTTATTTTTCTGATTTTTTGATATATAATTGTATTTTTAAGATTTTAAAATGAATTAGTTTTATTTTTCTGATTTTAAAAGGAAAAAGGAAGAAGAAGAAAGAAGGAAAAGGAAAAAAAGAAGAAAAAACAGAAGAAAAAAGGAAAAACAGAAAAAAAAACAAACAGAAGAAAAAAGGAAAAAAAGAAGAAAAAAACAAACATAAGAAAAAACAAGCAGAAGAAAAGCAGAAGAAAAAAAAGGAAAAAGGAAGAAAGGAAGAAAAAAAGAAGAAAAACAAGAAAAGGAAGAAACAAGCAGAAGAAAAAAAGAAGAAAAAGGAAAAAAAAGCAGAAGAAAAACAAGAATTTAAAATGAATTAGTTTTATTTTCTGATTTTTTGATATATAATTGTATTTTTAAGATTTTAATAACATAAATAAATAAGTAATTAGAAACTTTAATAGCAAAAATAATTATCATAAAGTAAAATAAATAAGTAATTAGAAACAAAATAAAATAAAATAAATAAGTTTTTTGTTGTAAGTAGAAACAAAACAAAATAAATAAAGCAAAAATGAAAACAATACAAATTAAGCAGAAAACAATACAAATTAAAAAGAAAACAATACAAATTAAACAGAAAACAGGCCTTTAGTCGCGGTTGGCGGCGAGACCCATGATTAAAGGTACCCTTTAGTCGCAGTTGGCGACAAGCGCGACTAAAGTGAAAGGGCTGAGCATAAAAAACCCTTTAGTCGCTGGGTGGGCGGGCAACCCGCGACTAAAGGGTACCCTTTAGTCATGGGTCTCGCCGCCAACCGCGACTAAAGTGGGGGCTATAAATACAAGGTCCGATTCTCGTCTTCTCCGATTCCCTTTGTTCGTCGCCTCGCCCTCGCCCTCGGCCTTGAAGCTTGACGACGACGATCGACGCTGACGCCGACGCTTGAGCGCTGCCCCGACGCCCAAGCCTGCCGCGAACGCTGAAGCCGCGCCGCCCCGTCGATGGCGCCGCCTCCGCCGTGCCTGCCCCCCGCCGCCGTGCCCTAACGGCCTTGCCCGCCTTGCCGCCGCCCGCCGCCCGACGCCCGCCGCCCCGTGCCTGCGCCCTTGCCTGCCGCCGCCCGCCGCCCCGCCGCCTGCCGCCCGCCGCCTGCCTGGCTGGCCCTGGCCCCGCCGTCCTCAGGCGTGGCAAGAAGAAGAAAGAAGAAGAAGAAAAGGAAGAAGAAGAAGAAAGAAAAGGAAAAGGAAGAAGAAGAAAGAAGGAAGAAGAAAACAAAAGAAAAACAGATGAAAAACAAAAAAAGGAAGAAAAAGGCCACCGAATTTTTTTTTTTTTTTTTTTTTGTTCTTTTAATTTTAACTAGTTAATTAGTTTAACAAAAGCGGTAAATAACTTAAAACCCTAAACCCCAAAAACAAAAAACAACAGAAAACCGCCAAAGAAAAACAAAAAATAAAATGGAGGGGCGGCGAGGGGCGGCGAGGGGGCGGCGATGCGCGGTGTTTTTTTGGGATCGAGAGGCGGCGAGGTTATACATGTGTGTTGTCCTCGCCTCCCTCTCCGTGACGCCGTCGTCTGCCGCCCGTCTCAAGGCTCACCGCGACACCTCTCCCACCCCTTCTCGCCCCTCCTTTCGCCACCGCCCTTTCGCCACCGCCACCGCCACCGCCCCTTCTTCACTTAATTAATTTGTTTTTACTACATGTTTTCAGGATCGACATAATGGCGGACGATAGAGCTGACCCGATTATGGACAACTATGATCCGGACGGTGAAGCACATATGTTCGCATCATAAACGGCGATATTCAATATGTGCCGACCGGAGAAGAAGAAGATGATATCTCTTCTTATCTGAACCTTGACGGTGAAGATGAAGGGCGCCGTCAAGAAGATGATGTCAAGAAACGCCGATAAAGCAGCGATCTTCAAATGGAAGTAGCAACCACCTCCGCGCCGAGGTATATATATACATTGAGCCTCTGGTGATACAAACTAACTGATTTGAATAAATATGTGTGTACTAACGCGCGCGACTCTCTTTCTTATTTGGGTGCAGGAGGGTATCGCATTTGGGTGCCTAGGTTCGAGAAGATGGAGAACGAGCTGAGGGCGCGAGGAATGGCCCAGTGCACGGAGGATGGGACCCAAGGGCCAAAAGCTGGTGGTATGCGGGCATGGGGAACGCTGAACCCGGAGACAGGGGAGTGTGTTTACCAGGCAAATTAATTAAACCCACCCAAGCCCTTATTGACGCAATGAAGGATGCTCAAGAGGGAAGATCAAGTTCAACAGAGAGAACGACGCGGCGACAAAAGCCCTCGGGAATCCTGAACACGGAGGACGTGTCACGAGGCATGGGGCACATTCCGTGGAAAATAGGGTTCCCCGAGCGATGACCCGTCTGATTCTGAAGCCGTAAGAGAAAGATGGATCGGGAAGCAGATGTTGTGGCGCGGTTGGCATCGGAAATGGAAGTGATGAAGAAAACCATGAGTGTACTAGTAGCGAAAGAGATTCAGCTCGGTGCAGATGAAGATCATCCGGCGGATCTCGGAAGCCAGCAGCGCAGAGAAGCAGCGTGGCTTCCACGGAGGCCCCACCGGCTGGTGCAGATGCACCGACGATCGAAATTATCGCACCGGAGCCTCGGTGGTCGAAATTACTGCACCGGAGCCTCCTCGCTACCCGTGGGCGATATAAAGGAGATGAAAGAATGTCATCTCAGATATCCTATCGGGAACATGTCCATGAAGGTAGCCATCGGCAGTGCTTTACCATGTTTACTCGAGCACTCCACCACAACAACCCCATTAAAGATGGCTATGCTCGTGTCACGGTGGAGGACATAGTCCAAGGGTTTGAGGACCGGAGATTGAAATTGCTACACCAAGGGGAGAAAAGACTTGAGATGTCAAGCGCCATTACATTCTATGGCAAAAGAAGTTTATCAAGTTTCGCGAGGCGCCAAGGACAACAAGTCCACCCCCCTACGGTGGTGGTGGTGGCGGTGGCGGTGGTGGTGGTGGTGGCGGTTCACCTACACCTCCGTCACATCGGCCGACGCCGCCCCGACCACAACGTCCGGCGGGTGATCATCCGCCGCCCCGATCCTCGTCCGCGGGTGATCGACGCCGCCCCAATCCACCTATGGCAAAGAAGCGTATAGTCTGGATTATTAACCCGGACCCTTATGTACCTAAGACCACAAAGGTACCGGAGCCATCATCAAGCCTCTCCCCACAAGGCCTTGGGAACGAGTGCCGAAAGCAAGTCGACGCTGCGCTGCTGCTGATTTGGAGAAATGGAAGGCGGACTGCAAGAAGAAAAGAGAGCCCGAGCCCAAGCCAAGATTTTCGATGAGCAAAAGAAGTGGGCTAAGTCATTTTTGAGCACACCGTCCCAAGCCGAAGAATCGCTTAACGACTATGCACGTGAACTTCGCAGCAGGCATTCATGTTCAAGGAGAACAAAGAGCGGAGAAGGCCGAAGTAAAAAAGCGGAAACAAGTTGCCCAGCTCGGGAACAAAGTAAACAATCGATTGCCCGCTTATAGTGGAAGCCTTCGTCCGGATGCCCCGAGATCATACAAGCTGCGGCAAGACAGGATTGATCAGAACGAGTGCGGAGAACAAGCGCCAACTTAGGTATTACTCTTCGTGAACTATTAGACCTTGATGAGTTGCCAGTGAAGGAGGTAGTAATTACATATGTCAAGAATGGGCCTCTCGTCGAGCTGCAAGCAGAAAAGGATCTACCGACCAAATGAAACGTCTGCTGAATTGGTACAAGGGTTACATAAAAATAAAAACGCCAAAGAATATATTTATGCGGAAGTTAGACATGAGTATCACTTCAAACATTACTATGTACAAATTGAACTGAGTGAATTGTTCCAGCTTTTCAATCTGCTGCGAGCTCGACAAATCTATCATCGGTTGCTACGCTCGTAAGTGATTTATTAATTTCTACCCCATCTCGTTCATATTGCCTGCACTATATATATGTCCTAACTATATTGTTGTGTCCTCTATTATACATGCAGAATGAAGATTAAGGAATGCGAGTAAGGAACATCCATGATGTTGGGTTCATTGACCCACACATCGTTAATGATATTGTGTTGAAGCATTACCCCGCCGACGTGGAGGCGGACTGTGGCGATTTCTTACAAAGCAGAACTCAAAAGTGATATTCTATTTCCTTACCATTTTGGGTGAGTGTTTCATCTTGAGCACATTCTCTTTTGTTTACTCCATGCATGGTATGTGGCGGCTAATCGATGAGTTATGCATGACGATCTTGTGCATGTATCGTGTCCGCAGTTCCTTTGGATTCGCTAGTAATTAAAGTTAACACCTCGTAATGTCTCGCCCATGACTCTCGAATAAGGATCCAAAGCTTTGGGCCGACATGAGAAAAATGCTGCAGAAGTAATTATTTTCATTCATTTGCGCTCTATATCGATCGGCCTATTTCGTTCATTTCCTAATATCAAGTAACTAATAACTCTCTTGTTCATTTAATTTTCTTTGCCTCGTAGGGTTTGGAGACGGTTCGTAGATACAAAGGTCGGTGAATTCAAAAAAGAGCTAGAATTCAAATTGTTAAAGCCTAAGAATGCTGGGGATATTATGTGCATACTATGTGCATACTATGTCTGTGAGATGATCTATGTGCATACTATGTGCATACTATGTCTGTGAGATGATCCGGAGATACACCTCTGAGCGGGTTGATCCGAGTGATACCAATGCTAAGAGGAATAACCTCCGGTGGATGCTTAGTCCAGAAGCTCGCTTCCGACCACTTCAAGAGGAACTAGCTGGATGGTTCAGCAGGAAGTCCTCCATCCTAAAGGAGAACACTATCACGAGGACGAGAACTTTATATGGATTAAATCATGTATGGAAACTTGTTCAAAATTGTATATGGTCATCCGATGATATTGAATATATATTGTATATTCCTCTTGAATTTTTTTGGTTCTAATTTCAAATTTATTTGAAATTGTACATTCATATGCATGTATGTAGTACCGTAGAATATATGAAACTCCTTCAAAATTAAAATAAAGCACAAAAGAAATAAAACAATACAAATTAAACAGAAAACAGGTTTGGGGGGCTAAAACCCTAAACTGCAGGGCGGCCTTTAGTCGCGGTTGGCCAGAAGAACCGCGACTAAAGGTCCTCCGCCCCGACGGCCGCCTGGCGCCCACGTGGACGGGCCGTTAGTCGCGGTTCTTAAGCAGCCGCGACTAAAGGTGGGGGGCTTTAGTCGCGCTTATCTGGTCGCGGTTGCGCAGCCGCGACTAATGGCAGTTGCGAACCGCGACCAAAGGCCTTTTTTCCACCAGTGAAGTAAACCTCTCTATATAAAGAGAGGAGATGTATCAATCTAATCAAGCAAGAATTAAGAAGGAAATCTCTTCCCTCTTGCACGGCCGTGGGCAAAAAGGCCCCCGACCGGCCCTCTCGCGCCCTCCTTCTAGCAGCGCCATGACAATTTGGTATCAGCTAGCTTCGGTTCGATCATGTCTTCACCGCCGCCAAGCCCGTCTCTTCCGCTGCCGGTCACCTCGTCACCTTCGGCGACCACCACGACCGTCGCGCCGCTCCTGCCCCCGCCGGGATCCTCCGTCGTGCCCGCCCCCGCTGTCCTCACCCCGGAGGTGTTCGGGGTGCTGCGGGACCTAACCCAGGCGATCCAGGAGATCCACATGTTCTTGGCCGGGTCCTACGGGCCGCCCCCAGCTGTGCCGCCCATCGGCGCCCCCGCGCCGCCGTGGCTGCGATGGCAGCCGCCGCACCAGCGGCTTCGCCGTCACGCTGCAGATTGCCATTCATCGCCACCACCGCCCAGCCCTGGCTGCAATGGCAGCCGCCGCCCTAGCGGCCTCGCCGCGCCGGCGCTTGTCGCAGCAGCAGCCGCTGCTGCCGCCGCGCGCGACACCGCAGCAGCTATCGCCGGTTAGCTCCGCCACCCAAGATGGGATGCCCTACGACGGATCAGGTGGCGACCTTGTTCCCATCAGCGCCGCCGCCATCCCAGGGCGTCCACATCCAGCAGATCAAGTCCCCACCGCCGCAGTCACCGCTTCCGTCTTGGATCGCTACCCGCCACGTGTCGGCGGCGGTGAGGCTGCAGGCTGCTGCACGCGGCCTCCTAGCGCGTCGGCGTGTGCGGGAGATGCGTGGTCTGCAGCTGCCGCTCCTCCAAGTTGCCCTTCACTGCGCAAAGGACCTCGATCTCGTCCGCTGCGTCGAGGATCTTGGGCATGCGGTTTACCCCACGGGCAGTGGGCATGTTGTTTTCCCCGTGGGCAGCGACCTCAAAGTCTGCGACATCGGCATTTGGGGGGCGCACCCCTCCTCGACATTCTCTATCGCAAGCCCTTCACTCTTCCCTGTGCAGTGCAGACCAACAACCATACACATGCACTCCTTTTGTCCAGGTGGTGTCCATGGGATCCAGGTGGCTGTACACGTGCACGTCCAAAATAAAGCGTCCCAGTCTATTTCGGTTTGAGAGTAATAACACAAGCCGAGATGTAAAAGGCTTGTTTTTAGGTGTTAGGTTTGTGTTGCCTCGTGTCATGGTTATAAGTTGGTTAGGCTGCAGCTCGAGGACAAGATGCATGTTCAGGTGGGGTGTAGTGTTAGAGTACGTAATGGGCCTGGGTTGGCGGTATAACCCGTTAGTCTTAGGGTTAATTAGAGATAAGGGTCGCTTGCTTAGGGGTCAAGTAAGCCTTACTTGGGAGTCAAGTAAACCTCTCTATATAAAGAGAGGAGATGTATCAATCTAATTAAGGAAGAATTAAGAAGGAAATCTCTTCCCTCTTGCACGGCCGTGGGCAAAAAGGCCCCCAGCCGGCCCTTTCGCGCCCTCCTTCTAGCAGCGCCATAACAGCTTCAGTCACTCTTTGCTTCCGTGAATCTATGTTGCTTCCATATTTAGTTCCCATCAACTGACATGTTCGGTCTTATAGTGAGAACAAAGTTCCTGCTGCCAGGGTATTTGCTCTCTAGCAAGTTGTGTTACTGTACTTTTTTATGCTTTGAGTTAGCATCTCCATATTAGTTTCCATATTTGTGCCTTTGGATAGACTGGATATGCCCCAAGATTTCAGGGGTAAGTGAAATTTTTGTGCTGTTAGCAATTTGTAGTGACAACATTAATTTCTCTGATGCAAATTCGTTCGATCATGTTTTATTTTATTTTTTGGATCTTAATTTTTGCTTCTTGGTGTTCATCTGATTGGAGAAGAGACCTAGAGAGTATAGAGTATACCTCAATTTCGGAAATACAGATCTTACTGTGGCCGAGGACAATATTGATTTTGAGCAAGTCTCATGGAAGGAGAGCATGCCAAAATCATTTTTTGTACATCACGAGATCAGTATGGCTGCCTTAACAGAGTGAGTTAAGTTAAATTATTTTATCTATAATTAACCAGTTTCTAATCAGCCTAATGTACCCCTGATGATGATTTTTTATGGCACTGATAGCGGCAAATAAAACCTACTACTTCACTGCTTAAATAATGAGTCTTCTGCTTGGTATGTTTGGTTTTTGCTATCCTACTCTTCTGCAGGAGAAACAACTTGGCGTTAGTTGAACCAAGCTCGGCTTTCTTTGTATAGTTTGGAGTTTGTGCTGGTGCTGTAACACACTATTTATTTCGTCACCCTTGCTTTAGTAGAGGTATCTGTTTTTGCCTACTTGGTGATATTTCAAAAAAATATCTTGATCCCTGAGAAGCGATGCATGTCCATGTCTGTTTGGTTGTTTCAATTACAATATAAATAAGGCGTAGCACATAATTATGTTGATTAAGAAAGTAAACTATTGGATTATGCAGATTGAGGTACGGGTTTCTTGAGCCAAGATCTCCTAATGATTTGATTTTTTTGGTTTATCTACCTCTGTACTAAATTACACATTCTTATCTGGAGCTCCTTTTAGTTCCGAAGCACCTACTGAGGTGCCGAAATTGTGATTGACAAAAAATGCCAACTTTTGTTTTGGACTGATCATCGAACTATATATTACTCATATTATGAATCCAATGTTTATCAGTAGGTTTTCTTACTGTCCTTATATAATCCTAATGTATTTTCTAATTCAGGTACCCATTGCAATAAATATTATTCTTTTACTACCTGTATAGTCATGCGTACAAGGCACGCTGATCATGTTGGGTGCCCCAGAGTTGAACGAGCTTTTCGAAAGGATATGTATTTTTCCATAGATAACTGAAAATATGCCCCTACACTTACCTATTTGTTCTCCCGCATATAGCTGTGACATTTTATATATTTTCTATAAATTTGTAGAAATCTATATTAAAATTGGTACTTCCCTATCTGAAAATATAGTGAGTATTAGTATTCTCTCAGTCAAACTTTGAAAAGGGTTAAAAAAAGTCCACTATACAACTCAATACCATCAAATTCATCATGTAATATGTTTTCACATTGTAAATGTTCAAATATTTTTCTATAAGCTTTTATCAAACTTATACAAAGTTTGACTTACTATGCACTATATTATTATATATCTTATCCAAAATTGGCAGCCTCTGCCAAAAGGATTGAAGTATTGCTAACAAAGACAACATATCCTCTAAATAATAATCTCTTCGAGAGTGTATTCTTGAGAACAAATGCATTAGTAATGCATATGAATTTTCACATATAAAACATATTTTGTTTAGTAATGTGTATTATTTTAACTGCTAGACCGTGCAGGTACCTGCACGGGATGATGACTAGTTACTCTTTAATTCTCTACCAAATAAGCATTGAAATTTTCTTGCCTAGTCATAAAGTCATCAAATTCATCTAAGCACTGGTTAGGAAACTTAGTAGACGGGATTTCAACTTTATCATATCTATAGAGAGAATTTACCTTTGCTATCCGTGTCGGGTTAGCAAGACCATGTGTTTCTTCAATAGGTGATATATTAAGACCATGTATTTCTTCAACAGGACGTAAATTCTTAACATCTTCAGCTTTAATACTTTTTCCTTTCATAGATTTCTTTGCCTCTTGCATATCTTCAGGACTGAGAAATAGAACTCCCCTCTTCTTCAGAGTTGGTTTAGGAATAGGCTCAGGAATTGGCTCATTTGGCTCAGGAATTGGCTCAGGAAGAGTCCAATTATTTTCATTAGTTAACATATTATTCAATAACAATTCAGCTTGATCGACTGTTCTTTCCCTGAAAACACAACCAACATAACTATCCAAGTGGTCCTTGGAAGCATCAGTTAGTCCATTATAAAAGATATCAAGTATTTCATTTTTCTTAAGAGGATGATCAGGCAAAGCATTAAGTAATCGGAGAACCCTCCCCCAAGCTTGTGGGAGACTATCTACTTCAATTTGCACAAAATTATATTTTTCCCTCAAGGCAGCTTGTTTCTTATGAGCTGGGAAATATTTAGCAGAGAAGTACTAACTCATGTCCTGGGGACTACTCACAGAACCAGGATCAAGATAATTAAGCCAAGTTTTAGCATCACCCTTTAATGAGAATGGAAATATCTTAAGGATATAATAGTAGCGAGATTTCTCATCATTAGTGAATAGGATGGCTATATCATTCAATTTAGTAAGATGTGCCACAACAGTTTCAGATTTATAGCCATAAAAAGGATCAGATTCAACCAAAGTAATAATCTCAGGGTCGACAGCTTCATAATCCTTATCAGTAACAAATATAGGTGAAGTAGCAAAAACAGGGTCATATTTCATTCTAGCATTTAGAGATTTCTGTTTAAGTTTAACTAGTAACTTCTTAAGATCAAATCTATCATTGCAAACAAGAATATCTCTAGTAGTTCCTTCATCCATAACATAACCCTCTGGAATAACAGGCAATTCATATTTAGGGGGAGAAACTTCATCATCACTATCTTCAATAATTTCATTTTCAATTATTTCATTCTCTTTAGCCCTAGCAAGTTGTTCATCAAGAAATTCACCTAATGGCATAGTAGTATCAAGCACAGAAGTAGTTTCATCATAAGTATCATGCATAGCAGAAGTGGCATCATCAATAACATGCGACATATCAGAATTAATAACAGAAGCAGGTTTAGCGTTGCAAGCTTACTCATAACAGAAGGAGAATCTAGTGCAAAGGTAGATGGCAGTTCCTTACCTCCCCTCGTAGTTGAGGGAAAAATCTTAGTTCTTTCGTCTTTCAAATTCCTCATAGTGATCAGCAGATATAAATCCCTAGTGACTCAAAGAATAGAGCTATGCTCCCCGGCAACGGCGCTAGAAAATAGTCTTGATAACCCACAAGTATAGGGGATCGCAACAGTTTTCGAGGGTAGAGTATTCAACCCAAATTTATTGATTCGACATAAGGGAAAAAAAGAATATTCTCAAGTATTAGCAGTTGAGTTGTCAATTCAACCACACCTGGATAACTTAGTATCTGCAGCAAAGTATTTAGTAGCAAAGTAGTATGAAAGTAACCGTAATGGTAGCAAAAGTAATAGTAGCAGTTTTGTAGTAATTGTAACGGTAGCAACGGTAAAGTAAATAAGCAAAGCACAATATGTGAAAAGCTCGTAGGCATTGGATCCGTGATGGATAATTATGTCAGATGCGGTTCATCATGTAACAATGATAACATAGGGTGACACAGAACTAGCTCCAGTTCATCAATGTAATGTAGGCATGTATTTCGAATATAGTCATACGTGCTTATGGAAAAGAACTTGCATGACATCTTTTGTCCTACCCTCCCGTGGCAGCGGGGTCCTAGTGGAAACTAAGAGATATTAAGGCCTCCTTTTAATAGAGTATCGGACCAAAGCATTAGCACTTAGTGAATACATGAACTCCTCAAACTACGGTCATCACTGAGAAGTATCCCGATTATTGTCACTTTGGGGTTGTCGGATCATAACACATAATAGGTGACTATACACTTGCAAGATATGATCAAGAACTCACATATATTCATGAAAACATAATAGGTTCAGATCGGAAATCATGGCAATCGGGCCCTAATGACAAGCATTATGCATAGCAAAGTCATAGAAACATCAATCTCAGAACATAGTGGATACTAGGGACCAAACCCTAACAAAACTAACTTGATCACATGGTAAATCTCATCCAATCCATCACCATCCAGCAAGCCTACGATGGGATTACTCACGCACGGCAGTGAGCATCATGAAATTGGTGATGGAGGATGGTTGATGATGACGATGGCGACGGATTCCCCTCTCCGGAGCCCCGAACGGTCTCCAGATCAGCCCTCCCGAGAGAGATTAGGGCTTGGCGGCGGATCCGTACCGTAAAACGCGACGAAACTTTCTCTTTGATTTTTTCTGCAAAAGCAAATATATGGAGTTGGAGTTGAGGTCGGTGGGCGTTCAGGGGCCCCACGAGGCAGGGGTCGCGCCTAGGGGGAGGGGGCGCGCCCCCACCCTCATGGACAGGGTGTGGGCCCCCTGACACTATTTCTTACGCCAGTATTTTTTATTAATTCTGAAAAGTTGCTCCGTGGATTTTCAGGTCATTCTGAGAACTTTTATTCCTGCACAAAAATAACACCATGGCAGTTCTGCTGAAAGCAGCGTCAGACCGGGTTAGTTCCATTCAAATCATGCAAGTTAGAGTCCAAAGCAAGGGCAAAAGTGTTTGTAAAAGTAGATACGACGGAGACGTATCAGCGTGCCCAGGGCCTTGTCACTAGTAGTACAAGGGTCTAATGTTCAGCTCATTAGTCCCAGTTTGTATTTGAGCTGGCACTAATGTGACCATTAGTGACGGTTCCAATGGCTAGGCGGGCCGATCTCACTAGTACCGGTTCGCCATGAACCTTTAGCACCGGTTCGTGCCATGAAGCGGTACTAGAGAGAGTAATGGCGGGATGTTGTCAGACTGGGGCCCTTCCAGCACATTTAGTACCGGTTCATGCCACGAACCGGTAGTAAAGGTCATCCTACATAAACCCTTCGTCCACCCGCGATCGAGCTCGCTCTGTTCTTCCCCTTTCCCCTCTCCTCTCTATTCTACCCCTCTTCCTCGAGCTCATCACACATTTTGCCCAAATTTTGTCAAGATTTGAAGGTCCCCATCCATTCAAGTGATCACAAAGGTTAGCAACTTTGTCCTTTCATCTCTCATTGCTATATTAGCTCTTGCAATGCTTTATATAGTGATTGATTTGTGGGTTTTAGTAATTTGGGAGGAATTATATGTGGTAGTTTATTTGATTTATTTGCAATTTGAGCTCAAAATAACTCTTAGTTTGCATATGTAGGTGTGGTTTACTTAGTGCATTCCCGTCTCCGTCAGAACCACCGTCGATCGTCCGCACCGACCCGTCGCCGGCACCACCTTGTGGTGAGCCTCTTGTTCTTATCTTTTTTATATAAAAAAATCATGTTTGTGTGATTTTGATATATAGTTACTTGTATAATTATCTTACCCGTACGTTGTTTGTTATACATAGTGCCATGGTTTTGATATCTGTCCCCGTCGGCCCTCATCAGTGTTATGATTCGGATGTGGTATATTCTCTTTTAAAACTATTTGTTGCATTTCGTGTTTATGACAAATTATGCCCATCAAGTTGACATAGATATTTTTATCTAGGAGGTACGTGAACCGGAAATTCCAACCGACCCTATTTTCGAGAGGTTAAATTTAGTTGAAAGAGAAAACGAGTATTTGAAAGAAAAATTGAAAAGAATTGAGGGGGAGAAGATGAAATTGGAGTTGCATGTTGCCGATGTCGTCGATGATCACAAGATCAAGATGGAGAAAATGCGGTTGAAGATTAGAAAGATTAGAAAACAGGCCATTGATAGTTAGGCTTGGTATCATTATGTTGTTGGATCAATTTTTACCTTAGTTGCGATCTTGATCGCATTTGTTGTTGCATTTAAATGCTTTAGCTAGAGAGTTATTTGTATATTGCATTTAAGTGTTGTATGAACTTTATGTATGAACTTGTATTAATTTTGTTTATTCGGTGGCGTGTAATGAAGGTGAGCCGGCAATCGATGTACGATGACCGATGCTCTCCCCAGTTCGTTGATGGTGTGCATACTTTTCTGATTGTGGCACAGGCAAACAAGCGGGCGGATGGTTTTATGCCCTGTCCATGTGCTGGCTGTAAGAATGATCACAATTACTCTAACTCAAGAACCATTCATGTCCACCTGTTTGAGTCCAGTTTCATGCCCCACTATAATGTTTGGACCAAGCACAGAGAAAGAGGGGTTATGATGGAAGACAATGAAGAAGAAGAGGACGACGATAGCTATCCTGGGCATGGGTTCCCTGAATACGATGATAAAACAATGGGGGAAGAAGCTGAGCTGGCAGCGCGAGAAGAAGTTGAGCCAGCAATGCAGGAAGAAGCTTAAGAAGAGGCATCAAATGAGCCATATGATGATCTAGGTCGGATCAATGCCGATGCAAAGAGAAATTGCGCAAGTGAAAAGGAGAAGAAGAAGTTGCAGCGCATGTTAGGGGATCACAAGAAATTGTTGTACCCGAATTGCGAAGTTGACAAGAAAAAGCTGGGCACAACACTGGAATTGCTGCAATGGAAGGCAGAGAATGGTGTATCTGACAAGGGATTTGGAAAGTTGCTGGTAATGATAAAGAATATGCTTCCAAAGGGCAACGAATTGCCCGAGAGTACGTACGAAGCAAAGAAGGCTGTCTGCCCTCTAGGGTTAGAGGTGCAGAAGATACATGCATGCCCTAATGACTGCATCCTCTACCACGGTGAGTACGAAGATTTGAACGCGTGCCTGGTATGCGGTGCATTGTGCTATAAGATCAGCCGCGATGACCCTGGTGATGTCGAGGGCGAGCGCCCCAGGAAGAAGATTCCTGCCAAGGTGATGTGGTATGATTCTATAACACCATGGCTGAAACGTTTGTTCCAAAACAAAGAGCATGCCAAGGCGATGCGATGGCACAGAGAAGACCATAAGAAAGACGGAAAGTTGAGAGTACCCGCTGACGGGTCGAAGTGAAGAAAAATCGAGAGAAAGTACAGGGAGGAGTTTGCAGGTGACGCAAGGAACGTATGGTTTGGTCTAAGCGCAGATGGCATTAATCCTTTTGGGGAGCAGAGCAGCAACCATAGCACCTGGCCTGTGACTCTATATTTGTATAACCATCCTCCTTGGTTGTGCATGAAGCGGAAGTTCATTATGATTTCAGTGCTCATCCAAGTCCCTAAGCAACCCGGCAACGACATTGATGTGTACCTAAGGCCATTAGTTGAAGAACTCTTACAACTGTGGAATGGAAAAGGTTTACGTGCGTGGGATGAGCACAAACAGGAAGAATTTAACCTAAAGGCGTTGCTGTTCCTGACCATCAATGATTGGCTTGCTCTTAGTAACCTTTCAGGACAGGCAAACAAGGGATACCACGGATGCACGCACTGTTTGGATGATACCGACAATATATATTTGGATAATTGTAGGAAGAATGTGTACCTGTGACATCGTCGATTTCTTCCGAGCAGGCATCTCGTAAGAAAGAAAAACAAGCATTTCAAAGGTGAGGCGGATCACCGGATGAAGCCTCGCCACCATACTGGTGCTGATGTACATGATATGGTCAAGGATTTGAAGGTAATCTTTGGAAAGGGTCCTGGCGGACAACCTGTTCTGAATGACGCTTACGGACACGCACCCATGTGGAAGAAGAAATCTATATTTTGGGACCTGCCCTATTGGAAAGACCTAGAGGTCCGCTCTGCAATCGACGTGATGCACGTGACGACGAATCTTTGTGTGACCCTGCTTGGCTTCTTGGGCGTGTATGGGAAGACAAAAGATACACCGAAGGCACGGGAGGACCATCAACGTATGCACGGAAAAGACGACATACATCAAGGTCATGCCAGCTACGCTCTTACCAAAGAAGAGAAGGGAATCTTCTTTGAATGCCTGGTCAGTATGAAGGTACCGTCTGGCTTCTCGTCGAATATAAAGGGAATAATAAATATGACAGAGAAAAAGTTCCAGAATCTAGAGTCTCATGACTGCCACGTGATTATGACGCAACTGCTTCCGGTTGCATTGAGGGGGCTTCTACTGAAAAACCTTTGATTAGCCATTGTGAAGCTATGTGCATTCCTCAATGCAATCTCCCAGAAGGTAATCGATCCAGTAATCATACCAAGGTTACAGAATGATTTGGTGCAATGTCTTGTCAGTTTCGAGTTGGTGTTCCCACCATCCTTCTTCAACATCATGACGCACGTCCTAGTTCACATTTGCAAAGAGATTAATGTTTTAGGTCCTGTATTTCTACACAATATGTTCCCCTTTGACAGGTTCATGGGAGTCTTGAAGAAATATGTTCATAACCGTGCTAGGCCAGAAGGAAGCATCTCGAAGGGCCATGAAAATGAGGATGTCATTGAGTTTTGTATTGACTTTATTCCTGACCTTAAGCCGATTGGTGTTCTGTATCGCGCATAAGGGCGACTAGATGGAAAAGGCACGCTAGGAGGGCATCAAATAATATGTATGGACGGGCATTCTCTCTTTGAAGCACACTACAGCTTCTCTGAATTCCGCCTTGGTGGCTCCGTATATGGAGGAACACAAGAATTTTCTACACTCCAAACACCCGGAGAAGTCTGACGACTGGATTACACGTGAACAAACGAGGACTTTCGCCGGTTGGTTGCAGAAACGTGCCATGAATGATGGCGATATTCAAAATGACCTGTACTCGCTGTCCCAGTTACCATCTTCGAATATAATGACTTTCAAAGGGTACGAGATAAATGGAAATACATTTTACACGATCGCCCAAGATAAGAAGAGCACCAACCAAAACAGTGGTGAACGCTTTGATGCAACAACCAAGACGGGAAAGGAAACATATTATGGTTATAGAGGACACATGGGAACTTGACTATGGACGTGGTTTGAAGGTCCCTTTGTTTCGGTGCAAATGGGTCAATATGACACGAGGCGGGGTAACGGAAGACCCGCAGTACGGAATGACAACAGTGGATCTCAACAATCTTGCGTATGCAGACGAACCATTCATCCTAGCCAATGATGTGGCGCAGGTCTTCTATGTGAAGGACATGTCTACCAAGCAAAAAAAAGAAAAGATATGGAAGTGAATGCATCATACGATGAGCCAAAGCGCCACATAGTTCTTTCAGGAAAAAGAAACATCGTGGGAGTGGATGACAAGATAGACATGTCAGAAGATTATGAAAAGTTTGATGAAATTGCTCCATTCACAGTAAATATTGACCCGAACATCCAGTTAAATGATGAAGATTGTCCATGGTTACGACGCAAAGGGACACACGTGAAGAAAAAGTTTCACACCCAAGGATCCCACTCTGGGATATGATAGGCTTCACTGTCATCTCTTTCTTCTCTAGTGAGTTTCCGGACTTATATATCTGGAAAGTGCCGCTTCGAATAAACTGGAGGGAATCTTTGTAATAGTTAGGGTACTTATGTGTTTTGGCATTTGAAACGCAAAGAAATTTTATGTGCAAACAAATTCTTTCATGCATTTATGGCAAAAACTGGATGCACTTCGTCTACAAAGTTTGTCAAATAATTCAAATTTAAATTATTCAAATTTGAAAACTACTGGTACTAACAGAAGGTTTGTAATTTTTTGTACCTAAAGAAAGAATATTCACAAAGAAACTCTAAATACAGCAAAAAACAACTCAGAAATAAATAAATGAAAATAAATAAAGCAGAAAAGAAAAAAAAACTAAATAAAAAAGCCCGCGTACTGGGCCACAGCAGCCTGCATACGACTAGAAATCCAACCTGTAGTTGGGCCAAGATGCAGGCCCGCAAGGCCCAATAGGCCCACCGGGGCTTTTAAATAGGTGCGGGCGCCCCTCGGCTAGAGAGGTGGGACTAAACTTGGCCGCACCGCGCCTGCGCCAGTGCACACCTTTAGTACCGGGTGGCTCCAACCAGTACTAAAGATCCCAACTATATAAACAACTCTTCAAAGAAATTCAGTTTCTCACCAGTTCTCTCTGCTCCGCTCCGTCCCACACCATCGCCGCCCCCATCGCGCCGTACCCGTCGACTCCGCGCCGCCCCCGTCGCCAGCCCGTCCCTGTCGCCGCACCGGCCCGTCGCCGTCCCCTCGCCTCGCCATCGCCGTCGCCTTGGACCTCGCCGTTGCCATCACCTCGACCTCGCTCGCGCAGTGAGCCCCTCTCCCCGGCCCCTCTCCTTCCTCCAATCGAAGCCGCCGCGCCACCAGCGCTGTAGGTGCACACACGCGCGCACGCACACACACACACACACACAATTTGTTCGTCTTTTGCACTAGATTCTGTTTTTAGTTTTTGGTTTTTTTCTGTTTTTTCTGTTTTTTATACAAAGGTTTTAGATGAATTAATTAATTAGATTAGATTAATATCAAATAGTATATAGAAATGTTAGAAATGTTTTAGAAATGTTATAGAAATGTTAGAAATTTTAGAAATGTTAGTTTTATCTAGATGAATTAGATTAATTTCAATTTGTTAGACGATGATCGATGTTTTTTTAGTTTCTTATAATTTTAGTTATAGAAATTTAGAATTTGCATATAAGAAATCACAATCCAATCATTTAAAAAATGTTACTTTTGCGGCATCTAGTATTTGTTCTTGACGATATGCCCAGCCCGCATCCTCGCCGTCGACCCATTCGCGGCGACGTCCTACTTCAGAGGACCCATGTCCGGGACTGTGCTCCGCCGGGCTGGCACTGGGAGGTGCTACCTTCAAGGGCTCGCTGCTTGGTGAGCAACCCGCCCTCGGGTCTCGCCGTTGACCCTGAGCTCCTTTGGTGGCGTTCTCGTGGGCCAATTTTGGCGCGGAGGGAGCCGACCCTGCCGAAGGTGGTGCGTAGCCATGTCAGGGAGGAGGACGAGCACGTCCGTTGCTACATGGCTGCTACGAACGTCAGGTTCTCCAATACCCAACAGGTTCTTTGGGGAGATGACCGTAGCTGTGATCATGTGATGGTTCCTTCTCTTTGGGTGTCCACTGCCCGTGCCTCAGGAACCGCGAGTGGCCTAGATTATTCTGTAGTATTCGATCTTTATTAGCTAGCTAGCTAGTGATGTATTCAATATATAATATGCGAGATGATGTATTCGAGATTATATATTATTCGAGACGATGTATTTGAGATTATATATTATTCGAGACGATGCATTCGAGATTATATATTATTCGAGATGATGCATATTATGTACTATGATTCAGTTTTTCCTTATTGATTGCTTGCATGCATTGTAATTTGAATACTAATTTGTTTTATATTTCTTCTGGATTAGTTAAATAAAAGCTATGGCGGAAAATACTGGCAGAGAGGGAGAAGAGGCCCTATTCGAGATCATGTGCTCCCCTCGCGGGCCAGATGATCAAAATGAAGAAGATGACGGCTCCCGATGTCTGAACAATACCGGGGAGGGTGATGATATGATATTCGATCGCGACGACCGAATTGATGAAGTCATGAACGACTATGATTATGATGGCAAAGAAAATGTTGATCTTGAAATAATAGAGACCGGCGAGGTATATTTATATAAGCAGGCATCTGGTAATCATCACATCTTTTAAATGATTTGAAGATATATTAATGATCTTTCTTCTTTCAGCCCTTCGGATCGAGCAAATCTTCTACAGGCAGCAGGACAGTGCGAGGCCTGGCCAAAAAGTTGAAGGAGGGCGTAAAGTACAACATCGATGCCATCAAAACTAATGGCGAACCACTAGCGCCTAAGAACATTGCGAACAAGTTCGTTCGTCGGTGTGGAGTCTTGTGAAGGACCAACTCCCAATCTCCATTCAATAATGGAAAGAGCCAGCAAAGAAACGTCCAGATCTTACTTTTGTCGATGACGGAGCAAAAACTCTGTTTTGGGGAAAACTCATGGAACATTTCACCCTACCAGATCATTTCGCAGCTGCAGATGTAGAGAAAGTCAAGGACGCTGATCTTAGGAAGATGGCGATAGCGTTCAACAACCACAAGAAAACTGTATGGAACAAGTATGTCGAAGGAGGAAAGCATACTCCAGAATTCAAGGGAACACTGGAGAAGCAAAGAGAACACTAGCCCACTTTCATGAAATTCAAGGAATCAGAATTATCTAAGGAACGGTCCATAAAAAACAAGGCCAATGCCGCAAAAAAGGAGCAGTTCCATAGGCTGGGGCCAGGTGGCTAGCGGTGGCAATGCCTAAGTGGGATATGTATGAGCAAGAGATGCAGGCTGCACAAGTCACTCCAGTTACATTGAGCTAGCCCCCCAGGTGCAGAACTTGGTTCTATGCGCATGGGGGGGGGGCGTTGGACCTGAAGACAGGCCAGGTTTTGAAGAAGGCATGTCTTAAAGGAGCCGAAGATAAGTTAATTGATGCAATAGAAGATGCTCAAAAGGGGATGTTCACGCCAAACAAAGAGAATGACGAGCTTACGTGCACCCTGGGAAATCCTGAACACCCAGGAAGAACACGAGGCAAGGGCGTTGTTCCGTGATATGAGGGCTTTTTGGACTGGAATGCTGACAAAAGAAGCCGTGCGAGAAGGAAGATGGAGGAGAAGAAGAAGAAGAAGCTGGAGGAGGAGTAGAGGAAGTAGGAAATAGAACGCCTTCAAGGCCTAGAATCAGAGCACGCAGACTTGGCACTCAAATTCCAGCGGTAGCAGCAGCAGATCGACTCACTTAGCCAGGAAAGGGTGTCTCAGCAGCGGCAACAGCTTGCAGATGATCTAGCATTGGATAGCTGTGACGCCCGGATAATTAAGCTACAGTGAACCTTTGCTAATGATGCCAAGTCATCACAATTAATTTTTGCTAATCATCACTTTGTTCCAAACCGACCTCAAACTCAAATTTAAAAGACAAGTCAAATATTAAATTCTTCAAACAGTAAAACTAAAATGTTCACTTTGTCCTATAAGTTTCCTTGATCACTGTCAATGCTGAAATCAGCCTCATTTGAATTCCCAAAATGCCCCTAGGGAATTAAATTTAGTGGCCCAACAGCAATTATTTTGGCGTTTTCAATTTCTAAAAATGGTTAGGCAACTCCTCTTGACCCCAAACTTTTTGTTCCATCTCAAGATATTGTGTTAGGATTATGTGCCAAGTTTTGTTCAAAACAAAAATCGTTTGACACTAAAAGAAAATACAAAACTGAAAAGAATAGATAGAAACGAAAATAAACATAAAAAGGGAGACTAGAGAGTAGAAAAATCTACTATGCACTTAAGAGCCTGTTGCTCCAGTGGCAGCCCAGCCCAGCCCGTAGCCATCTTCAACCTTCTGTTCATCGAAGGCTTGGTGGCCGCCGTTCGCTTGTACATGTCGCCGATCCCCACGCGTCGTGCATCCGCCGCCTCCCCTACGTGGATAAGAGCAGCTCCCTCTCACCCTCGCAAACCCTAGATCCCCATAACCCCTGTTTCCCCTTCTCGTCTCATTCGAAGAGAGCCGAGCACCCGATAGCCACGTCGCCGCCATGGTCGCGACCATCGCCCACCGTGAGCTACAACGAAGTCTCAAGGTCGCACCGCTATCCTCGACATTTGGAGCGAAGGAGCTGGATGTGGAGCACCAACGCCGACGCTTACTACGTCTTCTTCATCGGATCACCGCCGCCGTTCTTCGCCGATCCCGGTCGTCGCTACTCACCGTCTCCCCGAGCCATCCCGAGATCTCTGTGAGGCCCTCCGTCCGTCCCCTCTTCCCCATCAAATCCATAGCCATAGTCGGCGTGGGCCATCGCCGCCCCCGCTTATGCGCGTTCACACCTAGCCGCGACCGCGCGCCGCCTCGCCGACCTCGCGGCGGCGACCAGATCGCCCGCTGCCACCTGCCGCCACCACGCCACCGCTTCGGCGGCGCCCGCCGCAGCCCGGTGGCTCGCCCATTGCAATCCTTGCGGGCGAGCACTCGCCCAGTCGGGCGCCGACGCCCGCGCCGCTAACCACTCGTACCCTCCTCTGGCCGCCTCTGACCGGCTATGCTCCCCTCCGGCTGCCGCTGCCCAGGGCCTCGCCCTGCTTCCCCCGCCCCTGTCGCTGATGAGCGTGGCCGCCGGTGCCTTGGTTGCGTTCGTGCGTGCCCAGCACATGCCCTGCTGGCCTTGTGCCACCGCCTGTGGGCCGGCCCCTGTTAATTAGGGGGGCCCCTAATTAAGTTAGCCTAACCGCACTAATTAGACTAATTCAATTTAGTTAAAAAAACTGTTAAATAAAATAAGTCAGTGACAATTGGGACCCACATGTACTGTTCATCCTTGACTAGTCAACATGTTGACCGGGTCAACTCTGCACACTGCCCCCCACTTGTCATATGCACTAGGTAGGATTTCCTGTGTGCACTTAGCATTTGTTCAGTTTAAGTCAAAATAATAATAACTCCAGGAAATTAATAAAACTTTTGAAATTAATAGAAAATAAACCGTAGCTCGGATGGAAAAACTTTGTACATGAAAGTTGCTCAGAACGACAAGACGAATCCAGATACGCAGCCCGTTCGTCCGCTACGCGTCCCTAGCATAGTGAACCTGCAACATTTCGCCTCCAGTTCATCTGACCGAAAACACGAAACACCGGGGATACTTTCCGGATGTTTCCTTTCGTCGGTACCACCCATCGCCGTGTTAGGGCACACCTAGCACCGCCATTGCCATGTTACGCTTTGTGATGCTTTGATTGCTCGTTATTTATTGTGTTCCCCTCCGTTACTTCTTTCCGGTAGAGACCACGAGATCGCCGGTGACCCCAGCTCGACTACGGAGTTGACGACCCCTCCTTGCCGTGAGCAACCAGCAAGCCCCCTTTGATCACCGGATATCGCCTATTCTTCTATATATCGCTTGCATTAGAGTAGTGTAGCATGTTCTTGTTCGGTTACTCCTATTCTCATTGCACAGACTGTCATTGTTGCTACAAATCATTGATACCTTACCCGCAATCCTAAATGCTTAGTATAGGATGCTAGTTTATCATCATTGGCCCTACATTCTTGTCACCGCCTTGCTATACTATTGGGCCGTGATCACCGGGAGGTGATCACGGTATATACTATACATACATACATACTATACAGATGGTGACTAAAGTCGGGTCAGCTCGATGAGTACCCGCAAGTGATTCAGATGAGGGGGCTGAAAGGACAGGTGGCTCCATCCCGGTAGAGGTGGGCCTGGGTTCCCGACGGCCCCCCACTGTTACTTTGTGGCGGAGCGATGTGGCAGGTTGAGACCACCTAGGAGACAGTGGGCTCTGGCCTGCTCGCATTCGCGGATACTTAACACGCTTAACGAGATCTTGGTATTTGATCTGAGTCTGGCCATTTGGTCTATACGCACTAACCATCTACGTGGGAGTAGTTATGGGTATCCCGGCGTCGTGGTATCAGCCGAAGCCTTCGTGACGTCAGCGACTGAGCGGCGCGCGCCGGATTGGAACGTAAGCCTGCTCTTGTATTAAGGGGGCTAGTTCTGCTTCCGGCCGCCCACGCAACGTGCAGGTGTGCATTGGGCGATGGGCCCAGACCCCTGTGCGCTTAGGTTTAGACCGGCGTGCTGACCTCTCTGTTGTGCCTAGGTGGGGCTGCGACGTGTTGATCTTCCACGGCCGGGCATGACCCCGAAAAGTGTGTCCGGCCAAATGGGATCAAGAGTGTTGGGTTATGTGGTGCACCCCTGCAGGGAAGTTAATTTATTCGAATAGCCGTGATCTTCGGTAACAGGACGACTTGGAATTGTACCTTGACCTTATGACAACTAGAACTGGATACTTAATAAAACACACCCTTCCAAGTGCCAGATACAACCCGGTGATCGCTCTCTAATAGGGCGACGAGGAGAGGATCGCCGGGTAGGATTATGCTATGCGATGCTACTTGGAGATGCTACTTGGAGATGCTACTTGGAGGACTTCAATCTACTCTCTTCTACATGCTGCAAGACGGAGGCTGCCAGAAGCGTAGTCTTCGATAGGACTAGCTATCCCCCTCTTATTCTGGCATTCTGCAGTTCAGTCCACTGATATAGCCTCCTTACACATATACCCATGCATATGTAGTGTAGTTCCTTGCTTGCGAGTACTTTGGATGAGTACTGACGGTTGCTTTCTCCCCCCTTTTTCCCCCTTTCCTTCTTTCTGGTTGTCGAAACCAGATGCTGGAGTCCTAGTCTTCGATAGGACTAGCTATCCCCCTCTTATTCTGGCATTCTGCAGTTCAGTCCACTGATATAGCCTCCTTACACATATACCCATGCATATGTAGTGTAGTTCCTTGCTTGCAGTACTTTGATGAGTACTCACGGTTGCTTTCTCCCCTTTTTCCCCTTTCCTTCTTTCTCGTTGTCGCAACCAGATCTGGAGTCCAGAGCGACGCCACCGCCGATGACTACCCCTACTACATCGGAGGTGCCTACTACTACGTGCAGCCCGGCGACGACGACCACTGTGAGTAGTTAGGAGGATCCTGCAGGAGGCCCGCGCCTCTTCGATATGTATCCCAGTTTGTGCTAGCCTTCTTAAGGCAAACTTGTTTAACTTATGTCTCAGTACTCAGATATTGTTGCTTCCGCTGACTCGCCTATGATCGAGCACTTGTATTCGAGCCCTCGAGGCCCCGGGCTTGTATTATGATGCTTGTATGACTTATTTTACTTTTAGAGTTGTGTTGTGATATCTTCCGTGAGTCCTCGATCTTGATCGCACACGCTTTGCGTGCATGATTAGTGTACGATTAAATCGGGGCGAATAAGTTGGTATCGAGCCATCGCTGTAGGAATCCCCTTCCACACTCCTTGGTCAAGTCAAGTCTAGACATTGCAAAACTTTTACTAACATGGCTGTGTGCCTTACGGGCCCACGTCGCCATTGGGTGGTACTAGGATCTTTTACTCCTCGACCTTTACTCTGGGACTCTGATCTCTCCTCTATTCGGGTTAAATGAAATTTTACTAAATCTAACATTAGGATCTCGTTATCACTTTCACCCGGAGAGCCCCTTATTACCGATGATCGCCTGCTGCACCGTAAGACCTTGAAGATACTCTCCATTTGTTAACCCGAGAACTTGTGTTCATCGACGGTAATTCCTTCCACCGCAAATCCGTATGGATAACTACTTACACTTGCCATTCATACGATCATTCCCCATTGATCTTGTTATTACAAGATACCTCAAGTTTTCTATTGTTCCGAGAATACTTTGTGCCTCTCGCCTAGCAGTTCTTTGCCACATGAATACCCCTTGAAATAAATCCTCGCACTTGTCGAGTATACGCCATCCCCGCTTGTTCATGTGTTTCACAAAAGTCTTTGAAATACTATTCAATCCTCCGAAAATCCTTAGCAGCTTTATTGCTCTGCAAATACTTGTCTACTTGCATTATGGATGCTTCCCATATAGCTGGCAATATTCACTAGTATCTTTTGACACCGTCATTTTGATCCTATTGATTCAACATGTGTGCGAATGCACGCAATCATCTATAAACCCTTCTAAATTATCTTTCCGGCTCAGACATCATTTTGGACATGAGCTGGTTCTCGACCAAACTATCTGTCGTCGATTGTGCCTCCGGTATATTCAATTGATCCATCCATGATCAGAACGTCTGCTTCTGATCCTTTGTTTTGGAAATCATAATTCCTTTGCATTTATGCTTTGAATTATTCAGATGATTCCATAACCTATTGCATTCGCATTCCTTCCTCTTCTGGTTGAGTACCGATACTCACATCAGATCCTTTGTGGACCATCAAGTCCTTTGTCGGATTGATATCTGACAGTGTCCGTCACATTTGATCACTTTGTGAGTTCTTCCCCTGATACATAATGCCCTTGTTAAGTTCTATCCTCTGCTTGGCCAACCATGCTCTGCCTTCGGGCTTGTGTTATTTACTCTCGAAACTGGTGGTATATGTTTCTAAGAAGCCCCTATGGGTTGAACATATGCCTTCTCTAAACCGTGTGAACCCGAAAGTTTTCACGAGTCATACTCTTTTGGTGCTTCGCCAGAAATTTTCTTTTCAACACTGCAACTTCATCGAACGCGAGAAGTGAATGAAAGGTTATGCTTTGGAGAATTGGGAGTCGGCCTTGAACCTTTGTGTTCATGCCCATGGACACGATGTAGATCTTATCATTAAAGCTTCTCTTAAATTAATTATTCCTTGGTATAAGCTCATATTATATCTAGGATCTGGCCTTTTGCAATCGTGGTTCTGACCATGTTCTCCTTTAAATACCATTTCTCGTGCAAGTTTAAGCACTTGTCTTCTGCAGAGCAATACCCTAGTCCAACCTCTACTTTGATCTGTCATCGAGTATTACCCCCTGGTATCTCGAGATTATCATGGGACTGCATAACTTCTTATGAGTTCTTCATCCAAGTACTACATTCTCACTAATTACAAATTTTCACGGGCTCTGAGTTGTTAAACACTCAAAGACAACAATAACTGAACCGAGTACACACTATGGTTCAACAACTTTTAGAAATCTTCTTTACTTACGAAGTCATGCCCGATCACGTCATTCCTAGCCTGATCGGCTAGCACAATTTTGACGATGAGCTAAGCTTACGTCCATCTTTCTCGTCATATCAGTTTGCCTTGAACAACAATCTTGATTTCAAGTTTGCGTCCTACCCATGGTTCCAATAACCTTCCGCTACCTCATTCCTTTGACTTGATGTCGTCGCTGATTGATTACATCTTCATGAAATCTCTCGACAAATTGTCGTGATCATCATCAACATTTTGAGCTCTTTCAGGGTATCAAGAATTCATGATGAGAAATACCATCCTTTCCCTCGATGATTTGTCTTATCATCGACAACTTTATTGCCTTCCATTCAACACAAACTTGTCCGTGTTTTGTGTTCTACCTTGAGTTCCTTGCTATCCAGCATTTGTTTTTATTTACCTTGGAGTATTACCATCTTTTATGTCAAGGATGTTGTGAGGACCGCTCCACCTCTTAACGAATTCTTGGTATTGTGATACTTCTCACCCTCACCATTCTTTCTTGGTCGCTGTGTTGATTCTAACCGGGATACCAACACGTGAACCTTGTTGTTTGGATTCTGCACTTCTAGCAATCCTATTGCTTTGAAGTTACTGATCGATAATTCATTCTTAGCCTATCGGTTGCTGAACCACCATTCTAACGTTGATCATGCTACTATAAGCCCACATTTCGGTTGCAACTTTCAACTGATGTTTAATTGGGTATGTTTTCCTCGAGCATACCTCGTTATATCATTTGATCCGCAAATGTTATCTCCTTGTTCACACAACTATGGAAATCCATCATTTGGAGATCTCGAAGAATTGTCGCCGAGTCAATCAGCCACCTCCTCACCTCTCCTTGATTTAATGATGAACTCTTGTTTCGGGAATTGCTTCCATAGTCCAATTCCCGAGAACCTTACAATGCCATCTCGACAATTTGTGTTTCACCTTTCTTCTTAGGCATCCTGAGTCTGAGGTATCCTAACACCAATCAGATCTGAATCTCGGTCAAATACGATGGTTGGAACATAATTCCGAGAGTTACAACAATGGTCTTTATGTGACCCGGTAAGGTGATGTCATGCCTAGCACACCTGACCGGAGGACCTAGTGCTATAGTTTCCTTATTGACAAGGTTAACTTTTTTTTCCGTGAGGAAATTGAATGCCTTGTTTAATAAGTTTATCCTGATGGATCCTTTGTGTATCCAAGGTCCGATCTTACTTGAAGACCTTGTCAATGCTATCTCGAAGCATGTCTATGGTCCGATTTTCAACAAAAACATTTGAAGCCCAATGATAAATGTTCCTGCTCGATTATCCAAACACCGTTGTTTGGGTAATGTCATGAACTTCCTCTCTCCTAACCTAAATGGTTTTCTACGTTATATCCTGTCATGGATATCATGCTCTGTTTGTCCTTGGGAAGGAAATACCCCTGAAATATGCGTTTTAACACATTTTCCTTTCCATTGTTCTGTTTAATCTGATAATCATATTTTCCTTTCCATTGTTTGGTTTAACCTTTCTTGTGATCTACATGACCTAAGCAGTAATATTTTCCTGCTTACGAAAACACCTCGGTGTACCACCTTGTCAGTCAGACCCTGTTACTATTGTTGATGACATTTCGGTAACCACCGATGGACGGGAACTTTGCCTATTGGTCCGCCTCGTTCAACAAGCAGGAAAATGGTTCTCTTCGTCCCTCGCCATTGGTACCGATGTTGTTGCCCACATAACCGACAGACTATCCTCTGACTTGCCATGCTTACATGGTCGTGCAAGACGTCACCGCCCTTCCTACTGTTAATCCACATGGTGGGCCCATAACCCATAGTTTCACAGGATCGAAACCTGACTCTCCTGTACACCCCCTGTTTCCAAAGTTATTCCTCACACTTGGCTTCGTATTTAATTCACGGGCCACCTTCCTAGTGCTCTATTCTGGTATCAGACGCAATACTTATTCTCATTGCTCTAGACCCCTTTCCCACTTGTTTCAGGCAACGAACTATTGCCTATCCTCTCGAAACTTCCCATGGTACCTCCTTACTTTGCTCTCGATACTTTCATAAGTTTCAATTCGAGAGTTACTTCCGCCACCTTGCTCGATGTTATTTACTAGATGGTCGACCTTGCAGAGGTCTGTTCTCCCGGAATGCCCACCCTTTATTCTTTCGTAAGTACGATGGAGTTCCTGAGGAAAGGACGCCGACTTCATCATGATGACCTAAAGCAGAGAAGCGAAGACATCAATGTATTGGATCGGCCTCTTCGAGAAGAGCAAGCCAGGATGAGAAGACCCGCTAGATTCGTAACCAAACCTTTCCCCCTTCTCTACCTATTAAATCTCGGGACGAGATTTCTTGTAGTGGAGGAGAATTGTGACGCCCGGATAATTAAGCTACAGTGAACCTTTGCTAATGATGCCAAGTCATCACAATTAATTTTTGCTAATCATCACTTTGTTCCAAACCGACCTCAAACTCAAATTTAAAAGACAAGTCAAATATTAAATTCTTCAAACAGTAAAACTAAAATGTTCACTTTGTCCTATAAGTTTCCCTGATCACTGTCAATGCTGAAATCAGCCTCATTTGAATTCCCAAAGTGCCCCTAGGGTATTAAATTTAGTGGCCCAACAGCAATTATTTTGGCGTTTTCAATTTCTAAAAATGGTTAGGCAACTCCTCTTGACCACAAACTTTTTGTTCCATCTCAAGATATTGTGTTAGGATTATGTGCCAAGTTTTGTTCAAAACAAAAATCGTTTGACACTAAAAGAAAATACAAAACTGAAAAGAATAGATAGAAACGAAAATAAACATAAAAAGGGAGACTAGAGAGTAGAAAAATCTACTATGCACTTAAGAGCCTGTTGCTCCAGTGGCAGCCCAGCCCAGCCCGTAGCCATCTTCAACCTTCTGTTCATCGAAGGCTTGGTGGCGCCGCTGCTCGCATTACAGACGTCGCCGCCGATCCCCACGTCGTGCATCCGCCGCCTCCCTGCGTGGATAAGAGCAGCTCCCTCTCACCTCGCAAACCCTAGATCCCCATAACCCTGTTTCCCTTCGTCTCGCTCGAAGAGAGCCGAGCACCGATAGCCACGTCGCCGCCATGGTCGCGACCATCGCCCACCGTGAGCTACAACGAAGTCTCAAGGTCGCACCGTCATCCTCGACCTTTGGAGCGTATGAGCTGGATCGTGGAGCACCAACGCCGACGCTTACTACGTCTTCTTCATCGGATCGCCGCCGTTTTCGCCGATCCCGGTCGTCGCTACCTCACCGCCTCCCCGAGCCATCCCGAGATCTCGTGGAGGCCCTCCGTCCGTCCCTCTTCCCCATCGAATCCATAGCCGTAGTCGGCGTGGGCCATCGCCGCCCCCGCTTATGCGCTGTTCACACCTCGCCGCGACCGCCGCGCCCGCCTCCGCCGACCTCGCGGCGGCGACCAGATCTGCCCATGCCACCCCGCCGCCACCACGCCACCGCCTCGGCGGCGCCCGCAGAGCCCGGTGGCCTCGCTCGCCACAGAATCCTTGCGGGCGAAGACTCGCCATCGGGCACCGACGCCCGCGCCCGCTAACCACTCGTACCCTCCTCGCCGCCTCGACCGGCTGTGCTCCCCTCCCATTGCCGCCTGTGGCCTCGCCTGCTTCCCCCCCTGTCTGCCGATGAGCGTGGCGCGGTGCCTTGGTTGCGTTAAATGCGTGCCCAAAGACATGCCCCGCTGGCCTTGTGCCACCGCCGTGGGCGGCCCCGTTAATTAGGGGGCCCTAATTGTTAGCCTAACCGCACTAATTAGACTAATTCAATTTAGTTAAAAAAAACTGTTAAATAAAATAAGTCAGTGACAATTGGGACCCACATGTACTGTTCATCCTTGACTAGTCAACATGTTGACCGGGTCAACTCTACACACTGCCCCCCCCACTTGTCATACGCACTAGGTAGGATTTCCTGTGTGCACTTAGCATTTGTTCAGTTTAAGTCAAAATAATAATAACTCCAGGAAATTAATAAAACTTTTGAAATTAATAGAAAATAAACCGTAGCTCGGATGGAAAAACTTTGTACATGAAAGTTGCTCAGAACGACGAGACGAATCCAGATACGCAGCCCGTTCGTCCGCTACGCGTCCCTAGCATAGTGAACCTGCAACATTTCGCCTCCGGTTCATCTGACCGAAAACACGAAACACCGGGATACTTTCCCGGATGTTTCCCCCTTTCGTCGGTACCACCTACTGCCGTGTTAGGGCACACCTAGCACCGCGTATTGCCATGTTACGCTTTGTGATGCTTTGATTGCTCTGTTATTTATTGTGTTCCCCCTCCATTACTTCTTTCCGGTAGACCCTGAGACTGCCGGTGACCCCAGTTCGACTACGGAGTTGACGACCCCTCCTTGCCAGAGCAACCAGGCAAGCCCCCCCTTTGATCACCAGATATCGCCTATTCTTCTATATACTGCTTGCATTAGAGTAGTGTAGCATGTTACTGTTCGGTTACTCCTATTACATTGCACTGACTGTCATTGTTACTACGACTATTGATACCTTACCCGCAATCCTAAATGCTTAGTATAGGATGCTAGTTTATCATCATTGGCCCTACATTCTTGTCTGTCTGCCTTGCTATACTATTGGGCCATGATCACTCGGGAGGTGATCACGGGTATATACTATACATACATACATACTATACAGATGGTGACTAAAGTCGGGTCAGCTCGATGAGTACCCGCAAGTGATTCTGATGAGGGGGCTGAAAGGACAGGTGGCTCCATCCCGGTAGAGGTGGGCCTGGGTTCCCGACGGCCCCCGACTGTTACTTTGTGGCGGAGCGACAGGGCAGGTTGAGACCACCTAGGAGACAGGTGGGCCTGGCCCTGTTCGGCGTTCGCGGATACTTAACACGCTTAACGAGATCTTGGTATTTGATCTGAGTCTGGCCATTTGGTCTATACGCACTAACCATCTACGTGGGAGTAGTTATGGGTATCCCGGCGTCGTGGTATCAGCCGAAGCCTTCGTGACGTCAGCGACTGAGCGGCGCGCGCCGGATTGGAACGTAAGCCTGCTCTTGTATTAAGGGGGCTAGTTCTGCTTCCGGCCGCCCATGCAACGTGCAGGTGTGCATTGGGCGATGGGCCCAGACCCCTGTGCGCTTAGGTTTAGACCGGCGTGCTGACCTCTCTGTTGTGCCTAGGTGGGGCTGCGACGTGTTGATCTTCCACGGCCGGGCATGACCCCGAAAAGTGTGTCCGGCCAAATGGGATCAAGCGTGTTGGGTTATGTGGTGCACCCCTGCAGGGAAGTTAATCTATTCGAATAGCCGTGATCTTCGGTAATAGGACGACTTGGAGTTGTACCTTGACCTTATGACAACTAGAACTGGATACTTAATAAAACACACCTTCCAAGTGCGGATACAACCCGTGATCGCTCTCTAACAGGGCGACGAGGAGAGGATCGCCGGGTAGGATTATGCTATGCGATGCTACTGGAGATGCTACTTGGAGATGCTACTTGGAGATGCTACTTGGAGGACTTCAATCTACTCTCTTCTACATGCTGCAAGACGGAGGCTGCCAGGAGCGTAGTCTTCGATAGGACTAGCTATCCCCCTCTTATTCTGGCATTCTGCAGTTCAGTCCACTGATATAGCCTCCTTACACATATACCCATGCATATGTAGTGTAGTTCCTTGCTTGCGAGTACTTTGGATGAGTACTCACGGTTGCTTTCTCCCCCCCCCTTTTTCCCCTTTCCTTCTTTTCTCGTTGTCGCAACCAGATCTTTGGAGTCGAGAGCCGACGCCACCATCGATGGCGACCCTACTACACCGGAGGTGCCTACTACTACGTGCAGCCGCGACGATTTACCAGGAGTAGTTAGGAGGATCCTGCAGGAGGCCTGCGCCTCTTCGATATGTATCCGAGTTTGTGCTAGCCTTCTTAAGGCAAACTTGTTTAACTTATGTGCGTACTCAGATATTGTTGCTTCCACTGACTCGCCTATGATCGAGCACTTGTATTCGAGCCCTTGAGGCCTCGGCTTGTATTATGATGCTTGTATGACTTATTTTACTTTTAGAGTTGTGTTGTGATATCTTCCGTGAGTCCTCGATCTTGATCGTACACGTTTATGCATGATTAGTGTACGATTAAATCGGGGCGAATAATAGCACCGCCCCATCCATGCCGAGAAGCAGCGTGGGTTCCGCCCGGCGACGACGACCGCTGGATAGGTACCCTATGGATGACATAATGGAGAACACTAACTGTGAGCTACACTTAAAAATAAAGAACATATCCGTGAAGGTGGCGGACACCGTTGCTTATACAAATCCCCCTGAAGCAACCTTCCATTGCAGCCCGATTCCAGCCGGCTATGCTCGTGTCGTGGTTGATGATGTGGTGGACCAATATTTGGGGCTACAGCTTGACATTCCAGGAGGTGACGAGGAGCACACATTGGGAGAGGCCATACATCGTATCATCCTATGGAGAAAATATTGCATCATCTTTTGAAGGCCACCAACACCGTGTCAGCTAGAGCTTGACATTCCTGGAGGTGACAAGGAGCAGACGACTCCCGCTCCTCCAACTCCGGCACAGTTTCAGGCCACTCCTCCTGCTTCAACTCAGCCAACGTGTGAGGCCACTCCTCCTCCTCCAAGTCCACCAACGCGTGCCACTCCTCCTCCAAGTCTGACACCGCGTCGGCCATCTCTGCTGCCTCAGCAATCACGGAAGAGAGCCACCGCAACTATGGTGCGTAGCGCTACAAGTCGAGGTAGTACAGGAGGTACGGGCGGAGGCAAGCGATTTCAATATGGTCCAAGCCTCGGGCCTCTTACGAAGAGGCCTTACAACATGACCGAGGAGCAAAATGAAGCCATAGTGAAGGCCCATGTGGACGCCCATTTTGGACCGAAACCGCCACCGCCGCCAAGGGAGAAAGTGCTTGAGGATAAGATTGACTACTTTATTCTTATGTCTAAAGAACCAGCTCCCAAGCCTGTTGACTCAGACTATGAGCGCAAAATCAGAAGGCACATCGAGCACGACAAAAGAAGGAGTCGACCTCGAGCTCGAGCCAAGCAGCTGGCCAAAAATGCGGGAAAACCGTTCCCCGGCTGGGAGAACAGGCGACGCAATCGATCCCCCCGCTTGTGTACCAACACATGAGAGTACCGGCGCCGGTTAGCTGCTAATAACCGATGAGCATAGAAGGCAGGCTGAAATGCTCGGTATCACTGTTGGACAACTCCTCGAGATTGAGCCCATGTCTCTGCTTAGAGAGGAGGACATAAAACCGAAATATGTCTGTGGCCAAAAATCGTTTGACACTAAAAGAAAATACAAAACTGAAAAGAATAGATAGAAACGAAAATAAACATAAAAAGGGAGACTAGAGAGTAGAAAAATCTACTATGCACTTAAGAGCCTGTTGCTCCAGTGGCAGCCCAGCCCAGCCCGTAGCCATCTTCAACCTTCTGTTCATCGAAGGCTTGGTGGCCGCCGTTCGCTCGTACATGTCGCCGATCCCCACGCGTCGTGCATCCGCCGCCTCCCCTACGTGGATAAGAGCAGCTCCCTCTCACCCTCGCAAACCCTAGATCCCCATAACCCCTGTTTCCCCTTCTCGTCTCTGTTCTGGAAGAGAGCCGAGCACCGCATAGCCACGTCGTCGTCATGGTCGCGACCATCGCCCACCGTGAGCCACAACGAGAAGTCTCGAAGGTCAGCACCGTCATCCTCGACACTGGAGCAGAAGGAGCTGGACTGTGGAGCACCAACGCCGACGCCTACTACGTCTTCTTCATCGGATCACCGTCGCCGTTCTTCGTCGATCCCCGGTCGTCGCTACCTCACCGTCTCCCCCGAGCCATCCCCGAGATCTCTGTGAGGCCCTCCGTCCGTCCCCTCTTCCCCCATCGAATCCATAGCCGTAGTCGGCGTGGGCCATCGCCGTCCCCTGCCTATGCGCTGCGTTCACACCTGGCGCGACCGGCGCGCCGCCTCCGCTCGACCTCGCCGGCGGCGACCGTGATTCGCCCGCTGCCACCTCGCGGCCACCACGCCACCGCACGCCGCGGCGCCCGCCGCAGTCCCGGTGGCCTCGCCCACAGCAATCCTTGCGGCGAGCACTCGCCGATCGGCGCCGACGCCGCGCCCGCTAACCATCGGTACCCTCCTCGCCGCCTCGACCGGCTGTGCTCCCCTCCATTGCCGCTGCCTGTGGCTCGCCTGCTTCCCCGCCCCGCTGATGAGCGTGGCCGCGGTGCCTTGGTTGCGTTTCATGCGTGCTCAAAGACATGCCCCTGCTGGCCTTGTGCCACCGCTGTGGGCGGCCTGATAATTAGGGGGCCCCTAATTGTTAGCCTAACCGCACTAATTAGACTAATTCAATTTAGTTAAAAAAACTGTTAAATAAAATAAGTCAGTGACAATTGGGACCCACATGTACTGTTCATCCTTGACTAGTCAACATATTGACCGGGTCAACTCTACACACTGCCCCCCCCACTTGTCATACGCACTAGGTAGGATTTCCTGTGTGCACTTAGCATTTGTTCAGTTTAAGTCAAAATAATAATAACTCCAGGAAATTAATAAAACTTTTGAAATTAATAGAAAATAAACCGTAGCTCGGATGGAAAAACTTTGTACATGAAAGTTGCTCGTAGCAGCGAGACGAATCCAGATCGCAGCCCGTTAAATCGCTCACGCGTCCCTAGCATAGTGAACCTGCAACATTTCGCCCCGGTTCATCGACCAAAACACGAAACACCGGGATACTTTCCCGGATGTTTCCCCCTTTCGTCGGTACCACCTACTGCCGTGTTAGGGCACACCTAGCACCGCGTATTGCCATGTTACGCTTTGTGATGCTTTGATTGCTCTGTTATTTATTGTGTTCCCCCTCCGTTACTTCTTTCCGGTAGACCCTGAGACTGCCGGTGACCCCAGTTCGACTACGGAGTTGACGACCCCTCCTTCCTGTGAGCAACCAGCAAGCCCCCTTTGATCACCAGATATCGCCTATTCTTCTATATACCGCTTGCATTAGAGTAGTGTAGCATGTTCTTGTTCGGTTACTCCTATTACATTGCCTGACTGTCATTGTTACTCTGAATATTGATACCTTACCCGCAATCCTAAATGCTTAGTATAGGATGCTAGTTTATCATCATTGGCCCTACATTCTTGTCTGCGCCTTGCTATATTATTGGGCCATGATCACTCGGGAGGTGATCACGGTATATACTATACATACATACATACTATACAGATGGTGACTAAAGTCGGGTCACTCGATGAGTACCCGCAAGTGATTACGATGAGGGGCTGAAAGGACGGTGGCTCCATCCCGGTAGAGGTGGGCCTGGGTTCCACGGCCCCGATCGTTACTTTGTGGCGGAGCAACAGGCAGGTTGAGACCACCTAGGAGACAGTGGGCTGGCCTGTTCGGGCGTCATCGGATACTTAACACGCTTAACGAGATCTTGGTATTTGATCCGAGTCCGCCATTTGGTCTATACGCACTAACCATCTCGTGGGAGTAGTTATGGGTATCCCGGCGTCGTGGTATCACCAAGCCTTCGTGGACGTCGGCCGATCGGCGTAGCGCGCTACCGGATTGGAACGTAAGCCTGCTCTTGTATTAAGGGGGCTAGTTCTGCTTCCGGCCGCCCATGCAACGTGCAGGTGTGCATTGGGCGATGGGCACAGACCCCTGTGCGCTTAGGTTTAGACCGGCGTGCTGACCTCTCTGTTGTGCCTAGGTGGGGCTGCGACGTGTTGATCTTCCACGGCCGGGCATGACCCCGAAAAGTGTGTCCGGCCAAATGGGATCAAGCGTGTTGGGTTATGTGGTGCACCCCTGCAGGGAAGTTAATTTATTCGAATAGCCGTGATCTTCGGTAATAGGACGACTTGGAGTTGTACCTTGACCTTATGACAACTAGAACTGGATACTTAATAAAACACACCCTTCCAAGTGCCAGATACAACCCGGTGATCGCTCTCTAACAGGGCGACGAGGAGAGGATCGCCGGGTAGGATTATGCTATGCGATGCTACTGGAGATGCTACTTGGAGATGCTACTTGGAGATGCTACTTGGAGGACTTCAATCTACTCTCTTCTACATGCTGCAAGACGGAGGCTGCCAGAAGCGTAGTCTTCGATAGGACTAGCTATCCCCCTCTTATTCTGGCATTCTGCAGTTCAATCCACTGATATAGCCTCCTTACACATATACCCATGCATATGTAGTGTAGTTCCTTGGTTGCGAGTACTTTGGATGAGTACTCACGGTTGCTTTCTCCCCCCCTTTTCCCCCTTTCCTTCTTTCTGGTTGTCGCAACCAGATGCTGGAGTCCAGGAGCCAGACGCCACCATCGATGACGACCCCTACTACACTGGAGGTGCCTACTACTACGTGCAGCCCGCGGCGGCGACCAGAGTAGTTAGGAGGATCTCAGCGGGAGGCCCGCGCCTCTTCGATATGTATCCCAGTTTGTGCTAGCCTTCTTAAGGCAAACTTGTTTAACTTATGTCTGTACTCAGATATTGTTGCTTCCGCTGACTCGTCTATGATCGAGCACTTGTATTCGAGCCCTTGAGGCCCTGGCTTGTATTATGATGCTTGTATGACTTATTTTACTTTTAGAGTTGTGTTGTGATATCTTCCCGTGAGTCCCTGATCTTGATCGTACACGTTTGCGTGCATGATTAGTGTACGATTAAATCGGGGGCGTAACAATAGCACCGTCCCATCCATGCCGAGAAGCAGCGTGGGTTCCGCCCCGGGCGACGCACTGCTGGATAGGTACCCTATGGATGACATAATGGAGAACACTAACTGTGAGCTACACTTAAAAATAAAGAACATATCCGTGAAGGTGGCGGACACCGTTGCTTATACAAATCCCCCTGAAGCAACCTTCCATTGCAGCCCGATTCCAGCCGGCTATGCTCGTGTCGTGGTTGATGATGTGGTGGACCAATATTTGGGGCTACAGCTTGACATTCCAGGAGGTGACGAGGAGCACACATTGGGAGAGGCCATACATCGTATCATCCTATGGAGAAAATATTGCATCATCTTTTGAAGGCCACCAACACCGTGTCAGCTAGAGCTTGACATTCCTGGAGGTGACAAGGAGCAGACGACTCCCGCTCCTCCAACTCCGGCACAGTTTCAGGCCACTCCTCCTGCTTCAACTCAGCCAAAGTGTGAGGCCACTCCTCCTCCTCCAAGTCCACCAACGCGTGCCACTCCTCCTCCAAGTCTGACACCGCGTCGGCCATCTCTGCTGCCTCAGCAATCACGGAAGAGAGCCACCGCAACTATGGTGCGTAGCGCTACAAGTCGAGGTAGTACAGGAGGTACGGGCGGAGGCAAGCGATTTCAATATGATCCAAGCCTCGCGCCTCTTCTGATGAGGCCCTATGACATGACCGACGAGCAAAATGAAGCCGCAGTGAAGGCCCAATGGACGCCCATTTTGGACCAAAACCGCCACCGCCGCCAAAGGAGAAAGTGCTTGAGGATATCATTGACCATTTTATTCGCATGGCTAAAAAACCATCTCCCAAGCCTGTTGACTCAGACTATGAGCGCCAAATCAAAAAAGCACATCGAGCACAACAACAGAAAGAGTCGAGCTCGAGCTCGAGCCAAGCAGCTGGCCAAAAATGCGGGAAAACCGTTCCCCGGCTGGGAGAACAGGCGACGCAATCGATCCCCCCGCTTGTGTACCAACACATGAGAGTACCGGCGCCGGTTAGCTGCTAATAACCGATGAGCATAGAAGGCAGGCTGAAATGCTCGGTATCACTGTTGGACAACTCCTCGAGATTGAGCCCATGTCTCTGCTTAGAGAGGAGGACATAAAACCGAAATATGTCTGTGGCCAACCTTTGGTAAAGCCTGAGGAGGTCAAGAACCTCCCAACGAGAATGTATGAATTGCATGATTGGTACATGAAAATTACCAAGAGTTCCAACCGAGAGTCCCTCATGGTGAAAGTCATGGAAGAGCATTACTTCCATAAGCTAGCTCTGACCGTTGAGTATTCAGAACTATTTCAGTTATTCAATCAAGAAGCACTCGACAAAGCTCTCGTTAGTTGCTATTTTCTGTAAGTGATTTCTTTCTGTAATTTAAATCTCAAGCTTGCTGTAGTGCTCATTGATTGATCATTACCTGTAATTATCCTCACTATATTCTTTTCTGTGGTATTATGCAGGATGAAGATGTATGAAATGAAAAAAGGTGGACGCTATGGCATTGGGTTCATTGACCCAAATACCATTAATGAAGAAACATGGACATATGCATGGTATAAAGCAGATGTAGAGAAACACATGCTAGAGTTCTTGAAGCGCCTCAACACCAATGAAGATATACTACTTCCTTACAACTTCCGCTGAGTCACACTGTCTTGTACTACAAATTCTGTTTTTGCTTACTAGCTAGCTAGATGTTAATAATTAAGTGTATAGGGTTTAGGGTAGTTTATGAGTGTTATGCACATGCCCGCTTAATTAAGACATGCAAACGTGTGCGCATGCAGTTACCATTGGATCTTGTTAATCATTAAAGTTGACAAAGGAACAGTTGAAGTACTGGACTCACTACTTTAAAAACAAAGTGACTACTCAATCTTGAAAGGGATAGTTGACAGGTAATTTTAATCATTATTAACTATATGTCAGCCTCTTTAGTTCGTCATTTCCTAATATCACCTAATTAATAACTCGTTTATTTGTTTTCTTTGCCGGCAGGCAGGGCTTGGCAAAAGTTCAGGAAAGAGGTTCGAGGCGAATGGAAAGAAAAGCTGTATTGGTTTCGACCCAAGGTATAATTAATTAAGTAGTACTAGCTAGCTACCATCTCTTAAATTCTTGTTTCAATACCATTAGTTATCATGCTTGATTAATTATTATCTGATTAAATTCTATTCTCGTAAAGTCCCTGAAGCAGGCGGCGGGGACTGAAGTGTGTGCATACTACTTTTGCGAGAACATTCACATGATGGCGTCCGAAAGGACCAAATCTCATAGACAGCTATAGGTACGTTTGCCAGAACACTATTCATATTTTTTACATCATTATCGATATCTAGTCACGGAACTAATACACATGCATATTGATCTCCTTCTTAACAGTTCAATGAGGTGCGGGAGATGCTCCTACCAAAGGAGCGCATACGAGCACTTCAAGAGGAAATAGCGGGATTTTTGCTCGACGAGGTCATAGATCCCAAAGGAGAATACTATTACCCGTTACCGCCCCCATGAACCACTCCCAATTGTCATCGTGCTCCGAAGGCACCAAGGCAAATGCCACTGGCTCTGAAGGCAACATGTAGGAGAAATTGTATATATATACATGTGTATATGTGTGAATAGTGGTGGTTGTGAGACATATATATATATATATATATATATATATATATATATATATATATATATATATATATATATATATATATATATATATGAGTAGGATTCTCTACATAGTGCTTGCCATGTAAGTAGTTAAGGGTTTCAACGGTGCAAAAGTTCTCAAAAATTCTAAAAAAAATACTGAACCAACACACCTATAATATAACATGATCCAACGGATGGATTAAAAAAATACGACTGTATGTGTCCTGGACATAAAAACAAATAGTTCAATATATTTATGTCACAGTGAGCTGAAATGCTTATTATTTTTGCCGACGACACATAGATGCATACTTTGACAATCCCTCCGTTGGATCATCTTATTAAATTAGAGAGATGCTCCCATATTTATTTCATATTTTTTGATAACTTTTAAACCATTCTTAACTAGTTCTGTGGCAAGCTATGGTAGACACAGTTTTTTTATATATATATATATATATATATATATATATATATATATATATATATATATATATATATATATATATATATATATATATATAGTGTTACTATTCATCGCCAGGTGCAGAATATGTTATTCTTCACCGAGGTAATCTTCGATCATTTCACAAATAAATTATGTTTCAAATACAAATAGTTACAGTCATATTGATTCACTGCGTAAAATTTGGCATAAATAAAAGGTCAGAAAACCAGAAAAATTACATTTTATGTACATTTTACACTACATTTTTACTTCTGTAATTTACGTAACATAAAATATATTTTACGGTGATTATGTATTTTCTTACGTTCTCTTTTTACGTCTGAAATAAGACAAAATTTATGGAATGTAAAATTACGGTGAATTGATGTTAAAATAGAGAGGGGTGAAGAATAACTATTCCACACCCAGGGTGACGAATAGCGCGACCCTAAGCCAAGGGAAATTCTATTTATATATGATCGGTTCTACGAGAAATTCTATTTATATATATATGCATAACGTTTACAATATGTAGTATCATAAAATACCAGCAAACAAAAAAGAATTAAATAAAAAACACAAAATTAAAGGAAAAAGAAATCATGAAACCAAAACCCCCCAAACCTTTTAGTACCGGTTGGCGTTACCAACTGGTACTAAAGGGCTCCCCGCCCCCGGCGCTGGCATGTGCCATATGGTGGCCCTTTAGCGGCGGTTCATGCAGAACCGGTACTAAAGGGGTGGGGACCTTTAGTCCCCACATTTTAGTGTCGGTTACAGAACCGGCATTAAAGGGCCTTACGAACCGGTGCTATAGCCTAGTTCTGCACTAGTGTGTGTGGCCTCCTCTGGTATCTCTTTTCTCCAGTATTTTTATTTATTCCAAAATAATTCTCTGTTAAATTCAACTCATTTAGAGATGTGCAACATAGGTATCTATGACACAGCTTTTGCAGGTTCAAAATTTCAGCTGCCGACAATCTCCCTCTTCATGTAAATCTTGCAAATTAAGAGAGAAAAGGCATTAGAATTGCTCCACAAAGTGTTATATTGATCAAAACATTATAAATAATAGTCGGAAAACATGATGCAAAATGGACGTATCAGCGTGGTGAACTGCCGCCGGTCGTCGTCAGCCGCTGGGAGCGCCATTAGAGCCGCTGGACACCTTCTTTGCATGTGTCGTGTTGGGTGTGCTTATTGTGTCGTGGGGCGCAAGAGATTAAGGTAAATGGCCTTGGGAATAAATGGGGGTCGGGCGACCTAGATTCTCGGCACGTCCGCATGGCAGTTTTTAGCAGCGGGTAACTGCATTGTGGTGCACGTAACTGCATCGTGGCTCCACGTACGACGCAACCGCATGCATATGGCACCCCAAACGTATGTGATAGTGCGTCGACACCCAACACTGGTAGCGCGCGCGGAGGGACGCGACCAGAGCGTGCGGCGACCGCCTCAACCGCGAGCAACCAGAAAAACAAAGATCAGCTGAAATATATGCTTACTGAATTTCATTTGTAAAAATAAGACAACACTAGTGATTTTTAGCTTCCAATTTTGACAAATGATAGTGTTTTTTTAGGATCACAAATGGCAGTGTTACAAAGTTGACAAATGGCAATATTAGTAGATTGACAAATGCCAATTTTTTCAATTTAACAAATGGCCATATACCCAATATGACAGATGCAGATGTTAAAAAAATTTCTTGTACGTGGTTGCACACGGGTCATCACGCAAAATCGTTTGCGAGAAGAGATGCACAAAACCCGCGCGCCACATTTTCCCTTGGCCTAGCGGTGAAGGAACCTAGCTCTCACTTTGCATACAGATGTTCAATCTGAAACATTTGTGGTGGGTGTTTATTCAGAGAAAAACATTGATGTTTATTATTATTATTTTATTTGATAAGTCTGTACATTCAGATAAAAACGTTAAGTTGATCAAAACCATAGATTTCATTTAGTCACACTGCGATTTTACATCCATACGATCGAGATACAATTTTAAACAAAATATAAATCGCAGCGGCGGCGGCGTCAGCGGCATGCTGCGCCGGCGTTGTCGTCTTCTTGGACGCCATTGTTCAAGTCTTCAAGCCAGCCCAGAATATTCTAGACATGCAAATCCAAGAGTCGTCCATCGCACGATCGACTGGCACGGGGCGGGGAGACCGCGACTTGCGGCGTTGTGAGGTAGCGGTCGATGACGACATTCCATGACATTGAGGGGGGCACGACAGATACACCTGGCGCTCGCACGGGCACGGGCGCAACGGGTGCACACAAGTGCATGGGGACCGGCGCCGCGGTGTGTGTGATACGTCTCCACCATATCTATAATTTTTGATTGCTTCATGCCAATATTCTACACCTTTAATTAGGTTTTGCTATTGCAAACGGTTATTGAGAAAATACCGTGGGCGATGACCTAAGGATGACCTAAGGCAAAGCACACAGTTTCTAGGAATAAACCGTGTTCGATCGATGAACAATCACACACGACATTCTCTTTAAAACTGTTTGCGTTAGGCCACCTTGCGTAAACGTTCACCACATAAAAACTATGTGTGATGGACAACCTTTGTCACATAGTTTATTCTACGCACCGTGTGTGATGCATTCAATAACGCAAACGATAAAATTGTTAATATTGTGTGCAATAGCAACACTGTCACAAACAATTTAACGGGCAAAATTGTGTGTGATGTACCTGCAAACGAAAATGTTTTCCTTGGAGCGACTGTGTGGGATGTATATACGAATGGAAATGTCTAGCGGGGACTGACTGGGTGGGATGTACTTATGATACGTCTCCATCGTACTACTTTTCCACACACTTTTGCCATTGTTTTAGACTCTAACTTGCATGATTTGAATGGAACTAATCCGGACTGGCGCTGTTTTCAGCGGAATTGTCATGGTGTTATTTTTGTGCAGAAATAAAAGTTCTCGGAATGACCTGAAACTTCACAAAGAATATTTTTAGAATTAATAAAAAATACTGGTGAAAGAATCAAGACCAGGGGGCCACACCCTGTCCACGAGGGTGGGGGCGCGCCTGCCCCCCTGGGCGTGCCCCTGTCTCGTGGGCCCCATGAGGCTCCACCGACCTCAACTCCAACTCCATACTTCACGTTCGGGGAGAAAAAAAATAAGAGAGAAGGATTCATCGCATTTTACGATACGGAGCCGCCTCCAAGCCCTAATCTCTCTCGGGAGGGCTGATTCTGAGTCCGTTCGGGGCTCCGGAGAGGGGAATCTGTCACCATCGTCATCATCAACCATCCTCCATCACCAATTTCATGATGCTCACCACCGTGCGTGAGTAATCCCATCGTAGCCTTGCTAGACGGTGATGGGTTGGATGATATTTACCATGTAACCGAGTTAGTTTTGTTAGGGTTTGATCCCTAGTATCCATTATGTTCTAATATTGATGTTGCTATGACTTTGCTATGTTTAATGCTTGTCACTAGGGCCCGAGCGCCATGATTTCAGATCTGAACCTATTATGTTTTCATGAATATATGTGAGTTCTTGATTCTATCTTGCAACTCAATAGTCACCTACTATGTGTTATGATCCGACAACCCCGAAGTGACAATAATCGGGACCACTCCCGGTGATGACCGTAGTTTGAGGAGTTCATGTATTCACTAAGTGTTAATGCTTTGGTCCGGTACTCTATTAAAAGGAGGCCTTAATATCCCTTAGTTTCCAATAGGACCCCGCTGCCACGGGAGGGTAGGACAAAAGATGTCACGCAAGTTCTTTTCCATAAGCACGTATGACTATATTCAGAATACATGCCTACATTGCATTGATGAACTGGAGCTAGTTCTGTGTCACCCTATGTTATAACTGTTGCGTGAGGAATCGCATACGACATAATTATCCATCACTGATCCAATGCCTACGAGCTTTTCACATATTGATCTTTGCTTAGTTACTTTACCGTTGCCACTATTACAATTACTACAAAACTGCTACTATTACTTTTGCCACTGTTACCGTTACTTCCATATTACTTTGCTACTAAATACTTTGCTGCGGACATTAAGTTTTCCAGGTGTGGTTGAATTCACAACTCAACTGCTAATACTTGAGAATATTCTTTGGCTCCCCTTGTGTCGAATCAATAAATTTGGGTTGAATATTCTACCCTCAAAAACTGTTGCGATCCCCTATACTTGTGGGTTATCAAGACTTTTTCTGGCGCCATTGCCGGGGAGCATAGCTCTATACCTTGAGTCACTTGGGATTTATATCTGCTGATCACTATGAGGAACTTGAAAGACGGGAAAACGAAGATTTATCCCTCAACTACAAGGGGAGGTAAGGAACTACCATCTAGCTCTGCACTTGATTCTCCTTCTGTTTTGAGTAAACTTGCGACACCTAAACCTGCTTCTACTATTAATTCTAATATGTCGCATGTTATTGATGATGCCATCTACTATGCGTGATGCTTATAATGAAACTACTTCTATGCTTGATAATACTGTGCCATTAGGTGAATTTCTTGATGAACAACTTGCTAGGGCTAGAGAGAATGAAATTATTGAAACTGATAATACTGATGAAAGTGATGAAGAAGATTCTCCCCCTAGATATGAATTGCGTGTTGTGCCTGAGGGTTATGTTATGGGTGAAGAAACTGCTAGAAATTCTCTTGCTTGCAATGATAGGAATGGTCTTAAGAAATTATTAGATAAGCTGAAAGAAAAGTCTCTGAATGCTAGAATGAAATATGACCCTACCTTTGCTACTTCACCTATCTATATTACTGATAAGGATTATGATTTCTCTGTCGATCCTGAGATAATTACTTTGGTTGAATCTGATCCTTTTTATGGCTATGAATCTGAAATTGTTGTGGCACATCTTAATAAATTAAATGATATAGCCACCCTATTCACTCACGAGGCAAAAATTCATTACTACTATATCCTTAAGTTACCATTCTCATTAAAGGGTGATGCTAAAATATGGTTTAATTCTCTTGATCCTGGTTGTGTGCGTAGTCCCCGGGATATGATTTATTACTTTTCTGCTAAGTATTTTCCCCGCTCATAAGAGACAAGCTACTTTAAGGGAAATATATAATTTTGTGCAAATTGAAGAAGAGAGTCTCCCACAAGCTTGGGGGAGGCTTCTCCAATTACTTAATGCCTTGCCTGATCATCCTCTCAAGAAATATGAAATACTTGATATATTTTATAATGGACTAACCGATGCTTCTCGAGACCACCTGGATAGTTGTGCTGGTTGTGTTTTTAGGGAAAGAACTATTGATCAAGGTGAATTGTTATTGAATAATATGTTGACTAATGAAAACAATTGGATACTTCCTGAACCAACTCCTAAGCCAACTTCGAAGAAAAGGGTATTCTATTTCTCAGTCCTGAAGATATGCAAGACGCAAAGAAATCTATGAAAGAAAAGGGTATTAAAGCTGAAGATGTTAAGAATTTACCACCTATTGAAGAAATACATGGTCTCGATAACCCGACACAGGTAGGAAAGGTAAATTCTCTCCATAGATTTGATGAAGGTGATATTCCTCGTTATAAGTCTGCTAGTCAATGCTTGGATGAGTTTGATAATTTTATTGTTAAACAAGAAAACTTCAATGCTTATGTTGGTAGACAATTGAAACGCAATGCTTCTATGATTGAACACTTGAGTGATTATATGTCTAGAGTTAAAGGTGAACTTAAACTTAATAGTAAACATGCTTCCATGGTTACCACTCAAGCAGAACAAGTGCTTAAAGCACAAAATGATTTGCTCAATGAATTAAATGATAAGAAAAATGATAATGCTGTTAGAGTTGTGACAAGAGGTGGTAGAATGACTTAGGAACCTTTGTACCCTGAGGGCCACCCTAAGAGAATTGAGCAAGATTCTCAGAGAAATAATGTTGATGCACCTAGTCCTTCTAAGAAGAAGAAGAAGAAAAATGATAGGACTTTGCATGCTTCTAGTGAACCAGTTGTTGACACACCTGAGAATCCCAATGATATTTCTATTTCTGATGCTGAAACACAATCTGGTAATGAACATGAACCCATTGTTAATGTTAATGATGATGTTCATGTTGATGCTCAACCTAGCAATAATAATGATGTAGAGGTTGAACCTGCCGTTGATCTTGATAACCCACAATCAAAGAATCAATGTTATGATAAGAGAGACTTCGTTGCTAGGAAGCACGGTAAAGAAATAGAACCATGGGTTCAGAAACCCATGCCTTTTCCTCCTAAGCCATCCAAGAAAAAGGATGATGAGGATTTTGAGTGCTTTGCTGAAATGATTAGACCTATCTTTTTTTGCGTATGTGTTTGACTGAGGTGCTTAAAATGTATCCTTATGCTAAGTACATGAAAGATATTGCGACAAATAAAAGAAAGATACCGGAAGCTGAAATTTCCACCATGCTTGCTAATTATACTTTTAAGGATAGAATACCAAAGAAACTAGGAGATCCTGGAGTACCAACTATACCATGCTCCATTAAAAGAAACTATGTTAAAACTGCTTTATGTGATCTTGGAGCCGGTGTTAGTGTTATGCCTCTCTCTTTATATCATAGACTTGAATTGAATAAGTTGACACCTACTGAAATATCTTTGCAAATGGCCGATAAATCAACTACTTTACTTGTCGGTATTTGTGAGGATGTGCCTTGTGGTTGCAAATGTTACAATTTTAAAGGACTTTGTTATTCTTGATATTCCCGAGGACGATAGTATGTCAATTATCCTTGGTAGACCCTTTTTGAATGCTGCAGGGGCTATTATTGATTGCAACAAAGGCAATGTCACTTTTCATGTTAATGGTAATGAGCATACGGTACACTTTCCGAGGAAACAACCTCAAGTCCACAGTATCAATTGTATTGGAAAAATTTCAATGATTACTATTAGAGGTTTTGAATTTCCTCTTCCTACTGTCAAGAAGAAATATGATATTCTTATTGTTGGGGACGTGCATATTGAGGGAGTCCTGGATTAGGGGGTATCCGGACAGCCAGACTATATACTTTTGCCGGACTGTTGGACCATGAAGATACAAGACTCAAGACTTCGTCCCGTGTCCGGATGGGACTCTCCTTTGTGTGGAAGACAAGCTTGGCGATCCGGATATTAGATCTCCTTCTTTGTAACCAACTCTGTGTAAACCCTAGCCCCCTCTAGTGTCTATATGAACCGGAGGGTTTAGTCCATAGAGACACAATCATAATCATCATAGGCTAGCTTCTAGGGTTTAGCCTCTATGATCTCGTGGTAGATCAACTCTTTTAATAATCATATCATCAAGATCAATCAATCAGGAAGTAGGGTTTTACCACCATCGAGAGGGCTCGAACCTGGGTAAAATATCATGTCCCTTGCCTCCTGTTACCATTAGCCCTAGATGCACAGATCGGGACCCCCTACCCGAGATCCGTCGGTTTTGACACCGACATTGGAGCTTTCATTGAGAGTTCCTCTGTGTCATCGCTGCGAGGCTCGATGGCTCCTTCAATCATCAACAAAAACGTGGTCCAGGGTGAGACTTTTCTCCCCGGACAGATCTTCATATTCGGCGGCTTCGCACTACGGGCCAATTCGCTTGGCCATCTGGAGCAGATCGACAGCTACGCCCCTGGCCATTAGGTCAGGTTCGGAAACATGAACTACACGGCCGATATCCGTGGAGACTTGATCTTAGACGGATTCGAGCCTACGCTAGGAGCACCGAATAGTCACGACGAGCATGGCTTAGACCTGCTATTGGACAATACTCGGGATATCGCATCAGCAGGAGCTCCGGACCTAAATCCGAGGCGGATCGCGTTGTCCGAGGACGGGTGGATGGACCCCGCCCTGGAGGCCGCACACTCATCGGCGGTAGAGCCGAACACAGACTCCACTTCCAAGGAAGCCTGTGACTCCGGACCCCCGGACTCGTGTCCGGCTGTAGGTTCCGGTCCGCAGACCCCCGAGCCCGCCTAATCTGGTTGGGCTCTGGTAATGGAGTTCACCGCTGCAGATATCTTCCAGCACTCGCCCTTTGGCGACATGCTGAACTCGTTAAAGTCTCTCTCTTTCTCAGGATACTCCATGCCGAACTATGTCCGACTCAAGTGGGAAGCAGGCGACGACGGGATTCGTTGCCCACCCACCACCCACTTCATTGCCATGGTCGATGATTTGACCGACGTACTTGACTTCGACTCCGAAGACATCGACGATGTGGACGACGGTGCAGAAGACGAACAAGAACCACCGCCCAAGGGGCGCTGGACAGTCACCTCCTCATATGATATGTATATGGTGGACACTCCGAAAGAAACCAATGGCGATGAGGCAATGGAGGATAACCCTTCAAGGAAGAAAGCAAAGCATGGGCGTCATCGGCGCCGCTCCAAGCCCCGCCACAGCTATACCGGCACAGGAGGCGAAAACAATCCGGATGGTGCCGAAGATGAATACAACCCCGATCAGCCTGCCTTCGAGCAGGCCGAACAGGAAGACGGGCAGGTCAACCCAGACGAACAGGCGACGGACGGATACCCGGAGGAGGACAACTACATGCCCCCTCTGAAGACGAGATAAGCCTCGGCGACGATGAATTCGGCGTGCCTGAGGATCCCGTAGAGCAAGAGCGCTTCAAGTGCCGGCTTATGGCCACTACAAGGAGCCTGAAAAAGAAGCAGCAGCAGCTTCCAGCTGATCAAGATCTGCTCACAGACAGATGGACTGAAGTCCTGGCGGCCGAGGAATACAGACTCGAGCGCCATACCAAAGGTTACCCAAAGCACAAGTTGCTACCTCAACTCGAGGAAGAGCCTGTACTACTAGCACAGGACGAGGCTGACCGACCACCTTGTGGCTGGGATAAAACGGCATATCAGCCCGAATACCAGCCCACACCCCCACGCCAACACACTACGGCCCGGGGCAATAGGGAGGACCTGCGACACATACTGGAAAACAAGGCAGGACAACCAAGATCGATCTACGGATCGCGGGGGCGCGCCCCAACACGTGACGATGATCGTCATGCCGGATACACTATCAACATGTCCGACCAGGCCGAACATAGCCAACCAGACTTATTCGAACTGTGTAGCCACATAGCCCGACATAGAGGCGCTGCACGCCCCCTCTGCTTCACTGACGAAGTGATGGATCATGAATTCCCAGAACGGTTTAAACCCGTAAACATCGAATCATACGATGGCACAACAGACCCCACAGTATGGATCGAAGATTTCCTTCTCCACATTCACATGGCCCGCGGTGACGATCTACACGCCATCAAGTATCTTCCCCATAAGCTCAAAGGACCGGCCCGACACTGGCTAAATAGCCTGCCGGCAAATTCCATCGGCAGTTGGGAAAACCTGGAGAACGCGTTCCTCGACAACTTCCAGGGCACGTACATGCGACCACCGGATGCTGATGACTTGATTCACATTACCCAACAGCCCGGAGAGTCAGCCAGGAAATTCTGGACTCGGTTCCTAACTAAAAAGAACCAAATTGTCGACTGCCCGGATGCCGAAGCCCTAGCGGCCTTTAAGCATAATATCCGCGACGAGTGGCTCGCCCGACACCTTGGTCAGGAAAAACCAAAGTCCATGGCAGCCCTCACGACACTCATGACCCGCTTCTGCGCAGTCGAGGACAGCTGGTTGGCTCGCAGTAGCACCACGCCAATAAATTCCGGCACTTCAGATGTCCGCGACAATAATGGCAAGCCACAGCGCAAAAGACATAAGCGACGGAACAATGGCGACAGCACTGAAGACACGGCAGTCAACGCCGGATTCAGTGGCTCAAAATCCGGTCAGGGGAAAAATCCGTTCAAAAGAAACAATCAGGGACCGTCTAGTCAGGACCGCATACTTGACCGCTCGTGCCAACTTCACGGCACCTCGGATAAGCCAGCAAACCACACTAACAGAGGCTGATGGGTGTTCAAACAGGCCGGTAAAATAAATGCCGAGAACAAAGACAAGGGGCTGCACAACGACGATGACGAGGAGCCCCGGCGTCCGAACATGGGGTGACAGAAGAAATTTCCTCCCCAGGTGAAAACGGTCAATATGATCTACGCCACCCACATTCCCAAATGGGAACAAAAGCGAGCACTACGGGACGTCTATGCGATGGAGCCAGTCGCCCCAAAGTTCAACCCATGGTCAGCCTGTCCGATCACTTTTGATCGTAGGGATCACCCTACCAGAATCCGTCACGGTGGTTCAGCCGCATTGGTCCTAGACCCAATCATCGATGGATTCCACCTCACGCGAGTCCTTATGGACGGAGGCAGCAGCATGAACCTGCTTTATCAGGACACAGTGCGCAAAATGGGCATCGACCCTTCAAGGATCAAGCCCACCAAAACCACCTTCAAAGGTGTAATTCCAGGAGTAGAGGCCCGTTGCACGGGCTCCATAACACTAGAAGTGGTCTTCTGATCTCCGGATAACTTCCGAAGCGAGGAGTTAATCTTCAATATCGTCCCTTTCCGTAGTGGCTATCATGCACTGCTTGGACGAACCGCATTCGCTCGATTCAACGTGGTACCACACTATGCATACCTCAAGCTCAAGATGGCAGGACCTTGCGGGGTTATAACAGTCAATGGAAACACGGACCGCTCCCTATGTACAGAAGAGCATACTACAGCCCTCGCGGCAGAAGTACAAAACAGCCTTCTCCGGCAAACCACCAATCCGGCGACAACAACCCCGAACACCGTCAAGCGAGTCCAGAGTACCATGCAACATGATCGCTAGGCACACCAAGAGCGCAATTAGCAATCAGGCCTCCGCCCCAGCCCCATTCAGGCATCATTCGTGCCGTGCGCACACAATTACGCACTCACAATACCATGGGCATAGGCGGAGGCGCAATAGTGATGCGGTCAACAGTGCGCTCAGCCGCAACATACTTTAACAACCCCCTTTATCTTTCAGGACCCTACTTTCGGGCAGCTTCTTTAGAGAGCCGGATCATCGGACTCCTCACAGGAGGGAAAACCAAGGAGGCAAAAGGCAATGCACACAAAGGGAATACCCAGGTGGTATCTATTAAGGATCGTTATACCCGTTTTATATACCTATATGCGGCCCGCCCTTGGATAGGACATGTCAAATAGTCCTCTTTACTTCCACTGAACGCATTAATTGTAAAGATACGCTTGGACGTATTATTTATCAATGGGAGATAATATATTGCGTCGGCTTATTATTCCTATCTTCACATTTTTCCTAAAAATGTTTATGTAATATTGAACTCGTACACTTTTGTACGATCAGTTTGCCAGGGGCTTCTCATGGCGCCCCGCAATACGGCAAGATAAGCCCGAACACTTTCAACAGTGCGGCACCCCGAACTTATAGCATTATATGCATCAGCTTCGAATCATCTCTTGTTTTGGTACCTTACGTTCCGTTATATCGGCTAAGGTAGCGCAAGGAGAACTACTGAGATTGTGTCCCGGTTCTTCCGGACGAGCACCTCAGTAGAGGATACATCGGGATGGGCCCTAGCCGGACTGCATACACGTGTTCAGCATTATAACAAATTGTGAAGCTAAGTCGCACTAAAATACAATAGAGTGTGGATACTTATGATCTAACTAGGGGCTTGCCCCTGGGCAGCCACTCCTCCTCGTTGTAGGCAGCTGTGGTGGAGTGATCTGGAAGGGACGCCTTTCCCTTCTTGGGAGGCCTAGCCTCCCCTTGCGGAGCGACCTTCCTTTTCTAATCCTCCCCAGTGCAGGGAGGCGGAATTTCCTTGTGTTTCCGCCCGCCTCTGCGGGAGGAATTTGCCTCGTCGTCCTCGGACGACGAGCCTATGACAGCCTTGCGTCGGGGATGCCCTCTTAGGCCCTTCGGCCTCCCTGGATGGGGCGGCCCTTTCCTTTTCCTCCTCCCCTTCGTGGGAGGAGTGTGCCTCATCGTCTCCGGACAAGGCGTCCAGTACGACCTTACGCCGGAGACCCTTCCTGGTCCCCGGGGCCTTCTCTTTAGCCTTCTTCTCTGGCACCTTGTAAGGTGCCGGGACTAGCATCCCCGTCAGGAGAGCGGTTGCTGGACCTTCTGGCTGTGGAGCCGGACAGTCGATCCGCTCCGCGTCACCACCTAATCTTGATTAAATACACACGATGACTTAAAATCCTCCCATGAGTATACTGGGAAAGGCACATCTGGTGATGGTCAGAAAACTCACCGGATCGGGAGCCGCGTGGCGTGAAGTCCGCGGTCCTCGGATGTGGGAGGAGGTATTTCGGAGGCCTTGAATAGCACCTTCCATGCGTCCTTGTGCATCATGCCGTAAAGCTCTTGAAGTGTCTGGTGTATGGCCGGAATGAACTCCCACAGATTAAATGCCCGTCTTTGGCACGGAAGGATTCGGCGGACGAGCATGACCTGGACCACGTTGACAAGCTTGATTTTCTTTTCCATCATATTTTTGATACAGTTCTGAAGTTCTGTCAGCTCTGCAGGTTCACCCCAGGCCAGGCCCTTCTTTTCCCAAGAAGTGAGCCGCATGGGGATTCCGGATCCGATGTCGGGGGCCGCCGCCCAGTTGGCGTCGCGCGGCTCGGTGATGTAGAACCACCCCGATTGCCACCCTTTACGGTCTCCGCGAAGGAGCCGTCATGCCAGGTAACATTGGGCATCCTGCCCACCATGGCGCCTCCGCACTCCACTTGCTGGCCGCTCACGATATTCGGCTTCACGCAGAAGATTCGTAGCCACAAGCCAAAGTGGGGCTTGATGTGGAGGAAGGCCTCGCATATGACGATAAACGCCGATATGTTGAGGACGAAGTTTGGGGCTAGATCATGGAAGTCCAGCCCATAGTAAAACATGAGCCCGCGGACAAAGGGATGAAGTGGAAATCCTAGTCCACGCACGAAGTGGGCAAGGAACACGACCCTCTCGTGGGGTCCCGGAGTCGGAATGATCTGCCCCGCGTCCGACAGCCAGTGCGCGATATCTGCGGCCAAGTATCCGGCCGCCTGAAGCCTCGTAATATGCTCCTCCTTGACGGTGGAGGCCACCCACTTGCCTCCTGCTCCGGACTTGTTTGGCTGTGCGGAGAAGGCATGAATTAGAGCGTTGGAGCTCAAGGATGCGAGAATGGATAGGAAAACAAGGAAGAAGTCGTGAGTAAAAATGGGGAATCCTTATCCCTTTATAGAGGCGAGGCAAACGGTGCGCCTCCCCACTTGCCCGTTGAAAACCGCTTATTTCCCAAGCGCCACGATTGATGGCGCGGTTGGGTTACCCGTACCCATATTGATGAGAATCCCGTGATAAGGGGACATGATCTCTGCTTCGACAAGACGTGCCGAGGAAACCGCCTCACAATATGTGCTGTGGCTAGTTGTGGGAAAACAGTTCGAATAATGACTCGACCATAGTGTCATGTCACGTTATCTGAAGTTGTCAGCAGATTACATTGGTGGAATATCATTCTTTCTACTGTGGTATGTGAGAATCATCTTGCAGATTCGAACACGATTTAAGTGTTTGGTAATTACTTTGGAGTATTCGGAGATGGAACCCGCCTTGCAATGCCGAAGACAAACTGCGCGCCGGACTCATCGTCATTGAAGCCTGGTTCATGGGCTACTGAGGGAGTCCTGGATTAGGGGGTGTCCGGACAGTCGGACTATATACTTTGGCCGGATTGTTGGACCATGAAGATACAAGACTCAAGACTTCGTCCCGTGTCCGGATGGGACTCTCTTTTGCGTGGAAGACAAGCTTGGCGATCCGGATATTAGATCTCCTTCTTCGTAACCGACTCTGTGTAAACCCTAGCCCCCTCCGGTGTCTATATAAACCAGAGGGTTTAATCCATAGAGACACAATCATAATCATCATAGGCTAGCTTCTAGGGTTTAGCTGCTACGATCTCATGCTAGATCAACTCTTGTAATACTCATATCATCAAGATCAATCAAGCAAGAAGTAGGGTTTTACCTCCATCGAGAGGGCCCGAACCTGGGTAAATCATCGTGTCCCTTGCCTCCTGTTACCATTAGCCCTAGACGCATAGATCGGGACCCCCTACCCGAGATCCGCCGATTTAGACACTGACACATATCCCCATTGAGACTTAGTGCTATTTGGAGATTCTCCGGTTTCATGCGATTCGGACTGAGTTTGTTAACAAGACTTGATCAACCTTGTTAGTGGATTCCTTTTGATGAGCATGAGACGGATGAAGTTAGAAAGCACAACTCTTTGTACCCTCCTTTTACATTCTGTTTTCTAATTTATCCTTGCAAATAAAAAATACCCCGAAAATAAAATTTCTCCAAATGAACCGAAAATGAAATATGATTTTTTGTAGAATATTTAAGAATATTTGGCACTACAAACACATCAGGGGGCCACACCACCTAGACATGAGGGTCCAGGGCGCGCCTGCCTCCCCTAGGCGCGCCCCCTGCCTCGTGGGCCCCACGTGCCCCCCTCCACTTATTCCTGCACCCACACACTTCGTCTTCCTCCAGAAAAAATCACCACACAACTCAAACTTGTGTTCTAGCTCGTTTTGCTGCGATTTTCAGTCTCCTTGCTCAAAGCTTCATTCACGAAACTGTTTTGGGGGATTGTTCTTCGGTATGTGACTCTTCCAATGGTCCAATTAGTTTTTGTTCTAGTGCTTTATTTATTGCAAATTTCTGCTGCTAAGGTGACCCTGTTCTTGAGCTTGCATGTCAAATTTATATGGTCAAAAGTAGTTCTAATGCATGGCATAGCCTCTAGGCACTTGTGGGAGTAGTTGCTATCAATTTTGTTAAGTTTGGCTCACTTTTATTTTGAGTCATTAAAAATTTTCAGGAATTTTCAGAAAAAGAAAATGGTAAAGAGATTGTTGAGGGGCTCTTCGAGCCGAAGCTCGAAGGATAAGGAAAGTGAGGAAAATAAGAAGCCCAAATATAATCTCCTCAAGATCATGGAGGTTCGGCCGTGTGAATGGCCTTGTGATGAGTTCTTGAAGGCAGCCGTGATTCATGATGATTTTTATCATTTGGCGGAGAATGCAGGCTTCACCGACTTCCTCCACGACCAGCGCGAACAGTATCTCCTACTCACTAATATTTTCGTGCAAAATTTTTACTTTCATGCTAGGAAATCACCACCTTCAGTGGAGTTTCATTTATATGATGAGGTTAAGGAGATGTCATTATATGATTTTTGTCGGGTCTGCAAGATACCCTTTGAGGGCAGCATAGAGGAACAGCACCGTAATGATGTGGAGGGGTTTATTGATATGATTGCTTTAGGGGAAACGAGCAAAGTTTCAGGCGCAAGAATTACTAGCATACATTTTCCTGTTTTATGTTACTTTGCAATATTTGCTAGTAGATGTTTAATTGGTCGCGGGAATAGTGGAAATCTTAGTACACCTGATATTGTTATTTTGCGCCATGCTTTGTTTCGTGATACAACTTTCAGTTTAGGTGCTGTCATTGCTAAGCAATTAAGTCTGAACCGTACAAAGGGCCCCATCTTCGGTGGTATCTTTGCTTCGTGCCTTGGTGCACACTTTAATATACCCATTAGGCATTATGAGAAAGAAGAAAAGTTGCTGCCCTCTGTTTTTCTAGATTATAAGAGTATGGTAGCACATGATTTTATTGTTAAAAATAAGAAGAAACTGCTTAAGTATAATTTGGTATTTGATAAAAATTATTGTGAGATTATTACCTTGCCTGCGCCCTCTTTGTTTAACATATTTTCATGCAAGCACCTCATTTTGCCGGAGGACATTCATGCATACTTGAGCGCGAAACCTGCTACAGAGGATGAGCCGGAGCCACAACTTGACCCTTATCGACAGTCTGTTTATCAGTGGGATCCGGAGGAGATTGCTAACCAGTGGCACCCGAGGACCCTCCTCAGTACACCGGAGAGAGTCACTTTGATCTGTGGGCATAGACCAACTTAGGCCAATAGCCTAAGCTTGGGGGAGTTCGTATTTCTCACCAACATTACATTCATGTTCACACACTCATTCTAGTTGTCTGTGCTCATACTTTTTGATTGTACTATCCATGCTAGTTTATTTTCTTTTCTAAGCCTTCTTCTTGTGTGTTTGAAAAATCTTAAGAAAAACCAAAAAAATAACTAGTCTACTTTCTGTGCTTGTAGTAGTAATTAAAAGAAAACCCCAAAAGATTTTTCGTTCTTATTTTGCTTGTTGGGAGCTTTCCTGTGTAAATAGTTTTATTTCTTTTCTTTTCTTTGGGGGTCGGGAGGAGAAGACCATGATGAAAATGTTGAAGTGGCTCTCATTTGCATTATTATTGATTTAACCAAGAGCCCATATTACCTTGTCTTCTCCCTTGTATTGAATGCTTGCAGATTCCTGCTTAGTCCAATGCACGTGCACTATTATTATTATCCACACCGTTCGTTCGTGCAGGTGAAAGCCAATAATGACGATATATGATGGACTAATTGAGATGAGAGAAGCTAGTATGAACTCGACCTATCTTGTTTTTGTAAATATGATTAGTTCATCATTCCAGATTCAGCCTATTATGAATGAAACATGTTTGCAATGACAGTTAGGGATTATAGTTGCTCATGCCATGCTTAATTAGCTAGGAGTATATAATGGTTTACCTTGCGTGCTAACATGCTATTAAAATGGTTGTGATGTGGTATGATAGGGTGGTATCCTCCTTTGAACGATTCAAGTGGATTGACTTGGCACATGTTCACGCATGTAGTTGAAACAAAATCAACATAGCCTCCACGACATTTATGTTCATGGTGATTTATATCCTACTCATGCTTCCAGTCATTGTTGATTAATCTTAATACATGTTCATGACTGTTGTCGCTCTCTAGTTGGTCGCTTCCCAGTCTCTTTCTAGCCTTCACTTGTACTAAGAGGGAATAACACTTGTGCATCCACTTCTGTAAACCCCAAAGTTATTCCATATGAGTCCACCATACCTTCCTATATGCGGTATTTACCTTCCATTCCAAGTAAATTTGTATGTGCCAAACACTAAACCTTCAAATGAAACTTTGTTTTGTATGCTCGAACAGCTCATGTATCAACTAGGGCTGTTTATATCTTCCATGCTAGGTGGGTTATTCTCACGAGGAGTGGACTCCGCTCCTCACTCACGAGAAAATGGCCGGTAACTGGGATGCCCAATCCCATGCTCAAATAAAAAATAATTGCAAACAAAACTCTCCCAGGATTGTTGTTAGTTGGAGGCACCCATTATTTCGGGCAAGCCATGGATTGATGCTTGTTGGTGGTGGGGGAGTATAAACTTTACCATTCTGTTTGGGATCCGCCTATAATGTGTGTAGCATGGAAGATATCGAGATCTCTTGGTTGTTATGTTGACAATGGAAGTATGCCACCCAAAATCCCTGCTCTGGCACCTCTGCAAATCCCTGCTTCCCTCTGCGAAGGGCCTATCTATTTACTTTTATGTTGAGTCATCATCCTCTTATTAAAAATCACCAATTGGAGAGCACCGCTGTCATTTGCATGCATTACTATTAATTTATATTGAGTATGACTATGACTGGATCTCTTTTGCCAAGAATTACAATGTCTAGTCAGTTCTTGATCTTGAGAGGTGCTCTGCATTTATGTTTTGCGGTCTCGCAAAGGGCTAGCAAGATGCCATCTTGTTATATCATATTACTATTATTTTGAGAAAGTGTTGTCATCCGAGATTTATTATTATTGCTCGCTAGTTGATTATGCCATTGATATGAGTAAACATGAGACTTAAATGTTATTGTGAACGTGGTTAGTTCATAATATTTGCTGAAAACTTGAATGCTGGATTTACATATTTTCAACAACAAGAGCAAACAGAGTTTGTAAAAGTTTTTCTTTATCACTTTCAGTTTGTCAACTGAATTGCTTCAGGATAAGCAAAGGTTTAAGCTTGGGGGAGTTAATACGTCTCCATCGTATCTACTTTTCCAAACACTTTTGCCCTTGTTTTGGACTCTAACTTGCATGATTTGAATGGAACTAACCCGGACTGACGCTATTTTCAGCAGAATTTCCATGGTGTTATTTTCGTGCAGAAATAAAAGTTCTCGGAATGACCTGAAACTTCACGGAGAATATTTTTGGAATTAATAAAAATTACTGGCGAAAGAATCAAGACCAGGGGGCCCACACCCTGTCCACGAGGGTGGGGGCGTGCCTTCCCCCCTGGTCGCGCCCCCTAGTCTCGTGGGCCCCCTGAGGCTCCACCGACCTCAACTCCAACTCCATATATTCACGTTCGGGGAGAAAAAATCAGAGAGAAGGATTCATCATGTTTTACGATATGGAGCCGCCACCAAACCCTAATCTCTCTCGGGAGGGCTGTCAGGGCTCTGGAGAGGGTAATCCGTCGCCATCGTCATCATCAACTGTCCTCCATCACCAATTTCATGATGCTCACCGCCGTGCGTGAGTAATCCCATCGTAGCCTTGCTGGACAGTGATGGGTTGGATGATATTTACCATGTAATCGAGTTAGTTTTCTTAGGGTTTGATCCCTAGTATCCATTATGTTCTAAGATTGATGTTGCTATGACTTTGCTATGCTTAATGCTTGTCACTAGGGCCTGAGTGCCATGATTTCCGATCTGAACCTATTATGTTTTCATGAATATATGTGAGTTCTTGATCCTATCTTGCAAGTCAATAGTCACCTACTATGTGTTATGATCCGGCAACCCCGAAGTGACAATAATCGGGACCACTCCCGATGATGACAATAGTTTGAGGAGTTCATGTATTCACTAAGTGTTAATGCTTTGGTACGGTACTCTATGAAAAGGAGGCCTTAATATCCATTAGTTTCCAATAGGACCCCGCTGCCACGGGAGGGTAGGACAAAAGATGACATGCATGTTCTTTTCCATAATCATGTATGACTATATTCGGAATACAGTCCTACATTGCATTGACGAACTGGAGCTAGTTCTGTGTCACCCTATGTTATAACTGTTGCATGAGGAATCGCATCCGACATAATTATCCATCACTGATCCAATGCCTACGAGATTTTCACATATTGATCTTTGCTTAGTTACTTTACCGTTGCCACTGTTACAATTACTACAAAACTGCTGCTGTTACTTTTGCCACTGTTACCGTTACTTCCATATTACTTTGGTACTAAATATTTTGCTACAGATACTAAGTTTTCCAGGTGTGGTTGAATTGACAACTCAACTGCTAATACTTGAGAATATTCTTTGGCTCCCCTTGTGTCGAATCAATAAATTTGGGTTGAATACTGTACCCTCGAAAACTATTGCGATCCCCTATACTTGTGGGTTATCAACTTACGATAGGAAACGATTTCTCCTTTATAATTGTATTTTTTAGCACTACTATACGTATAAGCGTATATGCTCGCTCGCGGGTCGCACACGACCTCATTTTGCTCAGTGTGTGTGCCAGGAGGGCATATCCCTGAGGGTTTCTGGGTCATGTGGGAAGGACCCCCCTATCATAGTCGCTCAGTAGGTGACGGTTCAGAACACCGTCGCAAAAATGGGTTAAAAACAGTTTGTATAGCACCTTGCTGTACCAGTGCATTGCAAGCTTTAAGTTTTTATTTTTGCGCCTAATATTGTGACCTTAATGAAGGAAATATGCCCTAGAGGCAATAATAAAGTTATTATTTATTTCCATATTTCATGATAAATGTTTATTATTCATGCTAGAATTGTATTAACCCAAAATTTAGTACATGTGTGAATACATAGACAAACAAAGTGTCACTAGTATGCCTCTACTTGACTAGCTCGTTGAATCAAATATGGTTAAGTCTCCTAGCCATAGACATGAGTTGTCATTTGATTAACGGGATCACATCATTAGGACAATGATGTGATTAACTTGACCCATTCTGTTAGCTTAGCACTTGATCGTTTAGTATGTTGCTATTGCTTTCTTCATGACTTATACATGTTCCTATGACTATGAGATTATGCAACTCCCGTTTACCGGAGGAACACTTTGTGTGCTATCAAACGTCACAACATAACTAGGTGATTATAAAGGTGCTCTACAGGTGTCTCCAAAGGTACTTGTTGAGTTGGCGTATTTTGAGATTAGGATTTGTCACTCCGGTTGTCGGAGAGGTATCTCTGGGCCCTCTCGATAATGTACATCACTATAAGCCTTGCAAGCAATGTGACTAATGAGTTAGTTGTGGGATGATGCATTACATAACGAGTAAAGAGACTTGTCGGTAACGAGATTGAACTAGGTATTGAGATACCGACTATCGAATCTCGGGCAAGTAACATACCGATGACAAAAGGAACAACGTATGTTGTTATGCGGTTTGACCGATAAAGATCTTCGTAGAATATGTGGGAGCCAATATGAGCATCCAGGTTCCACTATTGGTTATTGACCGGAGACGTGTCTCGGTCATGTCTACATAGTTCTCGAACCCGTAGGGTCCGCACGCTTAACGTTCGGTGACGATTTATATTATGAGTTATGTGTTTTAATTTACCAAAGGTAGTTCGGAGTCCCGGATGAGATCAGGGATATGACGAGGAGTCTCAAAATGGTCGAGACATAAAGATCGATATATTGGCGACTATATTCGGACATCGGAAAGGTTCTGAGTGATTCGGGTATTTTTCGGAGTACTGGAGAGTTACGAGAATTCGTATTGGGCCTTAATGGGCCATGCGGGAAAGGAGAGAAAGGCCTCAAAGGGTGGCCACACCCCTCCCCATGGACTGGTCCGAATTGGACTAGGGAGGGGGGCGCCCCTTCCTTCCTTTTCCTTTTTTCCTTCCCTTCTCCTACTCCTACAAGGAAAGGAGGAGTCCTACTCCTTGTGGGAGTAGGACTCCGCCCTTGGCGCGCCCTCCTCCTAGGCCGGCCGCCTCCCCCTTGCTCCTTTATATACGAGGGCAAGGGGCACCTCTAGACACAAAAATTGATCATTGATCTTTTAGCCGTGTGCGGTGCCCCCCTCCACCATATTCCACCTCGGTAATATCGTAGCGGTTCTTAGGAAAAGCCCTACGTCGGTAGCATCATCAACACCGTCATCACGCCGTCGTGTTGACGGAACTCTCCTGCAAAGCTCTGCTGTGTCGGAGTTCGTGGGATGTCATCGAGCTGAACGTGCACTGAACTCGGAGGTGACGTACGTTCGATACTTTATCGGTCAGATCATGAAGACGTACGACTACATCAACCGCGTTGTGCTAACGCTTCCGCTTTCGGTCTACGAGGGTACGTGGACAACACTCTCCCCTCTCGTTGCCATGCATCACCATGATCTTGCGTGTGCGTAGGTTTTTTTTTAAATTACTACGTTCCCCAACAGTGGCATCCAAGCCTGGTTTTATGAGTAGATGTTATATGCACGAGTGGAACACAAGTTAGTTGTGGGCGATACAAGTCATACTGCTTACCAGCATGTCATACTTTGATTCGGCGGTATTGTTGGATGAAGTGACCCAGACCGACACTACGCGTACGCTTACACGAGACTGGTTCTACCGATGTGCTTTGCACATAGGTGGCTGGCGGGTGTCAGTTTCTCCAACTTTAGTTGAACCGAGTGTGGCTACGCCCGGTCCTTGAGAAGGTTAAAACAGCACTAACTTTACGAACTATCATTGTGGTTTTGATGCGTAGGTACGAACGGTTCTTGCTCAGCCCGTAGCAGCCACGTAAAACTTGCAACAACAAAGTAGAGGACATCTAACTTGTTTTTGCAGGGCATGTCGTGATGTGATATGGTCAAGACCTGATGCTAAATTTTATTGTATGAGATGATCATGTTTTGTAACAAAGTTATCGGCAACTGGCAGGAGCCATATGGTTGTCGCTTTATTGTATGCAACGCAATCGCCCTATAATTGCTTTACTTTATCACTAAGCGGTAGGGATAGTCATAGAAGCAATAGGTGGCGAAACGACAAGGATGCTACGATGGATATCAAGGTGTCGCGCCGGTGACGATGGTGATCATGACGTTGCTTCAGAGTGGGGATCACAAGCACAAGATGATGATGGCCATATCATATCACTTATATTGATTGCATGTGATGTTTATCCTTTATGCATCTTATTTTGCTTTGATTGATGGTAGCATTATAAGATGATCTCTCACTAAATTTCAAGGTATAAGTGTTCTCCCTGAGTATGCACAGTTGCGAAAGTTCTTCATGCCGAGACACCATGTGATGATTGGGTGTGATAAGCTCTATGTTCAAATACAACGGGTGCAAGACTGTTTGACACTCGCAGAATACTCAGGTTAAACTTGACGAGCTTAGCATATGCAGATATGGCCTCGGAACACTGAGATCGAAAGTTCGAGCGTGAATCATATAGTAGATATGATCAACATAGTGATGTTCACCATTGAAAACTACTCCATCTCACATGATGATCGGACATGGTTTAGTTGATTTGGATCACGTGATTACTTAGATGATTAGAGGGATGTCTATCTAAGTGGGAGTTCTTAAGTAATATGATTAATTGAACTTTAATTTATGATGAACTTAGTCCTGATAGTATTTTACAAATAATGATGTAGATGAATAGCTCGCGTTGTTGCTTCCCTATGTTTTATATGTGTTCCTAGAGAAAAAAAGTTGAAAGATGATAGTAGCAATGATGCGGATTGGATCCGTGATCTGAGGATTATCCTCATTGCTGCATAGAAGAATTATGTCCTTGATGCACCGCTAGGTGACAGACCTATTGCAGGAGCAGATGCAGATGTTATGAACGTTTGGCTAGCTCAATATGATGACTACTTGATAGTTTAGTGCACCATTCTTAACGGCTTAGAATCGGGACTTCAAAGACGTTTTGACCATATGAGATGTTCCAGGAGTAAAAGTTAATATTTCAAGCAAATACCCGAGTTGAGAGATATGAAGTCTCCAACAAGTTCTATAGCTAAAAGATGGAGGAGAATAGCTCAAGCAGTGAGCATGTGCTCAGATTGTCTGGGTACTACAATCGCTTGAATCAAGTGGGAGTTAATCTTCCAGATAAGATGGTGATTGACAGAGTTCTCTAGTTACCATCACCAAGTTACTGGAACTTCATGATGAACTATAGTATGCAAGGGATGACGAAAACAATTCCCGAGCTCTTCATGATGTTGAAATCGACAAAGGTAGAAATCAAGAAAGAGCATCAAGTGTTGATGATTGACAAGACCACTAGTTTCAAGAAAAGGGCAAAGGGAAAGAAAACTTCAAGCAGAATGGCAAGAAATTTGTCACTCCCGTGAAGAAGCCCAAAGCTAGACCAAAGCCTGAAACTGAGTGCTTCTACTGCAAAGGAAATGGTCACTGGAAGCAGAAATGCCCTGAATATTTGGCAGATATGAAGGATGGCAAAGTGAACAAGGGTATATTTGATATACAGGTTATTGATGTGTACCTTACTAGTGTTTATAGTAACCCCTGGGTATTTGATACTTGTTCGGTTGCTAAGATTAGTAACTCAAAACAGGAGTTACAGAATAAACATAGACTAGTTGAGGGTGAAGTGATGATGTATGTTGGAAGTGGTTCCAAGATTGATATGATCATCATCGCACATTCCCTATACTTTCAGGATTAGTGTTAAACCTAAATAAATGTTATTTGGCGTTTGTGTTGAGCATGAATATGATTGGTCATGTTTATTGCAATACGGTTATTCATTTAAAGTCAGAGAATAATTGTTGTTCTGTTTACATGAATAAAACCTTCGATGGTCATACACCCAATGAAAATAGTTTGTTGGATCTCGATCATAGTGATACACATATACATAATATTGATGCACAAAGATGCAATGTTGATAATGATAGTGCAACTTATTTGCGGCACTGCTGTTTGGGTCATATTTGTGTAAAGTGCATGAAGAAACTCCATAAAGATGGACTTTTGGAATCACTTGGTTATGAATCATTTGATGCTTGCGAATCGTGCCTTTTGGGCTGTAGCGACCCGACCTCAGACGGTCAAGTCTCTGTGCTGACGTGTCATCCCTGGATCGGTATGCTGACACACACAGTACTCGAGGATTTATAACAGAGGTAAATCACATGTATAAAGTAGCGTAAATACTATTACCTCAATCCAAATAGCGGAAGCAACAAGGTTGTGGATTCCCATCAACACCAACGGCAAAGTTGAGTATAGGAAATCGTAACCCTAACGTATGACTTACTCGTCGTAAGATCCTGCAACATGAGACGTTGCAGCCACAGAGGGTCAGTACATTGAATGTACTGGCAAATTCACACCATAGAGCAATGATGAATAAAAGCTATCGCTACATGCATATTTGGCTGGTGGAAAAGCTCTACGGTTACAGTTTTGCGAAAAGCCAATTTTTCCCTACTGCAAAGGAATAAATTTATTTAACCATCATGGTGGTTGTTAAACAGTGAGAATGGTTGACAGCATTCTCAAACCCAACAATATTAATTATAGTAACATGATGAGATTCACGTGATATTCAAGTACTAGATACTCAAGATGTCCATAACCGGGGACACGGCTAATCATGATTAGTTTGTACACTCTGCAGAGGTTTGCGCACTTTTCCCCACAAGACTCGATCGCCTCCGTTTGGTTTCTCGCACTACATGGTGTTTGAGAAACGGATGACCGAGACATAGTCTTTCAGAAGCGCTAGCACCTTACGATGGGTAGACCGGCACACCTACATCCCCTACATCTGCTAGTCCACCACTATAAGAGTTTGCACAACTTAGTCAACTATGCCAGAGCCCATAATGGCTGGTGGCTGCACACATAAGTTACTAGTATGAATTATCTTATGATCCCTTTGAGCCTGGGTGGCGGTCCATAGGAAAATCACACGGTACCCCCGGGATTTCCAAAAAAACAGGCAAGTCCTAGTAACTCCAGGTGCCTCAATCCACCCAGATGTGTATTTAAGTTGCCACCTTAGATAAACCTTTAATTAACAAACTCACATCTGTCATGAATATTCACTCACCCAATCCACGTCTACTAGCATAGCATGGCATAATAAGCAAACGTAGAAGTAACTCCCAAAGGTTTCATAAGTAAAACAGGTAATAGGTACTACCTCATCTACTTCCCATCCCACAATTTAATTAGATCCTAATCATGCAATGTGTGAGGATTGATCTAATGCATAAAAACTGGGTAGTAGAAAAGGGATATGATCAAAATGTGAACTTGCCTGCAATGTTGATGAAGATGATTCGCACTCAACTCCTGATAGTTTTATTCGTCGCACTCCCGTCAATCTATCGCAATCAAGCAACGGTAACCACACATAAGCAATCACTCAAAAGATCAGAGAGAACGAAGAGTACGATTCAGAAAACATCAAAACCAAGCGAATAACTCTTGCAACATAAAACAATTTCTAACAGTACCAAAATTTGGTGAAATTGGCCTTATCAGAAAGTTTAGGTCAAGAGCTTCGATATGCAAAAAGAATCAACTCAAACGGAGTTTTAATACTCAAGTTACGATCAAACAAAGTTCAAATCAAATCTGATCTAATTCAAATTTTAAACTTTCAAAAACATGTTTAAGTTGTTTTACTGGATAGAGGAGATCATAACGAAGAAGTGGGCGTTGGTTTCGTTGGATTTGGACAAACGAGTAAAAAGTAGTGATCGTTTGAAGATCAGGAGCTATTCTGTAAATAAAATCATCACAGATAGGTCCCTGTCCGAAAATAAATAAATAAAAGAAAAAGAAAAATCCTATCGAACGAACGTTCGCTAAAGAACGATGAAAACCGTTCGTTACAGAGAACTAACGGACGAATGATCTCTAATTAAATTAACCTAAATCAATAAACCGGAAAAAAACGAAGAGAAAACCGGGTCGGGTTTTCATTGGTTTATACTGGTTCGAGGCGGTTCGGCGGTTTTGGCGACAAAACCGGCGGCGGCGGCGGTTTGGATCGCTCCGCGAGCTCGCGATGGCAACGGCGAGGCGGGACGGCGCTATGGGCGGCGGTGGCTGCGAGGGCGAGTAGGCGGCGGCGGCGCGGCGGCGAAGTGAGCGCGCAAGCAGCAGCAAAGAAGAATGGAGGCGCTGGCGGACAACAGGCGCCGGCCATGGCGGTGTCTGGCGGCGGCGGCGGCGAGATGCGAGGGCGGCGACAAAAAAAGAGAGATAGGGGTCGGGCGAGAGATTTATAAGAGGGGGTGGGGCGACGGTGGCGTGGAGTAGGGGCCAGGGCGGCGGCGGCGTCCTGGAAGGACACGGCGGCGGCGGTGCTGTCGTGGGGGCGGCGGTCTCCCGCTAGGGCGGTTCGGGGCGACGGGGTACTGGGCCGCGGCCTGGCTGAGCTGGGCCGGCCCAGTTGAGTCGGGAGAGTATTTTTTTAAATAAACATTTTACCACGCAACTAAAATAATAAAGACTAAATAAATAAAATATTATATAGGCATATAATATATCAAAATTTTCAGAAAAAGATTTCCTACGAGATGAGCATTATTCTAGCTTCAAATAAAATCTAGAAAAATTCAAATAACTCAAAGAGTGCTTCTGCCCTACTAAAATCCAATAAAAATCATTTTAAAAATACCAAAATTAATTCAAATTTTTTTCTCTCCAATTTTCTAATGTAGGGAATCATGTTACCCTATTTTCCATATATTGTATTTTTTGGAGAAAAATAATTTGAACAAAACTCAAATACCTCCAAATTGAAAAATAAATTCAAAAGAACTTTGAATTTCATTCTTTAAAACTCCAAACTCATATTTCATATATTTTGAAGAAGTCATTTTATCTTCTCATGAAAATCATTGAGTTGCATAAAGTTCCTGGGTTGGAAATATTTTCCAAATGAAATTCAAATATTTTCAACACCCTTTGTCATTTAAATAAATGGAAGAAGTCATGTCATCTTCTCTCCAGGGTTTTGTGATGAAAAGAATTTGAATTCACGAAGATCATAAAAGCAAAAATGAAAGTTTTGGGAAAGTCCTTTTATTCCCTCTCATTTAACTTTCAAAAAGTTTCGAATTTCACCCAATCAATCACACAACAATCAAACAAACAATCTATCTATCTATTTATTATAACATTCCAAAATTTAGAATTTTGGGATGTTACAAACCTACCACCCTTAAAATGAATCTCGTCCTCGAGATTCGGAGAGGCTAGCAAGAAATAGGTTAGGGTTTGGGGGTCTTCTCAAAAATCCATCGATCGTCTCCGGGGTCTCGGGTGCTACCACCCTTAATAGCATGGTTACAGTTCCATCAAAACTCATATACTCCATCCTTATTGTTGACAGTGTCGGTCTTCTCAGATTCTCGGGAAAATTTCTTCGCTGGGATCTTCCGGTAGTGGCATAACCTTTTCCTCAATTCTTTTGTCCTTTTTCCGCTTGGTAAGGTTATTCCGAGATTGGGTCTTCTTAGCTGACGGGTCTGGCGCCAATGCTAAACAACTATCGATATCTCATGGTGGTCAACAATTTATGGTTTCTCCTACAGGAAATGGGTCTGGGTTGAACCTCACCGTATAACCTATGGTTGGCAACAACTGCCTGTACAAGGGAAAATACTTATACCATTCTAAGGTTTAAACAAGGTTTTGATCGTCGTCTCTCTACTATAGGTAAGTCACTCAGATTTACCATCCCATATAGCAAGGCGAATAATAAGAGTAAGTCGGTATGGTGATCAATCCATCCCGCACCCAAATCATTATCTTGTATATGGTTTAGCGAATCTCGCATGCTAACACTCAGTCATCCTCACAAGCATTGCATAATTTCTGTTGTCAACGAACCAGGTTTGGATAAATCCATTGATTCTGCAAGCCAAACAAACATCTATCGTTCCTTAACAACTCCCAGGTTTTGCGTTGCTCCTATAAAATCGTCGGTGGGTAAAGGCATATCCTCTTCCAAGGGTTTTCCCTTCAGCAAGAGTGTGCTTGCTTCTTGGCAGGTCGTGGGGCCTGTGGGTTATGGCCCATCTCATCACTTGTAGTCCTTGAACTTATCATCGGGCATCTGATCATTATTCCATCATCCAACTTCCTGGTATTCTTTAATCCATCCAATTGTACTGTCTTCATTCCTTCTATTGGCACCAAACTAGGACATGACTACTCAGACTCATCATGGAATTTCCATTGATCCATATTTCCGACATAATACCTTCTTTATATCCAATAGTAATACATCTCTTCATCCTCGTGGGATACCCCACATACCGAGATAAAACTTATACTTATGAAGTCCATACTCCACTTCGTGGAACATCATTATCCTTTCGATGGTCAAGCGTCCTTACAGGGAAATATTGGCCATCTCTGCATGGCACTTCCTCAACTGGGAAACGTGAAACACATCATGAACTTCTGACAGTCCTTCGGGTGACTCCAGCTTGTTGGCCACTTCTCCCATACGCTTCCAAACACGGTATGGTCCTACAAATCTCGGGGCTAACTTTCCCTTAACTCCAGATCGTTTAACTACTCGCAGAGAGGACACAGGAAGACATGCTCTGTCTCCAATTTCATTGACTACCTCCTTGTGTTTTTTTTTGAGTCTGCATAACTCTTCTGCCTGGACTGAGCTACCTTCAGTCTATCTTGAATCAACTTAACATTCTCTTCTGCCTCCTTGATCACATTTGTCCAAACAACTGACGGTCTCCAACTTCATCCCACATCAATGGTGTCTGGCTCCTTGTCCCATACAAAAGCTAAAAAAGGGGCCATCTTCAAACTGGCTTGGTAACTGTTGTTGTATGAGAACTCCACGTGAGGTAGATTATCATCCCTACCAGATCCATAATGTAGCGCACACGCTCTCAACATGTTCTCCAGAATCTGATTGACTCTCTCGGTCTATCCATCTGTCTGCGGATGAAAGGCTGTACTGAACTCTAGCCTAGTACCCAAAGTGTGGTGCAGCTGATTCCAAAACTTTGAGGTAAACCGTGTTCCTCTATCGATGGTCCTCGGAACTCCATGCAGACATACATCCTGGTCAAATATATCCTGGCCAACTTCGCACTTGTATAGGTGGTTTTCACTGGGATAAAGTGAGCCACTTTGGTCGAGCGAATCAACTACTACCCAGATATAATCATATCCCAATCGGGTTCTGGGAAATCCGGTAATGAAATCCATGCCAAGCTTATCCTGCTTTCATTCGGGTATCGGCATAGGCTGTAGTAATCCGGATGGCTTCTGATGCTCTGCCTTTACATACATCAGCTACGACTACATACTCCGCAATATCCTTCTTCATACCAGTCCACCAGAAACACTCCTTCAAATCCAAATACATCTTGGTGTTTCTAGGGCAAATCGAGTATGGTGAGTCATAAGCCTCTTGAAATATTTACTTCCTGATCTTTGTATTATTGGGAACATATACACGGTCCTTGAACCATAAGGTATCATGCTCATCCTTACGAATACATTTGGCCCTTCCGTTGCTCATCTTCTCTTTTATCTCAGCAATCTCTTTGTCATACTTCTGAGGTTCTCTGATCCTTCCCAATAATGTAGACTGAACTTCAATTGCTGCAACAAAACCTTTGGGAACAATCTCCAACTGAAGTTCCCTGAGATCCTCGGCTAACTCCTTTGGAAATCCTCCGCTTATGAGGGTATTCGTCCTTGTTTTCTTTTATGGTTGTGTCATATTTCTCCACAAAGCTTGTTTGCACAAGGTTTCTTCATATCCTTTCCATAAGGCTTCAACTTCTGGGACACAAGTCGAGACTTTAGCAGAGTCAACTTAAATTCTTTCCAAGTGGTTACTCTTTGCCATCCATTGATGGTTTGGTACATCCTCCACCAAGTAGTAGCTGAAGGAAATATGCCCTAGAGGCAATAATAAAGTTATTATTTATTTCCTTATTTCATGATAAATGTTTATCATTCATGCTAGAATTGTATTAACCGGAAACATATTACATGTGTGAATGCATAGACAAAACAACATGTCACTAGTATGCCTCTACTAGACTAGCTTGTTAATCAAAGATGGTTATGTTTCCTGACCATGAACAAAGAGTTGTTATTTGATTAACGAGGTCACATCATTAGTAGAATGATCTGATTGACATGACCCATTCCATTAGCTTAGCACACGATCGTTTAGTATGTTGCTACTGCTTTTATCCATGACTTATACATGTTCCTATAACTATGAGATTATGCAACTCCGTTTACGGAGGAACACTTTGGTGCTACCAAACGTCACAACGTAATCGGGTGATTATAAAGGAGTACTACAGGTGTCTCCAAAGGCGGATGTTGGGTTGGCGTATTTGAGATTAGGTTTTGTCACTCCGATTGTCGGAGAGGTATCTCTGGGCCCTCTCGGTAATACACATCACTGAAGCCTTGCAAGCCCTACAACTAATGAGTTAGTTGTGAGATGATGTATTACGGAACGAGTAAAGAGACTTGCGTAACGAGATTGAACTAGGTATTAGATACCGACGATCGAATCTCGGGCAAGTAACATACCGATGACAAAGGAACAACGTATGTTGTTATGCGGTCTCGACCGACAAAGATCTTCGTAGAATATGTAGGAACCAATATGGGCATCCAGGTCCCGCTATTGGTTATTGACCGAGAATAGTTCTAGGTCATGTCTACATTGTTCTCGAACCGTAGGGTCCGCACACTTAAGGTTTCGATGACAGTTATTATGAGTTTATGTATTTTGATGTACCGAAGAAGTTGAGTCCCGGATGTGATAACGGACATGACGAGGAGTCTCGAAATGGTCGAGACATAAAGATTGATATATTGGAAGCCTATGTTTGGAGTTTGGAATGGTTAGGGTGAAAACAGAATTTACTCGAGTACCGGAGGTTACGGAACCCCGGGGTAAATGGGCCTCGGTGGGCCTCGAGGGAGAAGAGGAAGGGCCGGCCGGGGGTGGCCGCACGCCTCTCCCCCAGTCGAATAGGACAAGGAGGGGGCGGCGCCCCTTTCCTCTTCCCCTCCCCAATCCTACTCCAACTAGGAAGGGGGAGTCCTACTCGGTGGGAGTAGGACTCCTCCGCACGCCTCCTCTAGGCGGCCGGCCTCCCCCTCCCTCCTTTATATACGGGGCAGGGGGCACCCTAGAACACACAAGTTTGATCTACGGATCGTTCCTTAGCCGTGTCGGTGCCCCCTCCACCATATTCCACCTCGGTCATACCGTCATGAAGCTTAGGCGAAGCCTGCGCCGTGAAACATCAAGATCGCCACCACGCCGTCATCTTGTGAAACTCTCCTCGACACTCGGCTGGATCGAGTACGAGGGACGCCATCGAGCTGTACGTGTGTCAAGAACTCGGGCGCCGGAGTAACGGCGCCGGATCGGTCGGATCGCGAGGAGAACATACGACTACTTCCTCTACGTTGTGATCGCTTCGCTTGGGTCACGAGGGTGCGTAGACAACACTCTCCCCTCTCGTTGCTATGCATCACCATGATCTTGCGTGTGCGTAGGAATTTTTGAAATTACTCGTTCCCCAACAAATGGCATCCGAGCCTAGGTTTTTATGGTTTGATGTTTTGCACGAGTAGAACACAAGTGAGTTGTGGGCGATACAAGTCATACTACCTACTAGCATGTCATACTTTGGTTCAGCGGTATTGTGAGATGAAGCGGCCCGGACCGACATTACGCGTACGCTTACGCGAGACTGGTTTCACCGCTACGAGCACTCGTTGCTTAAAGGTGACTGGTGGGTGCCTGTCTCTCTCACTTTAGTTGAACCGAGTGTGGCTACGCCCGGTCCTTGAGAAGGTTAAAACGGAGTCTATTTGACGAAGTATCGTTGTGGTTTTGATGCGTAGGTAAGACTGGTTCTTGCTTAAGCCCGTAGCAGCCACGTAAAATTTGCAACAACAAAGTAGAGGACGTCTAACTTGTTTTTGCAGGGCATGTTGTGATGTGATATGGTCAAGACGTGATGCTATATTTTATTGTATGAGATGATCATGTTTTGTAACCGGTTATCGGCAATCGGCTGGAGCCATATGGTTGTCGCTTTATTGTATGCAATGCAATCGCTTCGTAATGCTTTACTTTATCACTAAGCGGTAGCGATAGTCGTAGAAGCATAAGATTGGCGAGACGACAACGATGCTACGATGGAGATCAAGGTGTCGCGCCGGTGACGATGGTGATCATGGTGGTGCTGCGGAGATGAAGATCACGAAGCACAAGATGATGATGACCATATCATATCACTTATATTGATTTGCATGTGATGTTTATCCTTTATGCATCTTATCTTGCTTTGATTGACGGTAGCATTATAAGATGATCTCTCACTAAATTATCAAGAAGTGTTCTCCCAGTATGCACTGTTGCCAAAGTTCGTCGTGCCCGGACACCACGTGATGATCGGTGTGATAAGCTCTCGTCCATCTACAACGGGTGCAAGCCAGTTTTGCACACGCAGAATACTCGGGTTATACTTGACGAGCCTAGCATATGCAGATATGGCCTCGGAACACGGAGACCGAAAGGTCGGCGTGAATCATATAGTAGATATGATCAACATAAGATGTTCACCATTGAAAACTACTCCATTTCACGTGATGATCGGTTATGGTTTAGTTGATTTGGATCACGTTATCACTTAGATAATTAGAGATGTTTTTCTAAGTGGGAGTTCTTAAGTAATATGATTAATTGAACTTAAATTTATCATGAACTTAGTACCTGATAGTATCTTGCTTGTTTATGTTTGATTGTAGATAGATGGCTCGTGCTGTTGTTCCGTTGAATTTTAATGCGTTCCTTGAGAAAGCAAAGTTGAAAGATGATGGTAGCAATTACACGGATCGGGTCCGTAATTTGAGGATTATCCTCATTGCTGCCGCAGAAGAGTTACGTCTGGATGCACCGCTAGGTGCCAGACTCTTCTTGATGCAACCGACGACGTTAAGAACGTCTGGCGAGCAAAGCTGATGACTACTCTATAGTTGATGTGCCATGCTTTACGGCTTAGAACGGGACTTCAACGACGTTTTGAACGTCATGGAGCATATGAGATGTTCCAGAGTTGAAGTTAATATTCCAACAGAATGCCCGAATTGAGAGATATGAAGTCTCCAATAAGTTCTATAGCTGCAAGATGGAGGAGAATAGTTATGTTAGTGAGCACATACTCGTAATGTCCGGGTACTACAATCACTTGACACAATTGGGAGTTAATCTTCCGGATGATTGTGTCATTGATGTAATTCTTCAATCACCGCCACCAAGCTACAAAGGCTTCGTGATGAACTATAATATGCAAGGGTTAGTAAAGACTATACCGAGCTCTTCGCAATGCTAAAGGCTGCGGAGGTAGAAATCAAGAAGGAGCATCAAGTGTTGATGGTCAATAAGACCACTAGTTTCAAGAAGAAAGGCAAAGGGAAGAAGAAGGGAACTTCAAGAAGAACAGCAAGCAAGTTGCTGCTCAGAGAAGAAACCCAAGTCCGGACCTAAACCTGAAACTGAGTGCTTCTCGCAAGCGATAGTCTTTGAAGCGGAACTGCCCCAAGTATTTGGCGGATAAGAAGGATGGCAAGGTGAACAAAGGTATATGTGATATACATGTTATTGATGTGTACCTTACTAGAGCTCGCAGATAGCACTGGTATTTGATCTTGGTTACATTGCTAATATTTGCAACTCGAAGCAGGGACTACGGATTGCGAACACCGGCAAAGGACGAGGTGACGATGCGCGTGGGAAATGGTTCCAAAGTCGATGTGATCGCGGTCGGCACGCTACCTCTACATCTACCTTGGGATTAGTTTTAGACCTAAATAATTGTTATTTGGTGCTGCGTTGAGCATGAACATTATATCTGGATCTTGTTTGATGCGAGACGGTTATTCATTTAAATCGAGAGAATAATGGTTGTTCTATTTATATGAGTAATATCTTTTATGGTCATGCACCCTTGAGGAGTGGTCTATTTTTGATGAATCTCGATAGTAGTGATACACATATTCATAATGTTGAAGCCAAAAAAATGCAGAGTTGACAATGATAGTGCAACTTATTTGTGGCACTGCCGTTTAGGTCATATCGGTGTAAAGCGCATGAAGAAACTCCATACTGATGGGCTTTTGGAGTCACTTGATTATGAATCACTTGGCACTTGCGAACCGTGCCTTATGGGCAAGATGACTAGAACACCGTTCTCGGTACTATGGAGAGAGCAACAGATTTGTTGGAAATCATACATACTGAGATGTATGTGGTCCGATGAATGTTGAGGCTCGTGGCGGATATCGTTATTTTCTCACCTTCACAGATGACTTAAGCAGATATGGGTATATCTACTTAATGAAACATAAGTCTGAAACATTTGAAAAGTTCAAAGAATTTCAGAGTGAAGTTGAAAATCATCGTAACAAGAAAATTAAATTTCTACGATCGATCGTGGAGGTGAATATTTGAGTTACGAGTTTGGTCTACATTTGAAACAATGCGGAATAGTTTCGCAACTCACGCCACCGGAACACCACAGCGTAATGGTGTGTCCGAGCGTCGAATCGCACTTTACTAGATATGGTGCGATCTATGATGTCTCTTACAGATTTACCGCTATCGTTTTGGGGTTATGCTCTAGAGACGGCCGCATTCACACTGAATAGAACACCGTCGAAATCCGTTGAGACGACACCTTATGAACTATGGTTTGGCAAGAAACCAAAGTTGTCGTTTCTTAAAGTTTGGGGATGCAATGCTTATGTGAAAAAGCTTCAACCTGATAAGCTCGAACCCAAATCAGAGAAATGTGTCTTCATAGGATACCCAAAGGAGACAGTTGGGTACACCTTCTATCATAGATCCGAAGGCAAGACATTCGTTGCTAAGAATGGATCCTTTCTAGAGAAGGAGTTTCTCTCGAAAGAAGTGAGTGGGAGGAAAGTAGAACTTGATGAGGTAATAGTACCTTCTCCCTTACTTGAAAGTAGTTTGTCGCAGAAACCGGTTTCTGAGACATCTACACCAAGTAGTGAGGAAGTTGATGATGTTGATCATGAAACTTCAGATCAAGTTCTGCAGAACCTCGTGAGATCAACCAGAGTAAGATCCGCACTGAGTGGTACGGTAATCCTGTTCGGAAGTCATGCTACTAGATCATGATAAACCTACGAACTATGAAGAAGCGATGGTGAGCCCAGATTCCATAAAATGGCTTGAGGCCATGAAATATGAGATGGGATCCATGTATGAAAACAAAGTATGGACTTTGGTTGACTTGCCCGAGGGTAGGCAAGCAATAGAAAACAAGTGGATCTTCAAGAAGAAGACTGACGCTGACGGTAATGTTACTGTCTACAAAGCTCGACTTGTCGCAAAGGGTTTTCGACAAGTTCAAGGGGTTGACTACGATGAGACCTTCTCACCCTGTCGGTGTACTAAGGTAGGGGTACCTCAGTACCCCAACTTGTGCACGGGCAATCATGACTTCCATATTGGATCCACCATATGCTTGCCGGAGACCATTCTGCTCCATACCAAGCCATTCAAGAACAAAGTGTACAAGACAGAAGGTTAAAACCCGGCAAGAGGAGCTTGCCGGGAAGGCCGTTCTGTGCTCAAGACTACATCACTCACGCAAGTCCTGGCGAGAGGAGCTCGCCGGGAGACGAAGACCATATCACGAGAAGACACGCCTCGGCGCTTATCGCGTCCGGCAAGGGCCCGGAGCGGCAAATTACTGAGCACGACAAGCTCCCGGCCCGACAAGATCAAGACCCGGCAAGCTACTTGTCGGAGAGCTGCGCGCTGCGTGCAAGACTCCAGCTCATCGCCCACGCGCCGCCTTCAGCTTTCTCCGAGGCGCGTGGCGGGTGGTCATCTTTGCATGAGGGGTGCGGTGGCACTCCACGGTGGTGGCTCCATCGCCGTGGCAAACGGAGACGCAAGGGCGGGAGCTTTTGGGCGACGGCGACGGGCATTAAATGCTCTTGTCCCCCTCTGTCAAAAGTAGGTAGAATCCACTGTTCAAGCACTGTAGCTGCACTGTTCCCGCACTGTTCCAACTACCACCTCTTTTACATTTTTACCCCTCTCTCCTACGTTGACACCTGTCGGTGACCCCTTGCCCTATAAAAGGAGGCCCATGCACAACGTAGGGGGGGTTCGAACCCTTGGCAACTCTAGCGCCTGGGACTCGACTGGTTCCAGACACCACACCACCATCTGCTCGCATTCAGAGCAAGATCAAATACAACACAAAGCAGCAGTAGGGTTTTACGCGACCATCGCGGCCCGAAGCTGGGTAAAAATCCCCCGCGCGCATCGCCTCGATCTGCTCTCCGCGCACCCTCCGCCCTCGCATGCGAACACACGAAGGGCCGCCCCGGCCCCATAGGTGTCAGCGCCCGGCGTGCCACCAGCGCGCCGCGCCGCGCCGCATCGCGACATCTTTGGCGCGCAGTAAAGGCGTCGAGGTTGTGCAGACCTGATCCGGCGTTCGCGCGACCGCGTTCTTCATCAACCTCTCCGGTTTCGTCAGCGACTTCATCGACAACTGCGCCATGGCCCCGAAGACGAGGGCCTCAAGGGTTGCAGATCCGTCTGCGTCTCACCCGCCGCCACCGGAGCTAGCGGTAGGCGGAGGAGACGCCGTCGAAAGGGTGGACACCGGCGAGGGCACTCGCGGCACCACCAGATCCAGGGACAGGACGGATGACCGTGCCTCGGTCTCCGTGGATCCACGACCATCTCAGCGCAAGACGACCCAGCAGCGCCGTGCCACGGAAGGTGGTACTCGCATGCTGGTGCAAGAACATGCCGGGGGCTCGCGGGGCGCTCCGGACCGCTGTCCATGCATGAGCAAAGCGAGAGTGCCGAGGGAGGACTCTGCTCCTCCTATTGCTACTAGGAGTCCGAGCATGTTCTGTACCTCGCGCCGCTCGCTCCCGCTCCCCCTACACTCCGGCAAGCGTATCTCCCTGGAGCGCTATGCTGTCGTCGACGACGCGCCATCGAGCTCTAAGTCCGGCAAGGACGGCTCTGGTGCTTACTCCGACAAGCGCAGCTCCTCGGAACGCTCTAAGCCCGGCGGGGATAGCTCAGGTGCTCGTTCCGGCAACCGCACCTCCCCGGAGTGCTGCGCTGCCGCCGAGGACGCGCCATTGAGCACCACCAGCAAGTGCAAAGAAGCAAGAAAAAGAAAAGCTAAGTTGCTCGAGCTTTCGTGCAGAGCACTCTTTAATTCCGTGCTTCTTTACGTTATATCCCTCGCTCATTCGTCCTTTGTACGCGAAACCTGTGCGCGAAGGAGCCTGCCTGTGAATGGTCGCACCCTTACTTTGCTTCGAACACGCTCAGCGAGTTAAGAGTGAGCCGCGACCAGCTTCGCGCCCTCGTTTCGTTTCGAGTCTGCTCAGCAAGTTAAGCGCGTCGCGACTAGACGCGGCAAGGTTGCTTGCCGGAAGCGACACCAGCCAAGCGGGCTGCTGATGTTCCGCACTCAGCAAGCGTGTTAAGCGCCGGCAAGTTACCTAGAAGCGTAGGGTGAGAGCGCACAAAGGATGTAGAGTAGAGGGTGTAACGAGGCAAGCCCTGCCGTGAGATGTCCTTCGTATGGGAGACTTGTGCGCGAGAGGAGCCGAGTCGTGGTCCAGTTGCGTACTTGTTTTGTTTCCGAGTCCGCTCAACAAACACAAGTGTGCCGCTGCACCCTTATCTTGCTTTCGAGCCTGCTCAGCAAGGTAAGCGTCGCAACTGGCCCGGCAAGGTGGTTTGCCGGAAGCAACACCGCCGGCGGGCTGTCCCGCGCTCGGCAAGCGTGTTCGCCCCGGCAAGCTCCCCAAGAGCGTAGAGTACAAACATACGAGGGACAAGGCACGACATCGCATTGCATAGTCAAGATTTATGTGCACATGCATATGCATGAAGCAGTCGCATATCTACCTCAGCTGTTTTCACGACTAAAATTGCAGCAGCAAGGAGGAACCGAAAGATCACACCAGCACCTGGGGCCCGGCAAGCCGGGGTCGCCGGGGGCTGCGGGTGCCAAGGTTCTTCCTCGGCAAGCCAACCTCGCCGGGGCTGCGGCGCCAAGATTAAATCTCCGGCAAGCCCGAGTTCTTTGGGGCTGCGATGTCAGATAAGTTTTTCATCCCTCGTCATGCATCCTCTCATGGACCGGAAATGCGGGCTGCGTCTTTGAACGAAGCGTGTCTTGTGAAACCCAGACGGAGGAGCGAGTCGTGGTCGATTTGCGTTTGGTTTGTTTCGAGTCCGCTCAACAAACACAAGTGTGCCGCTGCACCCTTATCTTGCTTTCGAGCCTGCTCGGCAAGATAAGCGTCATAATGCCCCGCAAGGTTGCTTGTCGGAAGCAACACCGCCGGTGGCTGTCCCAAGACGGCAAGCGTGTTTGCCCCGGCAAGCTCCCCGATAGCGTAAGCACACACAGGGCATGCAGTCAAGTAAAAGACTCAGTCCGGCAAGCTTTCCCCTCTTTTCATTAAAAACATCCTAGCATAGTACAAGTCCATAGAGGATGAAAAACATGATAGAGAGGATTACAAGTTCTTAAATGCAGCTAATGCCCGAGGGCGTACAAATTGGAAAGATAAGGTGCCCGTGATCCCTCTCCTGTTTCTCTGTTCAGGAGTTCAGGAGGTAGGTCAAGGAGCCCCCCCGGCGAGATAAGCCTGCCGGGGGAGGAGGCCCCGGCAAGAGGAGCTTGTCGGGGAAGGGCGAAAGGAGCGCCTAGGAGAGCGTGGCGGTGACGCCGCCGTGCCCCAGGAGCTGCGCAAGGTGACGGGCATGGGGAAGCGTCGACGGGGCCAGCGACAAGTCCCTGAAGCCCACGGAGAGCCACGGGCGCCAGAAGACACCAAGAGAACTTCCGGGGCCGGCCAGAGCTTGGCGGAGTCGAGGCGAGGAGGCAGAGCTTGAAGGCGGGGTGGTGGGACGCCGGCACGAGGCACCTCGCCCTCGTACTCGATTTAACGGCCTTGCCGCCACTCCCCTCTTCCTCTTCCGCAGCCTCCCACGCCAGCCGCCAAGAAGACGGCCCGGGAGTTGAAGCCGGCGACCGAAGATGGGGTCGCCGGTGGCCTTGTGAGGCAGCGGTGTCCGACGCCTAGTCGGGCCCGCCATCCCCTCGTCGCCGCTGTCGCTCTCCTCCTCGTCACTCTCGCTCGGGAGGAGCTCGCTATCCGAGGAGCTGTCCACATAGCAGCGTGCCGGGTCCGTAGTCGCCGAAGACCTTGACGGCGAGGAGGTCACCATCCAATAACTTGAAATGGAGGGTGAACCCCGCCGTCAAGCTATGGATCCGGGCGAACGTCTTCCACCCTCGGTCGAAGAACATCACGCCGGGGGCTGGGGACACGACACTCACCCGAGTGCCGCTGATCCCGCAGCCCCTCATGCGCAACTCCATCACGTCGGGTGGATCCGGCCCCATTGCATCCATGAACGGGCCGGCAGCGGAGGCGGCGACAGGCGCCCGGCGAAGCTTGATGAAGAACTCCCAGGGGTCATCTCCAGTGTGGACCGCACCGTGGTCAGGAGACGCCGGAGGAGACGGGGGAGGCACGTCACCACGACCGCCTCTCCCCCGACCGCCTCGACCGCGCCCTCGGCCTCGTCCGCGGCCACGCCCCCTCCCTCTCCCTCTCGTGGCCGGCTCCACTGCCACGGGAGCGGGATGGGGAGTGGTGCGCTGCCTAGAAGCGACCCTCGCTGCCACCGTCGAAGAGCTGGGATTTCCTCCTTCCATGGCAGCAAGAGGAATAGAAGATGAAGATGAAGGGAGAAGAGGATGAGTGTGGCCATTGTGCTCCCCTTCCGCCCCTTTTTAAAAGGGGCGAGGTGGGGGCTCAACCGCCCCGCTCAACCAATCAGGAAGCGAGACGGCCAGAGGAGCGGGGCCGACTCGCCTTCTCCGCCCGTGACGGCTCGGTCTCCCACCTTCGCCGCCCACGACCCCCGTGCATGAGGGCCGCGTGGCGAAAAAGTGGAGCCGGAGCGACGGGTGAAGCGACCCCGCTCTGCGCCACGATCACGGGGTGGATGCCTTAAAGGCTGCATGCGCCGCCCACGTCTCCCATGACGCCGCAATCGACGCGTGCCGTTTCGGGGGAGGCGGCAGAAGCGGAAGCGGGTTCGACGCGCCATGGGCTTCGCGTGCCCGTGCACTGCTTTGGGCCTGGCCCAACAGCGCTCGGCACCGTGTATGGCCCAGGCCCGGGGGCTCCTGTCGGTGTACTAAGGTAGGGGTACCTCAGTACCCCAACTTGTGCACGGGCAGTCGCAGCTTCCCATAGCTGGATCCACCATATGCTTGCCGGAGACCATTCCTGCTCCATACCAAGCCATTCAAGAACAAAGTGTACAAGACAGAAGGTTAAAACCCGGCAAGAGGAGCTTGCCGGGAAGGCCGTTCCAGGCTCAAGACTACATCACTCACGCAAGTCCCTGGCGAGAGGAGCTCGCCGGGGAGACCAGAAGACCATATCACAGAAGACACGCCTCGGCGCTATACGCGTCCCGGCAAGGGCCCGGGGAGCGGCAAATTACAGAGCACGACAAGCTCCCGGGCCCGACAAGATCAAGACCCCGGCAAGCTACTTGCCGGGAGAGCTGCGCTGCGTGCCCGCACTCCAGCTCATCTGCCCACGCGTCGCCTTCAGCTTCCTCCAGAGACGCGTGGCGGGTGGCTGTGCTGCATGAGGGGTGCGGTGGCACTCCACGGTGGTGGCTCCATCGCCGTGGCAAACGGAGACGCAAGGGCGGGAGCTTTTGGGGCGACGGCGACGGGCATTAAATGCTCTTGTCCCCCTCTGTCAAAAGTAGGTAGAATCCTTTGTTCAAGCCTTTGTAGCTGCCTTTGTTCCCCGACTGTTCCAACTACCACCTCTTTTACATTTTACCCCTCTCTCCTCGTTGACACTGTCGGTGACCCTTGCCCTATAAAAGGAGGCCCATGCACAGCGTGGGGGGTTGAACCCTTGGCAACTCTAGCGCTGGGACTCGATGGTTCCAGACACCACACCACCATCTGCCGCATTGAGCAAGATCAAATACAACACAAAGCAGCAGCAGAGGGTTTCGCGACCATCGCGCCCGGCTGGGTAAAATCCCAGCGCAGATCGCCTCGATCTGCTCTCCGCGCACCCTCCGCCTCGTGCGAACACACGAAGGGCCGTCCCGGCCCCATAGGTGTCCGCGCCAGGCGTGCCACCAGCCGCCGCCGCCGCAAGCCTATCATGACACACCGTAGCGATGCTTAAGTCTGTCCGAATCATGTTAGCAATTGCGCATTTTATGATTATGAAATTTGGCAAATGGATGTAAAGACTGCATTCTGAATGGATTTACGGAAGAAGAGTTGTATATGATGCAACGAGAAGGTTTTATCGATCCAAAGGAGCTAACAAAGTGTGCAAGCTCCAGCGATCCATCTATGGACTGGTGCAAGCATCTCGGAGTTGGAATAAGCGCTTTGATAGTGTGATCAAAGCATTTGGGTTTGTCTGAGACTTTTGGAGAAGCTTTGTATTTACAAGAAAGTGAGTGGGAGCTCAGAGCATTTACGATATTATATGTAGATGACATATTGCTGATCGAAATGATATAGAATTCTGGATAGCATAAAGGGATACTTGAATAAAAGTTTTTCAATGAAAGACCTCGGTGAAGCTGCTTACATATTGGGCATTAAGATCTATAGAGATAGATCAAGGCGCTTAATTGGACTTTCACAAAGCACATACCTTGACAAAATTTTGAAGAAGTTCAAAATGGATCAAGCAAAGAAAGGGTTCTTGCACGTGTTACAAGGTGTGAAGTTGAGTAAGACTCAATGCCCGACCAACGCAGAAGATAGAGAGAAAATGAAAGATGTTCCATATGCTTCAGCCATAGGCTCTATCATGTATGCAATGCTGTGTACCGGACCTGATGTGTGCCTTGCTATAAGCCTAGCAGGAAGGTACCAAAGTAATCCAGAGTGGATCATCGGACAGCGGTCAAGAACATCTGAAATACCGAAAAGGACTAAGGATATGTTTCTCGTATATGGAGGTGACAAAGAGCTCATCGTGGCAGTTACGTTGATGCAAGTTTTGACACCGATCCGGACGATTCTAAATCGCAGACCGGATACGATTTACACTAAGCGGAGGAGCTGTCGGTTGGTGCGTTCTAAACAAAGCGTCGTGGCGGGATCTACATGTGAAGCGGAGTACATAGCAGCTTCGAAGCAGCTAATGAAGGAGTGCGGATGAAGGAGTTCATATCCGATCTAGGTGTCATACCTAGTGCATCGGGTCCAATGAAAATCTTCGTGACAATCTTGGAGCAATTGCCTTAGCAAAGGAATCCAGATTTCACAAGAGGACCAAGCACATCAAGAGACGCTTCAATTCCATCCGGGACTTAGTCGGTGGGAGACATAGAGATTTGCAAGATACATACGGATCTGAATGTTGCGAGACCGTTGACTAAGCCTCTTCCACGAGCAAAACATGATCAGCACCAAGACTCCATGGGTGTTAGAATCATTACTATGTAATCTAGATTATTGACTCTAGTGCAAGTGGGAGGATGAAGGAAATATGCCCTAGAGGCAATAATAAAGTTATTATTTATTTCCTTATTTCATGATAAATGTTTATCATTCATGCTAGAATTGTATTAACCGGAAACATATTACATGTGTGAATGCATAGACAAAACAACATGTCACTAGTATGCCTCTACTAGACTAGCTTGTTAATCAAAGATGGTTATGTTTCGACCATGAACAAAGAGTTGTTATTTGATTAACGAGGTCACATCATTAGTAGAATGATCGATTGACATGACCCATTCCATTAGCTTAGCACACAATCGTTTAGTATGTTGCTCTGCTTTTATCCATGACTTATACATGTTCCTATAACTATGAGATTATGCAACTCCGTTTACGGAGGAACACTTTGGTGCTACCAAAGCGTCACAACGAAGCGGGTGATTATAAAGGAGTACTACAGGTGTCTCCAAAGGCAGATGTTGGGTTGGCGTATTCGAGATTAGGTTTTGTCACTCCGATTGTCGGAGAGGTATCTCTGGGCCCTCTCGGTAATACACATCATGAAGCCTTGCAAGCACTACAACTAATGAGTTAGTTGTGAGATGATGTATTACGGAACGAGTAAAGAGACTTGCCGTGCGAGATTGAACTAGGTATTAGATACCGACAATCGAATCTCGGGCAAGTAACATACCGATGACAAAGGAACAACGTATGTTGTTATGCGGTCTGACCGACAAAGATCTTCGTAGAATATGTAGGAACCAATATGGGCATCCAGGTCCGCTATTGGTTATTGACCGAGAATAGTTCTAGGTCATGTCTACATTGTTCTCGAACCGTAGGGTCCGTGCGCTTAAGGTTTCGATGGCGGTTATTATGAGTTTATGTATTTTGATGTACGAAGAAGTTGAGTCCCGGATGTGATCACGGACATGACGAGGAGTCTCGAAATGGTCGAGACATAAAGATTGATATATTGGAAGCCTATGTTTGGAGTTGAATGGTTCGGGTGAAAACAGAATTTACTGCGAGTACCGGAGGTTACGGAACCCCGGGGTAAATGGGCCTTGGTGGGCCTCGAGGAGAAGAGGAAGGGCCGGCCAGGGGTGGCGCCCCTCCCCAGTCCGAATAGGACAAGGAGGCGGCGCCCTTCCTCTTCCCTCCCCCAATCCTACTCCAACTAGGGGGGAGTCCTACTCCGGTGGGAGTAGGACTCCTCTGGCACGCCTCCTCTAGGCCGGCCGGCCTCCCCTCCCTCCTTTATATACGGGGCAGGGGGCACCCTAGAACACACAAGTTTGATCTACGGATCGTTCCTTAGCCATGTGCGGTGCCCCCTCCACCATATTCCACCTCGGTCATACCGTCGAAGCTTAGGTGAAGCCCTGCGCCGGTGAAACATCAAGATCGTCACCACGCCGTCGTCTTGTGAAACTCTCCTCGACACTCGGCTGGATCGAGTCTGAGGGACGTCATCGAGCTGTACGTGTGTCAAGAACTCGGGGCGCCGAAGTAACGGCGCGGGATCGGTCGGATCGCGAGGAGAACGTCGACTACTTCCTCTACGTTGTGATCGCTTCCGCTTCGGGTCTACGAGGGTACGTAGACAACACTCTCCCCTCTCATTGCTATGCATCACCATGATCTTGCGTGTGCGTAGGAATTTTTTTGAAATTACTACGTTCCCCAACAGTAGCAACTCTTACGAAGCATTGAAGAGCATGCCGGGCCATACCCTTTCCGACTATAGGGTCACTCTCCATATGATCCTCCATGTTCTGAATCCATTGGTCCATCTCCAATTTAATCATCAGTCCAGAAAATATGAGCTCATCTCCATTCATCCTATATTGGGTCCATGGGTTTGGGGCGGGATAAGAGAGATCGAGAGGGATGCACACAATACAAACAAAAGTTTTGAAAAGGCAGATTTTATTGTGGCTGTCGGAAAAACAACAAACAAATGACAGCTCACAATCGTCGCATCTAACGTAAGTATGTAACAGGGGTTGGGTCTTCTAATGGTCTGTAGATATCAATGTCATCAAACTCTTCAAGTCTTGCTCATGTCTCCGGTGGCTCCTTCTAATCATGCTTGTCCTTCTCAAGTTCTTTTGCCAAATCATCTCTGTTGACGCGAAGTCTCTCATGACATCCTTTAATATTTCTGGGGTTGCATTCCAAACTTCTGGGTTTCAACATCCTTGGCATGAACCATGCCCTACTGTCCTTCAGCTCTTGACGAATCTCCTGTATCTCGAGGTTTTGCTCCTCCAGCTTGGCTACTCTCATCTTCAGGGTCCTGAGTTCTTCACGGATTGCCTCCTTGTCAAATATGACTTCCTGCATGTCCATCTTAAACTTCTTGATGTAACACTCCAGATCCTAGTAATACACCAGCTAAGGTTAAAGCTGCATTCTTTGCTGACAGGTGCTCCATCAGCCTTCTATCATCCAATATTTCCATGCATCTGCATGCTTAACTCTGCGTGGTGACAATAGCATAGGCGAATGATAACATCATGAATGTCCATGTTTCTGCTCTTGTTATTTCCATGAGCTATCATTCTATAGTTGATATCTCCTGCCTTAGTGTAACGCCCCGAGACCGACGCTCCAGATGCCTTCCTTGTATTCCGAGATTCGTCGTGTGATTTATTTGTTTGATGCATTCATCATTGCATCATTTGCATTGCATCATGTCATCATGCAACCCTTTTTAAAACTCACCTAATTAAATTGCATAGATCGTTGATCTATTTAAATCGAGGGATATTCACATGGTGATTTCTCTTTAAAACATATTCAAAGTCTCCTACGATTATTAGGGAGCTATATTAAATATTCCACTAATTCGGTATCACCCATAAACACACTTGCTAAATAATTTCGTTCCTTTTCTGCTTCAAGTTTGGTCTCCAACTGTGCCATATATCTTTTCTTCATTTTCCGGGGCTCCACCTATTTTTCTCAACATTTTTGAACACTTCAAAAACCTAGTCCTAGTTCAAACCCATTTGAATTAAATTCAAATGAGTTTGAATTTAATTCTCCATTTTTCTTGGAACGAGCATATTTTTTGTGAGTCCAGGAAAATTATCCTCATGCCCAAATTCTTCGTCTAACCTTTCTCTTCCCTCTTTTCCTTTCTCTTATTTCTCTGTATTGTTTTTTTTCTTTAGAGAGAGAGAGCCCAACCTTGCAACCTGCAGCCAGGCTGGCCCATCCATTCTCCCCAGCCCACCTAAATATTCTAACCCTAGGCGCTCCCTTGCCCGATCCACCCTCTCTCCCTCTCGTTCCCGTGCGCGCCGCCAGACCCATCCCCTCGATCCCCATCTCCTTCCTCTCGCTCGAACCCCCCTCCTCGTCCTCCCTCAGCGCCGCACTCGATCCCCATCGCACGCATGCTCGCATCACCAGGGAGAGCCCCGCTCCTCCCGATCCACCTTGCCCTTCCTCCTCCTGCATCGAGCGCCCTTCTCCTCGCCCTGCCGTCCTCGTGCCAGGACCCCCTCGCCCTTCTCCTCGCCCTGTGCGCCCGACGCCGCCCCGTCTTTGCTCGACGCGCCCTGCTTCTCCTCCCGAGCCCCGCGACCACGCCCCTGCCGGCCCCGCGCCCGGCCTCCGCAACACCACCGGAGTGGCCAACTCCAGCGGCCCCATCGCCGTCGCGCCCTTTCGCCACCACCACGGACCGCCTTGCCGCCGCCTCTCTTCGTCGCCACCAACAGGAGCTCAGCGCCAGGGTCTCTCCGAGCTCCGCCGCGCCGTTCATCTTTTCCACTGGCGGATCCAAGTCCCGCGCTGGCCTCGCCATTCGGATCCGCGCCAAGCTCCGACGCCGGCCACTTCGCCCCTCGCCGTTGTGCCCCGACCCAGCGGGCCGGTCGCTGGAGCGACCCTCTGGACCCCGTTGCCTCCCGCGTCTCCTCGTCGCACGCCAAGACTTGTTGCCGTCGCCGTGACCCCCCACAAGACATTTCAGGGACACGCCAAGTACATCTACAGACGCACCGGACGTCTATGAAACGTGTACGACTACGTGGGCTCAAAAGTACCCAACGGATACCTCAAGTTCGACTACATGTAACAGCAAGTACCACTACGAACCCGAAGACCTCGGATGCTTCAAGTTCCTCTATGACCTGTGTACAACTACCATCGCCAAGACTGGACCGACAAGTACCCCGGCAACGTGTGTACCACTATCGTCGACCCTCGAAGACTCCGTGGACGTCAAGTTCCTCGTCGTGACCCCGAACATCTACGAAACATGAACCACTACTTCCACTACCGCCGCCACGCGAACCACTACTTCCACTACATTGCGTGAACGACTACTTCCCCTACAAACTCGACCCGCTCCGAAAAAGCACGCTTCAAAGGTATAACCCCGAGACGCCGTCTGTGGACCGAATGCATGTGTTGTATGAGATGCACCCTACGTTTGCACCGTGTCCGAATTGTCACTCGTTTCCATGCCACTAACCCGTGGGAACCCGGTAGTCGGGAGCACCCCACCATCTCTAGCATGTTGCGCACATCCGCACGCTCCCTTTTGCACCGGTATCTCCATGAGCTACCGGAACCGATATGTTGCCGTGGCATCATTTTCGGATATGTTGCCGTGGCACCATTTTTGTTTCGCCGCCGTGGCACCCTTTTCGTTCCGCCATGGCGACAAATGCTCCTTATCATGCTCATGTTAACGTTTTCATAAAAATTGCATAAAACTTGTGCATGTCATCTGCATCATGATAACAACATTTAAATGATTAAAATTGTTGTTGCATTAAATTGCTCAATAACATGGGGATTTTTCGGAATTGTATGTTGTTGTTCCGGCCTCATTTAAACTTTCCTAAATACTTAGTTTATTTATGCTTCACCTCTTGCCACGTTTAATAACACTTAATATTGTTGTGTTCATAATCGAGAGAGAACTAAATAATTGATGTGGTGTTTCGTCAATATGCAACTCGTTGCATATTGAGCTCCACTTAACTTGTAGTATTGTTTGTTGCATTTTGCCATGCCATGCCTCATTAAACCGGACATGCATCATACTTGGTTGTGCATCATGACATGCTTATGCTTGTGTGTTTACCATGTTGTTTGTTTCTTTCCGGTGTTGCTTCTTAGTTCCGGTAATGTTGCGATTGTGAGGATTCGTTCGACTACTCCCGTTTGTCTTCTCCATGGACTTGTTCTTCTTCCTAGTGGAATCTCAGGCAAGATGACCATACCCTCGAAATCACTACTATCTTTGCTATGCTAGATGCTCGCTCTTTTGCTATGCCAATGCTACGATGCCCACCATTTGCTTGTCAGCCTCCCAAATTGCCATGTTAAACCTCTAACCTTTGACACCATTCCTAGCAAGCCATTGATTGGCTATGTTACCGCTTTGCTCAGCCCCTCTTATAGCGTTGCTAGTTGCAGGTGAAGTTGAAGATTGCTCCATGGTGGACAGGATATTGGATGGGATATCACAATATCTCTTATATTATTAATGCATCTATATATTTGGTAAAGGGTGGAAGGCTCGGCCTTATGCCTGGTGTTTTGTTCCACTCTTGCCGCCCTAGTTTCCGTCATACCGGTGTTATGTTCCCGGATTTTGCGTTCCTAACGCGGTCGGGTGATTTATGGGACCCCCCTGACAGTTCACTTTGAATAAAACTTGTCCAGCAAGGCCCAACCTTGGTTTTACCATTTGCCTCACCTAGCCCTTTTTCCCTTGGGTTTCGGAGCCCGAGGGTCATCTTTATTTAGCCCCGGGCGGTGCTCCTTCGAGTGTTGGTCGAAATGGGCAGATCAAGGGCCACCTCGGGCAACTCGAGGTCTGGTTTTACTCAGAGGCTGACCTATCCGGTGTGCCACGAGAGCGAGATATGTGCAGCTCCTATCGGGATTTGTCGGATCGGGCGGCTTTGCTGGTCTTGTTTTACCATTGTCGAAATGTCTTGTAAACCGGGATTCGAGACTGATCGGGTCTTCTGGGAGAAGGTCTATTCGCCGTTGATCGCGAGAGCTTGTCATGGGCTAAGTTGGGACACCCTGCAGGTATAAACTTTCGAGAGCCGTGCCCGCGGTTATGTGGCAGATGGGAATTTGTTAATGTCGGATGTAGAAAACCGAAGTTGACCTTAATTAAAATACATCAACCGCGTGTATATGATGATGGCCTCTTCTCGGAGTCCGGGAAGTGAACACGTGTTGGAGTTATGCTTGGCGAGGTTGCTACGGGATCACTTCTTGATCATACCTTTATCGACCGTGCTTTGCCTTCTCTTCTCGCTCTCATTTGCGTATGTTAGCCACCATATATGCTAGTCGCTTGCTGCAGCTCCACCTCATGCCTTTACCTTACCCATAAGCTTAAATAGTCTTGATCTCATGGTGTGAGATTGTTGAGTCCTCGTGGCTCACAGATACTTCAAAACCAGTTTGCGGTGCCTATGTTACGAGCGGTGGCGCAACCAAGCTCAAGGAGGAGCTCGATGAAGATCTTGTCCATTGTGTTGTTTCGTTTTAGTTGAGCAGTAGTGGAGCCCAGTTGGGGTCGATCGGGGACCTTTGTCGCATTTGGGGCTCTTCTTTTATTTTGGTTCCGTAGTCGGACCCTGATTGTATCTGGATGATGTAATGCTTTATTCGTGTAATTGTGTGAAGTGGCGACTGTAAGTCAACTATGTATCTCTTTCCCTTATGTATTACATGGGTTGTGTGAAGATTACCTCACTTGCGACATTGCTTTCAATGCGGTTATGCCTCTAAGTCGTGATTCGACAAGTGGGAGATATAGCCGCATCGAGGGCGTTACAAGTTGGTAATCAGAGCCTTCCCCGACCTTAGGAGCCCCACTGCTTGATCGTTTTTAGCGGCCGAGTTGTGTCTAGAAAAATGTTTTGAGTCATTTAGGATTATATATATCGGAGAGTTAGGAATTCTTTTTACTCCCCAGTCTCTTCATCGCTCTGGTAAGGCATCCGACGTAGAGTTTTGACTCTTCTCTTCTCAAATTTCACTAAAAAAATTTAGGATCACGCTGGTATCTTGGAATCGTTCGATGGTTTTATGATGGGAACATTGTCTTGGTGCCTCTGTCGGGGTTTAGTGGAAGTGTCCGGGAGTTGAGCTCGAGGTGTTGTCATCATAATTTTATCGTTGCAGTTCGGAATACCTGAGTTTAGTACGCCGACATCGAAAATCTCTTTTATGCAGTTGTTGGTGAGATAACCCCGATAACCCAGTACTGAGGTGAGTACAGGAGTATTGCCATGACTCGTAGAACGGTTGCTTTTCGAAGGTTGAGGTAGACGATTTCCGAAGGTTTCTTGGTTATGTGTTGAAGGATGGATACAGCTGGATGTAGGATTTGCTAGTTTTGGGTGAGATATTATGCTTCCCCTGTATCCCCAACACCTGATTGCATAACCGGAATATTTCAGGAGTTTCATAGGTGGGAATTCAAGTAGCTCTTAGGATATCTTTCCGACGGATGTATGATATGAAATTGGGGTTCGACGTCTAGTGGTCCGCCTATTCACGGTTGGTTTTATAGTGGTCTCGTTGTGTCTTAAAGAGTCCTTGGCTATGCCGACTCGGGGACGCTTCGTATGTCATGTGCACTGCCTTGTACATGATGGTGTTGTATGATCGAGCCCGTGTAGGCCCCACCATGAAAACTTCGGACGAAATCTTTATCATATGTTTGTTCCGCCTTATTCTGCAAGCCAGTCCTTTGTTTTTGTTTTGAGTTGTGGTATTCGAGTTTCTTCAATGTCAAGTGTTGATTCCATACCTTTCCGAAATGGTGTTCTCATTCTCCGATGTGAATACCAATCCTTCTCGACAATCGAGATTGTCATGTCAATCCTTTTCAACCGGCGTGTTTCTCTTCAAGTGGATCCGATCACTTCAACATCAGCAACACCAATTATCATTTCTTCTCAACGGTGTTTGTTTCATCCGTCTCCAAGTTGCCTTTGTTTTTTTCCCGCCCACCCACCCTTTTTCCTCAAGGACTAAAATTCCTTTACCAAGTATCCTTTTATTTTTGTGAAGTTTCTCCATTCTTTTCCGTCAATGTTCTTACCCGGTGGTTCTCAAGAAGATGTTCTACTAGTTCGTCATTCCTCATTCCTTTCTCTTCTCCGGTGGATTCAAGTCAAGTTTTGCTGATCATACCTTTTTTCCTCATTTCAATGTCTTCTCATATCGGTACACCTCATTATCATTCTACTTCTCGCTATTTGTTATTCCGGAGTGCTCAAGATATCTCGAAGATTTGTGTTTCCACTCTGCATTTGTTCAAGCTCTTTCGAGATTGGTATCTCATTCAATTCATTTAATTCTACCGGTGCAATCTCTATTTTCAATCAATCTTTTCAACGGTGTTCTTTTGAGTGGGCCCTAACCCACAGGTCTTTTCCCAGGATCTTACCTGACTCTTCTATTTTCCCAGAGCTATCCTAAATTCTTCTCCAAGTTTGACGTAAGAATGAGTTATCATCAGTCAAATGCTTTTCTCCAAGATCTTTCAAATTCTTTTCATAGTTGGCTCAACCTCTTCGCTTTTGATTCTTCCGGTGTGCCTCAATAATTCTTGGTGGTGTTTCTCGTTGTCATTCTCATCATTTGAAGACCGAAGAAGAGTTTCTCTTTAATCTTGCTCTATTCTCTTCAAGATTCATGGTGGTAGCTTGTTGCCATCCTCTCATAATTGTTTTCAATTGTGAGAATCTTTTTCACCCATCAGGAGATATTCAAGAGTCTCCTCAGTTTGTCATCCGGAGTCCATCAATTCAGGTTTTTTTCATTCTCAGCTGTCAGTTATCATTCTCCTATCTTGCCGGTGCATCAGTCGAATATCCTCTAATCAGTTCTTGATCTCTTTGTCTCATGTATCTAGCTTGTCTCAAGCACTTTCGTTCATTTGCTAATTCTTACCGGTGATGCACCCCTACTTCGATCATTTTCAATTCTTATGGTGGTTCTTTCAACATTCCTCTTCTGTTGTTATCGTATCAATTAATTCGTTCTTTCCGAATCCTACCGTTGGTTTGTTGAAGACCTTCTCAAGTTTTGATATATCTCTTTCAATCCTTTCTACGAGAATAAGTAGTATGCCAAATCCGTTGCTTATCATCAATCTAAATCGGTGAAGGATACGCATAACATAATTCTTGTTCTTGTTTCATCCAAGTGATTGATTCATTCTTTCGGAGTTCGTAATGGTATCAATTTCTCGGTTCTAAGTTGTTCACATCTTCTTTCCGGAGTTTGTTCATCATATCACATTCTCGGTCCGAGATGCTTCATCTTTTCTTTCCGGAGTTCAAAGTTTTCTCGGTTATCTCGTCGCGAAGCTCCATATAAATCATTGCAAGGCTTCACCTTGTGTTTTCAACTTCTCCTTCTTTCCACCATCCTTTTAATACCGGAGTTTCTTCATGGTGGTTCGCCAAGGATTCCTTTCATTCTTCAATTGTTCTTCAAGATTTCTCTCATAGTTATGATCCGCCAAGCTATACTCTAAAATAAACATGGTGCTCAACACATGTTTTGTTTTGAGGAGTTCAAGCATTCTTCATCTTGCATTCCGAAGTGCAATTCTTTCGACCTTATCTTTTCAGGTGGTGTTATGTCATTTTGACAGTTTCATTCATGTTTCATGTTTCATGTTGTCAAGAATGAGGTATTTTAAATCCACCAATCTCTTCTTTGGAGTTATCTTGGTAAAGATTTCACCTAAAGCCTTCCCTAAGGAATGTTGCTTTTGTGGTGCTTATCAATGATCCAAGTTATCTCTTTATCATCTTCGTGGAAGAAGTGTTCATCTCTTCGTCGATCTAAAGCTAGCAATTGTTTCCTTTAGTGGTCGGTTGTCACCTCATCATTTTGAGATGTTTTCCATAAGCCCACTACAAGCTTATCTCGTTTCGTTGTTGGTTTTCCATCAACTCCGTTCTAACCTTCTTGCAAGGATGCTTTCCAAGCTCAATTGTGGCAGAAGTTGCCATTTCCCCCTCCATTCTGTTATTCCAATGACCGATCTTCTATTCTTTCTCCCGGAGGCTTTGTGATGTTGCTCTCTTCACCCATCATATCGCTTTGTCAAGATCATGTTCTTTTTCCTGCTTAACCATTTAACCGGAGTGTTGGGTCATCTCTTCAAGTTCTTTTCATCTTATCAAGTTTTCTTCTCTTTTCTACCGGTGTGCTGTCCAGATTCTGTCATTCTTGTTCCTTGGCTATCTCATTATACCGAGGTGGTCATATTCTTTTCGTTCGTGAAGCTCTTATTTCCATGTCTTTCAACCTTCAAGTCCTCGTAATACTCCTTGTTCCTCTTTTTCTAACGGATTGTTCGCAATCTCGTTCATCTCCTTTGTATTCTTTCCTTCAATTTGTTCAACCTCTTAAGGTTCATGGTTTCACTCATTTGTCAAAGAAGCAACTTAGTTTACCTCTTATCTTCCTCTTCCTTTTCCTCCGGCGCCATCCTAGATCTCGGGACGAGATCCTCTTGTAGTGGTTGAGTGTTGTAACGCCCCGAGACCGACGCTCCAGATGCCTTCCTTGTATTCCGAGATTCGTCGTGTGATTTATTTGTTTGATGCATTCATCATTGCATCATTTGCATTGCATCATGTCATCATGCAACCCTTTTTAAAACTCACCTAATTAAATTGCATAGATCGTTGATCTATTTAAATCGAGGGATATTCACATGGTGATTTCTCTTTAAAACATATTCAAAGTCTCCTACTATTATTAGGGAGCTATATTAAATATTCCACTAATTCGGTATCACCCATAAACACACTTGCTAAATAATTTCGTTCCTTTTCTGCTTCAAGTTTGGTCTCCAACTGTGCCATATATCTTTTCGTCATTTTTTGGGGCTCCACCTATTTTTCTCAACATTTTTGAACACTTCAAAAACCTAGTCCTAGTTCAAACCCATTTGAATTAAATTCAAATGAGTTTGAATTTAATTCTCCATTTTTCTTGGAACGAGCATATTTTTTGTGAGTCCAGGAAAATTATCCTCATGCCCAAATTCTTCCTCTAACCTTTCTCTTCTCTCTTTTCCTTTCTCTTATTTCTCTGTATTGTTTTTTTTCTTTAGAGAGAGAGAGCCCAACCTTGCAACCTGCAGCCAGGCCGGCCCATCCATTCTCCCAAGCCCACCTAAATCTTCTAACCCTAGGCGCTCCCTTGCCCGATCCACCCTCTCTCCCTCTTGTTCCCGTGCGCGCCGCCAGACCCATCCCCTTGATCCCCATCTCCTTCCTCTCGCTCGAACCCCCCTCCTTGTCCTCCCTCAGCGCCGCACTCGATCCCCATCGCACGCATGCTCGCATCACCAGGGAGAGCCCGCTCCTCCCGATCCACCTCGCCCTTCCTCCTCCTGCATCGGCGCCCTTCTCCTCGCCTGCCGTCCCGTGCGGACCCCTCGCCCTTCTCCTCGCCTCAGGCGCCTGAGCGCCGCCCGTCTCTGGTCACGCCACCGCTTCTCCTCCCGAGCCCGCGACCACGCCCCTACCGGCCCGCGCCCGGCCTCCGCAACACCACCGGGCGGCCAACTCCGCGCCCCATCGCCGTCGCGCTTTTCGCCACCACCACGGACCGCCTTGCCGCCGCCTCTCGCCGTCGCCACCAGAGCTCGCGCGCGGTCTCTCCGAGCTCCGTCGCGCCGTTCATCTTTTCCACTGGCGGATCCAAGTCCCGCGCTGGCCTCGCCATTCGGATCCGCGCCAAGCTCCGACGCCGGCCACTTCGCCCCGCGCCGTTGTGCCCCGACCCAGCGGGCCGGTCGCTGGAGGGACCCTCTGAACCCCGTTGCCTCCCGCGTCTCCTCGTCGCACGCCAAGACTTGTTGCCCTCGCCGTGACCCCCCACAAGACATTTCAGGGACACGCCAAGTACATCTAAAGACGCACCGGACGTCTACGAAATGTGTACGACTACGTGGGCTCAAAAGTACCCAACGGACACCTCAAGTTCGACTACATGTAACAGCAAGTACCACTACGAACCCGAAGACCTCGGATGCTTCAAGTTCCTCTACGACCTGTGTACAATTACCATCGCCAAGACCGGACCGACAAGTACCCTGGCAACGTGTGTACCACTACCGTCGACCCTCGAAGACTCCGTGGACGTCAAGTTCCTCGTCGTGACCCCGAACATCTACGAAACATGAACCACTACTTCCACTACCGCCGCCACGCGAACCACTGCGCGTGAACGACTACTTCAACTACAAACTCGACCCGCTCCGAAAAAGCACGCTTCAAAGGTATAACCCCGAGACACCGTCCGTGGACCGAATGCATGTGTTGTATGAGATGCACCCTACGTTTGCACCATGTCCGAATTGTCACTCGTTTCCATGCCACTAACCCGTGGGAACCCGGTAGTCGGGAGCACCCCACCATCTCTAGCATGTTGCGCACATCCGCACGCTCCCTTTTGCACCGGTATCTCCGTGAGCTACCGGAACCGATATGTTGCCGTGGCATCATTTTCGGATATGTTGCCGTGGCACCATTTTTGTTTCACCACCGTGGCACCCTTTTCGTTCCGCCATGGCGACAAATGCTCCTTATCATGATCACGTTAACGTTTTCATAAAAATTGCATAAAACTTGTGCATGTCATCCGCATCATGATAACAACATTTAAATGCTTAAAATTGTTGTTGCATTAAATTGCTAAATAACATGGGGATTTTCCAGAATTGTTGGTTGTTGTTCCGGCCTCATTTAAACTTTCCTAAATAGTTAGTTTATTTATGCTTCACCTCTTGCCATGTTTAATAACACTTAATATTGTTGTGTTTGTGTTCATAACCGAGAGAGAACTAAATCATTGATGTGGTGTTTCGTCAATATGCAACTCGTTGCATATTGAGCTCCACTTAACTTGTATTATTGTTTGTTGCATTTTGCCATGCCATGCCTCATTAAACCGGACATGCATCATACTTGGTTGTGCATCATGACATGTTTATGCTTGTGTGTTTACCATGTTGTTTGTTTCTTTCCGGTGTTGCTTCTTAGTTCCGGTAATGTTGCGATTGTGAGGATTCGTTCGACTACTCCCATTTGACTTCTTCATGGACTTGTTCTTCTTCCTAGTGGAATCTCAGGCAAGATGACCATACCCTCGAAATCACTACTATCTTTGCTATGCTAGATGCTCGCTCTTTTGCTATGCCAATGCTACGATGCCCACCATTTGCTTGTGAGCCTCCCAAATTGCCATGTTAAACCTCTAACCTTTGACACCATTCCTAGCAAGCCATTGATTGGATATGTTACCGCTTTGCTCAGCCCCTCTTATAGCGTTGCTAGTTGCAGGTGAAGTTGAAGATTGCTCCATGGTGGACAGGATATTGGATGGGATATCACAATATCTCTTATATTATTAATGCATCTATATATTTGGTAAAGGGTGGAAGGCTCGGCCTTATGCCTGGTGTTTTGTTCCACTCTTGCCGCCCTAGTTTCCGTCATACCGGTGTTATGTTCCCGGATTTTGCGTTCCTAACGCGGTTGGGTGATTTATGGGACCCCCCTGACTATTCGCTTTGAATAAAACTTGTCCAGCAAGGCCCAACCTTGGTTTTACCATTTGCCTCACCTAGCCCTTTTTCCCTTGGGTTTCCGGAGCCCGAGGGTCATCTTTATTTTAGCCCCCCGGGCCAGTGCTCCTTCGAGTGTTGGTCCGAAACGGGCAGACTGCGGGGCCACCTCGGGGCAACTCGAGGTCTGGTTTTACTCGTAGGCTGACCTATCCGGTGTGCCCTGAGAACGAGATATGTGCAGCTCCTATCGGGATTTGTCGGCGCATCGGACAGCTTTGCTGGTCTTGTTTTACCATTGTCAAAATGTCTTGTAAACCGGGATTCCGAGACTGATCGGGTCTTCCTGGGAGAAGGTCTATTCTTTCGTTGATCGCGAGAGCTTGTCATGGGCTAAGTTGGGACACCCCTGCAGGGTATAAACTTTCGAGAGCCGTGCCCGCGGTTATGTGGCAGATGGGAATTTGTTAATGTCCGGTTGTAGAAAACCCGAAGTTGACCTTAATTAAAATACATCAACCGCGTGTGTAACGTGATGGTCTCTTCTCGGAGTCCGGGAAGTGAACACGATGTTGGAGTTATGCTTGGCGAGGTTGCTATAGGATCACTTCTTGATCATACTTTTATCGACCGTGCTTTGCCTTCTCTTCTCGCTCTCATTTGCGTATGTTAGCCACCATATATGCTAGTCGCTTGCTGCAGCTCCACCTCATGCCTTTACCTTACCCATAAGGTTAAATAGTCTTGATCTCGCGGGTGTGAGATTGCTGAGTCCTCGTGGCTCACAGATACTTCCAAAACCAGTATGCTGGTGCCTAGGTTACCGAGCAGGTGACGCAACCAAGCTCAAGGAGGAGCTCGATGAAGATCTTGTCCATTGTGTTGTTTCATTTCAGTTGATCAGTAGTGGAGCCCAGTTGGGGTCGATCGGGGACCTTTGTCGCATTTGGGGCTCTTCTTTTATTTTGGTTCCGTAGTCGGACCCTGATTGTATCTGGATGATGTAATGCTTTATTCATGTAATTGCGTGAAGTGGCGACTGTAAGTCAACTATGTATCTCTTTCCCTTATGTATTACATGGGTTGTGTGAAGATTACCTCACTTGTGACATTGCTTTCAATGCGGTTATGCCTCTAAGTCGTGCTTCGACACGTGGGAGATATAGCCGCATCGAGGGCGTTATAGTTAGGGTTTTCTTGACAAAACTTTGACTTCTAATGCTCCATGCTCAGGTCTTTCTTCGATACACCTTGATCTCGGGTATTGACAACTTCCATAGTCTGCCAAGTTTCATAAGTGTAGCCATCTTTGGTCATACCAAATCTGGAAATTCTTCATATTCTCCTACTCTTCAGAGTCTTCAACAGTTGTAGTTTCCATTATCCTAATGTATAGTAAAATCCTCGTCACTCCGAATGGTCTTATTTGTCCGATATCTTGTACTCCTTGGAGTGGTCTCATCAGTCGAATCTTCGAGTGGTCAAAAGGGGAAAAGGGGTATAGTCTCACTAAAGGGAATATTTGAATAAGATCAGAAGAGAAGAGAGGTAAAAGATCTTTTTGAAAAAGAAGTAGTAGAGAAAAATCTTTCCTATGGGCTTGAAAGTTTCTATGGTCACATCCTACAGTCAACATGTCCTCTGATACCATCTTGTAGCGACCCGACCTCAGACGGTCAAGTCTCTGTGCTTACGTGTCATCCCTGGATCGGTATGCTGACACACACAATACTCGAGGATTTATAACAGAGGTAAATCACATGTATAAAGTAGCGTAAATAATATTACCTCAATCCAAATAGCGGAAGCAACAAGGTTGTGGATTCCCATCAACACCAACGGCAAAGTTGAGTACAGGAAATCGTAACCCTAACGTATCACTTACTCGTCAGAAGATCCTCGCAACATGAGACGTTGCAGCCACGAGGGTCGATTACATTGAATGTATTGGCAAATTCACACCATAGAGCGTTGATGAATAAAGCTATCGCTACATGCATATTTGGCTGGTGGAAAAGCTCTACGGTTACAGTTTTGCGAAAAGCCAAATTTTCCCTACTACAAAGGAATAAATTTATTTAACTATCATGGTGGTTGTTAAACATTGAGAATGGTTGACAGCATTCTCAATCCCAATTAAAAGTACTCATTAAAAACCCAACAATATTAATTATAGTAACATGATGAGATTCACGTGATATTCAAGTACTAGATACTCAAGATGTCCATAACCGGGGACACGGCTAATCATGATTAGTTTGTACACTCTGCAGAGGTTTGCGCACTTTTCCCCACAAGACTCGATCGCCTCCGTTTGGTTTCTCGCACTACATGGTGTTTGAGAAACGGATGACCGAGACATAGTCTTTCAGAAGCGCTAGCACCTTACGATGGGTAGACCGGTACACCTACATCCCCTACATCTGCTAGTCCACCACTATAAGAGTTCGCACAACTTAGTCAACTATGCCAGAGCCCATAATGGCTTGTGGCTGCACACGTAAGTTACTAGTATGAATTATCTTATGATCCCTTTGAGCCTGGGTGGCGGTCCATAGGAAAATCACACGGTACCCCCGGGATTTCCAAAAAAACAGGCAAGTCCTAGTAACTCCAGGTGCCTCAATCCACCCAGATGTGTATTTAAGTTGCCACCTTAGATAAACCTTTAATTAACAAACCCACATCTGTCATGGATATTCACTCACCCAATCCACGTCTACTAGCATAGCATGGCATAATAAGCAAACGTAGAAGTAACTCCCAAAGGTTTCATAAGTAAGACAGGTAATAGGTACTACCTCATCTACTTCCCAATCCACAATTTAATTAGATCCTAATCATGCAATGTGTGAGGATTGATCTAATGCATAAAAACTGGGTAGTAGAAAAGGGATATGATCAAAGTGTGAACTTGCCTGCAATGTTGATGAAGATGATTCGCACTCAACTCCTGATAGTTCTATTCGTCACACTCCGGTCAATCTATCGCAATCAAGCAACGGTAACCACACATAAGCAATCACTCAAAAGATCAGAGAGAATGAAGAGTACGATTCGGAAAACATCAAAACCAAGCGAATAACTCTTGCAACATAAAACAATTTCTAACAGTACCCAAATTTGGTGAATTTGGCCTTATCAGAAAGTATAGGTCAAGAGCTTCGATATGCAAAAAGAATCAACTCAAACGGAGTTTTAAAACTCAAGTTACGATCAAACAAAGTTCAAATCAAATCTGATCTAATTCAAATTTTAAACTTTCAAAAACATGTTTATGTTGTTTTACTGGATAGAGGAGATCATAACGAAGAAGTGGGCATTGGTTTCGTTGGATTTGGACAAACGAGTAAAAAGTAGTGATTGTTTGAAGATCAGGGGCTATTCTGTAAATATAATCATCACAGATAGGTCCCTTTCCGAAAATAAATAAATAAAAGAAAAAGAAAAATCCTATCGAACGAACGTTCGCTAAAGAAGCTTAAGCGATGAAAACCGTTCGTTACAGAGAACTAACGGACGAATGATCTCTAATTAAATTAACCTAAATCAATAAACCGGAAAAAACGAAGAGAAAACCGGGTCGGGTTTTCATTGGTTTATACCGGTTCGAGGCGGTTCGGCTGTTTTGGCGACAAAACCGGCGGCGGCGGCGGTTTGGATCGGCTCCGGCGAGCTCCGGCGATGGCAACGGCGAGGCGGGACGGCGCTGCGGGCGGAGGTGGCTGCGAGGGCGACAGTGGTGCGGCTCGGCGGCTGAAGCGGCGCTTGGCAGCAGCAAAGAAGAATGGAGGCTGGCGGCGACAACAAGCCTTCGCCGGCGGTGTCGAGGGCGATGGCGGCTTGGCGAGATCGTGTGAATCGAGGCGGCCTTGAAAAAGAGAGAGAGGGGGTCGGGGCGGAGAGATTTATAGGAGGGGGGGGCGACGGTGGCGTGGAGTAGGGGCCAAGGCGGCGGCGGCGTCCTGGAAGGACACGGCGGCGGCGGTGCTGTCGTGGGGGCGGCGGTCTCTCACTAGGGCGGTTCGGGGCGACGGGGTACTGGGCCGCGGCCTGGCTGAGCTGGGCCGGCCGAGTTGAGTCGGGAGAGATTTTTTTTTAAATAAACATTTTACCACGCAACTAAAATAATAAAGACCAAATAAATAAAATAGTATATAGGCATATAATATATCAAAATTTTCAGAAAAAGATTTCCTACGAGATGAACATTATTCTAGCTTCAAATAAAATCTAGAAAAATTCAAATAACTCAAAGAGTGCTTCTGCCCTACTAAAATCCAATAAAAATCATTTTAAAAATACCAAAATTAATTCAAATTTATTTCTCTCCAATTTTCTGATGTACGGAATCATGTTACCCTATTTTCCATATATTGTATTTTTGGAGAAAAATAATTTGAATAAAACTCAAATAACTCCAAATTGAAAAATAAATTCAAAAGAACTTTGAATTTAATTCTTTGAAACTCCCAACTCATATTTCATATATTTTGAAGAAGTCATTTTATCTTCTCTCATGAAAATCATTGAGTTGCATAAAGTTGCTGGGTTGGAAATATTTTCCAAATGAAATTCAAATATTTTCAACACCCCTTGTCATTTAAATAAATGGAAGAAGTCATGTCATCTTCTCTCCAGGGTTTTGTGATGAAAAGAATTTGAATTCACGAAGATCATAAAAGCAAAAATGAAAGATTTGGGAAAGTCCTTTTATTCCCTCTCATTTAACTTTCAAAAAGTTTCGAATTTCACTCAATCAATCACACAACAATCAAACAAACAATCAATCTATCTATTTATTATAACATTCCAAAGTTTAGAATTTTGGGATGTTACATGGGCAAGATGACTAAAACTCCGTTCTTCGGAACAATGGAACGAGCAACAAACTTGTTGGAAATAATACATACTGATGTATGCAGACCAATGAGTATTAAGGCTCGTGGCGAGTATCGTTATTTTCTCACCTTCACAGATGATTTGAGCAGATATGGGTATATCTACTTGATGAAACATAAGTCTAAAACAGTTGAAAGGTTCAAAGAATTTTAGAGTGAAGTGGAAAATCATCATAACAAGAAAATAAAGTTTCTACAATCTGATTGTGGAGACAAATATTTGAGTTACGAGTTTGGTCCTCAATTAAAACAATGTGGAATAGTTTCACAAACTCATGCCACCTGGAACACCATAGTGTAATGGTGTGTCCGTACATCATGACCGTACTTTATTAGATATATGGTGCAATATATGATGTCTCTTACCGATTTACCACTATTGTTTTGGGGTTATGCATTAGAGACAATTGCATTCACGTTAAAAAGGGCACCATCTAAATCCGTTGAGACGACACCGTGGTTTAGCAAGAAAACTAAGCTGTCGTTTCTTAAAGTTTGGGGTTGGGATGCTTATGTGAAAAAGGTTTCATCTTGATAAGCTCAAACCCAAACCGGAGAAATGTGTCTTCATAGGATACCCAAAGGAGACAGTTGGGTACACCTTCTATCACAGATCCGAAGGCAAGACATTCGTTGCTTAGAATGGATCCTTTCTAGAGAAGGAGTTTCTCTCGAAAGAAGTGAGTGGGAGGAAAGTAGGACTTGATGAGGTAACTATACATGCTCCCTTATTCAAAAGTAGTTCATCACAGAAATCTGTTCCTGTGACTCCTACACCAATTAGTGAGGAAGCTAATGATGATGATCATGTAACTTCAGATCAAGTTACTACCAAACCTCGTAGGTCAATCAGAGTAAGATCCGCACCAGAGTGGTACGGTAATCCTGTTCTGGAGGTCATGTTACTTGACCATGACGAACCTACGAACTATGAGGAAGCGATGATGAGGCCAGATTCCGTGAAATGGCTTGAGTCCATGAAATCTGAGATGGGATCCATGTATGAGAACAAAGTGTGGAATTTGGTGGAGTTGCCCGATGATCGGCAAGCCATATTGTAATCTTCAAGAGGAAGATAGACGCTGATAGTAGTGTTACTATCTACAAATCTCGACTTGTCGCAAAAAAAAATTCGACAAGTTCAAGGTGTTGAATACGATGAGATTTTCTCACTCGTATCGATGCTTAGGTCTGTCCGAATCATGTTAGCAATTGCCACATTTTATGAAATTTGGAAAATGGATGTCAAAACTGCATTTCTTAATGGATTTATTAAAGAAGAGTTGTATATGATGCAACCAGAAGGTTTCGTCAATCCTAAAGGTGCTAACAAAGTGTGCAAGCTCCTGTGATCCATCCATGGACTGGTGCAAGCATCTCGGAGTTGGAATATACGCTTTGATGACTTGATCAAAGCATATAGTTTTATACAGACTTGCGGTGAAGCCTGTATTTACAGGAAAGTGAGTGGGAGCACTACAACCTTTCTGATAGGTATATGACATATTGTTGATCAGAAATAATGTAGAATTTTCTGGAAAGCATAAAGGAGTGTTTGAAAGGAGTTTTTCAAAGAAAGACCTCGGTAAAGCTGCTTACACATTGAGCATCAAGATCTATAGAGGTAGATCAAGACGCTTGATAAGAATTTTCAATGAGTACATACCTTGATAAGATTTTGATGTAGTTCAAAATCGAACAGTCAAAGAAAAAGGTTCTTGCCTGTGTTGCAGGTGTGAAGTTGAGTAAGACTCAAAACCCGACCATGACAGAAAATAGAAAGAGAATGAAAAGTCATTCCCTATGCCTCAGTCATAGGTAATATAAAGTATGCTATGCTGTGTACCAGACGTACTGTATATCTTGCTCAGAGTTTGGCAAGGGAGTACAATTTTTTGATCTAGAAGTAGATCACTGGACATCGGTCAAGAATATCCTTAGTAAGGACTAAGGAAATATTTCTCGGTTATAGAGGTGATAAAGAGTTCGTCGTAAAGAGTTACGTTGATGCAAGCTTTTACACCGATCCAGATGACTCTAAGTCTCAATCTGGATACATATTGAAAGTGGGAGCAATTAGCTAGAGTAGCTCCATGCAGAGCATTATAGACATAGAGTATTTGCAAAATACATACGACTCTGAATGTGACAGACCCGTTGACTAAACTTCTCTCACGAGCAAAACATGATCGTACCTTGGTACTCTTTGGGTGTTAATCACATAGCGTTGTGACCTAGATTATTGATTCTAGTAAACCTTTTGGGTGTTGGTCACATGATGATGCAAACTATGGGTGTTAATCATATACAGATATGAATATTCGTGTTAAATCACATGATGATGTGAACTAGATTATTGACTCTAGTGAAAGTGGGAGACTAAAGGAAATATGCCCTAGAGGCAATAATAAAGTTATTATTTATTTCCCTGTTTCATGATAAATGTTTATTATTCATGCTAGAATTGTATTAACTGGAAACTTAGTACATGTGTGAATACATAGACAAACAAAGTGTCACTAGTATGCCTTTACTTGACTAGCTCGTTGAATCAAAGATGGTTAAGTTTCGTAGCCATAGACATGAGTTTTCATTTCATTAATGGGATCACATCATTAGGAGAATGATGTGATTGACTTGACCCATTCCTTTAGCTTAGCACTTGATGGTTTAGTATGTTGATATTGCTTTCTTCATGACTTATACATGTTCCTATGACTATGAGATTATGCAACTCCCGTTTACCAGAGGAACACTTTGTGTGCTACCAAATGTCACAACGTTACTGGGTGGTTATAAAGGTGCTCTACAGGTGTCTCCGAAGGTACTTGTTGAGTTGGCGTATTTCGAGATTAGGATTTGTCACTCCGATTGTCAGAGAGGTATCTCTGGGCCCTCTCGATAATGTACATCACTATATGCCTTGCAAGCAATGTGACTAATGAGTTAGTTGTGGGATGCTGCATTACATAACAAGTAAAGAGACTTGCCGGTAACAAGATTGAACTAGGTATTGAGATACCGACGTTCGAATCTCAGGCAAGTAAAATACCGATGACAAAAGGAACAACGTATGTTGTTATTCGATTTGACCGATAAAGATCTTTGTAGAATATGTGGGAGCCAATATGAGCATCCAGGTTCTGCTATTGGTTATTGACCGGAGACATGTCTCGGTCATGTCTACATAGTTCTCGAACCCGTAGGGTCCGCACGCTTGACGTTCGGTGATGATTTATATTATGCGTTATGTGTTTTAATGTACCGAATGTAGTTTGGAGTCCTGGATGAGATCGGGGATATGACGAGGAGTCTCGAAATGGTCGAGGCATAAAGATCGATATATTGGACGACTATATTCGGACATGGGAAAGGTTCCGAGTGATTCGGGTATTTTTTGGAGTACCGGAGAGTTACGGGAATTCGTATTGGGCCTTAGGGGCCATACGGGAAAGGAGAGAAAGGCCTCAAAGGGTGGCCGCACCCCTCCCCATGGACTGGTCCGAATTGGACTAGGGAGGGGCGCCCCCTTCCTTCCTTCTCCTTTTTCCTTCCCTTCTCCTACTCCTACAAGGAAAGGAGGAGTCCTACTCCCGGTGGGAGTAGGACTCCCCCCTTGGCGCGCTCTCCTCCTAGGCCGGCCGCCTCCCCCTTGCTCCTTTATATACGGGGGTAGGGGGCACCTCTAGACACAACAATTGATTGTTGATCTCTTAGCCGTTTGTGGTGCCCCCCTCCACCATATTCCACCTCGGTAATATCATAGCGGTGCTTAGGCGAAGCCCTGCGTCGGTAGCATCATCAACACCGTCATCACGCCGTCATGCTGACAGAACTCTCCCGTAAAGCTCTACTGGATCGGAGTTTGTGGGATGTCATCGAGCTGAACATGCACTGAACTCGGAGGTGCCGTACTTTCGGTACTTGATCGGTCGGATCGTGAAGACGTACGACTACATCAACCACGTTGTGCTAACGCTTCCGCTTTCGGTCTACGAGGGCACGTGGACAACACTCTCCCCTCTCGTTGCTATGCATCACCATGATCTTGCGTGTGCATAGGATTTTTTTTGAAATTACTGCGTTCACTAACACTTAAGTTGGTAGGAATCATCACAACATCAGAATTCTAAAATTTTAGAATTAGGCACCCATAACTTCTAAATACAAGATGAATCAACTAACCTGATGTCACACTAAAGACAAAGTCTAAAAGAAATATATTTGTTCAAAGCAGGTAAAAATAGTCCATGAAGAAATATGTATGATTTGCTTATTAAGCTCACTTACATATTTAGTTAGCTCAGTTCCATTTATTTATATGTTCGTCAAGCATACACTGTTTTTCTATCATATTATTAGTAAACTTTACATTAGAAATTCAACTCGAATACACATTCCCTTTCAAAATATATCTTACACCATCACATATCACATAGTTCATCAAAGTAACGTATAAGCATTATTATTATTTTAAACGCCATCTAAGCATTATATGAAACAACTTTTGTAGAAGTGAGACTTTTTCTTCTTAGCCTATCATGCATGGAGGTTTGCTTCGCTGTTCCTTCTGTTCTCAGTTGCAATGGGACTGAACAATGTAATATATAGACAGTAATTGTCAACCCAAAATTGGATTACAGTTGCGGATAGTCATGATGCAACAAATAATTAGAGCAAAGGTATATTGTAACATCCCAAATTTTCAATTTGGAAGGTTATACATTAGATCATCATTGCATATCATATTTTATTGCATTTTGGCTTGATCCTAGAAATTCTACGCAACTCAAGGACCTACGAAGATAGTTGGGGATTTTGCTATTTTCATATTTGAGCTTTTCTCAAATTTTGAAAAGGGATCAATTGGTTTTGATTATTTTTCTTCCTAATATTTCAAAAATAAAAATATATCAGAGGAGATAAAATGACTTCTCCAAAATAAATGTAATATTAGAGGAAAAATATTAAAATCAATTTAATTTTTTTATTTGGTTTTATTGCATTTTTATTTCAATTAGAAAAAATTGCACGTTTTCAAAATTGCATTTTAGGGCCAAGAAAATTTTCATCCTGTTTTAAATATTTTATTTAGACGGTGAAATTAGTTTTGGCATTTTTAGATTTTTATTTATTTTTCCAGGATTTGTTTAAGTTTCAGCGGATTTTTTTAAATCTCACATACCGTGGGCAAGGCCCACCGAGCCAGCCCAACACCGCCGCCGTCTCAGACTGCTCGGGACGGAGTCCCGAGCGAAGCCGCCGCCGCCCCCGAGTCCGGGTGGAGCACGCCTCCCGAGACGGCCCCTCCCCCAAGCCAGTCGCCCCTTCCTCTTAAATACCGCCGCCGACCCCCACCACCACCCGCCCGCCAACCCGCCTCCGCCGCGCCGCCCCGCCGACTACCGCGCCGCCCTCCCGTCGCCGAGCCCCGCCGCCCGCCTAACCTCGCCGGAGCCGCCGGATCTCGTCGGAGCCCCGCCGAGGTAGCCGCCCGCCGCCACCGGTTTTCTAGAGAAAACCGATTCATTTTTTAGAAAACCCTAGGTTTTATTTTTTTAGATCGGTTTATTTATTCAGTGAGCGCCCGCTCGTTCGTTCGTTTAAACGAACGCTGTTCACCGTTTAGCCAGAGACTGCGAACGTTCGTTCGTTAGCCTGTTCGTCCGTTTTTCTTTTTCTCGGGTTTTTCATGATTATTTTCGATCGTGATTCCTGATAAATGCGAGGGAGATGGGTTTGTGATGGGTACTTGATATGTCTTGACTTGAGCGAAGACCTCCCCGGCAACGGCGCTAGAAATCCTTCTTGCTACGTCTTGAGCTTGCGTTCGTTTTCCTCGAAGAGGAGAGGGTGATGCAGTAAAGTGTAGTGTAAGTATTTCCCTCAGTTTTGAGAACCAAGGTATCAATCCAGTAGGAGGCTCCTCAAAAGTCCCACCACCTACACAAACAAACTGAGAACTCGCGAGCAACGCAATAAAGGGGTTGTCAATCCTTCACGGCCACTTCATGAAAGTGAGATCTAATAAAGATAGTATGATAAGATAAATATATTTTTGGTATTTTTGATATAGATGCAAAAAGTAAAGATGCAAATAAAAGTAGATTGAAAGCAAATATGATAAGAGATAGACCCGGGGGCCATAGGTTTCACTAGAGGCTTCTCTCGAGATAGCATAAGTATTACGGTGGGTGAACAAATTACTGTCGAGCAATTGATAGAAAAGCGCATAGTTATGAGATTATCTAGGTATGATCGTGTATATAGGCATCACATCCATAACAAGTAGACTGACTCCTGCCTGCATCTACTGCTATTACCTCACACATCGACCGCTATCCAGCATGAATCTAGAGTATTAAGTTCATAAGAACAGAGCAACATATTAAGCAAGATGACATGATGTAGAGGGATAAACACATGCAATATGATATAAACCCCATCTTGTTATCCTCGATGGCAACAATACAATCGTGTCTTGCAACCCTTTACATCCTTTGGTAAGAACACCGCAAGATTGAACCCAAAGCTAAGCACTTCTCCCATGGCCAGAAAGATCAATCTAGTAGGCCAAACCAAACTGGTAATTCTAAGAGACTTGCAAAGATAACTCAATCATACATAAAAGAATTCAGAGAAGATTCAAATATTATTCATAGATAAACTTGATCATAAACCCACAATTCATCGGATCTCGACAAACACACCGCAAAAAGATATTACATCAAATAGATCTCCACAAGAGAGGGGGAGAACATTGTACTGAGATCCAAAAAGAGAGAAGAAGCCATCTAGCTTATAACTATGGACCCGTACGTCTGTGGTAAACTACTCAAAACTCATTAGAGGGGCAAGGATGTTGATGTAGAGGCCTCCGTGGTTGCTTCCCCCTTCGGCAGAGTGCCGGCAAGGGCTCCAAGATGGGATCTCATGGATCTGAAGGTTCTGGCGGTGGAAATTGTGTTTCGTGGTGCTCTGGATGTTTTCGGGAGTGCGTAGGTATATATAGGAGGAAGAAATGCGTCGGCGGGACGCTGAGGGGCCCACGAGAGGGGGGTGTGCCCTGGGGGCCCTCCTATCTCGTGGGGCCCTTGGAGCTTTCTTGACTTGCACTCCAGGCTCTCCGGATCAGATTTGTTCCAAAAATAACGCTCCTGAAGGTTTCATTCCGTTTGGACTCCGTTTGATATTCCTTTTCTTCGAAATACTGAAATAGGCAAAAAACAGCAATATGGGCTGGGCCTCCGGTTAGTAGGTTAGTCCCAAAAATGATATAAATGTGTACAATAAAGCCCATAAACATCCAAAAGGGGTAATATAATAGCATGGAACAATAAAAAATTATAGATACGTTGGAGACGTATCAAAGACAAGCTTGGCGATCCGGATATTGTATTTCCTTCCTTGTAACCGACTCCGTGTAAACCCTAGCCCTCTCCGGTGTCTATGTAAACTGGAGAGGTTGGTCCTTAGAAGGCCGATCACAATTACAATCATAATCATCATAGGCTAGCTTCTAGGGTTTAGCCTCTACGATCTCGTGGTAGATCTACTCCTGTACTACTCATATCATCAATATTAATCAAGCAGGAAGTAGGGTTTTACCTCCATCAAGAGGGCCCGAACCTGGGTATACATTGGATACTTCTGGGAAAGAACCCTCTGGCCATGGGGCATCGGCGTTCCTGCTTATTATGGCACCTCCGCACTCTGCATGTCGCCCCTCGATCATCTTCGGCTTCACATTAAAGGTCTTGAGCCATAAGCCGAAGTGTGGAGTGAAATGGAGAAAAGCCTCGCACACAATGATGAACGACGAGATATGGAGGATAGCGTCCGGAGCTAGATCATGAAAATCTAACCTGTAATAGAACATGAGCCCCCTCACAAAGGGATCAAGGGTGAGGCCCAAGCTGCGGAGGAAGTGAGGAACAAATACGACGCTCTCATTGGGCTCGGGTGTAGGGATGACCTGCCCTGGAGCGAGAAGCCTGTGCTAGATGTCGGCAGTCAGGTATCCGACCTCCCTAAGCCTCACAATGTCCTCCTCTTGGATCGAGGAGGCCACCCACCGGCCTTGAGGGTTGGATCCGGACATATTGGAGGATCTGGGGTGTTGGAGCTTGGGTCTCGGGTGTTAGAACTCGAGGTGCGAAAAGGCGCAAGGGTGGTGGAAAAGAGGCATAGGCCTCGGCCCCTTTATAAAGGGGGTGAATATCAAGAGTCCTCAACGTGACCGCTTCAGGCTTATCTAAAAACACACGGAGTCATACCAACGGTCGTCGTGGGGTTACACACGCCCATATTGATGGAAGATCCCGTAATAAGAGGAACATGATCTCTGCTTTGGCAGGGCGTGCCAATAAAACCGCCTCGCAACGCGAGTCGAGGTGGGCCAAGAAATGCCGGTTCGTGTTGGGCCAGGCCACGATGCAAGGGCACGACGTACGAAGATTGCCAGCAGATCATATTTATGCTATGTTCCCTACGATAGTATGTGAGGATCATCTCGCAGATCCGGACACGGTCTAAGTGTTCGATAATTACTTCGGAGTATTCGGAGATGGAATGTCACGCCCAAGATGCGACCCTATCCTAAAGGAACTCGAAGGTCCCACCAAGGATAGAAGCGCATCTTGAAGACGCTTTTGCAAGGTGGATATCATTACATCAACATTACATAATAGATGGGGATACATACATAAGGCATACAATGCCACACGAATACATCAATACAACATACATAAGATCAACATCCGACTACGGATGAAACACAAACAGAAACTCAAATGACATCCACCCTGCTAGCCCAGGCTGCCGACCTGGAACCTATCCCCTGATTGAAGAAGAAGCAGAAGAGAACTCCAAAACAAGCAAACATCGCTCTCGCGTCATGATCATCGCAAAACCTATACCTGCAACTGTTGTTGTAGTAATCTGTGAGCCACGAGGACTCAGCAATCCCATTACCATGGGTATCAAGACTAGCAAAGCTTAAAGGGAAAGGAAGGGGTAAAGTGGTGAGGTTGCAGAAGCGACTAAGCATATATGGTGGCTAACATACGCAAATGAGAGCGAGAAGAGAGCAAGCGGAACGGTCGTCAACTAGTGATGATCAAGAGGTGATCCTGAACTCCTACTTATGTCAATCATAACACAGAAACCGTGTTCACTTCGCGGACTCCGCCGAGAAGAGACCATCACGGCTACACACGCGGTTGATGCGTTTTAACTTGGATCAAGTGTCAAGTTATCTACAACCGGACATTAACAAATTCCCATCTGCCACATAACCGCGGGCACGGCTTTCGAAAGATAATACCCTGCAGGGGTGTCCCAACTTAGCCCATGATAAACTCTCGCGATCAATGAAGGATATTCCTTCTCCCAGGAAGACCCGATCAGTCTCAGAATCCCGGTTTACAAGACATTTCAACAATGGTAAAACAAAACCAGCAAGACCGCCCGATGCGCCGACATTCCGATAGGATTTGCACATATCTCGTTCTCAAGGCAACACCGGATAAGCTAAGCGTACAGGTACCGACGTAACCCATGTTGCCAAGGGATGGTCCCGCACGGTGCTCTAGTTTGGACCAACACTTAGACAAGCATTGTCCCGGGGGGCTATAATAAAGATGACCCTCGAGAGAGCGACTCCCAAGGGAAAAGTAGGTGGTGGTGAGGCAAATGGTAAAACCAAGGTTGGGCCTTGCTGGAGGAGTTTTATTCAAAGCGAACTGTCAGGGGGGTCCCATAAATCACCCAACCACGTAAGGAACGCAAAATCCGGGAACATAACACCGGTATGACGGAAACTAGGGCGGCAAGAGTGGAACAAAACACCAGGCATAAGGCCGAGCCTTCCACCCTTTACCAAATATATAGATGCGTTAATAATATAAGAGATATTGTGATATCCCAACATAACCCTGTCCACCATGGAGCAATCTTCAACTTCACCTGCAACTAACAACGCTATAAGAGGGGCTGAGCAAAGCGGTAACATAGCCAAACAACGGTTTGCTAGGAAGGGTGTCAAAGGTTCGAGGTTCATGGCAATTTGGGAGGCTTGAAGAGCAAATGATAGGTAACGCAGCATAGCGATAGAACGAATCAACTAGCATAGCAATGATAGTAGTGAGATCCAGGGTAGCGGTCATCTTGCCTGAAATCCCGCTAGGAAGAAGAACGAGTGCATGAAGAAGACGAACGGGAGTAGTCGAACGAATCCTCACAATCGCAACATTACCGGAACTAAGAACCAACACCGGAAAGAAACAAACAACATGGTAAATGCACAAGCATAAACATGGCATGATGCACAAACAAGTATGATGCATGTCCTGTTTAATGAGGCATGGCAAAGTGCAATAAACAATACTGCAAGTTAAGTGGAGCTCAATATGCAACGAGTTGCATATTGACAAAACATTACATCAACTATTTAGTTCTCTCTCGGTTATGCTACTCATCAATATTAAATGTTGTTAAACATGGCAAGGGGTGAAGCATAATGAAACTACCTAACTAGGCAAGTTTAAATGAGGCCGGAAGAATAAACAACAATTCTGTAAAATCTCCATGTCCATATTTTAGATTCGGTACTGTTCTGCCCTAAACCATATTTTAAGGTTGTTAAACAGGAAAATAAAGTGGACCATGTTAAACTAGGCATTTTTCCACCCCATTTATATATAAAGTTCATTTAAAACCGAGCTACGGTTATTTAGTTATGAAATAAATCATTTTATCATGTTATTTAAGCAAATTAAAACAAACAGCATTTTAAACATTTTAAACATGGATGAAAGTGGCAAATTATTAATCTACACAAAATTCTAAGCATTTTACATGTTAAAATCATTTTAATCCGATGCACGGTTTGTGAATTATTAATGCATGAACTTGGAGGGGTTTTTCTGTAAAACAGTAAATCACTGGAATAATAATCGTTCCGCGGGAAAAAATATGGAAAGGGCCGAATCTGGTCGGCCCAAAAGTGCACAGGAGAGGGGGCGGGGCTGCTCACCCTGGGCCAAGGCCCGGTCGGTTCGGTGGTGAGTCTTTGGGCATGGGGCTTCTTGGCTGGGCTTTGCTGCGGATGCTGCTGGAGGCGCTTGTCAACTTCAGGACGAAGCGAGCCGCTGCTGCTCGTTACCAACAAAGGAAACAGTAGGCAACAGCAGGCCATGGCGATGCAGAAGACGGGCGGCGCGGCAACGGGGCTCCGGCGAGCTGTGTGTCGGCGAGGCAGGGGTGCGGACGAGGATGGCCTGCTGGTTCCGGCGACTACCGACAGCGGGGACGAGGTGCTCGGGGAAGGAGAGAAACGCGGTTACAGGCAGCGGGCGACGGAGCACTTCCTCTGCACTTGAACAGAGAGAGAGAGATATTCAGAGAGGGTGGAGCAGAACGGAAAGGGGAAGAGGAGAGAAAGCGAGGGCGACGGGCACGCGACCTGCGGGGCTCCGGCGTCACGCTCGCAGACACGATGGCGGAAGCCAGGACGGCGAGGTCGTCGGGACCCTGGACGGCGAGGTCGTCGGGACCCTGGACGGCATCGGCTTGAGGAGCTCGGATGGCGGCATCCATATCAGCGAACAAAGAAGGCTTGGACGAGGAAGCAGGGGCTCGCGAGGGGTGCTCGGGGTTGCGGAGGAGGAGCGGTGACGCGGCAAGGCTACGGTGGAGTAGTGGATCGACCAGGAGGAGCTACGGTTTGCTGTGGATGAGCTCCGTCTCGAGGGGCTCCTGCTCGGGCATGAGCGTGGAGACGTGGGGCTGCGGCCAGAGGAGGTCGTCGGCTGCGATGGCGCGAGGGGACGAGGCCGAGCGCTCCTGCTCGGGACCTCGAGCAGCTTCAGGGAGCAGGGCAAGGGAGGCAGAGCACGAGCATGGCGTCCATGGGGTTTCCTATGGGCAAAGGAAGAGAGAGCAAAGAGATTAGAGAGAGACGGTGAGATGGAGAGGGAAAAAGAGAGGGCTGGGGTGCGAGACGGGCGACCTGGCAACACGCTCCGGCGAGGCAGAGCTGACGAGGCAGCGGTTGGAAAGAGAGCGTCGGGGAGGCAGGAGGCCTCGGGTGGAGTGGATCAAGGAGGGGATGGATTTGGTTGGCTGGACTAAAATCGAGGAGGAGGGTATGAGGAGCTTCACGCGTTGGCTCGGGTTCGATCCCGAGGAAGGAGGAGGCTGGTCGGTGGATGGATTGGGCAGTAGATGAAAATGAGGAGGTGGCGGCGGATGGGACGGATAGAGCTAGGGTTTGACTGCTTAAATAGCTAGGTGGACTAGGCTAGGGACTATTTGGTCCCTCCGATCGTAATCGGACGGTCGAGAAAAACAGGCTAGGGAAGCTCAAATAAGAATACAGAGATGTTTTGTAGATGTTTGGGGATGATCTGAATCTAACGGTGATGACTGAGTGGTTCGGGTTCGGGCAAGTTTCGGACGCGCACACGAGGGGGGTCTGAGAGAGGTTAGTTGGTTTGACAAGAGGGAATGGAAAACCCGGTTGGTCTCGGAACGGCCAACAAAAGCAAGGGGGGACACGGCAACTACGAGCGGATGCAAGTTTTATGAAAACGATGCCAATGCAATGCGAATGATGACATGAGACGAGATGCATAACAAAAACAAAATGCAAAACCACAGACAAAAACCCAACCACGAAGAAAATATCATATCGCATCTCCGGAAAAAGGCAAGAGTTGGAGTTACGAATATGGAAAGTTGTATCCGGGGTGTTACAACACTCCACCACTACGAGAGGATCTCGTCCCAAGATCTAGGATGGCACCGGAGAGAAACGGAAGAGGTAGAGAAGAGGTAAAACTAAGTTGCTTATTCGACCAATGAGTGAAACCAAAGAACCTTGAGAAGTTGAGCAATTTAAAAGAAAGAGTACAACAGAGATGAATGAGATTGCAAACAATCCGTTAGAAAAGAGGAACAAGGAGTATTACGAGGACTTGAAGGTTGAAAGACATGGAAATAAGAGCTTCACGAACGAAAAGAATATGACCACCTCGGTATAATGAGATAGCCAAGGAACAAGAATTACAGAATTTGGACAGCACTCTGGTAGAAAAGAGAAGAAAACTTGATGAGATGAAAAGATATTGAAGAGATGATACAACACTCCGGTTAAATTGATAAGCCAGAAAAGAAGACGATCCTCACCAAACGAGGTGATGGGTGAAGAGCACAACATCACAATGCCTCCGTAACGAAAGAATAGAAGTTAGACCGTTGAGATAAAGGGACGGAGAAGAAAATGACAACTTTTGCCACAAGTGAACTTGGAAAGCATCCTTGCAAAGAAGAATCGAACGGAGTTGTTGGAAAATCAACAACGAGAAGCACAAGCTTGTTGTGGGCTTATGGCAAACATCTCAAAATGATGAGGTGACAAGCGGCCACCGATGGAAACCATTGATTTGATTGAGAGCACCAAAAAGATGAAAACTTCTTCCACCAAGAGGTTAAAGAGCAAGCTTGGGTCATGCATAATCACCACAAATAGCAACAACCCTTAAGGAAAGGATTTAGGTGAAATCTGACACAAGATAATTCCAGCGAACAAATTATTGGGTTGAAAAGATCTCGTGAACGAATTGAAAATGATGGGTTTAAAATATGTCACTCTTGAAAACTTGTGAATCATGAAACACGAAGGGAAATCGTCAAGAGTGACATAACACCATCTCAAAAGATAAGGTAGGAAGAATTGCACTTCGGAATGCAAGATGAAGAATCCTTGAACTCCTCTGAAAAGAATCTCGATGAACACTTCAAGAAGGAATTAAATCCTTGATGAACCATCATGTAGAGCTTCCATGAAGAACTCCGGTAATAAAAGAATGACAAAAAGATAGAGAAGTTGAAAGAACAAGGTGAAACTTGCAATAATTTAGGTGGAGCTTCGCGACGATAATGCGGAAAACTTGGAACTCCGGAAAAGAAAAAAGATGAAGCATCTCGAACCGAGAAATGTGATATGATGACCAACTCCGGAAAGAAAGATGAATCACTTGTAATCAAGAATTTATTTATCATGAATAATCTCCGGAAAAAGAATTGAGTCACCTCGAGGAAATAAGAATAAGATTTATTGTATGTTTATCCTTCATCAAATTTAATTGATGACAAGCAACGGATTTGGCATACTACTTATTCCCGTAGAAAGGATTAAAAGAGATATAGCGCGAACTTGAGAAGGTATTGATGGAACCACTGGTGGGGTTTGGAAACAACGAATGAATGAATGAATTGATACGATGAGGAATGAAGAGAAATCTTGAACGAACCACCGTAAGAATTGAAAATGAACGTAGCGAAGGCACAATTCACCAGGAAGAATTGGAAACGAATGAAGATACTTGAGGGCATTTAGATACATGAGAACGAAGAGATCATGAACTGATTAGAGGATATTTAAATGATTCACCGGTAAGATTTGTATAACGATAACTACACGCTGAGAATGAAGAATTATGACATGATCGCCTTCGGAGGAAAGAAATGGAAAACAAACCATGAAATGCTCCGGATGGTAAGAAAAAAAATTGTCACAGTCAAAACAATTATGAGGATAGCATGAAGCTAGAACCATGAATATTCAAGAGAATGGACCAAGATTTAAGAGAAATCCTTCTTCGGTCTTCAAATGTTGAGAATGATGATGAGAACCACCATGAATTGTTGAGATACTCCAGGAGAATTAAAAGAGGAAAGGTTGAACAAAGATGAAAAGAATTTGAAAACGACCTTGGAGAAGGCATGTGACTGATGAAAATTCATTCTTACGTCAAACTTGGAAATGAATTTGAGAATCGCTCCTGATAATTCAAAGAGTCAGGTAAGATCCTGGGAAAGACCTGTGGGTTAGGGCCCGCTCAAAAGAAACATCATTGAAGGATTGCTTGAAATAGAGATTGCACCGGTAGAATTAAATGGCTTGAATGAGATAACAGCCTCAAAATAACTTGAACGGATTGAGAACGGAAACACGAATCTTGTGAGATATCTTCAGCACTCCAGAACAAATGAATAGGAAGAAGTGAATGATTAAGAGGTGCATCGGCATGAGAAAGCATTAGAAACGAGGAAAGGAATATGATGAATATCGAAAGCTTGAATTGGATCCACCGGAGAAGAAATAACAATGAAGGATGATGAACTTGAAACTGTTGAGCATCTTCATGGGAAATCACCGGATAAGAACATTGAAAGAAAAGAATGAAGAGACTTCCCACAAATAAAGGATACATGGTTACGAAATCTGAGTCCTTGAAGAAAAAGGGTGGGAGGGCGGGAAAACAAAGGCAACTTGGGGACGGATGAAACGGATACCGTTGAGAAAACTTAGAATTGATCTCACAGTTGTTGAAATGATCGGATCCACTTGAAGAGAAGCACGCCTGTTGGAAAGAATTGACATGACAATCTCGATGATCAAAAGGATTAGTACTCCCATAGAAATATGAGAACACCGCTTGAACGGTATGGAATCCACACTTGACATTGAAGCAACTCAAATACCACAACTCAAAACAAAACAAAGGATTGGCTTGCAGAAATAAGCCGGAACAAATACATATGATAGAGATTTACCCAATCCCATATCATGCATCTGTCGGAAAGATATTCTATGAGCTACTTGAATTCCCACCTATAAACTCCCAAAACTTTCTGGTTATGCAATCTGGTGTTGGGGATACAGGGGAAGCAATATATCTCACCCAATCTAACAATCCCTACATCCAGCTGTATCCATCCGTCAACACATAACCAAGAAAACTCTGGAAATTGTGTACCTCAACCTTCGAAAAGCATCCGTTATACGAGCTATGGCAATACTCCCGAACTCCCCAGTACTAGGTGACGTCAAGGTTATCTCACCAACAACTGCATAAAAGAGATTTTCGATGTCGGCAAAACTCAGGTATTCCAGAACTGCAACGATAAAATTATGACGACAACACCTCGGAGCTCAAGTCCCTGGGACACTGCCACAACCCCTAAATGTCAGGAGGCACCAAGAACAATGTTCTCGTCATAAGAATATCGGAACGATCCCAAGATACCGGCGTGAACCTGATTTTTTTTAGTGAAATTTGAGGAGAGGAAAGACAAAACATCTACGTCAGGAGACCTCACCAGAGCGATGAAGGGGGCTGAGGAGTAAAAAGAATCCTACTCTTCAATATATATAATCCTAAGACTCAAAATAGTTTTTTTCTAGACTCAACAACGGCCAACAATCAAGGGGGCTCCTATGGTCGGTCGAGGCTCTGATACCAACTTGTCACGCCCAAGATCCGACCCTATCCTAAAGGAACTCAAAGGTCCCACCAAGGATAGAAGCGCATCTTGAAGACGCTTTTCCAAGGTGGATATCATTACATCAACATTACATAATAGATGGGATACATACATAAGGCATACAATGCCACACGAATACATCAATACAACATACATAAGATCAACATCCGACTACGGATGAAACACAAACAGAAACTCAAATGACATCCACCCTGCTAGCCCAGGCTGCCGACCTGGAACCTATCCCCTGATTGAAGAAGAAGCAGAAGAGAACTCCAAAACAAGCAAACATCACTCTCACGTCATGATCATCGCAAAACCTGTCCCTGCAACTGTTGTTGTAGTAATCCATGAGACACGAGGACTCAGCAATCCCATTACCATGGGTATCAAGACTAGCAAAGCTTAAAGGGAAAGGAAGGGGTAAAGTGGTGAGGTTGCAGCAGCGACTAAGCATATATGGTGGCTAACATACGCAAATGAGAGCGAGAAGAGAGCAAGCGGAACGGTCGTCAACTAGTGATGATCAAGAGGTGATCCTGAACTCCTACTTACGTCAATCATAACACAGAAACCGTGTTCACTTCCCGGACTCCGCCGAGAAGAGACCATCACGGCTACACACGCGGTTGATGCGTTTTAATTTGGATCAAGTGTCAAGTTATCTACAACCAGACATTAACAAATTCTCATCTGCCACATAACCGCGGGCACGGCTTTCGAAAGATAATACCCTGCAGGGGGTGTCCCAACTTAGCCCATGATAAGCTCTCGTGATCAACGAAGGATATTCCTTCTTCCAGGAAGACCCGATCAGTCTCGGAATCCCGGTTTACAAGACATTTCGACAATGGTAAAACAAAACCAGCAAGACCACCCGATGCGCCGACATCCCGATAGGAGCTGCACATATCTCGTTCTCAGGGCAACACCGGATAAGCTAAGCGTACAGGTACCGACGTAACCCAAGTGGCCAAGGGATGGTCCCGCACGGTGCTCTAGTTTGGACCAACACTTAGACAAGCATTGGCCCGGGGGGCTATAATAAAGATGACCCTCGAGAGAGCGACTCCCAAGGGAAAAGTAGGTGGTGGTGAGGCAAAAGGTAAAACCAAGGTTGGGCCTTGCTAGAGGAGTTTTATTCAAAGCGAACTGTCAGGGGGGTCCCATAAATCACCCGACCGCGTAAGGAACGCAAAATCCAGGAACATAACACCGGTGTGACGGAAACTAGGGTGGCAAGAGTGGAACAAAACACCAGGCATAAGGCCGAGCCTTCCACCCTTTACCAAATATATAGATGCATTCATAATATAAGAGATATTGTGATATCCCAACATAACCCTATCCACCATGGAGCAATCTTCAACTTCACCTGCAACTAACAACGCTATAAGAGGGGCTGAGCAAAGCGGTAACATAGCCAAACAACGGTTTGCTAGGAAGGGTGTCAAAGGTTAGAGGTTCATGGCAATTTGGGAGGCTTGAAGAGCAAATGATAGGTAACGCAGCATAGCGATAGAACGAAGCAACTAGCATAGAAATGATAGTAGTGAGATCCAGGGTAGCGGTCATCTTGCCTGAAATCCCGCTAGGAAGAAGAACAAGTCCATGAAGAAGACGAACGGGAGTAGTCGAACGAATCCTCACAATCGCAACATTACCGGAACTAAGAAGCAACACCAGAAAGAAACAAACAACATGGTAAATGCACAAGCATAAACATGGCATGATGCACAAACAAGTATGATGCATGTCCGGTTTAATGAGGCATGGCAAAGTGCAACAAACAATACTGCAAGTTAAGTGGAGCTCAATATGCAACGAGTTGCATATTGACTAAACACCACATCAATTATTTAGTTCTCTCTCGGTTATGCTACTCATCAATATTAAATGTTGTTAAGCATGGCAAGGGGTGAAGCATAATGAAACTACCTAACTAGGCAAGTTTAAATGAGGCCGGAAGAATAAACAACAATTCCGAAAAATCCCCATGTCCATATTTTAGATTCAGTACTGTTCTGCCCTAAACCATATTTTAAGGTTGTTAAACAGGAAAATAAATTGGACCATGTTAAACTAGGCATTTTTCCACCCCATTTATATATAAAGTTCATTTAAAACCGAGCTACGGTTATTTAGTTACGAAATAAATCATTTTAGCATGTTATTTAAGCAAATTAAAACAAACAGAATTTTAAACATTTTAAACATGGATGAAAGTGGCAAATTATTAGTCTACACAAAATTCTAAGCATTTTACATGTTAAAATCATTTTAATCTGATGCACGGTTTGTGAATTATTAATGCATGAACATGGAGGGGGTTTTCTGTAAAACAGTAAATCACTGGAATAATAGCTAAATCGTTCCGCGGGAAAAAAACATGGATAGGGCCGAATCTGGTCGTCCCAAAAGTGCACAGGAGAGGGGGTGGGGCTGCTCACCCTGGGCCAAGGCCCGGTCGGTTCGGTGTGTGGTATTTGAGCCCACGGGCTTGAGGCTGGGCACAGGCTGCGGATGCTGCTCGAGGTGCAGTCAGCCTTCGGACGAAGCGAGCCGCTGCTGCTCGTTACCAACAAAGGAAACAGTAGGCAACAGCAGGCCATGGCGATGCAGAAGACGGGCGGCGCGGCAACGGGGCTCCGGCGAGCTGGGTGTCGGCGAGCCAGGGGCCCGGACGAGGATGGCCTGCTAGTTCCGGCAACTAGCGACGGCGGGGACGAGGTGCTCGGGGAAGGAGAGCATCGCGATTCTGAGCAGCGGCGACGGAGCACTTCCTCCGCACTTGAACAGAGAGAGAGATATTCAGAGAGGGTGGAGCAGAACGGAAAGGGGAAGAAGAGAGAAAGCGAGGGCGACGGGCACGCGACCTGCAGGGCTCCGGCGTCACGCTCGCCGACACGACGGAGGAAGCCAGGACGACGAGGTCGTCGGGACCCTGGACGGCATCAGCTTGAGGAGCTCGGATGGCGGCGTCCATAGCGGCGAACTGAGAAGGCTTGGACGAGGAAGCAGGGGCTCGCGAGGGGTGCTCGGGGTTGCGGAGGAGGAGCGGTGACGCGGCAAGGCTACCGTGGAGTAGTGGATCGACCAGGAGGAGCTGCGGTTTGCTCTAGATGAGCTCCGTCTCGAGGGGCTCCTGCTCGGGCACGAGCATGGAGACGTGGGGCTGCAGCCAGAGGAGGTCGTCGGCTGCGATGGCGCGAGGGGACGAGGCCGAGCGCTCCTGCTCGGGACCTCGAGCAGCTTCAGGGAGCAGGGCAGGGGAGGCGGAGCTCGAGCATGGCATCCATGGGGTTTCCTATGGGCAAAGGAAGAGAGAGCGGAGAGATTAGAGAGAGAGAGACGGTGAGATGGAGAGGGAAAAAGAGAGGGCTGGGGCGCGAGACGGGCGACCTGGCAACACGCTCCGGCGAGGCGGAGCTAACGAGGCAGCGGCTAGAGCGAGGGCGTCGGGAAGGCAGGAGGCCTCGGGTGGAGTGGATCGAGCAGGGGATGGATTTGGTTGGCTGGACTGAAATCGAGGAGGAGGGGATGAGGAGCTTCACGCGTTGGTCGGTGGATGGATTGGGCAGGAGATGAAAACAAGAAGGTGGCGGCGGATGGGACGGATAGATCTAGGGTTTGACTGCTTAAATAGCTAGGTGGACTAGGCTAGGGACTATTTGGTCCCTCCGATCGTAATCGGACGGTCGAGAGAAACAGGCTAGGGAAGCTCAAATAAGAAAACGGAGATGTTTTGTAGATGTTTGGGGATGATCTGAATCCAATGGTGATGGTGGCGGTTCGGGTTCGGCAAGTTTGAGACCAGCACGAGGGGTCGAGAGAGGTTAGTCGGTTTGACAAGAGGGAATGGAAAACCCGGTTGGTCTCGGAACGGCCAACAAAAGCATGGGGGGACACGGCAACTACGAGCGGATGCAAGTTTTATGAAAACGATGCCAATGCAATGCGATAGATGACATGAGACGAGATGCATAACAAAAGCAAAATGCAAAACAACAGACAAAAACCCAACCACGAAGAAAATATCATATCGCATGTCCGGAAAAAGGCAAGAGTTGGAGTTACGAATATGGAAAGTTGTATCTGGGGCGTTACATGGAACCCGCCTTGCAATGCCAAAGACAAGACTGCACGCCGGACTCATTGTCATTGAAGCCTGGTTCAGGGGCTACTGAGGGAGTCCTGGATTAGGGGGTATCCGGATGGCCGAACTATATACTTCGTCCGGACTATTGGAGCATGAAGATACAAGACTCAAGACTCCATCCCGTGTCCGGATGGGACTCTCCTTGGCGTGGAAGACAAGCTTGGCGATACGGATGGGACTCTCCTTGTAACCGACTCCGTGTAAACCCTAGCCCTCTCCCGTGTCTATATAAACCGGAGAGATTGGTCCTTAGAAGGCCGATCACAATTACAATCATAATCATCATAGGCTAGTTTCTAGGGTTTAGCCTCTATGATCTCGTGGTAGATCTACTCTTGTACTACTCATATCATCAATATTAATCAAGCAGGAAGTAGGGTTTTACCTCCATCGAGAGGGCCCGAACCTGGGTAAACATTGTGTCGCTTGCTTCCTGTTACCATCAGCCTGAGACACATAGATCGGGACCCCTACCCGAGATCCGCCAGTTTTGACACTGACACCAGTCACTGAGCCCATAGAGTTTTACTTTGATGCTCCAACCTGGAGTCCAGGAAAGAGCATGGCTGTCCACATCACCATGGGACGCATTGGAGAAGTTTACCACAAGGAATCTCAAGAATACTATCTACCAAATTTGTGGGTGCCGAGATGAGCAATGGGAGATGATCAGCACCAGGAAAGATAGATCCATTGCAGCATTCACCCAGGAGTTAAACCAGCACATGCGTCGCCAGGAGAACCAGATGTGCGCAGGCATGAAAGATATGAAGAAGGCTATGACCAAGATCACGGAGCTGGAGGAAGAACTCAAGTCTACACGCGATGGATATGAGGAGGAAATGACGACACTCATGGAGAAGAATGAAGATATGAAGAAGAAGCTAAAAGTATTCATGGGATTCCCCGCGACTGGAGGAGAAGACAATGATTGCACTTGCCCGGAGAACTACATCATCATCGACGACACTGACTCGGACCGAGACGATCGCGATGATGACTTTGTTGATTAAGCTAGAGCAGATATCATGGAGTCTTCGACCGATCAATTTTTCTATTCGACCACCATAACAGTAGTAGTATTCCCCCATGTATATAGTATAGTCTGAGCACTTTTGTGACGATAGTTAGACCGTTGTAAGCCCTTGCTTGAATTGATTGAAGTGATATGATTGTGCTTGTCTCATGTGCATATAGGTAGTGTTTTTCTCTATGGACCTCATTCTATTCTGTATTCTAATCTTTTCTAATCCCTCAGATGCCTCCAAGATGTGACAATGAGCTTTCCAATCGGAGCTCGCTCAGTTGATCCAGCAGTAGAATGCATTGATGCAGATACTAGTCCAGAATCAGAATCAGGGGAACAACAACAACAATAATAACCCACCACCACCACCACCTGTTGATCACTTAGCCTGTTTCTTCAGGCTGAATTCGCCGGTGTACTCCAGTAGCACCGAGCCGATAGTTGCAGATGATTGGCTCTGCAAGATGGGAAGGGAGTTGACCACTGCAGGATGCACAGATGCGGAGAAAGTGCGTTTTGCCACACATCAGCTTGATGGACCCGCAGTATCATGGTGGGAGAATTTCACAGCCACTTACCCCATTGACACTGTCACATGGGACCAGTTTCAGCAGGCTTTCTGTACTGCCCATGTTTCAGCAGGAGCTATGGCCATGAAGAAGCGTAAGTTTAGCAACTTGCGCCAAGGAGGATGTACTGTTGGCCAGTATGTCGATGATTTTAGTAAGCTAGCATGTTATGCTCCAGATGACGTTGCTACAGATGCAACTAAGCAGGAGAAGTTTCTGGAAGGACTGAATGATGAGCTGAGCATGCAGTTGATGGTGGCAACCTTCAACAACTACCAGGAGTTGGTAGATAGAGCTCTAATGATTGAAGGGAAGCAACAGCAGATTGAAAACCGCAAGAGGAAGTATGGACAAGGGAAGTACAACTCTGGAGCTCAGCAGAAGCCTCGTTTTACCCCGAACTCGGGAGGACCTTTTCAGCATACCCATGGAGGAGGGAGTTCGCACAACCATAGTGGTCCCAATAATGGTAATGGGAATGGAGGAAGCAACGGCCAGAACCATACCAACCCATCAACCCCAGCCAAGAAGGACCTGAGCCATGTCACTTGCTACAAGTGCCAGAAGACTGGACATTATGCCAATGAATGTCCTGAAGCTAAGAATGGAACTGGCAATTGAAGCTCTGGGAAGAAGCCAAACCCTTTCAACAAGGGACAGGTGAACCACGTTAACGTGGAGGAGGTTGAAGCTCAGCCGGATGCAGTAATAGGTAAGTTTTTGGTTAAGTCATTTACTTCAATCGTTCTTTTTGATACTGGTGCATCACATTCATACATATCAAGGGGATTTGTGGATAAGTATAAACTGCCCACCAAGGTTCTTAGAACACCTATGTTAGTATGCTCACCGGGAGCAGAGTATATGGCCAGTCAAGGATGTTTTCAGATGCCATTGACCATAGGTAGGCCTGTTTTCCCCTCGGATTTAATCATTTTGGAGTCGCAAGATTTGGATGTGATTCTGGGTATGGATTGGCTATCGATGTATGCAGGAAACATCGATTGCACCAGTAAGTCGATTTTGCTTACCACCCCAGAAGGAAGAAGGATCAAGTATGTATCCGGCACGTGCCAAAGAGGACTCAAGTGAATTCCTTATCAGGAGTTGTACAGGAGGAAGTACCAGTGGTGAAGGATTTTCTTGACGTATTTCCAGAAAAGTTGCCAGGCATGCCACCAGATAGAGACATTGGGTTTTTGATTGAGCTTTTGCCAGGCACAGGGCCAATATCTAAGAGACCATACAGGATGCCTGCAAAGGATTTGGAAGAAACTAAGAAGCAGATTAAGGAGTTACTGGATAAAGACTATATTCGCCCAAGTTCGTCACCTTGGGGATCACCAGTGCTTCTAGTGGAGAAGAAGGACAGACCATTGAGGATGGTTGTTGATTATCGAAGGTTGAATGCAGTGACAATCAAGAACAAGTACCCATTGCCGATGATCAATGATTTGTTTGACCAATTGCAAGGAGCTAAGGTATTTTCCAAGATCGATCTACGATCAGGATACCACCTATTGAAGATTCGAGAGCAGGATATACCTAAGACGGCTTTTACCGCCAGGTACGGGCTATATGAGTATACCATTATGTCATTTGGTCTAACTAACGCATCTGCCTATTTCATGAACATGATGAACAAGGTGTTTATGGAGTTCTTGGATAAGTTCATCATGGTGTTCATTGATGATATATTGGTCTACTCGAAGAATGAAGAGGAGCATAAGGAGCATTTGCGCTTGGTACTTGGGAAGCTCAGAGAACATCAGTTATACGCCAAGTTCAGCAAATGTGAGTTTTGATTGAAGGAAGTTGGATTCCTCAGACATGTTATATCCGGAGAAGGGATAGCAGTATACCCCCACCAAGGTTGTCACAGTGACAAACTGGAAAGCACCCACGTCAGTTGGAGAGATCCGGAGTTTTCTTGGACTCACAGGATACTACCGGAGGTTCATTGAGAATTTCTCTAAGATTGCAAAGCCCATGACAGAGTTGTTGAAGAAGGACACCAAGTTCAAATGGACTAAGGAATGTGAAGCCAGTTTTTGGGAGTTGAAGAAACGTTTGGGTACAGCCCCAGTGTTGATTCTTCCAGATCAACACAAGGATTATCAAGTGTATTGCGATGCTTCTTGTCGAGGACTTGGAGCAGTGCTTATGAATGAGGGAAGAGTTGTTTCATATGCCTCACGACAGCTTAAACCCCATGAGTTAAACTATGCTACACACAATTTGAAGTTAGCAGTCGTAGTGCATGCGTTGAAGACATGGAGACATTTTCTCATCGGAAACCATTGTGAGGTGTACACGGATCACAAGAGTTTGAAGTATATCTTCACACAGAAGGAGTTGAATCTCAGGCAGAGAAGATGGTTGGAGCTCATCAAGGATTATGATATGAGGTTGCATTATCACCCCGGAAAGGCTAATGTAGTAGCCGATGCGTTAAGCCGAAAGAGTCATGTCAATACACTGATGACCGGAGAATTACCCAAGGAGTTCGCAGAAGATCTTCGCGAGCTAAGTTTGGAGACAGTTCCGAGAGGCTATGTAGCAGCGTTGGAAATTCAGTCTACTTTGACGAACAAGATCAGAGAAGCCCAAAAGACGGACAAGGTGATTGCCGAGATTAAGGAAAGGATGAGCAAAGGAAAGGCCAAAGGATTTCTAAGGATGAGCACGATACCTTATGGTTTGAGGACCGCGTATATGTGCCTAATGACCCGGAGATCAGGAATTTGATTCTGTAGGAGGCCCATGATTCACCGTATTCGATTCACTCAGGAAACACCAAGATGTATCTGGATTTGAAGGATAGTTTCTGGTGGACCGGAATGAAGAAGGATATTGCGGAGTATGTAGCAGTTTGTGATGTATGTCAGAGAGTGAAGGCAGAGCATCAGAAGCCAACAGGATTGCTACAGCCATTGTCGATACCCAAATGGAAGTGGGATAAGCTAGGCATGGATTTTATCACAGGATTGCCCGGGACTCATTCGGGCTATGACTCGATATGGGTTGTAGTTGATCGTTTGATGAAAGTAGCACATTTCAGCCCAGTGAAGACCACTTACACCACTACTAAGTTGGCAAAGATATACATGACCCGAAACGTATGTCTGCATGGAGTTCCGAGGACAATTGTATCAGATAGAGGAGCCCAGTTTACCTCAAAGTTCTGGAATCAGTTGCATGAGACTTTGGGTACCAGGCTAGAGTTCAGTACAGACTTTCATCCATAGACAGATGGACAGACCGAGAGAGTCAATCAGATTCTGGAGGACATGTTGAGAGCTTGTGCGCTATATTATGGATCTAGTTGGGACGACAATTTGCCATATGCAGAGTTCTCTTACAACAACAGTTATCAATCAAGTTTGAAGATGGCCCCTTTCGAAGCTTTGTACGGAAGGAAGTGTAGGACACCATTGTTGTGGGATGAAGTTGGAGACCGTCAGTTGTTTGGACCAGATTTGATTAAAGAGTCTGAAAGGAAGGTTAAGTTGATTCGTGATAGGCTCAAGGTAGTCCAGTCCAGGCAGCAGAGCTATGCGGATTCTAAACGCAAGGAGACAGTTTACGAAGTCGGAGACAGAGTTTATCTTCGTGTGTCCCCACTTCGAGGAGTTAAGCATTTTGGAGTTAAGGGAAAGTTAGCACCACATTTTGTGGGACCATACAAAATTTTGGAGCGTATGGGAGAAGTTGCTTACAAGTTGGAATTACCCGAAGGATTGTCAGGAGTTCATGATGTGTTCCACGTTTCCCAATTGAAGAAGTGCCACACAGAGATGCCTGATATACCGCTGAGAGATACAGTGCCACTGGAGGTGATTCAGTTGGACAGCGATTTGACCTATGAGGAGAAACCAGGTAAGATTCTCGAGTTTGCCAACCGAGTCACACGCAGCAAGCTTATCAAGTTTTGCAAAGTTCAGCCACCATACTGAAGATGAAGCCACCTGGGAGCGAGAGGTAGACCTGCTGAAGGACCACCCTCACCTATTCTCTAGCCAACCCGAATCTCGAGGGCGAGATTCATCTTAAGGGCAGTAGGTTTGTAACATCCCAAATTTTCAATTTGGAATGTTATACATTAGATCATCATTGCATATCATATTTTATTGCATTTTGGCTTGATCCTAGAAATTCTACGCAAGTCAAGGACCTACGGAGAGAGTTGGGGATTTTGTTATTTTGATATTTGAGCTTTTCTCAAATTTTGAAAAGGGGATCAATTGGTTTTGATTATTTTTCTTCCTAATATTTCAAAAATAAAAATATATGAGAGGAGATAAAATGACTTCTCCAAAATAAATGAAATATTAGAGAAAACATATTAAAATAAATTTAATTATTTTATTTGGTTTTATTGCAATTTTATTTGAATTAGAAAAAATTGCACGTTTTCAAAATTGCATTTTAGGGCCAAGAAAATGTTCATCCTGTTCTAAATATTTTATTTAGACGGTGAAAATTTGTTTTGGAATTTTAGATTTTCATTTATTTTCTAGGATTTATTTAATTTTTGGCGGAATTTTATTTAAAAAAAATCTCCACGCGCCCGACTGGGCCGAAGGCCCAGCCGAGTCGGCCCAGCACCGCCATCGTCTCCCGCACCGCCTCGGGACCGGAGTCCCGAGCGAAGTCACCACCGCCGCCTGAGTCGGGAGGAGCACGCCTCCCGAGACGGCCCCTCCCCCAAGCCAGCCGCCCACCCTCCTCTTAAATACCGCCGCCGACCCCCACCACCACCCGAGGCGCCCGCCAACCTCGCCGCCAACAAGCAGCCGCCCGCCGCCTGCCGCTCCGCCCGCCGTCGCCGGGCGCCGCCGCCCGCCTAACCCCACCGAGCCGCCGGATCTCGCCGGAGCCCCGCCGAGGTAGCCACCCGCCGCCGCCGGTTTTCTAGAAAAAACCGATTCGGTTTTTTAAAAAACCCCTAGGTTTTTTTTGTAGATCGGTTTATTTTTCTTGGTTTATTTATTCAGCGAGCGCTCGCTCGTTCGTTCGTTTAAACGAACACTGTTCACCGTTTAGCCACAGAAAGTGAATGTTCGTTTGTTAGCCTGTTCGTCCGTTTTTCTTTTTCTCGGGTTTTTCGCGATTATTTTCGATCGCGATTCCTGATCCGATTTTTATTCTAGTATAACTTTTCGCACGTTTATCGGAATCAGGCGATTCAAGCTCCTGGAGTTTCATCTCGAAACCCTCTTCCCGTTTAACCAACTCAAACAAGTTTTTGCTACTATAAAACTTGACTTAGGTCCAGATTAGTAAACGAAGCTTGTTTCTTTCGCCGTTTGAGTTTCGTTGCTTCGTTTGATTTGATTCTTTTTGCGAACCAGAGTTCTTAAGTTGAACTTACTGGTTAGATCTCTTATTTGAGTTTTACCTGTGCTTTAGATGAGTACTTATTGTATGCTTGTTTGTAAGCGATAGAGTACCCGGAGTGCGCAGCTTGCTACTACGAGTCTCTAGGTTTCGTGGATCACGAGCAAGGCAAGTAACACTTTGATCATACCTCTTTACTACCCAGTTTTATTGCATTAGATCAACCCTTAAACAATTGCATGGTTAGGATCTGTTTAACATGTGGGTTCTGGGAAGTAGATGAGGTAGTACCTATTACCTGTTTATTTTCAAACCTTGGGAGTTACTTCTACATTTGCTTATATTGCTATGCTATGCTAGTAGATGTGCATTGGGTGAGTGTATCCATGACAGATGTGAGATTGTTAATTAATGGTTTACTTAAGCAGGCAACTTTAATACACATCTGGGTGGATTAAGGCACCTGGGGAACCCAGTGTTGCCTGTATTTTTGGAAATCCCGGGGTATTGTGTGATTCTCCTATGGACCGCCACCAAGGCTCCAAGGGATCATGAGATTATTCGTGCTAGAAACTTCCGTGTGCAGCCGCAAGCTACTATGGGCTCTAGCATAGTTGATTAAGTCGTGTGAACTCTTACAGTAGTAGACTAGCAGATGTAGGGGAAAGTAGGTGTAACTGTCTACCCATCATAAGGTGCAAACATTTATGAAAGACTATGTCTTGGTCATCCGTTTCTCAAACACTATGTAGTGCGAGAAATCCAATGTACGAGATCGAGTCTTGTGGGGAAAAGTGCGCAAAGCTCTATAGAGTGTACAAACTAATCATGATTAGACGTGTCCCCGGTTATGGATGTTTTGAGTATCTAGTACCTGGATTATCATGTAAATCTCATCATGTTACTTAATTTATTTTGTTTGGGTTTAAGGATGATGCTTAATTGGGATTGAGTTGGGTGAACCTTCTCAATGTTTAACAACCACCATGATAGTTAAATAAAATTTATTCCTTTGTTGTAGGAAAAAAATTGGCTTTATGCAAAATTGTAACCATAGAGCTTTCCACTAGCCATATATGCATGTAGTGATAGCATTATTCTGTTCATTACTCTCTATGTGTTACATCGCCATATTCCATGTGCTGACCCATTTTCGGGCTTACAACGTTGATGTTGCGGACTTTTCAGACGACGAGTAAGGTGCCTTAGGTCGTGATCTTATACTCAGTGATGCCGTTGGAGTTGATGGACTCGCTTTACCTTCCAAGCCTTCCACTGTTATTGTTACTAGATGGCCTTAAGCCATATTTATTGTAATAAGTTCTCTTTTGAGACATTCGATGTAATAAGTGTGTGATTGCTACTCTGTTATAAATCCTTCAAGTACTATGCGTGTCAGCATTACCGATCCAGGGATGACACTGAGGCATAGAGATCAGACTGTTTAAGGTCTGGTCGCTACATATATCTGAAGGAAAGTGATAACTGGCACATGTGTGCCGGTTAGGAAAATTACCGAACGACCATTAGAAGGCAACTCGCCCGCTCAGTCGCTCTCCTTCAGTCGGTAGCCCGCTCGCTCGATCGAGGGTTGATGCTAGTTGGCTCAATCACTCCCCTTTGATCGAGTTGTGAATGCTTTCACTGATTTATATTTTCAGATCAGTTTTCTTATCTTTCTCGGTTTTGCGCCAGTTAGTTTAGGCGGAAAAGAAAAAGAAATAAAGCATCGACAAGGAGACTTGAAATCAGGTCTACTAATCAGTCACTACACCCAAAAACCAACTCAACCATCCTAACTGTATACACTATACATAAACAACGGAACTTGAATCTTTCTTCTTTCTACCATGTAGACAAAAAGGTTAATTTTAGCCTTGATAACTTTGGCATGAGCAGCATGATAACTATGTCATGTGCATCATTGTTACTTTAATATTAACACCCTGGTAACCAGAAAATTGACATGATTAAGCTGGTAAATATATCATGAGAAGGTCGGTAACTATAGCGTCAGAAGCACGATAACTATAACATGTGTAGCATGACTTTGCACAAAGTTTAACCGGGGGGAGGGGGTATGTTTGAACAACTCCCCTTCCCGGGTGAAAGTTATCATGATGTTTTGAGCATAGGTTATTACGAGTATAATTTTGAGAGGAAGCCTGGTGGCATACAAAAAGTGGGTGAAAAAACATGAAGTTTCAACAATACTAGTTCCCATATTTCAAAAATTATCGCGGTGTTCACATATACTTATCAAGTTTCTGGTTTGTATAATACCATGCTATTTACACACAAGTTGCCGGGGTGATTTTTTTCAATACCTTTTTTCCTCCCTAGATCAAAAGTTACCGCGGTATTTAGGCAAAAATTATCAAGTCTTGTGTTTGTGTATTACCATTCCGTTTACACATAAGTTACCGGCGTAAATTTTTTCCAACTTTTTCTCCTAAGGTCTAAAGTTACCGAAGTGTTTTTACATAAGTTATCAGGTCTTCGGATCATATATTATCATGCTATTTGCACGTAAGTTACCGATGGTATGTTTTTCAACCAGTTTTTCCTCTTTGGTCAATGTTACTGAGGTGTTTATACACATGTTATCAGATCTGCACTTTATATACTATCATCATATTCACATGTGTTACCGTGTGTATGTTTTTCAACAATTTTCCCCTTTGCAAAAAATGTTACCGCGGTGTTTATACGTAAGTTATCATGTATGCGGTTTTTATATTACCGTGTTATTTTCACATAAATTACTGGGTTATGTTTTTGAACAAATTTCCTCCCTTGATCAATGTTACCACAGCGTTATGTATGTCAGTTATCGCGTATGCGGGGCGTATATTACCATACCGTTTACACATAAATTAGTGAGAGTATGTTTTTCAACAACTATTTTTCGGGTTAAAAAGTTACCATGATGTTTTGTATGTAAATTGTCGGTTATGCGGGGCTTATATTACCATGTTATTTATGCAAAAATTATTGGGGAGACGTTCTTTATAGCCACCCCCTCGGGATCAAAGTTATCGTGATGTTTGTACATACATTATCAAGCCCGCGGAGCATAAACTATTATCCTATTTACACATAAGTTAACGGGATTATGTATTTTAACAAAAAAAAACTCTAGTCAAAATTACCATGGTGTTTGCACGTAATTTATCATGTCTACGGTCCGTATATTACCATGATATTTACACATAATTTACCGAGTGTATGTTTTCCTTGGGTCAAAGTTCTCACGGTGTTTTTGCGTAAGTTATCGTTTCTATAATGCGTATATTATTGTCTTATTTACATAGAAATTAACGAGATTATTTTTCAGCAATAGTGTCATGGGTCAAATTTACCATGGTGTTTGAATGAAAGTTATCAGATATGTGGTGTATACATTATATTGATACTAGCACATATGCCCGTGCGTTGCAACGGGAGATTTTTTTGCGAGAAGCATCGGGATAGATAATTGATGTGTCCATCAAAACGGTCTCCGCAGCAGTGGAGCGATAGAGCAAGGGGTTGCGGTGTTCTCACGGGTCATCTTTGGCCCGCGAGATCTGATAGTAGTGGGGTTCGTGGGTGTGGTGGCCACCACTCAACTCGTGCCTTTTTTTCCACCAGGTCCGCCTCCGTGTCTAGGTTATGGTTTCCTCCTCATTTTGTGACTGCATGGTGACCTTCGGGGCATAGTTGCTTCGACCACTCTCTCCTACGATGGCGTAATCATATGCATTACTAATTAAGTGAATCCCATTTCATTGCCATAATCAGCGTATAACCAGGTAGTCCCTGCTTTACCAGGGTTTATTCTCTTTAATTATATTAGCGCTTACTTGCCTACATTTTTTTAGTCAGAGCCAAACCAACATATCCTCTTTTATTGACATGTGCCTACAATTTTTTTTAATTATGGCCAACCAACATATTCTCTTTTATCATCAAATGGCATGTGAGATGCACAACAGTTCGTGTCTGGGTTAGGCCACTGGGAGTTACCAAAACGACGTGTGTTTGTAAGACACGAATAAAATCCAAAACAACCGTTGAGTTGGAGGATTAGACTAATGACCTCAATATCTCGATCACGTGCTGATAGACATTCGAACAAATAGCTCCTGCTAACAATTGGACAACATGATTAAGAACATAATATAGCGTAACATTCGAAACATTTTTCATTTTTCTGATCTTTTTTGAGCTTTTCAAAAAATAAAGTAATAATTATGAAATTCTGAATATTCTTCAAAATGTGAACAATTTTTTAAATCTTGATTCTTTTTCTAAAAAATTCGAGCATTTTCGCATTTTGTTGTTGAAAATTTCATTAAATTTGAAAAAAAACAAACAAAACTTGAAATGATTTTCTTGAATTTCATAAACATTTTTTGAAACCATGACCTCTTTTTAAGAAAACAATATTTTTTAATTTGTGAACAATTTATGAAAATGGAAACATGTTTTGAACAATGAAAATAATTTTTTAAATGTGTTTTTAATACAAACAATACTTTAAATTTGTGAACATTTCAATAAACATGAATATTTTTCAAATTTGTATCATTTTCTAAGATATAATTTATTTTGAAAATTTTAAACAGTTTTGGAAAACATAAACATTTCTCTAAAATGCGAACATTTTTTAGTTTTGAAAACTATTGGAACGAGGAGAAAAAATTTAAAGTTCAAACATATTTCAAAATGAGAATACAATTTTGAAATTTTGCCGATTTTATGAAAAATTAAAGAAAAATGAAATTCTAAAAAATTTAATAAATAGAATTTATGAAAAAGGAAAAATAAACTTGGAAAAAAAATAAAAAGAAGGATGAAAGAAAATAAAGGAAAACCAACATAGAAACAGAATAGAAAAAGAACAAAAATGGGCAGACCCAATCTTTGGCTCCATGTGCGAAACTGACTATTTGCCGCCCCATGTGGTAAATAAAGATTCTCAGATGCATGGGCAGGAAACCAATGGGCTTGCTTTACTGGGCTGCATCATGCGTGGCCCACATACAAAATTCGGGACAAAACTGTTTTTCTTTTCTAACAGATTGACGCGCAAAAATTTAGTACCACCTTGGATAGAACAAAATCTTTTCGATGGTGAACGGATGAAAAAATTGGAGAAACACACCTTGCTTTATTAGTAGGTATAGATTTACATAGAAATAACTGAGGTATATTTCTACATCAATTTTGTTAGGTCAAAGTTAGGATGGTGTTTTATGCGCAAGTCATTAGATATTAAATGCAGTACAAATGATGCACCGAGAAGCAAAAAAAGGGAAAACGTTGTATTTTTCTTTGTTTTTGAGCCAAACGTTAACTCTTCCTAACTAGGCCTCTACCACCAATGGGCCCAGCCCAACTCCTTTCTCACTCTAAAGCCCACCGAAGATGCTGTCTTCAACCCCCCATCAACGAACATGTATCTGAAAACTGAAAACACAAAAGAACTCCCAATTACCCATTATACTTGGTGATTTAGGGTACGAATCGCATCGACTTCAACATGAATTTTGTAGATCTCTTCATTACAAATCCATTTCAGTTGAGCACACAACTTATTGTTCAAAGATTTAGGAGATCGATGCAAGTGTCGAATCTTGACGTCTGCTCCAGCTGGAGCCTATGGCTGTGCGGACGAAGCTCGGGAAGCAGGACAGCCGGCAGCAGCGGCTTCTATGGCCGAGACGTGTGGATGCCGTGGCCATGGATGCGCTGCAGGAGAGAAGGAACCACACGGAGATAGTGATGGAGCTCCTACTCCGGCGGGTGTTGGAAGAGCTCCTCGTCGGAGTAGCGGCTATGGTGGCTAATTGAGGAGGCGCTGGTGCTCGAGGCGGTAAAAGGAAACGACCGGGTGGATCGAAGCTTTTTTGTAATTTGAAAGTTTGCATACTTTTAAAACTAGTAAGCGTGCATGTGCAATGCACGTATAACTGCTACATCTTGAGCTTGCATTGGTTTTTCCCTTGAAGAGGAAACGATGATGCAACAAAGTAGAGTAAGTATTCCCCCAGTTTGAGAACCAAGGTATCAATCCAGTAGGAGACAACGCACAAGTCACCGAATACCTGCACAAACAATCAACAAACTTGCAACCAATGCGATAAAGGGGTTGTCAATCCCTTCACGGTTACTTGCAAAAGTGAGATCTGATAGAGATAGATAAATGGTAAAGTAATAATTTTGGTATTTTTGGTTTATAGATCGGGAAGTAAAAGATTGCAAAATAGTAGATCGGAAACTAATAAGATGGAAAAGAGAGTTAATATGATGGAAAAGAGACCCGAGAGCCATATGTTTCACTAGTTGCTTCTCTCAAGATAGCAAATAATACGGTGGGTGAACAAATTACTGCCGAGCAATTGATAGAAGAGCGCATAATTATGACGATATCTAAGGCAATGATCATGAACATAGGCATCATCCGTGTCAAGTGGACCGAAACGATTCTGCATCTACTACTATTACTCCACACATCGACTGCTATCCAGCATGCATCTAGAGTGTTAAGTTCACAAAGAACGGAGTAACGCATTAAGTAAGATGGCATGATGTAGTGGAATTAACTCTAGCAATATGATGAAAACCCCATCTTTTTATCCTCGATGGCAACAATATAATACGTGCCTTGTTGCCCCTACTGTCACTGGGAAAGGACACTGCAAGATTGAACCCAAAGCTAAGCACTTCTCCCATGGCAAGAAAAACCAATCTAGTAGGCCAAACTAAACCGATAATTCAAAGAGACTTGCAAAGATATCAGATCACGCATATAAGGATTCAGAGAAGACTCAGATAATATTCATAGATAATCTGATCATAAATTCACAATTCATCGGATCTCGACAAACACACCGCAAAGAAGCCATTTAGCTACTAGCTATGGACCCGTAGGTCTGTGGTAAACTACTCACGCTTCATCGGAAGGGTAATGGTGTTAATGTAGAAGCCCTCCATGATCAAATCCCCCTCTCACAGGTTGCCGGAAAAGGCCCCTAGATGGGATCTCACGGGTACAGAAGGTTGCGGTGGTGGAAAAATGTTTTTGTGGCTCCCCCTGATGTTTTTGGGTATAAGAGTATATATAGGTGAAAGTGTTAGGTCAAGAGAGCTCCAAGGGGCCCATGAGGTAGGGGGCACTCCCTACCCCACTGGGCGCTCCCTCCACCATCGTGGCCGCCTCGTTGCGTCTCCGAATTCATCTCCAAGTCTCCTGGTTTGCTTCTGGTCCAAGAAAGATCATCGTGAAAGTTTCATTCCGTTTGAACTTCATTTGGTATTCCTTTTCCGTGAAACTCTAAAACAGGCAAAAACAGAAACTGGCACTGGGCTCTAGGTTAATAGGTTAGTCCCGAAAATAATAAAAAATAGCACATAAATGCATATAAAACATCCAAAACAGATAATATAATAGCATGGAACAATAAAAAATTATAGATACGTTGGAGACGTATCAAGCATCCCCAAGCTTAATTCCTGCTCGTCCTCGAGTAGGTAAATGATAGAAACAGAATTTTTTATGTGGAATGCTACCTAACATATTTATCCATGTAATTTTCTTTATTGTGGCATGAATGTTCAAATCCAAAAGATTCAAAAAAAGTTTAATATTGACAAAAAAACAATAATACTTCAAGCATACTAATAAGACAATCATGTCTTCTCAAAATAACATGGCCAAAGAAAGCTATCCCTACAAAATCATATAGTTTGGCTATGGTCTATCTTCATCACACAAAATATTTAAATCATGCACAACCCCGATGACAAGGCAAGCAATTGTTTCATACTTTTGATGTTCTCAAACTTTTTCAACCTTCACGCAATACATGAGCGTGAGCCATGGGTATAGCACTATGGTGGAAGAGAATATGGTGGTTGTGGAGAAGATAAAAAAGAGGAAGATAGTCTCACATCAACTAGGCGTATCAACGGGATATGGAGATGCCCATCAATAGATATCAATGTGCGTGAGTAGGGATTGCCATTCAATGGATGCACTACAGCTATAAGTAAATGAAAGCTCAAAAGGAAACTAAGTGGGTGTGCATCCAACTTGATTGCTTACGAAGACCTAGGGCAATTTGAGGAAGCCCATCATTGGAATATACAAGCTAAGTTCTATAATAAAAAATTCCCACTAGTATATGAAACTGAAAAAATAGGAGACTCTCTGTCATGAAGATCATGGTGCTACTTTGAAGCACAAGTATGGAAAAAGGATAGTAACATTGCCCCTTCTCTCTTTTTTTTCTTTTTTTCTTTTTCTCTTTTTTCATTTTTATTTTCGTCCGGAGTCTCATCCCGACTTGTGGTGGAATCATAGCCTCCATCATCCTTTCCTCACATGGGACAATGCTCTAATAATGAAGATCATCACACTTTTATTTACTTACAACTCGAAAAATTATAACTCGATGCTTAGAACAAAATATGACTCTATGTAAATGCCTCCAGCGGTGTACCGGGATGTGCAATGAATCAAGAGTGACATGTATGAAAGAATTATAAAAGGTGGCTTTGCCACAAATACAATGTCAACTACATGATCATTCAAAGCAATATGACAATGATGAAGCATGTCATGATAAACGGAATGGTGGAAAGTCGTATGGCAATATATCTCGGGATGGCTATGGAAATGCCATAATAGGTAGGTATGGTGGCTGTTTTGAGGAAGGTATATAGTGGGTGTATGGTACCGGCGAGAGTTGCGCGGCACAAGAGAGGCTAGCAATGGTGGAATTGTGAGAGTGCATATAATCCATGTACTCAACATTAGTCATAAAGAACTCACATACTTATTGCAAAAATCTATTAGTTATCAAAACGAAAGTACTACACGCATGCTCCTAGGGGGATAGATTGGTAGGAAAATACAATCACTCATCCCCGACCACCACTCATAAGGAAGACAATCAAAAAATAAATCATGCTCCGACTACATCACATAACGGTTCACCATACGTGCATGCTACGGGAATCACAAACTTTAACACAAGTATCTCTCAAATTCACAACTACCCACTAGAATGACTCTAATATCACCATATTCATATCTCAAAACAATCATAAAGAATCAAACTTCTCATAGTATTCAATGCACTTAATATGAAACTTTTTATTATATCCCTCTTGGATGCCTATTTATAACCAAAGCAAATTACCATGTTGTTCTAAAATACTCTCGAAATAATATAAGTGAATCATGAGAGTTCAACAATTTCTATAAAATAAAGCCACCTCCTTGCTCTAAAAAGATATAAGTGAAGTACTAGAGCAATATTGCCAAGCTCAAAATATATAAGTGAAGCACATAGAGTATTCTAATAAATAATGATTCATGTGTGTCTCTCTCAAAAGGTGTGTTCAGAAAGGATGATTGTGGAAAATTAAAAAGCAAAGACTAAAATAACACAAGACTCTCCAAGCAAAGCACATATCATGTTGTGAATAAAAATATAGCCTCAAGTAAAGTTACCGATAGACAAAGACAAAAGAGGGGATGCCTTCCATGGCATCCCCAAGCTTAGGCTTTTGGTTGTCCTTGAATATTAGCTTGGGGTTCCTTGGGCATCCCCAAGATTAGTCTCTTGCCACTCCTTGTTCCATAGTCCATCAATACCTTACCCAAAACTTAAAAACTTCACAACACAAAACTCAACAGAAAATCTGATGTGCTCTGTTAGTATAAGAAAATAAATCAGCACTTTAAGGTACTGTTGAAAACTAATTCTTTATTTATATTGGTGTAATATATACTGTATTCCAACTTTTCCATGGTTCATACCCCCCGATACTACCCATAGATTCATCAAAATAAGCAAACAACACATGGAAAACAGAATCTGTCAAAAACAGAACAGTCTGTAGTAATCTGTAACTCTCGAATACTTCTGTAACTCCCAAAATTCTAAAAAATTAGGAAGACCTGAGAAATTTTTGTACCAATCCATAGAAAGAAGAACCAGATCAAAAACACGTTTCTCTGAATTGTTAAAATTAATTTCCTGGGCGCAAAAGTTTCTGATTTTCAGCAGGATCAACACAACTCTCGCCGTAAGTTATCCTAAAGGTTTAACTTGGCACAAACACTAATTGAAACATAAAAAAAATCTAACTAGAGGCTAGATGAAGTATTTATTACTAAATAGGAATAAAAAACAAATAAAAATAAAATTTGGGTTGCCTCCCAACAAGCGCTATTATTTAACGCCCTTAGCTAGGCATAAAAACGCGAATAGATCTAAGTATTGTCATCTTTTGTATCCAATCCATAAGTGGATCTCATAATAAATTCATATGGCAATTTAATTTTCTTCCTAGGAAAGTGTTCCATGCCTTTCCTTATCGGAAATTGGAATATCATGTTTCCTTCTTTCATATCAATAATTGCACCAATCGTTCTAAGGAAAGGTCTACCAAAAATAATAGGACATGTAGGATTGCAATCTATATCAAGCATAATGAAATCTATGGGCACATAATTCCTATTTTCACTTAATAGTGGAATCCGCAAGATGCAAATTTAAGGAACAATCATCAAATTCACGAAAACCTAACACATCACACAAAGTTTTTGGAATCGTGGAAACACTGGCACCCAAATCACACAAAGCATGACATTCATAATTTTTAATCTTAATCTTAATAGTGGGTTCCCACTCAACATAAAGTTTTCTAGGGATAGAGACTTCTAATTCAATCTTTTCTTCAAAAGATTGCATCATAGCATCAACGATATGTTTAGTAATAGCTTTGTTTTGATTATAAGCATGAGGAGAATTCAACACGGATTGCAACAAGGAAATACAATCTATTAAAGAACAATTATCATAACTAAATTCCCTGAAATCCAAAAGAGTGGGTTCATTGCTACTTAAAGTCTTAACCTCTCCAATCCCACTTTAATCAATTTTTGCATCTAGATCTAAAAACTCCAAATCATTGGGACGCCTTTTAACTAAAGTTGACTCATCTCCCGTCCCATAATTATCAAGATTAATATTGGAAAATAAAGATTCAATAGGAGCCACATCAATCACTTCTAGATCTTCATCATTATTATCATGAAAACTAGAAGAACATGCTTTTACAAACAATTCTTTTTTAGCACGCATCTTAGCGGTTCTTTCTTTGCAATCATCAATGGAAATTCTCATGGCTTTGAGAGACTCATTGATATCATGCCTAGGTGGAATAAATCTAAGTTTCAAATAATCAACATCGAGTGAAATTTTATCCATGTTCCTAGCCAAATCATAAATCTTGAGAATTTTTTCTTCAATCAAAGCATTGAAATTATTTTGCGAACTCATAAATTATTTAACACTATTCTCAAAATCAGAGGGCATCTTATTAAATTTTCCATAAGAATTGTTGTAGGAATTACCATAATTATTAGAGGAATTACTAGGAAACAACCTAGGATTAAAATTGCCTCTATACACATCATAAACAAAATTGTTCCTACCAACAAAATTCACATCTATAGATTCATTATTATTCTCAATCAAAGTGGACAAAGGCATATCATTAGGATCAGAGGAAGCACTCTTATTCGCAAATAATTTCATAAGTTCATCCATCTTTCCACTCAAAACATTGATCTCTTCCATCGCATGTACCTTTTTACTAGTGGATCTTTCGGTGTGCCATTGAAAATAATTAACCATGATATTATCTAGGAGTTGAGTAGCCTATCCTAAAGAAATTTCCATAAAAGTGCCCCCCGCGGCCGAATCTAAAAGATTTCTAGAAGCAAAATTCAATCCAGCATATTTTTTTTGTATAATCATGCACAAATTCAAACCATGTGTAGCACAATTTCGTATCATCAATTTCATCCTCTCCTAAGATTGTGCAACATGCTCATGATCAAGTTGCTTAAAATTCATAATATCGTTCCTAAGGGAGATGATCTTAGCGGGAGGAAAATACTTAGAGATGATAGCATCTTTACACTTATTCCATGAATCAATACTATTTTTAGGCAACGATGAAAACCAAGTTTTATCACGATCTCTAAGCGAAAATGGAAATAACTTCAATTTAACAATAGCATTGTCCACATCTTTCTTCTTTTGCATATCACACAAATCAACGAAATTGTTTATATGGGATGCGGCATCTTCACTAGGAAGTCCACAAAATTGATCTTTCATAACAAGATTTAGCAAAGCGGCATTAATTTCACAAGATTCAGCATTAGTAGTGGGAGCAATCCGAGTGCTAATAAATTCATTGTTGTTGGTGTTGGAAAATTCACACCATTTAGTATTATCTTGAGCCATCATGACAAAGCAAGCAATCCAATACACGAGCACACAAGAAGCAAGCGAAGAAGACGAATGGAAGAGAGGCGTAGAAAAGGCAATTCTTTTCAAAAATCATTTTAGAGGGGGAAGGAAAACAAGAGGCGAATGATGAATAATGTAATGCAAGAGATGAGAGCTTATGATGGGTACTTGGTATGTCTTGACTTGACGTAGATCTCCCCGGCAACGGCACCAGAAATTCTTCCTACTACTTCTTGATCTTGCGTTGGTTTTTGCCTTGAAGAGGAAAGGGTGATGCAGAAAAGTAGAGTAAGTATTTCCCTCAGTTTGAGAACCAAGGTATCAATCCAGTAGGAGAAAATGCACAAGTCACCAAATACCTACACAAACAATCAACAAACTTGCACCCAACGCGATAAAGGGGTTGTCAATCCCTTCACGGTTACTTGAAAAAGTGAGATCTGATAGAGATAGATAAACGGTAAGTAAATAATTTTGGTATTTTTGGTTTATAGATCGGAAAGTAAAAGATTGGAAAATAGTAGATCAGAAACTAATAAGATGGAAAAGAGAGTTAATATGATGGAAAAGAGACCCGGGAGCCATAGGTTTCACTAGTTGGTTCTCTCAAGATAGAAAATAATATGGTGGGTGAATAAATTACTGCCAAGCAATTGATAGAAGAGCGCAAAATTATGACGATATCTAAGGCAATGATCATGAACATAGTAATCAAGTCCGTGTCAAGTAGACCGAAACGATTCTGCATCTACTACTATTACTCCACACATCGACTGCTATCCAGCATGCATCTAGAGTATAAAGTTCATAAAGAACAGAGTAACGCATTAAGTAAGATGACATGATGTAGAGGAATTAACTCACGCAATATGATTGAAACCCCATCTTTTTGTCCTTGATGTCAACAATACAATATGTGCCTTGCTGCCCCTACTGTCACTGGGAAAGGACACCGCAAGATTGAACCCAAAGCTAAGCACTTCTCCCATTGCAAGAAAAACCAATCTAGTAGGCCAAACTAAACCGATAATTCGAAGAGACTTGCAAAGATATCAAATCATGCATTTAAGAATTCAGAGAAGACTCAAATAATATTCATAGGTAATCTGATCGTCAATCCACAATTCATCGGATTTTGGCAAACACACCGCAAAAGAATATTACATTGACTCCAAGAACATCGAGGAGAACATGGTGTTGAGAATCAAAGAGAGAGAAGAAGCTACCTAGCTACTAGCTATGGACCTGTAGGTCTGTGGTAAACTACTCACGCTTCATCAAAAGGGTAATGGTGTTGATGTAGAAGCCCTCCATGATCGAATCCCCCTCCGGCAGGACACTGGAAAAGGCCCCTAGATGGGATCTCATGGTTACAGAAGGTTACGGCGGTGTAAAAGTGTTTTCGTGGCTCCCCCTGATGTTTTTTGGGTATAAGAGTATATATAGGTGAAAGAGTTAGGTCAGGAGAGCTCCGAGGGGCACGCGAGGTAGGGGCCCCCCTGGGTGCACCCTCTACCCTCATGCCCACCTCGTTGCGTCTCCGACTTCATCTCCAAGTCTCCTGGTTTGCTTCTGGTCCAAGAAAGATCATCGCAAAAGTTTCATTCCGTTTGGACTCAGTTTGGTATTCCTTTTTTGTGAAACTCTAAAACAGGCAAAATACACAAACTGGCATTGGGCTCTAGGTTAATAGGTTAGTCCCAAAAATAATATAAAATAGCATATAAATGCATATAAAACTTCCAAAACAGATAATATAATAGCATGGATCAATCAAAAATTATAGATACGTCGGAGATGTATCAATAACCGTGAGAAAAAAATCTCATGCATATGGAGAGAAGAGACTCCGGCCTGATATTGTAATATTACCTAACATGGTGAGGAATTATGTTTGTTATCGGGCTGAAACCGCAAAAGAATTGTGGACTGAGGCGACCTACGACCAAATATAGTTATTGTTAGTGGTGGTTATTCATAGAGATCTTCCGCACCTTCCGGCGAAGACTGAAGTCAGTAAACCAGTGAAAATAAAAAAAATAGAAAAGTGATGATTTTGGCATAGAGCATCTGTTTCATAGTAAAGCTTCGGCACAAACTACGGCCAGAAAATTCATCTCTTTCATATTAGGTTAGTTTTGCACACACATAATTCAACTCATTCTTATTTTCTTAGCTTTCAAGACATGTAACCAATTCGTGCACAAATGCGGGCGACAACACATGAAATAAATGAATAAAAGCATGTCACCATATCACATATCATCTGAAAATTGCATTATCTAATTGAACTACAAGAACTGATCGTAGTGGGACTTTTGTCAAAATGACACATTAGAGCCATCATCTCATCTCACGAACCTCGTAACTTTAAAAATTGTATATGACCATAAAAATCATAATTTGAAAATTATATCATTTCATTGAACTACAGAAACTGCGAATAGTTGGATGGATCTATAAAACAGACACGACACTCCTCCCCAATTATGATGATCAGTTGGCATAAAACCTTTTACTTTTGTTTCATCTTTCATATCCCTCACATGAATGTTGAACCTTCATATTGCCTTTAAGAATCATGCTTGGAAATGAAGGGCATGAAATCTTGAATATTGTTTCCAACGCCATGACTCGTTTGCGAAGATGTGCCATGGTCGATCTAGTTCTGGTACGAATCCATGGTCCACACTTTTCCCGATGATCCAAAGTCTGAAATAGACAAAACAAGGAATCCATAGTCGACACTTGTACATCAGTTTTTACACATGACTAACTAGGGATTATGCCTGATTCTATTTGATTGCTAAAGTAACAAAGCTAATAAAATGAATACAGCATGAGAAAAAAATACCCAAGCTTGCAGTTGATTACCGTATATTGAGGGACTAGAGATTACACTAAAAATTGTCCAAGAAAGTAGCATAGAAAGGTTGCTCAAAATAAATAGTATGGCACAATGGCATAGAGGAATGTCACAAGAATATAGTAAGCCCTGCAGTTTCGTTTGTATGCTTCTCTAATACTTAAAGCAATACCAAATACAACTGTATAGTTCTTTGAGAGTAATAAAAAATGACAGGCTCGCTTCAATATCCAATCCAAATGCACACGTCTCACTCAGAATTGCTACATGATTAGGTAATTATGCATTTAACCTTAGTTGTCCAGAACAAAAGGGGTTGATGCGTATTAGAAATGGAATTGGCAGAATGTAGAGCCGCCTACTTGCCAAAACCATCAAATGTGACATAAAAAAATACAGAATAGAATCTTCATGAAACAAATCTGCAGACAATACCAAAACAAGAAAAATATCACGGTGATAGAACTCAAAATACAAATATCTCCATGACAGACTCATCCTATCTACGCAAAACTGGAGTTTTCTCGGGTTTTTTTGTAATAAATGTTAGATTCTGACAGGATTATGTCATCCTAGTGCTAAGGCCTCTAAGGTATTTATATTTAGTCTCAGTTAAGAAGAGTAGTTCAAAATGATGCACCATTATTGAATTCAAGATGTAATTTTGCTAATTTAGAAGTTGGATAATTCATAACATGCACATGTAGGACATGCATTCCTATAATGAAACTGGAAGTGCAAAATAATGTAGTTGGTTACTCCACTATTTAGATATAGAGAAGTTGCCATCTCTCAAGTAAATCGAACCATAGGATCGATAGAAATTGTTTTATGAACAATAACCTTTTTCTTCACTTCCTCCTCTCTTGAGAGTACATGTTTCTAGATTTGTTGTGCTCATGATCGTTAGAAATATAAATATACAAAGGCAATTAGTAAATTTTCATTCAACACTTGTTGTTGTAAATATATGTTGGGTTAAAGGTAGAAAGAGATATACAAGGGGAACCTGTTTCTGTTGCTTCTAAAAGTTTCTCTTCTTGGGTCATACATTTTTCTTCCCAGTTTCCGCTGCTTCTAAAGAGATACAATACAAGGTAGATATATAATCGCATGGAATACAGGAGCAAACCATCAGTGGATCCCTAATTTACCGTTTATTTTGTCATTACAATTGAATAAATTATACGGAAGATCACTCTTTTCCCAACATTTGTAACAACCAATGAGGCATAAAATCTTAACCCCTAGCATCACTAGAGTTACTAAGCTCCCTTAAAATAGCGAGCTCTCAGGCCTCCGGTATATATTTCCGTTGTTGTCCCTCTGTCCCATGGGTCCGTTTTGTCAGGTCGGTTCATTTTCAGTGGTGACAACTGAGTTGAGTTTCTCCGTGGAGCGATCTTCCTGAACCACACCGACGAATTCTATCCATGTCTTGCGGCACCGCCGTCTCTCTCCTCTACCTCACCGTACCTTCCACGCGGATTTGTGTGATCTCCGGCGTGGTACTCAGCCTCTGGCGGCTCCCTGCGGCAGGGAGCCGCGGCACCTCACGCCTCCCATGTTCCTCTCTCGTTACAATACTATGTGGCATGAATTATGAAGAATAGGGGTTGTCTTAGTATGCAAAGATTTAAAACCTTGATTTTGAATAGAACTGCTGGAGAAATATGTCCAGTATGTATCCTTCAACTGTACTAATATGAAATATATTGTCTTATTTTATTATTGTTATACTAATTTGATTATAATTCGAGGAGAAGAGGGCACAAAAGAAGTTGCCTGTCTGGCGCAGAGGACCTTTAACTTTTTAGTGTTCCCCAATGGATTTTAAGTAATCCTGAATTAGTTGACACCAAAAATTACTATAGCACAGTGTGGATGTGAATTTTCTTGTCATTTTGAAGTTAGACTATGATCAGCATATATGCAAAGGAAGTGCACACACATAAACAAAAAGTCAAATTTTCTTCGCTGACTTGCTATGTACTAAAGTACATGCAGTGCACCTACAGACTCTGAATCAACCTAAGAGCCCATAGTTAATTAGCACATCCACCACTTTATTAATGAAGAAATACCACCCACTGGATATGCGTGCTCTTCTAATTCTATTTATGCACATCATCTTACCATGCATTCCAAACACACCGTAAGACATCTGCGTCGGGGCTCAAGAGGGGCCTGTCAGTGAGTTGTGCAACGCGGCGGGTGGGGTCTGCACTGTAGAGGAGTTGGACTCGGAGGCCTACAAACACAGAGGAGGAGGCTAGCATACACAAGACGGGATGCTCAGTAGAATGGTGAGAATGTACACGCATCAAATCCTAACGAAAATCCAAAGCTATTGAAAATGTATAATACCCAGTATCACACATCATGTCAACATGACAAGAAATAAATACAAAGTTGATCTGAGGACATTAGAATAACTACATACATCGAATCCAGTTTCAGAATTGCAACGTATCAACTGAACGGGAATTGTTGGCAAACGTTAATAAGTACAAGTAACTCTTATATGCAGTATGGCAGCATCAAGGCAGCTAAAAAGAGCAAGGATGTCCATGTATTCATGATTATTACATGCATCACCAAATTTCACCTAGATTAGCATCATATAATGACCATGTGTTCTTGCTTGTTAATGTAAGTTCAGGTGTAGAATTAATATTTATTTAGACTATAATGGCTTGCGAATATGCAAAGAATTAAAAAGAAATATGGGATAATGTAGAACAACAAAAATGATGTAATATTCAATGCAGTAAGGTGAGATGCAGACTTTTGAAGGATAATCCATTACATATTGCCTTTGCTATTTTTCTTGCCATGCTTATGTTTATTGGTATTGTAGGCTCTCATTCGGGGACAAACGAAAAATATATCTGACTACACATCATCGCTGTTTTAGGAAAGCAAAAACCAACTAAAAGCAACTTAAAAATAACTTCAAAAAATATACCACAAAGTCTGTGAGGGATCAATTTTCTAATTCGATTGATTCATCAATAGCTTCCTTGGCCAAGTCAAAAAGATCCCTCAAAGATGCGGCTGAAACAGGGCCTCCATGTTGCCCACAGTAATGCGCTCTCAGATTGTTAGAAGGTGTGGACTGCATAATCTTCCTTTTGGAAAAACACAAGCGTTAAAGAAGAAGCAACAAACAACAGAAAGAGTTAAAGAAGCATATGAAATGATCAGACATTGGAATAACATGTACAATGCGACTACAGAGTTCAGAGTAAGAAACATTGATGAACTAAAGGAGCGTCAACATAGATAGACAGATTAGAAACATCTACCCATTATGTACATCAACCCAATTATGCAGTCCACTGCTCCAATACATATGATTGCATATCTATTTTAACTATGGCACTCTATGAACCAAGCTTAGAATTGACAGAAGTTCGCATTGCAACTAGAATGAATATGAGGGAAGGAACCTCTAGCATGGAGGTCCGACGACGTGTGGACGACGCGGCCATGTGTGTAGAGCGTGGATGCGGTGGCCCGAAGGCGGACGTGCGCCTGTAGCATGGACACGGTGGTTTGGCGGAGCGTGAAGAGGTACATGTCATGGTGGTCCGACGGTGCTTGGGCGCGGCGGTCCAGACATGCGCCTCGAGCGTGGCCGCGGCGGCCCGGCAGCGCGTGGAGAGGCATAGGTCACGACGGTCCAGCAACGCTTGGGCGCGGTGTCTGGCGGCGCATGGAAATCGAGGCACAGGTCAAGCGGTCCGGCGGGGCATGGAGATCGAGGCGGTGGCTGGCGGCGAGGGAGCGGCAGTGGCTAGCGGCGAGGGTGGGGCGGTGGCTAGCGCCGAGGCGTGGGGCATGGTCGGGAGAGGGCAGCGATTTTTGTTTTCTTTCGTGCGTGAAAGAGGAGAATACTAACGTAATGGCACGGTGGGTAATTAACTACCGTAATGGCAAGCACAAAACACGTTTAGTATGTTGGAGGAACGTAGACCATCAGATCATAGGATTTGACGAATAGGATGAATTGGTTCTCCGCCCTTCTCGTACAATTTAGAAGATAAATCAGGCTTTCTTAATAGATGATTTGATAGTTAAGAATGAGTTGGCTAATTTGGTGCAAGATAAGAAAAAGTAATTATTAAGACTAACATATAGAATAATTAGTTCCAAATGAACAACTTTGCTACTGAACTACTGCACCCTAAAGTAACATCAAGTTATCATTACAGTATTCTATAGGAACTCTAGGAAAATCTAGCCATTCATATAAAATTGTACATGCTATGTCTTGAGCTTGCGTTGGTTTTCCTTGAAGAGGAAAGGGTGATGGAGCAATTGTAGCGTAAGTATTTCCCTCTATTTTTGAGAACCAAGGTATCAATCCAGTAGGAGGCTCCTCAAAAGTCCCACGCACCAACACAAACAAACAAAGAACTCGCAACCAACGCAATGAAGGGGTTGTCAATCCCTTCACGGCCACTTGCGAAAGGGAGATCTGATAGAGATAGTATGATAAGATAAATATATTTGTGGTATTTTATAATATAGATGCAAAAAGTAAAGATGCAAATAAAAGTAGATTGAAAGCTTATATGATAAAAGATACCCTCGGGGGCCATAGGTTTCACTAGAGGCTTCTCTCAAGATAGCATAAGTATTACGGTGGGTGTACAAATTACTGTCGAGCAATTGATAGAAAAGAGAATAATTATGAGATTATCTAGGCATGATCATGTATATAGGTATCACGTACGCAACAAGTAGACCGACTCCTGCCTGCATCAACTACTATTACTCCACACATTGACCGACTCATACTTGCATCTAGAGTATTAAGTTCATAAAGAACAGAGTAACGCATTCAGAAAGATGACATGATGTAGAAGGATAAACTCAAGCAATATGATATAAACCCCATCTTTTTGTCCTCGATGGCAACAATACAATACGTGCCTTGCTGCCCCTGCTGTCACTGGGAAAGGACACCGCAAGATTGAACCCAAAGCTAAGCACTTCTCCCATGACAAGAAAGATCAATCTAGTAGGCCAAACCAAACTGATAATTCGAAGAGACTTGCAAAGATAACTCAATCATACATAAAAGAATTCAGAGAAGATTCAAATATTATTCATAGATAAACTTGATCATAAACCCACAATTCATCGGATCTCGACAAACACACCGCAAAAAGAGTTTACATCGAATAGATCTCCACAAGAGAGGGGGAGAACATTATATTGAGATCCAAAAAGAGATAAGAAGCCATCTAGCTAATAACTATGGACCCGTAGGAATGTGGTAAACTACTCACAACTCATGGGAGGGGCAAGGATGTTGATGTAGAAGCCCTCCATGGCCGATTCCCCCTCTGGCGGAGCGCCGACGAAGGCTCCAAGATGGGATCTCGCGGATACAGAAGGTTACGGCAGTGGAAATTGTGTTTCGGTTGCTCCCCGGATGTTTTCGGGGTACGTAGGCTTATATAGGAGGAAGAAGTACGTCTGTGGACGCCCGAGGGGCCCATGAGATAGGGGGCGTGCCCTATAGGGGGGGCGCCCTCCTATCTCGTGGGATCCTCGGTTGCTTCTTGACTTGCATTCGAAGTCCTCTGGATCATGTTCATTCCAAAAATCACGCTCCTGAAGGTTTCATTCCGTTTGGACTCCATTTGATATTCCTTTTCTTCGAAATACTGAAATAGGCAAAAAAACAGCAATACGGCCTGGGCCTCCGGCTAGTAGGTTAGTCCGAAAAATGATATAAATGTGTAAAATAAAGCCCTTAAACATCCAAAAGGGGTAATATAATAGCATGGAACAATGAAAAATTATAGATACGTTGGAGACGTATCAAGCATCCCCAAGCTTAATTCCTGCTCGTCCTCGAGTAGGTAAATGATAAAAATAGAATTTTCGATGTGGAATGCTACCTAGCATAATTCTCAATGTAACTTTCTTTATTGTGGCATGAATGTTCAGATCCAAATGATTCAAGATAAAAGCTTATAAAACATAAAAATAATAATGCTTCGAAGCATACTAACAAATAATCATGTCCTATCAAAATAGCATAGCCAAAGAAAGCTTATCCCTACAAAATCATATAGTTAGGCCATGCTTCATTTTCATTACACAAAATACTCCCATCATGCACAACCCCTGTTTCAGCCAAGCAATTGGTTCATACTTTTTAACACGCTTCAGCTTTTTCAACTTTTACGCAATATATGAGCGCAAGCCATGGACATAGCACTATGGTGGTATAAGGTGGTGGTTGTGAGGACAAAAAGAGGAAGAAGATAGTCTCACATCAACTAGGCGTATCAACGGGCTATGGAGATGCCCATCAATAGATATCAATGTGAGTGAGTAGGGATTGCCGTGCAATGGATGCACTAGAGCTATAAATATATGAAAGCTCAACAAAAGAAACTAAGTGGGTGTGCATCCAACTCGCTTGATCACGAAGACCTAGGGCATTTTGAGGAAGCCCATTATTGGAATATACAAGCCAAGTTCTATAATGAAAATTTCCCACTTAGTATATGAAAGTGACAACATAGGAGACTCTCTATCATGAAGATCATGGTGCTATTTTGAAGCACAAGTGTGGAAAAGGAGATAGTAGCATTGTCCCTTCTCTCTTTTTCTCTCATTTTATTATATATTTTTATTTTTCTTCTCATTTTTTCCTTTTTTTTATTTGGCCTTCTTTTTTTCTTTTTGGCCTTTCTCTTTTTTTTCCTTTTTTTGTAAAGTCCGAAGTCTCATCCCGATTTGTGGGGGAATCATAGTCTTCATCATCCTTTCCTTACTAAGACAATGCTCTAATAATGAAGATCATCACACTTTTATGGATTTACAACTCAAGAATTACAACTCAAAGCTAGAACAAGATATGACTCTATATGAATGCCTCTGGCGGTGTACCGGGATATGCAATGAATCAAGAGAGACATGTATGAAAATTATGAAGGTGGCCTTGCCACAAATACGATGTCAACTACATGATCATGCAAAGAGCAATATGACAATGATGGAACATGTCATAATAAACGGAACGGTGGAAAGTTGCATGGCAATATATCTCGGAATGGCTATGGAAATGACATAATAGGTAGGTATGGTGGCTGTTTTGAGGAAGGTAAATAATGGGTGCATGATACCGACGATAGTTGCGCGGTATAAGATAGGCTAGCAAAGTGGAAGGATGAGTGTGCGTATATCCATGGACTCACATTAGTCATAAAGAACTCATATACTTATTGCAAAAGTCTACTTGCCCTCGAAGTAAAGTACTACTACGCATGCTCCAAGGGGAAGGGTTGGTAGGAGTTAACCATCGCGCGATCCCAACCTCCACTCATAAGTAAGACAATCAAAAGAGCACCTCATGCAACAAATTTGTCACACAACTTTTACCATACGTGCATGCTACGGAACTTGCTAACTTCAACACAAAAAGTATTTCTCAATTTCATAATAACCCACTAGCATGACCCTAACATTACTACCTTTACATCTCAAAACAATTATCAAGCATCAAATTGATCATAGCATCCAATTCACTTCCTATGATAGTTTTTATTATACCCAACTTGGATGCTCATCATTCTAGGACCAAATTTGTAACCATAGCAAATACGACGCTGTTCTAAAAGACTCTCAAAATAATTTAAGTGAAGCATGAGAGACTAGCAATTTCTTCAAAATTAAGCCACTGTCGTGCTCTAAAATATATAAGTGAAGCACTAGAGAAAAACTATCAAGCTCAAAAGATATAAGTGAAGCACATAGAGTATTCTAGCAAATTCTAATCAAGTGGGTTTCTCTCAAAAGGTGTGTACAGAAAGGATGCTTGTGTTAAAATAAAAAGCAAAGACTAATATACACGACGCTCCAAGCAAAACACATATCATGTGGCAAATAAAAATATAGCTCCAAGTAAAGTTACCAATGAACGAAGACGAAAGAGGGGATGCCTTCCGGGGGCATCCCCAAGCTTAGGCTTTTGGCTATTCTTGAATATCTTGGGGTGCCATGGGCATCCCCACGCTTGTGCTCTTGCCACTACTTATTCCATAGTCCATCCAAACTTTACCCTAAACATGAAAACTTCACAACACAAAACTCAACAGGAAATCTTATAAGCTCCGTTAGTGAAAGAAAACAAAACCACCACATAAGGTACTGTAATGAACTTATTCATTATTTATTTTGGTGTTAAACCTACTGTATTCCAACTTCTCTATGGTTTATAAACTATTTTACTAGCCATAGATGCATCAAAATAAGCAAACAACACACGAAAAACAGAATATGTCAAAAATAGAACAGTCTGTAGCAATCTGTAACTAACGCAAACTTATGGAACTCTAAAACTCCTACCAAATAGGAAGTCCTGGAAAATTTGTCTGTTTATCAGCCGCAAAAAGAATCAATGCAAAATCACGTTCCTGTGATTTAACAAAACTAAATTCGTGCGCACAAAGTTTCTGTTTTTCAGCAAAATCAAATCAACTATCATCATAGGTTATCCTATAGGTTCTACTTGGCACAAACACTAATTAAAACATAAAAACACATCTAAACAGAAGGTAGATGCAAAAATTATTACTAAACAGGAACAAAACAAAAAAACACAAATAAAATTGGGTTGCCTCCCAACTAGCGCTATCGTTTAACGCCCCTAGCTAGGCATAAAAGCGAAGATAGATCTAAGAAGTGCCATCTTTGGCACTAAATTCATAAGTAGCTCGCATGATAGATTCATAAGGTAATTTAACTTTATTTCTTGGAAAGTGCTCCATGCCTTTCCTTAATGGAAATTAGAATTTAATATTCCCTTCCTTCATATCAATGATCGCACCAATCGTTCTAAGGAAAGGTCTACCAAGAATAATAGGGCAAGAAAGATTGCAATCTATATCAAGAACGATAAAATTTACGGGCACCAAATTTCTATTTGCAACAATGAGAACATCAGTGATCCTTCCCATTGGCTTTTTAATGGTGGAATCCGCAAGGTGCAAATTTAAAGAGCAATCATCAAGATCATGGAAACCTAGAATATTACATAAAGTTTTCGGAATCGTGGAAACACTAGCACCCAAATCACACAAAGCAAAACACTCATAATATTTAATTCTAATCTTTATAGTAGGTTCCCACTCATCATTAAGTTTTCTAGGTATAGAAACTTCCAAATTAAGTTTTTCATCATAAGATTGCATCAAGGCATCAACGATATGTTTGGTAAAAGCTTTATTTTGACTATAAGCATGAGGAGAATTAACAACAGATTGCAACAAGGAAATACAACCTTCTAAAGAACAATTATCGTAATCAAATTCCTTGAAATCCGAGATAGTGGGTTCAATGTTATTTAAAGTCATGACTTCTCCAATCCCACTTTTACCAATTTTAGCATCAAGATCTAAAAACTCAGAATTATTGGGACGCCTTCTAACTAAAGTTGATTCATCTCCAGTCCCATTATTATCAAGATTCATATTTCAAAACAAAGATCTAATAGGAGACACATCAATAACTCTAAGATCTTCATCATTATTTTCATTGAAACTAGAAGAACACGCCTTCACAAAACAATCTTTCTTAGCTTGCAATCTAGCGGTTCTTTCCTTGCACTCATCAATGGAAATTCTCATTGCTTTGAGAGACTCATTGATATGATGCTTAGGAGGAGAAGATCTAAGTTTAAGAGAATCAACATCAAGCAAAAGTCTATCAACGTTCCTAGCCAAATCATCAACTTTGAGGAATTTTTCTTCAAGCAAGGCATTAAAAATATTTTGAGAAATCATAAATTCTTTCACACTATTCTCAAAATCAGAGGGCATCTTATTAAAATTACCATAAGAATTATTGTAGGAATTTCCATAATTATTAGAGGAATTACTAGGGAACGGTCTAGAATTAAAGTTTCCTCTATAAGCATTGTTACCGAAACTATTCCTACCAACAAAATTCACATCCATAGATTCATTATAATTAAAAATCAAACTAGACAAAGGCATATCATTGGTATCAAGAGGAGTATTTTTAGTAGCAAACAATTTCATAAGTTCATCCATCTTTCCACTCAATACATTGATTTCTTCTATAGCATGCACTTTTTTACTAGAAGATCTTTCGGTGTGCCATTGAGAATAATTAGCCATAATATTATCAAGAAGTTTTGTAGCATCTCCTAACGTGATTTCCATAAAAGTGCCTCCCGCGGCCGAATCTAAAAGGTTTCTAGAAGAAAAGTTCAAACCGGCATAAAATTTTTGTATGATCATCCATAAATTCAAACCATGAGTCGGGCAATTGCGAATCATCAATTTCATTCTTTCCCAAGATTGGGCAACATGCTCATGATCAAGATGTTTAAAATTCATAATATCATTCCTAAGAGTGGATCTTAGCGGGAGGAAAATACTTAGAGATAAAAGCATCTTTGCACTTGTCCCAAGAATCAATACTATTTTTAGGCAAAGACGAAAACCAAACTTTAGCACGATCTCTAAGTGAAAATGGAAATAACTTCAATTTAACAATATCATTATCTGTATCTTTCTTCTTTTGAATATCACACAAATCAACAAAGTTGTTTAGATGAGTAGTGGAATCTTCACTAGGAAGGCCGGCAAATTGATCTTTCATAACAAGATTCAGCAAAGCAGTATTGATTTCACAAGACTCAACATCATTAAGAGGAGCAATCGGAGTACTAAGGAAATCATTATTATTGGTATTGGAGAAATCACACAATTTGGTATTATCTCGCGCCATGGCAACAAGTAATCCAACACACAGAAAACAGAAAAACAGCAAGCGAGAGAGAGAGAGAGAGAGAGAGAGAGAGAGAGAGAGATTGGGAAAGAGAGGGCAAATAAAACGGAAAGGGTGAAGTGGGGGAGAGGAAAACGATAGGCAATTGTCAAATAATGTAAATGCGAGGGAGATGAGTTTGTGATGGGTACTTGGTATGTCTTGACTTGAGCGAAGACCTCCCCGGCAATGGCGCCAGAAATCTTTCTTGCTACGTCTTGAGCTTGTGTTGGTTCTCCTTGAAGAGGAAAGGGTGATGCAGCAATAGTAGCGTAAGTATTTCCCTCGGTTTTTGATAACCAAGGTATCAATCCAGTAGGATGTCCCTCAAAAGTCCCACGCACCTACACAAACAAACAAAGAACTCGCAACCAACGCAATAAAGGGGTTGTCAATCCCTTCACAACCACTTGTGAAAGTGAGATCTGATAGAGATAGTATGATAAGATAAATATATTTTTGGTATTTTATAATATAGATGCAAAAAGTAAAGATGCAAATAAAAGTAGATTGAAATCTTATATGATAAAAGATAGACCCGGGGGCCATAGGTTTCACTAGAGGCTTCTCTCAAGATAGCATAAGTATTACGGTGGGTGAACAAATTACTGTTGAGCAATTGATAGAAAAGCGAATAATTATGAGATTATCTAGGCATGATCATGTATATAGGCATCACGTCCGCAACAAGTAGACCGACTCCTTGATAAGCCACAACTGTAGGGGATCGCAATAGCTTTCGAGGGTAAAGTATTCAACCCAAATTTATTGATTCGACACAAGGGGAGCCAAAGAATATTCTTGAGTATTAGCAATTGAGTTGTCAATTCAACCACACCTGGATAACTTAGTATCTGCAGCAAAGTATTTAGTAGCAAAGTAGAATGATAATAAAGGTAACGGTAGCAAAAATAAAGATAATTGTTTTTGGATTTTTGTAGTGATTGTAAAAGTAGCAACGGAAAAGTAAATAAGCGAAACACAAGATGTGAAAAGCTCGTAGGCATTGGATCAGTGATGGATAATTATGTCGGATGCGATTCCTCATGTAATCTATACCTACTATTAAAGGAAATATGTATTCTTGGTTTGGTTCCGCTTTGTTTCGTCCTGTTTTAACTTTTTTTTGCATAGGCTACTTTTTAATTGAAAACCAAGACGTTCTACTTGTAAAAGAAAGGAAAAACTAAACGAAGCGGCCGGGTGGCCTATATCTCTATTTATTATATGTCCACAGCGTGCTGGGCCAAGTTTTGCCTGCATCAACTGCCTGACTTGCTGCTGGCTCATGCCAAAGAAGAATTGGTGCTTGAGCGGGACTTGAACTCTCAACACAGCACAAGCACACAAACCTTTTTACTTGACCCATCGTACTAATGGATGGTAGAGCCTGCCTAAAAAACGTGGGCCAAGTCAAACTAGGCATGCTTCAAAAAGTTGATCAATGGATTTGCTGCACCATTAAATAGTAGTACCATCTCGCCATTTTATACAGAATTTTACAGATTTATATATGCGCCCGAGTTGTGTTGAAGACAAACAAAGCTTCTCAAGAATAAGAAATAAAGGATGAAGTGTGTGTGTCTCATTCATCCAGTGGGCATAAAAGGAAGGACAAATTAATACCAAGAAATTAAATATCTAAAGAGGTGACCATGCACGACATAGATTCCTGCAAGACAAATAGAAATGACACAAGCGTTTGGACTAATAACGCAATGGAATAATACTTGGTCAGAGGGCACAACACGAGAGTTGATTTGGGTGAGGTGAGAGGGGCTAAAACACAACAAGATTTCTTCATGACTCGATGCAAATTCCAAAAATTGCACCAACTTCCAAATAATGCCTTGATATGTAGGATTCGAAAATTAGGCCTTTTAAATAACATAGTAGTCATACAAAAATCATACCAAAAATATTATACGTGATGGTTTTTAATGTACGACTTATATGTATCCATGGTAGCGTGCGTCTCGCTGCCACCATTGGGTGGCACCATTTGGATATTGTTATGAAACGTTGTTACGATGGACACGTTAATTATCTCTCCCGTTGCAACGCACGGGCATATGTGCTAGTAGCTATAACATAGGGTGACACAGAACTAGCTCCAGTTCATCAATGTAATGTAGGCATGTATCCCAAATATACTCATACGTGCTTATGGAAAAGAACTTGCATGACATCTTTTGTCCTACCCTCCCGTGGCAGCGGGGTCCTAATGGAAACTAAGGTATATTAAGGCCTCCTTTTAATAGAGAACCGGAACAAAGCATTAGCACATAGTGAATACATGAACTCCTCAAACTACGGTCATCACCGAGAAGTATCCCGATTATTGTCACTTCGGGGTTGTCGGATCATAACACATAATAGGTGACTATAGACTTGCAAGATAGGATCAAGAACACACATATATTCATGAAAACATAATAGGTTCAGATCTGAAATCATGGCACTCGGGCCCTAGTGACAAGCATTAAGCATAGCAAAGTCATAGCAACACCAATCTCAGAACATAGTGGATACTAGGGATCAAACCCTAACAAAACTAACTTGATTACATGGTAAATCTCATCCAACCCATCACCGTCCAGCAAGCCTACGATGGAATTACTCACGCACGGCGGTGAGCATCATGAAATTGGTGATAGAGGATGGTTGATGATGACGACGACGACGAATCCCCCTCTTCGGAGCCCCGAACGGACTCCAGATTAGCCCTCCCGAGAGAGATTAGGGCTTGGCGGTGGCTCCGTGTCGTAAAATACGATGAAAATTTCTCTCTGATTTTTTCTCCCCGAACGTGAATATATGGAGTTGGAGTTGAGGTCGGTGGAGGTCCAGGGGGGCCACGAGATAGGGGGGCGCACCCAACAGGGGGGCGCCCCCTTGTCTCGTGGACAGGCCCTGGGCCCCTTGGTGTATTTATTTCGTCTAGAAATTCTTATTAATTCCAAAAAGTGCCTCCGTGGATTTTCAGGACATTCCGAGAACTTTTCTTTTCTACACATAAAACAACATCATGGCAGTTCTGCTGAAAACAGCGTCAGTCCAGGTTAGTTTCATTCAAATCATGCAAGTTAGAGTCCAAAACAAGGGCAAAAGTGTTTGGAAAAGTAGATACGTTGGAGACGTATCAACTCCCCCAAGCTTAAACATTTGCTTGTCCTCAAGCAATTCAGTTGATAAACTGAAAGTGATAAAGAAAAACTTTTACAAACTCTGTTTGCTCTTGTTGTTGTAAACATGAAAAGCCAGCATTCAAGTTTCAGCAAATATTTTGAACTAACCATACTCACAATAACACTTAGGTCTCACAATTACTCATATCAATAGCATAATCAGCTAGCGAGTCATAATAATAAAACTCGGATGACAACACTTTCTCAAAACAATCATAACATGATATAACAAAATGGTATCTCACTAGCCCTTTCTGAGACCGTAAAACATAAATGCAGAGCACCTTTAAAGATCAAGGACTAACTAAACATTGTAATTCATGGTAAAAGAGATCCAGTCAAGTTATACCCAATATAAACCAATAGTAATGAATGCAAATGACAATGTGCTCTCCAGCGGGTGCTTTTTAATAAGAAGGGTGATGACTCAACATAAAAGTAAATAGATAGGCCCGTCGCAGAGGGAAGCAGGGATTTGTACAGGTGCCAGAGCTCGATTTAAAAATAGAAATTGAATAACATTTTGAGCAGCATACTTTTGTTGTCAACGCAACAACTATGAGATGGTTGTACCTTCCATACTACATGCATTATAGGCAGTTCCCAAATAGAATGGTAAAGGCTTATACTCTCCCAACCACCAACAAGCATCAATCCATGGCTTGCTCGAAACAACGAGTGCCTCCAACTAACAACAGCCCTGGGGGAGTTTTGTTTAATTATTTTGATTTGCTTTGATCTTTTTGGATCATGGGACTGGGCATCCCGGTTACCGGCCCTTTCTCGTGAATGAGGAGCGGAGTCCACTCCTCTTGAGAATAACCCACCTAGCATGGAAGATATAGGCAGCCCTAGTTATAACATGAGCGGCTAGAGCATACAAAACAGAATTTCATTTGAAGGTTTGGAGTTTGGCACATACAAATTTACTTGGAACGGCAGGTAAATACCGCATATAGGAAGGTATAGTGGACTCATATGGAACAACTTTGGGGTTTAAGGAGTTTGGATGCACAAGGAGTATTCCCTCTTAGTACAGGTGAAGGCTAGCAAAAGACTGGGAAGTGACCAACTAAGAGAGCGACAACAGTCATAAACATGCATTAAAATTAATTCACACCAAATACAAGCATGAGTAGGATATAATCCACCATGAACATAAATATCGTGCAGGCTATGTTGATTTGATTCAACTACATGCATGAACGTGTGTCAAGCCGAGTCACTCAATTCATTCAAAGGAGGATACCATCCCATCATACCACGTCATAATCATTCTAATAGCATGTTGGCATGCAAGGTAAACCATTATAACTCATAGCTAATCAAGTATGGCACAAGCAACTATAATCTGTAAATGTCATTGCAAATATGTTTACTTCATAATAAGCTGAACCAGAAACGATGAACTCGTCATATTTACAAAAACAAGAGAGGTCGAGTTCATACCAGCTTTTCTCACCTCAATAAGTCCATCATATATCGTCACTATTGCCTTTCACTTGCACGACCGAACGATGTGTATAATAATAAGAGTGCACGTGCATTGGACTAAGCTGGAATCTGCAAGCATTCAACTCAAGAGAGAAGACAAGTAATATGGGCTCTAAGTTAAATAAACAATCATGCATATGAGAGCCACTAAACATTTTCGAAATGGTCTTCTCGACCCCCCAAAGAAAAGAAAAGAAAAGAAAACTATTTACACGGGAAAGCTCCCAACAAGTAAGAAAAAGAACTAGAAATCTTTTTGGGTTTTAATTTTAGTTTCTACTACAAGCGTGGAAATTAAACTAACTAATTTTTTTTGGTTTTTCTCAAAGTTTATCAAACACACAAGAAGAAAACTAGAAAAAAGAAATTTAAACTAGCATGGATAATACAATGAAAGAGTATGAGCACCGACGACTAGTGTGTGACATGAATGTAAAGTCGGTGAGAAATACGTACTCCCACAAGCTTAGGCTTTTGGCCTAAGTTGGTTTAATACCAAGGATACTCTCTCCGGTGTAATGGGAGGTGTAATCAGGATACCACTGGCTGGTCATCTCCGGATCCCACTGGACAGATGATGCATGATAAGGGTCCAGTGCAGGTTCCGGCTCAGGTTATGGAGTAAAAGCTTGAGCTCGATGATTGTTCACCGCTTCCGGTGTGACAAAAGAATTTTCTGCAAGCAAATCAAACAACAAAGGTACAGGCAAATTAATAATCTCAAAGTGTTTCTTATTAAATAAAGTTTATACAAGAGCATCCTATCTTCGTTGTCAACAATAAACTTGTGTGCTACCATGATCTTGTAATCTAAAATGTGAGGAGGCAATTTTATCTCCTCCTTCTCATGGTGCCTAATGGGTATCTGAAAATGTCTAGCAAGGCGTGCAACATAGATACCTCCAAATATGGGGCCTTTTGTACGATTCAGGGCTAGCCGTTTACCAACGATGGCACCCATACTAAAAGTATTGTCTCCAAGCAAGGCATGTTGAAGAATGATAATATCAGGAACACTCAAGTTTCCACTATTTCCACGACCAATCAAGCATCTACTAGCAAATATGGCAAAATAGCGTAAAACAGGAAAGTGTATGCTAGAGACTTTTGCCTCAGAGCCCTTCTTTGGCTCTTCTACAGCTATAGTATTAACAAAGCCACCCACATCTTCACGATGGGGTTCCTCTAATTCTCCTTCATAAGTATCCTACATACCGCGCAAAAATTATGTAAATACATTTCTTTGAATTCATCATATAAATGAAATGATACTGCAGGAGGTGACTTCTTAGGATAATAATAAAAGTTTTGCACGAAAGTATTGGTGAGTAAGAGATACTGATCGATCCGGTCGTTGATGAAACCGGTGAGGCCTGCAGTCTCGATCAAAGAATAAAAATCTTCAGGAATTCCAGCTTCTTTCAAGAAATCCTCACATGGCCATTCACACGACTGTACTTCCGCTAAGCGAGGAAGATTATACTTGGCTTTTTCCTTCTCTTTGGCTTGTTTTTCCTAAGAGCTTTGGCTAGAAGGGCCCTTCAAAAACCTCCTTAACATTTTTTGAAAATTTCTGAAATTTTAGTGACTTCAAAATAAAAGTGCATAAAACTAAACGAGATTGGTAGCAACTACTCCTACAAGTGCCTAGAGCCTATATCATGCATTAGAATTGCTTGGGACCTCATAAATTTAACCTGCAAGCTCAAGAACATGGTCAGGTATGCAGCAAAAATTTGCAATGAATAAAGCACTAGAACAAAAACTAATTGGACCAGTGGAGGAGTCACATACCAAGCAACAATCTCCCAAAGCAGTTTTGTGAACGGAGCTTTGAGCAAGGAGATCAAAAATCGCAGCAAAACGAGCTAGAACTTGTGCTTGCGCTGGATGCGGATTTTTTTGGGTAGAAGATGAAGTGTGTGGATGCTGGCATAAGTGGAGGGGGCCACCAAGGGCCCATGAGACAGGGGGCGCGCCCTATAGCGGGGGGCGCGCCCTCCACTCTCGTGGCCTGGTGCTTGCCCCTCATGCAGTGTTTTCAGTGCCTAAAACCTCAGATATTCCATAAAAATCATACTAAATTTGCAGGCCATTTGGAGCACTTTTATTTTCGGGATATTTTTTTAATGCACGGAAAATTCAGAAAATAGACGGATAATACTATTTTTGCTTTATTTATTCTAAATAACAAAAAGTAAAAAGTGGGTACAGAAGGTTGTGCCTACTAGTTTCATCCATCTCATGATCATCAAAATGAATCCACTAACAAGGTTGATACGGTCTTGTTAACAAACTCATTCCGAATAACACGGAACCGGAGAAATTTCAAATAACACTAAGTTACCTCAACGGGGATATGAAAATCCCCAACAATAAGAATATCATACTTTTTCTTGACAGTAGGGAGAGGAAATTCAATACCTCCAATAATAATAGTTGGAACTTTTCCAATAGAATTGATGCTATGAACTTGAGATTGTTTCCTCGGAAAGTGTACCGTATGCTCATTACCATTAACATGAAAAGTGACATTGCCTTTGTTGCAATCAATAACAGCCCCTGCAGTATTAAGAAAAGGTCTACCAAGGATAATAGACATACTATCGTCCTCGGGAATATCAAGAATAACAAGTCCGTTAAGATAGTGACATTTGCAACCACAACAGGCACATCCTCACAAATACCGACAGGTATAGCAGTTGATTTATCAGCTATTTGCAAAGATATTTCAGTAGGTGTCAACTTATTCAATTCAAGTCTACGATATAAAGAGAGAGGCATAACACTAACACCGGCTCCAAGATCACATAAAGAAGTTCTAATGTAATTTCTTTTAATGGAGCATGGTATAGTTGGTACACCCGAATCTCCAAGTTTCTTTGGTATTCCACCCTTAAAAGTGTAATTCGCAAGCACGGTGGAAATTTCAGCTTCCGGTATCTTTCTTTTATTTGTGATGATATCCTTCATATACTTAGCATAGGGATATCCTCTATCTCGTGAATGAGGAGCGGAGTCCACTCCTCTTGAGAATAACCCACCTAGCATGGAACATATAGGCAGCCCTAGTTGAAACATGAGCTGCTCAAGCATACAAAACAGAATTTCATTTGAAGGTTTGGAGTTTGGCACATACAAATTTACTTGGGATGGCAGGTAAATACCGCATATAGGAAGGTATGGTGGACTCATATGGAACAACTTTGGGGTTTAAGGAGTTTGGATGCACAAGCAGTATTCCCGCTTAGTACAGGTGAAGGCTAGCAAAAGACTGGGAAGCGACCAATTGAGAGAGCGACAACAGTCATAAACATGCATTAAAATTAATTCACACCAAGTACGAGCATGAGTAGGATATGATCTACCATGAACATAAATATCATGAAGGCTATGTTGATTTGTTTCAACTACATGCACGAACATGTGCCAAGTCGAGTCACTCAATTCATTCAAAGGAGGATACCATCCCATCATACCACATCATAATCATTTTAATAGCATGTTGGCACGCAAGGTAAATCATTATAACTCATAGCTAATCAAGCATGGCACAAGCAACTATAATCTCTAAAGGTCATTGCAAATATGTTTACTTCATAATAAGCTAAATCAGGAATGATGAACTCATCATATTTACAAAAACAAGAGAGGTCGAGTTCATACTAGCTTTTCTCATCTCAATCAGTCCATCATATATCGTCATTATTGCCTTTCACTTGCATGACGGAACGATGTGTATAATAATAATAGTGCACGTGCATTGGACTAAGCTGGAATCTGCAAGCATTCAACTCAAGAGAGAAGACAAGGTAATATGGGCTCTAAGTTTAAATAAACAATCATGCATATGAGAGCCACTGACAATTTCAATATGGTATTCTACTCTCGACCCCCAAAAGGAAAGAAAAGAAAATAAAACTATTTACATGGGAAAGCTCCCAACAAGTAAAAGAAGAACGAGAAATCATTTTGGGTTTTCATTTTAATTCTACTACAAGCATGGAAATTAAACTAACTAATTTTTTTGGTTTTTCTTAAGGTTTATCAAACACACAAGAAGTAAGCGAGAAAAGAAAAATTAAACTAGCATGGATAATACAATGAAAGAGTATGAGCATCGACAACTAGAATAGTGTGTGAACATGAATGTAAAGTCGGTGAGAAATACGTACTCCCCCAAGCTTAGGCTTCTAGCCTAAGTTGGTCTATGGCAAGGGTAGCCTGGCTGATGTCCGTAGTTCTAACTGGGGTCGTACTGAGATGCAGCAACAAATGCCTCCTGAGCTGCGACATGCATGTTGGCGAGCCGCCTCCGCTCTCCCATCGTGTTCAGCTGCCTCCTCCCTGGTAACAACATATCTTCCTTTTGCGTGGTAATCAAAAAGGAAAGGAGCAGGAAGAGTAACATGGATAGAGCTATGCCTGTCAATGATTAGTCGATACTGGAGGAATTGTTCATTCCTCCTAAGAAAATGATGTTTGACCATAGCATCATAATCTAAATAAGCAGGAGGCAACACCATATCCCCCTCTCGTGGGGCTACACCAAGATAATTAGCCACACGGGTCGCATAAATTCCTCCAAATAAATCTCCAGCCCTACCATTATTATGCAACCTACGTGCAACTATTGCCTCCAAGTTATAATCTTTATAACCTAACACGGCACTCTTGAGGACACAAAGATTAGGGACACACATATGACATGCTTCATATTTACCGTTAATGCATCTGCCAATGAAGAGAGCAAAATAATGTATAGCAGGAAAGTGAATGCTCCCTATGGTAGCTTGTGCTATATCCCTAGATTCTCGCACAGTAATACTAGCAGGAAAGTCTCTAAATTCAGATTTGTGGGGATCATTAACATTGCCCCACTTCGGAAGTTTGCAAGCAGTTATAAAATCCTCCAAGTCCATGGTATAAGATTTATCATAAATATCAAACAGGACACTCTGAGATTTACGTGAACATTTATATTTAAACCTTCTCACAAATGAATCAATCAATTGATAGTACTGAGGACACTTATCTTGTAAGAAGTTCTCGAGATCGGCATTACACACATATGCGTCTGATGGCCTGCATTGACCATAAAATCGTCTGATGGCCACTCACAAGCTCGCACTTCTACGTCCCTCGGTAGTTCATCGTCTTGCTCACGCATAGCAAGCCTGGATCCTTTCTTTATTGAGGAACCACCTTGATACATTCTCCTAGACATATTTCTTTTTCTGAAAAATTTCTGAAATTTTAGTAACTTCAAAATAAAAGTGAATAAAACTAAACAAGATTGATAGCAACTACTCCTACAAGTGCCTAGAGCCTATATCATGCATTAGAATTACTTGGGACCTCATAAATTTGACATGCAAGCTCAAGAACATGGTCATCTATGCCGCAAAAATTTGCAATGAATAAAGCACTAGAACAAAAACTAATTGGACCAATGGAGGAGTCACATACCAAGCAACAATCTCCCAAAGCGGTTTTGTGAATGGAGCTTTGAGCAAGGAGATCAAAAATCGCAGCAAAATGAGCTAGAACTCGTGCTTGAGCTGAATGGGGATTACTTTTGGGAAGAAGATGGAGTGTGTGGGTGCAAGAATAAGTGGAGGGGGCCACCCTGGGCACACAAGATAGGGGGCGCGCCCAGGGGGTGTGGGCGCGCCCTCCACCCTCGTGGCCAGGTACTTTCCCCTCGTGCAGTGTTTTCAGTGCCTAAAATCCTCAAATATTCCATAAAAAATCATACTAAATTTGAAGGGCATTTGGAGCACTTTTATTTTTGGGATATTTTTTATTGCATGGATAATTCAGAAAACAGACGGATAATACTATTTTTTCTTTATTTATTTTAAATAACATAAAGTAAAAAGAGGGTACAGAAGGTTGTGCCTTCTAGTTTCATCCATCTCATGATCATCAAAATGAATCCACTAACAAGGTTGATCAAGTCTTGTTAATAAGCTCATTCCAAATAACACGGAACCGGAGAAATTTCGAATAACACTAGGTTACCTCAACGGGGATATGAACATCCCCAACAATAAGAATATCATACTTTTTCTTGATAGTAGGAAGAGGAAATTCAAAACCTCCAATAATGATAGTTGGACTTTTTCCAATAGAATTGATGCTATGAACTTGAGGTTGTTTCCTCGGAAAATGTACCGCATGCTCATTACCATTAACATGAAAAGTGGCATTGCCTTTATTGCAATCAATAACAGCCCCTGCAGTATTCAAAAAGGGTCTACCAAGGATAATCGACATACTATCGTCCTCGGGAATATCAAGAATAACAAAGTCCGTTAAGATAGTGACATTTGCAACCACAACAGGCACATCCTCACAAATACCGACAGGTATAGCAGTTGATTTATCAGCCATTTGCAAAGATATTTCAATAGGTGTCAACTTATTCAATTCAAGTCTACGATATAAAGAGAGAGGCATAACATTAACACCGGCTCCAAGATCACATAAAGTAGTTTTAACATAATTTCTTTTAATGGAGCATGGTATGGTTGGTACCCTGGATCACCAAGTTTCTTTGGTATTCCACCCCTAAAGGTGTAATTACCAAGCATGGTGGAAATTTCAGCTTCCGATATCTTTCTTTTATTTGTAATGATATCCTTCATATACTTAGCATAAGGATTTACTTTAAGCATATCAGTCAAGCGCATACATAAGAAGATAGGTCTAATCATTTCAGCAAAGCGCTCAAAATCCTCATCATCCATTGTCTTGGATGGTTTAGGAGGAAAGGGCATGGGTTTCTGAACCCATGGTTCTCTTTCTCTACCGTGCTTCCTAGCAACAAAATCTCTCTTATCATAACGTTGATTCTTTGATTGTGGGTTATCAAGATCAACAGCAGGTTCAATTTCTACATCATTGTTTTTGCTAGGTTGAGCATCAACATGAACATTATCATTAACATTATCACTAGGTTCTTGTACATCACCTGATTGAATTTCAGCATCAGAGATAGAAATATCATTGGTATTCTCAGGTGTGTCTACAATAGGTTCACTAGAAGCATGCAAAGTCCTATCGTCTTTCTTTTTCTTCTTTTTAGAAGAACTAGGTGCATCTAAATTATTTCTCTGAGAATATTGATCGATTCTCTTAGGGTGGCCTTCAGGATACAAAGGTTCCTGAGTCATTGTACCAGTTCTAGTAGCCACTCTAACAGCAAAGTCACTTTTATTATTTAATTCATCAAGCAAATCATTTTGAGCTTTAAGTACTTGCTCATCTTGAGTAGCAACCATAGAAGTATATTTGCTAATGAGTTTGAGTTCATCTTTAACTCTAGCCAGATTATCGATTACACGTCCTATCTCGAAAGCATTATTATTTCACTCTCTACCAACATAAGCATTAAAACTTTCTTGTCTAGCCATAAAGTCATCAAATTCATCTAAGCACGGGTTATGAAATTTAGTAGAAGGGATTTCAACTTTATCATATCTATAGAGAGAATTTACCTTTACTACCTGTGTCGGGTTATCAAGACAACGTGGTTCTTTGACAGGCGGTACATTAAGACCATGTATTTCTTCAATAGGAGGTAAATTCTTAACATCTTCAGCTTTAATACCTTTTTCTTTCATTGATTTCTTTGCCTCTTGCATATCTTCAGGACTGAGAAATAAAACACCTCTCTTCTTCGGAGTGGGTTTAGGAATAGGCTCAGGAGTTGGCTCAATTGGTTCAGGAATTGCCTCAGGAATTGGCTCACGAAGAGTCCAATTATTTTCATTAGTCAACATATTATTCAATAATATTTCAGCTTCATCGACTGTTCTTTCCCTGAAAACACAACCAGCACAACTATCTAAGTAGTCCTTGGAAGCATCGGTTAGTCCATTATAAAAGATATCAAGTATTTCATTTTTCTTAAGAGGATGATCAGGCAAAGCATTAAGTAATCGGAGAAGCCTCCCACAAGGTTGTGGGAGACTCTCTTCTTTGATTTGCACAGAATTATATATTTCCCGCAAGGCAGCTTGTTTCTTATGAGCAGGGAAATATTTAGCAGAAAAGTAATAAATCATATCCTGGGGACTACGCACACAACCAGGATCAAGAGAATTAAACCATATCTTAGCATCCCCCTTTAATGAGAACGGAAATATTTTGAGTATATAAAGGTAGCGTGATCTCTCATCATTAGTAAACAGGGCAGCTATATCATTTAACTTAGTAAGATGTGCCACAACAGTTTCAGATTCATAGCCATAGAAAGGATCAGATTCAACCAAAGTAATTATATTTGGATCAACAGAAAATTCATAATAATCCTTATCAGGAACACAGATAGGTGAAGTAGCAAAAGCAGGGTCAGGTTTCATTCTAGCATTAAGAGATTGTTGCTTCCATTTAGCTAATAATTTCTTAAGATCATATCTATCATTGCAAGCAACGATCTCCCTAGCAGCTTCTTCATTCATAACATAACCCTTAGGAACAATAGGCAATACATAATCATTGGGAGAACCTTCATCATCACTATCATCAATAATAGGTTCTTCAATATTTTCATTCCCCCTAACTCTGGCAAGTTGTTCATCAAGAAATTCACCTAATGGCAAAGTAGTATCACGCAAAGAAGTAGTTTCATCATGCATAGCAGAAGTGGCATCATCAATAACATGCGACATATCAGAATTCATAGCTGTAGCAGGTTTAGCTGTCGCAAGCTTACTAATAACGGAAGGAGAATCTAGTGCAGAGCTAGATGGCAGTTCCTTTCCTCCCCTCGTAGTTGAGGGCAAAATCGTAGTTCTGTCATCTTTCAAGTTCTTCATAGTGATCAACAGATATAAATCCCAAGTGACTCAGAGACTAGAGCTATGGTCCCCGGCAACGGCGCCAGAAATTAGTCTTGATAACCCACAAGTGTAGGGGATCGCAACAGCTTTCGAGTGTAAAGTATTCAACCCAAATTTATTTATTCGACACACGGGGAGCCAAAGAATATTCTTGAGTATTAGCAGTTGATTTGTCAATTCAACCACACCTGGATAACTTAGTATCTGCAGCAAAGTATTTAGTAGCAAAGTAGTATGATAATAAAGGTAACGGTAGCAAAAGTAAAGATAGTTGTTTTTGGGTTTTGGTAGTGATTGTATCAGTAGCAACGGAAAAGTAAATAAGCGAAGAACAATATATGAAAAGCTCGTAGGCAATGAACCAGTGATGGATAATTATGCCGGATGCGATTCCTCGTGTAATAGTTATAACATAGGGTGACACAGAACTAGCTCCAATTCATCAACGTTATGTAGGCATGTATTCTGTAAATAGTCATCTTTTGTCCTACCCTTCCATGGCAGCGGGGTCCTAGCGGAAACTAAGGGATATTAAGGCCTCCTTTTAATAGAGAACCGGAACAAAGCATTAGCACATAGTGAATACATGAACTCCTCAAACTACGGTCATCACCGATAAGTATCCCGATTATTGTCACTTTGGGGTTATTGGATCATCACACATAATAGGTGACTATAGACTTGCAAGATAGGATCAAGAAAACACATATATTCATGAAAACATAATAGGTTCAGATCTGAAATCATGGTACTCGGGCCCTAGTGACAAGCATTAAGCATAGCAAAGTCATAGCAACATCAATCTCAGAACATAGTGGATACTAGGGATCAAACCCTAACAAAACTAACTTGATTACATGGTAAATCTCATCCAACCCATCACCATCCAGCAAGCGTACGATGGAGTTACTCACGCACGGCAGTGAGCATCATGAAATTGGTGATGGAGGATGGTTGATGATGACGACGGCGACGAATCCCCCTCTCCGGAGCCCCGAACGGACTCTAGATCAGCCCTCCCGAGAGAGATTAGGGCTCTGCGGCGGCTTCGTGTCGGAAAACGTGATGAAACTTTCTCTCTGATTTTTTTCTCCCCGAACGTGAATATATGGAGTTGGAGTTGAGATTTGTGGAGGTCCAGGGGGCCCACGAGATAGGGGGCGCGCCCCCCTGTAGGGCGCGCCCCCTGTCTCGTGGACAGGCCCTGGGCCCCCTGGTGTATTTCTTTCACCCAGAAATTCTTATTAATTCCAAAAAGTGCCTCCGTGGATTTTTAGGATATTCCGAGAACTTTTCTTTTCTACACATAAAACAACATCATGGCAGTTCTGCTGAAAACAGCGTCAGTCCGGGTTAGTTTCATTCAAATCATGCAAGTTAGAGTCCAAAACAAGGGCAAAAGTGTTTGGAAAAGTAGATACATTGGAGACGTATCACTCCTGCCTGCATCTACTACTATTACTCCACACATCGACCGACTCCTGCCTGCATCTAGAGTATTAAGTTCATAAAGAACAGAGTAACGCATTAAGAAAGATGACATGATGTAGAGGGATAAACTCGAGCAATATGATATAAACCCCATCTTTTTATCCTCGATGGCAGCAATACAATACGTGCCTTGCTGCCCCTGCTGTCACTGGGAAAGGACACCACAAGATTGAACCCAAAGCTAAGCACTTCTCCCATGGCAAGAAAGATCAATATAGTAGGCCAAACCAAACTTATAATTCGAAGAGACTTGGAAAGATAACTCAATCATACATAAAAGAATTCAGAGGAGATTCAAATACTTCTCATAGATAAACTTGATCATAAACCCACAATTCATTGGATCTCGACAAACACACGGCAAAAAGAGTTTACATCGAATAGATCTCCACAAGAGAGGGGGAGAACATTGTATTGAGATCCAAAAAGAGAGAAGAAGCCAACAAGATAATGACTATGGACCCGAAGGTCTGTGGTAAACTACTCACAACTCATCGGAGGGGCTATGGTGTTGATGTAGAAGCCCTCCATGGTCGATTCTCCCTCCGACGGAGCGCCGGCGAAGGCTCCAAGATGGGATCTCACGGATACAAAACGTTACGGTGGTGGAAATTGTGTTTCGTTGGCTCCCTGGATGTTTTCGGGGTACATAGGCATATATAGGAGGAAGAAGTACGTCGGTGGCCGCCCGAAGGGCCCACAAGACAGGGGGTGCGCCCTCCTATCTCGTGGCTGCCTCGGCTGCTTCTTGACTTGCACTCCAAGTCCTCTGGATCACGTTCATTCCAAAAATCACACTCCCAAAGGTTTCATTCCGTTTGGACTCCGTTTGATATTCCTTTTCTTCGAAATACTGTAATAGGCAAAAAAATAGCAATACGGGCTGGGCCTCCGGTTAGTAGGTTAGTCCCAAAAATGATATAAATGTGTAAAATAAAGCCCATAAACATCCAAAAGGGGTAATATAATAGCATGGAACAATCAAAAATTATAGATATGTTGGAGACGTATCAGTACACTACAAACATATTAACTTACACCGAATATACATCCAATATATTTGATGAAGACATTACGTGCCATAAGTAAATAACTTATTTGCTTCACAGGAGACCAATTGACATTGTACTATCAAATTTTTAATAAAGGTTGAAATGCATATCTTAGCAGGGAGATACGAAAATCACATATACAACTTAACTTGAAATGTGACTTGATCTGCACATTTGAAACTGGTATGTACCAATGCAGATTTGTGTACTTTTTACATCACATGGTTGAGGGGGATACTAATTTCAATAAAACAAAAAACATAAGCAGTTCTGTTTGCAGGAACCAATACAGAGGCTCCAACTGTAGTACACCTTTTAAATTCTCATCGTACTCATCAAACTTGGCTTGAATATGTTTATTTCTGAATGAGAAGAGAGAGAGATATTACTCAATAACAAGAGACAAACCCTTTGGGAAAATCGAGATTTCAAAAGTGAACGCCGCACTACAGGCCGCTTTTAGGTTGTCGTACTGATGTCACACATCAATCGTGATGATGTGCACATGGATGCAAGCCAAAATCAGATGGCACATACTATGTCAGGTCGGAAGGCTGAGGGAAAAGTTTCGCTTTCTAGAAATTCCATTCAAAAGTTAATACAAAATCCGACCAATTATGTCCCATCAATACTCACCCCTTCGTCCACCACAACTTCATCTGTACTACAAAATCGACACAATATAGCCAATCTTTCCAACTGATGCATTTGTAAGACGTACACTAATAATCTGATTGATCAAATTTCCATTAATTACTCTATTTCATTGAAAGAACCCAACTTCAAACCAATTTGAAAAATCATTGCTTTGTCCAGGCTGCAAAATCCCCAAAATGGACAAAAAGCTTTTCAGATCTCATGTCCATGGAGCAACACGAAACATCTGCTCATGAAATTTTATAGATGAGACATTACAGGTAAAGCAGTATTGTTGGAAAATGAAGCAGAGGATTTAGACGGACTGTGTTGTTTGTTTAGTTGGTACCGATGTTGTGGATGACTAAATTGAAAAATTTCACGGAAGATATAACTCCGTCTGATTTGCAGTGATCTATTTGTACTTTTTGTAGCACAGGATGAGCTACAAAGGAGAATTAGTTTCAGTGTGATCAATAATGTGACCATACCTTACTTGGTGGTAACTAAATTGTTTATTAGTTCAAGATAAAGAGTATAAATCCTATTTGCAATCTTCACAGCAATAGTAAATTAGTGTATAAGTCTGTCCACAGAAATTTATTGGAGCTTTTGTAGAGTACTATTTGATAATGAAGTAGATTTAGTGGCATGTGTATACACTATTCTGCTGCGTAAAATGGAACACATAGATCTACTAATTCCGTGAAAGCAGATTTAGCTGATACTAATCTGGATCATTATCAATTACACAACCCATTGCCGTAAATACTAGAATCTCCAAAGGGGCTCTCTTGTATTCCTGGTTGAAAATGTCTAATGTATCATACATTTTTTATAAGTCGCAGTTATATAATCTTAATTATGGAACTACAAAGGAAATATCATACATATTATTAAAACAAACCAAGGAAATATGGATTCCAAAGTTACCGCAGGAAAATTCCATATGAATGAAATTTTGCATAAGCAACAATATTAAATTCTTAGTGCAAATTTGCCAAAAATGTAAAGTCTAACAGCCTGAATTGAGAGAAATCTCAGAAGTTGTTCAATCTTCTATGTCAAATGAATATATATATGAAAATATTCATGATCCAAGAATCATACATTGTCTTAATCCCGCAAGAAAGAGCTATTAGTTTTACCATGCAGATAATCTGATATTTGGACAACATCCAAGTCTTCTGCATAGTAATAATATTTTGCAAAGCTTCCTATTAACTTCAAAGTGAACTGGTCAGTCGTTGGTACAGTGAACAACTGAATTCGATGTAGATCATCCCAGCTTATCCTCCTCCACTCCCTAGAAGGCATATTCTAGTGAAGGGCAGTTCAAAAATACATGTACACAACTAAAACTTCTTGATGACAGTATGCACGAAGTGTATTGGGGTTTTGTGATGAAATCAACATGCTAGAGAACATGGGATTTGATGTTTACACGATTACTTGCCTGCAAAGTAGTGGTAGGATTAACGAGAGATTAACACGAATAGGGTTGGGGACATGAATCGCCATGTTGCCAATCAATCAGATCGATTTGGAAGGTTCTTAAATCCGGCCAGACCAAATTACACAGTTGTCGTGGGATCCGTGATTCATTGACTGGAAACGACGATGAACCTTCCAGATCAGTGAGTATTTGGGTATTTTTCTTCCAGATTGATTGCAGCACGATGAACCTTCTTCAAGTCCAAGACAGAAAGATGATAGAGGATAGGACACATGTAGATGCGTGGAAAGAGGAAAGACAACGGTAGGCTCGCACAACAACATGCCAATGGGTTGCGTAGCAAAGATTGATTACCTTCTGGGAATACCACACGGAAGAGTTTTGTAAGGAAGGTTCCATGTGGAATAGTGATACTTCTCCAACGTATCTACTTTTCCAAACACTTTTGCCCTTGTTTTGGACTCTAACTTGCATGATTTGAATGAAACTAACCCGGACTGACACTGTTTTCAGCAGAACTGCCATGATGTTGTTTATTGTGCAGAAAACAAAAGTTCTCGGAATGACCTGAAAATCCATGGAGATAACTTTTGGAAAATATAAAAATACTGGCGAAAGAATCAAGACCAGGGGGCCCACACCCTGTCCACGAGGGTGGGGGCGCGCTCTCACCCCTGGGCGCGCCCCATGTCTCGTGGCCCCCCTGAGGCTCCGTTTCGCGGAGAAAAAAATCAGGGAGAAAAGTTTCATAGCATTTTACGATATAGAGCCGCCGCCAAGCCCTAATCTCTCTCGGGAGGGCTGATCTGGAGTCCGTTCGGAGCTTCAGAGAGGGGGATTCGTCGTCGTCATCGTCAACCATCCTCCATCACCAATTTCATGATGCTCACCGTCGTGCGTGAGTAATTCCATTGTAGGCTTGCTGGACGGTGATGGATTGGATGAGATTTACCATGTAATCAAGTTAGTTTTGTTTGGGTTTGATCCCTAGTATCCACTATGTTCTGAGATTGATGTTGCTATGACTTTGCTATGCTTAATGCTTGTCACTAGGGCCCGAGTGCCATGATTTCAGATCTGAACCTATTATGTTTTCATGAATATATGTGTGTTCTTGATCCTATCTTCCAAGTCTATAGTCACCTATTACGTGTTATGATCCGACAACCCCGAAGTGACAATAATCGGGATACTTCTCAGTGATGACCGTAGTTTGAGGAGTTCATGTATTCACTATGTGCTAATGCTTTGTTCCGGTTCTCTATTAAAAGGAGACCTTAATATACCTTAGTTTCCATTAGGACCCCGCTGCCACGGGAGGGTAGGACAAAAGATGTCATGCAAGTTCTTTTCCATAAGCATGTATGACTATATTTGGAATACATGCCTACATTACATTGATGAACTGGAGCTAGTTCTGTGTCACCCTATGTTATAGCTATTACATGAGGAATCGCATCCGACATAATTATCCATCACTGATCCAATGCCTACGAGCTTTTCACATATTGTGTTTCGCTTATTTACTTTTCCGTTGCTACTGTTACATCTACTACAAAACTATTATCTTTACTTTTGCCAGTATTACCATATTATCATACTACTTTGCTACTAAATACTTTGTTGCAGATACTAAGTTATCCAGGTGTGGTTGAATTGATAACTCAACTGCTAATACCTAAGAATATTCTTTGGCTCCCCTTGTGTTGAATCAATAAATTTGGGTTGAATACTCTACCCTCGAAAGCTGTTGCGATCCCCTACACTTGTGGGTTATCAAGACTAATTTCTGGCATCGTTGCCGGGGAGCATAGCTCTATTCTTTGAGTCACTTAGGATTTATATCTGTTGATCACTATGAGGAACTTGAAAGACAAAAGAACCAAGATTTTTCCCTCAACTACGAGGGGAGGTAAGGAACTGCCATCTAGCTCTGCACTAGATTCTCCTTCTGTTTTGAGTAAGCTTGCGACACCTAAACCTGCTACTGCTATGAATTCTCATATGACGCATGTTATTGATGATGCCACTTCTGCTATGCATGATACTTATGATGAAACTACTTTTGTGCGTGATACTACTGTGCCATTAGGTGAATTTCTTGATGAACAACTTGCTAGGGTTAGAGAGAATGAAATTATTGAAGATGCTATTATTGATGATAGTGATGATGAAAGTTCTCCCCCTAATTATGAATTACCTATTGTTCCTGAGGGTTATGTTATGGATGAGGAAGCTGCTAGAGCTATCTTTGCCTGCAAAGATAGATATGATCTTAAGAAGTTATTAGCTAAATGGAAGAAGCAATCTCTTAATGCCAGAATGAAACCTGACCCTTCTTTTGCTACTTCACCTATCTGTGTTACTGATAAGGATTATGAATTATTTGTTGATCCTGAAATAATTACTTTGGTTGAATCTGATCCTTTTTATAGCCTTGAATCCGAAACTGTTGTGGCGCATCTTACCAAGTTAAATGATATAGCCACCCTACTTACTAATGATGGGAAGTCTCTCTATTATTATATCCTTAAGATATTTCTGTTCTCATTAAAGGGTGATGCTAAGACTTGGTATAATTCTCTTGATCCTGGTTGTGTGCGTAGTCCCTAGGATATGATTTATTACTTCTCTGCTAAATATTTTCCTGCTCATAAGAAACAAGCTGCCTTGCGGGAAATATATAATTTTGTGCAAATCAAAGAAGAGCGTCTCCCACAAGCTTGGGGGAGGCTTCTCCAATTACTTAATGCTTTGCCTGATCATCCTCTTAAGAAAAATGAAATACTTGATATCTTTTATAATGGACTAATTGATGCTTCCAAGGACTACTTGGATAGTTGTGCTGGTTGTGTTTTCAGGGAAAGAACAGTCGACGAAGCTGAATTATTATTGAATAATATGTTGACTAATGAAAATAATTGGACTCTTCCTGAGCCAATTCCTGAGGCAATTCCTAAACCAATTGAGCTAACTCCCGAGCGTATTCCTAAACCCACTCCTAAGAAGAGAGGTGTTTTATTTCTCAGTCCTGAAGATATGCAAGAGGCAAAGAAATCAATGAAAGAAAAAGGTATTAAAGCTGAAGATGTTAAGAATTTACCTCCTATTTAAGAAATACATGGTCTTAATGTACCGCCTATCGAAGAACCACATTGTCTTGATAAACCGACACAGGTAGTAAAGGTAAATTCTCTCTATAGATATGATAAAGTTGAAATCCCTTCTACTAAATTTCATAACCCGTGCTTAGATGAATTTGATGACTTTATGGCTAGACAAGAAAGTTTTAATGCTTATGTTGGTAGAGAGTTAAAGAATAATGCTTTCGAGATAGGGCGCTTGAGTGATTATATGGCTAGAGTTAACGGTGAAGTTAAACTCATTAGCAAATATGCTTCTATGGTTACCACTCAAGCTGAGCAAGTACTTAAAGCTCAAAGTGATTTGCTCGATGAATTAAATAATAAACATGAATTTGCTATTAGAGTGGCTACTAGAACCGGTAGAATGACTCGGGAACCTTTGTATCATGAAGGCCACCCTAAGAGAATCGAACAGGATTCTCAAAGAAATAATTTAGAGGCACCTAGTTCCTCCAAAAAGAAGAAAAAGAAAAACGATAGGACATTGCATGCTTCTAGTGAACCTGTTGTAGACACACCTGAGAATCCCAATGATATTTCTATTTCTGATGCTGAGACACAATCAGGTGATGAACATGAACCTAGTGATAATGTTAATGATAATGTTCATGTTGATGCTCAACCTAGAAATAACAATGAAGTAGGGGTAGAACCTGCTGTTGATCTTGATAACCCACAATAAAAGAATCAACGTTGTGATAAAAGAGACTTTGTTGCTAGGAAGCACGATAGAGAAAGAGAACCATGGGTCCAGAAACCCATGCCCTTTCCTCCTAAACCATCCAAGACAAAGGATGATGAGGATTTGGGCGCTTTGCTGAAATGATTAGACCTATCTTCTTATGTATGCGCTTGACTGATATGCTTAAAGTAAATCCTTATGCTAAATATATGAAGGATACCGTTACAAATAAAAGAAAGATATCGGAAGCTGAAATTTCCACCATGCTTGCTAATTACACCTTTAGGGGTGGAATACCAAAGAAACTTGGAGATCCAGGGTACCAACCATACAATGCTCCATTAAAAGAAATTATGTTAAAACTACTTTATGTGATCTTGGAGCCGGTGTTAGTGTTATGGCTCTCTCTTTATATCATAGACTTGAATTGAATAAGTTGACACCTATTGAAATATCTTTGCAAATGGCTGATAAATCAACTGCTATACCTGTCGGTATTTGTGAGGATGTTCCTGTTGTGGTTGCAAATGTCACTATCTTAACGGACTTTGTTATTCTTGATATTCCCGAGGACGATAGTATGTCAATTATCCTTGGTAGACCCTTTTTGAATACTGCAGGGGCTGTTATTGATTGCAATAAAGGCAATGTCACTTTTCATGTTAATGGTAATGAGCATGCGGTACATTTTCCGAGGAAACAACCTCAAGTTCATAGCATCAATTCTATTGGAAAAAGTCCAACTATTATTATTGGAGGTTTTGAATTTCCTCTTCCTACTATCAAGAAAAAGTATGATATTCTTATTGTTGGGGATGTTCATATCCCCGTTGAGGTAACCTAGTGTTATTCGAAATTTCTCCGATTCCGTGTTATTTGGAATGAGCTTATTAACAAGACTTGATCAACCTTGTTAGTGGATTCATTTTGATGATCATGAGATGGATGAAACTAGAAGGCACAACCTTCTGTACCCTCTTTTTACTTTATGTTATTTAAAATAAATAAAGCAAAAATAGTATTATCCGTTTGTTTTCTGAATTACCCGTGCAATAAAAAACATCCCGAAAATAAAAGTGCTCCAAATGCCCTTCAAATTTAGTATGATTTTTATGGAATATTTGAGGATTTTAGGCACTGAAAACACTGTACGAGGGGAAAGTACCTGGCCACGAGGGTGGAGGGCGCGCCCACACCCCCTGGGCGCGCCCCCTGTCTTGTGGGCCCAGGGTGGCCCCCTCCACTTATTCTTGCACCCACACACTCCATCTTCTTCCCAAAAGAAATCCCCATTCAGCTCAAGCACGAGTTCTAGCTCATTTTGCTGCGATTTTTGATCTCCTTGCTCAAAGCTCCATTCACAAAACCGCTTTGGGAGATTGTTGCTTGGTATGTGACTCCTCCATTGGTCCAATTAGTTTTTGTTCTAGTGCTTTATTCATTATAAATTTTTGCTGCATAGATGACCATGTTCTTGAGCTTGCATGTCAAATTTATGAGGTCCCAAGTAATTCTAATGCATGATATAGGCTCTAGGCACTTGTAGGAGTAGTTGCTATCAATCTTGTTTAGTTTTATTCACTTTTATTTTGAAGTTACTAAAATTTCAGAAATTTTTCAGAAAAAGAAATATGTCTAGGAGAAGGTATCAAGGTGGTTCCTCAATAAAGAAAGGACCCAGGCTTGCTATGCGTGAGCAAGACGATGAACTACCGAGGGACGCAGAAGTGCGAGCTTGTGAGTGGCCATTAGACGATTTTATGGTCAATGCAGGCTTTAAGGAGGAATTTGACGCATATGTGTGTAATGCCGATCTCGAGAACTTCTTACAAGATAAGTGTCCTCCGTACTATCTTGATTGATTCATTTGTGAGAAGGTTTAAATATAAATGTTCACGTAATTCTCAGAGTGTCCTGTTTGATATTTATGATAAATCTTATACCATGGACTTGGAGGATTTTATAACTGCTTGCAAACTTCCGAAGTGGGGCAATGTTAATGATCCCCAAAAATCTGAATTTAGAGACTTTCTTGCTAGTATTACTGTGCGAGAATCTAGGGATATAGCACAAGCTACCATAGGGAGCATTCACTTTCCTGCTATACATTATTTTGCTCTCTTCATTGGCAGATGCATTAACGGTAAATATGAAGCATGTCATATGTGTGTCCCTAATCTTTGTGTCCTCAAGAGTGCCGTGTTAGGTTATAAAGATTATAACTTGGAGGCAATAGTTGCACGTAGGTTGCATAATAATGGTAGGGCTGGAGATTTATTTGGAGGAATTTATGCGACCCGTGTGGCTAATTATCTTGGTATAGCCCCATGAGAGGGGGTTATGGTGTTGCCTCCTGCTTATTTAGATTATGACGCTATGGTCAAACATTATTTTCTTAGGAGGAATGAACAATTCCTCCAGTATCGACTAATCATTGACAGACATAGCTCTGTCCATGTTACTCTTCCTGCTCCTTTCCTTTTTGATTACTAGGCAAAAGGAAGATATGTTGTTACCAGGGAGGAGGCAGCTGAACACGATGGGAGAGCGGAGGCGGCTCGCCAACATGCAAGCCGCAGCTCAGGAGGCATTTGTTACTGCATCTCAGTACGACCCCAGTTACAACTACGGACATCAGCCAGGCTACCCTTGCCATAGACCAACTTAGGCCAAAAGCCTAAGCTTGGGGGAGTACGTATTTCTCACCGACTTTACATTCATGTTCGCACACTATTCTAGTTGTCGGTGCTCATACTCTTTCATTGTATTATCCATGCTAGTTTAATTTTCTTTTTCTCGCTTACTTCTTGTGTGTTTGATAAACCTTAAGAAAAACCAAAAAAATTAGTTAGTTTAATTCCATGCTTGTAGTAGAATTAAAATGAAAACCCAAAATGATTTATCGTTCTTCTTTTACTTGTTGGGAGCTTTCCCGTGTAAATAGTTTTATTTTCTTTTCTTTCCTTTTGGGGGTCGAGAGTAGAAGACCATATTGAAATTGTCTAGTGGCTCTCATATGCATGATTGTTTATTTAAACTTAGAGCCCATATTACCTTGTCTTCTCTCCTGAGTTGAATGCTTGCAGATTCCAGCTTAGTCCAATGCACGTGCACTATTATTATTATACACATCGTTCCGTCATGCAAGTGAAAGGCAATAATGACGATATATGATGGACTGACTGAGACGAGAAAAGCTAGTATGAACTCGACCTCTCTTGTTTTTGTAAATATGATGAGTTCATCATTCCTAATTTAGCTTATTATGAAGTAAACATATTTGCAATGACCTTTAGAGATTATAGTTGCTTGTGCCATGCTTGATTAGCTATGAGTTATAATGATTTACCTTGCGTGCCAACATGCTATTAAAATGATTATGATGTGGTATGATGGGATGGTATCCTCCTTTGAATGAATTGAGTGACTCGACTTGGCACATGTTCATGCATGTAGTTGAAACAAATCAACATAGCCTTCATGATATTTATGTTCATGGTAGATCATATCCTACTCATGCTCGTACTTGGTGTGAATTAATTTTAATGCATGTTTATGACTGTTGTCGCTCTCTCAATTGGTCGCTTCCCAGTCTTTTGCTAGCCTTCAGCTGTAGTAAGCGGGAATACTGCTTGTGCATCCAAACTCCTTAAACCCCAAAGTTGTTCCATATGAGTCCACCATACCTTCCTATATGCGGTATTTACCTGCCGTCCCAAGTAAATTTGTATGTGCCAAACTCCAAACCTTCAAATGAAATTCTGTTTTGTATGCTTGAGCAGCTCATGTTTCAACTAGGGCTGCCTATATCTTCCATGCTAGGTGGGTTATTCTCAAGAGGAGCGGACTCCGCTCCTCATTCACGAGAAAGGGCCGGTATGACTTGAAAATCCACGGAGATAAGTTTGGAAAATATAAAAAATACTAGCGAAAGAATCAAGACTAGGGGCTTACACCCTATCCACGAGGGTGGGGGCGCGCCCTCCCCCTGGGCGTGCCCCCTGTCTCGTGGGGCCCCTGAGGCTCCACTGACCTCAACTCCAACTCCATATATTCCATTTCGCAGAGAAAAAATCAAGGAGAAAAGTTTCATCGCGTTTTACGATATCGAGCCGCCGCCAAGCCCTAATCTATCTCGGGAGGGCTGATCTGGAGTCTGTTCGGGGCTCCGGAGAGGGGGATTCGTCGCCGTCGTCATCATCAACCATCCTCCATCACCAATTTCATGATGCTCACCGCGGTGCGTGAGTAATTCCATCGTAGGCTTTCTGGACGGTGATGGTTTGGATGAGATTTACCATGTAATCAAGTTAGTTTTGTTAGGGTTTGATCCCTAGTATCCACTATGTTCTGAGATTGATGTTGCTATGACTTTGTTATGCTTAATGCTTGTCACTAGGGCCCGAGTACCATGATTTCAGATCTGAACGTATTATGTTTTCATGAATATATGTGTGTTCTTGATCCTATCTTGCAAGTCTATAGTCACCTATTATGTGTTATGATCCGACAACCCCGAAGTGACAATAATCGGGATACTTCTCGGTCATGACCATAGTTTGAGGAGTTCATGTATTCACTATGTGCTAATGCTTTGTTCCGATTCTCTATTAAAAGGAGGCCTTAATATCCCTGAGTTTCCATTAGGACCCCACTGCCACGGGAGGGTAGGACAAATGACGTCATGCAAGTTCTGTTCCATAAGCATGTATGACTATATTTGGAATACATGCCTACATTACATTAATGAACTGGAGCTAGTTCTGTGTCACCGTATGTTATAGCTATTACATGAGGAATCGCATCTGACATAATTATCCATCACTGATCCAATGCCTACGAGCTTTTCACATCTTATGTTTCGCTTATTTACTTTTCTATTGCTACTGTTACATCTACTATAAAACTATTATCTTTACTTTTGCCACTATTACCATTATTATCATACTACTTTGCTACTAAATACTTTGTTGCAGATACTAAGTTATCCAGGTGTGGTTGAATTGACAACCCAACTGCTAATACTTAAGAATATTCTTTGGCTCCTCTTGTGTCGAATCAATAAATTTGGGTTGAATACTCTACCCTCGAAAGCTGTTGCGATCCCCTACACTTGTGGGTTATCAAATAGCCGGGCAGAACTCCGTGAAGTATACTCATCTTTTTTTGCGGGGGAGGTATACTTATCTAACAGCTGTAATTAGCTAATATATAGATCACATGGAGAATTACCTAGTTTTCTAGGATTAAACATGGAGCCTTGATTAGTGCTTCCAATTAATAAATATAAGATATAAGATGATTTGAAATAAACAAAGAGTTGGGATTCCATAAATGAAATTTGGTCGATTGGGGGTAGGGTATGGACCCCCCTTATACCATAGTTTAGTTACAAACATACACCAAAAGAGAACATATATTTGAAGATACCTCTCAAGCATTGTGGAGCTACACCATGACCATGTCTACACATACCATTCTGAGCAGAGCCTTGCAGAGTGCAATCACCATTGCCGCTTGGAACACATAAAATTCAACATTGACATTGTTTATACCAATATTTATGTTTCTACATCGGCCTCATGGTGAATTACGGTATAGTGATTACGTAAACATAATACAATCAAGGAACATTTAGTAAACAAAGACATGAGAGGCACAGGAAGTTCCACAAATACAAAGCTACATTGCGAAGGGAGATGATAGGAATGGAGTAGTGTTGGAGATATGCCCTAGAGGCAATCATGTATGATGATATTTCCTATGTGTTTATGAATAAAGATAGTCCTTGGATATTATCAATAATGTGTATCAGCAAGTATGTGACTTGTTTGTGGGACTATGCATTGTATGATGACTGTCCTAAAAGGTCCCTAGTCGAAAGGGCTGTGTGGACGCGCAGCCAACTAGACTAGCAGATGACACGGTCGATGGCTCGTTCTCACTAGCCGTGGAGCATTGGATGCTAACCGGATAATATGGACTTGGAAAGGTTTGGTCGGATTCGACGTAGTCGGATCCGAGTCAAGATAAGGTCCAAGTCAGATAGACCCAACTATGAGACGTAGCGATATGTCATCTGTGAGTCTCTAGTACAACATATGTTCTATGTCCTAAGACCTAAGCTGATGCATGTACTCGGGATAGTGACAGACTTGTTTTGGGCCGACCAAACACTACTCTGTGACTGGGTAGTTACAAAGGTAGGTTTCGGGTTTGTCTAGTCCCATGCTGCGAGACATGGTCGAGGAAGATGGGATTTGCCCCTCCGATCAGGAGAGATATACTCTGGGCCCTGTCGGTGTCAAAACCGGCGGATCTCGGGTAGGCGGTCCCAATCTGTGCGTCTAAGGCTGATGGAAACAGGAGGCAAGGGACACAATGTTTACCCAGGTTCGGGCCCTCTCGATGGAGGTAAAACCCCACTTCCTGCTAGATTGATATTGATGATATGAGTAGTACAAGAGTTGATCTACCACAAGATCGTAGAGGCTAAACCCTAGAAGCTAGCCTATGATGATTATGATTGTGATCGACCCTCTAAGGACTAAACCCTCCGGTTTATATAGACACCGGAGGGGGCTAGGGTTTACATGGAGTCGGTTACAAAGAAGGAAATATAATATCCGGATCGCCAAGCTTGTCTTCCACGCAAAGGAGAGTCCCATCCGGACACGGGATAGAGTCTTGAGTCTTATATCTTCACCCTCCAACAGTCCGGCCAAAGTATATAGTCCGGCTGTCCGGATACCCCCTAATCTAGGACTCCCTCGGTAGCCCCTGAACCAGGCTTCAATGACGATGAGTCCGGCACGCAGTTTTGTCTTCGGCATTGCAAGGCGGGTTCCATCTCCGAATACTCCAAAGTAATTATCGAACACTTATACCGTGTCCGGATCTGCAAGATGATCTTCACATACCACCGTAGAGAGCATAGCACTTCATAAATCTGAACTGCTAGCAATTTTTATGCGTCGTGTACCTGCATCGTGGCCCGGCCTAACACGAACCGGTTTTTCTTAGCCCACTTCGATACGCGTTGCGAGCCAGTTTTATTGGCACGCCCTGCCAAAGCAGAGATCGTGTTCCCCTTATCACGGGATCTTCTATCAATACCAGTGTGCAACCCCACGACGACTATTGGTATGACTCCGTGTTTTTAGATAAGTCTCAAGCGGTCATGCTGAGGACTATTGATATTCACCCCCTTTATAAGGGGGTCGAGGCCTATACCTCTTTTCCACCACCCTTGCGCCCTTTCGCATCTCGAGTTCTAACACCTGAGACCCAAACTCAAACACCCCAGATCCTCCAATATGTCCAGATCCAACCCTCAAGGCCGGTGGGTGGCCTCCTCGGTCAAAGAGGAGGACATTGCGAGGCTTAGGGAGGTCGGATATCTGACTGCCGACATCCAGCACAGGCTTCCTGCTCCAGGGTAGGTCATCCCTACTCCCGAGCCTAATGAGAGCGTCGTATTTGTTTCTCACTTCCTCCGCGTTTTGGGCCTCACCCTTGATCCCTTTGTGAGGGGGCTCATGCTCTATTACGGGTTAGATTTTCACGATCTAGCTCCGGACGCTATCCTCCATATCTCGTCGTTCATCATTGTGTGTGAGGCTTTTCTCCATGTCACTCCACACTTCGGCTTATGGCTCAAGACCTTCAATGTGAAGCCAAAGATGATTGAGGGGCAACATGCGAAGTGTGGAGGTGCCATAATAAGCAGGAACGCCGATGCCCCATGGTCAGAGGGTTCTTTCCCAGAGGTATCCGATTTATGGCAGCGGAGGTGGTTTTACATCATGGCTCCCAGAGGCACAAAGTGGGTGGCTGCCCCCGACTTCCGTTCGGGCCCTCCGTCACAACTAGCATCATGGACCAATGTAGGATGGGATTGGGGGTCTGCTAGTGATGTACCAACACTGCAGAGCCGTATCCGGGAGCTTCTTCAGAGGGACATTAACCTGGTCAGCATAAGTCAGGTAATGCTAATCCGACGGATGTTGCTGTGCAAACGCCGGCCTCTCCGGATGTGGGAGTTCAATCCAGAGGGTCCACGGACTATTCTGCACTTCTTTTGCCTGACGCTCGAAGGGATGTGTAAATTATTCTTCAGACCACAAGTAAAGTGTCCGGACACCACCAAGGATGCGGGCCTAAGCTGCAATCGCCCAGATACCCAAGTAAGTAACCCCGAAACCGAACACTTCATTTATATTTATCATAATCATCATTCTAAAAATCCTCCGTGCCCAGGAATGCCTTAGCAAGGTGGAGAGAATCAGGTGTCCGGCACCACTTCCCGAAGGCTCGCCTAGCCCTACCATAGCCAAGATGCTTGGCTGGGTGCTTAGCAAAATGCCCTCAGGGAAAGACGAAGGGAAGAACAGAGAAGCCGAACTTCACACACTGCGCATCCAAACCGGGGGAATTGCTACCTCCCCAAAGGTGGATAGTCGGGGAGGGGAATCTAAGGCCTCCTCCCCGCGCGGGGAGAAGAGAGCCGCCTCCGAAGACATGGAGACGGAGGTGCCCAAACAGGGGAAGAAAGTGTCACTAGGGGGCCCTGCCCCAAAGGGCGCCCTCACCGTGCCATGCCCGCCAACGGGCCAGCCCTCAACCAAGCTGTAAGTTAATCGAACGGAGGATCCGGCAGTCGATCGGTCCGTTGAAGTTGTCGAACTAAGGAGGTAGATTGGAGCTATTGATGCCGATATCACGCTGGTGAACGAGCGGCTTAACGTGTCACAAGTTATGTGCTCTGCTTTCCTTATTATGTTGTATAGGAAAAATTGAGAGGAGCATAATATTAATGCGATATGCTTGGACTACAGACGGTGCTGCTGCCATGGAAGCCCTGAGGGCAGAACTTGCCCAGGCCAAGGAACAAGCTCGGGCTAGCAATGTGGCTGCCCTAAAGGCGGCCGAAGAGTTGAGAGCCGAACAGGCTGCTCATCGCCGAAGCGAAGACAAAGTAGCCGAGATGGCTGTGGAGCTGAAAAATGCCGCCAACCGATATGAACTCCTCGAGAGGGAGAATCAGGTGAACTCGGCTGACCTGAAGAAGGCACTTGATGCGGCTAAGGAGACGCGGTCCAAAAGCAGAGATGCGCGGGAGGAGCTTCGACAGGCCGGAGAAATCACGGCTAGAAACCCCTACTTATTACGGATGAAATTTTTAGATCCGAAGTATGCTCCCCTGGATCGACGCTGGAGTCCTACAGACGCGTATGCAGACTTGGCGAATAGTACGGCTGATGCGGCCAAGTTTTTCGAGGATCAAGGTGATAAAGAAGTGGAGAAGCTGTACTGGTCGCAATTCAATGGTCTTGCGCGCCCATTACCGTTGAGTTAGAAGATGGTTGTTGTGGCTGAGCTTCATAGGCTGTTCGGACTTGCAATGCGGTCCGTAGTAGACCATCTTTGGCCGAAAGAGCCTAAGCCGGACAGTTATTTTGGTTTAGTGCAACAACTCCTTGGTGCCATATCACGGATCGATTCCATGAGGAGGTCGGCGTGTATAGAGGGTGCACGGATGGCTCTTGCCCGCGTTAAAGCATATTGGACAGATATGGAGGCCACCATTGTTGCGACCCAGAATCCGGCGGGAGGCCAGGATCCGGCCGAGCACTACTTGGAGCAGGTAACAGAAGGTGATCGTTTAATAGAGGCTCAGTGCTCGAAGAATATCATGTTCGAGTGAAAAATCATGTTTATTGTAAAAATAATGTTATTTTCATTACGAGGCTATATTTATACTTTGTGCCCGAAAGTATTATTGTGCCTCCTGTGCGGCCGTTTTTACGTATATGTGTAATCTGAAAGTTAGCACTCGTTGGCTTCAGCCCCCACGCATACAATGCGGGGGTGTTCATGAAAAATATGCGTAATCACACTTGATCCAACGTCTTGGTCCATTAAGGAGGTGATTGCACGTCGAACTAGGCAACCGGACTATATAGTTGTAACACTTTCACTTAGCCATTGGAGTTTGACGGCGGGGCTACTATACAGCCCTTGGTACCTTCGCGTGCATCCGAATACGGGCGCGTGTACATGACCGGAAAACGGTCCTTTGTTAATGCGGCGGAATCCTAAAGATTCCGATAAGTCTTCGAGTGGTTGAACAGTCTCTTGTTGTATCATGACTGTCAGTTTTCGGCTTTCTCTACTGAGGTGCTCATCCGGAATAACCAGGGCAGAATCGCAGTAGTTCTCCTTTGGCCGCCTTAGCCGATAAGAGCAGAACGTAAGGCGGCAAACCCAGGAGCCGGGCAATCCCAACATTTGACCAAAGACATGATTCAGAGCTGATGCATATAAGGCCATACTCGTGATGCCGAACACTCCCGAAGGTATTTGGACTTTGTAACATGAAGTGGGCTGGAGAATGCCCTTTCACTATAAACCCTGTATTTCCAGGTACGTACATTAGTCTGTCATGGTGAAATGCCAATAGCGGCAGTACCCGCTGTGGATATAGTACCCATGGGATTTGTAAACAACAATAGACAATAAAAAGGTTTACACAGGAGCTTAATCTAAAGAGAAACCTTTGAGCGGGGTCCTGCTGCACGTCTGCGCCTTTGTTTCTGTTATGCCGTGTCCTGGAAGGGTATCGCACGAATGGTGTCTATAAAAGAACAACTCATGTAGAAGAGTATAACATAAGCGTGCGATGGATAGTAAAAGTGTGAGACATTGGCATGTTAATAAGGTTAAGCCAACGGTGGGGCTTTATTAAATATCTATAGCCCCTGGTGTCCTCTATGGGATTGCATGTATGTCACCCTAGATCGGGCTGCCGGAATCGTCTAACCCTGTCCGTGGTCTTAATGACCAGTCACGCTTTCTGGTATTGGAGGCCGCTTAGATTCTGGCTGATGGAGACATCGCGTATTCCTCCATCGGTGAGGAGCGCTCTATGTTTCCGTTAGCGGTGATGACACCATGTGGACCGGGCTGTTGGGGAACGTAGTAATTTCAAAAAAAAAAATCCTACGCACACGCAAGATCATGGTGATGGCATAGCAACGAGAGGGGAGAGTGTTCGTCCACGTACCCTCGTAGACCGTAAGCGGAAGCATTAGCACAACGCGGTTGATGTAGTCGTACGTCTTCACGATCCGACCGATCCAAGCACCAAACGTACGGAGCCTCCGAGTTCAGCACACGTTCAGCTCGATGACGATCTCCGGCCTCTGATCCAGCCGAGCTCCGGAGATGAGTTCCGTCAGCACGACGGCGTGGTAACGATGATGATGTTCTACCGGCGCAGGGCTTCGCCTAAACTCCGCGACGATATGACCGAGGTGGAATATGGTGGACGGGGGCACCGCACACGGCTAAGGAACGATCCGTAGATCAAATTGTGTGTCTATGGGGTGCCCCCCCCCCCGCCCCCGTATGTAAAGGAGCAAGGGGGGGAGGCCGGCCGGCCCCTTGGGCGCGCCAAAGGAGGAGGAATCCTCCTCCTAGTAGGAGTAGGACTCCTCCTTTCCTACTCCTACTAGGAGGGGGAAGGAAGGGGGAGAGGGGTGAAGGAAAGGGGGGTGCCGCCCCCCCTCCTAGTCCAATTCGGAGCAGAGGGAGAGGGGGCGCGCGGCCCACCCTGGCCGCCCCTCTCTCTTCCCACCAAGGCCCATGTGGCCCATTAACTCTCCCGGGGGGTTCCGGTAACCCCCGGCACTCCGGTTTTCTCCGAAATCACCCGGAACACTTCCGGTGTCCGAATATAGTCGTCCAATATATCAATCTTTATGTCTCGACCATTTCGAGACTCCTCGCATGTCCGTGATCACATCCGGGACTCCGAACAAACTTTGATACATCAAAACTTATAAACTCATAATAAAGCTGTCATCGTAACGTTAAGCGTGCGGACCCTACGGGTTCGAGAACTATGTAGACATGAGCTAGAACCATTCTCGGTCAATAACCAATAGCGGGACCTAGATGCCCATATTGGTTCCTACATATTCTACGAAGATCTTTATTGGTCAAACCGCATAACAACATACGTTGTTCCCTTTGTCATCGGTATGTTACTTGCCCGAGATTTGATCGTCGGTATCCAATACCTAGTTCAATCTCATTACCGGCAAGTCTCTTTACTCGTTCCGTAATACATCATCTCATAACTAACTCATTAGTTACATGATTGCAAGGCTTAGGTGATGAGTATTACCGAGAGGGCCCAGAGATACCTCTCCGACAATCAGAGTGACAAAACCTAATCTCGAATTATGCCAACCCAACATGTACCTTCGGAAACACCTGTAGAGCACCTTTATAGTCACCCAGTTACGTTGTGACGTTTGGTAGCACACAAAGTGTTCTTCCGGTAAACAGGAGTTGCACAATCTCATAGTTGCAGGAACTTGTATAAGTCATGAAGAAAGCAATAGCAGTATACTAAACGATCAAGTGTTATGCTAACGGGATGGGTCATGTAAATCACATCATTCTCCTAATGATGTGATCCCGTTAATCAAATAACAACTCTTTTGTCCATGGCTAGGAAACATAACCATCTTTGATAAACGAGCTAGTCAAGTAGAGGCATACTAGTGACAATAGTTTTGTCTATGTATTCACACATGTATCATGTTTCCGGTTAATACAATTCTAGCATGAATAATAAACATTTATCATGATATGAGGAAATAAATAATAACTTTATTATTGCCTCTAGGGCATATTTCTTTCAGTATCCCACTTGCACTAGAGTCAATAATCTAGATTACATAGTAATGATTCTAACAACCATGGAGTCTTGGTGCTGATCATGTTTTGCTCTTGAGAGAGGCTTAGTCAACGGGTCTGCAACATTCAGATTCGTATGTATCTTGCAAATCTCTATGTCTCCCACTTGGACTTGGTCCCGAATGGAATTGAAATGTCTCTTGATGTGCTTGGTCCTCTTGTGAAATCTGGATTCCTTTGCCAAGGCAATTGCACCACTATTGTCACAGAAGATCTTCATTGGTCCCGATGCACTAGGTATGACACCTAGATCGAAAATGAACTCCTTCATCCAGACTCCTTCATTCGCTGCTTCAGAAGCAGCTATGTACTCCGCTTCACATGTAGATCCCGCCACGACGCTTTGTTTAGAACTGCACCAACTTACAGCTCCACCATTTAATAAAAACATGTATCCGGTTTGCGATTTAGAATCGTCCGGATCAGTGTCAAAGCTTGCATCGACGTAACCATTTAGGACTAGCTCTTTGTCACCTCCATATACGAGAAACATGTCCTTAGTCCTTTTCAGGTATTTCAGGATGTTCTTGACCGTTGTCCAGTGATCCACTCCTGGATTACTTTGGTACCTTCCTGCCAAGCTTATTGCTAAGCATACGTTAGGTCTGGTACACAGCATTGCATACATGATAGAGCCTATGGCTGAAGCATAGGGAACATTTTTCATTTTCTCTCTATCTTCTGCTGTGGTCGGGCATTGAGTTTGACTCAACTTCACACCTTGAAGCACAGGCTAGAATCCTTTCTTTGCCTGATCCATTTTGAACTTTTTCAAAATTTTGTCAAGGTATGTGCTTTGTGAAAGTCCTATTAAGCGTCTTGATCTATCTCTATAGATCTTGATGCCCAATATGTAAGCAGCTTCACTGAGGTCTTTCATTGAAAAACTTTTATTCAAGTATCCCTTTATGATATCCAGAAATTCTATATCATTTCCAATTAATAATATGTCATCTACATATAAAACTAGAAATGCTACAGAGCTCCCACTCACTTTCTTGTAAATACAGGCTTCTCCAAAAGTCTGTATAAAACCATATGCTTTGATCACACTATCAAAGCATTTATTCCAACTCCGGGATGCTTGCACCAGTCCATAAATGGAACGCTGGAGCTTGCACACTTTGTTAGCACCTTTTGGATCAACAAAACCTTCCGGCTGCATCATATACAACTCTTCTTCTAGAAATCCATTCAAGAATGCATTCTTGACATCCATTTGCCAAATTTCATAATCATGAAACGCAGCAAGAGCTAACATGATTCGGACAGACTTAAGCATCGCTACGGGTGAGAAAGTCTCATCGTAGTCAACCCCTTGAACTTGTCGAAAACCTTTTGCAACAAGTCCAGCTTTATAGACAGTTATATTACCATCAGCGTCAGTCTTCTTCTTAAAGATCCATTTATTCTCAATGGCTTGCCGATCATCGGGCAAGTCAACCAAAGTCCATACTTTGTTTTCATACATGGATCCTGTTCGGGAACGTAGCAGAAATTCAAAATTTTCCTACGTGTCACCAAGATCTATCTATGGAGAAACCAGCAACGAGGGGAAGGAGAGTGCACCTACATACCCTTGTAGATCGCTAAGCGGAAGCGTTCAAGAGAACGGGGTTGAAGGAGTCGTGATTGTCGTGATCCAAATCACCGGAGATCCTAGTGCGAGCGGACGGCACCTCGCGCTCAACACACGTACAGCCGGTGGCGTCTCCCATGCCTTGATCCAGCAAGGAGAGAGGGAGAGGTTGAGGAAGACTCCATCCAGCAGCAGCAAAACAGCGTGGTGGTGGTGGAGGAGCATGGCAATCCTGCAGGGCTTCACCAAGCACCGCGGGAGAGGAGGAGTACTTGGGAGAGGGAGGTTGCGCTGAACTTGTGGTGCGGCTGCCCTCCCACCCCCCATATATATAGGGGCAAGGGAGGGGCCCGCCCCCAGATCCAATCTGAGGAGGCGGCGGCCAAGGGGGAGGAGTGCCTCCCAAGTCAACTGGAGGCCCTCCCCCCTTAGGGTTTTCCCTCCCCCATGCGCATGGGCCTTGGGGGGGCTGGTGCCCCTGGCCCAATAAGGCTAGGGCGCCCCCCTACAGCCCATGCTACTGTATTGGACGTGGTGGAACAATTTCCGGACCTCCGGAACCTTATGGAAGGTTCCCGGTACAATACCGAAAAACCCGAACTTTTTTCGGAACCCGAACAACAACTTTCCATATATAAATCTTTACCTCCGGACCATTCCAGAACTCCTCGTGACGTCCGAGATCTCATCTGGGACTCCGAACAACATTCGGTAACCACATACAAACTTCCTTTATAACCCTAGCGTCATCGAACCTTAAGTGTGTAGACCCTACGGGTTCAGGAGACATGTAGACATGACCGAGACGTTCTCCGGGCAATAACCAATAGCGGGATCTGGATACCCATGTTGGCTCCCACATGTTCCACGATGATCTCATCGGATGAACCACGATGTCAAGGACTCAGTCGATCCCGTATACAATTCCCTTTGTCTAACGGTATTGTACTTGCCCGAGATTCGATCGTCGGTATACCGATACCTTGTTCAATCTCGTTACCGGCAAGTCTCTTTACTCGTTCCATAACACATCATCCTGTGATCAACCCCTTGGTCACATTGTGCACATTATGATGATGTCCTACCGAGTGGGCCCAGAGATACCTCTCCGTTTACACGGAGTGACAAATCCCAGTCTCGATCCGTGTCAACCCAACAGACACTTTCGGAGATACCTGTAGTGCACCTTTATAGTCACCCAGTTATGTTGTGACGTTTGGTACACCCAAAGCATTCCTACGGTATCCGGGAGTTGCACAATCTCATGGTCTAAGGAAAAGATACTTGACATTAGAAAAGCTTTAGTCACCCAGTTAGGATTGGGTCTTGTCCATCACATCATTCTCCTAATGATGTGATCCCGTTATCAACGACATCCAATGTCCATGGTCAGGAAACCGTAACCATCTATTGATCAACGAGCTAGTCAACTAGAGGCTTACTAGGGACATGGTGTTGTCTATATATCCACACATGTATCTGAGTTTCCTATCAATACAATTATAGCATGGATAATAAACGATTATCATGAACAAGGAAATATAATAATAACCAATTATTATTGCCTCTAGGGCATATTTCCAACAGTCTCCCACTTGCACTAGAGTCAATAATCTAGTTCACATCGCCATGTGATTAACACTCACAGGTCACATCACCATGTGACCAACATCCAAAGAGTTTACTAGTGTCATTAAACTAGTTCACATCATCATGTGATTAAGACTCAATGAGTTCTGGGGTTTTGATCATGTTTTGCTTGTGAGAGAGGTTTTAGTCAACGGGTCTGCAACATTCAGATCTGTATGTACTTTGCAAATCTCTAGGTCATATTGTAAACGCTGCTTCCACGCTCCACTTGGAGCTATTCCAAATGGTTGCTCCACTATACATATCCGGTTTGCTACTCAGAGTCATTCCGATAGGTGTTAAAGCTTGCATCGACGTAACCCTTTATGCCGAACTCTTTATCACCTCCATAATCGAGAAACATGTCCTTATTTACTCCAAGGACAATTTTGACCGCCATCCAATGATCCATTCTGGATCATTCTTGTACCCCTTGTGACTCATGGCAAGGCACACTTCGATGCGGTACACAAAGATAGCATACTATAGAGCCTACATCTGAAGTATAGGGGACGACCTTCGTCCTTTCTCTCTATTCTGCCGTGGTCGAGCTTTTAAGTCTTAACTTCATACCTTACATCTCAGGCAAGAACTCCTTCTTTGACTGATCCACCTTGAAGACCTTCAAGATCATGTCAAGGTACGTGCTCATTTGAAAGTACTATTAAGCATTTTGATCTATCTTATAGATCTTGATGCTTATTGTTCAAGTAGCCTAATCCAGGTTTTCCATTGAAAAACACTTTTCAAATAACCCTATATGCTTTCCAGAAATTCTACATCATTTCTGATCAACAATATGTCAATAACATATACTCATCAGAAATTCTATAGAGCTCCCACTCACTTCTTTGGAAATACAAGTTTCTCATAAACTTTTGTATAAACCCAAAATCTTTGATCATCTCATCAAAACGTACATTCCAACTCCGAGATGCTTACTCCGGTCCTTAGAAGGATCGTTTGGAGCCAAAGATACCTTTTAGCATCCTTAGGATCGACAAAACCTTTGATTGTATCACATACAACCTTTCCTTACGAAGACCGGTAAGGAAACTTGTTTTGACATCCATCGCAGATTTCATAAATGCAGCTAATGCTAACATGATTCCGACGGACTTAAGCATCACCACGGATGAGAAAATCTCATCGTAGTCAACTCCTTGAACTTGTGAAAAACTCTTCGCCACAAGTCGAGCTTCATAGACGGTGAGATCACCGTCCACGTCTGTCTTCTTCTTAAAGATCCATTTATCTCAATGGCTTGCCGATCATCGGGCAAGTCCACCAAAGTCCATGCTTTGTTCTGATACATGGATCCTATCTCGGATTTCATGGCTTCTAACCATTTGTCGGAATTTGGGCCCACCATTGCTTCTCCATAGCTTGTAGGTTCATTGTTGTCTAGCAACATGACCTTCAAGACAAGATTATTGTACCACTCTGAAGCAGTACGCATCCTTGTCACCCTACGAGGTACGGTAGTGACTTGATCCGAAGTTTCATGATCACTATCATAAGCTTCTACTTCAATTGGTGTAGGTGCCACAGAACAACTTCACGTGCCCCTGCTACACACTAGTTGTAGTGACGGTTCAATAACCATATCAAGTCTCCACTATCCTCCCACTCAACTTTTTGAGACAAACTTTTCCTCGAGAAAGGACCCGATTCAAGAAACAATCCCTATTGCTTTCGGATCTGAATTAGGAGGTATACCCAACTGTTTTGGGTGTCCTATGAAGATGCATTTTATCCGCTTTGGGTTCGAGCTTATCAACCTGAAACTTTTTCACATAAGCGTCGCAGCCCCAAACCTTTAAGAAATGACAGCTTAGGTTTCTCTAAACCATAGTTCATACGGTGTCATCTCAACGGAATTACGTGGTGACCTATTTAAAGTGAATGTGGTTGTCTCCAATGCCTAACCCATAAACGATAGTGGTAATTCGATAAGAGACATCATGGTAAGCACCATATCCAATAGGGTGCAACTATGATGTTCGGACACACCATCAAACTATGGTGTTCCAGGCGGTATTAATTGTGAAACAATTTCCACAATGTCTTAATTGCGTGCCAAAGCTCGTAACTCAGATACTCATCTCTATGATCATATGATAGACATTTTATCTCTTGTCACAACGATCTTCAACTTCATTCTGAAATTACTTGAACCATTCAATAATTCAGACTTGCGTTTCATCAAGTAAATATACTCAGTATCTACTCAAATCATCCATGAAGTAAGAACATAACGATATCCACTGCGTTCCTCAGCACTCATTGGACTACACAAATCAAAATGTGTTACTTCCAACAAGTTGCTATCTTGTTCCATCTTACTGAAATCGAGGCTTTTCAGTCATCTTGCCCATGTGGTATAATTTGCATATCTCAAGTGATTCAAAATCAAGTAAGTCCAAACGATCCATCTGCATGGAGTTTCTTCATGCGTATACACCAATAGACATGGTTCGCATTTCTCAAACTTTTCAAAAATGAGCGAGTCCAAAGATCCATCAACATGGAGCTTCTTCATGCGTTTTACACCAATATGACTTACATGGCAGTGCCACAAGTAAGTGGTACTATCATTACTATCTTATATCCTTTTGGCATGAAAATTTGTATCACTACGATCGAGATTCAATAAACCATTCCTTTAGGTGCAATGCCATTGAAGGTATCGTTCAAATAAATAGAGTAACCATTATTCTCCTTAAATGAATAACCGTATTGCGATAGACATAATCCAATCATGTCTATGATCAACGCAAACACCAAATGACAATTATTCAGGTTTAATACTAATCTTGATGGTAGAGGGAGCATGCGATGTTTGATCACATCAAACTTGGAAACACTTCCAACACATATCGTCATCTCACCTTTAGCTAGTCTCCGTTTATTCCGTAGCCTTTTATTTCGAGTTACTAACAATTAGCAACCGAACCGGTATCTAATACCCTGGTGCTACTAGGAGTACTAGTAAAGTACACATTAACATAATGTATATCCAATATACTTCTATCGACCTTGCCACCTTCTCATCTACCAAGTATCTAGGGTAATTCTGCTCCGATGGTTGTTCCCTTATTACGAAGCACTCGGTCTCGAGTTTGGGTTCAACCTTGGGTTTCTTCACTAGAGCAGCAGCTAATTTGCCGTTTCATGAAGTATCCCTTCTTGCCCTTGCCCTTCTTGAAACTAGTGGTTTCACCAACCATCAACAATTGATGCTCCTTTTTGATTTCTACTTTCGCGGTGTCAAACATCGCGAATACCTCAAGGATCATCATATCTATCCCTGATATGTTATAGCTCATCACGAAGCTCTAGCAGCTTGGTGGCAATGACTTTGGAGAAACATCACTATCTCATCTGTAAGATCAAATCCCACTCGATTCAAGTGATTGTTGCACTCAGACAATCCGAGCACAAGCTCAACGATTGAGCTTTTCTCCCTTAGTTTGCAGGCTAAGAAAATTGTCGGAGGTCTCATACCTCTTGACGTGCGCACGAGCCTGAAATCTCAATTTCAGCCCTCAAAACATCTCATATGTTCCACGACGTTTCGAAAACGTCTTTGGTGCCTCAACTCTAAACCGTTTAACTGAACTATCACGTAGTTATCAAAACTTGTATGTCTGATGTTCGCAACTTCCACAAACGACGTTTGGGGTTCAGCACACTGAGCGGTGCATTAAGGACATAAGCTTTCTACTGTCCGCGTAATTGCTACTGTCAACTTTCAACTATATTTTCTCTAGGAACATATCTAAACAGTGGAACTAAAGCGCGAGCTTACGACATAATTTGCATAAATCTTTTGACTATGTTCAGGATAATTAAGTTCATCTTATGAACTCCCACTCAGATAGACATCCCTCTAGTCATCTAAGTGATTACATGATCCGAGTCAACTAGGCCGTGTCCGATCATCACGTGAGACGAACTAGTCATCATCGGTGAACATCTTCATGTTGATCGTATCCTCCATACGACTCATGCTCGACCTTTCGGTCACTGTGTTCCGAGGCCATGTCTGTACATGCTAGGCTCGTCAAGTTAACCCTAAGTGTTTTGCATGTGTAAAACTGTCTTACACCCGTTGTATGTGAGCGTAAGGATCTATCACACCCAATCATCACGTGGTGCTTGAAGCAGCGAACTTTAGCAACGGTGCACGTTAGGGAGAACACTTCTTGAAATTGTTGTAAGGATCATCTTATTTACTACCGTCGTTCTAAGTAAACAAGATGCATAAACATGATAAACATCACATGCAATCAAATAGTGACATGATATGGCCAATATCATTTTGCTCCTTTTGATCTCCATCTTCGGGGCTCCATGATCATCATCGTCACACCGCATGACACCATGATCTCCATCATCATGATCTCCATCATCGTGTCTCCATGAAGTTGTCTCGCCAACTTATTACTTCTACTACTATGGCTACCGGTTAGCAATAAAGTAAAGTAATTACATGGCGTTGTTCAATGACACGCAGGTCATACAATAAATTAAGACAACTCCTATGGCACCTGCCGGTTGTCATACTCATCGACATGCAAGTCGTGATTCCTATTACAAGAACATGATCAATCTCATACATCACATATCATTCATCACATTCTTCTTGGCCATATCACATCACATAGCATACCCTACAAAAACAAGTTAGACGTCCTCTAATTGTTGTTTGCATGTTTTACGTGGCTGCTATGGGTTTCTAGCAAGAACGTTTCTTACCTACACAAAACCGCAACGTGATATGGCAATTGCTATTTACCCTTCATAAGGACCCTTTTCATCGAATCCGTTCCGACTAAAGTGGGAGAGACTAGCACCCGCTAGCCACCTTATGCACCAAGTGCATGTCAATCGGTGGAACCTGTCTCACGTAAGAGTACGTGTAAGGTCGGTCCGGGACGCTTCATCCCACAATACCGTCGAAACAAGATTGGACTAGTAACGGTAAGTATATTGAACAACATCAACGCCCACAACTACTTTGTGTTCTACTCGTGCAAAGAATCTACGCAATAGACCTAGCTCATGATGCCACTGTTGGGGAACGTAGCAGAAATTCAAAATTTTCCTACGTGTCACAAAGATCTATCTATGGAGAAAGCAGCAACGAGGGAAAGGAGAGTGCATCTACATACCCTTGTAGATCGCTAAGCGGAAGCGTTCAAGAGAACGGGGTTGAAGGAGTCGTACTCGTCGTGATCGAAATCACCGGAGATCCTAGTGCCGAACGGACGGCACCTCCGCGTTCAACACACGTACAGCCCGGTGACGTCTCCCATGCCTTGATCCAGCAAGGAGAGAGGGAGAGGTTGAGGAAGACTCCATCCAGCAGCAGCAAAACGGCGTGGTGGTGGTGGAGGGCGTGGCAATCTGCGCAGGCTTCGCCAAGCACCGCGGGAGAGGAGGAGTACTTGGGAGAGGGGAGGGCTGCGCCAGAACTTGTGGTGCGGCTGCCCTCCCACCCCCCACATATATATAGGGCCAAGGGAGAGGGGGGCCGGCCCCCTCAGATCCAATCTGAGGAGGGGGCGGCGGCCAAGGGGGGAGGAGTGCCTCCCAAGTCAAGTGGAGGCCCTCCCCCCTTAGGGTTTTCCCTCCCCCATGCGCATGGGCCTTGGGGGGGCTGGTGCCCGTAGCCCTATAAGGCTAGGGTGCCCCCCTACAGCCCATGCTATTGTATTGGACGTGGTGGAACAATTTCCGGACCTCCGGACCCCTCCGGAATCCTCCGGAACCTTCTGGAAGCTTCCTGGTACAATACCAAAAAACCCGAACTTTTAGGAACCCAACAACAACTTTCCATATATAAATCTTTACCTCCGGACCATTCCGGAACTCCTCGTGACATCCGGGATCTCATCAGGGACTCGAACAACATTCGGTAACCACATACAAACTTCCTTTATAACCCTAAGCGTCATCGAACCTTAATGTGTAGACCCTACGGGTTCGGGAGACATGTAGACATGACCGAGACGTTCTCCGGTCAATAACCAACAGCGGGATCTGGATACCCATGTTGGCTCCCACATGTTCCACGATGATCTCATCGGATGAACCACGATGTCAAGGACTCGATCGATCCGTATACAATTCCCTTTGTCTAACGGTATTGTACTTGCCCGAGATTCGATCGTCGGTATACCGATACCTTGTTCAATCTCGTTACCGCAAGTCTCTTTACTCGTTCCGTAACACAGCATCCCGTGATCAACCCCTTGGTCACATTGTGCACATTATGATGATGTCCTACCGAGTGGGCCCAGAGATACCTCTCCGTTACACGGAGTGACAAATCCGATCTCGATCCATGTCAACCCAAGACACTTTCGAGATACCTATAGTGCACCTTTATAGTCACCCGATTCGTTGTGACGTTTGGTACACCCAAAGCATTCCTACGGTATCCGGAGTTGCACAATCTCATGGTCTAAGGAAAAGATACTTGACACTAGAAAAGCTTTAGCATCGAACTACACGATCTACGTGCTAGGCTTAGGATTGGGTCTTGTCCATCACATCATTCTCCTAATGATGTGATCACGTTATCAACGACATCCAATGTCCATGGTCAGGAAACCGTAACCATCTATTGATCAACGAGCTAGTCAACTAGAGTCTTACTAGGGACATGGTGTTGTCTATATATCCACACATGTATCTGAGTTTCCTATCAATACAATTATAGCATGGATAATAAACGATTATCATGAACAAGGAAATATAATAATAACCAATTATTATTGCCTCTAGGGCATATTTCCAATAGATCCCATCTCAGATTTCATGGCCTCTAGCCATTTTGCGGAATCTGGGCTCATCATCACTTCCTCATAGTTCGTAGGTTCATCATGGTCAAGTAATATGACTTCCGAATAGGAATACCGTACCACTCAGTGCGGATCTTACTCGTAGACCTCACGAGGTTGAGAGAAACTTGATCTAAAGTTTCATGATCAATATCATTACCTTCCTCACTAATTGGTGTAGTCGCCACAGAACCGGTTCTCGTGATGAACTACTTTCCAATAAGGGAGTAGATCTGATTATCTCATCAAGTTCTACTTTCCTCCCACTCACTTCTTTCGAGAGAAACTCCTTCTCTAGAAAGGATCCATTCTTAGCAACGAATGTCTTGCCTTCGGATCTGTGATAGAAGGTGTACCCAATAGTCTCTTTTGGGTATCCTATGAAGACACATTTCTCGATTTGGGTTCGAGCTTATCGGTTGAAGTTTCTTCACATAAGCATCGCAGCCCCAAACTTTAAGCGACAACTTTGGTTTCTTGCCAAACCATAGTTCATAAGGCGTCGTCTCAGCAGTTTTGATGGTGCCCTATTTAGCGTGAATGCGGCCGTCCTAAAGCATAACCCCAAAGCGATAGCGGTAAATCGGTAAGAGACATCATAGATCGCACCATATCAAGTAAAATACGATTCGACCTTCGGACACACCATTTCGTTGTGGTGTTCCGGGTGGCGTGAGTTGCGAAACTATTCCGCATTGTTTCAAATGTAAACCAAACTCATAACTCAAATATTCTCCTCCACGATCAGATCGTAGAAACTTTATTTTCTTGTTACGATGATTTTCCACTTCACTCTGAAATTCTTTGAACTTTTCAAATGTTTCAGACTTGTGCTTCATTAAGTAGATATACCCATATCTACTCAAATCATCTTTGAAGGTGAGAAAATAATGATATCCGCCACGAGCCTCAACATTCATAGGACCACATACATCTGTATGTATGATTTCCAACAAATCTGTTGCTCTCTCCATAGTATCGGAGAACGGAGTTTTAGTCATCTTGTGTGACGCCTGGATAATTAAGCTACAGTAAACCACTGTTAATGATGCCACGTCACCGTGATTACTGTTGTTAGCCTCACGACGAATCATTCCATTCAAATAAGAAAAATTCAAAATCGAGGCAAACAACAAAAATTTTCAAACTTTAAAACTAAAATGTCCGGGTAGTGCCAAGTAATGCAAAGTTAATTGTGGTGAGGAAACCCCACTTTTATAAAATGTTTTAATACTCTAAAATGATTAAAACAGTAGTTGAAACGATTGAATAAGTGCCTTTGATATTTTATAAAATGATAAACTATTTTAACTTGAGGTAAAACTTTTTAGGGTAGTGGGTTATTTTGAAACACTATTTTTGAAGCTATTGTCATATTTTACTAAACTGAAAATACGGTGTAACTAAAATAAAACAGAAAAGAATAAAAAAAGGAAAAGAACAAATAGAAAAAAAGAAGGTAAAAGAAATTAAAGCCCCCCTCATTTGGGCCTCGGCCCACTGGCCACTGGCCAACCAGGCAGGCCAGCCGCCTTACTAACCCCCTCACCCCGTGACCTAACCGAGCCCCTCACCCCACGATCCCCACTCCCCCTTATGCGCCGCCACCCACAGGCGCTCTCAAGCGATGAGTCCTCGAGGGAGAGGAGCTCCCTCGTGCCCAACGACCATGCCCCCATGCCCCCGACGCTCCCCATGGGCCTCCTCCCGCCGCCCATCTCGGCTCGCCTCCCTCTCGCCCCTCTTTCCTGACCCGATCTGGATCAGGAAGGGGCAACGAGCCCGACGCCGCCCCGCCTCTGAAGCCGCTGGACCTCGCCGCCACCTTGCCCCGAAGTCACCCCGCCTCCCTGACGCCGACGTCCCGGAGTGCTCCATCGCCGGCCTGCCTCCTCCCCACGCCGGACCTCCTCGTCCTCCTCCCCGAGTCGCTCCCCGCGCACCGTTGCCAAGTCCCTACAAACCCGATGTGAGCGCGCGCCCTTCCCCTCTCTCCTCTCTCTGTGACTCCCTCGCCACAAGACACGGCACCAGCGCCGCGCCCGGCTCGCGATGGCGCGTCGACACCGCCGCCCAGCGCCGCCTCGCTGAACCTCGCGACCGCCTCCCTGCGTGTGGCCTCACTTCCCTTGCTGCTGCACCTGCTGCCGTCGTCGCTCGTGGCTGGCCTCAAGATCCCTCTGCCGCGCCCTACCAGTGGCTCTGGCCGCCGGCGCCGGTGTGCGTCGTGCGTGCCCAGCGCCCTCTCGGGCTCGTGCCCGTTTGGGCGCCCACGCCACTGGCCGCTAGCGTCCGCCCCGCTAGGCCCCGATGGGCCACTGTCAGGGGGCCCCACGCCCCTTTTGATTAAAATGGAAATAAAATAAATAAATAAATAAAATAATTAAAATGTTAATTAGTTAATTAATTAAAGAATTAATTAACTTAATTGATCCTGATTAGATTAACCTAATCACCTAGTTAGTTAATTAATCTATTAGGTTAGTTAACAGTCAATGACAGCTGGGACCCACACGTCAGGTGGTCAACGTTGACTGCTGACATCACTCTGATGTCATGCTGATGTCATCATTTACTATTCTGGATAATATTGGAATTAAATAATTAATTAAATTTCAGAAATTAATAAAATCTTTAGAAAATCATATCTTTTAATCCATAACTCGGATGAAAATACTTTCTACATGAAAGTTGCTCGTAAGCAGCGAGGCGAATCCAGATCGCAGCCCGTTAAATCGCCACGCGTCCCTAGCATAGAGAACCTGCAACATTTCACCTCCGGTTCGTCTGTCCGAAAACACGAAACACCGGGGATACTTTCCCGGATGTTTCCCCCCTTCACCGGTATCACCTACCACTACGTTAGGTCACCCCTAGCACCGCATATTGCCGCATCTTGCTTTGTGTTACATTTGATTGCTCTGTTATTTATTGTGTTCCCCCTTCGTTACTTATTTTTGGTAGACTCTGAGACCGGTGCCGATGTCCGTGTGTTCGACTACACCGAAGATGACCCCTCCTTCTTGCCATAGCAACCAGGCAAGCCCCCCCCCCTTGATCACCAGATATCGCCTATTCTTATCTATACTGCTTGCATTAGAGTAGTGTAGCATGTTACTGTTCGGTTACTCCTATTCTGTTGCATAACCTGTCATTGTTGCTACAGTCATTGATACCTTACCCGCAATCCTAAATGCTTAGTATAGGATGCTAGATTATCATCATTAGCCCTACATTATTGTCAGTCTGCCTTGCTATAATATTGGGCCGTGATCACTTGGGAGGTGATCATGGGTATATATTATACATATATACATACTACAGATGGTGACTAAAGTCGGGTCCGCTCGATGAGTACCCGCAAGTGATTCTGATGAGGGGGCTGAAAGGACAGGTGGCTCCATCCCGGTAGAGGTGGGCCTGGGTTCCCGACGGCCCCCGACTGTTACTTTATGGCGGAGCGACAGGGCTGGTTGAGACCACCTAGGAGATAGGTGGGCCTGGCCCAGTTCGGCGTTCGCGGATACTTAACACGCTTAACGAGATCTTGGTATTTGATCTGAGTCTGGCCATTTGGTCTATACGCACTAACCATCTACACGGGAGTAGTTATGGGTATCCCGGCGTCGTGGTATCACCGAAGCCTTCTTGGCGTCACGACGAGCGGGCTTAGCGCCGGATTGGACTGCGTTAATGCAACTTCCTTTGTAATGGAGGTTGCTAGGTGCATTCCGACCGCCCTACAACGCGTGCAAGTGTGCAATGGGCGATGGGCCCGGACCCTCGCGGCGCATAGGATTTAGACCGGCGGGCTGACCTCTCTGTTGTGCCTAGGTGGGGCTGCGACGTGTTGATCTTCCGAGGCCGGGCATGACCCAGGAAAGTGTGTCCGGCCAAATGGGATCGAGCGTGTTGGGTTATGTGGTGCACCCCTGTAGGGAAGTTAATCTATTCGAATAGCCGTGTCCCTTGGTAAAAGGACGACCCGGAGTTGTACCTTGACCTTATGACAACTAGAACCGGATACTTGATAAAACACACCCTTCCAAGTTCCACAGACAACCCGGTGATCGCTTTTCCATAGGGCGACGAGGGGAGGATCGCCGGGTAGGATTGTGCCATGCGATGCTACTGGAGATGCTACTTGGAGATGCTACTGGGAGATGCTACTTGGAGGACTTCAATCTACTCTCTTCTACATCTCTGCAAGGCGGAGGCTGCGAGCGTAGTCTTCGATAGGACTAGCTATCCCCCTCTTATTCTGGCATTCTGCAGTTCAGTCCACTGATATGGCCTCCTTACACATATACCCATGCATATGTAGTGTAGATCTTTGCTTGCGAGTACTTTGGATGAGTACTCACGGTTACTTTCTCCCCCCTTTTCCCCCTTTCCTTTCTTTCTGGTTGTCGCAACCAGATGCTGGAGCCCAGGAGCCAGACGCCACCGTCGATGACGACTACTACACTAGAGGTGCCTACTACTACATGTAGGCTGTTGACGACGACCAGGAGTAGTTAGGAGGATCCCAGGCAGGAGGCCTGCTCCTCTTTCGATCTGTATCCCAGTTTGTGCTAGCCATCTTATGGAAACTTGTTTAACTTATGTCTGTACTCAGATATTGTTGCTTCCGCTGACTCGTCTATGATCGAGCACTTGTATTCGAGCCCTCGAGGCCCCTGGCTTGTTTATGATGCTTGTATGACTTATTTATGTTTTTAGAGTTGTGTTGTGATATCTTCCTGTGAGCCCCTGATCTTGATCGTACACGTTTGCGTGCATGATTAGTGTACGATTGAATCGGGGGCGTCACAAGTTGGTGTCAGAGCCGACTGCCTGTAGGTATCCCCCTTTCCAACTCCTTGGCCGAAGTCGAGTCTAGTCATTGAAAAACTTTTACTAACATGGCTGTGTGGCTTACGAGCCCACGTCGCCATTCTGGTGGTAGTAGGATCTTTTATTCCTCGACCTATACTCTGGGACTCTGACATCTCTTCTATTCGGGTTAAACGATTTTTTACTAAAATCTAACTTTAGGTTCTCGAAAATACTTTCTTCCGGAGAGGCCCTTCAGTCCAGATGATCATCGACTGCACCAGAAGATTTTGAAGATACTCTCTGATTTTCTCTCGAGACCTTGTGCCCGTTGCTTTTGCAATTCCCTTCCACCAAAATATCCCTACGGATAAATACATATACCTACTGTTTTTACTTATATTCCTACTTGATCTTATTATTACAAGATACCCTGAAATCTTCTCTATTGTTCCGAGAATATTTTGTGCCTACTGCCTTGCAGTTCTTTGCCATAGGAATACCCCTACGGATAATTTCTCGCCCTAATCGAGTATCCGCTCATCCCCCTAGTTGTTCATGTGTTTCACAATGGTCTTCGAAATACTATTCGATCCTCCAAAAATCCTTAGTAGATTATTGCTCTACAATACTTGTCTACTTGCATTATGGATGCTTTCCATATGTCTGGCAATATTCGTTAGTATTCGTAGGCACCATCATTTTGATCCTATTCATTCAACATGAGTGCGAATGCACGCAATCATTAGTTGATCCTTTTAAATTATTCTTTCGGCTCAGACGTCAATTGGATATGAGCTGGTTCTTGACCAATTAATGCCTTGACCGATTGTGCTTCTAAGTCTATTGAACTTATTCATTTTCGATCAGAACGATTGCTTCTGATCCCTTAATTTGGAAATCATAAAAATTCTTTGCATTAAGCTTTGAATTAGTCAGTTGTTTCTATAATCTGATGCCTTGGCATTCCTTCTTCCTCTGATTGAGTACCGATACTCACATTAGCCCCGTTGTGGACCGCCATACCCATTGTCAGGTTATTATCCGACAGTGTCCTTCACAACCAAAATTCTTATGAGTTCTTCACCCGATACATAATGCCTTTGGTAAATTGTATCCTCTATTTTTGTCAACCATGCTCTACTTTTGAGCTTGTGTTATTTACTCCTGAAGTTCATGGTATATGTTCTAAGAAGCCCCGATGGGTTGAACCTATGCCTTCCTTAATCTGTGTGAACTCGAAAGTTTTCACGGGTCATACTCCTCTGGTAATTCACCAGGTAGGTTTTGACACTGAAATCATTTTATCTAGAGCAGTGAATGAAAGGTTATACATTGAAGAAGTGGGAGTCGACCTTGAACTTTGTGTTCATGCCCATGGACATGATGCAAAACTTATCATGAAAGCTTCTCTTAAATTAAGTATTCCCTTGGTATAAGTTCATCTTATATCTGGGATCTGGCCTTTTGCAATAGTGGTTCCGACCATGTTCTCCTTTAAATATCATTTCTCATGCAAGTTTAAGCACTTGACTTCTGCAGAGCAATACCCAATCCGACCTCTATTTTATTCTACCTTCGAGTATTACCCCCTGGTATCTCCAGGATATCAACCCATTGCACTTCATTCTATGAATTTCTGATGAAGTAGTACCCTTCCCCGTCATAGTGACTCCACGGGTTCTGGGTTGTCGTCAACCAAGAACATCGATAAGTGAATCGATTCCGCACTCTGATTCCATAACTCTAAGTAATTTTTGTTGCTTACGAGTTAATAATCATTAAAGTCAATCCTAGCCTTATCGGCTATATCATTAGCGTGCTAAATTTTAACTATGCTACCTGGTCCTTCCCGAAGGACAAATTTTGACGATGAGCTATGCTTACGTCCATTTTCCTCATCATATCATTTCACCTTAAACATCAAGCTTGATTTCAAGTTTGTGTCATACCCATGGTTCCAATAACCTTTTGCTTCATCATTCCCTTGACTTGATGTCATCGCCGATCGATTACATCTTCATGAAACTTCTCGACAAATGTGCCGTGATCATTATGAACGTTCTGAGCTCTTCCAGGATATCAATCAAACTCATGATGACAAATACCTTCCTTGCCCCTCGATGATTTGTGTTATCATCAACAACATTATTGCCTTCCCTCCAGCACAAACTTGCTCATGTTTTGTGTTGTACTTTGAGCTCCTTGCTATCCAGCTTATGTTGTGTTCTACCTTTTAGTATTACCACCTTTTATGTCAAGAATGTAGTGGGAACTTTACCACCTCTTATGCATTCTTGGCACACGTGATACTTCCTGCCATCTCCGTTCATTCCTTGGCCCCGTGTTGTTTCTAATCGGAAAACCGATAATTGAACTATGATGTGTGAATTCAAAACTTCTAGCGACCCTATTGCTTTCAAGTTAATGGTCAACCAATCGTTCTTACACTATTGGTTATTGGATCACCATTCTAACTTGATCATGCACCCTAAGCCCATATTTCGGGTGCAACTTTCAACCAATGTTTAAGTGTGTATGTTTTTCCTCGAGCATACATCATTATATCATTTGATTTGACAAATGTTATCTTCTTGTTCACATAATTGTGGAAATCCATTTTTTGGAAATCTCGATGATATGTCGCTGAGTCCATCAGCCGACTCCTCACCCTCTCCTTGGTTTACTGATGAACTCTTGTTTCAGAACTTGCTTCCATAGTTCATTTCCCAAGAATCTTACAATGTCATCTCGACAATTTGTGTTGCACCTTTCTTCTCAAGCATTCTGAGTCTGAGTTATCCTGACACCAATCAGATCTGAATCTCGGTCAGATATGGTGATTGGAACATATTCCCAAGAGTTATAACAATGGTCCTTATGTGACCCAGTAAGGTGATGTCATGCCTAGCACACCTGGCCGGAGGCCCTATTGTTATAGTTTCCTTTTTGCAAGGTTATCCATGCTTCCATGAGGAAATTGTAAGACTTATTCTACGAGATGTTCCTAATGGATCCCTTGTGTATCCCAAAATCCGACCTTTGCCTAAAGACCATGTCAATACTATTTCAAGGCATGTCTGTGGTACTCCGATTTTCAACAAGAACATTTGAAGCACAATGCTAAATTTTCTTTATCAAATTATCCAAGCACCGTTGTATGGCTAATGTCATGAAAATTCTCTCCCTTACCTAAAGAGTTTCTACATTATATCCTGTCATGGATATCATGCTCTGCTTGTCCTTGGGAAGGATATACCCTTGAAATATGTGCTTTAACACATTTTCCTTTCCATTGTTCTGTTTAAACCTGATCATCACTTTTCCTTTCCAGTGGTTTGTTTAAACCTTCTTGTGATCATATAATATAAGCAGTAATATTTCCCTGCTTATGTAAACACCTCATTGTACCACTCTATCAGTAAGACCCTGTTACTATTGTTGATCACATTCCGGTAACCACCGATGGACGAGAACTTTGCCTATTGGTCCGCCTCGTTCAACGAGTAGGAAAATGGTTCTCTTCGTCCCTCGCCCTTGGTACCAACGTTGTTGCCAACATAACTGATAGATTACCCTCTAACATGCCTTGCTATTGTGACCGTGCGAGATGTCACCGCGCCTATTTTTAACCCACATGGTGGGCCCATAACCCACAGTTCCACAGGATCGAAACCTGACTCTCCTGTACACTGTTGTCTCCAAAGTGATTCCTTGCGCTTGATTTCGTATGTAATTTACGGGCCACCTTCCTAGTGATCTACTTTGGTATCGAACACAATAATTATTCCGTTGCTTGAAACCCCTTTTCACCTTCTGACTAGGCATTGACCGATTGCCTGGCTGCTTGAAACTTCTTATTGTACCTTCCAACTTTACTCTCGGTGTGTTTTATTTGTTCAACTCGAAAGGTACTCATATGCTCATTCATGGGTTAATCCCAGATTATTACCGTTATAGCATTCTGTCGTTGCCGATCTACCCCGTTACCTATTCGTAAATACGATGAAGATCCCGAAGAAAGGATGCCGACTTCATCATGATGACATGAAGCAAAGAAATGAAGACCTCAACTTAATGGATCGACCTCTTCGAGAAGGGCAACCAGGACCGAGAAGATTCGTTAGAATTTCATAACCAAATCCTTTCCCCCGTACTTCCCCTCTAAAATCTCGGGACGAGATTTCTTGTAGTGGAGGAGAATTGTGACGCTCGGATAATTAAGCTACAGTAAACCACTGTTAATGATGCCACGTCACCGTGATTACTGTTGTTAGCCTCACGACGAATCATTCCATTCAAATAAGAAAAATTCAAAATCGAGGCAAACAACAAAAGTTTTCAAACTTTAAAACTAAAATGTCCGGGTAGTGCCAAGTAGTGCAAAGTTAATTGTGGTGAGGAAACCCCACTTTTATAAAATGTTTTAATACTCTAAAATGATTAAAACAGTAGTTGAAACGATTGAATAAGTGCCTTTGATATTTTATAAAATGATAAACTATTTTAATTTGAGGTAAAACTTTTTAGGGTAGTGGGTTATTTTGAAACACTATTTTTGAAGCTATTGTCATATTTTACTAAACTGAAAATACGGTGTAACTAAAATAAAACAGAAAAGAATAAATAAAAAGGAAAAGAACAAATAAAAAAAGAAGGTAAAAGAAATTAAAGCCCCCCTCGTTGGGCCTCGGCCCAGCTGGCCACCGGGCCAACCAGGCCGGCCCAGCCGCCCCTTACTAACCCCCCTCACCCCGTGACCTAACCGAGCCCCTCACCCCACGATCCCCACTCCCCTTATGCGCCGCCACCCACAGGGGCGCTCGCGCGCACGCATGAGTCCTCGAGGGAGAGGAGCTCCCTCGTGCCCGACGACCATGCCCCCGTGCCCCCGACGCTCCCGCCGGGCCTCCTCCCCGCCGCCCATCTCCGGCTCGCCTCCCCTCTCGCTCCTCTTTCCTGACCCGATCTGGATCAGGAAGGGGCAACGAGCCCGACGCCGCCCCGCCTCTGAAGCCGCTGGACCTCGCCGCCACCTTGCCCCGAAGTCACCCCGCCTCCCTGACGCCAACGTCCCGGAGTGCTCCATCGCCGGCCTGCCTCCTCCCCACGCCGGACCTCCTCGTCCTCCTCCCGAAGTCGCCTCCCAGCGCAGACGTTGCCAAGTCCCTACAAACCCGATGTGGCCGCGCCCTTCCCCTCTCTCCTCTCTCGCGACCTCCCTCACAAGACATGCACCAGCGCGCGCGCCTCGGCTCGCGATGGCAGCGTCGACACCGCCGCCCAGCGCCGCCTGCTCTGAACCTCGCGACCGCCTCCCCGCGTGTGGCCTCACTTCCCTTGCCGCTGCTCACCCGTCGTCGCTCGGGCTGGCCTCGCCCGATCCGACTGCTGCGCGCCCTACCGGTGGCTCACGGCGCGGCGCCAAGCAGGCGTCGTGCGTGCCAGCGCCTCTCGAGCTCGTGCCCGTTTGGCGCCCACGCCATCGCCGCTAGCGTCGCCCGCTAGGCCCCGATGGAGCCTTTGTCAGGGGGCCCCACGCCCCTTTTGATTAAAATGAAAATAAAATAAAATAAATAAATAAATAAATAAATAAATAAATAAATAATTAAAATATTAATTAGTTAATTAATTAACTTAATTGATCCTGATTAGATTAACCTAATCACCTAGTTAGTTAATTAATCTATTAGGTTAGTTAACGATCGATGGCAATTTGGGGCCACGTCCAGTTGACCAGGTCAATGGTCAACGTTGACTGCTGACATCACTCTGATGTCATGCTGATGTCATCATTTACTATTCTGGATAATATTGGAATTAAATAATTAATTAAATTCCAGAACTTAATAAAATCTTTAGAAAATCATATCTTTTAATCCGTAACTCGGATGAAAATACTTTCTACATGAAAGTTGCTCAGAACGACGAGACGAATCCAGATACGCAACCCGTTCGTCCGCCACGCGTCCCTAGAATAGAGAACCTGCAACATTTCACCTCCGGTTCATCTGTCCGAAAACTCGAAACACCGGGGATACTTTCCCGGATATTTCCCCCCTTCACCGGTATCACCTACCACTACGTTAGGTCACCCCTAGCACCGCATATTGCCGCATCTTGCTTTATGTTACATTTGATTGCTCTATTATTTATTGTGTTCCCCCTTCGTTACTTCTTTTCGGTAGACTCTGAGACCGGTGCCGATGTCCGTGTGTTCGACTACAATCAAGATGACCCTCCTTCTTGCCGAGCAACCAGCAAGCCCCCCCCCTTGATCACCGGATATCGCCTATTCTTCTCTATCTTGCTTGCATTAGAGTAGTGTAGCATATTCTTGTTCGATTACTCCTATTACATTGCATAACTTTGTCATTGTTGCTAAATCATTGATACCTTACCCATAATCATAAATGCTTAGTATAGGATGCTAGTTTATCATCATTGGCCCTACATTCTTGTCAGTCTGCCTTGCTATACTATTGGGTCGTGATCACTTGGGAGGTGATCATGGGTATATACTATACATATATACATACTACAGATGGTGACTAAAGTCGGGTCCGCTTGATGAGTACCCGCAAGTGATTCTGATGAGGGGGCTGAAAGGACAGGTGGCTCCATCCCGGTAGAGGTGGGCTGGGTTCCCGACGGCCCCGATCGTTACTTTATGGCGGAGCGACAGGCAGGTTGAGACCACCTAGGAGGCAGTGGGCCTGGCCTGTTCGGCGTTCATGGATACTTAACACGCTTAACGAGATCTTGGTATTTGATCCGAGTTTGGCCATTTGGTCTATACGCACTAACCATCTACGCTGGAGTAGTTATGGGTATCCGGCGTCATGGTATCGGCGAAGCCTTCTTGGCGTCAACGACGGAGCGGCGCTAGGCCGGATTGGATCTGCGTTAACGCAACTTCCTTTGTAATGGAGGTTGCTAGGTGCATTTCCGGCCGCCCGCAAGCGTGCAAGTGTGCAATGGGCGATGGGCCGGACCCTAGGCGTATAGGATTTAGACCGCGGGCTGACCTCTCTGTTGTGCCTAGGTGGGGCTGCGGCGTGTTGATCTTCCGAGGCGGGCATGACCGAGGAAAGTGTGTTCGCCAAATGGGATCGGCGTGTTGGGTTATGTGGTGCACCCCGCAGGAAGTTAATCTATTGAATAGCCGTGTCCCTCGGTAAAAGGACGACCGGAGTTGTACCTTGACCTTATGACAACTAGAACCGGATACTTAATAAAACACACCCTTCCAAGTTCCACAGACAACCCGGTGATCGCTTTTCCATAGGGCGACTAGGGGAGGATCGCCGGGTAGGATTATGGTATGCGATGCTACTGGAGATGCTACTTGGAGATGCTACTGGGAGATGCTACTTGGAGGACTTCAATCTACTCTCTTCTACATGCTGCAAGACGGAGGCTGCTGAGCGTAGTCTTCGATAGGACTAGCTATCCCCTCTTATTACGGCATTCTGCAGTTCGGTCCACCGATATGGCCTCCTTACACATATACCCATGCATATGTAGTGTAGATCCTTGCTTGTAGTACTTTGGATGAGTACTCACGGTTGCTTTCTCCCCTTTTCCCCTTTCCTTTCGTTCGGTTGTCGCAACCAGATGTCGGAGCCAGAGCCGACGCAACCGCTGATGGCGACTACTACACTAGAGGTGCCTACTACTACGTGTAGGCTGTTGACAACGACGTGAGTAGTTAGGAGGATCTGTGCGGAGGCCTGCTCCTCTTTCGATCTGTATCCCAGTTTGTGCTAGCCATCTTATGGCAACTTGTTTAACTTATGTCTGTACTCAGATATTGTTGCTTCCGCTGACTCGTCTATGATCGAGCACTTGTATTCGAGCCCTCGAGGCCCCTGGCTTGTATTATGATGCTTGTATGACTTATTTATGTTTTTAGAGTTGTGTTGTGATATCTTCCCGTGAGCCCCTGATCTTGATCGTACACGTTTGCGTGCATGATTAGTGTACGATTGAATCGGGGGCGTCACATCTTGCCCATGAGGCACGGTTCGCAAGTACCAAGTGATTCATAATCAAGTGATTCCAGAAGTCCATCAGTATGGAGTTTCTTCATGCGTTTTACACCGATATTCCCTAAACGGCAGTGCCACAAATAAGTTGCACTATCATTATCAACTCTGCATCTTTTGGCTTCAACATTATGAATATGTGTATCACTACTATCGAGATTCAATAAAAATAGACCACTCTTCAAGGGTGCATGACCATAAAAGATATTACTCATATAAATAGAACAACCATTATTCTCTGATTTAAATGAATAACCGTCTCGCATTAAACAAGATCCAGATATAATGTTCATGCTCAATGCTGGCACCAAATAACAATTATTCAGGTCTAAAACTAATCCCGAAGGTAGATGTAGAGGTAGCGTACAACCGCGATCACATCGACTTTGGAACCGTTTCCACGCGCATCGTCACCTCGTCCTTGGCGAAGCTCGCTTATTCCGTAGTCCCCTGCTTTGAGATGCAAATATTAGCAAAGAACCAGTATCAAATACCGAGTGCTACTACGAGCTCTAGTTAGGTACACATCAATAACATGTATATCACATATACCTTTGTTCACTTTGCCATCCTTCTTATCCGCCAAATACTTGGGGCAGTTCCGCTTCCGGTGACGATCGCTTACATAAAGAGAAGCACTCGGTTTCAGTGCTTAGGTCCGGACTTGGGTTTCTTCTCTTGAGCAGACAACTTGCTTGCCGTTCTTTTGAAGTTCCCTACTTCTTCCCTTTGCCCTTTTCTTGAAACTAGTGGTCTTGTTGACCATCAACACTTGATGCTCCTTCTTGATTTCTACCTCCGCAGCTTTTAGCATTGCGAAGACCTCGAATAGTCTTGTTCATCCCTTGCATATTATAGTTCATCACAAAGCTCTTGTAGCTTGGTGGCGTGATTGGAGAATTCATCAATGACACTATCATCGTGAAGATTAACTCCCGGTTGAATCAAGTGATTATTATACCCGCACATTACGAGTATGTGTTCACCGACGAACTATTCTCCTCCATGTTGCAGCTATAGAACTTATTGGAGACTTCATATCTCTCAATCCGGGCATTTGCTTGAAATATTAACTTCAACTCCTAGAACATCTCATATGCTCCATGACGTTCAAAACGTCGTTGAAGACCCGGTTCTAAGCCGTAAAGCATGGCACACTAAACTATAGAGTAGTCGTCAGCTTTGCTCTGCCAGACGTTCTTAACGTCGTCGGCCAGCATCAGAAGAGTTCGGCACCCAGCGGTGCTTCCAGACGTAACTTTTCTGTGCAGCAATGAGGATAATCCTCAGGTTACGGACCCAGTCCGTGTAATTGCTACCATCATCTTTCAACTTTGCTTTCTTAAGGAATGCATTAAAATTAACCGGAACAACAGCACGAGCCATCTATCTACAAACAAACATAGACAAGCAAAATACTATCAGGTACTAAGTTCATGATAAATTTAAGTTCAATTAATCATATTACTTAAGAAATCCCACTTAGACAGACATCTCTCTAGTCATCTAAGTGATTACGTGATCCAAATCTACTAAACCATAACCGATCATCACGTGAGATGGAGTAGTTTTCAATGGTGAACATCACTATGTTGATCATATCTACTATATGATTCACGCCGACCTTTCGGTCTCCGTGTTCCGAGGCCATATCTGCATATGCTAGGCTCGTCAAGTTTAACTCGAGTATTCGCGTGTGCAAAACTGGCTTGCACCCGTTGTAGATGGACGAGAGCTTATCACACCCGATCATCACGTGGTGTGCGGGCACGACGAACTTTGGCAACGGTGCATACTCGGGAGAACACTTCTTGATAATTTTAGTGAGAGATCATCTTAAAATGCTACCGTCAATCAAAGCAAGATAAGATGCATAAAGGATAAACATCACATGCAATCAATATAAGTGATATGATATGGCCATCATCATCTTGTGCTTGTGATCTCCATCTTCAGAGCACCGTCATGATCACCATCTCACCGGCGCGACACCTTGATATTCATCATAGCATCATTGTCGTTTATGCCATCTATTGCTTCTACGACTATCGCTACCGCTTAGTGATAAAGTAAAGCAATTACAGGGCGTTTGCATTTCATACAATAAGCGACAACCATATGGCTCTGCCGATTGCCGATAACCGGTTACAAAACATGATCATCTCATACAATAAAATATAGCATCACGTCTTGACCATATCACATCACAACATGCCCTGCAAAAACAAGTTAGACGTCCTCTACTTTGTTGTTGCAAATTTTACGTGGCTGCTACGGGCTTTAGCAAGAACCGTTCTTACCTACGCATCAAAACCACAATGATAGTTCATCAAGTTGGTGCTGTTTTAACCTTCGCAAGGACCGGGCGTAGCCACACTCGGTTCAACTAAAGTTGGAGAAACTGACACCCGCCAGCCACCTGTGTGCAAAGCACGTCGGTAGAACCAGTCTCGCGTAAGCGTACGCGTAATGTCGGTCCGGGCCGCTTCATCCAACAATACCGCCGAACCAAAGTATGACATGCTGTTAAGCAGTATGACTTATATCGCCCACAACTCACTTGTGTTCTACTCGTGCATATAACATCAACGCATAAAACCTGGCTCGGATGCCACTGTTGGGGAACATAGTAATTTCAAAAAAATTCCTACGCACACGCAAGATCATGGTGATGGCATAGCAACGAGAGGGGAGAGTGTTCGTCCATGTACCCTCGTAGACCATAAGCGGAAGCGTTAGCACAACGCGGTTGATGTAGTCGTACGTCTTCACGATCCGACCGATCCAAGCACCGAACGTACGGAGCCTCCGAGTTCAGCACATGTTCAGCTCGATGACGATCTCCGGCCTCCGATCCAGCCGAGCTCCAGAGATGAGTTCCGTCAGCACGACGGTGTGGTGACGATGATGATGTTCTACCGGCGCAGGGCTTCGCCTAAACTCCGCGACGATATGACCGAGGTGGAATATGGTGGAGGGTGGCACCGCACACGGCTAAGGAACGATCCGTAGATCAACTTGTGTGTCTATGGGTGCCCCCCGCCTGTATGTAAAGGAGCAAGGGGAGGCGGCCGCCCCTTAGGGCGCCAAGGAGGAGGAATCCTCCTCCTAGTAGGAGTAGGACTCCTCCTTTCCTACTCCTACTAGGAGGGGGAAGGAATGGGGAGAGGGGAGGAGGAAAGGGGGCGCCGCCCCCCACTCCTAGTCCAATTCGGACTAGAGGGAGAGGGCGTCGCGGCCCACCCCCCGCCGCCTCTCTCTTCCCACCAAGGCCCATGTGGCCCATTAACTCTCCGGGGTTCCAGTAACCCCCCAAGCACTCCGTTTTCTCCAAATCACCCGGAACACTTCCGGTGTCCGAATATAGTCGTCCAATATATCAATCTTTATGTCTCGACCATTTCGAGACTCCTCGCATGTTCGTGATCACATCCGGGACTCTGAACAAACTTCGATACTTCAAAACTTATAAACTCATAATAAAACTGTCATCGTAACGTTAAGCGTGCGGACCCTACGGGTTCGAGAACTATGTAGACATGACCTAGAACCATTCTCGGTCAATAACCAATAGCGGGACCTAGATGCCCATATTGGTTCCTACATATTCTACGAAGATCTTTATCGGTCAAACCGCATAACAACATACGTTGTTCCCTTTGTCATCGGTATGTTACTTGCCCGAGATTTGATTGTCGGTATCCAATACCTAGTTCAATCTCGTTACCGGCAAGTATCTTTACTCGTTCCGTAATACATCATCTCATAACTAACTCATTAGTTACATGCTTTCAAGGCTTAGGTGATGAGTATTACCGAGAGGGCCCAGAGATACCTCTCCGACAATCGGAGTGACAAAACCTAATCTCAATTATGCCAACCCAACATGTACCTTCGAAACACCAGAGAGCACCTTTATAGTCACCCGATTCGTTGCCAGACGTTTGGTAGCACACAAAGTGTTCTTCCGTAAACGGAGTTGCACAATCTCATAGTTGCGTGAACTTGTATAAGTCATGAATAAAGCAATAGCAGTATACTAAACGATCAAGTGTTATGCTAACGGGATGGGTCATGTCAATCACATCATTCTCCTAATGATGTGATCCCGTTAATCAAATAACAACTCTTTTGTCCATGGCTAGGAAACATAACCATCTTTGATAAACGAGCTAGTCTAGTAGAGGCATACTAGTGACAATAGTTTTGTCTATGTATTCACACATGTATCATGTTTCCGGTTAATACAATTCTAGCATGAATAATAAACATTTATCATGATATGAGGAAATAAATAATAACTTCATTATTGCCTCTAGGGCATATTTCCTTCACGGGCATGTTGAGTGTAAGGTAAGCGTAATGCGGTACTACGTTGAAGTGGGTGAAGGCCATTCTCCCAAGCAATGCATGATAGCCGCTTTGGAGGGGGGCAATGGTGAAGAGTAGTTCTTCGCTTCTAGAGTTGCCGGGGGAACCGAATGTTACCTCCAGTACGATGGAGCCCTTGCCGTAGGCTTCAACGCCTGGTATCACCCCTTCAAAGGTGGTGTTACTTTGGCTGATTCTGGATGGGTCTATGCCCATCCTGCGGATAGTGTCTTGGTATATTAAATTAAGACCACTGCCGCCGTCCATGAGGACGCGAGTGAGATGGTATCCGTCGATTATTGGGTCGAGCACCAAGGCAGCTGATCCTCCGTGCCGCATACTAGTCGGGTAGTCCCTGTGATCGAAGGTGATCGGGCAGGCCGACCAGTGGTTAAGTTTGGGGGCGACGGGCTCTATAGCATATGCGTCTCTGAGCGGGCGTTCGCGCCTTCTCGTGGGTGTGTGAGTCGTGTGGATCATGTTTACTGTTTTTACCTCTAGTGGGAATTTCTTCTGTCCCCCAGTGTTCGGCTGGCGAGGCTCATCCTCGTCTTCACTTGGTGTTTCCCTTCCCTTGTGTTCGGCATTTAATTTGTCGGCCTGCTTGAAGACCCAACATTCTCTATGAGTGTGGTTTGCAAGTTTGTCGGGGGTGACATGAATTTGGCACAGTCTGTCTAGGACTTTGTTCAGACCGGACGGTCCCTCTTTGCTGCCTCTAAATGGCTTCTTTTGTTGACCGGGTCGAGAGCCCCTGAATCCGGCGTTGACCGTTGTGTTGTCCGGGATCTCTTCCTTGTTTTGTCGTTTGTTTTTATTGCGCTGTGGCTTCCCATTGCCATCCCTTATTTCGGATGTACCTGGGTCGTTGGTGCCTTTACGGGCCAACCAGCTATCTTCACCCGCGCAAAAGCAGGTCATAAGGCTTGTTAAGGTTGCCATTGTCCTCGGCTTTTCTTGGCCGAGGCGTCTGGCGAGCCACTCGTCCCGGATGCTGTGTTTGAAGGCCGCTAAGGCTTCGGCATCCGGACAATCGACAATTTGATTCTTCTTAGTGAGGAATCTATTGTAAAGCTTGCGGGCGGACTCTCCGGGCTGTTGGATTATGTGACTTAAATCGTCCGCATCCGGAGGCCGGACATAAGTCCCTTGAAAATTGGCCCTAAAAGCGTCCTCGAGTTCCTCCCAACTTCCAATTGAATTTTCAGGGAGGCTTTTCAACCAGTGTCGAGTTGGCCCCTTCAACTTGAGGGGAAGGTATTTGATGGCATGGAGGTTGTCCCCACGAGCCATGTGTATATGTCACGCCCAATATGCGACCCTATCCAAAAGGGACTCGGAGGTCCCACTAAGGATAGACCCGCATATTGAAACGCTTTTGCAAGGTGGATATCATTACATCAACATTACATAATAGATGGGGATACATACAAGACATACAATGTCACATGAATACAACAATACAACATACAAGAACAACATCCGACTACGGATGAATCATAAAATGAAACTCAATCAATATCCACCTCGCTAGCCCAGCTGCCGACCGAACCTATCCCCGATTGAAGAAGAAGCGGAAGAAGAACTCAACGCAAGCAAGCATCTCTCTCGCGTCATGATCATCGATAACCTGTACCAAGCAATGTTGTTGTAGTAATCAGTGAGCCACGAGGACTCGGCAATCCCATTACCATGGGTATCAAGACTAGCAAAGCTTAATGGGAAAGGAAGGGGTAAAGTGGTGAGGTTGCAGCAGCGACTAAGCATATATGGTGGCTAACATACGCAAAAGAGAGTGAGAAGAGAAACAAGCGGAACGGTCGTGAAGCTAGCAATGATCAAGAGGTGATCCTGAACACCTACTTACGTCAAACATAACACAGAAACCGTGTTCACTTCCCGGACTCCGCCGAGAGAGACCATCACGGCTACACACTCGGTTGATGCGTTTTAATTCGGATCAGGTGTCAAGTTATCTACAACCGGACATTAACAAATTCCCATCTGCCACATAATCGCGGGCACGGCTCTCGAAAGTTTATACCCTGCAGGGGTGTCTCAACTTAGCCCATGACAAGCTCTCGCGATCAATGAAGGAATAGACCTTCTCCCAGGAAGACCCGATCAGTCTCGGAATCCCGGTTTACAAGACATTTCGACAATGGTAAAACAAGACCAGCAAAACCTCCCGGCGTGCCGACATCCTGATAGTAGCCGCGCGTATCTCGTCTCAGGCCACGACCGGATGAGCTAAGCGTCATGAGTACCATTTAATCCAAGTTGCCAAGGAATGGTCCCAAGACGGTGCTCTAGTTTGGACCAACACTTAGACAAGCATTGGCCCGGGGGGGCTATAATAAAGATGACCCTTGGGTTAATTACTCCCAAGGGAAGAGTAGGTGGTGGTGAGGCAAATGGTAAAACCAAGGTTGGGCCTTGCTGGACAAGTTTTATTCAAAGCGAACTGTCAGGGGGGTCCCATAAATCACCCGACCGCGTTAGGAACGCAAAATCCGGGAACATAACACCGGTGTGACGGAAACTAGGGCGGCAAGAATGGAACCAAACACCAGGCATAAGGCCGAGCCTTCCACCCTTTACCAAATATATAGATGCATTAATAATATAAGAGATATTGTGATATCCCAACATAAACCCTGTCCACCATGGAGCAATCTTCAACTTCACCTGCAGCTAGCAACACTATAAGAGGGGCTGAGCAAAAGCGGTAACATAGCCAAGCAATGGTTTGCATAGGAAAGGTGTCAAAGGTTACGGGTTCATGGCAATATGGGATGGCTTGATAAACAGGTAATAGGTAGCGCAGCATAGCAATGATAGTAGTGAGATCCAGGGTAGCGGTCATCTTGCCTGAAATCCTGCTTGGAAGAAGAACGAGTCCATGAAGAAGATGAAGCCACGAAGACGAACCACACGTAAACGAACGAATCCTCACGATCGCAACAAAACGGGAACTATCGAGAAGAAGTACACAACATGGTAAACACACCACACATGAACAAGACATGATGCACAACAAGCATGATGCATGACAAAGCTACATGAACTCATGGCAAGAGGTGATGCAAACAAGAACAACACATCAAGGCAAGTTTAAATGAGGCCAGGAACAACATATAACAATTCCGGTAAGTCCTCATATGCAAATTTCGAAATTGGTCCAGAACTGAATAAACATTATGTTCAAGTTGTTAAACAGCAAGTTAAAGAGCACCAAGAGGATCTACACGAAATTCTAGTCAAGTTACATATAAAGTTCATTTAATTCGGAGCTACGGCCTAGAAGATATGATCAAAACAACTCAAACATGGCATTGATGCAAAATGCATACAAATATCAAGCAAACACACCAAAACAAGGATGCAACATGATAATATGAAGCTACATGCAAAATCAAGCAAGTTTCATATAAAGCACACTCAAAACGGAGCAACGGTTCAACACACACTCTATACAAGTCAAAGCAACAATCTGTCCATAACAGCAACTAGGCATCTTGCAAGCATCAAAACAATAAGCTACAGCACCCCAACATAATAACAAAAGGCATGGGCATGAAGTACAAGTAAAGCATCACAAAACATGAACACTGAGATATCTCCAGAAAAGACTAGAACATGCTCAAAAGACATGGAGATATTGCAAATAATAACAGTTTCAGACTTTGTAGAAATAACATCAGGTTGCAATGTTTAGAGCTATCAAACAACATGTTACAGGAACTTAACATGGTAAACCAAGGCATGGCATGAATCTACTAATAGCATAGATCAAAAGACCCTTACTGACCATGAGCCAAAAAGGATCAGAAAATATGATGGCACCCATGTAAACATGGCAAGTTATATTACAGATTCATACAGGGCAGGAACAACAATAAGTAGGCATGTTGGTGAGCTTGAACCACTCACCACAGAGCAATACATAGCATGGCAAGGAAACCAACAGTAAGAAGGCATGTTTATGAAGCTAAGCATGGCAATAGCAAGGTCATAGGGTGCATGGAACACTAGCAAAACACATGGGAACAAGTGAACTTAATGTTAACAGGCTGACAGCAACATCATTTAGCAAACTTTAGAGAAAGATAACAACATGTTCCAGCAGGCTATAAATGCAACCAAGGGCATGAATGGATAGAGCAAGACATGTAGATCAAAACATGTTTATAGAGCATCTCCAGATTATGCATTGAATGATTAGTAGAAGCATGTTTACATAGCAACCAAATATAACAGAATCTGTCAGGAAAACAGCAACAGCAACTACCCTACTTAACAAGCTTGATGCACTCAGCACACAACTCACAAAAATACATGGTTAACACCCCTATAAAGATGGCATGGCATAGATCAAAACACATGAAGACATCAACCTCATAGGATGCACACATCAATCATGGCAAAAATGATAAATGAGCAAGTTATAACAGTTTCAGCAGATTAACATCAACATGCACTCTTCCAACAGCATTTCGGGCATCAAGATGAGCTCAAATGAAAATCATGCAATGGAATGAAATGAAGTACTCGTCGAGACGAACAATTTGGCATATTATACGCATGAAACGGAACAGTATGCATGGAGATACATCAGGTCAAAGTATGCAACATTTTATGAGTTCTGGGGACTTAGTTTTGAGGAAAAAAACATGTGAGCGCGATATAGCTAAGATGCGTCCGGGGCAGGGTTTAGTCGGGCTGCTCACCTTGGGCCAAACGGGTCGGCTCAGTGGCGATGGGCTGCAGCAGAGCGGAGCGGGCTGGGCCGCGCGGAGGCCAAGGCCCACCAGGAGCCGAGCGGGGCTGCGAGGGCAGCCCTCCTTGCTCCCAAGACGAGCACGAGGCCATGGCCGCGGCGGCGATGGCGGGGTCCGGCGAGGCGCGGGCCGCCGCAGAGGGCGCCGGCGGCGGGACGAAAAGCCGCGTCGGATCCGTGGTCCCGACCGGATCTGGCGAGGAGGAGGTCATGGCAAGGCGAGATCCGGCGAGGCAGCGTCTTCCGGCGAAGATGCAGCCCGCGAGCTCCGCAACGGGGGCAGCCTGTGCGCTGGTCGGGCGCGGAGATGATGGCGCGGAGCGCGGCGCCGGTGGAGGAGACAAGCGGCAGCGGGTGGTTGCCGGCGACGCACGGCGCGCGAGGCACGGTACCGGCGGCTACGGAGGCGGAGGCCAGCGAGGACGGCGGTGGCGGCCGGTCGGAGGCGGGCTCGCTGTGGCGCGCGTGGGCTACGGCGGCGGCGTCGCTGGGCGGGCGGGCGGCCTCGGCCGCACGGGTTGACGGCGGCGGCGGGACAGGTGGTGCGCACGGGTTGGCTGCGGGCGGCGGCGGGGTGACGTGGCGACGCCCGATTGGTCGGAGTGAGGTGGAGGCTGAACATGTCCGGCGGGATTGGACATGTCCGGCGGCGGGAGGAGTTGGGCTAGGGTTTGGACTGCGCGAAAATGGAAGGGGAGGGTCTATATATAGGTAGAGGGAGCTAGGAGAGTCCAAATGAGGAGCGGTTTTCGGCCACGCGATCGTGATCGAACGACCGAGAGCATGGAGGGGAGTTTGCTGGGTTTTGGGCCACTTTGGAAGGGTTGTTGGGCTGCAACTCGAAGAGGCTTTTGCGGATACCCGGTTAACCGTTGGAGTATCAAACGACCTCCAAATGGCACGAAACTTGATAGGCGGTCTACCGGTGTTATACCAAGGCCACTTGGCAAACCTCGGGCCATTCCGAGAAAGTTTAACACCCGCACATGAAAGAGGCAAAAGGGGGAACGCCGGAGGACATAGGAGTGCCGGATTGCAAAACGGACAACGGGGAAAATGCTCGGATCCATGAGACGAACACGTATGCAAAATGAAATGCACATGATGACATGGCAATGTGCAACACGCAAGCAAATGACATGGCAACAACGGCGAATAACTGGCAGACAACTGGCGCATCGAATCCGGGGCGTTACAACACTCCTCCACTAACAAGAGATCTCGTCCCAAGATCTTAGGACCAAGACGGAAGGGAAGAAAGGATGAGATGAAAAAAGAACTCAAGAGAAGAAGAAAAGAATCGAGAGCACTCGAGAAGAAGAGAGGAACGACGAGGATGATGAGAATTGAAAGCTCATGGAGTGAGATAGACTTTGAAACGACTCGTTCTAACCGGAGTGGTTAGAATGAGAAAAGAAACGAATAAGACTGAAAGAATTTAGGAAGCACTCCAGCTGAAACATGGAAGAATATAACACGAGCTTGAGAGGATGGAATGAAACTTGATGAAGACATGACACCAAACCTCCGGAAAGGATTGAAAGATTTGAATGAAAAGAACGGAGAAGAAAATGACAACGTATGCCATGAATGAAATAGAAAGCATCTTTAGATGGAAGGTTTGAACGGAGTTGTTGAGAAAATCAACAATGAAAGAATCAGCTTGTTGTGGTCTTATAGATAACATCTCAAAATTATGAGGTGATAATCGACCACAGGCAGAAAAGATTAAATAGCCGAGAAGAACGAAGAAATGCAAAACTCCACTTCAAAAGAATACGAAGATTTAATTGCACCTTGAGAAGCAAGAAGAAGGATACTTGAGCTCCTTCAATTAGAATCTTGATGAACTCTTGAAGAATGAATTAAATCATGAAGAACCACCGTGAAGAACTCTGGTAAACAAAAGGATGATGAGATAGAAATGAAGGATGAAAGAATAAGATGAGTCTTGTGGAGATTTAGATGGAGGTTCCGACGAGATGGCCGACGATCCCCGTACTCCGATCCAGCAGAATGTCGGAGAAGAGTTCCGTCAGCACGACGGCGTGGTGACGATCTTGATGTTCTACCGTCGCAGGGCTTCGCCTAAGCACCACTACAATATTATCGAGGAGGACTATGGTGGAGGGGGGCACCGCACACGGCTAAGAGATCAAGAGATCAATTGTTGTGTCTATGGGGTGCCCCCTGCCCCCGTATATAAAGGAGCAAGGGGGGAGGCGGCCGGCCAAGGAGGAGGGCGCGCCAAGGGGGGAGTCCTACTCCCACCGGGAGTAGGACTCCTCCTTTCCTTGTTGGAGTAGGAGAGAAGGAAAGAGGGGGAGAGGGAGAAGGAAAAGGGGGATGCACCCCTTGTCCAATTCAGACCAGAGGGGGGGCGCAGGCCTCCTTCCTTTTGGCCTCTCTCCTCTATTCCCGTATGGCCCAATAAGGCCCATATACTCCCCGTCGAATTCCCGTAACTCTCTGGTACTCCGAAAAATACCCGAATCACTTGGAACCTTTCTAAAGTCCGAATATAGTCGTCCAATATATTGATCTTTACGTCTCGACCATTTCGAGACTCCTCGTCATGTCCCCGATCTCATCAGGGACTCAGAACTCCTTCGCTACATCAAAATTCATAAACTCATAATAAAACTGTCAACGAAATCTTAAGCGTGCGGACCCTACGGGTTCGAGAACTATGTAGACATGACCGAGACACGTTACCGGTCAATAACCAATAGCGGAACCTGGATGCTCATATTGGCTCCTACATGTTCTACGAAGATCTTTATCGGTCAAACCGCATAACAACATACGTTGTTCCCTTTGTCATCGGTATGTTACTTGCCCGAGATTCAATCGTCGGTATCTCAATACCTAGTTCAATCTCGTTACCGGCAAGTCTCTTTACTCGTTACGTAATGCATCATCCCGCAACTAACTCATTAGCCACATTGCTTGCAAGGCTTATAGTGATGTGCATTACCGAGAGAGCCCACAGATACCTATCCTACAATCGGAGTGACAAATCCTAATCTCGGAATACGCCAACCCAACATGTACCTTCAGAGACACCTGTAGAGCTCCTTTATAATCACCCAGTTACGTTGTAACGTTTGGTAGCACACAAAGTGTTCCTCTGGTAAACGGGGGTTGCATAATCTCATAGTTGTAGGAACATGTATAAGTCATGAAGAAAGCAATAGCAACATAGTAAACGATCAAGTGCTAAGCTAACAGAATGGGTCAAGTCAATCACATCATTCTCCGAATGATGCGATCCCGTTAATCAAATGATAACTCATGTTTATGGTCAGGAAACTTAACCATCTTTGATTAACGAGCTAGTCAAGTAGAGGCATACTAGTGACACTATGTTTGTCTATGTATTCACACATGTATTTTTTTCGGTTAATACAATTATAGCATGAATAATAAACATTTATCATGAAATAAGGAAATAAATAATAACTTTATTATTGCCTCTAGGGCATATTTTCTTCAGTCTCCCACTTGCACTAGAGTCAATAATCTAGTTCACATCGCCATGTGATTTAACACCAATATTCATATCTATATATGATTAACACCCATAGTTCACATCATCATGTGACCAACACCCAAAGGGTTTACTAGAGTCAATAATCTAGTTCACACCGCTATGTGATTAACACCCAAAGAGTACTAAGGTGTGATCATGTTTTGCTCGTGAGAGAAGCTTAGTCAACGGGTCTGTCACATTTAGAGCCGTATGTATTTTGCAAATATTCTATGTCTACAGTTCTCTGCACGGAGCTATTATAGCTAATTGCTCCCACTTTCAATATGTATCCAGATTTAGATTTAGAATCATCTGGATCAGTGTCAAAATTTGCATCGACGTAACCCTTTACGACGAACCTTTTTGTCACCTCCATAATCGAGAAACATATCCTTATTCCACTAAGGATAATTTTGACCGTTTTCCAGTGATCTACTCCTAGATCACTATTGTACTCCCTTGCCAAACCAGGGCAGAGTATACAATAGGTCTGGTGCATGGCATACTTTTATAGAACCTATGACTGAGGCATAGGGAATAACTTTCATTCTATCTTCTGTCGTGGTCGGGCTTTGAGTCTTACTCAATTTCACACCTTGTAACACAGGCAAGAACTCTTTCTTTGACTGTTTCATTTTGAACTACTTCAAAAACTTGTCAAGGTATGTACTCATTGAAAAACTTATCAAGCATCTTGATCTATCTCTATAGATCTTGATGCTCAATATGTAAGTAGATTCACCGAGGTCTTTCTTTGAAAAACTCCTTGAAAACACTCCTTTATGCTTTGCAGAATAATTCGACATTATTTCCGATCAACAATATGTCATTCACATATACTTATCAGAAATGTTGTAGTGCTCCCACTCACTTTCTTGTAAATACAGGTTTCACCGCAAGTCTGTATAAAACTATATGCTTTGATCAACTTATCAAAGTGTATATTCCTACTCCGAGATGCTTGCACCAGTCCATAGATGGATCACTGGAGCTTGCACATTTTGTTAGTACCTTTAGGATTGACAAAACCTTCTAGTTGCATCATATACAACTCTTCATTAAGAAAACCATTAAGGAATGCAGTTTTGACATCCATTTGCCAGATTTCCTAAAATGTGGCAATTGTTAACATGATTCGGACAGACTTAAGCATCTCTACAATTGAGAAAATCTGATTGTAGTCAACACCTTGAACTTTGTCGAAAACCCTTTTTGCGACAAGTCGAGCTTTGTAGATAGTAACACTACTATCAACGTCCGTCTTCCTCTTGAAGATCCATTTATTTTCTATGGTTTGCCGATCATCGGGCAAGTCCACCAAAGTCCATACTTTGTTCTCATACATGGATCCTATCTCAGATTTCATGGCTTCCAGCCATTTCGCGGAATCTGGGCTCATCATTCCTTCCTCATAGTTCGTAGGTTCATCATGGTCTAGTAACATGACTTCCAGAACAGGATTACAGTACCACTCTGGTTCGGACTGTATTTTGGAAGACCTACGAGGTTTTGTAGTAGCTTAATCTAAAGTTTCATGATCATCATCATTAGCTTCCTCACTAATTGTTGTAGGAATCACTGGAACTGATTTCTGTGATGAATTACTTTCCAATTCGAGAGAAGGTACAAATTACCTTATCAAGCTCTACTTTCCTCGCACTCAGTTCTTTCGAGAGAAACTCCTTCTCTAGAAAGGATCCATTCTTAGCAATGAATGTTTTGCCTTCGGATCTGTGATAGAAGGTGTACCCAACAGTTTCCTTTGGGTATTCTATGAAGACGCACTTCTCCGATTTGGGTTTGAGCTTATTAGGTTTAAACATTTTTCACAGAAGCATCACAGCCCCAAACTTTAAGAAACGACAACTTTGGTTTCTTGCTAAACCACAGTTCATAAGGCGTCGTCTCAACGGATGTTGATGGTGCCCTATTTAAAGTGAATGCAGTTGTCTCTAATGCATAATCCCAAAACGATTGTGGTAAATCGGTAAGATACATCATAGATCGCACCATATCCAATAAAGTGCGGTTACGACATTCGGACACACCATAACGTTGTGGTGTTCCAGGTGGTGTGAGCTGCGAAACTATTCCACATTGTTTTAATTGAAGAACAAACTCGTAACTCAAATATTCATCTCCACGATCAGATCGCAGAAACTCTATTTTCTTGTTACGATGATTTTCCACTTCACTTTGAAATTCTTTGAACTTTTCAACTATTTCAGACTTATGTTTCATCAAGTAGATATACCCATATCTGCTCAAATCATCTATGTAGGTCCGAAAATAACGATACCCACCACGAGCCTTAATACTCATTGGTCTTCATACATCAGTATGTATTATTTCCAACAAGTCAGTAGCTCGCTCCATTGTTCTGGAGAACGGAGTTTTAGTCATCTTGCCCAAAAGGCACGGTTCGCAAGCATCAAATGATTCATAACCAAGTAATTCCGAAAATCTATCTTTATGGAGTTTCTTCATGCGCTTTACACCGATATGACCCAAACGGCAGTGCCACAAATAAGTTGCGCTATCATTATTAACATTGCATCTTTTGGCATCAATATTATGAATATGTGTATCACTGTGATCGAGATCCAACAAACTATTTGTTGGGGAACGTTGCAGAAAATTAAAAAAATTCCTATGGTTTCACCAAGATCCATCTATGAGTTCATCTAAGCAACGAGTCAAGGGAGTGAGTTTGCATCTACATACCACTTGTAGATCGCGTGCGGAAGCTTGCAAGGGGATGGTGATGATGGAGTCGTACTCGACGTGATTCAGATCACCGATGTCCAAGTGCTGAACGGACAGCACCTCCGCGTTCAACACACGTACGGGACGGGAGACGTCTCCTCCTTCTTGATCCAGCAAGGGGCGAGGAGAGGTTGAGTAAGATCGCCCAACGGCAAAGACGACGGCGTGGTGGTGTTGGCAAAGAAGATCTCGGCTGTGGCTTCGCAAGCGCAGAACGGAGGAGATGTGTTGGGAGGGAGGGCTGCGCCTTGGAGGTGTGTACAGCAGCCTCCCTCACCCCTCTATTTATAGGGGAAGGGCAAGGGGCCGACCCTCTAGATGGGATCTAGAGGGGCGGCGGCAGGAGGGGAACTTGCCCCCCCAAGCAGGGGCCCCTTAGGGTTATCTCCCAACCCTAGGCGCATGGGCCCAAGGTGGGGGCGCCCAGCCCTCCAGGGCTGGCTCCCTCCCTTATGCCCATGTGGCCCTCCGGAGGGTGGCCCCTCTTGGTGGACCCCGAACCTCTTCGGTGGCCCCAGTACAATATCGATAAGCCCCCGAAACTTTCCGGTGTCCGTATGACAACTTCCCATATATAAAACTTCACCTCCGGACCATTCCGGAACTCCTCGTGACGTCCGGGATCTCATCCGGGACTCTGAACAACATTCGGTAGTCACATACTAGTCTTCCTAATAACCCTAGCGTCACCGAACCTTATTTGTGTAGACCCTACAGGTTCGGGAGACATGCAGACATGACCGAGACCACTCTCCGGTCAATAACCAACAGCGGGATCTGGATACCCATGTTGGCTCCCACATTCTCCTCGATGATTTCATCGGTTGAACCACGATGTCGAGTATTCGATCAAACCCTGTATACTATTCCCTTTGTCCATCGGTACGTTACTTGCCCGAGACTCGATCGTCGGTATCCCAATACCTTGTTCAGTCTCGTTACCGGCAAGTCACTTTACTCGTACCGTAATGCATGATCCCATGGCCAACACCTTGGTCACCTTGAGCTCATTATGATGATGCATTACCGAGTGGGCCCAGAGATACCTCTCCTTCATACGGAGTGACAAATCCCAATCTCGATCCGTGTCAACCCAACAGAGATTTTCGGAGATACCTGTAGTGCACCTTTATAGTCACCCAGTTACGTTGTGACGTTTGATACACCCAAAGCACCCCTACGGTATCTGGGAGTTACACGATCTCATGGTCGAAGGAAGAGATACTTGACATTAGCAAAGCTCTAGCAAACAAACTACACGATCTTTGTGCTATGCTTAGGATTGGGTCTTGTCCATCACATCATTCTCCTAATGATGTGATCCCGTTATCAACGACATCCAATGTCCATAGCCAGGAAACCGTGACTATTTGTTGATCACAACGAGCTAGTCAACTAGAGGCTCACTAGGGACATATTGTGGTCTATGTATTCACACGTGTATTACGATTTCCGGATAATACAGTTATAGCATGAATAAAAGACAATTATCATGAACAATGAAATATAATAATACTTTTATTATTGCCTCTAGGGCATATTTCCAACAGTCTCCCACTTGCACTAGAGTCACCAATCTAGTTACATTGTGATGAATCGAACACCCATAGAGTTCTGGTGTTGATCATGTTTTGCTCGCGAGAGAGGTTTAGTCAACGGATCTGCGAGATTCAGATCCGTATGTACTTTGCAAATTTCTATGTCTCCATCTTGAACATTTTCACGGATGGAGTTGAAACGACGCTTGATGTGCCTGGTCTTCTCGTGAAACCTGGGCTCCTTGGCAAGGGAAATAGCTCCAGTGTTGTCACAGAAGAGTTTGATCGGCCCCGACGCATTGGGTATGACTCCTAGGTCGGTGATGAACTCCTTCACCCAAATCGCTTCATGCGCTGCCTCCGAGGCTGCCATGTACTCCGCTTCACACGTAGATCCCGCCACGACGCTCTGCTTGCAGCTGCACCAGCTTACTCCTCCACCATTCAACATATACACGTATCCGGTTTGTGACTTAGAGTCATCCAGATCTGAGTCGAAGCTAGCGTCGACGTAACCCTTTACGATGAGCTCTTCGTCTCCTCCATAAACGAGAAACATGTCCTTTGTCCTTTTCAGGTACTTCAGGATATTCTTGACCGCTGTCGAGTGTTCCTTGCCGGGATTACTTTGGTATCTTGCTACCAAACTTACGGCAAGGTTTACATCAGGTCTGGTACACAGCATGGCATACATAATAGATCCTATGGCTAAAGCATAGGGGATGACACTCATCTCTTCTTTATCTTTTGCCGTGGTCGGTGACTGAGCCGAGCTCAATCTCACACCTTGTAACATAGGCAAGAACCCTTTCTTGGACCGATCCATTTTGAACCTTTTCAAAATCTTATCAAGGTATGTGCTTTGTGAAAGACCTATGAGGCATCTCGATCTATCTCTATAGATTCTGATGCCTAATATATAAGCAGCTTCTCCAAGGTCCTTCATTGAAAAACACTTATTCAAGTAGGCCTTAATGTTGTCCAGAAGTTTTGTATCATTTCCCATCAAGAGTATGTCATCTACATATAATATGAGAAATGCTACTGAGCTCCCACTCACTTTCTTGTAAACGCAGGCTTCTCCATAAGTCGCAAGATAAACCCAAACGCTTTGATCATCTCATCAAAGCGAATGTTCCAACTCGAGATGCTTGCACCAGCCCATAAATGGATCATTGGAGCTTGCATACTTTGTTAGCGTTCTTAGGATCGGCAAAACCTTCCGCTGCATCATATACAACTCTTCCTTAAGATGTCCGTTAAGGAATGCCGTTTTGACGTCCATCGCCATATCTCATAATCATAGTATGCGGCAATTGCTAACATGATTCGGACGGACTTCAGCTTCGCCACGGAGAGAATGTCTCGTCAGTAGTCAATCCCTTGAACTTGTCGATAACCCTTAGCGACAAGTCGAGCCTTATAAATGGTAACATTACCATCCGCGTCCGTCTTCTTCTTAAAAATCCATTTGTTTTCTATCGCTCGCCGATCATCGGGCAAGTCTGTCAAAGTCCATACTTTGTTTTCATACATGGATTCTATCTCGGATTTCATGGCTTCAAGCCATTTGTTGGAATCTGGGCCAGCCATCGCTTCTTCATAGTTCAAGGTTCACCGTTGTCTAACAACATGATTTCCGTGACAGGGTTGCTGTACCACTCAGTGCGGAACGTGTCCTTGTGGACCCACGGTTCAAGAGCAACTTGATCCAAGTACCTTGATCATCATCATTGTTTTCCTCTTGGTTGGTGTGGGCATCACAGAACATTTTCTGAGCTGCACCACTTTCCCGCTCGAGAGGTAGTACTTCATCAAGTTCTACTTTCCTCCCACTTACTTCTTTCGAGAGAAACTCTTTTCCGTAAAGCATCCGTTCTTGGCAACAAAGATCTTGCCCTTGGATCTTAAGTAGAAAGTATACCCGACAGCTTCCTTAGGGTATCCTATGAAGACGATTTTCCGACTTGGGTTCGAGCTTTTCAGTTGAAGTTTCTTGACATAAGCATCGCATCCCCAAACTTTTAGAAACGACAGCTAAGGTTTCTTCCCAAACCATAATTCATACGGTGTCGTCTCAACGGATTTAGACGGTGCCCTATTTAAAGTGAATGTAGCTGTCTCTAGAGCGGATCCCCAAAATGATAGCGGTAATTCGGTAAGAGACATCATAGACCGCACCATATCCAATAGAGTGCGATTATGATGTTCGGACACACCGTTTCGCTGAGGTGTTCCAGGCGGCGTGAGTTGTGAAACGATTCCACATTTCCTTAAGTGTGTGCCAAATTCGTGACTTAAATATTCTCCTCCATGATCTGATCATAGGAACTTTATCTTTCGGTCACGTTGATTCTCTACCTCATTCTGAAATTCCTTGAACTTTTCAAAGGTCTCAGACTTGTGTTTCATTAAGTAGACATACCCATATCTACTCAAGTCATCAGTGAGAGTGAGAACATAACAATATCCTCCGCGAGCCTCAACGCTCATTGGACCGCACACATCGGTATGTATGATTTCCAACAAGTTGGTTGCTCGCTCCATTGTTCCGGAGAACGGAGTCTTGGTCATTTTGCCCATGAGGCATGGTTCGCATGTGTCAAACGATTCATAATCAAGAGACTCTAAAAGTCCATCAGCATGGAGCTTCTTCATGCGCTTGACACCAATGTAACCAAGGCGGTAGTGCCACAATATGTGGGACTATCGTTCTCAACTTTACATCTTTTGGCATCCACACTATGAACATGTGTAATATTACGCTCGAGATTCATTAAGAATAAACCATTGACCATCGGAGCATGACCATAAAACATATCTCTCATATAAATCGAACAACCATTATTCTCGACTTAAATGAGTAGTCATCTCAGATTAAACGAGATCCGATACAATGTTCATGCTCAAACTTGGCACTAAATAACAATTATTAAGGTTCAAAACTAATCCCGTGGGTAAATGTAGAGGCAGCGTGCCGACGGCGATCACATCGACTCTGGAACCATTCCCGACGCTCATCGTCACCTCGTCCTTCGCCAGTCTTCATTTATTTCGCAGCTCCTGCTGTGAGTTACAAATATGAGCAACGGCACCGGTATCAAATACCCAGGAGTTACTACGAGTACTCGTAAGGTACACATCAATTACATGTATATCAAATATACCTTTGGTCTTGCCGCCTTCTTATCCGCTAAGTATTTGGGGCAGTTCCGCTTCAAAGGACCCTTCCCTTGCAATAAAAGCACTCAGCCTCGTGCTTGGGTCCATTCTTTGACTTCTTCGAGAATCGGCTTACGGGCGGCAACATCCTTGCCGCCCTTCTTGAAGTTCTTCTTGCCCTTGCCCTTCTTGAACTTAGTGGTCTTATTGACCATCAACACTTGATGTTCTTTCTTGATTTCAGCTTCACGACTTCAAAGATCGAGAACACTTCAGAATGGTCTTCACCATCCCTCGCATGTTGTAGTTCATCACAAAGCTCTTATAGCTTGGTGGGAGCGATCGAGGATTCTGTCAATGACCACCTCATCCGGGAGGTTAATGTTCATTTGGGTCATACGGTTGTGCAACCTGCACATCTTGAGGATGTGCTCACCTTGTAACTGTTTTCCTCCATCTTACAACTGTAGAACTTGTCGGAGACATCATATCTCTCGGCCCGGGCATGAGCTTGAAAAACTAGTTTCAGCTCTTCGAACATCTCATATGCTCCGTGATGGTCAAAACGCTTTTGGAGCCCCGGTTCTAAGCTGTAAAGCATGCCGCACTGAACGGGGGGCTAATCATTAGCACGAGTTTGCCAAGCATTCATAATGTCTTGGTTCTCTGGGACGGGAGCGTCACCTAGCGGTCCTTCTAGGACATATTGCTTCCTGGCAGCTATGAGGATGATCTCGTGTTCCGGACCCATCCGAGATAGTTGCTGCCATCATCTTTCAGCTTGGTTTTCTCTAGGAACGTGTTGAAGTTCATGTTGACATGAGCGTTGGCCATTTGATCTACAAGACATATTTGCAAAGGTTTTAGACTAAGTTCATGATAATTAAGTGCATCTAATCAAATTATGAACTCCCACTCAGATTAGACATCCCTCTGGTCATCTAAGTGTTACACAATCCGAGTCAACTAGGCCGTGTCCGATCATCACGTGAGACGGACTAGTCATCGTCAGTGAACATCTTCATGTTGATCGTATCTTCCATACGACTCGTGTTCGACCTTTCGGTCTCCGTGTTCCGAGGCCATGTCTGCACATGCTAGGCTCGTCAAGTTAACCCTAAGTGTTTTGCTGTGTAAAACTGTCTTACACCGTTGTATGTGAACGTAAGGATCTATCACACCCGATCATCACGTGGTGCTTGAAACGATTTAACTGTAGCAACGGTGCACGTTAGGGAGAACACTTCTTGAAATTTTTATGAGGGTCATCTTATTTACTACCGTCGTCCTAAGTAAACAAGATGCATAAACATAATAAACATCACATGCAATTATATAGTTGTGACATGATATGGCCAATATCATATAGCTCCATTGATCTCCATCTTCGAGGCTCCATGATCATCTTGTCACCGCCTTGACACCATGATCTCCATCATCGTGTCTTCATGAAGTTGTCACGGCAGCGACTACTTCTACTTCTATGGCTAACGCGTTTAGCAATAAAGTAAAGTAGTTTACATGGCGCTCTTCAATGACACGCAGGTCATACAAAAATAAAGACAACTCCTATGGCTTCTGCCGTTGTCATACTCATCGACATGCAAGTCGTGAATCCTATTACAAGAACATGATCTCATACATCACAATTCATCATTCATCACAACTTCCGCCATATCACATCACATGATCAATCGCTGCAAAAACAAGTTAGACGTCCTCTAATTGTTGTTGCATTTTTACGTGGCTCCAATTGGGTTCTAGCAAGAACGTTTTCTTACCTCTAATAACCACAACGTGATTTTGTCAACTTCTATTTACCCTTCATAAGGACCCTTTTCATTGATTCCGCTCCAACTAAAGTGGAGAGACAGACACCGCCAGCCACCTTATGCAACTAGTGCATGTTAGTCGGTGGAACCGGTCTCACGTAAGCGCACGTAAGGTTGGTCGGCCGCTTCATCCCACAATACCGCTGAAGCAAGAAAAGACTAGTAGTGGCAAGCAAGTTGACAAGATCCACGCCCACAACAAAATTGTGTTCTACTCGTGCATTAGAGAACTACGATAGACCTAGCTCATGATGCCACTTTGTTGGGGAATGTTGCAGAAAATTAAAATTTTCCTACGGTTTCACCAAGATCCATCTATGAGTTCATCTAAGCAACGAGTCAAGGGAGTGAGTTTTCATCTACATACCACTTGTAGATCGCGTATGGAAGCTTGCAAGGGATGGTGATGATGGAGTCGCACTCGACGTGATTCAGATCACCGATGTCCAAGTGCTGAACGGACAGCACCTCCGTGTTCAACACACGACGGACGGGAGACGTCTCCTCCTTCTTGATCCAGCAAGGGGAGGAGAGGTTGAGGAAGATCGCCCAACGGCAAGACGACGGCGTGGTGGTGTTGGTGCAAAGAAGATCTCGGCTGAGGCTTCGCATGCCAGAACGGAGGAGGAGATGTGTTGGGAGGGAGGTTGTTGCGCTGGAGGTGTGTACAGCAGCCCTCCCTCACCCCTCTATTTATAGGGAAGGGGCAGGGGCCGACCCTCTAGATGGGATCTAGAGGGGGCGGCGGCAGGAGGGGAACTTGCCCCCCAAGCAAGAGGCGCCCCTTAGGGTTTCCCCCAACCCTAGGCGATGGGCCCAAGGTGGGGGCACGCCCAGCCCTCCGGGGCTGGCTTCCTCCCCTTATGCCCATGTGCCCCCGGGAGGGGTGGCCCTCCCGTGGACCCCGAACCTCTCCGGTGGCCCCAAGATACAATACCGATAAGCCCCAAACTTTCCGGTGTCCGTATGACAACTTCCCATATATAAAACTTCACCTCCAGACCATTCCGAACTCCTCGTGACGTCCGGATCTCATCCGGACTCAACAACATTCGGTAGTCACATACTAGTCTTCCTAATAACCCTAGCGCCACCGAACCTTAGTGTGTAGACCCTACGGGTTCGGGAGACATGCGACATGACCGAGACCACTCTCCGGTCAATAATCAACAAGCGGATATGGATACCCATGTTGGCTCCTACATGCTCCTCGATGATTTCATCGGTTGAACCACGATGTCGAGGATTCGATCAAACCTCTGATACAATTCCCTTTGTTAATCGGTACGTTATTTGCCCGAGACTCGATCGTTGGTATCCCAATACCTTGTTCAGTCTCGTTATCGCAAGTCACTTTACTCGCATCAGTAATGCATGATCCCATGGCCAACACCTTGGTCACCTTGAGCTCATTATGATGATGCATTACCGAAAGTGGGCCTAGAGATACCTCTCCGTCATACGGAGTGACAAATCCCAGCCTCGATCCGTGTCAACCCAATGACACTTTCGAGATACCTGTAGTGCACCTTTATAGTCACCCGATTACGTTGTGACGCTTGATACACCCAAAGCACTCCTACGGTATCCGGAGTTACACGATCTCATGGTCGAAGGAAGAGATACTTGACATTAGCAAAGCTCTAGCAAACTAACTACACGATCTTTGTGCTATGCTTAGGATTGTCTTGTCCATCACATCATTCTCCTAATGATGTGATCCCGTTATCAACAACATCCAATGTCCATAGCCAGGAAACCATGACTATTTGTTGATCACAACGAGCTAGTCAACTAGAGGCTCACTAGGGACATATTGTGGTCTATGTATTCACACGTGTATTACGATTTCCGGATAATACAGTTATAGCATGAATAAAAGACAATTATCATGAACAATGAAATATAATAATACTTTTATTATTGCCTCTAGGGCATATTTCCAACACTATTTTCATTGGTTGTATGACCATTGAAGGTTTTATTCATCTAAACAGAACAACAATTATTCTCTGACTTTAAATGAATAACTGTATTGCAATAAACATGATCAAATCATATTCATGCTCAACGCAAATGCTAAATAACATTTATTTAGGTTTAACACTAATCTTCAGAATATAGGGAGTGTGCGATGATGATCATATCAATCTTGGAACCACTTCCAACACACATCGTCACTTCACCCTCAACTAGTCTTTGTTTATTCTTTAACTCCTGTTTCGAGTTACTAATTTTTGTAGCAACCGAACAAGTATCAAATACTCAGGGGCTACTACAAACACTAGTAAGGTACACATCAATAACATGTATATCAAATATACCCTTGTTCACTTTACCATCCTTCTTATCCACCAAATATTCAGGGCATTTCCGCTTCCAGTGACCATTTCCTTTGCAGTGTAAGCACTCAGTTTCAGGCTTTGGTCCAGCTTTGGTCTTCTTCACGGGAGTGACAACTTGTTTGCCATTCTACTTGAAGTTTCCCTTTCTTTCCCTTTGCCCTTTGCTTGAAACTAGTGGTCTTGTCAATCATCAACACTTGATGCTCTTTCTTGATTTCTACCTTTGTCGATTTCAACATCACGAAGAGCTCGGGAATCGTTTTCGTCATCCCTTGCATACTATAGTTCATCACGAAGTTCTAGTAACTTAGTGATGGTGACTAGAGAATTCTGTCAATCACTATCTTATCTGGAAGATTAACTCCCACTTGATTCAAGCGATTGAAGTACCTGCATAATCTGAGCACATGCTCACTAGTTGAGCGATTCTCCTCCATCTTTTAGCTATAGAACTTGTTGGAGACTTCATATCTCTCAACTCGGTATTTGCTGGAAATATTAACTTCAACTCTGGAACATCTCATATGGTCCATGAAGTTCAAAACATCTTTGAAGTCCCGATTCTAAGCCGTTTAAGCATGGTGCACTAAACTATCAAGTAGTCATCATTTTGAGCTAGCCAAACGCTCATAACGTCGTGATCCGCTCCTGCAATAGGTTTGTCACCTAGCGGTGCATCAAGGACATAATTCTTACAGGCAGCAATGAGGATAAACCTCGATCACGGATCCAATCCACGCCATTGCTACTAACATCTTTCAACACAATTTTTCTAGGAACATATCAAAATAAACATATGAAAGCAACAACGCGAGCTATTGATCTACAACATAATTTGCAAAATACTACCATGACTAAGTTCATGATAAATTTAAGTTCAATTAATCATATTACTTAAGAACTCCCACTTAGACAGACATCTCTCTAGTCATCTAAGTGATCACCTGATCCAAATCAACTAAACCATGTCCGATCATCACGTGAGATGGAGTAGTTTTCAATGGTGAACATCACTATGTTGATCATATCTACTATATGATTCACGTTCGACCTTTCGGTCTCCGTGTTCCGAGGCCATATCTGTATATGCTAGGCTCGTCAAGTTTAACATGAGTATTCCGCGTGTGCAAGTGTTTTGCACCAGTTGTATTTGAACATAGAGCCTATCACACCCGATCATCACGTGGTGTCTCAGCACGAAGAACTTTCGCAATGGTGCATACTCAGGGAGAACACTTCTTGATAATTAGTGAGAGATCATCTTAAAATGCTACCGTCAAACTAAGCAAAATAAGATGTATAAAAGATAAACATCATATGCAATCAAAATATGTGACATGATATGGCCATGATCATCTTGCGCCTTTGATCTCCATCTCCAAAGTACTGTCATGATCTCTATCGTCACCGGCACGACACCATGATCTCCATCATCTTGATCTATATCAATGTTTTGTCACATGGTCGTCTGGCCAACTATTGCTATCGCATAGCGATAAAGTAAAGCAATTATTTGGCGTTTGCATCTTATGCAATAAAGAGACAACCATAAGGCTTCTGCCAGTTGTCGATAAATTCAACAAAACATGATCATCTCATACAACAATTTATATCTCATCACGTCTTGACCATATCACATCACAACAAGCCCTGCAAAAACAAGTTAGACGTCCTCTACTTTGTTGTTGCAAGTTTTACGTGGCTGCTACGGGCTGAGCAAGCACCGTTCTTACCTATGCATCAAAACCACAACGATATTTCGTCAAGTTAGTGATGTTTTAACCTTCGCAAGGACCGGACGTAGCCACACTCGGTTCAACTAAAGTTGGAGAAACTGACACCCGCTAGTCACCTGTGCGCAAAGCACGGCGGTAAAACCAGTCTCGCGTAAGTGTATGCGTAATGTCGGTCCGGGCCGCTTCATCCAACAATACCGCCGAACCAAAGTATGACATGCTGGTAAGCAGTATGACTTGTATCGCCCACAACTCACTTGTGTTCTACTCGTGCATATAACATCTATGCATAAAACCAAGCTTGGATGCCACTGTTGGGGAACGTAGTAATTTAAAAAAAATCCTACGCACACGCAAGATCATGGTGATGCATAGCAACGAGAGGGGAGAGTGTTGTCCACGTACCCTCGTAGACCGAAAGCGGAAGCGTTGAAACAACGCGGTTGATGTAAACTACGGCACCTCCGAGTTCTAGCACACGTTCAGCTCGACGATGATCCCCATACTCCGATCCAGCAGAATGTCGGGGAAGAGTTCCGTCAGCATGATGGCGTGGTGACGATCTTGATGTTCTACCATCGCAGAGCTACGCCTAAGCACCACTACAATATTATCGAGGAGGACTATGGTGGAGGGGGGCACCGCACACGGCTAAGAGATCAAGAGATCAATTGTTGTGTCTATGGGGTGTCCCCCTGCCCTCGTATATAAAGGAGGAAGGGGGAGGCGGCCAGCCAAGGAGGAGGCCGCGCCAAGGGGGGAGTCCTACTCCCACCGGGAGTAGGACTCCTCCTTTCCTTATTGGAGTAGGAGAGAAGGAAAGAAGGGGAGAGGGAGAAGGAAAAGGGGGCTGCACCCCTTGTCCAATTCGGACCAGAGGGGGGCGCGTAGGCCTCCTTCCTTTTGGCCTCCCTCCTCTATTCCCGTATGGCCCAATAAGGCCCATATACTCCCCGGCGAATTCCCGAAACTCTCTAGTACTCCGAAAAATACCCGAATCACTCGGAACCTTTCCGAAGTCTGAATATAGTCGTCCAATATATCGATCTTTACGTCTCAACCATTTCGAGACTCCTCCTCATGTCCCCGATCTCATCCGGGACTCCAAAATCCTTCGGTACATCAAAACTCATAAACTCATAATAAAGCTATCAACTAAACCTTAAGCGTGCGGACCCTACGGGTTTGAGAACTATGTAGACATGACCGAGACACGTTACCGGTCAATAACCAATAGTGGAACCTAGATGCTCATATTGGCTCCTACATATTCTACTAATATCTTTATCGTTCAAACCGCATAACAACATAGGTTGTTCCCTTTGTCATCGGTATGTTACTTGCCCGAGATTCGATCGTCGGTATCTCAATACCTAGTTCAATCTCGTTACCGGCAAGTCTCTTTACTCGTTACGTAATGCATCATCCCACAACTAACACATTAGCCACATTTCTTGCAAGGATTATAGTGATGTGCATTACCGAGAGGGCCCAGAGATACCTCTTCGACAATCAGAGTGACAAATCCTAATCTCGAAATACGCCAACCCAACATGTACCTTCGGAGACACCTGTAGTTCTCCTTTATAAATACCCAGTTACGTTGTGATGTTTGGTAGCACACAAATTGTTCCTCCGATAAACGGGAGTTGCATAATCTCATAGTTGTAGGAACATGTATAAGTCATGAAGAAAGCAATAGCAACATACTAAACGATCAAGTGCTAAGCTAACAGAATGGGTCAAGTCAATCACATCATTCTCCTAATGATGTGATCCTGTTAATCAAATGATAACTCATGTTTATGGTCAGGAAACTTAACCATCTTTGATTAATGAGCTAGTCAAGTAGAGGCATACTAGTGACACTATGTTTGTTTATGTATTCATACATGTATTATGTTTCCAGTTAATACAGTTCTAGCATGAATAATAAACATTTATCATGAAATAAGGTAATAAATAATAACTTTATTATTGCCTCTAGGGCATATTTCCTTCAAGTAGTACAAGAGTTGATCTACCACGAGATCATAGAGGCTAAACCCTAGAAGCTAGCTTATGATGATTATAATTGTGATCGTCCCTCTAAGGACTAAACCCTCCGGTTCATATAGACATCGGAGGGGGCTAGGGTTTACATGGAGTCGGTTACAAAGAAGGAAATATAATATCCAGATCGCCAAGCTTGTCTTCCACGCAAAGGAGAGTCCCATCCGGACACGGGACGGAGTCTTGAGTCTTGTATCTTCACGCTCCAATAGTCCGGCCAAAGTATATAGTCCGGCTGTCCGGATATGCCCTAATCCAGGACTCCCTCAGGCCCCTCGTGTGATCCGACCAGGATAAGCATGGACATACGACAGGGATTATGAGATAATCCGGTTTGTGTCGGTACCACAGGAATGAGAAAGAGGTCGGGCTAGCACAAGGATGACAGTCTCGCCTTGAGCCCGACAACATATATGGTGAGGAAAAGGGAACAGAAGTGTGACAAGTTGTAGAGGTTCGCCTAACCAGCTTCATAGTCTGCTTGGTGGTCGGCACGCCTTGCTAGAGGCTGCTTCCAACCATGCAGGTCGGAGGTGATCCGAACTGTGACCAAGCTGACTTGAACCTAAGGGGTCGCACGCTTAAGGGAAGGAACCTACAAGGTCGGATCCGAGGGCACTGATCGGATGTGGTCCAAGCTGTATTCGGATTGTGGCCGAGTAGACTTTGGGCTTTAGGGTCCGTGCGAGGCCCAAGTGTTGAGCCCGCGATGGATGCCTATATAAAGTGGAGGTGCGGCACACTCATGTGGTTGATCGCTTCGGGGCTGCGACTAGTGTTTGCATGTGTTGCGAATAGCCACCTCCAATCGCTGCCGACTGTGTGATTGGACCTAGCAGTCTGCCGCATGGTGTTCCTCCTGCACGCGCTGATACCGTTAGAGGCGGTGCACTTGCACCGCTTCGACGAACTTGTAAGTGGGATCGGACGACCGGCTGTTCGAGGGAGATCGGACGAGGAGGAGATGATCCACGCGGATGCGCTGCCTCAACTCTTCTTCCGCTGGACGGCACTGCGCGTCTAGTGGTAATGAACTATGATCCATCTCCCTAGCATGTTCTTGGTTGTTCTGCGCGTAGGAAATTTTAATTTGCAGTCGACACACCCTACCATAGAGCCCAACATGGTATCAGAGCCTCTGCTATAGGATTTGGATTCAGATCATATGCATATTACATATGTGGAGGTGGTAGATGAGATCTGTTGTCCTTGATAAGATCGGCTATGTGCACAATTGATGAGATCAATTGCACATGGGGATCGTTGAGGCTATGTTTTCTGTCAATCGAGGTCGATGAGGTCGTGACACGATCTACCCCTACCGGTCGGTCATCCACCATCAGGGTTAACAGCGAAACGTAATCCCGAATCGGATTCGCGATGATCGATAAGATCGGTCAGATTAAAAAATTCGGCGTGATCGGAGTGCAGATGTGATCTGTGATTTCCGCCGTGTGCGTAGCGCCATGTATTTCGTACCCACACACAAACCGGTAGAATGCGATTCTATGCATAACTTTGTTTTGCAGGTTTGATGTGAATAATATGGCTCATGTGTATGTGATGCATGTGTGTAATTTATACGTGGCCTGCATGTCATGTTTGTCAGCCGGCAGGAGCCAAAGTGTTGTCATTATATTGTATAATGACCTGTGTGTCGACTTGTGACTCTATGTAAAATTCATTAGTAGTTGTAGTAGTTGGATAATAGAGATCAGGTTGGTGGCTTGGCGTCCCGGCGTGACCAACAAGATGGAGTTCCTAGATGGTCATCAAAGTCGGAGCTAACCTGGAAGAACGTCCATGAAGGAGCCATACTATTTCACAATATGTGTTTATTTGTGATTGTTATGCTTCTTTATTTCTATGCATGTTAGAATGGCAGTATAATCCCTCATGAATATCAAGCGAATTGCCATCCCCGATGTTGCACCTTCGCACGTCAAGTACATCTGGTAGTGGGCTCATAAAATTGGGGTGCTGCTAGGTGTCCTTGAACTGAAGGGTTCGTGTCGGACACGGACATGCACTGCATTAGGTTAACTTGACAATGCTGTCAAAACGGTTTTGGGCCTTGTGGCAAAGAAGGTTGGGAACCGGGGTATGAGATACCTTTCAGACTGACAGGAGTCGTATAGAGATACGATTAGCAAGGAGTTGCTTACCGGATAGGTATGTTGGCTAGCAGTGATGCTAAAGCTCACTAGTCGCATGCGCTAGTCGGATCCTGAATCACTGAGAGTCTGCGGACGGATGCTGACTTCAGTGGGAGTATTTCTGTTTATGCTAGAATTACTCTAGATAAACACATTGCCTAGTGATTGCAAATTTTCTGTTGTAGATCAATGGCACCACCTGCTCAACCCAACTTTGCATTGAAATCAATTCTGGAAAAGGATAAACTGAATGGAATAAACTTTACCAACTGGTATAGAAATCTGAGAATTGTGCTCAAGCATGATAAAAAGGAACATGTTCTAGAGGATCCACTTACAAAGGAACCTGCTGATAATGTTAATGCCACAACTAATAATGCCTACCAAAAACTCATTGATGAATCAGCGGAGATCAGTTGTCTGATGCTGGCCGATATGATCGAGAGTCTCAAGAGCATGTTGCAGACACAGGCTAGGACCGAAAGGTTCAATGTCTGGCGATCATTGATGGATTGCAAGCTGAAGGAAGGTGATCCACTGAGCCCACATGTGATCAAGATGATCGAATATGTGCAAGCTTTGGATCGTTTGGGCTTCCCACTCTTGGATGAGCTAGCTACTGATGTAGTTCTGGGTTCTCTTCCGCCCAACTATGGGACGTTCATCTCGAACTATCATATGCATAGCATGGATAAGAAGCTCATTGAATTGCATGGGATGCTCAAAGTGGCAGAGCAGGATATTAAGAAAGGCACACATCAAGTGTTGATGGTGCAGAAATCGGCGAAGTTCAAGAAGAGTTGATCCAAGAAAAAGGCTAAGGCAAAGGGCACAGAGACGGTAACCTCCGCCACTGCGCCAAAGTCTGGACCGGACTCCAAGACCATTTGCTATCACTGCAAGGAGACCGGTCACTAGAAGAGGAACAGTAGCAAGTGGCTTGCAGAGCATGGCAAGAAGGCCGGGAATGCTGCTTCAGGCAAAGGTACACTTGTTGCATATGTGATAGAAATTTACCTTGCTGACATACCTAGTAGCTCTTGGGTATTTGATACCGGATCGATTGTTCATATTTGCAACTCGATGCAGGGGCTGGTAAGAACTAGGCATGTGGCACAAAGGGAGATTGACATCAGGGTCGGCAACAAAGCAAGAGTTGTTGCGTTGGAGGTCGGCACGATGCAGCTCTAGCTTCCTTCTAGATTCATTATGGAATTGAATAATTGTTATTACATTCCTGCACTTAGTCGGAACATTATTTCTGCCTCATGTTTGATGAGTCAATGTTCTGAATTCAATTTAAAGGACAATGGTTGTTCGATATTTTTGAATGGTATGTTCGACGGCTATGCACCCATTATTGATGGCCTATTTATATTGAATCTAGAACAGGAACTGGTCTATAACATGAATGTCAAGAGGCATAAGCCTAATGAGATAAATCCAACATACTTCTGGCATTGCCGACTTGGACACATTAGTCTGAAACGCATGAAGAAGCTCCATGATGGTGGGCTCCTAACTTCGTCCGACTTTGAGTCGTTCGAGACATGCAAATCATGCTTGCTTGGCAAGATGACTAAGTCTCCTTTCAAAAAGAGTTGCGAGAGGGCGTCCGAGCTATTGGAACTTATACATAGTGATGTGTGTGGTCCAATGAGCACAACTGCCAGAGGTGGCTATCAGTACTTCGTGACTTTTACCGACGACTTGAGTAGATATGGATGTTGGGGAACGTTGCAGAAAATTAAAAAATTTCCTACGGTTTCACCAAGATCCATCTATGAGTTCATCTAGCAATGAGTGATAGGAGTGCATCTACATACCCTTGTAGATCGCGAGCGGAAGCGTTCAAGAGAACGGGGATGATGGAGTCGTACTGGCCGTGATCCAAATCACCGATGACCAAGTGCACGGACAGCACCTCCGCGTTCAACACACGTACGGAGCGGATGACGTCTCCTCCTTCTTGATCCAGCAAGGGGGAAGGAGAGGTTGAGGAAGAAGGCTCCAACAGCAGCACGACGGCGTGGTGGTGGTGGAGAGGCAGTACTCCGGCAGGGCTTCGCCAAGCTCTTAACGGAGGAGGAGAGGTGTTGGGGAGGGGAGGGGCTGCGCCTTGGATGTTGTGTACAGCCCTTCCCTCGCCCCTCTATTTGTAGGGGAAGGGGGAAGGGGGCCGGCCCCCTCTAGATGAGATCTAGAGGGGGGCGGCCAAGGTAGGGGGCTTGCCCCCCAAGCAAGGGGGGCACCCCCACTAGGGTTTCCCCCCCAAGCCTAGGCGAATGGGCCCAAGGGGGGGCGCGCCCAGCCCTCTAGGGGCTGGTTCCCTGCCCACTACGGCCCATGAGGCCCTCCGAGAGAGGTGGCCCCTCCCGGTGGACCCCCGGAACCCCTCCGGTGGCCCCGGTACAATACCGATATGCCCTTGAAACTTTCCGATGACCGTATGACAACTTCCCATATATAACTCTACACCTCCAGACCATTCCGGAACTCCTCATGACGTCCAGGATCTCATCCGGGACTCCGAACAACATTCAGTAATCACATACAAGTCTTCCTAATAACCCTAGTGTCGTGGAATTGTCACGGCAGATGTCCTTAGTGTCAGGACTCAGTCGCGAGGCCAACGCATCTATGTGGTAGCTTGAGAGGGGTTGAGCGGAATCGAGAGATGCAACACAAGACAGGGATTTAGACAGCTTCGGGCCCTGGGAAACATCATCCGGTGAAAACCCTACATGCTGTTTGAGGCTAGGTCTCATTATCATCACGAGGGAGTCGCCGTAAACCGGCTCTCCTCTCTATGTCTAGCCCTAAGATTGTTTCTTCTTGCTTGTAGCTTTGTCCCTCTTGGGGAGCCCTGCCTCCTTATATATGTCAAGGGGCGGTTTACATGACTAGTCCTAGTTGGATTAGGATTACTCTATTACAAGTGGAGTCCTAGTCTTGCTTCCTTTGTAGAAGAATAGTCCTTATGTTTTCCTCATAAACCGGCCCACCGTTAAACATGAACCGGCCTTCTGGGCCATGGGCCTCGTCATCCATCGACCGCCTCACTGGGTTACGTAATGAACCGCCAAGACCGGGCGGGTATCCCGTGAACCGCCAAGCTCCAGGCGGTTTACCAGTGAGTCGTCCAGTCCGGCCGGGTTAAACTTCCGGCCGGTTTACGTCGCGGGTTATATCCCTGACATTAGCCCCCAGTTTAATTTGGATTTATCCATGTTAAACTGATCCTGTAAAATAAACCCAAGAAAAAATTTGACAGGTTGTGCTCCGGGTTAAGAATTCTTGTAAACCGGCTCCTAATCATCCTTAAGTCTTGTTCATTTCCTCCTTCTAGAAAATCCGGGTCAATAGCTAGCTTCATACTCAAATTGCTGACGTTGGTTTCTCATAGAAAAATATTGTGAAGAATAATCCACTTGAGTCGGTCTCCAAAGCACCGGCTTAAGAAATGTTGGTCTTGAAATACTCATCTGATATTCAGCCGGTTTGAAGATGTAGAACTTGTCGGTTTATGATAACCACCATTGTCGGGTTATAAAAAACTGATAATTCCGGGTCATGACTGTTGCCAACGCCGGCTCATGATTGTTGATGATGCCGGGTTGCAGCCACATGGTCGTAATGATTAATTGGTGACGCTGGATCAATCTGGTTTGCTCAAAACTGAGAATTTGAAAATATTTCTCCTTATATGCATATTACCTGTAGCCCCCAAGTCTTGAGCAGAACAAAGTGATGGTTTAAGACTTGCTTCAATATGAATACTGCCACTTAAGAAGAAATCCATGTTGTTCATCCCAGTCACTTAGTAAAAACTGAATACTCCATGTTATGTAGCCCCCAAGTACGGGTTGTCATGCTTGCAAAGAACTCAGGACTTGTAATTTCTGATGCTCATAAAAACTTCAACCGAGTAGCCCCCAAGGGCCGGGTCATTATGCAATAATGAGCAGGGACTTTGTAGGTATAATCATGTAGATTTGAGCAATGGTGTGTAGTTTCAAGGGCCGGCTCAAGAAGATAATATTGAGCGGGACTTGATATATACTTCAATGAAAATAACATCATATGATGTAACCCCCATCATGGGACTTGAATCCACGTCCACAAGGTTAAGAGCCTTGTGCTTTACCAACTGAGTAGTGGACCCTTCAATATAATGGATAAAAAGCTTTGTACCTTCAATTGTTGACAGGAGCAATTGGTAGCCCCAAGGGCCGACTCATTATAATGTGATGAGTCGGGTCTTCAATAATATGAGCAAAAATGACTTTGCATTAGCCCGAAGTGTCATGGTGCATGCTTGCAGCGATATGAGACTTGCATATTTGATGTAATCGCAACTTTAAATAATGTAGCCCCCAAGTGCGGGTCGAAGCTCGCAAAGAACTCGACTATTCCTTCAATTGTAGAAAAATCATATCTATTGATAATATAATAGCCATTGCGCTAAAGCGACTTTGAAAACCTCAATAATACCGGTTATTAATAACCATAATAAAATCCAGCCACGTTGGCTATTCAAGATAATATAGTCCTGTATGAAAACCTTATTCATTCAGTATCATAATGAAAATTTAGCCAAGTTTGGCTATTTGAATAATATAACCCAATGATTTATAAGTGCATGATTCCAATGGCGCAATCCAAATATATACTAGCGACTTATAATCAAAAGCCAGGCCGGTTTAACAAAACACCGGATAATTTCTCATCATATACTGGCGACTTATCGTCTTAAAGCCAGGCCGGTTTAATAAACACCGGATAACTTATAATCATGCTTTATTCAACCTGTTTCTACATACAACAAGTTAAAGTGTCCTGGCGGTTTACCGTCGGACGGGTCATAATGCCCAACATATAACCCAGGTTTATAACCAAGGCTGCACTTAAGAATAATCAAATATGAAATATATCATACCTGTGACATTGAATAACATCATTGGTTTACCAACTTTTTGTAGTAAGGGTGATAACCCCAATCTTGAGTAATGATAACTCCTTTCATACTATGCCGGTTTATGATAAAACCGTACCGGGTTGTGATAAACACCGGATAACCATATATAATACTGGCGACTCGTAGTCAAACCAGACCGGGCTGACAGTCTCCAGATTATGATTTGATCATGTACTGACAACTTGTAATTGAAAGCCAAGCCGGGTTAATGGACATCGGTTTACTCCATAATAAGATGGTAACATAAAATCAAACCGGGCAGATAGTCTCCGGATTAAGATTTAACCGTGTTCCGTCAATTGATAGTTTTGAACCGGTTTAAAACGCTTGTCGGTTTTAAAAAACGCAACAAAAATAATAGTCATTTAAGAAAAAAAACTGAAGCAAAAGGCAATGATAAAACCGTTTGCAAGAAAGATGCTTTATTGAGCTGATCAGATGGTGTTACCATGGTCGGACAGGACCAAGCCCCCAATAGGTGTGGCGATGGTTCAAGTCAGCCAGGTCCCCAAGAAACCGTGGCATTTATGCCGATCAAAAGGCATGCCAATGGTTCGGGTTCAACCAAGCCCTCAAGTGATTCTGTGGCCTTAGGCCGATCAAGAGGCGTGACTGGTTCAGACTTGACCATGTCCCCAAGTGATCTGGTGGCTTTCGCCTATCAAAAGGTGTTGCATTGGTTCAGACGCGACCAAACCCCCAAGTGATATTTTGGCATTGTGCCGATCAAGAGGTGTGACTATGGTTCAGACATGACCAAGCCCCCAAGTGATCAATAACATGATAAGCAAATAAGGCATGATACCCATGTTTGAACCGCGATCATGGCAAAGCAGTCCTCTTTGGCACCCTTTAACTTTTGCAAGAGATAAATCCTTCTTGAACCGGACGTTAAACCGATATTGAGAGCTTCAAAGCTTTATGGAGACATCTTTCCCTTGAACCGGATTTTAAACCGGAATCTTCATTTTCAGCCGGAAATTTTCTGACGGCCTTTATACTCGAACTTGCGAGAAGTTAATTCCTTTTTTGGACCGGACATTTTTAAACCGGATTTGAACCAGATACTAAGGGCTTCAGCGCTGTGTGGGAGACGGGACTTTCTTTAAACCGGACTATAAACCGGAAGCATCATCGTGAGCCGGAATATTTCTGACAGCCTTTAAATATAACAGTAGCCTTCGGGACCGGGTTATTTTTCCCTTCAACATCCTGGGGCACTTGAATTTGCTGAAATTGGCAAGACTTGCTGAATCATATCATCGTAGCCCCCGAGTCTTAAGATGACTCAAGGAGTTGTCTTGAGATTCTCCGTACTTTGACCATAGCAGACGGTATATATCATTGGTGTTGATAACGCGATGTAAATCCATAGAACATTGAGGTGACTGCGGCGGGTTATAAATGATCACGTATGAGCCGTGTCAGCAACTCGGCCAATGGTTCCTTCCAACTGGCTGTTTGAAGTTGACCAAACTGTAGTGGCAGCGATTTGTGCGCATGTCCATTGAACCATCCAGCGCAGACGGCGGCTGATGATAACTTGCCTGCAATTTGCTGAAAGAAAAACCGGGCTACCCAAGTTGTGACTTGCTCATACGCAATAAATAGCTCATGCAGACAGGTGCGACCCGGTGTGTTGATGTAGACCAGGCCGCGAGAGGCGGACGGAAAAGATGACCTCCGCGTCAGAAGTGGCTCAAACAGATGAACCGGCCGCGGTGTTGTAAACCGGCTCGGACGGGCAAGTTAACCACGTCGTTTTGATGTAGTGAACAATTGTCCTGCATCAACAATGTTGCAGACCAAGACAAAGATAAACTGCTCTATGACAAAAAATAATATGTACCAATAAAACATATTTTAGATGGATATCACCTGATGTGCCAGGCCGGAAATAATCCGCCATAAAATTGATAATTGTTAGGTGAAGTTGAAGTCGCTCATGGGTGCACCGGACGCGGCGAGGTAAACTGGTGCTGATGGGCGAGTCAATCACGAAGACTGATCCGGAGGTGGGTCGCTCGTGCAAGTTGAACTCCCGCTTCCCTTTTTAAACACCCGGGTTTTTGAATCGCACGTGTGCTGTCTGAATCGCGCGTCATGGCGACTCAAAAGATTGTTGGAAGTGACGCAATAAAACCGCCAGCAGAAAACTCTTGAGCTGAATAGATCTGATTACATCCGTAGACATCTGTTGTGCAATTTGTCGAGGCGGCGTGGCCGGGGTGGCTCGACACGCCAGCGAGGTAACTTGGTGGCGGCAACTTGTGGCAGCAGAACTGGTTCAGCCCGGCGGCAGACATCAGCGAAGGATGATCAGCGCCGGCGACTTACGCCCAGCAAGATGAGACCACAACGTCGGGCTTCGGCAGCGGAGGCGGCAGCCTCTGGCGCGGCGGTATGGCGTTGGTTGGGGAGCCCAACACTGCTCACGAGAGAACCATGCAACATACTTGCTAGCTAGCAACTTCCGTACGTGTCCTTTTCTTTTTTGTCGTTTGCACTTAATCCATATTCGAGTCCAAGTAATACTCCACTTGATATCTTGATGCACGTGGGATCAGCTTTTGAGGCTGAAACGCCGCTGTTTTTTGATGGGAAGAAGAAGCAGCACGCTGTAGAAGTGATGGTACACTCGGCGACACACGAATTCTTGTCCGTCTTGCTGGATCGCTTCGTTTAATTAATCTCTTCTCTCCTGTTGGTCCTTGCATAACTTTTGTCATCTGGCAGCTCAATGGCCGCTCCAGTAGGACGAGGCCGTCGGGGCTGCTTGATGCGCAGGCATGCAATGAAGCGGACGGCTGCTCTCCAGTGGCGGCTTGACGCGGGACGGCCCAGCTGGCAACTGGGCGGCTCAGGCGACTCCAGTAGGGGTGGCTTTAAACACAGTCATAATAGTGGCTTTGCATGTGCTCGGATGCTGCAACGAGGGCGCTCTAGTAGGTCGACATGGTGCACCCGCGGCAGCAGTGGGTTGAAGAGGCGCGGCCGTGTCTGGTCTGTGGTTGGCGACTCGAGGCAGGTGACTCGGAGCTGGACGCAATGATAGCTTGCAGCTGCGGGTTTGACTCGGGGGGCCCATAAAATACTTTCCAAAAAGTTTCCTCCAAGCACGGTCTTCTGTTTGTTTTATTTGCCTTCAATCAAGCAAGGAGCAAAAAGTAGCGCTCCGTAGAAGAATTGATTCTTGCCTCTTCACGTGGAATAGCATATCCGTGGCAGTACCAATTGTCCTTCGGCTTGATTTTCCTTGTGGAGCGTGTCATTAGAGACTGCATTAGATAATCCTTGTGGACTTTTCCCTTGGCCCTTTCAAAACTGCGGACCGATTGGACTTGATTCTTTGACGTGATGGAAAAAGCAGCACTTTCGCTCCATGTAGTAGTATGTATGCATTGCAAAAGCATGCCAGCAAATTGTTTTGTACGTTGCTCCATCCAAAAACGCCAACACCTATGTACTGACAGTATAATTAACCTTTGTTCTGTTCCTCCCGGCACGCTGAAATTGACAGGGACCACTAAGGCGGCGAGCGCCGCGCGCATCCGTCGAGGGGCGACTTGTAACCGAACACTTAGGCTGTCTTCGACATGTTGACATAAACTGGACATAAGGACGGCGGTACTTACAGCGGTACTTGTGAATTGATGTGCAGGCCTCGGTCTCCACGCCTCGGAGTAGTAGCGGCGGATTGGACTTGATCCTCTAGTTTAACAACAGCTGATGTAGACGTGAAAAGCAGTCGCAATCGGACTCGGCCGCAGAAATTGAGGCGGCGGTTTCGGCGGAATATTGCAATACAGTATGTTTGATCCGACGGAAACTCTTGTCGGTCTCGACCATGACGAACTCTACGTGACCTATGTTGTCCCTCGAGCTTTTTCTAATTTTTGGGCGATGAACTTCAGAGTTGATGTATATCCTCCGCACCGTCTTTTCATCATCCGGCTGACTGCAAGATTCTTGATCCTTGATAAAGATCCCTCCAAAACTCAACACCATCGTGCGCAGGCCCCATGGTGGGCGCCAACTGTCGTGGAATTGTCACGGCAGATGTCCTTAGTGTCAGGACTTAGTCGCGAGGCCAACGCATCTATGTGGTAGCTTGAGAGGGGTTGAGCGGAATCGAGAGACGCAACACAAGACAGGATTTAGACAGCTTCGGCCCCGGAAATATCATCCGGTAAAAACCCTACATGTTGTTTGAGGCTAGGTCTCATTATCATCACGAGGGAGTCGCCGTAAACCGGTTCTCCTCTTTGTGTCTAGCCCTAAGATTGTTTCTTCTTGCTTGTAGCCTGTCCCTCTTTGAGGAGCCCTGCCCCTCCTTATATATGTTGAAGGGGCGGTTTACATGACTAGTCCTAGTTGAATTAGGATTACTCTATTACAAGTGGAGTCCTAATCTTGCTTCCTTTGTAGAAGAATAGTCCTTATGTTTTCCTCATAAACCGGCCCACCATTAAACATGAACCGGCCTTCTGGGCCATGGGCCTCGTCATCCATCGACCACCACTGGTTTCTGAATGAACCGCCAAGACCGGGCGGTTATCCCGTGAACCGCCAAGCTCCAGGCGGTTTACCAGTGAGTCGTCCAGTCAGGCCGGGTTAAACTTCCGGCCGGTTTACGTCGCGGGTTATATCCCCGACACCTAGCGTCACCGAACCTTAAGTGTGTAGACCCTACGGGTTCGGGAGACACGCAGACATGACCAAGACGGCTCTCCGGTCAATAACCAACAGCGGGATCTGGATACCCATGTTGGCTCCCACATGCTCCTCGATGATCTCATCGGATGAACCACAATGTCGAGGATTCAATCAACCCAGTATACAATTCCCTTTGTCAATTGGTACGTTACTTGCCCGAGACTCAATCGTCGGTATCCCAATACCTCGTTCAGTCTCGTTACCCGCAAGTCACTTTACTCGTACCGTAATGCATGATCCCGTGACCAAACACTTGGTCACTTTGAGATTATTATGATGATGCATTATCGAGTGGGCCCAGAGATACCTCTCCATCATACGGAGTGACAAATCCCAGCCTTGATCCGTGTCAACCCAACAGACACTTTCGGAGATACCTGTAGTGCACCTTTATAGTCACCAAGTTACGTTGTGACATTTGGTACACCCAAAGCACTCCTACGGTATCCGGGAGTTACACGATCTCATGGTCCAAGGAAAAGATACTTGACATTGGAAAAGCTCTAGCAAAACGAACTACACGATCTTGTGCTACGCTTAGGATTGGGTCTTGTCCATCACATCATTCTCCTAATGATGTGATCCCGTTATCAATGACATCTAATGTCCATAGTCAGGAAACCATGACTATCTGTTGATCAACGAGCTAGTCAACTAGAGGCTCACTAGGGACATATTGTGGTCTATGTATTCACACGTGTATTACGATTTCCGGATAATACAATTATAGCATGAATAAAGAAAATTATCATGAACAAGGAAATATAATAACAATCCTTTTATTATTGCCTCTAGGGCATATTTCCAACAGTCTCCCACTTGCACTAGAGTCAATAATCTAGTTACATTGTGATGAATCGAACACCCATAGAGTTCTGGTGCTGATCATGTTTTGCTCGCGAAAGAGGTTTAGTCAACGGATCGACATTCAGATCTGTATGTACTTTGCAAATATCTATGTCTCCATCTTGAACATTTTCACGGATGGAGTTGAAACGACGCTTGATGTGCCTGGTCTTCTTGTGAAACCTGGGCTCCTTGGCAAGGGCAATAGCTCCAGTGTTGTCACAAAAGAGTTTGATCGGCCCCGACGCATTGGGTATGACTCCTAGGTCGGTGATGAACTCCTTCACCCAAATTGCTTCATGTGCTGCCTCCGAGGCTGCCATGTACTCCGCTTCACATGTAGATCCCGCCACGACGCTTCGCTTGCAACCGCACTACCATCGCTCCACCATTCAACGTATACACGTATCCGGTTTGTGACTTAGAGTCATCCAGATCTGTGTCGAAGCTAGCGTCGACGTAACCCTTTACAACGAGCTCTTCATCACCTCCATAAATGAGAAACATGTCCTTTGTCCTTTTTAGGTACTTCAGGATATTCTTGACGGCTGTCCAGTGTTCCTTGCCAGGATTACTTTGGTACCTCCCTACCAAACTTAGGGCAAGGTTTACATCAGGTCTGATACACAGCATGGCATACATAATAGATCCTATGGCTGAAGCATAGGGGATGACACTCATCTCTTCTTTATCTTTTGCCGTGGTCGGGCATTGAGCCAAGCTTAATCTCACACCTTGCAAAACAGGCAAGAACCCTTTCTTGGACTGGTCCATTTTGAACTTCTTCAAAATCTTATCAAGGTATGTGCTTTGTGAAAGACCTATGAGGCGTCTCGATCTATCCCTATAGATCATGATGCCTAATATGTAAGCAGCTTCTCCAAGGTCCTTCATTGAAAAACACTTATTCAAGTAGGCCTTAATGCTGTCCAAAAGTTCTATATCATTTCCCATCAAGAGTATGTCATCTACATATAAGATGAGAAATGCTACAGAGCTCCCACTCACTTTCTTGTAAACGTAGGCTTCTCCATAAGTCTGCATAAACCCAAACGCTTTGATCATCTCATCAAAGCGAATGTTCCAACTCCGAGATGCTTGCACCAGCCCATAAATGGATCGTTGGAGCTTGCATACTTTGTTAGCATTCTTTGGATCGACAAAACCTTCCGGCTGCATCATATACATTTCTTTCTTAAGATGTCCGTTAAGGAATGCCGTTTTGACGTCCATCTGCCATATCTCATAATCATAGTATGCGGCAATTGCTAACATGATTCGGACGGACTTCAGCTTCGCTACGGGAGGGAATTTCTCATCGTAGTCAACCCCTTGAACTTGTCGATAACCCTTAGCGACAAGTCGAGCTTTATAGATGGTAACATTACCATCCGCGTCCATCTTCTTCTTAAAGATCCATTTGTTTTCTACTGCTCGCCGATCATCGGGCAAGTCTGTCAAAGTCCATACTTTGTTTTCATACATGGATTCTATCTCGGGTTGCATGGCTTCAAGCCATTTGTTGGAATCTAGGTCCGCCATCGCTTCTTCATAGTTCGAAGGTTCACCGTTGTCTAACAACATGATTTCCAAGAAAGGGTTGTCGTACCACTCTGGTGCGGAACGTGTCCTTGTGGACCTATGAAGTTTAGTAGCAACTTGATCCAAAGTACCTTGATCATCATCATTAATTTCCTCTCCAGTTGGTTTAGGCACTACAAGAACATTTTCCTAAGCAGCACTACTTTCCGGTTCAAGAGGTAGTACTTCATCAAGTTCTACTTTCCTCCCACTTAATTCTTTCGAGAGAAACTCTTTTTCCAGAAAGGATCCGTTCTTGGCAACAAAGATCTTGCCCTCGGATCTTAAGTAGAAGGTATACCCAATGGTTTCCTTAGGGTATCCTATGAAGACGCATTTTTCCGACTTGGGTTCGAGCTAAGTTTCTTGACATAAGCATCGCATCCCCAAACTTTTAGAAACGACAGCTTAGGTTTCTTCCCAAACCATAATTCGTACGGTGTCGTCTCAACGGATTTAGACGGTGCCCTATTTAAAGTGAATGTAGCTGTCTCTAGAGCGTATCCCCAAAATGATAGCGGTAAATCGGTAAGAGACATCATAGACCACACCATATCCAATAGAGTGCGATTACGATGTTCGGACACACCGTTACGCTCAGGTGTTCCATGTGGCGTGAGTTGTGAAACGATTCCACATTTCCTTAAGTGCGTACCAAATTCATGACTTAAATATTCTCCTCCATGATCTGATCGTAGGAACTTTATCTTTCGGTCACGTTGATTCTCTACCTCATTCTGAAATTCCTTGAACTTTTCAAAGGTCTCAGACTTGTGTTTCATTAAGTAGACATACCCATATCTACTCAAGTAATCAGTGAGAGTGAGAACATAACGATATCCTCCGCGAGCCTCAACGCTCATCGGACCGCACACATCAGTATGTATGTTTTCCAACAAGTTGGTTGCTCGCTCCATTGTTCCGGAGAACGGAGTCTTGGTCATCTTGCCCATGAGGCATGGCTCGCATGTGTCAAACGATTCATAATCTAGAGACTCTAAAAGTCCATCAGCATGGAGCTTCTTCATGCGCTTGACACCAATGTGACCAAGGCGGCAGTGCCACAAGTATGTGGGACTATCGTTATCAACTTTACATCTTTTGGTATTCACACTATGAATATGTGTAACATTACGCTCGAGATTCATTAAGAATAAACCATTGACCATTGGGGCATGACCATAAAACATATCTCTCGTATAAATAGAACAACCATTATTCTCGGATTTAAATGAGTAGCCATCTCGTATCAAACGAGATCCAGATACAATGTTCATGCTCAAACTTGGCACTAAATAACAATTATTGAGGTTTAAAACTAATCCCGTAGGTAAATGTAGAGGTAGCATGCCGACGGCGATCACATCGACCTTGGAACCATTCGACGACGCGATCGTCACCTTGTCCTTCGCCGATCTCCGCTTATTCCGCAGCTCCTTCTATGAGTTACAAATGTGAGCAACGGCACGGTATCAAATACCGGGAGTTACTACTAGTCTCGGTAAGGTACACATCAATTACATGTATATCACATATACCTTTAGTGTTGCCGGCCTTCTTGTCGCTAAGTATTTGGGGCGTTTCGCTTCAAAGGACCCTTCCTTTGCAATAAAAGCACTCGATCTCGTGCTTGGGTCCATTCTTTGACTTCTTCCCGAATCGGCTTACGGGCGCGCAACATCCTTGCCATCCTTCTTGAAGTTCTTCTTACCCTTGCCCTTCTTGAACTTGGTGGTTTTATTGACCATCAACACTGGATGTTCTTTCTTGATTTCTACCTCTGCTGACTTCAGCATTGAAAATACTTCAGGAATAGTTTTCACCATCCCCTGCATATTGTAGTTCATCACAAAGCTCTTGTAGCTCGGTGGGAGCGACTGAAGGATTCTGTCAATGACCGCCTCGTCCGGGAGGTTTATGTCCAGATGGGATAGGCAGTTGTGCAACCCAGACATTTTGAGTATGTGCTCACTAATAGAACTATTTTCCTCCATCTTACAACTGTAGAACTTGTCGGAGACTTCATATCTCTCGACCCGGGCATGAGCTTGGAAAACCATTTTCAGCTCCTCGAACATCTCATATGCTCCGTGTTGCTCAAAATGCTTTTGGAGCCCCGGTTCTAAGCTGTAAAGCATGCCGCACTGAACGAGGGAGTAATCATCAGCACGCGGCTGCCAAGTGTTCATAACGTCTTGGTTCTCTGGGATGGGTGCTTCACCTAGCGGTCCTTCTAGGACATATGCTTTCTTGGCAGCTATGAGGATGATTCACAGGTTCCGGACCCAGTCCGTATAGTTGCTGCCATCATCTTTCAGCTTGGTTTTCTCTAGGAACGCGTTGAAGTTCATGTTGACATGAGCATTGGCCATTTGATCTACAAGACATATTTGCAAAGGTTTTAGACTAAAGTTCATGATAATTAAGTTCATCTAATCAAATTATTTAATGAACTCCCACTCAGATTAGACATCCCTCTAGTCATCTAAGTGTTACACGATCCGAGTCGACTAGGCCGTGTCCGATCATCACGTGAGACGGACTAGTCATCATCGGTGAACATCTCCATGTTGATCGTATCTTCCATACGACTCATGTTCGACCTTTCGGTCTCTGTGTTCCGAGGCCATGTCCGTACATGCTAGGCTCGTCAAGTTAACCCTAAGTGTTTTTGCATGTGTAAAATGTCTTACACCCGTTGTATGTGAACGTAAGAATCTATCACACCCGATCATCACGTGGTGCTTCAAACGATTTAACTTTAGCAATGGCGCACAGTTAGGGGAGAACACTTTCTTGAAATTGTTATAAGGGATCATCTTATTTACTACCGTCGTTCTAAGTAAACAAGATGCATAAACATAATAAACATCACATGCAATTATATAGTAGTGACATGATATGGCCAATATAATATAGCTCCTTTGATCTCCATCTTCGGGGCTCCATGATCATCTTCGTCACCGGCATGACACCATGATCTCCATCATCATGATCTCCATCATCGTATCTCCATGAAGTTTCTCGCCAACTATTGCTTCTACTACTATGGCTAACGTTTTAGCAATAAAGTAAAGTATTACATGGCGTTAAATTATTGACACGCAGGTCATACAATAATTAAGACAACTCCTATGGCTCCTGCCGGTTGTCATACTCATTGACATGCAAGTCGTGATTCCTATTACAAGAACATGATCTCATACATCACAATATATCATTCATCATTCATCACAACTTTTGGCCATATCACATCATAAGGCAATTGCTGCAAAAACAAGTTAGACGTCCTCTAATTGTTGTTGCATCTTTTACGTGGCTGCAATAGGGTTCTAGCAAGAACGTTTTCTTACCTACGAAAAAGCCACAACGTGATTTGTCAACTTCTATTTACCCTTCATAAGGACCCTTTTCATCGAATCCGCTCCAACTAAAGTGGGAGAGACAAACACCCGCTAGCCACCTTATGCAACTAGTGCATGTCAGTCGGTGGAACCTGTCTCACGTAAGCGTACGTGTAAGGTTGGTCCGAGCCGCTTCATCCCATAATACCGCTGAAGCAAAATAAGACTAGTAGCGGAAAGAAAGTTGACAACATCTACGCCCACAACAAATTTGTGTTCTACTCGTGCAATAGAGAACTACGCATAGACCTAGCTCATGATGCCACTGTTGGGGAACGTTGCAGAAAATTAAAATTTTTCCTACGGTTTCACCAAGATCCATCTATGAGTTCATCTAGCAACGAGTGATAGTAGTGCATCTACATACCCTTGTAGATCGCGAGCGGAAGCGTTCAAGAGAACGGGGATGATGGAGACGTACTCGCCGTGATCCAAATCACCGATGACCAAGTGCCGAATGGACAGCACCTCCGCATTCAATACACGTATGGAGCGGATGACGTCTCCTCCTTCTTGATCTAGCAAGGGGGAAGGAGAGGTTGAGGAAGAAGGATCCAGCAGCAGCACGGCGGCGTGGTGGTGGTGCAGAGGCAGTACTCCGGCAGGGCTTCGCCAACCTCTTAACGGAGGAGGAGAGGTCTTGGGAGGGGAGGGGCTGCGCCTTGGATGTTGTGTGCAGCCCTTCCCTCGCCCCTCTATTTATAGGGGAAGGGGGCCGGCCCCCTCTAGATGAGATCTAGAGGGGGGGCGGCGGCCAAGGGAGGGGGCTTGCCCCCCAAGCAAGGGGCGCCCCCACTAGGGTTTCCCCCCCAACCCTAGGCGCATGGCCCAAGGGGGGCGCCCAGCCCTCCAGGGGCTGGTTCCCTACCCACTACGGCCCATGAGGCCCTCCGAGAGAGGTGGCCCCTCCCGGTGGACCCCCGGAACCCCTTCGGTGGCCCCGGTACAATACCGATATGCCCTCGAAACTTTCCGGTGACCGTATGACAACTTCCCATATATAAATCTTCACCTCCGGACCATTCCGGAACTCCTCGTGACGTCCAGGATCTCATATGGGACTCCGAACAACATTCAGTAATCACATACAAGTCTTCCTAATAACCCTAGCGTCACCAAACCTTAAGTGTGTAGACCCTACGGGTTCGGGAGACACGCAGACATGACCGAGACGGCTCTCCGGTCAATAACCAACAGCGGGATCTGGATACCCATGTTGGCTCCCACATGCTCCTCGATGATCTCATCGGATGAACCACGATGTCGAGGATTCAATCAACCCCGTATACAATTCCCTTTGTCAATCGGTACGTTACTTGCCCGAGACTCAATCGTCGGTATCCCAATACCTCGTTCAGTCTCGTTACCCGCAAGTCACTTTACTCGTACCGTAATGCATGATCCCGTGACCAAACATTTGGTCACTTTGAGCTCATTATGATGATGCATTACCGAGTGGGACCAGAGATACCTCTCCGTCATACGGAGTGACAAATCCCAGTCTCGATCCGTGTCAACCCAACAGACACTTTCGGAGATACCTGTTGTGCACCTTTATAGTCACCCAGTTACGTTGTGACATTTGGTACACCCAAAGCACTCCTACGGTATCCAGGAGTTACACGATCTCATGGTCTAAGGAAAAGATACTTGACATTGGAAAAGCTCTAGCAAAACGAACTACACGATCTTGTGCTATGCTTAGGATTGGGTCTTGTCCATCACATCATTCTCCTAATGATGTGATCCCGTTATCAATGACATCTAATGTCCATAGTCAGGAAACCATGACTATCTGTTGATCAACGAGCTAGTCAACTAGAGGCTCACTAGGGACATATTGTGGTCTATGTATTCACACGTGTATTACGATTTCCGGATAATACAATTATAGTATGAATAAAGACAATTATCATGAACAAGGAAATATAATAATAATCCTTTTATTATTGCCTCTAGGGCATATTTCCAACAATGGATATATCTATTTGATGAGGCACAAGTCAGAGACTTTTGAAAATTTCAAAGAGTTTCAGAACGAGGTTGAGAATCAGCTCGGCAAGACTATAAAACTTCTATGATCTGATTGTGGAGGTGAGTACATGAGCCAGGAGTTTGATGATCATCTGAAAAGTCGAGGTATAGTACCTTAGCTCACATCTCCGGGTACGCCACAGAGAAACGACGTGTCAGAACGGAGGAATAGGACCTTGTTGGACATGGTCTGGTCTATGATGACCAAATCGGATTTACCCTTGTCATTCTGGGGATACGCTCTAGAAACTGCAGCTTTCACACTTAATAGGGTACCATCAAAATCCGTAGACAAGACACCACATGAGATGTGGACCGGGAAGAGTCCTAGTTTGTCTTTTCTAAAGATTTGGTGTTGTGAAGCATTTGTCAAGCGACTTATGTCAGACAAGCTTACACCTAAATCGGATAAATGCATATTCATGGGATATCCGAGGGAAACCTTGGGATATAGCTTCTACAACCGGGAAGAGAACAAAGTGTTTGTTGCTCGAAACAAGGTTTTCCTTGAGAAAGAGTTTCTCAGTCGGGAGGCCAGTGGGAGGACGGTTCTACTCGAAGAAATTCGAGGACCACTCGGGGACGGCTCGGCTGGTGATGAGATCATACCGGAGTCAGTCAAGGAACCCGTAGTGGAAGCGGCACCGGAACCACGGAGGTCGGAAAGATTACACAGAGTGCGCGATGTATTGTTGCTAGAATGCAACGAGCTAGCCACATATGCGGAAGCGATGGTGAGCCCAGATTCCGAGGCATGGCTGGAGGCCATGAGATTCGAGTTAAAGTCCATGGATGAGAATCGAGTCTGGAACTTGGTTGATCCGCCACCTGGCGTAACTGCCATTGGTTGCAAATGGGTCTTTAAGAAGAAAACCGATGTGTATGGAAATGTTCAGATCCATAAAGCTCGGCTTTTTGCTAAAGGTTATGGACAAGTTCAAGGAATTGACTACGACGAGACTTACTCGCCGATAGCGATGCTAAAATCGGTGAGGATCATACTAGCTATAGCTGCATATTTCGATTACGAGATATGGCAGATGGATGTCAAAACGGCTTTCCTTCACGGAAATTTAACCGAGGACGTGTATATGATACAACCCGAGGGTTTTGTCGATCCGACTAGCACTAGTAAGGTATGCAAGCTCAAGAGATCCATTTATGGGTTGAAGCAAGCATCTCGGAGTTGGAACATTTGTTTTGATGAGGTCATCACTGGTCTCGGTTTCATCAAAAGCAAAGAGGACTCTTGTTTATACAAGAAGTTAAGTGGGAGCTTGATAGTGTTTTTGATCTTGTATGTGGACGACATACTACTGATCAGAAATGATGTTTCGATGTTGAACTAGGTCAAGGGATCATTGAATGACAAGTATTCGATGAAAGACCTTAGTGAGGCAGTGTATATTTTAGGCATTAAGATCTACAGAGATAGATCGAGGATGCTACTCGGCTTAAGCCAGAGCATGTACATAGATAAAGTGTTGGAGCGGTTCAACATGAGTGAGGCGAAGAAAGGGTTCTTGCCACTCTCACATTGTATAAGGCTAAGCGAGACTCAGAGTCCTTCGACATCTGATGAGCGTAGCAGGATGAGTAGGATTCTGTATGCCTCGGCAATCGGATCCATCATGTATGCCATGATATGTACAAGGCCTGATGTTGTTTTTGCAATAATCCTAACAAGTAGATACCAAGCCAAGCCAGGTGAGAGTCACTGGGCAGCGGTAAAGACTATATTGAAGTACCTGAAAAGGACTAAAGATATGTTCCTTGTTTATGGAGGTGAGGAAGAGCTCGTCGTAAGGGGTTACGCCGATGCTAGTTTCCAAACCGACAGAGATGATTGTCGATCACAGTTCGGATTCGTGTACGTCCTGAACGGAGGAGCAGTGCACTGGATGAGTTCCAAGCAGGATACGGTGGCCGATTCTACCACAGAAGCCGAATACATTGCGACTTGTGAAGCTACAAAGGAAGGTATTTGGATCCGGCATTTTCTGGATGATCTTGGTGTTTTCCCAGCCTCGGTGAAACCGTTGGACCTTTATTGTGATAATTCTGGTGCCATCGCACAAGCCAAGGAGCCGAGGAATCAACACAAGGTCAGACACATAGATCGGAAATATCACCTGATACGAAAGATCATAAAGAATGGTGATGTAGAGTTATGCAAGATTCACACGGATGCAAATGTTGTAGATCCGTTGACTAAGCCGCTTCCACAACCCAAGCATGAGGGGCACGTTAGAGCTATGGGCATTCGATGTCTACTTGATTGACTCTAGTGCAAGTGGGAGACTGTTGGAGATATGCCCTAGAGGCAATCATGTATGATGATATATATTTCCTATGTGTTTATGAATAAAGATAGTCCTTGGACATTATCAATCATGTGTATCATCAAGTATGTGACTTGTTTGTGGGACTATGCATTGTATGATGACTGTCCTAAAAGGTCCCTAGTCTGAAGGGTTGTGTGGACGCGCAGCCAACTAGACTAGCATATGACACGGTCGATGGCTCGGTCTCACTAGCCATCGAGCATTGGATGCATACCGGATAATATGGACTTGGAAAGGACTGGTCAGATTCGACGTAGTCGGATCCGAGTCGAGATAAGGTTCAAGTCAGACAGACCCAACTATGAGATGCAGCGATATGTCATCTGTGAGTCTCTAGTACAACATACGTTCTATGTCCTAAGACCTGAGCGACATGTACTGGATGGTGAGACTTGCTTTGGGTGACCAAACGCTACTCCGTGACTGGGTAGTTACAAAGGTAGGTTTCGGGTTTGTCCAGTCCCATGCTGCGAGACATGGTCGAGCAAGATGGGATTTGCCCCTCCGATCAGGAGAGATATTCTTTGGGCCCCTCGTGTGATCTGACCAGGATAAGCATGGCCATGCGACAGGGATTATGAGATAATCCGGTTTGTGGTCGGTATCACTGGAACGAGAAAGAGGTCGGGCTAGCATAAGGATGACAGTCTCGCCTTGAGCCCGACAACATATATCATGAGGCAAAGGGAACAGAAGTGTGACAAGTTGTACAGGTTCGCCTAACCAGCTTCATAGTCTGCTTGGTCGTTGGCATGCCTTACTAGAGGCCGCTACAAACCGTGCAGGTCGGAGGTGATCCGAACTGTGACCAAGCCGACTTGAACCTAACGGGTCGCGTGCTTAAGGTAAGGAACCTATGAGGTCGGATCCGAGGACACTGATCGGATGTGGTCCGAGCTGTATTCGGATTGTGGCCAAGTAGACTTTGGGCTTTAGGGTCCGTGCGAGGCCTAAGTGTTGAGCCTGCGACGGACGCCTATATAAAGTGGAGGTGTGGCACACTCATGAGTTGATCGCTTCGGTGCTGCGACTAGGGTTTGCATGTGTTGCGAATAGCCACCTCCACACGCCGCCGACTGTGTGATCGGACCTAGCAGTCCGCTGCACGGTGTTCCTCCTGCACGCGCGGATACCGCTAGAGGCGGTGCACTTGTGCCGCTCCGGCGAACTTGTACGTGGGATCGGACGATCGGTTGTTCGAGGGAGATCGGACGAGGAGGAGACGATCCACGCGGACGCGCTGCCTCAACTCTTCTTCCGATGCACGGCACTGCTCGTCTAGTGGTAATGAACTGTGATCCACCTCCCGTAGCATGTTCTTGGTTGTTCTTCGCGTAGGAAATTTTAATTTGCAGTCAACGCACCCTACCATAGAGCCCAACAAGTAGCTCCTTGCATCAAAGAGAGAGCAGACGCTATGATGCATGGCTCGGTCGGCCACTCAAGTTTGGAGAATATGAAGAGAATGTCAAAATCCCTCAATGCATATCGATCCCTTGATCGATTGGAACTAGAAAAAATGAATAGAAAGTGCAATAGTGGAGGAGATAAAGGATATTGTTGAAAATATGCCGCTCTACGCAAAAGTAGTGAAAAATAATAATGACATGGCTTCACCGAATTTCTAAAAGAAGGAGACCGTAAGCATATGCACAAGTGGAATACTAACTCATAAATGTATTTTTGGTAAGAAACAAGTGTACACTTTATGTAGTTCATTCAACGGCATTTTCACAACTTCATCATGTGTTTCAACTATATTTTTCATGTGTTTCAACTACATATATCACTCGTTCAACAACAATGTTTCAACTGCATCACATGTTTCAGTTGCACTTTTAAAACTACATTGCCTAATGCTACACTATATGAATTGTGATGTTTGCAACACATCTATATATTTTTCAACTGCACTTATTCAACTCTATCAACTGAAGCTCAAGTGTATCTCAGCTAGTACAACAAAGTAACCGCCTACTTAGCCATTCTTTTTTTGTTTTAGTTAATTTGCTGGCCACCCTTTTCCCTCCTCTAGTGGTTTCCTCTTCCTACTGACCCATTCGTATCGTTGGCAGGACCGCCGCCTCCACCCTAACTGACAACACTGCTACACGTTGCCTCACTACCCTTTCTTGTCCGATCTGCTGCTACTCATGCCTTCCCTCTAATTCCCACCCAGCACGCCATGTATTCTGTCATTGACAACCACACACCTCTCAATCTGAACCTATTAACCCTCCGCAAATTCTCCATGGAGATACCGAGGCTAGCAGCATCGTTTCTGTCTCGAGCACATTAGAGATGTCTCGGCTGGCCATCTCACCTTTGCAATTGCCTCGTTTGCTACCTCTTCTCTACCGAAATCGACTGAAATGATTTCCCAAGGATTAGCAAACATGAGAAAATTAATGTACTTCCACAAATGGACCACATAAAGTACCTTCACAAAATACTCAAATCAATCAAAGTACATAAGCACAACACACATATAATCTCATTGTTCTCCTTAGACATGAAATCCTATGGGGACATGTATGTATCACTTGAATCTAGTTAGTCAGTTGAGGGTGACCACCTCCCGGTCCTGCGGGGCAAACTCCCTCGAGGCCATCTGCACCACATCGATGTCATCAGGGTCGCTACCGCTGCCACTACCTCCAGCAGGGCCGCTCGGAACAGCCACGTCCATGCCGTAGTAGTAGGACCAATCGCCAGCTCCACCACCCATGTTGCCAAGTTGGTTATTGGCAAAGGAATCACGGTGCATCTCTGCCACCGCCTTCAGGTTGCTTGCCGGGAGGGTATGTTGTCCGGTGAATACGGACATGCTCATGCTCCCATCGGGCACCTGTTGGATGTCTTGCTCACAAACCATCTGCGTGGGTGACAAACCGTAGGACAGGTGGTGGTTCAGGTGCCCGTTGGGAGGGATGTAGTATGAGTACCCCTCGTTCTGCCCATCGGCGACATTCAAATCTGGCGCCCAGTACTGCATGTTGGTCGGGTTTGGGTGGTAGTACATACCAGTCATGGCCGGATTGGGGTAGGTTTGGTGCGCCTGCATGGTAGGGGTGATGATGACAGCAGCGTCTCTGTCGGCCATCCCCATCCGCCCACCATGCTCTTGGTCATGATACAACGGTGACACCGGAGGTGTCTCCGTGGGTGATCCGGTGTGTGGCTCGAGGCTACGGATGTACTCCGCAAGACGGGAGAGCTGGCCAGGTGGTGGCTGCTCGCTGTTCCTCTTCTTGAGTTGGCGCTTCGAGTTCAGACTGCGCTTGGTGGCATTGTAGTGGTTCTTGATGGCGTTCGCCGACCGGCCAGAGAGTAGCCGGGCGATCACCGACCAATGGTTCCCCCAGGTCTGATGCAACTCAATCAGCTTCATGTCTTCCGCGTCGGTCCAGATTTTCGTCTGCAAGGGAAGTATTCATGAGTTAATTATTTTTGGCATAACATTCTATTGAAGTACAATTGAACACACCACAAAACACCGAAAGTAGTATCTACTACCTTTACTTTTTTAACGCAACACAACACTCATGTGCACACAAGCATTATTTAATTAGAAGTCAGCCGAGAGTCATTTTTCTACCATGTATGGAAATGTCGTGCATGCACCCACCGTTCATCATTGCTTTTAGATTTATCTTAACTTTTTTGGTTGTTCACAAAATTTGTGTTGTTTAAGAGTACCAAAACTTTATTAAAATATTTATCTTGTTTCGAATGCTTAGCCCCCACAATAGCCCAAAGAGGCACCTCATCTTGGATGAGGTGAGCAATGACTACCATCGGCAATTTTGAAAGACATACGTGTTCCTTTCCTTCGAAATCTCCTATCGAACAAGAAGGAGCAAAGAATATAGAGATTTCCTCGGATGCAAATTATTGAGGAGGACTTATTTCCACCAAGACTACGTCATTTCAAAACGATGACAAAGCATCATACTAGCATGACGACCAAGATAAGAGATCATGTCATTCCATACTTGAGGCAAGAACCGACACTTGATGACGAGGCGAGCAACTAATTCTTGCACTTGGTTGCAAAGAGGGCACCAGACGCAATTTAGTCACTCTCAACATTGCAACCTCAGTTGTTCAATCCTATTTTTGATGGATAACCAAGCAAAGAACTTACATTTTGGGATGCCCAAACCTTCCAAGTTGTGGCATGCAAGTTGGATCAGATGAGGCCGATGAACTGAGCCTTGTAAGCGTACCAGGTGGTATAATTCCCATCGTTGGTCAGCTTTCTCATGGTTGTATCTTGAATGTCAGCTTTCTCAAATTGGCAAGTTTGTCTTACACAATGACGAATTATTGGATGTGCTCTAGCTTGAGGCCTCCTTGACTACTAGTCTGTAGAACCCAAAACATATCTCTTAAAACCTTGTCCATAATGCCACCTTTCTTGTGGGATTTTTCTTTTAAAATGGTGCGATATCTTTATGCATCAGTCCCTCCAGCCATGATGACTCCCAAAATTTGGCTTTAGTTTTTTCACCATTCATACCTAAGTGGCCGCCACTAATAGATCACTTCATCATTGTTGCATGACATCCCCATACCGCACCTCACCCTCTGTGGGTCATCCTAGTCAAGCCGTAACCATAGTAAGCGAAGCACGATGGCAAACTTCCAAGATTAAGAATTTTTGGGCCAACAAACTCCCCCACCTTGCAAAGTTGCTCCCAGTTAACTTTGCACTTAGCTCCAATATAAGACAAACTTCTTAAAAACCTCCATGAGGAGGTCAAATAGTGTAAGATGGTGTATGGCCACAACCGTGAGAAGCGCCTTGACCAAGACCATGCAAGCTGCGGTATCAAAATATTTCCCTCTCTAAGGTGCTAAATTCCCAGTGGCTCAATATTCAAAGTGTTGAAAGCGGACCATCCTTAATATTTTGACCATGAGGGATAGTGCAAGGTAACATATGGGGAAGGATCAGAACCATGCCGGGAAAGAGTATAATATGTCATCAAGGTTGGTGTTATTGCACCAGATAGGTGCAACATGGATCTTTCTACAATTTGTAACAAGGCTAATAGTATATCCAGAAGAGGCAACCGTGGTGGTGAGGAATTAGACTTCTTGCTTGATAGGGGAACATAAAACAACCACATCGTCAAGGTAAAGGGAACCATGAATGCTCATGTGACGCCCACCAAGAGGATGGGGTTTTCCTTAGGTCATATAACTGCTAAATATATGGTGCAACACATCAATGGAGAGCTCAAAGAGCAAATGGGACAGTGCACCCCTGAAAATTCCCACAACCATGCTTGATCTGGTCCTCGGCAATCCCATTGAGAAAAACTCGAGAAGAAGTCAAGGAGGGGAGGGTCAAGATTCATCCCCGGATGTGGCCCTGGAAGCCATGGTGACTAAACAATTATGTAAAATGTCCCCACCTAAAGGAATCAAAGGCCTTCTTTACGTTGAGCTTGAAGAGGATCAAGTGTGTCTTGATGTGGTAAAAATCTTCTAGCCACATTGGGCACATAAATGAAGTTATCATGGATGCTTCTCCTCTTAATGAAAGCAATTTGTGCAATGGAAACAATATCATTCATGTGCAGAGCCAACCTCATGCAAAGAGTTTCGCCAATGAGCTTGGCCACGCTATGCATAAGGCTAATAAGCCCAAAATACTCATTCAGTGAACAAGGGATCATGTTGTGGGAACCAAGCAACAAATCTCGAGGATCGCAGATCTTAAAGATGGAGATGTAACACTTGTTACTTTTCACCTAAGGATCAATGGGCAGAGGAGGAAAAATCTAATATACTGTCTCAAACATGGGAGTGACTGGGTGATGGATCATGAATGCGTCATTAGGTGAACCAAGGGATCAGGCTATCCCCGTGATGTACTAACTCATCAGCGATGGCATCGCATGGCCACCTTTGCCACAATGCTCCATCAAAGCATCCTCCATACTATATTCATTCACCAGGCGGTTCATCCAAAAATCTAAATTGCTGACGAGAGACGGGCAATATGTTTCAACACTTCCCCTCACTTCTAGGCCATTTTAGTCCTTGGGCGTGGGATCGATGTACGGCGTAGAGTCTTTACTAATACTGCATTAGTAGGGTCTTGAACTTGAGACCTCTTGGAATGGATACCATATTGAACTCATGCTCCACCAGCACATATAAAAAACCGAACTGGTTGAGAGAGATGGGCAATATATGTCTACACTCCACAATCATCGTCAAATCTTAGTCAAGTTTGAAAAGCGTCTGGAGTGTGACGCTATGTCTGGTAGCCTCTCCTATAATAGAGCCACAAAGATTCGGTCTCTTCCTCATTGACTTGTTTAACCTCACCAATGACTCCTATCCATTGGTAGAGAATCCTCTGCAGGAGCTGGGCGATGGGAATGACCCTATTCTTGGCATGCAAGCATGGCCTATGCCGACTTTTCGAAGTCGATGAACTTCACGAGTGTCTGCCTCCTTGTTGTGGGTGACTAGGGCGGAGTGGAGCTAGGAGAAGGGAGAATGGGTGGCAACACTAACACAAAAAGTGGTGTGCCAGGCAAGGGCCCTGCCGGGAGCGCAACTAGCATGCAAAGCATCCAAGCGTGATCATTCGGTTGTTGTCCAAGAGCACTAGGAATTCCGTGAAGCGAGGTATGAAGATGGGATGTGGTTCTTCATCATGCCCAAAGAGGAACGGGGGGGGGGGGGTGCATGGGTTTATGCATGCACAACTTATCATAGGGCTCATGGCAGTGAGTAGGGCGCTTGGTGCATGGGCTGGTGGCGTGCAAATCTCCCTCAGCAAAGGAGGCCGCACTTGCATACCGAAGTAGGGTCCGCCTTGCGCAGTCAGTTTGGTCTGGAGGGAGTGGAGCGGAGCTCAATTTTGTCGCAGTCCACACATATCTCAAATGCTAACCCGGGAGCAGGAACATCTACTCATATTCACCAAATTCAGGAAAACCATAATAAATAAAAAGCAGCAATTTCACAAATAAACACCATCAAATTTTTGGAACATGCGTATCATCTGACTATCAACATGTGACTTATTTTATCTATATGATTGAACTAATAAAAGTACCACATCTCAAATGCAATTTGTGTGCTGGAATGACTCTTACTTTAGGGAATACCCAATTGTGGCAAGCCGCAAATATGCAGCAGCAATAATTTGACAAATAATCAAGACAAAAAAAATTGGTAATCTTATCTCTATCCGGGGAACATTCCTGGGGACGAAATCCCAGCAAATGCCCCACAGACCATAGGATCAAGATCTGATGGTGGCAGTTTTCTTTTATGAAAATGCACTAAAAATAAAAAATGGCATGCTTTTTGTTGTTGTCAAAAATACCATCCCCAAACACTAAAACTGCCAGCCCCGCCATTTGCAAATGCCATCCTAGACAGCGAACGGTAGCTGGCTACTGTGGTCCAAATTCGGTAATGTTCGGGCAATCACTTAGTGGCCAAGAATTTTAAAAATTAGGACACACTATGTCAATTAGCAAATTTGGATATTTGTAAAAGTGCAAGTGTGATTTTTTATTTATGGATTGAACACAAAATTCACATACACATTTCAAATGCTAATGTGTGGGCAGGAACATCGGTCCCTATTAATTTCCCAAAATTAGTTTTAGTGGTCTAAATGAAGAAAGTAATTACCACATTTACAGAGTAGACTAAATACATGCAACACTACTAAGTATTTTTCGGGAGTTAATACCCACTTCCGAATGGTGACCAAACTATAGGTGCACATCTTTGGATGTATAATCATATGATTCAACTAAAGAAAGTACGACATCTCAAATGCTAATTTGTAGGCTGGAACATCGACTCTTACTTTACGGATAGCAAACTGTCGCAAGTCACAAATAGGTAGAAGCAATAACTTGACAAATAATCAAGATAATTTTTTAATTGGATTATCACTTAGAGGCCAAGAATATCTTCTCTTCTCTACTACTTAAAAAGAACCTAATGTTCACATTTCACCCTCTCCTTTGTCAAACCTCTCTCTATATATAGTTCCCCCTTCCGTTCTCCTATATGATTTTTTCCTCATATATATGATTTTTCTCTCAGATAATAACATATTTTGGCAAGTCAATAAATTCTTACCAAATGAGTGATTAACAATAAGATGACCTTTTGACTCCCATCTCTGATCTTTCTCCTAAATAATATTTTCTTTGGTAATTATATAAATTCTTATCAAATAAGTGCTTAACAATAAGATGACAGGTAAATCATGATAATTGCATACAAAAACTTCCTAAGATTATAATAATAGATGTGCAATCATGGGCTAATCTACGAGAATGTTTATACTCCCATTGCAATGCACGGGCAATTATCTAGTTTAATAAAAAATGAGACACAATGTCAATTACTCCCTTCGTTCACAAATATAAGATGTCCTAACTTTTTTTGAATTGTACGTATATAGATTTGTTTTAGCGTGTTTGTTTACTTATTTAATCATTGTAGTGCATATTGAAACATCTAAAACATCTTATATTTGTAAATGAAGGGAGTAGTAAATTTGGATATTTTCACGTGCAAGTGAGATTTTATTTATCTACGGATTGAACACAGAATCCTAGTACAAGTTTCAAATGCTAATGTATGGGCAGGAACATCAATCCCATTAATTTAGAAAATTACTTCCCTACAAATTTCTTTCTTCAAAAAAATACTTGGGTGATCATTTAGTAGCCTAAATTAAGAAATTAATTTCCACATTTACTGATTAGACTAAAGACATGCAAGACTACTAACTATTTATTCGGGAGTTAATACCCACTTCCAAATGGTGACGAATCAGATTAACGCAATGAATAATTTCTTTCGTAAGCACACTTGATCATAGATCATCAAAATTCCCCAGATCAAGCTGCTAAAAAGGACTAGGGAGTTAAGAAATTTAGATCTTGTGAGATCACCTTAATGTTGGGGTCAAGTTGGTTGGTCCATCTCTCCCGGCACTGCTTTCCGCTCCGGCCAGGGAGGTACATCGCGATATTCTTCCAATTCCCTATGCCGAACTCATGCACCTTCGCCCTCAGCAGCCTGCAATAAAATCACAAAGAAAACTGACGATGTTGTAGCCAATGAAGGTCAAAGAAAAAGGTTTGCAATTAGGGTTGGATTTTCTACATACGTGTCTTCCTCCACGGTCCATGACCCTTTGAACTGTCTCAGCCGCTGGCCGCTGGATCTGGCACACAACGGCCCCCGAGCAGGCGCCGCGATTGCCATAGGGGCGTCGCTACTCCCGTAGTCAGGGAAGCTGGTGGGATCCATCTCGCTGATGCCACCAAAAGCTCTTGATCTGGCTCCCGGGATGATGACCACCCCGGCTGGAGCACCACCATCATTATGGACGAAGTGTTGTCCAATACCGCCATGCCCGGAGCTCGTGTAGTGGTTCTCGGCCGCCGAGGCCGCCACATCCCAGTCGAAACAGGCACTCCATTCAGCCATCAATGTGGCCTCCGAGGTCGGATCAGAGCAATGGCAGCGGGATCACTTGCGGTAGAGATGGGGCAAGCAAAGCAAGAAGAAGGGGAGTAGTCTTTGGCTCTTCTTCGGGAGAAATGCCTATGTGAGAGACGGGTCGATGGGTCTACGCCTGATATAGAAGGGGACAACGCCCATACCCCCATCGGCCCGTCGATTCTCCGCCCCCAGCTCCTCATCACGCGAGCAGGAGGCGTCCCACATGGCAATAACGTTCCGACTACAGGTTTTCAAGTTTGTTGTAGACCCTATGCACCGGGCGTATGCAGTCTGTGGAGAGGTTTGCGTGCTCCAGGATGGGTCATACATGTTAGTACAGATATGCGAAGCGCAACACCCGTGCCCGTATGGAGGTATGCACGCAAATTCAGGGGAAACGGCAACGCTTGTTGGTGTGCTTCGTGATCATTTGCAGCTAAGCACATACCGTGTTTGGATATAGCGTGATAAATGTTTCCTAAAATCTTGAAAGTGCCCACGCAATTTCTGGTTGAAACCAGTGGCCGGATGCTCGCCGCTCGATCAAACGCGGCCCGGCCCGCAACAGTGCACACGTGATTTTATCCCAACCGTAGCGGACGTGTTAGGAGACAAACAACCCAATCGATTCTCTTTTTTTTCATGGTAATATTTGTCTCATTCACATCATCTACTATATCTAAATAGGGGATCCCCAATTCAAAATAAATAAATAAATTGAGGATCCCCACTACCTTATTTCTCTTCATCCACAGCGAGGCACGTCATCTGAATTATTCTAGCCGTTGATCCAGTATAGCATAGCAATCTACAGCCGTCCGATCAGGAGGTGATGAAAATTACGAGGGGCTGCCACCGCTAATTGGAAAATAACGTTTCGTGTGTCCTGTGTGCGCTGAACTATCCGAGCCAGGCTTTCGTAGGTGGGCTGGGCTTTTTGATTGTTGGTGGGGATTAGGACCCGTTCTTAGCCCATTCCACATTGCATTCCTTATGCTGCCCCGTCCAGCCGCCGCCACGACTGGTGCTCCCTGCCCAATCCCAAGACCAGCCGTCGGCTCCGCTCCGCGGCCAGCCGCCGCCACGCCCGACGCTCTACCGGCCAGCCGCCGTCGCCGCGACCGACGCTCCTCCGCCGGTTGCCGGTGCCACGAACTGACGTACAGTACCAGATTTTGATTGATTTAACACATGCTCCTGCAAATCTGAATCCCCGCTGGATAGAGTGAAAACATGCAGGTCTTGAGATTCCGTCATATCTCATTTAGACTTGCGGTTGGCTAATTCTTCAGATTCTCCATGTTGAAGTCCCCCTGTAATACAATTTATTTATTCATCTATTAACTTCAGATTGTCTAAGCATCCGTCAGATTGGTAAAAGATGCCAAGTGGACTTTTTGATTTTCAGGGTCTTGCTTGCTGGCAAGCACATCAATTATTTGCTAAAATGTCATGCTAAAAAAGGTGGGTGAAGTTTTTACACAGGTTGTTTGTTAAGGATAAATACTTCAACCTTTCAACCAATTCTACAGAGGCAAGTAACTTCCAGATAGATTTAAACTTGGAATTATAAGTTGGCATGTTTATTTATATCAACATGTGTTCCTCTTTTTCATGGGTAATCATATTAACGTGTCCAACACATAGACTAGATTTTTGTCAACCGTTCCAGTTTATTGTTTGTTTCTTTTATTGTCACATGTTACTATGTTAGTGTGACAACGGTTCTCTACTTCATTGTCATATAGGATCCTTCCGCTTGAATTGTGGTGTCCACAACTATCCTGCAAAATTTGGTACGTATGCTGCCTATCGATCTGCTACCCAAATTTGAAAAGCTGTATGTCCTTGGTAACAACTTATTACACACACCATTTATATCTTTTGTATCCACTGACATCTTTGTCACTAATGTCACCTATTATTTTCTTTATATCCAGGAATCAACAACATATGCACGGAAATATTCACAGTATATGCTGATGTACATCAAATTTCTCCTTCGTCCATGGTGTTGTAAATCAAGCAAAGAAATATTCATGCAGCCATATCAACAGCCAACTGCCCCTCCTCAAATCATGTTGTATTTATTGACTTGTCACATTTTAAGTCTATTTTCTAGAAGTTAACAATTTTCATATTAGTTTTATGCCTGGAGCAAGTCGAGTCGATTCTCTAATCATAACATGCATATTTCATGTCTTTCAGGTACTGTGACACTAGCTATATGATGGGGATATGAAGTGCGCATCCAGAATTGACTAAATTTCATAGTCGAAGGTATGGTTGTTGATTGATGTTTTGCTTACACACGCAAATGCATGTGAAGATATTTTCTCCATCAACAATGATATTTCTCACCTGCAAAAAAAAACAATGATACTTATGAGAGTATCTTTTTCTATCATAGAAAAAGAGGGCGATGGTTGGCAAGAATGATAATAGTGCGGACTTAGTTAAGAGAGACTTGATCAGTATGACAAAAACTATTTCTTGCATGTTGCTTTGGTAAAATTTTGTTTGGGCGTAGAGTGAGCCCACATAAGAAATCAGATTATGTACTAACAATATGTGTATTGTTTTGCTTGCATGTTCAGTTTCGCTTTGTTGGCTCCAAATTTGTTTTCCAGATGAATACCTTATTTAAGATAACGTGTGGCAATTTTTTGAAGTTATCATGGATGACGTGTGTTGAATGATCGGAGAATATGTATGTAGTTAATGTTTTCCTTCTTGAAAGAAAATGAAATTTCGTTAACTATTACTTTGCACTTTGTATACACCATTTCGTTACATGCTTCATGATTTTAATTTTTTAAATGAATAAATTGAGGAAACTTGTAACGCCCCGAGACGGACGCTCCAGATGCCTTCCTTGTATTCCGAGATTCGTCGTGTGATTTATTTGTTTGATGCATTCATCATTGCGTCATTTGCATTGCACCATGTCATCATCGCATCATTCGCATTGCATCGGCATCGTTTTTCATAAAACTTGCATCCGCTCGTAGTTGCCGCTTCCCCCCCCCCCTTGCCTTCGTTGACCGATCCGAGTCCAACCGGGTTTTCGATTCTCTCTTGTCTGACCGTTTGACCCTCTCTACTCTTTTCTCAAACCTCTCGCAGATCCGAAATCTTTCCGAACGACCGGGCTGTCATCACCGATGGGTCCGGATCATCCCCAAACATCTATAAAATATCTCCGTTTTATTAGTTGGACTTCCCTACCTATTTATTCTCGGCCGTTTGATTTCGATCGGAGGGACTAGGTACCCCTATCCTAAACCACTTGCTATATATTTGGCCAACCCTAGACCCTAGGCGGACCAACTCCTCCAATCCCGGCCGCCGCGCTCTCTCCATGCAATCCGTGCGTACCCAGTCCCCTGCCTCCACTTGGCCAGATCCACCAGCCAAAAACCCCACTTGATCTGGACCGCTAGATCTCAGATCCGACGGCCCGGAAAGCCTCCCGCAGCCCCGCAGTTCCCGCAGATCCCGTCGCTAGCTTCCCCGATTTGGATCGAGGCAACCTCGCCCGCCCCGTCACGCCGGCCGGCGAGAGCCGCCGCCGTCGAGCTCCTCCCAGCAGCCAACCAGATGACGGTCGGCACCCTTTCCTTCTCCTTCCGTTGCTCCCTCCTTCCTCCTCTAATCTTCCCCCCTTTCCTGTTCGGTTTCTTCTCGCCGAGAGACGGACGGCTTCGCCCTCTCGCTGCCATGGCGCGCATTCAACCGCAAGCCGTCGCGGATCCGCCTCCATCGGCCTTTGTTCGGCGCGGCACCGCCGGGATCCGCTGGATCTCGCCGCCTCCGCCATGAACCCGTCCATCCCCGACCTCCTTCGTTCCCGGCATCGCCTGAAGCCGCCGCGGCCTCTGCATCTCTGCATCGAGCAGGTGCTCGCTTGCGAGTCCCGCTCGGTTCAGCCTGCTCCGTTGACCGCGCCCTCACCTGCTGGCCTCTGACGATCGCGTGGACCTTGGGGCCCGATCGCCTCCAGCCAAGCCACGGCAAGGCCCAGCCAGGCGTTCCCAGCCGGCCTGCTTCAGCGCCAAGACCCAGCATGGGCCAGCGCCTCCCCAAGGCCCAGCCTCCTCTCCACTAGCCGGGCCGAAGCCCATGGTGAGGCCACCCCCAGCCCTCACCCAGATTCAGATTCGGCCCGAGTCACTATTTTTTTCCATGAACGAATTTACTAATTATCCAGAGAATAACAGTTTTACAGACAACCCCCTAATGTTCATGCATATAATAACTCATTATCCGTGCGTCATATGTAAATAATTTATATATGAAAAATGCTTAGTTTTTCATCTAGTTTCATAATATGCCATTTTCACCCATGTTTGAAATGTTTAAAATGCTGTTTGTTTAAATTTTCTCAAATGCTATGTTAAAATGATTTATTTCATAACTAAATAACCGTAACTCGGAATTAAATGTTCTTTATATGTAAATGGGGTGGAAAATGCCTAGTTTAACATGGCACACTTTATTTTGCTGTTTAACAACAATAAAATATGGTTTAGAGCAGAACAGTACCGAATTCATATTTTGCACATGAGGATTTTCCGGAATTGTTGTTTATTCTTCCGGCCTCATTTAAACTTGCTTAAATAGTTAGTTTCCATATGCTTCACCTCTTGCCATGTTTAACAACATTTAACATTGTTGTGTACCATAAACGGGAGTGAACTAAATAATTGATGTGGTGTTCCGTCAATATGCAACTCGTTGCATATTGAGCTCCACTTAATTTGTAGTGTTGTTTGTTGCACTTTGCCATGCCATGCCTCATTAAACCGGACATGCATCATACTTGGTTGTGCATCATGCCATGATTATGCGATGGTTGTTTACTATGTTGTTTGCTTCTTTCCGGTTTGCTTCTTTCGTTAGCTTCGGTTTCGTTCCGGAGTTGTGAGGATTCGTTCGACTACTCCCGTTCGTCTTCTTGGACTCGTTCTTCTCCTTGCGGGATTTCAGGCAAGATGACCGCTACCCTGGATCTCACTACTATCATTGCTATGCTAGTTGCTCCGTTCTATCGCTATGCTGCGCTACCTATAACCTGTTTATTAAGCCATCCCATATTGCCATGAACCCCTAACCTTTGACACCTTTCCTATGCAAACCATTGTTTGGCTATGTTACCGCTTTGCTCAACCCCTCTTATACCGTTGCTAGTTGCAGGTGAAGTTGAAGATTTCTCCATGGTGGACAGGATTTTGGTTGGGATATCACAATATCTCTTATATTATTAATGCATCTATATACTTGGTAAAGGGTGGAAGGCTCGGCCTTATGCCTGGTGTTTTCTTCCACTCTTGCCGCCCTAGTTTCCGTCATACCGGTGTTATGTTCCCGGATTTTGCGTTCCTAACGCGGTCGGGTGATTTATGGGACCCCCTTGACAGTTCGCTTTGAATAAAACTTTTCCAGCAAGGCCCAACATTGACTTTTACCATTTGCCTCACCACCACCTACTTTTTCCCTTGGGAGTCGCTCTCTCGAGGGTCATCTTTATTCAGCCCCCCCGGGCCAATGCTTGTCTAAGTGTTGGTCCAAACTAGAGCGCTTTAAGCGCCACCTCAAGGAAACTTGAGGTCTGGTTTTTAGTTGTCGATTGCTCATCCGGTCGTGCCTCGAGACGAGATACGCGGCTATTATCGGGATGTCGGACGCCGGAGGTCTTCTGTTCTTGTTTTACCATTGTCGAAATGTCTTGATGTACTGGGATTCGAGGCGATCGGGTCTTCTGGGTGAAGGTCTATTCCTTCGATGATCGCGAGAGCTTTTCATGGGCTAAGTTGGGACACCCTGCAGGTTTAAACTTTCGAGAGCCGTGCCGCGGTTATGTGGCAGATGGGAATTTGTTAATGTCCAGTTGTAGATAACTTGACACTTGATCCGAATTAAAACGCATCAACCGAGTGTGTAGCCGTGATGGTCTCTTCTCGGCGGAGTCCGGGAGGTGAACACGGTTTCTGTGTTATGTTTGACGTAAGTAGGTGTTCAGGATCACCTCTTGATCATTGCTAGTTCACGACCGTTCCTTTGTTTCTCTTCTCGCTCTTTTTTGCGTATGTTAGCCACCATATATGCTTAGTCGCTGCTGCAACCTCACCACTTTACCCCTTCCTTTCCCATTAAGCTTTGCTAGTCTTGATACCCATGGTAATGGGATTCTTTGAGTCCTCGTGGCTCACGGTTACTTCAAAACCAGTTTGCGGTGCCTATGTTACTGAAAGCGGTGGCGCAACCAAGCTCAAGGAGGAGCTCGATGAAGATCTTGCCCTTGTGTTGTTTCGTTCTAGTTGATCGAGAGTGGAGCCAGTTGGGGTCGATCGGGGACCTTTGTCGCATTTGGGGTTCTTCTTTTATTTTGGTTCCGTAGTCGGACCTTGATTGTATCTGGATGATGTAATGCTTTATTCATGTAATTGTGTGAAGTGGCGATTGTAAGCCAACTATGTATCTCTTTCCCCTTATTTATTACATGGGTTGTGTGAAGATTACCTCACTTGCGACATTGCTTTCAATGCGGTTATGCCTCTAAGTCGTGCTTCGACACGTGGGAGATATAGCCGCATCGAGGCGCTACAAGTTGGTAATCGAGCCATCCCGACCTTAGGAGCCCCTTTGCTTGATCGCTTTTAGCGGCGAGTTGTGTCTAGAAAAATGTTTTGAGTCATTTAGGATTATATATATCGGAGAGTTAGAATTCTTTTTACTCCTCGGTCCTTAAATCGCTCTGGTGAGGTATCCCGACGAGAGTTTGACTCTTCTCTTCTCAAATTTCACTAAATTTTTTTTAGGATCACGGGTATCTTAGAATCGTTTCGATGGTTTTATGATGACAACATTGTCTTGGTGCCTCCCGTCGCAGGGTTTTTTAGTGGAGGTGTCCGGGAGTTGAGCTCGAGGTGTTGTCGTCATAATTTTATCGTTGCAGTTCTCGAATACGAGTTTAGTACGCCGACATCGAAAATCTCTTTTATGCAGTTGTTGGTGAGATAACCCGCTAATCGATCTTGAGGTGAGTACGGGAGTATTGCCATGACTTGTATAACGGATGCTTTTGAAGGTTGAGGTACACGATTTCGAAGGTTTCTTGGTTATGTGTTGACGGATGGATACAGCTTGGATGTAGGTATTGTTAGTTTGGGTGAGATATATTGCTTCCCCTGTATCCCCAACACCAGATTGCATAACCAGAAAGTTTCGAGAGTTTTATAGGTGGGAATTCAAGTAGCTCCTAGAATATCTTTCCGACAGATGCATGATATGGGATTGGGTAAATCTCTATCATATGTATTTGTTCCGGCTTATTCTGCAAGCCAAATCCTTTGTTTTGTTTTATTTGTGGTATTCGAGTTGCTTCGATGTCAAATGTTGAATCCATACCTTCCCTAATTGGTGTTCTCATATTTCTATGTGAGTGTTAATACTTCTTGATCATCGAGGTCGTCATGTCAATTCTTTTCCTACCGGCGTGCTTCTCTTCAAGTGGATCCGATCATTCTCCCCATCCGCAAGATCATATCTAAGTTTTCTCAACGGTGTTTGTTTCATCCGTCCCAAGTTGCCTTTGTTTTCCCGCCCTCCCACCCTTTTTTCTTCAAGGACACAGATTTCTTAATCAAGTATCCATTTATTCATGAGAAGTCTCTTCATTCTTTTCAATCAATGTTCTTACCCGGTGGTTCTCAGAAGATGTTCTACTAGTTCGTCATTCCTCATTCCTTTCTCTTCTCCGGTGGATTCAAGTCAAGTTTTGTTGATCATACCTTTTCCCTCATTTCAATGTCTTCTAATACCGGTGCACCTCATTATCATTCTACTTCTCGCTATTCATTTTTCCTGAAGTGCTCAAGATATCTCAGAAGATTTGTGTTTCCATTCTTAATCCGTTCAAGCTATTTGGAGATTATTATCTCATTCAAGCCATTTAATTCAACCGGTGCAATCTCTCTTTAATATCATTCTCAACGGTGTTTTCTTTTGAGTGGGCCCTAACCCACAGGTCTTTTCCCAGGATCTTACCTGACTCTTCTATTTTCCCAGAGCTATCCTAAATTCTTCTCCAAGTTTGACGCAAGAATGAGTTATCATCAGTCAAATGTTTTTCTCCAAGATCTTTCAAATTCTTTTCATAATTGGCTCAACCTCTTCGCTTTTGATTCTTCCGGTGTGCCTCAATAATTCTTGGTGGTGTTTCTCGTTGTCATCATTTGAAGACCGAAGAAGGATTTCTCTTTAATCTTGCTCTATTCTCTTCAAGATTCATGGTGCTAGCTTGATGCCATCCTCTCATAATTGTTTTCGATTGTGGGAATCTTTTTCACCCATCCGGAGCATTTCATGAGTTGTTTCCATTTCTTTCCTCCGAAGGCCATCATGACATAATTCTTCATTCTCAGCGTGTAGCTATCGTTCTCCAAATCTTACCGGTGATTCGTTCAAATATCCTCTAATCAGTTCATGTTCTCTTCGTTCTCATGTATCTAAATCCCCTCAAATATCTTCATTCGTTTTCCAATTCTTCCCGGTGAATTGTGCCTTTGCTACTTTCATTTTCAATTCTTACGGTGGTTCGTTCAAGATTTCACTTCCTTCTTTATCATATCAATCCTTTCGTTCTTTCCAAATCTCACCGGTGGTTCCATCAATACCTTCTCAAGTTTGCGCCATATCTCTTTTAATCCTTTCTACGAGAATAAGTAGTATGCCAAATCCGTTGATTGTCATCAATTTAATTGGTGAAGGATAGGCATAACATAATTCTTATTCTTGTTCATCCAAGTGATTAATTCTTATTCCGGAGGCCCTTAAAATTCTCGGTTTCATTTGTTTCATCTTCTCTTTTTCCCGAAGTTCCAAACTCTAATTATCACGGAGATCCAGCTAAATCATTGCAAGGCTTCACCTTGTGTTTTCAACTTCCCTTTCTTTGTATCATCCTTTTATTACCGGAGTTCTTCATGGAGGCTCTACATGGTGGTTCGTCAAGGATTCCTTTCATTCTTCAATTGTTCTTCAAGATTTCTCTTGAAGTTAAGATCCGCCAAGCTATACTCCAAAATAAACAGGGTGCTCAACACATGTTTTGTTTTGAGGAGTTCAAGCATTCTTCTTCTTGCATTCCAAAGTGCAATTCTTCCTACCTTATCTTTTGAGGTGGTGTTATGTCACTCTTGACAATTTCCTTCTTGTTTCATGATTCATATGTTGTCAGGAATGAGGTATTTTAAATCCATCAATCCCTTTGTTGGAGTTATCGTGGGTTAGATTTCACCTAAAGCCTTCCCTAAGGAATGTTGCTATTTGTGGTGCTTATCAATGATCCAAGTTTTCTCCTATCCTCTCGGCGAAAGCAATTTTCATCTCTTCGTTGATCTCAAGCAAGCAATTGTTTCCGTTGGTGGCAGAAGCTCACCTCATAATTTTGAGATGTTTTCATAAGCCCGCCACAAGCTTGTGCTTCTCGTTGTTGATTTTCCAACAACTCCGTTCGATTCTTCTTTGCAAGGATGCTTTCCAAGTTCACGTGTGGTAGAAGTTGGCATTTTCTTCTCCATTCTTTTATTCCAATGATTTATCTTCTATTCTTTCGTTACGGAGGCATTGTGATGTTGTGCTCTTCACCCATCACCTCGTGTTTTTTTGAGGATCATGTTCTTTTATTGCTTATCCTTTTAACCGAAGTGTTGTATCATCTCTTCAATATCTTTTCATCTCATCAAGTTTTCTTCTCTTTTCTACCGGAGTGCTGTCCAAATTCTGTCATTCTTGTTCCTTGGCAATCTCATTATACCGAAGTGGTCATATTCTTTTCGATCGTGAAACTCTTGATTCATGTCTTTGCAACCTTCAAATTCTCGTAATATTCCTTGTTCCTCTTGTCCAACGAATTGTTTGCAATCTTGGTCATCTCCGTTGTTTTGTTTCTTTCAATTTGTTCAACCTCTCAAGGTTCTTTGGTTTCACTCGTTTGTCAAAGAAGCAACTTAGTTTTACCTCTTCTCTTCCCTTTCTGTTTTCCCTCCGGTGCCATCCTAGATCTCGGGACGAGATCCTCTCATAGTGGTGGAGTGTTGTAACGCCCCGAGACCGACGCTCCAGATGCCTTCCTTGTATTCCGAGATTCATCGTGTGATTTATTTGTTTGATGCATTTATCATTGCGTCAATTGCATTGCACCATGTCATCATCGCATCATTCGCATTGCATCGGCATCGTTTTTCATAAAACTTGCATCCGCTCGTAGTTGCCGCTTTCCCCCCCTTGCCTTCGTTGACCGATCCGAGTCCAACTGGGTTTTCGATTCTCTCTTGTCTGACCGTTTGACCCTCTCTACTCTTTTCTCAAACCTCTCGCGCGCATCCGAAAACTTTCCCGAACCCGACCCGGGCTGTCATCACCGATGGGTCCGGATCATCCCCAAACATCTATAAAATATCTCCGTTTTATTAGTTGGACTTCCCTACCTATTTATTCTCGGCCGTTTGATTTCGATCGGAGGGACTAGGTACCCCTATCCTAAACCACTTGCTATATATTTGGCCAACCCTAGACCCTAGGCAGACCAACTCCCTCCAATCCCGCAGCCGCCGCCACTCTCTCCATGCAATCCGTGCGTACCCAGTCCCCTGCCTCCACTTGGCCAGATCCACCAGCCAAAAACCCCACTTGATCTGGACCGCCAGATCTCAGATCCGACGGCCCGGAAAGCCTCCCGCAGCCCCGCAGTTCCCGCAGATCCCGTCGCTAGCTTCCCCGATCTGGATCGAGGCAACCTCGCCCGCCCCGTCACGCCGGCCGGCGAGAGCCGCCGCCGTCGAGCTCCTCCCAGCAGCCAACCAGATGAGGGTCGGCACCCTTTCCTTCTCCTTCCGTTGCTCCCTCCTTCCTCCTCTAATCTTCCCCCCTTTCCTGTTCGGTTTCTTCTCTGTCAGGAGACGGACGAAGCTCGCCCTCTGCTGCCATGGCCGCACCAACCGCAAGCCGTCGACGGATCCGCCTCCATCGGCCTTTGTTCGGCGCGGCACCGCCGGGATCCGCTGGATCTCGCCGCCTCCGCCATGAACCCGTCCATCCCCGACCTCCTTCGTTCCCGGCACCGCCTGAAGCCGCCGCGGCCTCTGCATCTCTGCATCGAGCAGGTGCTCGCCTGCGAGTCCCGCTCGGTTCAGCCTGCTTCGTTGACCACGCCCTCACCTTGGCCCAGCTACAGCGACCACGTGGACCTTGGGGCCCGATCGCCTCCAGCCAAGCCACGGCAAGGCCCAGCCAGGCGTTCCCAGCCGGCCTGCTTCAGCGCCAAGACCCAGCGTGGGCCAGCGCCTCCCCAAGGCCCAGCCTCCTCTCCACCAGCCGGGCAGAAGCCCATGGTGAGGCCACCCCCAGCCCTCACCCAGATTCAGATTCGGCCCGAGTCACTATTTTTTTCCATGAACGAATTTACTAATTATCCAGAGAATAACAGTTTTACAGACAAACCCCTAATGTTCATGCATATAATAACTCATTATCCGTGCGTCATATGTAAATAATTTATATATGAAAAATGCTTAGTTTTTCATCTAGTTTCATAATATGCCATTTTCACCCATGTTTGAAATGTTTAAAATGCTGTTTGTTTAAATTTGCTCAAATGCTATGTTAAAATGATTTATTTCATAACTAAATAACTGTAGCTCGGAATTAAATGTTCTTTATATGTAAATGGGGTGGAAAAATGCCTAGTTTAACATGGCGCACTTTATTTTGCTGTTTAACAACAATAAAATATGGTTTAGGGCAGAACAGTACCGAATTCATATTTTGCACATGAGGATTTTCCGGAATTGTTGTTTATTCTTCCGGCCTCATTTAAACTTGCTTAAATAGTTAGTTTCCATATGCTTCACCTCTTGCCATGTTTAACAACATTTAACATTGTTGTGTACCATAAACGGGAGTGAACTAAATAATTGATGTGGTGTTCCGTCAATATGCAACTCGTTGCATATTGAGCTCCACTTAATTTGTAGTGTTGTTTGTTGCACTTTGCCATGCCATGCCTCATTAAACCGGACATGCATCATATTTGGTTGTGCATCATGCCATGATTATGCGATAGTTGTTTACAATGTTGTTTGCTTCTTTCCGGTTTGCTTCTTTCGTTAGCTTCGGTTTTGTTCCGGAGTTGTGAGGATTCGTTCGACTACTCCCGTTCGTCTTCTTGGACTCGTTCTTCTCCTTGCGGATTTCAGGCAAGATGACCGCTACCCTGGATCTCACTACTATCATTGCTATGCTAGTTGCTCCATTCTATCGCTATGCTGCGCTACCTATAACCTGTTTATCAAGCCATCCCATATTGCCATGAACCCCTAACCTTTGACACCTTTCCTATGCAAACCATTGTTTGGCTATGTTACCGCTTTGCTCAGCCCCTCTTATAGCGTTGCTAGTTGCAGGTGAAGTTGAAGATTTCTCCATGGTGGACAGGATTTTGGTTGGGATATCACAATATCTCTTATATTATTAATGCATCTATATACTTGGTAAAGGGTGGAAGGCTCGGCCTTATGCCTGGTGTTTTCTTCCACTCTTGCCGCCCTAGTTTCCGTCATACCGGTGTTATGTTCCCGGATTTTGCGTTCCTAACGCGGTCGGGTGATTTATGGGACCCCTTGACAGTTCGCTTTGAATAAAACTTGTTCCAGCAAGGCCCAACATTGACTTTTACCATTTGCCTCACCACCACCTACTTTTTCCCTTGGGAGTCGCTCTCTCGAGGTCATCTTTATTCAGCCCCCCCGGGCCAATGCTTGTCTAAGTGTTGGTCCAAACTAGGGCGCTTTGCAGCGCCACCTCAAGGAAACTTGAGGTCTGGTTTTTAGTTGTACGGACTGCTCATCCGGTCGTGCCCTGAGACGAGATACGCGCGGCTATTATCAGGATGTCGGCACGCCGGGAGGTCTTGCTGTTCTTGTTTTACCATTGTCGAAATGTCTTGATGTACCGGGATTCCGAGACTGATCGGGTCTTCCTGGGTGAAGGTCTATTCCTTCGATGATCGCGAGAGCTTGTCATGGGCTAAGTTGGGACACCCCTGCAGGGTTTAAACTTTCGAGAGCCATGCCCGCGGTTATGTGGTAGATGGGAATTTGTTAATGTCCAGTTGTAGATAACTTGACACTTGATCCGAATTAAAACGCATCAACCGAGTGTGTAGCCGTGATGGTCTCTTCTCGGCGGAGTCCGGGAGGTGAGCACGGTTTCTGTGTTATGTTTGACGTAAGTAGGTGTTCAGGATCACCTCTTGATCATTGCTAGTTCACGACCGTTCCTTTGTTTCTCTTCTCGCTCTCATTTGCGTATGTTAGCCACCATATATGCTTAGTCGCTGCTGCAACCTCACCACTTTACCCCTTCCTTTCCCATTAAGCTTTGCTAGTCTTGATACCCATGGTAATGGGATTCTTTGAGTCCTCGTGGCTCACCGGATAGTTCAAAACCAGTTTGCGGTGCCTATGTTACCGAGCAGGTGGCGCAACCAAGCTCAAGGAGGAGCTCGATGAAGATCTTGCCCTTGTGTTGTTTCGTTCTAGTTGATCGAGAGTGGAGCCCGGTTGGGGTCGATCGGGGACCTTTTGTCGCATTTGGGGTTCTTCTTTTATTTTGGTTCCGTAGTCGGACCTTGATTGTATCTGGATGATGTAATGCTTTATTCATGTAATTGTGTGAAGTGGCGATTGTAAGCCAACTATGTATCTATTTCCCTTATTTATTATATGGGTTGTGTGAAGATTACCTCACTTGCGACATTGCTTTCAATGCGGTTATGCCTCTAAGTCGTGCTTCGACACGTGGGAGATATAGCCGCATCGAGGGCGTTACAAAACTTTACATTTGCTTCACATTGATTTTATTTGATTTTGTAGCTAGGGCTGCAAGAAAGGCTCAAGGCTCGTGAGCTGCTCGAGATCGACTCATATTTTGGCTCGACTCGAGATTGAATTGAAAGGAAATGAGCTAAGTATGAGCACTTTATGTAGCTCGATCGAGAAACGAGCTGATCTTGAGCCAGTATTGGCTCGCTTGGTTTGAGCTCGATAGATCGATATCATATAAGTATGTTAAATAAGTGTCATGTTTATTACCAAGAGACGGTTAGTTTATTACCATATATGTTGTGTGCGAATTTTTCTCCATTTTACTTACTAACAAACATGAAAGCTGAATTAAGAGCGAAGAAAATTTAGGCTCAGTATGGTGCGTGATCAGCCATATGTTTAATATCCTGTTATTTTTGCCAAAGTTTGAGAGCAGATGCACATTTGTTTTATTCCCTTGCTAGTTCATCCATGATATCTTATCTTCAGTTGAGAAAGAATAAATCGAAATTTATAGTGACTTCTTATGTTGTGGCATATCTTATGTGAAAATTTGCCGCAATTATTCAGAAAAAAATCATCTTATTTAGCTCGAAACTAGCTTGAGATCGGCTCGAGATCGTTACAAGATGAGCACGAGCCACTTTTTACAGCTCGACCTTGAGTTTTGCTTAATTTGAGCTCGCTCGAATTTTAGTATGAGTTAAGCCGAGCCTAGTCCAACTCGCTCGAACTCGGCTCGTTTGCAGCCCTATTTGTAGCAGCTATTTATACATTTATTTAGCAAGATTACCGCAGCAAACGCGCGGGGTATCATCTAGTAAAGATCAAAGTACATGTCATGTTAGGACCGATAAGACAAAATTAAAGGACAGCAAAATATCTCTGAGCTTGACATCAACGCTCGACACCTACCTTCGGCACCACCCAACAGCCACCGAAGAAAAGATTGACAGTTCACCTCCTCGCCCGAGCTCGACGCGGCTCCATCGTTGAATATACAGCTTTGCGGGCCTCCAAGGTGACTCACTAATAGTGAAGCCCTTGCCGTTGAACGAATCAGACCGGAGCAACACCCTGGACACGCCATCAAACTCTAGATCTGGCACCCCACCATTACTAATACGCCGAAGGAGAAAACCATACCTGCCATCCATGAACCACACACTCAACACACGTTATGTATACCAGACGTCCTCGATTCAGATGACAATCTGCATCCCAATCGATTTGCTTCGTTCATGTCTCTCCCGAAAGAATTTTCCTACGACTAGAACCCCATCCCAACCTCACGAACGCAGCGCGCCTCCCGCCGCCGCCAGCCCCAGCACACCGGCCATTGCGGCCCACACAACCGGATACGACCTCCCATTGCCATCTTCCTCCCGGCCGGCGACCCCACGCATCTGAGGTCCTCTACACACTGCCACCCTGGTCCTGGTCCCTGGCGCGTCACTGCCCAAGGCCCTCTGTTGTCCTTCGCCCAGGGTTTCCACACGCCTCCTCCTGAGGTCGAGCAGGCGAGGCAGCTGGCGGCACTCCTCGATCTACGGATGGTTGTGTAGCTCACCTAGTTAGACTGCACATCTGCTTGCAGATCTTCTCAGCCTGCCTTTAAGTCTTCGAGCTTGCCATGCATGTCCAGGGGGAGTTGTACACCCACACATTGAACTTCTGATTTCTTCTCGTTCCTCGACGAAGAAAATCACAGTCTTATTACTGGACTTTACAACTCATTTCTTTTGATAGTCAGGATACTGGGTGGGTTAATCGGGAGAGACTGTTTTTCTTCTGTTTTGCACTGCCGCTGCTTAAGAATAGCAGATTTGGGCCTGCCTCATTCTGATTTGACGAGACGACGGCCAGACATGTGCATGTTGTTATTATTCGGGTAGACTACCATTATGTCACGCGTTGCCATGCCCGTCAATTTTGACAGTAAGATGGTAGGAGTTACAAAAATACAAAGAGGCATGCGTCGTGAGTTTTTAGTGCTTCAAATCATTCATTATTCTGAAGAAGTCCATGGAAAGGAGCCAATGGACCAAATCCAGCCATTTAGAACAAGTGATATAACACCAAGAAATAAATTGGCTAACATTAGATCATATATGGTTTTTGACATTAGACTCTCACAGTAAAACACAAAAGCGTAGGAGACATGACTTCTTTGGTATGTTCCACATCGATCTTTTGGAAGAAGTTCAACATAAGCTTCGGGATAATGATATACTCCCTCTGTCCGGAAATAATTGTCGGAGGAATGGATGTATCTAGATGTATTTTAGTTCTAAATACATCTATTTTTATGCATTTCTCAGACAAGTATTTCCGGACGGAGGGAGTACTTGGGAGTAGTAACTAATATAACTATTCAACAACCAATTTCTGTTCATCATACATTTCTTACTTACATACCTTAACTTCATCATGAACAAACAATGTAGTGTGCTAGCCCTGTCAAGACACTTTCGGGAATTCTAAACAAATTGTATCAAATACAAATTAGTACTATCTTTGATTTACATCCAGAGTTCAGTTATAATTATAGGCTGGAAACTTTATATTATTTTGCTATCTTTTTTCGTCTGTGAAAGTAGCTGTTAGAGTTGTGTCGAATATTATTGTACAAGTTAGGTTACAGTTGGACTTGGAGCCGTACGGTGTGTAGACAGGATACGGAGTCGTGTCCAAGTAGGACACTTGTATCCTAGACCTCTCATATATAGCGGGGGTAGACACACGATGTAACCTATGCCAACATAACAGCATTGGAATGTAGGGGACGCCGGCGGTATGTGCCGGCGTCCAGGGCGACTGGGTGCGGTATTGTAGCGGTGTCATGGGGAGGAGCGCCCATAGTCAGGCCCCGGGGATGTAGCCATATCGGTGAACCTCGTTAACAAATTTCGGTGTCGTGCTTGTGTGATTGCTTGGTTCTCGGATGATCGACGGAGTGTCTCGGATTTATTCTAACAAGTGATATCATGAGCTAGGTTGTTCGAAGGCTGCGGATAGTTGATTTAGAGGAAGGATCGAATCTGAGATGCAGCCGACCATCGGCGTGGTTCTCAGCGTGATCGAAAAAAGGCAATCAGAAGTGGTACATGACTGATCTCGGCGAGTTGCGGCGATCAACAACAGACTAGTATACGTGTGGCAGCGGCACGCGTGCGCACGCGGGATGTGCGGCGATCGATCGGATGGATCGCGCTCGATCGGGCGAGCATCAGGCGGCGGTGGAACGTGCAGGCAGCGAGAGTCTTGGGGAGATCGTTCGAGTTGGTCGAGATTGGTTCGGTATGGCCTGTGCAGCCGTGCGTGCGGTCACGGACGAGGCGTGTCCCAGCGGTGCAGCTGGCGCGCAGGCCAACAGAAGCAGACCAGATGGGGCCGAAGTTGGGCTGCTGGATTGGGCTGCTGGATAACAAATCTCACACGTTGTTGCCATTTTGTTTCCTTTATCAAACTATCTGCAGCAAGTAGAAATTTGAATTGATGCAAGCAAATAGTAACCATTATGGCGGCATGGTAAACTTCTAATGTTCCATCCAGAATATCTTCCAGCAATATATGTAAACAGAAAAATGGTGATCTTTTCAAACAATTATATGGTTATATATATCCAAAGGAATTGACGCCAATTATTATCCTGGAAAAGAGTGTTACCTACCATAGTGCTTCTTGATGTACAATATCCGAATATTTTATTTTACACATGTGACGCAAATCTTATTCGTTTGCAAAAATATGGTTGTACAGGATGGATGCGAACTCCGAAAACAAAATTTGGGACAACTGCTAGCATTCAACGAGAATGAATATTGAAGACAACGTACCTGCCGGTGTACTAGAATTCCTCAGTTGTATCAAGAAAACCAAAATTAAAACTGCTATGTAAGATCTCTAGATATTTGTGCAGATTGATTCTGTAAGCTACTCTGGAAACTTGGTGCTAACTTCCATTTTCTCTCAACAGGACATGTGCAATTATGAAAAATGAGCTTCTCTACTACTGGCTGGCAGCCGGTGATGGTGGTTTTAGATATGAAGCTAAGGAAAGCGTGCCTCATAATTCATTGGATGTAAACCAGTAGGGCCAATTAGATATTGGTGGCTGTAAATGACATGAGTATTTAGCTTTCATAAAATCTACTCCTTCCGTCCTATAATATAAGAACATTTTTGCTTGAAAAACATTCTTGTATTATTGGATGAAGGGAGTAGATATGTACTCTTTAACAATAAGTTGTGGATGAGGCTGGTCCTAAATGTGCATTGAATTTACCAACATTGGTTAATATTGGTTTTACTGTCGACATTGCATAGTGAGTTTATATATTTGATACAAGTGAAGGCATATTTTACAAGACTGATTATAGATCCACCTATGCTGGTGCTAATCTATCGCTGACATGAATTGTGTAAAATAGTATGTTAATTCTATACTTGTAACGTTCCAACTCACCTGTCTAGCTGAAGTGCTGCACTGCTCATCTCGCCTCTTTAACTGAAGTGATGCACTGCTGCTCTATGTTGGCGTGTGGTAGTAGCCAGTATCCTTGATCTACCTTCGGCTAGAGGAAAATATGACGATGCAACTTTGATCTAGAGCTCGCTTCTCCAATGTCAGGACAATTACGCCAGCAGCCTGCTGCTTTTACTCGTGCGTAGCATCATCCATAATTTCATATTTAAAAAAGTGATTGATCCGCAAACCAAATATTAGAATATTTAAAAAATCGATTGATCCGTAAACAAATATAAGAATAGAAAAGCACTGTGGAATTTCCCAACCAGATAATGTTCGTCTCCAAAAAATCATTCTATTTAAAAAAATCCAAAAACTATTAACCAGATAATGTTCGTCTCCAAAAAATTATTGCATTTAAAAAAAATCCAAAAACTATTGTCCAAATTTAAAGAAAAAAAAATCACCTTTTCAAAACAAATAAAAAATCATGCTCATCTACCATGTATTCCATGCACCCCAACTCTTTCATGAGATGAAAATGTCGAGCTGAAGTTGGTCCACACAAACGATTAGGATGGCTTATTCACGTCCAAATTACATGGCCCAAAAAGCATAGTTTAGTGTAACCTTATTTAAGAACGTTTGCCAAAATTGGATATAAGAAGTGTTGTGTAAAGGCACACAGTGTAGATTTTAATTTTTTTTCCACCCGTTACAACACACGGGCATTAAACATTGCCGCCCCTGCTCACTACCGCCGCACGGCCGAATAGGCCAGAGTAGCATCTGCTCCACCATCGCGCCGCCCTGGTCGCTCTGCTCGCGCTCGTCTTGGCACGCTGCCCTACCAAGCTCGCGACCTCCCTCCACGCAGCTGCAACAGCTTGTCGCAGGTCCCGCGACAGCCTCTCTCTAGCGCGCGCGAGTTCCTACCACGGTGTCCTCCGAGGGCCTTGGCGCAGGCGAAAGTCGTGGCCTCCTCATTGGCGAGCGCCACAGCCTCCTCCTTGGCGGGCGTCCAGGATCTCGTCGGCGGTGCTAGCCTGCGAGGTGTTTGACGAAATGCTCAAGGCGGACACGCCCACAAATGGGGCAGCACCATTGGGCAATGCGGTTGAATGAAATGAAAAAGCGGACAAACATGTCCGCTTCGCCGACCCAAATGGTCAAACTGTGCGTCCGCTTGGGTCTGCGTGTTGGAGTTGCCCTGAAGCCCGTTTTGGTCGCCAGGAGAAGGGTGTGCGAGCAAGCGGGCAGCACATGACCTAAACCCCCTACACTCTCAATGGACCAAACCCCAAAACAGTGCAAAATAAATAAGACATAAAATACAATATTTCAAAAAATCAACGGCACCATAAAAATGATTCCATTTTTAAAAACATTCTCAAAATTCTAAAAAAAAACCCTTCTCAAAGTAAAAATAATAATCGTGTTTTTTAAACAACAAAAAATAGAATTGATTGAAAGAATAGTTCATACACAACTACTTTATCATAGGTTGAAATGAAAATGGTGAGCTGAAATAGGTCATGACAAACATTGTTAGGGTACGTCCAAATTTCATAGTGCAAAAATAAATGTTCAGTGTAACCTTATTTCTAATGTTTCTAATAATCGAATTAAAAAGTGTTCCATAATGGCACATCGAGCAGGTTATATATAATTTTTTGCCCGGTGCAATGCACGGGCATTTGTACTAGTATTCAAATCATGCACAACCCCGGTTTCAGCCAAGCAATTGTTTCATACTTTAGTATTCTCAAACTTTTTGAACTTTCACGCAATACATGAGCATGAACCATGGACATAGCACTATAGGTGGAATAAAATGGTGGTTGTGGAGAAGACAAAAAGAGGAGATAGTCTCACGTCAACTAGGCGTATCAATGGGCTATGAAGATGCCTATCAATAGATATCAATGTGAGTGAGTAGGGATTGCCATGCAACAGATGCACTAGAGCTATAAGTGTATGAAAGCTCAAAAAAGGAAACTAAGTGGGTGTGCATCCTACTTGGTTGCTCATGAAGACCTAGGGCATTTGAGGAAGCCCATCGTTGAAATATACAAGCCAAGTTTTATAATGAAAAATTCCCACTTAGTATATGAAAATGACAAAATAGGAGACTCTCTATCATGAAGATCATGGTGCTACTTTGAAGCACAAGTGTGGTAAAAGGATAGTAGCATTGCCCCTTCTCTCTTTTTCTCTCATTTTTTTGATTGGCTTCTTTGGCCTCTTTTTTTAATTGGCTTCTTTGGCCTCTTTTTTTTGATTTCCTCACATGGAACAATGCTCTAATAATGACATTACACTTTTATTTATTTACAACTCAAGAATTACAACTCGATACTTAGAACAAAATATGACTCTATATGAATGCCTCCGGCGGTGTACCGGGATGTATAGTGATTCAAGAGTGGCATGTATGAAAGAATTATGAACGGTGGCTTTGCCGCAAGTACGATGTCAACTACATGATCATGCAAAGCAATATGACAGTAATGAGCGTGCCATAATAAACGGAATGGTGGAAAGTTGCATGGAAATATATCTCGGAATGGTTATGGAAATGCCATAATAGGTAGGTATGGTGGCTGTTTTAAGGAAGGTATATGGTGGGTGTATGGTACCGGCGAAAGTTGCACGGTACAAAAGAGGCTAGCAATGGTGGAATGGTGAGAGTGCGTATAATCCATGGACTATAGTAATAAAGAACTCACATATTTCTTAAAAAAAATCTATAAGTCATCGAAACCAAGCACTACGCGCATGCTCCTAAGGGAAGGTGTCGGTGTCAAAACCGGTGGATCTCGGGTAGGGGGTCCCGAACTGTGCGTCTAGGCGGATGGTAACAGGAGACGAGGGACACGATGTTTTACCCAGGTTCGGGCCCTCTCGACGGAGGTAAAACCCTACGTCCTGCTTGATTAATATTGATGATATGGGTAGTACAAGAGTGGATCTACCACGAGATCAAGGAGGCTAAACCCTAAAGCTAGCCTATGGTATGATTGTTGTAATGTATGTTGTGTTCTACGAACTAAAGCCCTCCGGTTTATATAGACATCGGAGGAGGCTAGGGTTACTGTAGTCGGTTACAATGGTAGGAGATCTACATATCCGTATCGCCAAGCTTGCCTTCCACGCCAAGGAGAGTCCCATCCGGACACGGACGGAGTCTTCAATCTTGTATCTTCGTAGTCTTGGAGTCCGTGGACGATGATAGTCGGCTGTCGGACACCCCTAGTCCAGACTCCTCGGTAGCCTCGAACCAGGCTTCAATGGCGATAAGTCCGGCGCGCATAATGTTCGGCATTGCAAGGCGGGTTCCTCCCTTGAATAATCCAGAGAAGATCATGAACACCGGGATAGTGTCCGGCTCGCAAAATAAATTCCACATTCCACCATAGAGAATAAAATATACACCAGTCCAATCTGCTGACGTATTATGCGGCGTGACATCACACCGCTACCAAGCCTTTGTTTGAATCGTTTTTATTATACCACCTCAGCACGTTTAGCGAAGCGGTTTCCTTGGCAAGTCTTGTCGAAGCAGAGATCGTGTTCCCCTTATTCCAGGATTCTCATCAATACAGACGTGGGTAACCCAACCGCGCCATTGATGGTGGCGCTTGGGAGATAAGCGAGTTTTACCAGGCCGGTGGGGATGCATAGTTTTCGTCCGCCTATATATAAGGGATAAGGATTTACCTTCTCACCTACGCCTTCTTCCTCCTTTGCTTATCCATCTCCGCGCACTCAAGCTCCAACGCCCAAGCTCGCGCATCTCGCCCCGACCTTCTCCGAATATGTCCGGAGCGGGAGGCAAATGGTTGGCCTCCACCGTTAAGGAGGAGCACATCACCAAGCTGCGCAGCGCCGGATACCTTTCCGGCGATATCGCGCATCGGCTGCCCGACGAGGGGCAGCTCATCCCTACCCCTGGGCCCCATGAGAGGGTCGTCTTCCTTCCCCACTTCCTCCGTGGACGGGCTTTCTACTCCACCCATTCGTCCGGGGGCTCATGTTTTACTACGGCCTGGATTTCCACGATCTGGCACCGAACTTCATCCTCAACATCTCGGCGTTTATCGTCGTGTGCGAGGCCTTCCTCTGCATCCGCCCCACTTCGCCTATGGCTCAAGACCTTCAACGTCAAGCGAAGGTTGTGAAGGGAACGCATAAGCGGAATCGGAGGCGCCATGTTGGGTAAGTTGCCCAACGTACTTTGGCTCGAAGGGGCCTTCGTGGACTCCGTCAAGGGGTGGCAATCGGGGTGGTTCTACATCACCGAGCCGCGCAAGCCCACATGGGCGGCGGCCCCCGAGTTTAGATCTGGCGTCCCCACGCAGCTCACCTCCTGGAAAGAGAAGGGCTTGCTGTGGGGCAATCCGAAGGAGCTGACGGGACTCCGAGCCTGCATCTAGAAGCTGGTGAGCAATAAGCTCAGGCTCGTTGACATGGTCCAAGTCATGCTCATCCACCGGATTCTCCCATGCCAAGAACGGGCATTCAATCTGTGGGAGTTCAATCCGGAACAGCACTAGGCGCTAAGCGGGCTCTTCGATACGACATACAAAGGCGGCTGGAGGGTGCTGTTTAAGGGCGCCGAAGCCCCCGCATCCGCGATGGAAGATCGCGGATTTCGCTCGCAGCATCCGGCTGACGAGGTAAGTGATTCAACCCCGTTACGGGACAATTGTGGTAATTAAACAGATTCTAAGAGGGTTTCAATCTCTCTTTTCCTTTGACAGGAATGGATGGAGAAGGCCAAGCAGCTCATCAGCCCGGCTCCCATGCCAGAAGACCCTGTGGACGCCCGTTTAGCAGGGTTGCTGGTTCCGGCACCGCACGTGGTGTAACGCCCTTGATGCGGCTATATCTCCCACGTGTCGAAGCACGACTTAGAGGCATAACCGCATTGAAAGCAATGTCGCAAGTGAGGTAATCTTCGCACAACCCATGTAATACATAAGGGAAAAGAGATACATAGTTGGCTTACAGTCGCCACTTCACACAATTATAAGAATAAAGCATTACATCATCCAGATACAATCAAGGTCCGACTATGGAACCAAAATAAAAGAAGAACCCCAAATGCGACAAAGGTCCCCGATCGACCCCAACTGGGCTCCACTACTGATCAACTAGAATGAAACAACACAAAGGGAAAGATCTTCATCGAGCTCCTCCTTGAGCTTGGTTGCGACACCTGCTCGGTAACATAGGCACCTGCAAACTGGTTTTGGAAGTATCTGGTGAGCCACAAGGACTCAGCAATCCCATTACCATGGGTATCAAGACTAGCAAAGCTTAATGGGAAAGGAAGGGGTAAAGTGGTGAGGTTGCAGCAGCGACTAAGCATATATGGTGGCTAACATACGCAAAGAAGAGCGAGAAGAGAACAAGCGGAACGGTCGTGAAACTAGCAATGATCAAGAGGTGATCCCGAACACCTACTTCGTCAAACATAACACGAAACCGTGTTCACTTCCGGACTCGCCGAGAAGAGACCATCACGGCTACACACTCGGTTGATGCGTTTTAATTCGGATCTGGTGTCAAGTTGTCTACAACCGGACATTAACAAATTCCCATCGCCACATAACCGCAGGCACGGCTCTCGAAAGTTTAAACCCTGCAGGGTGTCCCAACAGCCCATGACAAGCTCTCGCGATCATCGAAGAATAAACCTTCACCCGAGACACTCCGATCAGACTCGGTATCCGGTACATCAAGACATTTCGACAATGGTAAAACAAGACCAGCAAAGCCGCCCGAATGTGCCGACAAATCGATAGGAGCTGCACATATCTCGTTCTCGGGGCACACCGGATTGTCCAAACTTCGGTAGGCCATCCCAGAGTTGCCCCTGGTGGCCACCGGCGGCTGACGGTTTGGACCAACACTCACGACAAGCACTGGCCCGGGGGGGGGGGGGGTAAAAATAAGATGACCCTCGAGAGCGCGACTCCCAAGGGAAAAAGGGCTAGGTGAGGCAAATGGTAAAAGTCAATACAGAGCAATACATGGCATGGCAAGGCAACCAACAGTAAGAAGGCATGTTTATGAAGCTAAGCATGGCAAGAGCAAGTTCATAGGGTACATGGATCACTAGGAAAACACATGGGAACAAGTGAACTTAATGTTAACAGGCTGACAAACAACATTTTCAAGCAACTTTGGAGCAAGAAATGAACATGTTCCAGCAGGCTATAATTGCAACCAAGGGCATGAATGGATAGAGCATGACATGTATATCAAAACATGTTTATAGAGCATCTCCATATTATGCATAGAATGATTACTAGAAGCATGTTAACATGGCATCAAAATATAACAGAATCTGTCAGGAAAACAGCAACAACAACTACCCTACTTTACAAGCTTGATACACTCAGCACACAACTCACAAAAATACATGGTCAACACCTCTGGAAAGATGGCATGGCATAGTTCAACATTCATGTAGAGCTCAGACTCATAGGATGCACACATAAATCATGGCAAAAATGATAAAACAGCAAGTTATAGCAGTTTCAGCAGATTAACATCAATATGTACTCTTACAACAGCATTTCGGGCATCAAGATGATCTCAAATGAAAATGACGCAATGGAATGAAATTAAGTACTCGTCGAGACGAACAATTTGACATATTATACGCATGAAATGGAGCTACGGGTGCAGAGATGAGATGCGTCAAAGATGGCATGAAAATTACAAAAATCTGGGACTTAGTGAAAAAAACACCTCGGGGCAACGCGGATCGGGCGCGAAACGGGTCCGGGCGCGGACCCGCGGATCTGGTCGGGGCAGACCCGGACGGCGGCGGCAGCTCCGGCGAGGTCGGAGATGGCCGGAGAGGCGACGGCGAGGCGACCTGGACCGGATCTGGCGGATCCGCCGGCGCGAAGCCGGGCGCGGCGGAGACAGCGGGCGGCGGCGGCCGAGCGCCGGTGGCGTGGCCAGGGCGGAGCGCGGGCGGCGGGCTGGGCGGGGAGGGAGGGCTCCGTGCCGCCGACGGAGGCGGCGGTTTCGGAGCTTGGCGCTGGGCGGGCGAGCGGCGGCGCTGTCGGCGCACGGCCGCGGAGGCGGGAGGTGCCGTGGCGGCGGGTCCGCGCGGCCGGTGAGGAGGAGCGGCGGCGGGCGGCGGCGGCGGAGGGCGGCGGCGCCGGCGGGCGGATGGGCATGGGCCGGGGCGGGGGCGGCGGCGTGGGCGGCGGTGGCTGCCACGTGGCGCGTGGGGATTGGGCATGGGCGGGTGGCGGACGTGTCCGGCTCCGTCCGGACATGTCCGGCGGCGGAGAGGGAGCTGGGCTAGGGTTAGGGGGGATTTCATCCGCGAATTTGGAAGGGGATCACTTATTTATAGATAGAGGGAGCTAGGAGAGTCCAAATGAGGAGCGGTTTTCGGCCACGCGATCGTGATCGAACGACCGAGAGCATGGAGGGGAGTTTGCTGGGCTTTGGGCCACTTTGGAAGGGGTGTTGGGCTGGAACAAAAGAGGCTTTACGGTTACCCGGTTAACCGTTGGAGTATCAAACGACCTCCAAATGGCACGAAACTTCACAGGCGGTCTACCGGTGCTATACCAAGGCCACTTGGCAAACCTCGGGCCATTCCGAGAAAGTTTAATACCCACTCACGAAAAGAGAGAAGAGGGAGACGCCGGGGGACATAGGAGCGCCGAATTGCAAAACGGACAACGGGGAAAATGCTCGGATGCATGAGATGAACATGTATGCCAATGCGATGCACATGATGACATGATATGAAATGCATAAGATGACATGGAAAAGTGCAACACACAAGCACATGACATGGCAATGACGGCGAATAACTGGCAGACACCTGGCGCAACGAATCCGGGGCGTTACAACACTCCATCACTACGAGAGGATCTCGTCCCGAGATCTAGGATGGCACCGGAGGGAAAAGGAAGAGGTAAAACTAAGTTGCTTCTTTGACGAACGTGTGAAACCACGAACCTTGAGAGGTTGAGCAATTTAAAAGAAAGAGTACAAAAGAGATGAACGAGATTGCAAACAATCTGGTAGAAAAGAGGAACAAGGAGTATTACGAGAACTTGAAGATTGGAAAGACATGGAAATAAGAGCTTCACGAACGAAAAGAATATGACCACATCGGTATAATGAGATAGCCAAGGAACAAGAATGGCAGAATTTGGACAACACTCCGGTAGAAAAGAGAAGAAAACTTGATGAGATGAAAAGATATTGAAGAGATGATACAACACTCCGGTTAAATGGATAAGCAAGAAAACATGATCCTCACAATTTGAGATGATGTATGAAAAGAGCAACATCACCATGCCTCCGGAAGAAAGAATAGAAGATAGATCATTGAAATAGAAGAATGGAGAAGGAAATGCCAACTTCTGCCCCAAATGAGCTTGGAAAGCATCCTTGCAAAGAAGAATTGAACGGAGTTGTTGGAAAATCAACAACGAAAAGCACAAGCTTGTCATGGTCTTAAGGAATGCATCTCAAATTATGAGGCGACAACCTGCCAAGCACGGGAAAAGGATTTCATTGATACGAACAAGGAGACGAGAAAGCTAGATGAAGAATACTTGAGCTCCTCAAAACAAAACAAGTGTTGGGCACCCTGTTTAATTTTGAGTATAGCTTGGCGGATCATAACTTCAAGAGAAAACTTGAAGAACAAATCGAGAATGAAAGGAATCCTTGACGAACCGTCATGTAGAGCCTCCATGAAGAACTCCGGTAATAAAAGGATGATGAAAAGAAAGAGAAGTTGAAAACACAAGGTGAAGCCTTGCAATGATTTAGATGGAGCTTCGCGACGAGATAATTGAGAGAGCTTGGAACTCCGAAAAGAAAGATGAAGCCTCTCGAACCGAGAATTACTTCATCATGAACAATCTCTGGAAGAAAAGAATTGAATCACCTCGAGGAAATAAGAATAAGGTTTATTGTATGCTTATCCTTCATCAAATTAAATTGATGACAAGCAATGGGTTTGCATACTACTTATTCTCATAGAAAGGATTAAAATAGATATGGCGCAAGCTTGGGAAGGTCTTCAACGAATCATCGGTAGGATTGGAACAACAAATGAATTGATATGATGAACAAGGAAGAGAGATCTTGAAAGAACCACCGTAAGAATTGAAAATGAAAGTAGCAAAGGCACAATTCACCGGGAAGAATTGAAAAATGAATGAAGATACTTGAAGGGATTTAGATACATGAGAATGAAGAGAACATGAGCTGATTAGAGGATATTTGAACGAATCACCGGTAAGATTTGGGGAATGATAGCTACACGCTGAGAATGAAGAATTAAGACATGATGGCCTTCGGAAGAAAGAAATGGAAACAACTCATGAAATGCTCCGGATGGTAAGAAAAGAATTGTCACAATCAAAACAATTATGAGAGGATAGCATGAAGCTAGAACCATTAATCTTCAAGAGAACGGACAAGATTTAAGAGAAATCCTTCTTCGGTCTTCACATGTTGAGAATGAAGATGAGAACCACCATGAATTGTATGAGATACTCCGGGAGAATGAAAAAGAACAAGGTTGTTGAGCCAACAATGAAAAATAATTTGAAAGATCTTGGAGAAGGCATGTGACTGATGAAAATTCATTCTTACGTCAAACTCTGAAAAAGAATTTGGAATGGCTCCGGAATAATTAGAAGAGTCAGGTAAGATCTTGGGAAAAGACCTGTGGGTTAGGGCCCACTCAAAAGAACACCGTTGAAAAGATTTAAAAGAGATGTTGCACCGGTTGAATTAAATGACTTGAACGAATGTAGAGTGGAAACACGAATCTTCGAGATATCTTCAACACTCCATAACAAATGAATGGCGAGAAGTGAATTATTATTAGGTGCACCGGCATGAGAGAACATTTGAAACAAGGAAAGGAATGTGACCAACATTGAAGGCTTGAATTTAGTCCACCGGAGAAGAAAAAGAACGAAGAATAATAGACTTGAAGCTTCCTTAGCATCTTCATGAGAATCACCGGATAAGAACATGAAGGAGAAGAATGGAGAGGCTTCATATCAATAAGATGGATACTTGATCAAGAACTCTGCGTCCTTGAAGAAATAAGGGTGGGAGGGCGGGAAAACAAAGACAACTTGGAACGGATGTAGCAAACACCGTTGCGAAGAACTGATAATTGATCTTGCGAATGTTGAAGTGATCGAACCCACTTGAAGGAAGACACACCGGTTAAAAAGGATTGGCAACACAATCTTGATGATCAAGAAGGATTAACACTCACATAGAAATATGAGAACACCAATTAGGGAAGGTATGGATTCAACATTTGACTTCGAAGCAACTCGAATACCACAATTAAAACAAAACAAAGGATTTGGCTTGCAGAATAAGCCGGAAAAAATACATATGATAGAGATTTACCCAATCCCATATCATGAATCTGTCAAAAGATATTCTAGGAGCTACTTGAATTCCCACCTATAAAACTCCCGAAACTTTCCGGTTATGCAATCAGGTGTTGGGGATACAGGGGAAGCAATATATCTCACCCAAACTAACAATACCTACATCCAGCTGTATCCATCCGTCAACACATAACCAAGAAACCATCGGAAATGGTGTACCTCAACCTTCGAAAAGCATCCGTTATACGAGTCATGGCAATACTCCGTACTCACCTCGAGATTGGGTTAGCGGGGTTATCTCACCAACAAGCGCATAAAAGAGATTTTCGATGTCGGTGTACTAAACTCAGGTATTCCAGAACTGCAATGATAAAATTATGACGACAACACCTCAGAGCTCAACTCCCCGGGACACTTCCACTAAACCCCTGCTGACGGGAGGCACCAAGACAATGTTCTCATCATAAAACCATCGGAACGATTCCAAGATACCCGCGTGATCCTAAATTTTTTTTTAGTGAAATTTGAGGAGAGAAGAGTCAAAACTCTACGTCAGGATACCTCACCAGAGCGACGAAGGGACTGAGGAGTAAAAAGAATTCCTAACTCTCCGATATATATAATCCTAAATGACTCAAAACATTTTTTTAGACACAACTCGGCCGCCAAAAACGATCAAGCAGTGGGGCTCCTAAGGTCGGGGAAGGCTCTGATTACCAACTTGTAACGCCCTTGATGCGGCTATATCTCCCACGTGTCGAAGCACGACTTAGAGGCATAACCGCATTGAAAGCAATGTCGCGAGTGAGGTAATCTTCGCACAACCCATGTAATACATAAGGGAAAAGAGATACATAGTTGGCTTACAGTCGCCACTTCACACAATTAGAAGAATAAAGCATTACATCATCCAGATACAATCAAGGTCCGACTACGGAACCAAAATAAAAGAAGAACCCCAAATCGACAAAGGTCCCGATCGACCCCAACTGGGCTCCACTCTTGATCAACTAGAATGAAACAACACAAAGGGCAAGATCTTCATCGAGCTCCTCCTTGAGCTTGGTTGCGACACCTGCTCGGTAACATAGGCACCTGCAAACTGGTTTTGGAAGTATCTGGTGAGCCACGAGGACTCAGCAATCCCATTACCATGGGTATCAAGACTAGCAAAGCTTAATGGGAAAGGAAGGGGTAAAGTGGTGAGGTTGCAGCAGCGACTAAGCATATATGGTGGCTAACATACGCAAAGAAGAGCGAGAAGAGAACAAGCGGAATGGTCGTGAAACTAGCAATGATCAAGAGGTGATCCTGAACACCTACTTACGTCAAACATAACACAGAAACTGTGTTCACTTCCCGGACTCCGTCGAGAAGAGACCATCACGGCTACACACTCGGTTGATGCGTTTTAATTCGGATCTGGTGTCAAGTTGTCTACAACCGGACATTAACAAATTCCCATCTGCCACATAACCGCGGGCATGGCTCTCGAAAGTTTAAACCCTGCAGGGGTGTCCCAACTTAGCCCATGACAAGCTCTCGCGATCATCGAAGGAATAAACCTTCACCCGAGACACTCCGATCAGACTCGGTATCCCGGTACATCAAGACATTTCGACAATGGTAAAACAAGACCAGCAAAGCCACCCGAATGTGCCGACAAATCTTGATAGGAGCTGCACATATCTCGTTCTCAGGGCACACCGGATTGTCCAAACTTCTGGTAGGCCAGCCTAGAGTTGCCCCTGGTGGCCACCGGCGGCTGTCGGTTTGGACCAACACTCACGACGAGCACTGGCCCGGGGGGCTAAAAATAAGATGACCCTCGAGAGCGCGACTCCCAAGGGAAAAAGGGCTAGGTGAGGCAAATTGTAAAAGTCAATGTTGGGCCTTGCTGGACAAGTTTTATTCAAAGCGAACTATCAGGGGGGGTCCCATAAATCACCCGACCGCGTAAGGAACGCAAAATCCGGGAACATAACACCGGTATGACGGAAACTAGGGCGGCAAGAGTGGAACAAAACACCAGGCATAAGGCCGAGCCTTCCACCCTTTACCAAATATATAGATGCATTAATAATATAAGAGATATTGTGATATCCCAACCAAAATTCTGTCCACCATGGAGAAATCTTCAACTTCACCTGCAACTAGCAACGCTATAAGAGGGGCTGAGCAAAGCGGTAACATGGCCAAACAACGGTTTGCATAGGAAGGTGTCAAAGGTTAGAGGTTCATGGCAATATGGGATGGCTTGATAGACAGGTAATAGGTAGCGCAGCATAGCGATAGAACGAAGCAACTAGCATAGCAATGATAGTAGTTAGATCCAGGGTAGCGGTCATCTTGCCTGAAATCCCGCAAGGAAGAAGAACGAGTCCAAGAAGAAGATGAAGCCAGGAAGACGAACCCCACGTAGACGAACGAATCCTCACGATCGCAATGAAACAGGAACTAACAAGAAGAAGCACACAACATAGGTAAACACACCACACATGAACAAGACATGACGCATAACAAGCATGATGCATGACAAAGGCTACATGAAGCTACTCATGGCAAGAGATGATGCAAACAAGAACAACACATCAAGGCAAGTTTAAATGAGGCCGGAAACAACATATAACAATTCCGGTAAGTCCTCATATGCAAATTTCGAAATTGGACCAGAACTGAATAAACATTATGTTCAAGTTGTTAAACAGCAAGTTAAGATGCACCAAGATGATATACACGAAATTCTAGTCAAGTTACATATAAAGTTCATTAGATTCGGAGCTACGGCCTAGAAGATATGAGCAAAACAAGTTAAACATGGCATTGATGCAAAATGCACCCAAACATCAAGCAAACAAACCAAAACAAGGATGCAACATGATAATATGAAACTACATGCAAAATCAAGCAAGTTTCATATAGAGCACACTCAAAACGGAGCAACGGGCCAACACATGCACACTATACAAGTCATAGCAACAATCTGTCCAAAACAGCAACTAGGCATCTTGCAAGCATCAAAACAACAAGCTACAGCATCCTAACATAATAAAAAAAGTTATGGGCATGAAGTACACTTAAAGCATAACAAAACATGAACACTGAGCTATCTCCAGAAACAACTAGAACATGCTCAAAAACACATGGAGATATTGCAAATAATAACAGTTTCAGACTTTAGCAGAAATAACATCAAGTTGCAATATTTAGGGAAAGCAAACAACATGTTACAGGAACATATCATGGCAAACAAAGGCATGGCATGAATCTACTAATAGCATATATCAAAAGACCCTTACTGACCATGAGCCAAAAAGGCACGGAAAATATGATGGCACCCATGTAAACATGGCAAGTTATATTACAGATTTGAACATGGCAGAAACAACGATAAGTAGGCATGTTCGTGAGCTCGAACCACTCACTACAGAGCAATACATGGCATGGCAAGGCAACCAACAGTAAGAAGGCATGTTTATGAAGCTAATCATGGCAAGAGCAAGTTCATAGGGTACATGGATCACTAGGAAAACACATGGGAACAAGTGAACTTAATGTTAACAGGCTGACAAACAACATTTTCAAGCAACTTTGGAGCAAGAAATGAACATGTTCCAGCAGGCTATAATTGCAACCAAGGGCATGAATGGATAGAGCATGACATGTATATGAAAACATGTTTATAGAGCATCTCCAGATTATGCATAGAATGATTACTAGAAGCATGTTAACATGGCATCAAAATATAACAGAATCTGTCAGGAAAACAGCAACAACAACTACCCTACTTTACAAGCTTGATACACTCAGCACACAACTCACAAAAATACATGGTCAACACCTCTGGAAAGATGGCATGGCATAGTCCAACATTCATGTAGAGCTCAGACTCATAGGATGCACACATAAATCATGGCAAAAATGATAAAACAGCAAGTTATAACAGTTTCAGCAGATTAACATCAATATGCACTCTTCCAACAGCATTTCGGGCATCAAGATGAGCTCAAACGAAAATGATGCAATGTAATGAAATTAAGTACTCGTCGAGACGAACAATTTGACATATTATACGCACGAAACGTAGCTATGGGTGTAGAGATGAGATGCGTCAAAGATGGCTTGAAAATTACAGAAATCTGGGACTTGGTGAAAAAAACACCTCGGGGCAACGCGGATCGGGCGCGAAACGGGTCCGGGCGCGGACCCGCGGATCTGGTCGGGGCGGACCCGGACGGCGGCGGCAGCTCCGGCGAGGTCGGAGATGGCCGGAGAGGCGACGGCGAGGCGGCCGGACCGGATCTGGCCGGATCCGGCCGGGCGCGAAGCCGGCGCGGCGAGAGACGCGGGCGGCGGTGAGCGCCTTGGCCGGCGGTGGAAGCGCGGAGCGCTGGGCGGCGGCTGGCTTGGCGGGGAGGGCCGGCTCCGTGCCGGCCGACGGAGGCGGCGGCTTCGGAAGCGGCCTTGGCGGGTGAGGGGCGGCGTGGCGCTGGCGGTGGGCGGAGGGGAGGTGCGGTGGTGGCGGCGGGTCGACGCCGGTCGGTGAGGAGGAGCGGCGGCGGAGGGCGGGCGGCGGCAGCGGCGGCCGTGAGGCGGATGGGCATGAGGGCCGGAGCGGGCCGAAGCGGGCGGCGTGGCGGCGGCGGCTGCCACGTGGTGCGTGGGGATTGGCCGCGGGGCGGCTGGCGGACGTGTCCGGCTCCGTCCGGACATGTCCGGCGGTGGAGAGGGAGCGGGGCTAGGGTTAGGGGGGATTTCATCCGCGAATTTGGAGGGGGGTCACTTATTTATAGATAGAGGGAGCTAGGAGAGTCCAAATGAGGAGCGGTTTTCGGCCACGCAATCGTGATCAAACGACCGAGAGCATGGATGGGAGTTTGCTGGGCTTTGGGCCACTTTGGAAGGGGTGTTGGGCTGCAACAAAAGAGGCTTTACGGTTACCCGGTTAACCGTTGGAGTATCAAACGACCTCCAAATGGCACGAAACTTCACAGGCGGTCTACCGGTGCTATACCAAGGCCACTTGGCAAAACTCGGGCCATTCCGAGAAAGTTTAATACCCACTCACGAAAAGAGAGAAGAGGGAGACGCCGGGGGACATAGGAGCGCCGGATTGCAAAACGGACAACGGGGAAAATGCTCGGATGCATGAGATGAACATGTATGCCAATGCGATGCACATGATGACATGATATGAAATGCATAAGATGACATGGAAAAGTGCAACACGCAAGCACATGACATGGCAATGACGGCGAATAACTGGCAGACACCTGGCGCAACGAATCCGGGGCGTTACACGTGGTGCCGGAGAAGAAGGCCAAGAAGGTGGCCGCGGGGACTCGAAAGAGTTCCCGTAATCAGGCGTCCAACGACGAGGCGGACTCCTCCCCCAAAGACGAGGACGAGGAAGAGGACTCTCTCCCGGAGGAGGGAGAGAAGAAGAGGAAGGCTTCCCCGATAGAGGAGGGCGAAGGGTCCAAGAGGGGGAGATCTATTCCCCCGAACAGTTTCGCCAACACCATCGTTGGCGAGGAGGAGTGGCCTTCAAGGGCCAGGCGTCCGGCAAGATCGTAAGTATCCGGATCCCTGATATGCAATTTCTTTCATGTCGCGTAATGTCCTTCTAATGCCGCATTTTTTCCGTAGTCCGGCCGATGATGATCTCCCCGCTTCATCGAGCGGGTCGTTGGCCCCGTCGGATGTGGATTCACTTCCGACTGCCTCTACCCCCCACGCCGACGAGGATGCCGAGGTGGGATCCCAGCGAGGGACCCATCAGGAGGAGGCTCCGGAGGCGCCGTCAGGCAGCCTCCCGGACTTTGCGCCGGACTCTATATCGGAACCCGTAGTGGTTCCAGAGTCCAGCAGGCGGCCCCTCGAAAGAAGGGCAAGACCGTGACACCGGCGGCCTCCGTCCAACCGGAGGCGCCGGATAACTTGTTGGAGGCACTTAAAGGTGCTTCCATCAAGAAAGAACACCGCACCATCATGAGTGCGGTGATTCAGAAGGTTCAGCTCGCCAAGAGCGGGCCGACCGAAGCTCGCAGCAGACCTTCTAATGAGCTTTGAGGTAAGAAGTTAAAATTATGTAATGTAATGCAGCATAGACGGTAGCCTCGATGCTCCGCCGGTGTTCAAAAGAAAAGCGGACCGAGGATCTAACAAGATATCGTGAGGTTGCTTAAAATATGTCAATATGGGTTTGCAAGCTGCGCTGCTGACCTCTGCCGCATTGACTGCGGAGGTCAGTTGTAACACCCCGGATCCGATGCGCCAGGTGTCCGTCAGTTATTCGCCGTCGTTGCCATGTCATTTGCTTGCGTGTTGTACTTTGCCATGTCATCATCTGCATTTTATCATGTCATCATGTGCATTTTATTTTGCATACGTGTTCATCTCATGCATCCAAGCCTTTTCCCCGTTGTCCGTTTTGCAATCCGGCGCTCCTATGTCCTCCGGCGTCTCCCTCTTCTCTCTTCTCTTGTGAGGGTATTAAACTTTCTCGGAATGGCTCGAGGTTTGCCAAGCGGCCTTGGTATACCACCGGTAGACCGCCTGTCAAGTTTTGTGCCATTTGGAGGTCGTTTGGTACTCCAACGGTTAACCGGGTAACCGTAAAGCCCTCTTTGAGTTGCAGCCCAACACCCCTTCCAAAGTGGCCCAAAACCCATCTAACTCCCCTCCATGCTCTCGGTCGTTCGATCACGATCGCGTGGCCGAAAACCGCACCTCATTTGGACTCTCCTAGCTCCCTCTACCTATAAATAAGTCTCTCCCTCCAAAATCCCGGATCATTTCGCAGTCCAAACCCTAGCCCGCTCCTCTCCGCCGCCGGACATGTCGCGTCGCGCGGACATGTCCGTGCCGCCCGCGCCCGCAGCCAATCGTGGCTTGCCACGTGGCGCCAGCATGCCCGCTGGAGCCCATCCAGGCCAGCAGGCCCGATCTGCGCCGCCGCCGCCCGGCGCTCCTCGCCACCTCGCCCGTCGCCGCCGTTCGCCGCCCGGCGGCGCCGCCCGCCGCGCCGCGGCACCTCGCCAGCCAGCCTGCGCTGTGCCGCCGCCGCCGCCGCCGTCCGCCGCGCCGGTAGCCTCGCTCTCCTCTGCCGCGCCGGCCCCGCACCGTGCTCCTCCATGCGCCGCCCGCCCGGTTTCGCCGTAGCGCCCTTGCGCATGGCCATGGCGCCTCGCGCCCGCGCCGCCGTCGCCCGGTCGCGCCGGATCCGGCGAGATCCGGCCGGAGGCGACCTCCCCAGCCCCGCATCCGGCCAGATCCGCCGCCCCCGCCCGTTCTCCGGCGGTGCCCCGGCGAACCTCGAAATCCACGAAGGTTGTTTTTCCCCTTCCCCGAAACTGCTAAGTCCCGAAAATTTTACATTCTGGACCCATATTCATCGCATCACATCTCTGCATCCGTGGCTCCGTTTTGGGCGTATAATATGTCAAATTGTTCGCCTCGACGAGTACATCATTTCATTCCATTGCTTCATTTGCATTTGAGCTCATCTTGATGCCCGAAATGCTGTTGGAAGATGGCTTCAGATCGTTAGTTCCAGAATCTTATCAGTTCGAGCTCTTTTGTCATTTTTACCATGATTTATGTGTGCACCTTATGAACTTGAGTCCTACATGTGAGTTGAACATTGCCATGCCATCTTTTCAGGGGTGTTTGCCATGTATTTTTGTGAGTTATGTGTTGACTAGAACAAGCATGCAAAGTAGGGATGATGATGTTGCTGATTTCAGGAACTTAGTGATTTCACTAAGTCTTGTCCTGCTGTTATTTTTATGCCATATGTTCATGTTGTTACAGAGAAATCCATGCCCTTTTTGAGCATGATCAGTAAGGGTGTTTTGAACATATGGATGTTCTATATCCATCCATGCCTTTTTTGGCATTTATGGAGTAGTCTAGAATGTCATTTTCGTGCTCTACTTTTGCTTGAAAATGTTTCCTGGCAGATTGTTTGCATGAGATTCAATTTTCACGAGGTCGTTGTAGCTGATCCATGTATGCTATGCCCTTGCTCTTGCCATGCTTAGCTTCATAATCATGCCTTCTTACTTTTGGTTGCCTTTCCATGCCATGTATTGCTCTGTAGTGAGTGCATCGAGCTCACGAACATGCCTACTCGTTATCTGTTTTGCCATGTCCTGATTTTTCACTAAGTCTGAAATCTGTAATAAAACTTGCAATGTTTACATGGGTGCCATCATTTCTTAAGGTCCTTTTTGGCTTATGGTCAGTAAGGGACTATTGATATATGCTTTGAGTAGAATCATGTCATGCCTTGTTTTGCTATTATAAGTTCCTGTAGCATGTTGTTTGCTTGCTCTAAACATGCCTTCCTGATGTTAATTCCTGGCATGCTAGTATTTTCACTAAGTCTGTGAACCTGATATTTTGAGCACTTTCACCATGCTTGTTTGAACATGTTATGACGTGATTTAGCCGTAGCTCAGTGTTCCTCTTTTGTTAAGCATCTCATGTAGTTCGCTGTCATATGCTTTGTTTTTATGTTGGGGTGCTGTAGCATAGTTTCTTGTTGCTTGCTAACTAGCATCGGGCTGTTAAAGCAGATTTGCGTCATTCTTGTTTTGCTTGTCATTTGCAAACCGTGCATCCGATTCGGTGATCTTTATATCGATTTCAACGAAATCACTCCATCTTTTCAGCGGCATACTTGGTTTGCCAAGTTGATGCCAGTTCATCATTTTCCTTCCGAGCATACATATGCATTGCATATCACATCTCGCATCGCATGTCATGTTTTGCATCATATTGCTTGTGCATTGTTCCTTGTTTGATTGTGGTTCCGTTGTTTGTGTTCTTGCTTGGGTAGAGCCGGAGGCGAGTGCGTGAGCGAGGAACCTGTTGAGAACGCCTACGAGGATCAAGCCTTCGACAACTCTGAGAACCTTGCAGGCAAGATGATCATACCCTCGAAATCACTACTATCTTTGCTATGCTAGTTTGCTCGCTCTTTTGCTATGCCAATGCTACGATGCCTACCATTTGCTTGTCAGCCTCCCAAATTGCCATGTCAAACCTCTAACCTTTGACACCATTCCTAGCAAACCGTTGTTGGCTATGTTACCGCTTTGCTCAGCCCCTCTTATAGCGTTGTTAGTTGCAGGTGAAGATTGAAGTTTGTTCCTTGTTGGAACATGGAGATGTTGTTCCTTGTTGGAACATGGTTACTTGTTGGGATATCACAATATCTCTTATATTATTAATGCATCTATATATTTGGTAAAGTGTGGAAGGCTCGGCCTTATGCAGTGTTTTGTTCCACTCTTGCCGCCTAGTTTCCGTCATACCGGTGTTATGTTCCCGGATTTTGCGTTCCTTACGCGGTCGGGTGATTTATAGGACCCCCGACAGTTCGCTTTGAATAAAACTTGTCCAGCAAGGCCCAACATTGTCTTTTACCATTTGCCTCACCTAGCCCTTTTTTTTTCCCTTGGGTTTAGGAGCCCGAGGGTCATCTTTATTTTAGCCCCGGGCGGTGCTCCTTCAGTGTTGGTCCAACTCGAAGCGATGTCCGGCGCCCCTGGGCAACCAGGGTCTATGCCAACCGACGTCTGGCTCATCCGGTGTGCCCCGAGAGCGAGATATGTGCAGCTCCTATCGGGATTTGTCGGCACTGGTGGGAGGCTTTGCTGGTCTTGTTTTACCATTGTCGAAATGTCTTGATGTACCGGATTCCGAGACTGATCGGGTCTTCTGGGTGAAGGTCTATTCCTTCGATGATCGCGAGAGCTTGTCATGGGCTAAGTTGGGACACCCTGCGCAGGTATAAACTTTCGAGAGCCGTGCCCGCGGTTATGTGGCAGATGGGAATTTGTTAATGTCCGGTTGTAGAAAACCGAAGTTGACCTCAATTAAAATACATCAACCGTGTGTGTTACCGTGATGGTCTCTTTCCGTGAGTCAGGGAAGTGAACACGGTGTTGGAGTTATGCTTGGCGAGGTTGCTATAGGATCACTTCTTGATCATACTTTTGTCGACCGTGCTTTGCCTTCTCTTCTCGCTCTCATTTGCGTATGTTAGTCACCATTTACGCTAGTCGCTTGTTGCAGCTCCACCTCATGCCTTTACCTTACCCATAAGCTTAAATAGTCTTGATCTCGTGGGTGCGAGATTGCTGAGTCCTCGTGACTCACGGATACTTCAAAACCAGTTTGCGGTGCCTATGTTACCCGGCGGTGGCGCAACCAAGCTCAAGGAGGAGCTCGATGAAGATCTTGCCCTTTATGTTGTTTCGTTCTAGTTGTTCGAGAGTGGAGCCCGGTTGGGGTCGATCGGGAACCTTTATGCATTTGGGGTTCTTCTTTTATTTTGGTTCCGTAGTCGGACCTTGATTGTATCTGGTTGATGTAATGCTTTATTCATGTAATTGTGTGAAGTGGCGATTGTAAGCCAACTATGTATCTTTTTCCTTATGTATTACATGGGTTGTGTGAAGATTACCTCACTTGCGACATTGCTTTCAATGCGGTTATGCCTCTCCGAGTCGTGCTTCGACACGTGGGAGATATAGCCGCATCGAGGGCATTACAAGTTGGTAATCGAGCCATCCCGACCTTAGGAGCCCCACCGCTTGATCGTTTTAGTGGCGAGTTGTGTCTAGAAAAATGTTTTGAGTCATTTAGGATTATATATATCGGAGAGTAGGATTCTTTTTACTCCCGGTCCTTCGACCTTCGGTGAGGTATCTGACGTAGATGTTTTGACTTTCTCTTCTCAAATTTCACTAAATTTTTTTTTAGGATCACGCGGGTATCTTAGAATCGTTCGATGGTTTTATGATGACAACATTGTCTTGGTTGCCTCGACATTTAGGGGTTGTGGCGGTGTCCCGGGAGTTGAGCTCCGAGGTGTTGTCGTCATAATTTTATCGTTGCGATTCGGAATACCGAGTTTAATCGCCGACATCGAAAATCTCTTTTATGCAGTTGTTGGTGAGATAACCCGCTAACCTTGATCTTGAGGTGAGTACGGGAGTATTGCCATGACTCGTATAACGGATGCTTTTGAAGGTTGAGGTAGCGATTTCGAAGGTTTCTTGGTTATGTGTTGACGGATGGATACAATTTGGATGTAGGGATTGTTAGTTTGGGTGATATATATTGCTCCCTGTATCCCCAACACAGATTGCATAACCGAAAGTTTGGGAGTTTCATAGGTGGGAATTCAAGTAGCTCTTAGGATATCTTTCCGAGGATGTATGATATGAAATTGGGGTTCGACGTCTAGTGGTCCGCCTATTCACGGTTGGTTTCTGATGGTCTCGTTGTGTCTTAAAGAGTCCTTGGCTATGCCGACTCGGGACGCTTCGTATGTCATGTGCCTTGCCTTGTACATGATGGTGCTGTCTGATTGAGCCCATGTAGGCCCCACCACGGAAACTTGGACGAAATCTCTATCATATGTTTGTTCCGCTATATTCGCAAGCCAATCCTTTGTTTTTGTTTTGAGTTGTGGTATTCGAGTTGCTTCAATGCCAAGTGTTGATTCCATACCTTTCCGAAACGGTGTTCTCATATTGCTATGTGAATACTAATCCTTTTGATCATTGAGGTTGTCATGTTAATTCTTTTCCAACCAGTGCGCTTCTCTTTGAGATGATCCCATCATTCTCCCCATCCGCAAGACCAATTATCATTTCTTCTCAACGGTGTTTGTTTCATCCGTCTCCAAGTTGCCTTTGTTTTTTCCCGCCCACCCCCCCTTTTTCTTCAAGGACTAAGATTTCTTTACCAAGTATCCATTTATTCATGTGAAGTTTCTCCATTCTTTTCCGTCAATGTTCTTACCCGGTGGTTCTCAAGAAGATGTTCTACTAGTTCGTCATGCCTCATTCCTTTCTCTTCTCCGGTGGATTCAAGTCAAGTTTTGTTGATCATATTTTTTTTCCTCATTTCAATGTCTTCTCATACTGGTGCACCTCATTATCATTCACTTCTCGCTATTTGTTATTCCGGAGTGCTCAAGATATCTCGAAGATTCGTGTTTCCACTCTGCATTCGTTCAAGCTCTTTCGAGATTGGTATCTCATTCAAGTCATTTAATTCAACCGGTGCAACATCTCTTTTAAATCTTTTCAATGGTGTTCTTTTGAGTGGGCCCTAACCCACAGGTCTTTTCCCAGGATCTTACCTGACTCTTCTATTTTTCCAGAGCTATCCTAAATTCTTCTCCAAGTTTGACGTAAGAATGAGTTATTATCAGTCAAATGCTTTTCTCCAAGATATTTCAAATTCTTTTCATAGTTGGCTCAACCTCTTCTCTTTTGATTCTTCCGGTGTGCCTCAATAATTCTTGGTGGTGTTTCTTGTTGTCATTCTCATCATTTGAAGACCGAAGAAGAGTTTCTCTTTAATCTTGCTCTATTCTCTTCAAGATTCATGGTGCTAGCTTGTTGCCATCCTCTCATAATTGTTTTCGATTGTGAGAATCTTTTTCACCCATCCGGAGCATTTTAGGAGTCTTTTCAGTTTCATTCTTTGAAGCCCATCATCTCAGTATTATTCATTCAAGCTTTCAGCTCTCGTTCTCCAAATCATACCGGTGCATAATTCAAGTATTCTCTAATCAGCTCGTGATCTATTCGTTCATTTGTATCTAAATACCCTCAAGTATCTTCATTCCTTTTGCAATTCTTACCGGTGATGCACCCCTACTTCGATTATTTTCAATCCTTACGGTGGTTCGTTCAGGATCTCTCTTCCTTGTTCATCATATCAATTCATTTGTTGTTCCAATCCTACCGGTGGTTCATTGAAGACCTTCTCAAATTTGCGATACATCTCTTTTAATCCTTTCTACGAGAATAAGTAGTATGCCAAATCTGTTGATTGTCATCAATTTAATTGGTGAAGGATAAGCATAACATAATTCTTATTCTTGTTCATCCAAGTGATTAATTCTTTATTCCGGAGGCCCTTAAAATTCTCGGTTTCATTTGTTTCATCTCCTCTTTTCCCGGAGTTCCGAGCTCTAATTATCACGGAGATCCATCTAAATCATTGCAAGGATTCACCTTGTGTTTTCAACTTCTCTTTCTTTCCATCATCCTTTTATTACCGGAGTTCTTCACGGAGGCTCTAGTTGGTGGTTCATCAAGGTTTTTTTTCATTCTTCAATTGTTCTTCAAGATTTCTCTTGAAGTTATGATCCGCCAAGCTATACTCAAAAATAAACATGGTGCTCAACACATGTTTTGTTTTGAGGAGCTCAAGTATTCTTCGTCTTGCATTCCAAAGTGCAATTCCTTCTATCTTATCTTTTGAGGTGGTATTATATCATTCGTGACAATTTCCATTCATGTTTCATGATTCATATGTTGTCAAGAATGAGGTATTTTAAATCCATCAATCCCTTTGTTGGAGTTATCTTGGGTTATATTTCACCTAAAGCTTTCCCTAAGGATTGTTGCTATTTATGGTGCTTATTAATGACCCAAGTTCTTCGTTATCCTCCCGGTGATATAGCTTTCTCGTCTCCTTGTTCGTATCAATGAAATTTTTTCCCGTGCTTGGCAGGTTGTCGCCTCATAATTTGAGATGCATTCCTTAAGACCATATCAAGCTTGTGCTTTTCGTTGTTGATTTTCCAACAACTCCGTTCAATTCTTCTTTGCAAGGATGCTTTCCAAGCTCAATTGGGGCAGAAGTTGGCATTTTCTTCTCCGTTCTCTTTATTCCAATGATCTACTTCTATTCTTTCTTACGGAGGCATTGTGATGTTCCTCTTTTCACTCTATCATCTCGAATTGTGAGGATCTTGTTCTTTTCATGCTTATCCATTTAACCAGAGTGTTGTGTCATCTCTTCAAGTGCTTTTCATCTTATCAAGTTCTTCTTCTCCTTTCAGTCGGAGTGCTGCCCAAATTATATCAATCTTATCCCTTCTCCATCTTGTTTTAACCGGAGTGGTTTCAATATCTATCTTATCACTAAACCTCTTGGTTCTCGTTGTACTCCTTGTTCCTCTTTTCTACGGGATTGTTTGTAATCTCGTTCATCTCTGTTGTACTATTTCTTTTAAATTGCTCAACCACTCAAGGTTCATAGTTTCACTCATTTGCCGAAGAAGCAACTTAGTTTTACCTCTTATCTTCCTCTTCCGTTTTCCCTCCGGTGCCATCCTAGATCTCGGGACGAGATCCTCTCGTAGTGGTGGAGTGTTGTAACACCCCGGATCCGATGCGCCAGGTGTCCGTCAGTTATTCGCCGTCGTTGCCATGTCATTTGCTTGCGTGTTGCACTTTGCCATGTCATCATCTGCATTTTATCATGTCATCATGTGCATTTTATTTTGCATACGTGTTCGTCTCATGCATCCAAGCCTTTTCCCCGTTGTCCGTTTTGCAATCCAGCGCTCCTATGTCCTCCGGCGTCTCCCTCTTCTCTCTTCTCTTGTGAGGGTATTAAACTTTCTCGGAATGGCCCGAGGTTTGCCAGCGGCCTTGGTATACCACCGTGAACCGCTGTCAAGTTTCGTGCCATTTGGAGGTCGTTTGGTACTCAACAGTTAGCCGGTAAGTAAAGCCCTCTTTGAGTTGCAGCCCAACACCCCTTCCAAAGTGGCCCAAAACCCATCTAACTCCCCTCCATGCTCTCGGTCGTTCGATCACGATCGCGTGGACGAAAACCGCACCTCATTTGGACTCTCCTAGCTCCCTCTACCTATAAATAAGTCTCCCCTCCAAAATCCGGATCATTTCGCGGTCAAACCCTAGCCCGCTCCTCTCCATGCCGGACATGTCGCGTCGCGCCGGACATGTCGCGCCGCCCGCGCCGCAGCCAATCGTGGCTTGCCACGTGGCGCCGCCGCCGCCCGTCCCTCGTCGCCCGCTGACCGCTGGAGCCCATCCGGGGCCCTTGAGCCCGTCTGCGCCGCCGCCGCTGGCGCTCCTCCGCCTCCACCGTCGCCGCCGTTCGCCGCCTCCGCCGGCGCCGCCGCCGCCTCTCGCCGCGGCGCCTCGCCAGCGCTCCTCGCTGCGCCGCCGCCGCCGCCGCCGTCGCCGCCGCCGGTAGCCTCGCTCTCTCTGCCGCGCCCGCCCCGCACCGTGCTCCTCCGCCAGCGCCGCCCGCCGGTTCCGCCGGTGCGCCGCGCATGGCCATGGCGCCTCGCGCCCTCGCCGCCGGTCGCGCATACGCCGCCTCTCGCCTCGCCGCCGCGCGAATCCGGCGAGATCCGGCGGGCGACCTCCCAACCCGGATCCGGCCAGATCCGCCGCCCCTTTGTTCTCGGCGGTGCCCGCGAACCTCGAAATCCACGAAGGTTGTTTTTCCCCTTCCCCGAAACTGCTAAGTCCCGAAAATTTTACATTCTGGACCCATATTCATCGCATCACATCTCTGCATCCGTGGCTCCGTTTGGGGCGTATAATATGTCAGATTGTTCGTCCTGACGAGTACATCATTTCGTTCCATTGCATCATTTGCATTTGAGCTCATCTTGATGCCCGAAATGCTGTTGGAAGATGGCTTCAGATCGTTAGTTCCAGAATCTTATCAGTTCGAGCTCTTTTGTCATTTTTACCATGATTTATGTGTGCACCTTATGAACTTGAGTCCTACATGTGAGTTGAACATTGCCATGCCATCTTTTCAGGGGTGTTTGCCATGTATTTTTGTGAGTTATGTGTTGACTAGAACAAGCATGCAAAGTAGGGATGATGATGTTGCTGATTTCAGGAACTTAGTGATTTCACTGTCTTGTCCTGCTGTTATTTTTATGCCATATGTTCATGTTGTTACAGAGAGATCCATGCCCTTTTTGAGCATGATCAGTGAGGGTGTTTTAAACATATGGATGTTCTCTATCCATCCATGCCTTTGTTGGCATTTATGGAGTAGTCTAGAATGTCATTTTCGTGCTCTACTTTTGCTTGAAAATGTTTCCTGGCAGATTGTTTGCATGAGATTCAATTTTCACGAGGTCGTTGTAGCTGATCCGTGTATGCTATGCCCTTGCTCTTGCCATGCTTAGCTTCATAATCATGCCTTCTTACTGTTGGTTGCCTTGCCATGCCATGTATTGCTCTGTAGTGAGTGCATCGAGCTCACGAACATGCCTACTCGTTATCTGTTTTGCCATGTCCTGATTTTTCACTAAGTCTGAAATCTGTAATAAAACTTGCAATGTTTACATGGGTGCCATCATTTCTTAAGGTCCTTTTTGGCTTATGGTCAGTAAGGGACTATTGATATATGCTTTGAGTAGAATCATGTCATGCCTTGTTTTGCTATTATAAGTTCCTGTAGCATGTTGTTTGCTTGCTCTAAACATGCCTTCCTGATGTTAATTCCTGGCATGCTAGTATTTTCACTAAGTCTGTGAACCTGATATTTTGAGCACTTTCACCATGCTTGTTTGAACATGTTATGACGTGATTTAGCCGTAGCTCAGTGTTCCTCTTTTGTTAAGCATCTCATGTAGTTCGCTGTCATATGCTTTGTTTTTATGTTGGGGTGCTGTAGCATAGTTTCTTGTTGCTTGCTAACTAGCATCGGGCTGTTAAACGCAGATTTGCGTCATTCTTGTTTTGCTTGTCATTTGCAAACCGTGCATCCGATTCCGGTGATCTTTATATCGATTCCAACCGAAATCACTCCATCTTTTCAGCGGCATACTTGGTTTGCCAAGTTGATGCCCGGTTCATCATTTTCCTTCCGGAGCATACATATGCATTGCATATCACATCTCGCATCGCATGTCATGTTTTGCATCATATTGCTTGTGCATTGTTCCTTGTTTGATTGTGGTTCCGTTGTTTGTGTTCTTGCTTCGGGTAGAGCCGGAGGCGAGTACGTGAGCGAGGAACCTGTTGAGAACGCATCTCGAGGTCAAGCCTTCGACAACTCGAGAACCTTGCAGGCAAGATGATCATACCCTCGAAATACTACTATCTTTGCTATGCTAGTTTGCTCGCTCTTTTGCTATGCCAATGCTACGATGCCTACCATTTGCTTGTCAGCCTCCCAAATTGCCATGTCAAACCTCTAACCTTTGACACCATTCCTAGCACACCGTTGTTTGGCTATGTTACCGCTTTGCTCAGCCCCTCTTATAGCGTTGTTAGTTGCAGGTGAAGATTGAAGTTTGTTCCTTGTTGGAACATGGAGATGTTGTTCCTTGTTGGAACATGGTTACTTGTTGGGATATCACAATATCTCTTATATTATTAATGCATCTATATATTTGGTAAAGGGTGGAAGGCTCGGCCTTATGCCTGGTGTTTTGTTCCACTCTTGCCGCCCTAGTTTCCGTCATACCGGTGTTATGTTCCCGGATTTTGCGTTCCTTACGCGGTCGGGTGATTTATGGGACCCCACTGACAGTTCGATTTGAATAAAACTTGTCCAGCAAGGCCCAACATTGCCTTTTACCATTTGCCTCACCTAGACCTTTTTTTCCCTTGGGTTTCCGGAGCCCGAGGGTCATCTTTATTTTAGCCCCCCCGGGCCAGTGCTCCTTTGAGTGTTGGTCCAACCTGAGCGATGTCCGGCGCCCCCTAGGCAACCAGGGTCTAATGCCAACCCGACGTCTGGCTCATCCGGTTTGCCCTGAGAACGAGATATGTGCAGCTCCTATCGGGATTTGTCGGCACAGCGGGAGGCTTTGCTGGTCTTGTTTTACCATTGTCGAAATGTCTTGATGTACCGGGATTCCGAGACTGATCGGGTCTTCCTGGGTGAAGGTCTATTCCTTCGATGATCGCGAGAGCTTGTCATGGGCTAAGTTGGGACACCCCTGCAGGGTATAAACTTTCGAGAGCCGTGCCCGCGGTTATGTGGAAGATGGGAATTTGTTAACGTCCGGTTGTAGAAAACCCGAAGTTGACCTCAATTAAAATACATCAACCGTGTGTGTTACCGTGATGGTCTCTTTCCGGCGGAGTCTGGGAAGTGAACACGGTGTTGGAGTTATGCTTGACGCAGGTTGCTATAGGATCACTTCTTGATCATACTTTTGTCGACCGTGCTTTGCCTTCTCTTCTCGCTCTCATTTGCGTATGTTAGTCACCATTTACGCTAGTCGCTTGCTTCAGCTCCACCTCATGCCTTTACCTTACCCATAAGCTTAAATAGTCTTGATCTCGTGGGTGCGAGATTGCTGAGTCCTCGTGACTCACGGATACTTCAAAACCAGTTTGCGGTGCCTATGTTACGAAAGCGGTGACGGAACCAAGCTCAAGGAGGAGCTCGATGAAGATCTTGCCCTTTATGTTGTTTCGTTCTAGTTGTTCAGTAGTGGAGCCCAGTTGGGGTCGATCGGGAACCGTTGTCGCATTTGGGGTTCTTCTTTTATTTTGGTTCCGTAGTCGGACCTTGATTGTATCTGGTTGATGTAATGCTTTATTCATGTAATTGTGTGAAGTGGCGTTTGTAAGCCAACTATGTATCTTTTTCCCTTATGTATTACATGGGTTGTGTGAAGATTACCTCACTTGCGACATTGCTTTTAATGCGGTTATGCCTCTGAGTCGTGCTTCGACACGTGGGAGATATAGCCGCATCGAGGGCGTTATATCAGTGTGCTGAAGCCGGATCTAGAGCGGTCCGAGCAAGAGCTCGGCCATGCCAAGAAGCAGCTCGAGGACAAAGAAGGTGAGTAACACCACTTTGAATAGTTACCTTACAGAAAAGGATTTTGGTTGCAATAAAATTAACAAGGATAATATGGGTATTGCAGGGGCCACGAACGAGGTGGCAGCCCTGAAGGAGGTTGTGTCCGCGGCCGAACGCAGTGCGGCCGAGGAACGGGCAGAGCGAGAAAAGCAGGAGGTACGGGTGGCGGAAGTACGACAAGAGCTCCAGGCTGTCATGGAAAAGCATGAGAGTTTGGAGCGTGACTCCAAGACTCGAGAGTCCAAGCTTGCCTCGGCTCTCGAAAGTGCCAAGTCCGCCAAGGCCGAGGCCCGTAAGGCCCTTCAGGAGGTTGAAGATGTAAAGAAGATAGCGGCGAGTAAGGCATTTTTCATGCAAAGCAGGCATGTTAATGTAAACTACCTGACACTTACCCGCATTCGGAGCTCTCCATCGGCGTTTGCAGATCTGCCGCGTAGTGCGTCCGACGCCGCCGCATTCTATCGTGGCAAGGAGGGGAGCTCAACGGAGAAGGTCTTCGGTCTCGATCTGTTGAGGCCGGCCATCCGTGCCCCAAGAGACCGGTGAAGCGGTGGTCGAACTCCTAAGGTAGTGAGGAGGCCATGAAGGGCCTTATAGTCCGGTGTGGCACTGGACAGGCCATGCACAGGAGCTACTTTGGCCTCGCAGGCGGCGGCTGGTGGATGTGTGCCCCTGGGTGGAGGTCATCAAGCGCTCCGCCTGTATTGAAGGTGCTCGTCGGGCCCTTGCCCGCACAAAGGTGCATTGGGGCAGGTTGGATGCGGAGAAGCTTCTCACAGACCCACCGCCACCGGGCAAGGAGTATCGCACGCCCGAAATGTATTATAAAACTGTCCTGAAGGGAGCCCGCGATATTGCGGATGAGTGCCCCAGAAATGTAATCTTTGAGTAAACTCTCCATGTATTATCCTGTGCGCTGAAAACTTCGTTCATATGCGCCTTGAGCAACGCTTGTTTTAATTTAAAATATTACCTTCATGCGGCCGTTTATAAAATCGAGAGATGGCAATTCGTTGGCTTCAGCCCCGAGCCACGAGTCTTTGGGGTGTTCGGGATAAACTTGAGCACTCTTGTTCCCATTTTGGGTCCATCTAGGAGGTGCTCAACACAACGAACAAGGCGACGGACTTATAATGCTTGAACACTCTCACTTAGCCATAGAATTCTATAATTTTAAATTTGGTGAAGCCCCCGGTATTCGAAGACCGAATCCGGGCGCTATCACGCCTTCATCGGACATGGTTGAACTTCGCTCAAGCGGCGTGAGTCTTTAAGGACCGAAAAACCTCTCGAACAGCGACCAGTCTCTCACCTTATCATGTCGGTCAGTTTTAGCTTTCTCCATCGAGGCGCCGCCGGATCAACCGGGCGCAATCGCGATGGTTCTCCCGTGCCACCTTAGCCGACGAGCGGGCGTAAGGCACCAAAGCGTGGGAGCCGGGCAAACCCAACTATTGACCCAAGACATGATTCGAGCCGATTCATATAATGCTATAAGTTCGGGGTGCCGCACTTATGAAAGTTTTCGGACTTATCACACCATAATGTGGGGAACATTAGCCCCTGGTGTATTAGGCCGTACCAAAATATACGGGTGCAAGATGTCATGTAATGAACATATATATAAAAGGTAATGTAATTGCAGTCAAAAAGGTGTTGCATTATTTATAAAGGAAGGTCTGCTATGAATGCGGACTGATACAAATAGTGTGGTAAGCAAGGGATTTGGACTAATTAAACATGTCCCCCTCCAGGAGTGAGCTGAGGACTTGGTGTATATAATTGAATTTAATGCTCGTAATTGAGACCACCTGAGTGTTCGTCGCAGCCTTCTTTCTTCCCCATTTGTTGTATCATGAGTTGGCGGGTTCACCGCGGACAGGCCTCTCAGTTAACGGAGTCCTGTGTACATAAAGAAGGAAAATGAGAATTAAAAAAAGAGGGGGGCACACTTGAGAGCCCCTTGTGTGGTCGAACCGCACTCTGGGTCCATTGTGATCGTGCCCCTTCCCCTGCGCCCATGGTATCTCCAAGGCGTAATGATGTACGCGGAGGGTTGTTCTTGCAATCATGCGAGGGCGGGGGTTGGGGCCGCATTGCTACGCGTGCTCTGATCGCGCCAGGTGGTCTTGGTTGGAATTGCTTCGGGCGCGTTTTGCTGTATCCGGCCGTTTAACGGCCGGACTCGAGAATTGCCTTAAAAAGCTGCTCTGTACTTCTGCCGCGAGAGCCGCTGTATGTTCCTCCATTTGGAGGGAGCGTTCCGTATTCCCGTTGACCGTGATGACTCCGCGAGGGCCTGGCATCTTGAGCTTTAGGTATGCATAATGCGGCACCATGTTGAACTTTGCAAACGCGGTTCGTCCAAGCAGAGCATGATAGCCGCTGCGAAACGGGACTATGTCGAAGATTAACTCCTCGCTCCGGAAATTGTCCGGGGATCCGAAGACCACTTCTAGTGTGACTGAGCCTGTAAGTTGGCTTCCACACCTGGTATGACACCTTTAAAGGTTGTCTTTGTAGGTTTAATCCTTGAGGGGTCTATGCCCATCTTGCGCACTGTATCCTGATAAAGCAGGTTCAGGCTACTACCGCCGTCCATCAGGACTCTCGTGAGGTGAAATCCATCGACGATTGGGTCTAGAACCAATGCGGTGAATCCGCCATGGCGTATGCTAGTCGGATGGTCTCTGCGATCGAAAGTGATCGGACAAGAGGACCATGGATTGAACTTCGGGGCGACTGGCTCCATCGCATAGATGTCCCTTAGTGCGCGCTTCCTCTCCCTCTTGGGTATATGGGTCGCGTAAATCATATTCACCGTCCGCACTTGTGGGGGAAAACCCTTCTGTCCTCTATTGTTCGGCAGTCGGATCTCCTCCTCGTCGTCGCTGTTTAGCCCCTTGTCGTTGTTTTCGGCAATTAACTTACCTGCCTGCTTGAACACCCAGCAATCTCTATTAGTGTGATTAGCTGGCTTTTCAGGGGTGCCATGTATCTGGCATAAGCGGTCGAGTATTCGGTCCAGATTGGACGGACCCGGAGTGGTTCTTTAGAATGGCTTCTTCCGTTGACCGGGTTTAGAGCCTCGGAATCTGGCATTGATTGCCGTATCCTCCTTATCCTCGCCGTTAATGCGGCGTTTGTTTTTGTTTCGACGTGACCTGCCGTTGTTGTCCTTGGTATCCGGACTGCCAGAATTTTTACGGAGATTGTTGCTGCGAGCTAGCCAGCTATCCTCTCCCGCGCAAAAGCGGGTCATTAATGATGTGAGGGCTGCCATGGATTTCGGCTTTTCTTGTCCCAGGTGCCGGGCTAGCCACTCGTCGCGGATGTTATGTTTGAAGGCTGCAAGGGCCTCTGCATCCGGACAATCGACAATTTGATTTTTCTTTGTCAAGAACCGTGTCCAGAATTGTCTGGCCGATTCGTCTGGCTGCTGAATGATGTGGCTTAGGTCATCGGCGTCGTGGTCGCATTATATCGTGCCTCGGAAGTTGTCGAGGAATGCGGCTTCGTGTCTTCCCAACACCCAATTGACTCTGCGGGCAAGCTGTTAAGCCAATGCCGAGCTGGTCCTTTAAGCTTGAGTGGGAGATACTTGATGGCGTGGAGATCGTCGCCGCGGGCCATATGGATGTGGAGAAGATAATCTTTGATCCAAAGCGCTGGGTCTGTTGTGCCATCGTAGGATTCAATGTTTACGGGCTTAAACCCTTCAGGGATTTGATGATCCATTACTTCGTCAGTGAAGCATAGCGGGTGTGCGGCGCCTCTGTATTGAGCAATATCACGACGCAGCTCGAGAGAGCATTGTCTGCTGTGTTCTGCCCGGCCGGGGTTATTGTATCCGGCACGACGGTATTCGTCATGGGTTGTGGGGCGCCCACGTGATTCGTAGATGGATCTGGATTGCCTTGCTTTGTCCTCCAATATATCTCGCAAGTCCGGCGCGTTCCCTCTTGGCTTTGTACTTTTGGAGCGATGCCGGGGTACGGTCTTGGTTGGGGGCCTGGATGCCTCTCTGTCGCGACCACGGGGTGGTCAGTCAGCCGTATCGTGCGCTGGTGATGGAGGTATGTATGCTTCCTCCTCTAATCGGGGGAGCAGCTTGCGTCTTGGGTAGCTTTTGGAGGGGCGTTCGAGTTTATACTCTTCGGCCGCGAGGACCTCGGTCCATCGATCGGCCAGCAGGTCCTGATCAGCTTGAAGCTGCTGCTGCTTTTTCTTTAGGCTATTTGCCGTGGCGATAAGCCTGCGTTTAAAACGCTCTTGTTCGACGGGATCCTCGGGCACGATGAATTCGTCGTCGTTGAGGCTTGCCTCGTCTTCGGAGGGAGGCATATAGTTATAATCCTCAACCTCCTCGTCTGCCGCCCTCTCGTGAGGGCTTGCTTCTGCATCCTCCTGCGCTGAGTCCTGCTGGAGGGGGTTGTCTTCGGCACTTTCTGGGGTATTATTATCTCTGTGCTGAATCTCCATTCTTCTTTGTGGCGGGATTTAGAGCGGCGCCCCGACGCCGGCGCTTGGGTTGTTTCTTTAAAGAATCTGCCTCCGCTGTTTCTTCGCCGTCCCCGTCTTTCGGGGTGTCCACCATGTATATGTCGTATGACGAGGTGGTCTTCAATTGCCTCGTAGGCGATGGTTCTGTTAAATCTCCGGCATCGTCGTCCATAGCGTCGATGTCTTCAGAGTCGTAGTCTAGCATGTCGGTTAGATCATCGACAGTGGCTACAAAGTGGGTGATGGGTGGGCTCTGAATTTCTTCGTCGTCCGTATCCCAACCATCCTGGCCATAGTCCGTCCAGGGCTCTCCCGATAACGAGAGATGCTTTAGCGAATTCAGGATGTCGCCAAAAGGCGAGTATTGGAAGATGTCCGCGGCGGTGAATTCCATAACCGGCGCCCAATCCGATTCGACTGGTAGGGCGTGGAGGTCCGGAGTCCGCAGGAGTCCGCACCTCGGAATCACGAAGTTCGCGAGGACAAGATTAGTGTTCGGCTCCATCGCCGTGGAAGTTGAAGCCCCCAAGGCGGTGTCCATCCACCGATCCTCCATCTGGGCGATCGGCTCCGGACTAATGGCCGAAGCGGATTCGTGTGCGGCCACCAAGGCACTGTTCGGCGGCAGAGCTAGATCATGCCCACGTAACAGTGCGGCGCGCTTGGCTGTGGCTCGAGCCCGTCGAAGATCAAGTCTCCGTGGACGTCGGCCGTGAAGTTGAGACTTCGAATCGACCGACGGCCGGGCGTAGCTTCGATCTGCTCCGGATGGCCTGCGAATTAGCCCGTAGTGCGAAGCCGCCGAATACAAAGATCTGTCCGGGGAGAAAAGTCTCACCCTGGACAGCGTTGTTGGTTGAAGACGCCATCGAGCCTATCGGTGACGACACAGAGGAACTCTCAAAGAAAGCACCAATGTCGGTGTCAAAACCGGCGGATCTCGGTAGGGGTCCCGAACTGTGCGTCTAGGCGGATGGTAATAGGAGGCGAGGGACACGATGTTTTACCTGAGTTCAGGCCCTCTCGACGGAGGCAAAACCCACGCCCTGCTTGATTAATATTGATGATATGGGTAGTACAAGAGTGGATCTACCACGAGATCAAGGAGGCTAAACCCTAAAGCTAGCCTATGGTATGATTGTTGTAATGTATGTTGTGTCCTATGGACTAAAGCCCTCCGGTTTATATAGACACCAGAGGAGGCTAGGGTTACACAGAGTCGGTTACAATGGTAGGAGATCTACATATCCGTATCGCCAAGCTTGCCTTCCACGCCAAGGAGAGTCCCATCCGGACACGGGACGGAGTCTTCAATCTTGTGTCTTCGTAGTCTTGGAGTCCGGCGAACGATGATAGTCCGGCTGTCCGGACACCCCCTAGTCCAGGACTCCCTCAGAAGGGTTGGTAGGAGTTAACCATCGCGCGATCCCGACCGCCACACAAAGGATGACAATCAAAAAATACCTCATGCTCCAACTTCGTTACATAACGGTTCACCATACGTGCATGCTACGGGAATCACAAACCTCAACACAAGTATTTCTCAAATTCACAATTACTCCACTAGCATGACTCTAATATCACCATCCTCATATCTCAAAACAATCATAAGGAATCAAACTTCTCATAGTGTTCAATGCACTTTATATGAAAGTTTTTATGATATCCCTCTTGGATGCCTATCAGATTAAGAATAAATTCATAACCAAAGCGAATTACCATGTTGTTTAAGACTTTCAAAATAATATAAGTGAACCATGAGAGTTAATCTATTTCTTCAAAATAAAACCACCACCGTGCTCTAAAAAGATACAAGTGAAGCACTAGAGCAAATGACAAACTACTCCAAAAGATAGTGAAGATCAATGAGTAGTCGAATAATTATGTAACTATGTGAAGACTCTCTAACATTTAAGAATTTCAGATCTTGGGATATTATTCAAACAGCAAGAAAAACAAAATAAAATAAAATGACACTCCAAGCAAAACACATATCATGTGGTGAATAAAAATATAGCTCCAAGTAAAGTTACCGATGAAGGAAGATGAAAGAGGGGATGCCTTCCGGGGCATCCCCAAGCTTAGGCTCTTGGTTGTCCTTGAATATTACCTTGGGGTGCCTTGGTCATCCCCAAGCTTAGGCTCTTGCCACTCCTTATTCCATAGTCCATCGAATCTTTACCCAAAACTTGTAAACTTCACAACACAAAACTCAACAGAAAACTCGTAAGCTTCGTTAGTATAAGAAAACAAAATCACCACTTAAGTACTGTTGTGAACTCATTCTAAATTCATATTGGTGTTATATCTACTGTATTAAAACTTTTCCATGGTTCATACCCTCCGATACTACTCATAGATTCATCAAAATAAGTAAACAACACATAGAAAAAAGAATCTGTCAAAAATAGAACAGTATGTAGTAATCTGTAACTCTCGAATACTTTTGTAACTCTAAAAATTCTGAAAAAAAATTATATTCACCTGAGCAATTTGTGCACCAATCTATATCAAAAAGAATCAGGTCAAAAGCACGTTTCAATAAGATTCTGAAAATTATTTACTGAGCACAAAAGTTTCTGATTTTCAGCAGGATCAACACAACTATCACCACAAGCTATCCTAAAGGCTTTATTTGGCACTTTATTAAAACAAAAGCTATAAAACATGATTAATAGAGTAGCTTAATCATGTTAACACACAAAAACAGTAGGGGTAAATATTGGGTTGTCTCCCAACAAGCGCTTTTCTTTAATGCCTTTTTAGCTAGGCATGATGATTTCAATGACGCTCATATAAAAGATAAGAACTGAAACATAATGGGAGCATCATGAAGAATATGACTAGCACATTTAAGTCTAACCTACTTCCTATTCATAGGCATTTTGTGAACAAATAACTTATGGGAACAAGAATCAACTAGCATAGGAAGGCAAAACAAGCATAGCTTCAAGATTTTCAACACATAGAGAGGAAACTTGATATTATTGCAATTCCTACAAGCATATATTCCTCCCTCATAATACTTTTCAGTAGCATCATGAATGAATTCAACAATATAACTATCACATAAAGCACTCTTTTCAGGATGCATAAGCATAGAATTTTTTTTACTCTCTACATAGGCACAACTCTTCTCATTCGGAATATATAGTGAGAGTATCATAAGAAAATCGAATGCTATAAATTGTTTCCACATTGAAAGAATAATGTTCAGAAAAAGGGTATGCATAATCATGACAAGTTTTATAAATATAATCATCACTACTTTTTATAACATAAGTATCATCACAATAATCATCATTAGTAGCAACTTTGTTCTCACCATAATCAATTGAAACCTCTTCCAAGATAGTGGAATCATTACTAAATAAAGTCATGACCACTCCAAATCCACTTTCATAATTAACACAATAAGATTCAACGCCCTCCAAAATAGTGAGATCATTACTTCCTAAAGTTGACACTCTTCCAAACCCACTTTCATCAATATAATCATCATAAATAGGAGGCCTGCTATCATCATAATAACTTTGCATATCAAAACTTGGGAGACTAAATATATCATCTTCATTAAACATAGCATCCCCAAGCTTGGGACAAACATTAATTGCAGCAAATAAATTCTCAAACATGTCATTTTCATCAAACATAGCATCCCCAAGCTTGGGTCTTTGCATATCACAAGCATAATCACTCTCATCATTAATAGTATGGATAGCACCAATAGTATAGCAATTATTATCATCACAATGAGTAGTAGGTATAACAATAATAGGAGCAACATCATCTGGGAGAGATAACTTTTTACCTTTGCTTCTCCGTCTTTTCTTTTTTCTTCTCCACATTATGTTTGGGTTTAGTCCTCTTTTGGAGCTCCTTATAATGAGATTGGTTGAATAGAAATCTCCTCCTCGTTACCTGATTCATCATAAGAAAGAATAGGAGGATATTGGGAAATCTCTTCCCTTCCATTAGTATTCTCTTCATCTTCTATTTCTTCTCTTTTCTTTATGTAATTGGCAATATAAGGATTTTCAATGCAATTCACCACACAATACATATAAATTTCCTCTAGATCAAAATCAAGAACTTTATCAAGGACAAATTCTGGAATATCCTTACTCATACGTTTCATTTCTTCATAACCCAAAACCAAATTAAGTTCACTGTGATGCACAAGGGAAATCAAGTCATCACAATTTTTTGGACACGATTTGATCATGAAACAATTTGCATTGGAGATTTAAATGATCACGTTCATTGCAAAGTTCACAAGGGTGGCAAAGAAATTTTAAATTTTCAGCACAAGCATCAAGCCTCTCTTGCAACCATTTAGTTTCTAAATACTTATGCCTCTTGCAAAATCTATCTTCCCTATTTGGTGTGTACTTGCAAACTCTATGCACTCCACAAAATTTGACATGCTTATAAGAGACATTTTCATCATGACTAGTGAAATCATCATTAGTACTATGGATATTCAAAGAGTTCATACTAGCAACATTGCAATCATGCTCACTATTCAAAGATTTAGTGCCAAACATTTTAATGCATTCTTCTTCTAGAACTTGGGCACAATTTTCCTTTCCATCATTTTCATGAAACACAATAAAAAGATGAAGCATATGAGGCACCCTCAATTCCATTTTTTTATAGTTTTCTTTTATAGATTAAACTAGTGATAAAACAAGAAACTAAAATATTCGATTGCAAGATCTAAAGATATACCTTCAAGCACTCACCTCCCAGGCAACGGTGCCAGAAAAGAGCTTGATGTCTACTACGCAACCTTCTTGTAGACGTTGTTGGGCCTCCAAGTACAGAGGTTTGTAGGACAGTAGCAAATATCCCTCAAGTGGATGACCTAAGGTTTATCAATCCGTGGGGGGCGTAGGATGAAGATGGTCTCTCTCAAACAACCCTGCAACCAAATAGTAAAGAGTCTCTTGTGTCCCCAACACACCTAATACAATGGTAAATTGTATAGGTGCACTAGTTCGGCGAAGAGATGGTGATACAAGTGAAATATGGATGGTACACTACAAGAAATACGTCAACTTGCGACCATCACTAATGGTCGCTGAATGGTCGTTGTTTTTCATTTGCGACCTTTTTGTGACTAAAAACAGATGGTCAAAAGCTGGCCGTCGTAAACTGAAATTAACGACCTTCTTCGGGATAAGGTCGTGGAAGGCAACGACCAAAACAAAAGGTCATTGATCCTACGACCTTCTGTTTTGGTCACTGGCTGTCTGCCCAAGCCACGTCGGATCCGACGTGGCAATCTGACATGGTAAAATTGCGACCAAATGAAAAGGTCGCTGATAAGATTCAGCCCGGTCCAGTTCGACGTTTCACTTGGGCCAAGCCCAACAAATTTGATATTTCTATTGTTTTTTCCCTGTGCTTTGATTAGCTAAATGGGTCTGGCCCAATAATTCGGCGTTTTATTTTCTAAGATGCAGCCTTTTACAGTCCATTTTTTTGGGCCTCAACCTTTTTCAAATCTGTAATTTATATTGCTCTTTTTAGAAACGAGACCAACATAGTTTGAGCCATGGCCTTTTTAGAGTCCAAGTATTCAGTGCAATATAAATTCTGGACATGGCCTTTTTATAATCCAATAGTGCTTGGGCCAAGCCCTCTTTTATTTACAACCAATATTCTCAAATCAGTAATAGTAACAGTAATTTTTCCCACGTTCAGTAATAACACAAGTGTAGAAAACTTTATCTCATATGTTGCCAGCACATAACTTTATCTCGCGTAACATTATACAAAACAACACATATCAATAACTTATCTCCCATGTTCACAAGTACATAACTTTATCTCACACAACATTATATAGAACTGTATCTCGCAGGTTCAAAGCACATAAACGTTATCTCACAAGTTCCCCGCAACAAAAGAAGATCACCATCATAGATCATAATCAATAAATGATGCAAATGGCCTGCACATTCAAAAAGAAAAAACAATATGTCAAAGAGAGACAAGCAAAAAATATCTAGTTACATCAAGTATATGTGATGTATAGATAGGAATCAAACTAGCATCTACTTTGCCCAAGTTCATATTAAATTCAAATAATCTGGGACAGTTCAACAAACAAAAATGTGAAGCAAATAGCATCTTCAGGTTAGCAATAGGTTGTACGTACAGTATGAGCAGCATAGGACAGTAAAAACAGTGAGCAAAAGCCAAATGAGTTGCTTTAACTCTAACTAATTGGTAACAAATTGACATAATCTGGGACAATTCAACAGATCAAAATGTGAAGGTAGCATCATATCCTCAGCTGACAAACGATTCATATGTAACTCCTCTATTATATAGTACTACACTAACAGAGTTGCATCTCTAGACACAAGAACAAAGCGGTACGTTTATGGCATGCTAGGCATCAGTTTTCAAAAAGCTCGATTTTAGATCATCAACAACCAGAAAGGCCTCAGCGGTCTAAATGTTCAGCACACCATCATCACATCACCGACGAACAGGACCCGATACAACCCATACACAGCGACTAGGGAAAAAATGGGATCAAGCATAGAGGGAGGCGGGTACCTTCTGGTTGACAAGGTCGAACACCCTTTGTGCATCCGCATCTCAAACCGATCCCAGGTGTTGGTACCTGTTTTTACCAAAATAGGATAACATAGTTATACTCTGTTTACTTTCAAATCATCATAAGAAACTACAACACAACAAGAGTAGCAGATGACTATTCGTGATGGGCTGAGCAGCAGGTTTAAAAAGCTTGATTTTGAAACATCAAATGTATCAGAATAATCATATGAATCATCATTTTCTCAGCAGATCTACCAAGTGCAACTACTTCACCATTCTAGGTAAATTAAGATGTTAAATGACTAAAACTAGTAGTATGCTACAATCATATGGTACTAGTTAAAAAATGTGACCAGAGGACTACATTTGGACACATCACTTGCAATGCCTACTAGAAGGAGCAAGTGTATAACATCATATGCTTAGCTGACAAACGGTTCATATGCAACTAATTTACATTATATACCACACTAACAGAGGAAATGGAGGAGCTCACAGTGGTGGTTTATGTAGCCGATGTCAAACAACCTCCTTCATCGCTGCGAGCACCATGCACCTTGGTTGGACATGAAGTCCTTGTCCTCTGTTGCACATATGAAATCCAAAGCATCACTGTTGCACATGGATAGGAGGAGTCAGAAATTTTGAGGTCAAATCAAAAAGGGAACAGTGTAAAGTCTGCAGGTGCATGAGAAAGGAAACAAATGCAAAAGTATCACTTCAAGGAGTAGAATCCGAACCACAATAGCATCAACCAACAGCAGGTATATATGTATATATATCTAGCAATAATACCATGTACTCCCTCTGTAAAGAAATATTAGAGCATTAAGATCACTGAAGTACTGATCTAAATGCCCTTATATTTCTTTACGGTGGGAGTAGTAAACGGCAGCAGCAACACTTGAACCATGACATGTCCAGCAAGGAAACAAAAAAAATGGGAAAATAATTTATTCTAGACTAGATACCAACTGAACTAGCTAGAGGCCATCCAATGGATTAAGACACGTTGGTACTAAACCTACAACATTCGAATTACTTGCAACAAATCAGTATCTTACAGGACATCAAACCGATGCAAACTATAGCACAAAACAATAGGCATTCTTAACTAGCAACAGCAAATCTGTAGATAGATAACCACGAGCACAACAAATCAACTCCAACACTCGGTCCTTAACACGATGGTCGACAAGTAATCAACCACGACACCGAGTCAAAACTCTAGTGTCACCGAATGGGAACTGCTGGTCATTATGTCTACATCAAGATATATAATGAGCAGCAGTACGTATACCATCTCAAGATATTACTCACCAGAAGCGGCTAGTCTAGATTTTGATTGCATCATCGATGCTCCGTATAATGCAGAAGAGTCTGCATGCATTGTTCTTTGTTGCATAGCACCATCACCTTTGATGTCCTTGAAAATAGTTGGGTAGAATATTAGGATTATTAAACAACAAAAAGGTGGAGAGAAACTGGGCATAGAAATGAGTTACAGAAATGCATTACAACTTGAGAAGATCCATCCTATTTGTCGGTGTACTAAGGTAGGGGTACCTCAGTACCCCAACTTGTGCACGGGCAGTTGGAGCCTCCCGCGGCAGGGTTTACCACGTGCTCGCCGAAGACCTTCCTGCTCCATGTCAAACCATTCAAAAACAAAGTATACAAAACAGAAGATCGAGACCCCGGCAAGCGAAGCTTGCCGGGAAGGCCGTTCCAGGCTCAAGGTTACCTCACTCACGCAAGGCCCTGGCGAGAGGAGCTCGCCAGGAAGACTAGGAGATTACATCATAGAAGACACGCCTCGGCGCTATATGCGTCCCGGCGAGGGCCCGGGGAGCAACAAGTTACAGAGCCCGGCAAGCTCCCGGGTCCGGCAAGGTCAAGACCCCGGCAAGGTACTTGCCGGGAGAGTTGCGCTGTGTGCCCGCGCTCCAGCTCATCGGCCCACGCGTGCATACAGGGCCTTTCGAGGGGACGCGTGGCGGATGGCTGTGCAACTGGGGACACGATGGCACTCCACGGTGATGGATCCATCGCCGTGGCAGACGGAGACGCAAGGGCGGGAGCTTTTGGGGTCGACGGCGACGGGCATTAAATGCCCTTGTCCCCCAATGTCAAAGTAGGTAGTGACCACTGTTCATGCACTGTAGCTCCACTGTTCCCGCACTATTCCAACTACCACCTCTTTTACATTTTACCCCTTTCTCCACGCTGACACTGTCGGTGACCCTTGCACTATAAAAGGAGGCCCATGCACAACGTGGGGGGGGGGGGGGTTCGGTTCGGCTCAGTTCGATTCGAAACCTTTACAACTCCCACGCTCGGTGTAGCTGCTCTCGTAGCTCTTCAAGCTCCCGAGCTCAATACAAACCAAGGGGAGTAGGGTTTTATCGTCCGTCGCGCCCGAACACAGGTAAACTGCCGCGTGCTCGCCTCGATCTGCTCTCTGTGCTCCCTCCGCCCTCGTACCACACTCACAAGTGGCTCCGGCCCCATAGGTGTTCGCGGCGGACAGTTTCCCCCGACATCTTTGGCGCGCCAGGTAGGGGGCGTTGAGGTTGTGCGGACCTGATCCGGCGTTCACGCGGGCGCGTTCTTCATCAACCTCTCCAGTTCCGTCAGCAACTTCATCAACAATTGCGCTATGGCCCCGAAGAGGAAGGCTTCGGAAGTTGCAGGCCCGTCTGCGTCTCATCCGCCGCCACCGGAGCCAACGGTGGGCGGAGGATACGCCGTCGAAAGGATGGCTGCCGGCGAGGACACTAGCGGCACCACCAGATCCAAGGACAGGACGGATGACCGCGCCTCGGTCTCCGGGGACACGCCACGTCCATCTCAGCACACGACAACCCAGCAACGCCATACCACGGGAGGTGGTATCCGCATGCTGGGGCAAGGACACACCGGAGGCTCGCGGGATGCTTCGGACCACCGTCCGGACACAGTAAAGCGGCGCGCGGGCAGGACCTCGCTCCTTCTAACGCTGTTAGAGTCCGAGCATATCCCGCCTCGCACCGCCGCACCGCTCCCCTCCACTCCGCAGAAGCGCTCGCAAGGGCGCAATCGCTCCTCGACTTCTCCAGCGGCGGACAAGGCCAAGGCGGAGGGCTACCATCGAGCTCGACGCCGCCAACAACGACTCTTGACCTCGCGGCGCGCAAGCTAAGAAGACGAAGGCCGACGGCGATAAGACCGCCGGGGGTGCAACCACCGTGCACTCCCCGCCGCAGAAGCAAAAGACGCCGCCCCGCCGGAACAACGCCGACGACGGCTCCACGGCGTCGTCGGATCCGCGGGCTCGTCGGGATCAACACCAGGTCCTCGACGACCGGCGACAAGAAGGATGCGTTTGTCTGCGCCGACAAGATATACCGGGAAGCAGCTGCTGCGGCAGAGCGCGAGCTACTTGCCGCTGAAGCTCCCCGGGGGAAGAAGAAGGCCAAGTCCGGCAAGGACAGCTCGTGCTCGCTCGGCAGCGCATCTCCCCGGAGCGCTGCGCTGCCGTCGAGGACGCGCCATCGAGCTCCACCGCAAGTGCGAGAAACAAAGACAGACCAGCCAAAGATCAAGCACAGCAAGGACGGCAGCTCTGGTGCTCACTCCGGCAGCGCGTCTCCCGGCGCCAGCGCTGCCGCCGAGGACGCGCATCGAGCCCCGCCGACCGGGTCCACCGCCAAGAGGGCAAAGAAAATTGCCAAGCTTCAAACTTTTGAGTTGTACCCCCGAGAATCCATACCCTGTATGAGGGACCTGGACGCGAAAGGGTCGAATCGTGGTTGGGTTGCGCCGTCGGTTCGTCTTGAGTCCGCCGACGATAAAAGCACGCCGCAACTAGCCCGACAAGTTCTTCCCGCCGGGGCTGCACCGCCATTGGTCATTGATGCCTGCGCGCCAGCAAGCATGCTTCTTGTTGGTGGGCTCCAAAGCGTAAGGACGAGAACATACAAGGGGAAGGATCGGGAGGAGTACGGCCTCGACGGATTGTTGGAAATAGAAAAGCTAAGTCGTCCGAACTTTTGTGCGAGCACTCCTTAGCTCCTCGCTTTTTATATTATGTTCCTCGTCGTTAGTCCTTTGTACGCAATACCTGCGCTGGAGGAACCTACCGCGGATAGACGCACCCTTATCTTGTTTTCGAGCACGCCAACGATTTAAGTGAGCTGCGACAAGTGTCGCGCCCTTGTTTCGCTTTTCGAGTCCGCTCAGCAAGCTAAGTGCGTTCGATCGTCATGCAAGGTTGCTTGCCGGTAAGACCTTGGCCAGCAGGCTGCTTCGAGTTCAGCACTCAGCGCTCGCGGCAAGGGCCCCTTGCCGGCAAGTTCCCTAGAAGCGTAGGGTAAAAGCGCACAAAGGGTGTAACATAGAGGGTGTAACGTTGCAAGCCCTGCCGTAAGATGCCCTTCGTATGAGAAACTTGTGCGCGGAGGAACCTACCCGTGGATAGCCGCACCCTTATCTTGTTTTCGAGCACGCTCAACGATTTAAGTGAGCTGCGACAAGTGTCGCGCCCTTGTTTCGTTTTCGAGTCCGCTCAGCGAGCTAAGTGTGTTGCGACTAGCCGCGGCAAGGTTGCTTGCCGGTAAGACCTTGGCCAGGCGGGCTTCGAGTTCAGACTCGGCGCTTCGCGGCAAGGGCCCCTTGCCGCAAGTCCCTAGCAGCGAGAGTATAAATATACGAAGGGCAAGGCACGGCATCGTATTACAAAGTCGCCTGTAAAAGATTTATATACATATACATGTAAATAATGAACTGTTGCAGACCTATCTCAGCTGTTTTCATGGATGAAATTACAGCAACAAGGAGAAACCGAAGAGCACACCAGCACTGGATTTTGGCGGAGCCGAGTTGCCGGGCTGCGAGTGCTAAGATTCCTTCCCGGCGGGATAATAGTACCGAAAGCTGCGGATCAGATAAGTTTTTCATCCTCGTCATGCATCCTCTCATGGACCGGGAAAGCGGGGCTGCGTCTTTGAACGAAGCGTGTCTTGTAAAACACTGCGCGGAGGAGTTGTGTGGCCAGATTGCACCCTTGGTTTGTTTCCGAGTCCGCTCAACAAACACAAGCGCGCCGCAACTGGCCCGGCAAGGTTGCTTGCCGGAAGCAACACCGCCAGCGGGCTGCTGATGTCCCGCACTCAGGAAGCGTGTTCGCACCGGCAAGCTCCCCAAGAGCGCAGGATAGGAACATACAAGGCACGAAGTCAAGTAAAAGACTCGGTCCGGCAAGCGTTCCCCTCTTTTCATTAAAAACATCCTAGTTTAGTACAAGTCCATAGAGGATGAAAAACATGATAGAGAGGATTACATATTTTAAATACAGCTAAGGCCCAAGGGCTTACAAATTAGAAGATAAGATGCCCGTAATTCCTCTCCTGTTTCTCTGTTCAGGAGTTAGGTCAAGGAGGACCCGGTAAGAGAAGCTTGCCGGGAAGGGCAAAAGGGGAGCCTAGGAGAGCTACGGGCGCCAGAAGACACCAAGAGAACTTCCCGGGGGCCGGCCAGGAGCTTGGCGGAGACAGAGGCGCCGGAGGCAGAGCTTGAAGACGAGGTGGTGGGACGTCAGCACGCTGGCGAGGGCTCCTCGCCCTCGTACTCCGACTTGACGGCCTTGCCGCCACCTCTCTTCCTCTTCCGCAGCCTCCCTACGCCAGCCGCCCAAGGAGACGGCCCCGGGGAGTTCAGAAGGCCGGCGACCCGGATGATGGGGTCGCCGGTGGCGCGCGAGGCAGCATCCGACGCCTAGTCGGACCCGCCATCCTCGTCGTCGTCGCTGTCACTCCCCTCCTCGTCACTCTCGCTCGAGGAGGGACCTTCGCTATCGGAGGAGCTGTCCACACAGCATCTCGCCCGGTCCCGGAATCCTCAAGACCTTGACGGCGAGAAGGTCGCCCTCCATTAACTTGAAATGGAGGGTAAAACCCGCCGTCAAGCTGTGGATGCGGCGAACGCCTTCCACCTCGATCGAAGTACATCACGCCGGGGGCTGGGGACACGACACTCACTCGAGTGCCGCTGATCCCACAGCCCCTCATGCGCAACTCCATCACCTCGGGCGGATCCGGTTCCATCGCGCTCGCGAACGGGGCCGGCAGCCGGAGGCGGCGACGAGGCGCTCGGCGCAGCTTGATGAAGAACTCCCAGGGATCGTCTCCAGTATGAACCGCCTCGAGGAAAGGAGCCGCCGGAGGAGACGGGGGAGGCACATCGCCACGACCGCCTCTCCCCCGACCGCCTCGGCCACGCCCTCGGCCTCGTCCGCGGCCTCGCCCCCTCCCTCTCCCCCTCGTGGCCGGCTCCGCCGCCACGGGTGCGGGATAGGGAGAAGTGCGCTGCCTGGAGGCGACCCTCGCTGCCACCGTTGAAGAAATAGGATTTCCTCCTTCCATGGCGTAAAGAAGAACGGAAGTGAAGACGAAGGAGAAGAGGAAGTGTGAGACCACTGTGCTCCCCTTCCGCCCCTTGTAAAGGGCGAGGTGGGGCTCAACCGCCCGCCCGCCAATCGGGAAGCGAGGAGGCGGAGGAGCGGGCCGACTCGCCATCTCCGCCCGTGACGGCTCGGTCTCCCACTTTCGCCGCCCACGACCCCCATGCATGAGGGCGCGTGGCATAAAAAGCGGGCCGAGCGACGGGTGAAGTGACCTCGCCCGCACCACGATCACGGGGTGGATGCCCTAAAGACCGCGCGCCGCCCATCGTCCCACGACGCCGCAATCAATGCGTGCGTTACGAGGGGATGCGCAGATGCGGAAGTGGATTCGGCGGCCGTGGGCGCGTGTGCCCGTGCAATCGCTTTTGGGCCTGGCCCAACAGCGCTCGGCTGCGTGTGGCCCAGCCGGGGCTCCTGTCGGTGTACTAAGGTAGGGGTACCTCAGTACCCCAACTTGTGCACGGGCAGTTGCAGCCTCCCGCGGCAGGGTTTACCACGTGCTCGCCGAAGACCTTCCTGCTCCATGTCAAACCATTCAAAAACAAAGTATACAAAACAGAAGATCGAGACCCCGGCAAGCGAAGCTTGCCGGGAAGGCCGTTCCAGGCTCAAGGTTACCTCACTCACGCAAGGCCCTGGCGAGAGGAGCTCGCCAGGAAGACTAGGAGATTACATCATAGAAGACACGCCTCGGCGCTATATGCGTCCCGGCGAGGGCCCGGGGAGCAACAAATTACAGAGTCCGGCAAGCTCCCGGGTCCGGCAAGGTCAAGACCCCGGCAAGGTACTTGCCGGGAGAGTTGCGCTGTGTGCCCGTGCTCCAGCTCATCGGCCCACGCGTCGCCCTGGGGCCTTTCCAGGGACGCGTGGCGGATGGCTGTGCAGCCTGGGGGACACGGTGGCACTCCACGGTGATGGATCCATTGCCGTGGCAGACGGAGACGCAAGGGCGGGAGCTTTTGGGGTCGACGGCGACGGGCATTAAATGCCCTTGTCCCCCACTGTCAAAGTAGGTAGTGACCACTGTTCATGCACTGTAGCTCCACTGTTCCCGCACTATTCCAACTACCACCTCTTTTACATTTTTACCCCTTTCTCCTACGTTGACACCTGTCGGTGACCCCTTGCACTATAAAAGGAGGCCCATGCACAACGTGGGGGGGGGGGGTTCGGTTCGGCTCAGTTCGATTCGAAACCTTTACAACTCCCACGCTCAGTGTAGCTGCTACTGTAGCTCTTCAAGCTCCCGAGCTCAATACAAACCAAGGCAGGAGTAGGGTTTACGCGTCCGTCGAGGCCCGAACCTGGGTAAAACTGCCCGCGTGCTCGCTACGATCTGCTCTCTGTGCTCCCTCCGCCCTCGTACCGCACAGACAAGGGGCTCCGGTCCCATAGGTGTTCGCGGCGGACAGTTTCCCCCGACACTATTTGTAGTGTCTATGGGGCCTTACCTGATCTTGAGGATGTTCCATATGTAAATTCTTTTGTAATGGAGCTCCTAGAGTTGCCTGTTGGTACTGGAGAGCTAGAGGGCGAGCCACTTTCTGATTGCACTGGACCTCCTATAAGATCCAATATTCAATAGGAGCACGCACATTATTTCTTATTCATCACAAATTAGTACAGTATAGGTACGAGTATGATTATGAGGACCTACCTAGTGAATGGGCTCTCGCTGGAAGGGTTACCGACATACTGAGAAACAAGACTGGAAATGGTATCCGCGACATCCTTACCCTCAACAAGCAGTACTTGAGCTTCAACCTGAGCCAAGTAAAGAAATTAATTCAACCACCAGACAAGGGTTTGATGCATTCATTCAGCCAAGACAAAATAGGAAATGGAGATATGCTTGTTAAGGCAGGTCAACCTGGGCCTAGTAGTAAGTAAACAACCAACATACAAGGTGTTGATTCAGCCGGTATAGAGTATGAAACGGAAATGGAGTATTGTAAGTGCATCTAGTGCCCCTTAGTGATTTTGGTGTATTGAAGACTTATAGGTTAAGGGACTAATGCGTTTGTGAGTGTACACAGGTCTATAAGTCTATGAGGAGTTTGATCTTTACAGAGAAAGTCGACCCCTAAAAATGAAGTTCTTCGACTAAAGACTTTGGATTTCTGTTTGAAAGTGAAGAAATTGGTGTGACCTTGAAGACTTGGAATTCATTCGAGGAACATGAAGCATGAAGACTTTTGTTTTCGCAGTTTCATTTTCTCTTTCTCGAGTCATAGGAAACACCGTACTGTTAAAGGGGGTCGAGGAAATACTAAGGAAAAATTTCCATGTGATGCTCAACTCAAAATCCTACACCTACCAATCCCTTCGAGTGAAGCCATTGGAAATCTCATACAGTTCAGTCAATTTCTTCAGAGATAGAGATGAAGTTCTTCTGGTCGCTGAGGAATTTGTTCTAACTGAGGAGTTAGGAATTCGCCAGTGCCGATTGCCTACAAAGTGAGGAACATGATAGCCCTGAGGAATTTGAGAGTCAAAATTCCGACCGTTGTTGTGCTATGCGCCAGCTGTCCCAAAATATCTTCCCACCTAATGGTCATATCATTGAAGGGCATTTATGTCTTATCATGTCGGGCTGCCCCCTAGGTTATAAATAGCCGCCCCTACAACCACTAGCTGGTTGGCTGCTCCGAGAGAAACTGACACTTGTCATTTGAGAGCATCCATCCTCCGAGGACTTTGAGCGAAAAATCATCGAGTGAGAAAAACACAAACCCAAACACCTTCAAACCCAAAGTGACTGAGCTTCACTGAAGAGATTGATCCTGTGTGCATCTGACGCCTGTTACCTTTGAAGACTGTGCTTCTTACAGACGGTTAGGTGTCATGGTCTAGAGCATCCAAGAGCAATTGTGGATCGCCGAGTGACCGAGTCTGTGAAGGTTTGGAAGTCACCTGAAGACTTACCATGAGTGATTGGGCAAGGTCTATGTGACCTTAGCTCAAGGAGAATACGGTGAGGACTATGTGTCCGGGACTGTGTGTCCTCAGGTTTAAATACCTAGCCGCTCCAACCAGAGGTACAACTGAGACAGCAGTTGGAACTGGTCTACCAAATCATTGTCTTCACCAAGCTTACTGGTTCTATTTCCTCAACTCTTTCATTTCTTCATTTCAGTTTTTGTGCGCTTGTTAATATCTGCTTGAAGACTTTGACTGAAGACTTTCTCAATTTCCTCAATTCGATTTCTTTAGTCTGTCCGTCTTCATCCTGTGTTATCCTGTGTTTACGCTTTCTATACTCTGTGCTTGTCTTCATTTCATCATGATAACTATGCTTGTGTTATGTAATGTTTACTTTTGAGTACTTATTCCGTTGCAAGTAGTTCTTCACTAAGGAATTTCCTCACCAGCAAATTCCTCAGTGAAGAATTCATAAAAATCGCCTATTCACACCCCTCTAGTCGATATAACGCACTTTCAATTGGTATCAGAGCAAGGTACTCCCTTGTTCTGTGTGATTTTGGTTTAACCGCCTGGAGTTTTAGTTATGTCGACCACATGTATGAAGAAAGTGACATTCCCCATCTTTGACGGTCATGATTATCCCAAGTGGAAGGCCATGATGAGGAAGCGCCTCATGGCAATGAACAACGAGCTGTGGACCGTCACCGAGATTGGTCTTACTGATATGTGCAAGATGGCAGAAGCTAATGACATTCGCAAGTACACTCTTCTCAACCTTACGGCAAAGGACATCATCTGCTCTTGTCTGTCTCAAAATCAGTTCAGGAACATCATGCATCTCAATCATGCAAAGCTTATCTGGGATCGTCTTTATGAGGTCTATGAAGGTCATCGAACCCATCATGATCCTTGGTTTGAGGATTTCAAGGAATCTCTCAATGCGATTACATTTGAACCAGAATCATCATCTTCTACACCATGCCTTATGGCAAAAAGTGCTAAGGTAACTGAATGCTACCTATCCGAGTCCAGTGATGATGAATCTGGAGATGAATTTGGACCCAGCTATGTCAAACTTGCATCCCTTGCCACTAAACGACAAAGAACTTTGGAAAAAGTTCAATACATGCTAAATAAGAGCGATGATATGTTGGGTGAAGAAATGGATCAGTCGAAAGCTTTGGCTGAAAGTCTTCAGACACTTCAGTCCAAGTTTGACACCCTTCAAGGTCATCATAACACTCTCTTATCTGATCACGAGAAGCTTTTCTATGAATTTCCTCAAAGAAAGCAAGATCTTTAGAAGCTAAGGGTGAGTTATGAAGATCTTCAGAAGAAGCGCGATTCATTACTTGCTCAACAAATCAGCGCTACTCAGGAAGAATTTGTTCCTCCATGTTTGAAGTGCATTGAACGTGAAACTACTAATTCTTCACCTGAATGTTCAAATGCTTCTAATGCTACAAATTCTTCATCTGTCTCTGCTATCACTAATTCCTCATCTGAGAACATTGCTAGTATCACTGATGATGTAGGGCTGAAGGAATTGTACATGACTGGCATGTACAAAAGCCTCAAAGGGTATCAGACTCTTTATGACGTGCTTAAAAAGAAGATCCTCAACAGGAACCCTAGGAAAGAGGGTATTGCCTTTGAGAGGAAACTCAATGCTGATGGAACATATTGGAAGCCTGAGCAGTACCCCAAAACCTCATGGGTTGCTGTAAAGGGACCTCCAGTTGATCCATCCAATTTATCTCGCTTTACATGTGAATCTCCTCATTCTTCTGATGAGTCATTTGACTCCAACTATAAACTGTTCAAAAATCAGAATGGTGAAGTATTTGCTAGATATGTCGGCACTAACTATAGGAATGGTTCCCCTATGAAGAAAATCTGGGTTCCCAAAAAGTGCCTTGAAAGTCTTTAGGTGAATGTCCTCATGACACCACCTGTGAAGAATAGGAACTCCAGATCAAATTCTTCATATGGATCCAAGTCCTCATATGGACCAAATTCCTCACGTGGATTAAATTCCTCAAAAGGATCAAGGTCCTCATATGATTATCATCGTGCTAATCCCTCTGTTTCGCAGGGACGAGCTAAGGGCTATGAATATGAGCATTATTCTTCTAACCATTATGTTCATAAGTCCTCGAAGAATTTCTCTGCTTATTCATATGCTTATCCTAACTCCTCTTATGTGAAACGAAGTGGACTGACTTCTATGCCACCTTTCTCATATGGAAATCGCAAAGTGATGAATTCTTTGCCACCCCTTCAGATGTGGGTGGTGAAGAAAAAGAACTAATCTCTTATGCAGGGTCAGGTCTCCAGACGTGCTTAAAACGTCTGAAGAATTTGCTAGAGACCTGAAAATTGCCTGAAAGGACGCAGGCTAATCATGAAGAAATGAACTTTCATTTCTCACGTCCTCATACTGTTTTATCTGTTCTATTGCTTGATGAAATTGATCTAATGATGTTGATGTCATATTCTTCACTGATGAAGTATATGAGTTCGTAAGTTGCACTAATTCATCTACAGGATGATCAACCCAAAGCCAATTGGGTCCTCAATAGTGGATGTACGAATCACATGACTGGTGACAAGAATCTATTGATGGATGCTCCCTTATCACCATCTCATCTGAAGCATATCATCTTCGCTGACAAAGGCAAAAGTCAGGTATTGGGTCTAGATAAGGTTGCGATCTCAAAGGATCGACACATGGACAAAGTCATTCTTGTCGAGTCCTTAGGATACAACCTCATGTCTGTCTTGATGCTTTGTGATCTCGATATGGTTGTTGTCTTTGGCAAATATCGTTGTGTTGTGATCATGGAAGCTGACAATTCCAAAGTCTTCGAAGGCTTTAGGAGAGGAGACTTGTACATTGTTGATTTCTCTATAGGACCACAACCGGCCGTATGCCTACTTGCAAAAGCTTCAGAAGGCTGGCTATGGCATCAACGACTTGGTCATGCTGGCATGAGGAATCTGCACACGCTTGCGAAGAAGAAGCATGTCATTGGCATTGAGAATGTCAAATTCCTTAAGGATCATTTGTGCGGAGCCTGTGAAGCTGGAAAGATGACCAAGGCCAAACATCCAGCGAAGACTATCATGACTACCACTCGACCATTTAAATTCCTTCACATGGATCTCTTTGGTCCTAATCATTATTCTGCAGTTACAAATGATGCATCTCTATATGGCTTTGTTATTGTTGATGATTATTCTCGTTACACATGGGTGCACATTGTCACTTACAAACATGAGGTGCAGGAAGTCTTCAAACGATTTTCCTCGAGGGCTTCAACCAACTTTGGTGTGAAGATCAAGCACATCAAAAGTGACAATGGGACTGAGTTCAAGAATTCCGGTTTTGATGACTATCTTGATGAACTTGGTATTACTCATGAGTTATCTGCTCCTTATACTCCTCAGCAGAATGGCGTCGTGGAGGGCAAGAACAGAACTCTTGTTGAGATGGCCCGCACTATGCTTGATGAATACAAGACGCCTCGTCATTTCTGGATTGAGGCAATTGATACTGCATGCCACATCATCAACAGAGTATATCTTCACAAATTCTTCAAGAAGACTGCTTATGAACTCCCCACTGACAAAAAGCCCAATGTGAGTTATTTCAAAGTCTTCAGTGCTAAATGTTGGATTAGAGATCCTCATCACAATTCTAAATTCGCACCGAAAGCACATGAGGGTTTTATGCTTGGTTACGGAAAGGAATCGCACACCTACAGAGTCTTCAACAACGTTCTTCACAAAGTTGTTGAAACTGTAGATGTACGGTTCGATGAAACTAATGGCTCGCAAAGAGAGAACCTACCTTCTGTGATAGATGAACCAGCACCTGAAGAATCTATCAAGCTCAAGGCTACTGAGGATGTCATTCCTACCGAAGAATCTGCTGAAGAATTCATTCCGGAACGTGAAGAACGCCGAGCTGGTGCACCTGAAGAAAATGGTGGTGAGGAAAATGGTCCTGAAGAAAATGCGGATCAAATTCATCGATGACAACCCGCTCATCCCCGCGTTGCAAACAAAGTGTAGATTGAGAGAATCATCGATGACATTGAAACACCAGGTCCTCTCACACGCTCAAAAGCTTCACATTTGTCTAACTTTTGTGGGCACTTTGCTTTTGTCTCTATCACAGAGCCCACTAAGGTAGATGAAGCATTTCTGGAGCCTGAGTGGATTCAAGCTATGCAAGAAGAATTACATCAGTTCGAGCTCAACAACGTCTGGGAACTGGTCAAACGCCCAGATCCTCGCAAGCACAATATCATTGGCACAAAGTGAATCTACCGCAACAAGCAAGATGAAAATGGCCTTGCGGTGAGGAATAAAGCACGACTTGTAGCTCAAGGCTACACACAGGTTGAAGGAATTGATTTCCGTGAAACTTTTGCACCTGTTGCTAGACTTGAGGCTATTTGCATATTACTTGCTTATGCTAACCATCATGATATCACTTTATATCAAATGGATGTGAAAAGTGCATTCCTCAATGGTAAGCTTAAGGAAGAAGTACATGTTGCTCAACCCCCAGGTTTTGAAGATCCAAAACATCCTGACAAAGTCTTCAGACTCAATAAGGCCCTGTATGGCCTCAAGCAGGCCCCTCGAGCGTGGTATGATACTTTGAAGGAATTCCTCATGAAGAAAGGCTTCAAACCCGGTTCACTCGACCCAGCTCTTTTCACTAAATCTTATGATGGTGAATTGTTTGTGTGCAAAATTTATGTTGATGATATCATTTTTGGCTGTACTAACCAACGTTAAAGTGATGAATTTGCCTATATGATGAGTGAAGAATATCAAATGTCTATGATGGGAGAATTGAAATTCTTTTTAGGTCTTCAAATTCGTCAATAGCGCAATGGCATATTCATATCTCAGGAGAAATACCTCAAAGATGTTTTGCGGAAATTCGGCATGCAAGATTGCAAAGGGGTCAAAATTCCTATGCCCACAAATGGCCATCTATGCATTGATGAAAATGGTAAAGACTTCGATCAAAAGGTATACCGTTCCATGACTGGCTCTTTATTGTACCTATGTGCATCTAGGCCAGATATTATGCTTAGTGTTTGCATGTGTGCCCGATTTCAAGCTACACCAAAGGAATCACAACATAAGGCTGTGAAGCATATTCTTCGATATCTAGCTCACACACCAACACTTGGATTATGGTATCCCAAGGGCTCTTCCTTTGATCTCATTGGATATTCAGACTCTGACTATGCTGGTGATCGGGTGGATCGCAAGTCAACATCAGGCACATGCCATTTCCTTAGACGATCTTTGGTATGTTGGTTCTCAAAGAAGCAGAACTGTGTCTCACTCTCCACTGCAGAAGCTGAGTACATTGCTGCTGGATCGTGCTATGCTCAATTACTATGATGAAGCAAACGCTCAAGGACTATGGCATCAACGTGACGAATGTGCCTCTCTACTATGACAATGAGAGCGCTATCAAGATTTCTCATAACCCAGTTCAGCACTCGAAGACAATGCACATCTAGATTCATTAACATTTTCTTCATGATCATGTGTTGAAGGGCGACATCTCCATCGACCACGCAAGCACTGAAGACCAGTTGGCCGATATCTTCACTAAGCCCTTGGATGAGAAGAGATTTAGCAAGTTGCGGTGTGAGCTAAATATCCTAGAATCTTCTAATGTTCTCTGAAAAGGACACACATCCTAACACTCATGCTGACTTGACGACTTAGATGTGCAACACACAAAGTAACGTTTTTCTTCAATTAATAAAGACTAAGCCTCTAAGTGTGAAGAAATTATGAAGAAATTGATTCTCAGAACCCTACGAGAATTGTACGCGGTGTGTGAAATCAGCTTTCTTATATGGTGGGTTACGCCACCAACCAAAGTTGAAAATCTTCAATTTGAGCTTTTCTTCATTTTTTAAATACCTCAGTTTTTCAAATTCTTCAACTTTGCATTGTCTTCAGTCTTTCCGTCGTTGTTCTTCATTTGACTATATATATATATATATATATATATATATATATATATATATATATATATATATATATATATATATATATATATATATATATATATATATATATATATAAGTTTATGTCCTCTAGAGCATTCACTTATTGCTAATTCTTCAAGTTGATTTTTCTGCTAAGTGAATGTGATCGGACCCTTCCCCCTCTATGTTAAACTCAACCCAGTCTGTTCACAAAATTCTTCATGTGCGTTCTATTTGAAACTCATTCAAAATCTTCACTGTTTCCTTGTCAGCTGAAGAATCTACGAACGTAACTTTTAACTTATCTTATCTAAATTTTTGGCTTTGCCGCTCAAACAGTTCCGCATCCCACGATAATACTTTTCTATTCACCCACGATCTCACACGATCGCCACCTCTTAGTACGTGGGTGACAAATGTCAAGCGAATGAGAAGGGTTAGGGGCACATTCGTCCAATTTCCTCGGGCATACAGTTTTTCACTCCGACCATAAATACCCCTCCCCTTCCTCACTTCATTTTTACTCTGCTCGTTCTCACTCCTGCTCGAGCTTCTCAAACCCTAGCGCCGCCGCTACTTCATCATCGCCTGTGAGGAAGAGCTTCACTGCCTCGACCTCGTCACCATCGTACTCGCGCCGGCTACAGATTTCTTCACTCCAGCGCAGCCGTAGCTGTCTTCCTCTGCCAAGTTAGGGCGTGGAAGATCTGAATTGGCAAACTTCACATCTACACTTCCCAGTTTGTCATGTTCTTCATCAAGGGTAATTGAAAGTTACTTTAACTACTTTTTTTGATTCAAATGTTTTCTTAAAAATCTTCAAAGGTGTTTATTCTTCAAATCTTCATTCACTGAACACCTCACATGTCATCTGCTCTTGATTCGTTTCTCTAAGCAATAAATTTTCTTCAAAATTCCTCAATTGTGTGGACATTCGATCTATACAACTCTGGAACCTACGACAAAGAATGCTTAGTGAAACTCTTCAAGACTCATCTGGTCAAATTCCTCAAACTTATTCTTTTTGAAAAACCTTCTGAGAACGCATATGACCTCTCCAAATTCCTCGTAACTATACTCTGTTCACAGGTACTCATGTTTGCTGCTGAATCACTAGGTTCTCATCAACTTAACTCATTTGCGTCATTCCTCGAAGAAAAGTTGCATACATCTTCAGAGAATTCCATTGTTCAAATTCCTCAGCTGAAGAAAATGGCTGATGGTAAGAAGCCACAGAAGGGTGGAAAGAGGCCTAAGGTCAATACTGCTTTTGAGATCCCTGATGACATTTATGCTGGGTACTGCACACCCCCTGAGGAGGATAGAAATCAGCGCAAGGTGCGCATTCAAAAGATTGAGAGGAGATGGGCACGGGAATGGAGGGAGTACATATATGTTACTCCCAAGTATATGAAGAAATTCGCTCTCAACCCTCCATGCCCAAGACCTCCATTGGCAGCTGGCCAATTGGCAGATCCCACCAGCCTCAAGCGCGGTGAGGACTATCCTGATGAATGGACGAAGCGCCAGGCCAAACTGGCCAAACAGGCAAAAGAAGCAGTGAGGAAATTCAATGAAGACACTTCTGCTGCTGCTACCGCCGTTGAGGCCTCTGCAAGCAAGCCGAAGAAGGCCATGGCTAAGAAGCCTGCTCACAAGCCAAGTGCTTCACCTTCAATGCCCTCACGGACAAGTTCCTCAGCAATGCCCTCACGGCCAGATTCTTCAAAGCCCTCATGGCCAGATTCTTCAAAGTCCTCAAGGCCAACCCCTCAAACTGCTCCTCCTCCTTCAAAGTCCTCAGCTCCTCCGACAAAGTCCTTAGTTGCTCCAACTAAATCCTCTGCACATGTGCATCTCGCCACGTGCCAAAGGACTACAGGCATCTCAATTGCCTTAGGAGCTTCTACTAGTTCCTCAGCTGCACCAAATTCCTCGACTGGCCCCTCTCTCCTGAAGAAGAAGGCCACTGCTGGACGAGGCTCTCGACCAAGTCCTCATAAGAAGCAGGTCGCCTTTCAAGTGCCATCTGATGATGACGAGGCCGATGATGAAGAATTTGCCGAAATCATCAGAGACAGGAAGGCCAGGGCCGCTAGAGCCAAAGGCAGCAATATGCCGATGTTACTGGATCCGAAGTTGATCCTCGATTTCATCGATCTATGGCACAAGGACCCAAACACACCTTTGCCGGAGATGAACCTCACTCCTGGTCAAAGTCATGTTTTGACTGCCTTCATTGAATAAGAAAAATGGAAATATGAAGAAGGAAGAAGAGTGAAGAAAACGCAGTACAAGAAAGAGCGCTTTCTGAGGAAAAATGTTCTGAAGCTTTCCCCTGAACAACTCGTTGCCTTACAAGCTGAGATCAAGCAACTGAGTGGTGAATTTGATCGCTATTATGCCGATCGGCTTGGAGCCAAAGTCGATTTGTGAAGATTCTTGATAAATTCACTTCAAATGTTGCATCCCCAACGCAACAAGAAAATCCTCAGCTGAAGCATCTGCACAGCCCATCGAAGAACATGCCAGCACCTTTGTGACAATCAGTTCTTGAAGAAAATGAAAGTACTGTGGCTGATGATCGCATTCCAGCCACCAAGAAATAGTCGGGCAACTACATCGGTTGTGCTCGAACAAACTGAACCAAATTCCTCTGCTCCTCCTGCACCAACGCAAACTCCAATCCTTCCATCTGCATCAGATGTGAAGAAGACCAAGGCTGCAGAGCATGCCGCTGTGAAAAAAAGGAAGGCATCAACTTCATCAGTTTCTTCAGCTCCGAAGAAGATGAAGCCTTTAACAAGCTCAATTGACAACCCAATTGATGCCGTTCCTGTCTCATTCATGCCATCAAAGGACCTTGTTCCATTTGATGAAGATTATGTGATTCCAAGTGAATCAGATGAAGAAATTCCTTCTGCTGCTTTGTCAGAGCAGTTGGATGAAGAAATTGAAGTGGATGCAATCCCTTCAACACCAGTTGTCTCCTCGCCTATGCCTCAGTTCACTGCTAAAGAGGCTAGCGTTGAAGAAATGGAAGATGAAGATGTGGACATTGGTTGTACCACACCCGTGCTGAATGATTACTTTTGGGAAAATCAGCACCCCAACGCTCCACTATTCACACCACTTCAATCAATTCCTCAGTCCCCTGTTGCTACTGTAGTACAAATGGGATCTGAAGAACCTCGTGCAACCCCATCTGTCCATGAAGAAATTCCAGCCACTAGTGCTGGTGAATATTTTAATGAAGAATTGAAGACCCAGGCTGCAACTGAAGAAGAGCCTGAAATTCCTCAGCCTGTGGATCCTGAGATTAAGATTCCTGAGGTGGTGATGTAATTGACTAATACTCCTGATCCCAAGCCAAAGGATCCCTTCTCAAAGAAGCATAAATTCAAGGCTGATGACTTCTTGGTGAGCATGTTTTCTTCATCAATTCAACTTATGACTCGCTTTCGCCTTAGAAGGAAGCCTTTTTGGACTGCCAGCCAGGCCAATTTCTATTCTTCACTGCTTTTCAACAAAGACAAAGTCTTCAACCACGAGCATATTCCTCACGTGGATATGGAATCAATGCCTTGCTTCTCTCAAGTCCTTAGTGTGCTTCATGATGCAGGACTGCTCAACTTTTGCTTTAACATTGTTGATTGGAATGAAGAGCTTATTCTTTAGTTCTACGTAACTCTGCACGTCACAGGTGATGCTGATGATATCAACACTTGGGTGTTGGACTGGATGACCGAAAACACTCATTATAAGGCACCGGCCTTTGAATTACTTCATGCCCTGCCAAGCAGTCCTCCACCTGAAGGTGCTCGTTGTCTGTACAAAGAACCTGAACTTACTGCTCATTACATGCAAGTGCTAATGAAGCCTCTGAAGCCCGGTCAAGCCCCAAGGACCAAATTCCTCGTGAAGGAATTGTTGTATGCGCCAAGAACAGTCTATCGCATTCTGACGAAGACTTTGAGTCCTATCAAAGGCCACGACTCATCTGATGAGGAAATTGTTGGCATCATGAAGAATCTGCTATTCAACATCATGCATGGCATCCCTGTCAATTATCATGATTTCTTCATGAGGACTCTAGCAAATGTTGCACTTCTCTGTTTGAGCTGAAGCCTTATACTCCTTGGATTATGAGATTCCTCAGAACAAGGTCTTCACTCAACTACAAAGCTGATTTTCAGAATCACCTCAGCTACTTGCCCCCAATTGAAGTCCTCAAGCGGAGACATTCCTCAGCTGATGAAAAGGGCAAGGCACCTGCTATTATCGATGAAGGCATTCGTCCATTGGATCATCAGTTTCGCAAAGCTGCATCTTATGCCACCAATGATGACTCAACCACTCATGATTCTGCTTCCAATGCATCCAAGCCAAATCCTCAAGCCACTGCTCCTCGTGTGATGACAGATTGTGAGCTGCTTCTTAGTCTTCACTAGAAGGTGGATCGAAACCACAAATGGGTTAAGCGTCAGTTTGGTTCTATTCTTCACAACATGACTGCTACACAAAATGAGTGAAGAAAAACCATTACTACCTCCATGAAGTCTTCGATCGCACCTGGGCTATTCTGTCACATCTCTATGGTGAAGAAGATATGAAGCAAATGGGTTTCAAGGAAGATTTTGACTGGTCTGCTCCTCCATAGAAGAAATACAAGAAGGTCAAGGTTCCTCCCTTGGTAGCCAGTTCGTTTTCTTCATCACGCAACATGGACGAGTATGAAGACTTGGACGACACTGCAGCAGGCCCTACAACGACACACGACCCCAACAACGCTGGCGCTCCTCCATCATCATTATATTCTTCAGGGGCATTAGTCCTCATTTTCAACCCTTTTGGTCATTCAAGTACAAAGGGGGAGAAATTTGAGTTAGTCTTCAAGAGGGTCTATTTTATATGGGCGTTTTTTTGCTAAGTGACAACTCTCATTCTTTTGATGACTTTGCTAGATCGAGTTGTAAACTTAAACTCTATGGTGACCCGATACTTTTGCTGAGTTCTTCTGCATGCTTATTCCTCATTAATGTCAATGCATGCATGCTGAATTACATCAGTCACCATATTTCATCATGCATTTCAAATTCTTCATATTATATGACAAATGCGTGTATGAATTACAAGATATAGGGGGAGATCTCCATGATTATACTCTTCAAGTGTGCATTGCTTCAAAAGCAAATTCCTCACTATGCACATCTTCAGGGGGAGTTCTTCTATATCTTGCAATCAAATTCCTCAATATCAGTATTTAACCTTCATATGTTTATCCCCGTTGAAAACTTAACCTATATTGTCATCAATCACCAAAAAGGGGGAGATTGTAAGCGCATCTAGTGCCCCTTAGTGATTTTGGTGTATTGAAGACTTATAGCTTAAGGGACTGATGCGTTTGTGAGTGTACACAGGTCTATAAGTCTATGAGGAGTTTGATATTTACAAAGAAAGTTGACCCCTAAAAATGAAGTTCTTCGACTGAAGACTTTGGATTTCTGAAGACTTTGAAAGTGAAGAAATTGGTGTGACCTTGAAGACTTGGAATTCATTCGAGGAACATGAAGCGTGAAGACTTTTGTTTTCGTAGTTTCATTTTCTCTTTCTTGAGTAATAGGAAACACTGTACTGTTAAAGGGGGTCGAGGAAATACTAAGGAAAAGTTTCCATGTGATGCTCAACTCAAAATCCTACACCTACCAAGCCCTTCGAGTGAAGCCATTGAAAATCTCATATAGTTTAGTCAATTTCTTCGGAGACAGAGACGAAGTTCTTCTGGTCGCTGAGGAATTTGTTCTGACTGAGGAGTTAGGAATTCGCCAGTGCGGATTGCCTACAAAGTGAGGAACATGATAGCCCTGAGGAATTTGAGAGTCAAAGTTCCGACCGTTGCTGTGCTATGCGCCAGCTGTCCCAAAATATCTACCCACCTAACGGTCATATCATTGAAGGGCATTTATGTCTTATCATGTCGGGCTGCTCCCTAGGCTATAATAGCCGCCCCCTACAACCACTAGCTGGTTGGCTGCTCCGAGAGAAACTGACATTTGTCGTTTGAGAGCATCCCATCCTCCGAGGACTTTGAGCGAAAAATCATCGAGTGAGGAAAACCCAAACCCAACACATTCAAACCCAAAGTGATTGAGCATCACTGAAGAGATTGATCCTTCGTGGATCCGACGCTTGTTACCTTTGAAGACTGTGCTTCTTCAAGACGGTTAGGCGTCATGGTCTAGAGCATCCAAGAGGAATTGTGGATCGCCGAGTGACCGAGTCTGTGAAGGTTTGGAAGTCACCTGAAGACTTACCACGAGTGATTGGGCGAGGTCTGTGCGACCTTAGCTCAAGGAGAATACGATGAGGACTGTGTGTCCGGGACTGTGTGTCGTCAGGTTTAAATACGTAGCCGCTCCAACCAGACGTACAACTAAGACAGCAGTTGGAACTGGTCTACCAAATCATTATCTTCACCAAGCTTACTGGTTCTATTTCTTCAACTCTTTCATTTCCACATTTCAGTTGTTGTGAGCTTGTTAATATCTGCTTGAAGACTTTTACTGAAGACTTTCTCAATTTCCTTATTCCAATTTCTGCAGTCTGTCCGTCTTCATCCTGTGTTATCCTATGTTACACGTTCTGTACTTTGTGCTTGTCTTCATTTCATCATGATAACTATGCTTGTGTTCTGTAATGTTTACTTTTGAGTACTTATTCCGCTGCAAGTAGTTCTTCCCTAAGGAATTTCCTCACCAGAAAATTCCTCAGTGAAGAATTCATAAAAATCGCCTATTAACCCCCCCTCTAGTCGATATAATGCACTTTCAAGTACTACTTGTTAAGGCAAGTCAACCTTGAAAAACATAAGTCATCGGTGCTCACCGGCGCATGTACATCAGTCAAGACAAGTCACATGTTGGCCCACAAAGCCTAAGTTTAACAATCCTGATGAAATACTATCATGGGAAGAAAAACTTTAGGTAAATGGAAAACCTGAGGCTTGGTTCTTTACACTGACGCTGACAAAAGCACATACGCATGAACAACATTCAGAGTGTGCTAATGAACTAGGAGTACTTAAGAAAGACAGTGCAAGCTTTCATGTCTAAGTCTAAGTTCTTTACACGTACGCTGACAAAGAAAACACGTCATGAACAACATTCAGAGTGCGCTAATGAACGAGGAGTGTTCAGATTCAAAACTTGTTGACCTAGCTCGACTTGGACGCTTCCATCAAATGGTCAAAACAAGGAACGAATGCGAGCATGCGCAATCATGGGTTATATATCGGGTGCTGTCGCGGAAGGCCTTGGCGATGCTCTTGGGCGTCCTGCACAGCCCCTCTCGGCGGTCGTCATCGCCGAGCCCCACCAGCAACACGCGCACCATCAGCTCCATGGTGTCCCCCAGCGCCATCCCGCCGCCGAGCTCCACCAGAAGATCCTCCTCCTCGTCCTCCTTGCACATGCACGCGGCGATAGCGGCGAGGTGGGACTCCTCGAGCGCTCTCATGACGGCAGACGGAGTCCTCCACGCGCGCCCACCTAGTGGTAACAGCAGCGGCTATAATTAGGCCAGCTGAAAGTGCAACTAATCCCCGGGTGGTTTTGGTAGTTAATAACAACATATATATCATTGAACTAATAGTTTCTTGAGAATCATTTCAGAAAGTTCAGTGATATGGGTATGGCAAGGACTGAAGATGTGGACCCCTCAAAATGCTAAGGCAAGCATTGGCAAAAGCTCAAGACTCCATTTTTGGTTTAGTGATCCAAGATCACATTGAGTCTATAGGAAAGCCAATACTATTAAAAGGGGATGAGGTTATGATAATGATCTGGTTGCTCAAAGTGCTTAGTGATACATCTCCTAAACTATCAGCAACTCTCACTTCCATAATACACTCATAAGTAATTTCGGTCCCACCGATTTCCTAAACTCAGTCACACCGAGATGAACCACCTCAGCCATATAGCCAAACCCTAGAAAACTCGTATTTTCCGATTCTGAACTCGGTCTCACCGAAACTTGGGTTGCCAAGCTTCTGTAACCTTCTGTCATCAAATCGGTGTCACCGAGATGATGAAGTCGGTCCCACCGAGATTGGCAAGCCCTAGTCTTTACACGAATCGGACTCACCGAGATTGTATTTTCGGTCCCACCGAAAATCCCAACGTTCACATGTTTTGAACTTTCGGTCTCACCGAGTTGTCAACTTCGGTCTGACCGAGATTGGTCAAATGTGTGTAACGGTTGGATTTTGTGTGGAGGCTATAAATACCCCTCCACCCCCTCTTCATTCGTGGAGAGAGCCATCAGAAAGAACTACCACTCCTACCTTACATTTCTGAGATGAAAACTACCTACCCTTGTGTTGAGATCAAGTTGCTCCACTCCCACCATATGAAGCTTGATCTCTAGCCTTCCCAAGTTGCTTTCCACTCAATCCTTTCTTCCACCACAGCAAAATCAGTGAGGAGAGTTGAGTGTTGGGGAGATTATCATTTGAAGCACAAGAGCAAGGAGTTCTTCATCACCAACACCATCTATTACCTTTTGGAGGGTGGTGCCTCCTAGATTGGTTAGGTGTCGCTTGGGAGCCTCCGTCGAGATGTGGAGTTGAACCAAGAAGTTTGTAAGGGCAAGGAGATCGCCTACTTCGTGAAGATCTACCCCGAGTAAGGCTAGCCCTCCGTGGGCGTATGCCATGATGGCATAGACAAGGTTGCTTCTTCGTGGACCCTTCGTGGGTGGAGCCCTCCGTGGACTCTCGCAGCCGTTACCCTCCGTGGGTTGAAGTCTCCATCAACGTGGATTGACGATAGCACCACCTATCGGAACCACGAGAAAAATCTCCGTGTCTCCAAATTGCGTTTGCTCTTCTCCACCTCTCTTTATGACATGTGCAATTTACTTTCCGCTGCCTATACTCTAGAATTGCATGTGTAGGGTGATACTTGACTTGATCATCATTGTGAACTTGCCAAAAACTTGTCTTTATCAAAAGGCTGAATTTTTATATTGTCAAGTAGTCTAATCACGCCCCCCCTCTAGACATACTTTCGATCCTACAAGTGGTATCAGAGCTTTGGTCTCCATTGTATTGGTCTCCATTGCTTTGGACTCCATAAGCTTGGTTTCACAACCTAGGAGAGTATGGCGTCTAGTGAGGGTAATTTTCATAGAGGTCCTTACTTTGATGGTTCAAACTTTGCTAGTTGGAAGCATAAAATGAAAATGCATATTCTTGGACATAACCCTGCCGCATGGGGCATTATTTGTGTTGGTTTGCAAGGTGAGTTCTTCGAGGAAGGAAAAGTTCCGGATCGTGAAGCTACAACGGATGAATTGCGGATGTTGCAAAACAATGCTCAAGCTTGTGACATTCTCTTCAATGCTTTGTGTCCCGAGGAGTTCAACAAAATCAGCCGTCTTGAGAATGCAAAAGAGATTTGGGATACTTTGGTCGAAATGCACGAAGGTACCGAGTCCGTGAAAGAATCAAAGCTAGATGTTCTTCAAGGTCAACTTGACAAGTTCAAGATGAAGGAAGGTGAAGGAGTCGCTGAAATGTACTCTATGCTTGCTCTCATCACAAATGAGATTGCCGCTTAGGAAGCGAAGAAATGACCGACCGATTCATCATCAAGAAGATTCTCGAGCTTTGGATGGAAAGTATGACACCGTGTGCACTTTGATCCAAATGATGCCAAACTACAAGAATCTCAAGCCAACCAAGTCATTGGAAGAATTGTTGCTCATGAGATGACACTTAAAGATAAGGAAGAGCTTCACAACAAGTCAAGTGGTGCTTACAAAGCTACAATTGATGCTCCCACAACCTCAAGTGACAAGCTAGTTTCCAATGAAGAGATAAGCCTAATGGTGAAGAACTTCAACAAATTCTACAAGAGTAGAAGCAAAGAGAGAAGCTCAAAGTCTAGATCATATGATGAAAAGAGATCTTCTAGTCGTGATCGAAACTGCTACAATTGTGGAAGACCCGGACACTACTCAAATGAGTGCTCGGCTCCCCACAAGAGAAGAGAAGAATCTCCAAGAAGAAGAAGCTCAAGAGAAGAGTCACCTCGGAAAGAGAGAAGGAGTAGAGATGATCGTTATGAACGAAGACCCTCTCGGAGAAGCAAGGATTCAGAGATGAAAGACAAGTCATCAAGGAGCTACACAAGAAGAAAACATCAAGTTCATGTAGGTGAATGGGTCTCCGGCTCCGACTCCGACAATCATTCCGAAAGAAGCTATCACTCCAACTCCGACTACAGTCAAGATGAAGGTGTTGCCGGTCTTGCTCTCGTGTCCTCCAACTCCAACTCCTATGACTTATTTGATTCACCAAATGAGGGAATTGGAAGATGCTTCATGGCAAAAGGCCCCAAGGTATCACACCCTGAATTTATTGACTTTGATAGTGATGAGGATGACTTGCTTGGTGAAGATGAGCTTTTTCATGATAAATCTAGTGAGCCTAGTAATGATGAACATGCTAGTAGTATTTATAGTCGAGAAGAGTCGAATGACAATGCTATGAAGGAGATTGAGCGTCTAACTAAAGAACTAAACACTCTTAAGTTAGCTCATGAAACAACTCAAGAAGATCATAGAGAGCTCCTAAGATCTCATGAGAAGCTACGCTCGAGAAGCTCAATCTAGAGCAAGAACATGAGTTTCTAAAAGCAATCAATGACGATCTTCAAAGAAGAGTTCTTCATATCTTGCCAAACGACTTCTCTTGTCTAATTTCTTGCCACCTATTAAAACTAAGCATGACAAGCATAAGAAAAATTCTTCATCTAGTAGTAACAATAACCATGCTAAATCCAATATTGTTGCTCCTAGTAGTTCTCTTGATTCCACTAACAATGTTTCAAGCCAAGTTACACTTGAGCAAGAAAATAGTTTATTGAAAGGGATTATAGAGAAAGGTGTCTACAAGAGCCTTGCGGAAGCAAGAACTTTGAGGAAATTGTTCGCAAGCAAGGAAGGCACGGAAGAATCAAGGAATTGGTTTTGAGCGAAAGTTCAACGCCGAGGGTGTTGAATGGGAAGAAGGTCAATATCCCACTCCAAAGTTTGTTTCTCAAAAGGAGAAGTACGATCCTACTTCTTCCAATGTGGAACAAGCTCAAGATGATCTTCCACCACAAGACCACAAGCTAAAAGGCAAGGACAAGCTTCAAGAGGAGATTGATGCATTTATTGAAGCACCTAAAGCCATGGTCAAGTGGGTTCCCAAGGAAACGCCAAGTTCTACTTCAAGCTCAACTACAACCCCAAGGATTCCCATCAAGATGATGTGGATCCCAAGAAGAAGAACTAGAGAGTTCTTGAGGGTGACCCGCCAACATACTTCACTCACATTCATTTTGGCAAGAACTTGTGCAATCAACTTCCACATCTTGCACTAGTTCATGGAGTCACAAACCCTCTTGTTGGTAAGTCAAGGGACAAGGTAATCATTGCTTTCATGGACATCATCTATTGTGTACTTCAATCTATGTCCATGGATATCCTTGTTTGTTCCTTGTGGGACTAACCCATGTAGGTATTGAAAGTGCCGAATCCAAAGGATTGCTCCCAACTCTTGATGATCTTCATCAACATTGAGCATCCACATCTTCAACATCTACATGAAGTCTTCTACGACAACCCAAGGTTAGTTTGACCCTTTAAAAGGGGTTCTCACATCTAGGGGGAGCTTTGCTCTAAAGAATTGAGCTAAAGCATCTTCAAATGATGTGAACACATTAATGCTTTATGTAAAAGTGGTAACCCCACTTGTGCTTAAACGATGAGTATGACCTATGATCAAATGTTCTCATTTGACTCCTAAGTCAATATACTCATATATAGATGATCTAGTCATCGACAAATTGTGTGTTAGTTGCTAGAGTTTTTGATTGTGCATGTTTGACACATATTTCATTTGCTATCTTATTGTGTGAGCATGTTGGATGCATGATTTTAACCATTCGAGGACATCCATTTGTTGCTTTGGTCGTTTTGATTTTTCTGACCAAATGGATGGACAAGAATGCCTAAGTTCCTCCCCTAGCTATCTATGCTTTCTTGTCTCAAAATCTATTCATGCTTATATCACAAACTTTGAACAAGTCATTTTCGGACCCACCGAGTGAGGAGCACTTGGAGCCACCGATCCGTCAAAGGCTAAACTTCCAAAACCTTCTATTTGATTTCGGTCGGACCAACCCACCCAAACTCTGTCAAACCGAAAACATTTGGATTGATCTAGGTTTTCACCTCGGTGAAACCGAGTTGTGAATTTCGGCGTGACCGAAGTGTAATCGCCCGTGAGTTATCCATCTCGGTGCCACCGAGTTTTACAACTCGGTCCCACCGACAACTAAAGGGTATATATACTCCGTGGGTCGCGCGCATTGATTTCTACTTCAAAACGCCGCCCCCACACCCTTCTTTGCCGTCGCCGTGGTCTCCGGATCGCCTCCGTTGCCGCTCAGGCGCCCTCGCCGCAGGTCTCCGTCGCCATCAACGGACATCTTCTCCGCGCCGTTGCCGCCCTAGAGGAACTCCACCAAGTTAGGGTGAGTTTCGATCCCACACGTGCTCCCATCTCCGATTCAATGCACGTTTGGTTTGCCTAGCATCTTGTCACGTTTGAGATCTTCCTATACACCAGATTAGTTCCTTTGAACGAAATTCGATTAAAAGTTTTAGGGTTAGGTTTCCGCCGAACACATCTCGGTGAGACCGATTTTACATTCTCGGTATGACCGATTTGGCCTCTGGCCATTGCACTGCACCCTTCGTCCAACCGAGTTGTGCAAATCGGTGTGACCGAAATGAGGATTTAGTGAAACCCTAGTGTTTTCGGCAGGACCGAAACCCACTTCGGTCCAACCGAAAGTGGTGTGAATGGTTCTGTTTGAACACTTCGGATTCACCGAATTTTAAACTCGGTCTGACCGAAATGTCTTCTATGAAAACCTAAAACTGAAATTTGAACTCATTTGTTTGCAAAATCTTCGCAGTTTGTGATAACTCTTCTACTCGCCTACACCTTATCTATTCACAAGTTGTCGGCCATGTCGATGCCGTGACAGCCGTAACAGGTCCGAGTCTCCTATTGCTGAAATTCCAGAGGCGGGCACTAGTCCCGAGCCCAAGAGCTCTTCAGATGATGGTGAGAGGAGCACACCAAGTGGTTTGCCTCCTGCAGCCACCAGGGCGTAAAGAAGAGGAACTCTGATGAAGAAGATTCTGATTTCATTGTTGAAGAAGAAGTCTCCTCCAAGCCAAAGAGAAAGGTTGTTGCCAAAGAACCTCAAGGGCAGCAAACCAAGAAAGGCACCAGAAAAGTGAAGCAGTCCACTCTTGCCAAGAAGCTGAGCTTGGAAGAGGAAACTACAAGCAAGGTGAAGAAAACTTCCAAGAGGAAGAGGATTGTGCATGATGAAGCAGCAGAGGAAGATGATGATGAGGAAGCACCCCAGCCTCCTCAAAAGCCTAAGCTCATGGGTGATGCCATCAGGGCAGGAGCCCCTTCTAAGTCCAAGCCATCTGCTCCAGCAAAGGCAGCTCAAGCCAAGCCTGCTGCCAAGCCCAAGAAGACTGTCAGGAACATCCCTGCATCTGAAAAGAAGAAAGATGATGTGCCACCAGCTGTGTCGATGATGAGGCACCAGTTTCTTTGAAACTTTGTGAAACTGCCACTTCACAATGATGCTCATCCTCAAGCTGAGAACATGAAGGAAAGGAAGGATAGAGGTCTCAGGCTATGGAGACAAGCTGATCCATATGCTGTGAGGAGAAGAACTGCTGTTGATCCACGATTCCACACCAGAGAGTAGCAGGACTTCTATGAGACTGTGTTGATGGACAAGAAGCCCATTGTTGCAGACACTCGCTATGTTGACTGGGCATACATTGACAGTGAAGAGCACAGAGACTTCTTTCCACATGTGCATGAGAGCTTCACTGCATGTGGTGTTGTAGAGTTTGTTGGTCAAAAGTTGACAAGTTGGAATGATGAAATGATTATGCAATTCTATGCCACAGCTCATTTCTATCCAGATGGTAAGATCACATGGATGACTGAAGGCCAAAGATTCTCTTCAACTGTTGAAGAATGGGCAGCACTTCTGAATGCTCCAGTGCAGAGAGAGGATGATGTTGATGTCTATGGCATTCCTAAGAAGAACCATGAGTCTATGAAGAACATGTACAAAGAGGTTCCAGCTAAGGATGTGGAAATCTGGAAGCTCGGCTTAGTGTATCATCTCCAGGCAGGTCTACCTACAACAAACACTATTCTGAGGCATACCTTGATGCCCAAGTCTGGAGATCATCGCATGATCAGAGGGTACTCTATCAACATGCTGCATATACTTGATGAGAAGGCACCTTTCAAGGTGATGGACTTGATAGTTGAGACCATCAAGAGGACTGCAGCTGACCAGAAGAGGTCGTGTGGATTTGCCCCGCACATTCGGATGCTTATCAATGCCAAGTTTGGCACGGCACGCACTTGTTGGATAGACCACACTTGCCATCGCAGCCTGAGCATGAGGACAATGATGTTGTGATGGATGAGGAGGATCCAACTTCAGTTGAAGGTCAAGCAAAGATTGAAGCTGCCAAGAAAGCTAAAGTCGAGAAGGAAGCAAAGCAACAGCAGCTAAACCCAAGAGTTTTGGAGAGCAGCTCCTTGAAGCTACCAGAGGATTGAACAACGCTGCCAAGATTGTACAGCCTCGGAGAGCCTTGAGAGGATTGTTGAAGACAAGATCCATGCTCTGGATGTCAAGTCGATCAAGTGCAAGTAATCACAACAAGCTTGAGGCGACATCGAGGAAGCAAAGAGGGAGAAGGAAGAGCTCATGCGTGAGATGCAGGATGACCTAGTCCAGATGCTTATGAACAGATCGCTCCGGTTCCCACAGACCCGATCACTGCTATTCCAAAGGATGACACCGGACTACAGCCTCAAGACCTCCCACAGCTCCATCGGTTGCTCCAGCTCCAGCTCCAAAGTGACCACTCCTCCAGCCAGAGACATACATCGCGAAGTCTTCGCAGATGCTGCCATCTCAACTCCATCAACCTGCATAGAGCCGCCAGCAGAGTCTCCGGTGACGTTTAGCTCTATGCCTTTTCGAACTTTTTGGTAACTTGTTGCCAAAGGGGGAGAAATTGTATAGATCATAGGACTTCGAGAGAGAGAGTGCTTTGTCTTTGCGCTTTTGCTCTTTCGTTCATTTGCGGTCTTTTTGAGATACTTTTGGTTTTCATGACATTCTGTGTGCTTGATACTACGTTTGATGCTCGTTAATGAGTGCTTGGTCGTACTATGCCTTAATGTGTGCTTAATGCTTATCATATGCTATTCATATCTTGTATGACCATTTACTCATGTCTTGGTGATTGGGTGCATGCTATTCATTCTTATCATTTTGTGCGCTCCACCAAGATGTATGTGACATGGAAGAGTGACCCATGATCCTAATCGATTGTGCATTTGCATTCAAACGCAAATCTTAAATAATGCACAAATTTAGGGGGAGCTCTTGCTTATCACATACTTCTCAAAGCGACAATATTATTCATTGATTATATCCTTTGTCGAAGCTTTGATCTATATGTTGTCATCAATTACCAAAAAGGGGGAGATTGAAAGTGCAACTAATCCCCGGGTGGTTTTGGTAATTAATAACAACATATATATCATTGAACTAATAGTTTCTTGAGAATCATTTCGAAAGTTCAGTGATATGGGTATGGCAAGGACTCAAGATGTGGACCCTCAAAATGCTAAGGCAAGCATTGGCAAAAGCTCAAGACTCCATTTTTGGTTTAGTGATCCAAGATCACATTGAGTCTATAGGAAAGCCAATACTATTAAAAGGGATGAGGTTATGATAATGATCTGGTTGCTCAAAGTGCTTAGTGATACATCTCCTAAACTATCAAGCAACTCTCACTTCCATAATACACTCATAAGTAATCTCGGTCCCACCGATTTCCTAAACTCAGTCACACCGAGATGAACCACCTCAGCCATATAGCCAAACCCTAGAAAACTCGGATTTTCCGATTCTGAACTCGGTCTCACCGAAACTTGGGTTGCCAAGCTTCTGTAACCTTCTGTCATCAAATCGGTGTCACCGAGATGATGAAGTCGGTCCCACCGAGATTGGCAAGCCCTAGTCTTTACACGAATCGGACTCACCGAGATTGTATTTTCGGTCCCACCGAAAATCCCAACGTTCACATGTTTTGAACTTTCGGTCTCACCGAGTTGTCAACTTCGGTCTGACCGAGATTTGTTAAATGTGTGTAACGGTTGGATTTTGTGTGGAGGCTATAAATACCCCTCCACCCCCTCTTCATTCGTGGAGAGAGCCATCAGAAAGAACTACCACTCCTACCTTACATTTCTGAGAAGAAAACTACCTACCCTTGTGTTGAGATCAAGTTGCTCCACTCCCACCATATGAAGCTTGATCTCTAGCCTTCCCAAGTTGCTTTCCACTCAATCCTTTCTTCCACCACAGCCAAATCAGTGAGGAGAGTTGAGTGTTGGGGAGATTATCATTTGAAGCACAAGAGCAAGGAGTTCTTCATCACCAACACCATCTATTACCTTTTGGAGGGTGGTGCCTCCTAGATTGGTTAGGTGTCGCTTGGGAGCCTCCATCGAGATGTGGAGTTGAACCAAGAAGTTTGTAAGGGCAAGGAGATCGCCTACTTCGTGAAGATCTACCCCGAGTAAGGCTAGCCTCCGTGGGCGTGAGGCCATGATGGCATAGACAAGGTTGCTTCTTCGTGGACCCTTCGTGGGTGGAGCCCTCCGTGGACTCTCGCAGCTGCTACCCTCCGTGGGTTGAAGTCTCCATCAACGTGGATTGACGATAGCACCACCTATCGGAACCACGAGAAAAATCTCCGTGTCTCCAAATTGCGTTTGCTCTTCTCCACCTCTCTTTATTACATGTGCAATTTACTTTCCGCTGCCTATACTCTAGAATTGCATGTGTAGGGTGATACTTGACTTGATCATCATTGTGAACTTGCCAAAAACTTGTCTTTATCAAAAGGCTGACTTTTTATATTGTCAAGTAGTCTAATCACCCCCCCTCTAGACATACTTTCGATCCTACAAGTGGTATCAGAGCTTTGGTCTCCATTGTATTGGTCTCCATTGCATTGGACTCCATAAGCTTGGTTTCACAACCTAGGAGAGTATGGTGTCTAGTGAGGGTAATTTTCATAGAGGTCCTTACTTTGATGGTTCAAACTTTACTAGTTGGAAGCATAAAATGAAAATGCATATTCTTGGACATAACCCTGCCGCATGGGGCATTATTTGTGTTGGTTTGCAAGGTGAGTTCTTCGAGGAAGGAAAAGTTCTGGATCGTGAAGCTACAACGGATGAATTGCGGATGTTGCAAAACAATGCTCAAGCTTGTGACATTCTCTTCAATGCTTTGTGTCCCGAGGAGTTCAACAAAATCAGCCGTCTTGAGAATGCAAAAGAGATTTGGGATACTTTGGTCGAAATGCACGAAGGTACCGAGTCCGTGAAAGAATCAAAGCTAGATGTTCTTCAAGGTCAACTTGACAAGTTCAAGATGAAGGAAGGTGAAGGAGTCGCTGAAATGTACTCTAGGCTTGCTCTCATCGCAAATGAGATTGCCGGCTTAGGAAGCGAAGAAATGACCGACTGATTCATCATCAAGAAGATTCTCAGAGCTTTGGATGGAAATTATGACACCGTGTGCACTTTGATCCAAATGATGCCAAACTACAAGAATCTCAAGCCAACCGAAGTCATTGGAAGAATTGTTGCTCATGAGATGACACTTAAAGATAAGGAAGAGCTTCACAACAAGTCAAGTGGTGCTTACAAAGCTACAATTGATGCTCCCACAACCTCAAGTGACAAGCTAGTTTCCAATGAAGAGATAAGCCTAATGGTGAAGAACTTCAACAAATTCTACAAGAGTAGAAGCAAAGAGAGAAGCTCAAAGTCTAGATCATATGATGAAAAGAGATCTTCTAGTCGTGATCGAAACTGCTACAATTGTGGAAGACCCGGACACTACTCAAATGAGTGCTCGGCTCCCCACAAGAGAAGAGAAGAATCTCTAAGAAGAAGAAGCTCAAGAGAAGAGTCACCTCGGAAAGAGAGAAGGAGTAGAGATGATCGTTATGAACGAAGACCCTCTCGGAGAAGCAAGGATTCGGAGAGGAAAGACAAGTCATCAAGGAGCTACACAAGAAGAAAACATCAAGTTCATGTAGGTGAATGGGTCTCCGGCTCCGACTCACATGAAGATGTACCCCACCGGGAGCGGCGGGGCATCGTCTTCAGGGGGTCCGCCATCGGCTGAGGCTCCGGGCTCTTGTGCGCCGGAGGTTGGGAGGCATCTATCGCCATGGACACGAAGGCGGAGCGGGGGAGAGCGGCCTAGGGCTTTGGATCTCCATCTGGATGAGGGAGACGAGGTGGATGGCGGCGCGATGCGGGAGGGCGAGGGGAGGGAAGGGATCAGGGTGGGTGGGTGGGATACAAGGGCAACAGATGGATAGATCGTGAGCAGGGGATGGATGGATGGACGGATGGCCGCCATGTCATCGATTCGGGTCAGAACTAGTTCCACCAATAAGAATAAAGCACAACCAATTATGTCTTCATTTTTGTTTTTCTTCTACTTTTTTCACATCAATAGGTAGTAAAGTATCTATTTAATTTTTCCAAAAATAATTTATAGGTGCTAAAGTATCTATTTCATCAGAGATACTTTGAAATGTTTGCAAGATTCAATGCCTAGCTACGAACGGGCATGCACATCGTTTTGATTGCATTTTGAAATGGAAATTCAAAAAAATTAAAAACCTTCACGTTGTGTCATTATATGTGACCTAGTAGGCCGGAAAAATAACAAGCTTGGACTACGACAAATGTTTTTAAAAAGTGTTCTAAAAAATGAGCTATCATGTATGAAGATCCATGGCTTCCAAGGCAAATGGCCAGTGTTACGGCAGCATTCATGGCATAATTTGTTCAAATGCCATCATATTTTGCACAAGTATGCATATTGGAGTGACAAACAATGTTGCCTAAGGAAGTTTTCATTTTCTATGCACGAAAAAATCATTATCCATTTTTCGAGTGCCCAGAATGAGTTTTTTATAAAGGCCCTACGAAATATTTGTTGCGAAATTGGACAAAATCATTTTTCTAAAACATTAGGACATATTTAATGTACAATTGACCAAATGGTTGGGTGTCAAAAGTTTTGATCCACCTCTCGTGAAAAAGACAAATTTTCGTCGATTCAGTAGGAAGCGGGTCAAATTTGAACTGTAGTTGCCTCATATTTTGCTCTTTATTTTTTCCAAAATCATTTCCAGGTACATAAGTACATGTTTAATCATAGAAACACCAAAAGTTTTTCAAGATTCAACCACTAGCTAGGAACGGTCATGCCCGCCATTTTGACCGCATTTTGAAACAGGCATAAAAAATTTAAAAAAATCAAAAAATTGGAAAACTTTCGCATTGTGTCATTATATGTGACCAAGTTACCAGAAAAAATAGTAAACTTGTAATACGGCAATTATTTTAAAAAAGTGTTCTAAAATGAGCTATCATGTGTGAAGATTCATGGCTTTCGACCCAAATGCTCAATCTTATGGCCACATTCATGGCATAGTTTGTTTAAATGATCTAATATTGTGCACAAGGGTGCATCTTGGAGTTACAGACAATGTTGCCTAAGGAAGTTTTCATGTTATTTGGATGAAAAATTCATTTTCCATTTTTTGAGTGCCCAAAATGAGCATTTTTGTGAAGGACCTACCATATATTTGTTGCAAAATTTGACCAAATCAATTTTCTAAAATACTAGGACATATTTAATGCAAAATTTACCAAATGGTTGGGTGTCAAAAGAATTTATCAACCTCTCATGAAGAAGACAAATTTCCGCCGATTCGGTAGGAAATGGGTCAAATTTGAACTGCAGCTGCCTCATAGTTTGCTCTTTATTTTTCCCAAAAATCATTTCTAGGTACTTAAGTATCTATTTAATTAGAAATACATGGTTTGGTGGCGATATGTCAAAGTTTGCACGGTGGCCGAGGGCCCCAACTCCAGAGTGCGTAAACTCGCATGCCCGCCGCATGGTCACCGCGTGACCGTGGCGTTGCCATGCATTCTGGGCAGCCTAGGCATGTCTAGTAGGTTGAGCACTCCCCAGGTAGGTGCTAGGAAGAAAATGACAACGGAAGATTCTCATGAGGAGACCGAACTATGCTCAAACATGAATTAGCAGCCAAGTGTAGTATTAGTGGTACGAGAAATGCACATGGCCAATGGGCGTACGTTTTGGCTGAGGATGATCATCTACTAAGATGACTGTCTTCACAAATTTTCAGCTCAAATGGAGGAGCCTAGGTAGTACTTTCTTTGCAAAGTACCACACTGGACATAAATATGAATGTTGAAGCTGGGCTCAAAATAATAAATGGATTGAGCTGAAATTTGGTCAAGGATGGTTATTTGGGCATAGGAAAGCACTGTAGAAAATGGATACCATTTGGACATGCCAAAGTGGTACTTCCTTCACAATGCTCTTCTCTAGACAGAAACTTCGGAAAATTAGTGAGAGAAATTGGCTAAATTAAATGAGCTCAAATTTGGTGTAGGTAAGTTACATAGGCATAAAGAATATGTGGCAAAAATTTAACTCATTAGGATATGCATAGCTAGTACTTCTTTCACAAAGGTTCTAGGTGGACAAAACCTTTGGAAATTTGCCGAGGAAGATTTGCTAGGCAAATGGAGCTGAATTTTGTCATGAGGCAATGATTTTGATAGGAAAGAGTGCCCAAAATTTTGAGGGCAATCAAGAATTTATAAATAGCACTTCCTTCACAATGCTCTTCTCTGGACAGAAACTTAGGAAAATTAGTGAGAGAAATTGGCTAAATGAAATGGCCTCAAATTTGGTGTAGGTAAGTTATATAGGCATATAGAATATGTGGCAAAAATTCAACTCATTAGGATATGCATAGCTAGTACTTCTTTAACAAAGGTTCTAGGTGGACAAAAACTTTGGAAATTTGCCGAGGAATATTTACTGGGCAAATGGAGCTGAATTCGATCATGAGGCAATGATTTGGATAGGAAAGAGTGCCCAAATTTTGAGGGCAATCAAGAATATATAAATAGCACTTCCTTCACAAAGTATTGTTCTGGACAGAATAGGAAAATGAATATTGTTGAATTATTTTTGAACTAGGTAAGGAAGGTTTTTGACATATTTGACGAATATATTACCCAAAGGATTTATGAGATTTTTTTTGGGAATTTTGGGAGTGATAGAAATATAGATTGCTTCACAATCTAGGGCAAAAATTGACACATGGACATGACACATAGGCAAAACTGATGAGGTGGCGCCTAGTCATAGCAATCCACCACAATTTACAAGGTTATGACCATCTATATTGGTCGTAATCAACTAGAAATAAGGCAGCGGACCAGTGCTGCCTGCTTTATGACCATTTTGTGTAAGGAAATTATGACCTTTCTAACGAAAATGGTCGTTATAGTTCAGGGTTTGGATCCCCCTAAATAGCTTTTGACCAATTGGTCTCAAATGGTCGTAGATTTATGACCAATTATTCCAGGGTCACTGACAGAAGGTCACAGGTTGACATATTTCTTGTAGTGGCAGATATAGGTTTTTGTAATCTGAAAATATAAAAATAGCAAGGTAGCAAGTGGTAAAAGTAAGCGAAAACGGTATTGCAATGCTTAGAAACAAGGCCTAGGGTTCATACTTTCACTACTGCAAGTTCTTTCAACAATAATAAGATAATTGGATCATATAACAATCCCTCAACGTCAAACAAAGAGTCACTCCAAAGTCACTAATAGCGGAGAACAAACGAAGAGGTTATTGTAGGGTACAAAACCACCTCAAAGTTATTCTTTCCGATCAATCCATTGGTTTATTCCTATAAGTGTCACAGACAGCCCTAGAGTTCATAGTAAAATAACACCTTAAGACACAAATCAACCAAAACCCTAGTGTCACCTAGATACTCCAATGTCACCAGAAGTATCTGCGGGTATGATTATACAATATGCATCAGACAATCTCAGATTCATCTATTCAACCAACGCAAAGAACTTCAAAGAGTGCCCCAAAGCTTCTACCGAAGAGTCAAGACGAAAACTTGTGCCAACCCCTATGCATGGATTCCCAAGGTGACGGAACCCGCAAGTTGATCACCAAAACATACATCAAGTGAATAAATAGAATACACCATTGTCACCACGGGTATCCCACGCAAGACATACATCAAGTGTTCTCAAATCCTTAAAGACTCAATCCGATAAGATAACTTCCAAGGGAAAACTCAATCCATTACAAGAGAGTAGAGGGGGAGAAACATCACAAGATACAACTATAGTAGCAAAGCTCGCGGTACATCAAGATCATGCCACATCAAGAACACGCGAGACAGAGATCAAACACATAGCAACTGGTACATACCCTCAGCCTTGAGGGTGAACTACTCCCTCCTCGTCATGGAGAGCGCCGGGATGATGAAGATGGCCACAGGTGATGGATCCCCCCTCCGGCAGGGTGCCGGAACAGGGTCCCGATTGGTTTTTGGTGGCTATAGAGGCTTGCGGCGGTGGAACTCCTGATCTAGGTTTCTTTTCAAGGGTTTCTGTATTTATAGGAATTTTTGGCGTCCGTCTCACGTCAGGGGGGGTCTCCGAGTCATCCACGAGGTAGGAGGCGCGCCCTCCACCCTCGTGGATGGCTCGAGACTCTTCTAGCCCAACTCTTTTACTTCGGGGGATTCTTTTGGTCCATAAAAAATCCACAAATTTGGAAGGTCAATTGGACTCTGTTTGGTATTCCTTTTCTGTAAAACTCAAAAACAAGGAAAAAACAGAAACTAGCACTGGGCTCTAGGTTAATAGGTTAGGCCCAAAAATCATATAAAATAGCATATAAATGCATATAAAACATCCAAGATGGATAATATAACAACATGGAACAATCAAAAATTTACATACGTTGGAGACGTATCAACGTCGACTACATGACACTTCACCATCTTTGGGCCTAAGGGAATGCATTGTGGAGTAGTTATTAGATGATGGGTTGCTAGACTGACAGAAGCTTAAACCCTAGTTTATGTGCAATTTTGTAAGGGGCTGATTTGGATCCATATGTTTAATCCTACGATTAGATTTACTCTTCATTCTTCCTTCATAGTTGCGGATGCTTGCTAGAGGAGTTAATCATAAGTGGGAGGTTTGCTCAAGTAAGAACATCACCCAAGCACCGGTCCACCCACATATCATATTATCAAAGTAGCGAACGCAAATCAAACCAACATGATGAAAGTGACTAGATGAAATTCCCATGTGTCCTCAAGAACGCTTCACTTATTATAAGAGACCGTTCCGGCCTGTCCTTTGCCGCAAAAGTATTGGGCTACCTTGCTGCACTTTTGTTACCGTTACTGTCTTACAAATTATCTTGTTATCAAACTACATGTTACCGACAATTTACGTGCTTACAGAAATACCTTGATGAAAATTGCTTATCATTTCCTTCTGCTCCTCGTTGGGGTCGGCACTCTTACTTATTGAGAGGACTACGATTGATTCCCTATACTTGTGGGTCATTAGTGTATTACACCTTCTCAGGTTGTCATCAACATTGGCATCCAGCTCTTTTTCTTCATCTCCTTCACTAGTTTTCACTCCCACTTTGGTAACAAAAGATACTGGTATTATAATCTACCAGTTCCACATATTTTATCATTATCTTCATCCTTCTTATCTTTCTCCATCTCTCCCAAATCATTTTCAGTAAACTCTTCTAGCTCCTTGTCTCAAGCTTCCCACATCTCAATCTTATCCACGCATCTAGCGATCATGATCTGTTGTTTATTGACCAGCTCCAATAAGTTCTTCCTTTCTTTTTCTAGGTCCAATATCCTTTTCTCCTATTTGACCTTGAGAGCCATTCGTCTAGCTTTTTCTTCTTCCATATCTTGCATCTTTTTCATAATCATGTCAATTCTTGTCTCCACTTTTATCCTTGCTTCCCGATCTCTCAAATGATCCTTACGAGCAGCCAAAATCTCCTAACTTTTCCTTTTAGTTTCCTCATATTGAAACAAACTCAAACTTCCAAAGGTAATTTGTGACACCCCCGATTCAATCGTACAATAATCATACATGCAAATGTGTATGAGCAAGATCAGGGACTCACGGGAAGATATCACAACACAACTCTAGACACAAATTAAAATAATACCAACTTTATATTACAGGCCTGGAGCCTCGAGGGCTCGAACACATAAGCTCGAATACAAACGAGTCAGCATAAGCATTAATATCTGAGTACAGACATAAAGTTAAACAAGTTGCCATAAGATGGCTAGCACAAAAATAGCAACGGTCAAAAAGGCAAGCCCTCGTGCCTGGGATCCTCCTAACTACTACTGGTTGTTGGAAGTCTGCACGTAGTAGTAGGCAGCGTAGGAGTAGTGCTAGTCATCGTCGGTGGCATCTGGCTCCTGGGCTCCGATGTTTGATCGTAGCAACTGGTTATAGAGGGAAAAGAGGTAGCAAAGCAACCGTGAGTACTCATCCAAAGTACTCACAAGACTTACATCAGATCTACACTACATATGCATCGGTATCAATAAGGAGGGTAGTATCTGTGGACCAAACTGCAGTATGCCCGGATAGGAGGAGGAGAAGCTAGTCCTATCAAAGACTACGCTTATGGCAGCCTCCATCTTGAAGCATGTAGAAGAGAGTGGCTGGAACAGTAACAGTATCATCGTAGCATAATCCTACCCAACAATCCTCTCCTCGTCACCCTGTGAGAGAGAAATCACTGGATTGTATCTGTCACTTATCTAGGTGTGTTTTATTAAGTATCCGTTTTAGTTGTAAGAGGTTTGAATACAACTCCAAGTCGTCCTGTTACCGTGGACACAATTATTCGAATTGATACACTTCCCTGCAGGGGTGCACCACACTTCCCGATACGCTCAATCATCTCTGGCCGGACATACTTTTCTAGGTCATGCCCGACCTCAGAAGATCAACACGACGCAGCCCTACCTAGGCTCGATAGAGAGGACAGCATGCTAGTGTACATCCTAAGCGCAGGGATCTTGGGCCCATCGCCCGTTACACTCCTGCACGTTGCGAGGGCGGCCGGGATCAGTCATGGCAACCTCCTTTACAAGGCAGGTGCTTACGTGGACCACCCGGGCGCGCGCCACTCAGTCGCTGACGTCTGGAAAGCTTCAGTTGATACTACAACACCGGTTGCTCATATCTTGTCCTGCGTGGTAGTTAGTGCATATAGGTCAACGACCAACTCAGATCAAATATCTACACCCGTTAGGCGTGTTATTATGAAATAACCGTGGACAACGACCAGGGAGCATGCCCACCTCTCAGCTAGGTGTCTCAGCCTGCCCTGTCACTCCGCCACAAAGACTCACACAGGAGGCCATCGGGAAACATATCCTTTCAGCCCCCAGTCCGTGAATCACTTGCGGGTACTCTACGAGCCGACCCGACTTTAGTCACATCATGTATCATGTATAAAAGTATAGTATATATGTACCCATGATCACCTCCCAAAGTGATCACGCCCCAATAGTATAGCATGGCAGATGGACAAGAATGTAGGGCCACTGATGAAATACTAGCATCCTATACTAAGAATTTAGGAATGCAGGTAAAGGTATCAACATGGATAGCAAAGACATGCTATGCAGCAATATAGGATCAAACCGATAAGCAGTAACATCTACACTACTCTAATGCAAGTAGTAGAGGGAAGGAGTAGGCGGTATCGGGATGATCAAGGAGGTTTTGCTTGTATGGAAGCTTTGCAGAGAAGGACGGGTCATCAGGAGTGTGGTAGACGTCAGGAGTAGCGGCTTCAGTCTCGAAGTCTAAAGAAGAGAAGAGGGAGAAGAAACATGAATACAGTTTAAACAGATGCATGACGATGCATGACATGGCAACAAGTGGTGCAAGGTGTGACCTAACGCAGTACTACACGTTACAGATGAAGAGGGAAAACACCTGGGAATATTTTCCCGGAGTTTGGCATTTTTTGGACAGATGAAAGAGAGCGGAATGTTCCATGTTCATCATGCTAGAGGCATGCGATAGATGAACGGATTGCATATTTTTCTGAGCAACTTTCATATATAAATTATTTTCATCTGACTTCCGATTTTATTTTATATGATTTTCTAAAGTTTAAATGATTTCCTAATTTTTGGACTTAATTTAATTCAAAAATAAATTGATATTTTAAATGTATGGGTACACAGAAAGTGTACCCAGCCATAAGCAATAGGGGCTGACAAGGCGGCGATTAATCGGGTCAATCGCCTACCAACAAAGGTTGATGGTGGGCGTGGCTGAGTCAAGATCGACCAACAGCTTGATTGTTGATCGTTAAACTCGACCGCGGGCCCCACTGGTCAGTGAGTGTATAAGCTAACAATTTTATTTAATCTTAAATCTAAAGCTATAGTGTCATGGCCCACACGTCAGTGGCTGTTAGAGCGGGGTTAGTGGCTAATTAGACCCCTGACGGGCAGGGGCCACATGGCAACGACCCGGCCAGTTTAAAACATGGCGGAGCGCTGGCGGTGGCCAAATAGACGGTGTCGCGGCCTTGGCTTCGCCGAAAATACGCCACAGGCATCCATTTGGAGCGCAGCTGGGTGCGTTTGGTTGCTAGTGACGCGCCACGTCGATATATGGCAACTACGCGAGCGGGGGTGGCCGGAGCTAAGCAAGGCATGACGGTGAGCAGCGGCCGGAGCATGGGCTAGTGCAGCAGAGGCCTAGAGCATGAATGTGTCGGTAGGAAACAACACCTATGGGATCACAAGAATCCCTACTACGGTTGCGGGGCGCGGGGTTGTGAGAAGAGCAGGACTAATAGTCAGCACAAGGATCGTTTAGCCAGGTTCGGGCCGCGAGGATGCGTAATACCCTAGTCCTACTTTCGTGGATGTATTGAGTGTTCTTGAGCTTTCGAACTAGCTATGGGCGCTGCGTGGTTCGAAAGAGCCGAATCCCTCTCCAGTACGCCATGGGCCTCCTTTTATAGGCGAAAGGGGTTGCCACAGTGGCACATAGGAGGTGGAAAGGCCTACAGTTCTACGAGCTTATCGCCCGTATTATAGGACAAGATGCATTTAATGCGTAGCTTAGGTGTCGTCTCGCTTTATCGGGGACGGGAGCGAGGCCCGTCCCGTCCGTCGCTGCTCCTCCTTGCTTCGACACGCGCCCTGGCCAGCGATGCATGCGGTGTCATGTAGGCAGGCAAGCAGCTGAGGTGGCGTGGTGGCGGAGCCTCCACGAAGATCTGCATGCCGCGACGCAGGTGTGTGCTAAGTTGGCCTGGAAGCTGCATGTTGCTACGCAGGTGCCTGCCCAGCTGGTTGGGCTGGCAGCTGCATGTGAACGACGGTGGGGATTTGGTTGGTGCGGGCCTGGGAGTGGCCCTGCTATCGCCCTTGGCAAGGGTCTCGCTGGGTGGCCCGGCAAGGGTCTTGCCGTGGCGCGCTAGCGTCCCCGGCAAGGGTCTTGCCGGGGGCCTTGTGGATTTTCCTCGGCAAGGATCTTGGCGAGGATTGTTGCCCTCCAATCCTTATCTGATCTTGAATATTCTTTGTCTTCACAAAGATCTGCATGCCACCATGGAGGTGCCTCTCGAGCCCTGGCCCAATGTGGTTGATGGTGTTGGAGATCGTGGGCTCGAGGGTGGATCGCTCCGCCGATGTGGGCGAGCTGCCCTGGCAAGGGGCTTACCGGGGCTGCTGAGGCTGCCCCCCGGCAAGGGTCTTGCCGGGGGAACCTGCTCCGCCCATCTGCTCTCTGTGGCCTTGGTCCTTGATGTCGCCTTGTTTGTCTCGTGCCTTTGGCTTCTCTCCGGCTCCCCTACTTTGCCCTGCTGTGTGCGGTCGTGGCGCGCGGCTCTGACTGCCCGTGCACAAGTAAAGGGGTCAAAAGGAGAGCCCCTACTTTTGTACACCGATAGGAGCCCCCGGGCCTGGGGCACACATAAGTGCGACACATTGTTGGGTCAGGCCCAGAAAGGTGCGCGGGTAGGCTTGGCGGATTTCACCACAGTAACTATTCCATCCGCTGCGCTTCTCCACGACCTGCATTGAATGCGCGAAGTGGGGGTCGCGCGCGTGTGCGTGACCAAAGCACGCTGGCGTCATCTTGTGGTGGACAGTAAAGAGGTGGCTTGCGTGTCTCCTCGAGGCCGCAGGGCCACTACTCATTTACCGCCCTTACTCGGGAACCATCGCTCCACGCGTCCCATTACGCCTGTCTCTTGCGCCACGTTCGCTGCATGCATGATGCAAAGCAAATGACAGGCACGCGAGATACGGGAAGTCGCGCGCGCGTGGGTCGATTCCCTCACGCTTTCAATTGAGCGGGAAGGGCAGTCGACGGCCCCCGCTCGTTGTCACTTTAATGGGCCGGATTGGCCGAGAGGGGCGGCCGAACCTCGCCCCCACCCCTTTATAAAGGGGGAGCAGGGGGAAGGGCGCCTCTCAATCCTTCATCATTTGCTTCTCCCCATTCCTGCTTCCTCTTTCCTTCTACCATGGCGAGGGGGCGTGGTGATGTTTCAATAGTGGCAACGAGGGTCTCGGCTAGACAATGCATCGCTCCTCCCCCAGATCTCGTGGCGGCGGAGCCGACCGTCAAAGGGAGGGGTGATACGTCTCCAACGTATCTCTAATTTTTGATTGTCCCATGCTATTATATTACCCCTTTTGGATGTTTATGGGCTTTATTTTACACATTTATATCATTTTTGGGACTAACCTACTAACCGGAGGCCCAGCCCGTATTGCTGTTTTTTTTGCCTATTTCAGTATTTCGAAGAAAAGGAATATCAAACGGAGTCCAAACGGAATGAAACCTTCGGGAGCGTGATTTTTGGAACGAACGTGATCCAAAGGACATGGAGTGCAAGTCAAGAAGCAGCCGGGGCCTCCACGAGATAGGAGGGCGCCCCCCTATAGGGCGCGCCCCTGTCTCGTGGGCCCCTCGGACGTCCAGCGGCGTACTTCTTCCTCCTATATAAGCCTACGTACCCCGAAAACATCTAGGGAGCCAACGAAACACAATTTCCACCACCGTAACCTTCTGTATCCGCGAGATCCCATCTTGGAGCCTTCGCTGGCACTCCGCCGGAGGGGGAATCGACCACGGATGGCTTCTACATCAACAACCTTGCCCCTCCGATGAGTTGTGAGTAGTTTACCACAGACCTACGGGTCCATATTTATTAGCTAGGTGGCTTCTTCTCTCTTTTTGGATCTCAATACAATGTTCTCCCCCTCTCTTGTGGAGATCTATTCGATGTAAACTCTTTTTGTGGTGTGTTTGTCGAGATTCGATGAATTGTGGGTTTATGATCAAGTTTTTGTATGAATAATATTTGAATCTAATCTGAATGCTTTTATGTATGATTCAGTTATCTTTGCAAGCCTCTTCGAATTATTAGTTTGGTTTGGCCTACTAGATTGATCTTTCTTGCCATGGGAGAAGTGCTTAGCTTTGGGTTCAATCTTATGTGTCCTTACCCAAAGGATGTAAAGGGTCGCATAAGGCACGATTGTATTGTTGCCATCGAGGATAACAAGATGGGGTTTATATCATATTGCTTGAGTTTATCCCTCTACAACATGTCATCTTGCTTAAGGCGTTACTCTGTTCCTATGAACTTAATACTCTAGATGCAGGCAGGAGTCGGTCGATCTGTGGAGTAATAGTAGTAGATGCAGGCAGGAGTCGGTCTACTTGTTGCGGACGTGATGCCTATATACATGATCATGCCTAGATAATCTCATAACTATCGCTTTTCTATCAATTGCTCGACAGTAATTTCTTCACCCACCGTAATACTTATGCTATCTTGAGAGAAGCCACTAGTGAAACCTATGGCCCCCGGGTCTATCTCTTATCATATTTGCTTCCAATCTACTTTTATTTGCATCTTTACTTTTCGCATCTATATTATAAAATACCAAAATATTATCTTATCATACTATCTCTTTTAGATCTCACGTTCGCAACTGGCCGTGAAGGGATTGACAACCCCTTTATTGCATTGGTTGCAAGTTCTTTGTTTGTTTGTGGAGGTGCGTGGGACTTTTGAGGAGCCTCCTACTGGATTGATACCTTGGTTCTCAAAAACTGAGGGAAATACTTACGCTACTATTGTTGCATCACCCTTTCCTCTTCAAGGAAAACCAACGCAAGCTCAAGACGTAGCAAGAAGGATTTCTGGTGCCGTTGCCGGGGAGGTCTTCGTTCAAGTCAAGACATACCAAGTACCCATCACAAACCCATCACCCTCGCATTTACATTATTTGCCATTTGCCTCTCGTTTGCCTCTCCCCCACTTCACCCTTGCCGTTTTATTCGCCCTCTCTTTCCCAATCTTCTCCTCCTCTCTTTCGCTTGCCTTTTTTTCTATTTGCTTGTGTGTTGGATTACTTGTTGCCATGGCGCAAGATAATACCAAATTGTGTGATTTCTCAAATACCAATAATAATGATTTCCTTAGTACTCAGATTGCTCCTCTTAATGATGTTGAGTCTTGTGAAATCAATACTGCTTTGCTGAATCTTGTTATGAAAGATCAATTTGCCGGCCTTCCTAGTGAATATGCCGCTACTCATCTAAACAACTTTGTTGATTTGTGTGATATGCAAAATAAGAAAGATACGGATAACGATATTGTTAAATTGAAGTTATTTCCGTTTTCACTTAGAGATCGTGCTAAAGTTTGGTTTTCGTCTTTGCCTAAAAATAGTATTGATTCTTGGAACAAGTGCAAAGATGCTTTTATCTCTAAGTGTTTTCCTCCAGCTAAGATTATCACTCTTAGGAACGATATTATGAATTTTAAACAACTTGATCATGAGCATGTTGCCCAATCTTGGGAAAAAATGAAATTGATGATTCGCAATTGCCCTACTCATGGTTTGAATATGGATGATCATACACAAATTTGATGCCGGTTTGAACTCTGCTTCTAGAAATCTCTTGGATTCGGCTGCGGGAGGCACGTTTATGGAAATCACGTTAGGAGATTCTACAAAACTTCTTGATAATATTATGGCTAATTATTCTCAATGGCACACCGAAAGATCTTCTAGTAAAAAAGTGCATGCTATAGAAGAAATCAATGTTTTGAGTGGAAAGATGGATGAACTTATGAAATTGTTTGCTACTAAGAATACTCCTCTTGATCCCTCTAATAATAGTGAATCTATGGATGTGAATTTGAGTGGAAATATGCCTTTGTCTACTTTGATTGAGAATAATAGTGAATCTATGGATGTGAATTTTGTTGGTAGGGATAGTTTTGGAAACAACGCTTATAGAGGAAACTTTAATGCTAGACCGTTCCCTAGTAATTCCTCTAATAATTATGGAAATTCCTACAATATTTCTTATGGTAATTTTAATAAGATGCCCTCTGATTTTGAGAATAGTGTGAAAGAATTTATGATGTCTCAAAAGAATTTTAAGGCTTTGCTTGAAGAAAAATCTATCAAAGTTGATGATTTGGCTAGGAACATTGATAGACTTTCGCTTGATGTTGATTCTCTCAAACCTAGATCTTCTCCTCCTAACCATGATATCAATGAGTCTCTCAAAGTAATGAGAATTTCCATTGATGAGTGTAAGGAAAGAACTGATAGATTGCGTGCTAAAAAAGTTAGCATTATAAAAGCGTGTTCTTCTAGTTTCCATGAAAATAATGATGAAGATCTTAAAGTTATTGATGCGTCTCCTATTAGATCTTTGTTTTGCAATATGAATCTTGATAAATATGGGACTGATGATGAGTCAACTTTTACCTAGAAGGCGTCCCAAGAATTCAGAGTTTTTAGATCTTGATGCTAAATTTGGTAAAAGTGGGATTGGAGAGGTCATGACTTTAAATAGCATTGAACCCACTATATCGGATTTCAAGGAATTTGATTATGATAATTGTTCTTTAGAAGGTTGTATTTCCTTGTTGCAATCTGTTGTTAATTCTCCTCATGCTTATAGTCAAAACAAACCTTTTACCAAACATATTGTTGATGCCTTGATGCAATCTTATGATGAAAAACTTAATTTGGAAGTTTCTATACCAAGAAAACTTAATGATGAGTGGGAACCTACTATAAAAATTAGAATGAAAGATCATGAGTGTTTTGCTTTGTGTGATTTGGGTGCTAGTGTTTCCACGATTCCGAAAACTTTATGTGATATTCTAGGTTTCCATGATCTTGATGATTGCTCTTTAAATTTGCACCTTGCGGAATCCACCATTAAAAATCCTATGGGAAGGATCGATGATGTTCTCATTGTTGCAAATAAAAATTTGGTGCCCGTGGATTTTATCGTTCTTGATATAGATTGCAATCTTTCTTGCCCTATTATTCTTGGTAGACCTTTCCTTAGAACGATTGGTGCGATTATTGATATGAAGGAAGGGAATATTAGATTCCAATTTCCATTAAAGAAAGGCATGGAGCACTTTCCAAGAAAGAAAGTCAAATTACCTTATGAATCTATCATGCGGGCTACTTATGAATTTAGTGCCAAAGATGGCACTACTTAGATCTATCTTCACTTTTGTGCGTAGCTAGGGGCGTTAAACGATAGCGCTAGTTGGGAGGCAACCCAATTTTATTTGTGTTTTTTGTTTTTGTTCCTGTTTAGTAATAAATCTTGCATCTACCTTCTGTTTAGATGTGTTTTTATCTTTAAATTAGTGTTTGTGCCAAGTAGAACCTATAGGATAACCTAAGATGATAGTTGATTTGATTCTGCTGAAAAACAGAAACTTTGCATGCACGAATTTTGTTTTGTTAAATCACAGAAATGTGATTTTGCATTGATTATTTTTGCTGCTGATCAATAAACAAATTGTCCAGGACTTCCTATTTTGTTAGGATATTTAGAGTTCCATAAGTTTGCGGTAGTTACAGAGTTCTACAGACTGTTCAGTTTTTGACAGATTCTGTTTTTCGTGTGTTGTTTGCTTATTTCGATGCATCTATGGCTAGTAAAATAGTTTATAAACCATAGAGAAGTTGGATTACAGTAGGTTTAACACCAAAATAAATAAAGAATGAGTTCATTACAGTACCTTATGTGGTGGTTTTGTTTTCTTTCACTAACGGAGCTTATAAGATTTCCTGTTGAGTTTTGTGTTGTGAAGTTTTCATGTTTTGGGTAAAGCTTTTATGGACTATGGAATAAAGGGTGGCAAGAGCCTAAGCTTGGGGATTCCCATGGCACCCCAATATATTCAAGGATAGCCAAAATCCTAAGCTTGCGGATGCCCCGGGAATGCATCCCCCCTTTCGTACTTGGAGCTATATTTTTATTCGCCACATGATATGTGTTTTGCTTGGAGCGTCGTGTATTATATTAGTCTTTTATTTTTAGTTGACCACAATCATCCTTGCTGTACACACCTTTTGGGAGAATCCTACTTGATTAGAATTTGCTAGAATACTCTTTGTGCTTCACTTATATCTTTTGAGCTTGATAGTTTTTTGCTCTAGTGCTTCACTTATATTTTTTAGAGCACGGTGGTGTCTTAATTTTGAAGAAATTGCTAGTCTCTCATGCTTCACTTATATCTTTTTGAGAGTCTTTTAGAACAGCATGGTATTTTCTATGGTTACAAAGTTGGTCCTAGAATGATGAGCATCCAAGTTGGGTATAATAAAAACTATCATAGAAAAGAATTGGATGCTATGATCAATACGATGCTTGATAATTGTTTTGAGATATGGAGGTAGTGATATTAGAGTCATGCTAGTTGAGGTGATTATGAAAAGTACTTGTGTTGAGGGTTGTGATTCCCGTAGCATGCACGTATGGTGAACCGCTTTGCGATGAAGTTGGAGGACAATTTTATTTATTGATTGTCTTCCTTATGAGTGGCGGTCCGGGACGAGCGATGGTATTTTCTTACCAATCTATCCCCCTAGGAGCATGCACGTAGTGCTTTGTTTTGGATAACTTCTAGATTTTTGCAACAAGTAAATGAGTTCTTTTGACTAATGTTGACTCCATGGATTATACGCACCTCACCTTCCACCATTGCTAGCCTCTCTTGTGCCGCGCAACTTCCGCCGGTACCATACACCTACCATATACCTTCCTCAAAACAGACACCATACCTACCTATTATGGTATTTCCATAGCCATTCCGAGATATATTGCCATGCAACTTTCCACCATTTCGTTCATATGACATGCATTACTTTTGTCATATTGCTCTTTGCATGTTCATGTAGTTGACATTGTATTTGTGGCAAGGCCACCTTCATAATTTTCATACATGTCGCTCTTGACTCACTGCATATCCCGGTACACCGCCGGAGGCATTCATATAGAGTCATATCTTGTTCTAGCTTTGAGTTGTCATTCTTGAGTTGTAAATCCATAAAAGTGTGATGATCTTCATTATTAGAGCATTGTCCTAGTGAGGAAAGGATGATGAAGACTATGATTCCCCCACAAGTCGGGATGAGACTTCGGACTTTACAAAAAAAAGAGAAAGGCCAAAAAAAGGAAGGCCAAAGAAAAAAAGAAAGGAAAAAATGAAAAAAAGAAAAGAAAAAAAGATGAGAGAAAAAGAGAGAAGGGACAATGCTACTATCTGTTTTTCCACACTTGTGCTTCAAAATAGCACCATGATCTTCATGATAGAGAGTCTCATATGTTGTCACTTTCATATACTAGTGGGATTTTTTTATTATAGAACTTGGCTTGTATATTCCAATGATGGGCTTCCTCAAAATGCCCTAGGTCTTCGTGAGCAAGCGAGTTGGATGCACACCCACTTAGTTTCTTTTGTTGAGCTTTCATATATTTATAGCTCTAGTGCATCCGTTGCATGGCAATCCCTACTCACTCACATTGATATCTATTGATGGGCATCTCCATAGCCCGTTGATACGCCTAGTTGATGTGAGACTATCTTCTCCCTTTTTGTCTTCTCCACAACCACCATTCTATTCCACATATAGTGCTATGTCCATGGCTCACGCTCATGTATTGCGTGAAAGTTGAAAGAGTTTGAGATTATTAAAGTATGAAAAAATTGCTTGGCTTGTCATCGGGGTTGTGCATGATTAAATACTTTGTGTGATGAAGATAGAGCAACAGCCAGACTATATGATTTTGTAGGGATAACTTTCTTTGGCCATGTTATTTTGAGAAGACATGATTACTTTGATTAGTATGCTTGAAGTATCACCATTTTCATGTTAATATGAACTTTTATTTTGTATCATTTCGATCTGAACATTCATGCCACAATAAAGAATATTACATTGAGAATTATGCTAGGTAGCATTCCACATCAAAAATTTCTTTTTTATCATTTACCTACTCGAGGACGAGCAGGAATTAAGCTTGGGGATGCTTGATACGTCTCCAACATATCTATAATTTTTGATTGTTCCATGGTATTATATTACCACTTTTGGATGTTTATGGGCTTTATTTTACACATTTATACCATTTTTGGGACTAACCTACTAACCGGAGGCCCAGCCCGTAGTGCTGTTTTTTTGCCAATTTCAGTATTTCGAAGAAAAGGAATATCAAACGGAGTCCAAACGGAATGAAATCTTCGGGAGTGTGATTTTTGGAACGAACATGATCCAGAGGACTTGGAGTGCAAGTCAAGAAGCAGCCAAGGCCTCCACGAGATAGGAGGGCGCCCTCCCCCCACTATAGGGCGCGCCCCCTGTCTCGTGGGCCCCTCGAGCATCCACTGACGTACTTCTTCCTCCTATATAAGCCTACATACCCCAAAAACATCCAGGGAGCCAACGAAACACAATTTCCACCACCGTAATCTTCTGTGTCCGCGAGATCCCATCTTGGAGCCTTCGCTGGCGCTCCGTCGGAGGGGGAATCGACCATGGAGGGCTTCTACATCAACATCCTTGCCCCTCTGATGAGTTGTGAGTAGTTTACCACAGACCTACGGGTCCATAGTTATTAGCTAGATGGCTTCTTCTCTCTTTTTGGATCTCAATACAATGTTCTCCCCCTCTCTTGTGGAGTTCTATTCGATGTAAACTATTTTTGCGGTGTGTTTGTCAAGATCCGATGAATTGTGGGTTTATGATCAAGTTTATCTATGAATAATATTTGAATCTCCTCTGAATTCTTTTATGTGTGATTGAGTTATCTTTGCAAGTCTCTTTGAATTATCAGTTTGGTTTTGGTTTGGCCTACTAGATTGATCTTTCTTGCCATGGGAGAAGTGCTTAGCTTTGGGTTCAATCTTGTGGTGTCCTTACCCAGTGACAGAAAGGGTTGCAAGGCATGTATTGTATTGTTGCCATCGAGGATAATAAGATGGGGTTTATATCATATTGCTTGAGTTTATCCCTCTACAACATGTCATCTTGCGTAAGGCGTTACTCTGTTCTTATGAACTTAATACTCTAGATGCAGGCAAGAGTCGGTCGATGTGTGGAGTAATAGTAGTAGATGCAGGCAGGAGTCTGTCTACTTGTTGCGGACGTGATGCCTATATACATGATCATGCCTAAATAATCTCATAACTATATGCTTTTCTATCAATTGCTCGATAGTAATTTGTTCACCCACCGTAATACTTATGCTATCTTGAGAGAAGCCACTAGTGAAACCTATGGCCCTCGGGTCTATCTCTTATCATATTTGCTTCCAATCTACTTTTATTTGCATCTTTACTTTTCGCATCTATATTATAAAATACCAAAAATATTTATCTTATCATACTATCTCTTTTAGACCTCACTTTCGCAAGTGGCCGTGAAGGGATTGACAACCCCTTTGTTGCGTTGGTTGTGACTTCTTTGTTTGTTTGTGTAGGTGCGTGGGACTTTTGAGGAGCCTCCTACTGGATTGATACCTTGGTTCTCAAAAACTAAGGGAAATACTTATGCTACTATTGCTGCATCACCCTTTCCTCTTCAAGGAAAACGAACGCAAGCTCAAGACATAGCAAGGGGGAGGGGCGAGGTCGAGGCCGTTGCGGCGCTCGAGGGAGAGGAAGACGGGGCGGCAGATCGGCCTCGCCTCCACCAGTAGCCCCTCCCCCGGTGGAGGGCCATGTCAGGGACAACCCATACAAGTTCTTCATCAGGCTGCACTAGCCACCGCGCCATCATCTTCGCCTCCCGACTCCATTTGCACGGGAGATGGAGCTGGATCCGCTGCAGGCGTTGCGGCTGCATATGAGGGGTTGTGGGAACAGCGGCACATGGGCCGATGTCGAGTTCCCCGCCCCTCACGTCATGTATCTTCGCCGAGGGTGGAAGACTTTTGCTCGCATCCATAGCTTGACGGTGGGGCTCGTTCTCTACTTCAAATTAATGGAGAACGGCCTGCTCTCCGTCAAGGTCTTTGGAGATCTCGGAACTCGACTGAAGTGCTGCATGGAGAGATCCTCCGACGACAGGAACACTTCCTCAAGCGAGAGTGATGAGGAGGACAATGGGGCAGATGATGGGGACGACTTCGACTAGGTGTCGGATGCCCATGCCTAGGCGGGCGCGACAGCAGTAGCATCTGCACCTGGCCGCTCCTCCGGCGGGATCCGCCGGGGGAGGGGCCAGCTCCTTGAACTTCTCGGGGTTGTCTCCTTGGGCGGCTAGTATAGGGAGGCTGGAGAAGGTGAAAAAGGCAGGTGGTGGGCCGTCAAGTCGGAGTACGTGGGCACCGAAGCCTTCATAGCGTATTCACGGACCGATGCCTCATCTTGCAGCTCTTCCTCCGGCGCCACCACCGCCGACCCTCTCCTAGGCGACCGCCGGCATGTTCTCTTGGCGCTTTCTGCTGCTCGTACCTCGCCTAGGTGCCCCTTTTGCCCTTCTGCTTTCTTAACCTGCCTCCTGAGGAGAGAGACAAGAAAGGGATTATGGGCATCTTATCTCTTTTCAGTCTTGTAAGCCTTTGGGCCTTCGTTAAATTTAGAACTTCTAATCCCCTTGCTCATGTTTTTCATTTCGTATGAACTGTACTTGTACGAGATGTATTTAATGAAAAAGGGATGTCTGCCTGGTTTTTCGTTCGTGGGTGAGCCCCGCGACAAGGAGCAAATCCTCGTTATTTTTTAGGATAAACGTTTTTCGCCCGGCAACAGGCCTTGCCGCCCCCCACTTTTCTCGACCTTTCTCACGCCCTTGGCGGAGGTAGGGATAAAGTGGGCTTAGGCTCCTTGTTCCATTTCCTTACTACCGCGACTACAACCAAATTCGAACCCAGGAGATAATCCTTGGGTGCGAACAAAGGGGAGCACGGTTGCCTAGAAATAAAATGAGGTTTCACATATTCCAGTCCATAAAGAAATGCATGATAGAGGATAAAAGACTTATCTGGATCTGTAGCCCCCAGCAACCTTGGCTTGCCGCGGGTGGATTCTTGTACTTGCAGCCCCCGGCAACTTTGGTTTCCCGGGGTCGAGACGCCGGTCCGTTTCCTTTCTTCCAAACAGCTCGGCATAAATGCTTATGTGCCCTGCGAACCAAAGAGGACAGAAAAGAACAGAGAAATGCGCACTCGACCTCTAAGCTAGGGGTTAGCTGCTGCTAAGCACTATCAACCCTAACCGAGGAGGAGACTCGACCTAGCATGCATGCTATAACTTAGGGCGTCAGTGCTTCGTTTATTTATGCTCAGGGTCTGCGCCTGGCTTTGTACAAAGGGTTACAAGCCTTGACGGCAAGGCTTGTACAAAAGGTGGATTGCTGGGAGGCCCGGCAGCCGTGCCTCATGGGTAAAACTTACGAAGATGCTCGATGTTCCAGGAGTTGCTCATTGAAATGGCATCTTCGGTCAACAGGCGGACTATGCCAGGCCTGGTGACTCGTGTTACCCGATAATGGCCTTCCCACTTCGGCGTCAACTTGTTGGAATTCTTGGCTGACTAAACATGTCGAAGAACAAGGTCGCCTTCCTCAAAGCTCCGGGCATGAACCTTGCGGCTATGGTAGCGGTGCAAGGCTTGCTGGTAGCGTGCTGCTCTCACAGCCGCCCGGAGACGATCTTCCTCAAGGAGTGTTGCGTCATCTTGCCGCAATCGCTCTTGCTCAAGCTCATCATAAGCGAGCACTCGAGGTGACCGTATCTGATTTCCGTGGGGAGAACTGCTTCTGCCCCATAGACCAGGGGAAAGGGTGTCTGGCCGGTGGCTCGATTTGGCGTCATTCTGATCGACCAAAGAACCGCCGGAAACTCGTCAATCCAGCGCCTTCCACTCTTGTGCAGCCTGTCAAAAGTCTTCACTCTTAAGCCTCGCAGAACTTCAGCATTTTCTCTCTCCGCTTGGCCGTTGCTCCGTGGGTGTGCCACGGAAGCAAAACAGACCTTGCTGCCGAGATCCTCAATGTATTGCATGAAGGCGTGGCTTGTGAACTATGTACCGTTGTCGGTGATGATCCTGTTTGGTACCCCAAAATGGCAAACTAGTCCCTTGAAGAATTTGATGGCTGACTACGCTGTCACCTTCCTCACTGCTTCCACCTATGGCCACTTTGTGAACTTGTCGATTGCAACGTACAAGTACTCAAAGCCCCCGACGGCACGAGGGAAAGGGCCCAATATGTAGAGCCCCCAGAACGAGAAGGGCCAGGAGAGAGGGATGGTTTGAAGGGCCTGAGCTGGTAGATGAAGCTTCTTTGAATGGAACTGGCATGCTTCACACTAGGTTACTAGTGCCGTCGCATCCTGGAGGGCAGTGGGCCAGAAGAAGCCTTGCCAGAAAGCCTTGCTGGTAAGGGCCCTCGACCCTATGTGGGAGCCACATACGCCTCCATGTATCTCTGCCAACAGCTCCTAGTCCTTCCTCCCGGGAGATGCACTTCAATTTCACCCCATTTGGTCTTTTTCTGGACAATACGTTGTCAATGAATTGGTACAGAGCAGACCGGCAGGCTACTCTTTCTGCCTCTTCCTGCTCCTCAGGAAGTTCTCTCTTTCAGAGGAATCGGACGGTGTGCTGCGCCCATGCCGGAGCCTATGGCTCGACGACAAGGACCAAAGGCATCTCTTCTGCCACGGGAGCGGCTGTCTCTACGGCTATGGCCTGAGGCCCAGCCGGAGTCAGTTGCCCCACAGCAGGATCGGCTTTCATGGCAGCATCTTCGCCAGCGGCTCCGGGGAGCTTGGTGGGGAAGTACTTGCCGGGGCCTAGCTTCCTCCGCTTGTTCTGCCCGGCTGATGATTCGATGGATGGTTGAGTTAACTAAAGCACAAAAGTACCTGGTTCCATAGGTAGCTTGAGGGCAGCGCGCTTTGACAGGTAGTCGGCGACGTCGTTTTCCATCTGAGGGACATGCTCTGCTTGTATACCATCAAAGCGCTCCTCCAGTTTCCTCACCTCATCCACGTAAGCTTCCATCAATGGGCTCGGATAATCTTTGTTTATCTGCCTGACGACAAGCTGCGAATCACCCCTGACGATGAGCTTTTTGACTCTGAGGTCCGCCGCGATCCTGAGACCGGCAAGGAAGCCCTCGTACTCGGCGGTATTGTTAGTCAACATCTCCCGAGGAAAGTGCATTTGGATGACATACTTGAGGTGCTCTCCGGTGGGTGCGACAAGAAGCACACCAGCACCGGTGCCTTGTAGCGAAAAAGCCCCGTCAAAGTACATGATCCAGTTGCGGCTTGTTTCCTTGCCGGGGAGAGCAGTCTCCTCTACCTCTTTGTCGGGCGTCGAGGTCCATTCTGCAGTGAACTCCGCCAAAACTCTGCTCTGAATCATCGATGTGCTTTCGAACTTTAAACTGAAACTCGACAGCTCCAGGGCCCATTCCATGATCCTCCCCATCACATCTGGGTTATGCAGTATCCATTGGAATGGGAGGCGGGTGACCACAGTGATCTCATGCGCTTGGAAGTAATGACGCAGCTTCCTTGAGGCCATAAGGAGGCCGAAGAGCAATTTTTGCACACCTGAGTACCTCGACCTAGCCTCCTACAAGAGGGAGCTGACGAAGTAAACTGGGTGCTACACCATTTTCTTCTTCTGCGCCACTTCACCCGATCGTGCAGGCCCTGTCGCACTGGCGTCAACCCCTGCCGGGACTCGGTCTTGCGGGGACCGAGCCCTGCCGGGGAGGGTTCCGGTTCACCGTCCGTTGACTCTGCCGCTGCCGCTGCCTCTTCGTCGACCTCTCTCTGCACCACTAGTGCGGCGCTAACCACCTGATTCGTTGCCACTAGGTACAGCAACAACGGTTCTTGTGGTTTGGGCGCAACCAGCACTGGGGTAGAGGAGAGGTACTTCTTCAAATCTTGTAGCGCTGCCTCGGCCTCTAGGGTCCACTCCACTGGGCCCGCTTTCTTCAAGATCTTGAAGAAAGGAAGGGCACGCTCCGCGGACTTGGAGGTGAATCTGCTCATGGCGGCAACGCAGCCAGTGAGACGACGCACATCTTTGATCCGTTTAGGTGCCTCAATATGCTCGATGGTCTTGATCTTATCTGGGTTTGCCTCAATCCCGCGCTGCGACACAAAGAACCCGAGAAGCTTGCCGGACGGGACACCGAAGACACACTTCTCATGGTTCAACTTGAGGTTGATCTTGCGCAGGTTTGCAAATGTTTCCTCCAGATCTTGCACAAGTGTTACTTTGTCCTTGGTTTTGACCACTATGTCATCCATATAAGCTTCCATATTTCTATGTAGCTGGGGCTCAAAACCAATTTGGACTGCCCTTGCAAAAGTTGAGCCAGCACTCTTCAACCCGAAAGGCATCCGTGAAAAGCAATACATACCAGATGGGGTGATGAATGTTGTCTTCTCCTCGTCTTCTTTCATCATGAAGATCTGGTGGTACCCTGAGTAGGCGTCAAGGAATGATAACAGGTCACACCTAGCCGTGGAGTCGACAATCTGGTCGATGCGCGGCAACGGGAAGGGATCCTTTGGACAAGTCTTATTGATGTCTGTTTAATCAATACACAGCCTCCACTTCCCGTTTGCCTTGCGCACCACTACCGGGTTGGCCAACCACGTCGGATGGAGCACCCCCCTTACCAAGCCTGCCGCCTCTAGTTTTCTGATCTCCTCCGTGATGAACTCCTGCCTTTCCAGAGGTTGCTTCCTGACCTTCTGCTTGATAGGCCGTGCATGAGGACAGACAGCAAGATGGTGCTCAATCACTTCCCTGGGAACACCGGAGATGTCAGAGGCTTGCCATGCAAACACATCGACATTCACCCGCAGGAAAGTGACGAGCTCGCTTTCCTATTTGCTGTCGAGGGTGGAGCTTATGGTAAAAGTTCCCCCCGTGTCGTCCTCCTTGACAGGAACCTTCTTGGTCTCTAGTGGTGCAGCCCTGGACTTCTTGCTCTTGCCGGTGGAGCTCTTTGGCACGTCCTCAATGGGAGCGCAACACCCCGAAGAAGTGCGCTTGCCGGGGTGGGTGTGAGGGGTCTCGCCGGTCTTTTTCCCTCCCGGGGCTCCATCGGCAGGAGTAGGTGCCTTGGCGGCAGCTGTTGCAACTGCTTCCTGGTAGAGTTGGTCGGCGCAAATCAACGTGTCTTTCTTGTCGGAGGGGACGGTGATGATGTTCATCAGCCCCAGCATCTTCAGCGTGTTGTAGGCATAATGTGAAGCCGCCATGAACTTGGATAGTGCCGGGCGGCCGAGGACCATTGTAGGGCAAGGGGATCTCGGCTACATCAAAGACAATCCTCTCCGTCCTGTGGTTCAGCTCGCCTCAAAACGTCAAGGGCAGCGTGACCTTTCCCTTCGGCTGGCTCCTCCCCGGGTTGACCCCTTGGAACGTGACCATTTCCTCGAAGTCTCCATCAGGGATCTGCAACCTCTTGATCACACAGGCAAGATCAAGTTTAGACCGGCCCCGCCGTCAACCAGCATCTTCGTCACCTTGAGGTTGCGGATTGTTGGTGAGACCAACAACGGCAAGCATCCGACCGCAGTAGTGCGGTCAGGATGGTCCTTGGTGTCGAAGATGATAGGCATGCTGGACCACCTTAGCGGCTTCCGTGCGTCGAGCGATGGCTCCACCACTGTGATCTCACGCGCCCACTGCTTGAGCTGGCGGTGGGATGTATGCAGCAAGGCGCCACCATCGACGCACATGGATTTTGTGGCTTTCTGAAACTCGTGGTCGCCGGACTAATCGTCCTTGTCATGATCATCGTCTTCCTGCTTCTTGTCGCGGCCTCGGGCGGGCCTCTCCTGCTGATTATTTTTGCTGCGGCGGCCTCCTTGGCCGCCATGCTTCATGCCGGATCCCTCGGCACCTTCTTGGCCCTTCTCTTTATCCCGCCGCTCATACTCGGCCTTTTGCTTCTCAGCGAGCAGCTCCACTTGCCGGCAGTTCTGGGGATCGTGGCCTTTGGTGCGGTGGATCTTGCAATACTGCTTGTCGGAGCCCCCTGGCTTATCGGCAGCCGCCAAGGCCCAGCAAGCGGCACACCCGGTAACCTCCTTGCCGGGGTCACTCGCCTTGGGTTCTTGGTGGCGCCAGTATCGTCGGATCCCTCGACGGCAAGCACGGTCTTGCCCTTGCGCTTCTTCTTACATCGCTGGCCCTTCTTCACCGGGGTGGCGGTATTGTCGGTTTCCACACCGGCGTCTTTGCCGGGGTACTTCCTTCCCTCTTCAACACGAGCGCACCGATCGGCCAGAACATAAAGTTCGGCCACATCCCTGACCTTGTTCATCACCGGCTCTTCACGCATCTTACGATTGCGCACATTCTGATGAAATGCACTGATCACGGCGGCAGGATGAATGTCGGGGATGTTGTACTGCACTCGGCTGAACCTTTGGATGTACTTACGCAAGTTTTCTCCTTCCTTCTGGGGGATAATGTGCAAGTCGCTCGCCTGGCCATGAGCTTGGTGGCCTCCAGTAAAGGCGCCAACAAACTCATGACAGAGATCCGCCCAAGAAGAAATGGAGTCTACCGGAAAGTGCAACAACCATGACATAACATTGGGCTTGAGTGCCAACGGTAAGTAATTGGCAAGCACCTTGTCGTTGCGGGCCCCAGTAGCTTGCATCACGATGGTGTAGATGCTGAGGAACTCTGACGGGTGAGTCTTGCCATTGTACTTCTCACCAACGTCAGGCTTGAATGTGCGGTGGGAAAGCCACTGGAACTGTCGCGCCTTACGGGTGAAGGCCGGACAACCCACCTCGTAAGGTAGGCCACCGTAGCCTCCCGGTGCTGGGTGGTCTGTAGTGGGTCGTGCCCGCCTGTCCGACTGGTGGCGGGCGCCACGCCGGCGCTCGATGGTGGTTCGAGCGTCTTCATGAGCTCGCTCTCGAAGAACTTGGCATTGGTCGCGGTGGGTTCGCGGGTCGGACGAGGCTATGGAGATATCATCACAAGCGTCGTCACGACGGAGCGACGCCTGCGGTGGCCGGGATGGAGGAGGGGAGTGCATCGTGGCCGCATCGCCTCCGGCCCGACCTCCACTGGCATGCGGTGGCTCGACGGAGCGACGGCCTACGGGTCCCACCGGCCGCAACTCATCGTTGTTAGCGATGCCGATGAGGCTCTGGATGGTGTCCCTCCATTCGTCAAGCTTCTCCGTAGCGGGAGGAAAGTCGAGGAGAAGTTGCGCGCGTGCTAGGGCTTTTACTAGCATGGGCGGCGGCGAAAGCTATGTGGACCGCGATGCGCCTCGACTTCTAACCGCGTTAGAAAGAGCCCCATCATGGCCCCGCAGCCGTTCGCCATCTCCGCCAGCACCTCGGCGCGCATGCTGGCCCTCCTCATCCTGTGAAGGGCGCATGGGACTCTTCCCAGGTCGGCGCCCAGGGTCACCAGCAGGGCGGCGCTGCTCATCATGCACGACTGAGAAGAGCGCGCCGTGGGCGCCGGTGTTGGTGTCTTGGAGGTCGCCATGCCGCCGTCTGGCGGCACGATGGCGCCCCTCGAGGGCCCCGTGCCGCCTGCGGGGGGCCCGACTCTGTCTCTGGAGCCCGCGGCGCATGGCTCGTCACCTGGCGTACGAACGACGCCGCTCACCAGGCCTGGACTACCAGGATGGTGTGGATGTTCGAGGGCCGCGCCACGGGTTCTCTCCGCGACTGGACCGCTACTACTCCGCACCGGTACCGGCAGTCCGGTTCCGGACAAACCAATCGCCGCGGTCGTCTTCTTCTTAGGAGCCATGGCGATGAAAAACAGCTAGGCCAACTACTAGACCAGATTCTCACAATTGCGCCCCCTACCTGGCGCGCCAAAGATGTCGGTGGGAAATGACACCTACGGGATCACAAGAATCCCTACTACGGTTGTGGGGTGCGGGGTTGTGAGAAGAGCAGGACTAATAGTCAGCACAAGGATCGTTTACCCAGGTTCGGGCCAGGAGGATGCGTAAAACCCTAGTCCTGCTTTGGTGGATGTATTGAGTGTTCTTCAGCTCTCGAACTAGCTATGGGCGCAGCGTGGTTCGAAAGAGCCGAATCCCTCTCCAGTACGCCATGGGCCTCCTTTTATAGGCGAAAGGGGTTGCCACAGTGGCACATAGGAGGTGGAAAGGCCTACTGTGCTACGAGCTTATCGCCCGTATTACAGGACAAGACGCATTTAATGCGTAGCTTAGGTGTCCTCTCGCTTTGTCAGGGACGGGAGCGAGGCCCATCCCGTCCGTCGCCGCTCCTCCTTGCTTCGACACGCGCCCTGGCCAGCGATGCATGCGGTGCCATGTAGGCAGGCAAGCAGCTGAGGTGGCACGATGGTGGAGCCTCCACGAAGATCTGCATGCCGCCACGCAGGTGTGTGCTGAGTTGGCCTGGAAGCTGCATGTTGCTACGCAGGTGCCTGCTCAGCTGGTTGGGCTGGTAGCTGCATGTGAACGACGGTGGGGATTTGGTTGGTGTGGGCCTGGTAGTGGCCCTGCTGTCGCCCTTGGCAAGGGTCTTGCCGGGTGGCCCAGCAAGGCTCTTGCCGGGTGGCCCGGCAAGGGCCTTGCCGTGGCGCGCTGGCGTCCCCGTCAAGGGTCTTGCCGAGGGCCTTGTGGATTTTCCTCGGCAAGGATCTTGGCAAGGATTGTTGCCCTCCAATCCTTATCTAATCTTCAATATTCTTTGTCTTCACAAAGATCTGCATGCCACCATGGAGGTGCCTCCCGAGCCCTGGCCCAACGTGGTTGATGGTGTTGGAGATCGTGGGCTCGAGGGTGGCTCGCTCTGCCGGTGTGGGCGAGCTGCCCTGGCAAGGGGCTTGTCGGGGCTGCTGAGGCTTCTCCTCGCAAGGGTCTTGCCGGGGGAACCTGCTTCGCCCATCTGCTCTCTATGGCCTTGGTCCTTGATGTCGCCTTGTTTGTCTCATGCCTTCGGTTCTCTCCGGCTCCCCTCCTTTGCCCTTCTGTGTGCGGCCGTGGCGCGCGGCTCTGACTGGTCGTGCACAAGTAAAGGGGTCAAAAGAAGAGCCCCTACTTTTGTACACCGATAGAATGTGAGCAAGCAGAGAGGCTAGGCGGTAGCTGCAGACCTCTAGGAGCACGCAGGTGCAACTGGCTCAAGCACAGAAGCTTGGGGCGAGGATCTAACCAGCCATGGCGAACGACAGAGCTATGGTGGTTGGGTGGACATGATAGAGCTTGAAACCGAGATCGGGGAGAAGCAAAGAAGGTGGTGGAGCTCACAGCGAGTTCGACGGAGGGCCCTACTAGCTTGGGGACGTCCTATGGCCAATGAATCAACGGCGGCATCCATCAGCGACCGACGGTGAAGATGACAAGGTTGTTGGAATCGTGGCCTTGCCCTAGCTCTCCCTCCCTCTCACTCTGTACCTCGCTCTCTCTTTGCACTGTATCAACAGAAGAAGGAGGAAGAGGAAGACCGGGGTAGACACTGGAGACAAGATTTTTCCGGCGCACGAACGCCCCTTTCCTTTTCCTCGAGCACGAACTCAATCATGTCAATTTGTTACAACTCCACCACACGGCTTTATACCCCGAGCCAGCGCATCGGGCACGCACCCACGCCTCCACTCGCTCGCGACCTTTCCCATGTTCTGCATGCTCTGGCCTGCGCCCGCTCCGCGACCGTACGCGTGCATCTCGCCGTTGAGCACCAACAAAACCTGCCCCATTGCCCTGCATGGCTCGCCAATGATCAACACACACACACTCACACCTGCGGTGTTCCAGCACACGGCACGCCCGTGCACACCACACGCACGGACACACTCGACCCACCGTGGACCCGACGCGCCCAGCACGCCCGGCGCGCGCCCATACATGCGCCCAACGTGACAAGCTCATCGCCACAGCTTATTACACAAAACACTCGCGCCCTAAGCCGTGGCTCAGAGCAGGACGGATCATCGACGTCGCTGTCCACCAGCAGGGCACGCTCCACCGCCGGCGCCTTCCTCAGCTGAGGGCACTCCCGCATGAAGTGCCCGCGCTCGCCGCACTTGTAGCGTGTCCGCGCCGATTGCCACCATTGCCCGATGCCTCGCTACGCACGTCATCGTTGTCCAGTGCACCTCCTTTCTGCCGATCCTTAGCTCGCCATTGTGCTGCCGTGTACATCAGCGCACCATCAACTCGCTCGCTGCCCGCCTGGCCGCGTCGCCGTAGCATCTCGTTGAAGGCTTTCAATCGCCCGAGCGCTTCCTCGAACGGCCTCGTCGTGACGACACAGAACTGCTCGATCCCAGCCACCGCCGTATACAGGCGGTCCGGCACGGAGTCGAGCAGCTTCTTCACGAGCGCGGCGTCCTCCAGCATCGACCCGAGCCCCTCGAACTGTGCCGTCATGGCTCCGAGCTTGCCGGCTATACCTGGCCATGGGAAGCCCGGCCCGGCCGGACCGGCCTGATGCTGCCCCCGAGCCGGGCTCGGGCCTAGATTTTGAGCCCAAAGGCTGGGCCAGGCCCGAGCCCTTCGTTTTCACGTTTTCCTGAAGGTCGGGCCGGGCCGGCCCGAAGCCCAACGGGCTTTTATGTGTTTGGGTCGGGCTTGGGCCCAGAAAACAGGCCCAATGGTCGGGCCGGGCCAGGCCGGGCCCGGCCCTGGGTTTTTTGCATCGGGCTTGGCTTGGCCCGGCCCGGCCCGAGGTATGGCCAGGTATATTGCCGGCGAAGCCATCCAGTGTGTCGCCGTCCGCCATGCGCTGGAGCTCAAACTCAACGTGTAGCGTGCCTAGCCGCGCTGCCCGCACGCGATTCATGCCAACAAACCTGACCTTGAGGCTCGCCCACACCTCGGTCGTTGTCTTCTTTGATGCCACCTGCAACAGCAGATCCTCCGCGAGCGCGCCGAGCACATACGCCCGCGCCGGCTTGTCCTTCTTCGCGATCATGGCCGACACCGCGTCCTCTGGCACAACCACCGCCTCCCACAGCCCGGGCGCGTCAAGGTTTGCCTCCACCTTGATCGCCCACACCATGTAGTTCTCACCGGTGAGCAGCGGTACCGGCTGCGGCAGTGAGCTGCCTGCTCCGCCCGAGTACGGCACCAACAACATCGCGGGCGAGCGCCTCCCACTACATGGCTCTGATACCAATTGTTGTCGCCACAAGGGCAGGATCTAGTTACCTCTCAGCGCTCACGGACTGAGGTAGATGAGGAACAATGGACACAAGAAATTTCTTGGGCCGGCGCACAAACGCCCCAGTATTTTTCTCTTTGCAACTACATGGTGCTCAACTCGGGTGCTTACAAGAGGACACGGGAGGGAGCTTTATACACAGCTCATACACACGTCATTGCACCCCACGCGCTCATGATCTGCTTGTCGCGGCCACACGCACACACGGCCAGCTTCTGAACAGATCAACGCAGCCACCCCACTACTCTAGCTAATATAAAACAGAACGCACGTACACAACTGATCTCTACTACAAAACCTTCTTCTTGTAGACATCGTTGGGCCTCCAAATGCAGAGGTTTGTAGGATAGTAGCAAATTTCCCTCAAGTGGATGACCTAAGGTTTATCAACCCGTGGGAGGCATAGGATGAAGATGGTCTCTCTCAAACAACCCTGCAACCAAATAACAAAGAGTCGCTTGTGTCCCCAAAACACCCAATACAATGGCAAATTGTATAGGTGCACTAGTTCGGCGAAGTGATGGTGATACAAGTGCAATATGGATGGTAGATATAGGTTTTTGTAATCTGAAAATATAAAAAACAACAAGGTAACTAATGATAAAAGTGAGCACAAATGGTATTGCAATGCTTCGAAACAAGGCGAAGGTTCATACTTTCACTAGTGCAAGTTCTCTCAACAATAATAACATAACTGGATCATATAACTATCCCTCAACATGCAACAAAGAGTCACTCCAAAGTCACTATTAGCGGAGAACAAACGAAGAGATTATTGTAGGGTACAAAACCACCTCAAAGTTATCCTTTCTGATCGATCTATTCAAGAGTCTGTAGTAAAATAACACGAAGCTATTCTTTTCCGTTGATCTATCATAGAGTTCGTACTAGAATAACATCTTAAGACACAAATCAACCAAAACCCTAATGTCACCTAGATACTCCAATGTCACCTCAAGTATCCGTGGGCATGATTATATGATATGCATCAGACAATCTCAGATTCATCTATTCAACCAATACAAAGAACTTCAAAGACTGCCCCACAAATTCTACCGGAGAGTCAAGATGAAAACGTGTGCCAACCCCTATGCATAAGTTCACAAGGTCACTGAACTCGCAAGTTGATCACCAAAACACACATCAAATAGATCACGTGAATATCCCATTGTCACCATAGATAAGCACATGCAAGACATACATCATGTGTTCTCAAATCCTTAAAGACTCAATCCGATAAGATAACTTCAAAGGGAAAACTCAATCCATTACAAGAGAGTAGAGGGGGAGAAACATCGTAAGATCCAACTATAATAGCAAAGCTCGCGATATATCAAGATCGTGCCGAATCAAGAACATGAGAGAGAGAGAGAGATCAAACACATAGCTACTAGTACATACCCTCAGCACCGAGGGTGAACTACTCCCTCCTCGTCATGGAGAGCGCCAGGATGATGAAGATGGCCACCGGTGAGGGATCCCTCTCCGGCAGGGTGCCGGAACAAGGTCCCGAGAGGTTTTTCGTGGCTACAAATGCTTGCGGCGGCGGAACTCCCGATCTATGGTGCTCCTGGTTGTTTTCGGGGTATATGGATATATATAGGCGAAAGAAGTCGGTCAGGGGAGCCACGAGGGTGGGGGTGCGCCCAGGGGGGTAGGGCGCGCCCTGGACCCTCGTGGCCACCTCGTTGCTTCCCTGACGTCTACTCCAAGACTCCTGGATTGCGTTTGTTCCAAAAATAACTCTCCCGAAGGTTCCATTCCGTTTGGACTCCGTTTGATATTCCTTTTCTGCGAAACACTGAAATAGGCAAAAAAAACAGCAATTTGGACTAGGCCTCCGGTTAATAGGTTAGTCCCAAAAATAATATAAAAGTATATAGTAAGGCCCATTAAACATCCAAAACGGATAATATAATAGCATGGAACAATCAAAACATATAGATACGTTGGAGACGTATCAACAACGCACGCACCCGCACACATGCGCACAGACGCGCCACGGCCATGCACGCACACATGGCTTATGGCTAACATTCTCCCCACTAAGCCATGACTGCACCACCCATCCTGACGTATAGGACATCGGCTCCTCGTCGACGCGGGGAACACCCTTCTTCATCGTCTCCGGCGACACACGCCTTTGAGCGCATCATGCCTGGCAAGACCGACACGCGATCCGCTGCCGAGCACCTCCATTGAGAAACACACGGCCCGAGCTTAACGCAGCCTCCATCTTCTTCCTCGGCGACACATGCCGAGCTGCTTCTCCACCCACACTAGTTACAACACACATGGGAGGATTTATACCATGGACACGCCTAGGGCACGAACCCACGTCCCAATCCACGTGGAGCACTCGGTCTAGCCCGCTCAGTCCGCAGCCCCGACGCGCACGCACACGTATCGGTCGCGTCGAGCCCGCAACAAAACCACTCACGCACCCCCATGTTCGCCAGCACACTGGCTACACACACACAAGTCAAACCAAGCCTGGACATAAGTCGGGCAGTGCTCATACACTAGTCAGAACATGCCTAGACTATGGCCAGACACGCACGCCACGACCATGACGCAGCCCAAACCGCGCCTGACACGCCCCGCACACGCACCCAACGTGTCTCGCCGTGGCTGCTGCCGCCCGACGCCATGGTCTGCCTCCAGCATGAGCCGCCGTAGATGTCGTGTAGCGCGGCCACCTCGCCGGCCGCTGTCGCGCCCGCCGCTGATGCGGCTACCGCCATACTCCACCGCGCTGCGCCCCGTTGAGCGCCACTCGCTGCCGCCATGGCAGCCCGCAGCTCCGTGCGCCGCCGCGCTGCATCTCAACACCCCACGCGCGCCGCAGCCGTGGCCTCCATGTCTGCCGCACTCGCCGTGCTCGCCGCGGACGCCACCGGCGATATTGACGGACCCCGCGACAAACTGGCTCATGATATTAATTGTGGGAATCGTGGCCTTTCCCTAGCTCTCCCTCCCTCTTGCTCTATACCTCGTTCTCTCTGCACTGGATCAATAGAAGAAGGAGGAAGAAGAAGGACGGGGTAGACAGTGGGCACAGGATTTTTCCGGTGCATGAACGCCCCTTTCCTTTCCCTCGAGCACGAACTTGATCATGTCAATGTGTTACAACGCCACCACGCGGCTTTATACCCCGAGCCAGCGCACCGGGCATGCACCCACGCCTCCACTCACCCGCGACCTTTCCCACATTCTGCATGCTTTGGCCCGCGCCCGCTTCGCGCCCGCACGCGTGATTCTCGCGGTGAGCACCAACAGAACCTACCCGGTCGCCCCGTGTGGCTCGCCAACGATCAACACACACACTCACACCTGCGGTGTTCCAACACACGGACAGTCCCATGCACACCACACGCATGCACACACTCGACCGCCATGGATCCGATGGGCCCAGCACGACCAGCGCGCACCCATACACGCGCCTGATGCGACAAGCGCGCGCCCATGCTTCATTTTTGTCACACAAAATGCTCCCATCATGCACAACCCCGGTTTCAGCCAAGCAATTGGTTCATACTTTTTAACGAGCTTCATCTTTTTCAACCCTCATGCAATACATGAGCGTAAGCCATGGATATAGCACTATGGATGGAATTGAATATGATGATAGGGATTGTGTGAGAAGACAAAAAGGGAGAAAGTCTCACATTGACGCGGCTAATCAACGGTCTATGGAGATGCCCATCAATCGATGTCAATGCAAGGAGTAGGGATTGCCATGCAACGGACGGACTAGAGCTATAAATGTATGAAAGCTCAAAAAGAAACTAAGTGGGTGTGCATCCAAATTGCTTGCTCACGAAGACCTAGGGCATTTTGAGGAAGCCCATCATTGGAATATACAGGCCAAGTTCTATAATGAAAAATTCCCACTAGTATATGAAAGTGACAACATAGGAGACTCTCTATCATTAAGATCATGGTGCTACTTTGAAGCACAAGTGTGGAAAAAGGATAGTAACATTGTCCCTTCTCTCATTTTCTCTCACTTTTTTCTCTTTTTTTTATTTTGGTGGGCTTCTTTGGCCTCTTTTTTTATTTGGGCTTCTTTGGCCTCTTTTATTTTTTATGAAGTCTGAAGTCTCATCCCGACTTGTGGGGAATCATAGTCTCCATCGTCCTTTCCTCACTTGGGACAATGCTCTAATAATGAAGATCATCACACTTTTATTGATTTACAACTCAAGAATTACAACTCGATACTTAGAACAAAATATGACTCTATGTGAATGCCTCTGGCGGTGTACCGGGATATACAATGAATCAAGAGTGACATGTATGAAAGGATTATAAAGGTGGCTTTGCCACAAATACGATGTCAACTACATGATCATGCAAAGGCAATATGACAATGATGGAGCGTGTCATAATAAATGGAATGGTGGAAAGTTGCATGGCAATATATCTCGAAATGGCTATGGAAATGTCTTAATAGGTAGGTATGGTGGCTGTTTTGAGGAAGATATAAGGAGGTTTATGTGTGACAAGCGTATCATATCACGGGGTTTGGATGCACCGGCGAAGTTTGCACCAACTCTCAAGGCGAGAAAGGGCAATGCACGGTACCGTAGAGGCTAGCAAATTGCGGAAGGGTAAGAGTGCGTATAATCCATGGACTCACATTAGTCATAAAGAACTCATATACTTATTGCAAAAGTTTATTAGCCCTCGAATCAAAGTACTACTATGCATGCTACTAGGGGGGGTGGAGGTTGGTAGGCGTTAACCATCGTGCGCCCCCGACCTCCACTCATAAGGAAGGCAAGCAAAGAACACCCCATGCTTCAAATTTGTCACACAACGTTGACCATACGTGCATGCTACGGGACTTGCCGACTTTAACACAAGTATTTCTCAATTCCATAATTACCCAACTAGCATGACTCTAATATTACCACCTTTATATCTCAAAACAATTATCAAGTATCAAATTTATCATAGTATTTAATGCTCTCTATATGATTTTTTTTATTATACCCAAATTGGATGCCCATCATATGAGGACTAAATTCATAACCAAAGCAAATTACCATGCTGTTCTAAAAGACTCTCAAAATAATATAAGTGAAGCATTAGAGTTCATTAATTTCTACAAAATAAAACCACCACCGTGCTCTAAAAAGGTATAAGTGAAGCACTAGAGCAAATGACAAACTACTCCAAAAGATATAAGTGAAGAACAATGAGTAGTCAAATAATTGCGCAACTATGTGAGGACTCTCTAACATTTAAGAATTTCAGATCTTGGTATTTTATTCAAACAGCAAGCAAAATAAAATAAAATGACATTTCAAGGATATCACACATCATGTGAAGAAGCAAAAACTTAGGTTCAACCGATACTAACCGATAATTGTTGAAGAAGAAAGGTGGGATGCCTACCGAGGCATCCCCAAGCTTGCATGCTTGAGACTTCTTGAAATATGATCTTGGGGTGCCTTGGGCATCCCCAAGCTTGAGCTTTTGTGTCTCCTTAATTCCTTTTATATCTCGGTTTCCTAAATCTCGAAAGCTCACCAAACTCAACAAGAACTCGTGAGATAAGTTAGTATAAACCAATGCAAAAATCTTATCATTTTCTACTGTAACAAATCAGAAAAATTATTATTCAACATTGCATACTAATTATCTCTGCATATTTAATACTCCTATCCTCAAATAGAATCATTAAACAAGAAAACATATGCAAACAATGCAAACATAACAGCAATCTGCCAAAACAGTACAGTCTGTAAAGAATGCAAGATTCATCATACTTCCCTAACTCCAAAAATTATGAGAAAAATACTAAACTGTAGAAAATTTATCAGAGCTCAATATGCAAAAAGTTTCAACATTTTATCATTTTCTGACTTTTCTAGGGATTTTTGCAACAGCGGTAACTTTCTGTTTTGAAACAGTAACATGCATACTTGCAAAATAAGCATGGTAAAGGCTATCCTTGACATTTTTATTGAAAATATGGATGCAAAACATTATTATAAATAACGAAAAGCAAATACTAACAAAATAAAATGACACTCCAAGCAAAACACATATCATGTGGTGAATAAAAATATAGCTCCAAGTAAAGTTACCGATGAACGAAGACGAAAGAGGGATGCCATCCGGGGCATCCCCAAGCTTAGGCTCTTGGTTGTACTTGAATATTACCTTGGGGTGCCTTGGGCATCCCCAAGCTTAGTCTCTCTCCACTTCTTATTCTATAGTCCATCGAATCTTTACCCAAAACTTGAAAACTTCACAACACAAAACTCACCAGAAAACTCGTAAGCTCCATTAGTATAAGAAAATAAATCACCATTTAGGTACTGTTGTGAACGCATTATAAATTCATATTGGTGTAATATCTACTGTATTCCAACTTCTCTATAGGTTCATACCCTCCGATACTACTCATAGATTCGTCTAAATAAGCAAACAACACATAGAAAATAGAATCTGTCAAAAAGAACAGTCTGTAGTAATCTGTAACTTTCGAATACTTATATCACTCCAACAATTCTACCAAATTAGGAAAACTTGAGAAATTTGTGTACCAATCCAGATCAAAACGAATCATACCAAAAGCATGTTTTGTGAATTATCAAAACTAATTTACTGGGTGCAAAAGTTTCTGATTTTCAGCAGGATCAACACAACTATCACCATAAGCTATCCTAAAGGTCTTACTTGGCACTTTATTGAAACAAAAGCTATAAAACATGATTACTACAGTAGCATAATCATGTGGACACACAAAAACAGTAAAGGTAAATATTGGGTTGTCTCCCAACAAGCGCTTTTCTTTAATGCCTTTTAGCTAGGCATAATGATTTCAATGATGCTCGCATAAAAGATAAGAATTGAAACATAAAGAGAGCATCATGAAGAATATTACTAACACATTTTAGTCTAACCCACTTCCTATGCATAGGGATTTTATGAGAAAACAACGTATGGGAACAATAATCAACTAGCATAGGAAGGCAAAACAAGCATAACTTTAAAACTTTAAGCACATAGAGAGGAAACTTGATATCATTGCAACTCCTACAAGCATATATTCCTCCCTCATAATAATTTTCAGTAGCATCATGAATGAATTCAAAAATATAACCATCACATAAAGCACTCTTTTCATGATCTACTTGCATAGAAATTTTACTACTCTCCACATAAGCAAACTTATTCTCATCAATAGTAGTGGGAGCAAACTCAACAAAATAACTATCATGTGAAGCATAATCCAATTGAAAATTAAAATCAAGATGACAAGTTTCATGGTTATCTTTATTCTTTATAGCATACGTGTCATCACAATAATCATCATAAATAGGAGGCATGCTTTCATCATAATAGATTTTCTATTCAAAACTTGGGGGACAAAAATATCATCTTTATCAAACATAGCTTCCCCAAGCTTGTAGCTATGCATATCATTAGCATCATGGATATTCATAGAATTCATACTAACAACATTGCAATCATGCTCATCATACAAACATTTAGTGCCAAACATACTATAGATTTATTCTTCTAGCACTTGAGCACAATTTTCCTTTCCATCATACTCACGAAAGATATTAAAAAGATGAAGCGTATGAGGCAAATTCAATTCCATTTTTTTAATTTTATTTTATAGACAGAACTAGTGATAAAACAAGAAACAAAAAAATTCGATTGCAAGATCTAAAGATATACCTTCATGCACTCACCTCCCTGGCAACGGCGCCAGAAAAGAGCTTGATGTCTACTACCCAACCTTCTTCTTGTAGACGTTGTTGGGCCTCCAAGTGCAGAGGTTTGTAGGACAGTAGCAAATTTCCCTCAAGTGGATGACCTACTGTTTATCAATCCGTGGGAGGCATAGGATGAAGATGGTCTCTCTCAAACAATGATGCAACCAAATAACAAAGAGTCTCTTGTGTCCCCAACACACCCAATACAATGGCAAATTGTATAGGTGCACTAGTTCGGCGAAGAGATGGTGATATAAGTGCAATATGGATGGTAGATATAGGTTTTTGTAATCTGAAAATATAAAAAAACAGCAAGGTAACTAATGATAAAAGTGAGCACAAGCGGTATTGCAATGCTTCAAAACAAGGCCTAGGGTTCATACTATCACTAGTGCAAGTTCTCTCAAAAATAATAACATAACTGGATCAAATAACTATCCCTTAACTTGCAACAAAGAGTCACTCCAAAGTCACTAATAGCGGAGAACAAACGAAGGGATTATTGTAGGGTACGAAACCACCTCAAAGTTATCCTTCCTGATCGATCTATTCAAGAGTCCGTAATAAAATAACACGAAGTTATTCTTTCCGTTCGATCTATCATAGAGTTCGTACTAGAATAACACCTTAAGACAATCAACCAAAACCCTAATGTCACCTAGATACTCCAGTGTCACCTCAAGTATCAGTGGGCCTAATTACACGATATGCATCACACAATCTCAGATTCATCTATTCAACTAACACAAAGAACTTCAAAGAGTGCCCCAAAGTTTCTACCAGAGAGTCAAGACGAAAACGTGTGCCAACCCCTATCCATAAGTTCACAAGGTCACTGAACCCGCAAATTGATCACCAAAACATACATCAAGTAGATCACGTGAATATCCCATTGTCACCACAGATAAGCACATGCAAGACATACATCAAGTGTTCTCAAATCCTTAAAGACTCAATCTGATAAGATAACTTCAAAGGGAAAACTCAATCCATTACAAGAGAGTAGAGGGGGAGAAACATCATAAGATCCAACTATAATAGCAAAGCTCGCGATACATCAAGATTGTGCCGAATCAAGAACACGAGAGAGAGAGAGATCAAACACATAGCTACTGGTGCATACCCTCAGCCTCGAGGGTGAACTACTCCCTCCTCATCATGGAGAGCGTCGGGATGATGAAGATGGCCACCGGTGGGGGATCCCCCCTCCGGCAGGGTGCCGGAACATGATCCCGAGAGGTTTTTGGTGGCTACAGAGGCTTGCGGCGGCTGAACTCCCGATCTATGGTGCTCTTGGATGTTTTGAGGTATATATATATATATATATATATATATATATATATATATATATATATATATATAGACGGTGTATTCTGCTAATATTAGCAGAATAACTATTCTACACACCACTTGCACTGCTGCGCTCAATAGAAGCAAGATCGCATCATTTTGACGACGAAAGCTTTGCAATAGAGACTAGTGAACTTCTCGTCGGAAAAAACTGCACGCGTTATTTTTTCGGTACTGTTTTCGCTCTAACTTTTTAACCGTTTATTAAAATGAGGCGTGTAATATACCGATGAAAAGCTATGGATAAGGCGCAACTTCGACATGTTGAACACTTTTCGAGATTCCACACGGTTTAAGAGCAGTTTTGAAAATAGTGCGGCGGATGACGAGTGGTAGCGAGCGTTTTTTCGCGTTTTTTCTAAACCGTTTGTCGGAATGAAGCAAATGATACGCCGTTGGATAGATATCGTCGAGGCGCATCTTTTTCATATATAAATCTTTCTCTAATTCATTACGGTTTAAGAGCGGTTTCAAATTTACTAAATCGCGGAATTCTGTTTTTCAAATTTTTTCAAATTTTCGGTACTGTTTTCGCTCTAGTTTTTTAACCGTTTGTCGAAACGAGGCGTGTGATACGCCCTTGGAAAGCTACGAATGAGGCGCAACTTTCATATGTAGGAATAGTTTTGAGATTGCTTACAGTTTTAAGTTAATTTTGAAAATCGTGCGGCGGAGGACGAATGGCAGCGGCCGTTTTTTTTGAAATTTTTACAAACCGTTTGTCGAAATGATTCAAATGATATGCCGTTGGAAAGATATCGACGAGCCGCAACTTTTTCATGTAGAACACTCTCTCCAATTCCTTATGGTTTAAGAGTAGTTTTGATTTTTACCGAAAGGCGGACATTGTGTTTTTCGCGACACCAAAATCGACGCGTGCAATGCATCAAACAAAATAGTGCACTGCTTCAGACTAAAATCCGCACTACATCGAACGGGCAAGAGGACTGCATGGTTTCTTTCGTCTTTTTTTTAACTTTTTTGTGAAACACGAAACAACCCTTTGTGGGATGGGTGCAGTGCACATCAAAAGTAAAGTGAACCACAACACAAATCGAAGTGGGCTGCATGGCTTTTTTGTCGTTTTCAAACTACTTTTTCAAAAACGCCTTTTTGAAGTTTGCATGGGTGAGATTAGTGAACTGCACTATTTCTTTTTATGAATGGCATCCGGGCTGTTGAGACAAGGCAAGTGTACTACATCAACGGTTTTTCTACGGAGTGGACCACAGAGTACTTCCTGCGCCTACACACCGGACTGCAAGTGCACCACAACGAAACAACATTAATACATTGCCCGCGCTGCAACGAAATCATAAATATATACATGTATACTCCCATCGCACGAGCACTAGACTTTCCAGAAGCAAAGTGCACTTCAAGATTACAAACAAAACGAAACTAAACCACAACATCCCGTCAAAAGACAAAGTTAATGCCATCTTGACTGTATTTTTTGTACTTCGCAATTTCCAACGGTCGCGTGGGTGAGCCTCCCATGAACCAAGGTGGACTGTAGTGCAGCTGTTGTGCACTGCACCTGGATGCTGTGGCACTCGCCGCCGTCCGCCCCGGAGGTGCAGCCTCCCGTCAATATAGCTCTCTGCAGCAAACTGCACACACATCTTCACGCACTTCACACACATGGGCGCCGTACTACACGCCGCTACTGCCTGCAGTGCACACCGCTGCTGCCTGCAGTGCACGCCGCTGCTACGCCGGCAGAAGGTAGGTGGAAGAGGGGTCACCACCGTCCATCGACGTGGGATGTGCTGCCGGACCTGCAAAATAGAGAAGAGGGTGGTGGATGAGTAGCAGGGGCAAAAGGAGCGACAGGGATGAGGACCACGATAGCAGGGGAGCCTTGGTCGCCGAGACCAGGCGCCGCACCAAGGAAGCAGGGGAAGCCCAGATCTGGGGGACATGCGCGTCGGGGTCGGAAGCTGCCGTCCACTCGATGGGGAGCAGCGGTTTGGTCCGTGGAAGGATGATGGCGCGCGGTCGTTGGCGCTCGGATTCGAGGAAGGAAGAAAGCGGCGGTGCGACGGCTAGGGGCGCGGTAGCGCCGGGTGGTCGGGGTCGGGTGGAGGGGGCGATGGTTGCTCGGGGTTGGGCCCGATCCCAAGGAGGAAGAACGTGGGGGTGGGTGGGGAGACGTGAAGAGGAGCCGGGCACTATGGAGGAAAGGGGGGTCCTCGCCGTCGCGTGCCTCACCGGCGCAAGGTAGTGGTGGGGCGCGGTGGCCCGCCGGGATTGGGTGGGGATGCGACCGAGATTTGGATCGGGTGGGGTTGGTGGGGGAGTTCGACCGGGAGGAGCGCACGGTGGTGGCCGCAACGGCTTGAGTAGGGAGAGATCCGGGGCTCGCCGAGGTGGGGTGGGGCGCGGTGCGGCGCGGCGGCGCCGGCCAGGACAGAGGTTGGGCGTGGGGAGGGGAAGAAGGTGGGTAGGAGTAGGGAGAGTGCGGGGTGGGGGTGCAGTTTTCCTGTTTTTAGTTCATGTGATCGGTTAGGGTGTTAGCAGAATAAGAAAGTGAGGTGCAGAATAAGACTCTTAAGGGTGTTATCATAATAGACCCACCCTATATATATATATATATATATATATATATATATATATATATATATATATGCGAAAGAAGTCGGTCAGGGGAGCCACGAGGGGCCCACGAGGGTGGGGGCGCGCCTTGGACCCTTGTGGCCACCTCGTTGCTTCCCTGACGTCTACTCCAAGTCTCATGGATTGTGTTTGTTCAAAAATAACTCTCCCGAAGGTTTCATTCCGTTTGGACTCCATTCGATATTCCTTTTCTGCGAAACACTGAAATAGGCAAAAAAAAACAGCAATTTGGACTGGGCCTCCGGTTAATAGGTTAGTCCCAAAAATAATTTAAAATTATTTAGTAAGTCCCAGTAAACATACAAAACAGATAATATAATAGCATGGAACAATCAAAAATTATAGATACGTTGGAGACGTATCAACAACGCATGCACCCGCACACATGCGCACAGACGCGCCACGGCCATGCACGCACACATGGCTTATGGCTAACATTCTCCTCCCTAAGCCATGACTGCGCCGCCCATCCTGACGTATAGGACACCGGCTCCTCGTCGACGTGGGGAACGCCCTTCTTCATCGTCTCTGTCGACACACGCCTCTGAGCGCATCAAGCCTGGTAAGACTGACACGCGATCCGCTGCCGAGCACCTCCATTGAGTGACACACGACCCAAGCTTGACGCAGCCTCCATCTTATTCCTCGGAGACACATGCTGAGCTGCTTCTCCACCCACACATGGGAGGTTTTATACCATGGACGCGCTAAGGGCACGAACCCACGGCCCAATCCACGCGGAGCACTCGTTCTAGCCCGCTCAGTCTGCGGCCCTAACACGCACGCACACGTCCCGGTGACATAGAGCCTGCAACAAATCCACTCACGCACCCCCACGTTTGCGAGCAACTGGCTACACACACACAAGTCAGACCAAGCCTGGACATAAGTCGGGCAGTGCCCATACACTAGTCAGAACATGCCTAGCCTATGGCCAGACACTCACGCCACGACCATGACGCAGCCCGAACCGCGCCTGACACGCCCCCCGCACGCACGCACACGTGCCTGACGTGTCTCGCCGTGGCTGTTGCCACCCGACGCCATGGTCTGCCTCCAGCACGAGACACCGTAGACGTCGTGCAGCACAGCCACCTCGCCGACCGCTGTCGTGCCCGCCGCCGATGCAGCTACCGCCATACTCCACCGCGCTGCACCCCGTTGAGCGCCACTCGCTGCCGCCATGGTAGCCCATAGCTCCGTGCGCCGCCGTGCTGCATCTCAGCTCCCCACGCGCGCCGCAGCCGTGGCCTCCATGTCTGCCGCACTCGCCGTGCTCGTCGCGGACGCCACAGGCGATGATGACGGACCCCACGACAAACTGGCTCATGATATCAATTGTTGGAATCGTGGCCTTGCCCTAGCTCTCCCTCCCTCTTGCTCTGTACCTTGCTCTCTCTGCACTGCATCAATAGAAGAAGGAGGAAGAAGAAGGTCGGGGTAGACATTGGACATAGGATTTTTCTGGTGCATGAACGCCCCTTTCCTTTCCCTCGAGCACGAACTCAATCATGTCAATCTGTTACAACGCCACCACGCGGCTTTATACCCCGAGCCAGCGCACCAGGCACGCACCCACGCCTCCACTTTCCCGTGACCTTTACCACGTTCTACATGCTCTGGCGCATGCCCGCTCCGCGCCCGCACGCGTGCTTCTCGCGGTGAGCACCAACAGAACCTGCCCGATCGCCCCACGTGGCTCGCCAACGATCAACACACACACTTACACCTGCAGTGTTCCAGCACATGAACACACCCATGCACACCACACATGTGCACACACTCGACTGCCATGGACCCAATGGGCCCAGCACGCCCGGTGCATGCCCATACACGCGCCTGACGCGACAAGCTTGTCGCCATGTCTGTTTACACACAACAGAGCCGAGCGACGACTGTAGAGCTTCCCCGCTCCGATCCGAGGGTGCAGGTGACGTAGAAGAGGGCGATGAAGCCCGTGGACATGGCGGCTTGTCGCGGAGAGGCTGGTGGCCATGACTACGGCGGCGGCATGGCGATGATTGAGCTTGGGTGATGGCGTCGAGTGAGGAGAGCGAGTGGGAGGGAGAGGGGAGTGAAACTAGGGTTAGCAGGGCGTCAGGGTGGGCCTTATCCGCGTGGGGAGACGGCGGGGAGGCGCGGGATGGCCGCCCCATGGCCATCCGCGGCCACGGACGCCACGCGCGCGCCCAACATGACGGGGAGGAACAGTGAGGAGGACGACAGGCGTAGGCGGGCTGGGCCTCACTATGCACTTGAGGCCCAAGTGCACGGTGGGGGGTTTTTCAGTTTTCCTTTTGTTTTTCATTTCTTTTCTGTTTTCTTCATTCCTTTTTGTTTTGCAATATTTAGAGCTAATAAAGGAATTTTTTAAATGATGAAACTTGACACATAATTACTTGGCAATATACTGAGTTGGCCCAAAAAGGTTGAGGCTGGTTTGAATCCATTTAAATTGAAATGGTTCAAATGTTGTTGTTTTGGCACTATTTTTAAAATGGTTAGGGGCAATTAAGTATTTTAAATAATATTGGTTACTACATGACAATTACTTAGTGATTAAATGCAACCTAACCAATGACTTGAAATTTGAATTTGACTTGGGTTTTGATCAAGTGATGGTTAGCTTAGTAAAACATGGTGACATGGCATCATTAGGGTGAGGTTACTGTAGCATGACACTGGGGGTGTTACATAATTGTCTCTTTACCAGTTCCATCCTGCTCATAGTTACTTTTCTGCCTCTTCCTCAACTCCTCTCCACTATTGTCCATCTCACCACTTTCAATGTTGTGTTTCTTGTGTTCACCATACCATCCCATTTCTACTAGCATATCTAGTTCTCACATAATTCTGTAGATATTCAGGTCCTTGTCAGTGATCTCAGTGTATGTTGGATTTTTTTTCAAAACCTCTCACTCCCACCTTAGCTATGAACCTTTCATGGGTGATGGTATTCATCTCAATCTCCAACACTGGCCCCAAGGCAGACACTTCACACATCCCAAAAAAGTGCCAAAAACATTCAGCCACTTCCGCAAAGTTCACCCACACTGTATGAAGTTTTCCAATTTCCCGAGAATCAAATGCCCATTTTTTTACATTGATAACTGTCCCTGTCCCTAGTAAACTGAAGTCATCACATTTGTTCAACTCCATCAAATCTTCCTTTTCTCGGGAACCTCATCAATAAAGCCTCATTTCCATGTTTTTTACATCTCCATTGCCAATTCGAATTAAACATGTAATTGAATCGCTCCAGAAGCTGAGTCACATTAATAACCCCAGGCTTGATAGATATCTGTGCCATAGGATTAGTATTTTCAATATCCATCATTTCTTTGGAGTTTTGGACTAGCAGAACTCCTAAACCTCTTGCAGCATATCCCACAAATTTGGGGACAGGTTTCATGTACCTCGGCCATGTGCACTCATCAGTGATATGATTCTTTTTTCCACAAATGGCATAATGCCCTAGTTTACAGTCATTTGTGGCATGTATAGTGTCTTTGCACTTGTTGCACATCAACTTCACAGCCCCACCAGGACCAGATTTAGTTATATCATGGCCATATCTGAAGCCTCCCCCCTCTCTGGCTTGATTTTCATGCTGTGAAGCATTCCCTTCACCTGCCATCAGTGTCTGATTACCATTCCATTTCCTCATTTGTGCTTCATATCCTCTAAATTTCCCACCTTCATTTCTAAGCACTCCACCAGTCCCAATTTGTTGCCTAGAATTGGAACCCACTTGAGAATTCCCCCCAACAGTAACAAGAGGCATACCTTGTGTAAGTTGTGCCACCAGGGAGTTAAGCCATTGTTCCTGCTGCATCAAATTAGGTCTGACAGCTCCCTGGCTGGTCCCCCCAAATGATTTGCTTGTTTTTCCTATATTGTCGTCTCCTCCCTTAGCATCTCCTCATCTGTCCAAGTTCATCTCCCTCGCAGAATTCTACATCTGTTGATCTTGATCTTGATCTTGCTTTTTCTCTCGGTGCTCCGAGAGTCTCCCACTTCCTGCACGTTGAGTCCAATCTCTCTTGTCTTCTCTTGCACCCACACTTCTTGAGTTCTTTCCTCCCTAATATTTCTTCCTATACTGTCATCCCTCTCTGCCTCCTCTATTGAATCTGCCTCCACCTCCAAATCGACCTCCAAATCTATCCATCTCACCTCTCTCTATTAACGGCTGGACTAGGAATCCTAGCTTAACCTCTTGCTCTCGCCAATCCTACAGTGGAGTGGGGGATCAGGTTAATATAGGATAACGACCTCCAAATCTAGCCATCTCACCTCTCCCTATTAACGGCTGGACTAGGAACCCTATCTTAACCTCTTGCTCCTATGCCAACCCTAGAGTGGGGTGGCAGATCAAGTTAATATAGGAGAATGCTTTCGAAAGCATATTCTCCAAATGTGTCTCTCGTATTGATAAATTAGGCCCAAGGCCCATCTCTGAATATAATTCTAGGGCCCAATTTGCATACGATTTAAGGATCAACGTTGGAGATGCCCCCGAGGTAATGTGCTAGAGATTCTCTAAGAACTACACCTACATGACAGATCAGAGGACCAACACAAAAGCATGGATAAAGAAGAAAGGACAACTTAGACTACCCACAGTGGGAATAACATAGGTGGTAACATCACATATATCTAGGAAAAATAGATGATTTGGAAAGTAATTAATAAGGAAAGAGAGGCATATGGTAACATAGCTAGTTACTCATAGCATGAGTAAAATCACACATAGCAAGACAAGATGAATCTACAATCTAAGGCTATTCATAGTGTGGAGTATCCTATATTAGTCTCATGCATATGATACTAGTGTATGATACTACCTTTATAGTGCATAGTATCATAGAGTAGTATCATAGATGATCATATTTATTGCCATGCATGTCACAAAGTAGCATACATTTAACATGATATGGTATCTACCTATGTTACTCTAACCCTTTCTTTCTTCTTTATTTCTTTGCCACATCAGCATGTTTGCTATTTCTGAGTGCATTATACAGGCCGTGACACCACACATATGTTACTCCCCACTATAGACATAGTAACATAGACCAGTAACATATGGATGTTACTAGTGTAAGTTGTTGAGTGTAATGTTTATTAAGGAAACATAGGATATCATAGGATTTGTTCCTGCCTTGACTTGAACTCCAAGATAAGCATGTACTCTTGTATTTATGCCCATGAGGCTCAAGCAATACAATCAACAATTCCACTGAACCGTCTCTCCCTTCTAACATAGTATTAGCCTAACCGATCCAACCCCAGTTGCTGCCCACCGCTTCCATCCCGCGCGTCGTCCCTGGGGCGGTCACCCTCCATGACAGCCGCGGGGGCCGCGTCGCCCGTATCTAGGGTTCGTCAACCAGTCATGTTGACCGGCTGCCCTAGAGATTCTTTTTCCCGATCTCCTGATCCGGGTTTTCTCTCTCACGTTGGCTGCTTTGATCGGCGTTTACTCTTTGGTTTTTTTATCTAAGATCGATTTGCATCGCTTACCGCTGGCGTCGACCCAGCGCCTCTACTTTGACACTGTCACGGCCACTCAGCCTCCTCCCCGACCCGACAACCTCGCGCCATGCGGCGACCCATCACCGTCGCTGTTCGCACGCTGGTCGTCACCGCCCCTACTCCGACAAGGACTTCTGCATCGCCCCGACTCGGCGGCCTCGTGCCATGCGGCACCCATCACCGCAGTCGGTCGCGCGCTGGCCTGCCCGTCGATCTACGTCGACCGTCATCGCCCTGCTCCGACCGGGACTCCTGCATCGCCCTGACTCCGCGGCCTTATGCCATGGGACGGCCCATCACAACCGCCATTCGCACGCCAGCCTGCCCGTCGATCTACATGCCGCCTGTACGGTCACCGGTGTCGGTGTCAAAACCGGCGGATCTCGGGTAGGGGATCCCGAACTGTGCGTTTAGGCGGATGGTAACAGGAGACAAGGGACACGATGTTTTTACCCAGGTTCGGGCCCTCTTGATGGAGGTAAAACCCTACTCCTGCTTGATTGATATTGATGATATGGGTAGTACAAGAGTGGATCTACCACGAGATCAAGGAGGCTAAACCCTAGAAACTAGCCTATGGTATGATTGTTGTAATGGTTGTTCGTCCTACGGTCTAAAACCCTCTGGTTTATATAGACACCGGAGAGGGCTAGGGTTACACAGAGTCAGTTACAATGGAAGGAGATCTACATATCCGTATTGCCAAGCTTGCCTTCCACGCCAAGGAAAGTCCCATCCGGACACGGGACGAAGTCTTCAATCTTGTATCTTCATAGTCTTGGAGTCCGGCCGATGATGATAGTCCGGCTATCTGGACACCCCCTAGTCTAGGACTCCCTCAGTAGCCCCTGAACCAGGCTTCAATGACGATGAGTCCAGCGCACATATTGTCTTCGGCATTGCAAGGCGGGTTCCTCTTCCGAATAATTCATAGAAGATTGCGAACACCAGGATAGTGTCCGGCTCTGCAAAATGAATTCCACATACCACCATAGAGAGAATAATATGCACACAAGTTCGATCTGCTGACGTATTTTGTGGCGTGACGTCACACCACTACCAAGCCTTTACTTGAATCGTTTTTATTATACCACCTCAGCTTGTTTAGCGAAGCGGTTTCCTTGGCACGTCTTGTCGAAGCAGAGATCGTGTTCCCCTTATTTCGGGATTCTCATCAATACGGACGTGGGTAACCCAACCGCGCCATTGATTGTGGCGCTTGGGAGATAAGCAAGTTTTACCAGGCCGGTGGGGATGTATAGTCTTCATCCGCCCATATATAAGGGGATAAGGATCCACCTTTTTTACCTACGCCTTCTTCCTCCTTTGCTTATCCATCCCCGCGCACTCGAGCTCCAGCGCCCAAGTCCGCACATCTCGCCTCAACCTTCCCCAGCCATGTCCGGAGCGGGAGGCAAGTGGATGGCCTCCTCCGTTACGGAGGGGCACTTCGAGAAGCTGCGCGGCGCCGGATACCTGTCCAGCGACATCGCGCACCGGCTGCCCGACGAGGGGCAGCTCATCCCCACCCCCAGGCCCTATGAGAGGGTCGTATTTCTTCCAAACTTCCTCCGCGGACTGGGCTTCCCACTTCACCCCTTCGTCCGGGGGCTCATGTATTACTACGGCCTGGACTTCCACGATCTGGCGCCAAACTTCATCCTCAACATCTCTGTGTTTATCGTCGTGTGCGAGGCCTTCCTCTGCATCCAGCCCCACTTCGGCTTGTGGCTAAAGACCTTCAATGTCAAGCCGAAGGTGGTGAAGGGCGTCCAAGCGGAGTGCGGAGGTGCCATGGTGGGCAAAATGCCCAACGTCACTTGGCTTGAGGGTGCCTTCGTGGAATCCATCAAAGGGTGGCAATCGGGGTGGTTCTACATCACCAAGCCGCGCGACCCTAAATGGGCAGCGGCCCCCGAGTTCAGATCTGGTACCCCCATGCAGCTCACTTCCTGGAAAGAGAAGGGCTTGCTATGGGGTAGTTCGGAGGAGCTGACTGGACTCCAATCCTGTCTCCAGACCCTGGTGAACAAGAAGCTTAAGCTTGTCAACGTGATCCAGTCATGCTCGTCCGGATTCTCCCCGCGACAGCGGGCCTTCAATTTATGGGAGTTTGATCCGGCACAGCACCGAACTTTGAGCAGGCTCTTCGACACGACGTACAAAGCTGCCTGGAGGGTGCTGTTCAAGGGCGGAGAAGCCCCCGCATCCGCAACCGAAGATCGCGGATTCAGCACGCAGCGCCCGGCCAGCGAGGTAAGCTATGTTATTCTTTATGGGACACTCATTTCTTTCATAGTTTGACTCTATGTGGGATCTAAAACTCCCAATGCCTTTAACAGGACTGGCAGAAGTTGTCCGGACAGGTTAACTGTCCGGCTCCTCTTCCCGAAGACCCAGCGGACACCCGTTTGATGGGGCTGCTGGTTCCAGCCCTTTACGTTTTGCCGGAGAAGAAGGCCAAGAAGAAGGCCACGGGAACCCGAAGGAGTTCCCGGCGCCAGGTGGTATCGGACTCATCATCCGATGACTCCGAGGCGGACTCCTCCCCCGAGGAGGAGGAGAAAGAGGCCTCTTCCCCAGCGGGGGGAGAGAAGAAGAGGAAGTCCTCCCCAACGAGGGCGGCCGAAGGGTCCAAGAAAGGACGGAGGGTCCAAGAAAGGACGGACCCTTCCTCCGGACTGCTCCGCCAACACCGACGACAGCGATGAGGGGTGGCCCTCAAGGGCCAAGCCTCTGGCAAGATCGTAACTGTCCGAATTCCTGGATGATTTATAATTTCTCTTTTTGCCACGTGGTGTCCTTCTAATGCCGCATACAACCTGTAGTCCGGCCGAGGACGATCTTCCCGTTTCGTCGAGCGGGTCCTTGGCTCCGTCGGATATGGATTCCAGGTCCACTACTTCAAACCAGACTGGCTCTCGGCGGAAATGATCTTTGTCTCCGAAGAGGACGTCTATCAGGATCTTGCCGATTGGCGAACAAGAAAGGCCGGGTACAATACCATGGAACACAGTCCGGCTGCTCTGCAGCTGTCTTCGCTTGATTCCAAGCTTCTCCATGGTATCTTTGTACAGGATGTTGATGCTACTGCCCCCGTCTATCAGTACTCTTGAAAAGCGGGCGGCCCGCCTATCAGTGGACAAGGCGGCACCTAGGACTAGGGCATAGGAACCCGGACTCGGCATCACCTCTGGGTGATCCGCTCTACTCCAACTGATAGGCCTCTCGGACCAATGCATGAACTCTTGCTGCTGTTGGCGCCTGCTGTGCCGGTCATCTGCTACACTGGTGAACACCACATAGGCTCCGTGCTCATCTGGGAACTCGTCTTGCATTGCGCCGACTGGCCGAACAGCCGGCTGCTGGGGCGGCGGCGGAGGCGGTGGCCCAGCAGACGGCGGAGGTACGAGGCCGTCTCCCTTGGCGATTCGGGTGAGCCAGTGGCACTTCCGGGTGGTATGGTTCGAAGGCTTCGCGCCACTATGGAACTTGCACGGACCATCCAGAGTCTGTTCATAGGAAAAGGCCGGCAACCAATTGGATTTGCCACCTTTCTGCCTTTTGGCCGGAGGCTGCCCCTCCGGCTATTGATCTTCAACCATCGCGACCTGTCGACTGTTGGAAGTCGGCAGTTGGGCCTTGCGCTTGTTGTCGTTCTGTTGTTGGCACCGGCTGGTGTCTCCAGCCGGGGTTCTGGGGGCCTGAGGAGCCACCTTGCCAGCCGCATTGACTTGAATCTCCGTCTTCATGGACGAGTCGGCCGTGGCGTACTTGTCGACTATGACTAGCAGTTCGTCGAGGGTCTCTAGCTCGTCGCAGAGGAGCCGGTGCTTGAGGAGGGTGCCTTCTCGGCACCCGGCAGTGAAGTACTCGATAGCCTACACCTCGTGCACGCCCTCGCAGGAGTTCCGAAGCTCACCCCAGCGCATGAGCTAGTCGCGTGTTGATTCATCAGGGCCTTGCACGCACAAGGAAAGCTGGCGCAGCTTGGGAGGTCGCTTGTACGTGCTCGTGAAGTTGCGGATGAAGGCTTCGGTGAAGTCGACCCAGCTATTGATGCTGCGGGGCTTCAGATTGTTCAACCATGTCGGGCCGTGCCACAGAGCATGAGGAGCGTGCTTCACGGCAACCGCTTGGTGCCGTTCGCTATCTTGGCGACGGCGTGGAGTAGTCTATCAGCGATCTTCCGGCTTCATGGAGCGGTGTACTTGGCGTGTCTCGGGGGAGCGTGAACCCTTTGGGGAAGGGCTCGTCTCTTATGCCGGGCCCGAAGCAAGGCGGACCCAGCTCGTCTTCTTCTTCCAGCGCCGGGATCGGTGGAGTCGGTCGATCCGATGGTGGGCGTCGTTCTCTCCGACTCCTTCTCGGTGGCGGCGGCCTCCGAAGTCGGATGCTCAACAACGGCAGGGAAACTTCGCCGTTCTCTTACGGGTGGGGAGGCGGTAGTCGTCCCGCCGCTCCACTGCTCTCGGCCGGCCGTCTTGGTCGCGCTCAATGGTGAGGCGAGTCCGACTGTGACTGGCTGCCGGCTCCTTTTCTTTCCTTCCACGGACTCCATCAGTCGGCGTCCGGGAAGTCGCACCTTGATCTTGGCGGGGAGGCAAGTCGTCATTTGGTTGCTGCAGCGCGTCCGCGCGGCCGTCGGCCGTGTTCTGCGCAGCAACCGCGTCGAGGAGCTGCTGGACTCGCTCCGTCATCAAACGGTGCTCTTCGCCTTCGAAGTTTTCAGCTCGTCAGTCGTCGCTTGGGTGGCGTATACGCGGCGTTTTGCCCCGAACAAGTCGGCGACGGTCGCGCCGCGCTGCCGGACCGCGCCTAGACGGCTCGGTCCCGTCGGAGACGGCGAGCCGCCTACGGCGCGATCCATCTCGCTCTGGTATGCCTCTGAAAAGCGCCTCAGGATTGCCAGCTTCTTGGCGCCTTCGATGATCTGAAGGCGGCTTGTCTCCAGCGTCTCGGCGTCCGCGTCCTCTGGAATGGGCGCCGTCAGGTCTTGCAGGGCCGCAGCGAGAGGGTCCTGAGCTTCTGCGCGGAGCACTCGTCGTGGCTGATGACGAGCACCTCCGTGACGGCGCTTCCGCCACTCTCCTCGTGAGGAAGCGGCTCGTCGTAGACCACCACGTTGGTGGGGAAAGTGTCAAGCAACACGGCGTCGGAGTCGACCAACATTGGGTCGGTGGAGCCTACGGACTCCAAGTCCACGGCAGGCTCGCCGGTCATGTGGAGTTGGTCGAGGAGGCCAGCGAGAGGGCTCTCGGGGCCACCCGTGCCTACATCGGATGCAGGCTCGTAGGAGAGGCGCACCTCGCCGACAAGTTTGGCGAGGCTGCTCGCGCAGAGGCCTCGGCGCCCGCCAGCGTCGATCTGAGACTCCATCTGGCGAAGCTGGCTGGGCTGCGCCGCGAGGAGGAAGAGGGTTCCCGTCCAGAACAAAACTCCGGACGACGGTGCACCAGGCCCCACTGTGGGTGCCAAATGTCGGGGGTTGGGTGCGACATATCCCAAAGGATGGCTTATCATGCTGGGGGCGAGTAGAACATCGCCGGTGCCTGGAAACGGGATGAGGCGAAGACATGCACGCCGGCGAATCTTACCCAGCTTCAGGGCTCTCCGAGGAGATAACACCCTAACTGCTGCTCTGCGGGGTCTCCGCATGATCACTAAAGCAAAGTGGCTACAATGGTGCTCCTGGAGCTACATCGGGAGGCAGGAGAAGGCGAGGCTAGCTCTCTCCTTCCTACGCTATCTGGTCTATCTCTCTCAAGGTCCGAACCCTTTGCATGGGTGCCCCGGGGGGTTTATATAGGCCTACCCCCCGGGGGTACAATGGTAATCCGGCTGGGCGCGGGTCCCAGCCGTCTGTCTCTCATACCGCCGTCCTTCCCTTGGCTTCTAGGGCTGCCGACGGTGGGGGTCCAGCGGACAGAGCTTGACCTTTGTGAGGCACTCGATGGCCAGCTTGGTCATTGGGTTGTGGCAACAGTGCCGTTGTCTATCGGGCGACCATTGTCGCCATTCCCCATCCTATCTGGTTAATGGCTCGTCGTGCCCTGGAGAGGAGGCGGCCGACTCCAGGGAGGCCGACACCTGAGTCCGTCTTGAGGCGCTCAGCCGTCTTGGTCCACCCAGCGCAGTGGCCCCATGTCTTCGGGCGTACAGGCGGCGTCGTGGGCACAGGTCGTTGCGCCTTTGTGGCTGGTCGAAGCAGGCATGGCAATGATGTCGCACTCGCGGAGATCTTCCGCGTCTCACTCCTGTAGCCATGCGGTCCCTCGTAAAGCGAGGAACAGCCACGCCGCGACCGTACCCTGCATCGGGCTTTGGGAGGAGTCATGGGCCGACTCGGCCTCTCTGGAGGTCGCCAGCTTGGAGTCGCCGTCTGGGACTCGGCTTGTTTTGGAGTCGCCATCTGGGACTCGGCTTGTCTTGGAGTCGCCGTCTGGGACTCGGCTTGAGGGGCGCGGCCTGCCCCGATGTCTTGAAAGATCCTGGGACTCGGGTTAGCCTACCCGTGGCCCATTACTCCGACAGTAGTCCCCGAAGCTGGTGAAGCCCCGCGGACACCGCCTTGTGGGGTTTCAACAGTTTCAACCTTCCCCGCGTAGACTCTGGAACTCGACTGCCGTCTTCTCTTGGGCCGACTGTCGAGAGTCTGATTTTTTCTTGCGAGGAGCCGTGGCTTAAAAGCCGCGGCGGGTAACCAGGATGCGTGCCTGATACGCTTCCCCACTGCCATCGAGGCAGTCCTATCGCGTGGTGCCACGTGGAGCGGACAGTCTGCCGGCCCACGCGCGCGACGGGACGGGCCGTTAGGCGGGGCCTGCCACTACCGTGCCTTGGCATATGAACGGATCCATTGCGGCCGTGGACGGTTGGTTTCCCCGCGTTATTCTGCGCGCGATAACCCGTGGGTAAATAAATGAAGGCGGCGTGGGGCATCGTCGCGTGATTAATCCCGCGCGCCCCTCGGCTCGTCAGCCCATAGGGCTATAAATAGGCGGGGGGAGCGGGGCGACACCACACGCGCACCCTTCTCCCTCATTCCCCCGCCTACTCTTGCCTTCTCTTCCTCCTGCCCCCGCCGTCGAGCGAGAGCACTTCAAACCACGGCGATGAGCTCTTCCTACGCCACGGCCCCCACCGTGCGCTCCGGCGTATGGGACGGCTCGTAGGTGGAGGAAGAACATATCGAGTTCCTCCGCCAGACACGCCATCTCCCCAGCGCGGACCTCGTGTGCACCCGCCCCGCACCGGAGGGGGAGACCCGACCGGCGCCGGAGGAGGGCGAGCGGGTGATCTTCCGCTCGCACCTCATGCGCGGCCTAGGGCTGCCGGCGAGCGGTTTCTTCCGCTCGTTCTTGGAGTTCCACAGCCTTCAACCACACCACCTCACTCCGAATACGGTGGTGTTGCTCTCCGCCTTCGCCACTCTGTGCGAAGGTTTCCTCGGCGTTCTCCCCACCCTCGAGCTGTGGGGAGAATTCTTCTCTTCTAAGCTCGGCACGCAAGTCGCCGGCATTCCGGCTCAGTGCGGCACCTACATCGCGGTGCGGCGCTCGACAGCTGACAACCCCTTTCCTCCCATCTCGCTGATAAAGTCAGTGAAGATGTGGCAGCGCTCATACTTCTACATGAAGAACCTCTCCACCGACGGCGACTGGGTCAACCTGCCGCCCTACAATGCCGCCCCCCTAACCGGAAGGCTCCCCAGCTGGTCTCATCGAGCCAGGTCGCTGACTCCCTGTAACGCCCTCGATGCGGCTATATCTCCCACGTGTCGAAGCACGACTTAGAGGCATAACCGCATTGAAAGCAATGTCGCAAGTGAGGTAATCTTCACACAACCTATGTAATACATAAGGGAAAGAGATACATAGTTGGCTTACAATCGCCACTTCACACAATTACATGAATAAAGCATTACATCATCCAGATACAATCAAGGTCCGACTACGGAACCAAAATAAAAGAAGAACCCCAAATCGATAAAGGTCCCGATCGACTAACTGGGCTCCACTCTTGATCAACTAGAACGAAACAACACAAAGGGCAAGATCTTCATCGAGCTCCTCCTTGAGCTTGGTTGCGTCACCTGCTCGGTAACATAGGTACCTGCAAACTGGTTTTGGAAGTATCTGGTGAGCCATGAGGACTCAGCAATCCCATTACCATGGGTATCAAGACTAGCAAAGCTTAATGGGTAAAGAAGGGGTAAAGTGGTGAGGTTGCAGCAGCGACTAAGCACGATATGGTGGCTAACATACGCAAATGAGAGCGAGAAGAGGAACAAAGGAACGGTCGTGAAGCTAGCAATGATCAAGAGGTGATCCTGAACACCTACTACGTCAAACATAACACGAAACCGTGTTCACTTCCGGACTCCGCCGAGAAGAGACCATCACGGCTACACACGCAGCGGTTGATGCATTTTAATTCGGATCTGGTGTCAAGTTATCTACAACCGGACATTAACAAATTCCCATCTGCCACATAACCGCGGGCACGGCTCGAAAGTTTAAACCCTGCAGGGTGTCCCAACAAGCCCATGACAAGCTCTCGCGATCATCGAAGGAATAGACCTTCACCCGAGACACTCCGATCAGACTCGGTATCCCGGTACATCAAGACATTTCGACAATGGTAAAACAAGACCAGCAAAGCCGCCCGATGCGCCGACAATCCCGATAGGAGCTGCACATATCTCGTTCTCAGGGCAACACCGGATGAGACTAGCTACGAGTAAAACCAGCCCTCGAGTTGCCACGAGGTGGCCCCGCAGGCAGCTCAGTTCGGACCAACACTTAGACAAGCACTGGCCCGGGGGGGCTAAAATAAAGATGACCCTTGGGTTGGCCGACCCAAGGGAAAGGGATAGGTGGTGGTGAGGCAAATGGTAAAACCAAGGTTGGGCCTAGCTGGACAAGTTTTATTCAAAGCGAACTATTAGGGGGGTCCCATAAATCACCCGACCGCGTAAGGAATGCAAAATCCGGGAACATAACACCGGTATGACTAGGGCGGCAAGAGTGGAACAAAACACCAGGCATAAGGCCGAGCCTTCCACCCTTTACCAAATATATAGATGCATTAATAATATAAGAGATATTGTGATATCCCAACATAACCCCTGTCCATCATGGAGAAATCTTCAACTTCACCTGCAACTAGCAACGCTATAAGAGGGGCTGAGCAAAGCGGTAACATAGCCAAACAACGGTTTGCATAGGAAAGGTGTCAAAGGTTAGAGGTTCATGGCAATATGGGATGGCTGGATAAACAGGTAATAGGTAGCGCAGCATAGCGATAGAACGAAGCAACTAGCATAGCAATGATAGTAGTGAGATCCAGGGTAGCGGTCATCTTGCCTAAAATCCCGCAAGGAAGAAGAACGAGTCCAAGAAGAAGATGAAGCCACGAAGACGAACCACACGTAGACGAACGAATCCTCACGATCGCAACGAAACAGGAACTGACAAGAAGAAGCACACAACCTAGGTAAACACACCACACATGAACAAGGCATGATGCACAACAAGCATGATGCATGACAAAGCTACATGAAGCTACTCATGGCAAGAGATGATGCAAACAAGAACAACACATCAAGGCAAGTTTAAATGAGGCCGGGAACAACATATAACAATTCCGGTAAGTCCTCATATGCAAATTTCGAAATTGGTCCAGAACTGAATAAACCTTATGTTCAAGTTGTTAAACAGCAAGTTAAGATGCACCAAGAGAATCTACACGAAATTCTAGTCAAGTTACATATAAAGTTCATTAGATTCGGGGCTACGACCTAGAAGATATGAGCAAAACAAGTTAGGCATGGCATTGATGCAAAATGCATACAAACATCAAGCAAACACACCAAAACAAGGATGCAACATGATAATATGAAGCTACATGCAAAAACAAGTAAGTTTCATATAGAGCACACTCAAAACGGAGCAACGGTTCAACACATGCACACTATACAAGTCATAACAACAATCTGTCCAAAACAGCAACTAGGCATCTTACAAGCATCGAAACAACAAGCTACAGCATCCCAACATAATAACAAAAGGCATGGGCATGAAGTACAGGTAAAGCATAACAAAACATGAACACTGAGCTATCTCCAGAAACAACTAGAACATGCTCAAAAAGACATGGAGATATTGCAAATAATAACAGTTTCAGACTTATCAGGAAATAACATCAAGTTGCAATGTTTAGAGCAAGCAAACAACATGTTACAGGAACTTATCATGGCAAACAAAGGCATGGCATGATGCTACTAAATGCATATATCAAAAGTTCCTTACTGACCATGAGCCAAAAGGGCACGGAAAATATGATGGCACCCATGTAAACATGGCAAGTTATATTACAAATTCATACATGGCAGGAATAACAATAAGTAGGCATGTTCGTGAGCTTGAACCACTCACTACAGAGCAATACATGGCATGGCAAGGCAACCAACAGTAAGAAGGCATGTTTATGAAGCTAAGCATGGCAAGAGCAAGTTCATAGGGTGCATGGATCACTAGGAAAACACATGGGAACAAGTGAACTTAATGTTAACAGGCTGACAACAACATTTTCAAGCAACTTTGGAGCAAGAAATGAACATGTTCCAGCAGACTATAATTGCAACCAAGGGCATGAATGGATAGAGCATGACATGTAGCTCAAAACATGTTTATAGGACATCTCCAGATTATGCATAGAATGATTAGTAGAGGCATGTTAACATAGCAACAAAATATTACAGAATCTGTCAGGAAAACAACAACAGCAACTACCCTACTTTACAAGCTCGATACACTCAGCACACAACTCACAAAAATACATGGTCAACACCCCTGGAAATATGGCATGGCATAGTTCAACATTGATGTAGACATCGACCTCATAGGATGCACACATTAATCATGGCAAAAATGATAAAACAGCAAGTTATAACAGTTTCAGCAGATTAACATCATCATGCACTCGTCCAACAGCATTTCGGGCATCAAGATGAGCTCAAATGAAAATGATGCAATGGAATGAAATGAAGTACTCGTCGAGGCGAACAATTTGACATATTACACACGCAAAACGAAGCTACGGATGCAGAGATGTGATGGCATGAACATGGCATGAAAATAACTGAATCTGGGGACTTAGGCAAAAATTCGGGGTCAACCTCGTGCACGGATTTTGATGCAGGTCGGAGAGCTCGCCGGAGTCAACGCCGGAGACGGCCGCGGGGTGGCCGGAGGAGGGCGCCAGCGGGTCGGGGTCGCCGGATCCGGCGGCGCTGCCCGGATCTGGCCGAGACGCGCGGCGGGCGGCGAGGCGGGCGGCGCGGGCGGCGCGCTATGTAAAGCGCCGGGCGGCAGAAGCCGGGCGAGGCGCTGGCGCTGCTCGGGCGGCGGAGGACGACGGCGGCGTTAGCGGTGCAGCAGCGGTGGACGGTGGGCGCTGGGCGTGGCGCGCGTCGGCGGCGGCGCGAGGAGCTGGCGCTGGCGGCGGCGAGGCGCGCGGTCCCGGCATGGAGTCGCCAGCGCGGGCCGGACAGCGACGTGGGGGCGGGATTGGGCGCAGAGGCGGCGGCGCTGAGGTGGCGGCGACGGATTGGCCGGGCGACGGGCGGCGAAGCGTCGGGCGGCGGACGTGTCCGGCGCGCAGAGGAGGAGATCTAGGGTTTCGGGGGGGGAAACATCTGCGAAAATGGAGGGGGAGGACCTAGTTTTATAGGTAGAGGGAGCTAGGAGAGTCCAAATGAGGAGCGGTTTTCGGCCACGCGATCGTGATCGAACGACCGAGAGCATGGAGAGGAGTTTGCTGGGCTTTGGGCCACTTTGGAAGGGGTGTTGGGCTGCAACTCAAAGAGGGCTTTGCGGTTACCCGGTTAACCGTTGGAGTATCAAACGACCTCCAAATGGCACGAAACTTGACAGGCGGTCTACCGGTGCTATACCAAGGCCGCTTGGCAAACCTCGGGCCATTCCGAGAAAGTTTAACACCCGCACACGAAAAGAGAGAAGAGGGGGACGCCGGATGACGTAGGAGCGCCGGATTGCAAAACGGACAACGGGGAAAATGCTCGGATGCATGAGACGAACATGTATGCAAAATGAAATGCACATGATGACATGTTATGAAATGCATATGATGACATGGCAAAGTACAACACGCAAGCAAATGACATGGCAACGACGGCGAACAACTGGCGGACACCTGGCGCATCGGATCCGGGGTGTTACACTCCCTCCGGAGCCGCCGCCATAGCGCGACTCCGAGTCTTGCTGCAGTCGGAGGGTCTCGTCGGATCCGACCTTCTGGCCGCCTTCGTGGCGCGCCGAGTTCTTCCGCTCCAAGGCCGGCCTCACCTGATCTGTCAGATGAGCGGCCTCCGAGACCCAAGTCGGATGAGCACCAAGGAGATGCCCTGTAAGGAGGTGGCGAACTTGGTGAACCATATAGTGCACTGCGAGTTCGGGGAGGACTGGCAGTTCGGCAAGGATCCGTACTCGCACGACAACCCCCCGCCAGTGGTAAGTCGCATCCCCCTGTTGTTTTGTCTTCTTTGCGGCCGACTCCGGCTTCTGACTCTTGTTGGTTTCTTCTGGCTAGAACCCCCTAGTGGAGCCTGCAGCTGGGGCCACGAGACAGCCCCTCGAGTATGTCCCTGATCGCGCGGACAGCGACGTCGACGACCCCGACTTGGGGGCGGCGGCGATGGAAGCCGACGCCGAAGGCGGCGGCGAAGGAACAGAAGGCGGCTTCAGGCCCTCGGCCACCTTCGCCGACTGGCCTGATGACGATGCTGAGGAGGAAGTCGCCCCGCGCCACCAGCCAAGAGCCGGCCTGGCCAGCCAAGGCGGCACGAAGAGGCGTCACGCCGGGCCGAGTGCGCCCGGTGGCAAATTGAAGAAGCTCAAGGGGGCGGCCGCCGCGACCAAACGGGAGGAGGCGGCCGCGAAGGCCAACCGCTTCCGAAGAGAAGTGAGAAGGCCTCCGTCATGGGGTCGGCAGAGACGTCCGCCAACACTCGGCGGGCCGACCCCGCTGCCGACCTCCGGGAGGCGACGGAGCGAAATGCGCAGGAGAAGCGCGACGAGGAGGAGGCCGACCGCCTGGAGAAGGCGCAGGCTGAGAAGGCGGCCACCAATGCCCAGAAGAAGCTGGAGGACGCCGAAGCCGCCCGCGCTAAACGGCGGTCGAGGAGGCCGCCGCCGCCGATCGGCGATGCTCGTCCCCCCATTGTCGTCTGCGCCGCCGCCTCCGGAGTTCACGGGGCAGACCGAAGAGGCCGACACCGAGAACCCCCTCGTGGAGGAGGGCGGCGAGGTTTCTAGCTCGGACACCCTCGTGCCGCCACCGCTGCCTCCGCCACCATCTGGGGACCGCGACGCAACGGCGGTGGGTCGTCGCTTGAGCCGCCGACTGCGGACGAGGCCGAGGCGCGGCTGCTTCTTCAAGTCGTCTCGCCCGGCGCTGCCGTCTTGAGAGGGCGACCTCGGCGCCGCGACCTCGGGAGACCGGCACCGCCAGCTCGGCGACCCTGGACGTCGAGGCCTCAGCGCCGCGCCCACCGGGTGGTTGCGCGGAGGCGGCACCGGACCGCTGAACCAAGCGCTCCTGGACGTCCAGGCGAAGCTGCGCGCTGAAAGCGACGCCCTTCAAGCCTGCACCAGGGCGCATCTGGCCGCGCGGACATCTGTCCGAGTACGTTTCCATCTTCTTTCTGATTCTTGTTTTTCTCAGTGGGGGCGTGCCAACGCACCCACTGGGTGTAGTCCCCGAGTTCCGGGCCGGCTGCTGAGCAGGCGGTTCGGAACTCCCTCTGGCGAGTTCCAAATGCTGACTTTGTCTCCATTGGCTTCTTGTAGGAGTATCATAACCTCCGCGCCACTGCCTTCAACCGTAATGTTGAAGAGTTGAACAAGCGGACCGCCGACTTGGCAGAAAGCCGAGGTAAGCTCTTTTTCTTCCTTCTTCGCGAGGGGGGGGCGCTGGCGCACCCGCGGGCTGTAGTCCCCGAGATTCGGGCCGACTGCTGAGCAGTCGGGCAGGATCTTCCCAGCGATCTACTTTACTGCCAACTTACTTGTCTCTTCTTTCGTTCTTCAGGTGCCAACGCCGCTCTTCAGGAGTAGCTGGGCGAGGCCAATACCACCCGGCGTGCCAAGCAGGAGGAGTGCGGCAAGCTCGCCAAAGAGCGTGACCTGCTGGTGGCGCAGCTGGCCGAGCAGAAGGAGCTGCTCAAGAAGGCAGAAGACGAGGCCAAGATGCGGGAGACCGCTCTCATGGCCGAGTTCGAGAGTGAGCGCTCCGCCTGGACCGACATGTAGGCGATGCTGACTTCCGGCTACCACGAGATCGAGGACATCGTTGATGGTAAGTTTCTTTCGTTTCTTCGAAGCTTCACTATGCGTCGTGCCGACTTTGATTTTTGACTTGCTTTTTTCTTGGCGCACTTCTTTCCTGGTCACCACAGCAGTCCCTCCGCCATCAAGGCTGCTCAAGAGGCGGAAGGGCAAAAGGTGAGGAGGTCGCCGCTAATGCCCCCGAACCATCGACGAGCAACTTCGAGCATTGAGCCCGCTTCGTCCGGCTCATCGACTCGCTGCAGACGGCTTCAGCTGCGCCGGCGCGCCAGCGGTTGCTGCCACCAGGCTGCACATGCCGGCTCAGGCACCGCTATCGGACCGCCGACCGGCTGGAATCGCCGCCCGGCGGTCTTAAGCTTGAAGGCTCCTCGCCGGGCCGAGCACGCCGGGCCTTGGAGTTAAATCAAGGCGTGGTATCCGGGATGGACCTGACCCGTCGCCGCGTCCGGTCGAAGCCCAGCCGAGCCGAGGTCGTGGAGGGCGCCTTGTCGAAGCGCAAGGTGGCTATCGCCAAGTACACGACACCAGTGTCTTCGCGTCCGAGCGAGCTGAAGGCGGCGAGAAGTGCTGCCGACGGTTCGGGATGAACTCGAGTATGGCGAAGACTCGGCGGAGGTGATCGACTCCGGCACCGAGGAGGAGGACGAGGCGGAGGACGGAGGCGAGGCGGAGGCGCCAAAAGACGGAGCAGGTGGCCAGCCTCAGCTCGATCACGCCCAAAGAACGAGCAGCGTGGAGACAAAGCGATCACGCCGAGGCGATTAAACCGAGAACGCCACTGATCGCCTCTGGCGCTCGACACGCCGTCTCTTCCGATCGTCCAGCCCCCGATGCCGCCTCCTAGGCTGCTTTTTCCGCCTCTGTTTATCTGTCTTTAGTAATCTTTTGAACACTTTGTTAGATTCGAACAGTTCCACCCGCGGTGTGTATCTTAAACTTCCATTCGAAGATTCGGCCAAGGGCTTATGTAAATATTTATCCGATTTCCGCCTTTCCTTAATTATTGCTCTTTAGACTTTTTCCTTTGCCGCCTTCCTTCAGTTGCTGCCTTGCCAGCTGGACAGCCGCTCTACGGACTGTCGCTGGGTCAAGTGCTTGGCTACTTCGGGAAGGCAAGTACTTGGCCGTTTAGAGTTTCTTTAGCAAGACGGCTAGAAGCGGTAGGCCGACTACTCAAGAGTCGGCCGTCATTGATAGAAGCTAGGACGGCGAGCCGACTACTTATGAGTCGGCTTCCTGTTTCAGAAATGCTGGAAGCCGTCTTACGCTATGTTTGTGCTTTGGGTCCTTACCCATTTTCGTGTGGGCGCCCATTCTTCCTTGCTCCTGCCTGCCTCACAGTCGCTCTGCGAGCTGCGGCTTTGGCAGGAGGCGGGTTGAGCACCGCGCACTACTTGTCTGACTGCAGGAAGCGTCTCATAGCGCAAGGCGGCGAGTCCCTGGGCCGACTTGTCGGGCCCGGCGCCAAGCGGCTTTTAATGAAAGTAATGTACTCGAAGGCATAATTCTTATATCATATAGATGACACAAAAGGGGCAGTCCCCGAGCTCGTCTCGGGGGGCCCAAGGTCTTTGGTACTTTAATACAAAGGGGGTAGTGCGATACATACTGCATCAACTGTAAAATCTTCGAAGAAGATTTGCATTCCATGGGCGCTCTGTTTATTTGCCGGAGCCGTACCTCGTGCGCGCTCGAGGCTTCTGAGCATCGATTAGGTAGTAGGATCCATTGCCCAGGACTTTGCTGATGATGAAGGGGCCTTCCCAAGGCGTCGACAACTTGTGCTGGCCGGCTGTTCTCTGAATCAGCCGGAGCACAAGGTCGCCCTCTTGAAACGATCTCGGCTTGACCTTTCGGTTGTAGTATCAGCGCAGACTCTGCTGGTAGATGCCGGACCGGCTGAGTGCTAACAGCCGGCCCTCTTCCAGCAGGTCAACGCCGTCTTGGCGTACTTCTTCAGCCTCCTCTTCGGTGTACATGGTGACTCGTGGAGAGTCAAACTCTATATCCGTCGGGATGACGGCTTCGGCACCGTAGACGAGGCAGAAAGGCATGAAGCCGGTTGACTTGTTTGGAGTCGTGCGCAGACTCCAGAGGACGGCTGGTAGCTCCTCAACCCAGTAGCCGGCCGAACGCTCGAGTGGTTCGACCAGTCAAGGCTTGATGCCGGACAAGATGAGGCCGCTTGCTCGCTTCCACCGCCGCTTGATCGCGGATGGGCAACGGATGCTAAGTCCATCGGATGCCTCGTCGTCACAGAGAATGGGCCAAGGCGCTTTGGCAAAGTTTGTGCCATTGTCGGTGATGATGTTGTGCGGTATGCCATACCGCGACCGTGATGTCGGCGATGAAAGTCACCGCAATGACCATTCAACTTCTTCATGGGCTTTGCTTCTATCCACTTGGTGAACTTGTCCACCGCGACAAGCAGATGAGTTAGGCCGCCTCGGGCCGTCTTGAATGGTCCCACCATGTCCAGGCCCCAAACCGCGAAGGGCCAGCGATGGGGATTGTCTTCGCCATGAAGTGGCTGAAGTGGCTTGGAGCGAACCGGCACCCTTGCATTTTTGGACTAACTTTAGCCTCTTCCAGGCGGCGGCCAAAAGAAACCGTGCCAAAAAGCTTTGGCGATGAGTGCCCTTGAAGCCGCATGGTGGCCGCACTCGCCCTGATGAATGTCTCTGAGAATTGCTTGGCCTTGTTCTGGCTCTACGCAGCGCTGGTAGACACCAGTGACACTGCGCCTGACCAGCTCTCTGTTCACTATGGTGTAAGCGGCCGCTCGGCATTGCACTTGCCGAGCCAGGATCTCATCTGTCAGCAGCTCTCTGTTTACTAGAAACTTGAGGATGGGTTGCGCCCATGAGGGTGCTGCTATTTCTTCAACTGCTACCACAGCGACTTGGACAAGGGTGGCTCGGCTGGGAGGCGGCGGGCTGGAGTCTGCGGCCGCTTGCTGGATTGACGGAGTCCCTGGGCCGACTGGCGCAGTCCCCGGGCCGACCGGCGCAGTCCCCAGGCTGGGCTCTGAAGTCCCCGGGCCGACTGGCGCAGTCCCCGGGCCGGGATCTAAAGTCCCCGGGCCGGCTTTGACTGTGGTTTTCTTGGGGCCGTCTGCTGGGGCTCTAGAGTCGGATCCGACTTCTTCTGGAGGAGCCGGCACAAAGAAGGAGTCTGACTCTGGTGAAGGCTTGATAGACGGCTTGAGGAGGCGCTGAAGAGCGACGCCGAAAGGTATTGCTTGGCGGGCGGAGCCGACTCGTGCCAAGGCGTCTGCTTGTTCATTGTTATTTCTTGGCATGTGAAGGAATTCGCACCCCTCGAAGTATCCGTTGAGTTGCTGCACCAGGAAGCGGTAGCTCGCCATGTTTGCGCCTTTGGCCCCAAATACGGATGATTGCCGAACCACCAAGTTGGAGTCGCTATAGCATGTGATCCGCGAATGCCGAGCTCTTTGGCAAGCCGGAGCCTATGAATGAGCGCCTCATATTCGGGCGATGTTGTTGAGGCGGCGGCGGATCTGCAGACATACTTGAGCTTGTTGCCTTTAGGGAGGTGAGGACGACGCCGCTCCTGCCGTGGGCATCTTGGAGCCGCCGAAATGCATCCGCCAATGGTGGAGTCGGGCGCCGGGCAGGTATCGGGTCTCGCCCAACGACGAAGAAGTCGGCCTGCTTATGACTTGATGGCGGCAAGGGCTGGTAGTAGATGGGTAAGGAGCCGATCTATGGCCCATTTGGCTACTCGACCGAGTATGCCTCGGCCCAATGATCTCGACCAAAGGAGCCGTGCAAACCACGGTGATTGGATGCTCTTGAAAGTAAGGCTTCAGCTTCTTGGCGGCGAAATGCACACCGTAGCACATCTTCTGGTAGTGAGGGTAGTTCTGCTTAGAGGTCGACAAGACTCACTCTGTAATACACCGGTCTCTCGGACAGGAGCGCCTTAGCCTTCCTCTTTATGCTCGACTATAATGACTGGTCGACTACTCGGGCTGGTGGTGGCGATGTACAAGAGCATGGGCTCTTTGGGAGTCGGAGCCGCCAACACAGGAGGAGTAGTCAACATCTTCTTCAGCTGGAGAAATGCTTCGTCCGCCTTGTGGTTCCATTCGAAAAAGGTGGTCTTCTTCATCAATTGATACAAAGGCAGAGCTTTCTCGCCCAGCTGACTGATGAATCGGCTGATGGATGCCAAGCAACTGGTGAACTTCTGCACATCTAACAGTCGGTTGGGTACCTCCATCCTCTCGATGGCTTTGATCTTTACGGGGTTGCACTCGATGCTGCGTTCGGAGACCAGGAAGCCGAGGAGCTGGCCGGCTGGTACTCCGAAAACGCACTTCTCTGGGTTGAGCTTGATCTGGAATCAGCGCAGGTTCTCAAAGGTCTCCTTGAGGTCTTCTAGTAGCGTCCCACGCTTCTCCGTCTTCACCACCACATCATCCACGTCGACGTGGGCATTCCTGCCGAGTTGCTTGAGGAGGCACTTCTGCATGCAATGCTGAAAGGTGGCGCCGGCATTCCTCAAGCCGAACGTCATTGTCAGGTAGCAAAAGGCTCCAAATGGTGTGATGAAGGCAGTCTTCACCGTTCACGGTTCAGCTAGATCCGTGATATCCCGAATATGCATCTAAGAAACTCAGCAGCTCGTGATCCGCTGTGGAGTCTATCACCGATCGATTCTTGGCAGGGCAATGGATCCTTTGGGCAGGCTTTGTTGAGGCTTGTGTAGTCAATACACATCCGCCACTGCTTGTTTTTCTTCAGTACCAAAACCGGATTCGCCAGCCATTCTGGAAAAAACACTTCCATGATGAAGCCGGCCGCAAGAAGCCGGGCTATCTCTTCTCCAACAACTCTTCTCTTCTGATAGGCGGCGCAAGGGCTGCCTGACGGGTTTCACATCTGGCCTGACATGTAACTTGTGCTCGGCGAATTCCTTCGGTACACCTGGCATGTCTTTGGGGGACCATGCAAAGATGTCTCGATTCTCATGGAGGAAATCGACGAGCTCGCCTTCCTATTTGCTGTCAAGGTTTGCACCTATGACAACAGACTTCGGGTGCTCCGGGTCCAAGGGTATATTCTGGTCTTTGGCCGCTTAAACGAGCCCTTAGCTGAATTCTTGGGGTCGGGCGACATCTCTGGCTGCTTTCCGCCATCGCCACGACTGGTCAAGGAGCCGCTTCTCAGCCGCGATCACTGTGGACTGCCAGCCGGTTGCTCTCGGCCACAAGAAAGGACGACTTCCTATAGTCGCCGGCTATGGTCGAATTCCTTGAACTCGCATCTTCATCTTGAGGTAGGCATAGTGGGGAACCGCCATAAACTTAGCCAAGGCAGGTCGGCCAAGCAGCGTGGTATGGGCTTTCAGTCCACTACTTCAAACCAGATCGCTCTCGGCGGAAACGATCTTTGTCTCCGAAGAGGACGCCTATCGATCTTGCCGACATGCAACAAGAAAGGTCGGGTACAATACCATGGAACACCGTCCGCTGCTCGCAGCTGTCTTCGCTGATTCCTAGCTTCTCCATGGTATCTTTGTACAGATGTTGATTCCATCGCCTCGCTCTATCAAGATTTTGAAAAGCGGGCGTTCCGCTTATCGTGGGCTAAGGTGGCACCTAGGACCAGGGCATAGGAACCCGACTCGCATCACCCGGTGATCCGCTTACTCCAACCGATAGGCCCTCGACCAATGCATGAACTCGAGTGCTTGATGCGATCGCATTCACTTCTTGCTGCTGTTGCCGCGCCGGTCATCTCGCTTGCCTTTGGTGAACACCACATAAGCTCCGTGCTCATCTGGGAACTTGTCTTGCACTGCGCCGACTGGCCGAACAGCCGGCTGCTGGGGCGGCGGCGGAGGCAGTGGCCCAGCAGGCGGCGGAGGTATGAGGCCGTCTCCCTTGGCGATTCTGGTGAGCCAGTGGCACTTCCGGGTGGTATGGTTCGAAGGCTTCACGCCACTGTGGAACTTGCACGGACCATCCAGAGTCTGTTCATAGGAAAAGGCCGGCAACCAATTGGATTTGCCGCCTTTCTGCCTTTTGGCCGGAGGCTGCCCCTCCAGCTGTTAATCTTCAACCGTCGCGACCTGCCGACTGTTGGAAGTTGGCTGTTGGACCTTGCGCTTGTTGTCGTTCTGTTGTTGGCGCAGGTTGGTGTCTCCAGTCGGGGTTCTGGGGGCCTGAGGTGCCACCTTGCCAGCCGCATTGACTTGAATCTCCGTCTTCATGGACGAGTCGGCCGTGGCGTACTTGTCGGCTATGACTAGCAGTTCGTTGAGGGTCTCTGGCTCGTCGCAGAGGAGCCGATGCTTGAGGAGGGTGCCTTCTCGGCACTCGGCAGTGAAGTACTCGATAGCCTACACCTCGTGCACGCCCTCGCAGGAGTTCTGAAGCTCACCCCAGCGCGTGAGATAGTCGCGTGTTGATTCATCAGGGCCTTGCACGCACAAGGAAAGCTGGCGCGGCTTGGGAGGTCGCTCGTACGTGCTCGTGAAGTTGCGGATGAAGGCTTCGGTGAAGTCGACCCAACTATTGATGCTGCAGGGCTTCAGACTGTTCAACCATGTCCGGGCCGTGCCCTGGAGCATGAGGGGAACGTACTTCACGGCAACCCGCTTGTTGCCGTTCGTTATGCTGACGGCTGTGGAGTAGTCTATTAGCCAGTCCTCCGGCTTCACGGAGCCAGTGTACTTGGGAATGTCTCGGGGGAGCGTCAACCCTTTGGGGAAGGGCTCGTCTCTGATGCGGGGCCCGAAGCAAGGCGGACCCAGCTCGTCTTCTTCTTCCAGCGCCAAGGATCGGTGGAGTCGGCCGATCCGATGGCGGGCGTCGTTCTCTCTGACTCCTTCTCGACGGCCGAGGCGGCCTCCGAGAGTCGGATGCTCAACAGGCGGCGGGGAAACTCGCCGTTCTCTTCTAGGTGGGGGAGGCAGGTAGTCGTCCCGCCGCCCACCGCCACGGCCGCCGCCTTGGTCGCGCCAATGGTGAGGCGAGTCCGATCGTGATCGCTGCCGCCTTTTTTTCCTTCAGCGGACTCGCCGGATCGGCGCCCGAAGTCGCACCTTGATCTCGGTAGGGAGGCAAGTCGTCATTTGGTTGCTGCAACGCGTCCGCGCGGCCGCCGACCGTGTTCTGCGCAGCAACCGCATCGAGGAGCTGCTGGACTCGCTCCATCATCAAACGGCGCTCTTCGCCTTCGAAGTTCTTCAGCTCGTCTGTCGCCACTTGGGAGGCGCGGATGTTCTCCGCAGGGTGGCGATACGGGCGTTTGCCCTCAACAAGTCGGGCGACGGTCGCGCCCATTGCCGAATCGCGCTTAGACGGCTCGGCCCCGTCGGAGCCGGCGAGCCGCCTACGGCACGATCCATCTCGCGCTGGTATGCCTCTGACAAGCACCTCATGCTTGCCAGCTTCTTGGCGCCTTTGATGATCTGAAGGCGGTGTATCTCCAGTGTCTCGGCGTTCGCGTCCTCTGGAATGGGCGCCGTCAGGTCTTGTAGGGCCGCCGCGAGAGGGTCCTGAGCTTCTTTGCCGGAGCGCTCGTCGTGGCTGATGACGAGCACCTCCGTGATGGCGCTTCCACCACTTTCCTCATGAGGAAGCGGCTCGTCGTAGACCACCACGTTGGTGGGGAAAGTGTCAAGCGACACGGCGTCGGAGTCGACCAACATCGGGTCGGTGGAGCCTACGGACTCCAAGTCCACGGCAGGCTCGCCGGTGACGTGGAGTTGGTCGAGGAGGCCAGCGAGAGGGCTCTCGGGGCCACCCGTGCGTGCGTCGGATGCAGGCTCATTGGAGAGGCGCACCTCGCCGACAAGTTCGGCGAGGCTGCTCGCTGCACAGTGGCTCTGCGCCACAAGAAAGGCCGATCTGCACTCCATTCGGGCGAGTTCGCTGGCTGCGCCGCCAGGAGGAAGAGGGTTCCCGCCCGAACAGATCTCCGGACGACGGTGCACCAGGCCCCATGGTGGGCGCCAAATGTCGGGTTGGTGCGACATATGCCAAAGGATGGCTTATCATGGTGGGGGCGAGTAGAACGTTGCGGTGCTCGAAACGGATGAGGCGAAGACATGCACGCCGCGAATCTTACCCAGCTTCGTGGCTCTCCGAGGAGATAACACCCTCATCGCTGCTCGCGGGTCTCCGCATGATCACTAAAGCAAAGTGGCTACAATGGTGCTCCTGGAGCTGTATCGGGAGGCAGGAGAGGGCGAGGCTAGCTCTCTCCTTCCTACGCTATCTAGTCTATCTCTCTCAAGGTCTGAACCATTTGCATGGGTGCCCCGGGGGGTTTATATAGGCCTACCCCCCAGGGGTACAATGGTAATCCGGCTAGGCGCGGGTCCCAGCCGTCTGTCTCTCATACTGCCGTCCTTCCCGCCGGCTTCTGGGGCCCGCCGACTGGTGGGTCCTGCGGATAGGCTTGACATTGTGCGGCACTCCTGATGACGCAGGCTTGGTCATTGGGTCGTGGCAACAGTGCCGCCGTCTATCGGGCGACCACTGTCGCCATTCCCCATCCTATCTGGTTAATGGCTCGTGGGGCCCTGGAGAGGAGGTGGCCGACTCCAAGGAGGCCGACACCCACAGGTCCGTCTTCGGGGCGCTCAGGCCGTCTTCGGTCCACCCACTGACAGGCGGCCCCGCGGTCTTCGGGCCGTACAGGCCGGCGTCGTGGGCACAGTGTGTTGCGCACTGTGGCTGAGGTCAGGGCAGGCATGGCAACAGTGTCGCGCCTCGCCGGAGATCTTCCGGCGATACGGCTCACTGTAGCCATGCCGGTCCCTCGTAGGCAGGGGGAACGGCCACGCCGCGACCGTACCCCGCATCGGGCTTCGGGAGGAGTCATGGGCCGACTCCCATAGTCGGCCTCTCTGGAGGTCGCCAGCTTGGAGTCGGCTTGTCTTGGAGTCGCCGTCTAGGACTCGGCTTGTTTTGGAGTCGCCGTCTGGGACTCGGCTTGTCTTGGAGTCGCCGTCTGGGACTCGGCTTGAGGGGCGCGGCCTGCCCCGAAGTCTTGAAAGATCCTGGGACTCGGGTTAGCCTACCCGTGGCCCATTACTCCGACAGGCAAGACCGTGACACCGGCGGCCTCCGTCCAACCGGAGGCGCCGGACAACTTGTTGGAGGCGCTCAATGGCGCTTCCATCGAGGAAGAACACCGCACTATCATGAGTGCAGTGATTCAGAAGGTTCAGCTCGCCAAGAGCGGGCTGACCGAAGCCTGCTGCAGCCTTCTAACATGCTTTAAGGTAAGAATTTTAAGACATGTAATATAATACCGCATAGACAGTAGCCCCTGATGCTCGGTTCGGTGTTCGGGAAGAAAAACCGGGCTGAGGATCTTACAAAGATATACGCAGGAGTTTCTAAACAATATGTCAATATGGGATTGCAGGCTGCGCTGCTGACCTATGCCGCACTGACTGCGAAGGTTGATGCTTTGAAGCAAAACCTCGAGCGGTCCGAGAGCGAGCTCGGCCGTGCCAAGAACCAGCTCGAGGACAATGAAGGTGAGTAACACCGTATTAAATTTGTTTCTTACAGAAAAGGATTTTGGTTGCAAGAGAAATAAAAAGGATAACGTGGGTACTCCAGGGGCCACGAACGAGGTGGCGACCTTGAAGGAGGCCGTGTCCATGGCCGAACGTAATGCGGCCACGGAACGAGCTAAGCGAGAGAAGCACGAGGCGCGGGTGGCGGAGGTGCAGCAAGAGCTCCAGGCTCTCGTGGAAAAGCATGAGAGTTTGGAGCGCGACTCGAAGACTCGAGAGTCCGAGCTTGCCTCGGCTCTTGAGAGTGCCAAAGCCGCTAAGGCCGAAGCCCATAAGGCCCTCCAGGAAGTCGAGGCAGTGAAGAAAATAGCGGCGGGTAAGGCATTTTTCATGCAAAGCAAGCATGTGAATGTGATTTACCTGTTACTTACCCGAATTGAGCTCTCCAGAGCGCTTGCAGATCTGCCTCAGAACAGGTCCGATGCCGCAGATTCTACCGGCCGAGGAGGGAGCTCGACGGAGAAGGTCTTCGGTCTCAAGATGCCGAGGCCTCGACATCCGTGCCCCTTAGCGACCAGTTGAAGAAGCTGGTCGAGCTCCACAAGGTAGCCGAACAGCCATGAAGGGCCTCATAGTTCGGTGTGGCCCAAGGAGGCCGTGCTCGGAGCTACTTCGCCCTGTGCGGCGGCTGGTGGATGCGCAGTTCGGGTGGAAGTCGCAACACTCACTTTGCATTGAAGGTGCCCGTTGGCCCTTGCCCGCAAAAGTGCATGGGGCAGGATGGACGCCGAGAAGCTTCGACGGACGCGCCACGGTGGGCAAGGAGTATCGCACGCCCGAAATGTATTATAAGAGTGTCCTGAAGGGACCCCGCATGATTGCGGATGAGTGCTCCAAGGATGTAATATTTGAGTAGAATCGCATTATGTTATCCTGTGCACTGAAAACTGTGTTCTTATGCGCTAAGCAACACTTATTAATTTAAAATATTACCTTCTGTACGGCCGTTTATCAAATCTGAGACATGGCAAGTCGTCGGCTTCAGCCCCCATGCCACTAGTGCTGGGGTGTTCGGGATAAACTTGAGCACTCTTGTTCCCATGTTTGGGTCCATCTAGGGAGGCGCTCAATAGAACGAACGAGGCAACCAGACTTATAATGCTTGAACACTCTCACTTAGCCATAGAATTCTATAATTTTAAATTTCGGCGAAGCCCCTAGTGTTCGAAAGACCGAGTTGGGGGCGCTATCCACGCCTGGGCCGGGCAGAGCCGGTTCCTCGCTCTAAGCGGCATAAGCCTTTAGGGACTCGAAAAAACCTCTCGAACAGCGACCAGCTCTCGCCTTATCATGATGGTCAGTTTTAGCTTTCTCCATTGAGGCGCTCGCCCAGCTCAACCAGGGCGCAATCGCAGTGGTTCTCCGAGTGCTACCTTAGCCGATAAAACGGAACGTAAGGTACCAAAACATGGGAGCCGGGCAAACCCAACTATTGACCCAAGACATGATTCGGAGCCGATGCATATAATGCTATAAGTTCGGGGTGCCGCACTTGTGAAAGTGTTCGGACTTATCACACCATAATGCGGGGAACTTAAGCCCCTGGTGTATTCGGCCGTACCAAAGTGTACAAATGCAACATGTCATAAACAAACATATATGAGAAAGAAATGCAATTATAAGCAAAAACCGATGCATTGTTTATTCCAGAAATACTGCCATGAATGCAGAGCGATACAAATAGTGTGGTAAGCAAGGGATTGGACTATTAAACATGTCCTCTCCGTGGGGTAGGCTGCGGAATGGTGTATTAAACAGATTTAATGCTCGTAATGGAGACCACCGAGTGTTCGTCAGAGCCTTTCTCCTTCCCCGGCTGTCAGATCATGAGTTGGCAGTTCATCTTGCCAAAAGGGCCTCTGGTGAACGGGGTCCTGTTGGTAAGAAGAAAAAAAAGAAAAAGGAAAAGACCGACATACTTGGGAGCCCCTGGTGTGGTTAAGCCGCACTCTGGGCCTGTCGTGGTCGTGCCCCTCCCCCTATGCCCATGGTATCTCCAAAACGTAATGATGTACGCGAAGGACTAGTCTTGCAATTATGCGAGGGCTGGGGTTGGGGCCGCATTGCTACACGTGCTCGAAACATGCCAGGTGGTCTTGTTGTATGTTACTCCGGGCGCGTTTGGCCGTGTCCGGTCGCTTAACGGCCGGACTCGAAAATTGCCTTAAGAGGCTGCTCGACTTCGCCGAGAGCCGCTGTGTGTTCCTCCGCTCGAGGGAGCGTTGATGTTTCCGCTGACCGTGATGACTCCTCGAGGGCCCGCATCTTGAGCTTGAGGTATGCGTAATGCGGCACGCGCTGAACTTTGTAAACGCGTCCGTCCGAGCAGAGCGTGATAGCCATCGCGAACGGGACTATGTCAAGATTAACTCCTCGCCGGAAGTTATCCGGGATCCAAGACCACTTCCAGTGATCGAGCTCGCATAATTGGCCTCTACACCTGGTATGATGCCTTTGAAGGTCGTCTTTGTAGGTTTAATCCTTGAGGGTCTATGCCCATCTTGCACATCGTATCCTCGATAAAGCAGGTTCAGGCTGCCGCCGCAATCCATCGTGACTCGTGAGGTGAAATCCATCGACGATTGGGTCTAAAACCAATGTGGCGAATCAGCCATGGCGGATCTTGGTGGGTGATCCTTCGATCAAAAGTGATCGGGCAAGAGGACCATGGATTGAACTTGGGCGACCTGCTCCATCGCATATACATCCTTGCGCACGCTCGCTCCCTCTTGGGTATGTGGGTTGCGATATCATGTTTACCGTCTGCATTTGTGGGGGAAACCTTCGTCCTCTCTCATCGCTCGGGCGGCGGGTCTCTTCCTCGCCATCTCTATGCAGCCCCTTGTCATTGTTTTCGCAATTAACTTGCTTGCTCGCTTAAATACCCAACAATCCTGTTGGTGTGATTGGCTGGCTTTTCGGGTGCCATGTATCCGCAGAGCGGTCGAGTATTCGGTCCAAATTGACGGACCCGAGTAGTTCTTTTGAATGGCTTTTTCTATCGACCGGGTTTGAGCCTCGAATCCGGCGCTGACTGCCGTATCCTCGGTGTTATTGCCGTTAACGCGGCGTTTGTTTTTGTTTCGACGCGGCCTGCCATTGCGATCCTTGGTATCCGGACTGCTAGAATTTTTGCTGAGGTTGTTACTGCGGGCTAGCCAGCTGTCCTCCCCGCATGTAAGCGGGTCATGAGTGATGTGAGGGCTGCCATGGATTTCGCTTTTCCGTCCTAGGTGCCGGGCCAGCCACTCGTCATGGATGTTATGTTTGAAGGCTGCGAGGGCCTCTCGCATCCGGACAATCGACGATTTGATTTTTCTTTGTTAAGAACCGTGTCCAGAACTGTCTGGCCGATTCGTCTGGCTGCTGAATTATGTGGCTTAGGTCATCGGCGTCTGGTGGTCGCACATATGTGCCCTAGAAGTTGTCAAGGAATGCGGCTTCTAGGTCCTCCCAACACCCAATTGACTCTGCTGGCAAGCTGTTAAGCCAATGCTGAGCTGGTCCTTTAAGTTTGAGTGGGAGATATTTGATGGCGTGGAGATCGTCACCGCGGGCCATATGGATATGAAGGAGATAGTCTTCGATCCAAACCGCGGGGTCTGTTGTGCCATCGAGATTCAATGTTCACGGGTTTAAACCCTTGAGGATTTGATGATCCATTACTTCATCCGTGAAGCATAGTGGGTGTGCGGCGCCTATATTGGGCAATATCACAACGTAGCTCAAGCGACCTTTGTCATCGTGGTTCGCCCGGCCGGGTTGTCAGATCCGCGCGACGGTAATCGCGTGCATCGTGGGCGCCCACGTGATCCGTAGATCGATCTTGATTGTCTTGCCTTGTCCTCCAATATGTCTCGCAAGTCCGGCGCGATTCCCCGTGGCTTTCACTTTTTCGAGCGTGCCGGGTACGGTCTGATGGAGGGCCTAGAGGCCTCTCTGTCCGCGCCACGAGGTGGTCGGTCCGCCAGACAGCGCTGGTGATGAGGGTTTATACTCCTCCTCCTCTAATCGGGGGAGCAACTTGTGTTTTAGGTAGCTTTTGGAGGGGCGTTCGAGTTCATACTCTTCGGCCGCCAGGACTTCAGTCCATCTGTCGGCTAGCAGATATTGATCAGCTCGGAGCTGTTGCTGCTTTTTCTTTAGGCTGTTTGCCGTGGCCATAAGCCTGGGTTTAAAATGCTCTTGTTCGACGGGATCCTCGGGCACGACGAATTCATCGTCGTTGAGGCTTGCCTCGTCTCCGGAGGGAGGCATGTAATTATCATCCTCTACCTCTTCGCCCGCCGCCTCTCGTGAGGGCTGGCTTCTCCGATCCTCCCACGCTGAATCTTCTTTGGAGGGGTTATCTTCGGCACTCTCTGGGGTGTTATTATCTCCGGTGCCGGAATCTCCATTCTTGCTGTGGCGGGATTTAGAGCGGCGCCGCTGACACCGGCGCTTGGGCTGTTTCTTGGAGGAATCTGCCTCCGCTGCTTCTTCGCCATTCCCATCCTTTGGGATGTCCACCATATATATGTCGTAGGACGAGGTGGTCTTCCAGTGCCCTGTAGGCGTTGGTTCCTGGTCGTCTCCGGCATCATCGTCCATACCGTCGATGTCTTCGGAGTCATAGTCTAGCATGTCGGTTAGATCGTCGACAGTGGCTACAAAGTGGGTGGTGGGTGAGCTTTGAATTTCTTCATCGTCCGCATCTCAACCGTCCTGACCGCAGTCCGACCAGGGCTCTCCTGATTACGAGAGATACTTTAGCGAATTCAGGATGTCACCAAAGGGTGAGTGCTGAAAGATGTCCGCAGCGGTGAACTCCATGATCGGCGCCCAATGGGATTCGATTGGTAGGGGCGCAAGAGGTTCGGAGTCCGGCGAGGAGTCCGGCACCTCAGAGTCACGGGCTTTACAAGGGACAAGGTTAGTATTCGGCACCATCGCCGTAGAGGTTGCAGCCCCCGAGGCGGTGTCTAGCCACCCATCCTCGATCTGCGTGGTCGGCTCCGAATTAAGGATCGGAGCGGACTCATGTGCGGCCTCCAGGGCACTGTCCGACAGCAGAGCTAAATCGTGCCCGTCGTGATAGTGCGGCGCGCCCGGTTGTGGCTCGAATCCATCGAAGATCAAGTCTCCGCGGATGTCAGCCGTGAAGTTTAGGCTTCCAAATCTGACTTGATGGCCAGGGGCGAAGCTTCGATCTGCTCCAGCACGGCCAAGCTTAATTGGCCCGCAGATGTAAAGCCGCCGAACACGAAGATCTGTCCGGGAGAAAAGTCTCACCGGACTGCGTCGTTGTTGATGATAGAAGGAGCCATAAAGCCTATCGGTGACGATACGGAGGAACTCTCAATGAAAGCACCAATGTCGGTGTCAAACCGCGGATCTCGGTAGGGGTCCCAACTATGCGTCTAGGCGGATGGTAACAGGAGACAAGGGACACGATGTTTTTACCCAGGTTCGGGCCCTCTCGATGGAGGTAAAACCCTACTCCTGCTTGATTGATATTGATGATATAGGTAGTACAAGAGTGGATCTACCACGAGATCAAGGAGGCTAAACCCTAGAAGCTAGCCTATGGTATGATTGTTGTAATGGTTGTTCGTCCTACGGACTAAAACCCTCCAGTTTATATAGACACCGGAGAGGGCTAGGGTTACACAGAGTCGGTTACAATGGAAGGAGATCTACATATCCGTATTGCCAAGCTTGCCTTCCACGCCAAGGAAAGTCCCATCCGGACACGGGACGAAGTCTTCAATCTTGTATCTTCATAGTCTTGGAGTCCGGCCGATGATGATAGTCCAGCTATCCGGACACCCCCTAGTCCAGGACTCCGTTAACCGGCTTCATCTTGGACTCCGCCCCCACCCCGCCTCCACCTACAGCGTCCCCAACCACGCGCGTGATCAAATTGATCACCCGCCCGCTGTCGCGATCTGCCTCCTCTACTTGAGCGACCAACCAGGCCCGTCGGTTAAGCGCCACCGTAGGCCCCGTGAAAACCATCCCAGGTACACCGCACCCCTCCACCGATCGAGCATCGGGCTGTCGCTGCGTTGCCCCGTCGGGCCGCAACACCGCCGCCCCGTGGTTCTTCCCGTGGTTGCATCGACCCGCATGATGTCGCTGCGTCGCCCCTTTGGGCCGTAGTGCCGTGGCCCGCGGTCAATAGCCGCCCGAAGGATGTCCGTTTCCAGGCCATCTCTGTGGTTGCACCAACCCTCGCGCTATGCTGCGTCTCCCCATCAGGATGTAGCGAGCATGGCACACAGTCTCTGTCGCCGCCCGAGGCCATCCACGCTGCTGCACCGACTCGCGCGCCTTCATTGCGTCGCCCCTTCGGGAAGCATCGCCACGGCCAGCGGTCTCCGCCGCCGCCTCGAGGTCTTCCCACCGTCGCTCCAACCTACCCACTGTCGCTGCGTCACCCCTTTGGGCCGTATCGCCGCGGCATGCAATCCACTCCACCGTGATCGCGCATCTACTTCCCATGCTATGCTATGCGCTTATACGTCTCCAACGTATCTATAATTTTTTATTGTTCCATGCTATTATATTACCTATTTTGGATGTTTATGGGCTTTATTATACACTTTTATATTATTTTTGGGACTAACCTATTAACCGGAGGGCCAGCCCAAATTGTTGTTTTCTTGCCAATTTCAGTGTTTCGAAGAAAAGGAATATCAAACGGAGTCCAAACGGAATGAAACCTTCGGGAAAGTTATTTTTGGAACGGAAGCAATCCAGGAGAATTGGAGTAGACGTCCGAAAAGCTTCGAGGAAGCCACGAGGCAGGGAGGCACGCCCTACCCCCCTGGGCATGCCCCCACCCTCGTGGGCCCCTCGTGGCTTCCCTGACCGACTTCTTTCGCCTATATATATCTATATACCCTAAAAACATCAAGGAGCACAATAGATCGGGAGTTCCGCCGCAAGCCTCTCAGAGCCACCAAAACCAATCGGGACCTGTTCGCAAGCACCCCGGGGGGGATCCTCACCGTGGCCATCTTCATTATCCCAGCGCTCTCCATGACGAGGAGGGAGTAGTTCACCCTCGGGGTTGAGGGTCTGTACCAGTAGCTATGTGGTTGATCTCTCTCTCTCTCATGTTCTTGATTTGGCACGATCTTGATGTACCCCGAACTTTGCTATTATAATTCGATCTTATGATATTTCTCCCCCTCTGCTCTCTTGTAATGGATTGAGTTTTCCCTTCGAAGTTATCTTATCGGATTGAGTCTTTAAGGACTTGAGAACACTTGATGTATGTCTTTGCTACGTCTTGAGCTTGCGTTGGTTTTCCTTGAAGAGGAAAGGGTGATGCAGCAAAGTAGCATAAGTATTTCCCTCAGTTTTTGAGAACCAAGGTATCAATCTAGTAGGAGGCTCCTCAAAAGTCCCACGCACCTGCACAAACAAACAAAGAACTCGAAACCAATGCAATAAAGGGGTTGTCAATCCCTTCACGGCCACTTGCGAAAGTGAGATCTGATAGAGATAGTATGATAAGGTAAATATATTTTTGGTATTTTATAATATAGATGCAAAAAGTAAAGATGCAAATAAAAGTAGATTGAAAGTTTATATGATAAAAGATAGACCCAGGGGCCATAGGTTTCACTAGAGGCTTCTCTCAAGATAGCATAAGTATTACGGTGGGTGAACAAATTACTGTCGAGCAATTGATAGAAAAGCGAACAATTATGAGATTATCTAGGCATGATCATGTATATAGGCATCACGTCCGCAACAAGTAGACCGACTCCTGCCTGCATCTACTAGTATTACTCCACACATCGACCAACTCTTGCCTGCATCTAGAGTATTAAGTTCATAAAGAACAGAGTAACGCATTAAGAAAGATGACATGATGTAGATGGATAAACTCAAGCAATATGATATAAACCCCATCTATTTATCCTCGATGTCAACAATACAATATGTGCCTTGCTGCCCCTACTGTCACTGTGTAAGGACACCGCTAGATTGAACCCAAAGCTAAGCACTTCTCCCATGGCAAGAAAGATCAATCTAGTAGGCCAAACCAAACTGATAATTTGAAGAGACTTGCAAAGATAACTCAATCATACATAAAAGAATTCAGAGGGGATTCAAATATTTCTCATAGATAAACTTGATCATAAATCCACAATTCATCGGATCTCGACAAACACACCACAAAAACAGTTTACATCGAATAGATCTCCTTAAGAGAGGGGGAGAACATTGTATTGAGATCCAAAAATAGAGAAGAAGCCATCTAGCTAATAACTATGGACCCGAAGGTCTGTGGTAAACTACTCACAACTCATCGAAGGGGCTGTGGTGTTGATGTAGAAGCCCTCCATGGTCGATTCCCCCTCCAAGATGGGATCTCACGAATACAGAAGGTTACGGTGGTGGAAATTGTGTTTCGTTGGCTCCTTGGATGTTTTCGGTGTACGTAGGTTATATAGGAGGAAGAAGTACGTCGGTGACCGCCTGTGGGGCCAGGGAGATAGGGGCGTGCCCAGAGGGGGTGGGCGCGCCCTCCTCTCTCCTGGCCGCCTCGCAAGCTTCTTGACTTGCACTCTAAGTTCTCTGGATCACATTCGTTCCAAAAATCACGCTCCCGAAGGTTTCATTCCGTTTGGACTCCGTTTGATATTCCTTTTCTTCGAAATACTGAAATAGGCAAAAAAAACAGCAATACGGGCTCGGCCTTTAGTTAGTAGGTTAGTCCCAAAAATGATATACATGTGTAAAATAAAGGCCATAAACATCCAAAAGGGGTAATATAATAGCATGGAACAATAAAAAATTATAGATACGTTGGAGACATATCAAGCATCCCCAAGCTTAATTCCTGCTCGTCCTCGAGTAGGTAAAAGATAAAAACAGAATTTTTGATGTGGAATGCTACCTAGCATAATTCTCAATGTAATTTTCTTTATTGTGGCATGAATGTTCAGATCCAAATGATTCAAAATAAAAGTTCATATTGATAAAAGAAATAGTAACACTTCAAGCATACTATTCAAAGCAATCATGTCTTCTCAAAATAACATGGCTAAAGAAAGTTCATCCCTATAAAATCATATAGTTAGGCTATGCTTCATTTTTGTCACACAAAGATGTTCCCAGATTCTATACCCCCAATGACAAGCCAAGCAATTGTTTCGTACTTCAATAACCTCAAACTTTTTCAACCTTCACGCAATACATGAGCGTGAGCCATGGATATAGCACTATGGGTGGAATAGAATATGATGATGGGGATTGTGTGGAGAAGACAAAAAAGGAGAAAGTGTCACATTGACGAGGATAGTCAATGGGCTATGGAGATGCCCATCAATTGATGTCAACATGAGGAGTAGGGATTGCGATGCAACGGATGCACTAGAGCTATAAATGAATGCTCAACAAAAGAAAACTAGTGGGTGTGCATCCAACTTGCTTGCTCACGAAGACCTAGGGCATTTGAGGAAGCCCATCGTAGGAATATACAAGCCAAGTTCTATAATGAAAAATTCCCACTAGTATATGAAAGTGACAACATATTAGACTCACTATATGAAAAACATGTTGCTACTTTGAAGCACAAGATATGAGACTCACAACATGAAGAACAAGGTGCTACTTTGAAGCACAAGTGTGGAAAAAGAGATAGTAACATTGCCCTTTTTATTTATTTTCTTCTTTTTCTTCTTTTTTTCTTTTCTTTTTTTCTTTTTTTCTTTTTTTTCTTTTTTCTTTTTTTTTCTTTGGCCTTTCCTATTTTTTTTGGCCTTTCCTTTTTTTGGGCAATGCTCTAATAATGATGATCATCTCACTTTCGTTGATTACAACATATGAACTACAACTCGGAACTAGAACAAGATATGACTCTATATGAATGCCTCCGGTGGTGTACCGGGATGGTGCAATGAATCAAGAGTGACATGTATGAAAAATTATGCACGGTGGCTTTGCCACAAATACAATGTCAACTAGATGATCATGCAATGGCAATATGACAAAAGTAATGTATGTCATGATGACGATGAACGGAACGGTGGAAAGTTGCATGGCAATATATCTCGGAATGGCTATGGAAATGCCATAATAGGTAGGTATGGTGGCTGTTTTGAGGAAGATATAAGGAGGTTTATGTGTGATAGAGCGTATCATATCACGGGGTTTGGATGCACCGACGAAGTTTGCACCAACTCTCAAGGTGATAAAGGGCAATGCACGGTACCGAAGAGGCTAGCAAAGTGGAAAGATAAAAGTGCGTATAATCCATGGACTCAACATTAGTCAAAAGAACTCATATACTTATTGCAAAAATTTAAAAGTCATCAAAAATCAATCACTACGCGCATGCTTCTAGAGGGATAGATTGGTAGGAAAAGACCATCGCTCGTCCCCGACCGCCACTCATAAGGATGCACAAGCCAGGTACACTTCATGTTTCAAATTTGTTACACAACTTTAACCATACGTGCATGCTACGGGACTTGCTAACTTCAACACAAGCATTCTTTAAATTCATAATCACCCAACTAGCATGACTTTAATATCACTACCTCCATATCTCAAAACAATTATCAAGTATCAAATTGATCATAGCATCCAATTCACTTCCTATGATAGTTTTTATTACACCCAACTTGGATGCCTACCATTCTAGGACCAATTTATAACCATAGCAAATACCATGCTGTTCTAAAAGACTCTCAAAATAATATAAGTGAAGCATGAGAGACTAGCAATTTCTACAAAATTAAGCCACCGCCGTGCTCTAAAAGATATAAGTGAAGCACTAGAGCAAAAACTATCAAGCTCAAAAGATATAAGTGAAGCACAAAGCATAATCTAGCAAATTCAACCAAGTAGGCTTCTCCCAAAAGGTGTGTACATCAAGGATGATTGTGGTAAACTAAAAAGCAAAGACTAATATAATACACGACGCTCCAAGCAAAACACATATCATGTGGCAAATAAAAATATAGCTCCAAGTAAAGTTACCAATGAACGAAGACGAAAGAGGGGATGCCTTCCCGGGGCATCTGAAAGTGCAACTAATCCCCGGGTGGTTTTGGTAATTAATAACAACATATATATCATTGAACTAATAGTTTCTTGAGAATCATTTCAGAAAGGTCAGTGATATGGGTATGGCAAGGACTGAAAGAGTGGACCCCTCAAAATGCTAAGGCAAGCATTGGCAAAAGCTCAAGACTCCATTTTTGGTTTAGTGATCCAAGATCACATTGAGTCTATAGGAAAGCCAATACTATTAAAAGGGGATGAGGTTATGATAATGATCTGGTTGCTCAAAGTGCTTAGTGATACATCTCCTAAACTATCAACAACTTTCACTTCCATTATACACTCATAAGTAATCTCGGTCCCACCGATTTCCTAAACTCAGTCACACCGAGATGAACCACCTCAGCCACAAAGCCAAACCCTAGAAATCTCGGATTTTCCGATTCTGAACTCGGTCTCACCGAAACTTGAGTTGCCAAGCTTCTATAACCTTCTGTCATCAAATCGGTGTCACCGAGATGATGAAGTCGGTCCCACCGAGATTGGCAAGCTCATGTCTTTGGACGAATCGGACTCACCGAGATTGTATTTTCGGTCCCACCGAAAATCCCAACGTTCACATGATTTGAACTTTCGGTCTCACCGAGTTGTCAACTTCGGTCTGACCGAGATTGGTCAAATGTGTGTAACGGTTGGATTTTGTGTGGAGGCTATAAATACCCTCCACCCCTCTTCATTCGTGGAGAGAGCCATCGAAAGAACTACCACTCCTACCTTACATTTCGAGAAGAAAACTACCTACCCTTGTGTTGAGATCAAGTTGCTCCACTCCCACCATATGAAGCTTGATCTCTAGCCTTCCCAAGTTGCTTTCCACTCAATCCTTTCTTCCACCACAGCCAAATCAGTGAGGAGAGTTGAGTGTTGGGGAGATTATCATTTGAAGCACAAGAGCAAGGAGTTCATCATCACCAACACCATCTATTACCTTTTGGAGGGTGGTGCCTCCTAGATTGGTTAGGTGTCGCTTGGGAGCCTCCGTCGAGATGTGGAGTTGAACCAAGAAGTTTGTAAGGGCAAGGAGATCGCCTACTCGTGAAGATCTACCCCGAGTAAGGCTAGCCCTCCGTGGGCGTGAGCCATGATGGCATAGACAAGGTTGCTTCTTCGTGGACCCTTCGTGGGTGGAGCCCTCCGTGGACTCTCGCAGCCGTTACCCTCCGTGGGTTGAAGTCTCCATCAACGTGGATTGACGATAGCACCACCTATCGGAACCACGAGAAAAATCTCCGTGTCTCCAAATTGCGTTTGCTCTTCTCCACCTCTCTTTACTACATGTGCAATTTACTTTCCGCTGCCTATACTCTAGAATTGCATGTGTAGGGTGATACTTGACTTGATCATCATTGTGAATCTGCCAAAAACTTGTCTTTATCAAAAGGCTGAATTTTTATATTGTCAAGTAGTCTAATCACCCCCCCCTCTAGACATACTTCCGATCCTACAAGTGGTATCAGAGCTTTGGTCTCCATTGTATTGGTCTCCATTGCATTGGACTCCATAAGCTTGGTTTCACAACCTAGGAGAGTATGGCGTCTAGCGTAGAGGTCCTTACTTTGATGGTACAAATTTTGCTAGTTGGAAGCATAAAATGAAAATGCATATTCTTGGCCATAACCCAGCCGCATGGGGCATTATTTGTGTTGGTATGCAAGGTGAATTCTTCGAGGAAGGAAAAGTTCCGGATCGTGAAGCTACAACGGATGAATTGCGGATGTTGTAAAACAATGCTCAAGCTTGTGACATTCTCTTCAATGCTTTGTGTCCCGAGGAGTTCAACAAAATCAGCCGTCTTGAGAATGCAAAAGAGATTTGGGATACTTTGGTCGAAATGCACGAAGGTACCGAGTCCGTGAAGGAATCAAAGCTAGATGTTCTTCAAGGTCAACTTGACAAGTTCAAGATGAAGGAAGGTGAAGGAGTCGCTGAAATGTACTCTAGGCTTGCTCTCATCACCAATGAGATTGCGGCTTAGGAAGCGAAGAAATGACCGACCGATTCATCATCAAGAAGATTCTCGAGCTTTGGATGGAAAGTATGACACCGTGTGCACTTTGATCCAAATGATGCCAAACTACAAGAATCTCAAGCCAACCAAGTCATTGGAAGAATTGTTGCTCATGAGATGACACTTAAGGATAAGGAAGAGCTTCACAACAAGTCAAGTGGTGCTTACAAAGCTACAAGTGATGCTCCCACAACCTCAAGTGACAAGCTAGTTTCCAATGAAGAGATAAGCCTAATGGTGAAGAACTTCAACAAATTCTACAAGAGTAGAAGCAAAGAGAGAAGCTCAAAGTCTAGATCATATGATGAAAAGAGATCTTCTAGTCGTGATCGAATCTGCTACAATTGTGGAAGACCGGACACTACTCAAATGAGTGTTCGGCTTCCCACAAGAGAAGAGAAGAATCTCCAAGAAGAAGAAGCTCAAGGGACGAGTCACCTCGGAAGAGAGAAGGAGTAGAGATGATCGTTATGAACGAAGACCTCTCTCAAGAAGCAAGGATTAGGAAAGGAAAGACAAGTCATCAAGGAGCTACACAAGAAGAAAACATCAAGCTCATGTAGGTGGATGGGTCTCGGCCCGACTCCGACAATCAATCCGAGAGAAGCTATCACTCCAACTCCGACTACAGTCAAGATGAAGGTGTTGCCGGTCTTGCTCTCGTGTCCTCCAACTCCAACTCCTATGACTTATTTGATTCACCAAATGAGGGAATTGGAAGATGCTTCATGGCTAAAGGCCCCAAGGTATCACACCCTGAATTTATTGACTTTGATAGTGATGAGGATGACTTGCTTGGTGAAGATGAGCTCTTACATGATAAATCTAGTGAGCCTAGTAATGATGAACATGCTAGTAGTCTTTATAGTCGAGAAGAGTCGAATGACAATGATATGAAGGAGATTGAGCGTCTAACTAAAGAACTAAACACTCTTAAGTTAGCTCATGAAACAACTCAAGAAGATCATAGAGAGCTCCTAAGATCTCATGAGAAGCTACGCTTCGAGAAGCTCAATCTAGAGCAAGAACATGAGTTCCTAAAAGCAATCAATGACGATCTTGAAAGAAGAGTTCTTCATATCTTGCCAAACGACTTCTCTTGTCTAATTTCTTGCCACCTATTAAAACTAAGCATGACAAGCATAAGAAAAATTCTTCATCTAGTAGTAACAATAACCATGCTAAATCCAATATTGTTGCTTCTAGTAGTTCTCTTGATTCCACTAACAATGTTTCAAGCCAAGTTACACTTGAGCAAGAAAATAGTTTATTGAAAGGGATTATAGAGAAAGGTGTCTACAAGAGCCTTGCCGGAAGCAAGAACTTTGAGGAAATTGTTCGCAAGCAAGGAAGGCACAGGAAGAATCAAGGAATTGGTTTTGAGCGAAAGTTCAACGCCGAAGGTGTTGAATGGGAAGAAGGTCAATATCCCACTCCAAAGTTTGTTTCTCAAAAGGAGAAGTATGATCCTACTTCTTCCAATGTGGAACAAGCTCAAGATGACCTTCCACCACAAGACCACAAGCTAAAAGGCAAGGACAAGCTTCAAGAGGAGATTGATGCATTTATTGAAGCACCTAAAGCCATGGTCAAGTGGGTTCCCAAGGAAACATCAAGTTCTACTTCGTCAAGCTCAACTACAACCCCAAGGATTCCCATCAAGATGATGTGGATCCCGAAGAAGAAGAACTAGAGAGTTCTTGAGGGTGACTCCGCCAACATACTTCACTCACATTCATTTTGGCAAGGACTTGTGCAATCAACTTCCACATCTTGCACTAGTTCATGGAGTCACAAACCCTCTTGTTGGTAAGTCAAGGGACAAGGTAATCATTGCTTTCATGGACATCATCTATTGTGTACTTCAATCTATGTCCATGGATATCCTTGTTTGTTCCTTGTGGGACTAACCCATGTAGGTATTGAAAATGCCCGAATCCAAAGGATTGCTCCCAACTCTTGATGATCTTCATCAACATTGAGCATCCACATCTTCAACATCTACATGAAGTCTTCTACGACAACCCAAGGTTAGTTTGACCCTTTAAAAGGGGTTCTCACATCTAGGGGGAGCTTTGCTCTAAAGAATTGAGCAAAAGCATCTTCAAATGATGTGAACAAATTAATGCTTTATGTAAAAGTGGTAACCCCACTTGTGCTTAAACGATGAGTATGACCTATGATCAAATGTTCTCATTTGACTCCTAAGTCAATATACTCATATATAGATGACCTAGTCATCGACAAATTGTGTGTTAGTTGCTAGAGTTTTGATTGTGCATGTTTGACACATATTTCATTTGCTATCTTATTGTGTGAGCATGTTGGATACATGATTTTATCCATTCGAGGACATCCATTTGTTGTTTTGGTCGTTTTGATTTTTCTGACCAAATGGATGGACAAGAATGCCTAAGTACCTCCCCTAGCTATCTATGCTTTCTTGTCTCAAATTCTATTCATGCTTATATCACAAACTTTGAACAAGTCATTTTCGGACCCACCGAGTGAGGAGCACTCGGAGCCACCGATCCGTCAAAGGCTAAACTTACAAAACCTTCTAAGTGCTTTCGGTCAGACCAACTCGGTCAAACCGAAAACGTTTAGATTGATCTAGGTTTTCACCTCGGTGAAACCGAGTTGTGAATTTCGGCGTGACCGAAGTGTGTAACTGCCCAGCAGTTATCCATCTCGGTGCCACCGAGTTTTACAACTCGGTCCCACCGACAGCAAAGGGGTATATATACTCCGAGGGCCGCGCGCGTTGATTTCTACTTCAAACGTTTCGCCCGCACCCTTTGCCGCCGCCGTGGTCTCGGATCGTCTCCGTTGTCGCTTTCAGGCGCCCTCGCCGCAGGTCTCCGTCGCCGTCAACGGACATCTTCTCCGCGCCGTTGCGCCGAGAGGAACTCCACCAAGTTAGGGTGAGTTTCGATCCCACTCGTGCTCCCATCTCCGATTCAATGCACGTTTAGTTTGCCTGTAATCTTGCCACGATTGAAATCTTCCTGAACACTAGATTAGTTCCTTTGGACTAGATTCGAGTAAAAGTTTTAGGGTTAGGTTTCCGCCGAACACATCTCGGTGAGACCGATTTTACATTCTCGGTATTGACCGATTTGGCCTATGGCCATTACACTGCACCTTTCGGTTCAACCGAGTTGTGCAAATCGGTGTGACCGAAATGAGGATTTAGTGAAACCCTAGTGTTTTCGGCAGGACCGAAACCCACTTCGGTCCAACCGAAAGTGGTGTGAATGCTTCTGTTTGAACACTTCGGATTCACGAATTTTAAACTCGGTCGACCGAAATGTCTTCGTGAAAACCTAAAACTGAAATTTGAACTCATTTTGTTTGCAAAACTTCGCAGTTTGTGATAACTCTTCTACTCGCCTACACCTTATCTATTCACAAAGTTGTCACCATGTCGATGCCAGTGACAGCCAGAACAGGTCAGAGTCACCTATTGAAGATATTCCAGAGGCAGGCACTAGTCCTGATCCCAGCAGCTCATCAGATGATGGTGAGAGGAGCACACCAAGTGGTTTGCCTCCTGCAGCCACCAGGGCCAGGAAGAAGAGGAACTCAGATGAAGAGGATTCTGATTTTGTTGTTGAGGAAGAAGTCACGTCAAAGCCCAAGAGGAAAGTTGTTGCCAAAGAACCTCAAGGTCAGCAAACTAAGAAGGGCACCAGAAAAGTGAAGGAATCCACTGTTGCCAAGAAACTGAATATGGAAGAAGCTACAAGCAAGGTGAAGAAAACTTCCAAGAGGAAGAGGATAGTGCATGATGAAGCAGCAGAGGAAGATGATGATGAGGAAGCACCCCAGCCTCCTCAGAAGCCTAAGCTCATGGGTGATGCCATCAGGGCAGGAGCAACTTCAAAGTCCAAGCCATCTGCTCCAGTCAAGGCAGCTCCAGCAAAGCCTGCTGCCAAGCCCAAGAAAATAGTCAGGAACATTCCAGCATCTGAGAAGAAGAAAGATGATGTGCCACCAGCTGTGTCAGATGATGAGGCACCATTCTTGCTGAAACTTCGTCAGAAACTGCCACTCCACAATGATGCTCATCCTCAAGCTGAGAACATGAAGGAAAGGAAAGATAGAGGTCTCAGGCTATGGAGACAAGCTGATCCATATGCTGTGAGGAGAAGGACTGCTGTTGATCCCAGATTTCACACCAGAGAGCAGCAGGACTTCTATGAGACTATGCTGATGGACAAGAAGCCCATAGTTGCAGACACTCGATATGTTGACTGGGCATACATTGACAGTGAAGAGCACAGAGACTTCTTTCCACATGTGCATGAGAGCTTCACTGCATGTGGTGTTGCAGACTTTGTGGGTCAGAAGTTGACCAGTTGGAATGATGAAATGATTATGCAATTCTATGCCATAGCTCATTTCTATCCAGATGGAAAGATCACATGGATGACTGAAGGCCAAAGATTCTCTTCAACTGTTGAAGAATGGGCTGAACTGCTGAATGCTCCAGTGCCAAGAGAGGATGATGTTGATGTCTATGGTATTCCCAAGAAGAACCATGAATCTATGAAGAATATGTACAAAGAGGTTCCAGCAAAGGATGTAGAAATCTGGAAGCTTGGCTCAGTGTATTATCTCCAGGCAGGTCTACCTACCACAAACACTATTCTGAGGCATACCTTGATGCCCAAGTTCGAGATCATCGCATGATCGAGGATACTCTATCAACATGCTGCATATACTTGATGAGAAGGCACCTTTCAAGGTGATGGACTTGATAGTTGAGACTATTAAGAGGACTGCAGCAGACCAGAAAAGGTCGTGTGGATTTGCCCCGCATATTCAGATGCTTACCAATGCCAAGTTTGGCATGGGCACATACTTGTTGGATAGACCACACTTGCCACTGCAGCCTGAGCATGAGGACAATGTTGTTGTGATGGAAGAGGAGGATCCAACGTCAGTTGAAGGTCAAGCAAAGATTGAGGCTGCCAAGAAAGCCAAAGCTGAGAAGGAAGCAGCAGCAGCAGCAGCTAAACCCAAGAGTGTTGGAGAGCAGCTCCTTGAAGCTACCCAAAGGATTGAGCAACGCCTGGCAAGATTATGCAGCCTCGGAGAGCCTAGAGAGGATTGTTGAAGATAAGATCCATGCTCGGATGTGAAGTCGATCAAGTGCAAGTAATCACAACAAGCTTGAGGCAGATATTGAGGAAGCGAAGAGGGAGAAGGAAGAGCTCATGCGTGAGATGCAGGATGACCTAGTCCAGATGCTTATCAACAGACCGCTCCGGTTCCCACAGACCCGATCACTGCTATTCAAAGGATGACACCGGGACTACAGCCTCAAGACCTCCCATAGCTCCATCGGTTGCTCCAGCTCCAGCTCCAGTGACCACTCCTCCGGCCTGAGACATCGCCAGAAGTCTTCGCAGATGCTGCCATATCAACTCCAACATCAACCTGCACAGAGCCGCCAACAGAGTCCCCAAGGACGCTTAGCTCTATGCCTTTTCGAACTTTTTGGTAACTTGTTGCCAAAGGGGGAGAAATTGTATAGATCATAGGACTTCGAGAGAGAGAGTGCTTTTGTCTTTGCGCTTTTGCTCTTTCGTTCATTTGCGGTCTTTTTGAGATACTTTTGGATTTCAAGACATTCTGTGTGTTTGATCTACGTTTCATTCTACCTTAATGAGTGCTTGGTCGTACTACGCCTTAATGTGTGCTTAATGCTTATCATATGCTATTCATATCTTGTATGACCATTTACTCATGTCTTGGTGATTGGGTGCATGCTGTTCATTCTTATCATTTTGTGCGCTCCACCAAGATGTATGTGACATGGAAGAGTGACCCATGATCCTAATCGATTGTGCATTTGCATTCAAAGGCAAATCTTAAATAATGCACAAATTTAGGGGGAGCTCTTGCTTATCACATACTTCTCAAAGCGATTTATATTATTCATTGATTATATCCTATGTCAAAGCTTTGATCTATATGTTGTCATCAATTACCAAAAAGGGGGAGATTGAAAGTGCAACTAATCCCCGGGTGGTTTTGGTAATTAATAACAACATATATATCATTGAACTAATAGTTTCTTGAGAATCATTTCAGAAAGTTCAGTGATATGGGTATGGCAAGGACTGAAAGAGTGGACCCCTCAAAATGCTAAGGCAAGCATTGGCAAAAGCTCAAGACTCCATTTTTGGTTTAGTGATCCAAGATCACATTGAGTCTATAGGAAAGCCAATACTATTAAAAGGGGATGAGGTTATGATAATGATCTGGTTGCTCAAAGTGCTTAGTGATACATCTCCTAAACTATCAGCAACTTTCACTTCCATTATACACTCATAAGTAATCTCGGTCCCACCGATTTCCTAAACTCAGTCACACCGAGATGAACCACCTCAGCCACAAAGCCAAACCCTAGAAATCTCGGATTTTCCGATTCTGAACTCGGTCTCACCGAAACTTGAGTTGCCAAGCTTCTGTAACCTTCTGTCATCAAATCGGTGTCACCGAGATGATGAAGTCGGTCCCACCGAGATTGGCAAGCTCATGTCTTTGGACGAATCGGACTCACCGAGATTGTATTTTCGGTCCCATCGAAAATCCCAACGTTCACATGATTTGAACTTTCGGTCTCACCGAGTTGTCAACTTCGGTCCGACCGAGATTGGTCAAATGTGTGTAACGGTTGATTTTGTGTGGAGGCTATAAATACCCTCCACCCCTCTTCATTCATGGAGAGAGCCATCGAAAGAACTACCACTCCTACCTTACATTTCGAGAAGAAAACTACCTACCCTTGTGTTGAGATCAAGTTGCTCCACTCCCACCATATGAAGCTTGATCTCTAGCCTTCCCAAGTTGCTTTCCACTCAATCCTTTCTTCCACCACAGCCAAATCAGTGAGGAGAGTTGAGTGTTGGGGAGATTATCATTTGAAGCACAAGAGCAAGGAGTTCATCATCACCAACACCATCTATTACCTTTTGGAGGGTGGTGCCTCCTAGATTGGTTAGGTGTCGCTTGGGAGCCTCCGTCGAGATGTGGAGTTGAACCAAGAAGTTTGTAAGGGCAAGGAGATCGCCTACTTCGTGAAGATCTACCCCGAGTAAGGCTAGCCCTCCGTGGGCATAGGCCATGATGGCATAGACAAGGTTGCTTCTTCGTGGACCCTTCGTGGGTGGAGCCCTCCGTGGACTCTCGCAGCCGTTACCCTCCGTGGGTTGAAGTCTCCATCAACGTGGATTGACGATAGCACCACCTATCGGAACCACGAGAAAAATCTCCGTGTCTCCAAATTGCGTTTGCTCTTCTCCACCTCTCTTTACTACATGTGCAATTTACTTTCCGCTGCCTATACTCTAGAATTGCATGTGTAGGGTGATACTTGACTTGATCATCATTGTGAATCTGCCAAAACTTGTCTTTATCAAAAGGCTGAATTTTTATATTGTCAAGTAGTCTAATCACCCCCCCTCTAGACATACTTCCGATCCTACAGCATCCCCAAGCTTAGGCTTTTGGATATTCTTGAATATCTTGGGGTGCCTTGGTCATCCCCAAGCTTAGGCTCTTGCCACTCCTTATTCCATAGTCCATCAAATCTTTACCCAAAACTTGAAAACTTCACAACACAAAACTCAACAGGAAATCTTATAAGCTCCGTTAGTGAAAGAAAACAAAACCACCACATAAGGTACTGTAATGAACTCATTATTTATTTATTTTGGTGTTAAACCTACTGTATTCCAACTTCTCTATGGTTTATAAACTATTTTACTAGCCATAGATGCATCAAAATAAGCACACAACACACGAAAAACAGAATCTGTCAAAAACAGAACGGTCTGTATCAATCTGTAACTAACGCAAACTTCTGGAACTCTAAAACTCCTACCAAAATAGGAAGTCCTGGAAAAATTTTCTATTGATCAGAAACAAAAAATAGTCAACGCAAAATCACGTTTCTGTGATTTAACAAAAATAAATTCGTGCGAGCAAAGTTTCTGTTTTTCAGCAGAATCAAATCAACTATCATCATATGTTATCCTATAGGTTTTACTTGGCACAAACACTAATTAAAACATAAAAACACATCTAAACAAAATATAGATGCAAGATTTATTACTAAACAGGAACAAAAACAAAAAACACAAATAAACGCCTCCCAACTAGCGCTATCGTTTAACGCACCTAGCTAGGCATAAAAGCGAAGATAGATCTAAGTAGTGCCATCTTTGGCACTCAATTCATAAGTAGCTCGCATGATAGATTCATAAGGTAATTTGACTTTCTTTCTTGGAAAGTGCTCCATGCCTTTCTTTAATGGAAATTGGAATCTAATATTCCCTTCCTTCATATCAATAATCGCGCCAATCGTTCCAAGGAAAGGTCTACCAAGAATAATAGGGCAAGAAAGATTGCAATCTATATCAAGAACGATAAAATCTACGGGCACCAAATTTCTATTTGCAACAATGAGAACATCATTGATCCTTCCTATTGGCTTTTTAATGGTGGAATCCGCAAGGTGCAAATTTAAAGAGCAATCATCAAGATCATGGAAACCTAGAATATCACATAAAGTTTTCGGAATCGTGGAAACACTAGCACCCAAATCACACAAAGCAAAACACTCATGATCTTTAATTCTAATCTTTATAGTAGGTTCCCACTCATCATTAAGTTTTCTAGGTATATAAACTTCCAAATTAAGTTTTTCATCATAAGATTGCATCAAGGCATCAACGATATGTTTGGTAAAAGCTTTATTTTGAATATAAGCATGAGGAGAATTAACAACGGATTGCAACAAGGAAATACAACTTTCTAAAGAACAATTATCATAATCAAATTCCTTGAAATCCGAGATAGTGGGTTCAATACTATTTAAAGTCATGACCTCTCCAATCCCACTTTTACCAAATTTAGCATCGAGATCTAAAAACTCTGAATTATTGGGACGCCTTCTAACTAAAGTTGACTCATCTCCAGTCCCATTATTATCAAGATTCATATTGAAAAACAAAGATCTAATAGGAGACACATCAATAACTTTAAGATCTTCATCATTATTTTCATTTAACTTTTCTGGTTTGGCAGCCATCTTATTGACTAAGGTAGCTTGCTTATCAAAAAAATTGGCTATAGCATTTTCAAGCCGGGTAATTTGAGAGTTCACACCATAAAATTCCTTAGACATATCATCAAGTTCCTTGTTCATAAACCCCAAAAAACCTTTTTGTTCCTTAAGCTCTTTTTTGAAGAAATTATTATGCTCAAATTGCAAATTCATAAAGCTTCTAATATTTGATTCAATCTCTACCAACCTTTTAAGAAGGTGGTCGGTACTCTTAGGCAAAGCCATAAGGACAAACAGGCACACAAGCAAACAGAAAAAGGCAAGCGAAAGAGAGAGGAGAAGATTGGGAAAGAGAGTGCGAATAAAACGGCAAAGGTGAAGTGGGGGAGAGGAAAACGAGAGGAAAATGGCAAATAATGTAAATGTGAGGGAGATGAGTTTGTGATGGGTACTAGGTAAGTCTTGACTTGAGCGAAGACCTCCCAAAGAACGGTGCGAAATCCTTCTTGCTACGCCTTGAGCTATGCTGGTTTTCCTTGAAGAGGAAAGGGTGATGCAGCAAAGTAGCGTAAGTATTTCCCTCAGTTTTTGAGAACCAAGGTATCAATCCAGTAGGAGGCTCCTCAAAAGTCCCACGCACCTACACAAACAAACAAAGAACTCGCAACCAACGCAATAAAGGGGTTGTCAATCCCTTCACGGCCACTTGCAAAAGTGAGATATAATAGAGATAGTATGATAAGATAAATATATTTTTTGTATTTTATAATATAGATGCAAAAAGTAAAGATGCAAATAAAAGTAGATTAAAAGTTTATATGATAAAATATAGACCCGGGGGCCATAGGTTGCACTAGAGGCTTCTCTCAAGATAGCGTAAGTATTACTGTGGGTGAACAAATTACTGTCGAGCAATTGATAGAAAAGCAAATAATTATGAGATTATCTAGGCATGATCATGTATATAGGCATCACATCCGCAACAAGTAGACCAACTCTTGTCTGCATCTACTACTATTACTCCACACATCGACCGACTCCTGCCTGCTCTAGAGTATTAAGTTCATAAAGAACACAGTAATGCATTAAGAAAGATGACATGATGTAGAGGGATAAACTCAAGCAATATGATATAAACCCCATCCTTTTATCCTCGATGGCAACAATACAATACGTGTCTTGCTGCCCCTGCTGTCACTGGGTAAGGACACCGCAAGATTGAACCAAAAGCTAAGTACTTCTCCCATGGCAAGAAAGATCAATCTAGTAGGCCAAACCAAACTGATAATTCGAAGAGACTTGCAAAGATAACTCAATCATACATAAAATAAGTCAGAGGAGATTCAAATACTCATACATAAACTTGATCATATACCCACGATTCATCGGATCTCGACAAACACACCGCAAAAAGAGTTTACATCGAATAGATCTCCACAAGAGAGGGGGAGAACATTGTATTGAGATCCAAAAAGAGAGAAGAAGCCATCTAACTAATAAATATTGACCCGAAGGTCTGTGGTAAACTACTCACAACTCATCGGAGGGGCTATGGTGTTGATGTAGAAGCCCTCCGTGGTCGATTCTGTTGGGGAACGTAGTAATTTCAAAAAAAATTCCTACGCACACGCAAGATCATGGTGATGATATAGCAACAAGAGGGGAGTGTATCTTCATACCCTTGAAGATCGCTAAGCGGAAGCGTTTATCAACGCGGTTGATGTAGTCGTACGTCTTCACGATCCGACCGATCCAAGTACCGAACACACGGCACCTCCGAGTTCTACACACGTTCAGCTCGATGACGTCCTCGCCTTCTCGATCCAGCAAGACGGGCGAAGTAGTAGATGAGTTCCGGCAGCACGACGGCGTGGTGACGGTGTTGGTGAAGAACAATCTCCGCAGGGCTTCGCCTAAGCACTACGGAAACTATGACGGAGGATAAACTAGAGGGGACGGGGTTGCCGGCACACGGCTTGGTGTTTCTTGATGTGTCTTTGGTGCTAGCCCTACCCTCTATTTATATGTTGAGCCTTGGGGTCGAAACTTGGAGTAAAAGCCTCCACAAAGTCGGTTTCACCCGAAAGGCAAGAGTCCTTCTCGGACTCCAGGGCCAGACGCCAGGGTTCCCGGCGTCTGGACCTGACGCCAGGACCTGGCGTCGCCCTGGACTCCGCAAAACTTCCTTTTGCGCTTTCCAAAACCTTGTGGGCTTTCCTTTTGGCCCAAATAACGTGTTCTCGCACCCAAACATTTGAAACATCCGGAACCCCTTCGGTGAATTCAGAACCCTTAGGAGATCAAACACTATTATCCCATATATCAAACTTTATCTCGGACCATTCCGGAGTTCCTCGTCATGTCCATGATCTCATCCGGACTCAACAACATTCGTTACCAACATGCATAACTCATATAATACTATATAAATCAACTAAACGTTAAGCGTGCGGACCCTACGGGTTCGAGAACTATGTAGACATGACCAAAACCATTCTCGGTCAATAACCAATAGCGGGACCTGGATGCCCATATTGGTTCCTACATATTCTACGAAGATCTTTATCGGTCAAACCGCATAACAACATACTTTGTTCCCTTTGTCATTGGTATGTTACTTGCCCAAGATCCGATCGTCGGTATTCAATACCTAGTTCAATTTCGTTACCGGCAAGTCTCTTTACTCGTTCCGTAATACGTCATCTCATAACTAACTCATTAGTTACATGCTTGCAAGGCTTAGGTGATGAGTATTACCAAGAGGGCCCAGAGATACCTCTCCGACAATCGGAGTGACAAATCCTAATCTTGAAATACGCCAACCCAACATCTGCCTTCGGAGACACCTGTAGTACTCCTTTATAATCACCCAGTTACGTTGTGACGTTTGGTAGTACCCAAAGTGTTCCTCTGGTAAACGGGAGTTGCATAATCTCATAGTTATAGGAACATGTATAAGTCATGGATAAAAGCAGTAGCAACATACTAAACGATCGTGTGCTAAGCTAATGGAATGGGTCATGTCAATCAGATCATTCAACTAATGATGTGACCTTATTAATCAAATAACAACTCCTTGTTCATGGTTAGGAAACATAACCATCTTTGATTAACAAGCTAGTCAAGTAGAGGCATACTAGTGACACTCTGTTTGTCTATATATTCACACATGTATTATGTTTCCGGTTAATACAATTCTAGCATGAATAATAAACATTTATCATGATATAAGGAAATAAATAATAACTTTATTATTGCCTCTAGGGCATATTTCCTTCTGTCTCCCACTTGCACTAGAGTCAATAATCTAGATCACATCACAATGTGATTAGCATCGATAGTTCACATCATCATGCCATTAACACCCATAGTTCACATCGCCATGTGACCAACACCCAAAGGGTTTACTAGATTCAGTAATCTAGTTCACATCACTATGTGATTAACACCCAAAGAGTACTAAGGTGTGATCATGTTTTGCTTGTGAGAGAATCTTAGTCAACGGGTCTTTTACATTCAGATCCGTTATGTATTTTGCAATTTTTCTATGTCTACAATGCTCTGCACGGAGTTACTTTAGCTAATTGCTCCCACTTTCAATATGTATCTAGATCGAGACTTAGAGTCATCTAGATCGGTGTCAAAACTTGCATCGACGTAACTCTTTACGACGAACCTTTTGTCACTTCCATAATCGAGAAACATATCCTTATTCCACTAAGGATAATTTTGACCGATGTCCAGTGATCTACTCCTAGATCACTATTGTACTCCCTTGCCAAACTCAGTGTAGGGTATACAATAGATCTGGTACACAGCATGGCATACTTTATAGAACCTATGGCCAAGGCATAGGGAATGACTTTCATTCTCTTTCTATCTTCTGCCGTAGTCGGGTTTTGAGTCTTACTCAATTTCACACCTTGTAACACAGGCAAGAACTCTTTCTTTGACTGTTCCATTTTGAACTACTTCAAAATCTTGTCAAGGTATGTACTCATTGAAAAAACTTATCAAATGTCTTGATCTATCTCTATAGATCTTGATGCTCAATGTGTAAGCAGCTTCACCGAGGTCTTTCTTTGAAAAACTCCTTTTAAACACTCCTTTATGCTTTGCAGAATAATTCTACATTATTTCCGATCTACAATATGTCATTCACATATACTTATCAGAAATGATGTAGTGCTCCCACTCACTTTCTAGTAAATACAGGCTTCACTGTAAGTCTGTATAAACTATATGCTTTGATCAACTTATCAAAGCGTATATTCCAACTCCGAGATGCTTGCACCAGTCCATAGATGCACATTTTGTTAACACCTTTAGGATCGACAAAACCTCTTGGTTGCATCACATACAACTCTTCTTTAATAACTCCATTAAGGAATGCAGTTTTGTTTATCCATTTGCCAGATTTCATAAAATGCGGCAATTGCTAACATGATTCGGACAGACTTTTAAGCATCGATACGAGTGAGAAAATCTCATTGTATTCAACATCTTGAACTTTGTCCAAAACCTTTTTCGACAAGTCTAGCTTTGTAGATAGTAACACTACTATCAGCGTCCGTCTTCCTCTTGAAGATCCATTTATTTTCTATGGCTTGCCGATCATCGGGCAAATCCATCAAAGTCCATACTTTGTTCTCATACATGGATCATATCTCAGATTTCATGGCCTCAAGCCATTTTGCGGAATCTGGGCTCATCATCGCTTCCTCATAGTTCATAGGTTTATCATGGTCTAGTACCATGACTTTCAGAACGGGATTACCGCACCACTCTGGTGCGGACCGTACTCTGGTTTACCTACGAGATTCGGTAGTAACTTGATCTGAAGTTACATGATCATCATCATTAGCTTCCTCACTAATTGGTGTAGTAGTCACAGGAACAGATTTCTGTGATGAACTACTTTCCAATAAGGGAGAAGGTACAATTACCTCATCAAGTTCTACTTTCCTCCCACTCACTTCTTTCGAGAGAAACTCCTTCTCTAGAAAGGATCCATTTATTAGCAATGAATGTTTTGCCTTCGGATCTGTGATAGAAGGTGTACCCAACAATTTCCTTTGGGTATTATATGAAGACGCACTTCTCCGATTTGGGTTTGAGCTTATCAGGATGAAACTTTTTCACATAAGCATCGCAGCCCCAAACTTTAAGAAACGACAACTTTGGTTTCTTGCTAAACCACAGTTCATATAGTGTCATCTCAACGGATTTAGATGGTGCCCTATTTAACGTGAATGCAGCTGTCTCTAATGCATGATTCCAAAACGATATTGGTAAATCGGTAAGAAACATCATAGATTGCACTATATCCATTAAAGTGCGGTTATGACGTTCGGACACACCATAACGTTGTGGTGTTCCAGGTGGCGTGAGCTATGAAACTGTTCCACATTGTCTTAATCGAAGACCAAACTCGTAACTCAAATATTCGTTTCCGCGGTCAGATCGTAGAAACCTTATTTTCTTGTCACGATGATTTTCCACTTCACTCTAAAATTCTTTGAACCTTTCAACTATTTCGGACTTATGTTTCATTAAGTAGATATACCCATATCTTCTCAAATCATCTGTGAAGGTCAGAAAATAACGATACCCGCCGCGAGCCTTAACACTCATTGGATCGCATACATCAGTATGTATTATTTCCAATAAGTCAGTTGCTCGTTCCATTGTTCCGAAGAACGGAGTTTTAGTCATCTTGCCCAAAAGGCACGGTTCGCAAGCATCAAATGATTCATAACCAAGTGATTCCGAAAATCCATCTTTATGGAGTTTCTTCATGCGCTTTACACCGATATGACCTAAACGGCAGTGCCACAAATAAGTTGCACTATCATTATTAACTTTGCATCTTTTGGCTTCAATATTACGAATATGTGTATCACACGATCGAGATCCAACAAACCATTTTCATTGGGTGTATGACCATACAAGGTTTTATTCATGTAAACAGAACAACAATTATTCTCTAACTTACATGAATAACCGTATTGCAATAAACATGATCAAATCATATTCATGCTCAACGCAAACACCAAATAACACTTATTTAGGTTTAACACTAATCCCGAAAGTATAGGGAGTGTGCGATGATGATCATATCAATCTTGGAACTATTTCCAACACACATCGTCACTTCACCCTTTAACTAGTCTCTGTTTATTCTGCAACTCCGTTTCGAGTTACTAATCTTAGCAACTGAACTAGTATCAAATACTGAGGGGTTGCTATAAATACTAGTAAAGTACACATCAATAACATGTATATCAAATATACTTATGTTCACTTTGCCATCCTTCTTATCCACCAAATACTTAGGGCATTTCCGCTTCTAGTGACCATTTCCTTTGCAGTGTAAGCACTCAGTTTCAGGCTTTGGTCCAGCTTTGGTCTTCTTCACGGGAGTGACAACTTGCTTGTCATTCTACTTGAAGTTCCCTTTCTTTCCCTTTGCCCTTTTCTTGAAACTAGTGATCTTGTTAACCATCAACACTTGATGCTCTTTCTTGATTTCTACCTTCGTTGATTTCAGCATCACGAAGAGCTTGGGAATCGTTTCCGTCATCCCTTGCATACTATAGTGCATCATGAAGTTCTAGTAACTTAGTGATGGTGACTAGAGAATTCTGTCAATCACTATCTTATCTGGAAGATTAACTCCCACTTGATTCAAGCGATTGAAGTACCTGACGATCGAGCACATGCTCACTAGTTGAGCGATTCTCCTCCATCTTTTAGCTATAGAACTTGTTGGAGACTTCATATCTCTCAACTCGGGTATTTGCTTGAAATATTAACTTCAACTCCTGGAACATCTCATATGGTCCATGATGTTCAAAACATCTTTGAAGTCCCGATTCTAAGCCGTTAAGCATGGTGCACAAAACTATCAAGTAGTCATCATATTTAGCTAGCCAAACGTTCATAACGTCTGCATCTACTCCTGCAATAGGTCTGCCACCTAGCGGTGCATTAAGGACATAATTCTTCTGTGCAGCAATGAGGATAAACCTCAGATCGCGGATCCAATCCGCATCATTGCTACTAACATTTTTCAACACAATTTTCTCTAGGAACATATCAAAATAAACATATGAAAGCAACAACGCGAGCTATTGATCAACATAATTTGCAAAATACTACCAGGACTAAGTTCATGATAAATTTAAGTTCAATTAATCATATTACTTAAGAACTCCCACTTAGACAGACATCTCTCTAGTCATCTAAGTGATCACGTGATCCAAATCAACTAAACCATAACCGATCATCACGTGAGATGGAGTAGTTTTCAATGGTGAACATCTTATGTTGATCATATCTACTATATGATTCACGCCGACCTTTCGGTCTCCGTGTTCGAGGCCATATCTGCATATGCTAGGCTCGTCAAGTATAACCTGAGTATTCCGCGTGTGCAAAACTGGCTTGCACCCGTTGTAGATGGACGTAGAGCTTATCACACCCGATCATCACGTGGTGTCTAGGCACGACGAACTTTGGCAACGGTGCATACTCAGGGAGAACACTTCTTGATAATTTAGTGAGAGATCATCTTAAAATGCTACCGTCAATCAAAGCATGATAAGATGCATAAAGGATAAACATCACATGCAATCAATATAAGTGATATGATATGGCCATCATCATCTTGTGCTTGTGATCTCCATCTTCGAAGCACCGTCGTGATCACCATCATCACCGGCGCGACACCTTGATCTCCATCGTAGCATCGTTGTCGTTTACGCCATCTATTGCTTCTACGACTATCGCTACTGCTTAGTGATAAAGTAAAGCAATTACAGGGCGTTTGCATTTCATACAATAAAGCGACAACCATATGGCTCTGCCGATTGCCGATAACCGGTTACAAAACATGATCATCATACAATAAAATATAGCATCACGTCTTGACCATATCACATCACAACATGCCCTGCAAAAACAAGTTAGACGTCCTCTACTTTGTTGTTGCAAATTTTACGTGGCTGCTACGGGCTTAGCAAGAACCGTTCTTATCTACGCATCAAAACCACAACGATACTTCGTCAAATAGACTCCGTTTTAACCTTCTCAAGGACCGGGCGTAGCCACACTCGGTTCAACTAAAGTGAGAGAGACAGACACCCGCCAGTCACCTTTAAGCACGAGTGCTCGTAACGGTGAAACCAGTCTCGCGTAAGCGTACGCGTAATGTCGGTCCGGGCCGCTTCATCTCACAATTCCGCTGAACCAAAGTATGACATGCTGGTAGGCAGTATGACTTGTATCGTCCACAACTCACTTGTGTTCTACTCGTGCAAAACATCAAACCATAAAAACCTAGGCTCGGATGCCCTTGTTGGGGAACGTAGTAATTTCAAAAAAATCCTACGCACACGCAAGATCATGGTGATGATATAGCAACGAGAGGGAGTGTATCTTCATACCCTTGAAGATCGCTAAGCGAAGCGTTTATCAACGCGGTTGATGTAGTCGACGTCTTCACGATCCGACCGATCCAAGTACCGAAGCGACGGCACCTCCGAGTTACGCACACGTTCAGCTCGATGGCGTCCTCGCCTTCTCGATCCAGCAAGAAGGCGAAGTAGTAGATGAGTTCCGGCAGCACGACGGCGTGGTGGCGGTGTTGGTGAAGAACAATCTCCGCAGGCTTTGCCTAAGCACTACGGAAACTATGACGGAGGATAAACTAGAGGGGCGGGGTTGCGGCACACGGCTTGGTGTTTCTTGATGTGTCTTTGGTGCTAGCCCTACCCTCTATTTATATGTTGAGCCTTGGGGTGAAACTTGGAGTAAAAGCCTCCACAAAGTCGGTTTCACCCGAAGGCAAGAGTCCTTCTCGGACTCGGGGCCGACGCCAGGTTCGGCGTCGGACCCGACGCCAGGACCTGGCGTCGCCTCGACTCATAAAACTTCCTTTGCGCTTTCCAAAACCTTGTGGGCTTTCCTTTTGGCCCAAATAACGTGTTCTCGTACCCAAACATTTCGAAACATCCGGAACCCCTTCCGTGAATTTTAACCCTTCCGGAGATCAAACACTATTATCCCATATATCAAACTTTATCTCCGGACCATTCCGGAGTTCCTCGTCATGTCCATGATCTCATCCGGGACTCCGAACAACATTTGGTTACCAACATGCATAACTCATATAATACTATATCATCAACGAAACGTTAAGCGTGCGGACCCTACGGGTTCGAGAACTATGTAGACATGACCAAAAACCATTCTCGGTCAATAACCAATAGCGGGACCTGGATGCCCATATTGGTTCCTACATATTCTACGAAGATCTTTATCGGTCAAACCGCATAACAACATACTTTGTTCCCTTTGTCATCGGTATGTTACTTGCCCGAGATCCGATCATCGGTATCCAATACCTAGTTCAATCTCGTTACCGGCAAGTCTCTTTACTCGTTCCGTAATACGTCATCTCATAACTAACTCATTAGTTACATGCTTGCAAGGCTTAGGTGATGAGTATTACCGAGAGGGCCCAGAGATACCTCTCTGACAATCGGAGTGACAAATCCTAATCTTGAAATACGCCAACCCAACATATGCCTTCGGAGACACCTGTAGTACTCCTTTATAATCACCCAGTTATGTTGTGACGTTTGGTAGTACCCAAAGTGTTCCTCCGGTAAACGGGAGTTGCATAATCTCATAGTTATAGGAACATGTATAAGTCATGGATAAAAGCAGTAGCAACATACTAAACAATCGTGTGCTAAGCTAATGGAATGTGTCATGTCAATCAGATCATTCAACTAATGATGTGACCTTGTTAATCAAATAACAACTCCTTGTTCATGGTTAGGAAACATAACCATCTTTGATTAACAAGCTAGTCAAGTAGAGGCATACTAGTGACACTCTGTTTGTCTATATATTCACACATGTATTATGTTTCCGGTTAATACAATTCTAGCATGAATAATAAACATTTATCATGATATAAGGAAATAAATAATAACTTTATTATTGCCTCTAGGGCATATTTCCTTCAGATTCCCCCTCCGGCGGAGCTCCGGCGAAGGCTCCAAGATGGGATCTCGCGGATACAGAAGATTACGATGGTGGAAATTGTGTTTCATTGGCTCCCTGGATGTTTTCGGGGTACGTCGGTATATATAGAAGGAAGAAGTACATCGGTGGCCGCCTATGGGGCCCAGGAGATAGGGGCACGCCCAGAGGGGGTGGGCGCGCCCTCCTGTCTCCTGGCCACCTCGCAAGCTTCTTGACTTGCACTCCAAGTTCTCCGGATCACGTTCGTTCCAAAAATCACGCTCCCGAAGGTTTCATTTTGTTTGGACTCCGTTGGATATTCCTTTTCTTTGAAATACTGAAATAGGCAAAAAAAACAGCAACACGGGCTGGGCCTCCGGTTAGTAGGCTAGTCCCAAAAATGATATAAATCTGAAAAATAAAGCCCATAAACATCCAAAAGGGGTAATATAATAGCATGGAACAATAAAAAATTATAGATCCGTTGGAGACGTATGAATCTTGCATGTGCTTATCTGTGGTGACAATGGGATATTCACGTGATCTACTTGATGTACGTTTTGGTGATCAACTTGCAGGTTCAGTGACCTTGTGAACTTATGCATAGGGGTTGGCACACGTTTTCGTCTTGACTCTCCGGTAGAAACTTTGGGGCACTCTTTGAAGTGCTTTGTGTTGGTTGAATAGATGAATCTGAGATTGTGTGATGCATATCATATAATCATGCCCACGGATACTTGAGGTGACATTGGAGTATCTAGGTGACATTAGGGTTTTGGTTGATTTGTGTCTTAAGGTGTTATTCTAGTACGAACTCTATGATAGATCGAACAGAAAGAATAGCTTCGTGTTATTTTACTACGGACTCTGGAATAGATCGATCAGAAAGGATAACTTTGAGGTGGTTTCGTACCCTACAATAATCTCTTCGTTTGTTCTCAGCTATTAGTGACTTTGGAGTGACTCTTTGTTGCATGTTGAGGGATAGTTATATGATCCATTTATGTTATTATTGTTGAGAGAACTTGCACTAGTGAAAGTATGAACCTTAGGCCTTGTTTCCTAGCATGGCAATACCATTTGTGCTCACTTTTATCGTTAGTTACCTTGCTGTTTTTATAATTTCATATTCCAAAAACCTATATCTACCATCCTTATTTCACTTGTATCACCATCTCTTCGCCGAACTAGTGCACCTATACAATTTACCATTGTATTGGGTGTGTTGGGGACACAAGAGACTCTTTGTTATTTGGTTGCGGGGTTGTTTGAGAGATACCATCTTCATCCTATGCCTCCCACGGATTGATAAACCTTAGGTCATCTACTTGAGGGAAATTTGCTACTTCCTACAAACCTCTGCACTTGGAGGCCCAACAACGTCTACAAGAAGAAGGTTGGGTAGTAGACATCAAGCTCTTTTCTGGCGCCGTTGCTGGGGAGGTGAGTGCTTGAAGGTATATCTTTAGATCTTGCAATCGAATCTGTTAGTTTCTTGTTTTATCACTAGTTTAGTTTATAAAAGAAAACTACAAAAAAATGGAATTAAGGGTGCCTCATATGCTTCATCTTTTTAATATCTTTCGTGAAAATGATGGGAAGGAAAATTGTGCTCAAATACTAGAAGAAGAATTACATAGAATGCTTGGCATAAAATATGTGAATGATGAGCATGATTGCAATGTTGTTAGTATGAATTCTTTGAATTCCTATGATGCTAATGATATGCAAAGCCACAAGCTTGGGGATGCTATGTTTGATGAAGATGATATGTTTTATCCCCCAAGTTTTGATGAGCAAATTTATTATGATGAAAGCATGCCTCCTATTTATGATGATTATTGTGATGACACGTATGCTATAAAGAATAAAGATAACCATGAAACTTTTCATCATGATTTTAATTTTCAATTGGATTATGCTTCACATGATAGTTATTTTGTTGAGTTTGCTCCCACTACTATTCATGAGAAGAATTTTGCTTATGTGGAGAGTAGTAAAATTTCTATGCAAGTAGATCATGGAAAGAATGCTTTAGGTGCTGGTTATATGGTTGAATTCATTCATGATTCTACTGAAAATTATTATGAGGGAGGAACATATGCTTGTAGGAATTGCAATAATATCAAGTTTCCTCTCTATGTGCTTAAAATCTTGAAGTAATGCTTGTTTTGCCTTCCTATGCTAGTTGATTATCGTTCCCATAAGTTGTTTGCTCACAAAATCCCTATGCATAGGAAGTGGGTTAGACTTAAATGTTCTAGTCATATTCTTCATGATTCTCTCTTTGTGTTTCAATTCTTATCTTTTATGTGAGCATCATTGAAATCATCATGCCTAGCTAGGGGCATTAAACGATAGCGCTTGTTGGGAGGCAACCCAATTTTATTTTTGTTCTTTTATTGATACTGTTTAGTAATAAATAATTCATCTAGCCTCTGGTTAGATGTGGTTTTATGTTTTAGTTAGAGTTTGTGCCAAGTAGAACCTTTGGGAAGACTTGGGTGAAGTCTTTGCGATCTTGCTGTAAAAAATAGAAACTTTTGCGCTCACGAGATTAGATGCCATTTTTTACTGGAGAGTGATTTTAGGTTGATTATTTTTGCAGATGATTAATATACAAATTCCTCAGGTCCACCAATTTATTTCAGAATTTTTGGAGTTACATAAGTATTCGAATGATACAGATTACTACAGACTGTTCTGTTTTTGACAGATTCTGTTTTTATTGTGTTGTTTGCTTATTTTGATGAATCTATGAGTAGTATCGGAGGGTATGAGCCATAGAGAAGTTGGAATACAGTAGATATTACACCAATATGAATTTAGAATGAGTTCACAACAGTACCTAAGTGGTGGTTTTATTTTCTTATACTAACGGAGCTTACGAGTTTTCTGTTGAGTTTTGTGTTGTGAAGTTTTCAAGTTTTGGGTAAAGATTCGATGGACTATGGAATAAGGAGTGGAAAGAGCCTAAGCTTGGGGATCCCCAAAGGCACCCCAAGGTAATATTCAAATACAAACAAGAGCCTAAGCTTGGGGATGCCTCGGATGGCATCCCCTCTTTCGTCTTCGTTCATCGGTAACTTTACTTGGAGCTATATTTGTATTCACCGCATGATATGCGTTTTGCTTGGACCGTCATTTTATTTTGTTTTGTTTTGCTTGCTGTTTGAATAAAATCCCAAGATCTGAAATTCTTAAATGTTAGAGAGTCTTCACATAGTTGCATAATTATTCGACTACTCATTGATCTTCACTTATATCTTTTGGAGTAGTTTGTCATTTGCTCTAGTGCTTCACTTATATCTTTTTAGAGCACGGCGGTGGTTCTATTTTGTAGGAATTATTGATCTCTCATGCTTCACTTATATTATTTTGAGAGTCTTTTAGAACATCATGGTATTTTCTATGGTTATAAAATTGGTCCTAATATGATGGGCATTCAAGTTGGGTATAATAAAAACTATTATAGAAAGTGTATTGGATGCTATGATCAATTTGATGCTTGATAATTGTTTTGAGATATGAGGATGGTAATATTAGAGTCATGCTAGTTGGGTAGTTGTGAATTTGAGGAATACTTGTGTTGAAGTTTGTGATTCCCGTAGCATGCACGCATGGTGTACCATCATGTGATGAAGTTGGAGCATGATTTATTTATTGATTGTCTTCCTTATGAGTGGCGGTCGGGGACGAGCGATGGTATTTTCCTACCAATCTATACCCCTAGGAGCATGCGCGTAGTACTTTGTTTCAATAACTTGTAGATTTTTGCAATAAGTATATGAGTTCTTATGACTAATGTTGAGTCCATGGATTATACGCACTCTTACCCTTCCACCATTGCTAGCCTCTCTTGTGCCGCGCAACTTTGGCCGGTACCATACACCCACCATATACCTTCCTCAAAACAGCCACCAGACCTACCTATTATGGCATTTACATAGCCATTCCGAGATTGCCATGCAACTTTCCACCGTTCCGTTTATTATGACACGCTCCATCATTGCCATATTGCTTTTGCATGATCATGTAGTTGACATCGTATTTGTGGCAAAGCCACCTTGATAATTCTTTCATACATGTCACTCTTGATTCATTGCATATCCCGGTACACCGCCAGAGGCATCCACGTAGAGTCATATTTTGTTTTAAGTATTGTGTTGTAATTCTTGAGTTGTAAGTAAATAAAAGTGTGATGATCTTCACTATTAGAGCATTGTCCCAAGTGAGGAAAGGATGATGGAGACTATGATTCCCCCACAAGTTGGGATGAGACTCTGGACGAAAAGAAGAGAAAGGCCAAAAAAAAGGCCATATAAAAAAAGAAAGGCCCCAAAAAAATGAGAGAAAATGAGAGAAGGGACAATGTTACTATCCTTTTACCACACTTGTGCTTCAAAGTAGCGCCCTGGTCTTCATGATAGAGAGTCTCCTATGTTGTCACTTTCATATCCTAGTGTGAATTTTTCATTACAGAACTTGGCTTGTATATTCCTATGATGGGCTTCCTCAAAATGCCCTAGGTCTTTGTGAGAAAGCAAGTTGGATGCACACCCACTTAGTTTCTTTTATTGAGCATTCATACACTTATAGCTCTAGTGCATCCGTTGCATGGCAATCCCTACTCACTCACATTGATATCTATTAATGGGCATCTCCATAGCCCGTTGATACGCCTAGTTGATGTGAGACTATCTTCTCCCTTTTTGCCTTCTCCACAACCTCCATTCTATTTCACATATAGTGCTATGTCCATGGCTCACGCTCATCTATTACGTTAAAGTTGAAAAAGTTTGAGAATACTAAAGTATGAAACAATTGCTTGGCTTGTCATCGGGGTTATGCATGATTAAATACTTTGTGTGATGAATATAGAGCATAGCCAGACTATATGATTTTGTAGGGATAGCTTTCTTTAGCCATGTTATTTTGAGAAGACATGATTGCTTTGTTAATATGCTTGAAGTATTATTGTTTTCATGTCAATATGAACTTTTATCTTGAATCATTTGGATCTGAACATTCATGCCACAATAAATAAAATTACATTGAGAAATATGCTAGGTAGCATTCCATATCAAAAATTCTATTTTTATCATTTACCTACTCGAGGACGAGCAGGAATTAAGCTTGGGGATGCTTGATACGTCTCCAACATATCTATAATTTTTTATTGTTCCATGCTATTATATTACCTGTTTTGGATGTTTATGGGCTTTATTATACACTTTTATATTGTTTTTGGGACTAAACTATTAACCAGAGGCCCAACCCAAATTATTGTTTTCTTGCCTATTTTAGTGTTTCGAAGAAAAGGAATATCAAATGGAGTCCAAACGGAATGAAACCTTCGGGAGAGTTATTTTTGAAACGGAAGCAATCCAGGAGACTTGGAGTAGACGTCAGGAAAGCTTCGAGGAAGCCACGAGGCAGGGAGGCACGCCCTACCCCCTGGGTGCGCCCCCACCCTCGTGGGCCCCTCGTGGCTCCCTTGACAGACTTCTTTCGCCTATATATATATATATCCATATACCCTAAAAACATCGAGGAGCACAGTAGATCGGGAGTTCCGCCACCGCAAGCCTCTGTAGCCACCAAAAACCAATCGGGACCTGTTCAAGCACCACAGCGGAGGGATCCTCACCGTGGCCATCTTCATCATCCCAGCGCTCTCCATGACGAGGAGGGAGTAGTTCACCCTCGGGGCTGAGGATCTGCACCAGTAGCTATGTGTTTGATCTCTCTCTCTCTCATGTTCTTGATTTGGCACGATCTTGATGTACCGCGAGCTTTGCTATTATAGTTGGATCTTATGATGTTTCTCCCCCTCTGCTCTCTTGTTATGGATTGAGTTTCCCCTTTGAAGTTATCTTATCGGATTGAGTCTTTAAGGATTTGAGACCACTTGATGTATGTCTTGCATGTGCTTATCTGTGGTGACAATGGGATATTCACGTGATCTACTTGATGTACGTTTTGGTGATCAACTTGCAGGTTCAGTGACCTTGTGAACTTATGCATAGGGGTTGGCACACGTTTTCGTCTTGACTCTCCGGTAGAAACTTTGGGGCACTCTTTGAAGTGCTTTGTGTTGGTTGAATAGATGAATCTGAGATTGTGTGATGCATATCGTATAATCATTCCCACGGATACTTGAGGTGACATTGGAGTATCTAGGTGACATTAGGGTTTTGGTTGATTTGTATCTTAATGTGTTATTCTAGTACGAACTCTATGATAGATCGAACATAAAGAATAGCTTCGTGTTATTTTACTACGGACTCTGGAATAGATCGATCAGAAAGGATAACTTTGAGGTGGTTTCGTACCCTACAATAATCTCTTCGCTTGTTCTCCGCTATTAGTGACTTTGGAGTGACTCTTTGTTGCATGTTGAGGGATAGTTATATGATCCAGTTATGTTATTATTGTTGAGAGAACTTGCACTAGTAAAAGTATGAACCTTGGGCCTTGTTTCCTAGCATGGCAATACCGTTTGTGCTCACTTTTATCATTAGTTACCTTGCTGTTTTTATAATTTCAGATTACAAAAACCTATATCTACCATCCTTATTGCACTTGTATCACCATCTCTTCGCCGAACTAGTGCACCTCTACAATTTACGATTGTATTGGGTGTGTTGGGGACACAAGAGACTCTTTGTTATTTGGTTGCAGGGTTGTTTGAGAGAGACCATCTTCATCCTACGCCTCCCACGGATTGATAAAGCTTAGGTTATCCACTTGAGGTAAATTTGCTACTGTCCTACAAACCTCTGCACTTGGAGGCCCAACAACGTCTACAAGAAGAAGATTGCGTAGTAGACATCATGCGCCACGCCGCCTCCCTTGGCACGGGAAGGCCGGCGTCCGCGCTGGTCTTCGTCATGCTATCGGGTTCTCGCCTACTTCGAGCATCGCCGCCTCGCTCCTAACCTAGCCGCCGCCACCGCTCTTCTTCGGCCGCTGCCGCCGCTACCCCCGTAGTCGCCGCCCGTCCACCTCCTTTGTCTTCATCCAGCACCAACCCGTCGCCAGTGTTGCCTTCATCTTACCCGACCACTTCGTCTACTCTAGCCATCGTTGATGACATCGGCCTCATGCTAATTGGCGCCACAACCATCATCAAGTCTCCTTCTCTAATGGCCCCTCTGACTCCTCAACATGGCGTACAGCTGGTGCAGGTCCCTGATCTATGCATGCCCGGTGCTGGCAACACCGATGCGTGCCTTTGTCCACAGCGTGTCCCCGGGCCTGATAAGCCTGGTGCGGCACTTGGTCGACTTCGTCTTTGTCCGTCTACGCATGCCCAGTGATGGCAACACCGACGCGTGCCTTCGTCTACGATGGGTCCCCGGGTTTGTCAAACCCGGTGACGCCTCGTCAAAACCGTCTTCTTCCTAGTGCACCACTACTTCGATACTACTGCACTCATGACTAACTCGGCGCCTCCTTGCGCCCGCGGCTCCATGGCGACTTCCTCGACACCGGCCACCCTGCCTCGACATCAACCATGGCATTCTTCGCATGGCTACCTCGACCACTACTACACCACTCTACGCTCTCGGCTACCTCGATAAACGGCACAAAGGGCTACCGCCTTGCTTGAGCAACCTCGTCGGTTTCCACTCTAGCCACGACTTCCGCGATGCGTCGACCGTTACAATTGTGGGGGGTGTCCGTAGGCTTGCCTTCGGATTCTTCTCCAGTCTCACCGTCTGCGTCGCTACCTTTGTGACTGCGGGGCGATGTTTAGTATAATATTTATTTACAAAACATAGGATAGCGTAGGATTTGTTTCTTACCTGATTTGTACTCCAAGATGACCATGTATTTCTATATATATGTCCATGAGTCCATGAGGCTCAAGCAATACAATCAATAATTCCACCAATTCATCCCTCCCTTCTAACATAACTTACTCCCACGGTGACTAATCTTAATTGCAGGTAAGGCCAACTCCAACGCGTGACCCCAAACGGACGTCTGTTTCGTCTGCTTTTCGTCCGTTTGGGGGTGGCAGTGGAGCCGTGTCCGCCCGGATTTGTAGATGCGGCGGCCGTGCGCCCAACGCGTGGCCGCATTTCAGCCGCATCCCGTCCGTTCACGAGCACACTTAAATCAAAATGATGCATATCAAATGGTTCAAATCAAACATATCAAATTGTTATACGTCTGAAATTTGCTTGTGGAGGACGACCCTTGTGGAGGACGATGCGGCCTGGGAGGATGGTGGCGGCGGCAATGTCGGGGCGCGGAGGGAGGTAGAAGAAGAGAAAATGGGGGTTTGTCTCCCCGACGGGCAGGCCAGGGCAGGACAAGAGCATGCGCCGCTTGCGTCCGTGCGTCTCCGTTCGGTCACAAACTCAGTTCAAACTTGGGTCAGGAAAGGGTCAAAAGCGGACAGACAACGAAAGACATTTCATTTGTGGCCGCGTGTTGGAAGGCATGCTTTGTACGTTTACCCTCAAACGGACGCGGGTGGATAGGACGAGGTCACGTGTTGGAGTTTGGCCTGAAATGAAAAGAAGGCTGATCCGGAAAAAGGAATGCCCGGGTAGCTCCGCCCTATAAATCGTGGTCGCTGTTCTAGAAACATCACGGAAAGCAATGGCACCCACCTCGCTGACCTGAGCCATGATGCACTCATAATTGACTGCACCCGTCACCCCACACCTCACGGTCCCCTCTTCTCTTCACCCTTCTGGAGAGCTCACGTCCAACCATCCCACCAAGGCACCAACCATCTACCGGAAACTTAGATGCCGTATAAAATGGGGAGGAGTTGGCGTCATGCTGCACACCGCTCAAACACAGATAGCACACAAACACACACCCGATCTCTCACTCTCTCTCGCGCGCGCGTGTAGCAACCAAGGGAGAAAATGGCGCCGGTGAAGGTGTTCGGGCCGGCCATGTCGACCAACGTTGCCCGGGTGCTGGTGTGCCTGGAGGAGGTTGGCGCCGAGTACGAGGTGGTCGAAATCGATTTCAAGGCCATGGAGCACAAGAGCCCCGAGCATCTCGTCAGAAACGTAAGCTCCATGACCACGACCACTCAAATCCTCTGGTTTCTCCTATCAGCTTTTTCCGGTTCTGAACTTCTGATGCAAGATATTTGGTTTCTTGCAGCCGTTCGGCCAAATCCCTGCCTTCCAGGATGGGGATCTTCTTCTTTTCGGTATGATTAATTTGCCTTTTTCAGTTACTTTGCCCTTGTCATAGTAAATGTTAATTGCTTGGCCCCTGTTTCTCGGCATCTTAATGGGGCCGACTAGTAAAGTGAATACTTCTTTTTCAAGGGAGATAAAAGTAGCAGTATAAAGTGAATAATAGCCTTTAAATTTGTTTCCGGTGGACGCTCGGTGTTCAAATATCTTCTCAAATTATATTCTGTTTTTGTGGTGTTTTCAGAGTCACGCGCAATTGCAAAGTACGTGCTCCGCAAGTACAAGAAGAACGAAGTGGACCTGCTGAGGGAAGGCGACCTCAAGGAGGCGGCAATGGTGGACGTATGGACGGAGGTGGACGCGCACACCTACAACCCGGCCATCTCGCCGATCGTGTACGAGTGCCTCATCAACCCGCTGATGCGCGGCCTGCCGACCAACCAGACGGTGGTGGACGAGAGCCTGGAGAAGCTCAAGAAGGTGCTGGAGGTCTACGAGGCGCGCCTCTCCAAGCACGAGTACCTCGCCGGGGACTTCGTCAGCTTCGCGGACCTCAACCACTTCCCCTACACCTTCTACTTCATGGCCACGCCTCACGCGGCCCTCTTCGAGTCGTACCCGCACGTCAAGGCCTGGTGGGAGAGGATCATGGCGAGGCCGGCCGTCAAGAAGCTCGCCGCACAAATGGTTCCCAAGAAGCCGTGATTTGCAAGCCGGGATTTCGCATCGTGGGATCCGATTCCGATCGCTGATCTGTATGACGTTTTCTTGTTGGTGTCGCGAATAAGGCAAATGAGCTGGTGTGTGTGTGTGTGTGTGTGTGTGGCTGGAATTGCACCAGCGTGCAGTTTTTGTGATTTGCATGTGTGTTGTGTGGTCGTGAAAACAACTCTTGACATGGAACAATGTCTTCATAATGCTTTCAGATTTGTTGCTTGGCAAGGCTTAAATAAGATGTTTGTGTGTCTTTCTAGTCATCGTTTGCATGGTTTCTAATTCCCGTATTGAAATATTTTTGCCAGCACTGAATATTTTGAAAAAGCAAATCAGTTTCTGTTCGGCAAAGCACTGAACAAAAAATAAAATTCACTTGATATTGATTAAAACACGGTTAAACTTGAGGAACTTCTAAAAAATAACTTAAGAAGCTTGTAGCTTCCGACGTAGAAATATGGCGTTGTACTTACAAAGGGTAATTTGGTGTAATCAATTAAATATATCTACTACTGCTTATAAAAGCACGAGTTTAATGAATGCAAATGATTCGAACAACTGTGGACCTATATGTGGTTGGATAGTAGGAGGATAGTGATATCCCAAGTCACCGATGTTCAAGCCCTAAATTTGACACTGGTGCTCACGTTTTTCTGAATTTATTTCAGGCATTTCTGTGATATGCGTTCATTGTGAGGAGACGTTTCCATCGACAAGGAATATGTTGATGATGAGTTCATCAATCCCAAGATAATGTGTCGTCTCAGTTAATCGAAGATGCTCATATGGCTAGAGTGTGCGTTCATGTGACGATGAGCGTTTACGTCTGTACAGTGTTAAAGAAAACTCCAACATAACAGTGTTAAAAAAATCCAAGATCACTAGCCTCCTGGTCATGTTGCTTTTTTTTTAGAACAAAGGCTCAAGTCGAGCCCGGCTTTGAATTAACAAAGCCATCAACCGGCCAGGATTACAACTGCCAACAACTTACAAGCACGAAACAGAAAAAAGGAAAAACCACACTGCTGATACAAGGTGCACAGGTGAAACAACTCGAAGGCCCCGGCATAAGCGATCAGAAGCATCGTTACACCATGGCAATCGCCCTATGGTACAACCTACAACAGTAGAATAGACTAAGGACTACCGAGGTATGCATCGCCGCGCTTGAATTGATGTCACAACCACCCTCGAATGACCAAACATGGACATGACCACCATCTGGATCCGCTGCCGCAGAAGACCCATACCCTCTCACCCTGGTTCGAAGGGTGCCGCACTGGCAGACGACAGATCGGTTCTCCCTAGAACCCGGATAGCTGGCACCCAAGTTGGCAATGAGGCGAAACTGAGACAGAACCTGCAAGCCCAGACCACAATACTCAGGAGCACCCTCGTCGTATCTGGCTCAGTCACGCACTCCGACGAGAGCTGTCGGCCGAAGTTACAGAAGCATTGGGACCTGCAATAAGAGATAGCACCAAACATAGGCCAATAGCAGGACTCGCCAGAGCACACGGCTCCCACCAAACTGGCGTACAGTTGTCGCCGCAGAGGGGACCCGGTCCCCTCTCGCCCAGGAACGAGGGCGTCGATCCGCCGGCGACCTTGGCAGGGACCCTCCATACTAGCAGCCCATGAAAAGATGGAATTAGGCGGCAACCCTTTCAACCAAGTGCAGGTCGTCCCATCCAACATCATGGTGAAGTACTTGGCCATTGCCGCATCACTGACTTCTAGTAGCTCCATAGCCATCTCATAGCTCTCAATCCATGCCCCAGGCTGTAAGTCGGCCGTGTAATTAGGAACCTTTCGGGGCCCTTTGAAATCCTTAGGCAAACGTTCGTTACGCAGAGCCGGCACCAGACAAGGGACACCTTCGGTCCTAGTGGTCACGCCTGCTTCAATAGAAGTCGTCGGATAAACCGGAAAAGGCTGGTAAGCCGCCCGCTGAGCCGCCTGCTCAGCTGCCTGCTGAGCCGCCCGCTCCACCTCTTGACGTATTTTGTCCTGATCCACCAAGTTAAGAGATCCATCACGCGCCGGGTCATGCCCACACGGCTGGTCACTGCGTCGGGCGTTGCTTGAAACGGCTGCCGAATCCATGTGCCTGCTATAACTCGGGCTCCGGCTTGGATGTGAGGTTGAATGAATCCTGTCTCGGCTATACGAGTACGCCTCCTGCTGTACTAAAGCCGTCTGCAGAAGTTCTCTGACCCTGCGAGTTTCAGCCGCCGTCGGAGAGTCGCCCTCCACCGGGAGAGCCGCCAATCGTGCCACCGCACCAATCATGTTCTCCAAAGGGTTAGAATAATGACCCGGTGGTGTTGGTACATACTGAGGCGGAGCAGTATTCATCTGGGGAGGCTCCATCGTACGTGACTAAGCCGGCGTCCCAGCCCCGGGTGTTACAACCCGGTTTACCTCTGGCAGGTTACTCGGCCCTGTCTCGGGTGTTCGGAAGAGGTTTCGAGGATCACAAACCGGAGGCAGACGGGACTGACTCTTCTGGTACCTTCTCCTCATGACCTCATTTGACGCATTCTAATCCTCCGTGAGTTAGAAAGCCTGCGACTGAATCTGTTGAGCCTGAGCGTCCAGGGCCGCCCGCTCTGCAGTCATCCTGACATCTTCTGCCGCCAGGTCTTCCTTAGCCTGCACTATATCCTGTTTTAACTGCACCACTTCCGCATCATGTTGAGCTTGATTTGCCGGGTTGACCACGACGGTTAACAGAGTTGTCATCTTATCCATGAGATCCATCGACTCGAGCAGCGAGCGACAGGCCTCTGCCTTGACTGCCGCCGACCGGAGGTTATCGCTGCCGTAGTTGTAGAATTTTGAATGGGTTGCGTGCCAGCCATGAAGATCCCAACTCTGCTCAACGGCTCAAGGAGGTCCGGAATACTACTGACATCGGAACAACCCCCAAGCCTGCCGTCTTGCAATTGATATAACGAATCCGTCTCATCTGTGGACGACTCTCCATCAAAGTAGATGGCTGTCTCACCAGCAGACATAGATCCTTCAGAAAGTTCCCCTCCGTGGATGCATCCCACGAAGGCACGCTTCATAGCAGGCTGAGCCCGGGCGGGTCTCGCACGCTGAGCCGTCTCGACGAGGTCGGTGCAGATGTACGGCTCAGTGCCCGGCTCGCTGATCTTGCCGATGAAGACGTGGATTCCGCCGAAGGGGACCCGGTACCCGTACTCAATTGAGCCGGCCTCGGGGCCCCAACCTGCGTCGTCGATGTAGAGCTTGCAGCGATGACTCTTGGTCATCCGGCCTACAACATATCCCTTGAGCCCTTCGAGGCTGCCCTTCAAGAACTCAAATCTACCATGTGCTGGCCCCATGATGGGCGCCAACTGTCGTGGAACTGTCACGTCATATGTCCTAGTGAAAGGACTTAGTCGTGGAGCCATCGCAACTAGGAAGCTTAAAGGGGTTAATCGGGATAAAGGACACGGGGTTTATACTGGTTCGGCCCCTTACGGTGAAGGTAAAAGCCTACGATCCAGTTTTGAGTGGGATTGCTTATGTCTCGATTACCAGGGAGCGAAATCGCTTGACCTAGCTCTCGATCTGATGTTACTTGCCCTGAACCGCCGCCGGGTCATCCCTTTATATACAGAGGTCGATGCCCAGCGGCTCACAGAGTCCCGGCCGGCTCATAAATAGTGTCCGGCTCGGTCTCTAACTATTCTTGCCTTACAATACAAGTCATGTACATATGGCGGTTTATCTCTACGAGCCTTAAGTCGCCTTTGGCCTTTGGGCCTTTAACTGAACCACCATCTTCAAGCTTTATCCTGGGCTTTGAGAGTCTTCATAGGTATAACCCGGCCCCTCCAGGGCGGGTCATACGTAATAGTTATATCCCCGACAATGTGTGTATGATATGTGGAACATACTCCTAAGTAAGTGTGGCATGCCACCACTGTGGCAGTGAAACAAACAGTAGCCATAAGCAGCAGGCACACTTGTGCAAACGTTTGACAATGTGTGCCTATGAACCAAACACGCAATATGTCACCAGTTTCTCAAGATGATGGAGTAGCAACAGCTTGGGAGAATATCTGGTGGTCCCAAAGCTTAGGTGCTACCATGCTTCAATGTCACATTTGAAGTATCAAAAACTTCTAAAGAATATCATGGATGTCGAAAATCCATCTCTACATCCGAGCTCATCTGCACCCGTGGTGATGAAAAAAATCAAAACTAATACTAGAAAAATTCAAAAAAATCCAGTTTTTTGTGTGCAGTAGACAATTTGATGCGTGAGGTCCGCTCCAATTTTCATATCACAGCAAACAAGACAAATTGGGGGTCTGTAAAAATGTGTACTATTCATGTACTATTTTGGCCCAATTTGTCATTTTTGTTGAGAGCTGCTCAGATGTCCAAATGACTTGAAATTTGGAGCAATTCTCACACATCAAATTGTCTACCGTATAATTTTTTTTTTTGAAATATTTTGGATTTTATTTGAATTTTTTACAAATTTTTTTCTAACTGGGTGCAGATGAGCCTGGGCACCAAAACGCCCTACTCGATGGATGTTCATAAAATAGGTGTTTACAAACCCTAAAAATTGAAACTTCTAACTCGAAATACACGGAGATACAAAAAGACAAATTTCAATGTGAATAGTACCAATTTAGTTTTTATCTTCTTGTGACATTTATTCATGTTGAAATTTTCTTTTAAAAATATTTTTATGTATTATAGGTTTGGACTTTTAAAAAAAATTATATGTTGTATACATTTATCTTGTGAACATCCGCTGTTTTTTTTTGAAGCTACAAATTGGAGTTTTTTTTTCCGTTGGAGCATGATAGCATCAAAGTCTTAGGAGCACGACATACTCACCCACAACACCTCTGACATTTCTGTTATGCCACCTACAGTTTCCGGCTTATGCCAATTCAAAAAGAGCATTGGCTCCGTTTAAACGCATATACACAAATGATACATTGTTAATAAAGAATTACAGAGGTCATCACACTACAGTTCATCACACCCACATCATCCAAATTTTGTTAACCACACTTTTCTTACTATGTTGTGGCATGCCACAAAAATATATGGTGAAAAAAATATGTGTGGCATGCCACGACTGTGGCAGTGAACACAAATAGTAGCGTTAAGCAGCTGCCACACTTGTGTCAAAGTTTGACAATGTGCGGCTATGAACCAAACACACAACATGTGACCGGTTCCTCAAGATGATGCAGTGGCAACACCTCGGGAGAATATCTGGTGCTTCCATGGCTTATGTGCTACCATGCTTCAGTGTCATACTCAAATTTCGAAGTACCAAAAGCTTCTAAAAGAAATCGTGGATGTTCACAAAATAGGTGTTTTGCAACTCCTAAAATTTCAACTACAAACTCAAACTACACATAAAGATACAATGTGAATAGCGTAAATTTAGCTTTTGTCTTCTTGTGACACTATTCATGTTAAAAATGTCGTTTTAAATATATTATGTATTTTAGGTTTTGAATTAAAAATAGACGTTGTATACATTTATCTTGTGAACATCTTTATTTTTTCGATTTTTTAAACTAGAAATTTGAGTGGGGGTTTTGTCGTTGGAGCATGGGAGCACGAGAAATTCAGTCGCGTGCTCTGACATTTCTGTTAGGTCACCGCCTTCTTACAGTTTCCGGCTTGTGTCAATTCGGTAAGAGCATTGGCTCCATTTGAATGCTGATCTTCTCCCTTGTCAAAGCAAGTGAGGATAAACTACCACTAGCTTCTTTTTTTGTGGGGAAAGCTACCACTTGCTTGCCGCCCGGAAAACTTGATTATCGGCCCGTTCGGAAACACTCCCGCTTCCAACTCCGCGGAGATGAAGCGGTGGAGCGGAGTAGCTGAAGCGGAGTAGCTGGAGCGGTCCGTTGCCGAATAGGCACTATGAATAGCAAGGACTCATTGTCAATAAAGAAATACAGAGGTCATCACATTACAGTTCATCACACCCACATATCCAAACCGTGTCAAAGGGCCAGCTGGTAACCGTTGTGGGGAGCTTTAGTAGAGGCCAAGATAAGATCACCTTAATATAAAAGTTTGTTGGACTAAGAGCATCTCTAGTAGAGCCCGCAAACCCTCAAATCTCTAAAAATAACCGTTTTTTACGGTTTTCGTCAAAAAAAACCGTAGACTAGAACCCCGAAACCCTCAAATCCGTAAAAAAAATTAGAGGTCGAACCCTCAAACCTCCTCCGGCCCAGAAGTGAGGGTTGGGGAGTTCTCCGACCGACTCCTTTTTCCCGGCGGGAAGAATTCCTCCATCTCTCGCTTGCCGCCTTCGTTCGCTTGACCCGCCCGCCGCCGCGTCCCCCCCCGACCATCTCCTCGCCCGCCTCCATCTCATGCCTCTCATGCAGCTCGCCTTGCCGCCTCCTCACTTGAGCCAGCCCACTTCCGCCCGCCCGCCAGCACTTCCTTGCCCCGCCATGCCCGCCGCCCCTCCTTGCCATCCTTTGAAGCCCCTGGCCGCCTCACTTGCTTGCTTATGCCATGCCGCCTCCGTCACTTGAACGCCGCCCGCCCTCGGCCGCCGCCTCCGCCCAGACGACGCCGCCTCCCTCGGCCTTGCCGCCCGCCCTCCCCTAGGCCTTGCATGGCCATCGGCAGCTGTGGCGATTGGATGGGCGGCGTCTTGTATGATGTATCTTTGTTTTACTTTTCTATGTCCTATTTGATTCGAACAATTGTTGTAATAATTTGAATGATTATTGTTTTATTCGGTCTTTGTAATAATAACTAGAATGATTATTGTTTTATGTCAAATGTGATTGAATTTGTGATATGTCATATGATGAAATGTGATGAAATGTGTGATATATGAAATGACAGTTTTAAGGGTTGGGGTTGGGTGAAGATTAGAACTCAACCCAACCCTGTAACGGAATATTCGATCTAAGGGTTTGGTTTGAGGTTTATCTTCTTTCTTTTTCAACCCGTAAAAGTGTCAAAACTGGGCAATTTTTAACCCTTAAAACTGAATTTATATTTAAGGATTTGAGGGTTCTACTAGAGATGCTCTAATTAGCTCGTCGAATTTCTCTGATGACAATCCCAAGCGCGCGATCATTAACCAGAATGTCCGTGTGGTTCACGTTGGCAACCTTGACCATCTTAAAATATGGACCACGACGCCTCCACTCCGGCTCCACGGCCACCAGGCTCGCCAGGTTGACCAGGCCGTCGCCGTCTCCGACGACCACGTCGGGCGTCGCCTCGAAATCGTCCCCCGGGTACACCATCCTCTCCGGCGCGGCCACCCCGACACCCACGATGCAGGTCACCGGCACCCTCGGACAGGCCGGCAGCTCCTTGAACAGCGGCAGCACGCGCGACTCGTACGGCCCGACGCCTTCGCCGAAGCCAATGTCGACGAGGAAATCCGCCACGTCGCCGGCCGAGTAGTTCCGGCGCTTGGTGCTCACCAGTGGCTGCGCCGGTCCGAACACCTTCGCGCTGGGCAGCGGCCACAGGCTGCTCTGCAGGCTCCGGTACTCCTTCCGCAGGGCCCCCGGGTCAACGAAGGGGAGGGCGAGGTTGTTGCCTGAGATGAGAGCTTGCATGCCCAGCACGAGCCCGCCCCACGGAGCGGCGACGGGGATGAAGTGCCTCACGAACCGCCGGCGCCACGCTAGGGGCTGCCGGATCAGGAACTGGTGCGCCAGCATCCCGCCGTAGCTGTGGGTGACGATAATCGCCGGGCGCCCGCCGTTGAGCTGGCTCGCCCTCTCCACCAGGCTCTTGAGGCTCGCGAAGAAGGCGGTGCCGGTTCTGGACGGGTGTCCCGCCGGCGCGACGGCGTAGCGGAAGTCGTAGGGGGCGCCGAACATGGTCGCGCCGTCGCGGTACCCGGCCCCTTCGAGCCTCTCCAGCAGCTTGTCCATGTAGGAGAAATTCCTCCGGTCTGGATCCGGGTGGCGGAATCCCCGGGTGGAGCCGAAGAAGGGGACGCGCGTCTCCACGCCGGGGACGTTGTAGTAGTCGTCGGACGCGGCGTCGTACACCGTGCTCATCTGGTCGGCGAAGCACCGGACGCCGGCGGGGTCGTCGTGGAGGGCCGTGTAGTTGAGGAAGAGGCGGAACCAGCCGGACTTCTTCCCCTTGTGCGCGCCGCACCCCGGCCGGCGGTAGAGCTCGGTGAGCCGCGCGTCGAGCTCGTTGCTAGCGTAGCCCGGCACCAGCACCACGGGATGCATCCGCGGCCGTGATGATGACCACCATAGTGCTGCGGCTGCTACTACGAGCATCAGAAGAACCATTCGCCATCGCACAAGACGAATTGCCATGAACCGGCGCGTGGACGAAAAGCTCAACCGAGCCATAGATCTTTGGGTTCAATCAATGTGGTGTGCACAGAGTAGCATAGATGCAATTGATTCACATTTATACCACGAGTATAGTACATCCATGTACTATATTGTTCATATTGACTTGACTTCTCTTAAGGCATTTGGATCAACTTGCAGAACAAAAAGACTGACTGATCTCGGTCCTCGATCGAGAAAACCCATTTCTAGTTAATAAATTGGAACAGCTATGTCATGGCCTCTACCAAAGCGCCCCACAACGGTTACCAGCTGTCCCTTTGACACGGTTTGGATGATGTAGGCGTCATCAACTGTAATGTGATGACCTCTGTAATTCTTTATTTGACAATCAAACATTACTGTTCCATAATCAAGTTTTCCTAGCAGACAAACAGGTGGTATTTTATCGACAATGGTCTTACTGAATTGACATAAGCCGAAACCGCAAGAAGGTGGTGACAGAACAGAAACGTCAAAGGTGTTGCGGGCGAATATCTCGTGCTCCCATGCTCCATTGAAAAGAAAAACTCAAATTTTTAGTTTAAAAAAATCAAGAAAAAAAAGCTGGGGATGTTCACAAGATAAATGTATACAATGTCTATTTTATTAGACTCCAAACCCAAAATACATAAAAATATGAAAAAACAATTTCGACATGAATAGTGTCACGGGAAAGCGAAAGCTAAATTGGTACTATTCACATCAGAATTTATCTTTTTTGTATCTCTTCATGTATCGAGTTTGAAGAAGTTTCAGATACTTTCAGATTTGAGTTTTGTGACATTAGGAGGGTATTCGTTTCCAGGGACTTATTGGTTTAGGGACTTAAAAAAGTCCCTATAAGTCTCATCTAAACCAAACAGGAGGGACTTATAGGGACTTAAAGCGGGCATTTGGGACTTATGAAATAAGACTCTCAAGGAGAGTCTTATAGCGACTTATAGTTGTAATATGGTCTTATAGGGACTTATAAGTCCCAGGAACCAAACCGGTAGGGACTTTTTAGAGACTTGGGACTTATAAGTTGGGACTAAAAAAAATTCTAGGACTTATGAACCAAACAGGGTCTAAAAGCATTGCAGCACCTAAGCCATGGGAGCACAGAGAAATTTTCCCGAAGTGTTGCTACTCCATCATCTTGAGGAACCGGTGACATGTTGCGTGTTTGGTTCATAGGTACACATTGTCAAACTTTGGCACAAGTGTGGTAATTGCTTATGGTTACTGTTCATTTCATTGTCGTAGTGGTGACCTGCCACACTTACTTAGGAGTATGTCCCAGATGTCATACACACATGCTTTTGCCAGATCATGTCACACTTGTGGCTACTAATTTGTTCACCACATTTCTTGTGGCATGCCACAAGTTAGTAAGAAAAGTGTGGTCAAGGGCATGTTTGTTCATAGCCAAAATATTTTTGGCCATGGCAGTAGTAGCCTCAATATTTTGGCAAAGGTAGTAGTTGTTCAGTGGTCCAGAGGTCTCGGTATAATAATAATAATTATGCTTGAAGTGCTTTATAGGCCCCATGATTTTTTATATAAAAATTTACAATCAATAGCCTGCTTGATGTTACTACCTCCGTCCTGGTTTATTGGTCCCCATTATATTCCGTGCTAACTCTTGACTATAAATTTAACTAACAAAATGTCCATGCATGTCATAAAAAACTACATCATTGCAAACTATGTTCAAATACGAATGCAATGATATAATTTTTGTTGACATGCATTAACATTTTGTTAGTCAATTTTTTGGTCAAAATTTGACACGGAATACAATGGGGACCAATAAACGGTAGTACTAGTTTTTGAAATACTACTTCGAACAATATATCACCACCAATGGGAGTGTCCACCCAAGTTCAGATCAAAGATTTTGTTTGAAAAATTCAGATCAAAGATGCTGCACGCTCACTTCACTAAAGTCCTTTGACACCCAGCTGTATCCTGATTAGAGTACCTGACACTATAAAGATGCCCCCTGCCCCAAGCATGGAGAGAGCCTTTTGCTCCATGCAGTTTTTCTTGAGGAGGACGAGGGTACATTTGTGGTCTCCTTTTGCCCCTGCCGCCAACGTGCCATCCCACCTCTTTTTCCCTTCCGGACCAGGCACCACCAACTCAAAAGCTGACACGGTGCTCCGCTGCCCAACACAAAGTGTACCCCGGCTCGCAACCCCACAAAAACAGAGAGGCACTCGCGTCGGCCGGTTGCTCCGACGAGATCGATCACCCCGCCATGGCGGAGGAGGCGCAGGCGCTGGGGTTGGCTCTGGGTCTGGGAACCGAAAGCTCGCCGGGGACGACGATGGTCGAGGACTCGGTGACTCGTGCGGGGGAGTCCAGGCAGCGCAGGTCGCCCCGTCTGGAGCGCGCGCGCCGGCAGGCCATGTCCGTGCTCTTCGACGAGCTGGGCGCGCTGCTCCCCGACCTCCCCCATCGGGTTCGTTCTCTTGTCCGTCCGTCCCCGTTCTTGGCGACTGTTCTTTTCGTTTCTCCGGCGTTCGTATCTGTTGATCGAGGCATCGAGCTCATGCCGCGTGAACGGCCGAACCCCTCGTTTCTGGCGCAGGCGTGCAAGGCGGACATCGTCGACGGGGCCATCGCGTACGTCAGGGCGCTGGAGGACACGGCCGCGGAGCTCGAGGCGCACAGGGCGATGTCGGCCGGGCGGAGCCGCGGCGCGCGCGACGGCGACGGCGGCGCCGAGGTCGTCGCGGCCGGGGATACGTCGTGCTTCGCCGTCCGGCTGCGCGCGGCCAGGCCGGGCGCGCTCACGCGCGTGCTCCAGGTGTTCCAGCGGCACCGCGTGCCCGTCCTGGCGGCCACCGTCTCGCGAAACGGCGAGGAGGCTGCGGTCACGGTCACCACGGCGGTGGTGGCACCGGCGGTCGTGGGGAAGATCGAGTCAGATATTATTAGCAGCAATGCATGAGTGACGAGTCCCGCTGAATGATCGATCAGCTATGCCGTCTTGGATTCTCGTACTATTATCGTTCGGTCGTTGCATCTCTCCTCGAATTTTGACGCGTACCTTCAGCACTCAGACAACTGTTCCGTATGCCACTATGCTGTACATATCCCCCTATTTGCCAGCACGCCATAACATGGCAGTACACCATGCAAAGTCTTCCGAGTAGTACTATTTTCCATTACAGATCTGCTAATTCTCATTTAAATTAGATTTAGCTATGTCTCATTCAAGTTATCTATCGGACGATCAGGTTCTACAAATTTCGTGCAAATATGTGATCCCTGCGTTGGGTATGGAGCCTGTTGTCCCCGTGTGCTATGTAGGCTACGTTTTCTCTTGAACTCTGCATTGGAAGAATCAACATCTGTGCTTTGTGCGTGTCTATATGGAATTGGAAGAATTCACCTGTTTTTTTCGAAGCGCGCTAGATGGCGCAGCCCACTTTGAGTGTAACAACAGTGCGTGAGAACCTTACAAAACCTGCGTTTTTCTGTTTGTTTGCTTTTACTGCTTTTTTTTCTTTCTCTATTTTTTTGTTTTTCCGTAATTTTCAGAAAATTTCATGATTCATTAAAGATGTTCACAATTTCAAAAAATGTTTGCTACATTAAAAAACACCTTTTCAAAATTTGTTTGGAGTTAAAAAATTGCCCCTGTTTCAAAAATTGTTCACAGATCCAAAACATAGTTTCCCCATGTTTTATTATGTATTTAAAGAAAAGTTCATGTTTTCAAAAAATATTCATGCCTAAAAATAGCATTCATGTTTTTTAAAAATGTTTGAAATTTTAAAAATTGTTTGTAATTATAAAAATAATTCGATATTTAGAAAACAGTTTAAAATTCCAAAAAAATATTGTTATTCCAACAAATTATTCACATTATTAAAAAAAGTTTGGAATTTAAAATCTTGTTTTCTTTTTCAAAAAATGTTTGACATTTTAGAATTGTTCATAATTTTCAAGAAATGTTAACATGTTTCCATCAGTTCAATAGGAGGTAGTGAGTTCGATTCCTGGCAAATTGTCGACTTTTTGAGAGTTTTATGTTGCGCGCTACAAAACAGAACTCACCGCACCTTAATGGGCCCGTCCAGTCGCGTGCATTATTGTATGCCGCACTCCTCCCGTGTCTACGGTGACTATATCTCGATTATATCAGGACGGAATGAGCTCTCGCCTTAAGCAGCGTCTATAGTAACGGGTGGAGATCCTAGTATGCACAGTATCAAAAATTCTCGACGAAGGCACCGGGTATGGATGGCTTCCTTGCCCACTTTTTCATATACATTGGGGAGTTTGTGGAGCAGATGTGACACCGACAGTTCTAAAGATTGTTGAAGGTATTATAAAACTTACTTGGTGTTGATCCCCAAGGAAAAAAAAATCCTCTATTGCTCTCACAATTCCGACCCATTAGCTTGTGTAATGTGTTGTACAATATAGCTTCGAAGGTTGTTGCCAATCGCTTAAAGATGGTACTTCCAGACATTATATCAGTAGAACAGTTAGTTCCTGGACTTCTGATAACGGACAATATAATCGTTGCATATGAGTGTTTACATTTTATGGAGCGCAACAAATCAGTGAAGCATCGTCATTGTGCACTCAAGCTAGATATGATGAAGGTGGATTTCTCGCATAGATGAGTAAATAATGTCATGTACTTAGTTACTTCCATTTCTTACTCTATTTTATTTAATTGGAAGAAGTTAGAGGAGTTCAAGCCAAGCAGAGGACTTCGACAGGGAGATCCAATATCACCTTACCTATTTTTGTTGGCAATAGAGGGCCTTTCGTGCCTCTTAAAATATTTAGACCAATCATCTCAGATTGGTGGATTACAAGTGGCGCCCACGGCACCACCTGTCAATCGCTTTTGTCTACGAATGATAGCCTGCTGTTTTTCAAAGCTAATGGTGGAGGGGCAATGGAGATTTCAAACCTGTTGGAAAGATATTGCCAGGCTTTAGGTAAGTGAGTTAAACCATTGAAATCATCTATTTTCTTTAGTAAGGGTTGCCCAGCTAACATCAAAGAGGAGATCGAGGGCTTGCTAAGTGTTCCCAATGAAACCTTGAATGAAAAATATTTAGGCATGCCATCTGACATGGGTATCTCAAAAATTGGTGCATTCAAGTATCTGAAAGATAGATTGTGGAGTAAAGTAAAAGGGTGGATTAAGAGAACAATTTCTTCGGCGGGAAAGGAAGTGCTAGTTAAAACAGTTGCTCAGGCAGTCCTAGTTTTATCGATGCCATGCTTCAAGTTACCAAGAGGGCTTTGTGAACATTTGAACAAACTTATTAGGCAGTTTTGGTCGGGAAGTAAGAAGGTACACATAAACCTAGTTGGGTTTCATGGAAATCTACGACACAACCAAAGTTTATGGGTGGCCTTGGTTTTCGAGACTTTGAGCTTTTCAATTTGGTTTTACTAGCAAAACAGTCTTGGCGCTTGCTACATAATATAAAGTCCCTTTGTGTATGTGTGTTCAAAGCAATTTAGTTTTGCCAATAATGATATTCTCTCTGCTGAGTTGGGGAGCAGGCCATCATAGGTGTGGCGAGCAATACCGGAAGGGAGAGATGTACTATGTCAGGGTCTCATTCGGAGGATAGGCAAAGGGGCTGAAAGTGCGTTATATCGACTAGAGGGGGGTGAATAGGCGATTTTTATGAATTCTTCACTGAGGAATTTGCTGGTGAGGAAATTCCTTAGCGAAGAACTACTTGCAGCGGAATAAGTACTCAGAAGTAAGCATAACAGAATACAAGCATGGTCATCATGATGAAATGAAGACTAGCACAGAGTACAGAAAGCGTAATCATAGGATAACACAAGATGAAGACAAACAGGCTGAAGAAATTGACAAAGTCTTCAGTCAAAGTCTTCAAGCACAGATATGAACAAACACTCAACACAGTAATGAGGAAATGAAAGGGTTGAGGAAATAGAACCAGTTAGTTGGTGAAGACAATGATTTGGTAAACCAGTTCCAACTGCTGTCTCGGTTATACGTCTGGTTGGAGCGGTGAGTATTTAAACTCGAGGACACGCAGATCCGGACACCCGATCGGCTGAGCACGCAGCTCAGGACACCAGTCCTCACCGTATTCTCCTTGAACTAAGGCCACACGGACCTCGTCCAATCACTCGTGGTAAGTCTTCAGGTGACTTCCAAACCTTCACAGACTTGGTCACTCGGCGATCCACAATTCCTCTTGGATGCTCTAGACCATGACGCCTAACCGTCTGGAAGAAGCACAGTCTTCAAAGGTAACAAGCGTCGGATCCACGTAGGATCAATTTCTTCAGTGATGCTCAATCACTTTGGGTTTGTGGGGGTTTGGTTTTGGGTTTTCCTCACTTGATGATTTTCGCTCAAAGTCCTCGGAGGATGGGTTGCTCTCAAATAACAAGTGTCAAGTTCTCTCGGAGCAGCCAACCAACTAGTGGTTGTAGGGGGCGGCTATTTATAGCCTAGGGAGCAGCCCGACATGATAAGACATAAATGCCCTTCAATGATATGACCGTTAGGTGGATAGGATATTTTGGGACAGCTGGCGCGCAGCACAGCAACGGCCGGAAATTTGGCTCTCAAATTCCTCACGGCTATCATGTTCCTCACTGTGTAGGCAATTCGCACTGGCGAATTCCTAACTCCTCAGTCAGAGCAAAGTCCTAAGTCACCAGAAGAACTGCGTCTCACATCAAGAAATTGACTGAAGCTGTATGAGATTTTCAATGGCTTCACTCGAAGGATTGGTAGGTGTAGGATTTTGAGTTGAGCATCACATGGAAATTTTTCCTTAGTATTTCCTCGACCCCTTTAACGAAGACGGTGTTTCCTATGACTCAAGAAAGAGAAAATGAAACTACGAAAACAAAAGTCTTCACGCTTCATGTTCCTCAAATGAATACCAAGTCTTCAAGGTCACACCAATTTCTTCACTTTCAAAGTCTTGAAAAGTCTTCGAATATCAAAGTCTTGATCGAAGAACTTCATTTTAGGGGTCGACTTTCTCTGCAAATATCAAACTCCTCATAGACTTATAGACTGTGTACACTCACAAGCGCATTAGTCCCTTAACCTATAAGTCTTCAATACACCAAAATCACTAAGGGGCACTAGATGCACTTACAATCTCCCCCTTTTTGGTGATTGATGACAACATAGGTTAAGTTTTCAACGGGGATAAACATATGAAGTGTAAATACTGATATTGAGGAATTTGATTGCAAGATATAGAAGAACTCCCCCTGAAGATGTGCATAGTGAGGAATTTGCGTTTGAGGCAATGCACATTTGAAGAGTTGAATCATGGAGGTCTCCCCCTATATCTTGTAATTCATACATGCATTTGATATATAATATGAAGAATTTGAAATGCATGATGAAATATGGCGCCTGATGAAATTCAGCATGCGTGCAATAATATTAACAAGGAATAAGCATGCAGAATAGCACATCAAAAGTATCAGAGTACAGTGCATCAAAAGTATCAGAGCACCATCGGGTTTAAGATTACAACTCGATCCAATAAAACTTTCGGAAGAACGAGAGTTGTAACTAAAAAATGCCCTTAATATAGACCCGCTTGAAGACTAACTCAGATTTCTCCCCCTTTGTCATCAAATGACCAAAAGGATTGGCGAGGACTAACGCATACTGAAGAATTTCATGACGATGGAGGGCGCCCGGCGTTGTCGGGGTTGTTTGTTGTAGCAGGGCTGCCGCAGATGTCGTCCAAATCTTCATACTCATCGGTGTCACGCGATGAAGAATAAGAGCTGGCCACGGATCGGGAACTTTGACCCTCTTGAATTTCTTGGAGGAGGTGCAGACCAGTCAAATTCTTCCTTGAGACCCATAGTCTTGAGTTCTTGGCGCTATAGACATGAGTGAGGACAGCCAGTGCGGTTGAGGGTTTCATGAAGGTAGTAGTGGTTCTTCTTCACTGCATTGTGTGTTGAGGTCATATTGTGAAGAAGTGCACCAAAGCGGCGCTTTACCCATTTGTGATTGTGATCAACCTTCCGATGAAGGCGAGGAGTAACTCACGGTCGGTCATCACCACAGGTCTTGTGGCTTGAGGATTTTGCTTGGCTGAGGTATTTGTGGCAGTGTCATGTGTGGCAGAGTCGTCATTGGTAGAGTAAGATGTAGCCAGGCGAAATTGACCATCCAATGGACAAATGCCTTCATCGATCACAACAGCTGCCTTGCCTTTATCATCAGATGATGAAACTGGTCGTTTGAGGACTTCAATGGGAGGCAAGTAGCTACCGTGGTTCAGAGTGTCAGCTTTGTAATTCAGTGAAGATCTTGCCCTTATGAATCTCATAATCCAAGGCGCATAGGGTTTCAGCTCGAATGGTGACATAGCAACATTTGCCAGAGTCCTCATGAAGAAATCATGGAAGTTGACGGAACGCCATGAATGATGTTGAAAAGCATATTCTTCATGATCCCAACGACATCTTCATCATTTGAGTCGTGGCCTTTGATAGGACTCATTATCTTCGTTAGAATGCGATAGACAGTTCAAGGCACATAGAGCAATTCCTTGACGAGGAATTTGGTTCATGGGGCCTGCCCAGGCTTCAAAGGCTTCATGAGCACTTGCATATAGTGATTTGTTAGTTCAGGGTCATTGTAGATGCAACGTGCACTGTCATGGGGAGGATCGAGAGGAAGGACACGAAGCAATTCAGTTGCCGGTGCCTTGTAGTGAGTGTTTTCAGTCATCCAATCCAACACCCATGAATTGACATCTTGGCGTCTCGGTGATATGCGATGTAGCGTAGAACTAAAGAATGAGTTCTTCATTCCAATCACGGATGTCGGTGCAGAAATTGAGTAATCCTGCATCGTGAAGAACATTGAGGACTGGCTCGAAGCATGGCAGAGATTACATATCCACGTGAGGAATATGTTCATGATCGAAGATTTTGTCTTTGTCAAACAACACTGAGGAATAGAAGTTGGCTTGACTAGCAGTCCAGAAACGCCTCTTCCTTATGCGAGCAGAGTCATAGGGGTTGTAGTCAGTGAAGAACACATGCTCGAAAAAGAAGTCTTCACCTTGAACTTCATTTACTTGAGAACGGATTCTTGGCTTTGGCGAGAGGGTGTCGGTGAGTTGCAGTACCACCTCGGGAATCGCGAGCTCGGGTTCTTCAGTGAGAATTTCTGGTTCCTCTTCTTGTGCAACTGATGATCATCAAGAGAGGTTCTTGACACTAGCGGCTGGAATATCTTCATGAACAGAGGGAGTGGGATGAGTTTCTTCAGAGCCCAGTTGAACTGTTGTTGCCGGGGACTGAGGAATCTGTTGGATAGGTGTGAATAGAGGAGTATTGGGATGCTGACTTTCCCAAAAGTCATCATTCATCACTGGTGTGGTGCATCCTATATCCACATCTTCATCTTCAATTTCCTCAACACCAGCCTCTTCAGCTGTGAACTGAGGCATAGGTGAGGAATTGACTGTCGTTGAAGGGATTGTATCCACTTCAATTTCTTCATCAATCTGCTCTGACAAAGCAGCAGAATGATTTTCTTCATCAGATCTGCTTGGGATCTTATAGTCTTCTCCAAAAGGAACAATTTCCTTTGATGACATAGAGGAAACTGGAACGGCATCAATTGGATGTTCAAGTGAGCTGGTCATTGGCTTCATTTTCTTCGCAGCCGAAGAATTTGACGCAGCTGATGCCTTCCTTTTCTTTACTGCAGCTCGCTCTGCAGCCTTGGTCTTCTTCACCTCATAGGAAGATGGAAGAATTGGAGTTGGTGTAGGCGCGGGAGGAGCTGAGGAATCTGGTTGATGTTCTTCAGGCAAAACTGATGCAGTTGCCCTGATTTCTTCAGTTTCTTCAGGCGCACCACTAGTGGATGCCCTGGCAATTTCTTCGGCGGCTGGAATGGAGTCATCAGCCCTGGAACTAGCATTTTCTTCAAGAGGCTGAAAGTCATCAGTGGTGCTAGCATGTTCTTGACGAGGCTGGCGAGTCTGCAACTGAAGATTTTCTTGTTGCGATGGAGCTGCAACATTTGTCATTTTCTTCGTCAGATTGACAAATCTCACTTTGGCTCCTTGCCAATCAGCATAGTAGGCATCAAAGTCTTTGCTGAGGGATTGAATTTCAGACTGAGCCTTGAGAAGTTCATCAGGTGTCATTCTGACAACATTTTTCTTCAGGAGCTTCTCCTTCCTGTATTGCGCTTTCTTGATCTCTCTTGCCTTTTCAAACTTCCATTTCTCTTGAGTGATGAAATGGGTCAGCATGTGACTTTGACCAGGAGTCAGATGAAAATCAGGCATGGGGGTGTTTGGATCCTTGTGCCAGAGGTCAATGTAATCGAGGATTTTCCTCGGATCCAAAAGCAGTGGCACAGATGTGCCTTTGGCTCTAGCGGCCTTCACTTATGCATCTCGATGATTTCGCAAGTTCATCATCGAAGCTTCATCATCGAGAGGGCACTTGGAATGCGACATGTTTCTTCCTTGGACTTGGCGAGGACCGCGTCCATTGTTGCTTTAGTCTTCAACAGTGTGGGGCTGATGAGGACATTAGTGCGGTGAGGAACTTCTTTGAGACACGAAGCAATTGAGAAACCCGTAGTCCTTTGACATGTAGCGGATGCACAGGAGCCGAGGACTTTGATGGAGCTCTTGAGGACTTTGGTGGAGCGATAGCAGTCTAAGGAATTTGCCATGAGGGCATAGTGAGGAACTTGGCCATGAGGGCGCTGTTGGTGAAGCACTTGGCTTCTGAGCGAGGCTTCTTTGGCATGGATTTCCTCGGCTGACCGAGGTCTCGACAACAGCAGCAGTGGCAGAATCCTCATTGAATTTCTTCCTTGCCTCCTTGGCTTGCCTTGCCAATTTGGATGGCGCTTAGCCCATTCTTCAGAAAGTCCTCACCACTCTTGATCTTTGGTGGGATCAGCTACTTGGCAGTGCCAATGGAGCTCTTGGGCATGGAGGATTGAGGTGAATTTCTTCATGTACTTTGGAGTCACATATCATACTCCTCCATTCTCTTGCCCATCTCCGTTCAATCCTCTGAATCGCACCTTGCGCTGATTTTTGTTCTCTTTGCGAACTTGGCTTCATCAGTGTGCAATAGTCCTTATATATGTCATCAGGGATCTCGAAAGCAGTCATGACCTCAGGCTTCTTTCCTCCTTTCTGCGGTCTCTTTCCTTCAGCCATATTCTTCAGATGAGGAATTTGAACAATTGAACATTCTAAAGAAGTATGCAGTTTTTCTTCAAGGAACGCTGCAAATGAGTTAAGTTGATGAGAACCTAGTGATTCAGCAGCGGGCATGAGTACCTGTGAACAGAGTGTAGGTGCGAGGAATTTGGAGAGGTCATATGCGTTCTCAGAAGGTTTTTCGAAAAGACAAGTTTTGAGGAATTTGACCAGATGAGCCTTGAGGAATTTCACTAAGCATTCTTTGTCTTAGGTTCCGGAGTTGTATAGATCGAAGATCCACACAATTGAGGAATCTTGAAGAAAACGATTGCTTAGAGAAATGGATCAAGAGCATATAATGTGTGAGGTGTTCATATGTGAAGATTTGAAGAATAAAACACCTTTGAAGATTTTCAGGAAAGTTTGAGAATCAAAGCGAGTAATAAAAGTAACTTTTAATTACCCGAAGTGAAGAACACGACGAACTGAGAAGAACAGATGTGAAGTTCGTCAGGTTAGATCTCCCACGCCCTAACTTGGTAGAGGGAAACAGCTACGGCGACGGCGGAGGGAAGATTTCATAACCGGCGCGCAATCTGACGGGCGATGAGGTCGAGGCAGCGAAGCTCTTCCTCACCGGCGACGATGGAGTAGCGGCGGCGCTAGGGTTTGAGGAGCTCGAGCGAGAGACAGAGCGGTCGAGCGGAGTAAATGAAGTGAGGAAGGGGAGAGGGGTATTTATAGACACAGTCAAAAACTGTTTGCCCGAAGATTTTGGGACGAACATGCCCCTGCCTTTCTCCTTCTCGCGACATGTGTCACCCACGTACTGTGTAGTTGAGATCGTGTAAGATCGTGGGTGAATATAATAATGCATCATGGGATGCAGAACGGTTTGAGCGGCAAAACCGAAAATCTGGATAAGATTTGTTTTAAATTTTCGTTCGCAATTTCTTCAGCTGACAAGGACACAGTGAAGATTTTGAACGAGTTTCAATTAGAACTCACATGAAGAATTTGTGAATAGATTGGGTTGAGTATAGCATAGTGGGGGAAGGGTCTGATCACATTCACTTAGCAAAAAAAACAACTTGAAGAAATAGCCATAAGTGAATGCTGTAGAGGACATAAACTCATATATATTTGCAAAGTTGAAGAATTTGAAAAACTGAAGAATTTGAAAACTGAGGAAAAAAACTCAAATTGAAGATTTTCAACTTTTTGTGGTGGCGTGACCCACCGTATAAGAATGATGATTTCAGACACCGCGTACAATTGTCGTAGGGTTCTGAGAATCAAATTCTTCATTGATTTCTTCACACTTAGAGTGTTATTCTTCATTGATTGAAGAAAAACGTTTCTTCATGTGTTGCACATCTAAGTCATCAATTTTGCATAAGTGTTAGGATGTGTGTCCTTTCCAAAAACATACGAAGATTCTAAGATATTTAGCTCACACCGCAACTTGCTAAATCTGTTCTCATCCAAGGGCTTAGTGAAGATATCAGCTAGTTGTTCTTCAGTCTTCACGTGCTCGATGGAGATGTCGCCCTTCAACACATGATCACGAAGAAAATGATGATGAATCTGAATGTGCTTTGTCTTTGAGTGCTGAACTGGGTTGTGAGCAATCTTGATGGCACTCTCATTGTCGCAGAGGAGAGGCACATTCTTCACGTTGACGCCATAGTCCTTGAGGGTTTGCTTCATCCAAAGCAGTTGAGCACAGCAAGAGTGATGTAGGGTGGAACCCTAATTCGACGATCTTTCACGTTTGGAGCGGGATCCCTCAAGAACACGATGAACACGGGGAAGAACGGGGAGGAATCACAAGGGGAAACACTCAAGAACAAGTCCAAATCACACATCCACTAGACAATCAAACACACAAGATCACAAGGTACATGAACAACAAAGGGAAAGATACAAGGTAAGGTTCATCTCCAAAAGGAGGTCTTGATGATATCCTAGATGGATCTTCCCTAAAGAGGGGTCTTGTATCCGCAGGGGGATCTTCTCCTAGATGGAGGTCTTGGCCTCCAATGGAGTAGTGGTCTCTCTCTCTCAAGAGTAGAGATAGGTAGGAGCAAAGCTCACTTAAGAATGAGCTATCACTTTGCTAACCCTAGAAAGGAGGTGGAGGAGGTCTATTTATAGTCCAAGGGCCGAAGGGGTACGTGAGGGGCGAAGGGGTACACGGGCTTCGGCCCAAGTCATGCACGTAGGCGGGGTCCGGATGATCCGGATGGTGGCCTGGATGATCCGGGTGTCGGAGGTCCAGATGATCCGGGCGACCGTCCGGATGATCCGGCTTTGTCGAGCAGGTTCTGTAGTCTTTGGGCGCGTTAGCCGGATCGTCCGGGAGGTCGTCCGGATCGTCCGGGCTCGGTCCGGATCATCCGGCTGGGCATCCGGATGATCCGGGCAACTCCAGTCTTCTTCTCCTTTCTTCCGTCTTCTCTTCCACGCTTCCCTCGCGGATGGTGTAGTCGTTCCTTGGCGCTTGCACTCCTCCTTGACACCCGTGAAGCTCCGACAATACCTATGCATGCACACGTAAGGAGTGTCAAGTAGTATACCATCCTCGAGAGTGTCATGTGAGTACGTGTAAAGGAGATGATTCACCTTTGTGTATGTGAAGTAGATGTCGCACGTGTCACTTGCCAACTGGGCTCTTGACATGGTGATGTTCGTAGGATGCTCCGCATCATCCCCTCCCCCTTGGGAAAGATCCGACCTCGGATCGAAATCAAAAGCACCATGGGAAAGAGATGATGTCGTCGTGTAGAAGTGGACGATCACCAAGCATTCGTCATCTTGTAGTTCCACATGGGCACCCTCCAATGTCGCACCGTCTTGTAATTCCTTCAAAAGTAGCAAAGATAACAAGCACTTGGAAAAACAAATGTGGTTGTCGTAAGGGCAAAACCAAGCATTCAAGAGGTGATTCACCCAACAAGTGTTGTCATCAAGCATAGCATATGGTTTTACAAAGAAGTGTTGCATGGCATTTGAGCATATAAATTGAGCACAATCAAGTATATCATGGGAACAAGCATGCAAATGGGAGGTTAAGATGCAAATATATGTGATAAGTGAACAAGCATCAACCTCAAGGTCATAGCAAGCATGCATAAAGAGCTCAATGAACGGTCTATGGTAGGCATAAGAGTCATTCACAACACCAAATATAGTGAAATGTCTAAACACATGGGGAAAGTGCAAGACAATCCAAGCATAACGTGCATAAGGTGTAGTGAAGATAATGTGGCACTCAACACAATAGAAAGAGCAAGTGTTCATCATGTGTGAGGCAATCAAGTCAAGCATGTGATAAGCAAAGGGACATGGCATATGTGAAGAAATGATATTGGTGCAACCAACCATATGATAGTAGCAAGTAGTCCAAGAATTGGATGCAACACACAAGGTATATATGTCATGAAGCATGGAAATGTGGCAATCATGGTAGAAAGCAATATCTAGAACATGTGTGCAAATGGTGCAAGCAACACATGAAGTATGATCTACAATATCCAAGCTCAAGAAGGATGTCACCTTGAAAGTGTGTCCTTGTACATTCTTCACAATGCCGAAGTGGAAGCAAATCACGGTGTAGAAAGCAGTGGTGGTAGAATGTATGAGGCTCACTCTCAAGAGCTCGAATGGTCAACTCACGTGAAGTGGAAGTCGACGCAAAGTCCAAGTATCCTACACATGCACAAAACAAAACAAAGAGCGTATGCGCATGGTAGATAAACACATCATCCATCATGATGGTTCTCTTCTCTTGCACATAACCATTAGAAGCACAAGTGCATGAATAATATGATGCAACAATGACGATATTCAAGGCACTAGGTATATGGTGCAAAGATGTAAGACAAGCATGCTTCACAAGGACTATGTCAAAATCTCCAAACATGTGTGAGAATGCTATGGGGGCAATCTCATGAGCAAGACTATAAGCATTGTTGCACTCAATACATGGCAAATCATCTAGCATGAGAGATGCAACACATGGAGATATATGACACGAAGCAATATGAATTATATGCAAAGCATATAGATGGTTGTCATCAACCGCATGAGATGAGCAAGTATGACACAAGAGACAACGCATGTGAGAGGCATGAGCATATATGTCATCAACCCAAGAAAGCAAGTAGTGGAACATGGGTGATGCAACATAGCAAGCAATCCTAGCAACTAAGTCAAGTATGCTAGTAGTGCGAAGATGCAACATACTAGAAGGAATCATGGCAAACATGTCCTTGGTGCAAATAGTGGGCATGAATAATTCACATGTCATAGCACAATCATGAAAGCAAGATATGAGGACAATAGCATGGGGCACATGATAAACATGGCAATAGCAACAAGGATCTCTACCAAGCATGCAAATACACATAGAAGTAGCATAATGATGAAACATGGGTAGATGCAAGCAAGGGTCACAATTGCATGGCAAAGGCATAGGAATGAGTATATCATGCAAAGTGAACATGGCAAGATGGGCATATGATATGTAATGAACAATAATCCATAGCCAAGTGAGGGCCATGTAGAATGAATGCGCAAAGTGTTTGCGCGAAGAGAGCGATGGGAAAGACAATCCATGGGATCCCAAATCACCGTTGCTCTCTAGAGCTCGTTTTGTCCACTCGTGGGATTGCGAGGTTGACAAGTATTCATGGGTACCTGCACAAAAGAGACACAAACCAAAGAAATTGTGTGTGTGGTAAATGTACACATCATCCATCATGATGTGTATGTGCACGTGTGAGTTAGCACAAGATAAGCATCGCTCAAAGAAATTTGATGCATGGTATAAGAACATGTCATCCATCATGAAAGAATAGTTATTATGTATGACACGATGGGGACACAAATTGAGCAAACAAGTATGTGGCACATCAAAAGCATGTTTATTCATGGGGAGCATATGGTGCACACAAGTATTGGGATCATGCAATGGATGAGATGGGTCAAAATCTCCTAAAATGTATGAGGAAACTATGGGGGTCTCCTCATGAGCAATATCGGAAACATCATATGGAGAAAATGGACAACATCCAAAACAATGCATATCTGAAGCTAGGTGGTCATGGCATGGCATATGAGATAAATGATGCAAAGGGAGCATATCAATATCATCACAAGATAAACAAATGCCAATAACCATGGGCTTGTCATCTATGCCATATGTGCAAATTGGGTTTATTTTAATGGCATATGCATAGTCACTATGAAGAGATTGCGAATAAGACATATGGTTGATCTCATGCATAGCATATGACAAGTCAAGTGGATTATCAAACATGATGTGACCTAAAGAATTGTCACAAGAAATCCTATGTAACATGGCATCACAACTAATAGACTCCACAATACAATCATCATACTCATCATAAATGGGCAAATCATCGCATTGGGAAATCCTACTAGCATGAAGCATGTCAATAGGTGGATCAACATCATGCAAGCAATCAATGTCAAGAATGTCCACTAGTGGGACTAAAGCATCACCGTCACCTTTGTTACCTTTGTCATTCCACTCAAGTGGTGTAGGTGAGGTGGGAAAGACCAAATGGTGGTCATCATCATCATCTTGATGGAACCATGTGGGCGGTGCATCATATTCCACCATGGCCATCGTCTTGTCCAAAGGGAGGACGAAGTCGTCGAGGATCGGCGCGTCATCATCAATGGGACCTAGCACCAAACGAGAAGACATAATAGAGGTAGAGGTCAAGTTGTTAGAAATGCAAATGGCCTCACGTGACCTATCAACTATCTCACTCTCTCTATGTGGTGGTTCACTCACTCCCTCAAAATAGGTGCACTCAAACTCATGTATGGTGGAGTCACTCATCTCACTCAAGTGGTGGGGGTTGTGGCTCTCCTCGCATGGGAATTGTGGCAACTCATCATGTATGGGGCTAGTGGTGAAGTCACTCTCACTCTCAATATGGTGGCACAAGTCACTCAAGTCATCATACATCGCCGTGGTCGAAGGGAAAGTCCCATGCTCAACCATCTCATCGTGGTCGCCGTGGATGAAGGCCGAAGATGGCACATCATCACTCTCCTCCATGACCGAAGGGAAAATCCCATGCTCGATCATCTCATCACCGTCGCCGTAGATGAAGGCCGAAGATGGCACATCATCACTCTCGCCACCAAAGATGGAAGCATCATCCTTGCTCGCCACCTTGTCGCTCGCCTCCAAAGGTTGGTCCTTGAGGGTCTCCGTAGTCGTACTCGTCGCCGCACCGTCTTGAAAAAGAGTCGAAGTAGACTCGGCATCATCAATGCCACAAAGAGGGATGGCGATGAAGTCACACTTGGGAGCATCGTCTTGGAGCTTGTCGGCCTTGGACATCATGGTGGTACTAGCCTCATGCTTGTCGTAGAGCTTGGTCGCCGTGAAGTTTGCTTGGGGTGGAGAAGCCTTGGCCTTCATGAGTTCTTGTTCCGCCTTGAGAGCACCAATGTAGTAGTCGTCGATGGACTTGTAGTTCTCGAGGAAGATGGTCTTGGAGATGTCGTTGTGCAATCCCATCATGAAGTGGAACTTCATCGAAATGGGGTCGTCCACGCCGGCTCGTCGCAAGGCAATCATCATCTCCTTGAAGTACTTGTCGATGGACTTGGATCCTTGGGTGGTGTTCTCCAATTGGCGTCGAAGTTGTTCCGTGTAGTTTGGAGGCACAAACTCTCGCCGCAAAGCTTTCTTCGTCTTGGGCCAACTCATGTCGTAGTACTTCGAAGGTGTGTGAAGCCACCATGCCAATGCGTAGTCGTGGAAGTTTCTTGTGGCGCACTTCACTTGATCTTCGGGAGGAACTTGATGTAGCTTGAGGTAGTCGTCCATCAAACGCTCCCACTCGAGGTACTCCTCGGGTTCTTGAGTCCCATAGAAAGGAATCTTGTGGTCGGTGTCGAGGTCGTAGTAGCTCGTGGAAGTCGCGGACTTGAGCTTGGGTAGCTTCTCTTGAGTGTAGTCTTGGGGTTCTTGTTGGCGAAGATGCCGTATGTTCATAGGCGAAGATGCCTTGAAGTCGCTTGGCGAAGATGCCAAGGGAGATGGTGAAGTCATTGAGCGGTTGTTGGTGTTGAGCTCTTGACCTTCACGTTCTTGTTGGTGATGGTGTCGATGCCGATGTGATCTTGCCGGAGGTGGTAGCTCGGAAGGATGTGCTCTTGAGCGTCTTCTCGAAGATGAGGAAGATCGCTTGTAGGACTTGATGAGGGCCTTGATCTCCTCCATGCACTTGTCCATCTTGGCGTCGTAGTTGTTGTTCATGGCATCGAACTCGTCGTTGTTGTTGTAGACCGAAGATGAAATGCCTTGCCTATCCATCACAAGACTCGAGTAGAGGTGAGTAGGAAATGAGATAAACAATACCAAGTTACCTTTTCCCAAAGTTGAGGATGTATCCCATGTCACTCAATGTGAGATGAAAGAATAGTGGAATTGGTACCGGACTTGTTCACTCACACCTATCAAGTAAAGCTTATGGTAGAGCTCGGTGAGGACAGTGGCACAAAAAGTTAATGCAAAATGTTAGCAAGAGTCAATAATGTTGAAAGAGATTCACAAATTCGCAAGTGAAACAAATGGACCAATAGCAAAGAATGGCACACGGAAACACACACACGGATAGATAAATGGGGTCGTGCAACCAAGGAATGAGCTCAAAATGTGGAATCCACCAAAACGCTCGTGTTGCACAACTCAAGAGAGACGCTAGCACGATTGCTCAATAGGCGGATACGACACTTGTGCACAACCTGTAAGATGCAAAATGGATATACTTCTATCCCAAGTATGCTATGTATGTATGGTTCCCGGTGTTTCTCTCAAGCATGATATCATATGATGTAGATTTGACAATCTTATGTGCAATGGGGTATGATGCAATGGTACTTGCTCACGAGCTCTTTGCTCTCTTTTTGCTTAAAAGCTTTTTCTCTTTTTTTCTATGACCACTTTTGTATAATGCACAAACCAAGATAGCAATTGTGTATATGCGGGAACAAACTTGAGGCACAATGGATGATATAATACCAAGATGATATGGTATGTATGCAATGGATGGTGTAGACCACTAATGTGCACAAGTCACGTTGCCGGCAATACTCAAATGGCTAGTCTCGATAGGCAAGTAACACAAAATGGGCTAGGGGTTAACAATGCAATTGCAAGGGAATATACAAAGGTGTAAATCGAGGTTACCGCCCGCTGCGATGATGAGTGGCGGTGTTCTTGGTGTAGATACCAAGATGATGGAGACTCATCCCTAAGTAGCCGAAACACCTTAGGAAACGGAAAAACCGCAAACTCAAAATCTCAAATGACAAATGTCAAAATGGTGGTAGCGGAAAGCGGTGGTGGTGTTGCACTAGGCAATGCGGACGGAATGATGGGCTATACACGAGTCGGAGTTGAGTTGCCGTCCCTAAGTAGCCGAAACACCTTAGGAGACACAAGCCACAACTCGAACAAGCTCAAACAACAATTGGGTTAAGTTGGGTTGTCGGAAGTGTATAGAGGACACGGTTATGTGGAAGTGGTGGTGGTGGTTGATGAAGAAGCAACCGTCCCTAAGTAGCCGAAACACCTTAGGATACTCAAGTCACCACTCAAAGAACCTCAAATGCTATGAGGAACAAAATGGGTTAGGTTGCGGAAGTCGGTGGTGGTAATGCGGATGATATGGTGTAAGGCCTAGGCAAACTTGCCAAATTTCAGAAAATTTGATGGTGTCAAATGGTGTTGGTGGTATTTTTGTTGGATGGGGGATGTCAATAGCTTCAAAACGAGCTAAAGAACGTCGAAAACGGACTCCGGATGAATTAGTTATGGCCAAAACAAAAATCTGTCAGTGTCAGTTTCAGGGTTAACCGGATGATCCGGGAGGAGGTCCGGATGATCCGGGCTCGGTCCGGATGATCCGGGAGGAAATCCGGATGATCCGGGTTCGTCAGCGCCGGTTCTGTTTTCTGGGTGCGTGATTTATCCGGACGTCCGGGGGGGCGTCCAGCTGATCCGGGTGAGGTCCGGATGATCCGGGAGATGGTCCGGATGATCCGGGCTGGTCAATCCGCTCGGGATTTGCTCGTGGGGATGAATTTTTTGGGCGGAAATGGATGATTTTCGGGGCAAAATTTAAGGGATTTCGTGGATGGAAGGTGGGGAAACTTGGGGGAAAGCTAGATCCACTTGAAACCAAGCAAATCCATGGATCAAAATCAACAAAACATCATCAAAACTAACAAATCATAAAAAATTTTGGGGGCTATTTTTGGTGGGGATTTTCGGATTTAGGACGAAATCAACAAAATCAAGCTAGAAAAAGAGGGGTAGGGGCTCCAAAAACATGATCAACGTGGCTCATGATACCATATGATGTAGGGAGGAACCCTAATTCGATGATCTTTCACGTTTGGAGCGGGATCCCTCAAGAACACGATGAACACGGGGAAGAACGGGGAGAAATCACAAGGGGAAACACTCAAGAACAAGTCCAAATCACACATCCGCTAGACAATCAAACACACAAGATCACAAGGTACATGAACAACAAAGGGAAAGATACAAGGTAAGGTTCATCTCCAAAAGGAGGTCTTGATGATATCCTAGATGGATCTTCCCTAAAGAGGGTCTTTATCCATGCAGGGGATCTTCTCCTAGATGGAGGTCTTGGCCTCCAATGGAGTAGTGGTCTCTCTCTCTCAAGAGTAGAGATAGGTAGGAGCAAAGCTCACTTAAGAATGAGCTATCACTTTGCTAACCCTAGAAAGGAGGTGGAGGAGGTCTATTTATAGTCCAAGGGCCGAAGGGGTACGTGAGGGGCGAAGGGGTACACGGGCTTCGGCCCAAGTCACGCACGCAGGCGGGGTCCGGATGATCCGGATGGTGGCCCGGATGATCCGGGTGTCGGGGGTCCGGATGATCCGGGCGACCGTCCGGATGATCCTGCTTCGTCGAGCAGGTTCTGTAGTCTTCGGGCGCGTTAGCCGGATCGTCCGGGAGGTCGTCCGGATCGTCCGGGCTCGGTCCGGATCATCCGGCTGGGCATCCGGATGATCCGGGTAACTCCAGTCTTCTTCTCCTTTCTTCCATCTTCTCTTCCACGCTTCCCTCGCGGATGGTGTAGTCGTTCCTTGGCGCTTGCACTCCTCCTTGACACCCGTGAAGCTCCGACAATACCTATGCATGCACACGTAAGGAGTGTCAAGTAGTATACCATCCTCGAGAGTGTCAAGTGAGTACGTGTAAAGGAGATGATTCACCTTTGTGTATGTGAAGTAGATGTCGCACGTGTCACTTGCCAACCGGGCTCTTGACATGGTGATGTCCGTAGGATGCTCCGCATCAAAGAGCCAGCAGCAATGTGTTCAGCTTCAGCAGTAGACAGTGATTCGCAGTTCTATTTCTTCGAGGACCAACAGACCAAAGATCGTCCGAGGAAATGACAAGTGCCAGATGTTGACTTGCGGTCCACACGATCACCAGCATAGTCAGAGTCAGAATATCCAATGAGATCAAAAGCAAAGCCCTCGGGGTACCATAATCCTAGTGTTGGTGTGTGAGCTAGATATCGAAGAATATGCTTCACAGCCTTATGGTGTGATTCCTTCGGTGCAACTTGAAATCGGGCACACATGCAAACACTAAGCATTATATCTGGCCTAGATGCACATAAGTACAATAAATAACCAATCATGGAGCGGTATACCTTGTGATCAAAGTCAATACCATTTTCATCAGTGCATAGATGGCCATTTGTGGGCATAGGAATTTTGACGCCTTTGCAATCTTGCATGCCGAATTTCCTCAGTACATCTTTGAGGTATTTCTCCTGAGATATGAATATGCCATTGCGCTGCTAACGAATTTGAAGACCTAAGAAGAATTTCAACTCTCCCATCATAGACATTTGATATTCTTCACTCATCATATAGGCAAATTCATCACTATAACGTTGGTCAGTACAGTCAAAGATAATATCATCAACATATATTTGGCACACAAACAGTTCACCATCATAAGATTTAGTAAAGAGAGTAGGGTCGAGTGAACAGGGTGTGAAGCCATTCTTCACGAAGAATTCCTTCAATGTATCATACCACGCCCGAGGGGCTTGCTTGAGGCCATAGAGGGCCTTATTAAGTCTGAGGACTTTGTCAGGATTCTTTGGATCTTCAAAACCTGGGGGTTGAGCAACATTACTTCTTCCTCAAGCTTACCATTGAGGAATGCACTTTTCACATCCATTTGATATAAGATGATATCATGATGGTTAGCATAAGCAAGTAATATGCGAATAGCCTCAAGTCTAGCAACAGGTGCAAAAGTTTCATCGAAATCAATTCCTTCAACCTGTGTGTAGCCTTGAGCTACCAGTCGTGCCTTATTCCTCACCACAAGGCCATTTTCATCTTGCTTGTTGCGGTAGATCCACTTTGTGCCAATGATATTATGCTTGCGAAGATCTGGACGATTGACCAGTTCCCAGACATTGTTAAGCTCGAACTGATGTAATTCTTCTTGCATAGCCTGAATCCACTCCGGCTCTAGAAATGCTTCATCTACCTTAGTGGGCTCTGTGATAGAGACAAAAGCATAGTGCCCACAAAAGTTAGATAAATGTGAAGCTTTTGAGCGTGTGAGAGGACCTGGTGCAGTAATGTCATCGATAATCTTCTCCACTTGAACTTCTTTTGCAATGCGAGGATGAGCTGGTTGTCGCTGAGGAATTTGATTAGCATTTTCTTCAGCACCATTTTCCTCAGCATTTTCTTTAGGTGCATCATCTCGACGTTCTTCATGAACTGGAATGAATTCTTCAGCAGATTCTTCAGTAGGAATGACATCCTCAGTTGCCTTGAACTTGATGGAACCCTCAGGTGCTGGTTCATCTAACACAAAAGGTAGGTGCTCTCTTTGCGAGCCATTAGTTTCATCAAACCGCACATCTATAGTGTCAACAATCTTGTGAAGAACAGTGTTGAAGACTCTGTAGGTGTGCGAGTCCTTTCCGTAACCAAGCATAAAACCTTCATGTGCTTTCAGTGCAAATTTGGAGTTGTGGTGAGGATCTCTAATCCAACACTTATCACCGAAGACTTTGAAATAACTCACATTGGGTTTCTTGTCAGTGAGGAGTTCATAGGCCGTCTTCTTGAAGAATTTGTGAAGATATACTCTGTTGATGATGTGGCATGCAGTATCAATTGCATCTATCCAAAAACGCTGGGGCGTTTTGTATTCATCAAGCATAGTGCGAGCCATCTCAACAAGAGTTCTGTTCTTGCGCTCCACGACGCCATTTTGCTGAGGACTATAGGGAGCAGATAACTCATGAGTAATACCAAGTTCATCAAGATAGTCATCAAGACCGGAAATCTTGAACTCAGTTCCATTGTCACTTCTGATGTGCTTGATCTTCACACCAAAGTTGGTTGAAGCCCTCGAGGAAAATCGTTTGAAGACTTCCTGCACTTCATGTTTGTAAGTAACAATGTGTACCCAAGTATATCGAGAGTAATCATCGACAATGACAAAACCATATAGAGATGCATCATTAGTGATTACTGAGTAATGATTAGGTCCGAAGAGGTCCATGTGAAGCAATTCGAATGGACGAGTAGTGGTCATGATAGTCTTCGCTGGATGCTTGGCCTTGGTCATTTTTCCAGCTTCACAGGATCCGCATAAGTGATCCTTGAGGAATTTGACATTCTCAATGTCAATGAGATGCTTCTTCTTCGCAAGCGTGTGCAAATTCCTCATTCCTGCGTGACCAAGTCGTCGATGCCATAGCCAGCCTTCTGAAGCTTTTGCAAGTAGACACACGGCTGGTTGTGGTCCTGTAGAGAAATCAATAATATACAAATCTCCTCTCCTAAAGCCTTCGAAGACTTTGGAATTGTCAGCTTCCATAATCACAACACAGCGATACTTGCCAAAGACAACAACCATATCAAGATCACAAAGCATTGAGACTGACATGAGATTGTATCCTAAGGACTAACAAGCATGACTTTGTCCATGTGTTTATCCTTAGAGATTGCAACCTTACCAAGACCCAATACCTGACTTTTGCCTTTGTTAGCAAAGATGATATGCCTCAGAGGTGACAGTGATAAGGGAGTAGGGCTGGAAAAAAAGCTCGAAGCTCGCGAGCTAAACAAGTAGCTCGTGACTTGGCTCGAATCAACTCGAACTCGAAGAATAACGAGTCGAGCCGAGCTTTAGTTTAAGATCGTTTATAGAACAAGTTAAACGAGCCAATCTCACGAGTACTCGTGTAACTCGTTAGGCTCTATACAATAGATAAGCCACTCCCAATGCAAAGAAAGATCAGCCACTAAACAGCCTACGTCCCAGGCGCACAACCCAAGGCCGAGTAGTTGAAGGCCTAGCCTCCTAAGAGACTCACGCGTTAGAAGAAAATTACAATTGTTTAGTGATATATATGTTTAATATATACATAATCATTTTTATCATATTTGAGGGCTTTATGTTTATATCTTAAACGAGCTTAACAAGCTAAACGAGCCAGCTCGCGAGTTATACGAGTCGAGCCAATCTTGGGTTTGAGCTCGTTATAGTAACGAGTCGAGTCGAGCTAGCTCGTTAATGAAACAAGCTCTAGCGAGTCAAGCCGAGCTGGCTCGACTCGGCTCGAATTCAAGCCCTATAAGGGAGCATCCATCAATAGATTCTTGTCACCAGTCATGTGATTCGTACATCCACTATCGAGGACCCATTCAGTAGTTTTGGGTTGATCATCCTGCAGATGAATTAGTGTAGCTTACAATCTCATATGCTTCATCAGTGAAGAATATGATATCAAGTTCATCAGATGAATTTCATCAAGCAGTAAACAGATATAGCAGTATGAGGACGTGTGAAATGAAGGTTCATTTCATCATGATTCGCCTGCGACCTTTCAGGCAGTTTCGTCAAGTCCCCAGCAAATTCTTCAGACGTTAAAGCACGTCTGGAGACCTGACCCTGCAGAAGAGATTAGTTCTTTTTCTTCACCACCCACATCTGAAGGGGTGGCAAAGAGTTCATCACTCTGCAAGCATCATACGAGAATGGTGGCATAGAGTCCAAACCATTTTGTTTCACATAAGAGGGGTTAGGGTAAGCATATGAATAAGCAGAGAAATTCTTTGAGGACTTATGAACATAATGGTTTGAAGAATAATGCACATATTCATAGCCCTTAGCTTTACCCTGCGACACAGAGTTGTTAGCATGATGATAATCATATGAGGACTTTGATCCTTTTGAGGAATTTGATCCATGTGAGGAATTTGGTCCGTATGAGGACTTGGATCCATATGAAGAATTTGGTCCATATGAAGAATTTGATCTGGGGTTCGTGTTCATCACAGGTGGTGTCATGAGGACATTCACCTGAAGACTTTCAAGGCACTTCTTTGGAACCCAGATTTTCTTCATAGGAGAACCGTTCCTGCAGTTAGTGCCAACATATCTAGCAAATACTTCACCATTCTGGTTTTTGAACAGTTTATAGTTGGAGTCAAATGACTCATCAGAAGAATGAGGAGATTCACATGTAAAGCCAGATAAGTTATATGGATCAACTGGAGGTCCCTTTGCAGCAACCCATGAGGTTTTGGGGTACTGCTCAGGCTTCCAATATGTTCCATCAGCATTAAGTTTCCTCTCAAAGGCAATACCCTCTTTCCTAGGGTTTCTGTTGAGGATCTGCTTTTTAAGCACATCACAAAGAGTCGATGCCCTTTGAGGCTTTTGTACATGCTGTCATGTACAATTCCTTCAACCCTGCATTGTCAGTGATACTAGCAATGTCCTCAGATGAGGAATTAGTGATAGCAGAGGCAGGTGAAGAATTTGTAACAGTTGAAGCATTTGAACATTCAGGTGAAGAATTAGCAGATTCACGTTCAATGCACTTTAAGCATGGAGGAACGAATTCTTCCTGAGAAGCGCTGATTTGTTGAGCTAGTAATGAACCGCGCTCCTTCTGAAGATCTTCATAACACACTCTTAGATTTTCAAGATCTTGCTTTCTTTGAAGAGATTCAGAAGAAAGCTTCTCTTGATCTTGCTTTCCTTGAAGAAATTCATAAGAAAGTTTCTCATGATCAGATAAGAGAGTGTTATGATTACTTTGAAGGTTATCAAACCTAGACTGAAGTCTCTGAAGATTTTCAGTCAGGGCTTTAGTGCGATCCATTTCTTCACCCAACATATCATCACTTTTGTCTAGCATGTTTTGAACCTTTTCAAAAGCCCGTTGTTGTTTTACAACAATCTTAGCAAGTTTAGAGTAGCTGGGCTTGAGATCCTCATCAGATTCATTTTCACTAGATTCAGAGGAGTTGTATTTGAGTACCTTTGCACCTTTCGCCATGAAGCAATAGGTGGGGCGTAGCCATCATTATCTTCATCAGCCTTGTCGGTGGGGTCAGTTTCTTGATGTTGAAGATGGACTTCTCGACGAAAGCGATGCGAAGGCGGACTCGCACACGCCAGATTCGGATTCTTGGATGCCTCCTCTTCATCATTTTCCTCAGATTCAGCTTCAGAGTCCATTTCCTTGCCAATGAATGCCCGAGCCTTCTTGGAGCTGCTCTTCTTGTGAGATGAAGACTTCGAGGATTTTGATGACGAAGATTTTGACGATTTCTTCTTCTTCTTCGCATCATCGTAACTGTAATCCTTGTATTTCTTATTCTTCATTTCCTTTTCCCACTGAGGACAATCTTGAATATAGTGACCAGGTTTCTTGCATTTGTGGCACAGCCTTCTCTTATAGTCACTGGATGAGGAATCACTGCTTCTTGAGGATTTTCCAAAGCGACCACGTCTTGAGAACTTCTGGAATTTCTTCACGAGCAGTGCTAGCTCCTGGCTCAATTCTTCGGGATCACCAAGGCTACTACCAGAATCCTCACATTTAGTGTCAGACACAGCCTTGGCCTTCAGGGCACGTGGTTTGCCATAGCTTGAACCATAGAGATCTCTCTTTTCAGCAAGCTGGAACTCGTGAGTATTTAGCCTTTCGAGGATATCGGCAGGATCAAGAGACTTATAGTCAGCACGTTCTTGTATCATCAGTCCTAGAGTATCAAATGAGGAATCAAGCGATCTCAACAGTTTCTTCACCACATCATGATCAGTGATGTCAGTGGCACCGAGGGCTTGAAGCTCATTTGAGATGTCAGTGAGGCGATCAAAGGTTTTGAAGCGGTTGAAAAGATTCCAAAGAACATCAACTCGAGAGTCACGCTGAGTTGAGACTCCCTCATTCACTTTGGACAGCCTATCCCAGATAAGCTTAGCAGTTTCCAAAGCACTCACTCTTCCATACTGTCCTTTGCTCAGATGGCCACATATGATATTCTTCGCTTGAGAATCGAGTTGCTTGAATCTCTTCACATCGGTAGCGTTCAGTGAGGGTGAGACAGAGGGAACACCATTTTCCACAACATACCAGAGATCATTATCAATTGCCTCAAGATGCATTCGCATCTTGTTCTTCCAGTAGGGGTAGTTCGTCCCATCAAAGGTAGGACACCCAGCCGAGACCTTGATCATACCCGCGGTCGACATAACTAAAACTCCAGGCGGTTAAACCAAAATCACACAGAACAAGGGAGTACCTTGCTCTGATACCAATTGAAAGTGCGTTATATCGACTAGAGGGGGGTGAATAGGCGATTTTATGAATTCTTCACTGAGGAATTTGCTGGTGAGGAAATTCCTTAGCGAAGAACTACTTGCAGTGGAATAAGTACTCAGAAGTAAGCATAACAGAATACAAGCATGGTCATCATGATGAAATGAAGACTAGCACAGAGTACAGAAAGCGTAATCACAGGATAACACAAGATGAAGACAAACAGACTGAAGAAATTGAACTGAGGAAATTGAGAAAGTCTTCAGTCAAAGTCTTCAAGCACAGATATGAACAAACACTCAACACAGTAATGAGGAAATGAAAGGGTTGAGGAAATAGAACCAGTTAGTTGGTGAAGACAATGATTTGGTAAACCAGTTCCAACTGCTGTCTCAGTTGTACGTCTGGTTGGAGCGGCTGAGTATTTAAACTCGAGGACACGCAGTCCCGGACACCCAGTCGCTGAGCACGCAGCTCAGGACACCCAGTCCTCACCGTATTCTCCTTGAACTAAGGCCACGCAGACCTCGTCCAATCACTCGTGGTAAGTCTTCAGGTGACTTCCAAACCTTCACAGACTTGGTCACTCGGCGATCCACAATTCCTCTTGGATGCTCTAGACCATGACGCCTAACCGTCTGGAAGAAGCACAGTCTTCAAAGGTAACAAGCGTCGGATCCACGCAGGATCAATTTCTTCAGTGATGCTCAATCACTTTGGGTTTGTGGGGGTTTGGTTTTGGGTTTTCCTCACTTGATGATTTTCGCTCAAAGTCCTCGAAGGATGGGTTGCTCTCAAATGACAAGTGTCAAGTTCTCTCGGAGCAGCCAACCAACTAGTGGTTGTAGGGGGCGGCTATTTATAGCCTAGGGAGCAGCCCGACATGATAAGACATAAATGACCTTCAATGATATGACCGTTAGGTGGATAGGATATTTTGGGACAGCTGGCGCGCAACACAGCAACGGTCAGAAAGTTGGCTCTCAAATTCCTTAGGGCTATCATGTTCCTCATCGTGTAGGCAATTCGCACTGGCGAATTCCTAACTCCTCAGTCAGAGCAAAGTCCTCAGTGACCAGAAGAACTGCGTCTCTGTCACTGATGAAATTGACTGAACTGTATGAGATTTTCAATGGCTTCACTCGAAGGGATTGGTAGGTGTAGGATTTTGAGTTGAGCATCACATGGAAATTTTTCCTTAGTATTTCCTCGACCCCCTTTAACAGTACGGTGTTTCCTATGACTCAAGAAAGAGAAAATGAAACTACGAAAACAAAAGTCTTCACGCTTCATGTTCCTCAAATGAATACCAAGTCTTCAAGGTCACACCAATTTCTTCACTTTCAAAGTCTTCAGAAAGTCTTCAGAATATCAAAGTCTTCAGTCGAAGAACTGCATTTTTAGGGGTCGACTTTCTCTACAAATATCAAACTCCTCATAGACTTATAGACCTATGTAAACTCACAAACGCATTAGTCCCTTAACCTACAAGTCTTCAATACACCAAAATCACTAAGGGGCACTAGATGCACTTACAGGGGCTTCAACTCTTATCTGGGAACAAAATTGGCTGTCGAATAACGTAATGATGAGACTGATAGCTTGTTTGGCAAATAACCCTCCAATATTAGTGAAGGAGCTTATTGATGCCACTAGTGCAACATGAATGTGTGATATGCTAAATCAAGTTTTTTTGGCGTCAGATGCACATGCATTATTGAGTATCCATTTATGTTGGTTGGAGTGCTGAAAAAATGTTATTTTTACGACGAGGTATGCATACTGTATGTTGGTTGACACCAAAAGAAGGAGAGAAAACTGGCTTGAAAATAACCTGAGGAGATCTAATTTCGTGGACGAAGCAAACTCATGGTCCTCGTTATGGTCTGTCGACGTGCCTCGAAAGATAAGAAATATCTTATGGAGGCTAGCAAAACTTTCGATCCCAACTGAGATGTCCCGCATAACAAAAACATGGCAAATGATGATAAGTGTCAATTTTGTGGCACCCAGGATTCTTGGCGGCGTTCTCTCCTTGAATGCTCTATGGCTAGATGTGTGTGGGATTTAGCTGATGATGCTATTGTTGATCACTTTGAGACCATGAGGGTTTTGAACGTAGAGAATTGGATCTTTGCAATGATCAAAAGTTTGCCGCACAAGAATTTGATTGAATTGGTTGACACACTTTGGGTGATCTGGACTGCTAGGCAAAAGGCAATTCATGATGGAATTCTTCAAAGCCCGTGTGCTACTCATGTGTTTGTTACTAGCTTCACATCCAACCTGGAAGCGGTTCAGAATATTGGGAGCAATTCAACAACAGCGGTGTCACTAGCTGAAAGAACATGTGGTGCCCCCATGTTTGGTTTTGGTAATTGATGACAATCTGTATGGACTAATGGTTGCCTTGAGTTATATTTGAAGGAGTTTATGAGTTGACCAAGGTGCTATTAAGGAATTATCCAAAGATTGGTCATGTGAGTGTTGAGCTTATTGCAAACATGTCTTGAAGTAGAAGATTGTGTGATCATTCATGATTACCTTCAAGACATCATCCAAATGAAGAGAGTTGGAAAGATTCAAGGTTGATCAAGACTAAGTCAAGAGTGAATCAAGTTGATCAATTCACAAGCGTAGAAGATGTACCGAGAGGGATCAAGTGATCCCATGGTATGGTAAGCATTGTCCATTGCACTTTGTGTACTAACCCATGGTCTATGTGAGAGTTCTGTGTGGGGTTAGGTACGTGTCCATGGGCTTGCGTCAAGAGGAAGATATCATACAACCCATGGAAAGGATGACATCAAGTGGTGATCGTCATCATGATTGTCGTGTGCAAGTTCAAGTGGTGCAACATGAAGAGATCAAGTGCTTGAATCTTTCCATCCTTTGTGGTGTCAATGATCCTGTGAAGATGTGCCGAAAAGAGGCTCACCCATAGTGGACTATGGGGGAGCAATCATCTAGTCTTCATCGAGCCAACACAATCAAGAAAGGTAGTCCAACTTGAGGGAGTCAAGATCATCATCATCTAGCTCAAGTGGACCATGTGCAAAGCAAAGGTTTGCCCTTGATAGGTTTTATATTTTACCGGTCTCGTGGTGGTAGTTGGGAGACCGGGTTATAGGATCATTTGTCGTACTATCAAGGGGGGCTATCAAGTTGGTAGCTTGATCGTATCATTAGTAGAGAGCTCAAACCATTGCATCCTTGCATCATGTTTCTTGGTTCTTGTTTGGTTCTCTTTGTGAGTCTTAGAGCTTATGGTCATCTTGATGACAAGCTTGAGTTCATCGAAAACGAAGTTTGCATGCGTCTTCTATGATGTTTTCGGTGTTGGAGGTTTTACCGGTCTTATCCGAGGAAGGGTTCTCACCTTTTTCTTATGGGCCTTTTCTAATTTGCTTCTTATTGATATTTCTTTAAATATTTTGTTATCCCTTGTTGCTAGCTTTCCAACAAATTTGGTTTCATCGAATTTGGAGTCCGTTTGCAAAAGTTGTGGCAGTTTTGGTGTTCTAAAAAGGCTGCAGCGGTACTACCGCGAATTGGAGCGGATGTAATTTTTTACTACCGCTCCAGAGCGGTACTACCGCGGCTCCTACAGCGGTAGTACAGCTCCGGACCCAAAACTCGTCCCAAGTCCTGCGGTGGTAGGCCCGGATGTATTTTTTTAGTACCACTCGCAAGCAATAGTACCGCTACCCTTTGCGGTAGTACCGAGATCCCTAGCGGTAGTACCGTGAGGACGAGCAGTAGTACCGCTCCAGCGGTTCTACTGGCCTTTTGCCTCCTTGCTGTTGTTTTTCAAATGGGTACTACCGCTCTAGCGGTAGTACCGCTCCTTGGAGTGGTAGTACCACTCTCTGCGGGCTGTGAGCATAACAGTTGGATTTTTCCCCATCTATAAAAGGGGGTCTTCTTCCCCATTGAACCTCATCCCTTGAGCTCGTGTTCTTCCCCCATTGTTGACCTTCTTCGAGCTTGCTAACTCTCAGTCCCTCCATGGATTCTTGCTAGTTTTTGAGGGAAAATAGAGAGGAGATCTAGATCCACATTTCCACCAATCACTTTCTCCTCTATGTGAGGGGAACCCCTTGGATCTAGATCTTGGAGTTCTCCTTCTTGTTCTTCATCTCATCTTCCTCCCTAGCACTAGTTGTTTCGGTGGGATTTGAGAAAGAAGGACGGCACTTCGTGTGCCCTTGCCATTGCATTTGGTGCATCGGTTTGAGTTCTCCATGTGATACGTGGAAGTTACAAGTTGAGAAGCTTATTACTCTTGGGTGCTTGGTACCCTTGAGCTTGCTACTCTTGGGTGTTTGGACACCCTAGAGCTTGTTCCTCTTGGGTGCCTTGGCGCCCTAGACGGTTGGTGTTGTTCGGAGCTCAATCATTATGGCGTAAAGCTCCGGGCAAGCGTCGGGGTCTCCAATTAGGTTGTGGAGATCGCCCCAAGCAATTTGATGGGTACAGGTGACCGCCCCCAAGGGTTGCCAAAGTGTACTAAAGTAGGGGTACCTTAGTATCCCGAACTTGTGCACGGGCAGTCGCAGCACCCCGCGGCAAGGCTTGCTGGGTGACCACCAAGATCCTCCATAATTCCTATTGGTGCCATTCAAGAACAAAGTGTTTTAACTGGGAAGACAAAGCCCAGGCAAGAGAGGCTTGCCGGGAAGGACAAGGCCCCGGCAAGAGGAGCTTGCCGGGAAGGCCAACCAAGGCATTTCAAGGAACTTGCCGCGATGCTCCGCGCGTCCCGGCAAGACCCGGCGAGCGACAAGCTTCCGGGCGCGACAAGACAACGACCGCGGCAAGGCGCTTGCCGCGGCGAAGCCACCACTCTGTGCCCACGCTCCAGCACATCCGTCGACGTGTCGCCACAGGATCGTTCCAGGCGCACGTGGCGGGCGGCTGTGCAGCCAAGCGGTGCGAGGTGGCGAGCGAAGATGACGAGATGGCCATCGTGGCGAACGGTGGCGCCCCTAACGGTCGCTTTTCTGCACTGTTTGGGCGACCAGACGGGCATTAAATTCCCTTGTCCCCTGCCGTCAGAGTTAGGTAGGGTCCACTGTAGAAGTAGTTGTACCAACCACAACTTTTACACTTTTACCCCTGCATGCGTTGCCACCTGTCGGTGACCCCTTTAGCCTATAAAAGGAGGCCCATGCGCAACGTAGAGGGGGTTCGACTCATTCGAAACTACAGAACGCTCACGCTCTAGAGCAAGAACATAATACAACCACAAAGCAGCAGTAGGAGTTTTATCTCTCCGGAGAGCTCCGAAGCTGGGTAAAAATCCCCCGCGTGCTTCGCCTCGATCCGCTCTTCGTGCGCCCTCCGCTCCCTGTCGGACCGAGAAGGGGCCCTGCCCCATAGGTGTTCGTTTCCCACGACATCTTTGGCGCGCCAGGTAGGGGGCGTCGAGGTTGTGTGAACCTGATCCGATGTTCGCGCGGGCTACATTATCATCTTCATCGACATGCCACCGAAGAAGAAGGCTTTGGAGGTGGCTGGTCCGTCTGCGTCGATCCCACCACCACCGGAGCAAGCGGGTGGTGGGGTAGACACCGACGGAGGAACGGGCGCCGATGAGGGAGCTCACGATGCTGCCAGGTCCAAGGACAAGGCTGCACAGACCTCGGCGTCCGTACACGTACCGCGCCCATCTCAGGAGGCGCGGGACCGACAACGTCATGGTACCCACAGCACCATACGTTCGTTGGGTCAAGGCCAAGCTGGTGGATCTCGGGATGCTCAAGATCAGCATGCACGTCAACATGCTGGCACGAGCACGGCACGGTCGCCTAGACGAGATGCTGCTCCTTCTAACATTGTTAGAAGTGCGAGCATATCTAGCTCCTTGCGCCGTTCACCGCCGCCACCCAAGACTCCAGAAGAAGCGTTGTCCCGAGCCCAACTGCTTCTAGATTACCCTCCAGCGCCAGACAAGATCGACGATTGGAGGGCCACCATTCAGAGCCTAATCGGCTTCGCCAACGGCAACACTCCCAGGCAACCGAGCACATCGAAGCCGCGGCAAGACGCCCAGGCGCAAGCCGGTGGCGACAAGACCGGTGGGGGTGCAACCACCGTGCACTCCCCACCCCGAAGGCCAAGATCGCCGACTCGCTGGGTCAACCTCGACACTGATTCCACAACGTCATCAGATCCGCGATCTCGTCGTGATCAGCGCCAAGTTCTTCAAGAACGACAACAAGAAGATGCTCGTACTCGCATCGAGCATCGAAGAGAAGCGCGGCGTCAGTCAGACCAGCGCGCTGGGCCCATTGTCGACATGCATGTGCCAGGGGAACCAGGCGACTTGCCGTACGCGGTAGGTTGCCCTGCGTTCACTCGTGAGCTGCGGCAAGTCCAATGGCCCAGCACCAAGAACTTCAAGCCAGATGTACCCGAGAAGTACGACGGCAGGCTACATCCGTCGGAGTTCCTCAGCATCTACACCATTGCGGTGCAGGCTGCTGGGGGGCGCGACGACAAGATCCTTGCCAACTACTTCCCGCTGGTACTCAAGCCCAACGCCAGATCCTGGCTCATGCACTTGCCGGACAACTCCATCTCCTCACGGGCGGATCTGTGCCATCAGTTTGTCGGCGCCTTCACAGGCGCCCACAAACCCCATGGCCAGGAGAGCGATCTTCATCTGCTCGCCCGGAAGGAAGGAGAGCCCCTGGGCAAGTACATTCAAAGGTTCAGCCAAGTGCAGCGCAACATCCCAAACGTCCACCCTGCCTCGGTCATCAGCGCATTCCATCAGAACGTGCGAAACCGCAGGATGAGGGAGGAGATGGCGATGTGCAAGATCAGAGATGTGAGCGAGCTATATGCTCTGGCCGACAAGTGTGCACGTGCTGAGGAAGGAAGGAAACTCCCCGGAGAGAACGCAGGAGCAGAAGGGTCTGACAGTGAGGATGCCGCCCCGACAAGGAAAAACCGGCGGCAGAACAACAGGAAGAGAAAAGCTAAAGATGTGCTAGTCGTCGAGCAGTCCAGTAACGGAAGTGGCACCGAGAAAGCCAAAGCTGGTAACTCCGGCGAGGCTGTGGTGGCCGCCGACAAGCAGGACAGCTCCGGCAAGCAGTACTGCAAGATCCACTGCACCAAGGGCCATGATCTCCAGACCTGCAAAAAAGTTGAGCAGCTTGTTGAACTGCAGAAAGCTGAGTACGAGCGACGCGACAAGGAGAAGGCCCAGGAAGGTACTGGTGGATCCGGCAAGAAGTGTCCCGGCCGGGGAGGGCGCCGCGGCAAGGCCAAGCAGCGGCAAGGAGACAGACCTCCCCGCGGCCATGACAAGGACGAAGATGAAGACGAAGATGAGGATATGGATGATGACGAGGCCGACGAGCAGGAGTTTCAGAAAGCCACAGAGGTTCTGTGCGTTGACGGCGGTGCTTCTCTGCATACTTCGCACCGCCAGCTCAAACAGTGGGTGCGGGAAGTTAATGCAGCAGAACCATCAGTTGAGTCACGCAAGCCTCTGAAGTGGTCCAGCACGCCTATCATCTTTGATGTTGAGGACCACCCTGATCGCATAACTGCGGTCGGGTGCTTGCCGATGTTGGTTTCGCCAACTATCCGCAACCTCAAGGTCACAAAGATGCTGGTTGACGGCGGGGCCGGCTTGAATCTGATGTCCTCCGCGGTACTCAAGAAGCTCCAGATCCCCGACAGCGAGCTCGAAGAGACCGGTACGTTCCAAGGAATCAACCCGGGAAGGAGCAAGCCGAAAGGGAAGATCACGTTGCCAGTGACATTTGGCAGCGAGCTGAACTTCAGAACAGAGAAAGTCACCTTTGACATTGCTGATTTCCCATTGCCCTACAATGGGATACTCGGCCGTCCAGCGCTTGCCAAGTTCATGGCAGCCTCTCACTATGCCTACAACGTACTGAAGATGCCCGGTCCGATAAGTGTCATCTCTATCCCTGGCGACAAGAAAGATGCTCTTATCTGCACCGACAAGATTTACCGGGAAGCAGCAGCCGCAGCAGATCGCAAACCACTTGCCGCTGAAGCTCCCGGGGGGAAGAACAAGACCAAGTCCGGCAAGAGCTCTGATGCCCACTCCGGCAAGCGCACCTCTTCGGAGTGCTGCGCTACCGTCGAGGACGCACCATCGAGCTCCACCGGCAAGTGTAAGAAGGCGAAGGCAGCTCCGCCAGAGACCAAGAAAGTGGCCGCCAAGGAGGACGGCACTGGTGGTACCTTCACCATCAGTGCCACGCTTGACCCTAAATAGGAAAGCGCGCTCGTTGCTTTCCTGCGGGCGAATGTCGATGTGTTTGCATGGCAACCATCGACATCCCGGTGTTCCGAAAGTAATTGAGCACCACCTTGCCGTCTGTCCTCTCCGCGCGCCCGTCAGCGAAAGTCGAAAGCAAGCAGTAGAGCGCCAAGAATTTATCGCAGAGGAGATCAAGAAGTTGGAACCAGCAGGCCTTGTCAGAGGAGTACTCCATCCTACGTGGCTGGCCAATCCTGTAGTTGTGCGCAAGGCGAACGGAAAATGGAGGCTTTGTATTGACTTCACTGATGTTAATAAAGCTTGTCCCAAAGATCCATTTCCCTTGCCGCGCATTGACCAGATTGTCGACTCCACGGCATGATGTGATTTGCTTTGATTTCTTGATGCATATTCAGGATATCATCAGATCTTCATGGCAGAAGAGGATGAAGAGAAAACCGCATTCATCACTCCATGTGGCACATACTGTTTCGTACGGATGCCCTTCGGTTTGAAGAATGCAGGTTCAACATTTGCAAGAGTAGTCAGTCATGCTTTTGAGCCACCGTGACACAGAAATGTGGAAGCTTACATGGATGACATAGTGGTCAAGAGCAAAGACAGGGCAACTCTGATACAAGATTTAGACGAGACCTTTGCAAATCTGCGCAAGATCAATCTCAAGTTGAACCCCGAGAAGTGTGTGTTTGGAGTCCCCTCCGGCAAGCTTCTCGGGTTCTTTGTGTCTCAAAGGGGAATTGAAGCTAATCCCGACAAGATCAAGGCCATTGAGCAAATCGAAGCACCGAAGCGCGTCAAGGATGTACGAAGGCTTGCCGGCTGCGTGGCTGCTCTCAGCAGGTTCATCTCTAAGTCTGCTGGCGCCCTCGCCATTTTCAAAATATTGAAAAGGCAGGTCAATGAAATGGACTCGAAGCGGAGGCTGCTTATTTGGAGGATTTGAGGAGATACCTGTCCTCCACTCCGATACTTGTCGCACCTAAGCCGCAAGAGAAGTTGCTGCTATATCTAGCGGCAACCAATCAAGTGGTTAGTGATGCGTTAGTAGCGGAAAGGGAGGCGGATGATGGGCCAGCGACCACGGCGAGCGCGTCCAGCGACAAGCAGGGGGCTTCCCCGACAAGCTCTGGTCCCGACAAGGATGAATCTGTGCAGCCACAAGAAGAGAAGCAGAAGAAAATGGTGCAGCGCCCAGTTTACTTTGTCAGTTCCCTTCTGCAGGGGGCCAGATCAAGGTACTCTGGTGTGCAGAAATTGCTTTTCAGCCTTCTCATGGCCTCGAGAAAGCTGCGCCACTACTTTCAAGCACATGAGATCACAGTTGTCACTCGCTTTCCGTTGAAGAGGATATTACAGAATCCAGAAGCAACATGCAGGATTGTCGAGTGGGCACTGGAACTGTCAAGCTTTGGCCTCAAGTTTGAGAGTACTTCAACTATCGAGCCGAGCATTGGCAGAATTCATAGCAGAATGGGCGCCAACACCGATGAAGAAACTCGAGACGAGCATCCCGTCAAGGAAGCAAGCAAAGAATGGATCATGTACTTTGATGGTGCCTTCTTGCTGCAAGGCGCCGGTGCGGGCGTGTTACTTGTCGCACCCACCGGAGAGCACCTCAAGTACGTGGTCCAGATGCACTTTCCCAAGGAGCAAGCGACAAACAATACTGCAGAGTATGAGGGTTCGCTTGCCGGACTCAGGATCGCAGCAGACCTTGGGATCAAGAAGCTTATTGTTAGGGGTGACACGCAGCTTGTCGTCCGCCAAGTAAACAAAGATTATCAGAGTCCATTGATGGAAGCTTACATTGATGAAGTAAGAAAGTTGGAAGAACACTTTGACGGCCTGCAAATGGAACATGTTCCGAGAGCTCAGAACGACATTGCAGATGGCCTGTCAAAGTGCGCCGCACTCAAGTTACCTGTGGAACTAGGGATTTTTGTGCTCAAGCTGACTCAACCATCTGTAACACCATCGACTGGACAGAGAAAAAAGAGGAAGTTGATTTCCGGTGACTACTTTCCGGCAGAGCACCCCGAAGCCGCCGCCAAGAAAGTCTCCAAGATCAACACCAAGAGTGCTGAGGAGCAGTCTGCTCCGACAAGCCCTAAGGTTTGTTCCGTTGAAGCAGACGCTCCCGACAAGTTTTGCTCCGGCAAGCTTGCCGTGGAACATCAAGCTCCGGCCGAGCCACAGGTTCTTACCGTAGAAGCGGATGTTCCCGCAACAGCATTTGTGCCCTGAGTCCTTGTTGTCGAGCCACAAGCTCCAGCATGGGCACAGCAGATTGCCCGTTTCCTTCAGACAGGAGAACTTCCCGAAGAGCAAGAAGACGCGGAGAGAGTAGCCTGGCAATCAAGTATGTACCAGTTTGTCGACGACATACTGTACAGAAGAAGATTCAACGGAGTGAAATTGAAGTGCATTCCCCGGGAAGATGGACAGGAGCTGTTGGCGGAGATACATGGAGGCATATGTGGTCACCACATTGGCACAAGAGCACTTGCCGGCAAAGCATTCCAGCAAGGTTTCTTTTGGCCAACAGCCCTCCAGGATGCAACTGCACAAGTAACCAAGTGTGAAGCGTGTCAGTTCCATTCCAAGTAGATACACCAGCCAGCTCAAGCTCTCCAGACGATCCCTTTATCCTGGCCATTTTCGGTCTGGGTGCTCGACATCCTCGGCCCTTTTCCCCGAGCTGTCGGGGGCTTTGAGTACTTGTACATTGTGATCGACAAGTTCACAAAGTGGCCGGAAGTGGAAGCGGTGAGGAAGGTGACAGCACAGTCAGCAGTCAAGTTCTTCAGGTCGATTGTTTGCCGTTTCGGGGTCCCTAATAGGATCATCACCGACAACGGCACACAATTCACGAGCCGCACCTTCATGCAGTACGTCCAAGATCTTGGCGCCAAGGTCTGCTTCGCTTCTGTTGCTCACCCGAGAAGCAACGGTCAAGCGGAGAGGGAAAACGCTGAAGTGCTGCGCGGGCTCAAGACCAGAACTTTCGACAGGCTGCACAAGTGCGGAAAGAACTGGATCAACGAGCTGCCGGTGGTTCTTTTGTCGATCAGGACGACGCCAAATCGAGCCACTGGCCAGACACCTTTTGCTCTAGTCTATGGAGCAGAGGCAGTTCTCCCCACGGAACTCGTATACGGATCGCCTCGAGTGCTCGCTTATGATGAGCTTGAGCAAGAGCAGCTGCGACAAGATGACGCGCTGCTCCTTGAGGAGGATCGTCTTCAGGCTGCTGTATGAGCTGCTCGCTACCAGCAAGCTTTGCGCCGCTACCATAGCCGCAAAGTTAATGCCAGAAGTCTCGAGGAAGGCGACCTTGTTCTTCGGCGCGTTCAATCCGCCAAGAATTCGAACAAGTTGACGCCGAAGTGGGAAGGCCCTTATCGGGTGAAGCGAGTCACTAGGCCTGGCGCTGTCCGCCTAGAGACTGAAGATGGCTCTCCGGTGAGCAACTCCTGGAACATTGAGCATCTTCATAAGTTTTACCCATAAGGTGCGGTTGCCGGAACCCGTTCCGGCAACCACCTTTTGTACAAGCCTTGCCGCTGTTGCATGTAACCCTTTGTACAAAGCCGGGCGCAGATCCCGTGCATAAATAAAGATCGTGTGCTCCCCACATCTTGTCAAATTTCATGCTTTTTCATTTTTTTGCATGTATTATCTGACACTTTGTGCAACACTTGCCCCCGGTAAGCAATAACGAGCCTTAAGGCTCCATATCTTTATTTTCTCTTATTTCTTTTTCTCCAAGAAACAGAAGGATTCCCTCGCGCACAAGTTTGCCGGGGGGGGGGAGGAGAAGATAATGGTGTGGACGAGGCGTCGTTCAAGAAAGTATCGCCTTGCCGGGACGCAAACAACAGAAAAGCTAAGTCGCCAAAGTTTGAGCATAGTCAGTTTTAAATTTTTTAAGTTATCTTCCTTGAAACGACCCTGCTTTGTATGGAAAACCTGTGCACGGAGGAACCAACTCGTAGCTAGCTGCGCCCTTACTTTGTTTCGAGTCCGCTCAACAACTTAAGTGTGCTGCAACTAGTTGCGACAAGGTTTCTTGCCGGAAGTAGCACCGCCAGCAGGCTGCTGATGTTCCGCACTCAAGCGCTTCAGGGCAAGGGTGCTCTTGCCGCAAGTTCCCTAAAAGCGTAGGGTAAAAACGTACAAAGGAAGGAATCAAGTAAAGGAAATAACATAGCAAATATTGCCCAAGACAAAGTTATATTACAAAGATAACTTGCCGCGCTCTAATGGATTGTTCCCATAACATGTCTAGCAGCGGCAAGGAAAGGAAGAAACAGGCGGTCTAATCTATGCGGCCACCATCAACCCTCTTGACTTCATTCACCTTGTCCACAATGGGTGCGACAAGGGCCTTGAGCTCTTCAAGATCAGCGCCCGCCAGCAGCTTCTTGAGGACGTTGGTGAGGTTGAGGCCTGGATTGCGGAAGGCCACCTTCACCAACACCTTCTCCAGGACTCGGGCGCAGATCGTGCGCGACTCGTCGGCCAGCTGCTTTGGGATCCTTTCCCGGAGCTGCTGGAGCACCGTCGCCACGCCCTTGAAGAACAGAGTAAGCTTGACGCTGGGCTGGAGGTTCTCGTTGGAGGAGTACCCGAAGCCCTCCATTTCCAGTTGCGCCAGCTCCTCGTCGATGACTACGGCAATGTTTACGAGGCCCTCTGTCCAGAGCTCCACCGTAGCCCTGAAGGTGTTTTGAGTCTCGGCGGCCCTCGTTAGCAGCTCTTCGTTGGCCTTGATCTCCTCCCTCAAGGTCGCCTCCTGCTTCTTGGCGCTATCTAGCGTCTGGGTCAGCATGGCCAGCTTCAGCTCGAGATCAGCATTGGAGTCCTTGGCAGCGCTCAACTCTTTGCCCTTCTCGGCGAGTTGACCCTGCAGATCACCATGGGCGAGGGCGTCCTTCTCGCGCTCGCGCTGGAGCGCGGCAAGATCTTCATCCTTCCTCTTCAGATCAGCCTCCAGCTGCGTCATTTTCACCTCCAGCTCCTTCTTGGCGGCCTCGGCAGCTGCAGCAGCATCCTTCGCTTCCTTGAGGGCCCCGGCAAGTGATTGCTCGCGCGCAGCAAGCTCCTCCTCGTAGCTATCCAGGTTGACTTTTCGCTGCGTTAGTTCACCTTCCCGTGTGGACAGCTCCTCGGCGGCAAGCCTCTGTTGCTCCTCAGCCTCAGTATTCTCGAGGAGGAAGGCTTTCCGCACCTCGACCAGTTGCGCCCATTCCTCCGCAATGGACCAGAGAGCTTCCTGATTTCGTTCCCGGAGCTCCTCCACGCGCTTCTCAATGTCTGCTCCCGCCTGCGCGACAAGCGCTTCCCGGGACTCCACCTTGGCTTGTCGGGCACGCTAGAGCGACACCAGCTTCCGAAGCAGTTGCTCCTCCTCGAACTCGCTGCTGCTACTGCTTGGCGCGTCAACCAGCATCAGCTCGGCGGAGGCGAGCACTTCCCCGTCAAAAGCCTCTCCTTCGACCGGCGCCCTGGAGCTCGATTCCCAGGGAAGCTTGATGAAGACACCATTGCCGGCCTTCAAGTAGGCGCCGGGCTGGGGCTCTTCGGAGCCAGGCGCTGCATCAGCGGCGGAGGGGTCGGCGGTCGGTGTAGCGCCTTGCACTCCTGCACCCTCGGGGTCGTCAGTGCGATTGCCGGACCCCTCGCCAGCTCCTGCGCCGGCAGCCTTGGCGGCCTCTTCGTCGGCGGGATCATCAGCGCCGGCCTCCTCTTCGGTGGCGGCGGCCTCGCCAGTGTTGCCGCGCGCGTTCTCCTCGCCGGTGGCTTCGGTCTCCATCGGCTCCGTGGAAGGTGGATCTGAAGGACGGAAGAGGGAGAAGAGTTAAGCAAATGATCGAAAAGAGAAATTAGAAGAAGAAAAACTCAAGGGAAGTTTCAGGCAAGAAAGATTACCTGTGCTGGGATCCACAGTCATGGGCTCCACCACCGGGGGATCGTTGGCGCTGTCCCTCGCCGGAGACTCCTCCCTTGCCGGAGAACGCTCCCTTGCCGGGGAGTCCACCCTTGGCGGCGTAGTCAAAGCAGATGGCGAGTCGGAAGGGATTTCCAGGCCCTCCTGGTGAAGTTGTTCTGCTCCTACGCAAGCAAATACTCAGTTGATGACAAAGAAAGAGCACTCATGCATGGCTGACAGCGGAAAAGAAACCAAATACTTATGCTGGGGGCTGCGCTGGGGGCTGCTTGGCGGAGTAGTGGCTGGGTCCGGCAAGGTGGTCTCGGGCGCGCCTCCTACTGTCGCGATCGGCTCGTCCTCGATGACAACCACCGGAGCCTTGGCCCTCTTCGCCGCCCTCTGGGCCAGTGTCCTGAAATGGAATAAGTCCAGAGTAAATCAGATCAGATGCAAGACAAGAACAACAAATTAAAGAACTACAAGGACAACAAGAGGGTCTTACTCTTCTTCTTCCTTCTCGTCGGAGCTGAGTGCGGAGAGGTCGAAGTTCGGCCCACCTTCAGCGCGACGAGGCGGAGAAGTGGGATCCCTTGGCCACTTGGCGGGGGCTGCAGCGGCGGCCCGAGACGACCCCGCTCCAGTTGTCGCCCTTGGCGGAGGCGCTCAGCGGCGGCGATACTTGTCGCGATGGGCGTGTCGCGCGGCGCCGCGGCTGTTGACCCGGTTGCCGTCCTGCTACGTCCCCGGCCCTGCGGAGGCGCCTTCTCGGCTGCGCTGGGGGCTGCGCAGCGGGCTCTGCTTGCGGCAAGCTGCTCGGGGATGGCGGGCCACTCGCGCCCTCGGTGGGCCCGCTCGACTCGGCATCGGGCGCGGCAAGTTCTTCCTCGACATCCATCCGCAGGCGCTCGGCAAGGCTTGCCGCCTCTGCTGCGTCTGCCTCCTCCACTGTGAACCCAAACCGCCTGGGCGGCTGCTGCCGCCTCCTCCGCCCTAGTGGCGATGCGCTGCATCTCCTGTTCGGTGGTGTCGTGGGTGAGGCTTCTCTTCTCGTCGGCATGGACCTCCACCTCCACTAGGCTATCGAAGAACTGCTGCACGACGTCGTCGGCAGGTTCTTGCCAAGTTGGAACAATCTCGTGCGAATCGCACAACGGCATCATTGCGCAGATGCGGTCGCGCGAGGAGTTATTGCATAAGGGAACGACGCCTGCCGGCAGCCTGAACCAATCGGGATGGTCGGGGTCATGCTTGAACAGCTCCCTGAGCATCCCATCCAACTCCAAGACAGTAAAATTGAAGTTGAGGCCCGGGCGCAGCCTCATGATGTTCGCCGGGCCCCCGAACAGCCAGGTGGGCCTCCCCTTCTCCTGCAGAGGGGCAATGCGGCGGCGAAGAAAGTCCGTGCCAACAGCACCTACGGTCAGCCTGGCAAGCCTGAGTCGCAAGATCCGGGTGGTGGCGATCTACAGCCTAGCGTCGTCCGGCGCCAGGGCGCTCCAATCGTTGCCGCGCACCACTGGGGTTTAGCACAGGGCAGTGAACGGCTGCGGGTTCTCATCAACGATCCAACACCATTCAGCCCTCCACTCATCCCATTTGCTGCAAAGCTCCCCCTCCAAGTAGACCTCCTTCTTGCCGGCTCTCGAGATCCAGGCGACCCCGCCAGCTAAGGGCTCTCCTCTCTCGACCTGGGGCATGAAGTAGTGACGGAAGAGGGCTACGTTCGGGTGGATTCCGACAAAGTTTTCGCAGAGATGTGCGAAAACCGCCATGGTCAGGACAACATTGGGGGTGAAATCAAGGAGATAGAACCCGTAGGTGTTCATGACATCACAAAAGAATTCAGAGAAGGGCAGGCAGAGCCCGCAATGGAAGAACAGTGCGAAGAAGGGGTATCCTCTTGGAGCCCGTTTCGAAGTGGAAGCGGCGACGGAAAGTACCTGCGTGCGTGGGTGCGCTCGCGTCTCCGTCGACCAGAAGAGATAGAACCACTCCCTCAGCTCCTTCGCGGGGAGCTTAGGGGGGAAAGTTGCCCGCTCCTTCCGCAGCGCCTCAAGCCGCTGCGCCTCGGTCGACTTCGCGGCTTTCCCTTTTCCGGCCTTCGGAGCCATGGCGGAGGCGGTGGAGGAGATCGAGAGCGTTGGCGGCGACGGCGGCGGTGGGGGGCGGAGCGCTGTTCTCTTTCGGCTTTGGAAGCGGAGGGGAGCGGCGGAGATTTCTGAGGATGGAATCGCAAGTGGCGAAGGTGGGGGAACGGCCCCTGTTTCCCCTGCTTATAAAGAGGAGGAGGCGAACATTATGCTTTCTCCGAATAAAGAATCACCCACGATCTCTACCACGACGCTGCATTCGACGCGTGCCGTTACGGGAGGGCGCGGTGGATACGGAGTCAGAAACGGTGTGGACCTGGGCTGCGTGTGCCCGTGCCCTGTTTTGGGCCTGGCCCAACAGCGCTCGGCACCGTGTATGGCCCAGGCCCGGGGGCTCCTGTCGGTGTACTAAAGTAGGGGTACCTTAGTATCCCGAACTTGTGCACGGGCAGTCGCAGCACCCCGCGGCAAGGCTTGCCGGGTGACCGCCAAGATCCTCCATAATTCCTATTGGTGCCATTCAAGAACAAAGTGTTTTAACTGGGAAGACACAACCCCGACAAGAGAGGCTTGCCGGGAAGGACAAGGCCCCGGCAAGAGGAGCTTGCCGGGAAGGCCAACCAAGGCATTTCAAGGAACTTGCCGTGACGCTCCGCGCGTCCCGGCAAGACCCGGCAAGCGACAAGCTTCCGGGCGCGACAAGACAACGATCGCGGCAAGGCGCTTGCCTCGGCGAAGCCACCGCTCTGTGCCCACGCTCCAGCACATCCGTCGATGTGTCGTCACAGGATCGTTCCAGGCGCACGTGGCGGGCGGCTGTGCAGCCAAGCGGTGCGAGCTGGCGAGCTAAGATGACGAGATGGCCACCGCGGCGGACGGTGGCGCCCCTAACGGTCGCTTTTCTGCACTGTTTGGGTGACCGGACGGGCATTAAATGCCCTTGTCCCCTGCCGTCAGAGTTAGGTAGGGTGCACTGTAGAAGCAGTTGTACCAACCACAACTTTTACACTTTTACCCCTGCATGCGTTGCTACCTGTCGGTGACCCCTTTAGCCTATAAAAGGAGGCCCATGCGCAACGTAGAGGGGGTTCGACTCATTCGAAACTACAGAACGCTCACGCTCTAGGGCAAGAACATAATACAACCACGAAGCAGCAGTAGGAGTTTTATCTCTCCGGAGAGCTCCGAAGCTGGGTAAAAATCCCCCGCGTGCTTCGCCTCAATCCGCTCTTCGTGCGCCCTCCGCTCCCTGCCGGACCGAGAAGGGGCCCTGCCCCATAGGTGTTCGTTTCCCACGACACTTGCTATCACATAGTTGCTTATCTTGCTTAGCATAAGTTGTTGGTGCACATAGGTGAGCCTAGTTGTTTTAGGTTTTGTGCTTGACAAATTAACTGCTAGGTTTATTCCGCATTTGTTCAAGCCTTAACCATAATTATTTTAAAGTGCCTATTCACCCCCCCCCTCTAGGCGACATCCTCGATCTTTCAATTGGTATCAGAGCCTCATCTCTCTTTTTGGGCTTAACCGCCTAGAGAGTAAACATGTCGACTAGGGGATTAGGATTCTCTGACACTCTTAGTTTCGATGGCACAAATTTTGATGTTTGGGTAATTCGCATGCTTAATCTCTTTAGGGTCATGTACCCAAATTTAGAGCGAATTGTAGATATGGGTTTTTCTCCTCCAAAGGATCCCCAAAGATTATCTTTAGAGGATGATAAAAACTCTTATCTCAATGCTCAAGCTTCTAATGTGCTTTTCGATGATTTGAGCAATGTAGTTATATTTCAACTCATGCCGTTCCGGGATGCTCATGAGTTGTGGACAAAGCTTCAAGATAAATATGGCTTGTCCAATATTTGTAAGGATGATTGTTCTCCCTCCACCTCTGGCCGTGTTGTGTTCTCAACTTCTTCTACTTCACCTACATGTGGTTTGCCACAAGGTAATGACATGGTGAGTAGTGGTGTTCATTGCAATGATGATAATGGGCTTATTGTTGATAATCCGTCATCACTTTCTTATTGCAATGCTTCATCTTTGGACTTTAACACTTCTAGCACTTGAAATGTTTCACATGCTTGTGTTGATAGTCCTTGCATATCATGTAGAAATTGCTTGACTAAATCTCATGATGATATGCTTGCTATGTCTTGTTGCCATGATAAAAATGCATCTATTTCCTCGAATTGTTGTGCTAACAATGTAGAGGAAACCGAACACTCCATGGAACAGTATGTGGTGTTTAATGGTGCCTCAACGGATCCTACATCATCATCTATTGCTTTTTGCCTTATGGATGAGGCGTCAAAGGTATCTCCTACATTGTACCCCAATATGTCTCTTGATGATGATGTTGATGGTAATGATGATGAGGATAATGATGAAGAGAATGATAATGTTGCCTCCTTAAAAACTAAGGGGAAACAATTTTTAAAGCTCTTCATAAAAATAAAATTGCTCGTTCCAACTTCACGGAAATAATGTCCATTGCCATTGATGGCAAGAAATACATTGAGGAGTTGGAATCTCATCTAGAGGAGCATGAGGTCACCATTGAGAAAATGGAAGCTCATGAGCATGATTATTCAAATGAGACCGCAGAGCTATCTCCATCTCTTGAACATGAACAAACCACCTCCGAATCTCTTGAGGAGACTTTTGCTCTAGAATTATCTAGAGTGAAGGAATCTAATGATAGAGCTCTTGAGGTGGCCAATGTTTTTCAAACTAAAAATGCTAAGCTTGAAGTTGCTCATGCTAGACTCCTTTAGGATTTTGAGCACCTCGAAAATGGCTCAAGGGTCATCAAGGGTGAGCTCATCAAACTCACCGAGTCTCATGCTTAACTTGAAGCTTCTTATTTAAAAGAGCTTGCCAAGTTGCCTTCTCCTCTTGTTGTTAATGATGATGCTTGTGCTACTAACTCTACTTCTTGTGAAGCATCCATTTTAAAGGAGAATATTGAGCTAAGGGCCCAACTTGAGTTGCTATCTAGAAAGTATGGGAAATTGGAAGAAAGTCATGAAAAGCTTTCTAGCTCTCATGATGATCTTCTTGTATCCCATAATGTGCTAAAAATAGCTCATGAGGCTATGATTGCTAAGGTAACATCTAGTGAGACTCATGTGGACATTAGCACCACTTTTAGTCAAAATGCTATATTGCCTTGTGCTAGTCCTCGTAATTCGTCTATGCATAACATTGGTACATCTTGTGGTGAATTGCTTTCCTTGCCTTGTTTCTCTAATAATGAAGCTTATACTTCCTCTAGTACTTGTGTTGAGACTAACCATGTAGAGGAAATCAAAGAGCTCAAGGCCCAAGTCACTTCTTTGAAGAAAGACTTGGAAAAGAGTCATGAAGGGAAATCCACACTCAACAATATCTTGAGTGTGCAAAAATCCCCCAATGACAAAGGTGGACTTGGATTCAACTCCAATAAGAAGAAGAAGTCCAAGATGAACAAAAAGAAGGGCCAAGAAAAAGTCAAGAATTTGGCCAAGATTGTTTGCTTCAAGTGCAAAGTAGAAGGGCATCATGTTAGGTCTTGCCCATTGAAGAAGAAGCCCATTAGTGACAAGCAACAAGGGAACGGCCACAAGTTCACTTTCATGCTCAACCTCAAGTTGAAGAAAGGCCTCTTCCCAAGAAAACTCGAGCTAATGCTTCTCAAGTTGAGAAATCAAGTGAGAAGAAAGTGAAGAGTAGACATTGCTACCTATGTCGTGAGAAAGGTCACCTTGCTTCTTCATGCACAAGTGGTAACGTATCCAACCCAATTATTATTGATGATGTCTATTCTCTTGGGAAGGATAATGTTAGCAATGTGTTTGCAAAGTTTGTTGGTACTCAAAGTGGTGTCAAGAAAAGAACCATTTGGGTGGCCAAGCCTATTGTGACTAACCTCTTAGGACCCAACTTGGTTGGGGACCAAAAAGCTAAAACTTGATCAATAGGTGTTGATGGAGGTCATTGTAGACTTGGCTACATTATGAAGAATTAAGGGGTCTTCATCATTCATATCGTCTCAAGCCAAGTCATTTGGATTATCAAGTTTCTATCTTATATCCAATGTTCCCCCTTGCGGTAACTTGTGCTTAAATTGTTTACATTGAAAGTTACTTGCCCCTTAGCGTGTTGTGGTTTTGCACCTTGCATGTGCGTGTATATGTTATGCTTCCAATTTGCTTATCTTGAGAAATCAAGTATGTGCATGTTGGTTCGCACATCATGTACGTGTGTGTAGTGTGTTCAGCCTTTGTTCATCTTGTTTATATCTTAGTTGGATCTTGTGAGAGATTAATGGAACATCCCATTTTGGGGGAGTGATGTGCTTTGTGCACCTCACAATCCTAAAAATGTGTGTACATGAGGAATACCATCTAGTATTGATATTACAAGATTATCTAGTCTCTATGTGGTATGTCTTCTCATGAGAAATTCAAGTTCTGTTTGGTCCATTAATTATCTCTTGTTGGTTCTCTTTTGCATCTTGTTAAGTTTTTCATTGGTATCACATTATGGGGGAGTAATATGCTATGTGTATATTACAAGCCTAGAAAATGTGCACATTTGAGATATTGTCACTTAGAATTGTTTTTGTAAATTATATTGTTCCTAGGTGGCATGTTAGCTCTACAAGTTGCAATTTGCTTGTGTTTGGTGTGAAGATGATGTCGGATATCCTTGCTATCTACCATCGGGAATTATTTCCAAATACTTCTTGTCTTTTGACAATTGGTACTCACTTATGTGTGGTAGAAATTGTTGATCATCTTCATGTTGGCGTTTGCTTTTTATTTGCCTTATCTCTTGCCAAGTTTGTGTCAACTCCCATTGCCTTCCGTGCCACTTGAGGATCTTGTTGTTTTCTTGATCTTGTCTAGTGTTTTCCTTGATATAGTGAACATGGTGATCCTACCTTGTGCATTTTGTATTCAAATGCAAATTCTCTATAATGCGCAACTCGTGGGGGAGCTATCCTATTTTCTATAAAACACTAAACTTGTGATCCATTTTAAGTGTGTGTTGGTGGATGTCAAGTCATTTCTTTTGGTACTTTGTGCCATCATGAAACTTTGTAGAGAGCTTGGTTTGTTTGGAACCATCCTCTCCTTTGGGAGTTTGACACCTTTTTTGTGTGTTCCAATGGATATCTCATTCCTTGATGTATCTTTTAATGATATCTTCCAACTGATGATTTCTCCATTTGGTATCCTTTTCACTTGGTTTTTCCTTGTATTTTGGTATCGGTTCTTGAAAGTCTTGAGAAGGCATTTTAACTTCATGTAGTTCCTTTGGCATGTTTTCTTTCTTTGACTCAATACATAGGGGAAACTCCACCAAGTCTCAGATTGGATGAGATGTGCATGAGATTCATTTTCATATCTATATGCACATATCTATGTGGAGTTCGACCTATGTATTGTTGGTTCTCTAACTCTTTGGTCCCAATGAGTTTGGGTACCATTTTGTTTGTGTTTTTGTTCTAGGAACAATTGGAGATGCATTGGATGCTCGGCTGACTCACAAGGAAGGTGGTGTCATCACGTGCTTATTGGAGTCAAGCTAGGATGCTCAATGAACTACTATCTATTACCTTCAATTTGTTTCTTCTACATCTTTCCAATAATATCTCGGTAACAAGTATCTATTCATGCATTCTTTTCTTGCATTCAACCTTGTGTAGGCTGCATCTTGGCATGATAGTCATTCCATCTTGTGATACTTGTTTCCTTTCTCAAAGCATCTCAATGATGATCTCATGTTGCTAGTTGTGATGTCTTTGATAGTTGTGTGGTAGGAATTCATCTATATACAATAAGACCATATCTAGCCATGTGCTATGCTTCGAAGCAAATATCTTATTGCTATATCTATGACTTCCTTTTGGATATCTTGTTCCTTCGTGTTGTAACTATTCCGGGTCTACACCCTTCTTTGTAGATATATATCATCATGATTTCGTCTACCTAGAATCTTATACACTTGAAAGAAGTTGCATATCTAGATGATATCCTTTCTTTCACGTCCACCTTGTCTTTCTGTTGTTTTTTCTTTGGTGGCTTCGTGAAAGCTTTTGCCTTGAGTGCGTGTCTTATCTTGTTGCATCTTGATGCACTCTTGTGTGGTGAAGATTATTTTCCTCATGCTTATCTCTATGAGTCTTTTGCCATCTTAATTGGTATCCACTATCTTGATGAGGCTTCCATCTTCTATCTTCACCATGGGTTGTCACAAGTGTTGGTTCTTCATTTTGCATTTTTAGTGTGCTTGTGAACCCTTTTGCTTGGTGTGTGTGGGGAGGACATGTCATGCACCTTGTATCTCCACTATCCAAGACTATGTTGATGCTTAATGCTCATCCGTACATTAGTCTTCTCAAGTGCTTTGCCATGACTCACACACATCATTTTGGTTGAGCTTTCTTTTAAGTTACCTCTTTTATATGTTGCTCAACCATTTATTTGTTGCAAGTGCTAGGCTTCGTTTCCTACATGCTCACTTGCACTTGTTGTAAAGCTTCTATTGATTTTGGGGGAGCTATGATCCTATTTTGTGCACTTTGTAACCAAATACAAATATTCTTATGTGTGCACAAATCATGGGGAGCTTCTCTAACTTATTTAGAACACTCCTTTGCTCATATCATAATATCCTTCATTCATGTGGCTCATAGGATCTTTGGTCTAGTTGGTTCAATTGATATCATTTGATTGCTTGCTTCAATTGGTATCTTTTGATTGCTTGATTGCTTGTTTCTCTCTTTGTTATGTCTTTGTGGTATATCATTATTTTGTAATCTTTGGGCCTCAATATAGTTTGTCTTCCTCAAAGTATTTACCATTGGATATGTGTATTGCATTCCACTCTATTTTTGAGAGATACATAATTTATGGAGGAACACTCTTTATATTGGCCTTCTAAGCTTTTCACCCATTTTGGCAATCGATGCCAATGGGGAGGAGTTCAGAGAGTTTTGTGGAGAAGTCTTGAGTTTTCTCCTTGCTTTGGTTTTGGTTCCTAAGCATTTGCATCCCATTCTCATGCATCATTGGTTGTTGCATTGCATGGTGATGCATAACTCCTTGTATAAACTCTCTTGAAAGTGATTGTCATCAATTACCAAAATGGGGGAGATTGAAAGAACATGCGGTGCCCCCATGTTTGGTTTTGGTAATTCATGACAATCTCTATAGACTAATGATTGCCTTGAGTTATATTTGAAGGTGTTTATGAGTTGACCAAGGTGCTATTAAGGCATTATCCAAAGATTGGTCATGTGAGTGTTGAGCTTATTGCAAGCATGTCTTGAAGAAGAAGATTGTGTGATCATTCATGATTACCTTCAAGACATCATCCAAATGAAGAGAGTTGGAAAGTTTCAAGGTTGATCAAGACTAAGTCAAGAGTGAATCAAGTTGATCAACTCACAAAGCGTAGAAGATGTACCGAGAGGGATCAAGTGATCCCATGGTATGGTAAGCATTGTCCATTGCACTTTGTGTACTAACCCTGTCGGAGTAATGGGCCACGGGTAGGCTAACCTGGGTCCCAGGATCTTTCAAAACATCGGGGCAGGCCGCGCCCCTCAAGCCGAGTCCCAGACGGCGACTCCAAGACAAGCCGTGTCCCAGACGGCGACTCCAAAACAAGCCAAGTCCCAGACGGTGACCTCCAGAAAGGCCGACTATGGGAGTCGGCCCATGACTCTTCCCGAAGCCCGATCACGAGGTGCGAACGCGACGTGGCGTTCCCCCGCCTCGAGGACCGGCATAGCTCTGATGAGCCGTATCGCGGAAGATCTCCGCGAGGCGCGGCACTGTGCCATGCCTGCCCGACCTCAGCCACGATTGCACGACGCTTGCTGTACCCATGATGCCGTCCTGTACAGCCCGAAGACCGCGGGCCGCTGCCGATGGGTGGACGAAGGCGGCTGGCGCCCGAAGACGGCCTGTGGAGTCGGCCTCCACGAGTCGGCCGCCTCCTCCGAGGCCCCACGAGCCATTAACCGGATAGGATGGGGAATGGCGGCGGTGATCGCCGATAGACGGCGGCACTTGTTGCCGCACTCCAATGACCAGCCCTCTGAAATCGGGGCGCCGCCATGTCGAGCCTGTCCGCGGGACCCACCAGTCGGCGGGCCCCAGAAGCTGGCGAGAAAGACGGCGGTATGAGAGACAGACGGCTGGGACCCGCGCTTAGCCGGATTACCATTGTACCCCCGGGGGGTAGGCCTATATAAACCCCCCGGGGCACCCATGCAAAGGGTTCGGACCTTGATAGAGATAGACCAGATAGCACAGGAGGGGAGAACTAGCCTTGCTCTCTCCTGCCTCCCGATACAGCTCCAGGAGCACCATTGTAGTCACTTTGCTTCAGTGATCATGCGGAGACCCCGCAGAGCAGCAGTAGGGGTGTTATCTCCCTGGAGAGCCCCGAAGCTGGGTAAGATTCACCGGCGTGGATGCCTACGCCTCATCCCGTTTCCAGGCACCGGCGACGTTCTACTCGCCTCACCATGATAAGGCATCCCTTGGCATATGTCGCACCCAACCCCCGACATTTGGCGCCCACCGTGGGGCGAGGTGCACCGTCGTCCGGAGATCTGTTCTGGACGGGAACCCTCTTACTCCCTGGCGAGCGCAGCCAGCCAGGCTTGCCAGATGGAGCCTGCATCGACCCGCTGCGCGGCATTGAGGCCTCCTGCGCAGCAAGCAGCCTCGCTGAACTTATCGGCGAGGTGCGCCTCTCCGACGAGCCTGCATCCGATGCAGGCACGGGTGGCCCCGAGAGCCTTCTCGCGGGCCTCCTTGACCAACTCCACGTCACCAGCGAGCCTGCCATGGACTTGGAGTCCGTAGGCTCCACCGACCCGATGCTGGTCGACTCCGACGCCGTGTCGCTTGACACTTTCCCCACCAACGTGGTGGTCTACGACGAGCCGCTTCCGTACGAGGAGAGCGGCGGAAGCGCCGTCACGGAGGTGCTCGTCATTAGTCACGACGAGCGCTCCGGCGAAGAAGCCCAGTACCCGCTTGCTGCGGCCCTGCAAGACCTTACCGCGCCCATTCCAGAGGACGTAGACGCCGAGACGCTGGAGACACGCCGCCTTCAGATCATCGAAGGCGCCAAGAAGCTGGCAAGCATGAGGCGCTTGTCAGAGGCATACCAGCGTGAGATGGATCGCGCCGTAGGCGGCTCACCGACTCCGACTGGGCCGAGTCGTCTAGGCGCAGTCCGGCAGCACGGCGCGGCCATCGCTGACTTGTTCGAGGCAAAACGCCCCGTATACGCCACCCCAGCGGAGAACATCCGCGCCGCCCAAGCAGCGGCTGACGAGCTGAAGAACTTCGAGGGCGAAGAGCGCCGTTTGATGACAGAACGAGTCCAGCAACTCCTCGACGCGGTTGCTGTGCAGAACGCGGCCGGCGGCCGCGCAGATGCGCTGCAGCAGCCGAACGACGACTTGCCTCCCCGCTGAGATCAAGGTGCAACCTCTCGGACGCCGACTGGCGGAGTCCACGGAAGGAAAGAAAAAGAGCCGGCTGTCAGTCACAGTCGGACTCACATCACCATTGAGCGCGACCAAGACGGTCGCCCGAGAGCCGCAGAGCGGCGGGATGACTACCGGCCTCTCCCGCCCAGAAGAGAGCGGCGAGTTTCCCCGCCGCCTGTTGAGCATCCGACTCTCGGAGGCCGCCTTGGCGGCCGAGAGGGAGTCGGAGAGAACGACGGCCGCCACCGGATCGACCGACTCCACCGATCCCTAGCGCTGGAAGAAGAAGACGAGCTGGGTCCGTCTTGCTTTGGGCCCCGCATCCGAGACGAGCCCTTCCCCAAAGGGTTCACGCTCCCCCGAGACACACCCAAGTACACCGGCTCCTTGAAGCCAGAGGACTGGCTGATAGACTACTCCACAGCCGTCAGCATAGAGAACGGCAACAAGCGGGTTGCTGTGAAGTACGTTCCCCTCATGCTCCAGGGCACGGCCCGGACATGGTTGAACAGTCTGAAGCCCCGCAGCATCAACAGCTGGGTCGACTTCACTGAAGCCTTCATCGGCAACTTCATGAGCACGTACAAGCGACCTCCAAGCTTTCCTTGTGCGTGCAAGGCCCTGATGAATCAACACGCGACTACCTCACACGCTGGGGCGAGCTTCGGAACTCCTGCGAGGGCGTGCACCGAGGTGCAGGCTATCGAGTACTTCACTGCCGGGTGCCGAGAGGGCACCCTCCTCAAGCACAGGCTCCTCTGCGACGAGCTAGAGACCCTCGACGAATTGCTGATTATAGCCGACAAGTACGCCACGGCCGACTCTTCCATGAAGACAGAGATCCAAGTCAACGCCGCTGGCAAGGTGACCCCTCAGGCTCCCAAAACCCCGGCTGGAGACACTAGTTGGCGCCAACAACAGAACAATAACAAGTGCAAGGCCCAACAGCCGACTTCCAACAGTCGGCAAGTGGCGACAGTTGAAGATCAACAGCCGGAGGGGCAGCCTCCGGCCAAGCGGCAGAAAGGCGGCAAATCCAATTGGTTGCCAGCCTTCTCCTATGAGCAGACTTTGGATGGTCCCTGCAAGTTCCACAGTGGCGCAAAGCCGTCAAATCATACCACCCGAAAGTGCCACTGGCTCACCAGAATCGCCAAGGGAGACGGCCTCATCCCTCCGCCCGCCTACTGGGCCGCCGCCTCTGCCGCCGCCCGGCAGCGGCGGCTCGGCGGTCGGCTTGATGCAAAGCGAGTTCCCAGATGAGCACGGAGCCTACGTGGTGTTCACCGATGTGGCGAGATGACCGGCGTATGGCGTCAACAGCAGCAAGTAAATGCAGTGTAGCAGATACTCGAGTTCATGCATTGGTCGAGAGACCTATCGGTTGGAGTAAGCGGATCACCCGGAGGTGATGCGAGTCCGGGCTCTTATGCCTGGTCCTAGGTGCCACCTTGGCCCTTGATAGGAGGACGCCCGTTTCTCGCAAGTTACGATGAGCGGAGGCAGCAGCATCAACATCTGTACAAGGACACCATGGAGAAGCTAGGAATCAAGCGAAGATAGCTGCAGAGCAGCCGGACTGTGTTCCATGGAATTGTACCCGGCCTTTCCTGTTCGCCGATCGGCAAGACCCTGATAGACGTCCTCTTCGGAGACAAAGATCATTTCCGCCGAGAGCCGGTCTGGTTTGAAGTAGTGGACTTGGAAAGCCCATACCACGCACTGCTTGGCCGACCTGCTTTGGCCAAGTTCATGGCGGTTCCTCCTCGCCTACCTCAAGATGAAGATGCGAGTTCAAGGGATTGACCGTGGCAGCGACTACGGAAGTCGTCCGCCCGCTGTGCCGAGAGCGATCGGCTGGCGAGTCCTGGTGATCGCGGTGAGAAGCGGCTCCTTGGTGAGTCGTGGCGATGGCGGAAAGCAACCAGAGATGTTACCCGACCCCAAGGAGTCGGAGCGGAAGGATCATTCAAGCGGCCAAAGAGACCAAGAAGATACCCTTGGACCCGGAGCACCCGGAGATCTGCTGTCGAGGTGCCAACCTCGGCAGCAAATAGGAAAGCGAGCTCGTCGATTTCCTCCATGAGAATTGAGACATCTTTGCATGGTCCCCAAGGACATGCGGGTGTACCGGCTGCAAATTCGCCGAGCACAAGCTACGTCGGGCGGATGTGAAACTTCGTCAGGCAGCCCTTGCGCCGCCTGTCAGAAGAGAAAAGAAGAGTTGTTGGAGAGGAGATAGCCCGGCTTCTTGCGGCCGGCTTCATCATGGAAGTGTTTTTTCCAGAGTGGCTGGCAAACCCGGTTTTGGTACTGAAGAAGAACAAGCAGTGGCGGATGTGTATCGACTACACAAGCCTCAACAAAGCTTGCCCAAAAGATCCGTTTGCCCTGCCAAGAATCGATCAGGTGATAGACTCCACAGCCGGATGCGAGCTGCTGAGTTTCCTAGATGCATATTCAGGATATCACCAGATCAAGCTGAACCCGGCAGACAGTGAAGACCGCCTTCATCACGCCATTGGAATATACGCTGCAGCGATGACGTTCGGCTTGAGGAATGCTGGTGCCACCTTTCAGCGTTGCATGCAGAAGTGCCTCCTCAAGCAACTCGGCAGGAATGCCCATGTCTACGTGGATGATGTGGTGGTGAAGACGGAGAAGCGTGGGACGCTGTTGGAAGACCTCAAGGAGACCTTTGAGAACCTGCGCCGATTCCAGATCAAGCTCAACCCTGAGAAGTGCGTTTTCGGAGTACCAGCCGGCCATCTCCTTGGCTTCCTGGTCTCCGAATGTGGCATAGAGTGCAACCCCGTGAAGATCAAGGCCATCGAGAGGATGGAGGTACCCAGCCGACTGTTAGACGTGCAGAAGTTCACCGGCTGTTTGGCATCCATCAGCCGATTCATCAATCGGCTGGGCGAGAAAGCTCTGCCCTTGTATCAATTGATGAAGAAGACCACCTTTTTTGAGTGGAACCACAAGGCGGATGAAGCATTTCTCCAACTGAAGAAGATGTTGACTACTCCCCCTGTGTTGGCGGCTCCGACTCCCAAAGAGCCCATGCTCTTGTACATCGCCGCCACCGGCCGAGTAGTCAACCACGATCATCGTAGTCGGCGCAAGGAGGAAGGCAAAGCGCTCCTGTCCCGAGGCGGTATATTACCTAAGCGAGGTACTGTCGACTTCCAAGCAGAACTACCCTCACTACCAGAAGATGTGCTACGGTGTGCATTTTGCCGCCAAGAAGCTGAAGCCTTACTTTCAAGAGAATCCAATCACTGTGGTTTGTACCGCTCCACTGGCCGAGATCATTGGAAGCTGAGACGCCTCCGGCCGAGTAGCCAAATGGGCTATAGATCTGGCTCCTTACACCATCTACTACCAGCCCCGCACCGCCATCAAGTCGCAAGCACTGGCTGACTTCCTCGTCGACCGGACCGAGACCCAGTACCTACCGCTAGTGCCTGACTCCACCAATTGGCGGATGCATTTTGACGGCTCCAAGATGCGCACTGGCCTGGGAGCCGGCGTTGTCCTCACCTCCCCTAAAGGCGACAAGCTCAAGTATGTGTTGCAGATCCACTTCGCCACCTCCAACAACGTCGCCGAATATGAGGCGCTCATTCATGGTATCTGGCTTGCCAAAGAACTCGGCATTCGCGGATCACGTGCTATAGCGACTCCGACTTGGTGGTTCAGCAATCATCCGGCGACCGGGGCGCCAAAGAGCGCAAACATGGCGAGCTACCGCTTCTGGTGCAGCAACTCAGCGGATACTTGAGGTGCGAATTCCTTCACATGCCAAGAAATAGCGGTGATCAAGCGGGCGCTTTGGCGCGAGTCGGCTCTGGCGCAAGCAATACCTTCGGCGTCGCCCTTGGCGCCTCCTCAAGCCGTCTATCAAGGCTTCACAGAGTCGACTCCATTTTGTGCGGCTCCTCCGAAAGAAGTCGGATCGACTCAGAGCCCATGAGGCAGCCCCAAGAAAACCACTGTCGAAGCCGGCCTGGGGACTTCAGAGCCCGGCCCGGGGACTGCGCCAGTTGGCCCAGGGACTCCGTCAACCCAGCAAGCGGCCGCGGACTCCAGCCCGCCGCCTCCCAGCCCGGCCACCCTTGTCCAAGTCGCTGTGGTAGCAGTTGAAGAAATAGCAGCACCCTCATGGGCACAGCCCATCCTTAAGTTTTTAGTGAACAGAGAGCTGCCGACTGATGAGATCTTGGCTCGGCAAGTGCAACGCCGAGCGGCAACATACACCATAGTCAACAGAGAGCTAGTCAGGCGCAGCGTCACTGCTGTCTACCAGCGCTGCGTAGAGCCAGAACAAGGCCAAGAAATCCTTAGAGACATTCATCAGGGCGAGTGCGGCCACCATGCGGCTTCAAGGGCACTCGTCGCCAAAGCTTTTCGGCATGGATTCTTTTGGCCGACTGCCCTGGAAGAGGCTAAAGAGTTAGTCCAAAATGCAAGGGGTGCCAGAAGTTCCGCTCCAAGCCACTTCAGCCGGCTTCCGCGCTGAAGACAATCCCCATCGCCTGGCCCTTCGCAGTTTGGGGCCTGGACATGGTGGGACCATTCAAGACGGCGCGAGGCGGCCTAACTCATCTGCCTGTCGCGGTGGACAAGTTCACCAAGTGGATAGAAGCAAAGCCCATCAAGAAGTTGAACGGGCCGACTGCAGTGACTTTCATCGCCGACATCACGGTGCGGTATGGCATACCGCACAGTATCATCACCGACAATGGCACAAACTTTGACAAGGGTGCCTTGGCCCGTTTCTGCGCGACGCAGGGCATCCGACTGGACTTAGCGTCCGTTGCCCATCCGCAGTCAAACGGCCAGGTGGAGCGAGCAAACGGCCTCATCCTGTCCGGCATCAAGCCTCGACTGGTCGAACCACTTGAGCGTTCGGCCAGCTGTTGGGTTGAGGAGCTACCAGCCGTCCTCTGGAGTCTGCGCACGACTCCAAACAAGTCAACTGGCTCCACGCCTTTCTTCCTCATCTACGGTGCCGAAGCCGTCATCCCAAAGGATATAGAGTTCGACTCTCCACGAGTCACCATGTACACCGAAGAGGAAGCCGAAGAAGCACGCCAGGACGGCGTTGACCTGCTGTAAGAAGGCCGGCTGTTGGCACTCAGCCGGTCCAGCATCTACCAGCAGAGTCTGCGCCGATACTACACCCGAAAGGTCAAGTCGAGATCATTTCAAGAGGGCGACCTTGTGCTCCGGCTGATTCAGAGAACAGACGGCCAGCACAAGTTGTCGGCACCTTGGGAAGGTCCCTTCATCATCAGCAAGTTGCTGGGGAACGGTTCCTACTACCTAATCGACGCTCAGAAGCCTCGAGCGCGCAAGAGGGACGACTCCGGCAAAGAAACAGAGCGCCCGTGGAACGCAAATCTTCTTCGAAGATTTTACAGTTGATGTTGTATGTATCGCACTACCCCCTTTGCATTAAAGTACTAAGACCTTGGGCCCCCCGAGACGAGCTCGGGGACTGCCTTTTTGTTATCTGTATGATAAGAATCACGCTTCCGAATATTCTATTCTTTTTATCATACCATTTGGCACCGGGTCCGACTAGTCGGCCCGGGGACTTACCGTCTTGCGCTATGAAATGCTTCCTGCAGTCGGACAAGTAGTGTGTTGCGCTCAAGCTGTCTCCCGTCGAAAGCTGCAGCTCATGAGCGCATTGTTAGTAGGCGGAGAACAAGCAAGAAACAGCGCACACAAAAAAATGGCTAAGGACCTAAAGCGTATGCATAGCTCAAGCCGGCTCCCAGCCTCTTTCTGTAGAGCCGACTCATGAGTAGTCGGCTCGCCGTCTTAGCTTCTATCAAAGACGGCCGGCTCTTGGATAGTCGACCTGTCGCTTTCCAGCCGACTTGCTAAAGAAACTCTAAACGGCCAAGTACTTGCCTTCCCGAAGTAGCCAAGCACTTGACCCAGCGACGATCCTTGAGCGTCCGTCCGGTGGCAAGGCAGCAACTAAAGGAAGGCGGCAAAGGAAAAAGCCCAAGGAGCAATAAGCAAGGAAAGGCGGAAATCGGATAAATATTTACATAGGCCCTTGGCCGAATTTTTGAATAGAAGTTCAGGATACACCCCGCGGGTGGAATTGTTCGAACCTAACAAATTTTCAAAAGATTACTAAAGACAGATAAACAGAGGCGGAAAAAGCAGCCTAGGAGGCGGCCTCCGGGGTCGGAGGATCGGAGGAGATGGCGGTGTCAGGCGCCGGGGCAGTCGGCTGGGCGGTCTCGGTTTGGTCGCCTCCGGCGGCAGTCGCCTTGTCTCCACGCGGCTCGTTGCTGGAGGCGCGATCGAGCTGAGGCTGGCCGCCTGCTCCGTCTTCTGGCGCCTCCGCCTCGCCTCCGTCCTCCGCCTCGTCCTCCTCCTCGGCGCTGGAGTCGATCACCTCCGCCGAGTCTTCGCCATACTCCGGGTTCATCCCGAACCAGTCTGGCGGCACTTCCTCGCCGCCTTCAGCCCGCTCGGGCACGAAGACATTGGTGTCCGTGTACTCGGTGATGGCCGCCGCGCGCTCGACAAGGGCGCCCTCCACGCCCTCCATCTCGGCCTGGGCTTCTGACCGGAACACGGCCAGACGGTCCAGGTCCAGCCCCGGATACCACGCCAGCGAACTCAAGGCCGGCGTGCTCGCCCGGGCGAGACCTTCAAGCCTCAAGGCGGCCGGTGGCGACTTCCGGCTAGTCGGCGGTCCGGTGGCGGTCTGTGAAGCCGGCATGTCCGGCCATAGGGCGGCAACCACTGGGCGCCCGGCACGCTGAAGCGGCGCGCAGAGCGGTGAGCCGGACGAAGCGGGCTTCAATGCTCGGGAGCTGCTCGTTGATGGTTCGGGGAGTTAGCGGCGATCTCCTCACCCCCGCCTCGCCAGCCCCCCGAGCAGCCTCGATGGCCAGAGGGACTGCTTGTGAATGACCAGGAAAGAAGTCTGCCAAGACAAAAAGAAAGAAAGTCGAAAAGTCAGAAGTCGGCCTGACACATAGTCGGAAGCCCGAAGGAACGAAAGAAACTTACCATCAACGATGTCCTGGATCTCGTGGTAGCCAGAAGTCAGCATTGCCTCCCTACCGGTCCAGGCGGAGCGTTCGCTCTCGAACTCGGCCATGAGAGCGGCCTCCCGCGTCTTGGCCCCGTCCTGTGCCTTCTGGAGCAGCTCCTTCTGCTCGGCCAGCTGCGCCGCCAGCAGGTCACGCTCTTTGGCGAGCTTGCCGCACTCCTCCTCCTTGGCATGCCGAGCGGTGTTGGCCTCGCCCAGCTGCTCCTGAAGAGCGGCGTTGGCACGTGAAGAACGAAGAAGAGACAAGCAAGTCGTCAGTAAAGTAGATCGACGGGGAGATCCGGCCCGACTGCTCAGCAGTCGGCCAGAATCTCGGGGACTACAGCCCGCAGGTGCGCCAGCGCGCCCCCACGAAAAAGGAAGAAAAGAGCTTACCCCGGCTTTCCGCCAAGTCGGCGGTCCGCTTGTTCAACTCCTCAACATTGCGGTTGAAGGCAGCGGCGCGGAGGTTATGATACTCCTACAAAAAGCCGATGAAGACAAAGTCAGTATTCGGAACTCACCAGAGGGAGTTCCGAACCGCCTGCTCAGCAGCCGACCCGGAACTCGGGGACTACACCCAGTGGGTGCGCTGGCGCGCCCCCACAGAGAAAAACAAGAATCAGAAAGAAGAAGAAAACGTACTCGGACAGACGTCCGCGCGGCCAGATGCGCCCTGGTGCAGACTTGAAGGGCGTCGCTTTCAGTGCGCAGCTTCGCCTGGACGTCCAGGAGCGCTTCGTTCAGCGGTCCGGTGCCGCCTCCGCACAACCACCCGGTGGGCGCGACACTGGAGGCCTCGACGTCCAGGGTCGCCGAGCTGGCGGTGCCGGTTTCCCGAGGTCGTGGCGCCGAGGTCGCCCTCTCAAGACGGCGGCGCACCGGCGTGACAACTTGAAGGAGCAGACGCGCCTCGGCCTCATCCGCGGTCGGCGGCTCCGACTGGCCCACCGGCTGTTTGTCGTGCGGTCTCCTAGACGGTGGCGGAGGCGGCGGAGGCGGCACGAGGGTGTCCGAGCTAGAAGCCTCGCCGCCCTCCTCCACGAGGGGGTTCTCGGTGCCGACCTCTCCGGTCTGCCCCGTGAACTCCGGAGGCGGCGGCGTCAACGACAATGGGGGGACGAGCATCGCCGATCGGTGACGCGCGGCCTCCTCAGCACGCTATTTCGCCGCAAGGGCGGCTTCGGCATCCTCCAGCTTCTTCTGGGCATTGGCGGCCGCCTTCTCGGCCTGCGCCTTCTTCAGGCGGTCGGCCTCCGCCTCGTCGCGCTTCTCCTGCGCATTCCGCTCCGTTGCCTCTCGGAGGTCGGCGGCGGGATCGGCCCGCCGAGTGTTGGCGGACGTCTCTGGCGACCCCATGAGGGAGGGGACGGCGACTCTCTCGAGGGAGAGGGGGGCCCTCAAGAAGAACGGAGGGAGAATAAAGGAAAATTCGGGCAAGATTCAATGAAAGAAAATAAAGAGCATGAAGACTTACGCTGAGACTAGCGGCGGCCTTCTCACTTCCCTTCGGAAGCGGTTGGCCTTCGCGTCCGCCTCCTCCCGTTTTGTCGCGGCGGCCGCCCCCTTGAACTTCTTCGGTTTGCCGCCGGGCGCACTCGGCCCGGTGTGACGCCTCTTCGCGCCGCCTTGGCCAGCCAGGCTGGCCCTTGGCTGGTGGCGCGGGGCGACTTCCCCATCGGCGTCGTCATCAGGCCAGTCGGCGAAGGTGGCCGAGGGCCTGAAGTCGCCATCTGCCCCTTCTCTGCCGCCTTCGGCGCCGGCTTCCATCGCCGCCGCCCCCAAGTCAGGGTCGTCGACGTTGCTGTCCGCGCGATCAGGGACGTACTTGCGGGGCTGTCTCATGGCGCCGGTTGCAGGCTCCATGAGGGGGTTCTAGCCAGAAGAAACCAACAAGAGTTAGAAGCCGGAGTCGGCCGCAAAGAAGACAAAACTACAGGGAGATGTGACTTACCACTGGTGGGGGGTTGTCGCGCGAATACGGCTCCTTGCCGAATTGCCAGTCCTCTGTGAACTCGCAGTGCGCGATAAGGTTCACCAAGTTCGCCACCTCCTTGCGGCGCATCTCCTTGGTGCTCATCCGGCTTGGGTCTCGGAGGCCGCTCATCTGACAGATCAGGTGAGGCTGGCCTTGGAGCGGGAGGACTCGGCGCGCCACGAAGGCGGCCAGAAGGTTGGATCCGACGAGGCCCTCCAACTGCAGCAAGACTCGGAGTCGCGCTACGGCGGCGGCTCCGGAGGGAGTCAGCGACCTGGCTCGGTGAGACCAGCTGGGGAGCCTCCCAGTCAGGGGGGCGGCGTTGAAGGGCGGCAGGTTGACCCAGTCGCCGTCGGTGGAGAGGTTCTTCACGTAGAAGTATGAGCGCTGCCACATCTTCACCGACTTTATCAGCGAGATGGGAGGAAAGGGGTTGTCGGCTGTCGAGCGCCGCACCGCGACGTAGGTGCCGCACTGAGCCGGAATGCCGGCGACTTGCGTATCGAGCTTCGAAGAGAAGAATTCTCCCCACAGCTCAAGGGTGGGGAGAAACGCTGAGAAACCTTCGCCTGAGTGGCGTGGCGGAGAGCAACACCACCGTATTTGGAGTAAGGTGGTGTGGTTGAAGGCTGTGAAACTCCAAGAACGAGCGGAAGAAACCGCTCGCCAGCAGCCCCATGCCGTGCATGAGGTGCGAGCGGAAATGACCCGCTCGCCCTCCTCCGGTGCCGGTCGGGTCTCCCCCGCCGGTGCGGGGCAAGTGCGCACGAGGTCCGCGCTGGGGAGACGGCGGGTTTGGCGGAGGAACTCGATGTGTTCCTCCTCCACCTCCGAGCCGTCCCATATGCCGGAGCGCACAGCGGGGGCCGCGGCGGAGGAAGAGCTCATCGCCGCGGTGAGGAGTGTTCCCACTCGACGGCGGGGGCAGGAGGAAGAGAAGACAGGATGAGGCAGGGGATGGGGGAGAAGGGTGCGCGTGCGGTGCGGCCCCGCTCCCCCCTGAAGGAAATATGCCCTAGAGGCAATAATAAAGTTATTATTTATTTCCTTATTTCATGATAAATGTTTATTATTCATGCTAGAATTGTATTAACCGGAAACATAATACATGTGTGAATACATAGACAAACATAGTGTCACTAGTATGCCTCTACTTGACTAGCTCGTTTATCAGAGATGGTTATGTTTCCTAGCCATGGAAAAAAGAGTTTTCATTTGATTAACGGGATCACATCATTAGGAGAATGATGTGATTGACATGACCCATTCCGTTAGCCTAGCACTTGATCGTTTAGTATGTTGTTATTGCTTTCTTCATGACTTATACATGTTCCTCTAACTATGAGATTATGCAACTCCCGTTTACCGGAGGAACACTTTGGGTGCTACCAAACGTCACAACGTAACTGGGTGATTATAAAGGAGTACTACAGGTGTCTCCGAAAGTACATGTTGAGTTGGCGTATTTCGAGATTAGGTTTTGTCACTCCGATTGTCGGAGAGGTATCTCTGGGCCTTCTCGGTAATGCACATCATTATAAGGCTTGCAAGCAATGTGACCAATGAGTTGGTTACGGGATGATGCATTACAGAACGAGTAAAGAGACTTGCCAGTGACGAGATTGAACTAGGTATTGGATACCGACGATCGAATCTCTGGCAAGTAACATACCGATGACAAAGGGAACAACGTATGTTGTTATGCGGTTTGACCGATAAAGATCTTCGTAGAATATGTAGGAGACCAATATGGGCATCCAGGTCCGCTATTGGTTATTGACCGAGAATAGTTCTAGGTCATGTCTACATAGTTCTCGAACCCGTAGGGTCCCACTATAAGGTTTCGATGATGCAGTTATATTATGAGTTTATGAGTTTTGATGTACCGAAGGAGTTTGAGTCCCGGATGAGATCGGGGACATGACGAGGAGTCGAAATGGTCGAGGCGTAAAGATCGATATATTGGACGACTATATTCGGAGTTCGGAAAGGTTCCGAGTGATTGGGTATTTTTGAGTACGGAGAGTTACGGAATTCGCCGGGAGAAGTATTGGGCCTTATTGGGCCCTCCGGGAAAGAGAGAGGGCTGCCTAGGGCAGGCGCGCGCCCTCAAGGCCTAGTCCGGGTGGACTGGGGAGGGCCGCACCCCTCCTTCCTTCCTTCTCTCTTCCCTTCCTAGTCTCCTACTCCTACTACATGGAAGGACCCCTAGTTGGACTAGGAGGGGAATCCTACTCGGTGGGAGTAGGACTCCCCATGGCGCGCCCTCCTAGGGCGGCCTCCTCCTCCCTCCCTCCTTTATATACGGGGCAGGGGCACCCCATACACACACAAGTTGATCACGGATCGTTCCTTAGCCGTGTGCGGTGCCCCTTCCACCATATTCCACCTCGGTCATATCGTCATGAAGCTTAGGTGAAGCCCTGCGCCGTAGAACATCAAGATCGTCCTGCGCCGTCGTCTTGTGAAACTCTCCCTCGACACTCGGCTGGATCGGAGTTCGAGGGACGTCATCGAGCTGAACCTGTGCTGAACTCGGAGGCTCCGTACGTTCGGTGCTTGGATCGGTCGGATCGTGAAGACGTACGACTACATCAACCGCGTTGTGTTAACGCTTCCGCTTACGGTCTACGAGGGTACGTAGACATACACTCTCCCCTCTCGTTGCTATATCATCACCATGATCTTGCGTGTGCGTAGGAGAAATTTTGAAATTACTACGTTCCCCAACAGTGGCATCAGAGCCTAGGTTTTATGTGTTGATGTTATATGCACGAGTAGAACACAAGTGAGTTGTGGACGATATAAGTCATACTGCCTACCAGCATGTCATACTTTGGTTCAGCGGTATTGTGAGATGAAGCAGCCCGGACCGACATTACGCGTACGCTTACGCGAGACTGGTTTCACCGTTACGAGCACTCGTGCTTAAAGGTGACTGGCGGGTGTCTGTCTCTCTCACTTTAGTTGAACCGAGTGTGGCTACGCCCGGTCCTTGTGAAGGTTAAAACAGAGTCTATTTGACAAACTATCGTTGTGGTTTTGATGCGTAGGTAACGGTTCTTGCTAAAGCCCGTAGCAGCCACGTAAAATTTGCAACAACAAAGTAGAGGACGTCTAACTTGTTTTTGCAGGGCATGTTGTGATGTGATATGGTCAAGACGTGATGCTATATTTTATTGTATGAGATGATCATGTTTTGTAACCGAAGTTATCGGCAACTGGCAGGAGCCATATGGTTGTCGCTTTATTGTATGAAATGCAAACGCCCTGTAATTGCTTTACTTTATCACTAAGCGGCAGCGATAGTCGTAGAAGCAATAGATAGTGTAAACGACAACGATGCTACGATGGAGATCAAGGTGTCGCGCCGGTGACGATGGTGATCATGACGGTGCTTCAAAGATGGAGATCACAAGCACAAGATGATGATGGCCATATCATATCACTTATATTGATTGCATGTGATGTTTATCCTTTATGCATCTTATCTTGCTTTGATTGACGGTAGCATTTTAAGATGATCTCTCACTAATTATCAAGAAGTGTTCTCCCTGAGTATGCACCATTGCGAAAGTTCTTTGTGCTGAGACACCACGTGATGATCGGGTGTGATAGGCTCTACGTTCAAATACAACGGGTGCAAAACAGTTGCACACGCGGAATACTCAGGTTATACTTGACGAGCCTAGCATATACAGATATGGCCTCGGAACACAGAGACCGAAGGTCGGCGTGAATCATATAGTAGATATGATCAACATAGAGATGTTCACCATTGAAACTACTCCATCTCACGTGATGATCGGACATGGTTTAGTTGATTTGGATCACGTGATCACTTAGATGACTAGAGAGATGTCTGTCTAAGTGGGAGTTCTTAAGTAATATGATTAATTGAACTTTAATTTATCATGAACTTAGTCCTAGTAGTATTTTGCAAATTATGTTGTAGATCAATAGCTCGCGTTGTTGCTTTCATATGTTTATTTTGATATGTTCCTAGAGAAAACTGTGTTGAAAAATGTTAGTAGCAATGTTGCGGATTTGATCCGTGATCTGAGGTTAATCCTCATTGCTGCACAGAAGAATTATGTCCTTAATGCACAGCTAGGTGACAGACCTATTGCAGGAGCAGATGCAGACGTTATGAACGTTTGGCTAGCTCAATATGATGACTACTTGATAGTTTTGTGCACCATGCTTTATGGCTTAGAATCGGGACTTCAAAGACGTTTTTGAATGTCATGGACCATATAAGATGTTCCAGGAGTTGAAGTTAATATTTCAAGCAAATACCCGAGTTGAGAGATATGAAGTCTCCAACAAGTTCTATAGCTAAAAGATGGAGGAGAATCGCTCAACTAGTGAGCATGTGCTCAGATTATGCAGGTACTTCAATCGCTTGAATCAAGTGGGAGTTAATCTTCCAGATAAGATAGTGATTGACAGAATTCTCTAGTCACCATCACTAAGTTACTAGAACTTCGTGATGAACTATAATATGCAAGGGATGACGTAAGTGATTCCCAAGCTCTTCGTGATGCTGAAATCGACGAAGGTAGAAATCAAGAAAAACATCAAGTGTTAATGGTTAACAAGACCACTAGTTTCAAGAAAAGGGCAAAGGGATAGAAGGGAACTTCAAGAAGAACGGCAAGCAAGTTGCTGTTCAAGTGAAGAAGCTCAAGTCTGGACCTAAGCCTGAGACTAAGTGCTTCTACTGCAAAGGGACTGGTCACTGGAAGCAGAACTACCCCAAGTATTTGGCGGATAAGAAGGATGGCAAAGTGAACAAAGGTATATTTGATATACATGTTATTGATGTGTACTTCACTAGTGTTTATAGCAACCCCTCGGTATTTGGTACTGGTTCGGTTGCTAAGAGTAGTAACTCAAAGCGGAGTTGCGTAAAAAAGAAACTAGTTAAGGGTGAAGTGACGATGTGTGTTGAAAGTAGTTTCAAGATTGATATGATCATCATCGCACACTCCCTATACTTTCGGGATTAGTGTTGAACCTAAATAAATGTTATTTGGTGTTTGCGTTGAGCATGAATATGATTTGATTGTGTTTATTGCAATACGGTTATTCATTTAAGTAAGAGAACAAACTGTTGTTCTGTTTACATGAATAAAACCATGTATGGTTACACACCCAATGAAAATGGTTCATTGGATCTCGATCGTAGTGATACACATATTCATAATATTGAAACCAAAAGATGCAAAGTTAATAATGATAGTGCAACTTATTTGTGGCACTGCCCTTTGGGTCATATCGGTGTAAAGCGCATGAAGAAACTCCATAAAGATGGATTTTCGGAATCACTTGGTTATGAATCATTTGATGCTTGCGAACCGTGCCTTTTGGGCAAGATGACTAAAACTCCGTTCTCCGGAATGATGGAACAAGCTACTAACTTATTGGAAATAATACATACCGATGTATGCGATCCAATGAGTGTTGATGCTCGTGGCAAGTATCGTTATTTTCTGACCTTCACAAGATGATTTGAGCAGATATGGGTATATCTACTTGATGAAACATAAGTCTGAAATAGTTGAAAGGTTCAAAGAATTTTAGACTGAAGTGGAAAATCATCATAACAAGAAAATAAAGTTTCTGCGATCTGATCGCGAGGAATATTTGAGTTACGAGTTTGGTCTTCAATTAAAACAATGTGGAATAGTTTCACAGCTCACGCCACCTGGAACACCACAACGTTATGGTGTGTTCGAACATCGTAACCGCACTTTATTGGATATGGTGCGATCTATGATGTCTCTTACTGATTTACCAATATTGTTTTGGGGTTATGCATTAGAGACAGCTGCGTTCACATTAAAAGGGCACCATCTAAATCCGTTGAGACGACAACATATGAACTGTGGTTTAGCAAGAAACCCAAGTTGTTGTTTCTTAAAGTTTGGGGCTGCGATGCTTATGTGAAAAGTTTCATCCTGATAAGCTCAAACCCAAATTGGAGAAGTGCGTCTTCATAGAATACCCAAAGGAAATTGTTGGGTACACCTTCTATCACAGATCTGAAGGCAATATATTCGTTGCTAAAAACGGATCCTTTCTAGAGAAGGAGTTTCTCTCGAAAGAAGTGAGTGGGAGGAAAGTAGAGCTTGATAAGGTAATTTGTACCTTCTCCCAAATTGTAAAGTAGTTCATCACGGAAATCAGTTCCAGTGATTCCTACACCAATTAGTGAGGAAGCTAATGATGATGATCATGAAACTTCAGATCAAGTTACTACAAAACCTCGTAGGTCTTCCAAAGTACAGTCCGCACTGAGTAGTGCGGTAATACTGTTCGGAAGTCATGTTACTAGACCATGATGAACCTCGAACTATGAGGAAGCGATGATGAGCCCAGATTCATGAAATGGCTTGAGGCCATAAAATCTGAGATATGATCCATGTATGAGAACAAAGTATGGACTTTGATTAACTTGCTCGATGATCAGCAAGCCATGTTAAATAAATGGATCTTCAAGAGGAAGACAGACACTGATAGTAGTGTTACTATCCACTAAGCTCGACTTGTTGCAAAAGGTTTTCAACAAGTTCAAGGGGTTGAATACGATAAGATTTTCTCACTCGTATCGATGCTTAAGTCTATCCGAATCATGTTAGCAATTGCCACATTTTATGAAATCTGGCAAATGGATGTCAAAACTGCATTCCTTAATAGATTTATTAAAGAAGAGTTGTATATGATGCAACCAGAAAGTTTTGTCAATCCTAAAGATGCTAACAAAGTGTGCAAGCTCCAGCAATCCATTTATGGACTGGTGCAAGCCTCTCGGAGTTGGAATATACGCTTTGATGAGTTGATCAAAGCATATGGTTTTATACAGACTTACGATGAAGCCTGTATTTACAATAAAGTGAGTGGGAGCACTACAGCCTTTCTGATTAGTATATGTGAGTGACATATTGTTGATCAGAAATGATGTAGAATTTTTCTGCAAAGCATAAAGGAGTGTTTTAAGGAGTTCTTTAAAAAGAAAAGACCTCAGTAAAAGCTACTTACATATTGAGCATCAAGATCTATTGAGATAGATCAAGACGCTTGATAAGATTTTCAATGAGTACATACCTTGGCAAGATTTTGAAATAGTTCAAAATGGAACAGTCAAAGAAAGAGTTCTTGCCTGTGTTGCAAAGGTATGAAATTGAGTAAGACTCAAATCCCGACCATGGAAGAAAATAGAAAGAGAATGAAAAGTCATTCCCTATGCCTCAGTCATAGGTTCTATAAAGTACGCTATGCTGTGAACTGGACCTATTGTATACCTTGCTCTGTTTGGACAAAGGAAATACAATTTTGATCTAAAGAGTAGATCACTGGACAGCGGTCAAGAATATCCTTAGTAAGGACTAAGGAAATGTTTCTCGATTATGGAGGTGATAAAAGAGCCCGTCGTAAAAAGTTACAACGATGCAAGCTTTTACACCAATTCAGATGACTCTAAGTCTCAATCTGGATACATATTGAAAGTGGGAGCAATTAGCTAGAGTAGCTCCGTGCAGAGCATTGTGGACATAAAATATTTGCAAAATACATACGGCTCTGAATGTGACAGATCCGTTGACTAAACTTCTCTCACGAGCAAAACATGATCACACCTTAGTACTCTTTGGGTGTTAATCACATAGCGATGTGAACTAGATTGTTGACTCTAGTAAACCCTTTGGATGTTGGTCACATGATGATGTGAACTATGGGTGTTAATCATATACAGATATGAATATTGGTGTTAAATCACATGGCGATGTGAACTAGATTATTGACTCTAGTGCAAGTGGGAGACTGAAGGAAATATGCCCTAGAGGCAATAATAAAGTTATTATTTATTTCCTTATTTCATGATAAATGTTTATTATTCATGCTAGAATTATATTAACCGGAAACATAATACATGTGTGAATACATAGACAAACATAGTGTCACTAGTATGCCTCTACTTGACTAGCTCGTTTATCAGAGATGGTTATGTTTCCTAGCCATGGACAAAAGAGTTGTCATTTGATTAACGGGATCACATCATTAGGAGAATGATGTGATTGACATGACCCATTCCGTTAGCCTAGCACTTGATCATTTAGTATGTTGTTATTGCTTTCTTCATGACTTATACATGTTCCTGTAACTATGAGATTATGCAACTCCCGTTTACCGGAGGAACACTTTGGGTGCTACCAAACGTCACAACGTAACGGGTGATTATAAAGGAGTACTACAGGTGTCTCCGAAGGTACATGTTGAGTTGGCGTATTTCGAGATTAGGTTTTGTCACTCCGATTGTCGGAGAGGTATCTCTGGGCCCTCTCGGTAATGCACATCATTATAAGCCTTGCAAGCAATGTGACCAATGAGTTGGTTACGGGATGATGCATTACAGAACGAGTAAAGAGACTTGCCGGTGACGAGATTGAACTAGGTATTGGATACCGACGATCGAATCTCGGGCAAGTAACATACCGATGACAAAGGGAACAACGTATGTTGTTATGCGGTTTGACCGATAAAGATCTTCGTAGAATATGTAGGAGCCAATATGGGCATCCAGGTCCCGCTATTGGTTATTGACCGAGAATAGTTCTAGGTCATGTCTACATAGTTCTCGAACCCGTAGGGTCCGCACGCTTAAGGTTTCGATGACAGTTATATTATGAGTTTATGAGTTTTGATGTACCGAAGGAGTTTGGAGTCCCGGATGAGATCGGGGACATGACGAGGAGTCTCGAAATGGTCGAGACGTAAAGATCGATATATTGGACGACTATATTCGAGTTCGGAAAGGTTCGAGTGATTCGGTATTTTTGAGTACCGGAGAGTTACGGAATTCGCCGGGAGAAGTATTGGGCCTTATTGGGCCCTACGGAACGAGAGAGGGGCTGCCTAGGGCAGGCGCGCGCCCCAAGGCCTAGTCCGAATTGGACTAGGGGAGGCCGCACCCCTCCTTCCTTCCTTCTCTCTTCCCTTCCTAGTCTCCTACTCCTACTACATGGAAGGACCCCTAGTTGGACTAGGAAGCGGAATCCTACTCCCGGTGGGAGTAGGACTCCCCATGGCGCGCCCTCCTAGGGCGGCCTCCTCCTCCCTCCCTCCTTTATATACGGGGGCAGGGGCACCCCATAGACACACAAGTTGATCTACGGATCGTTCCTTAGCCGTGTGCGGTGCCCCCTTCCACCATATTCCACCTCGGTCATATCGTCGCGAAGCTTAGGTGAAGCCCTGCGCCGGTAGAACATCAAGATCGTCACCACGCCGTCGTGCTGACGGAACTCTCCCTCGACACTCGGCTGGATCGGAGTTCGAGGGACGTCATCGAGCTGAACGTGTGCTGAACTCGGAGGCTCCATACGTTCGGTGCTTGGATCGGTCGGATCGTGAAGACGTATGACTACATCAACCGCGTTGTGTTAACGCTTCCGCTTACGGTCTACGAGGGTACGTAGACATACACTCTCCCCTCTCGTTGCTATATCATCACCATGATCTTGCGTGTGCGTAGGAGAAATTTTGAAATTACTACGTTCCCCAACACCCCCCCCCCCCGCCTACTTATAGCCCTATGGGCTGAGAAGCCAAGGGGGCGGGCGTGGGATTAACTGCGCACGATCCCCCGCGCTGCCCCACGATTTACCCCACGAAGTTACTGCGCGCTGTAACGACGTGGGGGAACCAACCGTCCACGACCGCAACGGATCCGTTCGTATGCCGAGGCACAGTAGTGGCGGGCCCCGCCTGACGGCCCGTCCCGTCGCGCGCGTGGATGGGCAGACTATCCTCTCCACGTGGCTCCACGCGATTGGACCGCCTCGATGGCAGCAGGTATGCGTATCAGATACACCGCCTGATTTCCCGCCGCGACTTTCAAGCAGCGGCCCCTCCCTAGAAAAGACCCAACTTCCAGCAAGTCGGCCAAAGAGAAGACGGCGGCCGAGTTCCAGAGTCTGCGTTGGGAAGGTTGAAATTGTTGAAGCCCCACAAGGCGGCGTCCGCGGGGCTTCACCAGCTTCGGGGACTACTGTCGGAGTAATGGGCCACGGGTAGGCTAACCCGGGTCCCAGGATCTTTCAAGACATCGGGGCAGGCCGCGCCCCTCAAGCCGAGTCCCAGACGGCGACTCCAAGACAAGCCGAGTCCCAGACGGCGAATCCAAGACAAGCCAAGTCCCAGACAACGACCTCCAGAAAGGCCGACTATGGGAGTCGGCCCATGACTCTTCCCGAAGCCCGATGCGGGGTACGGTCGCGACGTGGCCGTTCCCCCTGCCTACGAGGGACCGGCATGGCTACAGTGAGCCGTATCGCCGGAAGATCTCCGGCGAGGCGCGGCACTGTTGCCATGCCTGCCCTGACCTCAGCCACAGTGCGCGACGCACTGTACCCACGACGCCGGCCTGTACGGCCCGAAGACCGCGGGGCCGCCTGTCAGTGGGTGGACCGAAGGCGGCCTGAGCACCCGAAGACGGCCCTGTGGGAGTCGGCCTCCCTGGAGTCGGCCGCCTCCCCTCCAGGGCCCCACGAGCCATTAACCAGATAGGATGGGGAATGGCGATAGTGATCGCCCGATAGACGGCGGCACTGTTGCCACGACCCAATGACCAAGCCTGCGTCATCAGGAGTGCCGCACAGTGTCAGGCCTGTCCGCGGGACACACCAGTCGGCAGGCCCCAGAAGCCGGCGGGAAAGACGGCGGTATGAGAGACAGACGGCTGGGACCCGCACTCAGCCGGATTACCATTGTACCCCCGGGGGGTAGGCCTATATAAACCCCCCGGGGCACCCATGCAAAGGGTTCGGACCTTGATAGAGATAGACCAGATAACACAGGAGGGGAGAACTAGCCTTGCTCTCTCCTGCCTCCCGATATAGCTCCAGGAGCACCATTGTAGTCACTTTGCTTCAGTGATCATGCGGAGACCCTGCAGAGCAACAGTAGGGGTGTTATCTCCCCGGAGAGCCCCAAAGCTGGGTAAGATTCACCGGCGTGCATGCCTACGTCCCATCCCGTTTCCAGGCACCGGCGACGTTCTACTCGCCCCCGCCATGATAAGCCATCCCTTGGCATATGTCGCACCCAACCCCCGACAAACCCATGGTCTATTTGAGAGTTCTGTGCAGGGTTAGGTACGTGTCCATGGGCTTGCGTCAAGAGGAAGATATCATACAACCCATGGAAAGGATGACATCAAGTGGTGATCGTCATCATGATTGTCGTGTGCAAGTTCAAGTGGAGCATCACGAAGAGATCAAGTGCTTTAATCTTGCCATCCTTTGTGGTGTCAATGATCTTGTGAAGATGTGCCGAAAAGTGGCTCACCTATAGCGGACTATGGGGGAGCAATCATCTAGTCTTCATCGAGCCAACGCAATCAAGAAAGATGGTCCAATTTGAGGGAGTCAAGATCATCATCATCTAGCTCAAGTGGACCATGTGTAAGGCAAAGGTTTGCCCTTGATAGGTTTTCTATTTTACCGGTCTCGTGGTGGTAGTTGGGAGACCAGGTTATAGGATCGTTTGCCGTACTATCAAGGGGGGCTCTCAAGTTGGTAGCTTGATCGTATCGTTAGTAGAGAGCTCAAACCATTGCATACTTGCATCATGTTTCTTGGTTCTTGTTTGGTTCTCTTTGTGAGTCTTAGAACTTATGGTCATCTTGATGACAAGCTTTAGTTCATTGAAAACGGAGTTCACATGCGTCTTCTATGATGTTTTCGGTGTTGGAGGTTTTACCGGTCTTATCCGAGGAAGGGTTCTCACCTTTTTCTTATGGGCATTTTCTAATTTGCTTCTTATTGATATTTCTTTCAAGATTGTGTTAGCCCTTGTCGCTAGCTTTCCAACAAACTTGGTTTCATCGAATTCGGAGTCCGTTTGCAAAAGTTGTGGCAGTTTTGGTGTTCTGAAAATGCTGCAGCGGTACTACCGCGAATTGGAGCGGATATAATTTTTTACTACCGCTCCAGAGCGGTACTACCGCGGCTCCTACAGGGGTAGTACCGCTCCAGACCAAAACCTCGTCCCAAGTCCTGCGGTGGTAGGCCCGGATGTATTTTTTTAGTACCGCTCGCAAGCAGTAGTACCGCTACCCTTTGCGGTAGTACCGCGATCCCTAGCGGTAGTACCATGAGGACGAGCGGTAGTACCGCTCCGGCGGTTCTACTGGCCTTTTGCCTCCCCGCTGTTGTTTTTCAAAGGGTTACTACCGCCCTAGCGGTAGTACCGCTCCTTGGAGCGGTAGTACCGCTCTGTGCGGGCTGTGAGCATAACGGTTGGATTTTTCCCCACCTATAAAAGGGGGGTCTTCTTCCCCATTGAACCTCATCCCTTGAGCTCGTGTTCTTCCCCCATTGTTGACCTTCTTCGAGCTTGCTAACTCTCAATCCCTCCATGGATTCTTGCTAGTTTTTGAGGGAAAAGAGAGAGGAGATCTAGATCCACATTTCCACCAATCACTTTCTCCTCTATGTGAGGGGAACCCCTTGGATCTTGATCTTGGAGTTCTCCTTCTTGTTCTTCCTCTCATCTTCCTCCCTAGCATTAGTTGCTTCGGTGGGATTTGAGAGTGAAGGACTTGGACACTCTGTGTGCCCTTGCCATTGCATTTCGTGCATCGGTTTGAGTTCTCCACGTGATACGTGGAAGTTACAAGTTGAGAAGCTTATTACTCTTGGGTGCTTGGTACCTGTCGGTGTCAAAACCGGCGGATCTCGGGTAGGGGGTCCCGAACTGTGCGTCTAGGCGGATGGTAACAGGAGACAAGGGACACGATGTTTTTACCCAGGTTCGGGCCCTCTCGATGGAGGTAAAACCCTACTCCTGCTTGATTGATATTGATGATATGGGTAGTACAAGAGTGGATCTACCACGAGATCAAGGAGGCTAAACCCTAGAAGCTAGCCTATGGTATGATTGTTGTAATGGTTGTTCGTCCTACGGACTAAAAGCCTTCCAGTTTATATAGACACCGGAGAGGGCTAGGGTTACACAGAGTCGGTTACAATGGTAGGAGATCCACATATCCGTATCGCCAAGCTTGCCTTCCACGCCAAGGAAAGTCCCATCCGGACACGGGGCGAAGTCTTCAATCTTGTATCTTCATAGTCTCGGAGTCCGGCTGACGATGATAGTCCGGCTGTCCGTACACCCCCTAGTCCAGGACTCCCTTAGTAGCCCCCGAACCAGGCTTCAATGACGATAAGTCCAGCGCGTATATAGTCTTCGGCGTTGCAAGGCGGGTTCTCCTCCAAATTCCATGTGTTTGCCGAACATTGTCCGGCTTACTTATCAATGTTGCGCTTCTTGGCTTCCACGCCCAATAATGGCCATCTTCCACGCGTCGCATGAATGCGAAAAGCCAGGGTATCTTTTATGTTTTACCCCCTAGCTGTGCAAATAATCTGCCTATAAGAGAGGCAAGAATCCAGATCCAAATCACACCATCTTCCTTCCGCGAGTACTCATCGGAGCGCCTCCGACCAAAAATCCATTCCATCATGGACCGTCGACGCGGCTCCTCCTCTCGCGCTCCCAGCCCACTGCCAGGAGACTGGCGGAGATGTTCTGTCCCGCACAGCGAGCTGGTGACGCTCCAAGCAAAGGGATATCTCCCTCCGGCCTTCATGGTCCCGGTTCGAGCCGGGCTGGCCACCTACCAAGGTGGGAAGCAAGCGGAGGCTACACCAAGTCCCAACAAAGGGGAGCAGGTATGCTTCTTCCCCTATCTGATAAGGGGGCTCGGATTTCCTATACATTCATTCCTCCGCGGGCTCCTGGAGTTCTACGGACTCCAGCTCCATCACCTCACGCCCGCCTCTATCCTGCATATCGCGGGCTTCGTAGCTCTTTGCGAGCTATTTCTGGGCATCGAGCCCCACTTTGCACTGTGGAAGAGGTTGTTCTGCCTTGTACCCCGCTTTCACGAGGGGTCCATATACCAAGTGGGCGGCACCGAAATATGGCGCATTGCCGGGACCGGATATCCATCCGGAACCCCTAAGAAGGCGTCCGAAGACTGGCCTTCGGAATGGTTTTACATAGAAGACGCTCCGCTGCCGGACCCTGTTCGGATCGGCCTCCCGGAGTTCAGTACTACTCCTCTGAAGAAACGCCTTAGTTGGCGTCCGCGGAGCCCCCAACTGGAGGAAGACAAGAGCGTCCATTATTTGATGGGCCGGATAAGGTTACTGGCCCATTCAAGGTTGACCATGATTGGAGTCATTGCAACATGCATTATGCGGGGGGTGCAACCACTACAATACAGGGGCCACCCCATGTGGGATTTCAACGGGGAGGACGATGCCACCCGTCATGGACGCAAAGGGCCAGGTTCGGCCGAGGACCTGGCGAAGATCCTGTCCGGCCTGTACAAGGGGGAGAAGGAGGACTTCCTCCAGACGAACCCGTTGAATTGGTTCTCCATGAATAACTCTCGGCGTTGGGTAAGCGAACACTTTACGTGCCCGACCCATGCTTTCAACGTTTAAGTTTCTTATATTATGTTTTTCGACGCAGGAGCTGCGTCGGGTTGTGGAGGACATGCTAAGTCCAGCTCCGCAACCCGAGGATCCAGAGAGATCCCAGGATCCGGCCTCCGAAGAGGATCCGGACATAAAGGTGGAGCTAATCGACGGGGTGTTCCACCAGCTCAGCATGGATAATGCTTTAGTCGCCATTACGGCTGACTACCCCGGACTATATCCGGCTTCCCAGGTGATTGTGACCGAAGTCCCGACACCATTATTTCTTCCTTGCTCATTTCTGACCTTCGCATACGATGGTGTTTTGCAGGAAGCGCCTTCAAGGCAGGAAGCCGAGCCCGCGGCGGCTGACCAACAAAGGCCAGTCCGGACCAGTAGGCGGAAGAGGAGCGCGGCGCGGATTGAAACGTCGCCGCAAAGGTATAGCTCACAGTTCATTATTTGGAGCAACGTTCCTAGGAAGCGTTTGAGTGCTCATGACTTTTGTAGGAGAAAAAGCGCCCGCCGGACTGCGGGCGTGGAGGTTGCCAATCCAACCTCTACCAGCCAGGCTCCAGCACCTGGTCTGGAGGGGGAGGCGAGCGCAAGGCGCGAGCCGGACACTCCTCCAACGGAGGATGCCGACAGACTGTCCGCCACCAAGTCTGAGGTGGAGAGCGCCATGAACCACAGGCGCCGCCGGACAGTATTTCGTGACGTGTGCTTCTCCCCTGAGGCGTTGAATGCCTTTAACGTGGGGGACGCGCACCTCCGTGCTGCTCAAGATGGTTTTACCAGAGCCACGGAGCAGTATGTAAAAGACATACGGGTAAGAGAATTTAATAGTTGTATATGCCAGTAGCCCCCGAGACTTAAAGTAGTTATATTAACTGATTTAAGGATCATTTGAAACGCAGGATCTTATGGAGAAGAATACCCAACTGTCTCAGGAGCTGCAAGAGTGCAAGGCCCAACTCGAGGCCGCACTTGCTGCCGCAGGAGGAAACACAGAGACCCCTCCTGGTAACACATTATTTTAAAAATATAAGCGGTGTGCGGCGTGCGCGCAAGTCTAATAATGACATTGCAGGTGCTGCCGGACAAGATCCGGACAGGCAAGAACTACTGCGCCAGCTGAAGGCCGGCGAGAGGGTGCTGAATAAAGTGCAGCAGGAAAGGAACAAGCTCCAGGATGCCCACGCCCAGCTCGGAGAAGAGCTGAAAGGTGTTCGGGCCGAGCTGTCTAGCTCCGTTAAGGAGAATCAGCGGCTTCGTCGCGGCATCTATAGTAAGTGCTTGAGCGAACTCCTTTGAAAATAAGAGTTCGGCGAGGAAGTCAATTGACAAAATATGTCTGTAGGTATACTCACAAGTCGCCCTGCGGAGGAGATGCCCGTATCGACGGGTGATCAACTTCCCGAACTGTTGCAGCTGCTCGAACGAGTTCGGCAGGCAATGAGCGGCGTCGTCCAGGCTTTATGGCCGGCCCTCTCCCTGCCCGAGGGCCTTGGGGAGCTTGCGGAGAAGCTTCAGGGAATGCGGCAGCGCTTCCGTTTATGGAAGATTTCGGCCTGCCACCAAGGTGCCTGGAGGCCTGGGCTATGGTGAAGACGCGGTACAAGAAGGCGGATCCCAATCATATGGCCGAGGTCGGACCTGTGGGGCCCGATGGGAAGGAGATCCCTGTGAGTTTAGTATACGGCCAAGTAGAATTGGCCGCTAAATTTTCCCAACGGGACTGTAAATTAGACAGCCTGTTAGACGGGATTGAGGAAGAATACAGCCAGCCGATTTGACAATGTATTTTAAAATGACATGTAAAATGCCTTCTAGCTGGGTTGTAGATCGTTTGTCTTTGCCAACCTTTTCGCTTCAACCTCGGGACCCTAGAGTCCGGAGTGTATCGGAATACCTTCTCGGTTAAGAAACAACCGGGGCATGCATGGAGACCAGGCGTAGGGGTCATTAGTGCTTTATCAGACAAGTGCCCAACTAGTTATGTTATATTACATGGTTAGTAAGAAACATCTTCCAGGGAGAATAGTTCCGTTAAGGGTTCCTTTCCCTGGGAGGCATGCCCTAAAGTGCATGTCCGGTCTGCGAAAAGAGCAGAAAAACATCTGGGGGCAGATAAATAAGTAGGTAAAAAATCATCTTTCAAGTCACCGACCGAATATTCCCTTAAGAACGCTAGCTTTCGGCTTCACCCAGTCTGAGGTACACATCCGGCTGACCCGGCAGTAACAATCGCAGAGGTGCTCCCTTTACCTCCTAGCCGAACAATCGGGAACGTAGGGGTAAGCACAGGAGCCAGGCAACCCAGCTTGGCCAAAACTTAAGTCATATCGATGCATATAATGGTGAATAAAAGGTACATGTGGAAGCTTGACACATGTGCTGGGCATGAAGCCCTTATAATTAAGCTTCTGGTAAAGAAGCCCCCAGGTATAATGAGTGCGGATGGCACATCAAGTATGTGCGAACAATGCGCAAGTAGGCCCTTAAGGGCTTTTTAGGAAAAGGTTGAGAGAAGAAAGAGAAACAAAAGACAGCTGAAGTGTAAAAATTTGGACGGGGGAAGGGGACGAACTCTTAGTCCGGCGCTAGGCATAGAATCTTCGGAGGCGGGCTGCGTTCCATGGGTTCGGCTCGAGTCGGTTGTCCGACGCATTTCGTAGATGGTATGCTCCGCCGGTCAGGACTTGATCGATAATGAAGGGCCCCTCCCATTTGGGCTTGAGCTTGTCCTTTTTCTTGTCCGGCAGGCGTAGAACTAGTTCGCCAACGTTGTAAGTCTTGGCCCGTACTTCTCTGCTTTGATATCTTCGAGCCTGCTGCTGATAGAATGCGGAACGAGCCTTGGCGACGTCGCGTTCTTCCTCCAATGCGTCCAAGCTGTCCTGCCGATCCAGCTCGGCTTCTCTTTCTTCGTACATGCGCACTCGAGGTGAGTCATGAATGATGTCGCAGGGCAGAACTGCCTCTGCGTCGTATACCATAAAAAATGGTGTGAATCCGGTAGTACGGTTGGGCGTTGTCCGCAGCCCCCAGAGTATGGAGTCGAGCTCCTCTACCTAGTGCGTGTCAGATTTCGTAAGTGACCGCACTAGTCTGGGTTTGATGCCGCTCATTATTAGACCATTTGCTCGTTCCACTTGACCGTTGGTTTGAGGATGATAGACTGAAGCGTAATCGATCTTAATGCCCATATTTTTGCACCATGATTTAACCTCGTCGGCCGTGAAATTCGTGCCGTTATCGGTGATGATGCTGTGGGGGACACCATAACGGTGTACTACCCCGGAGATAAAGTCTATCACTGGTCCGGACTCTGCCGTTTTGACTGGCTTGGCCTCTATCCATTTGGTGAATTTGTCCACCATGACCAATAGGTACCTTTGCTTGTGGGTTCCTCCTTTAAGGGGTCCAACCATGTCAAGCCCCCAGACCGCGAACGGCCAGGTAATGGGTATAGTTTTGAGGGCGGTGGGTGGCATCTGGCTCGATTAGCAAAGAGCCGACAACCGACGCATCTTTGGACTAAGTCCTGAGCATCTGCCCGGGCCGTCGGCCAATAAAATCCTGTACGGAATGCCTTTCCTACAAGGGCCCGAGCTGCGGCGTGGTGTCCGCCTAGTCCGGCATGAATTTCAGCCAGAAGGTTTCGCCCTTCCTCTTCGGAGATACACCTTTGAAGGACTCCGGTTGTGCTTTTCTTATAAAGTTCTCCCTCATGGACCTTGTAGGCTTTAGATCGCCGGACAATGCAGCGGGCCTCATTTTGGTCTTCGGGAAGTTCCTGCCTAAGCAAGTAGGCTAGGAATGGTTCTGTCCACGGGGCGATTACTGCCATTATGTCGTGGGCTGAAGGTGTTATTTCATCGGCTGAATCGCCGGTTGTGTCAGATTGCTCTGCGTCGGTTGGTGCGGCTGTTTCCGGTTTGTTATTTCCGGACTCCTCTTCCCATAGTACGGATGGCTTAAAGAGCCGTTCCAGGAAGATGTTTGGAGGGACAGCGTCACGTTTTGCATCGATATGTGCCAGTATGTCGGCTGCTTGGTTATTATCTCGGGCTATGTGATGGAATTCAAGTCCTTCAAACCGAGCTGACATTTTTAGGACAGCGTTGCGATATGCTGCCATTTTCGGATCCTTGGCATCAAAGTCTCCATTTATTTGGGATATTGCAAGGTTTGAATCCCCGCGCACCTTTAAGCGTTGAATGCCCATGAAGATTGCCATCCAGAGACCATGTAAAAGGGCCTCGTATTCGGCTGCGTTGTTGGAGTCCGTGTACATTATCTGAAGTACGTATTGGACTGTGTCCCCGGTTGGGGACGTCAATACGACGCCAGCCCCCAATCAAGCCAACATTTTAGAGCCGTTGAAGTGCATAATCCAGTTGGAGTATGCGCCGTACTCTTTAGGAAGTTCGGCTTTGGTCCATTCAGCAACAAAGTCAGCCAAAACTTGTGACTTTATAGCTCGCCGAGGTTTGTAAGTTATATCGAATGGTAAGAGCTCAATGGCCCATTTTGCAATCCTGCCCGTCACGTCGCGGTTGTTTATAATGTCGTAGGCCACTGTTATCGAACACTCTTGAAAGTAGTGTCGGAGCTTCCGGGACGCCATGAACACCGCATACACTATCTTTTGATAGTGCGGGTAACGGGACTTGCAGGGGGTTAACACAGTGGATACGTAGTACACTGGTTTTCAAAGATGGAATTTATGCCCTTCTGTCTCTCGTTCGACGACGAGTACCGCGCTTACAACTTGATGTGTTGCTGCGATGTATAACAACATTGGTTCGCCCAGGTTGGGCGCAGCCAGGACCGGATTCGTTGCCAATATGGCTTTTATTTCTTCGAGTCCGGCAATGGCAGCATCCGTCCACTCGAAGTGTTCGGTGCGCCTAAGAAGGCGATAGAGGGGCAATGCCTTTTCTCCTAGACGGGAGATAAAGCGGCTTAGAGCCGCCATGCATCCAGTCAATTTTTCTATTTGTTTGAGGTCTTTTGAAATATCTAGCTGTGACAGGGCTCGGATTTTGGCTGGGTTTACTTCAATTCCTCTACCGGATACAATGAAGCCCAGGAGCTTTCCGGCTGGTACGCCGAAAACACATTTTTCCGGATTCAGCTTGATGTCATATGCTCTGAGGTTGTCGAATGTGAGTCTCAAGTCGTCTACTAGAAGCCTCAAGTCGTCTACTAGAGTTTCGACGTGTTTGGTTTTGACGACTACGTCGTCTACGTATGCCTCTACTGTTTTGCCGATCTGGGTGGCCAGACATGTTTGAATCATGCGCTGATATGTTGCGACAGCGTTTTTAAGTCCAAAGGGCATCGTGTTGAAGCAGAATGGTCCATATGGAGTGATGAATGCCGTTGCGGCTTGGTCCGCTTCTGCCATCTTGATTTGATGGTAGCCGGAGTACGCGTCAAGGAAGCACAGTGAATCGTGTCCTGCGGTAGCATCGATTATCTGGTCGATGCAGGGGAGGGGAAGGGATCCTTTGGGTAGGCCTTGTTGAGGTCTTTAAAATCGACACATAGGCGCCAGGATTTGTCCTTCTTTGGTATCATTACCAGGTTTGCTAGCCAATCCGGATGTTTGATATCTCTGATGAATCCGGCTTCCAATAGTTTGGCTAGCTCTTCTCCCATTGCCTGTCTTCTGGGTTCGGAAAATCGTCGAAGAGCCTGTTTGACTGGCTTGAATCCTTTTAGGATGTTTAGGCTGTTTGCTGTGGCCATTAGCCTGCATTTGAAACGCTCTTGTTCGACAGGATCCTCGGGCACGACGAATTCGTCGTCGTCGAGGCTTGCCTCGTCTTCAGAGGGAGGTATGTAATTATCATCCTCGACCTCTTCATCTGCCGCTCTCTCGTGAGGGCTTGCTTCTGCATCCTCCTGCGCTGAATCTTGCTGGAGGGGATTGTCTTCGGCACTTTCTGGGGTGTTATTATCTCCTGTGCCGGAATCTCCATTCTTGCTGTGGCGGGATTTAGAGCGGCGCCACTGACGTCGGCGCTTGGGCTGTTTCTTTAAGGAATCTGCCTCCACTGCTTCTTCGTCGTCCCCATCTTTTGGGGTGTCCACCATGTATATGTCATATGACGAGGTGGTCTTCCAGTGCCCTGTAGGCGCTGGTTCTTGTTAAATCTTCGGCATCATCGTCCATACCGTCGATGTCTTCGGAGTCATAGTCTAGCATGTCGGTTAGATCGTCGACAGTGGCTACAAAGTGGGTGGTGGGTGGGTTTTGAATTTCTTCTTCGTCCGCATCCCAACCATCCCGGCCATAATCCGGCCAGGGCTCTCCGGATAGCGAGAGATGCTTTAGCGAATTTCAGATGTTGCCAAAGGGCGAGTGCTGAAAGATGTCCGCAGCGGTGAACTTCATGATCGGCGCCCAATCGGATTCGACTGGCAGGGGCGCAGGAGGTTCGGAGTTCGGCAGGGAGTCCGACACCTCGGAGTCACGAGTTTTATAAGGGACAAGGTCAGTATTCGGCTGCATCGCCGCGGATGTTGCAGCTCCCGAGGCGGTGTCCAGCCACTCGTCCTCGATCTGCGCGATCGGCTCCGGACTATGGGTCGGAGCGGATTCGTGTGCGGCCTCCAAGGTACTGTCCGGCGGTAGAGCTAGATCATGCCCATCGTGACAGTGCGGCGCGCTCAGCTGCGGATCGGATCCGTCGAAGATCAAGTCTCCGTGGATGTCCGCCATGAAGTTTAGGCTTCCAAATCTGACCTGACGGCCAGGGGCGTACCTTTCGATCTGCTCGAGATGGCCAAATGAATTAGCCCGCAGTGCGAAGCCGGCGAATATGAAGATCTGTCCGGGGAGAAAAGTCTCACCCTGGACGTCGTTGTTGTTGATTGAAGAAGCCATCAAGCCTATCGGTGACGACAAAGAGGAACTCTCAATGAAAGCACCAATGTCGGTGTCAAAACCGGCGGATCTCGGGTAGGGGGCCCCGAACTGTGCGTCTAGGCGGATGGTAACAGGAGACAAGGGACACGTGTTTTTACCCAGGTTCGGGCCCTCTCGATGGAGGTAAAACTCTACTCCTGCTTGATTGATATTGATGATATGGGTAGTACAAGAGTGGATCTACCACGAGATCAAGGAGGATAATCCCTAGAAGCTAGCCTATGGTATGATTGTTGTAATGGTTGTTCGTCCTACGGACTAAAAGCCTTCCGGTTTATATAGACACCGGAGAGGGCTAGGGTTACACAGAGTCGGTTACAATGGTAGGAGATCTACATATCCATATCGCCAAGCTTGCCTTCCACGCCAAGGAAAGTCCCATCCGGACACGGGGCGAAGTCTTCAATCTTGTATCTTCATAGTCTTGGAGTCCGGCTGACGATGATAGTCCGGCTGTCCGGACACCCCTAGTCCAGGACTCCCTCAGTACCCTTGAGCTTGTTACTCTTGGGTGTTTGGACACCCTAGAGCTTGTTCCTCTTGGGTGCCTTGGCGCCCTAGACGGTTGGTGTTGTTCGGAGCTCAATCATTGTGGTGTAAAGCTCCGGGCAAGTGTCGGGGTCTTCAATTAGGTTGTGGAGATCGCCCCGAGCAATTTGACGGGTACCGGTGACCGCCTCCAAGGGTTGCCAAAGTGTACAGGTTCGGTGACCACCCCCAAGGGTCGCCATTTGTACGGGTTCGGTGACCGCCCTCAAGGATCCCTTAGTGGAATCACGGCATCTTGCATTGTGCGAGGGCGTGAGGAGATTATGGTGGCCCTAGTGGCTTCTTGGGGAGCATTGTGCCTCCACACTGCTCCAATCGGAGATTAGCATCCGCAAGGGTGTGAACTTTGGGATACATCGTCGTCTCCGCGTGCCTCGGTTATCTCTTTCCCGAGCCCTTTACTTATGCACTTTACTTTGTGATAGCCATATTGTTCTTTGTCATATATCTTGCTATCACATAGTTGCTTATCTTGCTTAGCATACGTTGTTGGTGCACATAGGTGGGCCTAGTTGTTTTAGGTTTTGTGCTTGACAAATTAACCGCTAGGTTTATTACGCATTTGTTCAAGCCTTAATCATAATTATTTTAAAACGCCCATTCACCCTCCTCTAGGCGACATCCTCGATCTTTCACTAGCGACGGAGTTCCCCCTAGCCGTCGGCAGGTGTGGACACCTCCGGGAGATGGTCACGTCAAAATTCAGGTTGACAGTGCTCTTTTAAGAAACAAGTAGCATGGCGCTTTTTTAGTGGTGTGTAGAAACCAAAACGGCATCTGTTTGGGCTCCTTGTCTATGGTTTCCTCGGGCATAGCTGATCCCGCTACACTCGAAGCCTTGGCATGTCGGGAGGCCCCATCTCTTGCACTAGATTTAGCGGTGGACGGACTTGTCATTGCATGCGACTCCAAGTCTGTGCTGTCGGAGATACAAAGAGGAACTAAAGGCAGATATTCTGTTATAATTAAGGAGATTATTGCTAGGGAAAGAGAGTTTACTGGTTGTACTTTTTTTTGAAGGTCGAGCTTCAAACTGGGAGGTTCACAACTTAGCAACTTTTCTAGTTCGTTGGAGTCTGGTCGCCATGTATGGCTGGGGTTCCTCATGACCCTCTTTTAGTTCTTGTAAACCTTAATACAGCTTAACAAAGTTGGTTTACCACTAAAAAAAATGTCTCCTCGATTATGGGCGCGTTGCTAGCCATTCGGTAAGCGTCGGGGTTCGTCGTGAATACTAAGGCGCGACCTACTTGATGGAAAAAGAGTCGGTTTCCATTGGTTTTTCCGGGCTCTTTTCTTGTTTCTCTTTATTTTTTTCACTGGTTTTTCTTCATTTCTTTCTCCGTTTTCATTCTTTTCTTCCTTTTTCCTTCCTTTTTCTTCGGTTTACTTTGTTTATTTTCTAGATTCTCATTGGTTGTTTTTCTTTCCGTTCTTTTTTCTTCATTTTACTTCAGTTTTGTATCTCATTTCCTCTTTTCATAGCCTTTTCTTGTTTTCTCTTTGATTTCACTGGTTTTCTCTTAGGTGTATATATCTGATAACTTTTTAATACGTTTAACTTTTTCAAATTCTTGATTAACATTCTTCAAATACCAGGTTAACATTTTTTGGCTACATGATAAAAAAAATCTATACACATTTAACATTTTTCCCAAATGCTTGATTAATATTTTCCGAATACAGGTTTAACATTTTCTGAAAGCATGATCAACATTTTTTATATACACAATTAACATTTTTAAAATACAAGTTCAACATTTTTTGAATACATGGTCAACAATTTTTCTATACACATTTAACATTTTTGTAAATACAAGTTTAACATTCTAAATACATGGTGAACATTTCTTCAACTGTTTGGATTAAAATTTTAAAATAAGGAGGTGTTTGTTTCGTGGATTTATGCCCGCCACCTGTTTACAGCATAAACGGAAGACGTTACAGGCGTTTGGTATGTGTATATCGTAATGGGCTTCCTCCGTAAACAGGTCCGGTCCAATAATCCATCGATACCGCCCACCTCCCCCCGGTATTGGTTGTGTTACCCCACCTCCCCCTGCACGATCCTCTCCCCTGTCAAGCGCCGCCGCCTCACCGATCCCCTCCTCCTCTTTTAGCACCACCATGATCGACTCCCTCCTGCTCCTCGCGATCCCCTCTTCCTCTTTCAGCACCACCATGATCGACCCCCTCCTCCTCCTCGCCCAGCGGCACCACAGCCCCTCCTCGCCAGCCATTGAAGACGCCGACCTGCATCGGAGCTCTGTTGACGCCGACGAGGATGGAACGTTGAAGCAGCCCACATGGAGCAGCAAGGCTTGTCTCCAGATTTCCATGCCTCCTCTTCCTCCTCCATCAAGCTTCTTCTGCAGATCTTGTGAGATTTGGGTTACTAGTCCACCTGCCCATCAATTCTATGGTGCTGATCTGTTTCTTGATCTATTCTATCGACCTATTTCCGTTAGAGTACCCAACCAAACAAGTTTTGACTTTTCCATTACGGAGCTATTACAGCCCGTAAGTTGATTCCATTTACGTTTACATCACCGCTCCTCAAAACAAACACCTCCTAAATGATCAACTTTTTTCACACGAAATGTATTTTTTTTGTATACATTTCTCATATACATGAGAAAGATTTTTCTCCATACATATTAAACATTTTGAAATGCCTACTCAACATTTTTCAATGTTTCATGTAAATTGTTTTTTGGTATATATATCTAATACATTTTTAATACTTTTAACATTTTTCAAATTCTTGATTAGCATTCTTCAGATATCATATTGATATTTTTTGAATACATGGTCAATTTCTTTTCTGTACACATTTAACATTTTTTCCAAATGCTTTATTAATATATTTTTAATACAAGTCTAACATTTTTTTAAAGCATGGTCAACATTTTTTATACACATTAACATTGTTCAAATATAAGTTTAACCTTTTTTGCATACATGGTCCACATTTTTACAATACACATTTAACATTTTTCAAATACAAACTTAACATTATTTGAATACATGGTCAACATTTTTTTTACACATTTAACATTATTTAAATACATGCTTAACATTTTTAATACAAGGTAATTATTTGTTTTCAAATGTTTGGAGTCATTTTAAAAAAATACATGATCAACATTTTTCACACACATTGTATATGTATTTGTATATATTACTCATGTACATGAGAAATATTTTCTCTATACATATTTAACGTTTTTCAAATGCTTGGTCAACATTTTTTCAATGTTTTATATAAAGTGTTTTTGGTATATATATCTAATACATTTTTAATACTTTTATTTTTTCAAATTATTGATTAACATTCTTCAAATACCAGATTAACATTTTTGATTACATGGTCAATATGATTTCTTTACACATTTAACATTATTTTTAAAATGCTTGATTAATATTTTTGAATACAAGTCTAACATTTTTTGAAAGCATGGTCAACATTTTTTATATACACATTAACATTTTTCAAATATAAGTTTAACCTTTTTTGAATACATGGTCAACATTTTCTCAATACACATTTAACATTTTTCAAATAGAAACTCAACATTTTTTAATACATGGTCAACATTTTTGATTACACATTTAACTTTATTTAATAAAAGATTAACATTTTTAATACATGATCAACATTATTTTAAATATCTGGATTAATTTTTAAAAGTACATGATCAATTGTTTTACACACATTTTATATGTTTTTGTATATATACATGAGAAGTATTTTCCTATACATATGTATCATTTTTCAAACAACTGGTCAACATTTTTTAAATGTTTTATGTAAAGTGTTTTTTAATAAATTTATTTATAATATTTGAAAGTATAATAAAAAGTTAAGCAAAAAATAGAAACAAGAAAGATGTAAAAAATTTGGGAAAAAGAAAGTGATGTTGTGGCCTCCTGCGCGCCTGAGAGATCTCGCATTCAGCGCGGCTTCGCTACGTATTGTTGTGAACGAGACATAGGGGCGCCCACCCATGTCTACAAGTCACCAATATTTCATCTAGCCATTTGTGCGTGGGCTTATCCATCTGTGTGTTGATCCATTACCTTTGTTCATTCCTTTCATTCTTCCCTTTTTTTTTGCTTTTTCATATGTTTGTGTCGTGCGATGGTTTTGAGGTGCCAATTTTGCTCTCGTTTTGATGGTGATTTTTGTACTGGTTGTTTTCTACTCCCTTCGATCCATATTAATTGTCGCATGTTTAGTACAACTTTGTACTTAAACTACGACAATTAATATGGATCAGAGAGTACCTTTTCTGTTTTGTTATTTTCATTCTCATATTTCTTCTCTTTTATATTTTATTTTTTCCCCATTTTTAATCCATGTTATTTTTAGTACATGAACACTTTTTGAAGTGTGTGGACGCTTTTTAGAATTCATAAGTTTTTTAAAAAAATTAACATCTGTTCCAGTTATATTTTTTCAAACTCATGATGATTTTTCATATTTTCGTTTCTAAATTCATGAACTTATAAAGAATTTATAAATTTTATTTTGCAAATATTATGTGACTAGTTGAATATTCACCACTACACTTGCAACTGCAAGCATCAGAACCCGGCTGCAATAGTATGGCCTTCAACCGGACCCACGACCGCAACTTGCTATGTAGGGCCTTTCTCATGAGTTGCATGTCCACCACTAGACTTGCAACTACATGGCCCCCAGTGCGACTGCAACGAGGGGCTAGAGGGAGGTAGTTGATCCGTTACATGTCCACAATTTCAAAAAATTGTTCATGGTTTGTTTACATTTTTGTTTTTAACATAGCAAGAACTTTTTCATAAACCATGAACTATCTTTAAATTCATGGTTTTTTCAGATTCGTAAACAGTTTCCAAATTAACATTCATTTTTTCAAATTTGCTTTGTTTTTAGAATTCACTAACATTTTCTTTGAATTCAAAACATATTTTCATTTTATCACTATTTTTAATTTTTGAAACTTTTAAAAATCCTTGAAGATTTTTTTACTTGCCCAAAAATTAAAAACTAACCAAAAAAGACAAACAAATCATAAATGCCTTGGCGAGCAAGCACATGTGTTTTTACTGTACAAACATGAAGTCTAGATTGGAATTGGTCTAAAAAGGCCAGATTTGTTCATGTTTTTCTCACCATCCATGTGTTGCCCCTAAGGAAGTTTGTTACAGTACAAGCCAACAACTGAAAGAAAAGAAAAGCCCATGAGCCTGAACTTGTGGGACAAAGAAAAATTGCAAACAACCAAAGGCCCAAACTTAAAGCACGACATGCTTGTTTGAAAAAAATGACATCCCACCCAAGAGACTGGCCCTAGTGTCCTCATGATCATGAGAACGTCGTACCCCAAAAAACGTTGGGGACACGGAGAAAAGCCAGGGAGATAAGAGGAAAGGGACCATAACATCTCACATTTTAGATAAAACTTGATTAAGTCTTATATACCCCTAAAAATTAAGTCTTATCTAGATGTGCCATAGAGAGATCCTTTTCTTCATTATGACTCCACATGATCTTTCATACGAGATTATTTGACGATCCTCGTGCTCTGTGAAGCTTCTCTCCTTGTAACCAAGCTGATGTGTCCACTCACCATGGTATGTTGACCTTACCGAGAGCAAGACGTTCTTTTGTGAACCTTCAAGCTACAAAATCCTTCAACTTGTGTGTTGACAGCGGGATCACGCAAGAGGTCTTTGCTCCACAAGTCTATTGTTGGATAAGTCAGAAACCTTTTTCCCAACAGCTAAGTTTTTTTGAGTTGTAGTCGAGCTCATCTTGATAATTCGTGTTGTGGGGCTATCCGAAATCCATTTATCATCCCATATATCAATTTGTGTATGGTTTTCCACTCTCCGAACCCCGGTTAAAACCTTGGATGCCTGCCAATATGCTTTGCCATGTAAGGCATAATCCATGTTTCATCTTAGTACCATTTATTTGTCTACCATCTGAATAAGTATTTCACTCGTAGTCACACACAAATTGACTTCAAATCACACATCACCCTTCAGACTTGTTTTGCCAGCATTGCCACATTAAAGCAATGAGGATATAGAAAAGCCAAACCACACATATTTTCAGGGATATGCTACCTCTTGAGCACTGCGTTGGTTTTCCCTTGAAGAGGAAAGGGTGATGCAGCAAAGTAGCGTAAGTATTTCCCTCAGTTTTTGAGAACCAAGGTATCAATCCAGTAGGAGGCTCCACACCAGTCCCTCGTACCTACACAAACAAACAAGAACCTCGCAACCAACGCGATAAAGGGGTTGTCAATCCCTTTACGGCCACTTGCGAAAGTGAGATCTGATAGAGATAAAAAGATAAGATAAATATTTTTGGTATTTTTATGATATAGATTGGAAAGTAAAGATTGCAAAATAAAGTAGATTGGAAACTTATATGATGGAAGATATACCCGAGGACCATAGGTTTCACTAGTGGCTTCTCTCAAGATAGCATAAGTATTACAGTGGGTGAACAAATTACTGTCGAGCAATTGATAGAAAACTGCATAGTTATGAGATTATCTAGGCATGATCATGTATATAGGCATCACATCCGCGATAAGTAGACCGACTCCTGCCTGCATCTACTACTATTACTGCACACATCAACCGCTATCTAGCATGCATCTAGAGTATTAAGTTCATAAGAACAGAGTAACACATTAGGCAAGATGACATGATGTAGAGGGATAAACTCAAGCAATATGATATAAACCCCAACCTTTTATCCTTGATGGCAACAATACAATACGTGCCTTGCTGCCCCTGCTGTCACTGCGAAAGGACACCGCAAGATTGAACCCAAAGCTAAGCACTTCTCCCATTGCAAGAAAGATCAATCTAGTAGGCGAAACCAAACTGATAATTTGAAGAGACTTGCAAAGATAACCAATCACACATAAAAGAATTCAGAGGAGATTCAAATATTTCTCATAGATAAACTTGATCATAAAACCACAATTCATCGGATCTCGACAAACACACCGCAAAAAGTGTTACGTCAAATAGATCTCCAAGAAGATCAAGGAGAACTTTGTATTGAGATTCAAAGAGAGAAGAAGAAGCCATCTAGCTAATTACTATGGACCCGAAGGTCTGCGATAAACTACTCACAACTCATCAGAGAGACCTTGGCGATGATGTAGAAGCCCTCCGTGATTGATCCTCCCTCCGGCAGAGCACCGGAAAAGGCGCCAAGATGGGATCCCACGGGTACAGAAGGTTGCGGAGGTGGAAATAGGGTTTCGTGGTGCTCCTGGATGTTTTCAGGGTATGGAGGTATATATAGGCGGAGAGGTCGGTTAGGGGAGCCACGAGGGGCCCACGAGGGTGGGGGCGCGCCCACCCCCTAGGGCATGCCTTGCACCCTCTAGGCCGCCTCGGCTACTTCTTGACGTCCACTCCAAGTCTTCTGGATTGCGTTTGTTCCAAAAAGATTGCTCCCGAAGGTTTCATCCCATTTGGACTTCGTTTGATATTCCTTTTCTTCGAAACACTGAAATAGGCAAAAAAACAACAATTTGGGCTGGGCCTCCGGTTAGTAGGTTAGTCCCAAAAATGATATAAAAGTGTAGAGTAAAGCCCATAAACATCCAAAACGGGTAATATAATAGCATGGAACAATAAAAAATTATAGATACGTTGGAGGCGTATCAAGCATCCCCAAGCTTAATTCCTGCTCGTCCTCGAGTAGGTAAATGATAAAAATAGAATTTTTGATGTGGAATGCTACCTAGCATATTTCTCAATATAATTTTCTTTATTGTGGCATGAATGTTCAGATCCAAATGATTCAAGATAAAAGTTCATATTGACATAAAAAATAGTAATACTTCAAGCATACTAACAAGTAATCATGTCTTCTCAAAATAGCATGGCAAAAGAAAGCTTATCCCTACAAAATCATATTATTAGGCTATGTTTCATTTTTGTCACACAAAATACTCCCATCATGCACAACCCCGGTTTCAGCCAAGCAATTGGTTCATACTTTTTAACGTGCTTTAGCTTTTTTAACTCTCACGCAATACAAGAGCGCGAGCTATGGATATAGCACTATGGGTGGAAGAGAATATGATGATGGAGGTTGTGTGAAGAAGACAAAAAAAGGAGAAAGTCTCACGTTGATGAGGCTAATCAACGGGCTATGGAGATGCCCATCAATTGATGTCAACATGAGGAGTAGGGATTGCCATGCAACAGATGCACTAGTGCTATAAATGTATGAAATCTCAACAAAAGAAACTAAGTAGGTGTGCATCCAACTTGCTTGCTCACGAATACCATCGTTGGAATATACAAGCCAAGTTTTATAATGAAAATTTTCCACTAGTATATGAAAGTGACAATATAGGAGACTCTCTATCATGAAGATCATGGTGCTACTTTAAAGCACAAGTGTGGAAAAAGATAGTAGCATTGTCCCCTTTTTTTATTTTCTTTTTTTGGTCTTTCTATTTTTTAGGGACAATGCTCTAATAATGATGATCATCACACTTCTATTTATTTACAACTCATGGAATACAACTCGATACTAGAATAAAATATGACTCTATATGTATGCCTCCGGCGGTGTACCGGGATATGCAATGAATCAAGAGCGACATGTATGAAAAATTATGAAGGTGGTTTTGCCACAAATACGATGTCAACTACATGATCATGCAAAGGCCATATGACAATGATGAAACGTGTCATGATGAACGGAACGGCGGAAAGTTGCATGGCAATATATCTCGGAATGGCTATGGAAATGCCATAATAGGTAGGTACGGTGGCTGTTTTGAGGAAGATATAATGAGGTTTATGTGTGATAGAGCGTATCGTATCACGGGGTTTGGATGCACCGGTGAAGTTTGCACCAACTCTCAAGGTGAGAAAGGGCAATGCACGGTACCGAAGAGGCTAGCAATGATGGAAGGGTAAGAGTGTGTATAATCCATGGACTCACATTAGTCATAAAGAACTCATATACTAATTGCAAATGTTTATTAGCCCTCGAAGCAAAGTACTACTACGCATGCTCCTAGGGGAAGGGTTGGTAGGAGTTAACCATCGCGCGATCCCGACCTCCACTCATAAGGAAGGCAATCAAAAGAGCACCTCATGCAACAAATTTGTTACACAACTTTTACCATACGTGCATGCACAGGACTTGCCAACTTCAACACAAGTATTTTTAAATTCACAACTACCCAACTAGCATGACTCTAATATTACCATCTTCATATCTCAAAACAAATACCAAGCATCAAATTGATCATAGCATCCAATTCACTTTCTATGATAGTTTTTATTATACCCAACTTGGATGCCCATCATTCTAGGACCAATTTTATAACCATAGCAAATACCATGCTGTTCTAAAAGACTCTCAAAATAATATAAGTGAAGCATGAGAGATCAATAATTTCTACAAAACAAAACCACCGCCGTGCTCTAAAAAGATATAAGTGAAGCACTAGAGCAAAACTGTCTAGCTCAAAGATATAAGTGAAGCACATAGAGTATTCTAATAAATTCCGAATCATGTGTGTCTATCCCAAAAGGTGTGTACAGCAAGTATGATTGTGGTAAACTAAAAAGTAAAGACTCATATCATACAAGACGCTCCAAGCAAAACACATATCATGTGGCGAATAAAAATATAGCTCCAAGTAAAGTTACCGATAGACGAAGACGAAAGAGGGGATGCCTTCCGGGGCATCCCCAATCTTAGGGTTTTGGTTGTCCTTGTATTATCTTGGGGTGCCATGGGAATCCCTAAGCTTAGGTTCTTGCCACTCCTTATTCCATAGTCCATCAAATCTTTACCCAAAACTTGAAAACTTCACAACACAAAATTCAACAGGAAATCTCATGAGCTCCGTTAGTGCAAGAAATAAAAACCACCACTCAAGGTACTGTAATGAACTCATTCTTTATTTATATTGGTGTTAAACCTACTGTATTACAACTTATCTATGGTTCATACCCCCCGATACTAGCCATAGATTCATCAAAATAAGCAAACAACACATGAAAAACAGAATATGTCAAAAACAGAACAGTCTGTAGCAATCTGTAACTTTCGAATACTTATGGAACTCTAAAAATCCTACAAAAATAGGAAGTCCTAGGAAATTTGTCTATTAGTCTACTTCAAAAATAATCAACTAAAAATCACGTTTTTGTGATTTATTAAAATTATTCTCGTGCGCGCAAAAGTTTCTGTTTTTCAGCAAGATCAAATTAACTATCACCGTAGGTTATCCTATAGGTTCTACTTGGCACAAACAAACATAAAACCACATCTAAACAGGAGCTAGATGATTTATTTATTACTCATAAGCAAAAAGCAAGGAACAAAAATAAAATTGAGTTGCCTCCCAACAAGCGCTATCGTTTAACGCCCCTAGCTAGGTATAAAAGCGAGAATAGATCTAAGTATTGCCATCTTTGGTATTCAATTCATAAGTGGCTCTCATAATAGATTCATAAGGTAATTTGATTTTCTTTCTAGGAAAGTGTTCCATGCCTTTCCTTAATGGATATTGGAATCTAATATTCCCTTCCTTCATATCAATAATTGCACCAATCGTTCTAAGGAAAGGTCTACCAAGAATAATAGGACATGAAAAATTGCAATCTATATCAAGAACGATAAAATCTACGGGCACATAATTCCTACTTGCAACAATAAGAACATCATTAATCCTTCCCATAGGTTTCTTAATAGTTGAATCTGCAAGGTGCAAGTTTAAAGAGCAATCATCAAATTCACGAAAACCTAGCACATCACATAAAGTTTTTGCAATCGTGGAAACACTAGCACCCAAATCACACAAATCATAGCATTCATGATCTTTAATTTTAATTTTAATAGTAGGTTCCCACTCATCATAAAGTTTTCTAGGGATAGAAACTTCCAATTCAAGTTTTTCTTCATAAGATTGCATCAAAGCATCAACGATATGTTTGGTAAAAGCTTTATTTTGACTATAAGCATGAGGAGAATTCAACACGAATTGCAACAAGGAAATACAATCTATTAAAGAACAATTATCATAATTAAATTCCTTGAAATTCAAAATAGTGGGTTCATTGCTATGTAATGTTTTGACCTCTCCAATCCCACTTTTACCAAAGTTAGCATCAAGATCTAAAAACTCCGAATCATTGGGACGCCTTTTAACTAAAGTTGAGTCATATCCAGTCCCATCATTATCAAGATTCATATTGCAAAACAAAGATTTAATAGGAGACACATCAATTACTTTTTGATCTTCATCATTATTTTCATGGAAACTAGAAGAGCCTGCTTTTACAAAGCAATCTTTCTTAGCACGCACCGTAGTAGTTCTTTCTTTGCACTCATCAATGGAAATTCTCATGGCTTTGAGAGACTCATTGATATCATGCTTAGGTGGAATAGATCTAAGTTTCAAAGAATCAACATCAAGAGAAATTCTATCCACGTTCCTAGCCAATTCATCAACTTTAAGCAATTTTTCTTCAAGCAAAGCATTGAAATTCTTTTGAGAGATCATAAATTCTTTAACACTATTCTCAAAATCAGAGGGCATCTTATTAAAATTTCCATAAGAGTTATTGTAGGAATTACCATAATTATTAGAGGAATTACTAGGGAACGGCCTAGGATTTAAGTTTCCTCTATACGCGTTGTTACCAAAATTATTCCTACCAACAAAATTCACATCCATAGATTCATTATTATTCTCAATCAAAGTAGACAAAGGCATATGATACGTCTCCGTCGTATCTATAATTTTTTATTGTTCCATGCAAATATTGTTCAACTTTCATATACTTTTGGCAACTTTTTATACTATTTTTGGGACTAACATATTGATCCAGTGCCCAGTGCCAGTTCCTGTTTGTTAAATGTTTCCAAACGGGATAAAAATGGACGGAGATCATTTTTGAAATATTTATGATTTTTGGGAAGAAAGACCAACGTGAGACGGTGCCCGAGGGGGCCATGAGGAAGGGGGCCGTGCCCCTGACCCTCGTGGGCACCCCGTAAAGAGGTTGACGCTCTTCTTTTGCCGCAAGAAAGCTAATTTTCGGAGAAAAATCTGGGCGAAAGTTTCAACCCAATTGGAGTTACGGATCTCCGGATATAAAAGAAATGGTGAAAGGGCATAATCTAGGAACACAGAAATAGAGAGAGACAGAGAGACAGATCCAATCTCGGAGGGGTTCTCGCCCCTCCCACGCTATGGAGACCATGGACCAGAGGGGAAACCCTTCTCCCATCTAGGGATAACGTCAAGGAAGAAGAAGAAGAAGAAGAAGAAGAAGAAGAAGAAGAAGAAGAAGAAGGAGGAGGAGGGCTCTCTCCCCCTTGCTTCCGGTGGCACCGGAACGCCACCGGGGACCATCATCATCACCGCGATCTACACCAACACCTCCGCCATCTTCACCAACATCTCCATCACCTTCCCCCATCTATATTCAGCGGTCCACTCTCCCGCAACCCGCTGTACCCTCTACTTGAACATGGTGCTTTATGCTTCATATTATTATCTAATAATGTGTTGCCATCTTATGATGTCTGAGTATATTTTCGTTGTCCTATCGGTGATTGATGAATTGCTATGATTGGTTTAATTTGCTTGTGGTTATGTTGTTGTCCTATTGTGCCCTTCGTGTCGCACAAGCATGCGGGATTCCCGTTGTAGGGTGTTGCAATATGTTCATGATTCGCTTATAGTGGGTTGCTTGAGTGACAGAAGCATGAACCCGAGTAAGGGGGTTGTGGCGTATAGGATAAAGGGGAGTTGATACTTTAATGCTATGGTTGGGTTTTACCTTAATGATATTTAGTAGTTGTGGATGCTTGCTAGAGTTCCAGTCATAAGTGCATATGATCCAAGAAGAGAAAGTATGTTAGCTTATGCCTCTCCCACATAAAACTTGCTATCGGTCTAGTAAAGTAGTCAATTGCTTGACAATTTCACAACTCCTACCACCACTTTTCCATACTCGCTATATTTACTTTATTGCTTCTTTATCTAAACAGCCCCTAGCTTTTATTTACGTGCTCTTTATTATCTTGCAAATTTATCCAACAACACCTACAAAGTACTTCTAGTTTCATACTTGTTCTAGGTAAAGCGAACACTAAGCATGCGTAGAGTCGTATCAGTGGCAGATAGAACTTGAGAGAATATTTGTTCTACCTTTAGCTCCTCGTTGGGTTCGACACTCTTACTTATCGAAAGAGGCTACAATTATCCCCTACACTTGTGGGTTATCAGCATATCATTGGGATCAATAGGAGCACTCTTATTAGCAAACAATTTCATAAGTTCATCCATCTTTCCACTCAAAACATCAATCTATTCCATCACATGAACTTTTTTACCAGTAGATCTTTTGGTGTGCCATTGAGAATAATTAACCATAATATTATCTAGGAGTTTATTAGCTTCTCCTAAAGTGATTTCCATAAAAGTGCCTCCCGCGGCCGAATCTAAAAGATTTCTAGAAGCAAAATTCAATCCGGCATAATTTTTTTGTATGATCATCCATAAATTTAAACCATGTGTAGGGCAATTGCGAATCATTAATTTCATCCTCTCCCAAGATTGTGCAACATGTTCATGATCAGGTTGCATAATATTCATAATATCGTTCCTAAGGGAGATGATCTTAGCGGGAGGAAAATACTTAGAGATAAAAGCATCTTTGCACTTATTCCACGAATCAATACTATTTTTAGGCAAATATGAAAACCAAGTTTTAGCACGATCTCTAAGCAAAAACGAAAATAACTTCAATTTAACAATACCATTATCCGTTTCTTTCTTCTTTTGCATGTCACACAAATCAACAAAGTTGTTTAGATGAGTAGCGGCATCTTCACTAGGAAGGCCGGAGAATTGATCTTTCATAACAAGATTCAACAAAGCAACATTGATTTCACAAGATTCAGCATCATTAAGAGGAGCAATCGGAGTGCTAAGAAAATCATTAATGTTGGTATTGGAAAAGTCACACAATTTAGTATTATCTTGAGCCATCGTGACAAGCAATCCAACACACAAGCACACAAGAGGCAAGCGAAAAAGAGGCAAACGGAAAAGAGAGGGCGAATAAAACGGCAAGGGTGAAGTGGGGGAGAGGAAAACGAGAGGCAAATGGCAAATAATGTAATGCGAGGGAGATGAGTTTGTGATGGGTACTTGGTATGTCTTGACTTGAGCGAAGACCTCCCCGGCAACGGCGCCAGAAATCCTTCTTGCTACCTCTTGAGCACTGCGTTGGTTTTCCCTTGAAGAGGACAGGGTGATGCAGCAAAGTAGCGTAAATATTTCCCTCAGTTTTTGAGAACCAAGGTATCAATCCAGTAGGAAGCTCCACACCAGTCCCTCGTACCTACACAAACAAACAAGAACCTCGCAACCAACGCGATAAAGGGGTTGTCAGTCCCTTCACGACCACTTGCGGAAGTGAGATCTGATAGAGATAAAAAAGAAAGATAAATATTTTTGGTATTTTTATGATATAGATTGGAAAGTAAAGATTGCAAAATAAAGTAGATTGGAAACTTATATGATGGAAGATATACCCGGGGGCCATAGGTTTCACTAGTGGCTTCTCTCAAGATAGCATAAGTATTACGGTGGGTGAACAAATTACTATTGAGCAATTGATAGAAAAGTGCATAGTTATGAGATTATCTAGGCATGATCATGTATATAGGCATCACGTCCGCGACAAGTAGACCGACTCCTGCCTGCATCTACTACTATTACTCCACACATCGACTGCTATCCAGCATGCATCTGGAGTATTAAGTTCATAAGAACTGAGTAACACATTAGGCAAGATGACATGATGTAGAGGGATAAACTCAAGCAATATGATATAAACCCCATCTTTTTATCCTCGATGGCAACAATACAATACATGCCTTGCTGCCCCTGCTATCACTGGGAAAGGACACCGCAAGATTGAACCCAAAGCTAAGCACTTCTCCCATTGCAAGAAAGATCAATCTAGAAGGCCAACCAAACTGATAATTCGAAGAGACTTGCAAAGATAACCAATCACACATAAAAGAATTCAGAGGAGATTCAAATATTTCTCATAGATAAACTTGATCCTAAACCCACAATTCATCAAATCTCGATAAACACACCGCAAAAAGAGTTACATAGAATAGATCTCCAAGAAGATCAAGGAGAACTTTGTATTGAGATTCAAAGAGAGAGAAGAAGTCATCTAGCTAATAACTATGGACCCGAAGGTCTGTGGTAAACTACTCACAACTCATCGGAGAGGCCTTGGCGATGATGTAGAAGCCCTCCATGACCGACCTCCGGCGGAGCGACCAAGATGGGATCTCACGGATACAGAGGGTTGCGGCGGTGGAAATAGGGTTTCGTGGTGCTCCTGGATGTTTTCAGGGTATGGAGGTATATATAGGCGAAGGAGGTCGGTCGGGGAAGCCACGAGGGGCCCGCGAGGGTGGGGGGCGCGCCCACCCCTCTAGGGCGCGCCTTGCACCCTCGTGGCCGCCTCGGCTGCTTCTTGACGTCCACTCCAAGTCTCCTGGATTACGTTTGTTCCAAAAAGATCGTTCCCGTAGGTTTTATTTCATTTGGACTCCATTTGAAATTTATTTTCTTCGAAACACTGAAATAGGCAAAAAAAACAACAATTTGGGCTGGGCCTCCGGTTAATAGGTTAGTCCCAAAAATAATATAAAAGTGTAGAGTAAAGCCCATAAACATCCAAAACGGGTAATATAATAGCATGGAACAATCAAAAATTATAAATACATTGGAGACGTATCAGGATACACTGTTTCCAGCCGGCAAATCAAACCAATGTACCTTTTGATTTGTTGGCATCATCCTCCCACTAGAATTATCATATTGCATCCGTTATTTCTATGCATCTTTTTCGGAAGCTTGAATATAGACATTGCACACACCACTATTACTTGTGCCATTGCTTTTAACACCACCTTTTACCTCATGCTTACAAAATCTTCTCCTTCCAAGAAGTTATTTTCGATAAGATGTTTAAAACAATCATTAGCCCAAATATTTATCTAAAACTACGTCTCTTAAGGATATCCAATATAGCAAGCCCAAATATTTATCTAAAATTGCCTCAAGTTTTACCTGCATTGGACAATGGGGAAAGACCAAAGTGTCGCAAGCAGCACGGATGAGTGCATCATTTCTGGAGTATTCAAGATATGGATGGTTTTTGGTGACACCTTAATTTAAAAAATGAAACCCCCCAATTTTTTTTTCAAAAATGATACTGAGGGCTCTGCTGGAATTGTTTGCCAGTTGTTTTCTGTAAGACAAGATACTTCACTTGTTTCGTGTAGCCAAGTGTAGTATGACTTAAAGACAATCATTTTCTCATTAGTTTACTTGTCAATTTTGTGGTCAATCTTACACAAGATGGGCGGGCACGATTCGGTCTATCTAAAAGTGGCCAAGATGGATGAATTTGTCCTTATTGTATTTTTGTTTTGTTTTTCATGTCAACAATTTGGTTTCAGTTTTTTTAAAAGGAGGATGAACCCCCGGCCTCTGCATCTGGGAGATGCATACGGCCATTTTATTGATTATTCTCGAGGACCTTACAAAGTATTACAACAATGAGTCTGAATCCACCATCTTGGCAACACATGCTGCTACTTCTATCCAAAATGATGAAGGGGTGCTAGCTGGGCCACTACCCAAACCACTCACCTAAGCCTAACATCAAAAAGCCGGAAACCGAAACCTATTCGGAAGCCCCAGCCGAGCCACATACCGGGTCTGGGGCACAATCCGGTCAGACGCACTCGTGTGTCGTCGCCACCATCTTCCACAGGTCCGTCTTCAGATCATATTGAGGCTTCTACCTTGTCTGGCCACTCTGCCATCGACGTCACCATGACGCCAGACAGCAACCTCCTCCTGCGCGAGTCCATCTCCGCGCATCGGGCGGCGAGCCTCCACAGCGCCATGCCGCCGATCTTCTCCGCCATCAATGAGTGAGATGAAGTACCGCTCCACCACAGCATGTACAAGGTGAGGAAGGGTGAGGTCTCCATCGGAGACACGGCCGGAAGAGAAGCACCGCAGATCCGAGACACTGCCCGGAGCTGCGATGCAGCAGATCAGGCGGGCCGCCACCAGGAACCAGACAAGCTCGCCATGCACACCCAGCATCCCAAGTTTTTCAGTTGAACCCAAGTTGAACCCAAGTTTTTCCCCTCTCTCTCTCTCTCTCTCTCTCTCTCTTGCAAATTCTTAAGCATCATTTGCCATTGTTCATGCTAGCAATAATCCATTGCCCTTCTTCTCGCTTCTTTCTGGTGACGTGGGTTTAGGAGGCTCTAACTCTGCTTTGGCCGCGATTGTGTTAACCCTGTTTGCTTGATCGACCACGGTTCATTAAAACATCCAAATACGTATAATCTGAACCATTTCATCGAGAAGTTCGCAAAGTGGTGGTAGTTGAATCAAATGCATAACTAACAGGGACATGTGCAAACATGACGTAGTAGTACTAGTACATGAGTGTTTCTTGTCGAATTCACAACACAAATCGAGTGATACACGTTCTTGGAAATGTGCGTCCATATTTCACCCCACCATATAAAAGCAAACCAAAGAAAAATAACACAATAGAACAACGTATATCGTGAATTTCCCCAAAGCACATACATACAGAGACAAACGCAGCAACCAATTACTAGTTCACCTTGGAGCAGTTCAGCCTAATCTCCCCCTCGCTGCCGGTGAGCACGTCCATCTTGCTGATCTTCACCATCGCGGCGGCGAATCGCTCGGTCCAGTAGTCGGAGGGCTCCCGGGCGTAGAGCTCGACGAGGGCCGCCGTCTCAGGGTCGTCCATGAGCGCCATGTCCGAGTCGAACGCCACCGTGCCGGCCAGCAAGTTCTTGTAGTACTGGTTGTCCATCACGAACGGTGTCACGTCGTCGAGCTGCACCATTGTGGTGTCGTTGTGCGCCGCCGTCTCGGGCGGGCATTTCTTCTTGAGGCGTGCCGCGTATGCCGCCGGCATCGCCGGGTCAGTGCCGTATGCGCCATCATTGTAGTACTTGTACAAACGGTCCGTGAATGACGAGCAGTGTGAGGTGCCGATGGAGTGGGCTCCGGACAGTGTCACCAGCTCCTCGGCCGTAAAACCTGTACATTAAACAAAGGCTCACGTATTTTTCTCAGTGTCACAATATACGCCCGTTAGATATTACAAGGCCTTCACGGTTACACTTTGATCGATAATTTTATATAAATAATATTCTGCTTCACTGGAAAGTAAGTATTGTATTGTAAGAGCATGTTTCAAGGTAGATGAAGTGTCATGCATTTGTGTTGTATATGTTGGTAATATTTTCTATTTTGATGCCAAAACCAAGAAATGATTGACCTATGCACATTCTAAGAAAGAATATAGTATGTACGCGTAAAGTATGTGGTTGTGCACGACTATTGTATGTCTGTATGTACTGATGTGTACGTTACCTTTTGCAGTGAAGTTTTCAATAAGCTGATCATGGTGGAAGTCGGGGTGAGGGACACTAGGGAGAACCTCGTCTGCCTTGGAGACAAGTCCATCACGCCGGCCCGTTGGAATGGCATAGTCGAGCCCGCTAGCGAGGAAGGCACCATCACGAGCGGAGAGGGCTAGGATGTCGGCACAAGAGACGGTTTGCGGGCAAAGTTTCTCGAGAATCTCCTTGGCATCACTTATGACCTCGAAACCATCCAAGCTGGGGTTGTTTGGCTTCGAATCCCTCTCCGCCGTATTCCCTGGTGTTGACTCGAGTAGCACCGAGGCGTCACAACCCTAAAAACATATACGATATTGCTCTGAGTAAAGTTATAAGTACTTGTGCAACTAAAAGAATGTGTTGTACTCATTTATAAATATAAAGTGCTTTTAAAATGTATCATTCTTACAACATTATTCCTTAATGTGTAAAAACATCATTAAGCTGGTTTCATTAGGATGTTACAATTAGATATCTGAGTTGCTAGTTTACGTCCAAGCTGATTGTAAAACATTTCTTAATCAAGGTTGCACATTTCTTGTATGTATGGCTTTCATTTTCAGTGCAACTTACTCAGTGGCAAGAATCAAGTAAACACTGCCGTGCAAAACATCATCTACTCAATCTTAGTGAACATCAGTGGGCGGCTTACGCGGACAAAGCAGTCGTGGAAAAAGAGACGGATGATGTCGCCGGGGGTGCCGGGCTCCTTCTTGAAGGCCTTGGTGACGACTCGCCGGACGACCTTCTCCGCCTTGGGACACAACTCCCTGTAGAACCCGACGGACAGCCCGGAATCTTTCCACGCCACCACCGCTGGCGACGACGACAGCACCAGGAGGAGTATCAGCGCCGTCGTCGCCATGGCAGGCGCCGGCATGAACGTCGACGAACCGCCCATGGTGATCGACGGCTGACCGACCAATTTACCAGCCGGCCGGGGAGAGGTGGAATGAAGGAGAGTAGCTTGGCTGGCTAGTGCGTACTGCCAAGCCACAAACGCCAATGTGGCTATATATATAGAAGCAAAAGATGTAAAGCTTGTAGCGGAAATGTATGTACGTGTAGTGGTATTGCCGCCATTGCCGGAGGAGTGGGTGGCGCGAGCTTGTCGACGACGACGCGGGACACTGATTTAAGGTCTCGCCCTTCGTTTTCGAACAAAACACAATTGAACACGGCATGCACACGCGCCTTGCTTTAGTCTAATCATCAGCTGATCGACTGCTACTAGTGACTGATTAATTACTCATCGTATTGTTCATTTGTCCTGGCCGGTTGGTGATCCATGGCCGTCCGAAGTTGCTTTTGTTCCCGTACTGCAGGGGTTTCTCATAGGGTCGAAGTCCATGATAGGAGGTTTAGGAGCATGCGTGATCGCATCAATTAATGTACTTCCGTTGATTGAATAGATAGATCGTAATGCAGTGCTCAAGACTCGAGAGAGACTGTTTTCTTGATGAGCCACGTAACTGTGCCTTTTCTACAGTGCCTTTTCTTCTGTCCCTTTCTTCTGGTTGGCATATTTCCTGCATCGGGAGCTATAGCTCTCTTTTTATGACATGTATAATGCCAGTTTAGAGGATCCATTCATTGGCTTCGGCGGTACGCTGTTGCTTTATTCACAGCTTCACACACCGAACTCCCCCTCCCGCGACGCTCCTGCAAGCGCGGGGGGGGGGGGGGACCCTAGCCGCCGGACCCCTCGCCCCCACCTCTCCCCCTCCTCCCCCGCCGCCACCGGCTGGCGGGGCAAAGACCGGTTGGCGCGGCAGCGGCGGGGTCCCTTCTTCTCCTCGCTCGAGTGGCGGCGCAGACGGCGGCTCTGGCGGTGGCGCAGGCTGCCGCGGGCCCTGTGGCGCGTGGCGGGCGCATGGTGCGGCGGCCGGAGGCAGCGCGGCGGCGTCGAGCGCCTGGCGAAGCGCAGCGGCTGCGGTGCTCCGGATCGGGAGGTGGCGCGCGAGCGAGGCTCTGCCCAAATCCGATCGATCTGGTGCAGGGGCTTGCAGTAGGCGGCGCCGGCGGAGGTTGACGGTGGTGGTGTGCTCCGCGGGCCATGGTCCTTGCGGGGGCTGGTGCGGGTGTGCTCAGTGGCTGCCCGGGGGGTGCGGCTGTTCCTCCTGGCGCCCTTGGGTGTCGAGCACGGGCCGAGTCCGGTGGGTCGCTCGGGATCCGGCGTCCGGCGGCCTGAGGTGTTGCTGTGCTTCCTTCCGCGGGCGGCGCGGGCTGAGGCGGCAAGGGCCAGCCGGCGGCGCGCGGGGGCTGATGCGCTCATCTTCGTCGGCATGGTGGCGGTGGTGGTGTTGCGTGCCGGCTGATGACCCACAAGTATAGGGGATCTACCGTAGTTCTTTCGATAAGTAAGAGTGTCGAACCCAACGAGGAGCAGAAGGAAATGATAAGCGGTTTTCAGCAAGGTATTCTCTGCAAGTACTGAAATAAGTGGTAATAGATAGTTTTGTGATAAGATAAATTGTAACAAGCAACAAGTAACAAAAGTAAATAAAGTGCAGCAAGGTGGCCCAATCCTTTTTGTAGCAAAGGACAAGCCTGGACAAACTCTTATAATAGGAAAAGCGCTCCCGAGGACACATGGAAATATCGTCAAGCTAGTTTTCATCACGCTCATATGATTCGCGTTCGGTACTTTGATAATTTGATATGTGGGTGGACCGGTGCTTAGGTGCTGTTCTTACTTGAACAAGCATCCCACTTATGATTAACCTCTATTGCAAGCATCCGCAACTACAACAAAAGTATTAAGGTAAACCTAACCATAGGATGAAACATATGGATCCAAATCAGCCCCTTACGAAGCAACGCATAAACTAGGGTTTAAGCTTCTGTCACTCTAGCAACCCATTATCTACTTATTACTTCACAATGCCTTCCTCTAGGCCCAAATAATGATGAAGTGTTATGTAGTCGACGTTCACATAACACCACTAGAGGCTAGACAACATACATCTTATCAAAATATCGAACGAATACCAAATTCACATGACTACTAATAGCAAGACTTCTCCCTTGTCCTCAGCAACAAACGTAACTACTCACAAAGCATATTCATGTTCATAATCAGAGGGGTAATAATATGCATAAAGGATCTGAACATATGATCTTCCACCAAATAAACCAACTAGCATCAACTACAAGGAGTAATCAACACTACTAGCAACCTACTAGCACCAATCCCGGACTTGGAGACAAGAATTGGATACAAGAGATGAACTAGGGTTTGCAGATGAGATGGTGCTGGTGAAGATGTTGATGGAGATTGCCCTCTCCTGATGAGGGGAGCGTTGGTGATGACGATGGTGATAATTTCCCCCTCCCGGAGGGAAGTGTCCCTGGCAGAACAGCTCTGCCGGAGCCCTAGATTGGTTCCGCCAAGGTTTCGCCTCGTGGCGGCGGAGTCTCGTCCCGAAAGGTTGCCTTCTATTTTTTTCTCATCGAAAGACTTCATATAGGAGAAGATGGGCGTCGGAGAGCCACCAGGGGGCCCACGAGGTAGGGGGGCGCGCCCCCCACCCTCGTGAGCAGGATGTGGGCCCCTGGCCTTCATCTTTGGCGACGATTTTTCTTTATTTATTTTAAGATATTCCATGGAGTTTCAGGACTTTTGGAGTTGCGCAGAATAGGTCTCCAATATTTGCTCCTTTTCCAGCCCAGAATTCCAGCTGCCGGCATTCTCCCTCTTCATGTAAACCTTATAAAATAAGAGAGAATAGCCATAAGTATTGTGACATAACGTGAAATAACAGCCCATAATGCAATAGATATTGATATAAAAGCATGATGCAAAATGGACGTATCAATTCCCCCAAGCTTAGACCTCGCTTGTCCTCAAGCGAAAAGCCGATAACAATAAATATGTCCTCATGTTTAGAGGTAGAGGCGTCGATAAAAATAAAATACGGACATGAGGGTATCATGATTATTTCCATAACAACAACATACATAGAATTTGTCATATGATTACTTATGTTCAAGTGATGATCTTTTCACAAAGCCAAAGTATGAATCAGAAACCTTATTGAGCACCAACAAATTATAACCTTAGTCATTGAAGCAATTGCAATTTATCATAACATCGGAAAGAGCCTATGTCAGAGCTTAAAAGCAAGTCCACGTACTCAACTATCATTTAGCCCTTCATAATTGCTAACACTCACGCAATACTTGTGGTTACGGAGTTTTAATCGGACACAGAGAAAGATAGGGGCTTATAGAGTGCCCCACAACCTTTTACCTCAAGGGTAATGTCAACAATAATAATTCATGCTCCCCTACATCCAATTAGATATATATATCATGTTCTTTCCAACATGCTGAGCTTGCCAAAGGATAAAATGAAAAAGGAAAAGGTGAAGATCACCATGACTCTTGCATAAGGTAGAGGATAATAATAAAAGATAGGCCCTTCGTAGAGGGAAGCAGAGGTTGTCATGCGCATTTAGGGTTGATGCATAAAATCTTAACGCACAAGAACGTCACTTTATATTGCCCCTTGTATGTGGACCTTTATTATGCAGTCCGTCGCTTTTATTACGTCCACAACAAGTTCGTACAAAGATTATTTTCTCTGCACTAATAAGTCATGCATATTTAGAGAGCAATTTGTATTGCTTGCACCGATGACAACTTACTTGAAGGATCTTACTCAATCCATAGGTAGATATGGTGGACTCTCATGGCAAAACTGGTTTAAGGGTATTTGGAAGCACAAGTAGTATTTCTACTTGGTGCTGAGAATTTGGCTAGCATGAGGGGAAAGGCAAGCTCAACACGTTAGAGGATCCATGACAACATATTTTATCTCAAATGTAAGAAAACATAACTCATTATGTTGTCTTCCTTGTCCAACATCAACTCTTTAGCATGTCGTATTTTAATGAGTGCTCCCAATCATAAAAGATGTCAATGATAATATATTTATATGTGAAACCTCTCTTTCCTTATTACTTCCTATTAATTGCAATGATGACCAAAGCTATATTTGCCAACTCTCAACAACTTTTAATCATCATACTCTTTCTATGTAAAGTCATTACTTTTCAATAAGATCAATATGAACTCTTTGATTCTTTTTATTCCTTTTCTTCTTTCTATTTACCCAAGATCATGGCAAAATAATCAAGCCCTTGACTCAACACTAAAATTTATTATATAGCTCACGGACTCGATTACAAAGAAGGATCATAAAGCAAAACTCAAAACTAGATCATGCCATGACTTTATTCTACTAAATCAAGATACTACTAAAAGGATCGAACTAAGAAAAACGGTAAAGATAGGAGTTGTGATGGTGATACAATACCAGGGCACCTTCCCCAAGCTTGGCAGTTGCCAAGGGGAGTGCCCATACCCATGGGATTATTTCTCCTTCTTTGTTGTTGGTGGTGGAGGTGCTCTTGATGATGGAGTTGTTGCATTTTTCCTCTCTAGCTTGCGTCTGAGGCTAAAATTTTCCTCCCTCAGATCCTCATTCTTGAGCTAAAGTTTCATTATCTTTTTGCATAGTGCTGCCTTGCTGTCCTGCAAAAAATGAGGCGGGATAGATTGGACCTTAGGGAGGCTTGACTTCTTGAACTCCACATGCATATCACCAGGTTGAGGTAGTGGATAGTCATCTTCATCGGAGGTTGTTTCCTCCTTCCTCTTTGGATCATAGTCTTATTCTTCCTCCGTGGTCTAGCCATAATGTTCTACATCCCCATATACTTTTGGGTTTGCAATATAATCAGCCATGTAGCTCTCTCCCTCCGAATCTTGGGACAACATCTTGTTCCAAATCTGCAACAGGAACAGCTCGAAACGAAAACAGAGGATAATTGCGTGATACGGGAGTCAAAACCTTCGGGAGTATATAGAATGAATTTTTACCGACCAAAATACGTATCCTGCAAGAAAATGGAGTCCGGAGGGCACACGAGGTGCTCACGAGGTAGGGGGTGCACCCAGGGGGGTAGGGCGCGCCCTCCACCCTTGTGGAGGCCTCGTGTCCTTCCCTGACTGCCACTTATTTTTCTATTTTTCTAAATATTCCAAAATGGAGAAATATTGCCTTAAAAATTGTTTTAGAGTCGGTTTACTTACCGTACCACATACCTATTCCTTTTCGGAGCCTGAAACGGGCTGGAAAGTGTCCCTTATGTATTCCTCCGGGGTTACAGTTTCAATAAGATTGGTTTTCAACATTTATAGGATTACCTGAGATATAGTGTTTGATCCTTTTACCGTTTACCACCTTCGGATTTGTGCCTTAGAAGTTGTTGATTTTTATGGCACCAGAACGATAGACCTCCTCAATAATGTAGGGACCTTCCCATTTGGAGAGAAGTTTTCCTGCAAAAAATCTTAAACGAGAGTTGTATAGCAATACATAATCACCTACATTAAACTCACGCTTTTGTATCCTTTTGTCATGCCATCTTTTAACTTTTTCTTTAAACAACTTGGCATTTTCATAAGCTTGGGTTCTCCATTCATCAAGTGAGCTAATATCAAATAACCTCTTCTCACCGGCAAGTTTGAAATCATAGTTGAGCTCTTTAATAGCCCAATATGCCTTATGTTCTAGTTCGAGAGGTAAGTGACATGCTTTTCCATAAACCATCTTATACGGAGACATACCCATAGGATTTTTGTATGCAGTTCTATAGGCCCATAATGCATCACCCAATTTCTTGGACCAATTCTTTCTAGACCTATTAACAGTCTTTTGCAAAATTAATTTGAGCTCTCTATTGCTCAATTCTACTTGACCACTAGATTGCGGGTGATATGGAGATGCAATCCTATGATTAACGTCATATTTAGCAAGCATTTTACGGAAAGCACCATGAATAAAATGTGAACCACCATCAGTCATTAAATATCTAGGGACTCCAAACCTCAGAAAAATAACTTCCTTAAGCATTTTAATAGAAGTGTTATGATCAACACTACTAGTTGGAATAGCTTCTACCCACTTAGTAACATAATCAACAACAACTAAAATATGTGTATATCCATTAGAGGCAGGAAAAGGTCCCATATAATCAAAGCCCCAAACATCAAATGGTTCAATAACAAGTGAATAATTCATGGGCATTTCTCGACGTCTACTAATATTGCCAATTCTTTGGCATTCATCGCAAGACAGAACAAACTACGAGCATCCTTGAAGAGAGTAGGCCAATAAAAACTAGATTGCAATACCTTATGTGCAGTTCTATCTCCAGCGTGGTGTCCTCCATAAGCCTGCGTAGGATCTGTTCCTATTCATGCTCAGGTACACAACGTCTAATAACACCATCTACTCCTTCTTTATAAAGATGTGGGTCATCCCAAAAGTAATGTCGCAAGTCATAGAAAGACTTTTTCTTTTGTTGGTATGTGAAGCTAGGTGGTATAAATTTAGCAACAATATAATTAGCATAATCAGCATACCATGGAGTGCTACGAGAAAGTGCTTATGACATTTAATTGTTCATCAGGAAAGCTATCATCAATAGGTAGTGGGTCATCAAGAATATTATCTAACCTAGATAAGTTGTCTGCAATGGGGTTCTCAGCTCCTTTTCTATCAACAATATGCAAATCAAATTCTTGCAGCAAGAGAACCCATCTAATGAGTCTAGGTTTTGCATCTTTCTTTTCCATAAGATATTTAGTAGCAGCATGATCAGTGTGAATGGTTACTTTAGAATCAACAATATAGGGTCTGAATTTATCACAAGCAAATACAACTGCTAAAAGTTCCTTTTCGGTAGTAGCATAATTTCTTTGAGCATTGTCTAGAGTTTTACTAGCATAATGGATAACATTTAATTTCTTATCAACTCTTTGCCCTAGAACAACACCTACAACATAATCACTAGCATCACACAAGATTTCAAAGGGTAAATTCCAATCAGGTGGCTGAACAACAGGTGTAGAGACTAATGCTTTCTTAAGTATTTCAAATGCTTCTACACAATCATCATCAAAGACAAATGGTACATCTTTTTATAATAAATTAGTCAGAGGCCGAGAAATTTTTGAGAAGTCCTTAATGAACCTCCTATAAAATCCGGCGTGACCAAGGAAACTTCTTATACCTTTGATGTCCTTGGGACATGGCATCTTTTCAATAGCATCAACCTTGGCTTTATCAACTTTAATACCTCTTTCAGAAACTTTGTGCCCCAAGACAATACCTTCATTAACCATAAAGTGGCACTTTTCCCAATTCAAGACAAGATTAGTTTCTTCACATCTCTGCAAAACTCGAGCAAGATTGCTCAAGCAATCATCAAAAGAGGAACCATAGACGGAAAAGTCGTGCATGAAAACCTCACAAATCTTTTCCAAAAGTCAGAGAATATAGCCATCATGCATCTTTGAAAGGTAGCAGGTGCATTACATAAACCGAAAGGCATACGTCTATAAGCAAAAGTACCAAAAGGGCATGTAAAAGTAGTCTTTGATTGATCTTTAGCCGACACAGGTATTTGGGAGAAACCATAATAACCATCTAGAAAGCAATAATGTGTATGTTTGCATAATCTTTCTAGCATTTGATCAATAAAAGGTAAGGGGTAATGATCTTTCTTAGTAGCCTTATTTAATTTGCGGAAATCAATTACCATCCTATAACCTGTGATAATTCTTTGCGGAATCAATTCATCTTTATCATTAGGGACAACAGTAATACCTCCCTTCTTAGGGACACAATGGACAGGACTTACCCACTGACTATCAGAAACGGGATAAATTATACCGCCTCCGTAAGCTTGAGTATTTCTTTTCTTACCACTTCTTACATTTTAGGATTCAAACGTCGTTGAGGATCACGAACTGGTTTGGCATCCGCTTCCAAATTTATTTTATGTTGACATAAAGTGGACCGATGCCCTTAAGATCGCCCGAGTATATCCAATAGCGGCACGGTGCTTCTTCAGAGTTTTCAACAATCTTTCTTCTTCATGCTCTGAAAGGTTAGCACTAATAATGACAGGATATATTTTCTTTTCATCAAGATAAGCATATTTAAGATTATCAGGCAACGGTTTAAGCTCAAACACGGATCACCCTTGGGTGGAGGAGGATCCCTAGGATTTCAACAGCAAATTGTGTTGCGAATAGGTTCTGTTTAAAGAATACTGCATCTATTTCCCTTCTTTCATTCATGAACATATCATTTTCATGGTATAGCAAATAGTGTTCTAAAGGATCACTAGGAGGTACGGCAATAGAAGCAAGACCAATAATTTCATCCTTACTAGGCAATTCTTCCTCACAATGTTGTTTACTAAATTTAGAGAAATTAAACTCATGAACCATATCATCCAAGCCAACAGTAACAACATTTTTTTCGCAATCTATCTTAGCATTAATAGTATTCAAGAAGGGTCTACCAAATATAATGGGAAAAAAGCTATCTTGTGGAGAACCAAGAACAAGAAAATCAGTGGGATATTTGTTTTTTCCACAATTCCCATTGCAGATATAGTATCTCTATTGGCAAGTTTAATTTTAACATTAATATCTTCTAACTCAGCAGGTGCAATATCATGCATAATTTCTTCATACAAGGTAATAGGTATAACACTAGCACTAGCACCCATATCACATAAGCAATGATAACAATGATCTCCTATTTTAACAGAAATAACAGGCACGCCTACCACAGGTCTGTGTTTATCTCTAGTACAAGGTTTAGCAATTCTAGCAGTTTCACCGCTGAATTGAATAACATGCCCATCAATATTATCAGACAAGAGATCTTTAACAATAGCAATACTAGGTTCTACTTTGACTTGCTCAGGAGGTGTATAAGTTCTAATATTGCTTTTGCGAACAACAGTTGAAGCTTTAGCATGATCCTTCATTCTAACAGGGAAAGGTGGTTTCTCAATATAAGAAGTGGGAACAATAGGATCATTATAAGTGACAGTCTTTTCTTCAACTTTAATAGGTACAACTACTTTTACTTCTATGGGAGGATGATATTTAAACCATTTCTCCTTGGGTAGATCAACATAGGTAGCAAAAGATTCACAGACAGAAGCTACTATCTCAGAGTCAAGTCCATATTTAGTGCTAAACTTACGGAAAATATCGGTATCCATAAAAGATTTAACACAATCAAACTTAGGTGTCATACCTGACTCCTTACCTTCGTCGATGTCCCAATCTTCAGAGTTGCGTTTAATTCTATCCAATAAATTCTATTTAAATTCAATAGTCTTCATCATAAAAGAGCCAGCACAAGAAGTATCGAGCATGGTGAGATTGTTATCAGAAAGCAGAGCATAAGAACTTTGCATAATTACTTCTCATGAGAGCTCATGATTGGGGCATGAATATAACATTGATTTAAGCCTCCCCCAAGCTTGAGCGATGCTTTCTCCTTCGCGAGGCCAAAAATTATATATATAATTGCGATCACGATGAACAAGATGCATAGGGTAATACTTTTGATGGAATTCGAATTTCAATCTTTTATAGTTCCATGATCTCATATCATCACATAGCCTATACCATGTCAATGCGTCTCCCTTCAAAGATAAAGGGAAGGCCTTCTTCTTAACAACATCATCGGGTATACCTGCAAGCTTAAATAGTCCACAAACTTCATCCACATAGCGTAGATATTCATCAGGATGCTTTGTTCCATCTCCTGTAAAAGTGTTAGCTAGCAGTTTTTCCATTATACCCGAAGGAATCTCAAAAGGATTTTCATTTTCAATAGGTTCAGTAGGTTGAGGAGAAACTCTTTGCTCTACTGGACGGGGTGAAGATACCCCGAACAAGCCCCTCAGAGAATTACTTTCCATAGTAACAAGTGACAGAAAATTTCAGCACACTAAATAAATTTTTCCTTACCAAATTCCACCTACCAAAGGCGCTTCACTCCCCGGCAACGGCGCCAGAAAAGAGTCTTAATGACCCACAAGTATAGGGGATCTATCGTAGTCCTTTCGACAAGTAAGAGTGTCGAACCCAACGAGGAGCAGAAGGAAATGATAAGCAGTTTTCAGCAAGGTATTCTCTGCAAGTACTGAAATAAGTGGTAACAGATAGTTTTGTGATAAGATAAATTGTAAGAGGAACAAGTAACAAAAGTAAATAAAGTGCAGCAAGGTGGCCCAATCCTTTTTGTAGCAAAGGACAAGCCTGGACAAACTCTTATAATAGGAAAATCACTCCCAAGGACAAATGGGAATATCGTCAAGCTTGTTTTCATCACGCTCATATGATTTGCGTTCGGTACTCTGATAATTTGATATGTGGGTAGACCGGTGCTTAGGTGTTGTTCTTACTTGAAGAAGCATCCCACTTATGATTAACCTCTATTGCAAGCATCCGCAACTACAACAAAAGTATTAAGGTAAACCTAACCATAGCATGAAACATATGGATCCAAATCAGCCCCTTACGAAGCAACACATAAACTAGGGTTTAAGCATCTGTCACTCTAGCAACCCATCATCTACTAATTACTTACCAATGTCTTCCTCTAGGACCAAATAATGGTGAAGTGTTATGTAGTCGACATTCTCATAACACCACTAGAGGCTAGACAACATACATCTTATCAAAATATCAAATGAATACCAAATGCACATGACTACTAATAGCAAGACTTCTCCCTTGTCCTCAGGAACAAATGTAACTACTCACAAAGCATATTCATGTTCATAATCAAAGGGGTAATAATATGCATAAATGATCTGAACATATGATCTTCCACCAAATAAACAAACTAGCATCAACTACAAGGAGTAATCAACACTACTAGCAACCTACTAGCACCAATCCCAGACTTGGAGACAAGAATTGGATACAAGAGATAAACTAGGGTTTGGAGATGAGATGGTGCTGGTGAAGATGTTGATGGATATTGCCCTCTCTCGGTGAGAGGAGCGTTGGTGATGACGATGGTGATGATTTCCCCCTCTCGGAGGGAAGTGTCCCCGGCAGAACAGCTCTGCCGGAGCCCTAGATTGGTTCCGCCAAGGTTCCGCCTCGTGGCGGCGGAGTCTCGTCCCGAAAGGTTGCCTTCTATTTTTTTTATCATTGAAAGACTTCATATAGGAGAAGATGGGCGTCGGAGAGCCACCAGGGGGCCCACGAGGTAGGGGGCGCGCCCGGGGGGGCACCCTCGTGGACCCCCTGGCCTTCATCTTTGGCGACGATTTTTCTTTATTTATTTTAAGATATTCCGTGGAGTTTCAGGACTTTTGGAGTTGCGCAGAATATGTCTCCAACATTTGCTCCTTTTCCAGCCCAGAATTCCAGCTACCGGCATTCTCCCTCTTCATGTAAACCTTGTAAAATAAGAGAGAATAGCCATAAGTATTGTGACATAACGTGAAATAACAGCCCATAATGCAACAAATATTGGTATAAAAGCATGATGCAAAATGGACGTATCACCGGCCGGATTTCGCCTTTTTCCGGTCGGTGGCGCGGGTTTGGGGCCCCGGCCCAACGTGGCTGCGGTCCCGGCTGTGGGCGGCGGCGGCGAGGTGGCTTCGCCATGCCGGCTCCACAGCAACTCTGCGGGTCGACTGGCGCGGCGGCTGGCTTTCCAGCGTCGGCTTGTCTGTAGGTGGCCCGTTTCGATCTTCGGCCCTCTCCTCGTCATCTGGTTGCTACCTTTGTCGAAGGCTCGGCCCTCCCCCGACTACGGTCCATCGCTTGTCTCGCGCTCGGCAGCAGGACCGAGCTCATCTCGCGCCCGGCAGCAGGACCGACCTCGTCTCGCGCCCGGCAGTAAGATCATGCCCGTCTCGCGCCCGGCAGCAGGACCGTACTCGTCTCGCACCCAGCAGCAGGACGGATCGATGGAGGCCAAATTTGGCCGGCCTTTGGGTTTCGGTGTTGGGGGCAGCCCAGTGGTGCGGAAGGCGGTTCCTTTCCGCTTGTATGTTTGGTTGGGGTAGCGGTGGGTCTCGAGTGAGGTGGTGTCCAGGTCTTGGATGCAAGGGCGTCGACCCTGGTGGTGGCTCCGCGGTGCTCTTGGGCAGAGCCCGTGGTTAGGTGCTGCCCGGTGGCCATGGCCGTGTGGGCGGCGTGGTCAATGGGATGTGATGTCCGGTGGTGGTGAGTGTTGGTCGGGGTGAAAACCTGATCTATCTTCGGAAGGACTGGCAGCGGCGAAGCTCGCTCCCTTCTTGAAGGCGTCGTCATGGCTCTCAGTGCCCGTCGTGTTGCTCCAGGGGAAACTCTGATCCTCGGGTTGGGCGGTGACGCTGGTGTCGTAACCTTCCTGAAGGCGCCGCCTTGGAGCACACGGTTCGTCATATGCGGCTTCTTCTCTTCGCGTTGGCGTGTCCATGGTTGAGGACTTTGGTTGCTCTTGTAGTACTAGGGGTTGTGTTGCTGCGCTCAGCGCCTATGTATCCAGCCTTGGGTGTGTGCGTGTGTTGGGGTGGCGTGCGTTTGTATCTGAGCTGTGGTCGGTCATTGCTTTATATATAAAGCAGGGCGAAAGCCTTTTTCGGTATAATGCCAGTTTATCTCGAATTATGCCGATATATGTACTAGCATTGTAGATCAACACTATAGGAAATCTTGCTTTCAAAAAAAAACCGGAAACACTAACGCCCACACGGGTGGGCGTTCTCCAACTCGCCCACACGTCTGAATGGTCGTTGATTGTCTTTTGCACGAATCTTGACACGAAAAGGTGGATTTGGTGTGCCACGTAGGACGGGGCTGGTGTGTGGGCGTTGGAGAGTTTGCCCACACGCCCCGCATCACGCTGTTGCCAGCTGCGCTATGTGGGCGAACTAGTTTTTGCCCACACAGCCACCATCTATTCCATGCGCGTGTGGGCGAACTGATTTTAGCCCACACGACACTCCTACGTTGTGGATGGCAACTGCAGTTACGCGAACGTGGCAACTAGGTAAACAAACATGGCAAATGTGATTCTTTTGCTAGACGGCAACTGTAGTTGCGCGTACGTGGCAACCAGATAAACACACATGGAAACTGCGATTAACTATACATGGAAACTATGGTTGGACCACACGTGACAACTAGGTAAACACACATGGCAACTACTGTTTGACCATGTGTGGCAAGTAGTTAATCACACATGGCAACTACGGTCTGATTACATGCGGCAACTACCATAAATTAGATATGACAACTATAGTTAATCAAAACATATAGAATTTCCATGCTTCTACAACTACACTTGCCATCCGGATAACTACATCTGTCAACCAGGATGGCAGCTAAATCGTCATCCCGCGGGGTACCTAACGTAGCTGCGCTAGGACATGTGGGCATTTTTGCTTCGTGCCACACGGGCGGGGTGGAGATGAGTAGTACTTGTTGGGTGTGTGGCACGAAGTAGCCGCGCCCACACGTGTGGGCAATTCTAATGTCCGCCCACACACAAACCGTGTGGGCTGCCTCCTGCTTACACCACACACAGTGTGTGGCCAGACCCTTTAACGCCCACACGTGTGGGCGTTGTCGGCGTCCAAAAAAAGGAAAGAATTTTTAGCTGAGCCTTAAGAGGATGCACGTTTTGCAGAAGATGATAATTGCCTTAAGGCCAACACATGCTACAAAAATAAATTTAGAGTATACTAGAAAAGCGTAAGTTGAACTATTCATGAAGTTGCAGCATATCAATTGTCACAAATACCTTTCTAAGCATTCGAAAGAAAAAAGTTGACATGTGTCCCTCCAAGTCAGGTGACTTAAGGGGAAAGCCCTAGCCATCATGGGCTGGCGTGGTGTCGTTTCTATGGCAACAGTAGTGGGGACGGCACAAGCGCAAGTGCTCAATGCGGCAGCTGGTCGCGAGGATTGCTGTCCTGGTAGTGATGCAAAGGCTGTTGCGACTTACGTAGTCGAAACTTTTACCATAGCCATAGCACGGTCGAGAAGCTAAGGCACCGCCCTTGAACAAGTGCAAACACACGCAGGTTGTCGCGGTCGCTTGGGTGTGCGATACATCATCGAGTGGGTGGACCTTGTCCACCCTGAAGGAAATATGTCCTAGAGGCAATAATAAAGTTATTATTTATTTCATTATTTCATGATAAATGTTTATTATTCATGCTAGAATTGTATTAACCGGAAACTTAGTATATGTGTGAATACATTGACAAAACACATTATCCCTAGTATGCCTCTACTTGACTAGCTCGTTAATAAAAGATGGTTATGTTTCTTAACCATAGACATGTGTTGTCATTTGGTGAACGAGATCACATCATTAGGAGAATGATGTGATGGACATGACCCATCCGTTAGCTTAGCATTATGATCATTACAGTTTCATTGCTACTGCTTTCTTCCTGACTTATACATGTTCCTCAGACTATGAGATTATGCAACTCCCGAATACCGGAGGAACACTTTGTGTGCTATTGATATGTCTCCAACGTATCTATAATTTTTGAGTGTTCCATGCTATTACCCGTTTTGGATGTTTATGGGCTTTACTTTACACATTTATATCATTATTGGGACTAACCTAACAACCGAAGGCCCAGCCCGTATTGCTGGTTTTTTTTGCCTATTTCAGTGTTTCGAAGAAAAGGAATATCAAACGGAGTCTAAATGGAATGAAACCTTCGGGAGCGTGATTTTGGAACGAACATGATCCAGAGGACTTGGAGTGCAAGTCTCAAAGCAGTCAAGGCGGCCACGAGGGTGGAGGGCACGCCCCCTATCTCATGGGCCCCTCAGGCATCCACCAACCTACTTCTTCCTCCTATATATACCCACGTACCCCGAGAACATTAAAGGCGACCACAAAAAACTATTTCCACCACCGTAACCTTCTGTATCCGTGAGATCCCATCTTGGAGCCTTCGCCGGCGCTCCACCAGAGGGGGAATCGACCACAGAGGGCTTCTACATCAACACCATAGCCCCTCCGATGAGTTGTAAGTAGTTTACCACAGACCTTTGGGTCCATAGTTATTAGCTAGATGGCTTCTTCTCTCTTTTTGGATCTCAATACCATGTTCTCCTCGATCTTCTTGGAGATCTATTCGATGTAACTCTTTTTGCGGTGTGTTTGTCGAGATCCGATGAATTGTGGGTTTATGATCAAGTTTATCTATGATAAATATTTGGATTTCCTCTGAATTCTTTTATGTGTGATTAAGTTATCTTTGCAAGTCTCTTCGAATTTTCTGTTTGGTTTGGCCTACTAGATTGATCTTTCTTGCAATGGGAGAAGTGCTTAGCTTTGGGTTCAATCTTGCGGTGTCCTTTCCCAGTGACAGCAGGGGCAGCAACGCACATATTGTATTGTTGCCATCATGGATAAAAATATGGGGTTTATATCATATTGCATGAGTTTATCCCTCTACATCATGTCATCTTTCTTAATGCGTTATTCTGTTCTTTATGAACTTAATACTCTAGATGCATGCTGGATAGCGGTCGATGTGTGGAGTAATAGTAGTAGATGCAGGCAGGAGTCGGTCTACTTGTCACGGACGTGATGCCTATATACATGATCATGCCTAGATAATCTCATAATTATTCGCTTTTTTATCAATTGCTCGACAATAATTTGTTCACCCACCGTAATATTTATGCTATCTTGAGAGAAGACACTAGTGAAACCTATGGTCCCCGGGTCTATCTTTTTATCATATAAGCTTTGAATCTACTTTTATTTGCATCTTTACTTTTTCAATCTATATCATAAAATACTAAAAATATATTTATCTTACCATACTATCTCTATCAGTTCTCACTTTCGCAATTGGCCGTGAAGGGATTGACAACCCCTTTATTGCGTTGGTTGCGAGTTCTTTGTTTGTTTTTTAGGTGCGTGGAACTTTTGAGGAGCCTCCTACTGGATTGATACCTTGGTTCTGAAAAACTGAGGGAAATAATTACGCTACTATTGCTGCATCACCCTTTCCTCTTCAAGGAAAACCAACGCAAGCTCAAGACGTAGCAAGAAGGATTTCTGGCGCCGTTGCCGGGGAGGTCTTCGCTCAAGTCAAGACATACCAATTACCCATCACATACTCATCTCCCTTGCATTTAGTTTATTTGCCATTTGCCTCTCGTTTTCCTCTTCCCCCACTTCACCCTTGCCGTTTTATTCGCCCTCTCTTTCCCAATCTCCTCTCTCTTTTGTTCGCCTTTTTATTTGCTTGTGTGTTGGATTACTTGTCGCCATGGCGCAAGATAATACCAAATTGTGTGATTTCTCCAATACCAATAATAATGATTTCCTTAGTACTCCGATTGCTCCTCTTAATGATGTTGAGTCTTGTGAAATCAATACTGCTTTGCTGAATCTTGTTATGAAAGATCAATTCGCTGGCCTTCCTAGTGAAGATGCCGCTACCCATCTAAGCAACTTTGTTGATTTGTGTGAGATGCAAAAGAAGAAAGATACGGATAATGATATTGTTAAATTGAAGTTATTTCCGTTTTCACTTAGAGATCGTGCTAAAGTTTGGTTTTCTTCTTTGCCTAAAAATAGTATTAATTCTTGGAACAAGTGCAAAGATGCTTTTATCTCCAAGTATTTTCCTCCCGCTAAGATTATCACTCTTAGGAATGATATTTATTAATTTTAAACAACTTGATCATGAGCATGTTGCCCAATCTTGGGAAAGAATGAAATTGATGATTCACAATTGCCCTACTCATGGTTTGAATTTATGGATGATCATACAAAATTTTTATGCCGGATTGAATTTTGCTTCTAGAAATCTTTTAGATTCGGCCGCGGGAGGCATGTTTATGTAAATCACGTTAGGAGATGCTACAAAACTTCTTGATAATATTATGGCTAATTATTCAGAATGGCACACCGAAAGATCTACTGGTAAAAAAGTGCATGCTATAGAAGAAATTAATGTTTTGAGTGGGAAGATGGATGAACTTATGAAATTGTTTGCTACTAAGAGTGCTCCTATTGATCCCAATGATATGCCTTTGTCTACTTTGATTGAGAATAATAATGAATCTATGGATGTGAATTTTGTTGGTTGGAATAGTTTTGGAAACCATGCTTATAGAGGAAACTTTAATCCTAGACCATTCGCTAGTAACTCCTCTAATAATTATGGAAATTCCTACAATAATTCTTATGGTAATTTTAATAAGATGCCCTCTGATTTTGAGAATAGTGTTAAAGAATTTATGATCTCCCAAAAGAATTTTAATGCTTTGCTTGAAAAAATTTTGCTCAAAGTTGATGATTTGGCTAGGAACGTTGATAGACTTTCGCTTGATGTTGATTCTCTGAAACTTAGATCTACTCCTCCGAAGCATGATATCAATGAGTCTCTCAAAGCTATGAGAATTTCCATTGATGAGTGCAAAGAAAGAATCGCTAGATTGCGTGCTAAGAAAGATTGCTTTGTAAAGGCGTGTTTTCTAGTTTCCATGAAAATAATGATGAAGATCTTAAAGTTATTGATGTGTCCCCTTTAGATCTTTGTTTTGCAATATGAATCTTAATAATGATGGGACTCGAGATGAGTCAACTTTAGTTAAAAGGTGTCCCAATAATTCGGAGTTTTTAGATCTTGATGCTAAATTTGGTAAAAGTGGGATTGGAGAGGTCAAGACTTTAAATATCACTGAACCCACTATCTTGGATTTAGAGGAATTTAATTATGATAATTGTTCTTTAGAAGGTTGTATTTCCTTGTTGCAATCCGTTGTGAATTCTCCTCATGCTCATAGTCAAAATAAAGCTTTTACCAAACATATTGTTGATGCCTTGATGCAATCTTTTGATGAAATTTGGAAGTTTCTATACCTAGAAAACTTAATGATGAGTGGGAACCTACTATAAGGAATAAAATTAAAGATCATGAGTGTTATGCTTTATGTGATTTGGGTGCTAGTGTTTCCATGATTCTGAAAACTTTATGTGATATTCTAGGTCTCCATGATCTTGATGATTGCTCTTTGAATTTGCACCTTGCGGATTCCACCATTAAAAAGCCAATGGGAAGGATCAATGATGTTCTCATTGTTGCAAATAGAAATTTGGTGCCCGTAGATTTTATCGTTCTTGATATAGATTGCAATCTTTCTTGCCCTATTATTCTTGGTAGACCTTTCCTTAGAATGATTGGTGCGATTATTGATATGAAGGAAGGGAATATTAGATTCCAATTTCCATTAAGGAAAGGCATGGAGAAAGAAAATTAAATTACCTTATGAATCTATCATGCGAGCTACTTATGAATTGAGTGCCAAAGATGTCACTACTTAGATCTATCCTCGCTTTTATGCCTAGCTAGGGGCGTTAAACGATAGCGCTAGTTGGGAGGCAACCTAATTTTATTTGTGTTTTTTGTTTTTGTTTCTGTTTAGTAATAAATTTTGCATCTACCTTTTGTTTAGATGTGTTTTTAGTTTTTAGTTAGTGTTTGTGCCAAGTAGAACCTATAGGATAACCTATGGTGATAGTTAATTTGATTCTGCTGAAAAACAGAAACTTTGCGCGCATGAAATTAGTTTTGTTAATTCACAGAAACGTGCTTTTGCGTTGATTCTTTTTGATGTAGATCAATAGAAAAATTTCCCAGGACTTCCTATTTTAGTAAGATTTTTAGAGTTCCAGAAGTATTCAAGGGTTACAGATTGCTACAGACTGTTCTGTTTTTGACAGATTCTGTTTTTCGTGTGTTGTTTGCTTATTTTGATGCATCTATGGCTAGTATTAAGTGGTATGAACCATAGAGAACTTGAAATACAGTAGGTTTAACACCAATATAAATAAAGAATGAGTTCATTACAGTACCTTATGTGGTGGTTTTGCTTTCTTTCACTAACGGAGCTTATGAGATTTCCTATTGAGTTTTGTGTTGTGAAGTTTTCAAGTTTTGGGTAAAGATTTGATGGACTATGGAATAAGGAGTGGCAAGAGTCTAAGCTTGGGGATGCCCATGGAACCCCAAGATATTCAAGAATAGCCAAAATCCTAAGCTTGTGGATGCCCCCGGAAGGCATCCCCTCTTTCGTCTTCGTTTATCGGTAACTTTACTTGGAGCTATATTTTTATTCGCCACATGATATGTGTTTTGCTTGGAGCGTCTTATATGATATTAGTTTTTGCTTTTAGTTTTCCACAATAATCCTTGCTTTACACACCTTTTGAGAGAATCCCACTTGATTAGAATTTATTAGAATACGCTATGTGCTTCACTTATATTTTTTAAGCTTGATAGTTTTTGCTCTAGTGCTTCACTTATATCTTTTAGAGCACGGTGGTGGCTTAATTTTGTAGAAACTGCTAGTCTCTCATGCTTCACCTATATTATTTTGATAGTCTCTTAGAACATCATGTTATTTGCTATGGTTATAAAATTGGTCCTAGAATGGTGGCATCCAACTTGGGTATAATAAAAACTATCATAGAAAGTGAATTGGATGCTATGATTAATTTGATACTTGATAATTGATTTGAGATATGGAGGTAGTGATATTAGAGTCATGCTAGTTGGGTGATTATGAATTTAAAGAATACTTGTGTTGAAGTTTGTGATTCCCGTAGCATGCACGTATGATGAACCGCTTTGTGATGAGGCTGGAGCACAATTTAATTTATTGATTGTCTTCCTTATGAGTGGCGGTCGGGGACGAGCGATGGTCTTTTCCTACTAATCTATCCCCCTAGGAGCATGCGCGTAGTATTTTGTTTTCAATGACTTGTAGATTTTTGCAATAAGTACATGAGTTCTTTTTGACTAATGTTGAGTCCATGGATTATACGCACTCTCACCCTTCCACCATTGCTAGCCTCTCTTGTGCCGCGCAACTTTCGCCGTTACCATACACCCACCATATACCTTCCTCAAAACAGCCACCATACCTACCTATTATGGCATTTCCATAGCCATTCCGAGATATATTGCCATGCAACTTTCCCCGTTCCGTTTATATGACACGCATCATCATTGTCATATTGCTCTTTGCATGATCATGTAGTTGACATCGTATTTGTGGCATGGCCACCTTCATAATTTTCATACTTGTCACTCTTGATTCATTGCATATCCTGGTACACCGCCGGAGGCATTCATATAGAGTCATATCTTGTTCTAGTTTTGAGTTGTAATTCTTGAGTTATAAGTAAATAAAAGTGTGATGATCTTCATTATTAGAGCATTGTCCCAGTGAGGAAAGGATGATGGAGACTATGATTCCCCCACAAGTCGGGATGAGACTTCGGACTTTATAAAAAAAAGAAAAAAAATAAAGGCCAAAAAAAAGGGAGAGGCCAAAAAAAAGAAAAAAGGAGAAAAAAAAGAAAAAAAATAAATATGAGAGAAAAAGAGCGAAGGGACAATGCTACTATCCTCTTTACCACACTTGTGCTTCAAAGTAGCACCATGATCTTCATGATAGAGAGTCTCCTATGTTGTCACTTTCATATACTAGTGGGAATTTTTCATTATAAAACTTCGCTTGTATATTCCAATGATGGGCTTCCTCAAAATGCCATAGGTCTTCGTGAGCAAGCGAGTTGGATGCACACACTACTGGAATTAGCTACTTTGCCATCTGCCAGCTCTTTGCCGTCAGCTAGCGGACGGCAAAGAAGCTCTTTGCCATCAGCTACCCTAAAGCAGACAGCAAAGAACTGGTTGATGGCAAAGAAAGCCTTTGCCATCAGCCAGCTCTTTGCCGTCCGCTAGCTGACGGCAAAGAATCTTTGCCGTCCGCTAGCTGACGGCAAAGAGGGAGGGGCGGGCCCCATTGAGGAGCTGGTTAAAAAATACTTAACGTTCCCCCTCTTTGTCGTCCGCCGCAGACGGCAAATATGAAGAAAAGCGGACGGCAAAGGGGGGCGGACGGCAAAGGCAACCCTAACTAACCTAACTAACGGCCGAGCCCCCTCCCCCGGCCCGCCCATTACTCATCTCTCTCCCTCGCGACCTCCTCCGCCCCGCCCCCCGCCCGCCCCCGCCCGCCCGCCTCGCCTCACCGCCTCGCCCTTGCCGCCGGTGCCTCCCACCCTCCCCACCCGCCACCGCCCCCCGCCCCGCCTCCCCCCCGCCCCGCCTCCCGCCCCGCCTCCCGCCCGGCCGCCCGCCCCTCATCATCCCCCTGCCCGAGCCCCGCCGCCCCCACCCACCCACCACCCAGCCAGCGTCGCCTGCTCGGTGAGTTTTTTTTTTTTTTCTTTTTTTTTGCTGTTTAATTCTTGTTTAATTGTTAGTGTTAGTGTTAGTGTTAGATTTAGTGTTAGAAAAGAAGAAAATTTAGTGTTAGTGTTAGAAGAAAGAATATGTAGAAGAAAAGAAGAAGTGGAAAAAAGATGAAAAAGAAGAAAAAGAAAAGAAGTAGAAAAAAGATGAAAAAGAAGAAGAAGAAAAGAAGTAGAAGAAGTAGAAGAAGTAGAAGAAGAAGAATAGAAGAAAAGAAAAGAAGTAAAAGAAGTAGAAAAAAGATGAAAGAAGAAGAAGAAGAAGAAGAAAGGAAAGAAGAAGAAAGGAAAGAAGAAGAAGAAGAAGAAGAAGAAAGGAAAGAAGAAGAAAAAAGAAGAAGAAGAGAAGGAAAGAAGAAGAAGGATAGAAGGAAACACCCCGACCACTGACCCCGACACCCCGACCCCGACACCACACCCCGACACCTGATCCCGACACCCTGACCCCGACACCCTGACCCCGACACCACACCCCGACACACAGACCACGACACCACACCCCGACACCCCGACCCGACACGACACCCTAACCTCAAACAGCACCCGACATCGACATGACACCCCGACCCCCTAAACCTCCCGAAAAGGTGCTCTTTGGCCTTCCAGAGGCCGACGGGGTTATATATTTGTGAATTATTAGTTAGGTCATATATTTTTTGATTTTGTTATGAAAAACATCATATATAATTGTGTTGATCGGGTAGATTTAAATGTGCAGTTGTTTCATCACTGCGAGGTTTGGTGTTCAACGACCTCGCCGTGCGTTTGACGAGCTCTGCCCCTTCGTTCGTGGGTGAGCACACATGTCCTTCTCCCCCATTAATTATTTGCACAAATGACATGAAATTTGGTAGCTAGCTATATATGTGTCTTGAATCATCAAGATATGTGAATCAATATGTGTCTCCCATTTGAAAGCGTCATAGTTATAAATATGCATGCATTTGCATATTTATAACCTTGATTCTTTGAATTGTCCAACACTATCCATGGATAGCTGAGTATGTGTAGATTGTTCGTACTCCCATATGCTTTGCTCGGATCCGACGATAAATTTGCTGCTGTTTCCTGTTGTTCTCCGGTACACATCCTCTCTGCTTATTGCGTAGACGTGTATCGAGAGAACAGCGGGAGGTGTCTGCCAAATTTTAAGGCCGGATCCGAGCATAGAATATGGGAAAATGAACCCAATCTACACATACTCGGTGGGATTAGGACCTATCATTACCTATTAGAGTGTAGGTTGCATGGACGTAATAAAATTGACAAAGTAGATCAACCGATGAATATATACATGGTGAATTATATATACAATTGTTGTGTGTCCAGAGCTCGAAAGTCAAGATGAGTGATCGTGCGTGGATGTATACCTGGTCACACTGGTCGTAACAAATGGAGCGCTGAATGGTTCACAAAACCAAGGGTTTGTGCAAGCCGCATTTGCAAATGGCCGAGGAAAACGTGGTGCCCTGTTTCCGGCGCGGCAATTGGGAAAAAGAGGAGAGGCTGAAATGGGTAAACACCTGCAGAAGAATGGTTTTACGCCCGATTATACTGATGTGGACGTTTCATGGTGAGTCCGCCCAACATGACCGAGCTGAGGTGGATCATCGCCGCACCGACGAGCATGGTACCGGATGGAAAACATGGTGCAAGACTATGATGATGCTCGGATTCGGACGAGGAGATGGAGGAATCTGCAAAGGCCTTCAATGAAATGTTGGAGTCTTCAAACGTCCGCTCCATGAGCACACCGAGCTTTGTCGGTTGGATGCCATCTCACAAGTAATGGCTTTGAAGGCTCAGTTCAACTTGGGCAGAGAATGCTATGACGCAATTATGACAAGATTTGGACGCTTTCTACCCAAAGGCCATGTAATGCCCGTGAACTGTACCAGTCGGACAAAGTCCTCCGTGCACTGAAGATGCCCTATGAGAAGATACATGCCTGTGAGAAAGGATGAGCCTTATTTAGGCTTGACTATGCGGACTTGAACTATTGTCCCATTTGCAAGTGTTCCAGGTATATTGTGGTAGACAACGGTATGGGTGAGAATACACAGACCAAAATCCCTGTTAGTGTTCTTCGGTATATGCCAATCGTACCAAGACTTCAACGTCTTTTCATGGTCAAAGAGACAGCCAGACAGATGACATGGCACAAAACAGGCAAAAGAACCGAACTAGATGCAGATGGGAAACTGATAATGGTACACACATCAGATGGTGTTGCGTGGAAAAGGTTTGATGAATTACATGCTGACAAAGCGGCAGATCCGAGGCATCCTCGAGTCGGCATTAGCACCGATGGGTTCAGTGTGTTTGGTATGACAGCAGCCCAATACAGTTGTTGGCCCGTATTTGTCTTTCCACTCAATCTCCCCCCCGGACAGATTATGCAAAGAAAGAACATTTTCCGACGTTGATAATTCCAGGCCCAACTATCCGGGAAAAATATGAATGTGTACATGCAGCCGCTTAAGGACGAATTGCAAAAGCCCGGGATAATGGGTTCAAGACATACGACGCCTATAGCAAACGAAACTTCATAATGCGCGGTTCCGGTACATGTACTCGACGCATGACTTGCCGGTGTATGCGCTTATTCGCTGGCTGGTGTGTGCATGGAAGGTTCCGTGCCCCACATGCAAGGGAGCTCTTGAGTTTCGTTGGTTTCAGGCGGTCGCAAGTTTTCTTGCTTCGACATGCATAGACAGTTCTCGGATCCTCGCCATAAGTTCAGGAAAGACAAGAAGAACTTCATCGAGGTAGAGTTGTAAAAACTCGCACCACTGCGTTGCTGACAGCCAATGCACTGGATCGCTTAAACGCCTCGAGCGAGATCCAGAGCGCCCGTGGTACTTCAAGGGTATAATTTCGAGCACGCTGGACTCACAAAACATGCTTATGGGATCTGCCTTACTTCAAAGACCTCCTTTGCCTACACAACATCGACGTGATGCACACAGAGAAGAATATCACCGAGGCACTTTTTGGTACATTGTTCGGCATAGATGGGAAGTCAAAGGATAATACTAAGGCTAGAGTCGATCTGGAGGAGCTATGTGATAGGCCGTTACAAAACATGAAAGAACCGAAAGGAAAGCAGAACTGGACGAAGCCAAAGGCATGGTTCAATCTTGGAAGTCCAGCTATGAGGGAAATTATCTTGTGGGTGAAAATGCAGTTGATGTTCCCTGATGGGTATGCAACGAATCTAAAGAGGGGAGCGAGTCTTGATAAATTGAAGATATTTGGTCTCAAGAGTCATGATTGGCACATATGGATTGACCGGGTAATGCCGGTGATGTTGCGTGGCTTCATCCCTGAGGATGAATGGCTAGTACTGGCAGAACTCAGCTATTTCTTCCGTGTTCTTTGTGCGAAAGAACTATCGCCTGGCGTGCTAGAAGAAATGGAAGAGTTGGCGCCAGAGTTGATCTGCAAGTTAGAGAAGATCTTTCCACCGGGCTTCTTTAATCCAATGCAGCATTTGATTTTGCATCTCCCAACAGAGGCAAGATTGGGGGGGCCCGTGCAAAATCGTTGGTGCTACCCAACTGAGAGGATGCAGAAGACGCTTGGAGAAAAATGTAAAAATAAACGTATAATTGAAGCGTCTATGGCTGAGGCATTCATCACTGAGGAGGCGGCAAACTTCGTGACAGCACACTACGAAACCAAAAATCGTCATTTGCATAATCCGAAGCCTCGGTACAATGCTGACGAGCCTAAAAAGGGTGGATCCAACCTCAGCCTATTCAAAGGAAATCTCGCACCAGCCAGTGTTTCAAATCCAGTATCTTTGGATAACGAAGAATGGCGGACCATTTCGTTGTATATCTTCAACAACCTGATAGAAGTGCGGCCGTACATCGAGTAAGTTCTCGGTACATTGTTTCGCAACTTCTATTTCCTTTGAACTGCTCTTATTCCTGGATATTTTATACAGTCGATACGTCGCCCTATTCTCGTATGGAGCGGTGATCCAAAAGGATTCCGTCGAAGAGTATGAGCTTCTCGCAAAGCAAGGAGGCGGCTATCCCGGTTTCATCTCTTGGTTCAAACAAACGGTAAATTCTATTAGACAATTTCATTTCATTCACTAATTTGTGCGTAATGCAACAATCCTTTCACATTAAACTTGTAGGCTAATTCAGAGTCTATGGACGCCGAATTGAGACAAGTTGCTAATGGTTTTGACTATAAGGTCCGTTCATTTGACAAATACGACATCAACGGGTATCGTTTTGCATCTATGGCAAAGAGCTATCTATGGCCAATCGAAAGTCTACAAATTGTTGTGTATCTCGCTATCGGCGAAGGAGGTACCGAGTATTATGGGAGAGTTGAAGCAATTTATGAACTTCTATTCTATGGTGAAAACCCACCGAATGTTGTAGTCTTCAAATGTTATTGGTTTCAGCCAAAGGAGACTAGAAGGACTCATGAACATATAGGGCTAGTTGAAATAAACCAAAGCACCCATTTAGATGTTCCTGATGTCTATATTATGGCTCAACAGGCGACCCAAGTATTCTATCTACCCTGGGCCTGCCAAACTAATCCAAATCTGAAAGGTTGGGATGTCGTTTATGAAGTGCCGCCACGCTAGACTATCTCCCCAAAGGAAGAGGATTATGAACCTCACATTAACCTGCATACATATGAAGGAGAATTCTTCCAAGAGACACGTCTTTCCAAAAAGCGTTTCAAGAACCGTATACTTCACCCCAAAACATTGAAGTAGACAAAGTGATAGTGAATCCCACATCACCCCGGAGGAGGAACAAGAAGAGCCGGAACAAGAAGAGGTTATCGCTGCGGAAGACCTCTCAATGCTTGACCGACACGTAAAGGTGGCCTTCCACATGTTGATGCCATCGAACCCTATGAGCCCATCATTGATTATAGTGATGATGATGATTATGCATTTATTGATGATCTTGATCAAGATTATTAGTAGTGTCAGGTATTCAATTTTTTTATGTTGTACTTGATGATGATACACTTAAGTGATATACATATTATTATTCATGTCGGTATTTTTTTTATGTTGTACTAATTTCGTTTACTCTTTGTCATGGCAGGTGTTGAAAGATGGAAGGGGGAGCCGACTGAGGCCAAGGACAAACATGCCCAAATTGAAGGTGTGCCACACCATCAAGGTAGCTCCAGCTTATATCAGTTCGGGCGGAATTGGGTAATGTGGTCTGCTTCATGATTAATGCAATTCATTCATCATGCTAGCTTGAGCCCTTTAATTACTAATTTACTTTGTTTCTCTCTGTCAAGCATGCTACAATAAGACGGATAAGGTGCCAGAGGGGTACGACCTGTATGCCATGGCCCACACTGCCTCTTACAAGCAAGTCAAGGGGAAGGCGAGGAAAGGGGAGGAGTTTAACCCGAGCGGATCCCCTACAATCCAGAGAAGGTGATGATATCTAGTGGCGGGAGGTCCCATGGCTCCATAGCCATTGATCCAGAGATTTCTCCTGAGACCACGGTGAGTTTAATTTGAATGGACTTTACTTGCTAGTCTTAACATTTGAGTGTCATCATGCTAACGAAACATTGGAAATGATCTTTGGTGCAGCGTAACTCCACACAAGCATCACACGATCCTTTTCCAGCTACTGGCATGAGCCAGCCCACTCCCACACCTCCATGATCAAGGTAAGTTTCTCTAGTTTTTTGCTTAACAAATGCATAAAGACCTAGGCTTAACTTTATTTCATCCAATATGCTTACCTTAATGACCTAGAGTTAGCTTCTTTTCCTGCAAAATGACTTAATAAGCTTACCGACCTCCAAAACCAGCCATTTTACCTAAGTTAGCTCTAAAACGATCTATACTTAGCTTTGTTTCCTCCAAAATGACCTAAGTTAGTTATAATATGCTTAGTTAACTAGGTTTGCTCAATAATGACATGTACTTACCTTACTTATGTAAGAAACGGCATAATTAGCTTAGTTAGCTCATAAACGATCCATTTTACCTACATTAGCTCTAAAATGATGCATTTTACCTAAGTTAGCTCATAAACGATCCATTTCACCTAAGTTACCTCACAAACGATGGCGTGCTTCTTCTTCTAGTCTTCTTCTTCTAGTCCCCTTTTCCTAACTTTCTTATTTGCCATTTTGCAGATTTCATTCACTTCTCGGAAGCTAGCTTGCTATGGAGTGCTTGTTTTTTATTTCATTCTCTTCTAGTATTCTTCTAATGGTTGCAACTTATGTGTATGCTACGATGGAACTTGCTATCTTGATGAAACTTTGCATTGTAATATGTATGTGCAACCTCCTAATGGTTGCAACTTATGTGTATGTGCAACTTGCTATGTATGAGTGGATGGAACTATATATGTATGTATGATGAAACTTATGTGCTGTTAAATAGCCCTGTGAAATATATCTATATATGTCATATATATTTGCTATGAAAATTGTTGGATTTAAAAAAAACAGAAAAAAGAGACAATATGCAGGCTCTTTGCCGTCTGCCACCTAACGGAGTAACAGCGCAATTATTGCCGTCAGTATTCTTTGCCGTCGGCAGCTGATGGCAAAGGACCCTTTGTCGTCAGCCGCCCGAAGCGGACGGCAATGTAGCTCTTGTCGTCCCGCACGTTGCCAGCCCACTTTTGCCGTCATGGCGGACGGCAAAGACCTTTGCCGTCCGCCATCCATGCCTTTGCCGTCCGCCATGGCAGATGGCAAAGTAGCAGATTCCTGTAGTGACACCCACTTATTTTCTTTTGTTGAGCTTTCATTCATTTATAGCTCTAGTGCATCCGTTGCATGGCAATCCCTACTCATTCACATTGATATCTATTAATGGGCATCTCCATAGCCCGTTGATATGCCTAGTTGATGGGAGACTATCTTCTCCTTTTTGTCTTCTCCACAACCACCATTCTATTCCACATATAGTGACATGTCCATGGCTCACGCTCATGTATTGCGTGAAAGTTGAAAAAGTTTGAGATTACTAAAGTATGAAACAATTGCTTGGCTTGTCATCGGGATTGTGCATGATTAAATACTTTGTGTGATGAAGATAGAGCAACAGCCAGACTATATGATTTTGTAGGGATAACTTTCTTTAGCCATGTTATTTTGAGAAGACATGATTGCTTTGATTAGTATGCTTGAAGTATTACTATTTCTTATGTCAATATGAACTTTTATTTTGAATCATTTGGATCTGAACATTCATGCCACAATAAAGAAAATTACATTGAGAATTATGCTAGGTAGCATTCCACAACAAAAATTCTGTTTTTATCATTTACCTACTCGAGGACGAGCAGGAATTAAGCTTGGGGATGCTTGATACGTCTCCAACGTATCTATAATTTTTGATTGTTCCATGCTATTATATTACCCGTTTTGGATGTTTATGGGCTTTACTTTACACATTTATATCATTTTTGGGACTAACCTACTAACCGAAGGCCCAGCCCGTATTGCTGTTTTTTTGCCTATTTCAGTGTTTCGAAGAAAAGGAATATCAAACGGAGTCCAAACGGAATGAAACCTTCGGGAGCGTGATTTTTGGAACGACGTGATTCAGAGGACTTGGAGTGCAAGTCAAGAAGCAGTCGAGGCGGCCACGAGGGTGGAGGGCGCGCCCACCCCTACAAGGCGCACTCCCTATCTCGTGGGCCCCTCGGGCATCCACCGACCTACTTCTTCCTCCTATATATACCCGCGTACCCCGAGAACATCAAAGGCGACCACGAAAAACTATTTCCACCACCGTAACCTTCTGTATCCGCGAGATCCCATCTTGGAGCCTTCGCCGGCGCTCCGCCAGAAGGGGAATCGACCATGGAGGGCTTCTACATCAACACCATAGCCCCTCCGATGAGTTGTGAGTAGTTTACCAAAGACCTTCGGGTCCATAATTATTAGCTAGATGGCTTCTTCTCTCTTTTTGGATCTCAATACCATGTTCTCCTCAATCTTCTTGGAGATCTATTCGATGTAACTCTTTTTGCAGTGTGTTTGTCGAGATCCGATGAATTGTGGGTTTATGATCAAGTTTATCTTTGACAAATATTTGAATCTCCTCTGAATTCTTTTATGTGTGATTAAGTTATCTTTGCAAGTCTCTTCGAATTATCAGTTTGGTTTGGCCTACTAGATTGATCTTTCTTGCAATGGGAGAAGTGCTTAGCTTTGGGTTCAATCTTGCGGTGTCCTTTCCCAGTGACAACAGGTGCATCAAGGCACGTATTGTATTGTTGCCATCGGGGATAAAAAGATGGGGTTTATATCATATTGCATGAGTTTATCCCTCTACATCATGTCATCTTTCTTAATGCGTTACTCTTTTCTTTATGAACTTAATACTCTAGATGCATGTTGGATAGCAGTCGATGTGTGGAGTAATAGTAGTAGATGCAGGCAGGAGTCGGTCTACTTGTCACGGACATGATGCCTATATACATGATCATGCCTAGATAATCTCATAATTATTCGCTTTTCTATCAATTGCTCGAGAGTAATTTGTTCACCCACTGTAATATTTATGCTATCTTGAGAGAAGCCACTAGTGAAACCTATGGCCCGCGGGTCTATCTTTTATCATATAAGCTTTCAATCTACTTTTATTTGCATCTTTACTTTTCCAATCTATATCATAAAATACCAAAAATATATTTATCTTATCATACTATCTCTATCAGATCTCACTTTCGCAAGTGGCCGTGACGGGATTGACAACCCCTTTATTGCGTTGGTTGTGATTTCTTTTTTGTTTGTGTAGGTGCATGGGACTTTTGAGGATCCTCCTACTGGATTGATACCTTGGTTCTCAAAAACTGAGGGAAATACTTACGCTACTATTGCTGCATCACTCTTTCCTCTTCAAGGAAAACCAATGCAAGCTCAAGACGTAGCAGCTATCAAATGTCACAACGTAAATGGGTGATTATAAAGATGCTCTAAAGGTGTCTCCGAAGGTGTTTGTTGGATTGGCATAGATCGAGATTAGGATTTGTCACTCCATGTTTCGGAGAGGTATCTCTGGGCCCTCTCGGTAATGCTCATCACTATAAGCCTTGCAAGCATTGTAACTAATGAGTTAGTTGTGGGATGAAGTATTACGGAACGAGTAAAGAGACTTGCTGGTAACGAGATTGAACTAGGTATGATGATACCGACGATCGAATCTCGGAGAAGTAACATACCGATGACAAAGGGAACAACGTATGTTGTTATGCGGTTTGACCGATATAATCTTCGTAGAATATGTAGGAGCCAATATGAGCGTCCAGGTTCCGCTATTGGTTATTGACCGGAGATGTGTCTCGGTCATGCCTACATAGTTCTCGAACCCGTATGGTCCGCACGCTTAACGTTCGATGATGATATGTATTATGAGTTATGTGGTTTTTGATGACCGAAGTTTGTTCGGAGTCCTAGATGACATCACGGACATGACGAGGAGTCTTGAAATGGTCGAGACATAAAAATTGATATATTGGACGGCTATATTTGGACACCGCAAGTGTTCCGGAATGTTTCGGGTAAAACCGGAGTGCCGGAGGGGTTACTGGAACCCCCTGGGGGAACTAATGGGCCACATGGGCCTTAGTGGAGAGAGAGAGAGAGGGGCGGCCAGGGTAGGCCGCGCGCCCCCTTTCCCTTGGGTCCGAATTGGACTAGGGAAGGGGGGGGCCCTTTCCTTCTTCCTCTCCCTCTCCTTCCTTCCCCCCTCTCCCTCTTGGTGGAATCCTACTAGGACTAGTAGTCCTAGTAGGACTCCCCTCTTGGGGCGTGCCTACAGGGGCCGGCCGGCCTCCCCCTTGCTCCTTTATATACGGGGGCAGGGGGCACCCTAGGACACACAAGTTTCTCTCCCAACTGTGTGCGGTGCCCCCCTCCACAGTTACACACCTCGATCATACCAACATAGTGCTTAGGCGAAGCCCTGCGCCGGTAGCATCATCATCACCGTCGCCACTCCGTCGTGCTGACGAAACTCACCCTCGTCCTCAACTGGATCAAGAGCACGAGAGACGTCATCGAGTTGAACGTGTGCTGAATGCGGCGGTGCCGTACCTTTGGTACTTGATCGGTTGGATCGTGAAGAAGTTCGACTACATCAACCGCGTTATTGAAACGCTTCTGCTTTCGGTCTACGAGGGTATGTGGACACACTCTCCCCTCTCGTTGCTATGCGTCACCTAGATAGATCTTGCGTGATCGTAGGATTTTTTTTGAAATTACTACGTTCCCCAACACGCCCATCAAAGAGTCCATTGTGGTGTGAGGTGCCACTCATGGCTTTCATGTGTGGCACTTGCCGGTTAACGCAGAGTTCCAATGCAGGATGTGCTAAGCTCCGGTCGTGTGGATGCTGTACAACGCCCCTAGATTGTAGTTGAGAAGAAATTCTTAGAAAGCCTTGGCCCTGTCGTGACAACATCAACAACAAAGGCACCAGACCACATCTATTTGAACTATAAATCACAAAGGAAGATTTCATGTTGGCATCAATAAATTTTGCGGTTTTCCTCCAAGGACGCATAATGCATCTCTCTCTTCTCCCATTGAGAGGGATTTGGGCCCACTTAGCTAAAAATTTGAGTACTATTTTCTAAAGCAGGTGAAAACCACATCTACATTGCTAACCAAGGGAGTAATCACTTTAGAGGGTGAGATAGCTATTGTGTTTGGTTTCTCCCTTTGATTGACAAGGTTGGCGTCGAGCGACACGCCCAAGTAGAAGGTTCCCCTAATGTGTTGGCCTCAAAAAACAAGGCAACAATGGTTGTACAGGGTGGTGTCGGTACAGTTGCTTGGCATGGCATCACTGTTGATCTTAACCCGTGGGTGCAACGGGGTTGTCGGCTTGGTCAACAAGTCCTGGTGGGGAAATTTGACAGTATGTAGTGGCAACATTTGTGGTCTCTTGATGATAGTCATGCTCAACTAAGGGTATGAGCAACCAAGTCATTCAGTGTGTTCAACTTGTGGGAAAGCAATTAATCTCAAGATGACGATTGTCGAGAGTGGTGTCAATAGGGCAAGGTGGAACAGTTGAAAGTCAGGACGACGTCCGAGAGAGTGTCGTCGAGGTGTTGGTGCTTGCACTTCCCTGTCGTGTCAATATCGGGGCACTTATTGAAGGTTGGCCCTCAGTGTCTTGGATTGCTTGAGGGGTCTTGTGGCGTGCATGCTTCCTTCACCCCACTAAAATGTCCCAAGTTTGTTGTTCCCATAGTAGATGTTGCCTTATTTTTGTAGCGCCAAGGGTGGCGACTGTTTGGCAGTAGTTGCTTTTGGTTGTCGTAAGTTGTTTGTCGGTTTGTTGTTTAGGTGTCATGTCGATTTGTTGCTTCTGCCATGCTTTCCATGTATGTGTTGTTGGCCTAGTCTATCTGGACAGTTTTGAGACCACCATATTTACTTTCGGCTTATTTTCCTCACAAGAAAATCAATTATTTTGTATTTAATGACAACACAGAACTCCCACTGTTGCTCGAAAAGAAAGCTAATTGACATCGACGAGTTTGATAGCCTTGTCATTTCTTACTATTTATTTACAAAAAGTGATACATCATTGACCGTGCCAGATCAGGGCAAAGAAGAAAGGTGGACAAAGATGCCTCATCATATTCATATTTGGGAGAAAACACAGTCTCCAAACAAACTTGATGGATAGCTTTACCTTACAACGCAAAAAAATTGCCTTATTGCAAAAAGTTGTTTAGTACCTGCTCAATTGGCATTTTCTTCCATGGTGACAAGATAAGTGAGTTGTACTCCCCTCTACAAAGAAAGCAAAAGGACATAGCTAGCTCTGAGGTCATTATGATCAAGCTAAGCTACAGTAGGTTGCTTTGAGGCCAAGGAAGCACGTTGGTGTGTGCACCCACCATCAAAATAGCCACGTTTTCCATGTACCGTTACTAGCATAATCAAGATTCAAGAGGTTATAGCCTAGCATAAGGCTATGAGGCCTAGAGTTGGTATAGTTTGAGTGTGCAATGTGCCAAGGTCGCCAGAAGCACAGAACAGAGGTTATCGTCTTGCATCCTGTCTGCGTCATTCTTTAAACAAAAATGCTATATTACGTAAACAGATGATATGATGTTCTGAAACTCTGGGTCACCCATTGGCTTACCCAACAGCTGTCCTGTTAAGTAAACAGATGAGATGATGTTCCTGTTCTGAGTGTGCCTTATAGTTACGGCTAAACCCCGTCGCTCTCTCTCTCTCTCTCTCACGAAGGAGTATCGCTTCGAGAATTTAACTTTATCTTCTCAAAAACAAGACAAAGAGAATGTAACTTTATCTTCTCAAAAACACGAAAAAGAGTCTTTGACCACTGGTTTCAATCGTAATATATGTGTGACAAATAACCAATAAAAAATATATTCTAAACATAATTCTTGAAACAGATTCTATATGCATGATCTCCATGTTCACAGTCTACAGGCGGTCAAAGTTCTCAAAGATGACCCGAGACATGTCTAAAACGTCGCATTTTTAGAGACCGTAATTAAGATACATTGCACTGATTGTTCCTGCACTTACCAGTGGGGTCAAGTTATATAAATACACCTCAACAAACATAGATTCGGTACTCTGAATTTGATGAAGTTTTTTTTTTTAAGAAAAGGAGGTCTGCATCTGGGAGATGCATACGGCCACTTTATTGATTATTCTCGAGGACCTTACAAAGTATTACAACAATATGCCTGAATCCGCCATCTTGGCAACATATGCCACTACTCCTATCCAATGATGCAGGGTGCTACCCGGGCCACATACCCGGACTACTCACCTAATCCTATCATCCAAAGCCAGAAGCCCCATCCGAGCCACATACTCGGTCTGGGGCATAAACTGGTCTGACGCACTCACATATGTCGTCGCCGCCATCTTCCACACGTCCGTCTTCAGAGCAGATATTGAAGCTTCTACCTTGTGAGGTCACTCCGTCATCGACGCCACCTTGACGCCAGATAACTACCTCCACTGCGCGAGTCCATCATCGCAAGACGGGCGCCGAAGTCTCCACCGCACCACGCCGCCGAGATCCGCCGTCATCAATGTGAAGGATGAAGCACCGCTCCACCAAAAGGCGCCCGCTGGTCCTCGATCGCGGTACGCCCCAAGAATGACGCCCCAAGGAGGAAACGACACCAACGCGCGCCGCCATCCGATCAATCGATCTAGGGTTTCCGGAGGTAGCGGATAAAGGTCTAGAGCTTCTCCACGGCGATGCCTTCAAGAAGGTAATGACACAACAGAGTGTCACCAACGCCGCCATGGCATGAAGCCGAGCACAAGGTTTTCACCCGGATCCGCCAAGAACCTCCATCACGTAATGTGTGCACGGTCGCCGCCGATCCGAGCCGCCAGACAACGAAGTAGCCGCACCGCCGATCGATCCGTCCGGAGGGCACAACCCGCATGGTGCCGACCCAACCACCAGCCTCCATGCCGCCACCGCCGATCCGAGGTCGATGGTGTGTCGCCGCAGAGCCGCCCCGCCGCCGAACGCCGCCACGCAGCCCGAGGCGAACTGATCGCCGACCCCACCATCGCCGCCCTTGGCTAAGGCAGCCGCCCGCCGCCGGAAGCGAGCCCGCCCGCCGCCAGCGGATCGGCCTTGGCCGAGGCAGCCGCGCCGCCAAAGCGATCGGTCGCGCCACCCATGCATGGCGCGCAGACCACCCCCACGCGCAGTAAGAGGAGGACCCGCCACCGCCGTCAACCCGGGCCATCGCCGGCGGCGTTCGGCGGGCGGCGGCGGAGGGAGGAAGGAGGAGGGACCGGCGGCGGCTAGGGATCGAGATCCCGCCCGAGTCGCCCGAGGGGGGGCGACGCGGGGGGCTAACAGATGCGATCCGCCTCGTCCGGTGAATTTGATGAAGTGGGACGCATGTTTCATGCATGTATAGTGTAACTTCGAGAGATAGCTAGCTTAAGGGCCGGATTGCACCGCCAGCTTAATTGGCATCTCTCCTTTCCAACTGGCAAGACGTACCCGTGAGAAGCACAAACAAAATCTAATGCTCTGCTCTCATCAAGCAAAGAAAGGAAGAAAAGGACATGCACACATGGGGCAATATCGACGACCAGCCTCACACTGCAATGCTATCCAACGGCGCAGAGGGCACCCAGGCGTGTACACATGTGCACGCATGGTCAAGAGGTCGCCGTCGATCAAGCTAGCTAAAGCTTTGAGCTCAATATACACAGTGCGTTGGTGCGTAGCTTTCGCGGCCATATATCTGAGATCTGGTCGCATTTTCCACGCTGCCACTGACATTGCCACTACGATATGATAAACCCATGACTATCATCCCTGGAAATGCAGCAACCAGTTTGGTGTGCACCGGTGGTTTTCATCGATCCGGGTATGCGTGGCTGTTATGCGCTACCTTGGGCGCGCAAAGTGTCAAGCCAAGCGCACGCGCTAGTTCTGTGCTAAACTACATGCTACGCTAGGAGAGAATTGGATCTTTCCCACGATCACAGCTAATTTGAGATGATCGAAACTTACGGCAGTCCTCGTCATCCATCAGAACGATCGATCGGTTTTGCTGGTGAAACACTTGAACAACCCGCCTGTCCAAGTGAACCCTTGATCGGTGCAACCGCCGCCTTCCTCATCAGCTCATCTCCTCCCTTTGCTCACCGCCTCTAGACGCGGCTGCCGAGGGAAGCCTCCCGGTTGCCGTGCAAGAGGGTTGGTGGGGTCTTCTCATGGTGGAGGTAGCCGAGTAGCGCTTGGAGGGACAATCGTCGTATGCAGTGACGGCGCAAGGCATGCAAGTGGCGTGATGCGGAGTGGTGACGGACAGCAGAGATCAAAGAAAACGGTGTGTCGCGGTGAAGGCAGTATTCGACAATCCTTCGATGACCGAAGGCGTGACCGTCGGGCTCGTGGATCCGGATTCCTTGTAGCATTGCGAGTCTCATCTGACCTTGTGTGCAGAGCCCTCCAACATCTGGTGGCTCGATCGAGCCACCAATCTCGTGTCAGCGCGATGGAACTAGAGGTGACAGAACAAGATCAAACTTGAGAATAAATATTTGGTTAAATCCTTACGTTTAACTATAGGCTATAATTTCATACAATACATGATAAAATTCATGAATATTCTAGTTAACAATTTTGTGAACAATTTTAAAATTCAAAAGTGTTTTCAAAATTTGTGAGTATTTTTTGAAAATTCACGACCATTTTTTTCAATTCATGTTTTTAAATAAATATTAAACATTGTATTTTAAAATCCATGAACCTTATTTAATTTCACCAAAATTTTCAAACTAAAAAACAGATAATAGTTTTTTACCCCGAGAGAGCAAAGCAGCAACATAAGAAAAAGCATGAAAAGGGAGCATGCGAGGGTGCACAAGCGAACGAGCCAGCGACACTAACTTTTTCAATTTCACCATTTTATTCAAACTCTGAAAATCCTATCAATACAGTGCGAAACAAAAGGCGAAAAGTGATACCAAAAAAGACTCATCAGACGCCTTCAGGCACCGCCGCCCGGATCACCAAGGATTTATACTACCTCCGTTTCAGTTTACAAGTCCTGCGCGTATACCTAGGTTGCCAATTTGATCACCTTAATATAAACTATATAACACAAAAATTATATCTTTTGAAAATAGAACATCTAAAGTTTATATTGGTATACTTTTTGTAATATATGACTTGTACTAGGTTGGTTAAATTGACGACCTAGGGGTACGCGCATGTCCTTTAAACTGAGAGAGAGGTAGTAGTAAGGCAACCCGTTCCTCTGGTAACTGGTTCAGATCACCACGTGTACCATACTAATCAAGCCGATTGATTGGAATTTCACCACACACGAGGAACCGTCAACCGCCGCTCTATTCGTTGTCGAACAAGTCATCGTCGGCGGAAGAGGACGCCATCAGTGTTGTCCCCGCCGCCACGAATTGGATTTTTACCAAGGATTTCTTGATATTTGGGGTTGCAAAACATTTGATGTTCTTGTAAAATTTCAGCCACAAAAAAAAAATTGAGGAACCCTCACCGAAAGAAAAAAAATCATTGCTCAAAGTTTTGTGCACCTTTCAGCAGTGATTTTGATGTTTCGATGAGGGCTCCTCGAGTGTTATTTGTAGCTGAAAATTTACAAAAACATCAAATATTTGAGCATGTTTAATATCCCAAAGTTTGAGTTATTTTGATTTTCCTTGGAAATTACTGTTCATCAGAGTGTACCTACACCCAGGAGCACCCACCACCTTTGCCTTCTTAGAACCATCCGTGACATTAAGAAACAATTTTCTTTTCTTGAAAAACTACACAAATAGGGGGAGATGCCTCTGCCGATTTTTAACTAAGAGGAAAATATGAGATAACGGCGTCCGAGCCGAAGCCCGGACTACGCTGGCTAGGTCACACAGCTACTCACTGGTCACTAGGCTACACTTTTTTTTTTTTTTTGAGAAACTGGAGCAGAACCTTACATAAGGTTCCCAAAACCAAGAACATCGAAATGCGTAACAGCAAATTGGGTTCGGCCCAACAGTGCGCACGCCTGCGCGTTTGGGTTACTATTTGCCGCTGAAAGCAGCAAATCGCGCTCTTAATTCACCAAAAGTGATCTATAATCTGAGATTTTGTAGCTACGGCCCAAACAAATGTGGTCTTAGCCTAGAAAAGCGCAGTTCAAGATTTCACATGTATTCTGTTTCAACATGTTCATCCCCCTATCTGAATCACTACCGGTATGAAAGAAAGACGGATAATGCATTATTGATTAAGATTGCACCTTAATCACTAACTTAGATTGTATTTTCTTAAATTATTAAAAGGTAAAATGACAACATATATATTTAAATTCTACATATTTTTCTAATCAAAATTCACATATAACATGTTAAATTTGGAGTTATGGTTAAGAAGATATGAGTATTGCAAGAACATCAAATATTTGAGCACGTTTAATATCCTAAAGTTTGAGTTATTTTGTTTTTTCTTGGAATTTACTGTTCATCGGAGGGTACCTACACCCAGGAGCACCCACCACCTTTGCCTTCTTAGAACCATCCGTGACATTAGGAAACAATTTTCTTTTCTTGAAAAGCTACACAAATAGGGGGAGATGCCCCTACCGATTCTTAATTAAGAGGAAAAATATGAGATAACGGCGTCCGAGCCGAGGCTCGAACTATGCTGGCCAGGTCACACAGCTGCTCACTAGCCACTAGGCTACACTTTTTTATTTTTTTGAAAAACAGAAGCAGGACCTTACAATTTTTTTTGGAGAAACTGGAGCAGAACCTTACATAAGGTTCCTAAAACAGAAGCAGGACCCGCAAAAAAAAAAAAACAAATTGGGTTCGGCCTATCAGTGCGCACGCCTGCGCGTTTGGGTTACTATTTGCCGCTGAAAGCAGCAAATCGGATTTGACCACTTGTTGTTCTAAAAAACTATATTTTGGTTTCGTGTATTTCCTTGGGCCGTATTGCATTACACTTATTGGCCGCGTTAGGCTGTCACTCATTGGTTTCATTTTCAGAGCGACTAATCAGCGACTACTTCTCTGAGAGCCTTCACAAGGGTCACTTTTTATGGCCTGGAAGCGCGCAATCACGCTGTTAGCCGCCGCCGTGTGTCACACTTTAGACGTTTCCTCCGGATTTTTGTTTGTTTACACGTGTTTGACTTTTAAATGATACTTCGTGTTATTTTTCTTGCTTTCCGGTTTACCCTGGGCTTTCTTAGGTTTTGGTAAAAATTGATTTTTGTTACGCAAAAAACAGATTTTTATTTATTTATTCTGCGACAAACACATATTTACTTCTTGTGAAGGCGTGGATTTGCTTCCGCGACAGGCACGGTCGTGCCTCTCGGTACATGATCTTTTTTCCCTTCGCGGGAGAAACATATTTAATTCTTGTACATGTACGGATTTGCTTCCGCAAGAGTCACAGTTGTGCCCCTCGGGAAATAAAAAATAAACACTTTATATTTTTTTTCTCCTTCTGCAAGAGGCATAAATTTACTTCTCATGGAGGCATGGACAGTAAATTCAACGAGGCATGGCTAGGGCTTTCTCCTTCTGCGAGAGGCATAAACATGTTTTACTTTGTCTTCCTTTCGCGAGAGGCGCAAATTTATTTCTTGTGGAGACACAGATTTCCGACCGCGAGAGGCACAATCGTGTCTCTCAGGAAAGGGAAAAAATGCATTTTCTTTTTTTCCTTCTGCGAGAGGCACATATTTGCTTCTCGTGTAGGCATAGATTTACTTCCGCAAGGGACAGAGTTGTGCCTCTTCGAAAAGGGAAAAAAGTGCACCCGGTTTAGGTTATTCGTCCAGTTTTTTCATGAAAAAAGTTCGTCGAAATCTATCAATATGAGATCTAGTTTTAAAGATCTCGGCGTGAGGAATCCAACGGTAAAAACAGGTTAAGATTTGACACATGATTTAAGAAATAAAACATTTTGAATAAACGAATCTACGAAAAAGTGAAAACTCGTAGGTTGCGGCAAGTGGTGACCTGAGAAAGTGGGAGTGACCTTTGCAAAGAGTACTCTTAATTTGTGTTTTCGTTTCTTTTTTTAGATGAGGCCATCACTCTCATTGGTACATTGCCCCTCTGATTACAAGGCGAGCTTATTTTCCCAGACCCATGCGGTGGCAAGCGACGAAATCACTAGTTGAGGAGTACTCGTTGCAAAGATCACTCCAATCTTCCCAGGTTGCGATAAGTGATACGCCACTTGTCGTAACCTGGGAGTTTTTCCTTTTTTTCATAGATCTGTTTATTCAAAAAAAATTATCTCTCAAACCGTGCGTCCAAATCTCGAACCGCTTTCACCCTTGGATTTCTTGTGTTGAAATCTTCAAACCTAGATCCCATGTTGATAGATTTTGGCGACCTTTTTTTCCCACAAAAAAACCGGATGAAAAAACCGAACCCGAAGCACGGGTTTTTCCTTTCCTAAAAAGGCACACCCGTGCCTCTCACAAAATCACAACCGTGCATCTCGCGGAAGCAAAACCGTGACTCTCACAAAAAAATAGAAAACGTGGTTTTTTCCGTTTCCAAGGAGACACGGCCGTGACTCTCGCAAAAGCATAACCGTGCCTCTCAGGGAAGCAAAACCGTGACTCTCGCGAAAGGAAAAAAAACAGAAAACACGTATATCTTCTGTTTCCAAGAGGCACGGCCGTGACTCTCGCGAAAACACAACTGTGCCTCTCGCGAAAGCAAAACCGCGACTCTCACGAAAGAAAAATAAATAGAAAACACGATTTTTTTACCGTTTTCCGAGAGGCACGACCGTGACTCTCGCTAAAGCGCAACCGTGCCTCTCGCGGAAGCAAAATCATGACTCTCGCGAAAGGAGAAAAACAGAAAACACGTTTTTTTTTCTTTTTCGAGAGGCACGGCCGTGACTCTCGCGAAAGTAAAATCGTGCCTCTCGCAGAAGCAAAACCGCGACTCTTGCGAAAGAGGAAAAACGCGTTTGTTTGCGCAATTTTTTTATCGAAAAGCTGAGGAAGACCAGTGGAAAACCAAAATGTCAATTTTTTTGATTTTTTTTTAAAGAGCCGAAAACGCATGTGAAAAAATAAAAATACAAAATCCGAAGGGAGCGCCCAGAGCGCGACACGTGGCGAATGGCTGAGCGCATGCTGACCGTTGTGAGGCTCCCGAAGGAGCGCTCGTTAACTAGCTGCTCTCGGCAAGCGAGCTAACACGCATCCCACGAGCCAAAATCGCAAGCCCATGTGCGGGGCGAGGCGTCCCTATTTTTTTTGTTTCCTTTTGGCTTTTCTTTGCCTTCATTTTTTTACTTCTTTAAAAATGTTTGGGATCCTTTTAAAAGAAACTGAATTGCAAAAAATGTTCAAGAAGTTGGAAAAATGTTTTCAATTTTAAATAATGCCCAAAAAATTTAAAAAATCATAAGGATTTAATAAAAATAGGTTTCCAAAAAAAATCATGAATATGAAATGTTCCTGACTTTCATTAAATGTTCATAAATATGAAAAAGCTTTAAATTTGAAAAATGTTCACTCATTTAGAAAATATTCAATAATTACAAAAAATATTTATGGATTCATAAGTTGTACCTATTAAAAAAATGACAATGAATTTTTATAATGTTCCTAAATTTAAATTTTTTATCACAATAATGTTCATGAATTCTAAAAATGTTGGAAAATTAAATGTTTACTGACTCAAAAAATGTCATATAAATAAAAAGTATTCAAAAAACTATTATTTTGCAATTTTCTATAATTATTCCCGAATTTGAAAATGTAGAAATGAAACAGGAAAGAGAAAAATAAAAACATGAAAATGCTCAGGAAATAAAAAAATTTAAAAACAAAAAGGAAATGAAATAAAAGGCTGGTAAAAAGAAACACAGAAAAAGGTCCTGGGAAGGTTCTCGAACCTTTTCAAGAACAGACAGAAAAAGACATAGAAAATACCCCGGAATGGGTCGGCCTTTGTAGCATGTGTACGCAATGGGGTGTGGGTGTGCGGGGTTTTGAGCATAATTGGATCGATGCCAAAAGTTGGCATGCCAAATGTTGGTTAGTTTTTTATTTTGCCAAATATTGGCAATGCTCAATGTGCATCAAACCAGTTATGCTTAGAAACCATCAATCACTCGCCCCATTCCAAATAGCTAGCTAGCTATTTTGGTTTGTCTAGCCCCGAAAATTGAAAAATGTTCACTCACTTAGAAAATATTCAAGAATTACAAAAAATATTTATGGATTCATAAGTTTTTTACCAATTAAAAAATAACCATGAATTTTGAAGTGTTCCTAAATTAATTTTTTATCAAAATAATATTCATGAATTCTAAAAATGTTGGAAAATTAAATGTTTATTGACTCAAAAAGTGTTCATATAAATAAAAATTATTCAAAAACTATTTTTTTCAATTTTCTATAATTATTCCCGAATTTGAAAACGTAGAAATGAAGCAGGAAAGAGAAAAGAGAAAAAGAAAACATTAAAAATATAAACATTAAAATGATCATGAAATAAAAAATTTAAAAACAAAAAGGAAATGGAATAAAAGGCTGGTAAAAAGAAACACAGAAAAAGGTCCTGGGAAAGTTCTCGAACCTTCTCAAGAACGGACAGAAAAAGACATAGAAAATACCCGGGAATGGGTCGGCCTTTGTAGCATGTGTACACAAGGGGGTGGGGGTGTGCGGGTTTTTGAGCATAATTGGTTCGATTCCAAAAGTTGGTTAGTTTTTTATTTTGCCAAATATTGGCAATGCTCAATGTGCATCAAACCAATTATGCTTAGAAACCATCAATCACTGGCCCCATTCCAAATAGCTAGCTAGCTATGTTGGTTTGTCTAGCCCCCCCCCCCCCCTCCCCTCTCAAAATTGATGTTCTTATCGAAGACTAATTCTCAACACAAAAAATAGAGCATTAGGCACTTTTACTCTTTTTCTTTGCGGGTGACACTTTTAGCTATGTAATTAAACCCCAAAACTAATCTCACCCATACAAAACAATTATTCTTTTTCTTTGCCGGGAAAACAATTATTCTTTCTGATGTATAGTACTATGTACTCTTTTTGACATACACAAACAACCAACAATTACCCATACACAACAAATAGTTTTTCCATCGTTTAGTCGTGGTGGTTTGCTAGATATGGAGTTCGATGGCGTGTCCGGAGTGTTGCCCCGGTCTGACTCGTTCAACGGTAAGGGTTTTACTTTTGGTGAGCCACCTTGGAGGTCCGTGAAGCTGCATATCAGCGATGGAGCCGCGTCGAGCTCGGGTGAGGAGGTGATTCGTCATTCTTTTCTTCGGTGGCTGTTGTGGTGGTGCCGGAGGGAGGTGACGGGCGTTGGTGTCAAGCTCAGAGATGTTCTGTTATCTTTTCAGTTTTGTCATGTCGGTCTTTACGTGACTTGTACTTTGTTCTTTATGATATGAATGAGACATGTATTACCTTGCAAAAAAAAACAAATAGTTTTTCCATGTAGTATTATTCTTTTTGACGTACACAAACAACTAACAAGAAAATCACTTTACAAATGACATCACATACACAAATAACATACGTACACTTCGATTGACGTACCCACAAGCTTATGTATATTTATATTAGCTATGCATAGGAATGGTTTTATAATGATTGACTAGTGGTGGTTGACGACAAAGCACTTTTCTCTGATCTCCCCCTCGTGACCAGTGAGCACCTCGACATTGCCCATCTTGACCATAGCGGCGGCGAACTTGGCCCGCCACACCTTCTCCACGGCGGCGTGGAACGCGACGATGCCGGCGGTCTGGGGGCTAGTGAGCAGCGTTTGGTCGGAGGTGAGCGGCACCTTGCGCGCCAGCACGTTCCTGAAGTACTGGTTGTCGAACTCCCGCGGTGTGATCGGGTCCAGCGGCACCGTTGTGAGGTCGCTCGGGTTGTCCGTCCATGGAGGACACTGTCGCCTCAGCTCCGCCGCGTAGGACTTGTCAATGGACGGGTCGGTCCGGCCGACTTCGCCGGAGAAGTTGTGGATACGCTGCGTGAAGGAGGAGCAGTGAGAGCGACCGATGGTGTGTGCACCTGAGAGCGTGACCATGTCGTCTGCGGAGAGTCCCTTGCGCTTGAAGCTGGCCACGAGCTCCGCGACCTCATCAGTTGGAGGCGGCACGTTGTTGTTGAGCACCTCATCGGCAATTGACACGCGGCCGTCACGGCGGCCAGATGGGACACGGTAGTTGATGCCGCCGGCAAGGTATGCCCCGTCGCGCGCCGCGAAGGCGAGCACGTCGGCACAGGAGACGGTGTGCGGGCAGCTCGCTTCTAGGGCTGCCTTGGCCTCGTCGATGACCTCGAAGCCACGCATGCTCGGGTTATTCGCCACCGAGTCCTTCTCCGCGGTGTTCCCCGGCGTCGAGTTGATCAGCAACGAGCCGTCACAACCCTACACGTGTCGAACCACAAAACCAACGGTCAGATCAGGTACATGCATGTACACGTGGAGGCATGCATATATTTACGACGGTTGCTTACCCTGACGAAGCAGTCGTGGAAATGCATGCGGATGAGGCCAGGAGCGAAGCCGGGGTTACGGGAGACGGCGCGGCGGACGGCGTCGCGGACGATGTCCTCGGCCTGCGGGCACGTGTGCTTGTAGAACCCGACCTTCAGAAACTTGGACGGCGGAGGCGATGCGTCCGCCACCGCCGAGATGGCGGCCACGGCGAGCAGCACCGCCGCAGCCCACGCAAACATTAAAGTGGAGAACCTCATGGCTGGAAGCTAATTCTCGAAGCAACTAACTATGGATCAGTTTGATGGTCCTAGCTCTCCAGATTCTTTACAAACTAGAGATGGATGTGGTGATGCGTTGATGGCTGGCTGGACATGTGTTTATATACTCATGCATCATGTAGCAGTTGGGGAAAAAATTGGCTACGCGTGTTTTGCATGGTACCGAGTCAACTAGAAGACCATATCCGCGTGTTTATATGAGCAGGGCTCTTTATTAGCTTTTTTTTTTTTGAAACCTCCGCTCTCCGGATTTTATTCATTCAGCGGTAGCAAATCTGAGTGCACAGCGCATCTTAGAAATCCAGGGATTACATTTGAGTAGGTAGCAACATTGTCTACCACTAAAGCTTCCTTAGCACAAGTATGAGCAACAGAATTTACTAGACGGCTAGCATAACGAAGTTGAAATCCCTGAAAAAATGGCATCTCCTCCTACATCTCTTGGAAAATATGAAACCCCTGAGATTTACCTCTCAGCCTTCCTTCCCAGAGCTGAACAACATTGAGGCAGTCTGTCTCGACTATCACGTTCTGATAGTTCTTCTCCCTCGCAAGCAAGATAGCATCTCTGCAAGCCAAAATCTCCACAGTTAGGGGATCAACCACCCCTTGGTAGGCAGTGCACCGCGACACTAGCAGGTTGCCTTCACTGTTACGGGCAACTACGCCTGTGCCACCCTTTGCGCTAGCCGTGTCGACCGCGCCGTCAACATTCAGCTTGACCACCCCGGACGCCGGCGCCTCCCATCTCTGCTGCTCGTGAACCGCAGTAGTAGCTGTCGTGGGGGGGATCTCCAGTGCCCTCACTATTTCAGAAATGACCTCCATGGATCGCTTGGGTTGATATCTTTCTTCATGGTGAGTGAACCTGTTCCGGCTGCTCCAAATAGCCCACATCACCGTAATAGCAATAGCTGCATCTTTCCTTGGTACCAACCTAGCATCCAGCAAATCAGCAGCCCAAGTGTGTGGATGGAGTCGGGGCACCTTGACAGTAAATACAGTTTCTGCCTTCACCCAAAATAGCTTGGCGTGATCACATGTTATCAAACAGTGATAGAGACTTTCATCTCCATTTCCGCACATCGGGCAGGCTGCATAATCGCTCACATGGCGTCGTTGCAGCTCCTTCATGCAGGGTAGCATATTTTTGACCACCCGCCACCAAAAGACCCGGATCTTTGGCAGCACTTGAAGCTTCCAAAGCCCCTTCCACATGCGATCAGCCCCTTGAGAGCTGCCCTCCATGGCCTGCAGATTTTGTTTACGATCCATTGCTTCTCGGTAGGCTGACCTTACACTGAAAACTCCAGATTTCTCCCAGGCCCACGCCCAAATATCCTCTCCACCCCATCTAGGCCTCGGCATAGCCAGAATGGCTTCAACATCTGGTGGGAGGAATACTTGACGTACTATATCCTCGTTCCATTTGCCAGTAACCGGATCCAGAAGGTCCCCGACCAACTGCACCGGATCCTCAGTGATCCTTCCTAGTGGGCGCATGGATCTTGTGCCCTCAATCCAGTTGTCATGCCATATCTCTGTTCTCATTCCATCGCCAACACGTCGGATGAGCCCTGTCTTCAGCAGCTCACGCCCACACATGATTGCCTTCCAAGTGCGAGAAGCACTTGCGGGGCAGTTCGCAGAGAGAAACTCACCATCAGGGTTGTACCTCCCTTTCAAAACCCTCGCACATAAGCTGTCAGGATATTCCAACAGTCTCCAAGCCTGTTTGGCCAGCATTGCATCATTGAAAACTTCCAAATCCCTGAATCCCATACCTCCCTTGGTCTTTGGGATTGCCATTTTTTCCCAGGCTTGCCAGTGCATTCCTCTTTTGTCAAGTGATCCAGCCCACCAATATTTAGACATAGTCTTCATAAGTTTCTTGCACAGAACTTTTGTGAGTTTGAAACAACTCATAGAGTAGGTCGGTAGAGCTTGTACCACTGATTTCAAGAGAACTTCCCTCGCTGCACACGATGCCAACCTTTCACACCACCCTTGTACCTTCCCTCTAGCTCTCTCATTGAGATGCTCAAACTGTTGCTCCGTTAATCTGCCCACAGCCGTAGGGAGGCCAAGATATTTCTCTGTGAATGCTTCCCGGTGGATGTTGTGTGTTCTTCGCTCCTCTTTTATTAGAAGCCCCACAGTTCGGACTAAAGAAGACCGAACTTTTAGCCAAATTGGCACTCTGGCCAGAGCCACTAGAGTAGTCTTGAAGGATGGAATTTAATCTCATAGCACTCCTGTGGTCTGACTTCATAAAAATCAAGCAATCATCAGCAAACAACAAGTGGGAAATCCATGGAGCTCTTGTACTGACCCGAATTCCTCTGTCAATCCAGCCACCAGTTTTTTAGCATACAAGATAATCCTTCCCCACAAAGCAGGAATAAGTACGGGGAGATTGTGTCCCCCTGCCTTAAACCTCTCGTAGGCCTGAATGAGGGTAATAACTCCCCATTGACCTTTACCTGAAAGCTCACTGTTGATACACATCGCATAACCAACGATATCCAAGCTTCCTCAAAGCCTGATCCCATCTGGTTGCTGGTTACTCGAACTCGCCATGGCCGCCCGAGTCTCCGTGCTTCCTTCCTCACGCCCCCTGCCGTGCACCAAGGGTGGGCAAGGATACAAGGATCCCCCCTTCTTCACCCCGAGCGCTATTGCCTGGGAGCCGTCGAGGGTTTAGCCGCCGGGGGATAAACCCTAGATTGGCACCGTGGAGATCCGAAAATCGCCAACGCGCCGCCTTGCTACTCGAACCCTAGGAAAACGGTTCGGAGCCCCTTCAGTAGTATAGAGCAGCATGTTTTCGGCTCTTTATTAGCTGCTTCCGTCCACCTAACACCAGCTAGAGTAAACTTACCTACTCGTCCGGTGAACCGACGTACCTTCAGGGATTGCCGCTTCTAGCATGTGCACCCTCAAATGGTACCTAGTTTTGGAAGTCGATCCAGAAGATCAAACAAGATATTCGCCTGTGGTTGTCCTTTTCTTTCGGCAATGGCGAGAGTACGATGTCTTGGTTAAACCGATGGGTTGGTATAGCCCCGTTATGCACGGGTGTTCAAACCTTGCTATTTACGTGGACCTGTTGCTCTTGGGAACATCTTGTTCCGTCGATCTTTTGGGCCGATGGAGGTGTTGAAGTGGGCTAATTTGGGAGCGACCCTCCAATCGGTGCTCACAGACTCTCCGGACACCGCCTCTTGGAGCCTCTCTCCCTCGGGAGATTTCTCTGCCTTGGCCTACCACGCGCTGTGTCGTAGCCGACTATTGCCTGTACCACGCCACAGAAGGCACCCCTACCCTTGAAGATCAAAAAATTGTCTGGCAATTATTGAGGGATCGCCTCTCATCGACAATGGAGGTGCTCAAGAGGAATGGCCCAGGAAATGGGTTGTGTCCCCTTTGTGGGGGTAGCGAAGACAGGGCCCCACATCCTCTTCTCTTGCATGGCAGTTCACATGCTTTGGAGCTTTGTCCGGGAGACACTTGGGCCTGCTTGGGAGGCTCCAGACCTAGCCAGATTCCTTCAGGCCAGAACGGTCCAGGCTGGTAGGAAGAGACGCCTCTTCTGGCTAGTTTTCGCGGTGTTAGCTTGGATGCTTTGTACAACACGTAATAAGATGGTGATCGAGTGGATGTTTCGTCGACAGACCTCTGACTCATTCTTCAAATTTCTTGTGTTCTTTCAGCACTGGCACCCGCTAGCTAGGCAGCAGGATCGTGACTGGTTGGGGCAGATGTTGGATGCACTACATCACACTGCTTGACACCTGTCTTCCTCGTGGCCCCCTGATGATGTGGCCACTTGGTGGTCTTTTTTCTTGCTTTCCCTTATGTTTTTTTGGGCATGCTCTGGCGTGCTTCTGTTGATGCCCCAGCAAACTATTTTACCTTGGTGACTTGCTGCTCTTGTAAGGACATGTTGGCTGTTTTATTTATAGAATGGGGTGAAAGCCTATTCCGAAAGACTGTAAGCTTCACGTAGCTCAAGGCAGTGCGTTGAACACACCGTGCAAATTGATGAATCCGTTTAGTAAAATGGCATCAAGTGAATGTTTCACGTGGCAAGAGTCCATGTTAGTAGTTTCTATGCCTTTCCACGTTTTTAGTACTTAAATTTCATGAATTTTGGTAGGTTAGTCTTGGTAGAATAAATCCGAGGCATACCATTGATCATTCAAGGACCAAGCAATCACACGACGCACGACATCGAGATTTGTTAACGAGGTTCACCGATATGGCTACATCCCCGGGGCCTGACAATAGGCGCTCCTCCCTATGACACCTTTACAATAGCGCACCCGGTCGCCCTGGACACCGGCACATGCCTCCGGCTTCCCTTGCGTTCCGGTGCTATTATGTTGGCATAGGTTACATCATGTGTCTACCCCCGCTATATATGAGAGGCCTATGATACAAGTGTCCTATTTGGACACGACTCCATATCCTATCTAAACACAATACAACTACAAGTCCAACTGTAACCCACCTTATACACAATATTCGACACAACTCCAACAAGTCTTTCCTTTTTACCTAAAAAATCTGAGAGCTTAAATGTTCGGCCTAGCAACTTCGATGCTGAATTCGTCAATGTCTATGCTTGCAGATATAATATCATCTTTACAGTATATATGGTGGTCATCAATGCATGTATGTCACTGTCTATTTTTTTTTGAGAGAAATTTTCAATCTATTCATCAATCATGGCAGTACAGAGAACACAAAGGTAATAAAAATTACAATCAGATCTACTATTACCCAAACTTTGCATTAGCTACAGAGTCACCTTCCGCGCAATGTGGGGATATGTTATCTGTTGAGTTCTTCAGCAAAACAGAAAGCTTTTGAGACTATTCCTGTCTCTTTACTGGCGATGGGTGCATACATGACCGGGGCAGGCCGGCAGGGTAAAGTCGTGCTAGAACTACACCAATTGTTTATGATTTACTTTTTGAAGAATTTTTGCCCTTCTATACCGTGATACGAATTGTTTATGAGTGGATCTCTTTTGTCTTCGTTTACCTTTGAGCTTTCATTTACATTAGTCAAAACTCGTGACATTATATCCCCTGTAGCTACATTGATTGATCGATCAGATAGATGAATATTAGGTAGATGGAGCTACTATTCTCCAAACACGGCAGCAGCTAGAAGAGTACACACACGCGACGCGTCTCTGCATGATAATTTTATCTGGCCACGGATTAACAAAATCGTGCAACATGTCAACTTTTTACCATGTCCAACTCTTCCCCTCCTCCAATAGTTAAGCAAATCAATCGGTGTACTAATCAGTTAACTTGTATACCGTACCTAGAATGGTCTCCAAGGAACGTTACTAGGTTTTTAATTTCAGCGTGTGGATTTAGCGGGAATTTACCAAGATTTGCGTGTGGAGGCAAAAGCTAGCGGATCCATCTCCCTTTTTTTTTCTCCATGAAATACTATTTACGTGCCCAAGGTACTAGAAATTCATATGTCAACGGCCTTTTAAGATTTTGCCTAAATGCATGACTATTTCTCTGCACTACTTTATTGATTATTCTCGAGGACCTTACAAAGCATTACAATAATATGACTGAGTCCGCCATGTTGGCAACATATGCAACTACTCCTATCCAAATGATGCAGGGGTGCTACCTGGGCCACATACCCAGACTACTCACCTAATCCTATCATCAAAGTCGAAGCCCACCGAGCCACATACCGGTCTGGGCATAAACTGGTCTCGACGACTCACATGTGTCGTCGCCGCCATCTTCCACAGTCCGTCTTGAGCAGATATTGAGGCTTCTACCTTGTCGTCACTCCGTCATCGACGCCACCTTGACGCTTGACAACTACCTCCACTGCGCGAGTCCATCATCACAAGATCGGGCGCCGAGTCTCCACTGCACCATGTCGCCGAGATCCGCCATCATCAATGTGAAGGATGAAGCACCGCTCCACCAAAAAAGGCGCCCGCTGGTCCCTTGATCCCGTGTACGCCTCCAAGAATGACGCCCCCAAGGAGGAAACGACACCAACGCGCCGCCGTCATCCGATCAACTGATCTAGGGTTTCCCCCAGAGGTAGCGGATAGAGGTCTAGAGCTTCTCCACGGCGATGCCTTCAAGAAGGTAATGACACAAAAGGGTGCCACCAACGCCGGTCTTGGCATCAAGCCGAGCACAAGATTTTCACCCAAATCCGCTCGAAGAACCTCCATCACGTATTGTGTGCACGGGTCGTCGCCGATCTGAGCCACCGCACATTGAGCAAGCCGCACCGGCCAGATCAGATCTGTCCGGAGGGCACAACCCGCATGGTGCCGACCCAACCACCAGGCCCTCCATGCCGCCACCGCCGATCTGAGGTCAGATGGTGTGTCGCCGCACACCCGGACGCCGGCGCCGAACGCCGCCACGCTGCCCGAGGCAGAGCCGGCTGCCGCACCCCCACCATCGCCGACCTTGGCCGAGGCAGCCGCCGCCGCCAGCCAGATCGGCCCTTGGCCGAGGCATTCGCCGCGCCGCCGCCGGAAGGCAGGCCCGCCGCGCCGCCAGGCCAGATCGGCCGTGCCACCCACGCCACGGGGCTCCGCACTGCCCCCATGGCGCAGGCAAGAGGGAAGACCCCCGCCACCGCCGTCAGCCCCGGGCTATCGCCGACGGCGTCCTTCGACGGCGGCGGAGGGAGGGGAGGAAGGATGGGGACCCCCGGCGGCTAGGGTTTCGGATCCCGCCTGAGTCGCCCGAGCGGGGGCGACGCGGGGGTAACTCAGAGAACATACTAGTGAAGGTATTGGAGACCAACATATAAGGTGGGTTGTTTCACACAGCACTAAAAGCTTGACAAGAGGGCATATACCGAAAAAGGGTTTCCCCCCGCTTTGTACACAAAGCAACCAACCAAACCATACAGGAATAGATGCTGGGGCGGAAGCAACACAGTCACGCCCAAAAGAAACGATAGAGAAAGAGCAAAAGAAACAAATGTCGACCACGACGGATCAACAAAAACGAAGAAGCCTCGCGAACGCTGCGCCCACCGGGATCTTCCACTAGGCTCCAAGACTCTGAAGCGCCGACACCTATCAACACCTCCAAGAAGGATCACGACGATGACGACGCTGCCGCCAAGGGTTTCCCCTGGTACACGATGAGGCGAAAGGAAGGGTAGCCCCCGACGCCCTCCTGGAAGGTCCGGTGGCACCCACAGGAGCCACCGCGCCGTTGTCGGCCACGCCGACAAGGGTTTCCCCCAATCCCAACCCACACCTCGGGCGCACCGGATCCAGCCACCAAACCAACCATCACCCTGCGCCAACGCGGTCATGAGGCCCCCACGCCGTCTCACCACGGCATCACGAAGTGAGGATAGCGCGACGCAGAATCAGAGCCGGGACTAGGGCATTAGCACCGTCGGCACACGGGAGGGCCCCACCTCCACCATCCGCGACGGTAGCCGTCCGCAACGCAATAGCAGGAGCATACCAGGCCCACGGGCCTACAGGCCCGGCCGAGCCCTCATGAGCCCGTAAAGCTCCCACCCTCGCGCTGCTGCCGGCACGCCATCGGAGCCGACGCCCCATATCTGAGCCGCTCCTCCACCTCACCGCGCCGCAGACAACGAGGCCACGCCGGGGGGCCGGCCCGCTAGGACCCAGATGGGGTCCGCCGGGCCTAGATCTAGGCCGGGGTCGCGACGTCAGCCACCCGGCACCACCACGTCGCCTCGCCGCCAAGGAGCAGTGCCGACAACACGCCTGCTGCCGGCCGCCGCCGCAGGCGGCCGGACCGCAGCCAAGCCGGGCTGCACCGCCGCCGCCTCCCTGCCCCGGGGAGGGAGCATGCACGCGCGGGGATGAGAAGGCCCGCCGCCGCCGGTGGCAGCAGGGGGAGACGGGGGGAAGGGGGCCCGCTGGAAAGGATCTCGAGCTCCGCCCCGGTCACCTCCCGGGGAGGCGGCGTGAGGCGGATCTGGACGGGGAAGGGGGAGGGAGAAAGGGGACGGAGGAAGGGGGAGGGGGGGGGCGAGGCCGGTGGCCGGCGGTGGCGGGAGGGAAAGGGGTGGAACCCGAGCGAGCTAGTCGCGGGAGCGGGCTCGCGAGAAAACTTTCAGTCAATTCATCTTCCACAAGAGGGCATATACATTCATGCTCCCCCTTCGCCACCCACCTCGCCATGCCTCATGATCAAGCCGAGGCGCGGTAGGACCTATGCCAAACTCCGCCTCTTGTGATCCTATACAGGAGAGAGGGCCGATCAGTTTTTTTTGGGTAGCGCTACTGGATTCTTTCTCCGGTGGTTGCACGCGACTACTTCCTTGACGTCGACGATCTCTTCATCAACATGTCGCTCGCTGGTTATGATAACGCTGCGTATGTGTTCTTGTTGCTTCTGGATTATTAGCACCACCAAATGATTTGGACATGTTGCTTTCATCATGTCTACTATGTGTGCAGCTATTGTTCGTTTGATCATCATGTTCATTTTGTTTGTCATAATTTATTTGTCACATTTTTTGGATTATATCATATGGAAAATTGATCAAATATTCAATAATCCAAAAATCTAATATGTGCAGTCAATTTTCTTCAATTGCTTTCGCCGCTACCCTCAAACCTCCTCTGTTTGAGAGTGTGAATTACAAGAGATGGTGTGCGAGGGCAGTTCATTGTCTAATCACCATGAACCATTTTCACGCCTTGAAGGACAAACCAGAGGGAACACTTGCTCTTGAATAGGAGCAAGTATTCTAGGTTACCGGAACCCTCTTTAGAGGTGCTATTCTGAGTTCTCTTGACGGCAAGATCATCGATACTTTAATGACCACTGAGGTTGGCAAGGATATGTGTGGGATGCGCTTGAGGCCATGGGGTCTCAGATGCCGGAAGTGAATTGTACGTCATGGAAAAATATCATGATACAAGATATTCAATCGCTCACTAAGGAACTTGAGCATTTCAATTGTTCATTGTCGGACAAGTTTATTGTCGGAGGAAATACTGCCAAACTTCCTCCTTTATGGATGAACCTCTCCACTTCCCTAAAACACAAGAGACAAGAGTTTTTCGTTGTCAATCTAATTCGCACTCTTGATAACGAAGAGAAGTCGAGGCAAAAGATACATGTGCTTGAGTCTACAAGGGAAATTGTAGTGTCAATTTGGTGCACAAGAAGAATTTTCATCCCCACATTTTCAAGAACAAGAATAAGCACGAGGGAAAGAATAAGTTCGAAGGAAAGAACAAGACCTCACTATCTACCAACTTCAAGAAGAAGGGGACTAGTAAGAAGAAAGTAGTAAGTAATGTTTGTGGTGCAGATGGTCATTGGGATTCAGCCTACAAGAACCATTTTCACATGTGTCAGCATGAGAATAACGAAAGTCCAAAAATCTCTTTATTGGTGATAGTGAGATGAAGGGTGGCGGGGATGGTAATGTTTCTACTATTCTTTCAGTATGTCATGCATCTGAATGGTGGATTGACATAGGTGCCAATATACATGTGTGTGCTGATATTACTAAAAATCTTATCAGGCTGGAAGGACTACTTACGTGCTGATGGGAAATGGGAATAATGCTACTATTCATAGTGTTGGTATGGTTGATTTGAAGTTTACTTTGGGAAAGAAAGCGCGACTGAAGAATGTGTAGCATGTCCCTATGAAAAATAAAAATCTTGTCAGTGCCTCTCTTATGTAGAAATTCTTATAAACCGATGTTTGAGTCCAATAAGGTTGTAATTATTATTATTTTTTGAACCCCCCCATATATTAATTAATTAAACACAAGGTTATTACAATCAGTTATTACAGCATACGCCACGTAGGGTGGAACAGAGTTGACAAGCAACCCGTCAGACCTACTATTAAAACTAAACTTAGAAATTTCATGTGCCACCTCATTGGCACGCCGATTTATTTTCGAAAAACTCAAATTTTGAAACATCTTAGCAATACTCAGAGCCTCTTTCTTCAGATCAACGAGAGGGGATCTATCAAGCTTGTCATTCGTAAGGAAAGAATGTACGAAAGCACAGTCAGTCTCCAAAATAATAGACTGGTGAAGGGTAATACCGATATAAAGACCTACTAGGCAGGCGCGGAGCTCGCCTTCATTGACACTAGTACACTGACCAATAAAATCCCACAAGGACAAGATAATTTCACCAGACGAATTCCTAGTGACAACCCCCACACTGGCAGCATTAATACTCTCCACAAAACTAGCATCGACATTGATCTTGATATAACCCGTAGGAGGCGATTTTCACACCTCATGCTCTTTCACCAATGGAAAATCCGCAATAACACCTCCCACCTTTTCCTTACCTTTGTCGCGAGAATCCAATTGTATAGCGTCGTGATTGGCCGTATAAGAGTACCAATAATTTTCCACAAAAGTTGTCAAATTAGAAATGGATTCCTTTCCCTTTACAAAAATTAAATCATTTCTCAGATGCCAAGCTCGCCAGAAAAGGAATAAGATTTGCTCTCGCTGCCATAGGCTCAACTAGTCTAGCAAACTCAAAGCTAGTCTGGTCCCGAGCATTTGAATAACTCTTCATCCAGAATATTCCAAGAATCTCTCAAAAGCAACCGCAGAGCACGAGCTTTAGAACACCTCAGACGAGCATGAAAAGTGCTTTCATCTTCCACACCACAAATAGAACACATACCTGAGTTAGTCTGATGGTGTTTCACTCTATTCATCTAGACTGCCAAACTATTCGTAGGAGCATGCCACGCAAAAATCCTAATCTTCCGAGGAATATTAGCCTTCCAGATTAATTGCCATATCCTCCTTTCCCCCTCTGGTTCGTCACTAGATTGACCAGAGGTATCTTGCCTCTCCTTCAATTTAAGCGCAAAATTGTACGCACTTTTAACAGAAAATATACCATTCTTCTCATAATTTCACGCAACAAAATCTCCCTCCCCATAGGCATGAATACGAATCTTTAGAATCTCATTAGCATCATGTGGATAGAAAATATGCTTCACTAAATTCTCATCCCAACATTTACTCGTGCTCATGAATAACTCAGATACCCATTTCAATCTTTTACTATGCCTTTTTGCGGAAATTCTTTGGCCATTGTTTCTGGGAATCCAATTGTCCCACCAAATATTAATACTAGACCCATCACACACCCTCCAAATGACCCCTTTCTTAAGCAGTTCCAAGCCATTCATAATATCCTGCCAAGTTACTAAAGAAGAATGCGGGGACATTGTATCCAAAATTTGTCCCTGAGGGTAACACTTTGCCATCATCAACTTCGCACACAGTGAGTCCGGATATATTATTAAATGCCAAGTCATGTTTTGCCAAAAGAGCTTGATTAAAAAGTCTAAGATAATGAAAGCCAATACCGCCTCTACCTTTAGGCCTTGTTAATTTGTCCCAAGCCACCCAATGTGTTTTCCTTCTATCTTCCTCATATCCCCACCAAAAGTTCCTTATAATCTGGGATAATTTCTCACAAAGAGAAGCAATAAATTTAAAAATTCCTATGGCATACACCGGTAAGGCCTGAATTACTGATTTTATTAAGTCTTCCTTCACCCCACAAGATGCATATTCTTCAATCCAGTCAGAAAGCCTTTTCAGAAACATGTCTTTAGTATACTGAAAATTATCAGCCTTCACTCTTCCCTCTAGGATAGGCAATCCAAGATATCTATCTTCAAACCCTTCCACTATAATTCCTAAGATAACCATAGAAGCCACTTGATTTTCCATACTGCACTTTTTCCCAAACATAATAGAACACTCATCAGGACTTAATAACTACCCAGTTCCCTTCTCATACACCCTCAGTATATTCTTAGTGGTTATTGCTTGGTCGATCAAGGCCTTGAAAAATAAAAGACTATTATTTGCAAATAATAAATGTGAAATACTTGGAGCTTGCCTATTCAAACCAAATTCATTTAGATCCCCCCTAGCACACGCATAATTAAGGAGCATAGAAAGTGCCTTAGCAACAAAATGGAACAAGTACGGAGATAAAGGATCTCCCTGCCTGAGCCCCTGAGAAGGAGAAAAAGGCTCCAACAATTGACCATTAAACCGCACCACAAAATTGACTGTAGTAATACACGTCATGATCCAATTAACCCGTTGCGGCACAAAACCCAGAGACCCCACCATACACTGCAAAAACTGCCAATCCACACGATCATAGGCTTTGGCAAGGTCTAGCTTATAAGCACAAAATTCCCCTCTTGAATCTCTCAGAGTACTCAACGAGTGCATAAGAATTTCCCTTGTAGAATCTGGGCATATGGTAGAAGAATAGAAAAATTGAATCTGAGCCATCAAATCAAGCATGGATGGTAAAAATTCTAGTGGAGACATCTAGGCCACTTAATGTACGATTCATGAAAACCCCCCTAATACTAGTTACATATAAAACTTGACTTTTGCAGTAACCACCTCAACTTTCTCGCATTCAGTAGTTTTGTCTTTGGTAACAAGACTGTTTCAAACCTGACATCGATGATGTCTCATTTTTGGCAGTAGAATCTCGAGTCTTTGTCAAATAAGACTATTTTCATATATGCACAACGACGATGCCCCTCAACTCTTAGTTTATAATATAAAGTCCTAATTATTCAAGAGAGTTGAACATGTTGAAGGAATATGCCCTAGAGGCAATAATAAAGTTGTTATTTTGTATTTCCTTATTCATGATAAAGGTTTATTATTCATGCTAGAATTGTATTGCTCGGAAACCCAAATACATGTGTGAATACAGAAACAAATACCGTGTTCCTAGTAAGAATTTACTAGACTAGCTCGTTGATCAAAGATGGTTAAGGTTTCTTAACTATGGACATGTGTTGTAATTTGATAGCGGGATCACATCATTAGGAGAATGATGTGATGGACAAGACCCATCCGTTAGCTTAGCATATTGATCATTTAGTTTATTGCTATTGCTTTCTTCATGTGAAATACATATTCCTCCGACTATGAGATTATGAAACTCCCGGATACCAGAGGAATACCTTGTGTGCTATCAAACATCACAACGTAACTGTGTGATCATAAAGATGCTCTACAAGTATCTCCGAAGGTGTTTGTTGAGTTGTCATAGATCGAGATTAGGATTTGTCACTCCGAGTATCAGAGAGGTATCTCTGGGCCCTATCGGTACTACACATCATAAGCTTGCAAGCAAATGACTAAGGAGTTAGTTATGATATGATGTATTACGAAACGCATAAAGAGACTTACCAGTAATGACATTGAACTAGGTATGAAGATACCGATGATCGATTCTCGGGCAAGTATCACACTGATGGACAAAGGGAATTGTGTATGTTATCATAACGGTTCGACTGATAAAGATCTTCGTAGAATATGTAGGAGCCAATATGGGCATCCAGGTTACACTATTGGTTATTGAATGGAGAGGTGTCTCGGACTCGAGTCATGTCTACATAGTTCTCAAACCCATAGGGTCCACACGCTTAACGTTTGTTGATGATATAGTGTTATACGAGTTTTATGATTTAGTGACCGAATGTTGTTCGAAGTTCCGGATGAGATCACAGACATGATGAGGAGTCTCGAAATGGTCGAGAGGTAAAGATTGATATATAGTACGATGATATTCGCACACCGGAAGCGTTTCGGAGTGTACCAGGTGATCATCGGAGTACCGGAGGGGTACCGGGCACCCCGGAAGGGTGATGGGCCTATTGAGCCATTAGAGGGGAGCACACAAACCCACAGGGGGCTGACACGCCCCTCCCTAAGGCAGCTGACCCATGGGAGAAAGGAAAGGGGGATTCGGCCTCCCCCTTCCTTCCCTCTCCCCCCTTTCCTTTCCCCCTCCGACAAATAAGGAAGGGGGCGCGACCAAGGGCAGGAGCCCAAGTAGGATTCAGTCCTACTTGGGGCTCCCCTTGGCCTCTCCCCTCTCCCTCCCACCTATCACTACTAGGGAAAAGCCTAGTAGTAGCGCGGGTTTAATGCCTACTAGTAGTGTGGGGACCCTCGCTACTAGTAAGGCGCTACAACTATTCCTTAGCAGTAGCGCGTGTAACACACACTACTGCTAAGACATATAGCCGTAGCATGTATTGTTTCCAGCGCTGCTGCTAATCTAACTAGTAGTAGCATGCTTCCTGTCTAGCGCTACTAGTATTCTATTTTTCATTTTTTTAGTGTATTTATATGCCGTTATACAAATTTTGATACAGTGCCAATTAAGAGGTTGTTATATCATTATGTCAATGATGAATTAATATATCATTGTGAGGAAGAAACATGGATTACATTCATTTGGATGAACTAAAAGATGAATTAGGACGACGATCCTACTAATTCACATTTTGGTCACTTTTGATCCATCCACATGAATCTAATCCGCGTTCCTTCCACCAATGATACAATAACTAATCATGACCATAATGACAAATCATCATGATAATCATGATCAACATCATCATCATATTAATATAAAAACTCTTGCATCCAATCATCACCAACAACACTAGCTAGTAATCATCATAGTCATTACCACCAACACTATTTAATCATCATAGTCATAGTGTAGCTGTCTAATCACCACCAACACTAGCTAATAATCATCACCATAGTCATTACCACCAACACTAGCTATTTAATCATCATAGTCATAGTGTAGCACATCATCATCATCAAGCTCATTCTAGCTAGCTAATCACTCCTGCTGTTCTCTCTCGGGCAAAATAGCATAAAACATGTGTAGCACTCCTACTTCATCATATTGGAGAATGCAGATGAACTTGTCTCCTAATTGTGAGCTACGCTTCTGATTGCTGCCCCCTAGTACTCCTATGATGTGATCCTTCACAATTTTTCTCTAGTCTTTGGCTATTAAGACTTTCTCGCTTTTAGAAATCATGAATGCACTCATGTGCAATGCAGGATATCTTGGCCGTAAGCTAACCATTGTCATGTGACCTTTAGGCTCGATCCAACGAGGCACAACATTCATCAGGAGTCCCTGTTGAAGAACATCGTAGTAACATACTTAGCAAGAAGCTTAGCTTAAAAAATAATGTATGCAAAAGATGCACTAAGGAAAAATAGTAAAAATCTTACCATCTTTCCTAAATAGATGTGATCGTAGTTCAATATGCACTAGTGGTCGCACGTATTGAGTACTGATATTTCAAAGTCCAGGAAAATAGTCTGTCTTGACAGTATTAACACCCTCAAGCCATGAAACATAATGACCTATCTCCTCACAGTTTAGTTCAGCCCCGGGACAATAGTAGGTGCTGTCTACCAAGCGATGGACATGTTTGCTTGAATGGAAATAAGCTGTCAATAGAAATTAGTTGTCAACTATTTTTAAATAAACAATATAAATTACTTAATAAATATGGTTGAGAAACTCACATAATGGTAGAACTGGAGGCATCTGCACATCAACCCAGATGTCGATATTACCTTCAATTTCATCTTCCGGACGAATATCAAAGGTGATAAGCATATTAGGTTCAAATGCATACGCTTTGCATAGTGCTCTCCAAATTTTGCATTCAAAATAGGAGTAGGTGTCTGCATTGTATAATTTTACGGCAAAAGTATAACCATGCTCGGTCCTCAAGTTAACTCTCTTTACCTCCATACTTTCTGTAGTACAGAAACCAATCTTATCCAAGACATACATTCTTGCATGGCAGGGGATACGCTAGTAGAATTGTAAAAAAATTAAAATTATAAGTAAAGCAAAAGAAGCAGAAGTCATGTTTAATTACGAAAAAAGAATTGTCGTTGTGACTTAATATATCCACTTTGAAGGTCTCATCCAGCATGATGCTGAAGCGCCTACCACCAACTAGGTGAGACCTATCGCATAGGCCACGCTCGTCTTTGTAGTATTCACACATAACGAATTCCTGTCCGTCGCCAGACATTTCCTATGATCATATTTGAAACATTGAAAACCAGTCGAAGGCAACTACCAGGAAACTCAACACATAGATCACTATTACTCAATATGCAATGGGTTGACTTTAGGTCTGTCGAGTCTTCCTTCCTAAACTCTTATCTCACGTATATGGTGAGCACTCCCTCTCTGATATTGCAACCGTTGGTGATGGTCGCTACTCCTCCTTTCCCTAGTGCATTACAAATATCTAGCACAAGGAAAAGAAGGAGAAGCGACCCCCACGACAACAGTCAGCATTCTTCTTCTCTCATATATGGTGGACACTCCCTCACAGATTTTTCGACCGTCAATGATGGTCGCTATTCCTTCTTCCCTTAGTGCATAAAAAAGGTCTAGCACAAAGAGAAGAACGAGAAGCGACCCCCACGACAATAGTCAGCATTCTTCTTCTCTCATATATGGTGGAGACTCTCCCTCATTGATTTTTTGACTGTCATGTATGGAGCCCCGACAGAATTAAATTCAACTCGAAATGTCATTTAATTTTCTTTCTAGCAAATCTGGGGCACTCAATATTTCCTACATATTCTAGCACAAGTCATGCTTAAATTCACGGAAAAATCCAACATGAACTTTGCTAAAATAGGACATATCGAGCGCCTGAAATTTGCCGGAATGGAAATGAATCAACACTCCGGCAAAACATAGGCCACTCGGATTTTCCCACATTCGCACATGAGCATAAACCGGTGCTCATTGCATTTCAATGGTTCAATATTGACAAAAACATTTCAATATATTTCTACTCTAGTTCTACACTATTCAACATCAAGGAGTAGAGAAGGAGGAGGTGGACTTTTAGCTCACCGACTCGGGTGTAGATGAAGTAGAGGTAGCTCGGATGATGATCACTCCAAGGAGACACGACCCTACAAAGCATGTATATTCCACCGAGTGAAAATTTTAGATCATCAAATCTCATATAGCATTCTTTAATGACAAAGTGATAATGACATAAAAATAATTGTATGCGATGGTGGAGCTATGTGCTACCTGGGGGCCGTTGCCTCCCTCCACCCCTTTTTTGGTTTGATCACACACATAGATGGGGAAATTGCCTTTTCCCCCTAAATTTTCTTACTAAAAATTTTTATTACTAAATTTGATACCTAAAAATTTCTCATGTAGCATTCCAGTAGATTTCTGTAATTTAAAATTTTCTATACTTAAAAAATTATATTACTAAAATTTTCTAAACTTTTTTATATTCAAAAAACCTATTCACTAGTCTATTAAGCACGTACTATAAATAAACTAGTTCTATTAACCACTTACTATAAATAAAATAGTTCTATTAACTACTTCCTAAATAAACTATTTCTATTAAACACTTACTAAAAAACAGTAAAAAAAACTACATTGTACAAGAACAGTAAAAGATAGTTTAGGGTTTAGGAGAGATGGAGGGAGGAGGGGTGGGAGGAGGGAGGAGGAGGAGGGAGGAGAGAGGAGGAGGGGGAGGAGGACGGTGGGAGGAGGGAGGAGGGGTGGGAGGAGGAAGGTAAATGATATAAAATAGCATTAAAATGCCTATTAAACATCCAAAACAGATAATATAATAACATGGTACAATAACAAATTATAGATACATTGGAGACATATCAAGCATTCCCAAGCTTAATTCCTGCTCGTCCTCGAGTAGGTATATGATAAAAATAGAATTTTTGATGTGGAATGCTACCTAACATATTTATCCAGGTAATTTTCTTTATTGCGGCATGAATGGTCAAATCTGAAAGGTTCAAGACAAAAGTTTAATATCGACATAAAAATAATAATACTTCAAGCATACTAACAAAGCAATCATGTCTTCTCAAAATAGCATGGCCAAAGAAAGCTATCCCTACAAAATCATATAGTCTGGCTATGCTCTATCTTCATCACACAAAATATTTAAATCATGCACAACCCCGATGACAAGCCAAGCAATTGTTTCATACTTTTGTTGTTCTCAAACTTTTTCAATCTTCACAAAATACATGAGCGTGAGCCATGGACATAGCACTATAGGTGGAATAGAATGGTGGTTGTGGAGAAGACAAAAGGGAGAAGATAGTCTCACATCAACTAGGCGTATCAACGGGCTATGGAGATGCCCATCAATAGATATCAATGTGAGTGAGTAGGGATTGCCATGCAATGGATGCACTAGAGCTATAAGTGTATGAAAGCTCAAAAAAGAGACTAAGTGGGTGTGCATCCAACTTGCTTGCTCACGAAGACCTAGGGCATTTTGAGGAAGCCCATCATTGGAATATACAAGCCAAGTTCTATAATGAAAAGTCCCACTAGTATATGAAAGTGACAACATAGGAGACTCTCTATCATGAAGATCATGGTGCTACTTTGAAGCACAAGTGTGGAAAAAGTATAGTAACATCCCCTTCTCTCTTTTTCTCTCTTTTTTTATTTGGGCCTTTTCTTTTTTATGGCCTCTTTTTATTTATTTAGTTTTTGTCTGGAGTCTCATCCCGACTTGTGGGGGAATCATAGTCTCCATCATCCTTTCCTCACATGGGACAATGCTCTAATAATGAAAATCATCACACTTTTATTTACTTACAACTCAATACTTAGAACAAAATATGACTCTATGTGAATGCCTCCGGCGGTGTACCGGGATGTGCGATGATTCAAGAGTGACATGTATGAAAAAATTATGAACGGTGGCTTTGCCACAAATATGATGTCAACTACATGATCATGCACAACAATATGACAATGATGGAGCGTGTCATAATAAACGGAATGGTGGAAAGTTGCATGGCAATATATCTTGGAATGGCTATGGAAATGTCATAATAGGTAGGTATGGTGGTTGTTTTGAGGAAGGTAAATGGTGGGTGTATGGTATCGGCGAAAATTGCGTGACACAAGAGAGGCTAGAAATGGTGGAAGGGTGAGAGTGCGTATAATCCATGGACTCAACGTTAGTCATAAGGAACTCACATACTTATTGAAAAAATCTATTATTTATCAAAACGAAGTACTATGCGCATGCTCCTAGGGGGATAGATTGGTATGAAAATACCATCGCTCATCACCGACCGCCACTCATAAGGAAGACAATCAATAAATAAATCATGCTCCAACTTCATCACATTAGGGTTCACCATACGTGCATGCTACAGGAATCACAAACTTTAACACAAGTACCTCTCAAATTCACAACTACTCTACTAGCATGACTCTAATATCACCATCTTCATATCTCAAAACAATCATAAGGAATCAAACTTCTCATAGCATTCAATGCACTTTATATGAAAGTTTTTATTATACCCATCTTGGATGCCCATCATATCAGGACTAAATTTATAACCAAAACAAATTACCATGCTGCTCTAAAACTCTCAAAATAATATAAGTGAAGCATGAGAGTTCATCAATTTCTATAAAATAAAACCACCGCCATGCTCTAAAAAGATATAAGTGAAGCACTAGAGCAATATTGCCTAGCTCAAAAGATATAAGTGAACCATATAGAGTATTCTAATAAATCACAATTCATGTGTATCTATCCCAAAAGGTGTGTACAGCAAAAAGCAAAGACACAAATCATACAAGACTCTCCAAGCAGAACACATATCATGTGGTGAATAAAAATATAGCCTCAAGTAAAGTTACTGATAGACGAAGACGAAAGAGGGGATGCCTTCCAGGGCATCCCCAAGCTTAGGATTTTGGGTGTCCTTGAATTTTACCTTGGGGTGCCTTGGGCATCCCCAAGGTTAGGCTCTTTTCACTCCTTATTCCAAAGTCCATCAAATCCTTACCCAAAACTTGAAAACTTCACAACACAAAACTCAACAGAAAATCTCATGAGCTCCGTTAGTATAAGAAAATAAATCACCACTTTAAGGTACTGTTATGAACTCATTCTTTATTTACATTGGTGTAATATCTACTGTATTCCAACTTCTCCCTGGTTCATACCCCCTGATACTACTCATAGATTCATCAAAATAAGAAAACAACACGCGAAAAACAAAATTTGTCAAAAATAGAATAGTCTGTAGTAAACTGTAACTCTCGAATACTTATGTAACTCTAAAACACCTACCAAATTAGGAAATCCAGAGAAATATGTGTACCAATCTAGAGAAAAACTAATCAGATCAAAATCATGTTTCTGTGAATTTTCAAAACTAATTTAGTAAGTGCAAAAGTTTCTGATTTTCAGCAGGATCAAAACAACTATCACCGTAAGCTATCCTAAAGGTTTAACTTGGCACAAACACTAATTAAAACATAAAACCACAGCTAACCAGAGGCTAGATGAATTATTTATTAGAACAGGATCAAAAAGCAAATAACAAAAATAAAGTTGGGTTGCGTCCCAACAAGCGCTATTGTTTAACGCCCCTAGCTAGGCATAAAAACACGAATAGATCTAGGTATTGCCATCTTTGGTATGAAATCCATAAGTGGCTCTCATAATAGATTCATAAGGCAATTTAATTTAATTCCTAGGAAAGTGTTCCATGCCTTTCCTTAACAGAAATTGGAATCTAATTTTTCCTTCTTTCATATCAATAATTGCACCAATCATTCTAAGGAAAGGTCTACCAAGACTAATAGGACATGTAGGATTGCAATCTATATCAAGAAGTATGAAATCTATGGGCACATAATTCCTATTTGCAACAATAAGAACATCATTAATCCTTCCCATAGGTTTCTTAATAGTGGAATCTGCAAGATGCAAATTTAAACAACAATCATCAAATTCACGGAAACCTAACACATCACACAAAGTTTTTGGAATCATGGAAACACTAGCACCCAAATCACACAAAGAATAACATTCATAATCTTTAATCTTAATTTTAATAGCAGGTTCCCACTCACCATAAAGTTTTCTAGGGATAGAAACTTGTAGTTCAAGCTTTTCTTCAAAAGATTGCATCATAGCATCAACGATATGTTTAGTAAAAGGTTTGTTTTGATTATAAGCATGAGGGGAATTTAAAACGGATTGCAACAAGCAAATACAATCTATTAAAGAACAATTATCATAATTAAATTCGTTGAAATCCAAAATAGTGGGTTCATTGCTACTTAAAGTCTTGACCTCCTCAATCGCACTTTTATCACTTTTTGCATCTAGATCCAAAAACTATGAATCATTGGGACGCCTTTTAACTAAAGTAGACTCATCTCCAGTCCCATATTATCAAGATTCATATTGGAAAACAAAGATTTAATAGGAGTCACATCAATCACTTTTAGATCTTCATCATTATTATCATGAAAACTAGAAGAACACGCTTTTACAAACCAATCTTTTTTAGCACGCATCTTAGCGGTTCTTTCTTTGCACTCATCAATGTAAATTCTCAAGGCATTGAGAGACTCATTGATATCATGCTTAGGTGGGATAGATCTAAGTTTCAAAGAATCAACATCAAGAGAAATCCTATCCATGTTCCTAGCCAAATCATCAATCTTAAGTAGTTTTTCTTCAATCAAAGCATTGAAATTCTTTTGTGAACTCATAAATTCTTTAACACTATTCTCAAAATCAGAGGGAAACTTACTAAAATTTCCAAAAGAGTTGTTGTAGGAATTACCATAATTTTTAGAGGAATTACTAGGAAACGACCTAGGATGAAAATTACCTCTATACGCGTTGTTACCAAAATTGTTCCTACCAAAAAAATTCACATCCATAGATTCATTATTATTCTCAATCAAAGTTGACAAAGGCATGTCATTAGGAACAGAAGAAACACTTCTATTGGCAAATAATTTCATAAGTTCATCCATCTTTCCGCTCAAAACATTAATCTCATTGTCGTGGGGAACGAACACCTATGGGGCAGGGCCCCTTTTCGGTCCGGCAGGGAGCAGAGGGCGCACGAAGAGCAGATCGAGGCAAAGCACTCAAGGGATTTTACCCAGCTTCGGAGCTCTCCGGAGAGATAAAACTCCTACTGCTGCTTTGTGTTTATATTGTGTTCTTGCTCAAGAGTGTGAGCGTTCTGTAGTGTCGAATGAGTCGAACCCCTTCGACGTTGCGCATGGGCCTCCTTTTATAGGCTAAAGGGGTCACCGATAGGTGGCAACGCGGACAGGGGTAAAAATGTAAAAAGAGGGGTTGGTACAACTGCCTCTACAGTGTATTCTACCTAACTCTGATGGCAGGGGACAAGGGCATTTAATGCCCGTCCGGTCGCCCAAACAGTGCAGAAAACGACCGTTTGGGGCGTCACCGCCTGCCACGATGGCCTTCTCGTCATCTCCACTTGCCACCTCGCACCGCTTGGCTGCACAGCCGCCCGCCACGTGCGCCAGGAACGATCTTGGGGCGACACGTCGTCGGATGTGCTGGAGCGTGGGCGCAGAGTGGTGGCTTCGCCGCGGCAAGCGCCTTGCCGCAGTCGTTGTCTTGTCGCACCCGAAAGCTTGACGCTCGCCGGGCCTTGCCGGGACGCGCGGCGCGTCGCGGCAAGTTTCTTGAAATGCCTTGGTTGGCCTTCCCGGCAAGCTCCTCTTGCCGGGCCTTGTTCTTCCGGCAAGCTCCTCTTGCCGGAGTCTTGTCTTCTCAGTCAAAATACTTTGTTCTTGAATGGCATCAATATGAGCTACGGAGGATCTTGGCGGACGCCCGACAAGCCTTGCCGCTGGGTGCTGCGACTGCCCGTGCACAAGTTCGGGATACTAAGGTACCCCTACTTTAGTACACCGACAGGAGCCCCCGGGCCTGGGCCACACACGGTGCCGAGCGCTGTTGGGTCAGGCCCAAAACAGGGCACGGGCACGCGCGGCCTGGACCATACCAAATCTAACTCCGTATCCACCGCGCCGTCCCGTAACGGCATGCGTAAAACGCGGCGTTGTGGGAGAGATCGTGGGCAATTCTTTAATCAAGAAAGGCGTAACGTTCGCCTCCCCTCTTTATAAGCAGGGGAAACAGGGGCCGCTCCCCCACCTTCGCCACTTGCGGTTCCTTCCTCAGAAAGCTCCGCCGCTCCCCTCCGCTTCCCAAGCCGAAAGAGAGCAGCGCTCCGCCGCCCGTCGCCGCCGCCTGTCACCACCGCCCTCCTCCACCGCTTCCGCCATGGATCCGAAGACCAGAAAGAGTGCAAAGTCGGCCGAGGCGCTGCGGCTTGAGGCGCTGCGCAAGGAGCGAGCACTTTTTCCCCCCGAGCTCACGCCGAAGGCGCTGCGGGAGGAGTTCTATCTCTTTTGGTCGACGGAGATGCGGGCGCATCCGCGCACGCAGACGCTCTCCGCCGAAGCTTCTACTTCCAAGCGATGCCCAAAAGGGTACTATTTCTTCCTGTTGTTCTTCTATTGCGGGCTCTGCCCGCCCTTTTCCGATTTCTTCTGTGATAATATGAACACATACGGGCTCCATCTCCTTGACTTCACCCCCAACGCCGTTCTGACAATGGTGGTTTTCGCGCATCTTTGCGAAAACTTCGTCGGAATCCACCCCAACGTTGCCCTTTTCCGCCACTATTTCATGCCCCGGGTCGAGAAAGGAGAGCCCTTGTCTGGCGGGGTCTCCTGGATCTCGAGGGTCGGCAAGAAGGAGGTGTATCTGGTGGGGGAGCTCTGCAGCAAATGGGACGAGTGGAGGGCCGAATGGTGTTGGATTGTTGACGCAGATCCGCAGCCATTCACCAATTTGCGCCAAACCCGAGTAGTGCGCGGCGGCGACTGGAGCGCCCTGGCGGCGGACGATGCCAAGCTGAAGATCGCCACCACCAGGATCCTGCGGCTCAGGCTTGCCGGGCTCACCGTAGGGGCCGTTGGCGCGGACTTCCTTCGCCGCCGCATCGCCCATCTGCAGGAGAGGGGGAGGCCCGCCTGGCTGCTCGGGGGCCCGGCAGATATCATGAGGCTGCGCCCAGGCCTCAATTTTAACTTTACCGTTTTGGAGTTGGACGGGATGCTCAAGGAGCTGTTCAAGCACGACTCCAATCACCCGGAGTGGTTCAGGCTGCCGCAGGGTGTCATCCCCCTATGCAACAACTCCCATCTCGATCGCATCCGTGCAATGATGCCGGAGTGCGACTCGCACGGGATTATCCCAACTTGGCGGGAGCCCTCCGACGACGTCGTGCGGCAATTCTTCGACGGCTTGGTGGAGGTAGCAGTCCGTGCCGACGAGCAGAGGCTCCTCACCCGTGAGACCACTGACGACGAGATGCGGTACCTCACCACCAGGGCGGAAGAGGCGGCGGCAGCCGCCGCCGTGGGCGAGTTTGGTTTCACGTTGGAGGAGGCAGAGGTGGCCGAGGCGGCAAGCCTTGCCGACCGAGAGGACTTTGGCAGGGAGGTTGTTGGCGAGGGGGAGCCCGAAGCCGAGGCGAGCGAGCCTGCCGGGGGTGCAAGTGGCCAGCCATCTTCGAGTAGCTTGCCGCAGACGGGGCCCTCAGCGCAGCCCCCAGCTCAACCAAGGAGGTGCCTCCACAAGACCGGCGACACGGCAGGGCAACAAACGGGCCAACAGCCGTCACGCCGCGGGACACGCTCCACAGCGCCAAGCACCGCTGACACGGGAGCATCTCGTGCCGCGCCGGCAACTGGAGAGGGGTCTTCTCGGGCCGCCACTCCCGATCCTGCCGCAGCTCCCGCCAAGCGCCCAAGGGAGCCTACCCCTCCGCCTCGTCACGCAGAAAGGGTACCTGACTTCGACCTTTCCGCGCTCAGCTCCGACGAGGAGGAAGAAGAGGAGGAGGAGGAGTAAGACTTTCTTCCTGTTGTATTTATACTTCTTCGTTTCTTGCTGTTTCTAGTCTTGTATCTAATCTGCTTCCTTCTGAACTTCGTTCCTTTTCAGGACTCTGGCCGAGAGAGCGGTGAAGAGGGCCAAGGTCCCCGTGGTAGTCATCGAGGATGATCCTGCAGCGACAACAGAGGACGCATCCGAGACCACCTTGACGGACCCGGCAACCTCTCCCCAAAGCAGCCCCCAGCGCAGCCCCCAGCGTAAGTACTTGTTCACTTCCTGTTGTGGGGCGCGCATGGGTGCTCTTTCTCTGTTGACATCTTGATTGTTGACTTGCTTGTGTAGGAGCAGAGCAGGCCCATCAGGAGCAACCAGAAGCCGCTCCAGAGGTGCTATCTGCTTCAACTACGCTGCCAAGGGGCGATTCTCCGACAAGGGAGCGCTCTCCGGCAGGGGAGAGGTCCCCGGCAAGGGATGGGACCAGCGAGCCTTCGGGTGGAGCCCATGGTCACAGAGCCCAGCACAGGTAACCCTCCTTGTCGGAAATTATCCCTTGGGTTCTTCTTCTTCTGGTCTTCTTTTTTGATGTTTGCTTGACTTTTCCTTCCTCTTCCCGTCTTCAGATCCCCCTTCCACAGACCCGATGGAGACTGAGGCCACCGACGAGGAGGACGCACGCGGCAACACTGAGGATGCTGCCGCTGCTGAGGAAGAGGCCGACGCTGACGATCCCGCCGGCGAAGAGTCCGCCAAGGCTGCCGGCGCAGGAGCTGGTGAGGGGTCCGGCGATCGTACTGATGACCCCGAGGGCGCAGGAGCGCAAGGCGCTACACCGACCGCCGACCCCTCCGCCGCTAACGCAGCGCCGGGCTCCGAAGAGCCCCAGCCCGACGCCTACTTGAAGGCCGGCGAGGGTGTCTTCATCAAGCTTCCACAGGCGCCGAGCTGTGGCGCCGGTCGAGGGAGAGGCTTTTGACGGAGAGGTGCTCGCCTCTGCAGGGCTAACAGTGGTTGACGCGCCAAGCAGCAGCAGTGGCGAGTCCGAAGAGGAGCAGTTGCTCCGGAAGTTGGTGTCGCTCTACCGCGCCCGGCAAGCGAAGCTGGAGTCCCGGGAGGCGCTTGTCGCACGGGCGGGAATTGACATAGAGAAGCATGCGGAGGAACTCCAGAGCCGCAACCAAGAGGCCCTCTGGTCCATTGCGGAGGAGAGGGCGCAGCTTGTCGAGGCGCGGAAGGCTTTCCTCCTCGAGAAGGCAGAAGCTGAGGAGCAATAGAGGCTTGCCGCTAAAGCGCTGTCCACCCCGGAAGGTGAATTGACACAGCGGAAAGTTAATCTGGACAGCCACGAGGAGGAGCTCGCCGCACGCGAGCAATCACTTGGTGGGGCGCTCAAGGAAGCGAAGGACGCTGCCGCAGCTGCCGAGGCCGCCAAGAAGGAATTGGAGGTGAAGATGACACAGCTGGAGGTTGATCTGAAAGGGAAGGATGAGGAGCTTGCCGCGCTCCAGCGCGAACGCGAGAAGGATGCCCTCGCTCATGGTGATCTGCAAGTCCAACTCGCCGACAAGGGCAAGGAACTGAACGCCGCCAAGGACTCAAATGCTGACCTGGAGCTGAAGCTGGCCATGCTGACGGAGACGCTGGGCGGCGCCAAGAAGCGGGAGGAGGATTTGAAGAAAGAGATCAAGGCCAACGAGGAGCTGCTAATGAGGGCCGCCGAGACTCAAAACACCTTCAGGGCTATGGTGGAGCTCTGGACGGAGGGCCTCGTCAACATCGCTGCAGTCATCGATGAGGAGCTGGCGCAACTAGACTTGGCGGGCTTCGGGTACTCCTCCGACGAGAACCTCCAGCCCAGCGCCAAGCTTACTCTGTTCTTCAAGGGCGTGGCGACGGCTCTCCAGCAGCTCCGGGAAAGGATCCCAAGGCAGCTGGCTGACGAGTCGCGTGCAATCTGTGCCAGGGTCTTGGAGAAGGTGTTGGTGAAGGTGCTCTTCCGCAATCCGAACCTCAACCTCACCAACGTTCTCAAGAAGCTGCCGGCAGGTGCTGATCTTGCAGAACTCAAAGCCCTTGTCGCACCCATTGTGGACAAGGTGAATGAAGTCAGGAGGATCGACGGCGAGCACGTGGATTAAGCTGCTCTTTCTCTCCTTTCCTTGCCGCTGCCATTTATGTTATCAGAACAATTTAGTCAGTGCCACGACAAGTTTCTTTTGTAATATAACTTTATCTTGGGTAGTATTTGCTATGTTATCCCCTTTACTTGATTCCTCTCTTTGTATGTTTTTACCCTACGCTTTTAGGGAACTTGCCGGCGCAGGCACCCTAGCCGCGAGCGCTGAGTGCGGAACATCAGCAGCCTGCTGGCGGTGCCGGCTCCGGCAAGAAACCTTGCCGCAACTAGTTGCAGCACACTTAAGTTGTTGAGCGGTCTCAAAACAAAGTAAGGGCGCAACCAGCTACGAGTTGGTTCCTCCGCGCACAGGTTTTCCATACAAAGTACGGTCGTTCAAGGAAGATAACTTAAAAAATTTAAAAACTGATCATGCTCAGACTTTGGCGACTTAGCTTTTTCTGTCGTTTGTGTCCCGGCAAGGCCACACTTCTTTGAACGACGCCTGGTCCACACCATTATCTTCTCCTTCCCCCCGGTGAACTTGTGGGCGGAGGAACATTCTTTTTAAGGAAAAGAAAGAAGAGAAAATAAAGATATGGAGCCTCAAGGCTCGTTATTGCTTACCGGGGGCAAGTGCTGCACAAAGTGTCAGATAATAAATGCAAGAAAGAAAAATGCATAAAGTTTGACAAGATGTGCGAAGCATGTGAGCTTTATTTATGCACGGGATCTGCGCCCGGCTTTGTACAAAGGGTTACATGCAACAGCGGCAAGGCTTGTACAAAAGGTGGTTGCCGGAACAGGTTCCGGCAACTGCGCCTTATGGGTAAAACTTACGAAGATGCTCAATGTTCCAGGAGTTGCTCACCGGAAAGCCATCTTCGGTCTCTAGGCGGACAGCGCCGGGCCTAGTGACTCGCTTCACCCAATAAGGGCCTTCCCACTTTGGTGTCAACTTGTTGGAATTCTTGGCAGATTGAACGCGCCGAAGAACAAGGTCACCTTCCTCGAGACTTCTGGCATTGACTTTGCGGCTATGGTAGCGGCGCAAAGCTTGCTGATATCGAGCAGCTCGTACAGCAGCCTGAAGACGATCTTCCTCAAGGAGCAGCGCGTCATCTTGCCGCAGCTGCTCTTGCTCAAGCTCATCATAAGCGAGCACTCGAGGCGATCCATATACGAGTTCCGTGGGGAGAACTGCCTCTGCTCCATAGATTAGAGAAAAAGGTGTTTGGCCAGTGGCTCGATTTGGCGTCGTCCTGATCGACCAAAGAACCACTGGCAGCTCCTCGATCCAATTTCTTCCGCACTTGTGCAATCTGTCGAAAGTTCTGGTTTTGAGCCCGCGCAGCACTTCAGTGTTTGCCCTTTCCGCTTGACCGTTGCTTCTCGGGTGAGCAACAGAAGCGAAGCAGACCTTGGCGCCAAGATCTTGGACATACTGCATGAAGGTGCGGCTTGTGAATTGTGTGTCGTTGTCGGTGATGATCCTGTTGGGGACTCTGAAACGGCAAACAATTGACCTGAAGAACTTGACTGCTGACTGTGTTGTCACCTTCCTCACTGCTTCCACCTCCGGCCACTTCGTGAACTTGTCGATCGCCACGTACAAGTACTCGAAGCCCCGACAGCTCGGGGAAAGGGGCCGAGGATGTCGAGCCCCCACACCAAAAATGGCCAGGACAAAGGGATTGTTTGGAGAGCTTGAGCTGGTTGATGTATCTGCTTGGAGTGGAACTGGCACGCTTCACACTTGGTTACTTGTGCAGTTGCATCCTGGAGGGCTGTTGGCCAAAAGAAACCTTGCCGGAAAGCTTTGCCGGCAAGTGCTCTTGCGCCAATGTGATGGCCACATATGCCTCCATGTATCTCCGCCAACAGCTTCTGTCCTTCTTCCCGGGGAATACACTTCAATTTCACTCCGTTGAATCTTCTTCTGTACAGTATATCATCGACAAACTGGTACATACTTGATTGCCGGGCTACTTTCTCCGCTTCTTCTTGCTCTTCGGGAAGTTCTCCTGTTTGAAGGAAACGGACAATCTGCTGCGCCCATGCCGGAGCCTGTGGCTCAACAACAAGGACTAAAGGCACAAATGCTGCTGCGGGAACATCAGCTTCTACGGCAAGGACCTGTGGCTCAGCCGGAGCTTGATGTTCCCCGGCAAGCTTGCCGGAGCAAAACTTGTCGGGAGCGTCTGCTTCAACGGAACAAACTTAAGGCTTGTCGGAGCAGACTGCTCCTCAGCACTCTTGGTATTAGGCTTGGGAACCTTCTTGGTGGCGGCTTCAGGGAGCTCTGCCGGAAAGTAGTCGCCCGAAACCAACTTCCTCTTTTTGCTCTGCCCAGTTGATGGTGTTACAGATGGTTGAGTCAGCTTGAGCACAAAAATTCCTGGTTCCACAGGTAACTTGAGTGCGGCGCATTTTGACAGGCCATCTGCAATGTCGTTCTGAGCTCTCGGAAAATCTTCCATCTGCAGGCCATCAAAACGCTCTTCCAACTTCCTCACTTCATCAATGTAGGCTTCCATCAACGGACTCTGATAATCTTTGTTCACTTGACGGACGACAAGCTGCGAGTCACCCCTGATAATGAGCTTCTTGATCCCAAGGTCAGCAGCGATCCTGAGTCCGGCAAGCAATCCTTCATATTCTGCAGTATTGTTTGTTGCTTGCTCCTTGGGAAAGTGCATCTGGACAACGTACTTGAGCTGCTCTCCGGTGGGTGCAACAAGTAACACGCCCGCACCGGCGCCTTGCAGCGAAAAGGCACCATCAAAGTACATGATCCATTCTTTGCTTGCTTCCTTGACGGGGATGCTCGTCTCTGGAGTTTCTTCATCAGGTGTTGGCGTCCATTCTGCTATGAATTCTGCCAATGCTCGGCTCTGGATAGTTGAAGTACTCTCAAACTTGAGGCCAAAGCTTGACAGTTCCAGTGCCCACTCGACAATCCTGCCTGCTGCTTCTGGATTCTGCAATATCCTCTTCAACGGAAAGCGAGTGACAACTGTGATCTCATGTGCTTGAAAGTAATGGCGCAGCTTCCTCGACGCCATGAGAAGGCCGAAAAGCAACTTCTGCACACCCGAGTATCTTGACCTAGCCCCCTGCAGAAGGGAACTGACAAAATAAACTGGGCGCTGCGCCATCTTCTTTTGTTTCTCTTCCTGTGGCTGCACAGATCCATCCTTGTCGGGACCAGAGCTTGTCGGGGAAGCCCCCTGCTTGTCGCTGGACTCGCTTGCCGTGGTCGCTAGCTCATCATCCGCTTCCCTTTCCGCTACTAACGCAGCACTAACCACCTAATTGGTTGCCGCTAGATACAGCAGCAACTTCTCTTGTGGCTTAGGTGCGACAAGTATTGGAGTGGAGGACGGGTATCTCTTTAAGTCCTGTAGCGCAGCCTCCGCTTCCGGAGTCCATTTCATTGGACTTGCCTTTTTCAAAATTTTGAAAAATGGCAGGGTGCGCTCAGCAGACTTAGAGATGAACCTGTGGAGAGCAGCAACGCAGCCGGCAAGCCTTCGTACATCCTTGACGCGCTTCGGTGCTTCGATCTGCTCAATGGCCTTGATCTTGTCTGGATTGGCTTCAATCCCCCTCTGAGATATAAAGAACCCGAGAAGCTTGCCGGAAGGAACTCCAAACACGCACTTCTCGGGGTTCAGCTTGAGATTGATCTTGCGCAGATTTGCAAAGGTCTCGTCTAAATCTTGGATCAAAGTTTCTTTGTCCTTGCTCTTAACCACTATGTCATCCATGTAAGCTTCTACATTTCTGTGCAACTGTGGCTCAAAAGCATGGCTGACTACTCTTGCAAATGTTGAACCAGCATTCTTTAGTCCAAAAGGCATCCGTACAAAGCAGTACGTGCCACATGGAGTAATGAATGCATTCTTCTCTTCATCCTCTTCTGCCATGAAGATCTGATGATATCCTGAGTATGCATCAAGAAATGAAAGCAAATCACATCCTGCCGTGGAGTCGACAATCTGGTCAATGCGCGGCAAGGGAAATGGATCCTTGGGACAAGCTTTATTAACATCAGTGAGGTCAATACAAAGCCTCCATTTCCCGTTTGCCTTGCGCACGACTACAGGATTAGCCAACCACGTGGGATGGAGCACTCCTCGGACAAGGCATGCTGCTTCCAACTTCTTGATCTCTTCTGCGATGAATTCTTGTCGCCCTTCGCTTGTTTCGACTCGACGCTTGACGGGCCGCGCGTGAGGACAGACGGCAAGGTGGTGCTCAATTACTTTCCTGGGAACACCGGGGATGTCAGACGGTTGCCATGCAAACACATCGACATTCGCCCGCAAGAAAGCAACGAGCGCGCTTTCCTATTTAGGGTCAAGCGTGGCGCTGATGGTGAAGGTACCACCAGTGCCGTCCTCCTTGGGGGCCACTTTCTTGGTCTCTGGTGAAGTTGTCTTTGCCTTCTTGCACTTGCCGGTGGAGCTCGATGGTGCGTCCTCGATGGTAGCGCAGCACTCCGAAGAGGTGCGCTTGCCGGAGTGGGCATCAGAGCTACTCTTGCCGGACTTGGTCTTCTTATTCCCCCCGGGAGCTTCAGCGGCAAGTGTCTTGCGATCTGCTGCGGCTGCCGCTTCCCGGTAGATCTTGTCGGTACAGATAAGGGCATCTTTCTTGTCGCCAGGGACAGAAATGACACTTATCAGACCGGGCATCTTGAGCACGTTGTAAGCATAATGGGAGGCTGCCATGAACTTGGCGAGCGCTGGACGGCCAAGTACCCATTATAGGGCAATGGGAAATCAGCAACGTCAAAGGTGACCTTCTCTGTCCTGAAGTTCAGCTCACTGCCAAATGTCACTGGAAGTGTGATCTTCCCCTTCGGCTTGCTTCTTCCCGGGTTAATTCCTTGAAAGGTACCAGTCTCTTCGAGCTCGCTATCGGGGATCTGGAGCTTCTTGAGCACCGCGGAGGAGATCAGATTCAAGCCGGCCCCACCGTCAACCAGCATCTTTGTGACTTTGAGGTTGCGGATAGTTGGCGAAACCAACATCGGCAAGCACCCGGCAGTAGTTATGCGATCAGGGTGATCCTCAACATCAAAGATGATGGGCGTGCTGGACCACTTCAGGGGCTTGCGCGACTCAACCGACGGTTCTGCCGCATTAACTTCCCGCACCCATTGTTTGAGATGGCGGTGCGAAGTATGCAGAGAGGCACCACCGTCAACGCACAAAACTTCCGTCGCTTTCTGAAACTCCTGCTCGTCGGCCTCATCCTCATCTATCTCTTCATCTTCGTCTTCGTCTTCATCCTTGTCGCGGCCGCGGGGAGGCCTGTCTCCTTGCCGCTGCTTAGCCTTGCCGCGGCGCCCTCCCCGGGCGGGACGCTTCTTGCCGGATACACCACCACCTTCTTGGGCCTTCTCCTTGTCTCGTCGCTCATATTCAGCTTTCTGCAGTTCAACGAGATGCTCAACTTTCTTGCAGGTCTGGAGATCATGGCCCTTGGTGCGGTGGATCTTGCAGTACTGCTTGCCGGAGCCATCCTACTTGTTGGCGGCCACCACAGCCTCGCCGGAGTTACCAGCTTTGGCCTTCTCGGCTCCACCTCCGTTGCCGGACTGCTCGACCACTAGCACATCTTTAGCTTTCCTCTTTCTGTTGTTCCGCCGCCATTTTTTCCTTGCCGGGGCGGCATCCTCACTGTTAGATCCTGCTTCTCCTGCGTTCTCTCCGGGGAGTTTCCTCCCCTCCTCAGCACGTGCACACTTGTCGGCCAGAGCATATAGCTCGCTGACATCTCTGATTTTGCACATCGCCATCTCCTCCCTCATCCTGCGATTGCGCATGTTCTGATGGAACACGCTAATAACCGTGGCAGTGTGGACGTCTGGGATGTTGCGCTGCACCTGGCTGAATCTTTGAATGTACTTGCGCAGGGTTTCTCCTTCCTTCTGGGCGAGCAGATGTAGATCGCTCTCCTGGCCATGGGGCTTGTGGCCGCCTGTGAAGGCGCCGACAAACTGATGGCACAGATCTGCCCACGAAGAGATGGAGTTGTCCGGCAAGTGCATGAGCCAAGATCTGACATTGGTCTTGAGCACCAACGGAAGTAGTTGGCGAGATCTTCGTCGCGCCCGCAGCCTGCACCGCGATGGTGTAGATGCCGAGGAACACCGACGGATGTATCCTGCCGTCGTACTTCTCGCACGCGTCGCTTGAAGTTCTTGGTATGGGCCTTTGGACTTGCCGCAGCTCATGAGTAAATGCAGGACAACCTGCCGCGTCAGACGCAAGTCGCTCGTTCTTCGGGCGCATGCATGTCATCATGGGCCCGGTGGCGCTGGTCGATTGACGTCGCGCTTTCTTCGACGCTTCGATGCGGTACGAAGCGTCCTCTTGCCTGTCGTTTTGAAGAACTTGGCGCTGATCACGAAGAGCTCGCGGATCTCGACGACGCCGTGGAGTCGGTGTCGAGGTTGACCCGCGAGTCGGCGATCTTGGCCTTCGAGGCGGGAGTGCACGGTTGTCGCACCCACGGTCTGCCGCCATCGCCCGCGCTGGCGTCTTGCCGCGCTTCGATGTGCTCGGTTGCCGGGAGTGTCGCCGTTAAGCGGCCGATGAGGCTCTGGATGGTGGCCCTCCAATCGTCAATCTTGTCTGGCGCTGGAGGGTAATCTAGAAGCAGTTGGGCTCGGGCCAAGGCTTCTTCTGGAGTCTTGGGTGGCGGCGGCGAACAGCGCGAGGAGCGAGATATGCTCGCACTTCTAATAGTGTTAGAAGGAGCAGCATCTCGTCCAGGCGACCGTGCCGCGCTCGTTCCAGCATGTGGACGTGCATGCTGATCTTGAGCGTCCCGAGATCCACCAGCTTGGCCTTGACCCAACGAACGTATGGTATTGCGCGTACCATGACGTTGTTGGTCCCGCGCCTCCTGAGAGGGGCGCGGTGCATGTACGGACGCCGAAGTCTGTGCAGCCTTGTCCTTGGACTTGGCAGCATCGTGAAGTCCTTCGTCAGCGCCCGTTCCTCCGCCGGCGTCTACCCCACCGCCCGTTTGCTCCGGTGGCGGTGGAATCGACGCGGACGGACCAGCCACCTCCGAAGGCTTCTTCTTCGGTGGCATGTCGATGAAGATGATGATGTAGCGCGCGAACACTAGATCAGATTCGCACAACCTCGACGCCCCCTACCTGGCGCGCCAAAGATGTCGTGGGGAACGAACACCTATGGGGCAGGGCCCCTTTTCGGTCCGGCAGGGAGCAGAGGGCGCACGAAGAGCAGATCGAGGCGAAGCACGCGAGGGATTTTACCCAGCTTCAGGGCTCTCCGGGGAGATAAAACTCCTACTGCTGCTTTGTGTTTATATTGTGTTCTTGCTCAAGAGCGTGAGCGTTCTATAGTGTCGAATGAGTCGAACCCCTTCTATGTTGCGCATGGGCCTCCTTTTACAGGCTAAAGGGGTCACCGACAGGTGGCAACGCAGACAGGGGTAAAAATGTAAAAAGAGGGGTTGGTACAACTGCCTCTACAGTGTATTCTACCTAACTCTGACGGCAGGGGACAAGGGCATTTAATGCCCGTCCGGTCGCCCAAACAGTGCAGAAAACGACCGTTTGGGGCGCCACCGCCTGCCACGTTGGCCTTCTCGTCATCTCCACTTGCCACCTCGCACCGCTTGGCTGCACAGCCGCCCGCCACGTGCGCCAGGAACGATCTTGGGGTGACACGTCGTCGGATGTTTGGAGCGCATGCAGAGTGGTGGCCGCCGTGGCAAGCGCCTTGTCATGTCGTTGTCTTGTCGCACCAAAGCTTGACTTCGCGGGCCTTCTTTGGGGCGCGCAAGCGTCGCGGCAAGTTTCTTGAAATGCCTTGGTTGGCCTTCCCGGCAAGCTCCTCTTGCCGGGGCCTTGCCCTTCCTGGCAAGCTCCTCTTGCCGGAGTCTTGTCTTCTCAGTCAAAATACTTTGTTCTTGAATGGCATCAATATGAGCTACGGAGGATCTTGGCGGACGTTCGGCAAGCCTTGTCATTGGTGTCAGGATCGCCCGTGCACAAGTTCGGGATACTAAGGTACCCCTACTTTAGTACACCGACACTCATCAATCGTATGAACCTTTTTACTAGTGGATCTTTCGCTGTGCCATTGAGAATAATTAACCATAATATTATCTAGGAGCTTAGTAGCCTCTCCTAAAGTGATTTCCATAAAAGTGCCTCCCGCGACCGAATCTAAAAGATTTCCAGAAGCAAAATTCAATCCGTCATAATTTTTTTGTATAATCCACAAGTTCAAATCAAGTTGCTTAAAATTCATAATAACGTTCCTAAGGGAGATGATCTTAATGGGAGGAAAATACTTAGAGATGAAAGCATCTTTACATTTATTCCATGAATCAATACTATTTTTAGGCAAAGATGAGAACCAACTTTTAGCACGATCTCTAAGCGAAAACGGAAATAGCTTCAATTTAACAATATCATTATCCACATCTTTCTTCTTTTGCATATCACACAAATCAACAAAATTGTTTAGATGGGATGCGGAATCTTCACTAGGAAGGCCAGAAAATTGATCTTTCATAACAAGATTCAACAAAGCGGCATTAATTTCACAAGATTCAGCATTAGTAGTAGGAGCAATCGTTGTGCTAATAAAATCATTGTTGTTGGTATTGGAAGAGTCACACAATTTAGTATTATCTCGAGCCATCGTGACAAAGCAATCAATCCAACACACAAGCACACAAGAAGCAAGCAAAAAGAGACAAATGGAAGAGGGGTGAAGAAAAAGGCAAGGGTTTTCGAAAATCATTTTAGAAGTGAGGGAGAGGAAAGGGATAGGCGAATGGAAAATAATGTAATGCAAGGGAGAAGAGTTTATCATGGTACTTGGTATGGCTTGACTTGACGTAGATCTCCTCGGAAACGGCGCTAGATATCCTTCTTGCTACCTCTTGAGCTTGCGTTGGTTTTCCCTTGAAGAGGAAAGGGTGATGCAGCAAAGTAGCGTAAGTATTTCCCTCAGTTTTGAGAACCAAGGTATCAATCCAGTAGGAGACAACGCACAAGTCACCAAATACCTACACAAACAATCAACAACTTGCACCCAACGCGATAAAGGGGTTGTCAACCCCTTCACGATCACTTGCAAAAGTGAGACCTAATAGAGATAGATAAACGGTAAAGTAAATATTTTTGGTATTTTTGGTTTATAGATTGGAAAGTAAAGATTGCAAAATAATAGATCGGAAACTAGCAAGATGTAAACAAGATTCAACAATTCGAAAAAGAGACCCGGGGGCCATAGGTTTCACTATTGGCTTCTCTCAAGATAGCAAATATTACGGTGGGTGAACAAATTACTGTTGAGCATTTGATAGAAAAGCGCATAGTTATGATGATATCTAAGGCAATGATCATGAACATAGGCATCACGTCCATGTCAAGTAGACCGACTCCTGCCTGCATCAACTACTATTACTCCACACATCGACCGCTATCCAGCATGCATCTAGAGTATTAAGTTCATAAAGAACGGAGTAACGCATTAAGAAAGATGACATGATGTATAGGAACTAACTCAAGCAATATGATGAAAACCCCATCTTGTTATCCTCGATGGCTACAATACAATACGTGCCTTGCTACCCCTACTATCACTGGGAAAGGACACCACAAGATTGAATCCGAAGGTAAGCATTTCTCCCGTTGCAAGAAAGATCAATCTAGTAGGCCAAACTAAACCGATAATTCAAAGAGACTTGCAAAGATATCAAATCATGCATATAAGAATTCAGAGAAGAACCAAATAATATTCATCGATAATCTTGATCATAAATCCACAATTCATCAGATCTCGGCAAACACACCGCAAAATAATATTACATCGAATAGATCTCCAAGAACATTGAGGAGAACATGGTATTGAGAATCAAAGAGAGAGAAGAAGCCATCTAGCTAATAACTATGGACCCGAAGTTCTGTGGTAAACTACTCATGCTTCATCGGAGAGGTAATAGTGTTGACGTAGAAGCCCTCCATGGTCGAATCCCCCTCTGGCCGGACGCCGAAAAAGGTCCCTAGATGGGATCTCACAGGTACAGAATGTAGCGGTGGTGGAAAAGTGGTTTCGTGGTTCTCCTGGATGTTTTCAGGGTATAAGAGTAAATATAGGCGAAGGAACTAGGTCAGGGGAGCCACGAGGGGCCCATGAGGGTGGGTGGCGTGCCCTCCTGCCTCGTGGGTTCCTCGTTGTGTCTCCAACTTCTTATCCAAGTCTTCTGGTTTACTTTCGGTCCAAGAAAGATCATCGCGAAGGTTTCATTCCGTTTGGACTCCGTTTGATATTCCTTTTCTGCAAAACTCTAAAATAGGAAAAAAACAGAAACTGGCACTGGGCCCTCGGTTAATAGGTTAGTCCCAAAAATAATATAAAATAGCATATTAATGCCCATTAAACATACGAAACAGATAATACAATAGCATACAACAATCAAAAATTATAGATACGTTGGACACGTATCAGCGGTCGATGTGTGGAGTAATAGTAGTAGATGCAGAATCGTTTCGGTCTACTTGACACGGACGTGATGCCTATGTTCATGATCATTGCCTTAGATATCATCATAATTATGCTCTCTTCTATCAATTGCTCGGCAGTAATTTGTTCACCCACTGTAATATTTGCTATCTTGAGAGAAGTGCTACGTCTTGAGCTTGCATTGGTTTTCCTCGAAGAGGAGAGGGTGATGCAGCAAAGTGTAGTGTAAGTATTTCCCTCAGTTTTGAGAACCAAGGTATCAATCCAGTAGGAGGCTCCTCAAAAGTCCCACGCACCGCGAAAAAAAGCGAGAACTCGCAACCAACGCAATAAAGGGGTTGACAATCCTTCACGGCCACTTCATGTAAAGTGAGATCTAATAAAGATAGTATGATAAGATAAATATATTTTTGGTATTTTTGATATAGATGCAAAAAGTAAAGATGCAAATAAAGGTCGATTGAAAGCAAATATGATAAGAGATAGACCCGGGGGCCATAGGTTTCACTAGAGGCTTCTCTCAAGATAGCATAAGCATTACAGTGGGTGAACAAATTACTGTCGAGCAATTGATAGAAAAGCGCATAGTTATGAGATTATCTAGGCATGATCATGTATATAGGCATCACGTCCATAACAAGTAGACCGACTCCTGCCTACATCTACTACTATTACTCCACACATCGACCGACTCCTGCCTACATCTAGAGTATTAAGTTCATAAGAACAGAGCAACGCATTAAGAAAGATGACATGATGTAGAGGGATAAACGCATGCAATATGATATAAACCCCATCTTGTTATCCTCGATGGCAACAATACACTACGGGTCTTTCAACCCTTTCTGTCACTGGGTAAGAACACCGCAAGATTGAACCCAAAGCTAAGCACTTCTCCCATGGCAAGAAAGACCAATCTAGTAGGCCAAACCAAACTGATAATTCGAAGAGACTTGAAAAGATAACTCAATCACACATAAAAGAATTCAGAGAAGATTCAAATATTATTCATAGATAAACTTGATCATAAACCCACAATTCATTGGATCTCGACAAACACACCGCAAAAAGAGATTACATCGAATAGATCTCCACAAGAGAGAGGGAGAATATTGTATTGAGATCCAAAAAGAGGGAAGAAGCCATCTAGCTAATAACTATGGACCCGTAGGTCTGTGGTAAACTACTCACAACTCATTGGAGGGGCAAGGATGTTGATGTAGAGGCCCTCCGTGGTTGCTTCCCCCTCCGGCAGAGTGTCGGCAAGGGCTCCAAGATGGGATCTCGCGGATATAGAAGGTTACAGCGGTGGAAATTGTGTTTCGTGGTGCTCCTGGATGTTTTCGGGGTACATAGGTATATATAGGAGGAAGAAGTACGTCAGTGGCCGCCTGAGGGGCCCACGAGATAGGGGGCGCACCCTACAGGGGGGGGGGTTGCCGTCCTATCTCATGGGTCCCTCGGAGGCTTCTTAACTTGCACTCCAAGCTCTTCGGATCAGATTTGTTCCAAAAATAACGCTCTCGAAGGTTTCATTCCGTTTGGACTCCGTTTGATATTCCTTTTCTTCGAAATACTGAAATAGGCAGAAAAAACAGCAATATGGGATGGGCCTCCGGTTAGTAGGTTAGTCCCAAAAATGATATAAATGTGTAAAATAAAGCCCATAAACATCCAAAAGAGGTAATATAATAGCATGGAACAATCAAAAGTTATAGATATGTTGGAGACGTATCAAGCATCCCCAAGATTAATTCCTGCTCGTCCTCGAGTAGGTAAATGATAAAAAGAGAATTTTTGATGTGGAATGCTACCTAGCATAATTCATAATGTAATTTTATTTATTGTGGCATGAATGTTCAGATCCGAATGAATACAAAATAAAAGTTCATATTGACATAAGAAATAGTAATACTTCAAGCATACTAATCAAAGTAATCATGTCTTCTCAAAATAACATGGCTAAAGAAAGTTATCCCTACAAAATCATATAGTCTGGCTATGCTCTATCTTCATCACACAAAGTATTTAATCATGCACAACCCCAATGACAAGCCAAGCAATTGTTTCATACTTTAATAATCTCAAACTTTTTCAACTTTCACGCAATACATGAGCGTGAGCCATGGACATAGCACTGTATGTGGAATAGAAGGGTGGTTGTGGAGAAGACAAAAAAGGAGAATATAGTCTCACATCAACTAGGCGTATCAATGGGCTATGGAGATGCCCATTAATAGATATCAATGTGAGTGAGTAGGGATTGCCATGCAACAGATGCACTAGAGCTATAAATATATGAAAGCTCAACAAAAGAAACTAAGTGGGGTGCATCCAACTTGATTGCTCACGAAGACCTAGGGCACTTTTGAGGAAGCTCACAAGTAGAACAAGTACTTAAAGCTCAAAAAGAAGTGCTTGATGAAATGAATAGTAAGAAAAATGATTATGCTGTTAGAGTGTCTACTAGAACTGGTAGAATTTCTCAGGAACCTTTGTATCCTGAAGGCCACCCTAAGAGAATCGAGCAAGATTCTCAGAGAAATAATATTGATGTACCTAGTTCTTCTAAAAGGTGATAGGACTTTGCAAACTTCTAGTGAACCTATTGCTGAACCACCTGAGAATCCGAATGATATCTCTATTTCTGATGCTGAAACACAATCAGGTGATGAACATGAACCTAGTGATAATGTTAATGATAATGTTCATGTTGATGCTCAACCTAGTAATGATAATGATGTAGAAGTTGAACCTGCTGTTGATCTTGATAACCCACAATCAAGGAATCAACGTTATGATAAAAGAGACTTCGTTGCTAGGAAACATGGTAAAGAAAGGGAACCATGGGTTCAGAAACCCATGCCTTTTCCTCCGAAACCATCCAAGAAAAAGGATGATGAGGATTTTGAGCGCTTTGCTGAAATGATTAGACCCATCTTTTTGCATATGCGATTAACTGATGTGCTCAAAACAAATTCTTATGCTAAGTATATGAAGGATATCATTACTAATAAAAGAAAGATACCGGAAGCTGAAATTTCCACCATGCTTGCTAATTATACTTTTTAAGGGTGGAATACCAAAGAAACTTGGAGATCCAGGAGTGCCTACTATACCATGCTCCATTAAGAGAAATTATGTTAAAACTGCTTTATGTGATCTTGGAGCCAGTGTCAGTGTTATGCCTCTCTCTTTATATCGTAGACTTGACTTGAATAAGTCGACACCTACTGAAATATCTTTGCAAATGGCTGATAAATCAACTGCTATACCTGTCGGAATCTGTGAGGATGTGCCTGTTGTAGTTGCAAACGTTACTATTTTAACGGACTTTGTTATTCTTGATATTCCCGAGGATGATAGTATGTCTATTATTCTTGGAAGACCTTTCCTTAATACTGCAGGGGCTGTTATTGATTGCAACAAAGGCAATGTCACTTTTCATGTTAATGGCAATGAGCACACGGTACATTTTCCGAGAAAACAACCTCAAGTTTATAGTATCAACTCTATGGGAAAAATTCCATCGATTATATTTGGAAGTTTTGAATTTCCTCTCCCTACTGTCAAGAAAAAGTATGATATTCTTATTGTTGGGGATTTTCATATCCCCGTTGAGGTAACTTAGTGTTATTCGAAATTTCTCCGGTTCCGTGATTATTCGGAATGAGTTTGTTAACAAGACTTGATCAACCTTGTTAGTGGGTTCATTTTGATGATCACGAGATGGATGAAACTAGAAGCACAACCTTCTGTATCCTCTCTATATTTTCTGTTATTTAGTAGATATAAAGTAAAATAGTATTTTTCTGTCTGTCTGCTGACTTATCCGTGCAATACAAAAATATCCCGAAAATAAAAGTCCTCAGAATGCCATGCCGATTTAATATGATTTTTTCGGGAATATTTGAGAATTTACTGTGCAAAAATTACCACGGGGAGAGCTGCCACCTGGTCACGAGGGTGGAGGGCGCGCCCTACCCCCCTGGGCGCCCCCCTGCCTCGTGGGCCCATGGTGGCCCTCCTCCACTTGTCCCTGCACCCATCTTCTTCATCTACCTCACACAAGCACGAAAAACCAACTCAAGCACGAGTTCCAGCCCCCGTTGCTGTGATTTTTGATCTCCTTGCTCAAAGCACCTCTCGCAAAACTGCTTGGGGAGATTGTTCCTTGGTATGTGACTCCTCCATCGGTCCAATTAGTTTTTGTTCTAGTGCTTTATTCATTGCAAATTTGTGCTGCATAGGTGACCATGTTTTTGAGCTTGCATGTCAAATTTATATGGTTCCAAGTAGTTATAATGCTTGATATAGGCCCTAGGCACTTGTGGGAGTTGTTGCTATCAATTTTATTGAAGTTGGTTCACTTTTATTTGAAGTTACTAAAAATTTCAGATTGTTTCGGAAATAATGAAGAGACTTTTGAGGGGCTCGTCGGGCCGAAGCTCGAAGGAAAATAGAAGGAAGAAGAGAAGAAGCCCAAATTTAATTTGCCTCGCACCTCGGAGGTCCGGCTGTGTGAATGGCCTTCCGGTGACTTCTTGAGGAGAGCCGGGATTTATGAGGATTTCTATTTACTGATTGAGAATGCTGGCCTCACCGACTTCCTCCGCAACCAACGTCATCAGTATCTCTTACTCACAAATACTTTTGTGCAAAACTTCTACTTTTTCCCTAAGAAATCACCTCCAACAGTAGAGTTTCATTTATATGACATTGTTAAAGAGATGACATTAGCTGAATTTTGCGAGGGTTGCAAAATACCCTTTGAGGGCACCTTGGATGAACCACACCGTAACAAAGTAGAAGCTTTTATTAACACTATCACTGTGGGAGAAACCAGGAAGGTTTCTGATGCAAGGATTACTAGCATACATTTTCCTGTTTTACGCTACTTTGCCTTATTTGCTAGTCGTTGCTTGATTGGACGCGGGAACTGTGGAAACCTTAGTATCCCCGATATTATTATTTTGCTCCATGGTTTATACCACAATAACTGTGTTAGTATGGGTGGAATTGTTGCTAGATGCTTAAGTCTGAACCGTACTAAGGGCCCTATCTTTGGAGGCATTTATGCTTCGTGCTTAGCTGAATATTTTGAAATACCTATTAGGCATGAGGAGAAAGAAGAAACATCGTTGCCCGTGCTTATTTAGATTATAAGAGCATGATAGCGCATGACTTTCTTGTTAAGAGTCGCAAAGGGGAGCTCAAATACAAATTATACTTTGATAAACATCACCTGAGACTATTACTTTGCATGCTCCCTCTTTGTTTAACTTGTCTGCAGGTCCTCACATCGTTTCATGGTCGGCCGTTCAAGCCTATCGGAATCCTACACCAGCCCCGGAACCAGAGCCACAAGATGAGCCTCCACGACTATCTGTTTATTCTTGGGATCCAGAGGAGGTTGCCAGCCAGTGGCAGTCAGAGTTTTCTTCATCACAGTACGACCCCAGCTACACCTACGGGTATCCGCCAGGCTATCCCTGGCAATAGACCAACTTAGGCCAAAAGCCTAAGCTTGGGGGAGTACGTATTTCCCACTGACATTACATTCATGTTCACACACACTCATTGCTAGATGTTGGTGCTCATACTCTTTCACTGTAATATCCATGCTAGTTTATTTTCTTTTCCTGCTTTCTTCTTGTGTGTTTAATAAACCTTAAGAAAAAAACCAAAAAAATTAGTAGTAGTTTATTTCTTTGCTGTAGTGATTAAAAAGAAAACCCAAAAATATTTCCCGTTCTTCTTTTACTTGTTCGGAGCTTTCCCGTGTAAATAGTTTTATTTTCTTTTCTTTTCTTTTGGGGGTCGAGAAGGCTATATTGAAAATGCTTAGTGGCTCTTTTATGCATGATTGTTTATTTAACTTAGAGCCCATATTACTTGTATTCTCTCTTGAGTTGAATGCTTGCAGATTCCAGCTTAGTCCAATGCACGTGCACTCTTATTATTATACACATCGTTCGGTCGTGCAAGTGAAAGGCAATAATGACGATATATGACTTATTGGGATGAGAAAAGCTGGTATGAACTCGACCTCTCTTGTTTTTGTAAATATGATGATTCATCGTTCCTGAGTCAGCTATTATGAAGTAAACATATTTGCAATGACATTTGGAGATTATAGTTGCTTGTGCCATGCTTGATTAGCTATGAGTTATAATGGTTTACCTTGCGTGCCAGCATGCTATTAGAATGATTATGATGTGGTATGACGGGATGGTATCCTCCTTTAAATGAATTGAGTGACTAGACTTGGCACATGTTCACGCATGTAGTTGAATCAAATCAACATAGCCTTCATGGTATTTATGTTCATGGTAGATTATATCCTACTCATGCTTGTATTCGGTGTAAATTAATTTTAATGCATGTTTACGACTGTTGTCGCTCTCTTAGTTGGTCGCTTCCCAATCTTTTGCTAGCCTTTACCTGCACTAAGCGGGAATACTGCTTGTGCATCCAACTCCTTAAACCCCAAAGTTATTCCATATGAGTTCACTATACCTACCTATATGCGGTATCTACCTGCCGTTCCAAGTAAATTTGTATGTGCCAAATTCTAAACCTTCAAATAAACATTCTGTTTTGCATGCTCGAATAGCTCATATATCAACTAGGGCTGCCCTTATCTTCCGTGTTAGGCGGGTTATTCTCAAGAGGAGTGGACTCCGCTCCTCATCGACGAGAAAATGGCTGGTCCCCGGGATGCCCAGTCCCATGCTTTATACAAACTAGACCAAAATAATTGCAAACAAAACTCCCCTGGGACCCGTTGAATGTTGGAGGCACTCGTTGTTTCGAGAAAGCCACGGATTGATGCTTATGGAGGAGGGGTAGTATAAACTTTACCATTCTGTTTGGGAACCGCCTATAATTTGTTTAGCATGTAAGATATCGTCGTCTGTTAGTTGTTATGTTGACAATGAAAGTATGCCGCTCAAAATATAATTTATCTCTATTTCAAAATCAAGCTTTGGCACCTCTACAAATCCCTTCTCCCCTCTGCGAAGGGCCTATCCATTTACTTTTATGTTGAGTCATCATCCTTCTTATTAAAAGCACCCGCTGGAGAGCACACTGTCGTTTGCATTCATTATAATTGGTTTATATTGGGTATGACTTGACGGGATCTCTTTTACCATGAATTACAATGTTTAGTCAGTCCTTGTTCTTTAAAGGTGCTCTACATTTATGTTTTGCGATCTCAAAAAGGGCTAGGGAGATACCATCTTGTTATATCATGTTATGATTATTTTGAGAAAGTGTTGTCATCCGAGTTTTGTTATTATAGCTCGCTAGCTAATTATGCTATTGATATGAGTAATTGTGAGACCTATGTGCTATTGTTAATATGGTTAGTTCATAGTATTTGCTGAAACTTGAATGCTGGCTTTTCATGTTTACAATAACAAGAGCAAATAGAGTTTGTAAAAGTTTTTCTTTTTCTCTTTCAGTTTGTCAACTGAATTGCTTGAGGACAAGCACGGGTTTAAGCTTGGGGGAGTTGATACGTCTCCATCGTATCTACTTTTCCAAACACTTTTGCTCTTATTTTGGACTCTAACTTGTATGATTTGAATGGAACTAACTCGGACTGACGCTGTTTTCAGCAGAATTGCCATGATGTTGTTTTATGTGTAGAAAATAAAAGTTCTCGGAATGACCTGAAACTCCACGGAACACCTTAGAAAAAACAATGAAAAAATCCTCACCAAAGATGAAGCCCAGGGGACCCACACCCTGTCCACGAGGGTGGGGGGCGCCCCCCCTAGGGCGTGCCCCCTACCTCGAGGGCCCCCTGGTGGGCCTCCAACGCCAACTCCAACTCAATATATTGGCTTTCGGGGAGAAAAAAATCAGGGAGAAGAAATCATCACGTTTTACGATATGGAGCCGCCGCCAAGCCCTAATCTCTCTTGGGAGGGCTGATCTAGAGTTCGTTCGGGGCTCCGGAGAGGGGGATTCGTCGCCGTCGTCATCATCAACCATCCACCATCACCAATTTCATGATGCTCACCGCTGTGCGTGAGTAATTCCATCGTAGGCTTGCTGGACGGTGATGGTTGGATGAGATTTATCATGTAATTGAGTTAGTTTTGTTAGGGTTTGATCCCTAGTATCGACTATGTTCTGAGATTGATGTTGCTATGACTTTGCTATGCTTAATGCTTGTCACTAGGGCCCGAGTGCCATGATTTTAGATCTGAACCTATTATGCTTTCATGAATATATGTGTGTTCTTGATCCTATCTTGCAAGTCTATAGTCACCTACTATGTGCTATGATCCGGCAACCCCGAAGTGACAATAATTGGGACCACTCCCGGTGATGACCATAGTTTGAGCACTTCATGTATTCACTATGTGCTAATGCTTTGTTCCGATTCTCTATTAAAAGGAGGCCTTAATATCCCTTAGTTTCCAATAGGACCCCGCTGCCACGGGAGGGTAGGACAAAAGATGTCATGCAAGTTCTTTTCCATAAGCACGTATGACTATATACGGAATACATGCCTACATTACATTGATGAATTGGAGCTAGTTCTGTGTCACCCTATGTTATGACTGTTACATGACGAACCGCATCCAGCATAATTATCCATCACTAATCCGGTGCCTATGAGTTTTCCATATACTGGTTCTCGCTTATTTAATTTTCCGTTGCTATTGTTACAATCACTACAAAATACCAAAAACATTACTTTTGATGTCTTTACTTTTGTTACAGTTACCACCACTATCATATTACTTTGCTACTAAACACTTTGCTACAGATACTAAGTTTCCAGGTGTGGTTGAATTGACAACTCAGCTGCTAATACTTGAGAATATTCTTTGGCTCCCCTTGTGTCGAATCAACAAATTTGGGTTGAATACTCTACCCTCGTAAACTGTTGCGATCCCCTATACTTGTGTGTTATCAATGGCCTTGCTGGTGCTTCACAGATCCTCCCGGCAAGGAGGTTGCCGGGGCTACGCAAGCCGTCCCGGCAAGGGTGTTGCCGAGGGAGGTCCAGCTCGTCCTCTACTCTTTGTCCATTATTTTGAGTGTCTGTCTTAGTAGTCTTGTGTCTTGTCTCTTGCTGCCCTGCCAGGCCCTGCCACAGGTGTGGCTACGACTGCCCGTGCACAAGTAAGGGGTACAGAGGAGCCCATACTTTTGTACATCGACAATCATGAACAAGGAATATGAAATAACAACTTTATTATTGCCTTTAGGGCACATTTTCTTCACCCACGACCCAAAATTGCAGGCCCATGTGCTGGGCGAGGCGCCCCTATATTTTTTGTTTCCTATTGGCTTTTCTTTGCCTTCATTCTTTTGCTTGCCCCTATTTTTTTGTTTCCTTTTGGCTTTTCTTCGCCTTCATTCTTTTACTTCTCTAAAAATGTTTGGGATTTTCTCAAAAGAAAACTGAATTGCAAAAAATGTTCACGAAGTTGAAAAAATGTTTTTAATTCAAAGAATAACCATAAATTTACTAATCAATCTTTAAGGATTTAAGAATAATAGATTTTCAAAATATCATTAATTTGAAAAAGGTTTCTGATTTAAAAAATGTTCCCGACTTTTATTAAATGTTCATAAAAATGAAAAAAAAATCAATTTGAAAATATGTTCACACATTTAGAAAATATTCAAGAAATTCAAAAAAATCTTTATGGATTCATAAGTTGTTTACCAATTCAAAAAATGACCATGAATTGTTAAAATGTTCCTAAATTTTAAAAAATTATTAATTTTGAAATATTCATTACAAAAATGTTCATGAATTTTAAAAATGTTGGGAAATTAAATAAAATGTTTACTGACTCCAAAAATGTTCATGAAAAATATTCAAGAAGCAATTTTTTGCTGCATTTTTCGATAATTATTCCTGGATTAAAATGTAGAAATAAAAAGGAAAGAGAAATGAGAAAAAGGAAAAAAGAAAACAAAAAATAGTATACAAATCAAAATTTAAAAATGAAAAATAAAAATAAAATGGAGTAAAAGGCTAGTAAAAAGAAATACAGAAAAAATTCCTGGGAAGGTTCTCGAACCTTCTCAAGAATGGCTAGAAAAAGACATAGAAAAACCCCCGAATTGGTCGGTCTTTGAAGCATGCGTATGCAAGGGGGGTAAATAGAAACCACCAATTACTGGCCCCATTCCAAATCGATGTTCTTATTGAAGAACTAACCCTCGAGACAAAAAAATTGGAGTATTAGGCACTTTTAGTTTTTTTCCGGTGACACTTCTTGCTATGTAAATAAACCAAAAAACTAATCTTACCCATACAAAAATATATTCTTTTTCTTTGCCCGGAAAATAATTATTCTTTCTGATGCACACCCACTTAGTTTTCTTTTGAGTTTTCATAAACTTATAGCTCCTGTGCATCTGTTGCATGACAATCTCACTCACATTGATATCTATTGATGGGCATCTCCATAGCCCGTTGATAAGCATAGTCGATGTGAGATTATCTCCCTCTTTTTGTCTTCTCCACAACCACCATATTCTATTCCACCTATAGTGCTATATCCATGGCTCACGCTCATGTATTGTGTGAAAGATGAAAAGGTTCGAGAACATCAAAAGTATGAAACAATTGCTTGGCTTGTCATCGGGGTTGTGCATGATTTCAATATTTTGTGTGATGAAGATAGAGCATAGACAGACTATATGATTCTGTAGGGATAACTTTCTTTGGCCATGTTATTTTGAGAAGACATGATTGCGTTATTAGTATGCTTGAAGTATTTTTGTTTTTATGTCAATATTAAACTTTTGTTTTGAATCTTATGGATCTGAATATTCTTGCCACAATAAAGAAAAAAAATACATGGATAAATATGTTAGGTAGCATTCCACATCAAAAATTCTGTTTTTATCATTTACCTACTCGAGGACGAGCAGGAATTAAGTTTGGGGATGCTTGATATGTCTCCAACGTATCTATAATTTTTTATTGTTCCATGCTATTATATTATCCTTCTTGGATGTTTTATATGAATTTATATGATATTTTATATGATTTTTGGGACTAACCTATTAACCTAGAGCCCAGTGCCAGTTTCTGTTTGTTCCCTTGTTTTTGAGTTTCGCAAAAAAGGAATATCAAACGGAGTCCAAATGAGCTGAAAATTTACGGTGATTGTTTTTGGACGAGAAGAAGCCCACGGAGCATCGAAGATGGATCCAAAAGAGTCCCGAGGCCACCACAAGGGTGGAGGGCACCCCCCTAGGGCGCGCCGCCCTACCTTGTGGCTACATCATGGGTCCCCCTGACTTGTCCCAGACGCCAACACCTCTTATATATCCCCAAACCTCCAGAACAGAACCTAGATCGAGAATTCCGCCGCTGCAAGCCTTTGTATCCATAAAAACCCAACTGGGGCCCTGTTCTGGTACCCTGTTGAAGGGGGAAATCATCACTGGTGGCCATCTTCATCATCCCGGCGCTCTCCATGACGAGGAGGGAGTAGTTCACCCTCGGGGCTGAGGTATGTACCAGTGGCTATGTGTTTGATCTCTCTCTCTCTCTCTCTCTCTCTCTCTCTCTTGTTCTTGATTTGGCACGATGTGGATGTAGTGCAAGCTTTGTTATTATAGTTAGATCTTATGATGTTTCTCCCCCTCTACCTTCTTGTAATGAATTGAGTTTTCCCTTTGAAGTTATCTTATCGGATTGAGTCTTTAAGGATTTGAGAACACTTGATGTATGTCTTGCATGTGCTTATCTGTGGTGACTGATGTCTGCTAGAACTACATCGGTATTTCCCCAAGGAGGAAGGGATGATGCAGTATAGAGACGGTAGGTATTTCCCTCAGTGATGAGACCAAGGTTATCAAACCAGTAGGAGAACCTCCTCACACCACGTAAACATCACCTGCACACAAATAGCAAATACTCGCAACCCGACGTGTTAAAGGGGTTGTGAATCCCTTTCGAGTACGGCGCCTCAAGATAGGCAAATAATGTGAGGTAAAAGTGGTAGATAGGATAAATAGATCGTGGAACAAATAAATTGCAGGAAGGTATTTTTGTATTTTTGGTTTAATAGATCTGAAGATAAATGCAAAGGAAAATAGATCGCAAAGGCAAATATGATGAAAAGAGGCCCGGGGGTCGTAGGTTTCACTAGTGGATTCTCTCGAGAAAAATAGCAAACGGTGGGAAAACAATTGCTACTGGGAAATTGATAGAACTTCAAATAATCATGATGATATCCAGGCAATGATCACTATATAGGCATCACGTCCAAGATTAGTAGACCGACTCCTGCCTGCATCTACAACTATTACTCCACACATCGAATGCTATCCAGCATGCATCTAGTGTATTAAGTTCATGAAGAAACAGACTAATGCAATAAGAATGATGACATCATGTAGACAAGATCTATTTATCTATTTATATAGATATAGAACCCATCTTGTTATCCTTAGTAGCAACGATACATACGTGTCAGTTCCCCTTCTGTCACTGGGATCAAGCACCGTAAGATCGAACCCACTACAAAACACCTCTTCCCATTGCAAGATAAATACATCAAGTTGGCCAAACAAAACCCAAATGTTGGAGAAGAAATACGAGGCTATAAGCAATCATGCATATAAGAGATCAAAGAAGACTCAAATAACTTTCATGGATAAAAACATAGATCTGATCATAAACTCAAAGTTCATCAGATCCCAACAAACACACCGCAAAAAGGCTTACATCATATGGATCTCCAGGAGACCATTGTATTGATAATCAGAGAGAGAGAGAGAGAGAGAGAGAGAGAGAGAGAGAGGAGGCCATCTAGCTACTAACTACAGACCCGTAGGTCTACTAAGAACTACTCACGCATCATCGGAGAGGCACCAATGGAAGTGGTGAACCCCTCCGTGATGGTATCTAGATTGGATCTGGTGGTTTTGGACTCTGCGGCGACTGGAATTGATTTTCTTCGACTCCCCTAGGGTTTCTGGAATATTGGGGTATTTATAGAGCAAAGAGGCGGTTCAGGGGGCACCTGAGGTGGGCACAACCCACCAGGGCACGCCTGGGCATCCTGGTGTGCCCTGGTAGGTGCTGCCCTCCTCGAGGCACCCCCAGGTGCAGCCTTGGTCTACTAGATGTCTTGTGGCCCAAGGAAAATCCTCAAAAAAATTCGCTGTGTTTGATCTCCATTTGGTATTGACTTCCTGCGATGTAAAAAACATGCAGAAAATAGCAACTGGCACTAGGCACTATGTCAATAGGTTAGTACCAAAAAACAATATAAAATGACGATTAAATGATTGTAGAACATCCAAGAATGATAATATAACAACATGGAACAATCAAAAATTATAGATACGTTGGAGACGTATCAGCATCCTCAAGCTTAATTCCTTCTCGTCCTCAAGTAGGTAAATGATAAAAACAGAATTTTTGATGTGGAATGTTAGCTAACATGTTCGTCACATTTCTTTTCTTTATAGCATGGACATATGGACTTTTATATGATTCAAAGCAATACTCTAGTTTTGACATGAAGACTTTAATACTCAAGCATACCAACAAGCAACCATGTCTTTCAAAATATCAACACTAAAGCAAGTTATCCCTAGCCCATTATGCTCAATCATTGATCCATTCATGAAACACACTCGAATATTAGCTACACCCAATGCTCAAATACGATCATAGTGCCCCTTAGTTGGTGCTTTATAAGAGAAGATGGAGACTCAAATTCCACAATAAAAATTGAATAAGTAAAAGAAAGGCCCTTCGCGGAAGGAAGTAGGGACTTGTAGAGGTGCCAGAGCTCAAAGCTTAAATTGAGAAATAAAAAATATTTTTGAGTGGCTTACTTTTCCCACCAACGAAAACGACTTAGAGATCTCAACACTTTCCGTGGTAGATACATCATAGGCGGTTCCCAAATAAAAAATAAAGTTTATTCCTTTTTCCACCATTACGTTCACTTTCCATGGCTAGCCGAATCCACGGTTGCCCTCCATACCAACACTTTCCAAGGAATTTATTATTTGACAACATAAAGTAAATTTATTTTTAATTTTAGGACTGGGCATCCCTAATACCTTTGCTGTACTCTCGTGCAATGACAAGTGAATAAACACTAATCGTGAGAATAAGACATCTAGCATGGAAAATATTTGTCACCCTTCACCGCTCCACGAGCGGTAGAGCACACAAAGAGAAATTTATTTTGAAAATTAGAGTTGGCTCATGAAAATTTGCTTAGAACGGCATGGAAGTGCCGCATATAGATAGGTAGAGTGGACTCTTATGGCAAAACCGGTTTAAGGGGTTTTGGATGCATAAGTAGTGATCATACTTAGTGCAAAATGAAGGCTAGCAAAAAGATTGAGAAGCGACCAACCAAAAAGAAAAAAAATCTCGTACCCAAGCATTAAGCATAAGTAACACCGAATAATGCACCATAAGTAGGATATAAATTTCATTGCATAACTATTGACTTTCGTGCTTGCATAGGGAATCACAAACCTTAACATCAATATTCTTACTAAGGCACAGTTCCTCATCAACATGACTCACATAACATATCGTCATATCTCAAAACCATTACTAAGAATCAAGTTTATTTTGACCAATGATCTTCATGAAAGTTTTTATTATATCCTCCTTGGATATCTATCACTTTGGGACTAATTTCATATGTTGCTTTTGATAAGCTCAAACAAATATAAGTGAAGATCATGAGCATAATTTTTCTTTCTCGCAAAATAATCTAAGTGAAGCAAGAGAGAATTTCTTAAAATTTTACTAACTCCCAAGTAAATATAAGTGAATCATGAGAGCATTTCTTCAAAAATAACAAAGCACACCGTGCTCAAAAAGATATAAGTGAAGCACTAGAGCAAATCCATGGCTCTAAAAATTTAAGTGAAGCATAGGAGCAAGCATAGCATAATTCTTGGCTCTCTCTAAAAGGTGTGTTCAGAAAGGATTAAAGATTTGAGACACAAAGAAAAACAAGCTAAGACTCATATCATACAAGATGATACAAGCAAAACTCGTAATATGTGATGAATAAAAATATAGCTTCAAGTAAATACCGATGGTTGTTAGAAGAAAGCGGGGATGCCACTCGGGGAAATCCCAAATCTTAGTTGCTGGATACTTATTTGAATATTATCTTGGGGTGCCTCAGGCATCCCCAAGCTTAGCCTTTTTGCTAATCCTTATTCCTTCATCCATCGTAAGATCACTCAAAACTTGAAAACTTCAAACACACAAAACTCAAACAAAACCTTCGTGAGATCCGTTAGTACAAGAAAGCAAACCACTACTATAAGTACTGTAGGAAACATATTAATATTTTGTGTTTGCATTATATCTACAGTATTCCAACTTTTCTATGGCAAAAACTCATCAAAGAAAACCATAGAATCATCAAAACAAGCACACAACGCAAAAAAAAACAGAATCTGTCAAAAACAGAATAGTGTGTAGCAATTTGAATACTTCGAATACTTATGTAACTCCAAAAATTCGGATATAAATTTAGTGGATGTGATCAATTTGTCTATTAATCTTCTGCAAAAAGAATCGACTCAAAAGCGCCCTTCTGTTAAAAATGACAAATAATCTCGTGAGCGCAAAAGTTTCTATTTTTCAGCAAGATCAAATCAACGTTCACCTAAATCTTCCCGAAAGCCTTGCTTGGCACAAACACTAATTAAAACACAAAACACGATCATAACAGTAGCATAATTGTGCTAATACACAAGAACAGACAACAAAAAGCAAAAATAAATTTTATTGATTGGGTTGCCTCCCAACAAGCGCTATCGTTTTACGCCCCTAGCTAGGCATAACGCGTAGGATTTAAGTGTTGTCAACCTTGTCCAATTCTTTGATCGAACACTTAGGATTTTTCAAGGATTTTGCATATAAATTCTCAGAGAAAATACTTCTAGGCATGAGATTGAAAAACTTATTTTCGCAGAAATGTCTCTTATGACTTCAGTAAAGTTGGGATGGATACCAATCATCTTAAGATCTCCTTTATCATTGGTAGAAGTTGGACCTTTGCTATTAGTGGCTTGAGTAATCTTGCTAATTTTCATGGGGGTTTTAGTGGAAGCAAAAGCCGTACCTAGATTAGAAAAAAATGCTTCCAGTTTATCAATCCTAGACGGGCTTTCTTTGATTCTTTCATGAATTATAGTTCCCTTTTCTTTTAGCTAGTTAAAAATGTCTCCCGCTTTTGACCCAAATTTAGTAGCATAACTTTGCATTTTTCTATCCAAGTTTTCAAAATGTTCTACGGTAAGCATTTTCTTTTCAATAGCATCTAGTCTTTCCATAACATGCTCAAGAGTCAATATTGTTTCATTGATCATGAGTCGTGGTGAACCCACTAAATTTCCCAAAGCATTGAAAGCATCAAGAGAAGGACACATCAAGAAATTCCCACCGGTAATCATATCAAGGACGAATCTGTACCAAGTGGTAATGCCCACATAAAAACAACGAAGAAGAATAATGGTAGATTGCTTACGGATAGATCTATTATTAGCACTACAAATCCTAAACCAAGCATCTTTTAAATTTTCTCCTCCCCTTTGTTTAAAGTTGAGAACCTCATTCTCGGGGGTGCACGTAATAGAAGAAGAGAAATCCATAATGACAAAAAGTGATAAACAAGATTGCACACGAAAAACAGATCTGATGAGAAAACGGTGAACGAAATAGAGGGCAAATAAAACAGCAAATTTTTGTGAAGTGGGGGAGAGGAAAACGAGAGGCAAATGGCAAATAATGTAAATTGCGAGGAGATGAGATTTGTGATTAGGAACCTGGTTGATGTTGAAGATCCTCCCCGGCAACGGCGCCATAAATTCCTTTTGATGTTTGCTAGAACTACGTCGGTATTTCCCCAAAGGGGAAAGGATGATGCAGTATAGAGACGGTAGGTATTTCCCTCAGTGATGATACCAAGGTTATCGAACCAGTAGGAGAACCTCCTCACACCATGTAAATAACACCTGCACACAAATAACAAATACTCGCAACCTGACGTGTTAAAGGGGTTGTCATTCCCTTTCAGGTATGGCGCCTCAAGATAGGCAAATAACATGAGGTAAAAGTGGTAGATAGGATAAATAGATCATGGAACAAATAAATTGCAGCAAGGTATTTTTGTATTTTTGGTTTAATAGATCTGAAAATAAGTGCAAAGGAAAATAGATCGCAAAAGCAAATATGATGAAAAGAGACCCGGGGGGCGTTGGTTTCACTAGTGGCTTCTCTCGAGGAAAATAGCAAATGATGGGAAAACAATTACTATTGGGCAATTGATACTTCAAATAATCATGATGATATCTAGGCAATGATCATTATATAGTCATCATGTCCAAGATTAGTAGACCGACTCCTGCCTGCATCTACTACTATTACTCCACACATCGCCCGCTATCCAGCATGGATCTAGTGTATTGAGTTCATGAAGAAACGGAGTAATGCAATAGGAATGATGACATGATGTAGACAAGATCTATTTATCTATTTATGTAGATATAGACCCCATCTTGTTATCCTTAGTAGCAACGATACATACGTGTCGGTTCCCCTTCTGTCACTGGGATCAAGCACCATAAGATCGAACCCACTACAAAGCACCTCTTCCCATTGCAAGATAAATAGATCAAGTTGGCCAAACAAAACCCAAATATTGGGGAATAAATACAAGGCTATAAGCAATCCTGCATATAAGAGATCAAACAAGACTCAAATAACTTTCATGGATAAAAACATAGATCTGATTATAAACTCAAAGTTCATCGGATCCCAACAAAGACACCGCAAAAAGGCTTACATCATATGGATCTCCAAGCGACCATTGTATTGATAATCAAGAGAGAGAGGAGAGAGAGAGAGAGAGAGAGAGAGAGAGAGAGAGAGGAAGCCATCTAGATATTACTACAGACTCGTAGGTCTACAAAGAACTATTCACGCATCATTGGAGTGGCACCAATGGAAGCTGTGAACCCCTCCGTGATGGTGTCTAGATTGGATGTGGTGGTTCTGGACTCTGCGGCGGCTGGAATTGATTTTCTCGACTCCCCTAGGGTTTCTGGAATATTGGGGTATTTATATAGCAAAGAGGCGGACTCCGTTTGGTATTGATTTCCTGCGATGTAAAAACATGCAGAAAACAACAACTAGCACTGGGCACTATGTCAATAGATTAGTACCAAAAAATGATATAAAATGACTATAAAATGATTGTAAAACATCCAAGAATGATAATATAACAGCATGGAACAATCAAAAATTATAGATATGTTGGAGACATATCAGTGACAATGGGATATTCACGTGATACACTTGATGTATGTTTTGGTGATCAACTTGCAGGTTCTGTGACCTTGTGAACTTATGCATAGGGGTTGGCACACGTTTTCGTCTTGACTCTCCGGTAGAAACTTTGGGCCACTCTTTGAAGTTCTTTGTGTTGGTTTAAATAGATGAATATGAGATTGTGTGATGGATATCGTATAATCAGACCCGTGGATACTTGTGGTGACATTGGAGTATCTAGGTCACATTAGGGTTTTGGTTGATGTGTGTCTTAAGGTATTATTATAGTACGAACTCTAGGGATGTTTGTGACACTTATAGGAATAGCCCAGTAGATCGATCAGAAAGAATAACTTTGAGGCGGTTTCGTACCCTACAATAATCTCTTCGTTTCTTCTCCGCTATTAGTGACTTTGGAGTGACTCTTTGTTGCACGCTGAGGGATTGTTATATGATCTAATTATATTATCATTGTCTAGAGAACTTTCACTAGTGAAAGTATGAACCCTAGGCCTTGTTTCGAAGCATTGCAATACCATTTTCGCTCACTTTTGTTACTTGCCACGTTGTTGTTTTTATATTTTCATATTACAAAAACTCATATCTACCATCCATATTGTGCTTGTATCCCCATCTTTTCCTGAACAAGTGCACCTATACAATTTACCACTGTATTCGGTGTGTTGGGGACACAAGAGACTCTTTGTTATTTGGTTGCAGGATTGTTTGAGAGAGACCATCTTCATCCTACGCCTCCCACGGATTGATAAACCTTAGGTCATCCACTTGAGGGAAATTTGCTACTGTCCTACAAAACTCCGCACTTGGAGGCCCAACACGAGTCTACAAGAAGAAGGTTGCGTAGTATACATTAGTCATCTGAATCGGTGTCAAAGCTTGCATCAGTGTAACCCTTTACGATGAACTCTTTATCACCTCCATAACCGAGAAATATTTCCTTAGTCCTCTTAGGCAACCAAGGATAAATTTGGACCGCTGTCCAGTCATCTACTCCTGGTTCACTGTTGTACCCCTTTGCCAAACTCATGGCTAGGTACACAATAGGTCTGGTACACAGCATGTCATACTTTATAGAACCTATGGTTGAGGCATAGGGAATGACTTTCATTCGCTCTCTATCTTCTACCATTCTCTCTCAACTTCACACCTTACAATACAGGTAAGAACTCCTTCTTTGACTGATCCATTTTTGAACTCCTTCAAAATCTTATCAAGGTATGTACTCATTGAAAGTCTTATCAAGCGTCTTGATCTATCTCTGAAGATCTTGAAGCCCAATATGTTAGGAGCTACACCAAGGTCTTTCATTGAAAAATTCTTATTCAAGTATCATTTTATGCTATCCAGAAATTTTATATCATTTCCAATCAACAATATGTCATCCACATATAATATCGGAAATGCTAAAGAGCTCCCACTCACTTTCTTGTAAATACAAGCGTCACCATAAGTCTATATAAAATCATATGCTTTGATCACCTCATCAAAGCATATATTACAACTCCGAGATGCTTGCACCAGTCCATTGATGGATCGCTGGAGCTTGCACGCCTTGTTAGCACCTTTAGGATTGACAAAACTTTCCGGTTGCATCATATACAAATCTTCTTAGATATATCCATTTAAGGAATGCTGTTTTGACATCCATTTGCCAAATTTCATAAAATGTGGAAATTGCTAATATGATTTGGACGGACTTAAGCATCGCTACGGTTGAGAAAGTCTCATCATAGTCAACCCCTTGAACTTGTCGAAAACCTTTTGCGACAAGTCGAGCTTTGTAGACAATAACATTACCATCAATGTCAGTCTTTTTCTTGAAGATCCATTTATTCTCTATGGCTTGCCGATCATCGGGCAAGTCCACCAAAGTCCACACTTTGTTCTCATATGTGGATCCTATCTCAGATTTCATGGCCTCAAGCCATCTATTGGAATATGGGCTCGTCATAGCTTCTTCATAGTTCGTAGGTTCGTCATGGTCTAGTAACATGACTTCCAGAACAGGATTACCGTACTACTCTGGTGTCGATCGTGTTCTGGTTGACCTACGAGGTTCTGTAGTAACTTGATCTGAAGTTTCATGATCATCATCATTAGCTTCCTCTCTAGTTTGTCTAGGCGTCTTAGCAACGGATTTCTCTAATGAGCTACTTGCCAATTTGAGAGAAGGTACAATTACCTCATCAAGTTTCTACTTTCCTCACACTCACTTCTTTCGAGAGAAACTCCTTCTCTAGAAAGATTCCATTCCTGGCAACAAAGATCTTGCCTTCGGATCTGTGGTAGAAGGTGTACCCAATTGTTTCCTTAGGGTATCCTATGAAGACGCACTTCTCCGATTTGGGTTCAAGCTTACCAGGCTGAAGCCTTTTGACATAAGTGCCGCAACCCCAAATTTTAAGAAACAATAGCTTAGGTTCAGACAGTGTCATCTCAACGGATTTAGACGGTGCCCTATTTAACGTGAATGCAGTTATCTCTAATGCATAACCCCAAAATGATAGTGGTGAATCGGTAAGAGACATCATAGATCGCACCATATCTAATAAAGTATGGTTACAACGTTCGGACACACCATTATGATGTGGTGTTCCAGGTGGCATGAGTTGTGAAACTATTCCGCATTGTTTTAAATGAAGGCCAAACTCGTAACTCAAATATTCGCCTCCGCGATCAAATTGTAGAAACTTTATTCTATTATTATGATGATTCTCCAGTTCACTCTGAAATTCTTTGAACTTTTAAAATGTTTTAGACTTGTGTTTCATTAAGTAGATACCATATCTGCTCAAATCATCTGTGAAGGTCAGAAAATAATGATAGTCGCCGCGTGCCTCAACACTCATCAGACCGCATACATCGGTATGTATTATTTCCAATAAGTCATTGGCTCGCTCCATTGTTCCGGAGAATGGAGTTTTAGTCATCTTGCCCATGAGGCGTGGTTTGCAAGTATCAAATGATTCATAATCAAGTGATTCCAAAAGCCCATTAGCATGGAGTTTCTTCATGCACTTTACACCAATATGACCTAAATGGCAGTGCCACAAGTATGTTTCTGGCTTAGGTCTTGTTAACCATCTGGCTTAGGTCTAGCTTTGGGCTTCTTCACGAGAGTGGAAACTTGCTTTTCATTCTTCTTGAAGTTCCCTTTCTTTCCCTTTGCGCTTTTTCTTGAAACTAGTGGTCTTGTTACCATCAACACTTGATGCTCTTTCTTGATTTCTACCTTTGCTGATTTCAGCATCGCGAAGAGCTCGGGAATCTTTTCCATTATCCCTTGCACATTGATAATCCCCAAGTGCAGGGAATCATTGTAGCAATTTCCAAAGGTGGAAGTCATAAGCATGGAGTGTCAAACCCACAAGGAGCTAAAGGTAAGATCGATATTCTCTCAAGTCCTATCTGCCACTAATACGACTCTACGTGCACCGTACGTTTGCTTCCAACTAGAAATGAGAAATAAAACTACATTGTGGGTATTAAGAGGATAACTTTCCATGAAATCGGAGAGCTAAAATATAAAAGTAGGTGTTGTTATCATAGAGTTAGAATATATTACTTAAGTATTATAAATAGTGAGTGTGGAATAATGATGGGTCGGTGTGCGGAATTGTCCTAGGCAATTGTTAACAAGACCGGTAATCACTATTGCAATTTCATATGAGCGAGAGGCATAAGCTAACATACTTTCTCTTCTTGGATCATATGCACTTATGATTGGAACTCTAGCAAGCATCCACAACTACTAAAGATCATTAAGGTAAAACCCAACTGAGGGAGTCCATGATTAGTGGGTATCCGGACAGCCGGACTATGTACTTTGGCCGGACTATTGGACCGTGAAGATACAAGACTCAAGACTTCGTCCCGTGTCCAGATGGGACTCTCCTTTGCATGGAAGACAAGCTTGGCGATTCGGATGTTAGATCTCCTTCTTTGTAACCGACTCTGTGTAACCCTAGCCTCCTCCGGTGTCTATATAAACTGGAGGGTTTAGTCCGTAGGACAAGAACAATCATAATTATCATAGGCTAGCTCCTAGGGTTTAGCCTCTATGATCTCGTGGTAGATCAACTCTTGTAATACTCATATCATCAAGATCAATCAAGCAGGAAGTAGGATTTTACCTCCATCGAGAGGGCCCGAACCTGGGTAAAACATCGTGTCCCCTGCCTCCTGTTACCATTAGCCTTAGACGCACAGATCGGGACCCCCTACCCGAGATCCGCCGGTTTTGACACCGACATTGGTGCTTTCATTGAGAGTTCCTGTGTCATCGCTGCAAGGCTCGATGGCTCCTTAAATCATCAACAACACGGTCCAAGGTGAGACTTTTCTCCCTGGACAGATCTTCGTGTTCGGCTGCTTCGCACTGCGGGCCAATTCGCTTGGCCATCTGGAGCAGATTGACAGCTACGCCCCTGGCCATCAGGTTAGGTTCGGAAACTTGAACTACACGGACGATATCCGCGGAGACTTGATCTTCGATGGATTTGGGCCTATGCCAGGAGCGTCGAACAGTCACGACGAGCACGGCTTGGACCTGCTGTCAGACAATACTCGGGATATCGCACCTGCAATAGCTCGGACCAAATCCGAGGCAGATCGCGTCGTCCGAGGACGGGTGGATGGACCCCGCCCCAGAGGCTGCACACTCATCGGCGGTAGAGCCAAACACAGACTCCACCCCCAAGGAGGTCTATGTCACCGGACCCCCGGACTTGTGTCCGGCTGTAGATTCCAGACTGCGCGCCCCCGAGCCCGCCGAATCTGGTTGGGCTCCGATAATGGAGTTCACCGCTGCGGATATCTTCCAGCACTCGCCCTTTGGCGACATGCTGAATTCATTAAAGTCTCTCTCTTTGTCAGGAGACTCTTGGCCGAACTATGTCCGGCTCGAGTGGGAAGCAGGCAGCGAGGAAATTCGTTACCCACCCACCACCCACTTCATTGCCAATGTCGATGATTTGACCGACGTGCTTGACTTCGACTCTGAAGACATCGACGGTGTGGACGACGATGCAGGAGAAGAACAGGAACCACCACCCATGGGGCGTTGGACAGCCACCTCCTCGTATGATATATATGGTGGACACTCCCAAAGAAACCAATGGCGATGAGGCAATGGAGGATAAACCCTCAACAAAGAAATCAAAGCATGGGCGTCATCGGCGCCGCTCCAAGCCCCGCCACAACAATACCGGCACAGGAGACGAAAACAATCCGGATGGTGCTGAAGATGAATACAATCCTGATCAGCCTGCCTTCGAGCAGGCCGAACAGGAAGACGAGCAGGTCAGCCCAGATGAACAGGCGGTGGACGGATACCTGGAGGAGGACAACTACATGCCCCCTCCGAAGACGAGGTGAGCCTCGGCGATGATGAATTCGACGCGCCTAAGGATCCTGTGGAGCAGGAGCGCTTCAAGCGCCGGCTTATGCCACTTCGAGAAGCCTGAAAAAGAAGCAGCAACGACTCCAAGCTGATCAAGATCTGCTCACAGATAGATGGACTGAAGTCCTGGCAGCCGAGGAATATGGAATCGAGCACCACACCAAAGGTTACCCAAAGCACAAGTTGCCACCTCAAATCTAGGAGGAGCCTATACTACCAGCACAGGACGAGGTTGACCGGCCACCTCGTGGCCGGGATAAAACGGCGTACCAGCCCGAATACCAGCCCGCACCCCCACGCCAATACACTACGGCCCGGGGAAATAGGCAAGACCTGCGAGACATACTGGAAAACAAAGCAGAACAGCCAAGATCGATCTACGGATCGCGGGGGCATGCCCCAACACATGATGATGATCATCATGCCGGATACACTATCTACAAGTCCGGCCGGGCCGAACATAGCCGACCAGACTTACTTGAACTGCGTAGCAACATAGCCCGGCATAGAGGCGCCGCACACCCCCTCTGCTTCACAGACAAAGTAATGGATCACAAATTCCCAGAAGGGTTTAAACCCGTAAACATCGAATCATACGATGGCACAACAGACCCCGCGGTATGGATCGAAGATTTCCTTCTCCACATTCACATGGCCCGCGGTGACAATCTACACGCCATCAAGTATCTTCCCCTTAAACTCAAAGGACCGGCCCGACACTGGCTGAATAGCCTGCCGGCAATTTCCATTGGCAGTTGGGAAAACCTGGAGGACACGTTCCTCGACAACTTCCAAGGCACCTACGTGCGACCACCGGATGCTGACGACTTGAGTCACATTACTCAACAGCCCAGAGAGTCAGCCAGGAAATTATGGACTCGGTTCCTAACTAAAAAGAACCAAATTGTCGACTGTCCGGACGCCGAAGCCTTGGCGGCCTTCAAGCATAATATCCGCAACGAGTGGCTCGCTCGACACCTTAGCCAAGAAAAACCAAAGTCCATGGCGGCCCTCACGACACTCATGACCCGCTTCTGCGCAGGCGAGGAACAGCTGGTTGGCTCGCAGTAGCACCACGCCTAGATCCTCCGGCACTTCAGATGTCCGCGATAGTAACGGCAAGCCATGGCGCAACAGACACAAGCGTCGGAACAACAGCGACAACACCGAAGACACGGCAGTCAACGCCAGATTCAGTGGCTCAAAATCCGGTCAGTGGAAAAAGCCGTCCAAAAAAACAATCAGGGGTCGTCCAGTCTGGACCGCATACTTGATCGCTCGTGCCAAATTCACGGCACCCCTGATAAGCCAACCAACCACACTAATAGAGATTGATGTGTGTTCAAACAAATCAGAAAAATAAATGCCGGAAACAAGGACAAGGGGCTGCACAATGACGACGACGAGGAGCCCCGGCGTCCGAACACGGCGGGACAGAAGAAATTTCCTCCCCAGGTGAAAATGGTCAATATGATCTATGCCACCCACATTCCCAAACAGGAACGAAAGCGAGCACTAAGGGACGTCTATGCGATGGAGCCAGTCGCCCCAAAGTTCAACCCATGGTCAGCCTGTCCGATCACTTTTGATCGTAGGGATCAGCCTACCAGCATCCGTCACGGTGGTTCAGCCGCATTGGTCCTAGACCCAATCATCGACGGATTCCACCTCATGCGAGTCCTTATGGACGGTGGCAGTAGCTTGAACCTGCTTTATCAGGACACAGTGCACAAAATGGGCATCGATCCTTCAAGGATCAAGCCCACCAAAACCACCTTCAAAGGTGTAATTCCAGGAGTAGAGGCCCATTGTACGGGCTCCATAACACTGGAAGTGGTCTTTGGAACCCCGGATAACTTCTGAAGCGAGGAGTTAATCTTCGATATCGTCCCTTTCCGTAGTGGCTATCATGCACTACTTGGACGAACCGCATTCGCTCGATTCAATGCGGTACCACAGTACGCATACCTCAAGCTCAAGATGCCAGGACCTCGCGGGGTTATAACAATAAATGGAAACACATACCGCTCTCTCCGTACAGAAGAGCACACTGCGGCCCTCACGGCAGAAGTACAAAGCAGCCTTCTCCGGCAAACCACCAATCCGGTGACAACAACCCTGAACACCGTCAAGCGAGTCTGGAGTACCCTGCAACAGGATCGCCAGGCACGCCAAGAGCGCAACTAGCAGTCCGGCCTCCGCCCTAGCCCCATTCAGGCAGCATTTTGTGCCACGCGTACACAATTACGCACTCAAAACACCATGGGCATAGGCGGAGGCGCAACGGTGACGCGGTCCACAGTGCGGTTCAACCGCCACATACTTTAATAACCTTCTTTCTCTTTCAGGACCCTACTTTCGGGCAGCCCCCTCAGAGAACCAGATCATCAGGCTTATCACAGGAGAGAAAACCAAGGAGGCAAAAGGATTTGTGCACACAGGGAATACCCAGGTGGTATCTGTCAATAATTGTTATACCTGTTTTACACACCCGCATGCGGCCCGCCCTTGGATTGGACATGTCAAATATTCCTATTTGCTTCTGCTTAATGCATTAATTGTACACATACGCTTGGGCGTATTATTTAACAATGGGAAATAATATATAGCATCAGCTTATTATTCCTATCTTCACATTTTTCCTAAAAATGTTTATTTAATATTGAATCCGTACACTTTGGTACGTTCAGTTTGCCAGGGGCTTCTTATGGTGCCCCATAATACGGCAAGATAAGTCTGAACACATTCAACAGTGCGGCACCCAGAACTTATAGCATTATATGCATCAGCTCTGAATCATGTCTTGGTTCAATAGTTGGTTTTTCCCGCTCCCTTGTTTTGGTACCTTACGTTCCGTTATATCGACTAAGGTAGCGCAGGGAGAACTACTGCGATTGTGTCCCGGTTCTTCCGAACGAGCACCTCAAGTAGAGAAAGCCATGATGCGGCGAGAGCTGGTCGCTGTTTGAGAGGTCTTAAATCCTTAAAGATTTTTTCTGCTTCAGGCGAGGAATAGGCCTTGTCCGATTTAGGCGTGTATAGCGCCCCAATTCGGCTTTCCGAATTCTAGGGGCTTCGCCAAAATTTAAAATTGTAGACTTCTATGGCTAAGTTTGAGTTATAAAGCTGCATAGTCCGATTGCCTTGTTCGCTGCGCCAAACACCTCCTTCAAGGACCAAAAATTTGCATAAAGAGTGTTTGGGTTTTCCACGAACACCCGATTAAGATTAGTTACGAGGCGAAGCCGACGGTAATCGCCTACTTTCAGAATTTTATAAACAGCCGCACAGAAGTAATATTTTAAATCAACAAAGCGCCATATAGCGCGAACAAATTCGTTCTCATATTACAAAGACGACATGAGTACATTCACTCCAAGATTGTGTTCTTGGTACATTCATCAGCCACGAGACAAGCGCCTTTCATAACGCCATCATAATATTTCTCGGGGTAGCGATGCGCCTTGCCCTCCGGCGGTCCATCCTTCACCAGCTTCTCTGCATCCAGCTTGGCCCAATGCATTTTCGCACGGGCAAAGGCCCGGCGGGCACCCTCAATACAAATGGATCGCTTGATAACTTCAAGCTGCGGACAGGCATTTACCATCCGCTTTATAAGGCCAAAGTAGCTGTCGGGCAGGGGCTCACCAGGCCACATCCGGACTATGAAGTCCTTCATGGCCACTTCGTCCGCCCTATGGAGTTCAACCAATTGCTTCAGTTGGTCACTCAGAGGCATTGGGTGTTCGGCTCCAGCATGCTGGGACTAGAACAGCTTCTCCGTCGAGCTCCCCTCTTTGGCACGGTAGAACTCCGTGGCATCCGATATGCTGCGTGGCAGATCTGCGAATGCCCCTGGAGAGCTCCGAACTCGGGTAAGTAAAAGAAATGTCTCCTCCATATACTTACTTTGCATAATGAATGCCTTACCCACCGCTATCTTCTTGGCCGCCTGGATTTCCTGTTGGGCCTTTTAGGCCTCGGCCTTGGCGTCTTTCACACTCGGAAGGGCCTTCGCAAGCTCACACTCTTTCCTCTTGAAGTCACGCTCCAAGGACTCGAACTTCTTGCTGAGGTCCTAGAGCTCTTGTTGTACCTCGCCCACCCTAGCATCTTGCTTTTCACGCTCAATGCGCTCCGTGGCCGCCTTGTCTTCGGCCTCGGATAGCGCTTTCCTCATGGCCGCCAGTTCAGTCGTGGCCCCTATTAAAAATCATGACGCTTATTGTTAGCATCACCAATTCTTTCTCCTCTGTACGACGCATGAACAGGGTATCACTCACCTTTGTTCTCTTCGAGCTGCCTCTTCGTGCGGCCGAGCTCCTCTTCGGCCTGCTTCAGGTCCCATTTGAGTCCGGTGACCTCTGCTGTGTGTGCAGCAGCGGCAAGCAGCACTGCCTGCTTATTCACACAGACACATACTGTTAGACTCCTACGGTTTAGAGTTGACCCTCTGTTTGGCTTTTCTTTCCAAACACCAAACAGAGTATCAGGGGCTACTGTCTATTGGGTGATAATATCTCACACTTTTGATTACTTACCTCAAAGCCTGTCAGGAGGCTGTTGCAGGCTTCGGTCAATCCGCTTTTGGTGGACCAAACCTTCTGAATCACCGCACTCATAAGAGTATGGTGCTCTTCATCCATGGAAGCGCCGCGAAGCACTTCTAGCAGACTATCCGACACCTCTGGTGCAACGGAAGTCATCGGCACGGCCGGCTCGCCCTCCTTAACGAGGGACTGCCTACCTGAATCCGGAACCTTTGGAGGTTCCGGTACAGTGTCCGGTTGGGAGCCCAACTTGCTGCGGCTCTCGTCAGCATAATCTGTGGGGATCTTACTCCCCATGTGCCCGGCGTCTGGAATTTTGCCTTGGGGCGTCTCCAGAGCCGCCTCCTCCTGCTCTGGTACCGTTTGGGACCACACCTCCATGTCATCCGCAGGCCGAGGGGAGGTGGTCGTCGGGAGCGAATTCATCACCGAATCGCTCAGAGACCCATCCGAAGAGGATTCCTCGGGATGGGCCCTGGCCGGACTGCATATACGTGTTCGGCATTATAACAAACTATGAAGCTAAGTCGCACTAAAAGTATTACAGAGTGCGGATACTTACAATCTCACCAGGGGCTTGGCCTTGGGCAGCCACTCCACCTCGCTGTAAGCGGCCGTGGTGGAGTGATCCGGAAGGGACGCCTTTCCCTTCTTTGGCGTCCTAGCCTCCCCATGCGGGGCGGCTTTCCTTTTCTTCTCCTCCCCTTCGTGGGGGAGCGTGCCTCATCGTCTTCGGACGAGGCATCCGGTGCAACCTTACGCCGGAGACCCTTCCTGGTCCCCGTGGCCTTCTTTTCGGCCTTCTTTTCCGGCACCTTGTAAGGCGCCGGGACTAGCATCTTCGTCAGGAGAGCGGTTGCTGGATCTTCCGTCAGTGGAACCGGACAGTCGACTCGTTCCGCCGTTACCACGTAATCCTGATTAAATACACATGATGACTTAAAATTCTCCCATGAATATGCTGGGAAAGGTACATCTGGTGATGGTCAGAAAACTCACCGGATGGGCGAGCCGCGTGGCGTGGAGTCCGCGGTCCTCGGATGTGGGAGGAGGTATTTCGGTGGCCTTGAATAGTACCTTCCATGCGTCCTTGTGTGTCGTGCCGAAAAGCTCTTTAAGTGTCTGGTGTTTGGCCGAATCGAACTCCCACAGATTGAATGCCCGTCTTTGGCACGGAAGGATTCGACGGAAGAGCATGACCTGGACCACGTTGACAAGTTTGATCTTCTTGTCCATCATATTTTTAATGTAGTTCTGAAGTCCTGTCAGCTCCGCAGGTTCTCCCCAGGCCAGGCCCTTCTTTTCCCAGGAGGTGAGCCGCATGGGAATTCTGGATCGGAATTGAGGGGTCGCCGCCCAGTTGGCGTCGCGCGTCTCGGTGATGTAGGACCACCCCGATTGCCACCCTTTCACGGTCTTCGCAAAGGAGCCGTCAAGCTAGGTAACATTGGGCATCCCGCCCACCATGGCGCCTCCGCACTCCTCTTGCTGGCCGCTCACGATCTTTGGCTTCACGCAGAATATTCGTAGCCACAGGCCGAAGTGGGGCTTGATGCGGAGGAAGGCCTCGCACACGACGATAAACACCAAGATGTTGAGGACGAAATTTGGGGCTAGATCATGGAAGTGTTGGGGAACGTAGTAATTTCAAAAAAATTCCTACGCACACGCAAGATCATGGTGATGGCATAGCAACGAGAGGGGAGAGTGTTCGTCCACGTACCCTCATAGACCGTAAGCGGAAGCGTTAGCACAACGCAGTTGATGTAGTCATACGTCTTCTCGATCCGACCGATCCAAGCACCGAACGTACGGCACCTCCGAGTTCAGCACACGTTCAGCTCGATGACGATCTCCAGGCTCCGATCCAGCAAAGCTCCGAAGATGAGTTCCACAAGACGACGGCGTGGGACGGTGATGATGTTCTACGGCGAGGGCTTCGCCTAAACTCCATGACGATATGACCGAGGTGGAATATGGTGGAGGGGCACCGCACACGGCTAAGGAACGATTAAGTAGATCAACTTGTGTGTCTATGGGGTGCCCCCGCCCCCGTATATAAAGGAGCCAGGGGGGAGGAGGCGGCCGGCCAAGGAGGGCGCGCCAAGGGGGGAGTCCTACTCCCACCGAGAGTAGGACTCCCTTCTTTCCAAGTAGGAGTAGGAGAAGGGGGGAAAGAGGAGGAAGAGGGGAAGGAAAGGGGGCGCCGCCCCCCTTCCCTTCTCCTATTCGGACTAGGAAGGGGAGGCGCGCCCCTCCTCGCTCCTTCCTCTTCTCCCTCGAGGCCCATGTAGGCCCAATAACCCCCCGGGGGGTTCCGGTAACCTCCCGGTACTCCGGTAAAATGCCGATTTCACCCGGAACGATTCCGATGTCCAAATATAGGCTTCCAATATATCGATCTTTATGTCTCGACCATTTCGAGACTCCTCGTCATGTCCGTGATCACATCCGGGACTCCGAACAAACTTCAGTACATTAAAACTTATAAACTCATAATAAAACTGCCATCATAACATTAAGCGTGCGGACCCTACGGGTTCGAGAACTATGTAGACATGGCCTAGAACTATTCTCGGTCAATAACCAATAGCGGGACCTGGATGCCCATATTGGTTCCTACATATTCTACGAAGATCTTTATCGGTCAAACCGCATAACAACATACATTGTTCCCTTTGTCATCGGTATGTTACTTGCCCGAGATTCGATCGTCAGTATCCAATACCTAGTTCAATCTCGTTACTAGCAAGTCTCTTTACTCGTTACGTAATGCATCATCCCGTAACCAACTCATTGGTTACATTGCTTGCAAGGCTTATAGTGATGTGCATTACCGAGAGGGCCCAGAGATACCTCTCCGACAATCGGAGTGACAAAACCTAATCTCGAAATACGCCAACTCAACATGTACCTTGGATACACCTGTAGTACTCCTTTATAATCACCCAGTTACGTTGTGACGTTTGGTAGTACCCAAAGTGTTCCTCCGGTAAACGGGAGTTGCATAATTCTCATAGTTACAGGAACATGTATAAGTCATGAAGAAAGCAATAGCAATATACTAAACGATCAAGTGCTAGGCTAACGGAATGGGTCATGTCAATCACATCATTCTCCTAATGATGTGATCTCGTTAATCAAATGAACTTGTCGAGAACCTTTTTGCGACAAGTCGAGCTTGGAAGATAGTAACACTACTATCAGCATCTGTCTTCCTCTTGAAGATCCATTTAAACAATATGGCTTGCCGATCATCGGGCAACTCCACCAAAGTCCACACTTTGTTCTCATACATGGATCCTATCTCAGATTTCATGGCCTCTAGCCATTTTGCGGAATCTGGGCTCATCAAGCTCCCCGGCAACGGCGCCAGAAAAGAGCTTGATAATCCCCAAGTGCACGGATTCATCGTAGAAATTTCCAAAGGTGGAAGTGAGAAGCATGGAGTGTCGAACCCACAAGGAGCTAAAGGTAAGATCAGTATTCTCTCAAGTCACTGATACGACTCTACGTACACCGAATGTTTGCTTCCAACTAGAAACGAGAAATAAAACTATGTTGTGGGTATTCAGAGGATAACTTTGCATGAAATTGGAGAACTAAAATATGAAAGTAGGTGTTGTTACCATAGAGTTAGAATATATTACTTATATGTTATAAATAGCGAGTGTGTAATAATGATGGGTCGGTGTGCGGAATTGTCCTAGCCAATTGCTAACAAGACCGGTAATCACTATTGCAATTTCATATGAGGGAGAGGCGTAAGCTAACATACTTTATCTTCTTGGATCATATGCACTTATTATTGGAACTCTAGGCAGCATCTGCAACTACTAAAGATCATTAAGGTAAAACCCAACCATAGCATTAAAGCATCAAGTCCCCTTTATCCCATACACAACAACCCCCTTACTCGGGTTTATGCTTCTGTCACTCAAGCAACCCACTATAAGCGAATCATGAATGTATTGCAACACCCTACAGCGGGAATCCCTCACGCTTGCGCGACACACCAATCTAGATCATCAATCAACCCAAAGACAAAGGATATCTACTCAAAACATCATAGGATGGCAACACATCATTGGATCATAATATGTGCCATAAAGCACCATGTTCAAGTAGGGATTATAGCAGGGTGCGGGAGAGTGGACCGTATAAAAGAGATGAGGATGGTGATGTTGATGAAGACGGTCACCGCGACAATGATTCCCCTCCTGATGGCACTCTGGTGCCACCGAGAGAGAGGAGGGAGGTCCTCCCCCTTGTGCTTCCTCCTCCATGGCCTATCCCCTGGTTGGGGAGAGGTTCTCCCTCTGGTTCCTTGGCCTTCATGGTGATGATGGCCCCTCCGAGATCCTCCCCCATGGCCTTCGGTGATGATGGCCCCCTCCGGCAGGGTGCCAGAGAGGGCCTAGATTGATTTCTCGTGGCTACAGAGGCTTGCGGCGGCAAAACTTCCGATCTAGGTTATTTTCTGGAGGTTTGGGCATTTATAGGAGAGGTTGGCATCGAGAACAAGTAAGGGGCCCCATGGGAAGTCCACGAGGCACAGGGGCGCGCCCCAGGGGGTGGGCGCGCCCTCCACCCTCGTGGGGCCCATGGGACTCCCCTCCAGTAACTCCTTGTTCCATTATTTTTTATATTTTCCTGAAAAATTCTGCGTTGATTTTCAGCGCATTCTGAGAACTTTTATTTCTGCACAAAAACAACACCAGGGTAGTTCTGCTGAAAACAGCGCCAATCCGGGTTAGTGCTAATCAAATCATACCAAGATCTTACTAAACTATTGTAAACATGGCATGAATACTTCATAAATTATAGATACGTTAGAGATGTATCACACATTATAGTTCATCACAAAGTTCTAATAGCTTGGTGATAGTGACTAGAGAACTCTGTCAATCACTATCTTATCTGGAAGATTAACTCCCACTTGATTCAAGCGATTGTAGTGCCTAAACATTGTGAGCACATGCTCACTAGCTGAGCTATTCTCCTCCATCGTATAGGCAAAGTACTTGTCAGAGGTCTCATACCTCTCGACATGGGCATGAGTCTGAAATACCAATTTCAGCTCTTGGAACATCTCATATGCTCTGTGGCGTTCAAAACATCTTTGAAGCCCCGATTCTAAGCCGTAAAGCATGGCATACTAAACTATCAAGTAGTCATCATATCGAGCTTGCCAAACGTTCATAACGTCTGCATCTGCTTTTGCAATAGGTCTGTCACCTAGCGGTGCATCAAGGACATAATTCTTCTGTGTAGCAATGAGTATAATCCTCAGATCACAGACCCAGTCCGCATCATTGCTACTATCATCTTTCAACTTGGTTTTCTCTAGGAACATATCAAAGAACATAGGGGAGCTACAACGTGAGCTATTGATCTACAACATAATTTGCAAATACTATCAGGACTATGTTCATGATAAATTAAAGTTCAATTAATCAAATTACTTAAGAACTCCCACTTAAACTGACATCCCTCAAGTCATCTAAGTGTAACGTGATCCAATTCAACTAGCTCACGTCCGATCATCACGTGAGATGGGGTAGTCATCAATGGTGAACATCTCTATGTTGATCGTATCTACTATCTGATTCACGTTCGACCTTCCGGTCTCCAGTGTTCCGAGGCCATGTCTGTACATGCTAGGCTCGTCAAGTTCAACCCAAGTATTCCGCATGTGCAAAACTGTCTTGCACCCGTTGTATGTGAACGTAGAGCCTATCACACCCAATCATCATGTGGTGTCTCAGCATGATGAATTGTCACAATAGTGCATACTCAGGGAGAACGTTAACACTTATACCTTGAAATTTAGTTAAGGGATCATCTTATAATGCTACCGTCGTACTAAGAAAAATAAGATGCATAAAGATAACCATCACATGCAATCAAAATATGTGACATGATATGGACATCATCATCTTGTGCTTTTGATCTCCATCTCCAAAGCATCGTCATGATCTCCAATGTCACCGGCTCGACACCTTGATCTCCATCATTGCGTCGTGGTCGTGTCGCCAACTATTGCTTCTACAAAAATCGCTAACACATAGTGATAAAGTAAAGCAATTACATGGCGTTTGCATTTCATACAATAAAGAGACAACATAAGGTTCCTGTCGGTTGCCAATAGATTAAAAAACATGATGATCTCATCAATAACGTATATAACATCATGTCTTGACCATATCACATCACAACATGCCCTAAAAAAACAAGTTAGACGTCCTCAACTTTGTGTTGCAAGTTTTACGTCGATGCTATGGGCTTCTAGCATGAACTGTTCTTACCTACAGCACAAAAACCACAACGGTGATTTATCTAGTTTGCTGTTTTCACTTCAACAAGGACCGGCCATAGTCAAATTCGATTCAACTAAAGTAGGAGAAACAGACACCCGCCAACCACCTTTATGCAGAACTTGTTGCATGTCTGTCGGTGGAACCGGTCTCATGAACGCATGTAAGGTTGGTCTGGGCCGCTTCATCCAACAATACCGCCGAATCAAAATAAGACATTGGTGGTAAGCAGTATGATGATCACCGCCCACAACTCTTTGTGTTCTACTCATGCATATCATCTACGTATAGACCTGGCTCATGATGCCACTGTTGGGTAACGTAGCATGCAATTTCAAAAAAATTCCTACGCTCACGCAAGATCTATCTAGGAGATGCATAGCAACGAGACGGGGAGAGTGTGTCTATGTATCCTCATAGATCGAAAGCAGAAGCATTTGACAATGCGGTTGATGTAGTCAAACTTCTTCTAGCTCTGACCAATCAAGTACCGAACGTACGGTACCTCCGAGTTCTGCACACGTCCAGCTCGATGACGTTCCTTGCCCTCTTGATCAAGCAAGGTGTTGAGGAAGTAGATGAGTTCCGTCAGCACGACGATGTGGTGACGGTGATGGTGAAGTGATCCGCGCAAGGCTTCGGCTAAGCACCGCGAGAATATGACCGGGGGTGTAAACTATGGAGGGGGGCGCCGCACACGGCTAACAGTTGTTGTTCTATGTTGTAGGTGCCCCCTCCCCAGATATATATAGGTTGGAGGGAAGGAGAGGTAGCCAAGGGGGCGCCCCAAGTAGGAAGAATCCTACTTGGGGTCCTCCCACTTCGGCGAACCCCCCTCTCCTATTCCTATCCGGAGTAGGAAGGGAAGTGGGTGAAGGGGGAATCCTATTCCCTTTTTCCTTTCCTCCTTCCCCTTTCCTTCTCCAATTTGGCCAGCCCATATGGGGGGCGCACCAGCCCCTTTGTGGCTGGTGCCACTAGTAGAAAAAGGGTCAAATGTGAAGCACATTAGTGCCGGTTTGTATTAGAGCCGGCACTAATGTATACATTAGTGCCGGTTCCAACGGCTAGCCGGGCCGCTCTCATTAGTACCGGTTCGTGGCTAACCTTTAGCACCGGTTTGTGCCACGAACCGGTACTAATGAGAGTGGTGGCAGGATGTTGTCAGTCTGGGCCCCTCCGGCAGATTTTAGTACCGGTTCGTGCCACGAACCGGTACTATAGGTCGTCCTACATAAACCCTTCGTCCACCCGAGCTCGCTCTGTTCTTCCCCTTTCCCCTCTCCTCTCTGTTCTTCCCCTCTTCCTCTCGAGCTCATCACACATTTTGCCCAAAATTTGTCAAGATTTGAAGGCCCCCATCCATTCAAATGATCACAAAGGTTAGCAACTTTGTCCTTTCATCTCTCATTGCTAGATTAGCTCTTGCAATGCTTTATATAGTTACTAATTTGTGAGTTTAGTAATTTGGGAGGAAATATATATATGTGCTAGTATTTGATTTATATGCAATTTGAGGTCAAAAATAACACTTAGTTTGCATATGTAGGTGTGGTTTACTTAGTGCCTTCTAAATCTCCGTCAGAACCACCGCCGATCGCCTGCACCGTCCGTCACCAGCACCACCTTGTGGTGAGCCTCTTGTTCATGTAATTTTATATAAAAATTGATGTTTGTGTGATTTGGATATATAGTTAATCATGTAATAATTATCTTACCCGACGTTGTTTGTTATACATAGTGCCATGGTTTTGATATCCGTCCCGTCGGCCCTCGTCCTTGTTATGATTCGGATGTGGTATATTCTCTTTTAAAACTATTAGTTGCATTTCGTGTTTATGACAAATTATGCCCATCAAGTTGACATAGATATTTTTATCTAGGAGGTATGTGAACCGGAAATTCCAACCGACCCTATTGTCGAGAGGTTAAATTTAGTTGAAGAGAAAACGAGTACTTGAAAGAAAAATTGAAAAGAATTGAGGGGGAGAAGATGGAATTGGAGTTGCATGTTGCCGATGTCGTCGATGATCACAAGATCAAGATGGAGAAAATGCGCTTGAAGAATAGAAAGATTAGAAAATATGCCATCGATAGTGAGGCTTGGTATCATTATGCTGTTGGATCAATTGTTACCTTAGTTGCGATCTTGATCGCATTTGTTGTTGCATTTAAATGCTTTAGCTAGAGAGTTATTTGTTTGTTGCATTTAAGTGTTGTATGAACTTTATGTATGAACTTGTATTAATTTGGTCTATTCGGTGTTGTGTAATGAAGATGAGCCGCAATGGATGTACGATGACCGATGCTCACCCCAGTTCGTTGAGGGCGTGCATACTTTTTCGCTATGGTGAGGCAAACAAGCGGCGGATGGTTTTATGCCTTGTCCATGTGGTGCCTGTAAGAATGGTCACAATTACTCTACGCCAAGAACCATTCACGCCCACTGCTTAAGTCGGTTTCATGCCCCACTATAATGTTTGGACCAAGCACGGAGAAAGAGGGGTTATGATGGAAGACAATGAAGAAGAAGAGGACGACGACGACTATCCCGCCATGGGTTCCCTGAATACGATGATACAACAATGGGGAAGAAGCTGAGCCGTAATGCGGAAGAAGCTGAGCCGGCAATGCGGGAAGAAGCTGAAGAAGAGGCATCGATGAGCCCGTTGATGATCTAGGTCGGGCCATTGCCGATGCAAAGAGAAACTGCGCAAGTGATTTGGAGAAGAAGAAGTTGCGGTGCATGTTAGAGGATCACAAAAATTGTTGTACCCAAGTGCGAGGTGACAAGAAAAAGCTGGGCACCACATCTGGAATTGCTGCAATGGAAGGCAGAGAATGGTGTATCCGACAAGGGATTTGGAAAGTTCTTGGTAATGATAAAGGATATGCTTCCAAAGGACAACGAATTGCCCGAGAGTACGTCTGAAGCAAAGAAGGCTGTCGCCCTCTAGGGTTAGAGGTGCAAAAGATACATGCATGCCCTAATGATTGCATCCTGCATCGCGGTGAGTACGAGGATTTGAACGCTTGTCCGGTATGTGGTGCATTGCGCTATAAGATCAGCCGCGATGAGCTGGTGATGTCGAGGGCGAGCGCCTGTAAAGAAGATTCCTGCCAAGGTGATGCGGTATTCTCCTATAATACCACGGTTGAAACGCTTGTTCCAAAACAAAGAGCATGCCAAGGCGATGAGATGGCACTGAGAAGACCGTAAGAAAGACGGAAAGTTGAGAGTACCCACGACGGGTCGCAGTGGAGAAAAATCGAAAGAAAGTACGGGAAGGAGTTTGCGGATGACGCAAGGAGCGTATGGTTTGGTCTAAGCGCAGATGGCATTAATCCTTTTGGGGAGCAGAGCATCAACCATAGCACCTGGCCTGTGACTCTATGTTTGTATAACCTTCCTCCTTGGTTGTGCATGAAGCGGAAGTTCATTATGATGCGGTGCTCATCCAAGGCCCTAAGCAACCCGCAACGACATTGATGTGTACCTAAGGCCATTAGTTGAAGAACTCTTATAGCTGTGGAATGGAACAGGTGTGCGTGCGTGGGATGAGCACATGGGGGAAGAATTTGACCTCAAGGCGTTGCTGTTCGTGACCATCAATGATTGGCCTGCTCTCAGTAACCTTTCAGGACAGACAAACAAGGGATACCGCGGATGCACGCACTGTTTGGATGATACCGACAAGATATATTTGAATAGTTGTAAGAAGAATGTGTACAGGACATCGCCGATTTCTTCCGAGCAGCATCCCGAAGAAAGAAAGGCAAGCATTTCAAAGGTGAGGCGGATCACCGGACTAAGCCTCGCCATCGTACTGGTGCTGATGTACATGATATGGTCAAGGATTTGAAGGTGATATTTGGAAAGGGTCCTAGCGGACAACCTGTTCCGAAGGACGCGGACGGACGCGCACCCATGTGGAAGAAGAAATCTATATTTTGGGACCTGCCATATTGGAAAGACCTAGAGGTCCGCTCCGCAATTGACGTGATGCACGTCACGAAGAATCTTTGCGTGACCCTGCTTGGCTTCTTGGGCGTGTATGGGAAGACAAAAGATACACCTGAGGCACGGGAGGACCAGCAACGTATGCACGGAGAAGATGGCATACATCAGGGTCATGCAAGCTACGCTTTTACCAAAGAAGAGAAGGAAATCTTCTTTGAATGCCCGCTCGATATTAAGGTACCGTCGGCTTCGTCGAATATAAAGGAATAATAAACATGGCAGAGAAAAAGTTCCGAACCTAAAGTCTCATGATCGCCACGTGATTATGATGCAACCGCTTCGGTTGCATTGAGGGGCTTCTACCGAAAACGCTCGATTAGCCATTGTGAAGCTATGTGCATTTCTCAATGCAATCTCTCGAAGGTAATCGATCCGAAATCATACCAAGGTTCTGAGAATGATTTGGTGCAATGTCTTGTCGATTTCGAGTTGGTGTTCCCACCATCCTTCTTCAACATCATGACGCACGCCCTAGTTCACCTATGCTTGAAGAGATTAACGTTTTGGGTCCCTGTATTTCTACACAATATGTTCCCTTTGAAAGGTTCATGGGAGTCTTAAAGAAATATGTTCATAACCGTGCTAGGCCGAAGGAAGCATCTCCAAGGGCCATCAAAATGAGGAGGTCATTGAGTTTTGTATTGACTTTATTCCCGACCTTAAGCCGATTGGTGTTCCTGAATCGCGGCATTAGGGCGATCGATGGAAAAGGCACGCTAGGGGGAACAAATAATATGTATGGACGGACATTCTCTCTTTGAAGCACACTACAGCTTCTCTGAATTCCACCTTGGTGGCTCCGATATGGATGAACACAAGAATTTGCTACGCCCAAACACCTGAGCGGTCTCGATGAGTGGATTACACGTGAACAAACCAGAGTTTCGCCAACTGGTTGCGTACACGCACCATGCATGCCACCTCTATTGAAGATGACCTGTACTTGCTATCCCGATTACCATCTTGAATATAATGACTTTCAAAGGGCGAGATAAATGGTAATACATTTTACACGATTGCCCAAGATAAGAAGAGGACCAACCAAAACAGTGGTGTCCGCTTTGATGCGAAACCAAGACGGAAAGGAAACATATTATGGTTATATACAGGACATATGGGAACTTGACTATCGACGTGGTTTAAAGGTCCCTTTGTTTTGGTGCAAATGGGTCAATATGACACGAGGCGAGGGTAACGGAAGACCCGCGAGACGGAATGACAACAGTGGATCTCAACAATCTTGCGTGATGCGACGAACCATTCGTCCTAGCCAATGATGTGGCACAGGTTTTCTATGTGAAGGACATGTCTACCAAGCCAAGAAAAAGAAAAGATAAGGAAGTTAATGCATCGTACGATGAGCCAAAGCGGCACATAGTTCTTTTCGGGAAGAGAAACATCGTGGGAGTGGATGACAAGACAGACAAGTCAAGATTATGAAAAGTTTGATGAAATTGCTCCATTCACAAGTGAATATTGACCCGAGCATCCCGTTAAATGATGAAGATTTTCCATGGTTACGGCGCAAAGGGACACACGCGAAGAAAAGTTTCACACCCAAAGATCCGGGATGTGATCGGCTTCACTATCATCACTTTCTTTCGTGTTTCACACCCCAGGAGGGAATGTCTGTAATAGTTAGGGTTGTTATGTGTTTTGGCATTTGAAACGAAGAAATTTTATGTGCAAACAAATTCTTTTCATGCATTTACCGATTTTTTTCCAATTTAAATGACCCTGAAATTGAAAAGCAATTCAAATGAACTCGAAAAGGTTGAAAGTTGGCATGGTATCATAATTTCATATAAATAGCATGTGCAAGAAAGTAGAGAGGGTTACGACAAAACTGGATGCACTTAGTGTACAAAATGGACAATCTCTTTCAAGTATCGGGGTTTCCATTTAAAACTGAACTGTTACAAAGGCATTTCATTTTTAAATAACCTAAGCATTACTAAATTGAATATAATGATAAAACACACTAATATTGAACATAAGAAAAAGAATCACTGGAAAAACTTTTTCAAAGTTAAGTTATTCACAAACTAGTGATTCACACAAATTTCAAATAATTCAAAATTTAAACTATTCAAATTTGAAATCTACCGCACTAAGAGAAAGTTTGTAATTTTTGTACCTAAAGCAAAAATATTCACAAAGAAACTCTAAATACAACAAAAACAACTCAAAAACAAATAAAGGAAAAAAATAAAGCAAAAAATAAAGCAAAAAAGCCCGCCATCGGGCCAAAGCGGCTGACACGACCAGCGACACAACTTTTCATTGGGCCGGGATGCAGGCCCGCCAAGGCCCAGAGGCCCACAAGGCGAGGAGGACAGGTAGGCCCAGATGGGCCTGACTAGGAGAGGAGCTCGAGAGCTACCGATCGGGCTTATAAACCAGTCTGGTAGCCCCTCGACTAGCGAGGTGGGACTAAACTTCAAGATCAAGACCTGCAATAAGACTTCTTTAGTACCGGTCATGGCACAAACCGGTACTAAAGGGGCCTTTAGTACCGGTTTGTGCCACGACCCGGTACTAAAGGGGTCACTTCCGCCGCTGGTTCTGGCCAAAACAGACCTTTAGTATCGGTTGGTGGCACCAACCGTACTAAAGGTGCCTTCTATATAACTAAACACTTCAAAATTTCGCCGTTTCTCATCTCCTCTCGCTTTTCTCTCGCCGCCGCACCGCCCGCCCTGTCGCCGCCGCGACCGTCGTCGCCGCCGCCCTCGTCGCCGCCGCCCCTCCTGCCGCCGCTTCGCCCGTCCGCTGTCGCCGCCTCCCCCGTCGTCGCCGCTGTCGCCGCCTGCCCAGACGTCCCGTCCCGTCTGCCGCCGCCCTGTTGCCGCGCCATCGCTGTCCCTGCTGCCCATCGCCTGTCGCTCTCGCTTAGCCGGCCGGTGAGCGCTGCACACACACATACATTGTTAGAATTGTTAGAATTGTTAGAAATGTTTGAAATTGTTAGATTTGTTAGAAACGTTTGAAATTGTAGAAATTTTTCTGTTTTTTAGAAATAGTTAGAAGTGTTAGAATTGTTAGATTTGTTAGAAATGTTTGAAATTGTAGAAATTTTTCTGTTTTTAGTTATAGAAATATATAGTTATAAAAAGTTAGAATTGTTAGAAATTTTTCTGTTTTTAGTTATAGAAATAGTTATAAAAATGTTAGTTATATATATAGAAATGTTATAATTTTTTTCTGTTTTTAGTTATAAAATATTAGAAATGTTATAGAAATGTTAGTTATATATAGCATTGTTAGAAATGTTATAGAAATGTTAGTTATATATATAGAAATGTTAGAAATTTTAGTTATCAAAATCCAATCATTAAAAAATGTTACTTTTTATGGGCATATAGCTAGTATTTGTTCTCGACGATGCCCGCCCGCATCTCTCGCCGTCGACCGTCATGACGACGCCCAGCCGACCCATGTCCGGACTGGCTCCGCCGGCTGGCTTGGGAGGTGCTGCTTGAGGGCGCGCGCTTGACGAGGAACCCGATCATGGGTCCGATCGTCGACCGATCTCGTTTGGTGGCGTTCGCGTGGGCGATTTGGTGCGGAGGGACTCGGCCCGCCGAGGTGGTACGTCGCCGTGTCGGGGAGGAGGACGAGCACGCCCATCGCTACATGGTTGCGTTAGAGGGCGGCGAGTTCTCCAATACGTGGCAAGATCTTCGGGATCTCACTTCAGCTATGATCCCGTGAGGGTTCCTTCTCTTTGGGTGTCCACTTGCCGCCACCGGAGGAACCACGAGTGTCCTAGATTCTTCGTAGTATTCGATCTTTATTAGCTAATAGCCGTGATGTACTTTTCTATATTATATATTATTCGAGACGATGTATTCGAGATTATATCTATTATTCTCGACGATGTATTGAGATTATATCTATTATTCTCGACGATGTATTCGAGATTATATCTATTATTCGGACGATGTATTCGAGATTATATCTATTATTCGAGATTTGAATACTAAATTGTTTTATATTTCTTTTGGATTAGTTAAACAAAAGCTATGGCGCATAATACCGACAGAGAGGGAGAGCAGACCATGTTCGATATGATACGCGGGGCAGATGATAATCAAAATGAAGAAGATTATGATGGCTCCAAATTTCTAAACAACACCGGAGAGGGTGATATGATATTCGATCACGACGAAGTCATGAATGATTATGACGATGACGAAGAACATGATCCTGAAACAACAAACACCGACGAGGTATATATATATTTATATAAGCAGGCATCTGGTGATCATCACATGTTTTAAATGTCTTGAAGATATATTAACGAATCGATCTTTGTTCTTTCAGCCATCCGGATCGAGCAAATCTTCGAAAAAATGATTTAAACGAGGCCCGAACAAAATTTGAAGCCGGGCGAAAGTACAATATCGAGGCATGCGACCGTCTTGGCAAACCAATAGCGCCTAAGAAGATTGCGAACAAGTTCGCTTAAATCGGTCGGAGTTCTTGTGAAGGACCAACTCGATCAAACTTCAAGAATGGAGGGCGCCAAAGCAAAGCCACGCCCGATGTTACTTATGTCGACAAGAATCAAAAAGATCGCTTTGGGATACTCTCATGGAACATTTCACCCTACCGATCATTTCACGAAGCAGATGTGCGAGAAAGTCAAAGAGGCTGCTCTTAAGATGATGGCGAATGCATTCAAGAACTACAAGAATGGTGAATGGAACAAGTACGTCGGCGGAGGAAGGAAGACTCCAGATTCAAGGGAACACTGGATAACCAACGTGATCATTGGGCCGACTTCGTGAAATTCAAGGATTCGGAATTAGCTAAGGAACGGTCGAGAATAAACAAGAAGAATGCCGAAAAGAAGGATAAGTTCCATAAGTGGGGCGGTGGCTATCGCGGTGGCAATGCCTAAGTGGGATAAGTCGAGAAAGAGATGGAGGATGCAGGTGTCACTCCGGTTACTAAGAGCTGGCCCGCCAGGTCGGGACTTGGTTCTATGCGCATGGGGGGAGTTGGACCGGGAGACAGGAAAAGTTTCGACGAGGGCAAGTCTGAATGGAGCCAACGATGCGATACTTGTTGCAATAGAAGAGGCACGAACGGGGGTGTTCCAACCCAACAGAGAGAACGATGAGCTTACGCGTGCCCTGGGAAATCCTGAACACCCGGGAAGAACACGAGGCAAGGGCGCTATTCCGTGGTATGAGGGTTTTCAGACTCGAACACCGACTACGTAAACCGTGCGAGAAAGAAGATTATGGAGGAGAAGAAGAGGAAGATGGAGGAGGAGCAGAGGAAGCGGGACTATGAACGCCTTCAAGGCCTAGAAGCAAGTCATGCGGAATTGGCGGTCAAATTCCAGCGGCAGCAGGAGCAGATCGACTCACTTACCCATCAAAGGGGTCTCAACAGCTGCAGCAGCTAGCGGATGATCCAGATTGATAGCACCGCCCATCCATGCCGAGAAGCAGCGTGGGTTCCGTCGAGACGACCCAATGCTGGTAGATACCCGTGGATGACATCACGGAGAACACTAATCGCGAGCTACACTACAAAATGAAGAACATATCCATGAAGGTGGCGGACGGCTCGCTTTCACAAATCCCCGAGGCAACCTTCCATGGCAACCCGATTACAGCGGGCTATGCTCGTGTCGTGGTTGATGATGTGCTGGACCCATATTCGGGCTACAGCTTGACATTCTTTGGAGGTGACGGCGAGCGCTTTCTCGGAGAGGCCAAACATCGATCATCCTATGGAAAAAGGATTGCATCATCTTTCCAAGGCCACCCACACCGGGTCACCCGAGTCCTCGTCGAAGTCCGCCACCGAGTCAGCAGACTCCGCTCCTCCAAGTCCGCAAAGTGTCGACAATCCTCCTCCTCCAAGTCCGGCAAAGTGTCGACAATCCTCCAAGTCCGCCACAGCGTCGGACATCCACTCCTCCTCCAAGTCCGCACAACCTCAGGCACTCCTCCTCCTCGTCCAACTCAGTCCCGTCGGCCATCTCCGCCGCCAAGAATCGCAGAGACACCCCGCAGCTCAGTGCGAATCGACGAGTCGAGGTAGTACAGCTGGAAGTACAAAGCGGAGGCAAGCGGTATAAATATGGTCCAAGCTCAAGCCTCTTCCGCAGAGGTCTTATGACAAGTCCGAGGAGGAAATCACAGCCATATCAAGGCCGAGGTGGAAGCCCATTTTGCACCAAACCGCCACCGCCGCCAAGGGAGAAAGTGCCGAGGAAACGATTGACCACTTCATTTGTATGGCTCAACCACCAGCTTCCAAGCCTGTTGACACGCACTATGAGCGCCACATCGGGAAGTTAAATCGAGCACGCCTACAAAGGAGGCGAGCACGTCTACATCGGGATCGAGCAAACAAGAAGCAGCTACCAAAAATGCGGAAAACCATTCCCCACTGGGAGAACAGCGGTATAATCGATCCCTCGCTTGTTGTGCCAACAACGGTGATGATCGCGCCTCAATATTATTGTGGGCAAACATTGCATGTTCCCGAGGTGGGCAATGTGGTAATAACGGAGGAGCATATAATGCAGGCTGAAGTTCTCAACATCACTGTTGGACAACTCCTCGAGATCGAGCCCATGTCTTTGCTTAGAGAGGATGAAGTAAACGGCAATATGTCAGGGGCCAACCTTTGGTCGCGCGGACAAGGTCAAGAACCTCCCAACGAGAATGTATGAATTGCATCAATGGTACATGAACATGACCAAGATTTCAGATCGAGTGTCCCTCATGGTGAATGTCAAGGAGGACCATTACTACCATGAGAAAGCTGGGTCCGTTGAGTATGTAGAACTGTTTCAGTTATGCAATAAGGAAGCACTCGACAAATCTATATCGATTGCTATTGTGCGTAAGTGATTTCTTTCTATAATTTAAGTCTCAAGCTAGCTGTAGTGATCCTTTTGAGATCAATCATTACCTGTAATTATCCTCACTATATTCTTTTCTGTGGTATTATGCAGGATGAAAATATATGAAATGAGAAAAGGTGGACGCTATGGCATTGGGTTCATTGACCCAAACACCGTTAATGAATTCACATGGAACATAAATGAACACCATGCAATGGAAGTAGAAAGCAGCATGCTAGAGTTCTTGAAGCGCCTCAAATACAATGAAGATATACTACTTCCTTACCACTTTGGGTGAGTCACACTGTCTTGTACTACAAATTCTCTGTTTTTGCCTACTAGCTATAGCTACATGTTTTTGCTAACATATGCCCGCTTAATTAAGACATGTAAACGTGTGTGCATATGCAGATTTCACTCGGGTCTTGTGTATCATTAAAGTTGACGCCGAACAGTTGAAGTAATTGGACTCACTAGTCTAAAAAACTGACTTTAACATCTTGTATGGGATAGTCAATGTAATTTCAATCATTATTAACTATATATCTCGCCTATTTAGTTCGTCATTTCATGATATGAACTATTTAATAACCCTTTATTCATTTTCTTTGTCCATGGTAGGGCTTGGGCAAGATTCATCGCGTCACGCCCGGCGTAATGGAAACAAAAGCTTCAATGGTTTCACCCAAGGTAAGTAATTAGTAGTACTAGCTAGCTAGCTAGCTAGCTGCCATCTCTTTAATTATCATGCTTGATTAATTTTTATCTGATCAAATTCCATTCTCGTAAAGGCCCAAGCAAAGCGGTAGGGTATGATCTGTGTGCATTCTGCGCTTATAGAATATTCGCATGATGGCGTCCAAAGGAGCAGATCTCAAAGACAAAGAATGGGTACGCTTGTCGTAACACTATTCACAATTTTTACACCATTATCGATATCTAGCTAGTCACACAACTAATACACATGCATATTGATCTCCTTCTTAACAGTTCAAAGAGGTGCGGGAGAAGCTCATAGAAACGGAGCGCGTAGAAGCACTTCAAGAGGAAATAGCGGGATTTTTGCTCGACGAGGTCATAAATCCGAATGGAGAATTCTATTACCCGCTACCGCCCCAATGAAAACCACTTTCAATTGTCATCGTGCTCCGAAGGCACCAATTAGACTGGCTCCGAAGGCAACATTCATATGTAGGAGAAATTGTATATATCTGTACATGTGTGTATGTGTGAATTAATTAATATGGTGGTTTAATTTGTGAGACATTGATGTGATATATATATATGCATGATTGGTTCTACTAGAAATTATATATATATATATATATATATATATATATATGCATAACGTGTACAATGTGTATTATCGTAAAATACCAGCAAACGAAAAAGAATTAAAATGGAAACACAAAATTAAATGAAAAAGAAATCATAAAACTAAAAACCCACCAAACCTTATAGTACCGGTTGGTGTTACCAACCGGTACTAAAGGCCTCTGTGTCCGGCGCTGGCTAGTGCCACGTGGTTGCTCTTTAGCACCGGTTCGTGCTGAACCGGTGCTAAAGGGGGGGGCCTTTAGTGACCACTAATTAGTGCCGGTTATGTAACCGGCACTATAGGGCCTTACGAACCGGTGCATGTGTTTCCCCTCTTGGCCCATAAGGCCCATATCTTTTGCCAGGGGTGCCCAGAAGCCCTTCCGGTGACCCGACAAGTACCCGGTGCTTCCCGAAACACTTCCGGTCACTACTAGGAAAAGGCCTACTAATGGCGCACCTAATTTGGCCATTAATGGCGCATTAGTGGTGCGCCATTAGTGCCATGCCATTAGTATATTTTACTAATGGCGCACCACTGGTGCGCCATTAGTATCTGGTATACTAATGGTGCACGTCTGATGCGCCATTAGTGTATACAGAAGTGCGCCATTAGTATGCCTCCCAGGGTCCATGTATACCCAGGTGCTCTACCACATTCTTCTTGCCCTTCTTGCCCTAGCTAGCTTATCATCCCATTGAACTCATCTGAATGTACTTCCTCTTCATGCACAACCAGGGGGGAAGGTTGTACATCCACACAAACACAGGCCAGGTGCTATGTGTGCTTCTCTGGCTGCCAAACGGATTGACTCCATCGGTGCTCGCGCCCAAAGACGATGTTCCTTGGATCGCTCCCAAATTCGGGTGTTCAAGTTCAACGCTTGCCACCGGCTCGCATCCTTAGGGTGACTCAAAGCATCTTGTCTTTTTATCTATCTCCGGATCATTTGCGTCATCTTTCGCTTCTTCTCCTCCCTATCCGCGTGCAAAGCAGAGCTTTGCTACCTTAGGGTCCACGAAATACCGCTGCAGACGAGGAGTGATCGGAAAGTACCACACCACTTTTGAGGAGCTTTTTCCTCTTCTTGTATCGAGTGACGCCAAGACACCGGACATATGTTAGACTCGCGTGCTCGTCCCGATAAATGATGCAATTGTTCATGCACACATGGTATTTCACGGCGGTAAATCCAGAGGACACACGATTTTCTTCGCCTCCTCCAAACTGGTCGGGCACTTGTTCCCCTTGGGAAGACGTTAGTGCCGAATGACATGTTCTCGTCGAAGCACGCGCCGGTCATTTTGTGTTTTACCTTCATCTCCGAGCCATGAGCGTTACTTTCAGCGGGTATCCTCGGGCCTGCATCCTTCATACAATGGAGTAACGCGTCTAACTCAAGTTGATCCATCTTGGCTTTCTCGGGCGGCAGCTCTTGCGTTATCCGTCGCTTGAGAAGCAGCTCTTGAATATGAGGGTCCTGCACCCAGCCCATCGATGGTCCAGCGCCGTCGCTCCGCCAAAGATCATCATCTTCATGATCATGCCCATAAATGCGCTCGGGCATCTTCCTCATCATCATGTCCTGATCTTCTACATGATGATCGTGTACAAGATCACCGTCGTGATCATCTCCGGGATTCTTCGTCTTCTCGCCGCCCGAGCCGCGGTGGTTGTCTTGTCGCCCTTCCTCATTTCTTGCCCGGTCCCCATGGACAACTTCGTAGTCATCTTCATCACCTTGCCACCGATAGCCATCCATGAAACCACACAAGAGCGGTGGTCCCGCACCTGCCCGAATCCGGGTTCGCAATAAGGCTCTTGACTTGCATCTTTGACACGGACATCTTATCTCCGTCTCGTTCTTTTGAAGCATCTCGCCTTCGCGGACCTCAAAACCTATTCACGATGCCTTCGGTCATCATGCGGACCATGGTCGCTCAAGGGTAGAGCAAAACGATATTTTAGAACCAAGAAAAATTTGGCATGACTTTCCATAAAAATAGGACCAAAAGAATGCTTAATGCCAAAATTCTCATTTGAAACAGAAATGAATCAACATTACGCAAAATATTGGCAACTATCGCATTTCAAATACCGGTACACCTCCAAACACAAACACATATGCAACACCACAAACATATGCAACACCACGAACATACATAGATCTAGCTAGGCCATAATAAGTGCATGTGCACATTGTTGTAGGGAGAGCAACATAAATATAGCTTCCCCCCTTACTTACCTATCAAAACAAGGTAATTAACCACTTAATTTGAATGAATCTATGGTGGAAATGTGGTGAAAAAGAGGAGGCACCCGAGACAAGGAGGAGGCGGTGGAGAGAATGAAGTGGGGAGAAAGTGAGTGTGGGTAGGAGAGGCTGTCCAAAATATCTTGTTGCTGCCCACTTACTAATGGCGCACCAACCATAAATGCGCCATTAGTAATCCAGGTTACTAATGGCGCACCTTCTGGTGGTGCGCCATTAGTAGTTTTGCAAAAAAAAAACATACTAATGGCGCACTGCACCACAGTGCGCCATTACTAGTTTAAATTAGTAATGGCGCACGGTGGAAAAGTGCGCCATTAGTAGTTTTGCAAAAAAAGGAATAAAAAATATAATAAAAAAAACAACATTAGTGGCGCACTTTCCGACAGGTGCGCCATTACTAGTTACAACTAGTAATGGTGCACTTCGTCTGGATGCGCCATTAGTATGTTTGGACAGGCGCACTAGTTAAAAAAAATTTGATACTAATGGCGCACCTTGGGCCAGGTGCGCCATTAGTAGTTTCAACACTAATGGCGTATCAGAAGGTGGTGCGCCATTAGTGTCAATCCCATCTATAGCCCTTTTTCTAGTAGTGGGTGTCCGAATACCATCATCCTATACATCAATCTTTACCTCTCGACCATTTCAAGACTCCTCGTCATTTCCGTGATCTCATCCGGGGCTCCGAACAACATTCGGTCACCAAATCACATAACTCATATAATACAATATCGTCATCGAACATTAAGCGTGTGGACCCTACGGGTTCGAGAACTATGTAGACATGACCGAGACACATCTTCGATCAATAACCAATAGCGGAACCTGGATGCTCATATTGGCTCCCACATATTCTACGAAGATCTTTATCGGTTGAACCATTATGACAACATATGTTATTCCCTTTGTCATTGTTATGTTACTTGCCCGAGATTCGATTGTCGGCATCTTCATACCTAGTTCAATCTCATTACCGGCAAGTCTCTTTACTCATTTCGTAATATATCATCCTGCAACTAACTCATTAGTCACTTTGCTTGCAAGCCTTCTTATGATGTGTATTACTGAGAGGGCCCAGAGATACCTCTCCGATACTCAGAGTGACAAATCCTAATCTCGATCTATGCCAACCCAATAAACACCTTCGGAGATAGTTGTAGAGAATCTTTATAATCACCCAATTACGTTGTGACGTTTGATAGCACAAAAGGCATTCCTCCGGAATCCGGGAGTTGCATAATCTCATAGTCGAAGGAATATGTATTTGACATGAAGAAAGCAATAGCAATAAAACTGAACGATCATAATGCTAAGCTAACAAATGGGACTTGTCCATCACATCATTCTCCTAATGATGCGACCCTGTTTATCAAATGACAACACATGTCTGTGGTTAGGAAACTTAACCATTTTTTTATCAACGAGCTAGTCTAGTAGAGGGTTACTAGGGACACGGTATTTTGTCTATGTATCCACACATGTATCAAGTTTCTAGTTAATACAATTCTAGCATGAATAATAAACATTTATCATGATATAAGGAAATATAAAATAACAACTTTATTATTGCCTCTAGGGCATATTTCCTTCACTAACCGCGTCTACATCTCTCGTGATGTGATGTTTGATGAGAATATTTTTCCTTTTTCCGCACTTCCAGTCACCTACACCACTCCCACTGCACCTGAAAAATCTGTTTTACCTTTGCGTGGTCAATTTGTTGATGTTGCATATACCCCCTTGTTGCTATCTAACCATGGTGCAGGTACCGGACGAGGAGCACGACTCGAGCTTCTGGATGAGCAGCCGCCCGCATCTCCTTCGACATCTGCCGAGCCCGCTTGTGGCAGCCCTCCGTCACCTGGCTCGCTGATGGTGCTGGCCGAGCCGGGCCCTGCCACCTTCGTCCGTCATGGGGGCTGGCCACGCGCTGGCCAAGCCGGTTGAGCCAGTCGAGCTAGCCGAGCCAGCTTCGCCCTCGCCAGCCTCTGCCGCAAGGGCTGGGTCAGCATCCATGCCCATGCTTGCTGAGCCGGCGTTCACACCCTCCTCGCCAGGTCGGTCACCTGGCACGACTGACTCTGTGCCTAGTGAGCGGTCTGCATCGTCATTGCCATCTTCACCGACTTCATCTCTGCCGCCACCTCCGCCATCTCCCGCTATTTTGTGTCCTTGTACACGCAATCAGAGTGGTATTGTTTGGCCAAAGGAGCACATTGACGGCACAGTTGCATGGATTGCGACGTGTATGGCACAGACAGATGCTGACCCCACTACTGAGCCTCGGCATTTTCAGGCGGCTCTTCGGATTCCTCATTGGCGCAGTGCCATGGAGCGGGAGTTTCTGGCACTATAGAGGAATGATACTTGGCGTTTGGTTCCTCCTGTGTCTAGTGTCAACATCATTGACTCCAAGTGGGTGTTTAAGGTAAAGAAGCATGCTGATGGTTCTATTGAGCGATACAAGGCACGGTTGGTGGCCAAAGGATTTAAACAATGGTATTGTATTGATTATGAGGATACCTTCAGTCCAGTTGTCAAAACCTACCACCATTTGTCTGCTTCTGTCCTTGGCTGTTGCCAAAGGGTGGTCTCTGCGTCAACTTGATGTTCAGAATTCTTTTCTCCGTGGGGTCCTGGAGGAAGAGGTTTACATGCGGCAACCTCTAGGTTTTGTTGATCCTGCTCGTCCACATCATTTGTGTTGTCGTTAAGGCGCTTTGTGGACTTAAGCAAGCTCCTCGTGCCTGGCATGCCCGACTTGGCTCGGTTCTTCGACGTCTTGGGTTTGTTCCATCCACTGCTGATACGTCTCTGTTCCTGCTTATGTACCTGCTGGTTTATGTTGATGACATTATTCTTATCAGCTCCTCAGTGACTGTCGTTGATCATCTGCTGTCTGCTCTGGGTGATCATTTTGCTATCAAGGATCTGGGTTCTCTTCATTACTTCCTTAGTCTGGAGGTTTCACGGTCCTCTGTTGACCTGACTCTCACTCAGCATAAGTATTCCTTGGACTTGCTGCGACGTGCTGGTATGTTGCAATGCAAGCATACTACCACCCTCTATGTCTGCGACTGATCGGTTATCAGCTTTGGATGGTGCCTTGCTTCCTTCAGATGATGCTACAGAGAACCACATTATTGTTGGAGGTCTGCAATACTTGACTATCACACGGACGGACATCTCCTATGCAGTAAACCGTGTGCGCCAATATCTTCATGCTCCTCGGAATTCACTTAGTCAGTTGTGAAGCGTATATTGTGTTACATCTCTCATATTTGTCTCCTATGGCTTGCATCTTTGGTCTACCTCCTCGAGTGCTCTCTCGGCGTTCTCTGATGCAAATTTGGATGGGAGTCTGGATGACCGGCGATCAACGGGGGGCTATGTTGTCTTCTTTGGTCGCAACTTGATCACCTGGAGTACGCGCAAGCAGGCCATAATATCTCGGAGTAGCACTGAAGCAGAGTACAAGGTGATTGCCAATGCCATAGCTGAGCTTATTTGGGTACAGTCTCTGTCGAGAGAGTTGGGGTCTCTCAAGAGAGGCCACCAGTTCTTTGGTGTGATAATATTGGTGTGGCGTATCTTTCATCTAATCCGGTTTTCCATGCTCGTACCAAGCACATCGAAGTTGACTATCACTTTGTGAGGGAACGTGTTGCACAGAAACTTCTTCATATCAAGTTCATCTCCTCTAAAGATCAACTTGCTGACATCTCATGAAGCCACTTCCCCAACCGCAGTTTGAAGGTTGTAGGCGCAATCTTAACTTACTTTGTACTTCAGGCAACAGTTACGATTGAGGGAGGGTGTTAGATTTGTACACTTTATAGTTTCTGTGTTTACCCTTGTTTCTTGTATTTGTACACTTTATGTACCCTATATATATATATATATATATATATATATATATATATATATATATATGAGATAGCCACACCCGTATTGGGTGTCGTGCAGTTTCCCAAACACTAGTTTTTACAGCGTGGACACCACGAGCGATCGACGCGTAGCTTGTTGTGATGGATGGGAAGCGAAGGAAGACTAATACCGAAAAGACGGCGCGTACGATTTGGTCAGTCAGAAAAATCCTGCCTTGCCCCCGCGCCATCCCCCCGTGGGCGGCTCGGGCGGCGGCGCCAGATCCCGCCGCGAGCTCCCTTCCCTTCCTCCCCCCGCCGGTTGCTGCCGCCCTGGCAAAGCCCCTCGCGGTGGCTGGCGGCGGGGGATCTCTCCTCCTCGTCTTGGATATGGTGGGGGCGGGGCTCCCTCCCTGGGAGGTGGCGTCGGGCGTGCACGGGGTCCGGCGGCGTGGCGGCGCTCTCTCTGGTCGGCGGCTTGCTGTGGTGCGGCGGCGATGGGTGGGTGCTTGGCCGCACGGCGGCTGTGCCCTGCGGTTGCGTCTGGGGTCTGACTTCGGTCCTCCGGCGGCAGCATGCGGTGTCTTTCTTCCCGTCGCGGGCTTGCGGCGGTGTTCCTCGGCAGCGGTGGTTCCGGCGGCGGTGTTGTTCGGGATGGTGGGGAGGTGGCGGCGCAGCCACTTGGCTGCGGGCTGACGCGGCGACAGGCTGCGGCGCCCTCCTGGCCCAGATCCGGCCCTTTTGGGCCCCATTTGGGTCTGGGCGGGCCTGGCCGGCAGCTCCGGCGGACGGAGGGGCGAGTTGTGCGGGGGGTGCGGAGAGGGAGGCGCGCACACTGCAGTGCGCCGACGGGATCTTCACGAGCCCTTTCTGGCTCGGCCAGGCTGTGGGCCTGGTGCGCTCCTCTTGCCGCGTCCGGTCGGTGACCTCCATGGGCGGTGGAGGTTGTCCCCTCCCATGTGACTGATGATTTTGCAACTCCTTGTTCCCGGTTGTCCCCTCTCGACCATGTAAATTTCGCTTCTCCTGCTTGTTCGTCTGCGACGGCTTCATCGGACGGAGATGCGGCTCGTGCCAGGGGTTGCGGAGACGGCGGCGCGCGCACTGCAGCGTGGTGACGAGAGCTTCACGAGCCCTGTCAGGCTCGACCGGCCCGTGGGCATGGTGTGCTCTACTTGCTGCGTCCGGCCGGTGACCGCCAAGGGCGGCGGAGGTTGTCCCCTCCCGCGTGGCTGCTGATTCTGCTGCTCCTTGTTCCCGGCTGTCCCCCCTTGGGCCCGTCGGTCTCACTTCTCCTTCCATGGTGAGACGGCGATGGTGATTCAAAGGTCGTGGTGGCGCATGTTGGTGGGCGGCACGATTGGTGGTGTGCGACGGATCGGTCGGGGGTTGTGGTTGTTTGGCGGGCGGGAGAAATCCCTGTCGGCTTTGCCGGTACCGACGCGGTGACGCCCGCGGGCGCCAACATTCCTTCCTGAAGGGCGTCGGGTACACCCCCTCCACATGCCCCTCCGTGTACCGAGGTGTAACACCCCGGATGTAACTTTCCATATTTGTAACTCCAACTCTTGCCATTTGCGGCATTGTGCTATGATATTCCCTCCGTGGTTGGGTTTTTGTTTTTGTTTTGCTTTTTGTTCATGTCATGCATCTCATATCATGTCATCATGTGCATCTCATTTGCATACGTGTTCGCCTCATGCATCCGAGCATTTTCCCCATTGTCCGTTTTGCATTCCGACACTCCCACATGCACCGGCGCACCCCTCTTGTCTCTTTTCGTGTGTGGGTGTTGAACATTCTCGGAATGGACCGAGCCTTGCCAAGTGGCCCTGGTATAGCACCGGTAGACCACCTGTCAAGTTTTGGGTCATTTGGAGCTCGTTTGGTACTCCAACGGTTAACCGCACTCTCGCTAAGGCCTCTTTTAAGTTGCAGCCCAACACCCCTCCAAAACAGCCCAACAACCCATCTAAGTCACCTCCATGCTCTCCGTCGTCGGATCACGATCGTGTGGGCGAAAACCGCACTTCATTTGGAGTCTCCTAGCTCCTTCTACCTTTAAATAGACCCCCTCACCCGAAATCTCGGATCAAATCCACCCCTAACCCTAGTCTTCTTCCACTCGCCACGGACACATCCGTCCGCCGGACGAAAATCCGCCGCCGCCGCCTAATCAGGCGCCACGTCGCCACCGGGCCGACCCGCCACGCGCCTCCATCATGGCCCGTCAGGCCCGTGGCTGCTCCCTGCCGGCCGGGCGCGCCGCCGCAGCTCATGAGCGCCCGCCGCCTGCTGCCTTGCATCCTCCAAGGCTGCGCCGCCGCCCGCGCGCCGGCGTCCGCCTCGCTGCCCGGCCGCGCCTGCCGCCAGCAGCGCGTCGCGCCCCTGCCCCCAGCGCCCGTCGCGCCGTCGGCCCGGCCCCCCGCGCCGGCCTCCGCCGGATCCGACCGCCCCGGCCTCTCCTCCCTCCGGTGATCCCCGGGCCAACTACGGCGACCTCCGGCCGGCTGTCCTCGAGCCGCGTGCCCAGATCCAATCTGAGAGACTTAGGTTGACTTTCCCCGACCCCAAATTTCGTCTATCTTTTTCTGTGAGATAAATTGTTGCATCTTCATTGCATCACATCTTTGCACCCGTGGCTCCGTTTTGGGCGTGTAGCATATCAAATTGTTCGCCTCGATGAGTACATCATTTCATCTCATTGCAGCATTTACATTTGAGCTCATGCTGATGCCCGAAATGCTGTTGGAAGAGGGCTATGTGATGTTAGTTTCTGTTTCTTAATAGAACTTGCACTTTTGTCATTTTTGCCATGATTAATGTGTGCACCTTATGAACTTGAGTCCTACATATGTTTTGATCTATGCCATGCTATCTTTCCAGGGGTGTATGCCATGTATTTTTGTGATCTCTGTGGTGACTAGCACAAGCATGCAAACTAGGGATGATAATGTTGCTGATTTCAGGAACTTAGTAATTTCACTAAGTCATGTCCTCATTGTTATTTTTATGCCATGTGTTCATGTTGTTACAAAGAGATCTATGCCCATTTTGAGCATGATCAGTAAGGGTGTTTTGAACATATGGATGTGCTCTATCCATCCATGCTTTTGTTGGCAATTATGGAGTAGTCTAGCATGTCATTTTTGTGCTCTACTTTTGCTTCAAAATGTTTCCTGGCAGATTGTTTACATGATATTCAATTTTCACAAGGTTGTTCTAGTTGATCCGTGTATGCTATGATGTTGTTCTTGCCATGTATAGCTTCTATGCCATGTCTTCTTGATGGGTGTATGCTTAGTTTATCATGAGATGCCCTGTAGTGAGTGCATCGAGCTCACGAACATGCCTACTTGTTATCTGTTTTTGCCATGTCCAGTTTTTCTGTCAAGTCTGAGATCTGTAATGAAACTTGCTATGTTTACATCGGTGTCATCATTTCTTATGGTCCTTTTTGGCTTATGGTCAGTAAGGGACTTTTGATCTATGCTTTGAGTAGATTCCTGCCATGTCTTGTTTTGCTATTATAAGTTCCTATAGCTTGTTGTTTGCTTGCTCTAAACATGCCTTCCTGATGTTAATTTCTAGCATGCTAGTATTTTCACTAAGTCTGTGAACCTGATATTTTTTGCACTTTCACCATGCTTGCTTGAGCCTGTTATGATGTGATTTAGCCGTAGCTCAGTGTTCCTCTTATGTTAAGCATCTTCTGTAGATCACTTTCATATGCTTTGTTTTTATGTTGGGGTGCTGTAGCATAGTTTCTTGTTGCATGCTAAGTAGCATCGTGCTGTTAAACGAAGATTCGCGTCATTCTTGTTTTGCTTGTCATTTGCAAACCGTGCATCCGATTCCGGTGATCTTTATATCGATTTCAACCAAAATCATCTCATCTTTCCAGCGGCATACTTGGTTTGCCAAGTTGATGCCTTGTTCATCATTTTCACTTTCGGAGCACACATATGCATTGCATATCTCATCCCGCATAGCATGTCATGTATTGCATCATATTGCTTGTGCATTGCTCCTTGTTTGATTGTTGTTTCATTGCTTGTGTTCTTGCTTTGGGTAGAGCCGAGAGACGAGTACGTGAGTGAGGAACCTGTTGAGAACGCCTACGAGGATCCAGCCTTCGACAACTCTGAGAACCTTGCAGGCAAGATGACCATACCCTCGAAATCACTTCTATCTTTGCTTGCTAGATGCTCGCTCTTTTGCTATGTCTATGCTGCGATACCTACCACTAGCTATATCATGCCACCCATATTGCCATGTCAAACCTCTAACCATCCATGTCCTAGCAAACCGTTGATTGGCTATGTTACCGTTGTGCTCAGCCCCTCTTATAGCGTTGCTAGTTGCAGCTGAAGATGAAGTTTGTTCCTTGTTGGAACACGAATATTTTGGGATATCACAATACCTATTGTTTTAATTAATGCATCTATATACTTGGTAAAGGGTGGAAGGCTCGGCCTTATGCCTGGTGACTTGTTCCACTCTTGCCGCCCTAGTTTCCGTCATACCGGTGTTATGTTCCTTGATTTTGCGTTCCTTACGCGGTTGGGTGATTTATGGGACCCCCGTGACAGTTCGCTTTGAATAAAACTCCTCCAGCAAGGCCCAACCTTGGTTTTACCATTTGCCACCTAAGCCTTTTTCCCTTGGGTTTTCGTGAGCCCGAGGGTTATCTTTATTTACCCCCCGGGTCAGTGCTCCTCCGAGTGTTGGTCCAAACTAGAGCACCGTGCGGGACCGTCCCTTAGCAACTTGGGTCACGTTGGTACCTGTACGCTTCGCTTATCCGGTGTGCCCTGAGAACGAGATATGTGCAGCTCCTATCGGGATTTGTCGGCACAGTCGGGTGGTCTTGCTGGTCTTGTTTTACCATTGTCGAAATGTCATGCGAAACGGGATTCCGAGACTGATCGGGTCTTCCCGGGAGAAGGTTTATCCTTCGTTGACCGTGAGAGCTTGTGATGGGCTAAGTTGGGACACCCCTGCAGGGTATTATCTTTCAAAAGCCGTGCCCGCGGTTATGAGGCAGATGGGAATTTTTTAATGTCCGGTTGTAGAAAACCTGAAGTTGACCTTAATTAAAATACATCAACCGCGTGTGTAGCCGTGATGGTCTCTTCTCGTGAGTCCGGAAGTGAACACGGTGTTGGAGTTATGTTTGACGTAAGTAGTTTCAGGATCACTTCTTGATCGCTACTAGCTTCACGACCGTGCCTTGCTTCTCTTCTCGCTCTCTTTTGCGATCGTAGCCACCATATATGCTAGTCGCTTGCTGCAGCTCCACCTCATTACACCACCCTTCCCTTAAGCTTAAATAGTCTTGATCTCGCGGGTGTGAGATTGCTGAGTCCCCGTGACTCATAGATTCTACCAAAACAGATGCAGGTACCGGTGATACCAGCGCAGATGGCGCAACTGAGCTGAAGTGGGAGTTTGACGAGGCCCTTGGTCGTTACTATGTTTCATTTCCAGACGATCAGTAGTGGAGCCCAGTTGGGACGATCGGGGATCTGTGTTGCATTTGGGGTAGTCTTCTTTTATTTTGGTTCCGTAGTCGGACCTTGAGTGTAAACTGAATGATGGATGTTTATTTATGCATTGTGTGAAGTGGCGACTGTAAGCCAACTATGTATCTTTTTCCCTTATGTATTACATGGGTTGTGTGAAGATTACCTCACTTGCGACATTGCTTTCAATGCGGTTATGCCTCTAAGTCGTGCTTGACACGTGGGAGATATTGCCGCATCGAGGCGTTACAAGTTGGTAATCGAGCCTTCCCGACCTTAGGAGCCCCACCGCTTGATCGCTTTTAGCGGCCGAGTTGTGTCTAGAAAAATGTTTTGAGTCATTTAGGATTATATATATCGGAGAGTTAGGAATTCTTTTTACTCCCAGTCTCTTAAATCGCTCTGGTAAGGCATCCGACGTAGAGTTTTGACTCTTCTTTCTCAAATTTCACTAAAAAATTTAGGATCACGCTGGTATCTTGGAATCGTTCGATGGTTTTATAATGAGAACATTGTCTTAGTGCCTCTGTCGGGGTTTAGTGGAAGTGTCCGGGGAGTTGAGCTCGAGGTGTTGTCGTCATAATTTTATCGTTGCAGTTCTGGAATACCGAGTTTAATACGCCGACATCGAACATCTCTTTTATGCGCTTGTTGGTGAGATAACCCGATAACCCGATCTTGAGGTGAGTACGGAGTATTGCCATGACTCGTATAACGGATGCTTTTCGAAGGTTGAGGTACACGATTTCCGAAGGTTTCTTGGTTATGTGTTGACGGATGGATACATCTGGATGTAGGGATTGTTAGTTTGGGTGAGATATATTGCTTCCCCTGTATCCCCAACACCTGATTGCATAACCAGAAAGTTTCGGGAGTTTATAGGTGGGATTCAAGTAGCTCTAGCACTTCTTCCCGTAGATATTTGGTTTGTGAATGGGTAATCCTTACCACTTATTTGTTCCATTCATACCTCGTTTTTAATTTCATTCATCAATCTCTTATCAAGTGGCTTCTCACCTTAACGGACGTGATGTTTACTTTGGAATTCATTCGTTCATCCCTGTTCGAATGTTTATTGTGAAGACTATATGTTGCAAATTTCTATCCATTGATTCAACTTGTCTATCTGTCTATCAAGATGCTAACGGATGTCACCCTCTTCAGGATGGCTCCGCCAACGCGTCAGAATCCGGAACGCAGTGATGGGAGTCAGGCGAAACCTCCTCCTCCACCTCCGCCTCCGGAGGCATGGCAAACTTTGATGGCAACCACAAACGCCAACGCTCAGTTGTTGATTCAGCTGATGCAAGAGCGTAACCAAGGCCAAGTCAACCAAGGGAATCAAGGTCAAGGGCAGTTAAACCATCAGCCTCAGTTCCCTACCCTCAACCAGTTCCTTGCAAATCAACCAAAGTCTTTCAGCTCATCGTGCGAGGCCACGAGCGCCGACGATTGGCTCGTGGATATCAACAAGCATTTCGAATGCAGCAATGTCCGGCCTGAGGACTACGTCAAGTTCGCGTCTTTTCAGCTCAAGGATCAAGCAGCTGATTGGTTCCAGCAATACAAGGATTCCAGAGGAGGTCAAGTGATTACTTGGACTGATTTCTGTTGGGACTTTAAAGCTCACCACATTCCTACCAGTGTTGTTGAGAGCAAGCGTGAGGAGTTCCGCAATCTCAAGCAAGGCAACATGTCAGTGTACGAATACAATATGCAGTTTCAGAAACTTGCTCACTTTGCTAAACAAGACGTTCCTGATGAAAAGAGTATGATCTATCAATTCAGAGGTGGCCTTAGAGAGGATCTGCAACTAGCTCTTGTTCTTGTTGAGCCTACTCAGTTTGATCAATTCTACAATATGGCCCTCAAGAAAGAAGGTGCTCAGCTCAAGTGTGAGGCTTCAAAGAAGAGAATCAGGGATGCAGTTCAGTCTTCTTCTTCCTCTCAAGGCGCAGCTAAGCAGCAAAAGTTCTACCTTCCTCCTCCTCCATTCCGTCAGCCTTATCAGCAGAAGAACTCAGGTGGTCGTGGATCTTCCCACCCACCCAACCCAGTCTATCAGAACAAGTCTCAGCCTCAAGCTCCAAGGTCAAATGCTCCTTATCACCGTCCGCTCTCAGAGGTGACCTGCAACAAGTGTCAGCAAAAAGGTCACTATGCGAACAAATGCTTCAACCAAAGGCGCCTTCCTCCTCCTCCTCCTCCTGTGAGGTCTTCAAGCAATGAAGTGGTCAAGCATAATCCCAAGTCTGCAAAGGTGAACATGATGAATGCAGCGCAAGCAGAGGAATCTACTGATGTGATAATGGGTAATCTCTCAGTTAATGATATTCCTGCAAAAGTCCTATTTCATACTGGTGCATCGCATTGTTTCATGTCAAGATCGTTCTTCGCAAAGAATGATTTTACTTGGTCTTACTTGGATAAACCTTTGGGTGTTGTTTCTCCGGGAAGTCAATGAGAGCCAACTCATTAGTTCATGATGTCTCTATCAAGATGGGCGACTATAAGTTTCTATCTAAACCATTTGTTCTTGGTGACTCGGATCTAATTCTCGGGGATGGACTGGCTTTCTTAGCACAAGGCTCAACTTGATTGTGCTGCCAGGCAAATTCAATTGACACACTCTTCTGAGGATGTTATCATCTATGCCGCTCGTGATGAAACTATTCGGTTGTTTTCTCTCAGTGAGAAGGGCGAGCTACACGCAATCTCTCGGATTCCAGTCGTTTGTGAGTACCAAGATGTCTTTCCAGAAGAGCTTCCAGGTATGCCTCCACATCGGCCAGTCGAATTCGTTATCGATCTTGAGCCTGGCACTGAACCCGTTTGCAAGCGTCCATACAAGCTTGGACCCAAGGAGCTGAAAGAATTGAAGAAACAGCTCGATGAACAAGAGCGTCTGGGTTTGATCAGACCGAGTTCATCCCCATGGGGATGTGGAGTTCTTTTTGTCTAGAAGAATGATGGCACGGACCGACTTTGCGTCGATTACCGTCCATTGAACAAGAAGACAATCAAGAACAAGTATCCACTTCCCAACATCAATGAGCTTTTCGAGCAACTCAAAGGTGCTAAAGTATTCTCCAAGCTTGACCTCCGTATGGGTTATCATCAGATTCGCATTCGTGAACAAGATATCCCCAAGACAGCATTCAGAACAAGCTATGGTTCTTATGAATATAATGTCATGTCTTTCGGCCTTGTCAATGCTCCTCCAACATTCTCTCGAATGATGAACTTCATCTTCAACCCCTACACAAATGATTTCGTCTTGGTGTATCTCGATGATATTTTGGTCTTCTCCAAGAACAAACAGGATCATGCCAAACATTTGCGATTGGTGCTCGACAAGCTCAGAGAGCATCAATTCTATGCGAAGTTTTCCAAATGTGAGTTCTGGCTTGATGAAGTTCTTTATCTTGGTCACATCATCTCCGCCAAGGGCATCGCTGTTAATCCCGAGAAGGTGTCTTCAATTGTGAATTGGGAACCTCCTCAGAATGTCAAGCAGCTCCGCAGTTTTCTCTGTCTTGCAAGCTATTGTCGAAGATTCGTTGAGAATTTCTCTAAGATTGCAAAGCCTCTTTCCAACCTCCTTCAGAAGCATGTCAAGTATGTCTGGACGCCTGAGTGTGACGTCGCTTTCAACACCCTCAAAGAGAAACTCGTCACAGCTCCTGTCTTGACTCCTCCTAATGAATCCAAGCCATTCGAAGTATTCTGTGATGCTTCTCTTCAAGGTCTCGGTGCTGTGTTAATGCAAGAGAAGAAAGTTGTGGCCTATACCTCTCGTTAGTTGAAGCCCAACGAAAAGAACTACCCCACTCACGATCTCGAGTTGGCGGCAGTTGTCCATGCATTGATAACATGGAGACATCTCTTGTTGGGAAGGAAAGTGGACATTTTCACCGATAACAAGAGCCTCAAGTATATCTTCACTCAACCAAACCTGAACCTCAGGCAAACTCGATGGGTCGAAATGATTCAAGAGTACAATCCAAGTATTGAATATACTCCTGGCAAGGCGAATGTGATTGCAGATGCTCTGAGCAGAAAGGCTTATTGCAATAGTCTAATTCTCAAGCCCTTCCAACCGGATCTTTGTGAAGCTTTCCGCAAGCTGAATCTTCAAGTTGTTCCTCAAGGCTTTCTTGCCAACCTCATAGTCTCTCCTACTTTGGAAGATCAAATTCGTGAGGCACAACTCCTGGATACCATGGTGAAGAAGGTGAAACGTGGTATTGACAAGGGCATTTCCAAATACAAGTGCTATCGCTTGGATGACAAAGACACTCTTTTCTTCAAGGATCGTATTGTGGTTCCTAAAGGCGATTTGAGAAAAGTCATCATGAATGAGGCACACAATTCCCTCCTATCCATTCATCCTGGAAGTACGAAGATGTACCATGACCTCAAGCAGTCGTATTGGTGGACTCGAATGAAGCGAGAAATTGCTCAATTCGTGAATGAATGTGATGTCTGTAGAAGGGTGAAAGCAGAACACCAAAGACCAGTTGGTCTCCTCCAACCTCTTGCTATTCCAGAATGGAAGTTTGATCATATCGAGATGGACTTCGTGACTGGTTTTCCTAAGTCCAAGCATGGAAATGATGCTATCTTCGTTGTCATTGACAAGCTCACTAAAGTGGCTCATTTTCTTCCTATCAAAGAATCTATCACAGCAGCTCAGCTGGCAGAGCTATACACCTCCAGAATTTTCTCCTTGCACGGTATTCCACAATTGATCTCTTCAGACCGCGGAAGCATCTTCACTTCTAAGTTCTGGGACTCCTTTCAGACGGCCATGGGCACCAACATTCGTTTCAGCACAACTTTCCATCCTCAAACAAGTGGCCAAGTCGAGCGAGTCAATCAAATCCTTGAAGACATGCTCAGGGCTTGTGTCATTTCCTTTGGCATGAAGTGGGAAGAGTGTCTTCCATATGCCGAGTTCTCCTACAACAACAGCTTCCAAGCGAGTTCGGGCAAGGCCCCATTGAAATTCTCTATGGCGAGAAAGTGCCGTACTCCTCTCAATTGGTCCGAGATGTGAACGCCAACTTCTTGGCAACGACTTGATCATAGAAGCGAAGAAATGTGCAAAGTCATTCGTGAGAATCTCAAAGCAGCATAATCGCGCCCGGAAGGGCTATTATGATGACAAGCACCGTGATGTGGCTTTTGAAATCGGAGACCATGTCTACCTCGCGTCTCTCAATGAAAGGCACTCGCCGCCCGGTATCAAAGGAAGCTTGCCCCTAGATCGTGGGTCCTTTCAAGATCATTGGCAAAGAGGCGATCTCGCCTATCAACGAGCTTCCATCCAACTTTGCAAGCGTGCACGATGTGTTTCACGTGTGACAGCTCCGCAAGTGCTTCAAGATTCCTGAGCGCACTATCAACTTTGAAGAAATTGACCTCCAAGAAGATCTCTCTTATCATGAGCACCCCGTTGCTATTCTTGAAGAAACCGAGCGCAAGACTCGCAACAAGTCAATCAATTCCTGAAAGTAAAGTGGTCACACCATTCCGACCGAGAAGCCACCTGGGAGCGCGAGGATCACCTCCGTTCCGAATATCCGGAGTTCTTTCAGTCCTAGATCTCGGGACGAGACCCTCTTGTAGTGGTGGAGTGTTGTAACACCCCGGATGTACCTTTCCATATTTGTAACTCCAACTCTTTCCATTTGCGGCATTGTGCTATGATACTCCCTCCGTGGTTGGGTTTTTGTTTTCGTTTTGCTTTTTGTTCATGTCATGCATATCATATCATGTCATCATGTGCATCTCATTTGCATACGTGTTCGCCTCATGCATCCGAGCATTTTCCCCGTTGTCCGTTTTGCATTCCGACACTCCCACATGCACCAGCGCACCCCTCTTGTCTCTTTTTGTGTGCGGGTGTTGAACATTCTCGGAATGGACCGAGCCTTGCCAAGTGGCCCTGGTATAGCACCGGTAGACCACCTGTCAAGTTTCAGGTCATTTGGAGCTCGTTTGGTACTCCAACGGTTAACCGCACTCTCGCTAAGGCCTCTTTTAAGTTGCAGCCCAACACCCCTCCAAAACAGCCCAATAACCCATCTAAGTCACCTCCATGCTCTCCGTCGTCGGATCACGATCGTGTGGGCGAAAACCGCACTTCATTTGGAGTCTCCTAGCTCCTTCTACCTTTAAATAGACCCCCTCACCCGAAATCTCGGATCAAATCCACCCCTAACCCTAGTCTTCTTCCACCCCGCGCCGCCGGACACGTCCGGTCCGGCCGGAAGAAAATCCCGCCGCCGCCGCCTAATCGGGCGCCGCACGCCGCCACCGGGCCGACCCGCCATCGCGCCTCCATCGCGGGCCCGCTGAGCCCGTGGCCAGCCCTCCCCGCCGCCGGCCGGTGCGTGCCCGCGCCCGCAGCCCGCTGCCGGCAGCGCCGCCCCACCCCCCAGCAGCGTCGCGCCGCCCATGCCCCCAGCGCCGTCCGCGCCTCCGGCCGCCCCGCGCGCCGACCTCCGCCGGATCCGGCCGGCCCGCCGCCTGCCTCTCCTCCTCCGGCGATCCCCGGGCCAACTCCGGCGAGCTCCGGCCGGCCGTCCTCGAGCCGCGTGCCTAGATCCGATCTGAGAGACCTAGGTTGACTTTCCCCGACCCCAAATTTCGTCCAAGTCTTTTTCTATCAGATAAATTGTTGCATCTTCATCGCATCACATCTTTGCACCCGTTGCTCCGTTTTGGGCATGTAGCATATCAAATTGTTCGTATCGATGAGTACATCATTCCATCTCATTGCATCATTTACATTTGAGCTCATCTTGATGCCCGAAATGCTGTTGGAAGAGGGCTATGTGATGTTAGTTTCTGTTTCTTAACAGAACTTGCACTTTTGTCATTTTTGCCATGATTAATGTGTGCACCTTATGAACTTGAGTCCTACATATGTTTTGATCTATGCCATGCTATCTTTCCAGGGGTGTATGCCATGTATTTTTGTGATCTCTGTGGTGACTAGCACAAGCATGCAAACTAGGGATGATAATGTTGCTGATTTCAGGAACTTAGTAATTTCACTAAGTCATGTCCTGCTGTTATTTTTATGCCATGTGTTCATGTTGTTACAAAGAGATCTATGCCCATTTTGAGCATGATCAGTAAGGGTGTTTTGAACATATGGATGTGCTCTATCCATCCATGCTTTTGTTGGCAATTATGGAGTAGTCTAGCATGTCATTTGCGTGCTCTACTTTTGCTTCAAAATGTTTCCTGGCAGATTGTTTACATGATATTCAATTTTCACAAGGTTGTTGTAGTTGATCCGTGTATGCTATGATGTTGTTCTTGCCATGTATAGCTTCTATGCCATGTATTCTTGATGGGTGTATGCTTAGTTTATCATGAGATGCCCTGTAGTGAGTGCATCGAGCTCATGAACATGCCTACTTGTTATCTATGTTTGCCATGTCCAGTTTTTCTGTCAAGTCTGAGATCTGTAATGAAACTTGCTATGTTTACATGGGTGTCATCATTTCTTATGGTCCTTTTTGGCTTATGGTCAGTAAGGGACTTTTGATCTATGCTTTGAGTAGATTCCTACCATTTCTTGTTTTGCTATTATAAGTTCCTGTAGCTTGTTGTTTGCTTGCTCTAAACATGCCTTCCTGATGTTAATTTCTGGCATGCTAGTATTTTCACTAAGTCTGTGAACCTGATATTTTTTGCACTTTCACCATGCTTGTTTGAGCCTGTTATGATGTGATTTAGCCGTAGCTCAGTGTTCCTCTTTTGTTTAGCATCTCCTGTAGATCACTGTCATATGCTTTGTTTTTATGTTGGGTGCTGTAGCATAGTTTCTTGTTGCATGCTAAGTAGCATCGTGCTGTTAAACGCAGATTCGCGTCATTCTTGTTTTGCTTGTCATTTGCAAACCGTGCATCCGATTCCGGTGATCTTTATATCGATTTCAACCGAAATCATCTCATCTTTCCAGCGGCATACTTGGTTTGCCAAGTTGATGCCTTGTTCATCATTTTCACTTTCGGAGCACACATATGCATTGCATATCTCATCCCGCATAGCATGTCATGTATTGCATCATATTGCTTGTGCATTGCTCCTTGTTTGATTGTTGTTCCATTGCTTGTGTTTTTGCTTTGGGTAGAGCCGGGAGACGAGTACGTGAACGAGGAACCTGTTTAGAACGCCTACGAGGATCCAGCCTTCGACAACTCTGAGAACCTTGCAGGCAAGATGACCATACCCTCGAAATCACTTCTATCTTTGCTTGCTAGATGCTCGCTCTTTTGCTATGCCTATGCTGCGATACCTAGCACTTGCTATATCATGCCACCCATATTGCCATGTCAAACCTCTAACCATCCATGTCCTAGCAAACCGTTGATTGGCTATGTTACCGCTGTGCTCAGCCCCTCTTATAGCGTTGCTACACTAGTGCAGAACCGGGCATTAGCACCGGTTCGTAAGGCCCTATAGTGCCGGTTACATAACCGGCACTAATTTGTGGTCACTAAAGGCCCCCCCTTTAGTACTGGTTCATCACGAACCGGTGCTAAAGGGCAACCACATGGCACGAGCCAGCTCCGGGGACCTGGAGCCCTTTAGTACCGGTTTGTAAGACCAACCGGTACTATAAGGTTTGGAGGGTTTTTAGTCTTATGATTTCTTTTTCATTTAATTTTGTGTTTCCATTTTAATTCTTTTTCGTTTGCTGGTATTTTACGATACTACACATTGTACACGTTATGCATATATATATATATATATATAATTTCTAGTAGAACCAATCATGCATATATATATCACATCAATGTCTCACAAATTAAACCACCATATTAATTAATTCACACATACACACATGTATAGCTATATACAATTTCTCCTACATATGAATGTTGCCTTCGGAGCAAGTCTAATTGGTGCCTTCGGAGCACGATGACAATTGAAAGTGGTTTTCATGGGGGCAGTAGCGGGTAATAGAATTCTCCATTCGGATTTATGACCTGGTCGAGCAAAAATCGCGCTATTTCCTCTTGAAGTGCTTCTACGCGCTCCGTTTCTATGAGCTTGTCCCGCACCTCTTTCAACTGTTAAGAAGGAGATCAATATGCATGTGTATTAGTTTGTGTGACTAGATATCGATAATGATGTAAAAATTGTGAATAGTGTTCTGACAAGCGTACCCATTGCTGTCTTTGAGATTTGCTCCTTTCGGATGCCATCATGCGAATGTTCTCGCAAACGCAGAATGCACACAGATTAGTCCCCTGCGCCTGCTTCAGGGCCTTTACGAGAATGGAATTTGATCAGATAAAAATTAATCAAGCATGATAATTAAAGAGATGGCAGCTAGCTAGCTAGCTAGTACTACTTAATTACTTACCTTGGGTCAAAACCATTGAAGCTTTTGTTTCCATTCACCTTCCGTGACGCTGATGAATCTTGCCCAAGCCCTGCCCGGCGACAAAGAAAATGAATAAAGGGGTTATTAAATAGTTCATATCATGAAATGACGAACTAAATAGGCCGAGATATATAGTTAATAATGATTGAAATTACCTGTTGACTATCCGATACAATATGTTAAAGTCAGTGTTTTTGAGATTAATGAGTCCAGTATTTCAATTGTTCCGTCGTCAACTTTAATGATACACAAGACCCAGTGAAATCTGCATGCACACACGTTTACATGTCTTAATTAAGCGGGCATATGTAAGCAAAAACATGTAGCTAGCTAGTAGGCAAAAACAGAGAATTTATAGTACAAGACAGTGTGACTCACCCAAAGTGGTAAGGAAGTAGTATATCTTCATTGTATTTGAGGCACTTCAAGAACTCTAGCATGCTGTCCTCTACTTCCTTTGCATGATGTTCATTTATCTTCCATGTGAATTCATTAACGGTGTTTGGGTCAATGAACCCAATGCCATAGCGCCCACCTTTTCTCATTTCATATATCTTCATCCCGCATAATACCACGTAAAAGAATATAGTGAGGATAATTACAGGTAATGATTGATCAAAAGGATCACTACAGCTAGCTTGAGACTTAAATTATAGAAAGAGATCACTTACGAGATAATAGCAATCGATTTATAGATTTGTCGAGTTCGTCTTGATTGTATAACTGAAACAGTTCTAAATACTCAACGGTCCCAGCTTTCTCATGGTAGTAATGGTCCTTCTTGACATTAACCATGAGAGACACTCGATCTGAAATCTTGGTAATGTTCATGTACCATTGATGCAATTCATACATTCTCGTTGGGAGCTTCTTGACCTTGTGCAGCGCGACCAAAGGTTGGCCCGGACATATTTCCGTTTTACTTCATCCTCTCTAAGCAAAGGCATGGGCTCGATCTCGAGGAGTTGTCCAACAGTGATGTTGAGAACTTCACTGCATTATATGCTCCTCCGTTATTACCACATTGCCCACCTCGAACATGCAATTGTTTGCCCACAATAATATTGGGGCGCAGATCGCCACTGTTGTTGGCACAACAAGCGAGGGATCGATTATGCTGCTGTTCTCCCGGTGGGAATGGTTTTCCGCATTTTTGGCAGCTGCTTCTTGTTTGCTCGATCCCGATGTAGACGTGCTCGCCTCCCTTTGTAGACGTGCTCGATTTAACTTCCTAATGTGGCGCTCATAGTCCTGTGTCAACAGGCTTGGAAGCTGTGGTTGAGCCATCTGAATGAAGTGGTCAATCGTTTCCTCGTGCACTTTCTCCCTTGGCGGCGGTGGCGGTTTGATGCAAAATGGGCTTCCATCTCGGCCTTCGATATGGCTGTGATTTCCTCCTCGGACTTGTCATAAGACCTCTGCGGAAGAGGCTTGAGGCTTGGACCATATTTATATCGCTTGCCTCCCTTTGTACTTCTGTACTACCTCGACTCGTGCCACGCACCATAGCTGCGGGTGTCTCTTCTGCGATTGCCGAGGCGGCGGAGACGGCCGACGGGACTAAGTTGGACGAGGAGGAGTGGCCCGAGGTTGTGCAGGACTTGGAGGAGGAGTGGGCGTCACGCTGTGGCGGACTTGGAGGAGGAGGATTGTCGACACTTTGCGGACATGGAGGAGGAGGATTGTCCCGACACTTTGCGGACTTGGAGGAGCGGAGTCTGCTGACTCGGTGGCGGACTTCGACGAGGACTCGGGTGACGCGGTGTCGGTGGCCTTGGAAAGATGATGCAATCCTTTTTCCATAGGATGATACGATGTTTGGCCTCTCAGAAAGCGCGCCGTCACCTCCAAAGAATGTCAAGCTGTAGCCCCGAATATGGTGGGTCCACCTCATCAACCAAGACACGAGCAAAGCCCGCTGGAATCGGGTTGCAATGGAAGGTTGCCTCGGGGGGATTTGTGAAAGCACAACCGTCCGCCACCTTCATGGATATGTTCTTCATTTTGACGTGTAGCTCGCAGTTAGTGTTCTCCGTGATGTCATCCACGGGGTATCTACCCAGCATTGGGTCGTCCGGGACGGAACCCACGCTGCTTCTCGGCATGGATGGGCCGGTGCTATCCAATGCTGGATCATCCGCTAGCTGCTGCAGCTGCTGAGACCCCCTTTGATGGGTAAGTGAGTCGATCTGCTCTGCCGCCGCTAGAATTTGACCGCCAATTCCGCTTGACTTGCTTCTAGGCCTTGAAGGCGTTCATAGTCCCGCTTCTCTGCTCCTCCTCCATCTTCCTCTTCTTCTCCTCCGCAATCTTCTTTCTCGCACGGGTTCTCGTAGTCGTTGTTCGGTCGAAAACCCTCATACCACGGCAGAGCGCCTTGCCTCGTGTTCTTCCGGGTGTTCAGATTTCCAGTGGCACGCGTAAGCTCGTCGTTCTCTCTGTTGGGCTGGAACACCCCCGTTCGTGCCTCTTCTATTGCAACAAGTATCGCATCATCGGCTCCTTCAGACTTGCCATCGTCGAAACATTGCCTATCTCCCGGTCCAACTCCCCCCCATGCGCATAGAACCAAGTCCTGACCCTGGGGGCCAACTCTTAGTAGCCGGAGTGACACCTGCATCCTCCATCTCTTTCTCAGACTTATCCTACTTAGGCATTGCCACCGCATAGCCACCTGGCCCCAGCTTATGGAACTTATCCTTTTTTTCGGCATCCTTGAATTTCATGAAATCGTCCTAATGATCACGTTGGTTCTCCAGTGTTCCCTTGAATACTGGAGTCTTCCTTCCTCCGTTGACGTACTTGTTCCATTCACCATTCTTGTAGTTCTTGAATGCAGTCGCCATCATCTTAAGAGCAGCCTCTTTGACTTTCTCGCACATCCGCTTCGTGAAATGATCCGTAGGGTGAAATGTTCCATGAGAGTATCCCAAAGCAGATCTTTTTGATTCTTGTCGACATAAGTAACATCTGGACGTGGCTTTGCTGGCGCTCTCCATTCTTGAAGTTTGATCGGGAGTTGGTCCTTCACAAGAACTCCGCACTTTCGAACGAACTTGTCCGCAATCTTCTTAGGCGCTACTGGTTTGCCAGTAGGGCCGCATGCCTCGATATTGTACTTTACGCCCGGCTTCAACTTTTTGTTCGGGCCTCGTTTCGTCCTTTTGCCTGAAGATTTGGTCGATCCGGATGGCTGAAAGAACAAAGATCGATTCGTTAATATATCTTCAAGTCATTTAAAACATGTGATGATCACCAGATGCCTGCTTATATAAATATATATACCTCGTCGGTGTTTGTTGTTTCAGGATCATGTTCTTCGTCATTGTCATAATCATTCATGACTTCGTCGTGATCGAATATCATATCACCCTCTCCGGTGTTGTTTAGAAATTCGGAGCCGTCATAATCTTCTTCATTTTGATTATCATCTGCCCCGCGTATCATATCAAACATGGTCTGTTTCTCCTCTCTCGTCGGTATTATGCGCCATAGCTTTTGTTTAACTAATCCAAAAGAAATATAAAACAATTTAGTATTCAAATCTCGAATAATAGATATAATCTCGAATACATCGCCCGAATAATAGATATAATCTCAATACATCATCCGAATAATAGATATAATCTTGAATACATCGTCTCGAATAATATATAATATTGAATAGTACATCACGGCTATTAGCTAATCAAGATCGAATACTACTGAAGAATCTAGGACACTCGCGGTTCCTCCGTGGCAGGCGGTGGACACCCAAAGAGAAGGAACCTCACGGGATCATAGCTGAAGTGAGATCCCGAAGATCTTGCCATGTATTGGAGAACCTGCCGCCCTCTAACGCAACCATGTAGCGATGGACGTGCTCGTCCTCCTCCCCGACACGGCGACGCACCACCTCCGGCGGGGCCGGTCCCTCGCACCAAAATCGCCCACGCGAACGCCACCAAACGAGATCGGTCGACGATGGACCCGCGGCGGGTTCCTCGTCAGCGGCGCGCCCTCAAGCAGCACCTCCGGTGCCAGCCGGCGGAGCCAGTCCGGACATGGGTCGGTGGGCGTTGTCGCCGACGGGTCGACGGCGAGGATGCGGGCGGGCATCGTCGAGAACAAATACTAGCTATATGCCCAAAAAGTAACATTTTTTAATGATTGGATTTTGATAACTAAAATTTCTAACATTTCTATATAACTAACATTTCTATAACATTTCTAACAATGCTATATATAACTAACATTTCTATAACATTTCTAATATTTCTATAACTAAAAACAGAAAAAATTATAACATTTCTATATATATAACTAACATTTTTATAACCATTTCTATAACTAAAAAACAGAAAAAAATTTAACAATTCTAACTTTTTTATAACTATTTCTATAACTAAAAAACATTTCTAACAATTCTAACATTTCTAACTATTTCTAAAAAAACAGAAAAATGTCTAACAATTTTCCTAAAAACAGAAATATCAATAACTAAAAATGTATGTGTGTGTGTGCGCACGCTCACCGGCCGGCTAGGCGAGATGCGACGGGGGGCGGGCGGCGACGGGGACGGCGACGGGCGCGGCAGCGACGGGCGGCGAAGACGGGACGGGACGACGGGCGGGCGGCGGCGGCGCGGCGGCGGGCGACGACGGGACGGGCGATGACGACGGGACGGGCGGCGACGACGGGACGGGCGGCGGCGACGCAGCGGGCGGCGACGACGGGACGGGCGGGCGAGGGGCGGCGAGCGGCGGCGCGGCGCGGCGACGGCAGCAGAGAGAGAAGAAGCAGAGGAGAGATGAGAAAGCGATGAAATTTTGAATTGTTTTCTTATATAGAAGGCACCTTTAGTACCGGTTGGAGCCACCAACCGGTACTAAAGGTCTGTTTTGGCCAGGCCAAGCAGCGGGAAGCGACCCCCTTTAGTACCGGGTGGTGGCACAAACCGGTACTAAAGGCCCCCCCTTTAGTACCGGTTTGTGTCACCATCCGGTACTAAAGGTGTGTGCTGGCGCAGGTGCGGTGCGGAAGTTTAGTCCCACCTCGCTAGCCGAGGGCCTACCGCACTGGTTTATAAGCCCTAGTGTGGTAGCTCTCTCGAGCTCCTCTCCTAATCAGGCCTACTGGGCCTACCTGTCCTCCTCTCCTTGTGGGCCTACTGGGCCTTCGCGGGCCTGCATCCTGGCCCAATGAAAGGTTGTGTCGCTAGTCGTATGCAGGCCGCTTTGGCCCAGTAGGCGGGCTTTTTTTCTTAATTTGTTTTTGCTTTATTTTTTTGTTTTATTTATTTTTGAGTTTTTTTGCTGTATTTAGAGTTTCTTTGTGAATATTTTTGCTTTAGGTACAAAAAATTACAAACTTTCTGTTAGTGTCGGTAGATTTCAAATTTGAATAGTTTAAATTTTGAATTATTTGAAATTTGTGTGAATCACTAGTTTGTGAATAACTTAACTTTGAAAAAGTTTTTCAGTGATTCTTTTTCTTATGTTTAATATTAGTGTGTTTTATCATTATATTCAATTTAGTAATGTTTAGTAATTTAAAAATGAAATGCCTTTGTAACAGTTTAGTTTTCGCTGAAACCCCGATACTTGAAAGAGATTGTGCATTTTGTACAAGTGCATCCAGCTTTTTGCCGTAACCCTCTCTACTTTCTTGCACATGCTATTTGTATGAAATTATGATACCATGCCAACTTTCAACCTTTTCTCGAGTTCATTTGAATTGCTTTTCAATTTCGTGGTCATTTATTTGGAAAAAAATCAAGTAAATGCATGAAAAGAATTTGTTTGCAGATAAAATTTCTTCGCGTTTCAAATGCCAAAACACATAACTACCCTAACTATTACAGACATTCCCTCCGGGTGTGAAACACGTAAGAAAGTGATGATAGTGAAGCCGATCACATCTCAGATCTTTGGGTGTGAAACTTTTTCTTCGTGTGTGTCCCTTTGCGCCGTAACCATGGAAAATCTTCATCATTTAACGGGATGCTCGGGTCAATATTCACCGTGAATGGAGCAATTTCATCAAACTTTTCATAATCTTCGACTTGTCTGCATCTTGTCATCCACTCCCACGATGTTTCTCTTCCCGTAAAGAACTATGTGCCGCTTTGGCTCATCGTACGATGCATCCGCTTCCTTATCTTTTCTTTTTCTTGGCTTGGTAGACATGTCCTTCACATAGAAAACCTGTGCCACATCATTGGCTAGGACGAATGGTTCGTCGCATCACGCAAGATTGTTGAGATCCTTGTTGTCATTCCGTCATGCGGGTCTTCCGTTACCCGCCTCGTGTCATATTGACCCATTTGCACCGAAACAAAGGGACCTTTAAACCACGTCGATAGTCAAGTTCCCATATGTCTTGTATATAACCATAATATGTTTCCTTTCCCGTCTTGGTTTCTGCATCAAAGCGGACACCACTGTTTTGGTTGGTGCTCTTCTTATCTTGGGCGATCGTGTAAAATGTATTACCATTTATCTCGTACTCTAGCACGGTTATGAACATATTTCTTTAAGACTCCCATGAACCTCTCAAAGGGGAACATATTGTGTAGAAATACAGGACCCACAACGTTAATCTCTTCGCATAGGTGAACTAGGACGTGCGTCATGATGTTGAAGAAGGATGGTGGGAACACCAACTCGAAACTGACAAGACATTGCACCAAATCATTTTGTAACCTTGGTATGATTTCTGGATCGATTACCTTCTGAGAGATTGCATTGATAAATGCACATAGCTTCACAATTGCTAATCGAACGTTTTCCGGTAGATGCCCCCTCAATGCAACCGGAAGCAGTTGCGTCATAATCACGTGGCAGTCATGAGACTTTAGGTTCTGGAACTTTTTCTCTGCCATGTTTATTATTCCCTTTATATTCGACGAAGCCGACGGTACCTTAATATCGAAAGGCATTCAAAGAAGATTTCCTTCTCTTCTTTGGTAAGAGCGTAGCTTGCATGACCCTGATGTATGCCGTCTTCTCCGTGCATACGTTGCTGGTCCTCCCGTGCCTCAGGTGTATCTTTTGTCTTCCCATACACGCCCAAGAAGCCAAGAAGGGTCACGCAAAGATTCTTCGTGACGTGCATCACGTCGATTGCGGAGCGGACCTCTAGGTCTTTCAAATATGGCAGGTCCCAAAATATAGATTTCTTCTTCCACATGGGTGCGCGTTCGTCCGCGTCCTTTGGAACAGGTTGTCCGCCAGGACCCTTTCCAAATATCACCTTCAAATCCTTGACCATATCATGTACATCAGCACCGATGCGGTGGCGAGGCTTCGTCCGTGATCCGCCTCACCTTTGAAATGCTTGCCTTTCTTTCTTACGGATGCCTGCTCGGAAGAAATCAACGATGTCCTGTACACATTCTTCTTACAACTATTCAAATATATATCGTCGGTATCATCCAAACAGTGCGTGCATCCGCGGTATCCCTTGTTTGTCTGTCCTGAAAGGTTACTGAGAGCAGGCCAATCATTGATGGTCACGAACAGCAACGCCTTGAGGTCAAATTCTTCCCCCATGTGCTCATCCCGCGACGCACACTGTTCCATTCCACAGCTGTAAGAGTTCTTCAACTAATGGCCTTAGGTACACATCAATGTCGTTGCGGGTTGCTTAGGGCCTTGGATGAGCACCGCATCATAATGAACTTCCGCTTCATGCACAACCAAGGAGGAAGGTTATACAAACATAGAGTCACGGGCCGGTGCTATGGTTGCTGCTCTGCTCCCCAAAAGGATTAATGACATCTGCGCTTAGACCAAACCGTACGCTCCTTGCGTCATCTCGCAAACTCCTTCCCGTACTTTCTTTCGATTTTTCTCCATCGCAACCCGTCGTGGTACTCTCAACTTTCCGTCTTTCTTATGGTCTTCTCGTGCCATCGCATCGCTTTGGCATGCTCTTTGTTTTAGAACAAGCGTTTCAACCGTGGTATTATAGGAGAATACCACATCACCTTGGCAGGAATCTTCTTCCTGGGGCGCTCGCCCTCGACATCACCAGGCTCATCGCGGCTGATCTTATAGCGCAATGCACCACATACCGGGCAAGCGTTCAAATCCTTGTACTCACCGCGGTAGAGGATGCAATCATTAGGGCGTGCATGTATCTTCTGCACCTCTAACCCTAGAGGGCAGACAGCCTTGTTTGCTTCGTACGTACTCTCGGGCAATTCGTTGTCCTTTGGAAGCATATCCTTTATCATTACCAGCAACTTTCCAAATCCCTTGTCGATACACCATTCTCGCCTTCCATTGCAGCAATTCGATGTGGTGCCCAACTTTTCTTGTCACCACGCAATTCGGGTACAACAATTTTTGTGATCCTCTAACATGCGCTGCAACTTCTTCTTCTCCAAATCACTTTGCGGTTTCTCTTTGCATCGGCAATGGCCCGACCTAGATCATCAACGGGCTCATCGATGCCTCTTCTTCAGCTTCTTCCCGCATTGCGGCTCAGCTTCTTCCGCATTACCGGCTCAGCTTCTTCCCCATTGTTGTATCATCGTATTCAGGGAACCCATGGCGGGATAGCTGTCGTCGTCCTCTTCTTCTTCATTGTCTTCCATCATAACCCTCTTTCTCCGTGCTTGGTCCAAACATTATAGTGGGGCATGAAACCGGACTCAAACAGTGGACGTGAATGGTTCTTGGCGAGAGTAATTGTGACCATTCTTACAGACACCACATGGACAAGGCATAAAACCATCCGCCCGCTTGTTTGCCTCGGCCGCAAGCGTAAAAGTATGCACGCCCACAACGAATCGGGAGAGCATCGGTCATCGTACATCCATTGCGGCTCATCTTCATTACACAACACCGAATAGACCAAATTAATACAAGTTCATACATAAAGTTCATACAACACTTAAATGCAACAAACAAATAACTCTCTAGCTAAAGCATTTAAATGCAACAACAAATGCGATCAAGATCGCAACTAAGGTAACAATTGATCCAACAGCATAATGATACCAAGCCTCACTATCGATGGCATATTTTCTAATCTTTCTATTCTTCAAGCGCACTTTCTCCATCTTGATCTTGTGATCATCGACGACATCGGCAACATGCAACTCCAATTCCATCTTCTCCCCCTCAATTCTTTTCAATTTTTCTTTCAATTACTCGTTTTCTCTTTCAACTAAATTTAACCTCTCGACAATAGGGTCGGTTGGAATTTCCGGTTCACATACCTCCTAGATAAAAATATCTATGTCAACTTGATGGGCATAATTTGTCATAAACACAAAATGCAACTAATAGTTTTAAAAGAGAATATACCACATCCGAATCATAACAAGGACGAGGGCCGACGGGGACGGATATCAAAACCATGGCACTATGTATAACAAACAACGTACGGGTAAGATAATTATTACATGATTAACTATATATCCAAATCACACAAACATCAATTTTTTATGTAAAATTACATGAACAAGAGGCTCACCACAAGGTGGTGCCAGTGACAGGACGGTGCGGGCGATCGACGGTGGTTACGACGGAGATTTAGAAGACACTAAGTAAACCACACCTACATATGCAAACTAAGTGTTATTTTTGACCTCAAATTGCATATAAATCAAATACTAGCACATATATATATTTCCTCCCAAATTACTAAACTCACAAATTAGTAACTATACAAACCATGGGAAGAGCTAATCTAGCAATGAGAGTTGAAAGGACAAAGTTGCTAACCTTTGTGATCATTTGAATGGATGGGGGCCTTCAAATCTTGACAAATTTTGGGTAAAATTTGTGAGGAGCTCGAGGGGAAAGGGGAAGAACAGAGGAGAAGTGAGGGGAAAGGGGAAGAACAGAGTGGCTCGGGTGGACGAAGGGTTTATGTAGGACGACCTATAGTACCGGTTCGTGGCACGAACCGGTACTAAAGGGGCTGGAGGGGGCCCAGACTGACAACATCCTGCCACCACCCTCATTAGTACCAGTTCGTGGCACGAACCGGTGCTAAAGGTTAGCCACGAACCGGTACTAATGAGAGCGGCCCGGCTAGCCGTTGGAACCGGCACTAATGTATACATTAGTGCCAGCTCTAATACAAACCGGCACTAATGTGCTGCACGTTTGACCCTTTTTCTACTAGTGCTAGTTGCAGGTGAAGATGAAGTTTGTTCCTTGTTGGAACACGGATATTTTGGGATATCACAATACCTATTGTTTTAATTAATGCATCTATATACTTGGTAAAGGATGGAAGGCTCGGCCTTATGCCTGGTGACTTGTTCCACTCTTGCCGCCCTAGTTTCCGTCATACCGGTGTTATGTTCCTTGATTTTGCGTTCCTTACGCGGTTGGGTGATTTATGGGACCCCCGTGACAGTTCGCTTTGAATAAAACTCCTCCAGCAAGGCCCAACCTTGGTTTTACCATTTGCCACCTAAGCCTTTTTCCCTTGGGTTTTCGCGAGAATGAGGGTCATCTTTATTTACCCCCCCCCCCCCCGGGCCAGTGCTCCTCCGAGTGTTGGTCCAAACTAGAGCACCGTGCGGGACCGTCGCTTGGCAACTTGGGTCACGTTGGTACCTGTACGCTTCGCTTATCCGGTGTGCCCTGAGAAGGAGATATGTGCAGCTCCTATCGGGATTTGTCGGCACAGTCGGGTGGTCTTGCTGGTCTTGTTTTACCATTGTCGAAATGTCATGCGAACCGGGATTCCGAGAATGATCGGGTCTTCCCGGGAGAAGGTTTATCCTTCGTTGACCGTGAGAGCTTGTGATGGGCTAAGTTGGGACACCCCTGCAGGGTATTATCTTTCGAAAGCCGTGCCCACGGTTATGAGGCAGATGGGAATTTGTTAATGTCCGGTTGTAGAAAACCTGAAGTTGACCTTAATTAAAATACATCAACCGCGTGTGTAGCCGTGATGGTCTCTTCTTTGCGGAGTCGGGAAGTGAACACGGTGTTGGAGTTATGTTTGACGTAAGTAGTTTCAGGATCACTTCTTGATCGCTACTAGCTTCACGACCGTGCCTTGCTTCTCTTCTCGCTCTCTTTTGCGATCGTAGCCATCATATATGCTAGTCGCTTGCTGCAGCTCCACCTCATTACACCACCCTTCCCTTAAGCTTAAATAGTCTTGATCTCGCGGGTGTGAGATTGCTGAGTCCCCGTGACTCACAGATTCTACCAAAACAGATCGTACCGGTGATACCAGTAGCAGATGGCGAACCGAGCTGAAGTGGGAGTTTGACGAGGCCCTTGGTCGTTACTATGTTTCATTTCCAGACGATCAAGAGTGGAGCCAGTTGGGACGATCGGGGATCTGTGTTGCATTTGGGGTAGTCTTCTTTTATTTTGGTTCCGTAGTCGGACCTTGAGTGTAAACTGAATGATGGATGTTTATTTATGCATTGTGTGAAGTGGCGACTGTAAGCCAACTATGTATCTTTTTCCCTTATGTATTACATGGGTTGTGTGAAGATTACCTCACTTGCGACATTGCTTTCAATGCGGTTATGCCTCTAAGTCGTGCTTCGACACGTGGGAGATATAGCCGCATCAAGGGCGTTACACGAGGGAAACCGTAGGACCTGTCCGGGCAGCAGCGTCGGCATCGTCGCGTTCCTTCCTGAAGGTGTTGCTTGGTATGCGGTGGTCCGAAGTGCTAGGAGCGTGGTGGAAACTCTCCGTCGGGCGCAACGGTTGCGGGTCATCAGCGTTTTCGTCGATCCGACTCTGTTGTCATTATTTTCTTTTTCTTTTTTTGTTGTTTCATTTGGGCGTGCTTGTGTTGTCTGCCCCAGCAATGGACTATCAGATGTATGGGGTGATTGCTATATCTATATAGCGGGAAAGCCTATTTCGAGGAACGAAGACTAATACCCTTTTTTCTGGACCAATGAATATAGTTTGGGGGATCTGTTCCATGTCAGGTGCCCTGCATAATATGGGGTGTTTTTTTTAATAAAAAATACTACACCTATACGAACTCCTACGTGAAAGGAGGTTTCCTTTCAAGTGAGTTTAAAAAAAAAAGGTTTCCTTTCCAGTTTAAAAAAAAGGGGGTTTCCTTCCCTAACCTCCACTAATCTCCTCTGAATTTCAGGGTGGACCCGTGTGCAATCCAATCAGACGAGCCCACATCAGCACCTATGTAAAATTTCGTAGCAAACTCTACGTAATAAGTCCTTCAATGGCACAGCACGTTTCAACTTGCGACGTACGTCTACGTTCACAGCACGTTTCTTGCTTCACGTACCGAGCATGGATTTCTTGCCGTATTTAATAAGATCGAGACATCAAGGCCAGCTAGCCACGCAAGAGATCGATCGGGGCATCATCGGAAGCGAGCACAAAGTAATTAAGCACAACAAATCCATGGCGCGGCAGGGGCAGGAGAACCAGTACGACGATGATGCCTCGGCACCGCGGTCGTGGCTGCCGGACGACGTCGTCACGGAGATCCTCGCCTGCCTGCCGGCCAAGTCCGTCGGCCGCTTCCGCTGCGTCTCACGTTCCTGGGACGCCACGCTCTCGTCGGCGGCCTTCGTCGAGCTCCACCTCCGGCGGGCAAACTACCAGTCAGCCGCCGGCCGGCCAAAGCTCTTCTTTAGCCCTACTGACGAGCCCTCGGACGACTACTTCTTTTACGCTTGGCAGCCTGGCGGTGCGGTCACGAAGCTGATGGACAACGACTTCCTGCGCCCGGCTCCCCTCACCAGGCCCCTCCATGGCCTCGTCCTCCTCCGTTGCGTCCGCAGTGGCGGCTACTACGTCTGCAACCCATCCACCGGCGCGGTGCTTCCTCTCCCCGACACTCGAGTGCCATTGAAGATGACTTTCCAGTCTTCAGCTTCACCCCCTTACTACAGGGATGTAGTTTACGGCCTTGGTTACTGCTCGGCCAGCCACCAGTACAAGGCAGTCCGTATCTTCAGCAATGAGAATTCCATGGATGCCCCGTGCTGCGACGTCTTCGTTCTCGGCAGTGACACGCCGACATACTGGCGGCCGGCCACCTCCGAGCATCCGATGTGCGTTGTGAAGGAGGAGAACCCGGCCGTGTTCTTCAATGGCCACCTGCACTTCCTCTGCCGCTACGATGGTGGCATCCTCACTTTCAACGTCAGGGACGAGACCTTCGGTTCCATGCGACTGCCACCATATCCTCTGGGGAAGGATCCTCTCGGTCTCAGGACGACGGAGCTCGACGGTTGCCTATGCGTCTTTGATGCGGGCAGCGGCGACGGAGACGGTCTGTGCCATGTATGGCTGCTGCGTGATTTCGAGGCACAACGGTGGGAGCAGCTTTGTTGCATCGACCGGGCCGCTTGGCCGGAGCCAGAGCGGACTCAGCTGGAATCGAGCTGGATAGCTCCTCTCAGCCTGTCTAATGCTTCCAATGGATCAGACAAGAAGATCATGTTCGGCACTGGTACTTGCATGGTGTTCACGGTAGACCAGAATGGTGGTGGCGTACCAGAGATTCTTTTCCGGCCTGACGAAGCCATCGCCGGCAGTTTCATTGACACGTATGATTTCCCGTATGATTTCCCGGCGCTTGGCCTGTTCGAGGAGAGTCTTGTGCCGGTAGGCCGCGACATTGAGGAGATGATCTTCTCTTCACCAGTGACAGAAGCTTGGTACGACGTCCTCAAGTGGTTGCCAGCACGTTCCGTCTCAAAGCTCAGCCTCGTGTGCAGGGAATGGCGCGCCATGATCACCACCGATTGTTTCATCCGATCGCACGCCGCCGTCCACGCAACACGCCCGCGGATCAAGTTTGCCATAGACCCCTTGGTGGGTTCATTCAGTGACCTAGATGATCACATCAACAACCGGCTCTTCTATGGCAATGGCATACCATACGATAATCCTGTCCAATTTTCTCAACCATGCCATGGCCTAAACTTAGGGAGGTGGAGCTTTGGTGACTACCTATACAATCCTACCTTGGGCATTAGTCAGAGAATAGAAGATGTCGAGAGAGATGCAGTCTTTTTCGGCAGATCTATCGCGTTGGGGTTCGACTCCGAGGTGGAGGACCATGTCATGGTGTCACTTGCGTACGAGCAGAAGAACATGGGAACAAGAGAGTACAAACTGAGGTGTGACGTGCGTAGTTTGCAAAGAGGCAATTTCTGGTGCTCGTACGATCCTCCACCAAGGCCAGTGGCAGTCAATGTGCCGCCGGCCTACGTGAATGGCAAGATCTATTGGGTGGTCGAACATTTGCTTGCGCCGGAATCCGAGGTGTGCGAACTCCTGGTGTTCGACGTCATAGATAGCGAGTTCGAGGTCATGCAGGGCCCTTCATGGAGCAGCCATGGCAGCGGCCGTACGTCCATCCTCGAGCTCTACGGTGCTATCTCCATGGCATGGTGGGATGACGACAGGAATGCCATTGACGTATGGAGGATGAAGGACATGGACGGGGCTTGGTACGTGGAGTGTCGTGTCGAACTCGATAAGTTCTCACCGCAATACTCGTCGAGGGAGATCACGCTGATGTGCTCTGATCCAATCGGTGGACAGATTTTGCTCAACACAGGGAGGTCGTTAGGCTACTATAATCCCGAGACGGCGACGCTTGAAACCATCTACACTGTTGGTGAACCACAAGGTTACAGGGGGTTCTCTGCCGCTATTGTCCAAGACAGTCTAGTTTGCCCTTATATGAAGTGGTAGTGGTGAACCAACACAGTCACGCTATAAACTATTGGTCGAAGAAGGCGAACGGCGTCAAGCACGCATTGGCTACCTCATTGTGCTCTTTGTTTACTACTGTTAGATTTTTCTTGATAATGTACTCCGATTAATTTTGAATAAGATGATATTAGAGTTGTGACTACAAGTTGTGTGGCCGAGAATTCCGATAGGAAAGCCACCTAACGCTGAAGTGCTGGTAGGCCAAGAAGCATCTTTCCTTCATTCCTTGTGAGATAAGATAAAAATGACAAACATCCAAAAAAAATCGAGTCCACGTATTTCAAACTGGAAACCAACAAAAGTTGCACGGACCCCCCCCCCCCCCCCCAAAAAAAAAAACAAAAGTTGTACGGCGTAGTGCCGCTGTCTTCTATCCTGAAACTGTCCTTATGATCCCTTTTGGGTCTTGGCCATTTCTGCTTCAGTATGTGGTGTTTGCTGGGGTTGGCACCCCCCTGGTTAGCTTGGCCTGATGGGCTCTTGTTGCTTTTTGGCTAGTAATAATGGCCTGTGCTGGCTATGCGTTTGAATCTCTTATTCTGATTTTTTTTGCCAATGAAGTGATTGTATTAATGCAGGAGGATCTTAAGGACTACCTACGGAATTGCCACTAAGGCCTTGTTTGACAGCAAGGGATTGTGGAGGTTTTGGGAGGAGGGGATTTCAGGGGATTTGATGAATCCCCCTCTTCCACCCTTTTGAGTATAATGTTTATTAGGAAAGACGAGATAGACTAGGATTTGTTCTGGCTTGCCTTGTACTCCAAGTAGATCATGTACTCCTATATATATATGCCCACGAGGCTCAAGCAATACAACAAGAACTATTCCACCAAATCTCTCTCTCCCTTCTAACATGGTATCTATTGCAAGTCGATCCTAAACCCTAGCAGCCGCCGCTTCCGCACCCGCGCGCCGCCCCCGGGGCGGTCGGCCTTCATGACCGCCGCCGGGGGCCGCGCCGCCCGTACCTAGGGTTCGTCCGCCGGCCGTGTTGGCCGGCTGCCCTAGAGAGTCTTTTTTCCGATCCTTTGATCCGGGTTTTTCTCTCTCTCGCCGGTCGCTTTGATCGGCGTCTACTTTTTGGTTTTCCGGTCTATGTGATCCGGTTTGCGTCGCCCACCGCCGCCGTCGACCCGTCGCGCTCTACTCCAACACCGGCGCGATTGGCCGGCTTCTTCACCGACCCGGCGGCCTCGCGCGTCGTCAGCGTCTGCCGTCGATCGCCCAGACGCTGGCGGCCTCGCGCGTCGTCCGTCGCGTCTACCCGTCGGTCGCCCAGACAGCGGCGGCCTCTGCGTCGTTCACAGATCGCCCGCCGGCCGCCCGACCGACGGCCTCGCGTCATCGGCGGCCTTCACCGCCATCGTTCGCGCGACGACCCGCATTGTCGATCTCGCCGGCCGTCACCGCCTGCTCCGACCGGGACTCTGATCACCCGACCGGCAGCCTCGCGCCATGCGGCGGCCAATCATAGCCGCCACCGCGCGCCGCGCCCGGCTTCATCTCGGACTCCGCCACCACGCACCGAAGCGGCGTCCCCGACCTCAGCGCGATCAGCTTGATCACCGCCGCCGCCGCGATCCGCCTCATCTATGCCGCGCGACCGACCTGGCCCGTCGGTTACGCGGCCTTCGCAGGTCACGTGAAGATCATCCCCGAGTTCAGCGCGCCTCTCCACCGATCGAGCATCGGGCTGCCGCTGCGTCGCCCCATTGGGCCGCAGCGCCGCCGCCCCGTGGTTCCTCTCCCGGCTGCACCGACCCGCGTCACCGCTGCGTCGCCCCTTCGGGTCGTAGTGCCGCGGCCCGCGGTCCACCGCCGCACCGAGGGCGTCCGCTCTAGGCCGCCCCGTGGCTGCATCGACCCTCGCGCCGCCGCTGCGTCGCCCCGTCGGGCCATAGCGGGCGTGGCACGCGGTCTACGTCGCCGTCCCGAGGCCGTCCCCACGGTTGCACCGACTCGCGAATCGCCGTTGTGTCGCCCCTTCGGGCCGCAGCTGTTGGGGAACGTAGCAGAAATTCAAAATTTTCCTACGTGTCACCAAGATCTATCTATGGAGAGACCAGCAACGAGGGGAAGGAGAGTGCATCTACATACCCTTGTAGATCGCTAAGCGGAAGCGTTCAAGAGAACGGGGTTGAAGGAGTCGATTGTCGTGATCCAAATCACCGGAGATCCTAGTGCGAAGCGGACGGCACCTCGCGCTCAACACACGTACAGCCCGGTGACGTCTCCCATGCCTTGATCCAGCAAGGTGAGAGGGAGAGGTTGGGGAAGACTCCGTCCAGCAGCAGCACGATGGCGTGGTGGTGGTGGAGGAGCGTGGCAATCCTGCAGGGCTTCGCCAAGCACCGCAGGAGAGGAGGAGTACTTGGGAGAGGGGGAGGGCTGCGCCAGAACTTCGTGTTGAGCTCCCATGCGTCTCCCCACTTTATATAGGGGTGGAGGGGCTGGTTTCTTGCCCTCCAAGTCCATTGGGGCGTTGGCCAAGGTGGGAGGAAAGAAATCCCATCATTTCCTTCCCCACCGATTGTTATCCCCCCTTTTTAGGGATCTTGATCTTATCCTTGGGATATGATCTTATTCCTTCTAAGGGGGATCTTGGTCGCTTGACCAGGGGTGTGGGGCCTTTCCCCCACTACCCACGTTCATGTGGGTCCCCCCATGCAGGTGGGCCCCACTCCGGAACCTTCTAGAACCTTCCCGGTACAATACCGAAAAATCCCGAACATTTTCCGGTGGCCAAAATAGGACTTCCCATATATAAATCTTTACCTCCGGACCATTCCGGAACTCCTCGTGACGTCCGGGATCTCATCCGGGACTCCGAACAACATTCGGTAACCACATACAAACTTCCTTTGTAACCCTAGCGTCATCGAACCTTAAGTGTGTAGACCCTACGGGTTCGGGAGACATGTAGACATGACCGAGACGTTCTCCGGTCAATAACCAACAGCGGGATCTGGATACCCATGTTGGCTCCCACATGTTCCACGATGATCTCATCGGATGAACCACGATGTCAAGGATTCAGTCGATCCCGTATTCAATTCCCTTTGTCTAGCGGTATTTTACTTGCCCGAGATTCGATCGTCGGTATACCGATACCTTGTTCAATCTCGTTACCGGCAAGTCTCTTTACTCGTTCCGTAACACATCATCCCCTGATCAACCCCTTGGTCACATTGTGCATATTATGATGATGTCCAACCGAGTGGGCCCAGAGATACCTCTCCGTTTACACGGAGTGACAAATCCCAGTCTCGATCCGTGTCAACCCAACAGACACTTTCGGAGATACGTAGTGCACCTTTATAGTCACCCGATACGTTGTGACGTTTGATACACCCAAAGCACTCCTACGGTATCCGGAGTTACACGATCTCATGGTCTAAGGAAGAGATACTTGACATTGGAAAAGCTCTAGCAAACGAACTACACGATCTTTGTGCTATGCTTAGGATTGGGTCTTGTCCATCACATCATTCTCCTAATGATGTGATCCCGTTATCAACGACATCCAGTGTCCATAGCTAGGAAACCATGACTATCTGTTGATCACAACGAGCCAGTCAACTAGAGACTTACTAGGGACATATTGTGGTCTATGTATTCACACGTGTATTATGATTTCCGGATAATACAGTTATAGCATGAATAAAAGACAATTATCATGAACAAGGAAATATAATAATACTTTTATTATTGCCTCTAGGGCATATTTCCAACAGTCTCCCACTTGCACTAGAGTCAATAATCTAGTTCACATCGCCATGTGATTAACACTCACAGGTCACATCGCCATGTGACCAACATCCAAAGAGTTTACTAGTGTCACTAAACTAGTTCACATCATCATGTGATTAAGACTCAATGAGTTACGGGGTTTGATCATGTTTTGCTTGTGAGAGAGGTTTTAGTCAACGGTGCGAACCTTTCAGATCCGTGTGTGCTTTGCAAATTTCTAGGTCATATTGTAAATGCTGTTTCCATGCTCCACTTGGAGCTATTCCAAATGGTTGCTCCACTATACGTATCCGGTTTGCTACTCAGAGTCACTCGGATAGGTGTTAAATCTTGCATCGACGTAACCCTTTACGCCGAACTCTTTATCACCTCCATAATCGAGAAACATGTCCTTATTTACTCCAAGGACAATTTTGACCGCTGTCCAATGATCCATTCTTGGATCATTCTTGTACCCTTAGTGACTCATGGCAAGGCACACTTCGGTGCGGTACACAAAGATAGCATACTATAGAGCCTATGTACGAAACATAGGGACGACCTTCGCCTTTCTCTCTTTTACGCCATGGTCGAGCTTTAAGTCTTGACTTCATACCTTACAACTCAGCAAGAACTCCTTCTTTGGTGATCCATCTTGAACACCTTCTAGATCATGTCAAGGTATGTGCTCATTTGAAAGTACTATTGAGCGTTTTGATCTATCCTCATAGATCTTGATGCTCAATGTTCAAGTAGTTTAAACCAGGTTTTATATTGAAAACACTTTTCAAATAACCATATATGCTTTCCAGAAATTCTACATCATTTCTGATCAACAATATGTCAACAACATATACTTATCAGAAATTCTATAGTGCTCCCACTCACTTCTTTGGAAATACAAGTTTCTCATAAACTTTTGTATAAACCCAAAATCTTTGATCATCTCATCAAAACATACATTCCAACTCCGAGATGCTTACTCCAGTCCTTAGAAGGATCGCTGGAGCTAGCATACCTTTTAGCATCCTTAGGATCGACAAAACCTTTCTTATTGTATCACATACAACCTTTCCTTACGAAAACTGGTAAGGAAACTCGTTTTGACATCCATCTGCCAGATTTCATAAATGCAGCTAATGCTAACATGATTTCGACAGACTTTAAGCATCGCTACGGATGAGAAAATCTCATCGTAGTCAACTCCTTGAACTTGTGAAAAACTCTTCGCCACAAGTCGAGCTTCATAGACGGTGACATTACCGTCCATGTCCGTCTTCTTCTTAAAGATCCATTTATCTCGGATTTCATGGCTTCTAACCATTTGTCGGAATTTGGGCCCACCATCGCTTCTCCATAGCTCGTAGGTTCATTGTTGTCTAGCAACATGACCTTCAAGACAGGATTCTTGTACCACTCTAAAGTAGTACGCATCCTTGTCACCCCACGAGGTACTGGCGGTGACTTGATCCAAGTTTCATGATCACTATCATAAGCTTCTACTACAATTTGTGTAGGTGCCACAGAACAACTTCTGTGCCCTTCTACACACTAGTTGAAGTGATGGTTCAATAACCTCATCAAGTCTCCACCATCCTCCCACTCAACTTTTCGAGACAAACTTTTCCTCGAGAAAGGACCCGATTCAAGAAACAATCCCTATTGCTTTCGGATCTGAATTTGGAGGTATACCCAACTGTTTTGGGTGTCCTATGAAGATGCATTTTATCCGCTTTGGGTTCGAGCTTATCAACTGAAACTTTTCCATACAAGCGTCGCAGCCCCAAACCTTTAAGAAATGACACTTAGGTTTCTCTAAACCATAGTTCATACGGTGTCATCTCAACGGAATTACGTGGTGTCCTATTTAAAGTGAATGTGGTTGTTTCTAATGCCTAACCCATAAACGATAGTTGGTAATTCGATAAGAGACATCATGGCACGCACCATATCCAATAGGGTGCAACTATGATGTTCGGACACACCATCAAACAATGGTGTTCCAGGCGGTATTAATTGTGAAACAATTTCCACAATGTCTTAATTGCGTGCCAAAGCTCAGAACTCAGATACTCATCTCTATGATCATATCATAGACATTTCATCCTCTTGTCACGATGATCTTCAACTTCACTCTGAAATTACTTGAACCATTCAATAATTCAGACTTGTGTTTCATCAAGTAAATATACTCAACATTTACTCGAATCATCGTGAAGTAAGAACATAACGATATTCATTTGCATGCCTCAAAGACTCATTGGAATGCACACATCAAAATGTGTTACTTCCTACAAGTTGCTATCTTGTTCCATCTTTATGAAACCGAGGCTTTTCGGTCATCGTGGTATGATTTGCATATCTCAAGTGATTCAAAATCAAGTGAGTCCAAACGATCCATCTGCATGGAGTTTCTTCATGCATATACACCAATAGACATGGTTCGCATGTCTCAAACTTTTCAAAACGAGTGAGTCCAAAGATCCATCAACATGGAGCTTCTTCATGCTTTTATACCAATATGACTTACATGGCGATTGCCACAAGTGAGTGGTACTATCATTACTATCTTATATCTTTTGGCATGAGAATGTGTATCACTACGATCGAGATTCAATAAACCATTCCTTTAGGTGCAAGACCATTAAAGGTGTTATTCAAATAAATAGAGTAACCATTATTCTCCTTAAATGAATAACCGTATTGAGATAGACATAATCCAATCATGTCTATGCTCAACGCATAAACACAAAATCTCGATGGTAGAGGGGCGTGCGATGCTTGATCACATCAACCTTGGAAACACTTCCAACACATATCATCACTCACCTTTAGCTAGTCTCCGTTTATTCCGTAGCTTTTATTTGAGTTACTAGCACTTAGCAACCGAACCAAAGTATCTAATACCCTGGTGCTACTAGGAGTACTAGTAAAGTACACATTAACATAATGTATATCCAATATACTTCTATCGACCTTGCCACCTTCTCATCTACCAAGTATCTAGGGTAATTCCGCTCTAGTGACTATTCCCTTATCACGAAGCACTTAGTCTCGGGTTTGGGTTCAACCTTGGGTTTCTTCACCGAGCGGCGCTGATTTGCTGTTTCATGAAGTATCCCTTCTTGCCCTTGCCCATCTTGAAACTAGTGGTTTCACCAACCATCAACAATTGATGCTCCTTCTTGATTTCTACTTTCGCGGTGTCAAACATCGCGAATACCTCAAGGATCATCATATCTATCCCTGATATGTTATAGTTCATCACGAAGCTCTAGCAGCTTGGTGGCAATGACTTTGGAGAAACATCACAATCTCATCTGGAAGATTAACTCCCACTCGATTCAAGTGATTGTGGTACTCAGACAATCTGAGCACAAGCTCAACGATTGAGCTTTCCTCCCTTAGTTTGCTGGCTAAGAAAATCGTCGGAGGTCTCATACCTCTTGACGTGGGCACGAGCCTGAAATCTCAATTTCAGCCCTCGAAACATCTCATATGTTCATGACGTTTGAAAATGTCTTTGGTGCCTCAACTCTAAACCGCTTAAGCGAACTATCACGTAGTTATCAAAACGTGTATGTCGATGTTCGCAACATCCACAAACGACGTTTGGGGTTCAAACACTGTGGCGGTGCATTAAGGACATAAGCTTTCTCGTCCGCATAATCGCCATTGTCAACTTTCAACTATACTTTCTCTAGGAACATATCTAAACAGTGGAACTAAAGCGCGAGCTTACGACATAATTTGCAAAGATATTTTGACTATGTTCAGGATAATTAAGTTCATCTTATGAACTCCCACTCGATAGACATCCCTACGGTCATCTAAGTGATTACATGATCCAAGTCAACTAGGCCGTGTCCGATCATCACGTGAGACGGACTAGTCATCATCGGTGAACATCTTCATGTTGATCGTATCTACTATCGACTCATGCTCGACCTTTCGGTCTCCGTGTTCCGAGGCCATGTGCGTACATGCTAGGCTCGTCAAGTTAACCCTAAGTGTTTTATTTGTGTAAAACTGTCTTACACCGTTGTATGTGAACGTAAGAATCCATCACACCCGATCATCACGTGGTGCTTAGAAGCGACGAACCTGTAGCAACGGTGCACGATTAGGGAGAACACTTCTTGAAATTTTTAAGGGATCATCTTATTTACTACCGTCGTCCTAAGTAAACAAGATGCATAAACATGATAAACATCACATGCAATCAAATAGTGACATGATATGGCCAATATCATTTTGCTCCTTTGATCTCCATCTTCGGGCTCCATGATCATCATCGTCACCGCATGACACCATGATCTCCATCATCATGATCTCCATCATCGTGTCTTCATGAAGTTGTCTCGCCAACTTATTACTTCTACTACTATGGCTACGGTTAGCAATAAAGTAAAGTAATTACATGGCGTTGTTCAATGACACGCAGGTCATACAATAAATTAAGACAACTCCTATGGCTCCTGCCGGTTGTCATACTCATCGACATGCAAGTCGTGATTCCTATTACAAGAACATGATCAATCTCATACATCACATATCATTCATCACATTCTTTTGGCCATATCACATCACATAGCATACCCTGCAAAAACAAGTTAGACGTCCTCTAATTGTTGTTGCATGTTTTACGTGGCTGCTATGGGTTTCTAGCAAGAACATTTCTTACCTACGCAAAACCACAACGTGATATGCCAATTGCTATTTACCCTTCATAAGGACCCTTTTCATCAAATCCGTTCCGACTAAAGTGGGAGAGCGGCACCGCTAGCCACCTTATGCACGAAGTGCATGTCAATCGGTGGAACCTGTCTCACGTAAGAGTACGTGTAAGGTCGGTCCGGGCCGCTTCATCCCACAATACTGTCGAAACAAGATTGGACTAGTAACGGTGAGCATATTGAACAAAATCAACGCCCACAACTACTTTGTGTTCTACTCGTGCAAAGAATCTGCGCAATAGACCTAGCTCATGATGCCACTGTTGGGGAACGTAGCAGAAATTCAAAATTTTCCTACGTGTCACCAAGATCTATCTATGGAGAGACCAGCAACGAGGGGAAGGAGAGTGCATCTACATACCCTTGTAGATCGCTAAGCGGAAGCGTTCAAGAGAACGGGGTTGAAGGAGTCGTACTCGTCGTGATCCAAATCACCGGAGATCCTAGTGCGAACGGACGGCACCTCCGCGTTCAACACGTACAGCCGGTGACGTCTCCCATGCCTTGATCCAGCAAGGTGAGAGGGAGAGGTTGGGAAGACTCCGTCCAGCAGCAGCACGACGGCGTGGTGGTGGTGGAGGCGTGGCAATCTGCAGGCTTCGCCAAGCACCGCAGAGAGGAGGAGTACTTGGGAGAGGGGAGGGCTGCGCTGAACTTCGTGTTGAGCTCCCATGCGTCTCCCCACTTTATATAGGGGTGGAGGGCTGGTTTCTTTCCTCCAAGTCCATTGGGGCGTTGGCCAAGGTGGGAGGAAAGAAATCCCATCATTTCCTTCCCATCGATTGTTATCCCCCTTTTAGGGATCTTGATCTTATCCCGGGATATGATCTTATTCCTTCTAAGGGGGATCTTGGTGCGCTTGACCAGGGGTGTGGGGCCTTTCCCCACTACCCACGTTCATGTGGGTCCCCCATGCAGGTGGGCCCCACTCCGAACCTTCTAGAACCTTCCGGTACAATACCGAAAAATCCCGAACATTTTCCGGTGGCCAAAATAGGACTTCCATATATAATCTTTACCTCCGGACCATTCCGGAACTCCTCGTGACGTCAGGGATCTCATCCGGACTCGAACAACATTCGGTAACCACATACAAACTTCCTTTGTAACCCTAGCGCCATCGAACCTTAAGTGTGTAGACCCTACGGGTTCGGGAGACATGTAGACATGACCGAGACGTTCTCGGTCAATAACCAACAGCGGGATCTGGATACCCATGTTGGCTCCCACATGTTCCACGATGATCTCATCGGATGAACCACGATGTCAAGGATTCAGTCGATCCCGTATTCAATTCCCTTTGTCTAGCGGTATTTTACTTGCCCGAGATTCGATCGTCGGTATACCGATACCTTGTTCAATCTCGTTACCGGCAAGTCTCTTTACTCGTTCCGTAACACATCATCCCGTGATCAACCCCTTGGTCACATTGTGCACATTATGATGATGTCCTACCGAGTGGGCCCAGAGATACCTCTCCGTTTACACGGAGTGACAAATCCGATCTCGATCCGTGTCAACCCGCAGACACTTTCGGAGATACCGTAGTGCACCTTTATAGTCACCCGATTCGTTGTGACGTTTGATACACCCAAAGCACTCCTACGGTATCCGGAGTTACACGATCTCATGGTCTAAGGAAGAGATACTTGACATTGGAAAAGCTCTAGCAAACGAACTACACGATCTTTGTGCTATGCTTAGGATTGGGTCTTGTCCATCACATCATTCTCCTAATGATGTGATCCCGTTATCAATGACATCCAATGTCCATAGCCAGGAAACCATGACTATCTGTTGATCACAACGAGCCAGTCAACTAGAGGCTTACTAGGGACATATTGTGGTCTATGTATTCACACGTGTATTATGATTTCCGGATAATACAGTTATAGCATGAATAAAAGACAATTATCATGAACAAGGAAATATAATAATACTTTTATTATTGCCTCTAGGGCATATTTCCAACAGCAGCGTCGCGGTCCGCGGTCCCCGCCGCCGCCCCGAGGTCTTCCCGTCGTCGCCCCGACCCGCCTACCGCCGCATTGCGTCGCCCGCCGGTCCGAAGCGCGCGCCCATGTCCACTCCGCCGTCCACCGTGCGTCGACCTCCCGTGGTATGCGCCGCGCCATCTCCCTTGGCGCGGGAACGCCACCGTCCGCGCCGGTCTTCTTCATGTTGTTGGGTTCTACTCGCCTACTTCGAGCACCGCCGCCGCGCTCCTAACTTAGCCGCCGCCGCCGCTATCAGGCCGCCGCCGCCGTTCTTCTTCGGCCGCAGCTGCTGCTACCCCCGTAGCCGCCGCCGCCGCCCGTCCACCCCCTTCGTCTTCGTCCAGCACCAGCTCGTCGCCAGCGTCGCTGTCATCTACCCCGACCGCTTCATCTACTCCGACAACCACGCGCGACATTGGCCCCGCGCCTATTGGCGCCGCAACCGTCGTCGAGTTCTTCTCTACTGGCCTCTCCGACTTCTCCGACATGGCGTACAACTCGTGCAGGTCCCTCGTCTACGCATGCCCGGTGCTGGCAACACCGATGCGTGCCTTCATCCACGACGTGTCCCCGGGCCTGGCAAGCCTGGTCGGCGCTCCGTCAACTTCGTATTCGTCCGTCTACGCATGCCCGGTGCTGGCAACACCGGTGTGTGCCTTCGTCCACGATGTGTTCCCGGGCTTGGCAAACCCGCCGCGACGCGTCGTCAACAACATCTTCTTCATAGCGCACCACTATTTCGACATCACTGCGTCTATGACTAACATGGCGCCACCTTGCGCCCGCGGCTCCACGACGACTTCCTCGACACCGGCTACCCCGACTCGACATTGACCACGGCATTCTTCGCACGGCTACCTCGACCACGGCTTCACCACCTACGCTCTCGGCTACTACATCGACAAACGGCACAAAGGGCTACCGCCTTGTTTGAGCAATCTCGTCGGTTTCCACTCCAGCCACGACTTCCGCGATGCGTCGACCGTTCCGACTGTGGGGAGGTGTCCATCGGCTTACCTTCGGATTCTTCTCCAGTCTCACCGTCTGCGTCGCTACCGTTGTGACTGCGGGGGGATGTTGAGTATAATGTTTATTAGGAAAGACGAGATAGACTAGGATTTGTTCTGGCTTGCCTTGTACTCCAAGTAGATCATGTACTCCTATATATATGCCCACGAGGCTCAAGCAATACAACAAGAACTATTCCACTAAATCCCTCTCTCCCTTTTAACACACTCAATCCCCTTGCAACCTCAAATCCCCCTCCTGCCACACATCTATCCCCCTCCATACAGAACACTGTTTGACAGGGAGGGATTGCCATATTGAATTAAAATGGTGTAAAATAGTTAAAAATCTAATCTTGCAACAGTTCTTCACATGAACAACGTAATTTGCTTGACTTGGAATCAATGTATCATCACATAATTGCACTGTCACATAACAGCAACGTAATCTCTCACATCAGCATGACTTGGAACCAAAAATATGTCATAGGTTTTCGGCTTTCGCAAGTCCCAGGAAAGACATGTACATTTAAGCATGCTGAACTATTTATGCAACATAGAAAAAAGCATCACTTGATATTCTGCACCGATTGTTGGAAGATAGTACATGACAGGAGCATAAATTCCAACCACAAGACAACAGTAGCGCCGACATAAAAGCAACCGAGGAGACGTCCCATTCTCCCTCTGCTTGTTCCACTTCTCAACCTGGTTCAGTGAGACCAGAAAAAAGCTGATGATACTAAAGAAACCAAGGGAATGTTGCTACTGTTAACAATAGAAGTTCCATGAATTTGCTTGCTTTTGAACCAAAGAGAGGCGATAGATATGGTGAATATATCCGTCCATTTGAGACCAAAAAGAATTACTCGGCGAGCAAAGTGAATATATGTGTCTCAGAAAACAAGGTTCAACATTGTTGTAGCTGTATAAAATGAAGCCATTGCATGTTTCCCAAATGCGTCTAAGAAAACAAGGTAATGTTGCTACTGTAGAGTTATTGCACTATTCGAGTCAACAACAAACACTAGTGCAGAACCGGGCAATAGCACCGGTTCGTAAGGCCCTATAGTGTCGATTACATAACCGGCACTAATTTGTGGTCACTAAAGCCTCCCCCCTTTAGTACCGGTTCAGCACGAACCGGTGCTAAAGGGCAACCACGTGGCACGAGCCAGCTCCGGGGGCCTGGAGCCCTTTAGTACCGGTTGGTAACACCAACCGGTACTATAAGGTTTGGTGGGTTTTTAGTTTTATGATTTATTTTTCATTTAATTTTGTGTTTCCATTTTAATTCTTTTTCGTTTCCTGGTATTTTACGATACTACACATTGTACATGTTATGCATCATATATACATCATGCTTGCTTTGTTTATCAACGCTGCTGCTATGTTCATTGCACCCGCAGATATAACATGCTCATGCATGCTTTTGCATCATTATATCATCATATATATATATAATAACAAGTCCTACTAATCATGCATCATCATACAACTTCTACTCGTTATTAATAATAAGTCATACGATCATCATCCTCATATATAGTCATCAAACCCAACCCTACATAATTGTTCTTAGCACATGATCATCGATGTCGGTAGGACCTAAACACCCTTACGGTAAAATAGCATAAAACAATATAGACCCCGACTCTCCATTATGAAGAATGGCGATCATCCTGTCTCCAATTCTTGCCTTTCGCTGCTTATTGCTTCCAAGAAGCTCCTTACATCGTCCATACATTTTTTCCATTCTTTGATTGTCATGTCTCCACTTCTTTTAGAAACCCGGTATGGACAGTTGAGATTCAGTAGGATGACCTGGTCGTATGTTCAAAACATAAAGGCTACCACAGCGTATACATCAGATGAGGCACACAATCATTCGGGATTATCTGTTGAAAAACATAATAATAACTTTGTAGTTAGCAATGATGTACTAGTTTTAGAAGTGTGCAAAAGATGTAGGGATGTTGTAATAGTAAAAATAATCTTACCAGGTATCTCCATGGTAGTTATCGAGTTCAACACGTGCACTAGTGGCGCGTATTGACCATAATATTGAGGAGTTTGATTGTAGATATTGTAATTCTCAAGATCAGTACAAAATCCGACCGGATGATTTTCTCCCGATAAGTTAATTGAGCCTTGAGTGTAATGCGTTCATCTACCATCTTCCGCACATTCTTTGAAGAATGAAAATAAGCTGTCAATGGAGATAAGTTGTCAACATTATATTTTGAAATAAACAATATAAATTACTAAATAACTATGTTTAGCTCACATGAGGGAAGAACTGGAGGTGTATCCACAAAGACCCAAATCGAAGGTGTCTCTTGCTCGATTGTAGGATCACCAAGATCCATGGTGACAAGCATACCCTCATCAAGACCATACATCTTGCAAAATGCATCCCAATTTTGCAACCAAAATGGGTTACACTCGAGCATTGTACAGCTTTACTTGAAAATCCACACCATGTTCGGTACTTAGGATAATTTTTTTGGTTTCAAAATTTTCATGGTCTTCAAAACCCATCCTCTCCAAGACATAGCGTCTTGCAAAGCATGGGATAAGCTAGTCGAATTGGAAAAGATGAAAAATACACGTTAAAATAGTTGAAGTCGTGCTTAATTACGAAAAAACTATTGTCGTTGTTATGCGTCCGTATGAACATCGCAGGTCTCCTCGAGCTTAATCTTTGAAGCGCCGATCTTCGCCCAGCTCAATGAACTGTCGCAGATACCTCGTTTCGTCGTGGCACCAATCGCACTCCCGAGGCGGTTATCGTCGTCCGATGAGTACGACATTTCGCCTACGTTCATAATTTAGTTTTATTAATTAAGTCAACTATCTAGTTCAACTACTAAGCACTTACTATAAATAAATAAGTAGTACTTACTAAAACAAACTACTTCTATATATAGTAAAATAAATTAGTTTATTAAATCAACTAGCTAGTTCAACTATATATAAACTACTTCTTCTTTTTTTCCTTTTTCTAAATACTATGAACAAAAAATCATTAAAATTCTATGAACAAAAATAATTACACAATCTAAATATCACCCAAAAAATATATTAACAATAATATCACCAAACATGCATATTCAATAATAATATCACCAAAATTATCTATTAACAGAAAAAAATCTATTAACAGAAAAAATATCTATTAACAGAAAAATCTATTAATTCAACTAGTTCAACTAAGCATTTACTAAAAATAAACTAGTTATATTAATTCAACTAGTTCAACTAATTAAGCATTTACTAAAATAAACTAGTTCTATATATTAATTCAACAAGTTCAACTAATTAAGCATCTTCTAAAAATAAACTAGTTCTATATATTAATTCAACAAGTTCAACTAATTAAGCATCTTCAAAAATAAACTAGTTGATCTATATATTAATTCAACTAGTTCAACTAAAAGCATTATATTTACTAAAAATAAACTAGATAGTTCTAATTCATCTAAACATATTATATATAGAAAACAGAAAATAAGTAAAAAAATATGTGTGTGTGTGTATACGTGTGTGTGTATGTGTGTGTATGTGTGTGTGTTTGTGTGTACGTGTTTGTGTGTATGCGTGTGTGTGTGTGTGTGTGTGTGCGTGTGTGTGTGTGTGTATGTGTGTATACGTATGCGTGTGTACGTATATAAGCGCGTCTGGTGGTGGCTGGGCGGCGGCGACGACGCGGCGGCGCGGCGGCGGCGACGACGGCGTGGCGGGCGAAGCGGCGACGACGGGCGGCGGGGAATGAAGACGAAGCTGACGGCAATGGCGGCGGGCGACGACAACGACGACAACGGCGGCGAAGCGGCGCGCGGCGACGACGACGGCGGCGAAGCGGCGAGGGGGCGGCGGCGGCGGCGTAGATCGAGCGAGAAACGTGGAACAAAGTGGCGACGATAACTGATTTTTCGGAAGTGCCATATATTTAAGGGGAGCCTTCAGTACCGGTTGGAACCACGAACCGGTACTAAAGGCCAATTTTGGCCAGCCCAAGCGGCGGGAAACGAGGCCCTTTAGTACCGGTTGGTGGCTCCAACCGGTACTAAAGGCCCCCCCTTTAGTACCGGTTTGTGCCACCGACCGGTACTAAAGGCCGTGTGCTGCCACCCGCGGTGCGCTATGTTTAGTCCCACCTCGCCGAGCGAAGGGCAGCCGCACTGGTTTATAAACCCAGCCGCGGCTGCCCTTTCGAACTCCTCAATATAGCAGGCTTCTGGGCCTAACTAAGGCGAGCTGCCCGGTGAGCCTCCTGGCCCTTCTGGGCCTGCATTTGCACACCCTAAGACTGGTAGGCTCACCGGGCAGCGCCCCAACATTTTATTAATTTTTTTTCTTTTCCGCATTATTTATTTTCTTCTATTTATTTTTGAGTAATTTTTTTATATAGTTATTTATTTTCTGCTTTATTTTTTTCTTCTATTTATTTCTGAGTAGTTTTTTGCCGTATTTAGTTTCTTTGTGAATATTTTTGCTTTATATTAGTTTTTTCTTTTCTCGCATTGTTTATTTTCTTCTATTTATTTTTGAGTAATTTTTTTATATAGTTATTTCTTCTCTGCTTTATTTTTTTTCTTCTATTTATTTCTGAGTAGTTTTTTTGTCGTGTTTAGTTTCTTTGTGAATATTTTTGCTTTATATTAGTTTTTTCTTTTCTACATTATTTATTTTCTTCTATTTATTTTTGAATAATTTTTTATATAGTTATTTCTTTTATGGTTTATTTTTCTTCTACTTCTTCTTCTTCTTCTTCCTCTTCCTCTTCTTATTCTTCTTCTCCTTCTCCTCCTTCTCCTGAAGGAAATATGCCCTAGAGGCAATAATAAAGTTATTATTTATTTCCTCATATCATGATAAATGTTTATTATTCATGCTAGAATTGTATTAACCGGAAACATAATACATGTGTGAATATATAGACAAACAGTATGTCACTAGTATGCCTCTACTTGACTAGCTTGTTAATCAAAGATGGTTATGTTTCCTAACCATGAACAAGGAGTTGTTATTTGATTAACAAGGTCACATCATTAGTTGAATGATCTGATTGACATGACCCATTCCGTTAGCTTAGCACACGATCGTTTAGTATGTTGGTATTGCTTCTTTCATGACTTATACATGTTCCTATGACTATGAGATTATGCAACTCCCGTTTACCAGAGAAACACTTTGTGTGCTACCAAACGTCACAATGTAACTGGGTGATTATAAAGGTGCTCTACAGGTGTCTCCGAAGGTACTTGTTGAGTTGGCGTATTTCGAGATTAGGATTTGTCACTCCGAATGTCGGAGAGGTATCTCTGGGCCCTCTCGGTAATACACATCACTTAAGCCTTGCAAGCATTTCAACTAATGAGTTAGTTGTGAGATGATGTATTACGGAACGAGTAAAGAGACTTGCCGGTAACGACATTGAACTAGGTATTGGATACCGACGATCGAATCTCGGGCAAGTAACATACCGATGACAAAGGGAACAACGTATGTTGTTGTGCGGTTTGACCGATAAAGATCTTCGTAGAATATGTAGGAACCAATATGGGCATCCAGGTCCCGCTATTGGTTATTGACCGGAGACATGTCTCGGTCATGTCTACATTGTTTCGAACCGTAGGGTCCGCACGCTTAAGGTTTCGATGACCGTTATATTATGAGTTTATGTATTTTGATGTACCGAAGGTTGTTCGGAGTCCCGGATATGATCACGGACATGACGAGGAGTCTCGAAGTGGTCGAGACATAAAGATTGATATATTGGACGGATATATTTGGACACCGGAAAGGTTCCGGAGAAGTTTGGAGCTCCGGGAGGTTACCGGAACCCCCCGGGACGTATATGGGCCTTATTGGGCCCATGTAGGAGGAAGGGAGAAGGAACAAGGGAGGGGGGCGCGCCCCCCCAAGCCCAAACCGAATTGGGGAGGGGGCCCCCTTTCCTTTCTCCTTCCCCCTCTTCCTAATACTACTACTAGTACTACTTCCTAATACTAGTACTCTTTCCTTCCCCCTCCAAATAAGATAAGGAAAAGGGAGGGAAACCTACTTGGAGTAGGTTTCCCCCTCCTCTATGGCGTGCCCCCCTTGGGCCGGCCTCCTCCTCCCTCCCTCCTTTATATACGGGGGTAGGGGGGCACCCTAGGACACACAAGTTGATCATTGATCGTTCCTCAGCCGTGTGTGGTGCCCCCCTCCACGATATTACACCTCGATCATATTGTAGCGGTGCTTAGGCGAAGCCCTGCGATAGGAGAACATCAATATCATCACCACGCCGTCGTGCTGACGGAACTCCCCCTCGGAGCCTCTACTGGATTAGAGATCGAGGGTGCGTCATCGAGCTGTACGCGTGTCAAGAACTCGGAGGTGCCGGAGTAACGGTGCTTGGATCGGTTGGACCGGGAGGACGTACGACTACTTCCTCTACGTTGCGTCAATGCTTCCGCTTGGTCTCACGAGTGCGTACGAGACAACACTCTCCCCTCTCGTTGCTATGCATCACCATGATCTTGCGTGTGCGTAGGAAATTTTTTGAAATTACTACGTTCCCCAACAGTGGCATCCGGGCCTAGGTTTTTTATGGTTTGATGTTATATGCACGAGTAGAACACAAGTGAGTTGTGGGCGATATAAGTCATACTGCTTACCAGCATGTCATACTTTGGTTCGGCGGTATTGTTGGATGAAGCGGCCCGGACCGACATTACGCGTACGCTTATGAAGGAAATATGCCCTAGAGGCAATAATAAAGTTATTATTTATTTCCTTATTTCATGATAAATGTTTATTATTCATGCTAGAATTGTATTAACCGGAAACATAATACATGTGTGAATACATAGACAAACATAGTGTCACTAGTATGCCTCTACTTGACTAGCCTGTTTATCAAAGATGGTTATGTTTCCTAGCCATGGACAAAAGAGTTGTCATTTGATTAACGGGATCACATCATTAGGAGAATGATGTGATTGACATGACCCATTCCGTTAGCCTAGCACTTGATCGTTTAGTATGTTGCTATTGCTTTCTTCATGACTTATACAATGTTCCTACAACTATGAGATTATGCAACTCCCGTTTACCGGAGGAACACTTTGTGTGCTACCAAACGTCACAACGTAACTGGGTGATTATAAAGGTGCTCTACAGGTGTCTCCGAAGGTACATGTTGGGTTGGCATAATTCGAGATTAGGATTTGTCACTCCGATTGTCGGAGAGGTATCTCTGGGCCCTCTCGGTAATACTCATCACCTAAGCCTTGCAAGCATGTAACTAATGAATTAGTTATGAGATGATGTATTACGGAGCGAGTAAAGAGACTTGCGGTAAGCGAGATTGAACTAGGTATTGGATACCGACGATCAAATCTCGGGCAAGTAACATACCGATGACAAAGGGAACAACGTATGTTGTTATGCGGTCGACCGATAAAGATCTTCGTAGAATATGTAGGAACCAATATGGGCATCCAGGTCCTGCTATTGGTTATTGACCGGAGGCGTGTCTCGGTCATGTCTACATTGTTCTCGAACCGTAGGGTCCGCACGCTTAAGGTTTCGATGATGGTTATATTATGAGTTTATGAGTTTTGATGTACCGAAGGAGTTCGAGTCCCGGATGAGCTCGGGGACATGACGAGGAGTCTCGAAATGGTCGAGACGTAAAGATCGATATATTGGACGACTATATTCGGAGTTCGAAAGGTTCGAGTCATTCGGTATTTATCGAGTACCGGAGAGTTACGGAATTCGCCGGGAGAAGTATTGGGCCTTATTGGGCCTCGGGGAAAGAGAGAGGGGCTGCCTAGTGCAGGCTGCGCGCCCCACAAGGCCTAGTCCGAATTGGACTAGGGGGAGGGGCCGCACCCCCTCCTTCCTTCCCTTCTCTCTTCCCCTTCCTAATCTCCTACTCCTACTACATGGAAGGATCCCTAGTTGGACTAGGAAAGGGGGAATCCTACTCCCGGTGGGAGTAGAACTCCCCTATGGCGCGCCTCCTCCCTAGGCCGGCCTCCTCCTCCCTCCCTCCTTTATATACGGGGACAGGGGGGCACCCTAGACAGACAAGTTGATCATTGATCGTTCCTTAGCCGTGTGCGGTGCCCCCCTCCACGATATTACACCTCGGTCATATTGTAGCGGTGCTTAGGCGAAGCCCTGTGACAGGAGAACATCAAGATCGCCACCACGCCGTCGTCTTGTGGAACTCCCCTCGGCGCCTCTGCTGGATCGGAGATCGAGGGTGCGTCATCGAGCTGTACGCGTGTCAAGAACTCGGAGGTGCCGAAGTAACAGTGCCTGGATCGGTTGAACCGGGAAGACGTACGACTACTTCCACTATGCTGCGTCAACGCTTCCGCTTCGGTCTACGAGGGTACGTAGACAACACTCTCCCCTTGTTGCTATATCATCACCATGATCTTGCGTGTGTGCGTAGGAAATTTTTTGAAATTACTACGTTTCCCAACAGTGGTATCAGAGCCTAGGTTTTTTTGCGTTGATGTTATATGCACGAGTAGAACACAAGTGAGTTGTGGACGATATAAGTCATCCGCCTACCAAACATGTCATACTTTGGTTCAGCGGTATTGTTGGATGAAGCGGCCGGACCGACATTACGCAGACGCTTACGCGAGACTGGTTTTACCGCCGTGCTTTGCACACGGTGACTAGCGGTGTCGGTTTCTCCAACTTTAGTTGAACCGAGTGTGGCTACGCCCGGTCCTTGTGAAGGTTAAAACGGAGTTTATTTGACAAACTATCGTTGTGGTTTTGATGCGTAGGTGAGATTGGTTCTTGCTTAAGCCCGTAGCAGCCACGTAAAACTTGCAACAACAAAGTAGAGGACGTCTAACTTGTTTTTGCAGGGCATGTTGTGATGTGATATGGCCAAGATGTGATGCTATATTTTATTGTATGAGATGATCATGTTTTGTAACCAAAGTTATCGGCAACTGGCAGGAGCCATATGGTTGTCGCTTTATTGTATGAAATGCAAACGCCCTGTAATTGCTTTACTTTATCACTAAGCGGTAGCGATAGTCGTAGAAGCAATAGATGGAATAAACGACAACGATCCTACGATGGAGATCAAGGTGTCGCGCCGGTGACGATGGTGATCACGACGGTGCTTCGAAGATGGAGATCACAAGCACAAGATGATGATGGCCATATCATATCACTTATATTGATTGCATGTGATGTTTATCCTTTATGCATCTTATCTTGCTTTGATTGACGGTAGCATTTTAAGATGATCTCTCACTAATTATCAAGAAGTGTTCTCCCTGAGTATGCACCGTTGCGAAAGTTCTTCGTCTTTGAGACACCACGTGATGATCGGGTGTGATAGGCTCTACGTTCAAATACAACGGGTGCAAAACAGTTGCACACGCGGAATACTCAAAGTTATACTTGACGAGCCTAGCATATACAGATATGGCCTCGGAACACGGAGACCGAAGGTCGGCGTGAATCATATAGTAGATATGATCAACATAGAGATGTTCACCATTGAAACTACTCCATCTCACGTGATGATCGGACATGGTTTAGTTGATTTGGATCACGTGATCACTTAGAGGATTAGAGGGATGTCTATCTAAGTGGGAGTTCTTAAGTAATATGATTAATTGAACTTAAATTTATCATGAACTTAGTCCTGGTAGTATTTTGCAAATTATGTTGTAAGATCAATAGCATGCGTTGTTGCTTTCATATGTTTATTTTGATATGTTCCTAGAGAAAATTGTGTTGAAAAATGTTAGTAGCAATGATGCGGATTGGATCCGCGATCCGAGGTTTATCCTCATTGCTGCACGTAAGAATTATGTCCTTAATGCACCGCTAGGTAGCAGACCTATTGCAGGAGCGGATGCGGGCGTTATGAGCGTTTGGCTAGCTCAATATGATGACTACTTGATAGTTTAGTGCACCATGCTTAACGGCTTAGAATCGGGACTTCAAAGGCGTTTTGAGCGTCATGGACCATATGAGATGTTCCAGAATTGAAGTTAATATTTCAGCAAATACCGAGTTGAGAGATATGAAGTCTCCAACAAGTTCTAAAGCTAAAAGATGGAGGAGAATCGCTCAACTAGTGAGCATGTGCTCAGTTATGCAGGTACTTCAATCGCTTGAATCAAGTGGGAGTTAATCTTCCGGATAAGATAGTGATTGATGAAATTCTCTAGTCACCATCACTAAGTTGCTAGAACTTCGTGATGAACTATAGTATGCAAGGGATGACGAAAACGATTCCCGAGCTCTTCGTGATGTTGAAATCGACGAAGGTAGAAATCAAGAAAGAGCATCAAGTGTTGATGATTGACAAGACCACTAGTTTCAAGAAAAGGGCAAAGGGAAAGAAAGGGAACTTCAAGTGGAAAGACAAGCAAGTTGTCACTCCTGCGAAGAAGCCCAAAGCTGGACCATAGCACGATCTTGAGTGTTTACACTTCAAAGGAAATGGTCACCGAAGCGGAAATGCCACGAATATTTGGTGGATAAGAAGGATGGCAAAGTGAACAAGGGTATATTTGATATCTGATTATTGATGTGTGCCTTACTAGTGTTTATAGTAGCCCCTGAGTATTTGATACTTGTTAGGTTGCTAAGATTAGTAACTTCGAAGCAGGAGTTCTGAGAATAAGCAGAGACTAGTTGAAGGGAAGTGACGATGAGTGTTGGAAGTAGTTCCAAGATTGATATGATCATCATCGCACACTCCCTATACTTTCGGGATTAGTGTTAAACCTAAATAAATGTTATTTGGCGTTTGCGTTAAGCATGAATATGATTTGATCATGTTTATTGCAATACGGTTATTCATTTAAAATCGAGAGAATAATTGTTGTTCATTTACATGAATAAAACCTTCAATGGTCATACACCCAATGAAAATAGTTTGTTGGATCTCGATCATAGTGATACACATATTCATAATATTGAGGCCAAAAGATGCAAAGTTAATAATGATAGTGCAACTTATTTGTGGCACTGCCATTTGGGTCATATCGGTGTAAAGCGCATGAAGAAACTCCATAAAGATGGATTTTCGGAATCACTTGGTTATGAATCATTTGATGCTTGCGAACCGTGCCTTTTGGGCAAGATGACTAAAACTCCGTTCTTGAACAATGGAGCGAGCTCTTGACTTATTGGAAATAATACATCTTGATGTATGCGAGACCAATGAGTATGAAGGCTCGTGGCAAGTATCGTTATTTTCTGACCTTCACAAGATGATTTGAGCAGATATGGGTATATCTACTTGATGAAACATAAGTCTGAAATAAATGAAAAGTTCAAAGAATTTCAGAGTGAAGTGGAAAAATCATCGTAACAAGAAAATAAAGTTTCTGCGATCTGATCGCGGAGACAAATATTTGAGTTACGAGTTTGGTCTTCAATTAAAACAATGTGGAATAGTTTCACAGATTCACACCACCGAACACCACAATGGAATGGTGTGTCCGAACGTTGTAGTCGTACTTTACTAGATATGGTGCGATCTATGATGTCTCTTATCGGTTTACCACTATCGTTTTAGGCTTATGCATTCGAGACAACTACATTCACGTTTAATAGGGCACCATCTAAATCCGTTGAGACGACACCGTATGAACTATGGTTTAGCAATAAACCTAAGCTGTCGTTTCTTAAAGTTTGGGGCTGCGATGCTTGTATGAAAAAGTTTCATCCTGAGAAGCTCAAACCCAAATAGGAGAAGTGCGTCTTCATAGAATACCCAAAGGAAACTGTTGGGTACACCTTCTATCACAGATCTGAGGGCAAGATTTTTGTTGCTAAATTCGGATCCTTTCTAGAGAAGGAGTTTCTCTCGAAAGAAGTGAGTGGGAGGAAAGTAGAACTTGATGAGGTAACTGTACCTGTTCCCTTATTGGAAAGTAGTTCATCACAGAAATCTGTTCTTGTGACTACTATACCAATTAGTGAGGAAACTAATGATGATGATCATGTAACTTCAGATCAAGTTACTACCGAACCTCGTAGGTAAAACGGAGTGAGATCGCACCAGAGTGGTACGGTAATCCTGTTCTGGAGGTCATGTTACTTGACCATGACAAACCTACGAACTATGAGGAAGCGATGATGAGCCCAGATTCCGCGAAATGGCTTGAGGCCATGAAATCTGAGATGAGATCCATGGATGAGAACAAAGTGTGGACTTTGGTGGAGTTGCCCAATGATCGGCAAGCCATAGAAAATAAATGGATCTTCAAGAGGAAGACAGACACTGATAATAGTGTTACTATCTACTAAGCTCGACTTGTTGCGAAAGGTTTTCAACAAGGTGTTGAATACGATGAGATTTTCTCACTCGTATCGATGCTTAAGTCTGTCTGAATCATGTTAGCAATTGCCACATTTTATGAAATCTGGCAAATGGATGTCAAAACTGCATTCCTTAATGGATTTATTAAAAGAGTTGTATATGATGCAACCAGAAGGTTTTGTCAATCCTAAAGGTGCTAACAAAATGTGCAAGCTCAATGATCCATCTATGGATTTGGTGCAAGCATCTCGGAGTTGGAATATACGCTTTGATAAGTTGATCAAAGCATATAGTTTTATATGGACTTACGATGAAGCTGTATTTACAATAAAGTGAGTGGGAGCACTCTGACCTTTTCGATTAGTATATGTGAGTGACATATTGTTGATCGAAATGATGTAGAATTTTTCTACAAAGCATAAAGGAGTGTTTTAAAGGAGTTCTTTAAAAGAAAAGACCTCGATAAAAGCTACATACATATTGAGCATCAAGATCTATTGAGATAGATCAAGACGCTTGATAAGATTTTCAATGAGTACATACCTTGGCAAGATTTTGAAATAGTTCAAAATGGAACAGTCAAAGAAAGAGTTCTTGCATGTGTTGCAAAGGTATGAAATTGAGTAAGACTCAAATCCCGACCATAGCACAAAATAGAAAGAGAATGAAAAGTCATTCCCTATGCCTCAGTCATAGGTTCTATAAAGTATGCTATGCTATGTACCAGACCTATTGTATACCTTGCTCTGAATTTAGTAAGGGAGTACAATAGTGATCTAGGAGTAGATCACTGGACATTGGTCAAGAATATCCTTAGTAAGGACTAAGGAGATGTTTCTCGATTATGGAGGTGATAAAAGAGTTTGTTGTAAAAGTTACATCAGTGCAAACTTTTACACCGATCCGAATGACTCTAAGTCTCAACCTGGATACATATTGAAAGTGGGAGCAATTAGTTAGAGTAGCTCCGTGCAGAGCATTGTGGACATAAAATATTTGCAATATACATACGGATCTAAATGTTGCAGACTTGTTGACTAAGCCTCTCTCACGAGCAAAACATGATCACACCTTTGTACTCTTTGGGTGTTAATCACATAGCGATGTGAACTAGATTATTGACTCTAGTAAACCCTTTGGGTGTTGGTCACATAACGATGTGAACTATGGGTGTTAATCATATACAGATATGATTATTGGTGTTAAATCACATGGCGATGTGAACTAGATTATTGACTCTAGTGCAAGTGGGAGACTGAAGGAAATATGCCCTAGAGGCAATAATAAAGTTATTATTTATTTCCTTATTTCATGATAAATGTTTATTATTCATGCTAGAATTGTATTAACCGGAAACATAATACATGTGTGAATACATAGACAAACATAGTGTCACTAGTATGCCTCTACTTGACTAGCTTGTTTATCAAAGATGGTTATGTTTCCTAGCCATGGACAAAAGAGTTGTCATTTGATTAACGGGATCACATCATTAGGAGAATGATGTGATTGACATGACCCATTCCGTTAGCCTAGCACTTGATCGTTTAGTATGTTGCTATTGCTTTCTTCATGACTTATACAATGTTCCTACAACTATGAGATTATGCAACTCCCGTTTACCGGAGGAACACTTTGTGTGCTACCAAGCGTCCTGGCGTAAGCGGGTGATTATAAAGGTGCTCTCTGGTGTCTCCGAAAGTACATGTTGTGTTGGCATAATTCGAGATTAGGATTTGTCACTCCGATTGTCGGAGAGGTATCTCTGGGCCCTCTCGGTAATACTCATCACCTAAGCCTTGCAAGCATGTAACAAATGAGTTAGTTATGAGATGATGTATTACGGAGCGAGTAAAGAGACTTGCGGTAGCGAGATTGAACTAGGTATTGGATACAAGCGATCAAATCTCGGGCAAGTAACATACCGATGACAAAGGAACAACGTATGTTGTTATGCGGATCGACCGATAAAGATCTTCAGTAGAATATGTAGGAACCAATATGGGCATCCAGGTCCTGCTATTGGTTATTGACCGGAGGCGTGTCTCGGTCATGTCTACATTGTTCTCGAACCGTAGGGTCCGCACGCTTAAGGTTTCGATGACGGTTATATTATGAGTTTATGAGTTTTGATGTACCAAAGGAGTTCGGAGTCCCGGATGAGATCGGGGACATGACGAGGAGTCTCGAAATGGTCGAGACGTAAAGATCGATATATTGGACGACTATATTCGGAGTTCGAAAGGTTCGAGTCATTCGGTATTTATCGGAGTACCGGAGAGTTACGGAATTCGCCGGGGAGAAGTATTGGGCCTTATTGGGCCTGCGGGAAAGAGAGGGCTGCCTAGGGCAGGCTGCGCGCCCACAAGGCCTAGTCCGGGTGGACTAGGGGAGGCCGCACCCCTCCTTCCTTCCTTCTCTCTTCCCTTCCTAGTCTCCTACTCCTACTACATGGAAGGATCCCTAGTTGGACTAGGAAGGGGAATCCTACTCCGGTGGGAGTAGGACTCCCCTATGGCGCGCCTCCTCCCTAGGCCGGCCTCCTCCTCCCTCCCTCCTTTATATCTGAGGGACAAGGGGCACCCTAGACAGACAAGTTGATAATTGATCGTTCCTTAGCCGTGTGCGGTGCCCCCTCCACGATATTACACCTCGGTCATATTGTAGCGGTGCTTAGGCGAAGCCTGCGCGACAGAGAACATCAAGATCGTCCACCACGCCGTCGTCTTGTGGAACTCCCCTCGGCGCCTCTGCTGGATCGGAGATCGAGGTGCGTCATCGAGCTGTCTGGCGTGTCAAGAACTTCGGAGGTGCGGAATGCGGTGCTGGATCGGTTGAACCGGAAGGCGTCGACTACTTCCACTATGTTGTGTCAACGCTTCCGCTTCGGTCTACGAGGGTACGTAGACAACACTCTCCCCTCGTTGCTATATCATCACCATGATCTTGCGTGTGTGCGTAGGAAATTTTTTGAAATTACTACGTTCCCCAACAGCTTACACGAGACTGGTTTTACCGCCGTGCTTTGCACACAGGTGACTAGCGGGTGTCAGTTTCTCCAACTTTAGTTGAACCGAGTGTGGCTACGCCCGGTCCTTGCGAAGGTTAAAATAGCATCAACTTGACAAACTATCGTTGTGGTTTTGATGCGTAGGTGAGATTGGTTCTTGCTTAAGCCCGTAGCAGCCACGTAAAATTTGCAACAACAAAGTAGGGGACGTCTAACTTGTTTTTGCAGGGCATGTTGTGATGTGATATGGCCAAGACATGATGCTATATTTTATTGTATGAGATGATCATGTTTTGTAACCGAAGTTATCGGCAACTGGCAGGAGCCATATGGTTGTCGCTTCATTGTATGAAATGCAAGCATACTGTAATTGCTTTACTTTATCACTAAGCGGTAGCGATAGTCGTAGAAGCAATAGATGGCGAAGCGACAACGATGCTACGATGGAGATCAAGGTGTCGCGCCGGTGGCGATGGTGATCATGATGGTGCTTGGAGATGGAATCACAAGCACAAGAAGATGATGGCCATATCATATCACTTATATTGATTGCATGTGATGTTTATCTTTTATGCATCTTATCTTGCTTTGATTGGCGGTAGCATTTTAAGATGATCTCTCACTAAAATTATCAAGTAGTGTTCTCCCGAGTATGCACCGTTGCCAAAGTTAAATCGTGCCCGGACACCACGTGATGATCGGGTGTGATAAGCTCTCGTCCATCTACAACGGGTGCAAGCCAGTTTTGCACACGCAGAATACTCGAGTTATACTTGACGAGCCTAGCATATGCAGATATGGCCTCGGAACACGGAGACCGAAAGGTCGAGCATGAATCATATAGTAGATATGATCAACATAAGATGTTCACCATTGAAAACTACTCCATCTCACGTGATGATCGGTTATGGTTTAGTTGATTTGGATCACGTGATCACTTAGATGACTAGAGAGATGTCTATCTAAGTGGGAGTTCTTAAGTAATATGATTAATTGAACTAAAATTTATCATGAACTTAGTACTGATAGAATCTTGCTTGTCTATGTTGTTTGTAGATAGATGGCCCGTGCTGTTGTTCCGTTGAATTTTAATGCGTTCCTTGAGAAAGCTAAGTTGAAAGATGATGGTAGCAACTACGCGGATTGGGTCCGTAACTTGAGGATTATCCTCATTGCTGCACAGAAAAATTACGTCCTGGAAGCACCGCTGGGTGCCAGGCCTGCTGCTGATGCAACTGATGACGTTAAGAACGTCTGGCAGAGCAAAGCTGATGACTACTCGATAGTTCAATGTGCCATGCTTTACGGCTTAGAACCGGGACTTCAACGACGTTTTGAACGTCATGGAGCATATGAGATGTTTCAGAGTTGAAGTTGATATTCGGAAGAATGCCGGATTGAGAGATATGAAGTCTCCAATAAGTTCTATAGCTGCAAGATAGAGGAGAATACTTACATCGGTGAGCACATACTCAAGATGTCCGGGTATTGTAATCACTTGATTCAACTGGGAGTTACTCTTCCGGATGATAGCGTCATTGATGAATTCTCCAATCACTTCCACCAAGCTACAAGAGCTTCGTGATGAACTATAATATGCAAGGGATGGATAAGGCGATTCCGAGCTCTTCGCAATGCTAAAGGCTGCGGAGGTAGAAATCAGAAGGAGCATCAAGTGTTGATGGTTAACAAAACCACTAGTTTCAAGAAAAGGGCAAAGGGAAGAAGAAGGGAACTTCAAGAAGAACAGCAAGCAAGTTGCTGCTCAAGAGAAGAAACCCAAGTCGGACCTAAGCACTGGCCGAGTGCTTCTCCGCAAGCGGTAGTCATCGGAAGCGGAACTTCCCCAAGTATTTGGCGGATAAGAAGGATGGCAAGGTGAACAAAGGTATATGTGATATACATGTTATTGATGTGTACCTTACTAGAGCTCGCGATAGCTTTGGGTATTTGATATTGGTTACATTGCTAATATTTGCAACTCGAAGCAGGACTACGGATTAGCGAACAACGGCAAAGGGCGAGGTGACGATGCGGCGTGGGAAATGGTTCCAAAGTCGATGTGATCGCGATCGGCACGCTACCTCTACATCTACCTTGGGATTAGTATTAGACCTAAATAATTGTTATTTGGTGCCGGCGTTGAGCATGAACATTATATCTGGATCTTGTTTGATGCGAGGCGGTTATTCATTTAAATCAGAGAATAATGGTTGTTCTATTTATATGAGTAATATCTTTTATGGTCATGCACCCTTGAAGAGTGGTCTATTTTTGATGAATCTCGATAGTAGTGATACACATATTCATAGTGTTGAAATAAAAAGATGCAGAGTTGATAATGATAGTGCAACTTATTTGTGGCACTGCCGTTTGGGTCATATCGGTGTAAAGCGCATGAAGAAACTCCATACTGATGGACTTTTGGAGTCACTTGATTATGAATCACTTGGTACTTGCGAACCGTGCCTCATGGGAAAGATGACTAAAACGCCGTTCTCCGGTACTATGGAGAGAGCAACAGATTTGTTGGAAATCATACATACAGATGTATGTGGTCCGATGAATGTTGAGGCTCGTGGCGGATATCGTTATTTTCTCACCTTCACAGATGATTTAAGCAGATATGGGTATATCTACTTAATGAAACATAAGTCTGAAACATTTGAAAAGTTCAAAGAATTTCAGAGTGAAGTAGAAAATCATCATAACAAGAAAATAAAGTTTCTACGATCGATCATGGAGGAGAATATTTGAGTTCTGAGTTTGGTCTACACTTAAAACAATGTGGAATAGTTTAGCAACTCACGCCACCGGAACACCACAACAGTAATGGTGTGTCCGAGCGTCGTGTCGTACTTTACTTGATATGGTGCGGTCTATGATGTCTCTTACAGATTTACCGCTATCATTTTGGGGTTATGCTCTAGAGACAGCCACATTCACGTTAAATAGGGCACCGTCGAAATCCGTTGAGGCGACACCTTATGAACTATGGTTTGGCAAGAAACCAAAGTTGTCGTTTCTTAAAGTTTGGGGTTGCGATGCTTATGTGAAAAAGCTTCAACACGATAAGCTCGAACCCAAATCGAGAAATGTGTCTTCATAGGATACCCAAAGGAGACAGTTGGGTACACCTTCTATCATAGATCCGAAGGCAAGACATTCATTGCTAAGAATGGATCCTTTCTAGAGAAGGAGTTTCTCTCGAAAGAAGTGAGTGGGAGGAAAGTAGAACTTGATGAGGTAAGCTGTACCTACTCCTTGTTGGAAAATAATACATCACAGAACCGGTTTACGTGGCGTCAAAACCAACTAGTGAGGAAGTTGATGATGATGATCATAGAACTTGAGATCAAGTTATCTGAGAACCACGTGGGTCGAGCAGAGTAAGATCCGCACTGAGTGGTGCGGTAATCCTATTACGGAAGTCATGCTACTAGATCATGATGAACCTACGAACTATGAAGAAGCGATGGTGAGCCCAGATTCATAAAATGGCTTGAAGCCATGAAATCGAGATGGGATCCATGTATGATAACAAAGTATGGACTTTGGTTGACTTGCCCGATGGTCGGCAAGCAATAGAGAATAAATGGATCTTCAAGAAGAAGGCGTATTTGGCGGTAATATTCTCGTCTACAAAGCTCGACTTGTTGCAAAAGGTTTTCGACAAGTTCAAGGGGTTGACTACGATGAGACCTTCTCACCCGTAGTGATGCTTAAGTCTGTCCGAATCATGTTAGCAATTGCGCATTTTATGATTATGAAATTTGGCAAATGGATGTAAAGCGCATTCTGAATGGATTTACGGAAGAAGAGTTGTATATGATGCAACCAGAAGGTTTTATCGATCCAAAGGGAGCTAACAAAGTGTGCAAGCTCCAACGTTCCATTTATGGACTGGTGCAAGCCTCTCGGAGTTGGAATAAACGTTTTGATAGTGTGATCAAAGCATTTGGTTTTATACGGACTTTTGGAGAAGCCTGTATTTACAAGAAAGTGAGTGGGAGCTCTGTAGCATTTCTAATATTATATGTGGATGACATATTGTTGATTGGAAATGATATAGAATTTCTGTATAGCATAAAGGGATACTTGAATAAAAGTTTTTCAATGAAAGACCTCGGTGAAGCTGCTTACATATTGGGCATTAAGATCTATAGAGATAGATCAAAACGCTTAATTGGACTTTCACAAAGCACATACCTTGACAAAGTTTTGAAGAAGTTCAAAATGGATCAAGCAAAGAAAGGGTTCTTGCACTGTATTGCAAGGTGTGAAGTTGAGTAAGACTCAAAGCCCGACCACTGCAGAAGATAGAGAGAAAATGAAAAGTGTTCCTATGCTTCACCATAGGCTCTATCATGTATGCAATCTTGTGTACCGGACCTGATGTGTGCCTTGCTATAAGTCTAGCAGGAGGTACCAAAGTAATCCAGAGTGGATCTTTGGACAGCGGTCAAGAACATCTGAAATACGAAAAGGACTAAGGATATGTTTCTCGTATATGGAGGTGACAAAGAGCTCATCGTAAATGGTTACGTTGATGCAAGCTTTGACACTGATCCGGACGATTCTAAATCGCAAACCGGATCGTGTTTACATTAAGCGGTGGAGCTGTCGGTTAGTGCAGTTCAAAGCAAAGCATCGTGGCGGGATCTACATGTGAAGCGGAATACATAGCTGCTTGGAAGCAGCCAATGAAGGAGTGCGGATGAAGGAGTTCATATCCGATCTAGGTGTCATACCTAGTGCATCGGGTCCAATGAAAATCTTCTGTAACAATCTTTGGGCGATTGCCTTAGCGAAGGAATCCAGATTTCACAAGAGGACCAAGCACATCAAGAGGCGCTTCAATTCCATCAGGGATCTAGTCCGGTGGGAGACATGGAGATTTGCAAGATACATACGGATCTAAATGTTGCGAGACCGTTGACTAAGCCTCTTCCACGAGCAAAACATGATCAACACCAAGACTCCACGGGTGTTAGAATCATTCTTGTGTAATCTAGATTATTGACTCTAGTGCAAGTGGGAGGCTGAAGGAAATATGCCCTAGAGGCAATAATAAAGTTATTATTTATTTCCTCATATCATGATAAATGTTTATTATTCATGCTAGAATTGTATTAACCGAAAACATAATACATGTGTGAATATATAGACAAACAGTATGTCACTAGTATGCCTCTACTTGACTAGCTTGTTAATCAAAGATGGTTATGTTTCCTAACCATGAACAAGGAGTTGTTATTTGATTAACAAGGTCACATCATTAGTTGAATGATCTGATTGACATGACCCATTCCGTTAGCTTAGCACACGATCGTTTAGTATGTTGCTATTGCTTCTTTCATGACTTATACATGTTCCTATGACTATGAGATTATGCAACTCCGTTTACGGAGGAACACTTTGTGTGCTACCAAAGCGTCACAACGAATGGGTGATTATAAAGGTGCTCTGGTGTCTCGAAGGTACTTGTTGAGTTGGCGTATTTGAGATTAGGATTTGTCCTCCGAATGTCGGAGAGGTATCTCTGGGCCCTCTCGGTAATACACATCACTTAAGCCTTGCAAGCATTTCAACTAATGATTTAGTTGTGAGATGATGTATTACGGAACGAGTAAAGAGACTTTCGTAGCGAGATTGAACTAGGTATTGGATACCGGCGATCGAATCTCGGGCAAGTAACATACCGATGACAAAGGAACAACGTATGTTGTTGTGCGGTTTGACCGATAAAGATCTTCGTAGAATATGTAGGAACCAATATGGGCATCCAGGTCCCGCTATTGGTTATTGACGGAGACATGTCTCGGTCATGTCTACATTGTTCTCGAACCGTAGGGTCCATGCACGCTTAAGGTTTCGATGCGGTTATATTATGAGTTTATGTATTTTGATGTACGAAGGTTGTTGAGTCCGGATATGATCACGGACATGACGAGGAGTCTCGAAGTGGTCGAGACATAAAGATTGATATATTGGACAGATATATTTGGACACGGAAAGGTTCGGAGAAGTTTGGAGCTCCGGAGGTTCTGGAACCCCGGGAGGTATATGGGCCTTATTGGGCCCATGTAGGAGGAAGGAGAAGGAACAAGGGAGGCGCGCCCCAAGCCCAAACCGAATTGGGGAGGGGCCGCCACCCTTTCCTTTCTCCTTCCCCTCTTCCTAATACTACTACTAGTACTACTTCCTAATACTAGTACTCTTTCCTTCCCCTCCAAATAAGATAAGGAAAGGGAGGAAACCTACTTGGAGTAGGTTTCCCCCTCCTCTATGGCGCGCCCCCTTGGGCGGCCTCCTCCTCCCTCCCTCCTTTATATACGGGGTAGGGGGCACCCTAGGACACACAAGTTGATCATTGATCGTTCTCAGCCGTGTGCGGTGCCCCCTCCACGATATTACACCTCGATCATATTGTGGCGGTGCTTAGGCGAAGCCTGCGACGAGAGAACATCAAGATCGTCACCACGCCGTCGTCTTGATGGAACTCCCCTCGGAGCCTCTCTTGGATTAGAGATCGAGGTGCGTCATCGAGCTGTCTGGCGTGTCAAGAACTTCGGAGGTGCCGAATGCGGTGCTTGGATCGGTTGGACCGGGAGGACGTACGACTACTTCCTCTACGTTGCGTCAATGCTTCCGCTTCGGTCTATGAGGGTACATAGACAACACTCTCCCCTCTCGTTGCTATGCATCACCATGATCTTGCGTGTGCGTAGGAAATTTTTTGAAATTACTACGTTCCCCAACACCTCCTTCTTCTTCTTCTTCCTCTTCCTCTTCTTATTCTTCTTCTCCTTCTCCTTCTCCTTCTCCTCCTTCTTCTTCTTCTTCCTCTTCCTCTTCTTATTCTTCTTCTCCTTCTCCTTCTCCTTCTCCTTCTTCTTCTTCTCCTTCTTCTTCTTCTTCTCCTTCTTCTTCCTCCTCCTTCTTCTCCTCCTCTTCTTCTTCTTCTTCTTCTCCTTCTTCTTCCTCTTCTCCTTCTTCTCCTTCTTCCTCCTCCTCTTCTTCTTCTTCTTCTTCTTCTTCTTCCTCTTCTTCTTCTTCTTCTCCTCCTCCTCCTCCTTCTTCTTCTCCTCCTTCCTTTTGCCATAACAGAAGAAGTCCGGAGTTGTAATAAGTTATTAAAAATAAAAAAGAAGAAGTCCGGAGTTGTAATAAGTTATTAAAAATAAAAAAGAGGTGCAATGCTCGTTAATTTGCTTCAAGCCTTTTGTAATAGTGTAAAGCTGCACCGCATGCGTAGCTCCGTGCAATCTACCATATTCCTAAAGGCTTGAAGCTAACTAACGTGAGCATTGAGCCTCTTCTTCATCGTCTCTGCACCCGGGGCTTATAAACCGCTCCTACTCCTCTCTCTTGGCGAGGTGGGACTAAAAACAGCTTACCCTTTAGTACGGTTGGAGCCACCAACCGGTACTAAAGGTGGTGCGCTGCTGCACAAAATTTAATTAGTGTCATTTAGCTCAAAACAAATCATTAAATGCATGAAAAATATCAAATGAAGGCGAAATGGTTGAAAGTTGATGGCGTCGCTTTGAATGATGCATCTTGAATGCACAAAAAGTCTGGAGTTGTAATAAGTTTAAAAAATGAAATGCCTTTATAGCAGATGAGTTTAATTTAAATCGAAACCTGAATACTTGAAAGAGATTGTCCGGTTTGTAAGCGAAGTGCATCCAGTTTTGGTCGTAACCCTCTCTACTTTTTGAACAATCTATGTGGGTGAAATGATGATACCATGCCAAGTTTCAACTTTTCAGAGTTCATTTGTAGTGCTTTTCAATTTTCAGGTCATTTAGTTCTCAAAACAAATCATTGAATGCATGAAAAATAGCAAATGAAGGCGAAATGGTTGAAAGTTGATGGCGTCGCTTTGAATGGTGCATCTTGAGCATAAAAAATATAAGAGCATTTACATCACGATCTTATATTTCTTTAGAGTCTAAACTGTCAATATGATCTTATAACATCAAAATACTTTGATCATCAATGATCTTTGTGTGTACAATCTGAATTGTCAATATGAGTCATCAACGATTTATAAACCGATGAAGACTCATATTGCGACCTAAATTCTACACACGAGTTCAATGAAGACCAAGTGCTTGTGATAGTTTGAGAAATAACATATTTAAGGTGGTAAAAGGCTTGTTAGGGAGCGAGGTGGGACTAAAACAGCTTGACATAACCTCATTAGTACCGGTTCGTAGTGCGAACCGCACTAAATGGAGCGGTGGGGCCATACCACGACCGCATGGTGACACATCCCTTTAGTACGGTTCGTGGCATGAACCGGTACTAAAGGTTCGCCACGAACCGGTGCTATTGATCGCCGCCACGAACCGGTGCTATTGTACACATTAGTGCCGGCTGAAATTCAAACCGGCACTATTGGGCTTCACGTATGACCCTTTTTCTACTAGTGAAAGTTAGACAGTCCAGGTCTAAACAAGGTTAATTTTTCTAGTATTGCTTAAACTTTGAAGGCACATAATGTAGAGTTAGTTTCTCACCACGGCTCTAAAATATAGACAAACTCAAATGAACTAGAATTGCTTAAATCAGTCTCTAACTTCAGAAAACTGCAAGGAAATGATCAACCTGACTGCTTGACTTAAATAGTCAAGCTAACATTGAGATGACAGGCTTGTAACTTGTAGTCGTTAAACAAGGAGGCAAGCAAGTAGTCTAGATCTCCACTGTTGTTTAGGAAATAACATACGATTAGAAATGAACAGCAGCTCTAGAACTTAAATTGAGAGCCAGACTAGAGTTAAATCAAGACCTACGTCAACGGTATTCAACCAAATCTTCAAAGGTTAAAACCAGAACAAGAGAGCACTTCCACTGATCAATAATGATCAACACACAGGAGCACTTGCTTCTGAAACATTTATTCGTACCATCGCCTTCACCTCTCGATTGAAAACTTAGAAATATCCCAGGTTCAGGAAAACAGGGCACAAGCAACAGTAAAATAATTTATATGTATCAGCGGCAAGCATGACAGACCCAAAACTAACCACATCCTGAAACCTACCATCCCTAGGGCCAAATTACATAGGAATAAAGTAATCTACTAGAATATGAACGCCGTAGGAAGCCTGACATGTTCCTGTACAGTCTAGTGTATAGGAACACTGATCTAGAACAACAAACAGAATTTCTACAGCATGCCAATCATCTAATCTCCTGACTTCAATTGACTCATTTTACACTGTTTGTACATCTACAACGAGCAGCAAGTAGCAAGTTAGCAGCCTTCTTATTTATCTTTTACGGCTATGTCCCTTTCAATTGACTCATTGTTATAAGGTATGCATGTTTTAACTGCAATTATACTTTGTTTCCAGTCTACTAAATTATTAACTCTGCGTTCAATGTTATTGCGAATGCAGGTGGGGCAGTATAAACTACCCAGGAAGCTGGACATATCTTGGAGAGAAACTAGCAGATATCATAATGTGAAGTCAATACTTGTGCCATTTGGTGGAGTGTGTGCTGACTGTCTTAACTTCTTTTAGAAATACTTCATGCTGACTAATTGGTGTATAGGTTTGTTCTTAGATCTAACTAAGCGTCTTTTTGATATTTGGGAACACAAGCATGTCTAAGTTTTGGGGTAGAAAATTTTGACAGCACATACTGTATGTAGAAGATAGTCACATGACAGAGTTAGCTGATACATCATACACAGTGTGTATCTTCCTCGATGACAGAATCTCACTGACTGTAAGGTTCAGTGCAAGTATAATGTTGCCTGTATGTCTAGAAGAATCCGTTGAGACCCGCAAAAAGAAATAGCCATTGTACTATGCGTAATAGCCATTTATACTAATCAACTACGGACTTCTCCATGCTTAAGTCTTTGATCTTCTAGCGAAACTCACCTACTACTACGCATATGTAACACCCCAGGAAGGAAGAGAGGAAGAGGGGATCCAGATCGAGACGAGAGGGGAAGGATGGCGTGGAGAGGAAGAAGCAGAGCTGGATTGCAGTGGAAGGATTCAGGTACAGGAATTGTCAACACACACACACACACACACACACACACACACATGCCACCCACGGCCACAGGCGGCCACCCTTTAACGACTCTCACACACCCACTTGTCTGGCCAGCTGGCTGGGCCCACCAGATAGCTCTAAGGCACACTAATCTGCTGGTTAGGTGTGACAGCACATCAAGGTGACAGTTTCATAATCACTAACAGCAGAACATTGCTTAAAAGGTAGGGGTAACTAAGCATTGAGAAGGTTAGCAGGAGTGCATCCTCGCCCATTTGCACTGTCCGGCAGACACATCCTGACAATCTTAGGGTTAGGGTAAAAGAGGAGCTAGAGGAGGCGGGCATTCTTGGCAAGCTAACTGGGTAGGCCTAGGGTTAGGGTCGTTCTTGGCATGCTCACCGGTGAGGACGAGGCGGACGGAGGGCGTACGGGCGGTGGCAGCCATGGAGAGGAGGGACGAGGGGAGGGGAGGGGCTGCGATGACTAACCACCGGTGAGAAGTCCAATAGGCCGGAGGAGATCACCGGCATCGAGTCGGGCGGCGTGACGTCTTGGGGAGGAGGAGGCGCGGTGTCTTGGGGAGGAGGCGGCGCAGTGTCTTGCGGAGGAGGCGGCGCGGCGTCGGCGGCGTCGTCTCGAGTGGGGGCGGCCAAATCCTTGAGGGGGGCTCGATGATTCTGAATCGCGTGGGAACAGGTGGGTCAAGGGGGAATCGAGGGGGTTGGGCCGAGAAAACCCTGCCTACCAAACGGGCCAACGGGTATTAGGGAGGAATCTGGGCCTCGCGGGGAAATTCCGCTGAAAACCCCTCCAATACTCGCGAAACAAACGAGGCCTAAAGAATCGTTCCACCCCGTGCATTTAAGTGGTTTTCACATGCTCACGCCCTTGATCTAATATTACATGCAAACACACACTATATCACCTTTTAACTTGTTAGCTAAAAATACTCTACATCCTCATAACAATGACAACTGGCATGTAGGGCCGCAATAAAACCTCGAGGCTCATGAGCCGCTCAAGATTGACTCGTCTTTTGACTCAACTCGAAAAGAAAGGAGCTGAATACGAACAATTTATGTTGCTCGTTGAGAAACACGCCGATCTTGAGCTAATACCGGCTCGCTCGGCTCGATAGCTCGTCATAATATAACTATGTAAGTTGATTATGCTATATATTAAATGGAAATGAGATAATTTATTACCATATATGATGTTCATGATTTCCCCATTTTATTTATCAGCAAACATGGAAGCTTAATTAAATGCATAGAAAGTTTAGGCCTGGTTATGGTACGTCATCAGTGTGTGTAAATCTCTTGTTGTTTTTGGCGAAAGTTTCCAAGCATATGGACCTTCGTTTTCATGTCTTTCGTCCACGATGAGCTCACCCGAGCACGACGAGACGGCCATACCATCGATTCAAGTAACCTTTTTTCCACTTTCATGTCATCTACTTGGTACAATAGCACTGGTCCACGCGCCAGTGCTACTGCTACCGCCCTACCTGTAGCGCTTGACACTAGCACGCGCTACTAATAAGTAGTAGTAGCGATGCACCTCTGACCTGTGCTACTGCTATTATTCAACCTATAAGCTATTTCCTAGAAGTATCCCCGCACTTGTTCTTGATAGCAGCAGAGGGTCTGTCGTGCCTGTTAAAATAGTCATCCAATTTGGAGGGGTTGCGGGTGGCACTGTCAGCTCCACAAGTAAACCATCTCTTTTTCGCCAATGGCAGACTGTTGTTCTTTAAGGCAAATGTATGGGTGCTACTGAGGTAAACCAAGTTCTGAATTTTTATTGCCAAGCTTCTGCTAGAGAATTAACAATATGAAATCATCAATATATTTCAGCAAAGGTGTTCCGAAGAGTATGCGGAATGAAATCAAGACCCTCTTAAATGTACCCAATGAAACTCTTAATGAAAAATACCTTGGCATGCCTTCCAACATAGGTAATAGTAAGAATGGTGCATTCAAATATCTTAAAAACAGGTTGTGGAGCAAAGTTCAGGGGTGGATTTAGAACACCATGCCATCGGCAGGCAAAGAGGTACTTGTGAAATCAGTAGCTCAGGTAGTGCTAGTTTATTCTATGTCATGTTTTAAGCTTCCCTGGGGGCTGTGTGAACATCTCAACAAGCTTATCAGAAAATTTTGATGGGTAGCAAAGAGGGGAAAAGGAAACCTCGTTGGGTTTCATCGAAGGATATGACCCAGCCAAAAGGTATGGGGGGCCTGGGCTTCAAGGACTTCAAGCTTTTTAACCTAGCAATGTTGGCTAGGCAGGCCTGGCGCCTTTTGCAAAATCCCGACAGCCTGTGTGCTTGACTGCTCAAAGGAATATACTACCCAATGGTACTATTTTAAATGCACATCTTGGAAGCGCTACGAGTCAAGTTTGGAGATCCATATTGGAAGGAAGAGACATTCTGAAACAGGGTTTGATCCATCGCATTGGTAACGGAGACGGTACAAAGAATTTGGTAAGATAATTGGTTACCCCAACCAGAGATGTTGAGGCCATATGGTTGCTTGCTTACCAACCCGCCGACTCTTGTTTCAGAGCTAATAGATGCGACCGCCGCATCATGGGATAGACAGAAGGTTCTAGCAACTTTTATGCCCATGGATACGAATGTCATATTGGTATTCCTTTGTGCACGAAGAATGTTGATGATTTCTGGAGTTGGGGTCATGAAAAGGATGTTATGTTCTCTGTTAAATCTGCATATCGCATGCTTATGAGCACACGACAGAGAAGAGAAGCGTGGCTAGAGAACAGAGTCGGCCCCTATAGCTCGACAATAGAAGAAGGGGAGTGGAAAAGGCTATGGACGACGGAGGTGCCAGGGAAAGGGGGACGGGACGGGTTGGTTCCAGTAATCTTTTATCCCTTTTATTTTCCTGCCCAACCAATGCATTCGACGTGGCATGCGTGAGGAGGCGCCCTTGTAGCGTAGCTTAATGGGTTTGATAATTTGCTCAAAAAGTGTTTTAAGCTTCAAGCTGCTATTAGTGACGATCAAATTATATAATCTACATATATGTGCATATGCTCAAATTTTAAAAATGTAGCCATTCATTTAACTTCCAAACATCCAGAGTTTCTAAATCTCGTCTCGAGTGGAGTAACTCAAGTAACTATTTCCGACCAAAATATTATTCATGTGATATGGACAGTGTAGTAAAATCTGAACCAATATACTCGCTAAATAAAAGGCCACAAAACTAACTCAGAATTTGGTAGCATACTCACAGATAAGCATACCTTCATATTAGGCTTTCTTCTCCAACGTCGATGGGGTGGGGGCGACACGTGGAGAATGGCAGGTTGGTGTAGAAAAAAGGATGGGGTGAGGTCAGTCTCTGGACGCCATATCAGAGTACCCTCAAGTTCTTGTTCGCTTATGAAAGAGTGAGATCCGCTGGTGCAGCCAGACTGGGGATATGTGGCGAATAGGAGCTGAAATGGCACCTCCATTCAGTGTACCCACCCAGCTAGGCATGGGATCTGGGCCGCTGCCACCATCGGCAGGCTGGGGGAAGATGGCCGAGAGGATTGGTCCAGGAGGCGGCTGGTACACCAAGCTAGGGTTGGGGAATTTGTGTTGGAAATATTCCCTAGAGGTAATAATATTCTATGCACTGCTATGATCCTAGAATGTGTGATTCAGTGGAAAACTCATATGCACGTGTGCAGTGATAAATGGTAAAAATAAGATTCTTAGTCTTGCCTCGCTCAAACGTTGTTGGTAATTATGTTTTTCGAATTTTAGGATATCATTAAGTGTAACGATAGTCCTAAAAGAACCTTGAGAGTATGGCGTTCGAAGAACGATCGTATTGAATTGACCCAAACTTACTTGTTATACTTTGAGATGCAATCGTCAGAAGTCAATTATTATAACACGGAGTGTTAACATGTGAATTGCTTCCTTAGACCTGAGAGTATCATAGTCACATCTTACCGTACGATGAACTTTGCAGTTCCTCAAACGTCATCTGTAACACGGTGATCATAACGATGACTTATAGGTTCATCAGAAAGTTTGACAAGGTACTAGATAGCTCAAGAGTGGGATTTGCTCCTCCGACGATGGAGAAATATTCTTAGGGTCCTCTCGGTGTTACGGCATCCATCATCGTCTGGCTAGACACATGTGACTAAGTCATAGGGACGACGAAACATGTGAATGAGAAAGAAGAACAAAAGCGGTAACGAGGAGACCGGTATAGTGAGCACGTGTATGACTCAAGAGCATACCGATATATCTCACCTCGGGTTTTGTAGGTATCCTGAAGCAAAGTTAATAGCACATGATAACCAAAGGTTCACTCAAATGTCACTCGAGTACTCATAGGGAACGGTATGGACATCCACGGTTCCGCTGTCGGTCATTGAACGAAAGGGTATCTATTCATGTTTATGTTTTACCAAACCTACAGGGTCATAAGTTTAAGATAATCATGATCTGTTGAGTGTTAGTAGGACATGACTAATGAGAAAATATTTATGAAATAGTTTCATTAATATTTGAAATAGTTTCAAGAGGAACCAGAAGCGTTTTAAGGTCACCAGAAGGGTTTCGGGGTTTACCGGGTAATACTGATAAATCATATATAGGTGGAAATAGTTCTCGTTGAATACTTTACCAGATAGGTCAGGACCAATAGATATAAAGTTCTCTCCTCGAGCCGGTCTTGCTACTAACTGCACACCTATCTGATAAATTTGTTGTTGAAGGACCATGGTTGCTCACAATCTACAAAAACTGTTAAAATACAAAATAATTCAAAACTCAAGGCAAAGCCCAAAAGCGCCTAGCTCCCTGGCAATGGCGCCAGAAGCTTGATGGCCTGCAAGTGCACATGGTTTAGTTGTAGCCTTTTTGAAGTAAGAGTATCGATCCCACAAGGAGCACATGATTCAGACTTTTGCCTCTTCTAGTGAATTATGTATTTTATGCCTGCAGATAGTTCTAGACTTAAAGCATAGTGAAGGCGGCAGTAAATTATGATTGAATAGTGGAACAAACTTTAAGTAAATAACATAAAAGAAAATAGAGAACAATGACTAGAGTGACTGATGAAACAACAGAGGATTAAGGCGTTTTCAGGGAGTCCGGAATCCCCATTGGTATGCTCCTAATGCATCTATGCATGGGCATAGTATGAGGTGGATACTCGAGCCACTGTTGACGATTATGCTGGGCGGAGCCGGGTACAGTACATGTTCTACTCGAAGTAGATTTCGTGTCACACACGGTACCATCATAGTCTCCCCCATAGGGTTACAACTCATGATAATTAATGGTTTACCCCATGGACACGACCTGTCTAAGGGTTCTCCATAATTCCCTTATAAGCAAAAGACTTTTACTGTCACCTCGAATTACCTTCACATCCCAGCCCTTTACAAAGACAATGATATACTTCGTGGGCATAAGGCACAAATACTGAGTGAGGCCTCTTCACAACATTCACGAAGTTATTAAACCAAGCATTCAACAGTGAATCTCATATCCAAAATAACATTTCAGATCCTACACATACCAAGGTTCATCCATATCCCCGAGAACCAGGGGTCTACTCACACATGTAGACAACGATCATCATGACAAGGGTGATGTCATACATGGATGAATGATTCAAATAACACACAAGATGATCCACTAGGGTTCCTGATGTTACATTGATTAAGGATGTGGATGATGATGATGATGATGATGACCGTCGTGATGATGTTGTTGATGACGTAGCCCCCTTGTGCACGATGAGGAAGATCCTCCTCTTCTCCTTGCCAATCTCCCCTCCAGATGAACTTCAGAGGCTAGGGTTCTACCTGGACGAGTTTCTGGTCTCTCTGGGCGTCTGATCCACGATCCAATTTCACGGGGTGGAAATAGCCGATCTGGCGGCGACGATGTCATTCCATACGATCGCTCATACGAGCGGGCACGGCCGTATGGAACACCGTCTTTTGCTTTGGAAGCGAGGCGATGATTTCTTTTTTGACCGCCTTTCTTGATTCTTTTACGAAGGTGTCTGTGGCGACTTCGTCAGTTTCAAGATGATATGTTGGCTCAGTCTTTTGAAGGTGCTCATAGGGGTAGGGTGTGCGTGCCTGCGTTCATAGGGGTGAGCGCAGTGGCGGAGACAAGAGACCAGCAGGACCATGACCCCCCTAACAATACTGATTTGTGCCTAGTATACACGTAAATATTGGTTATTTTACCGCTAAAATGGTTTACCCTGATAGACTGATCCTCCAAACAAGATTTAACAAAGCTTGCTCTCCTTCACTCGATTTTCCTGCTCTGACCATGTGGGTCGGCTCAACATGGCAAGGCCTGTATTGACAACAAATAGTTCAACAATACAATGTCGAACGCATAAATCATCTTTGTCGTCCATTTCATGCCCATCAATTCTCGATGAGATCCTTCTGAAGATCATCATGCGCTGCGGGACGTCGAATGACATGGTAGGAGGCAACAAAACGGGCGACCCTTTCAGCCCTCCGTCGCACTCGCACGGGATGTCCAACAGCTCATACTGAGAGTAGTCTACATCAAGCGCCGGAGCGGTCGCCGGATGGCGGGGGCGGCGGCGGCGCCACGGCTGGAGGGGAGGAGTTGCGAGTGAGCGCGCGAGAGTCCAGCGCGCGGGAGCGGGCGCAGCAAATAAGCGGCGCTCGATGGAGTTTCGGCCTGCGCGCTGAACTACATATGCCACGCGCGTGGTTTTTGCGCGTCCGCTGAAGCCACTATACCGGTTGCGCGCGCGCTAAAAAGGGCAATTTTGCGACGCGGCACTTGTTTGACGCGGCTGTTTGAGATGCTCGGGATCGTCTGGTCCGAACATTTGAGGTTTGAGCTCAATTTGATGATTCGCGTTTTGAGTTGCCTCAATACAGCTGCGGGTTCGGGTAATCATCTCCATCCAACAACAGACGCGCTCCAAACCCCTCATCTAACACAGCCTGAATCCTGATGCGATGGCCTTAGCCACCGCCGCCGCCGCGCCGGCGATAGCAGCGGCGACCTCCACGTCGTTCCCGTCTCTCCCGTCTCTCCTCCAACACCACTCACCCGGCAGCCGCCGAACAGTCACAGCCCTGGCCTTCGCGCGGCGCTTCCGCAGCAAAAACCCTAGCCCCTTCCGCTCCGGCAGCAAGGCCGCCGCCCCGGCCCCGGCCCTCGCCCCCGCCCCCGAAGACGACTTCGGCGGCCTCGAGGGAGAGCTCTGGCGCCTCCGCCGCCGCGCGGAGCTGCGGTTCCAGCGCCTCGCCGCGGAGGCCGACGAAGCCTACAGCGACCTCCGCTCCTGCGTCCGCGTCGTCGGCGGGGACCGCTTGGTCCTGACCTTCCGCCGCTCGTCGCTGCGCTTCGCCGCATTCGCCCTTCTCTGGTCCCTCGCTCTCTCCGCCGCGGCCTGGGCGTCGCTGGGGCTGGCCTTGCGGGCTTGGCGCCAGCTACGGGGGCGGGGCTGGTGGGAACGACCGGAAGGCGCAGCTGTGGTGACGAAGAGGGACCGGAGCATGGGTGGGAAGGAGGTGGTGGTGGCTGTATCGTCTCCTGTGCTGCCTCCGGTCAGCCTCGTCAAGGAGCCCGCAAGGAAGGTCAGGAGAAAGGAACCACAGGGAAGGGTCCCAGAGTGGTGGCCTGAGGTAGAAACCGAGTCGGTGGAACTGGGGCAAGAAGCAGAGAAGTGGGCGATATTGGCCAATAGATTGGTCCGAGGTGAATGTTCTGTTTCTAGTTCAAACATATGGAGTCAATAGGAATGTTGCACGTAATGAGATTGCATATAGAATAAGCATATCAATCAGAAAGTAGGATAATATGAACTTTCTAGGTTCATTTAATCTTGTCCGAACTCAGAAATAGTAGAAGTGTATTATCATTTTGAATGCCTGACAAACAATAGTAGAACTGTGCTAGTAGCACTGTTTTATTTGTTCTGAGCATTTCTTTCACTAATAGGCAAAACTAACTTTTGTTTTTGAGTCTAGATAGATGCAGATTTTTTTCTACTATCACTGCCATGTGTGAGATTTGTCTGAATTTTGGTTTGACCCAGTAGCATAGTATCCCAAAAAGAGGAGTAACATCCTTTACAAATTAAACCCAAACATTTGAATGGTGTCTGGCCTCAGTCTTAGTTTCTGTGTATTGATTAGCACATGTAACTTGTGTGTCTTCATTGTGGTAGTCCAAACTCCAAATACGGATCCTTGAGGTCTAGGTTGCTCATGGAAGATCAAATAACCTCTTATTATTGTTGCCACTTTCCTTCACATAACAGGAGGTGATGCAAAGTACTAGATAACTAATAGTCTAATAGTTTTACCCTTTTTCATTGGCAGGTAATGTAGGCCATCTTATCATACTCCTGAGAACTTCCATGCTGATTCATTTATCAAAACCTTAAATCTTTCCATGTTCCAGCAATCATTGACAATAGGGTTGCGGGGAGGGATTACAGATACGATGATGCAGTTCAAGTTAGTCTTCGTACCTTTAACATTATGGTGTTATAATTTTTTTTTTCCAAATTTGTATCACCTTTGAATTTGAAGTGCTGGCATGCTCTTCTTGCTATACAGCCTTCTGTAGCAGGCAGTTAGGATTTTTTTTTCCATGGGAAGTAGGCCGACATTCAGAGAGATAACACAAATTCGCAATCTGATAGAACACCATGGTCCTCTAGATTACGTTCTTACTGTTTAATACTGCAATATCCCTATGGATTCCAACCATTTCTATTGGATTGTTTTGTTAACATCTACCTCTTGCTAGATCTTGGTCTCTGTTTGGCCGAGCTCCGGCTTCAAAATTTGAGCTCTGAAAAGCTAGCTATGGAACAGTCTAGTTTTACTGTTTTGGTAGAAGGAGACATGCAGCTGGACAGAGGTTGCTTGCTCCAGCTTATCAAAAATGCACATTAAGCTTGTCTGGCTCTGGCTTAAGCATTGGCGGAGCTTGGAGAGTTGTACTCGCCGGCTCCAGCTTGTTCCCAGAAGCTAGAAGCCAGGAGCTGCAGCCTGGCATATAGTCACATAATTGCATAAAATAATATTTTCTTGATGGGCACCTTACACATAGAATTCTAGTTCTGATATTTTATTCCCTACTGTAATTTTATTTTGAAGCCAGCATCACCAGCTGTGAACTAAAAACAATCTGTATGCCACTGAAGTAATATTGATTAGAAATTCATCACAACCCTGCTTCCGTGGACTTGACGGCATGTGTGTTGGTCACCACATTGATTTGTTTACATAAATCAGCCTAATTATTCTAGCAATGTCCTTTATAGGCATGATTCTTTGATATCTTATTGCAAATATTATTATGTAATGATTTAAGATTTACTTTGTGTTCAATAAATCTCCCAATCTTCGGAGCACCAGAAGTATTGTTGGAATAATTTTTCAGTTTGTCAAACATGCCATCTTGCTGTTCCTTAATTATTACTTGTTTTTTAATGCAGCTAAGGCAGTTATGCAAGATATCAGGAGTAAAGGTCTCATTTGACACAGAAAATGCACGTGATTCTTTCTATAGGGCAACAACAGGCTTTGTTCTGGACGATTGCAGCAGGTGTGTTCTGTTTCAAGACAACATTTTTTGTGTATTTCACGTCACATTCAGCTCTTCATGGCAACTATGTACTGTGAAGAAACTGTTGTAATTATTTTAATTTTATTGCTTATTCGATACGCATGTTCCTGATATTTTATTCTTACTAAAGAACAGCAGAAGACATGGGGACAGCACAAATCAATGGAGAGAATCCAAGAGATTTTCTTGCTGGTCTTTCTATGAATATTGGGTTGGACAAGTTCCGTGCTGCCACACTTATTTGTGCATCAGTTGCTGCTCGCACTCGTGCGTGTCTCTTGCAGTGCTGGGTATGGATTTTTGTAGGATCTTAGACTTATTTATGATCTTGCATATGTATCAATCATGTTGATTCTATCTGTCATTGCCCACAGGCTCTAGAGATTCAGGGAAAACGAACGGAGGCACTAGATGAGCTTGTAAAGATCTGTAGAATTCATCGTGTATTCCCTCCAGAAGAAAATTCTGTATGTATTTTGTTTTTGAGCTTGGCAATTTCTTTCTCAGTGTTACTGTTTTCTTTCGCGATCCATTTTCATCCTTTAGTTTCTCAAGAGTTGCAAAGTTGTGATTCCCTCGCCCAACAGTGTGTTGTGCAAGTGCATACAGCCATATGTTGTCCTATATGATTTATTCATGTTTTCACAGCGTGTAAATCTAAGTGAGACAACTGTAGTAAAACTCTTAGACCAAGTTAAACTTTTGAGCTGAGGGAAGAAAGACGAGCTGAGTTGCTATGGTTTTCCATGGTTTATCCCACTTGGGGGCTGGCTGTAGTGTGAATACTAGGTGATTGCATGTCTGTAGCAGCGAAGACTAGGTTTCATGTACTAGTTACATAATCAACTGTGGCATGCTGCTATTTCCAACCGTAATATTTGGCTTAGATTACCTGAGTTGTCTCACTATATGGCTATGCATGCAAATAACTTAAACTTAAAAAACCTAGGGTTCTTTGGGCATTGTTCAATGTTATTGTGTATATATCCTCCTATTGGTGAGAAAAAACATGATTCATGCAAGCTCTTTTTTTGTCTCTTGCAGGCAGAAATGGAAATGGTTGCTGGTGGACTTAAAAAGAATTTGGAAGTTGCAGAGAGGGTTCACCTTCTCTCTCTATACAGGAGCGTATGTACTACTGGTGTCAAAACCGCTGCAGAAGCTCTTGGCCTGGTAAGTAGTTGCCAATGACCTGCGATCTACTCCCTCCGCGCCACATTATAGGACGGTTTTACAAGCTAACAAAGCTTGCAAAAACGTCTTACATTGTGGGATGGAGGGAGTACTTTGCAACATTAAAATGTGTATGTTGTGTTGTTGTTCGTGAAAATTGCGCACCTAAATACTAAGTCAGTTTATCTTAGTCTGTTTTAAGGAAACTAGAGTTCCCTAGATGTGCAAGATTATTCCAATGAAAATGACATCCTAGAAACGTTAATTGCTTGAATGTGGCAAAAAATCAAGAGCACAGAACCCAATTTTCCTTCACTGCAATATAAGAGACATGCTCCTCAATTTTTACTTAGTATGGTATACTTCTAGGGTTCGTGTATGGACCTGTGTATGTATGTTAACATGGTCTCTGCATCAAACATCTGTAGATGATTTTTTTTGGAAGCGACATCTTTAGATGAATTGAACCAGAACAAAATTACTGGATATGATTCTGATGGCTTTGGCTTTCTGCAAGCACTTAACCTTTTCCACTTTTTTTTCTTTGAGAAAATGCAAAAGATTTTGCGCTTCATTTCATTGAACAGGAAGAGAACAACAGTACAGGTACAACCTCCCAGGATGAGGGACACACGCACACACACCACTGTCCTCACCTGTCCACCGTCCTCACCAAACGAGCAGGTGAGGAGGTGCCACCAACTACAGACCGCAACGACGAAAGGTCTCGCCTTGTTCAGCCTCCAACCACGAATGGCGAGGTAGGTAGACTTCACAGCTGTTGCCTGACGCCTCCGAAGAAGGCCACATCTCTAGGGCTGTCCGGACCAACGTACCTTCCACCCATATGTGCCTAGGAGTCGGCAGGTGGATGGCAGGACCCAACCAGAACTAGCGAAGCAATCTTCTTGGACATGCTGGCGCCGGTGTACATAGCGCCCCGGACGCCCACGCTCTATGCTGCAGCCCACATCACAACATTGCATTGCCAGCAGGCCTCGCCGGAAAGATTGGGGAGGCCACCATCTCCAGCTGCCGCATAACCTTTTCCACTTTTGAGTCATCCTAAAAGTAAATAGTAAAAAAATGAGCACGTTTACACTAAAAAAAGGACTTACATTTTCTTGCAAACCCTGGCCGCCACCCAAGGTCTCCTTTGTCATCCTCTCTCGTACCGCAGCCTCGTCAGCGGCCAGAGGAGTGGTGACCCGCCACGTCCGTTTTTCTTGGTTCTTGTAGGTCTATGTTCCCCTTAGGTTTAGGTTTTGGTTCCCTCGTGGCATTGGAATAAGGTTTCTCCAGCGTCTCTCTACCAATCTACCTCGACGACGTCCGATCCAGCGTCTCTCTACCAATCTACCTCGACGACGTCCGATCCAGCGTCAGCAAAAGGTCTGTGAGGGTATGGCGAGGGCGTTTGCAGGTGTCCCTTCCCCTTACTGCTGGTTCAGTGAAAATTTTCAGCTCCAGCTGGCGGTTTAAGTCGAAGGAAGAAGCCGACCTATATGGTTTTTGATGTAGTTTTAACTTTTACTGGTCATTTTGTGTCTTCTTATTTTTCCATTGTACTAGCTACTGTTTTCCTTGATACTTATCAGATATAAGATGCCCTTTGGGTGTCTTGTCTAAAAAAAATTTTGTAGGGAGTAAATATTTGATGGAAGAGATATAAGGGTTGATAGGAATGGCAACCTTGTTCAGCTTTAGCTCGAACGGCATTGTTAAATTAGAATACTTCAGTTCTCTAATGGTATTGTCTTCCTGCCTTGCAGAGCTTGCCGGACCAATGAGAACAGGAGCAGTAGAAGGGTCCATTATTTTTGTAGTTCCAGCTTGGCGTTGTTATGCCTTCGGTAACGGTTGGAGGCTTCAGGCCGCTGAAATATTCACAATTGAAGCCTTTGGCATCCTCGGTTTTCTGAAGTTGCAGAATGTGAGTGATATTTAATTCGAGGAATTAACATGAGGCATAATACGTCATAAATTTTCCTAGCAGCACAAAAGGTCTAAAGCATTCCAAACAAGACGGTGTAAGGCAGTACATATGAACACCGTACCTTGTGCATAGTTCGGCCAACGCATCCAAAACAGGTTCTCTTGTAAGACATACACATAGTTTTGCTGGTGTCGTTGAATGATGGCAGCAGTGGCTCATCGATGTAGCCGTGTAGGATGCAGTTGTAGAGCAGGACAGCGTAGTGGAGGTAGACAGTTCAGGATAGTGGTATGCATTTGCGTTGTCTGAAAAACCTTATTGCCATCATTTGTGTCTGAAGGCTTGGATTCACCGCTTCTCATCTACTCGGTGCATGTCGAGAAGAAGAGTCGGCTATGGTTTGGATGGCCAAGTACTCCTACTGTTTATGGGTCTGATCGTCTGAGAATTGATGGAGCAAGAGAACTAGTGAAACAATGTGAGTTGTTGTGGAGGTAGGCAATGCGGCAAATGGTCACGTAGTTGTGCTCTCTACTTTTTTTCCTTATTACCATGATTTTATGATTGAAGTGGAAGGACAAAATCTTATTGCTAGGTTGTCGTGATTGCAAGGGATAATGATACGAGAACAAAAGCATATATCCTTTCTTCCAATCTTATCTCAAAATCACTCTCAAAAAACACATTAGACCTTACATATATATGGACGGAGGGAGTAAAGTAAATCGCTTACTTGTCTATGAAAATCATTAGTTGGAACTGCCGGGGACTCGGGAATGGCCCGGCAGTTCGCTCTCTTCTTGAATTAGGAAGAGTGGAGGATCCCGATCTTTTATTTCTGTGTGAAACTCGTTTGAATGAAAAGAAGTTGGGGCGGTTCAGGTGGACGTTGGGGCTCGCCAACATGGTAGCTTGGAAGGATGAAAGCAGTGGGAGAGGTGTAGCTCTTTTTTGGAGGAAGGGGTTGGATGTTTCCTTGAGATCATATGGTAGGAGGCATGTGGATGTGGATATAACACGGGAGGATGGTATGTTGTGGCGTATGACGGGGGTTTACGGAGAATCGGCGTTGGAGAGGAAGAAGGAGACGTGGAAGTTATTACGGGTTTTGAAGCAGCAGCATCAAAGCGGGCGTCCGTGGCTCTGTCTGGGTGATTTTAACGAAGTCCTTACAAGTAGTGAGAAGCTGGGAGGCGCTGATCGTCCGCAGAACTACCTAGACGACTTTCGGCAAGCATTGGATGTGTGTGAGCTACGCGATGTAGGGTTTGAAGGGGATATTTACACCTGGAGGAACCATAGTAGGGAGTTGAAGACATATATCTGCGAGAGGCTTGACCGGGCCACTGCAAACAATGAATGGTGCAATGCTTTCCCGGACCATATAGTAGTGAATGGAGAACCAAGACACTCGGACCATAGACCTGTGATCGTGCACCTTCATGGCATTGACAGAGGGTGGAAGAGAAGTGACTGTACCTTCAAATTTGAAGCCCGATGGCTGCAGGAGGAGGGATGTGAAGAGGTCATGCGCACTGCGTGGGAGAAGAGAAACCTGGAAGGAAGGGGAAATGTCAGTTGTGGTCTGCGGAATGTAGCTAGGGACATGAGTAGATGGAGTAGAGAAGTAGTGGGTGAGCTAGACGGGAGAATTAAAAGAACCCGGGGCGAATTGGAAAGGTGCATGAAATCACTGGTTTCTGAAGCGAAAATTAGAGAGGAGGCAAGGTTGAGGGGAGTATTAGAGCAGCTGAAGGAGAAGAAGTACACGAAATTGAAGCAGAGGGCTCATATGTGGTGGTTGCGAGGGGGGAACAAAAATATCAAGTACTTGCAGTCGGTAGCATCAGGAAGGAAGAGATCGAACAGACTCAAGGAGATTCGGAGGGAGGATGGCACAGTGGTGGAGGAAGGGGAGGCTCTAACTAACTATGTTTGCTCCTTTTTTAAGGATCTGTTCACATCTTCTAACCCCCAACGCCTAAACGAGCTCCTGGCCAAGGTGCAACCTCGCGTCTCTGCGGCCATGAATGCGATCCTTGTGGTGAATACACCGAGAGGAGGTAAAGCTGCTCTTGACCACATTGGTGATCTCAAGGCACTGGTCCGGATGGCATGCCGGCGATTGTCTTCAAACGCCACTGGCACTTTATGGGTGATCAAGTTGTTGAGGAAGTTCGATGGTTACGAATGGTGGAGAGATTCCTGAGGGGTGGAATGACACTATGGTTGTACTTATCCCCAAAGTTAAGAACCCAACTCGGATCAAGGACCTACGCCCCATCAGTCTGTGCAATGTTGTATACAAGCTTGTCTCAAAAGTGATTGCCAATAGGCTCAAATTAATCCTGCCCGAAGTGATTTCTGAGCATCAGAGTGCGTTTGTGCCGGGGCGATTAATCACGGATAATGTTCTCACAGCCTATGAGGTCTCACACTACCTTATGAACAAGAAGCAAGGAAGGAATGGAGTCGCGGCAATCAAAGCAGATATGAGTAAGGCGTACGACCGAGTCGAGTGGCGATTTTTGGAGGCCATGCTTCAAAGGATGGGATTCAGTTTGAGGTGGATTGCCCTAGTCATGAGATGTGTACGTACGGTGCGATATCAAATCAAGGTAAATGGCCAGCTGACACAACAGTTTACTCCTGAGCGGGGTCTAAGGCAGGGGGACCCGGTCTCCCCATACCTTTTGTCATCTGTGCGGAAGGACTATCGGCGTTCTTTGTTAGATGCGAACAACGAGGATCACACATGGTGTGAAAGTCCGCCGAGAGCTCCCTCGTGTCACATCTCGCTATTTGCGAGCGATTCCATGCTATTGATCCGGTGACCAGCAGGAAGCTGTGGCGCTAAATGATATGCTAAAACTGTACGAGGCCTGTTCGGGGCAGTGCATAAACACAGAGAAGTCAGCTATTATGTTCAGTCCCAATACATGCGATAATGACAGGACTGAAGTGAAAACTGCGCTGGGCATACACAGTGAGAATTGGAATGAAAAGTATCTTGGGCTCCCGGTCCATGTGGGTAGATCAAGGAAAAGAGCGTTTAGTTATATCAAACGGAATATGTGCGGACGGGTTTATGGTTGGCAGGAACGACTCTTAGCAAAGGAGAGCAAGGAAACCCTAGTGAAGGCGGTGGGACAAGCAATTCCTACGTTTGCTATGTCATGCTTTGATCTGACTAAGTCCTTCTGCGCGGAACTGAATGCACTTCTGGGTAAGTTCTGGTGGAGCCAGCAAGATAAACAACACTCCTTACACTGGCTAAGCTGGGAGAAGCTTGCACAACCTAAAGCCATGGGCGGTTTGGGATTCCGAGACATGCATACTTTCAACCTCGCCATGCTCTCGAGACAGGGGTGGAGGATTCTGCAAAACCCCACGAGCCTGTGTGCACGGATCTTAAAAGCACGATACTTCCACGATGGTGCAGTGGCTCAGGGGCAACCGAGCGAGGATGGCATCTCCTACTCTTGGCGCGACATTCTCCGTGGTTTGAAGGTGGTGAAACAAGGCTACATCTGGCGGGTGGGAGGCGGCACTAGGATCAATATATGGACCGACCCGTGGATACCTAGGGCTGGTCCCGGCAGTGATTACTCCCAAGGGCGCCAATCTGCTCACATATGTGAATGAACCGATAGACCCCGCACGGTGGTTGGGATGAACGCCTTGTCGTGGAAACATTCTCGCTCGGAGGACGACGCCACATTTTGCGATTCCATTAAGGGAAGGCATCGAGGACTTTGTTGCTTGGCACTTTGATTCTAAAGGTAGACACTCGGTCAGAAGTGCATACAAGCTGCAGATGGAGCTGCAGAAACAGCGAACGACAGGTGGACCAAGCACGAGTGCGGAGGCGCAGCCACGGTGGACGGATGCATGGACTCGGTGAAGCGGATATGGAAAATTCCTTGCCCAGCAAAACTACAGATGTTTGTCTGGCGTATCCGCCATGAGTCCCTTGCCCTATGTACCAATCTGACCAGGCGTGGTATGAAGCTTGACTCACAAAAGTGCTTCTTGTGTGGGAGAGTGGATGAAGATGGTGGCCATCTGTTTATCAAGTGCAAGCTGGCCAAGGAGGGATGGAGGCTACTGGGGCTGGAAATGGAGCGAAGCCGTCTTGAAGGTATTGGGAGCGTGCATGAGATGCTTGACAGTTTATGGGGACTTGATGAGAAGAAAAGAGTACTCATTATATGTTTCTGGTGGCACTGGTGGAATAATCGTAACAAGATTAGAGAGGGAGAACTACCACTGCCGGCCACAGAAATTGTAAGGCGATCCCGGTGCGATGCGCTTGAATATGAACAGCTCTTTATGCTGGGCAAACCCAAACTCTCAACCGGGAAATGGCAACCACCGATGGAGGGTACCACCAAGATCAATCTGGACGGGGCTTTTTCTCCGGGAAACTCCTTCAGTGGATGGGGTGTGGTGGCTCGAGACAGCTCAGGTTCGGTCCTCATCGCTCGAGCAGGTCGGCAAGAGCAGGTCTTCGATGCGTTCGGCGCGGAAGTCAATGCCCTGGCGGCGGCGGTGACCCTAGCGGCCGAGATGGGGATTGTCCGGGCCAGCTTTGAGACGGACTCCGAGCTGCTGGCAGAGGCAATGGATGCCCATCGTGTTGACTCCTCGCCCTATGCAGCAATAATCGAAGACACAAAGTACCAACTTAAGTTGTGGTTTTCGAAATGGAGTGTTAGCGCATGTAGACGTACTATGAATTATGTGGCCCATGAGTTAGCACAGGTTGGTTGTAACTGCCCCCCGAACACGTGTGTCGAGTGGGATAACCTTGTACCGCCCAAAGTGGCTGCTTGTGTGTCGGGCGATATGCCTGTCCGCAGTTGATCTATAAAGCTTTGCTTTCCCTCAAAAAAAAAAAAACCCGGTGGATTATAGGACCCACAATTGGTAAGTCTCCTGATATCATTTGTGTAAGTCAATTTTTTGGATCGGCCTCCTTGAGCTATTCCTCCCGCAGTGTCCCGCTCCGCTCGCCGCCCCGTACCAACCTTGGGCGAGGACATTGTCAATCCACACAAGCCGCATCGTCTCTGACTCCAGCTTGTTCCTGACTCGCCTTAGAGCTCCGCCTCGCCTGCTCTTTCTTCTCCCACGAAATCGACTTACCTTAACCGCAAATTCAGGCAACTTACAAATTGCTGTTGCGGTGATGCATGCAACACACACAAGCTTCACATATCTCAAGCGGAACACACAATATTATAAATCTTTCAACAACTTGAAATTAGATTGCACATGATCTAGAACTCTAGTACAGGTGTGTAATTGCCAAAAATACCCTCTGACTGGGTCTCCGTTTGGAACATAAATACATGGTCGCCTACAATGTGCCTGTCACTATCTGCTTAATGTTACTCAAAATTTGCATCTGCAACGCAATCACTAGCGTAACAGATTGTGTCATCGTGTGAAGGTTACTTGTGCCATTAATTCTTAAGCAAACTAATGAGCTAGCTATGCTCGAGATGGAAATGGGTGATCATATATAATTGATCGATATGGAGATGGGTTGACGGACCGACCGACTGGTGTTTGTGCATGCAATCACACCGTGTAGCAGTTGGGAAAAATGGCGCCGCCGCCGCGTGTTATAACGAGTCAAGAACAAATACTAGATCGTGGTCGTGTGGCTTTTATAGCTGCTTCCATGAACTGATCCACCTAACCGCAGCAAAACTAGCCGGTCGCTGCCCTATTGTCCGATTCGCCCTGTTATAGCCGTCAGATACGGGTCCTTCTCCTTCCTCCCTTCTGACGCGATCTGGAAACAAAAAAAAAAAACCAATGCTCGTCGGCCATTGCGTTCGTTCCCCTTGCCGCCCACGCTCACCGGAGACCCCACACCACCCTTGCTCGCTGTTTTGCCGCTCCTGCTCGCTGGCCACCCGTGCCGACCGTGCTCGTCCCTGGCCGCCCCATGCTTCTGACATTGGTGACTGCAGCTAACCCACCGACCGCCCTTGCCACAAACTGGTTCACCAGCATGGCGGCCGCCATTGCCGCAAAACTAGTTCGTCGGCATGGCGGCCGCCGCCGACGCAACATCGCTGGCTGCGGTTCAGCTCGATGCACGTTGTTCATGTGTGGCGGTCACCGTCGCCGTTAAACGCCCTTGCAACTTTTCTCAACGCCGGTTCTAGCTTTTTATGTTGCTGGTTCCAGCAAATTTCCTTCGTCGCGAAGCTTGATTCACCAGTTCTAGCTTTTTACTTCGCGGAAGAAGCTTTTCTCAACGCAGGTGGAAGCTTCACGACGCGGTTGTAGCAAAATCACACCCATTCCGGTGCAGCAAAAATTCTGCGGTTCCAGCAAAAATAGCTCGTCGGTGCCCCCACCTGTCGCCATTGTAGCAAAATCGATCACCGATTGTAGCAAAATCGATCATCGTTTGTAGCTTGCCGCGTAGCCATTTCCAACAGCCAAGGCGGAGCAGTAGGATATGCAGTTGAGAGAGGGGAAAAATCGAGGGGAGGACACTGGCTTGGGGGTCGGCTTCGGGGGTGCTCGTTGGAGAAGACTTGCTGGAGGAGATCTCCGGGTTGGACTTCCATGGCACCCGGGAAGGTGGGGAAAAAGAAGAAAGACGCGTGAGAAGGGAAGAAGAAGGGCGCGGGGATGAGGAAAGAGATAACGTGGTGCCCCCCTCTTTTCTACCTAAGATGCCACACAAGCCGCATCGTCTCCAACTCCAGCTTGTTCCTGACTCGGCCTTAGAGCTCCGCCTTGCTCGCTCTTTCTTCTCCCACGAAATTGACTTAACTGCAAATTCAGGCAACTTACAAATTGTCGTTGCGGTGATGCATGCAACACACACAAGCTTCACATATCTCAAGCGGAACACACAATATTATAAATCTTTCAAAGAATTGTTTGTCGATGCATGTAAGCATAACTGGAGTTCAAAGAGATCTCAGACAACACTTCCTATAATAAACAATCCCGAGGGCGAAGAAAATGTCTATGCTTTCGGTTAGTGCGAAGTATACTTTGTACTCCACGAAGCTGTACGTAAAAAAGTAGAGTATCATGTCTGTCTGACTGGGTCTCCGTTTGGAACATAAATACATGGTCGCGGACAATGTGCCTGAACTGTCACTATCTGCTTGATGTTACTCAAAATTTGCATCTGCAACGCAATCAATAGCGTAACAGATTGTGTCATTGTGTGAACTGTGAAGGTTACTTGTGCGATTCTTAAGCAAATTAATGAGCTAGCTATGGTCGATATGGAGATGGGTGATCATATATAATTGGTCGATATGGAGATGGGTTGACGGACCGACTGGCTGGTGTTTGTGCATGCAATCACACCGCGTAGCAGTTGGGAAAAATGGCGCCGCCGCCGCGTGTTATAACGAGTCAAGAACAAATACTAGATCGTCGTCGTGTGGCTTTAATAGCAGCTTCCATGAACTGATCCACCTAACCGCAGCAAAACTAGCCGGTCGCTGCCCTATTGTCCGATTCGCCCTGTTATAGCCGTCAGATACGGGTCCTTCTCCTTCCTCCCTTCTGACGCGATCTGGAAACAAAAAAAAACCAATGCTCGTCGGCCGTTGCGTTCGTTCCCCTTGCCGCCCACGCTCGCCGGAGACCCCACACCACCCTTGCTCGCTGTTTTGCCGCTCCTGCTCGCTGGCCACCCGTGCCGACCGTGCTCGTCCCTGGCCGCCCCATGCTTCTGACATTGGTGACTGCAGCTAACCCACCGACCGCCCTTGCCACAAACTGGTTCACCAGCATGGCCGGCCGCCATTGCCGCAAAACTAGTTCGTCAGCATGGCCGGCCGCCGCACGCAACATCGCTGGCTGCCGGTTCAGCTCGATGCACGTTGTTCATGTGTGGCCGGTCACCGTCGCCGTTAGACGCCCTTGCAGCTTTTCTCAACGCCGGTTCCAGCTTTTTATGTTGCTGGTTCCAGCAAATTTCCTTCGTCGCAGAAGCTTGATTCACCAGTTCTAGCTTTTTACTTCGCCGGAAGAAGCTTTTCTCAACGCAGGTGGAAGCTTCACGACGCCGGTTGTAGCAAAATCACACCCATTCCGGGTGCAGCAAAAAATTCTGCCGGTTCCAGCAAAAATAGCTCGTCGGTGCCCCCACCCTGTCGCCATTGTAGCAAAATCGATCACCGATTGTAGCAAAATCGATCATCGTTTGTAGCTTGCCGCGTAGCCATTTCCAACAGCCAAGGCGGAGCAGTAGGATATGCAGTTGAGAGAGGGGAAAAATCGAGGGGAGGACACTGGCTTGGGGGGGCGGCTTCGGGGGTGCTCGTTGGAGAAGACTTGCTGGAGGAGATCTCCGGGTTGGACTTCCATGGCACCCGGGAAGGTGGGGAAAAAGAAGAAAGACGCGTGAGAAGGGAAGAAGAAGGGCGCGGGGATGAGGAAAGAGATAACGTGGTGCCCCCCCCTTTCTACCTAAGATGCCACACAAGCCGCATCGTCTCCAACTCCAGCTTGTTCCTGACTCGGCCTTAGAGCTCCGCCTTGCTCGCTCTTTCTTCTCCCACGAAATTGACTTAACTGCAAATTCAGGCAACTTACAAATTGTCGTTGCGGTGATGCATGCAACACACACAAGCTTCACATATCTCAAGCGGAACACACAATATTATAAATCTTTCAAAGAATTGTTTGTCGATGCATGTAAGCATAACTGGAGTTCAAAGAGATCTCAGACAACACTTCCTATAATAAACAATCCCGAGGACGAAGAAAATGTCTATGCTTTCGGTTAGTGCGAAGTATACGTTGTACTCCACGAAGGTGTACGTAAAAAAGTAGAGTATCATGTCTCTCTGACTGGGTCTCCGTTTGGAACGTAAATACATGGTCGCGGACAATGTGCCCGAACTGTCACTATCTGCTTAATGTTACTCAAAATTTGCATCTGCAACGCAATCACTAGCGTAACAGATTGTGTCATTGTGTGAAGGTTACTTGTGCGATTGTTAAGCAAAATAATGAGCTAGCTATGCTCGAGATGGAAATGGGTGGTGATATATAATTGCTCGATATGGAGATGGGTCGACGGACCGACTGACTGGTGTTTGTGCATGCAATCACACCGTGTAGCAGTTGGGAAAAATGGCGCCGCCGCCGCGTGTTATAACGAGTCAAGAACAAATACTAGATCGTCGTCGTGTGGCTTTAATAGCAGCTTCCATGAACTGATCTATCTAACCGCAGCAAAACTAGTCTTGCTTACTTGCATATACTTCCTCCGTTCCAAAATAGATGACCCAATTTTGTACTAACATTAGTATAAAGTTGGGTCACCTATTTTAAAATAGAGGGAGTAGCTACCAATCAAGCGTGTTGTTATATAGCTTCATTGGCACGCAGCACACATGAATCTGCCCTACTCCGAACATTCTCAATTGTTTGAATATTTCTTAGACCCCATCCATCCGGAATCACAGGTTACTTAATTAGCCTAAAATAGGATGTTGTAGTAACTAGGGATGTGCACTTTAGTTTGATAGTTGAACTCGATCCTTTTTGGATTCTATGGAAATAAAATGTTTCTCCCTCCGAGTTCAGTAATACTTCCTCCGTTCCAAAATAGATGACTCAACTTTATACTAACTTTAGTACAAAGTTGGGTCATCTATTTTGAAACGAAGGGAGTACAAAATATTTGGATATTTTAATATAAACTACATACCGATTGAAATGGGCGAATAGACACATCAACACATGTCTATATATATCCGACTTAGGAAAAGTTAGAACATCTTATATTTGTGGACGGAGGGAGAATATATGAACATTTTGAAGTGAGGCGAGGATGAGAATAGTACGTTATCGCTCTACGTAAGTTTATAAGTTTGACCGAGGGTTCAGTACGCTTATCTATCCTGATGATGACGAGAACAATTCCTGCTATGAAGAATATGTCTTTGCTCCGGGTTGTAAATTCGGAGGAAGGTACGACTGTGTATGCATGCAAATCTAATATGATCTTTAGCTCCATCGCATCTCCACCGAAATGCAAATATATACAATATTTACCGGCAATATTGATACACGTCAGTATCTGCTTAATGGTACTCAAACTTTGTATTAAGGCTGGTCATAGTGGGAAGTAACTTATACTAGTATAATGCATATGACACTAGTCTAAATTACTACTACTACCTTCATAGTGCAAAGTAACATAGTAGTAGTGTCATAATAACTTCATTTATTAGAGTGTAGACTCATCCTTTCTCGGGAAGCGTTATGTTACAGTAAGATATTATGTTACTCTAAACATCTATCTTTTTATTAACTACAAGCCACATAAGCAAAAAAATTTTTTGGAGTGAGCTATGTTACTATCTAAGTTATTTCCACTATGACTTGCCTAACAAGACAATCAATCATCTGACACACATGAGAGTTGTTAACAACCAAAAGTAAAGGGATGTGGGAATGAATGTTACCTGTGTATACTACTTCAACAAAACAGAAATGCTTTTGAGACTAATTCTTTACACGGTCTTTTTAATCGCGCTGGATGCCCGGAGCCAAAGACGTGCTAGTTTGGATGATGTACACGAATTGTTTATGTTTTTCTTCTAGAAGTTCCGCCCTTGTTTGTAGCGACGTGAATTGTTTATGAGTGGATCTCTTTCGTTTTAGTTTGTCCTTGATCGAGCTTGCATGCACATTAGTCAACACTCATAACATCATCTTTACATTGACGGGTGGAAGAAAAACTCTTTTTGACATACACAAACAACTAACAAGAAATTACTTTGGAAAGTCAAATTACATACACAAACAATTAACAGTATGATCAACCGATCGACGTAAACACAATTATATTAAATTAACTATAAGCGTCGAATGACTTTGGAATGATTGACTAGTGGTGGTTGACGACAAAGCACTTCTCCCTGATCTCCCCCTCTTCACCGGTGAGAACCTCCACCTTGCCCATCTTGACCATGGCGGCAGCGAACTTGGCCTGCCATGCCTTCTCCACGGCGGCGTGGAACGCGATGATACCGGCGGTCTGGGGGCTGGTGAGCAGTGTCTGGTCGGAGGTGAGCGGCACCTTGCGCGCCAGCACGTTCTTGAAGTACTGGTTGTCAAACTCCCCCGGCGTGACCGGGTCCAGCGGCACCACTGTGGGGTCGCTAGGGTTGTCCGTCGACAGAGGGCACTGACGCTTCAGCTCCGCCACGTAGGACCTGTCGATGGACGGGTCGGTCCGACCGACCTCACCTGAGAAGTTGTAAATGCGCTGTGTGAAGGAGGAGCAGTGGGACCGACCGATGGTGTGTGCTCCAGAGAGCGTGACCATGTCGTCTGCGGAGAGCCCCTTGCGCTTGAAGCTGGCCACGAGCTCGGCGACCTCGTCGGTCGGGAATGGCACGTTGTTGTTGAGCACCTCGTCGGCGATGGAGACGCGGCCGTCACGGCGACCAGACGGCACGCGGTAGTTGATGCCGCCGGCAAGGTAGGCCCCGTCGCGCGCCGCGAAGGCGAGCACGTCGGCGCAGGAGACGGTTCGTGGGCAGCTCGCCTCTAGGGCTGCCTTGGCCTCGTCGATGACCTCGAAGCCACGCATGCTTGGGTTGTTGGCCTGCGAATCCTTCTCCGCCGTGTTCCCGGGCGTCGAGTTGATCAGCAGCGAGCCATCGCAGCCCTACACGTGTCGAACCAGACAAAACCAACGGTCAGATCAGGTACATGCATGTACACGTGGAGGCATGCATATACTATATATGATCGTTGCTTACCCTGACGAAACAGTCGTGGAAATGCATGCGGATGATGCCACCGGCGAGGCCTGGGTTGCGGGCGAAGGCGCGGCGGACGGCGTCACGCACGATGTACTCGGCCTGTGGGCACGTGTGCTTGTAGAACCCGACCTTCAAATACTTCGACGGCGGAGGCGACGCGTCTGCCACGGCCGAGAAGGCGGCCACGGCGAGCAGCACCGCCGCAGCACACGCAAACACTAAAGTAGGGAACCTCATGGCTGGAAGCCTATTCTCGAAGCAACTAATTATGAATTAGTTTCGTGGACTGCAGGTTGGCTCTAGTAGCTCTCCAAATTCGTAACAAGCTAGAGATTGCTGTTGTGATGCGTTGGTGGCTGGGTGAACTGGTGCTTATATAGCGTTCATCTTGTAGCAGTTGGGAAAAAAGTGGCTCCGCGGGTTACATACACCCGACTACGGAGTCAACTTGAAGACCAGATCGTCGTTAAGAGTGGCTTCGTATTAGCTGCTTCCATCCACCTAACAGCAGCTAAAGTAAACTCGCTTACTCGTCAAGGAACTGGAGTAACAAATCTTTTTTTTAGCATTAGTACAGACACAATCGCTCATATACACGTGCATACACTCATCCCTATGAACGCACACACGCACACCCTATCCCTATGAGCACCTCCGAGAGACTGAGCCGACATATCATCTTGAGATTTACGAAGTCACCGTAGGCGCCTCGTCATCGACGGGAACGTCTCCTCCCACTGAAAGCGCATCGCCGGAAATCCTGAAATAAATCCAGAAATAATGCGCGCACCAGGATTTGAACCCTGATGGGTTGGGGATACCACTGTCCACCTAACCAACTCAACCACAGGTTGATTCGCAAATAACAAATCTTGTGATTATGGGACCGACTATTATTGATAACTCGCCTGCTTTCTTTGGGTAAGTCCTCTAGTTTTTGTCTTCAAAAGAACATGGATACGCTTGTAGCGCGACATGGCTTAATTACGTGCAACACATGAATTAAATTTGAGTTAATAGCAAACATGAAAAGTTTTCAAACGTCAAAACTAAATTGTTCGGTTTGCCTAAAATAATCCATAAATTATTTTGGTGAAGTAACCACACTTTTACAAACCAGTCAGCCTCTGCTGACTTGGCAGTTGACCCAGTCAACTGGGTCCACTGTCAGGCACGTATGCACCTCTCTGAGTACACTCTCTGTGTACCCATAGCACTTTATTCTTTTATTTCGAAATAATATTAATTTCAGAAAATTTAGAAAATGATTTAAAAATTTAAAAATTAATATAAAATAAACCATAGCTTAGATGGAAAAACTTTGTACATGAAAATTGCTCAGAACGACGAGAAGAATTCGGGTACGCAGCCCGTTCGACCGCCACACATCCCTAGCATAGCAAACCTGCAACATTTCACCTCCAGTTCATCTGTCCGAAAACGCGAAACACCGGGGATACTTTTCCGGATGTTCCCCCTATCGCCGGTATCACCTACTACCGCGTTAGGGCACACCTAACACCGCTCATTGTCATGTCATGCATCGTCATGCTTATGTTTGCATTGTATTTACTGTTTCTTCCCCCTCTTCTCTCCGGTAGACTACGAGACCGTATTTGTTCTTTGCCCGATTCGACTACGGAGTTGACGACCCCTCCTTGCCAGAGCAACCAGGCAAGCCCCCCCCTGATCAACAGATATCGCCTATTCTTCTCTCTACTGCTTGCATTAGAGTAGTGTAGCATGTTACTATTCGGTTACTCCTATTCTGTTGCATAGCCTGTCATTCTTGCTACATCTGTTGATACCTTACCTGCAATCCTAAATGCTTAGTATAGGATGCTAGTTTACCATTAGTGGCCCTACATTCTTGTCAGTCTGCCATGCTATACTATTGGGCCACGATCACTCGGGAGGTGATCACGGGTATATATTATACATACATATACTATACAGATGGTGACTAAAGTCGGGTTGGCTCGTTGAGTACCCGCAAGTGATTTCGATGTGGGGGCTGGAAAGACAGGTGACTCCATCCCGGTAGAGGTGGGCGTGGGTTCCCGACGGCCCCCGACTATTACTTTGTGGCGGAGCGACATGCCAGGTTGAGACCACCTAGGCGAGAGGTGGGCCTGGCCCTGGTCGGCGTTCATGGTTACTTCATAATAACACGCTTAATGAGATCTTAGTATTTGATCTGAGTCTGGCCACTAGCCTATACGCACTAACCAACTACGCGGGAACAGTTATGGGCACTCGACGTCGTGGTATCAGTCGAAGCCTTCGTGACGTCAGCGACTGAGCGGCGCGCGCCGGATTGGACCGTAAGCCTGCTCTTGTATTAAGGGGGCTAGGTCTGCTTCCGCCCGCCCACGCAACGTGCAGGTGTGCAATGGGCGATGGGCCCAGACCCCTGAGCGCATAGGATTTAGACCGGCGTGCTGACCTCTCTGTTGTGCCTAGGTGGGGCTGCGACGTGTCGATCTTCCGAGGCCGGGAATGACCCAGAAAAGTGTGTCTCGCCAAATGGGATCGAGCGTGTTGGGTTATGTGGTGCACCCCTGCAGGGAAGTTTATCTATTCGAATAGCCGTGTCCCTCGGTAAAAGGACGACCCGGAGTTGTACCTTGACCTTATGAGAACTAGAACCGGATATTTAATAAAACACACCCAGACAAGTTCCAGAGACAACCCGGTGATCGCTTTTCCACAGGGCGACGAGGGGAGGATTGCCGGGTAGGATTATGCTATGCAATGCTATTTGGAGGACTTCAATCTACTCTCTTCTACATGCTGCAAGACGGAGGCTGCAAGAAGCGTAGTCTTCGATAGGACTAGCTATCCCCCTCTTATTCTGGCATTCTGCAGTTCAGTCCACCGATATTGCCTCTTTACACATATACACATGCATATGTAGTGTAGATCTTTGCTTGCGAGTACTTTGAATGAGTACTCACGGTTACTTTGCTCCCTCTTTTCCCCCTCTTTCCTTTCTTCTCGGTTGCCGCAACCAGACGTTGGAGCCCAGGATCCAAACGCCACCGTCGACGATGACTCCTACTACACTGGAGGTGCCTACTACTACGTGCAGGCCGCTGACGACGACCAGGAGTAGTTAGGAGGATCCCAAGCAGGAGGGTTGCGCCTCTTTCGATCTGCATCCCAGTTTGTGCTAGCCATCTTATGGCAACTTGTTTAACTTATGTCTGTACTCAGATATTGTTGCTTCCGCTGACTCGTTTATGTCGAGCACTTGTATTCGAGCTCTCGAGGCCCCTGGCTTGTAATATGATGCTTGTATGACTTATTTTACTTTTAGAGTTGTGTTGTGATATCTTCCCGTGAGTCCCTGATCTTGATCGTACACGTTTGCGTGCATGATTAGTATACGATTGAATCGGGGACGTCACATCGTCGAGAGAGCTAAGTGGTCGTGGGCACACCTCGTGTTCTTGGGCAGCTGCAGTTGGCGTGGCCCTCTTCCTCCAGGAGGCATTTGCTTCTGGGGAAACCCTGGATCTGGGTCTCCCAGGTCGGATGATGACGAAAACTATGGTGACGTTCTCCTTCTTGAGGGCATCATTCTTTACACGGTCTTTTTAATCGCGCTGGATGCCCGGGGCCAAGGTCGTGCTAGTTTGGATGATGTACACCAATTGTTTATGTTTTTCTTCTAGAAGTTCTGCCCTTGTTTGTAGTGATGTGAATTGTTTATGAGTGGATTTCTTTCGTTTTAGTTTTTCCTTGATCGAGCTTGCATGCACATTGGTCAAAACTCATAACATCATCTCTACATTGACGGGTGGAAGAAAAACTTCTTTTGACATACACAACAACTAACAATGAAATCACTTTGGAAAGTCAAATTACATACACTGACAACTAACAGTATGATCTGCGATCGACGGACACACAAAATATATAGCTATGCTTTGAATGACTTTGGAGTGATTGACTAGTGGTGGTTGACGACAAAGCACTTCTCCCTGATCTCCCCCTCTTCACCGGTGAGAACCTCCACCTTGCCCATCTTGACCATGGCGGCAGCGAACTTGGCCTGCCATGCCTTCTCCACGGCGGCGTGGAACGCGACGATACCGGCGGTCCGGGGGCTGGTAAGCAGTGTCTGGTCGGAGGTGAGCGGCACCTTGTGCGCCAGTACATTCTTGAAGTACTGGTTGTCAAACTCCCCCGGCGTGACCGGGTCCAGCGGCACCACTGTGGGGTCGCTAGGGTTGTCGGTCGACGGAGGGCACCAACGCTTCAGCTCCGCCGCGTAGGACCCGTCGATGGACGGGTCGGTCCGGCCGACATCACCCGAGAAGTTGTAAATGCGTTGAGTGAAGGAGGAGCAGTGGGACCGACCGATGGTGTGTGCGCCGGAGAGCGTGACCATGTCGTCTGCGGAGAGCCCCTTGCGCTTGAAGCTGGCCACGAGCTCCGCGACCTCGTCGGTCGGGAATGGCACGTTGTTGTTGAGCACCTCGTCGGCGATAGACACGCGGCCGTCACGGCGACCAGACGGCACGCGGTAGTTGATGCCGCCGGCAAGGTAGGCCCCGTCGCGCGCCGCGAAGGCTAGCACGTCGGCGCAGGAGACAGTGCGTGGGCAGCTTGCCTCTAGGGCTGCCTTCGCCTCGTCGATGACCTCGAAGCCACGCATGCTTGGGTTGTTGGCCTGCGAATCCTTCTCCGCCGTGTTCCCGGGCGTTGAGTTGATCAGCAGCGAGCCATCGCAACCCTACACGTGTCGAACCAGACAAAACCAACGGTCAGATCAGGTACATGCATGTACACGTGGAGGCATGCATATACTCCCTCCATTCCGAAATATAAGTATTTCTATAGATTTCAACAAGTGACTACATACAGAGCAAAATGAGTGAATCTACACTCTAAAATATGTCTACATACATATATATGTTGTAGTCCATTTGAATATCTTAAAAGACTTATATTTGGGAACGGAGGGAGTATATATATGATCGTTGCTTACCCTGACGAAACAGTCGTGGAAATGCATGCGGATGATGCCACCGGCGAGGCCTGGGTTGCGGGCGAAGGCGCGGCGGACGGCGTCACGCACGATGTACTCGGCCTGTGGGCACGTGTGCTTGTAGAACCCAACCTTCAGAAACTTTGACGGCGGAGGCGACGCGTCCGCCATCGCAGAGAAGGCGGCCACGGCGAGCAGCACCGCCGCAGCCCACGCAAACACTGAAGAGGGGAACCTCATGGCTGGAAGCTTATTGTTGAAGCAGCTAATTTGGTTGCTCTTGCTACCCAAATTCGTAACAAGCTAGAGATTGCTGTGGTGATACGTTGATGGCTGGGTGAACTGGTGTTTATATAGCATTCACCTCGTAGCAGTTGGGAAAAAAGTGGCTCCGGGCGTTATATTATACCCGACTACGGAGTCAACTTGAAGACCAGATCGTCGTTAAGGGTGGCTTACATCCACCTAACAGCAGCTAAAGTAAACTCCCTTGCTCGTCAAGGAACTGGAGTAACAAATCTTGTGATTATAGGATCGACTATTTATTGATAAGTCGCCTGCTTTCTTTGGGTAAGTCGAATTTTTGGATCGTTGGACTATGATCCAACGCCTCCTCTTGAAAGTTGAAACCGTTTGTCCTCCACTGTTCGGCTCCGCTCGCAGCGCCGTTCGAGCCTTGGGCCAGGGCACTGCCTATTTTTTTTAAGAAAAGGAGCATGGACCCCGGCCTCTGCATCTGGGCGATGCATACGGTCACTTTATTAATTATTTTTACAAGAACTTACAAAGTATACAACAGTAAGACTAAAGCCGCCGTCTAAGCAAAAAACTGTCGCTACACCTATCCAGTTGATAAAGGGGCGCAGATAGCCTGGGCCTAATACCAAACAGACATCGCAGCCAAACCTAACGTCTAAGACCTAAGGACCCATCCAGGACGCCTGCCGGGCATGGATCTCATCGGTCGGGCGTGCTCTCAGAGGCCGCCGCCGCGAACTGTCACCGCTTCATCTTCAGAACTATACTGATGCATCAACCTTGGTCGGTCTAGCTATCGTCGACGCCACCACGGCGCCCAACAGCACCTCCTCCTGGCGCAAAACAATTTGGCACGTCGCGGTCGCCACTGATACACCTCAGCACCATGCTGCCAAGTACCACCAGCCGACACAGCTTGAAGTCTTTGGAAGATCTGTCGTGCGTAGCACTTGCCGACCAGGCATGACAAAGCGTAGCACCTGTCGGTCACGCATGACTTGACATCACCACCGAAGCTCCGTGCAAGACGAAGCCGCTCCACCTCCTGCCTCTGACTTCCAACGCTGCTCCGCAAACGATGCTTCCAAGAGAGAAACGACACCGTAGTGGCGCCATCGTCCGATCTGGAACACCAGATCCTAGGGTTTCCCCCGGAGCAGCACGAGTGGGTCGACAGTAGTTACACGACGATGCCTCCATCAAGGTAACGGCGAGAACGCCGCCATCGCCTGCCGTCGGCTGGGTTTTCACCGGCAACCATGTCTCCCCTACTCGCAGCCGGGACAAAATGATGGATCTCGAGATCCGATCACCAAGCCTCTGGCGGACTATCTCTGGAAGAAGATGACCACCACGTCCACCAGCGTCACCACGCCGGGCACGCGTCGCCGCCGGCACCACCATGGTGCCTAGAGGCCGACTAGCCCCGACGAACACCACGCCTCGCCAGCCGCCATGGCCCAGACCCAAGCACCACCAGATACAGATCAGATCGGGGTCAAGGGCCCCAAGCCGCAGCCGCCGCGGAGGCAGCACCACTGGACGGTGCCCAATCCTCCACCCCGCCGCTGAGTCATCGCCGAAGCTCCGCCGCGCCACGCCGCCAAGCCGTCGCCGGGACGCGCCGCCGCGAGAGAAGCCGCAGCCGCCGCGCGTGGAAGGGGCCCTAAGTCGCATTGCGCCGCCGCCAGAGCGATGGCGCCGCCACCAAGACACCCTCTCGCTGCGCGCTGGGCCCGTCCAGCCAGCGCCGTCTCGCGCCCGCGCCGTCTCGCGCCGCGCCGTCCGCGCCGGTCGCCAACCGCGAGGAGAGGGGCAAGATCCCCGCCGCCACCAACGCCGGCCAGACTTTGCCCGACGGCGCTGTGCGGTGGCGGCGGGGGGAGAGATCGACGAGGGAGGACGAGGGGTGGCGAGCTAGGGTTTCCCCCGAGGACGCTCGCGGGAGCGGCTCAGGGGTCGGGGGTGCAATCAAGTTTGGTCGGGGGTCGGGGGTGCAAAAGAATACCAATATTCTTAAAAATGGGAGAGATTTTCACTTCCCGGCCTCTGCGCCAAACCATTTTAGTATGAGTACCAAGATAAATATGGTCCTCAGAATTTTTTTAAATGAGTATCAAGATATTTCTTGATGATAGGTTCCACCACACACCAAGCTTGATACTCAATAAACGGGGGAAAACCCCTGTGCATCACCTGTCAATTCTAGGAATTGAACTCGGGTCGCTAGGCTGCACAACCGCATGCCCAACCACTGAGCCGAGGCTCTCTTTGCAAAATTGACATGCCTAATCCGAGGGGGAATCAAATATTAAAAGCCCCTAGCCTCTGCTTGACATGCCGCAGCGAGCTGCATCGTTCTCTGACTTCGCCTCGTTCCTGGTTCGGCCTCCTTCATCTCATCCCATATTTTCTTCTCCCGCAAAATTGATTTACCCAAATTGCAAATTCAGTGAACTTACAAATATCTCTTACGGTGCTGCATCCATCACACACATACTAACTGATGTTTCTGTGTACATCTATTCGTCACGACAAGCTCCACATATCTCAAGTAGAACACATGTTTCATAAATCTTTCAATAACTTGAAATTACGTTGCACCTTATTTATCTGAGTGTGGTTTTGTGTAACTTAAGCTACATGATACCTCTTATCTTTGCCAAAAATAAAAATGTTCTCTAATTTTTGTCATCAAAAGAACATGGGCGTGGCTGTAGCGCATCATGGCGCCTTAATTAGGTGGAACACACGACACTCTTCTGACAGCTCATGAACCGTGTTGCATCAGGCGATGTTAACTAATGCAATGATCGGACGGCATGCAATGGAACACATGTGTCGGACGACAAAATACCAAGAGAGAAGGGAATGCGAATTGTTTGTCGATGAATGTAAGCACAACTGGATGCGAAGACAATAGTAAACAATACTTGAACACGCGAATCTCCTTCCCCCGCGTCGCCCTAGCGGGCGACTCGGGGACGAAACCCTCGCGCCGCCTCGGTCCCCTACCTCCTGTCCTCTCTCCCCCCGCCGCCGCCGGCGACTGCCGCCGGGCTTGGCCCGCGCGGTGGTAGGCGGCGGCGGGGCTTCCCCGCGCGCCATCAGCTGGTCCTCCCCGTCGCCCCCGCCCCCATGGTCGCTGCTTCCGGTCCTTTCCCGACACCTTCCCGGCGGCGACGCCCTCCCCTGCTGCTGGCCCGCTGCGGTGCCTGATGTGGCCGCCGGTGTTGGCCTGGGTCCGTCTTCTCTGCGATTTGGCTCCTGCTGCTGCTCCACCCGCTAGATCTGGAGTTGGTGGGGGGCCCGGTGGCGGCGGGCCTTTCGATCCGGCCACCTCGCGCCGGGACAGGGTTGTGGCCCTGCTCCTGCTCAGGCCATCGCACCCGCCCCTGTGGTCGCCGGATCTGGCGCCCCGACGGGTGTTGACCAATTTTCAGGCCGGATCTGTGTGGGGGGCGGTTGCAGGCGCCTCCTCTTTCTTCGTGGTGCTCGGAGGTGGCTGCGGTAGTGCTCCTGTGGCGGTGGTGGGCGTGGTGACTAGCTTGGATGGGATGTGCGTGGTGGGTGGATGCCGGGGCGGCGGCCCCGGACTTGGTGGACGGCGTCGGCTTTGCGGTGAGCGGCGTCGGTGGGTGCTGTACTGTGTCCTTGGCCGCGGGTGCAGCGAGGATGTGGTGTCTGTGTGCCGTGGTGTGCTTGGCTCTCCGCGGCCTTGTGCACCGGTGCGTCGATGACCGCTGTCCCTTCCCGGGTCTGTGCTCTCTTGGTTGGCTCCGGTCCTGTCGACCTCTTCGGCCTTGGGATAGGGCGTTGCGGAGGGCGACCGGGGGAAACCCTTGGCTTGCGGCGGAGGCCACGACGTTGGCGACGCCTTTGGCGCCAGTTCCCTCCTTTGAGGCTTCGTCGAGGTCCCCTTCTACCTCCTACCCTTGCAATCTGCTTTGGGTGAAAACCCTGTCTCCTTGGTGGATGGCGGCGTCGTTGCTCGTCGCTACCCTTCTTGGAGGCGTCGTCTGGGGGACGCAGGTGTGAGGTTGGCACTCGGCTGCTAGGATTGGGATAGCTGAGGCGTTCATGCTCTTCTTCGTCTTCGCTGACGATATGTTCTTCTACGCCGGTCTTCGTCGTACAGTGCCGCCTTTCTGCTTGCGCTTGTGCAGCCTGGCTGTGGCGGTCCGAGAGGTTGTGGAAGGCTATGCTTATGCCCGCGGCGCTCCTATCTCCTTCCCGTGCCTACTCTGATGCGGAGCATCCCACGTTCATCCCCATGTTCACTCCGACTACTCTCCAAGCCCCAAGAGGACCTATGACGAGACCTCGAACATACGCCATTGGACACAAGGTGAATTCAATCCTCTTCGAACCGTCACTTCCCGCATATGAGACACGGCTACTACCTCATGCATGGACCTTGCATACACTCAGGTACAACCTAGATGATCATGGGGAATCCAGACCAAGGCCAAGCATGGAAGAGAAGACGGAAGAAACGAGAAGAAGAAGACGGAGCGGCTGCTGGAATCAGGCCGGACGTCCGGACCACCGTCCGGATCATCCGGATCCAGCCGGATCATCCAGACCCTCCCCCGGATCATCCGGGCATCGGCGCCGAAGACCACAGAAGCCCCTCGACGAAGCCGGATCATCCGGACGGTCGCCCGGATCATCCGGGCCCCCGACACCCGGATCATCCGGGCCACCATCCGGATCATCCGGACCCCGCCTGTGCGTGTGACTTGGGCTGAGCCCATGTACCCCTTCGCCCCCACCTCTATATATAGGACCCCATATCCTCCCTTTGAGACTCAGCATTGGATTAGCTCATATTTGTGTGTGAGAGCCTTTGCTCATCCACCGGTACTTCTCCTCAGAGATCAGGACCTCCGTCTAGGAGAAGATCCCTCAGCGGATTCAAGACCCCTATCTAGGGAAGATCCCCCTCGTGGATTCAAGGCCCCTATCTAGGGAAGAACATCAAGACCTCCTCTTGGTGATGAATGGTTCCTTTGTATCCTTACCCTAGTTGACTATGTATCTTGTGGATCTCATGTGTGTATGTTGATCTAGCACTTGTGTGATCGATTCCTTGTTGGTTGAGTGATTTCCTCTCGTTTTCCCCGTGTTTTCCCTCGTGCTTCGCGTGTTCTTCGTGTTTCCCCGTAGGATCCCTCCAAACGTGAAAGATCGGCGAATTAGGGTTCCACCCTACATCATATGGTATCATGAGCCACGTTGATCACGTTTTGGAGCCCTCCCACCGTTTTCTAGCCTTCTTTTGCTTGATTTCGTCCTAAAATCCAAAATCCCCACCAAAAATAGCCCCAAATTTTTTGTGATTTGTTGGTTTGATGAAGTTTTGTTGATTTTGATCCATGGATTTGCTTGGTTTCAAGTGGATCTAGCATCTCCCCAAGTTTCCCCACCTTCCATCCACGAAATCCATCAAATTTTGCCCCGAAAATCATCCATTTCCGCCCAAAATTCATCCCCACGAGCAAATCCCGAGCGGATTGACTTGCGGATCATCCGGACATTCTCCGGATCATCCGTACCTCACCGGATCAGCTGGGCGCCCGGACGTCCGGATAAATCGCGCACCAGAAAACAGAACCGGCTGACGAACCCGGATCATCCGGATTTTCTCCCGGATCATCCGGACCTAGCCCGGATCATCCGGACCTCCTCCCGGATCATCCGGTTAACCCTGAAACTGACACGGCTGAAATCTTGTTTCGGTCATAACTAATTCATTCGGAGTCCGTTTTCGACGTTCTTTAGCTCGTATTGAAGCTATTGACATCCCCCATCCAACAAAAATACCACCAACACCATTTGACACCATCAAATTTTCTGAAATTTGGCAAGTTTGCCTAGGCCCTCCACCATATCATCCGCATTACCACCACCGACTTCCGCAACCTAACCCATTTTGTTCCCCATAGCATTTGAGGTTGTTTGAGTAGTGACTTGAGTCTCCTAAGGTGTTTCGGCTACTTAGGGACGGTTGCTTCTTCATCAACCACCACCACCACCACTTCTACATAACCTTCCCACCATACACTTCTGACAACCCAACTTAACCCAATTGTTGTTTGAGCTTGTTCGAGTTGTGGCTTGTGTCTCCTAAGGTGTTTCGGCTACTTAGGGACGGCAACTTCAACTCCGACTCGTGTATAGCCCATCATTCCACTTCCGCATTGCTTAGTGCAACACCACCACCGCTTTCCGCTACCACCATTTAACATTTGTCATTTGAGATTTTGAGTTTGCGATTTTTCCGTTTCCTATGGTGTTTCGGCTACTTAGGGACGAGTCTCCATCATCTTGGTATCTACACCAAGAACACCGCCACTCATCATCGCAAAGGACGGTAACCTCGACGACTCCTTTGTATATACCCTTGCAATTGCATTGTTAACCCCTAGCCCATTTTGCGTCACTTACCTATCGAGACTAGCCATTTGAGTATTGCCGGCAACGTTACTTGTGCACATTAGTGGTCCATAACTTCCATAGCATACATACCATATCATATTGGTATCATATCATCCATTGTGCCTCAAGTTTGTTCCCGCATATACACAATTACTATCTAGGTTTGTGCATTGTACAAAAGTGGCCATAGAAAAAAAGCTTTTAAGCAAAAAGAGAGCAAAGAGCTCGTGAGCAAGTGCCATAGCATCATACCCATTGCACATAAGATTGTCAAATCTACATCATATGATCTCATGCTTGAGAGAAACACCGGGAACCATACATACATAGCATACTTGGGATAGAAAGAATACCCATTTTGCATCTTATAGGTTGTGCACAAGTGTCGTATCCGCCTATTGAGCAATCGTGCTAGCGTCTCTCTTGAGTAGTGCAACACGAGCGTTTTGGTGGATTCCACATTTTGAGCTCATTCCTTGGTTGCACGACCCCATTTATCTATCCGTGTGTGTGTTTCCGTGTATCTTTCATTGCTATTGGTCTACTTGTTTCGCTTGCGACTTTGTGAATCTCTTTCAACATTATTGACTCTTGCTAACATTTTGCATTAAATTTTTGTGCCACTATCCTCACCGAGCTCCACTATAAGCTTTACTTGTGTAGGTGTGAGAACCGACAAGGATTGGTACCAATAGTGCTATTTCATTGTCCACATTTGAGTGAACTTGATTCATCTTCAACTTTGGTCCAAGGTACATTGGTATACGTTCTTCTCTTTCTCCCACTCATATTTGCTCGAGTCTTGTGATGGATAGGCAAGGCATTCCCTCTCCGGTCTACGACAACAACGACGGCGTGAACAACTACATCTCCAAAGCGTCTATCTTCGATCTACAACGACAAATACAAGGCGCACAATCAAGATTGCGAGAGCGCATCGAGAACATCTCCATCGACATTCGTCACTCCGAAGCAAGGAAAAGGGACTACATCGACAAGAAGCTTGCCGCACAAAAGGAGGAGCAAGATGCGAGGATGGAAGAGATTCGGGCCTTGATCAAGTCTTCTTCCACTTCATCATCCTCAAGACGACGACGGTCAAGCCACAAGTCTTCGGAGCGCGAACGCGATGCAAGTGCAAATCGTCCTCGTCCACATCTACATGGCGATCACCATCACATTTATGGTCATCACCGCCATGAAGGGCAAGTCACCTCCAAGCATCATGTGAACGACGACGACGAACGACATCTACTACGAGCTCAAGCACGACAACGACATCATCATCATGAAGATGCTCCACAAGCGCAAATGCACAAGTCCCAACAAGACCTACTTCACGCCAAGTCCAAGCTTCAAGAGCACAAAAGAAGACCGCGAGATGACCACCACCAAGACGGCGCTACGGCTACACCAACCACTTTGGCATCTTCGCCAAGTGCTATCAAGGCATCTTCGCATTTGGACGTACGGCATCTTCGCCTACTTCCCACGAGCACGCCTACATCGACTTCATCAAGTACAAGGCGACCACCCACGAGCGAGGTGAAACTTCCATCTTGGAAGCCCCTCAAGGAAGATGGCGAGTATGGGACACTCCTTCGGTCATGGAGACGAGCTATGAGGTGCCACATCATATGGGCCTCCAACAACAAGACGGTGACAAGAGGGTTGAGCATGGGACTATCCCTTCAACCAAGGCGACGATAGGAGTTGAGCATGGAGACATTTGCACTAACATCCCTCCGACACCCACATATGTCGAGATGCCCCAAGTGCCATGTGAGGAGAGCCACCACCCCATGAGTGACATGAGTGACTCCACCATACGTGACATTGAGAGCATCTCCTATGAGAGGATGAGTGTAACCACCACTAGCCCCACACATGAGAGCATGCCACACATCCTATGTGAGGTTGAGCGCCATTTGAGTGACTCCAACAAACATATGAGTGAGAGCATCCTTGAGGGAGTGAGTGAGCCACAACACTTAGAGAGTGAGGTAGTTGACACGGCATGTGAGGACACTATGATTTCTAACGACTTAACCTCTACTCCTAGTGTGTTTTCTTCTTTGGTGCTAGGTCTCCTACATGACGACACGCCTACCATTGATGAGTCCATACCTCCTATGGAGACGACGATGGCCATGATGGACGATGATGCACCCCCCACATGGTTCCATCAAGATGAAGATGACAACGAGACGATCTACAACACCTCACCTACAACACATGAGCGACGCTCCAAAGGTAACATAGGTGATGGTGCTTCTCTTGTCCCACTAGTGGATGCTCTTGACAATGATTGCTCCCATGATGATGACCCACCTATTACCATGCTTCATGCTAGTGAGACTTCTTCATGCCTTGACTTACCTATTTATGATGCATATGATGATGAGCATGTTGAGTTGCCTAGTTGTGATGCTATGCTCCATAGGATATCATGTGAAAATTCTTTTGGTCACATCATGTTTGACAATCCATTGAACTTGTCATATGCTATGAGTGAGATCTCCCATATTGCATCCCTACAATCTCAACATAGTAACTATGCATGCCCCATTAAAATCAATCCCATTTGCACTTATGGCATAGATGACGAGATGATGGTCATTGGCTTTTGTTTTTCATGTGATGATGTTGCCATGCTTCCTTTACATGATTTGCGCAATTCATCCAATATGTCATGCCATGATCACATTGTTCCAAATATGCATTGTCTTGGATGTTGTCAATATTATCCACGTGATGTTGCTACTCATGCTCATGAGGAGACCCCCATAGTTTCCTCATACATATTAGGAGATCTTGATGCATTTCATACTTTGCATGATTCACACAATTGCTTGCGCCATATGCATTCCATGAATAACAATGCTCTAGACATTGCTCGTGATGCATTACACAATTTGAGTCTCCATTATGCTATACATAATAACAAACCTATCATGATGGATGACATGTTTCTATATCACGCATCTCATTTATTTGAGCATTGGATATTTGGTGCTAACCAACACAAGCACGTATGCATCATGATGGATGATGTGTACATCTACTACGCACACACAATTTTCCCTTTGCCTTTGCTTTGTGTAGGTACTCATGTATACTCGTCGACCTCTCAATCCCAAGAGTTGACGAAACGAGCTCTTGAGAGCAATGATGACTTGGGATCCCGTGGACTATCCTTACCACCATTCCCTTCGCGCAAGGACTACGCGCAACTCCTCTACTTGGCTCTCACACGGCTATGGGCTATTTACCACTTGTCACCTTATGCCCATACTATCGTGTTCACTTTGCATGTTATGCTTGCTCCTATTCCTTTGCCATGCAATTGTGACCCTTGCTTGCATATACCCATGATGCACCATTATCCTACTTCTATCTGTATTTGCATGCTTGGTGGAGATCCTTGTTGCTTTTGCCATGTTTATCATGAGCCCCATGCTATTGATGCTTGTTGTGTTGGGAGAGTCACGATGCCTTATTGCTATTTACATATGGCTTCTCACCAAGATATTCATGCTATTTTTCTCACATCTTGCTTTCATGCTTGTGCTATGTCATGTGAATTATTCATGCCCACTATTTGCACCAATGACATGCTTACCATGATTCCTTCTAGTATGTTGCATCTTCGCACTACTAGCTTGCTTGACTTGATCACTATGATTGCTTGCTATGTTGCATCACCCATGTTCCACTATTACTTGCTTTCTTGGGTTGATGACATATATGCTCATGCCTCTCACTTGATTTGTCATGATCATTGTCTCTTGTCTCCATTAGTTGCATCTCTCATATCTCCTTGTATTGAGTGCCAACTTGCTATGCTTATTGATCTCGGAGACTTGGACACTATACTTGTGATGCATGATTGTTTGATTGAGCCTCTTGTATTTGGATGTTCTTACATCATATGCCTCCATACTTTGAAATGCTCCCTTGTACCTTCTTATGATGAGCATGATGCATACACTTGTTCGGTATCTTACCACACGAATGATAGGTTTTGCATTTCCGCTAACCTCATTTGTTTTTCCGAGTGTTTGTCATGTTCCTTCGTTCTGGAGGTTTCACAAGGCAATGCCGTTATGCGACATATTGGTTATGTGAAGGCATACATGATGTGCGACACCAACATTTTCGACCTTCTCATTAAGGTGAACTCCTTCTCTTTGAGCAATCCTCAAATATGCATATTGGATGGGTCACTCTTTCATTGTTGTTTCCTTCTTGCTGTCTACATGTTACATCTATTGGATGGAGGAGCAACATTGGAGATTGGCTATATGGACCGTCACATTGAGGAACGCTCGCACTTATTGGATGCACCTTCGGAATTCCACTCATGCCTCGACATCGAGCTTTGGTACACCAACACCTCCATATTTATTGATTGTGCTCATCCATGTCATGCTCAATGGACATATCATACTCACCACAAGTTTGCACCCTATGCATGGATTGACTCACATTGTGATTGCCTTGTTGCATCTTGTATTCCCATGTCATCCATGATATATGATCTTGTGCATTTCCTTAGCAAATTTGTCGTGATCTACCTTGATGGCATATTCATACATCATGATCATATTGTCCACCATCAATTGCATGATAGCTTACACATATTGAGCACCCATTGCCATGTTCATGCTTTTGATGCACCATCCCATTATGACATCATTTTGCACAATGGTAGAATTTGTCGCTTTGTGCACCATGCTAATTATCCCATGAATTCTTTGCATATCGTTCTATATCATCTTGATAAGCTTCATGCGCTTTATCATGCACTATCCCTAAGCACGGACTCACGCTTAATTGATGGACACTTTGTGTGCGCTAACCATTGTATTTCCAAGTGTACTTTGTGTTTGCTCATTTTGCATGTACCACATACCGGAGACACCTTGGAGTACTTGGATTGCGCAAGACCTTCACCTACGTCCCACTACAAGTCCGTCCACGCCACCCGTTTCCATGGTGATGAGGATCACGATCCGAGGTCGGATCTTTCCCAAGGGGGGGGGATATGATGCGGAGCATCCCACGTTCATCCCCATGTTCACTCCGACTACTCTCCAAGCCCCAAGAGGACCTATGATGAGACCTCGAACATACGCCATTGGACACAAGGTGAATTCACTCCTCTTCGAACCGTCACTTCCCGCATATGAGACACGGCTACTACCTCATGCATGGACCTTGCATACACTCAGGTACAACCTAGATGATCATGGGGAATCCAGACCAAGGCCAAGCATGGAAGAGAAGACGGAAGAAACGAGAAGAAGAAGACGGAGCGGCTGCTGGAATCAGGCCGGACGTCCGGACCGCCGTCCGGATCATCCGGATCCAGCCGGATCATCCGGACCCTCCCCTGGATCATCCGGGCATCAGCGCCGAAGACCACAGAAGCCCCTCGACGAAGCCGGATCATCCGGATGGTCGCCCGGATCATCCGGGCCCCCGACACCCGGATCATCCGGGCCACCATCCGGATCATCCGGACCCCGCCTGTGCGTGTGACTTGGGCTGAGCCCATGTACCCCTTCGCCCCCACCTCTATATATAGGACCCCATATCCTCCCTTTGAGACTCAGCATTGGATTAGCTCATATTTGTGTGTGAGAGCCTTTGCTCATCCACCGGTACTTCTCCTCGGAGATCAGGACCTCCGTCTAGGAGAAGATCCCTCAGCGGAGTCAAGACCCCTATCTAGGGAAGATCCCCCTCGTGGATTCAAGGCCCCTATCTAGGGAAGAACATCAAGACCTCCTCTTGGAGATGAACGGTTCCTTTGTATCCTTACCCTAGTTGACTATGTATCTTGTGGATCTCATGTGTGTATGTTGATCTAGCACTTGTGTGATCGATTCCTTGTTGGTTGAGTGATTTCCTCTCGTTTTCCCCGTGTTTCCCCTCGTGCTTCCGCGTGTTCTTCGTGTTTCCCCCCGTAGGATCCCCTCCAAACGTGAAAGATCGACGAATTAGGGTTCCACCCTACATCATACTCTGTCGTCGTTGTTCATCCGAGCTCATGGTGAGCGCTTTGCCTTCCGACGGTCCGGCGCCCTTCGAGCCAGGGCGAGAGGGTGGCCCTCTTCGGAGGCAGACGGATGGCAGGGCGACCGTGTTTCGGTGAAGTGGGCTTTGAGGCTGCCCTCCGATGCTGGCGAGTCCTTCAACTTTCTTGTGTTGCTTGCTTTGTTGTCTTGTTGTAAGCTGCTCCAACACCTTGTATGTTGCGCCGTTTTCTTTTTCCTGTTATATGGTAACTGCCCTTGTAATCCTGGCCGGTTGATGGCTTTGTTAATTCAAAGTCGGACTAGGTTCGGCCTCCCTCGGGCGCGGCTTAGTCTTTTCTCTATAAAAAAATGTAAGCACAACTGAGGTTCAAGAGACCTCAGACAATTATTTCTATAACAAACAATCCCGAGGACAAAGAAAATGTCAATACGTCCTCTTGGTCAGTGCAAGTATACCTTGTACCATGAAGCTTTACGTACAAAAAGGTAGAGTATCATGTCTCTCTGACAACACCTCTCCGTCTGAAACATAAATACTTGGTCGTGGACAATATGCCTGAACTGTCACTATCTGCTTAATGTTACTCAAAATTTGCATTGGCAACGCAATCACTAGTGTAACCGATTGTGTCATTGTGTGAAGGTTACTTTGTGCAACATTCTCGAAAAAAAAGGTCGCTTGTGCAATGCTTAAGCAAATTAATGACCTGGTGATCATATCATTGGTCCACATGGAGATGGGTTGACGGCTCTGACTGACTGCTGTTTATGTATGCAATCACAGTGTAGCAGTTGGGAAAAATGGTGCGGCCGCCGCGTGTTATACCGAGTCAACAACAGATACTAGATCGCCGTCATGTGGCCATAATATCTGCTTCCATGAACTGATCACCTAACGGCAGCAAAAACTAGGCTTGCTTACTCGTATAACAACTAATCTAAGCGAACATGAATTTTTGGAACATGAGTCGACATGCACTCACTAGAACAATAAAATAAAGAAAATTATGAGATATTTTTTTGAAACTTTAGGATATCAAACATGAACAGCCATTCTATTCACATGTGAAGTTTCATAACGATATGATATCCATGGCATTCTGGTAAAAAAAGTTTAAAATTTATGTGAATAGTAAGGTCTCGATTGTAGTTTCTTTATTAAGAACACGGACACCACGGTTGTCATTCCTTCACAAAGCTTCACACGTGAGTAGAATGATCGACCAAGTTTGATACCCCCAAATTACATATTTTTATTTTTCTAGTGGTTTTTACTATTCACATTGGTGTGTGTGGAAACATGTTCACATTGTTTCTTTTGCTAATCAAGCATGTTATTAGACAACCGAACTGCATGTGGTGGTAACTAAGAATATATAGTTTAGGTTATATGTTATATATATGAATTTGATAGTGGAACGCGATCCTTTTTAGATTGTATGAACAAAAATGAAAATATACATTACTCCCTCCTATCCAAATTAATTCTCGCAGCTCTAGTACAACTTAGTATCAGTTGAGGATGAGAAACATATTTTATTGTTCTACGATATGTTTAGTATCAACTTTTTTTTTCTTTTTTGCGGGGTTGTTTAGTATCAACTTAGTATGACAAGAACAATTCCGGTGATGAAGAAAATGTCTTTGCTCTGGGTTATACATTCTCAAAAAGGTACGCGTGTATGTATGAAAATTTAATAATCTTTAGCTCCGTGGCATCTCCACCGACATGCAAATATATACAGTATTTGCCGGCAATATTGACGCGTGTCACTATCTGCTTAATGGTACCAAACTTTGTATTAGCAGCAGAAGTAATCATCTTACGCACAACAGAGTTGTTAACAACCAAAAGTAAAGGGATGTGGGAATGCATGTTACATGAGTCGTGTAGACTTCTTCAGCGAGACAAAAAAAGCTTTTGAGGCTAAATTCTTGACACGGTCTTCTCTTAATCGCACTGGTTGCCCGGGGCAAAGTCGTGCTTGTTTGGACAATCTACACGAATTGTTTATGTTTTTTCTCCTAGAAGTTTTGCTCTTCTTTGTAGCGACATGAATTGTTTATGAGTGGATCTCTATCGTTTCCTAGAAGCATGCACGCACATTAGTCAAAACTCATAACATCATATCCCCTGTAGCTGCATTGATTAATCGATTAGGTAGATGGATATATTATATTTTTGAAACGAAGATGGATATATTATATGAATGCAGCTACTATTCTCCAAAGGTGACAGCAGCTAGAAGAGTACACAGTGCACACACGCATACGCGTCTTAGCTTGCTAATTTATCTGGCCACGAATTAATAGCACAGTGAAACATGTCAACTTTTTACCAAGTCAAATTCTTTCCCTACTCCAATAATTGATCAAATCAACTGGAGCTCTGATTACGTTAGTTACGTTCTATACCGTGGCTAGAGTAGCCTCCAAGCTAGTACGTAGTACTAGTTTTTTCTTTCTAATATACTACTCCCTCCGTTTCGGTTATAAGATGTTCTAACATTTTTCTAAATCATATATATATATATATATATATATATATATATATATATATATATATATATATATATATATATGAAATGCCGTTTGGAGGCCGAGCACCATGCAGGCCGTAATCTGGCTCGTTAGTCGTTGTGGGAATCAGCTGCCGTCCCGTATTATTCCGATGTATTTTAATCTGACATCTTTTTACACCACACAGTATTCTTAAATTATGCACAGTGTTATCCCATGCACCGTCTCACACATCTTGTCCACACAGTGCAAGGAGTTGACGAACATGGGCAGGATTTATGTGTCAGTCTACTATGTGTGAGACGCTAGAACATAGGCAACAACTGCACCATCTAGTGATGTGCCAATTAATCTTGCTAGCCGCTTTACGAACGTTATAATTTATGCCCAGAATTACTTGACTCGACCAATTAAGTTATTCATTACTGCCGGATGAACGTTGGGTTTATGCCCAGAATTACTAGAATGGAACATGTGAATCTTTTTTTAAAATATGAACCAGTTGTTCTCAAACCAGTTATGCTATTAGTTCAACTCTTGCTAAAAAATATTGTCATTGTCCAAAAGAAAAGTCAATGTATTTAAAAAAACAATTTGTTCATTTGTGTAATAAAATCTTGATGTATTTTTCAATAACGTTCTTCTCCGTGAAAAACTGTTCATGTGTTTCAACAAAAAAAATGTTCGCTCGTAATGTACTAACAGGCATTACAACAAAATGTTCTTTTTATTAAATTTTCCCATTTCGTTTCTTTTCTGTTTTTTGTTCTTTCACTCTGTTTATGCATATTTTAAAAATGCTCATGGTGTTTTAGAAAATGTATGGCTTCAATTTCTAAAATCTTTGTCTCACACTTTTACAAAATGTTCATTTTGTTGTTAAAAGTGTTCATTTTTGTGGCAAAAAATGTACATCACATTTTTTTAAATTGTTCAACATGTATTTTAAAAATGGTTCATCGTGTATTGAAAAAAAAGTTGAACGCATTTTGAAAAATGTTCATTTTGCAGTTTGAAAAATGGTCACGCATTCTTAATAATTATTTACTGTGCATTGAGAATAATGTATAGCATCAAGAAATTGTTAACTGTGTACACAGTGTTCATTGTGTATTTAAGTAATGTGACCAATTCTTCAAAATTTGAAGAATAACATCATATATACTCAACACTTTTATCCTTGTGATATGTGACCGTCTTCAAATTTTGAAGAATAACTAGTGAAATATTTTTTCTACAAAAGATATATATATATATATATATATATATATATATATATATATATATATATATATATATATATATATATATGGGAAAGAAATTTATACAAGCACATTTCCCCCCTTTTTCACTTGTGCACATATACACGTGCGGTGTGCTACGAGAAATAAAAACAGCACATTTCCCATAAAAAAAGGAGAAACAGAGCGAACTCAGAAAAGAACAAAACATAAACAACATATGGTGTGCTAATTTTTTTTACCAGCTTATGGTGTGTTAGTAGGCGCTGAAGATTCTAAAAGAAAATTAGTTAGGCGCTGATGTGAGGCGCAGCGAACAACAAATGTAAGCAGAGATTCTAAGAAAAAGTAAGCGGAACGTTCTCCAAATGCGCCCAGAAAGCACATGATGTTCATGTAAACATCAGCCGTAAATGAGGCCCACGTACAAATCAAGAACAGGAAAGACTGGCACAGGTGTATTTCTCCTAAATACCTGGGTATAGCGCTTGAATAGTCTGAAGACACGGATCCTAACGTGACAATGCTCGATCCAGATAACGGCCACCATGCAGCTCGGCCACCAAAACGTCTCTCTCTCTCTCTCTATATATATATAGGACAATTTTTTCCTACTATCGGGTGTAGTTACTCCCACTTTTGTCTCATACGTTCTAGGTAGTATCTATCATATGGGATAGTATGTACGCGTAGTATGTAGTATTTAAGAATGTTTAGGTAGTATATATACTATTTTTTAGGTAGTATGTAGTATATTTTGAGCATACTCCTTTGTACGTACAAATATGTACGTATTTCATAAATATTATAAAAATATGGGGTCACATGCAATTTTTTCACATAACTCGCTTTGGAGTATCTTAGATATAGTATGTGAACATACTAAAAATAATAAAGTAGGGAAGCAGCGATTCGGTGCTCGAGCTGAGCTGCTCCCGAAATCGCTAGCGTTGGCTCACGTCTCGGGATTCCAGAAAGCGGCCTGTCGCGTTTGCACAAAAAGAGCGGAAAAAAAGGATACGCTGCGTATACGGTAGCGAACAGTGCGGCTGTGCGGGCCCAGAATGTATGGGTGTTTTGCTGGTCCGTGGACCAGGACGTCTACTTTTTGGCTGAGCCGTGGAACAGTTTGTGACGTCTGACCGAACCTGAGTCGCGGTGGTTCTGGAAACCTGCCGCCGCCACGGACGGCTGCCCCGTTTCCCCTGCGGGAGGCTGCGGTTCCTCCGGCCGGCCGGCGATGGAAGATTGAGTTCCTCCTTGATGCGGTCCGCGGGTAAGTCAATCCTGCTCGCTTTGGAGATCTACCTTTTTGCATATGCCACCATGACAGAGCCGTCGGCTGACACTGATTCCGCCGCCCGCCATGGCCGTGTGTTGCAGGTTTCCGTTGCGAGTAGTTCGCATACAGCCTGGAACATCCAGATCCGATGCTTCTTGCTGTTTTCCCGCGACATGATGCCACCCCTGCAGCCCTGCTACGCCGGTGTACTCGAATACTGGCTCCGGGTGCGGGCAGCATGTTGGTGCCGCTAGCTCCGGGAGGATGTAGGCTGAAAATTCCCGTCGATGGCGGGGTTCTCCGACGAGGTCTGCGCAGTCCACGGCCAGGGTAAATCCCGAGTTGCCGGGATGGACCAAAAGGTACAACCTGAATCCTATCCGGGCTAACTGTTACTGTTTTTATTTGGCAAATGGTGCGATTTTTCGTGCTATGCTCGCTGAGATGTTAGTACTATGTGCGATTTGCTGAACAGAAACGATGAAATGACTATTTCATGTGATGTATGGTTGGATCAATAGGAAAAGTTATCCGCGGCCAGCACTCGTTTGAGGTCTGTTTCCTACCGATGGATAGTCAAATTTATTATGAATGTTGATTCTTTGATGATTATAATATATCCATGGCAGAAGGAAGCAATGATAAGTTTAGAGAAGCTTGAGAACTATCGGTTTATACCTCCTTTAAGGCCGAATATATTTTGTTTTAAATTACATCTGTCCGTGTCCAAAATAATGGTGTTCAGAAAATTCATCTTTCTATGATTTATATAGGTTTTGCTGCAAGATAGTACTGCTGCAGGGTAATCATTTTAACCACCACAATCTGATCTTGCTGTTTCTAATTTCAATCAGGACAACCTGTCATGAAGTTGTAGTGATGTAGTGGTATGAACAGACATATTACAAAGTTTACGAGCTAAAGAGCTTTGGAATAATGGATGTAATAATAAGTCTAGCTGCGTGGTCACATACTTGTACATTCTTCAAGCGGCAATAGTCATGATCATTTCAATTAGACATGTTAATGTTACTGCCTTTAAAAATAAACATTGATTTATTCTTCTGTCCCATTTTGGCTCCTGGTCGGTTCAAATTACAAAAAATATATTTACTAGCAGAGGTTGTGGAAATCACAAAACTGTGGACATAGCTATGCTCTATGAACTCCACTACTGCCATGCCTTGCACGGGTAGTACGGCGCTTCTGTTATGGTATCGTTCAAGTTCGAGTAAGCAAAGTAATCGAATGGAATACAATAATTATTCATTGGTCTCACCTGGGTTTTAACTTTCTCATTTTGGCTCATCGGTATTATGGCTCATCTGTATTGTTGTATTGTTGTGGAGGAAAATTGTATCAACTTTGATTGGTCTCACATGGATCTCATCTGCCATTTTTGGCTCATTTGCTGGGAAATAGGAGGATCAGCATTGAGCATGGAACAAGGTTCAGATCTTGATGAGTCACAATGAGATTTAGGTGCACATTTGTTTGACATCGCACAATTAATTTTCCACTACGCTCAAATTGTGTAGCTTGATAGATATCGGTGCATGTTTGCCAGCTGCATGTATGTTATTTGTACAAATGATCGGCATGAAAATGCTTGATATAAGCTACAAAGTAAATTCCTGAAACTTTGTTCTAATATTCAGGACCGGTCTTCAGAGCAGCTGCCATTTTCTCGGAAAAGTTCATGACTAAAATTTGATGTTCAGGAGAATTAATATCATTGTAAAGCTGTCATTGACTTTTCGCTCATCTCAAAGTTCAGGAGAATCTGAATGCATGTTCAGGACTATGAAATCTGATGCACATGTTCAGGCTGGGAAATCTGGAACCTGAATCTGATGTTCAAGCTAGCACTGATGTATGCTCACCGGAATTTTATTAGTTTAAAACTGCTCGTTGCTCCATTTGATGAACTGAATCTAACATTGTGTCAAATGAGCCAAAGATTTACTCGTTGCTGCAAATTTTAATGTAGTTTTAACATTGTTCAGGACTGAAATCCAAATGTGAAACTGATATAAAGCTAGCACTGATGCATGTTCAAGCTAGTCTACACATGGACAGTGAAATCTGTATCTATGTAGCTAGTTTACACAAAGCTGCTGTACGCACTAGTGAAAGCAGCTAAACTGATGCGGAGCAGCTAACTGCGGGATTAGATTGTGCCCGCCTGCATCCTGAACGGCGAGGGATGGTGAGGACGAAGCCGACATGGCGATAGAAGTAGAGAGAGACAAGCAGTGGGTGTGGGGATGAGATTGTGCTCAACGATAGATGATAAGGACGGGCCGGGAGGACGGCCGTTAACAAGCGACAACGGGAAGGCTCAGCCTGGTACAGAAAAATGACTGGGCCGTGCCCAGTACCGCTGTTCCGCGTACGAGTTAACGTCTGCGGTTTCTGCAGTCGAAATAAATGCGCCAGCATACCAATGCTGAACGGAAACGATACTGCTTGAATACAAACTGAAATACGCTGCACAGCGCTGATCCACATGTGAACGAACGGAGGAGATTTCAGGATCAGCTGAGCATGGGCTCAGAATTGGATATCCCATAAAGTAGAATATATACTACCACATAGTAGTATATGAGAAACGGGTGTAGCTACACCCGGTAGTAGGATGCATTTTCCCTATATATATATATATATATATATATATGTGTGTGTGTGTGTGTGTGTGTGTGTGTGTGTGTTGTTCACTCATTTCATTTCGTATGTAGCTCATACTGAAACATCTAAAATGTCTTACAATTCGACGGGGGAGGCAAAAGCTAGTGGATTCGTTCCTTTGTTTTTGTTATGAATACCATTTTAAGTGCCAAATCTGCCGGAAATTCACATGTTAAAATTCTTTTAAGATTTCGCCAAAATGTATGACCATTCGTGCCTTACATACAAAAACATGACATAAATGAATATTAAATGTTATTCACTTATACTTCTCTCATTTTTCTACAAAACACAAATGATTATATCTTATTATCCATCAGTAGAGACCAGTGGCAGAGCTTGAGTAGAAATCATGGAGGGGCCATGGGGTGGAGGGGGGGGCAAACATGATTATTTTCAGCTGATTTTTAGTGAAAAATAGGCTTAACACAAAAGGATATATACATGTATTCTTGTGAGCCGGGGGGGGGGGGGGCATGGCCCAGGTTGGCCCCCACAAAGCTCCGCCACTGGTAGAGACTCATGTTTCATATATTCGAGAAACCCTGGCTTGGCCTGAACCACTTTTCGCAAAATAAATGGAGTGGCTTAAAACACAACATCAAATACAGATGCAAGTACCTACATAATTTGTTGGTGACATACATATTTGTGAGGGTCTATATTTAGGATGCAAGCAACAAGGGCGAGTTGGGGGGCATGCTCTCCCCATCCTTCCCCATGCTGAAACTTTTTCTCATCACCCCTAGATACTTGTGGTGTTAACTTCTAAACTTATACATATGCTGCCCCCATCCTTCCCCATGCTGAAACTTTTTCTCAAATCACCCCTGGACACTTTTGGTGTTAATCTCTAAACTTATACATATGCCCCTTCATTGCCTTAATATGTTTCATTGGCCCCCTTTCGCAAAATTCCTAGCTATGTCCCTGTATAAATTGTGGTCTTCCTTCTATGTTCAGTGACAACTAACTAATTCAAGTAATTGTTGGAACTCTGCATAATTCTGTTGTATCTACTCGTGCATGCCATATCTACGTAGAAGGTAGTTTAAGATTTTTTATTGGTACTCACAACTTAAATGTTAAGAGTTCTCATGGTTGAAACTATCATGGAACACGACGTCAAAGTAGAGATGAAAAGCATAAGGGAGATATAAAGTAGACACTATGTAGGGTACAACTCTTCTCTTTGTTATTTAGATTAGATATCAGTAGAAAATAGACTTATGTGTAGAATTATGAGCAGCAAGTCGGATATATAGGCAGCCTGTCAGGCATGCCTACCAGCCTCTAGCTTGGCAAAGGGGAAAGACCCCTAGTGGGGTGGTTTCCTAACACTCATGAGTCTTTTCTTTTGTTCTTTCTTGACCTTCAAGTGGGTGGTTCCTGAGAACCGTGAAATGTCATGGTAACCATTGGCTTCCTTTGTAAAAATTGTTTTTCCTTTCATGTAATGATGTCAAAGGGGGGAGTGTATATTCTAGAGGTCGACGGGTTTAGTGCGGCGATGGACCTATATTTTACATATTTTCAGAGCTCATTTGTTGCATGTTCCCTTCATATATTATGTCCCACTGAACCTTCAAAATTAGTATTTTATTTGTTTTTATTTATTTTCTTTTTTTTCTTGTGTCTAAAGGTATTTGGAGCAACCTATGACCCATCACGATGAAAAGACCAAGAATGGGTCCAATCCGGAGACACCCAGGGCAGACTTAGCCATTTTGAAGGTCGAAAAAGTCATTTTTTCAAAGTTATTTAAATCAATATCTAACACTAGAAATGGATCGGCGTTTTTCTCACGAATCCAACAAGCCCCAAAACGTCAAAATCGGAGTTCGTATAAAGGAATGACAACTGAAACACCGAAGGAGGACAAAATAGAAGACGACATATCATATGACCATTCAATGGCCGTATGACATCCACACAGATCCAAATGTTGCCCTTCCAGACGGGATTCTTCACCGATTACGTTCTTGTTCGACCCACAAGATCCTTGGCACGTAAAGAAGAGATTGGGAGAGGATTTGGCTCATCTAGAGCCCTTGGATGCAACCCATCAAGGGAGGAGGCTAGGGAGGCGCCTTATATGTCACCTTCAACCCTAGCCGCCGCCTCCACAATCGCATTCATCATCAAAACATCCATCTCCATCTCCATCTCCATTATTGTTCCATCTACCACCACAGAGGAAGGGATGAGACCAAGGGGAAGAAGAGGCTCCACCACCGTGACCATCGGCCGTCGAGCCGGTGCCTGCTCCATCGCGCCGGCACCAGCATCACCATCTTCACCGCAGCACCGCCGCCATCATCATCACCGCCATGCCTTCTCCCTTCACCGGCTCGATGCGGCTTGTAAGTTGACCATTTCCTTTATGTTAAAGTAGTTGTACTTGTTCTCGGGGATAGTGATGGAGTAGTTTATGATTAGAATTATTATGATTTCCATGCGACCCAATATGCTCTTGTTCATGTTCTAGTTAGTATATATTCTCATGGGTGTTGAGAGGAGGCCTCGCTCGCACTATTGTCGTGATTGGCTGTGGAGGAGCTATTGTCGCTGTATGGATTAGGATGTTAAGGTAATTTGAGGTGACGGTAAAATTCTCAATTCTTAGTCGTTTCAAATTGATAGGGGAATTTAGTTAAACCCATATCTAGCCACATCCACAGGGAAACCCATAATTTACCGTATGTGCTATCCAGCGTGGGGAAGCTACAGTTGGTGGCATATGTGGCACGAAGTCTATGTTAGAGTAGAACATGTTCTGTACCAGAACCGCCCACTTATGCATGTGAAGAGTCAATAGAGGATATGTTTGAAAGTGTTTTATTATAAGTATTTGAATCACTATTTTTTATAAGGTTGTAAGCATTAAGACCTCATACCCGTACCCATACCTCTTTTGTTATAAGGTTGTAAGCATTAAGACCTCATACCCGTACCTCTTTTTATTATAAGGGTTTGAATCACTATTTTCTTGCTTTATCCGATCAAAAGCTGGATTTGACACTTTAACTTAAGCTTGCTAGAGACCATTGCTTCAAGGGTATCCTCTTCTCATGGGTTCGATAGCCCAGGGTCATCTCTGGGGAAATAGGTGTGCGATACACTTTTCTGTTTCATTATCGGATCAATAAAAGGAGGTATCAACCACCAATGGTAGGAAAAAGTTTCACCAATGTGTCTTACAATAGCTATGAAGGGCCACACCACCCACACATAGAAATGCCCCCTATTCACTTACATATCTCAATATGGGTGTTATAGTCACCGTTGATCTCAACCACGGGGGCAGACATAGTGGTGAAACATCTTGCGTTGTTCAAAGTCATTTTTCCTCTCCCTTTTCCCAACATTCATTTGTAGTTGTTTGTGTGCTGCCGACAATAGTCTACGAGAAAATGTGGTGGCATCGCCCTACATAGACCCCCTCTTCCCATTGTTTGTTTGTTGTTATCTTTGGTCACAGTCGGGACGGTTGCCGCAATCATACTCGCGACCAGAAACATTCATGATATCCTATAACCAAAACCTCTACACCATGGAGGTGTGCGTGTGGTTTTGTGGTACATCGTGAGCAATGTGGCCGTCCTCATAGTGTACATGTGGTTTCTTGGGGTGAAGCTACACCAATGTGGTGTTTTTTGTGATGTTTTATGGTTGGATCATTTTTCCTTTTCGTTAGTTTTTGCATAGGAGTTTCTTTTGATTTTCTTCATGTTTGGTTCATTTTGCTTTTGATATCCCCATGTTTTTAATTTGTTGGATTTGGACATGGTTGGTTTGCACTTTTGATTGGTTTGACTATGGTTCATCCCTCCCTTTCCCCTATTAAGGCTCCAAGGAAACGACTATTATTGGTGCAACTATCAGTCGTCGTAGAAGCCGGCAGGCACACCATTGTCCCTTTCGTCGCTTCACTTGGGAGGCTAGGGAAAGTTATCCATCATGACCCTCCCACCCAAATTGGTCAAGCTGGTGTGGAGTTGTGTGTGGCCAACAAAAGTACCATCTTCGACCACATGTTCACCATTATTTCTAGCCTCGGATGCTCTCTATGTCTTTTATTGTTTTGTTTTATGTGTTCTGATACGTCTCCAATGTATTTGTACTTTATGAAGTATTCATGCTATATTTACATGAGTTTTATATGGTTTTGGTGCATCTGTATATTATTTTTATGGACTAACTTATTGGTCCAGTGCCTAGTGCTAGTTCCTGTTTTTGCATGTTTTTTGTTTCACGGAAATACCATACAAACAAAGTCCAAACGCGATAAAAATTTACGGCGATTTATTTTGGAATATATGTGATTTTTGGGACGAAGAATCAACACAAGACGGTGCTCAAGGGCCCCACGAGGCACCTGTGGTGTGCCCAGTGGCTTGTGGGCACCTCATAGGTCGGTGATGACCTTCTTTCGCCACAAGAAAGAGAATATTTGGAGAAAAATCCTCAAAATTCAGCCCAATCAGAGTTACAGATCTCCGGAAATTTAAGAAACAGTTTTCACCGAAACAAGGACGGAGAAATAGAAGACAAGAACGAGATCCAATCTAGGGGAAAACTCCCTCTACCCCCGGAGGGCCAAGGAAGAAGAAGAAGCAGGACCCCCTGCCCCTCTCGTCTGGTGGCGCCGGAACACCATCGGGGACATCTCCTCCATCACCATCACCACCAACTTCTCCGTTCTCATGGTGATGTGTGAGTAGTTTACCCCCGAGGCTGTGGGTATGTACTAGTGGCTTTGTGTTTGATCTCTCTCTCTCTCTCTCTCTCTCTCTCTCTCTCTCTCTCTCGTGTTCTTGATTTGTCATGATCTTGAGGTACCGCGAGCTTTGTTAATATTGCTGTATCATATGGTGTTTTCCCCTCCCTATCTTGTTGTGATGAATTGAGTTTTTACATTTGAGGTTTCACTATTATCGCATTGAATACTTGTTGGATCTGAGAACACTTGATGTATGTCTTGAATATGAATACTGTGGTGACATTGGGGTATTATATTGATTCGCTTGATGTATGTTTTGGCACTCAACTCACAGATTTCCGAGGTGACATTGGGGTAATCTATGCATAGGGGATGATGCATGTTTTTGTCCTACTTTCTCCGGTAGAAATCTTGGGGCACCCTTTGAAGTCCTTTGTGTTAGATTGAATATTATGAATCTGAAGTTGTTTGATGCATATCATGTAATTGAATCACGGATACTTGTGGTGACATTGGAGTATCTAGGTGACATTAGAGTTGGTTGATGTGTATCATATGGTGTTATTTTAGTACAAACTCTAGGGCTGTTTGTCACACTTATGGGAATAGCTCAATAGATTGATCGGAAGGATAACTTTGAGGTGGTTTCATACCCTACAAACAATTTCATCTAATGTTTCTCCGCTCGATAAGAACTTTGGAGTGATTCTCTGTCGTTGAGGGACTGTTATATGATTCAATTATGTTAGCACTGTCGAGAGATTGCACTAGTGAAAGTATGAACCCTAGGCCTTGTTTCTAAGCATTGCGATATCGTTTGTGCTTCGTTTTATCACTTGCTACCTTGCTGGTTTTATTTGTTGAGATTATAAAAATATATTTATACTATCCATACTACACTTGTATCACCATCTCTTTGCTGAACTAGTGCACCTATATAATTTTTCATTGTTTTGGGTGTGTTGGGGACACAAGAGATTCCTTATATTTGATTACAGGCTTGTTTGAGAGAGACCATCTTCATCCTACGCCTCTTGCGGATTGATAAACCTTAGGTCATCCACTTGAGGGAAAATTGCTGCTGTCCTATAAGAATCCATACTGCACTTGGAGGTGTGCGTGTGGTTTTGTGGTACATCGTGAGCAATGTGGCCGTCCTCATAGTGTACATGTGGTTTCTTGGGGTGAAGCTACACCAATGTGGTGTTTTTTGTGATGTTTTATGGTTGGATCATTTTTCCTTTTCGTTAGTTTTTGCATAGGAGTTTCTTTTGATTTTCTTCATGTTTGGTTCATTTTGCTTTTGATATCCCCATGTTTTTAATTTGTTGGATTTGGACATGGTTGGTTTGCACTTTTGATTGGTTTGACTATGGTTCATCCCTCCCTTTCCCCTATTAAGGCTCCAAGGAAACGACTATTATTGGTGCAACTATCAGTCGTCGTAGAAGCCGGCAGGCACACCATTGTCCCTTTCGTCGCTTCACTTGGGAGGCTAGGGAAAGTTATCCATCATGACCCTCCCACCCAAATTGGTCGAGATGGTGTGGAGTTGTGTGTGGCCAACAAAAGTACCATCTTCGACCACATGTTCACCATTATTTCTAGCCTCGGATGCTCTCTATGTCTTTTATTGTTTTGTTTTATGTGTTCTGATACGTCTCCAATGTATTTGTACTTTATGAAGTATTCATGCTATATTTACATGAGTTTTATATGGTTTTGGTGCATCTGTATATTATTTTTATGGACTAACTTATTGGTCCAGTGCCTAGTGCTAGTTCCTGTTTTTGCATGTTTTTTGTTTCACGGAAATACCATACAAACAAAGTCCAAACGCGATAAAAATTTACGGCGATTTATTTTGGAATATATGTGATTTTTGGGACGAAGAATCAACACAAGACGGTGCTCAAGGGCCCCACGAGGCACCAGGGTGTGCCCAGGTGGCTTGTGGGCACCTCATAGGTCGGCTGATGACCTTCTTTCGCCACAAGAAAGAGAATATTTGGAGAAAAATCCCCTCAAAATTCAGCCCAATCAGAGTTACAGATCTCCGGAAATTTAAGAAACAGTTTTCAGCCAGAAACAAGGACGGAGAAATAGAAGACAGCAACGAGATCCAATCTAGGGGAAAACTCCCTCTACCCCCGGAGGGCCAAGGAAGAAGAAGAAGCAGGACCCCCTGCCCCTCTCGTCTGGTGGCGCTGGAACACCATCGGGGACATCTCCTCCATCACCATCACCACCAACTTCTCCGTTCTCATGGTGATGTGTGAGTAGTTTACCCCCGAGGCTGTGGGTATGTACTAGTGGCTTTGTGTTTGATCTCTCTCTCTCTCTCTCTCTCTCTCTCTCTCTCTCTCTCTCTCGTGTTCTTGATTTGTCATGATCTTGAGGTACCGCGAGCTTTGTTAATATTGCTGTATCATATGGTGTTTTCCCCTCCCTATCTTGTTGTGATGAATTGAGTTTTTACATTTGAGGTTTCACTATTATCGCATTGAATACTTGTTGGATCTGAGAACACTTGATGTATGTCTTGAATATGAATACTCGTGGTGACATTGGGGTATTATATTGATTCGCTTGATGTATGTTTTGGCACTCAACTCACAGATTTCCGAGGTGACATTGGGGTAATCTATGCATAGGGGATGATGCATGTTTTTGTCCTACTTTCTCCGGTAGAAATCTTGGGGCACCCTTTGAAGTCCTTTGTGTTAGATTGAATATTATGAATCTGAAGTTGTTTGATGCATATCATGTAATTGAATCACGGATACTTGTGGTGACATTGGAGTATCTAGGTGACATTAGAGTTGGTTGATGTGTATCATATGGTGTTATTTTAGTACAAACTCTAGGGCTGTTTGTCACACTTATGGGAATAGCTCAATAGATTGATCGGAAGGATAACTTTGAGGTGGTTTCGTACCCTACAAACAATTTCATCTAATGTTTCTCCGCTCGATAAGAACTTTGGAGTGATTCTCTGTCGTTAAGGGACTGTTATATGATTCAATTATGTTAGCACTGTCGAGAGATTGCACTAGTGAAAGTATGAACCCTAGGCCTTGTTTCTAAGCATTGCGATATCGTTTGTGCTTCGTTTTATCACTTGCTACCTTGCTGGTTTTATTTGTTGAGATTATAAAAATATATTTATACTATCCATACTACACTTGTATCACCATCTCTTTGCTGAACTAGTGCACCTATATAATTTTTCATTGTTTTGGGTGTGTTGGGGACACAAGAGATTCCTTATATTTGATTACAGGCTTGTTTGAGAGAGACCATCTTCATCCTACGCCTCTTGCGGATTGATAAACCTTAGGTCATCCACTTGAGGGAAAATTGCTGCTGTCCTATAAGAATCCATACTGCACTTGGAGGCCCAACACGAGTCTACAAGAATAAGCTGTGTAGTAAACATCATGTTCCTGCTTGTTGTTTCTTGTCGTTCAAGTCTCTCGTGTTACTTGGTCTGATAATATTTTTGGTTGTGTATATATGTACGATTTTGGTTGACATAGGTCCTTGGACACTAATACTCTTCTCACGCCACTTATTTCTCTTGGTATTTCCGCTTTTGTTTCCCTCATCTTTCTTCACATCAATTTGTGCTGCTTTTGAGAAAAGTGATGTAGTGGAGGCGAATTAGAGCCCCAACAACTAGTAGACAAAGCGAGGAGGTGTTTCAAGGGTGGCCTTCTCGACAAGGACAAGGCATTGATGGGATTTCCACAACCTTGAGAATCATGACCACCGGTAGGTTTTCATGCAAGTCAGCGGTATGAATCCTCGACATTGACGATTGTGTACTACATCTTTGACAATGATGGTGGCAAACTGCATCACTGATAATGATGCGTGTTCTGCATCCTCATTGTTATTGTGTGGGTCCTTATGTGGATGTCGGCGGCTGTGTTATCTGGGTGTGTTGTGGAATCTCTCTCTCTCTCTCTCTCTCTCTCTCTCTCTCTCTCTCTCTCTCTCTCTCTCCTCCCTCCCTCCCTCCCTCCCTCTCTCTCTCGCGAGCGCATGCCAGATAACAAAGGTTTTGATAGGCTTTCTGTTTTTTCTAAATAGTGCGTCAAATTGTTGTTCATGTATCATTACTCTATTGTACTTGTATCAAGACATTGATTTGGTACTTGAATTTCTTGTTGGTTGGCCAACGATCCATAATACGATGGCAGATTGGAATGCGGACATAGAAGGCCTTATCTAGGAGGTTTAATTCAGGAGTAGTTAATTAGTGTGAGGTTGTCCAAGGGTTGGGTTTCTGTTGTGTTCTGCGACAAGACATGACATCATGTATATATATGACATGCACTCTTCTTAATTAAAAGGTAGCGCTCTTGGTAGTTATCCGAGAAAAAAACTCTAGATATGAGGTGCTAGCTATTGAACTTCACATGACGCGTGGTGTACTTGCCTGTTGTAGGGCCATACCTAAGAACCTTGACATCATAGAGATGGGAATAAACAAGAAGCAATCTACAATAGGAGGTTTTTAGGACGAGGCTTGCAAAATATAGTGAATATGATGCTCGAGGGTATGAACCATTGCGCGCACGTGTGTGCGCGCGCATGCGCTTTGTGGCACCAATTGTCTTGCATGTTTGTGTTGTTAGATTTGCATGTTTTCTGTTTGTACCCCATCTTATTGTTTAATAAAGGCTTGTCCTGTGTTACATGTGTGTGTTTTATCATGGGTAGATGAGGTTTATAAACTGGCCAGTGGTTACACTGGTTTATTGGGCTTAAGCGGTAATACATAGGTGCCTTTGAGAGACAGTAAGACTCACACCCCCTCGAACGCACGACATCATGGTTTTCTCTTATTATTTCTCAATGGTGTTAGTCATGGAGATCGTCATGTAGCAGATGGCACGACAGTTACTTTGGGTGGGGGAGGATGTGACTTTAGTTTTAATATAAAGGTGGCCCATGGTCACTTAGTTAGTCTGCCGATGTCTTTTCGGGCTTACAAGGAGAATACACTAGGGTACCTAGCATCATCAAAGTGTTAGGCTGCAAGGATGATTTCCATAATTTCGTAGTTCCACAAAAATACAAGGCAAGAAGAACCATACTGAAGATCACTCATTGCACTTACGCGTCACTACTTCTACCACTATGGCATCATTCATATTGGTTGAATGTATCATTAGCCATCATGGTTGAACGTGAATGGTTGGAGACTTTTTGGCTCTCTACGCTCTGATCTGAAGAGGGCATTAGGTATGGATTTAGTGTGCAATAGCATTGACATTACAAGGATTGCACATAATTGAGGAGAACTAAGGCAAGGCTAGAAGGGAGGTGACATTGCTTCTATCAAACCGGTGTTGACAAAGTACTCCCCTGTTCCATAATATAACATAGTAATGCATATAAGTTTGTGTAATCTGTGAAAGTACACAGACTTATCCTAAGATTGATGGACGTGATGTATTTGAGCCCGAGCTCAAACACTGGTACGCGTCGGTGCTATACAAACGGTTTTTAACCCCTTTCCGCGACGGTGCTCGGAACCGTCACCAAGTGAGTGTGGGCGATAGGGGGGGGGGTCCTTCCCACATGACCCAGAAACCGTCGGGGATAGGGAGCCTTGATGCATACAGTTGCCCCTATATAACCATTTCCGATGTCTCGCATATCCGAAATGCTTCATCCTTGCTACTCGTTTGTGCTCGCATTGCCATCGCAATCGGAGTTTTGTCGTTTTACCTAAACCCAGGAAAATTCCAGGCACGTACCAAACTGGATCTACGTTTACAATGCCTGACACATCACAAACAGTTCATGATTATAAACCGTGTACTATAGGTAGACATTCACACACATTTAGTTTTCCCGCACCGTATGTGATAGTGTCTGACATCACAGACACTTTGCAAACATCAACTGTGTGCATTGTTACACACGTTTCCACTCCGTGAACCGTGTCATATTATGATGTATATTGCACACGCTGTGCTTTATTAACCGTGTGCACCGTAATGACCTGCACACCGTAATTTTGCCCTAATTTAATTGCTGCTATTTAAAATTGTACCTAATTTAAACTTGATAGTAGGCTATAGCTTTATCCATATCCACCAGGTTCAAACAACCAATGCATTATTCAATTGACAGGTACATATGTTTAAGAATTACATAAAAACCAAATAAAGAATGATGAACCGGAGTTCTATACTTGTACTATTACAGATGGTAAAGAAAGAGGCGACAGACATTCTGGTTGCTGAACAAGGTGAAGCGGAATGGCCCTATTGTGCTCTCCTGGATGCAGAAGGCACGCACGACTCTAGTCCAACCCCTTGTGATGGCCGACCGCCAATCATGTAGTTTGAGAGGTAATCTTGAGTAAACTGCTTCAGGATCCACTGCAAAGGAAAAAAGATTCATACATTGTCATCTAACACAACTCATTACGGGCAGTAAAAAGAAGGCTACAGGGTTCTTACTTACCATCCTGCAGTTCACTATTGTCTTGCATAACGTGTAAACATATAGTTCGATTGACATCTTTTGACCCATTTTAATAACAATCTTTATCAGTTTCCTCACTTGATGTTGGTTCATGAATATCTTGTTGCCCCATACGCAGAAAGGGTCGAAGTGTCGATCTTTGGCAATGACATGTGTACCTAAAAGCACCAAGTTAATATTAGAAGCTAAACAACAATTATAAAATGATGTAGTACAACACTCCCTCCATCCCATTATATAAGATTTTATACACGTATATCTAGACATCATCAGAACATTAAGGTAACACTCTTCCTTGTTGCTATGTAGCCTGGGATTGCATATTTAGTCATTCAGTACAATGCGTGTTGCTATGTAGCCTCAGATATATTAAATATGGCCCTAGTTAACCTACTAATAAATGGGTTACAGATATATTCAGTGAAATGTCCGATTCGACGATTAATCCGTTATCAGCCCCCATGCTATATGGTACCAGGTACCAATATCCTGAACAGTGAGTACATATAATCAATGCGATGAAACTAACCTCGATGGAAAAAACAGCACTGTTCTCAATATTGTCCTGTATGAGTACATATAAAGGCATATTAAGCACAAGAAGCTAAGCATCAACCAAATATATCCATGGTAGACAACATAATCTACAAATGATAGCTTCAGTGTGCAGGCTTAAGCACGCTAGTTAAGCAGAACAAGAAGTGGAAAGGTGTGTTAACTGCATCAGGCATAACATTTATAGACAAGCAAATAGTCATTCAAACTAGTATTGTGCAGGTCTAAAGTACACTAGTTATTGTTAAAAAATGAAAAGGCATGTTAACTGCAATATCCTTAACAACAACCAAATATCATAATTTATAGTGGTATTGTTGAAACTGTTATTGATAAAATTGAATTGCACGGAAAATAGTTGCACATATAGAGCATCACATTGTGAAGAACTAAAATAAACAAGGCATAAGGCCATCTCTAGCCGATCCTTTAAAATTTAAAGGACTAAAACAATTAGTGAATACATATATATACTCCAGCAATTTTTGGCCGTCTCTAATCGATCCCCTAAACTTAATGTTGTAAACTTCAATTTGATCAAGTTCAAAGCAGGTTCAACCGAAAGTAGCATGCGTTCAAACATAAACATAGATAGTTTTGCATAACCGAACATAAAACATAGATTTAAACTAAGCTTAACTACTTTTGGTTGAAGTAGAGGTCGAGCCAATCCTTCCTCGTCAGGTACGGTGTGCCACGAGCCGGATCCGGGCCAGTGCCGTCATCGGGGTCGTTGGGGAAGGCACTCCTCCACTCGTCGACGTTGATCTCCTCGTCCTCGCCGCCCACCTGGACGCCCTCCGCGCCGCTGTCCTCGCCGCCTTCGACCTCATCATGGGAGGAGAGCATGATAACCTCGCCACCGTCCACGCCGGTAAAGATCGCCCGCTCCACCTCCACAAGCTCCGGATGCTGCCGGTGGAGCTCTTGCATGTAGGCCTCATCGGCGGCGTTGGCCTCAAGGCGCTCCCATGCCTCGCGGTCCTCCCGCGCCATAGCCGAGCTCACCACCCCTGGCTCCGGCGGAACGAGGTGGACCGGACGTGTGCCGAAGGGGAAATTGAGCCTAGCCGCCGTGCCGTGGTAGAGGACCTGCTAGCGGTCGTACTCCATGGCTGCGAGCTTGGCCGTGTGGAAGCTACCGAGCCACCGGCGGTTGTGGGTCTCCCAATCTGTCCCCCACCGCCAGTGCCGTACCCCGAGGTAGGACCTCGTCGGTTGCCGGGTCTGAGGGAGGATAGGGGAGTCCTCAAACTGGCGTAGGGGCGCAGCAGCGGGCAGATCAAGGGATCGGCGAAGGCAGATCAATAAAGAGCCCGCGGAGGAAGACGGGGACACCTCGGCGGCCACCTCGCTGGCGTCGGGCGAAGAGGCCGCGATAAACCTCTCTTGGGCCAATGGCTCCTCGAGCTCCCAGGCACACAGGCAGAGGTTGAGGATGGAGGCGGCGGCGATGGTGGCAACCTACGAATGGTTAAGGGGTGGTGTGTGTCAGCGAGCCCAGGTCTTGTGGAGTGTGTGGTGTGTGTGGAGGGGGCGGGGGGGGGGTTAAGGTGATGTTTGAGGAAATACCGTGGCAATTGAAAATTTTACTAGGCGGGAGTAACAAGGCGGGGGCTACTGAAAATTTGGATCAAGGGCGAGCAGATATTTTTGAGATTGCGAGGGATGCAGAGGCGGGAGTATTTGGGGAGCGAGCTAGTGTGCTTGACACGCCGGGTGTGGACTGGAGCCTACACACCTTCTCGCGTAAGTCATAGGCGTACTATACACCGGCGGTGCTCCAGGATATTTTGCATTGCATCTCACACGGTTGGTGATAATAAACTGTGTGGGATCTACTTCATTTTTCATTTTGATTTGAATTACATAATGGGGTCACATCGGTAATGGATAGTGTTTGAATTGCTAGACCTTTTATCTGCAGTGAACATGCAACTATATGTGTGTCGTAAAAAAATTGGAATTATTCAGGGTTCATTTGGAAATTTTATACATTAATTTGGTTTTCTAGCAATTTCAGGTGCACAATTCAAAATTAGAGCACATGCTCTAGTCCATAAAAATGGGTTGAAAAATCAAATGTTTGTCCTTGGTTGCAAGCTTAGATCACATGATAGAAATAAGAATGAATGTCAAACACCTTGACATTGTCGCTCAACCGCTGACATTGAGATACATGGTTTTAAAATTCTAGTAAATCGAAAACTCGGCTGAAATTCATGAAACTTGACATGATATCACGGAACGACATCGACATGTCATGGTAAAAATATTTTCCCATTTGGGGCAGGTTTGGGTATAAGCTTCTCGCAAACCGTAGCTTCTCTCACAACAAGCCAGATGGTTTTGGTAGGGAACGTGCCACCTTGGGGGACAAACGATATATGTTACCTCTTCTTGCTTTCTAAAATTTTCTCGTGTCAACATAGAACAACACGAGTGTTGTGTCCTTTTTTGTGAGTTTTCGGGGTTCGCTTGGACATTTTTATACATTAACTAAGTTTTCTATGCATTTATGTGCATAATTAAAATTTGAACTACATGCACATGCTCCAGTGCATATAAAGTGGTTCAGAATTGGAATGTGTGTCCTTGGTTACATGCTTAAGTCCCATGCTAGAAATGAGAATGAATGTCAAACACATTGCCACCGTCACTCGGCCGCTAACATTGAGATAGTACATGGTTTTTAAATTGTAGTAAATTGAAAATGCGTCTGAAATTTATGAACCTTGACACGCTAGCATGGAACGGCATCAACATGCAGTGGTAAAAATATTGTCTCATTTGGGGCAGGTTGGGGTATATAAGCTTCTCACAAACCAGAGCTTCTAACAACAAGCCTCATGGTTACGGTAGGGAAAGATTCACCTTTATGGACGAAACGATATCCGTTGCCTCTTCTTGATTTCAATTCTTTTTCTAGTGACAGCATAGAACAACATGAGTGTTGTGTTAAATTTTGGAATCTATCGGGGTTCATTTGGACATTTTATGCATTAATTGACCTTTCAATGCATTTATGTGCATAATTCAAATTTGAACTACATGCACATGCTCTAATGCATATAAGTTGGTTGAAAATTCAAATATGTCTCCTTGGTTGCATGCTTAGGTCCCATGCAAGAAATGGGAATGAATGTCAAGCACCCTGCGACCGTCACTCGGCCACAAACATTGAGATACCTGATTTTTAAATTCTAGTAAATCCAAAACTCGTCTGTAATTCATGAAACATGGCATGCTATCATGGAGCAGCAATAACATGCCGTCGTAACTTTTTTGTCCCATTTGGGGCAGGTTTGGGTATAAGCTTCTCACAAACCAGAGCTTCTCAAAACAAGCCTGATGGTTTTGGTAGGGAACGTTTCACCTTTCTAGATGAATACGATAGCCGTTGCCTCTTCTTGATTTCAAAATTTTCTCATGTCAACATAGAACAACATGAGTGTTGTGTTAAATTTTGGAATTTTTCGGGGTTCGTTAGCACATTTCTTATGCATTACTTGAGTTTTCAATGCATTTATGTGCATAATTCAAGTTTGAACTACATGCACATGCTCTAATACATATAAATTGGTTGAAAATTCAAATCTATGTCCTTGGTTGCATGCTTACGTCCCATGCAAGAAATAGGAATGAATGTCAAACACCCTGCCATCGTCACTCGGCCGCAAACATTGAGATACCTAGTTTTTAAATTCTAGTAAATCCAAAACTCGTCTGAAATTCATGAAACCTGGCATGCTATCATGGAATGGCACCCGACATGCCGTGGTAAATTTTTATCCCATTAGGGGCAGGTGTGGGCATAAGCTTTTCACAAACCAGAGCTTCTCACAACAAGCCTGATGGTTTCGGTAGGGAACGTTTCACCTTTCTGGACGAAACGATAGCTGTTGCCTCTTCTTGATTTCAATTTTTTCTCTAGTGTCAACATAGAACAACATGGGTGTTGTGTTAAAATTTGGAATTTTTCAGGGTTTGTTAGCACATTATTTCTTATGCATTAGTTGAGTTTTCAATGCATTTATGTGCATAATTCAAATTTGAACTACATGCACATGCTCTAATGCATATAAGTTGGTTGAAAATTCAAATATGTGTGCTTGGTTGCATGCTTAGGTCCCATGCAAGAAATGGGAATGAATGTCAAACACCCTGCCACCGTCACTCGGCTGCAAACATTGAGATGCCTGGTTTTTAAATTCTAGTAAATCCAAAACTCGGCTGAAATTCATGAAACTTGGCATGCTATCATGGAGCGGCATCAACATACCGTGGTAAATTTTTTGTCCCATTTGGGGCAGGTTTGGGTATATGCTTCTCACAAACAAGAGCTTCTGACAACAAGCATGATGGTTTCGGTAGGGAACATCCCACCTTTGGGGACAAACAATATCCATTGCCTCTTATTGCTTTCAAAAAATTTCTTGTGTCAACATAGAACAACAGGAGTGTTGTGTCAATTTTTGGGATTTTTAGGGGTTCGTTTGGACATTTTTATGCATTAATTGAGTTTTCAATGCATTTATGTGCATAATTCAAATTTTAACCATTCACGTGATGCCATGTGTCTTGGTTTTAATGGCTATATGTTTTTATGGCTCTTGATCGCAAACGTTTTAGAAAGAACATCCGTATGCAAAGTGAGAGCAGGATTTGTGCATCTCTTCAACGCAAACGGTTCTTTTGGATGACCCGTGTGCAACCACGTATAAACAGTTTGGTGAGATTTGCATCTGTCATATTGGGTATGTTGCCATTTGTCAAACTGGAAAGATTGGCATTTGTTGATCTAGTAACGTTGCCATTTGTCAACCTTTGTAACACTGCGATTTGTCAAAAATATGAAGCTGAAAATCACTAGCAGTATCTAATTTTTGCAACTAAAATTCAGTAATTAAGCATCGATTTGACAGTGGGCAGCGCAGTTCCCAATACGGCTTTAATGCAGATGAGGGAGAGGGTAGCGGTTCCCGAAATGTTGAACAGACAATGATGCATCCTCCTTCAATTAGCATCATGAATGCATGAGGGAAAAGTAATGGGAGCAGGACTGGGAAAAGAGGCAGCACGATGTGAATGCAACGCAGTTTGCACTCATTGTCGGTGTCAAAACCGGTGGATCTCGGGTAGGGGGTCCCGGACCGTGTGTCTAAGGTTGATGGTAATAGGAGGCGGGGGACATGATGTTTACCCAGTTTCGGGCCCTCTCCATGGAGGTAATACCCTACTTCCTGCTTGATTGATCTTGATGAATATGAGTATTACAAGAGTTGATCTACCACGAGATCATAATGGCTAAAACCCTAGAAGTCTAGTCTGTATGATTATGATTATGATTTCTTCTACGGACTAAGCCCTCCAGTTTATATAGATACCGGAGGGGACTAGGGTTGTACAAAGTCGGTTACAGAGAAAGGAATCTACATATCCAAACGCCAAGCTTGCCATCCACACAAAGGAGAGTCCCATCCGAACACGGGAAGAAGTCTTCTGTCTTGTATCTTCATAGCCCATCAGTTTGGCCCACACTACATAGTCCGGCCGTCCGAGGACCCCTTAATCCAGGACTCATTCAGTAGCCCCTGAACCAGGCTTCAATGACGAGGTGTCCGGCACACAGATTATCTTCGGCATTGCAAAGCGGGTTCCTCCAGTGAATACTCCAAAGCATCCTTTGAATACAGAAAACGTGTCCGGCTTTGCAAAACAAGTACCACACACAACCGTAGAGAGTATAGTATTTCATGAGTCCAATCCACTGACAACCTTTTGTAGCGTGACATCACGTCGCCGCTCGACCATTATTCGAACTGTTTTTACCCTGCCGCTCCATATTTTGAGATGCGGTTTCATTGGCACGTCTTGTCAAAGCATAGATCGTGTCCCCTTATTGCGGGATTCTCATCAATACGGGCGTGGGTAACCCAACCGTGCCGTCTGCACGGCCCTTGGGGAATAGGCGAGTTTTAAGGCAAGTGGGGAGGCGCTTGATATTCGCTGCCTTTATAAGGAGATAAGGATTCACCCATGCCTTCTCTCTCTCTGCCTCCCCCATTCTCGAGCTCCAGCGCCCAAGTTCTCATCATTCCCGCCCCAAGAAAGCACTCCAACTATGTCCGGATCCGGAGCGCAGGGCAAGTGGATGGCCTCCTCCGTCAAGGAGAAGGACATTACCAAGCTCCGGGAGGCTGGGTATTTGGCCAAGGAAATCACCCACCGGCTTCCGGCCCAGGGACAGATTGTCCCCACCTCGGAGCCCCATGAGAGGGTAGTATTCATCCCCCACTTCGTCCGCGGGTTTGGATTTCCTCTCCACCCGTTCGTCTGCGGACTCATGTTCTACTATGGGCTGGATTTCCATAATCTGGCCCCCAACTCCTTCCTCAACATCTCGGCATTCATTATCGTGTGCGAGGCCTTCCTCCGCATCCCACCCCACTTCGGATTATGGATAAAGATCTTCAACATGAAGCCGAAGGTCGAGGACAGTCGACACACGGAGTGCGGAGGCGCCATGGTGAGCAAGATGCCCAACGTCACATGGCCAATAGGTACCTTCATGGAGACCGTCAAAGGGTGGCAACAACAGTGGTTCTACGTCATAGAGCCACGCAACACCACCTGTGCTGCGGATCCCGAATTCCAGTTCGGAGCCCCGATGCAGCTCACCTCCTGGCTAGAGAAGGGCCTGGACTGGTCTTCGTTGGACGAGCTGACAATGCTTCAGACGCGCATCAGGAGCATGATAGACAAGAATATCAAGCTTGTCAATGTGATCCAGGTGATGCTTGTTCGCCGGATTCTTTCGTGCCAAAGCCGGACTTGCCATTTGTGGGAGTACGATCCGGCCAAGCACCAGACCTTGCTGAAGTTCTTCGGCACTACGCACGAAGATATCTGGAAGGTGCTTTTCAAGTCCAACAAGACGTGGCCGGATACAGTCGAGGACCATGGGCACGACTTGGCCCATCCCGCTAGTCCGGTAAGTTTTTTCATGTTTTCAAGGTGTATCCTTTACTTGCATACTCGAGGAAGATGCCTAAACCTCCCTACTGATTCTCTCAGGGCTGGACAAAGAAGGCGGAGCGGATTCACTGTCCGGCTCCATTGCTCAAAGACCCAACAATTCCGCTTCTGATGAAGATGCTGGTTCCGGTGCCCTATCAAGTACCCGAGAAGAAGGCCAAGGAGACCAGAGGTGGCCTCCGTCATAAGGGTACTTCGGACATGACGTCCGGAGACGCCGAGACTCATTCCTCCGCCACCGAGGACGACAAGGAAGAGGAGGAATAAGAAGAAAGCCATTCCCCCCCTGAGGGGGGAAGAAAGAAAAGGACGGCCTCCATGCATTTGGAGGCCGAAGCGTCCAAGAAGGGGAAGGCTTCCCCCCGGACAACTCCACAGTGGACTCCGACAGCAGCTCGGAATGGCGCCCCAGGGATAAGCCCCTGGCCGAATCATAAGTACTCGAAGATGCACTCATATATCCGGCCCTTTTCCTTCATGGTTTTAATATGTCAAATCATGTGCTGTAGCCCATCCCGTTCCGTCCTCCAGCTATCCTCATCAATGGGGAATTCGCTGGACCTGAAGGTGATGGACAACGGGTCCCTTCCGGCGGCCTCCTCTCCCAAGGCCTTGGATGACACCAAGGTGTTGTCCCGAAGGACCCTAGGCCAGGGAGAGACGCAGGAAGCCGTCAAGGCGGCGCCAGGGGGTGAAACCTTGGCCGCCGGACACATGGGGGAGCAAATCCCCATGGATACTGATGATGGGGGCCATATCCAATTCGGCCCCCAGCCAAATACAATTCCGGAGACCTATACGGCTCCGGAATCAGGCAAGCAGCCTCTTTCGAAAGAAGGAGGTGCACCTATTCCACCGGTGACCTCTGTCCATCCACATGCACCGGATAATTTGCTGGAAGCGCTGCAAGGCGCTTGCATTGTTGAGGAACACCGTGTCCTTATGGGTACGGTGATTGAGAGGGTGCGGTCCGTTAAGAGCAGACTGACCGACGCCTGTACCAGCCTTCTAACAGATTTTGAGGTGAGCGACACAATTATATAAAAGGAATGTCATAGTATAGATAGTAGCCCCTGAGACTCTTTCCGTTGTTTGGAAAGAAAAGCCAAACAGAGGATCAAATAATTTTCGCAGGAGACTAACTTGACATGTCTATGTGAATAAGCAGGCGTCGTTGCTGGCTGCGACCTCTCATGCTGCTGAGGTCTCCGGACTGAAGCAGAGTCTGGAGCGGACCGAGGAAGAGCTCGGCCGTGTGAAGAGACAGCCGGAAGACAATCAAGGTATGCAATAACCTTGTCTATATTCAGGAAGGATGAATGATTTGTGCTGACTAAAGTGCCATGATATTTATTAGGAGCGGCGACCGAGGTGGAGACCCTCAAGAAGGCATTGGCCGATGCCGAGGAGAGAGCGGCCAAGGAACAAGCCGCCCGTGAAAAGCATGAGGCCAGGGTCAGTGAGGTCCAGCAGGAGCTCCAGGACGCCGTGAAGAAATGCGAGTCCTTGGAGCTCAACATTGCGGATCAAGAGTCCGAACTTGCCAAGGCCCGCTAAAGCGCACACGATGCCCGGGTTGAAGCCCAGGGCGCCCTCCAGGAAGTCTAGGAGGCCAGAAAAATCTCCGCAGGTAAGGCCTTTATTATGCAGAGCAAATATGTGAAGAAAGGTTCCTCTTACTGACCCGGATTTGGAGTTCTCCAGGGGCATTTGCGGATCTGCCATGCAGCATTTTAGACGCTGTGGAGTTCTTCCGAGCCAAAGAGGGGAGCTCCACAGAGAAGTTGTTTTGGTCGCAATACCTTACGCCAGAACATCCGGTGCCCTTTAGCGAATAGCTAAAACAGCTGGTTGAACTGCATAGGGTGGCCGAACTAGCCATGAAGGATTTAATAATCCGGCTATGGCCTACCGAAGCCATAACCAACAGCTACTTCGGGCTCGTGAAGAGGCTGGTCAATGCCTGTCCTCGGCTGGATGCCATCAAGCGGTCGGTCTCCATAGAAGGCGCACGAATGGCCTTTGCCCGTGTCAAAGTTCAGTGGGCGAAGATGGATGCCGTCAAGCTCGCGACCGAAGGACCGCCCGCTGGCAAGGAGCACCGCAAGCCCGAGCTATATTTTGACAATGTCCCGGAGGGATCCTGCATTGTAGTGGAGCAATGTGCTTAGGATATTATCTTTGAATGAATACATTCATGTTATCCTGTGATGTACTATGAAACAAGGTCGTGATGTAATATAATGCTTGTTTTTTATTTAAAATTTTACCTCCTGTGCGGCCGTTTTGGTAAATATGAGAGTTGGCCAATCATCGGCTTCAGCCCCCACGTAGGTAGTAAGGGGGTGTTCGGGATGAATCTAAACACTCTTTATCCCAAAGTTTGGTCCTTAAAAGAGGTGTTTAACGCAAGGAACCAGGCAATCGGACTATGTGGCTTTATCACCCTCACTTAGCCATAGGAGTTTGACAATAGAAATTTAGGCGCAGCCCCTAGTATTCGTAAGTCCAAACTTTGGGTGCTGTAAACACCTGATCGGATAAAAACCGATTCATCGCATAATGCGGAAAAAATCAAAAAAGATTTGTAACCTCTCGAAAAGTTGACCGGCTCACGCCGCATCATAACAGCCAGTTTTCGGCTTTCTCTACTAAGGTGCTCATCCGGATAAACCAGGACACAATTGCAGTAGTTCTCCCTTTACTACCCTAGCCGATATAGCGGAACGTAAGGTAGTAAACACAGGAGCTGGGCAACCCAACTATTGACCAAAGACACGTTTCGGAGCCGATGCATATAATGCTAAGTTCGGGGTGCCGAACTATACAGTAAAAAAATGTGTTCGGACTTTGTAGCCGTATTATGGGGCGTAATGAAGCCTGTGGCAAGTTAAGGCATACCAGAGTGTACGGGTGCAATTGATAAGAATATCAAGAAATGAAATAATAGGCAAATGCTGCCGAAATTGGGCCGCTAACTATTTTCCATTATAGTTTGATTAATACGTCAAAGCGTATTTGTACAAGTAGTGCAATATGCAACATGGCTATTTAACATGCCACGACCAAGGGAGAGTTGCGTGCGGGTCCTTAAAACAAGCACAACGATTGTTTAAAGAGACCACTTGGAAATTCCCTTATACGTCAACGCTTTTTGCCGTCTTGGTGTATCCGTCTCTGGATAGGTTCGACAATCAGGCCACCAGGAAAGGCCTGGGAAAAAAGAAAACCTGAAAAAAAAGAAAAAGTGAAAGTATGTGGGTCCAGGGGAGGTTGAGCCGTATTATGGGCCACGATCTAGCTGTGCCTCCGTCTATGCCCATGGTATTTTGAGTGCATAGTTATGTACACGTGGTATGAATGCTGTCGTTTGGTCAGTACTGGGACGGAGGCCGAATTGCTAGTCAAGATCTTGACGAGCTGGACTGTCCTGTTGTAGAGTACTTCAGACTCATTTGACAGTGTCCGGGAGCTTGGCCGCCAAACTAAGGTTCTGCCTGAAAAGGCCGCTCTGTGCTTCTACTGCGAGGGCAGCGGTGTGCTCCTTGGTACGGAGGGAGCGTTCCGTGTTTCCATTGACTGTTATGACACCGTGTGGTCCGGGCATCTTGAGCTTGAGATAAGCGTAGTGTGGCACCGCATTGAATCGAGCAAATGCGGTTCGTCCGAGAAGTGCATGATATCCACTGCGGAAGGGGACGATATCGAAGATCAACTCTTTTCTTCGGAAGTTGTCCGGGGATCCGAAGACCACCTCCAGTGTGATTGAGCCCATACATCGAGCCTTTACACATGGTATGACTCCTTTAAAGGTGGTTTTTATGGGCCTGATCCTTGAGGGATCAATACCCATTTTGCGCACCGTATCCTGATATAGCAGGTTCAGGCTGCTGCCAGCGTCCATGAGGACTCGCGTAAGATGGAATCCATCAAAGATTGGGTCGAGGACCAGTGCGGCTGAACCGCCATGACAGATACTGGTCGGATGGTCCCTGCGATCAAAGGTGATCGGGCAGGATGACCATGGGTTGAACTTTGGGGCGACTGGCTCCATCGCGTAGACGTCCCTGAGCGTGCGCTTGCGCTCCCTCTTGCGGATATGGGTAGCGTATATCATGTTCACCGTCTTAACTTGGGGGAAAACTTTTTCTGTCCCCCTGTGTTTGGTGGCCGGGGCTCCTCGTCATCGTCCTTGCTTTGCGACCCCTTCTCCTTGTTCTCGGTGTTTAACTTGCCGACCTATTTAAAGACCCAACAGTCTCTGTTGGTATGATTGGCTGGTTTATCAGGAGTGCCATGGATTTGACATGGACGATCGAGTATGCGGTCCAAACTGGATGAGCCCGGATTGTTCCTTTTATATGGCTTCTTCTGCTGACCGGACTTAGAGCCACGGAATCTGGCGTTGACCGCCGTGTCCTCGGTGTTGTCACTGTTGCTTCGACGCTTGTGTCTATTGCGTCGGGGCTTGCCGTTGCTATTTCTGGCTTCTGAAGTGCTAGGTTCGCTTGTGTTGTTATTGCTACGGGCTAGCCAGCTATGCTTGCCCGCGCAGAAGCGGGTCATAAGCGTCATGAGGGCTGCCATAGACTTCAGCTTTTCTTGGCCGAGGTGTCAGGCGAGCCATTCGTCATGGATGTTATGTTTAAAGGCCGCTAGGGCTTCGGCATCCGGACAGTCGGCGATCTGGTTCTTTTTAGTTAAGAACCTAGTCTAGAATTTCCTGGCTGACTCTCTGGGCTGTTGAAGTATGTGACTTAAGTTGTCGGCATCCATAGGTCGGACATATGTACCCTGGAAGTTGTCGAGGAAGGCGTCTTCCAAGTCTTCTCAGCTGCCAATTCAGTTTTCGGGCAAACTGTTCAACCAGTGCCGAGTAGGTTCATTAAGTTTTAGCGGGAGGTATATGATGGCGTGAAGATCATCACCACGAGCCATATGAATGTGGAGGAGGAAATCCTCAATCCATACCGCGGGGTCTATTGTCCCATCATATAATTTGATTTTCACGAGTTTAAACCCTTGCGGGAATTCATGTTCCGTTACTTCATCAGTGAAGCAGAGGGGGTGTGCGGCGCCTCTATATCGTGCCAAGTCACGACGTAGCTCGGATGGAGTTCGTCTGCGGTTTTCAGCCCGAGCGTGGTTATGTTTGTCATGTCCGGCCAAATGGCAATCGTTGCGCATCGGGGCACGCCCCCGTGATCCGTAGATCGATCTGGTCTGACCTGCTCTGTTTTCCAGGTCATGCCATAGGTCATATGTGTATCCCCGAGATGTTGTGTCTCTGTTTTTATGGCGAGGTAGTGCGGGCTGGTGTTCGGCTTGAGTTGCCGTTTTCCCGGCCACGTGGTGGTCGGTCAGCCGCATTATGCGCTGGTAGGACGGGCTCCAGCGCCTCGTCATCGAATTGGGGTAACAACTTGCATTTCGGGTAACTTTTGGTTGGGCGCTCGAGGCCGTATTCCTTGGCTGCCAGGACATTAGTCCATCTGTCATTGAGTAGATCTTGTTCAGCTTGAAGCTGCTGCTGCTTCTTTTTCAGGCTCCTTGTAGTGGCTATTAGCCGATTCTTAAAGCGCTCCTGATCGATAGGCTCCTCAGGCATGATAAAGTCTTCGTCGCCGAGGCTCGCCTCGTCCTTGGAGAGTGGAAGATAATTACTGTCCTCCGAGTCTTTGTTAACGACCTATTCATTGGGGCTGACTCGCCCATCCTCCCGTTCAGCCTGTTCGAAAGTTGGCTCAACGGGGTCTTCGTTGTCTTCGGCATTGTCCGGAGTATTATTTTCTCCTGTGCCGGTATTGCTGTTTATTCCATGGCGTGGTTTAGAGTGGCGCCGCTGACGTCGGCGCGTTGGCTGTATCTCAGGAGGCTTATCCTCGACTGGATCCTTTTCATTGTCGTTGTTGTTCTCTTTGGGTGTATCCACCATGTATACGTCATACAAGGAGGTGGATGTCCAGCGCCCTGTAAGCGGTGGTTTTTGTGCCTACTCCTCTCTAGCATCGTCGTCCATACTATCGATGCCTTCGGAGCCGTAATCGAGCATGTCGGTTAAGTCTTTGATAGTGGATATGAAGTGGGTGGTGGGTGGGAAGTGGAATTCTCCGTCATCAGCTTCTAATCCAAACCGGATATAGTTTGGCTGAGTGTTCCCTGATAAGGAGAGGACTTTTAATGAGTTTTGCACATCGCCTAAAGGTGAGTGCCGGGAGATGTCCGCGGAACTGAATTCAACGATCGACGCCTGATCGATGGGCACGGATACACGTGGTTCGGAACCTATGGCCGGCGACGGATCGAAGGTTCTCGTGACATAGGCCCCGTTCGAGGTTGGATCTGTGTGCAGCTCTAACGCCGCTGAGTCTGCAGCTTCCGCGGTGGGGTTGAGCTTCCCGTCCTCGGATGGTGCAGTCTGCTCCCGATCTAGGGCCAGAGCAGTTACAGGCGCTATCTCCTGGGCACGGTCCGATGATAGATTTAGATCATGTTCATCATGGTGGCAGGGAGCGGCTGTCATGGGCTCAAATGCGTCGAAGACAGTCTTCGCGGATATCGGCAACGTAATTCAAGCTTCCAAACCTGACCTGATGGCCAGGGGCGTAGCTGTCGATCTGCTCTAGATGGCCAAGCGAGTTGGCCCGCAGTGCGAAGCCGCCGAATACGAAGATCTGTCCGGGGAGAACACTCGCCCCTGGACAGCATTGTTGTAGATGATTGACGTATCCATCAAACCTTTTGGCGACGACGCAACGGAACTCTCAATGAAAGCACCAATGCCGGTGTCAAAACCGGTGGATGTCGGGTAGGGGGTCTGTCGGGGTCAAAACCGGCGGATCTCGGGTAGGGGGTCCCGAACTGTGCGTCTAGGCGGATGGTAATAGGAGACAAGGGACACGATGTTTTTACCCAGGTTCGGGCCCTCTCGATGGAGGTAAAACCCTACTCCTGCTTGATTGATATTGATGATATGGGTAGTACAAGAGTGAATCTACCACGAGATCAAGGAGGCTAAACCCTAGAAGCTAGCCTATGGTATGATTGTTGTTCTCGTCCTATGGATTAAAACCTCCGGTTTATATAGACACGGAGAGGGCTAGGGTTACACAGAGTCGGTTACAATGGTAGGAGATCTACATATCCAGACGCCAAGCTTGCCTTCCACGCCAAGGAAAGTCCCATCCGGACATGGGACGAAGTCTTCAATCTTGTATCTTCATAGTCTTGGAGTCCGACCGATGATGATAGTTCGCTATCCGGACACCCCTAGTCCGGACTCCTCAAGAGTCCCTGAACCAGGCTTCAATGACGATGAGTCCGCACGCATATTGTCTTCAAGATTGCAAGGCGGGTTCCTCCTCCGAATAATTCATAGAAGATTGTGAACACCAGGATAGTGTCCGGCTCTGCAAAATCAATTCCACATACCACCGTAGAGAGAATAATATTTACACAAGTTCAATCTGCTGACGTATTTTGTGGCGTGACGTCACACCACTACCAAGCGTTTACTCGAATCGTTTTTATTATACCACCTCAGCGCGTTTAGCGAAGCGGTTTCCTTGGCACGTCATGTCGAAGCAGAGATCCTGTTCCCCTTATTCCGGGATTCCCGTCAATACGGACGTGGGTAACCCAACCGCGCCATTGATTGTGGCACTTGGGAGATAAGCGAGTTTTACCAGGCCGGTGGGGACGCATAGTTTTCGTCCGCCCATATATAAGGGGATAAGGATCCACCTTTTCTACCTACGCCTTCTTCCTCCTTTGCTTATCCATCTCCGCAAGACTCGAGCTCCAAATACCAAGTCCAAGACGTCTCATCTCGACCTTCTCCAGCCATGTCCGGAGCGGAGGCAGGATGGCCTCCTCCGTTACGGAGGGGCACATCAAGAGGCTGCGCATCGTCGGATATCTGTCCAACGACATCGCGCACCGGCTCCCCGACGAGGGGCAGCTCATCCCCACCCCCGGCCCCATGAGAGGGTGGTATTCTTCCCATTTCCTCCGCTGGATCGGGCTTCCCACTCCACCCCTTTGTCCGGGGCTCATGTTCTACTACGGCCTGGATTTCCATGATCTGGCCCTGAATTTCATCCTCAACATCTCGGCGTTTATCGTCGTGTGCGAGGCCTTCCTCTGCATCCAGCCCCACTTCGGCTTGTGGCTCTAGACCTTCAACGTCAAGCCGAAGGTTGTGAAGGGAAGCCAAGCGGAGTGCGGAGGTGCCATGGTATGCAAGATGCCCAACGTCACTTGGCTCGAGGGTGCCTTCGTGGAAACCATCAAAGGGTGGCAATCGGGGTGGTTCTACATCACCGAGCCGAGTGACCCTAAATGGGCAGCGGTCCCCGAATTCAGATCTGGCATCCCCATGCGGCTCACTTCCTGGAAGGAGAAGGGCCTGCTGTGGGGTAGTTCGGAAGAGCTGACCAGACTCCAGTCCTGTCTCCAAACCCTGGTGAACAAGAAGCTTAAGCTTGTCAATGTGATCCAGGTCATGCTCGTCCACCGGATTCTCCCTTGCCAACAACGGGACTTCAATTTGTGGGAGTTTGATCCGGCGCAGCACCAGACCTTGAGCGGGCTCTTCGACACTACGTACGAAGATGCCTGGAGGGTGCTGTTCAAGGGTGCCGGCTCCGCATCCGCCATCAAGATCGCGGATTCAGCTCGCAGCGTCCGGCTGGCGAGGTAAGCCATGTTATCCTTTATGGGACACTTGCTTTTCATGTTTTGACTTTATGCGGGATCTAAACTCCCGATACCTTTAACAGGCCTAGTAGAAGACGTCTAGATAGGTTAACTGTCCGGCTCCCCTTCTAGAAGACCCAGCGGATGCCCGTCTAACAGGGCTGCTGGTTCCGGCACTTTACGTGGTGCCGGAGAAGAAGGCCAAGAAGAAGGCCACGGGAACCCGGAGGAGTTCCCGGCGCCAGGTGTTATTGGATTCATCGTCTGATGACTCCGAGGCGGACTCCTCCCACGAGGACGAGGAGCAGAAGAAGAGGCCTCTCCCGGCAGGGGAGAGAAGAAGAGGAAGGCCTCCCCAACGGGGGAGGCCGAAGGGTCCAAGAAGGGAAGGACCCTTCCCCCGGACTGCTCTGCCAACGCCGGCGACGGCAACGAGGAGTGGCCCTCAAGGGCCAAGCCCCTGGCGAGATCTTAAGTATCCGGACTCCTGAAAAACTCATAATGTCCTTTTTGTCGGACAAAATCTTTTAACACCGCATACAACGTTGCAGTCCGCCCAAGGACGATCTTCCCGCTTTGTCAAGCGGGTCCTTGGGTACGTCGGATGTGGATAGTACTTCACTTCCGACCGCCTCCACCCCCCGTGATGCCGACGACGCTAAGGTGGGATCCCAGAGAGGGACCCACCCGGAGGAGGAGGCCCCGGAGGTGCCACAGGGCAACCTCCGGATTTCGATCGGACTCGCACAGAACCTACGGTGGTTCCGAGTCCGCGGGCGGCCCTTCAGAAGAAGGGCAAGACTGTGACGCCAGCGGCCTCCGTCCAACCGGAGGCGCTGGATAACTTGCTGGAGGCGCTCAACGGCGCTTCCATCAAGGAGGAACACCGCACTGTCATGATTGCGGTGATTCAGAAGGTTCAGCTCACCAAAAGCGGGCTGATCGAGGCCTGCAGCAGCCTTCTAAGAGGCTTTGAGGTCAGAATTTTAATATATGTAAAATAGTACCGCATAGACAGTAGCCCCTGATGCTCGGTTCGGTGTTCGGAAAGAAAGCCGGACTGAGGATCTAAAAAGATATACGCAGGAGTCTTAAAAATATGTCAATATGGGATTGCAGGCTGCACTGCTAACCACTGCCGCACTGACTGCGGAGGTCAATGCTTTGAAGCAAAGCCTCGAGCGGTCCGAGAGCGAGCTCGGCCGTGCCAAGAAGCAGCTCGAGGGCAAGGAAGGTGAGTATTACCTTATTAAAGTTGTACCTTACAGAAAAGGATTTGGTTTCAAGAGAAATGACAAGGATAACGTGGGTACTCCAAGGGCCACAAACGAGGTGGCGACCCTGAAAGAGGCGGTGTCCGCGGTCGAACGTAATGCGGTCGCGGAGCGTGCTGGGCGAGAGAAGCAGGAGGCGCGGGTGGCGGAGGTACAGCAAGAGCTCCAGGCTCTCGTGAAAAAACATGAGAGTTTGGAGCGCGACTCAAAGACTCGAGAGTCCGAGCTTGCATTGGCTCTTGAGAGTGCCAAAGCCGCGAAGGCCGAAGCCCACAAGGCCCTCCAGGAAATCGAGGCATTGAAGAAAATAGCGGCGGGTAAGGCATTTTTCATGCAAAGCAAGCATGTGAATGTGAATTACCTATTACTTACCCGAATTTGGAGCTCTCCAGAGCTGTTCGCAGATCTGCCTGCAGCGTGTTCGATCTTGCCGCTTATAGGGCCGAGGAGGGAGCTCGACGGAGAAGGTCTTCGGTCTCAAGATGCCGAGGCCGGACATCCAGTGTTTTAGCGACCAGCTGAAGCAGCTGGTCGAGCTCCACAAGGTGGCCAAACAGGCCATGAAGGGCCTCATAGTTCGGCTGTGGCCCAAGGAGGAATGCCTGGGAGCTACTTCGGCCTGGTGCGGTGGCTGGTGGATGCTTGTCCGTGGGTTGAAGTATTAAAGCACTCCGCCTGCATTGAAGGTGCCCGTCGGGCCCTTGCCCATGCTAAGGTGCACTGGGGCAAGATGGATGCTGAGAAGCTTGTGACGGACGCGCCACCGCCGGGCAAGGAGTATCGCACGCCCGAGATGTATTACAAGGGTGTCCTGAAGGGTGCCCGCATTATTGCGGGTGAGTGCTCCAAAGATGTAATATTTGAGTAAACTCGCATTTTGTTATCCTGTGCGCTGAAAACTTTGTTCATATGCGCTAAGCAACGCTTGTTTATTTAAAATATTACCTTCTGTGCGGCTGTTTATCAAATCTGAGAGATGGCAAGTCATCGGCTTCAGCCCCCATGCCATGAGTCTTTGGGGTGTTGGGATAAATTTGAGCACTATTGTTCCCATTTTTGGGTCCATCTAGGAGGCGCCAACACAAACTAACGAGGCAACCGGACTTATAATGCTTGAACACTCTCACTTAGCCATAGAATTCTATAATTTTAAATTTCGTGAAGCCCCTAATGTTCGGAAGGTCAATTCGGGCGCTATCCACGCTGGGCCGGACAAAGCCGGTTCCTCGCTCTAAGCGGCATAAGTCTTTAGGGACTCGAAAAAACCTCTCGAACAGCGACCGGCTCTCGCCTCATCATGATGGTCAATTTTAGCTTTCTCCACTGAGGCGCTCGCCCAGCTCAACTGGGGCGCAATCGCAGTGGTTCTCCCAGCGCCACCTTAGCCGATACAACGGAATGTAAGGTACCAAAACATGGGAGCCGGGCAAACCCAACTATTGACCCAAGACATGATTCAGAGCCGATGCATATAATGCTATAAGTTCGGGGTGCCGCACTTGTGAAAGTGTTCGGACTTATCACACCATAATGTGGGGAACTTAAGCCCCTGGTGTATTTAGCCGTACCAAAGTGTATGGATGCAACATGTCGTAAATGAACATATGTATAAGAAAGGAATGCAATTATAAGCGAAAAGTGATGCATTGTTTATTCAAGAAATACTGCCATGAATGCAGAACGATACAAATAGTGCGGTAAGCAAGGGATGGGACTATTAAACATGTCCTCTCCGTGGGTAGGCTGCGGAATGGTGTATAAAACAGATTTAATGCTCGTAATGGAGACCACCGATACTCCTCGTAGCCTTTCTCCTTCCCCGTCTCACAGATCGTGAGTTCGGCAGTTCATCACGGACAGGCCTCCGTGAACGGAGTCCTGTGGATAAGAAAAAATAAAAGGAAAAAGGATGACACACTTGGGAGCCCTGGTGTGGTTAAGCCGCATTCGGGCTGTCGTGGTCGTGCCCTCCCCTATGCCCATGGTATCTCCAGAGCGTAATGATGTACGCTGGAAGGACCGATCTTGCAATTTTGCAAGGGCTGAGGTTAGCCGCATTGCTACGCGATGCTCGGAACGTGCTGTGGTCTTGTTGTAGGTTACTCCGGCGCGCTTAGCCGTGTCGAGCCACTTAACGGCCGGACTCGAGAATTGCCTTAATAGGCTGCACTGCATTTCCGCCCGAGAGCCGCCAGATGTTCCTCCGCTCGAGAGAGCGTTCGGTGTTTCCATTGACCATGATGACTCGAGGGCCTGGTATCTTGAGCTTGAGTTATGCGAAAGCGGCACCGCATTGAACTTTGAACGCGCGGTCCGCTCGAAAGCAGAGCATGATAGCCGCCGCAGAACGGAACTATGTCAAGATTAACTCCTCGCCGAAGTTATCCGGGATCCAAGACCACTTCAGTAATCGAGCCCGCATAATTGGCCTCTACACTGGTATGACGCCTTTGAAGGCTGTCTTTGTGGGTTTAATCCTTGAGGGCTCTATGCCCATCTTGCGACCGATCCCGATAAAGCAGGTTCAGTTGTTGCCGCCGCCCATCAGGACTCGTGAGGTGAAATCCATTGACGATTGGGTCTAAAATCAATGCGCGAATCCGCCGTGGCGGATCTTGGTGGGGTGGTCCTTCGATCAAAAGTGAACGGGCAGGAGGACCATGGGTTGAACTGGGCGACCGCTCCATCGCAGATACGCCCCTCGAGTGCACACTTCCGCTCCCTCTTGGGTATGTGGGTTGCGATATCATGTTCACCGTCCGCACTTGTGGGGAAACCTTCGTCCTCTATTGTTCGGGCGGTCGGGTCTCTTCTCGTCATCGCTATGCAGCCCTTGTCATTGTTTTCGCAATTAGCTTGCTGCTCGTTGAATACCCAACAGTCCCTGTTGGTGTGATTAGCTGGCTTTTCGAGGGTGCCGTGTATCTGGCACGAGCAGTCGAGTATTCGGTCCAAATTGGACGGACCCGGAGTAGTTCTTTTGAATGGATTTTTCCGCTGACCGGGTTTGGAGCCTCTGAATCCGGCATTGACTGCTGTATCCTCAGTATTGTCGCTGTTAATGCGGCGTTTGTGCTTGGTGCGACGCGATCTGCCGTTGCGGTCCTTGGTATCCGGACTGCCAGAATTTTTGCTGAGGTTGTTGCTGCGGGCTAGCCAGCTGTCCTCTCCCGCGCAGAAGCGGGTCATGAGTGATGTGAGGGCTGCCATGGATTTCGGCTTTTCTGTCCCGTGTGCGGGCAAGCCACTCGTCGCGGATGTTATGTTTGAAGGCCGCGAGGGCCTCCGCATCCGGACAGTCGACGATTTGATTTTTCTTAGTTAAGAACCGTGTCCAGAATTGTCTAGCCGATTCGTCTGGCTGCTGAATTATATGTCTTAGGTCGTCAACGTCTGGTGGTCGCACATACGTGCCCTGGAAGTTATCAAGGAATGCGGCTTCCAGGTCCTCCCAACACCCAATTGATTCTGCTGGCAAGCTGTTAAGCCAATGCCGAGCTGGTCCTTTAAGCTTGAGTGGGAGGTATTTGATGGCATGAAGATCATCACCACGGGCCATGTGGATATGAAGGAGATAGTCTTCGATCCAAACCGCGGGGTCTGTTGTGCCATCATAGGATTCAATATTCACGGGTTTAAACCCTTCGGGGATTTGATGATCCATTACTTCATCTGTGAAGCATAGTGGGTGTGCGGCGCCTCTGTATTGGGCTATATCACGACGTAGGTCAAACAAGCTTTGTCTATTGTGTTTGGCACGGCCGAACTTGCTATGTCCGGTGCGACGGTTGTCGTCGCGTGTCATGGGGCACCCACGCGATCCGTAGATCGATCTTTATTGTCTTGCCTTATCCTCCAATATATCTCGCAAGTCCGTAGCGTTCCCCTGTGGCTTTGTGCTTTTCAAGCGATGCCGGGGTACGGTTCTAGTGGAGGGCCTAGAGGCCTCTCTGTCGCGGCCACGAGGTGGTCGGTCAGTCGTATTATGCGCTGGTGATGCAGGTTTATATGCCTCCTCCTCTAATCAGGGGAGCAACTTGCGTTTGGGGTAGCTTTTGGAGGGGCGTTCGACTTCATGCTCTTCGGCCGCAAGGACTTCAGTCCATCTGTCGGCTATTAGATCTTGATCAGCTCTAAGCTGTTGCTGCTTTTTCTTGAGGCTGTTTGCCGTGGCCATAAGCCTGCGTTTAAAACGCTCTTGTTCGACGGGATCCTCAGGCATGAGGAATTCGTCGTCGTCGAGGCTTGCCTCGTTTCTAGAGGGAGGCATGTAATTATCATCCTCTACCTCTTCGTCTGCCGCTCTCTCATGAGGGCTGGCTTCTTCGTCCTCCTGTGCTGAATCTTGCTGGAGGGGGTTGTCTTCGGCACTGTCTGGGGTGTTATTATCTCCGGTGCCGGAATCTCCATTCTTGCTGTGGTGGGACTTAGAGCGGCGCCGCTGACGCCGGCGCTTAGGCTGTTTCTTGGAGGGGTCTTCCTCCGCTGTTCCCTCGCCAGTCCCATCCTTTGGGATATCCACCATGTATATGTCATATGACGAGGTGGCTTTCCAGTGCCTAGTAGGCGCTGGTTCTTGGTCGTCTCCGGCATCGTCGTCCATACCGTCGATGTCTTCGGAGTCGAAGTCTAGCATGTCGGTTAGATCATCGACAGTGGCTACTAAGTGGGTGGTGGGTGGGCTTTGAATTTCTTCGTCGTCCGCATCCCAACCGTCCTGACCGCAGTTCGGCCAGGGCTCTCCTGATAACGAGAGATACTTCAGTGAATTCAGGATGTCGCCGAAAGGTGAGTGTTGAAAGATGTCCATGGCGGTGAACTCCATGATTGGCGCCCAATCAGATTCGATTGGAGGGGGCGCGGGAGGTTCGGAGTCCGGCACCTCAGAGTCACGAGCTTCACAAGGGACAAGGTCAGTATTTGGCTCCATCGCCGTAGAGGTAGCAGCCCCCGAGGCGGCGTCTAGCCATCCGTCCTCGATCTGCGCAGCCGGCTCTGAATTGAGGGTCAGAGCGGACTCGTGTGCGGCCTCCAGGGCACTGTCCGGTAGCAGAGCTAAATCAAGCCCATCGTGACAGTGCGGCGCGCTCGGCTGTGGCTCGAATCCTTCGAAGATCAAGTCTCCGTGGATGTCAGCCGTGAAGTTCAGACTTCCAAATCTGACCTGACGGCCAGGGGCGTAGCTTTCGATCTTCTCCAGATGACCAAGCGAATTGGCCCGTAGTGCAAAGCCGCCGAATACGAAGATCTGTCCGGGGAGAAAAGTCTCACCCTGGACTGCGTCGTTGTTGTTGATGATCGAAGGAGTCATCGAGGCTATCGGTGACGACACAAAGGAACTCTCAATGAAAGCACCAATGTCGGTGTCAAAACCGGCGGATCTCGGGTAGGGGGTCCCGAACTGTGCGTCTAGGTGGATGGTAACAGGAGACAAGGGACATGATGTTTTTACCTGTGTTGGGCCCTCTCGATGGAGGTAAAACCCTACTCCTGCTTGATTGATATTGATGATATGGGTAGTACAAGAGTGGATCTACCACGAGATCGAGGAGGCTAAACCCTAGAAGCTAGCTTATGGTATGATTGTTGTTCTGTCCTATGGACTAAAACCCTCCGGTTTATATAGACACCGGAGAGGGCTAGGGTTACACAGAGTCGGTTACAATGGTAGGAGATCTACATATCCGTATCGCCAAGCTTGCCTTCCACGCCAAGGAAAGTCCCATCCGGACACGGGACGGAGTCTTCAATCTTGTATCTTCATAGTCTTGGAGTCCGGCCGATGATGATAGTTCGGCTATCTGGACACCCCCTAGTCCGGGACTCCCTCAGGGTCCCAAATTGTGCGACTAAGGTTGATGGTAACAGGAGGCAGGGGACAAGATGTTTACCCAGGTTCGGGCCCTCTCTATGGAGGTAATACCCTACTTCCTGCTTGATTGATCTTGATGAATATGAGTATTACAAGAGTTGATCTACCACGAGATCGTAATGGCTAAAACCCTAGAAGTCTAGCATGTATGATTATGATTATGATTTCCTCTAGGGACTAAGCCCTCCGGTTTATATAGACACCGGAGGGGACTAGGGTTGTACAAAGTCGGTTACAGAGAAAGGAATCTACATATCCGAACGCCAAGCTTGCCATCCACGCAAAGGAGAGTCCCATCCGAACACGGGAAGAAGTCTTTTCTCTCTTATCTTCATAGCCCATCAGTCCGGCCCATGCTACATACTCCAGACCCTTAATCCAGGACTCCCTCACTCATATAAAGGCGCCCCTCCATTCCAATGGATCTACCACATCATACGCACCTAAGCATTTGCTTAAGCACCTACACTAGGTGCAAAAGTGTGCACTCCAGACCCATTGCGGCGATGCGTGCGAGCAGCCAACGGCTGTGCCAGATGGTCCCTGACGCCGGCCTTCAGCATGGAACCGAGGATCATCTCCAGACGGTGTTTTTTATCGGCTGGTGGATGACCGCCGTCGACGCCAGCTACGACTCTCAGTTGGACCTAATGATCGTTGCCACCACCAACAAGTTCACTGTCGTCAAGAAGCTCGCGGATGACATCGCCGTAATCCTCCAGCCCATGTGCACGGGCTCCTCATTGCCTGCCACCCTAATCGGCCTCCATTGTCGGAACCTCTTTCAAGCACTGGTGGCCCTGCAACTGCCCGCCGACGCCACGAAGAATGTCCACCTGGAGGTCGCGCTCGCCCCGAGGCGCCTCGCCCTGCAAGAATTCGTCGACCTACACATCCACGTGTACGAGCAAATCATGTACATAGGTATCTACAAGGCCAGTGAGGACGTTACGATGTTGGCCTTCTTCAACTGGCTGGAGGCCTTGGATGCCTTTGCTGAGAAGCACCTTGACGTCGCCACAAAAGCCGCCGCTCCTTAGCCGCTGGTTAGTGGCCCGACGCACTGAGTTGATGAGGAGGAGGTCATACGTTGATGGATGCATCTTTCTTCTTGCCTCATGTAACCACCACTATGATCGCATCATCGTGGCCTTAATTCTAATTGTGCTATTGCATTCTCGTTCCAGTCAATACAAACATGTGTGATCCCTTTGCTTAATTATATGCATCACTATAACTAGTACTCCATCCGTCAATTTATAAGTTGTGCTGCCAGTGTTTGGGGCCGTCGCACGACACAATGAGCACACCCACGACAACACGTACAGAGAGGACATCCAGCGGTTTCAATGGCGTTTTGTCAAAATATGCAGCTAAAAATCACTAGCACTATCTAATTTTTGCAACTAAAATTCAGTAATTAAGCATAGATTTCATTCATAGATTAAGCAGTCGTGCTTAATTTATACAAACAGTTCAACTGTGGTATGCATATATATGGTTGCTCGCCGTTAGGCGCCGCGGCGTGCTCTGCTCGCGTCCGTTGGCGTGCTCAGGTTGTGGACAACTTTTCCTTACATGTTCAACTGCTATATGAATATATATGGTTGCTCGCCATTGAGGCGACCGCGGGGCGCTTTGCTCGCGTCCCTCCGCACGCGCTCTGCCAGCGGTTGGGCCTATGCACGATCACGTCAGGGGCCCCATATGCATGTGGTTGCGCCACGTGCATTGCCATGTGATGTAGTTACATGCGACATGATGGAGTTACGTGCTGCAAATTAGAACTGCCCTTTAATTTCCGCGGCCATTATAACCTTAGTCTCTTCAACCTTTCGATCGCTCCACAACACAACAAGCACACCCATGACGACACATAGAGAGGGGATGTCTAGCAGCGCTCCAATGGAGTTCGGCAAGCATAAAGTGGAGCCCACGCGAGGGAGACAGATCTCTCGATGGTGTACACCATCGACCCGGCCGTGTTGGACGACTAATTCAACACCGTTGAGCAGTGCTTGCTGGAGACAAGTACAAGGTGGTCGGCATCGACCTCCAGTACACCGCCGGTCGTCCCGGCATAGATCAGGAGGTTGTCGTTGCCCAGTTGTGCATGAGCCATCATGTCCTCATCTACCACTACTGCATGGCCAGAGAGCCTTGCGACCATTTCAACAGGTTTGTCAACATCACCGACTACAAGTTCGCCACGGTGGAAACCACAGACGATGTAAAAGCGCTCAGTGTTACGGGCTTGGCCTGCCAAAACCTTGTCGAAATCCGTGACCACTATAGGGTCTGGGGTAGCACAAAGAAGGACTCCCTGGTCGAACTCGCCTCAGCCATCATCGACCCCTACTACGAAAAGATGAAGCAGGATGCCCAGAGAACAAATCCCGTATCCTAGCTCAGGGCCTAGATGCGGCAACTGGACGAACCTCACCTCAAGTTCACGACAAAGAATGTGTACACATGCTACGAGATGCACAGGCGGATCGTTGACATGAGGAAGTGCCTCGTTAGTCAAATCGACGAGCCTGGATCGAGCCACAAGCAGAGCAAGCATCACAAGAAGTAGCTGATGATCAGATGATTGTTTATGCTAGTTAATCATGCATATAATATATAGTTTACTTTATTGGTGTGTGGAAGTGTCATGTGTGTAGTAGCCACCTATGAAATTATGCATGTAATAATTTACTTTGGTGTGTGCAAATGCCATGGCTGTAGTAGCCACCAATGTAATTGGATGTTTAATTTGGTTATGCAACCATGTCCTTATAAGTGTGTGTGTGTGTATATATATATGTTTTTGTTTTGTATGCAAACCCATCGCACAACACACACGTCATATTAGCAGCAACCGTTTGTGTTATTATCGGTCTTCACACATATTTCTGATTACAGACCTATTTGCCGCGTATCATCACACACATCTTGTTATATTGAACCATTTATGTTCTCTTGTCTCAACACTAACAGTTCATCCGAGTGAACCACATGTTGTATATCGCACACACCTTGATCTGGCTGACCGTTTCTTTTGTGTTGCCTAATCACAAACAATTCATCCTAGTGAACCGCATGCTGTGTATCGCACACACCTTCATCTGGCTGCCCGTTTCTTTTGTTACTCCTCATCGCAAACAGTTAATTGAACTGAACCGTATGCCCTGCATCACACATGCAACAAATATCTGAAACGTGTTTGATGCATCCATCATCGCAAATGTTTTGAACATTTTTTGACGGTTTTCTTACACCACCGTTTGTGATTATTGCATCGCACAAAGTTTCTCGAAGGGTCTTTGATTGTAGTGTTGCGTTAGCAGCATCCTGGAGTAGCGGAATGAGCTCGGGTGAACAGTAACCCCAAAAACAATTTAAAAATAATTCAAAAAATTCTTATTTTTTGGGTGCAAACATTGACAAAATTTCTCAATGCTCACAAAATTTCATCACAAAATAACATTCGTGGAAGTCGCAGCAAAAAAAAAAAAACAAAATTGATGCTCCCAAAATGTTATTTCCAAAAACATTTTGGAGTACTAATTTTGTTTTTTTGCCATGACTTGTACAAATGTCATTTTTGGATGAAATTTTGCAAGCACTGAGAATTTTTGTCAATGGTTCCACCCAAAAAATTCAGAATTTTTTGAAATGTTTTTCATTATTTTTTGATTTTACTGTTCATCTCGAACTCAAATGAGCTCGGGAGCATAACATGAGTTTCGTAAGATTGACATATTTCTACTTGCCTTGCGCTACACTTTTGTGTCACAGATATGCTTATTTATTACTTCCGCTGTTTGGAATTAACTGTCACTAAAATGAGTGTATCTAGATGCTAAAATGGGTCTAGATACACTAATTTCAGGGACAGATAATTCTGAATGGAGGTAATATTTTGTAAGCATTCTATAAGTGAAATTTATACTCGCCCTTGGTAAACACACCTTCAAATCTCAGGCCCAACTAGCGTTTCCAAAACGTGTTTGGAAGGAATTGACGCCGCTGGAGTAGAAACTTTGTCCCCTCACTCCATATCTAGCTGCATATCTAGCCGCATCCACGGGGAAACCCATAATTTACCGCATGTGCTATCCAGCATGGGGAAGCTACGGATGGTGGCGTATGTGGCACGAAGTCTATGTTAGAGTAGAACATGTTCTGTACTAGAATGGCCCACTTATGCATGTGAAGAATCAATAGAGGATACATTAGAAAGTGTTTTATTATAAGTATTTGAATCACTATTTTTATAAGGTTGTAAGCATTAAGACCTCATACCCGTATCCATACCTCTTTCTGTTATAAGGTTGTAAGCATAAAGACCTCATACCCGTACCCATACCTCTTTTTGTTATAAGGTTGTAAGCATTAAGACCTCATACCCGTACCTCTTTTTATTATTAGTGTTTGAATCACTATTTTCTTGCTTGATTCGATCAAAAGCTGGATTTGACACTTTAACTTAAGCTTGCTAGAGAACATAGCTTCAAGGGTATCTTCCTCTCATGGGTTTGATAACCCAGGGTCACCTCTTGGGAAATAGGTGTGGGATACACTTTTCTGTTTCATTATTGGATCAATAAAAGGAGATATCAACCACCAATGGTAGGAAAAGGTTTCACCAACGTGTCTTACAACAGCTATGAAGGGCCACGCCACCCACACATAGAAATGGCCCCTATTCACTTACATATCTCACTATGGGTGTTATAGTCGTTGTTCATTTCAACCAAGGGGGCATACATAGTGGAGAAACATCTTGCATTGTTCAAAGTCATTTTTCATCTCCCTTCTCCCAACGTTCATTTGTAGTCGTTTGTGGGCTTGCCGAGAATAGTCTACTAGGAAACATGGTGTCATCTCTCTACATAGCCCCCCTCTTCCCATCGTTTGTTTGTTGTTATCTTTGGTCACAGTTGGGACGGTTGCCGCAATCATAGTCGCGACCAGAAACATTTGTGATATCCTACAACCAAAACCTCTACACCGTGGAGGTGTGTGTGTGGTTTTGTGGTACATCATGAGCAATGTGGCCGTCCTCATAGTGTACGTGTGGTTTCTTGGGGTGAAGCTGCACCGGCGTGGTGTTTTTTGTGATTTTTTATGGTTGGATCATTTGCCTTTTCATCAGTTTTTGCATAGGAGTTTCTTTTGATTTTCTTCATGTTTGGTTCATTTGGTTTTGATGTCCCCATGTTTTTAAATTTGTTGGATTTGGACATGGTTGGTTTGCACTTTTGTTTGGTTTGACTATGGTTCATCCCTCCCTTTCCCCTATTACGGCTCCAAGGCAATGACTATTATTGGTGCAACTATCGGTCATCGTAGAAGCCGGCGAGCACACCATTATCCCCTTCGTCGCTTCACTTGGGAGGCTAGGGAAAGCTATCCATCATGACCCTCCCACCCAAATTGGTCGAGATGGTGTGGAGATGTGTGTGGCCAAGAAAAGTACCATCTTCGACCACATGTTCACCATTATTTCTAGCCTCGGGTGGTCTATATGTCTTTTATTGTTATGTTTTATGTGTTCTGATACATCTCCAATGTATCTATACTTTATGAAGTATTCATGCTATATATACATGAGTTTATATGGTTTTGGTGCATCTGTGTATTATTTTTATGGACTAACTTATTGGTCCAGTGCCCAGTGCTAGGTCCTGTTTTTTTGCATGTTTTTTGTGTCACAGTAATACCATACAAACAAAGTCCAAACGCGATAAAAATTTACGGAGATTTATTTTGGAATATATGTGATTTTTGGGACGAAGAATCAACACAAGACGATGCTCAAGGGCCCCACGAGGCACCAGGGCGCGCCCAGGTGGCTTGTGGGCACCTCATAGGTCGGCTGATGCCCATCTTTTGCCGTAAGAAAGAGAATATTTGGAGCGAAATCCCCTCAAAATTCAGCCCAATCGGAGTTATAGATCTCCCTCTACCCCCAGAGGGCCAAGGAAGAAGAAGGAGGGCCCCCTTGCCCCTATCCTTTGGTGGCACCGGAACGCCATCAGGGACATGTCCTCCATCACCATCACCACCAACTTCTCCTCCGTTCTCATGGTGATGTGTGAGTACTTTACCCCCGAGGCCGCAGGTATGTACTAGTAGCTATGTGTTTGATCTCTCTCTCTCTCTCTCTCTCTCTCTCTCTCTCTCGTGTTCTTGATTTGGCATGATCTTGAGGTACCGCGAGCTTGGTTAATATAGTTGGATCATATGGTATTTTCTCCCTCCCTATCTTGTTGTGATGAATTGAGTTTTTACATTTGAGGTTTCACTATTATCGCATTGAATACTCGTTGGATTTGAGAACATTTGATGTATGTCTGAAGGAAATATGCCCTAGAGGCAATAATAAAGTTATTATTTATATTTCCTTATATCATGATAAATGTTTATTATTCATGCTAGAATTGTATTAACCGGAAACTTAGTACATGTGTGAATACATAGACAAACAGAGTGTCACTAGTATGCCTCTACTTGACTAGCTTCTTAATCAAAGATGGTTAAGATTCCTAGCCATAGACATGAGTTGTCATTTGATGAACTGGATCACATCATTAGAGAATGATGTGATTGACTTGACCCATTCCGTTAGCTTAGCACTTGATCGTTTAGTATGTTGCTATTGCTTTCTTCTTGACTTATACATGTTCCTATGACTATGAGATTATGCAACTCCCGATTACCGGAGGAACACTTTGTATGCTACCAAACATCACAACGTAACTGGGTGATTATAAAGGTGGTCTACAGGTGTCTCCGATGGCGTTTGTTGAGTTGGCATAGATCGAGATTAGGATTTGTCACTACGATTGTCGTAGAGGTATCTCTGGGCCCTCTCGGTAATGCACATCACTATAAGCCTTGCAAGCAATGTGACTAATGAGCTAGTTACGGGATGGTGCATTATGGAACGAGTAAAGAGACTTGCTAGTTACGATATTGAACTAGGTATTGAGATACCGACGATCGAATCTTGGGCAAGTAACATACCGATGACAAAGGGAACAACGTATGTTGTTATGCGGTTTGACCGATAAAGATCTACGTAGAATATGTGGGAGCCAATATGAGCATACAGGTTCCACTATTGGTTATTGGCCGGAGACATGTCTCGGTCATGTCTACATAGTTCTCGAACCCGTAGGGTCCGCACACTTAACGTTCGGTGACGATCGGTATTACGAGTTTATGTGTTTTGATGTACCGAAGGTAGTTCAGAGTTCCGGATATGATCACAGACATGACGAGGAGTCTCGAAATGGTTGAGACATAAAGATCGATATATTGGATGATTATGTTTGGACTTCATAAGGGTTCCGAGTGAGTTTGGACAAATACTGGAGTACCGGGGGGTTACCGGAACCCCCCGGAGAGTGTAATGGGCCTCATGGGCCATGGTGGAGAGAGGAAGGGGAGGCCAAGTGATGTCTACTACACAAACTTCTTCTTGTAGACGTTGTTGGGCCTCTAAGTGCAGAGGTTTGTAGGACAGTAGCAAATTTCTCTCAAGTGGATGACCTAAGGTTTATCAATCCATGGGAGGCGTAGGATGAAAATGGTCTCTTTCAACCAACCCTGCAACCAAATAACAAAGAGTCTCTTGTGTCCCCAACACACCCAATACAATGGTAGATTGTGTAGGTGCACTAGTTCGGTGAAGAGATGGTGATACAAGTGCAATATGGATGGTAGATATGAGTATTTGTAATCCAAAAATATAAAAACAGCAAGGTAACAAGTGGTAAAAGTGAGTGTAAACGATATTGCAATGCTAGGAAACAAAGCCTAGGGTTCATACTTTCACTAGTGCAAGTTATCTCAATAATAATAACATAACTGGATCATATAACTATCAAAGAGTCACTCCAAAGTCACTAATAGCAGAGAACAAACGAAGATATTATTGTAGGGTACGAAACCACCTCAAAGTTATCCTTTCTGATCGATCTATTCAAGAGTCCGTAGTAAAATAACACGAAGCTATTCTTTCCGTTCGATCTATCATAGAGTCTGTACTAGAACAACACCTTAAGACACAAATCAACCAAAACCCTAATGTCACCTAGATACGCCAATGTCACCTCAAGTATCCATGGGCATGATTATACGATACGCATCAGACAATCTTTGAATCATCTATTCAACCAACACAAAGTACTTCAAAGAGTTCCCTAAAGTTTTTACCGGAGAGTCAAGACGAAAATGTGTGCCAACCCCTATGCATAAGTTCAATGAACCCACAAGTTGATCACCAAAACATACATCAAGTAGATCACGTGAATATCCCATTGTCACCATAGATAAGCACGACAAGACATACATCAAGTGTTCTCAAATCCTTAAAGACTCAATCCGACAAGACAACTTCAAGGGGAAAACTCAATTGATCACAAGAGTGTAGAGGGGGAGAAACATCATAAGATCCAACTATAATAGCAAAGCTCACGATACATCAAGATTGAATCACCTCAAGAACACGAGAGAGAGAGAGAGAGTGAGAGAGATCAAACACATAGCTACTGGTACATACCCTCAACCCTGAGGGTAAACTACTCCCTCTTTGTCATGGATAGCGCCGGGATGATGAAGATGGCCACCGGTGAGGGATCCCCCCTCCGGCAGGGTGCCGGAATGGGCTCCCGAGAGGTTTTTGGTGGCTACAGAGGCTTGCAACGGCGGAACTCGCGATCTATTGTGCTCCCGGATGTTTTTAGGGTATATGGATATATATAGGCGAAAGAAGTCGGTCAAGGGAGCCACGAGGGGCCCACCAGGGTGGGGGGCGCGCCTCCCTGCCTCGTGGCTTCCTCGTTGCTTCGCTGACGTCTACTCCAAGTCTCCTGGATTGCTTCCATTCCAAAAATAACTCTCCCGAAGGTTTCATTCCATTTGGACTCCGTTTGATATTCCTTTTCTGTGAAACACTGAAATAGGCGAAAAGAACAACAATCTGGACTAGGCCTCCGGTTAATAGGTTAGTCCCAAAAATGATATAAAAGTGTATAGTAAAGCCCATAAACATCCAAAACAGGTAATATAATAGCATGGAACAATCAAAAATTATAGATACGTTGGAGACGTATCAAGCATCGCCAAGCTTAATTCGTGCTCGTCCTCGAGTAGGTAAATGATAAAAATAGAATTTTTGATGTGGAATGCTACCTAGCATATTTCTCAATGTAATTTTCTTTATTATGGCATGAATGTTCATATCCAAATGATTCAAAATAAAAGTTCATATTGACATAAGAAATAGTAATACTTCAAGCATACTAACAAGGCAATCATGTCTTCTCAAAATAACTAGGCTAAAGAAAGTTCATCTCTATAAAATCATATAGTTAGGCTATGTTTCATTTTCATCACACAAAATACTCCTATCATGCACAACCCTGGTTTCAGCCAAGTAATTGGTTCATACTTTTTAACGTGCTTCAAGTTTTTCAACTCTCACGCAATACATGAGCGTGAGCCATGGATATAGCACTATGGGTGGAATAGAATATGATGATGGAGGTTGTGTGGAGAAGACAAAAAAAGGAGAAAGTCTCACGTTGACGAGGCTAATCAAAGGGCTATGGAGATGCCCATCAATTGATGTTAACATGAGGAGTAGGGATTGCCATGCAACGGATGCACTAGAGCTTTAAATGTATGAAAGCTCAACAAAAGAAACTAAGTGGCTGTGCATCCAACTTGCTTGCTCACGAAGACCTAGGGCATTTTAAGGAAGCCCATCGTTGGAATATACAAGCCAAGTTCTATAATAAAAAGTCCCACTAGTATATGAAAGTGACAACATAAGGGATTCTCTATATGAATAACATGGTGCTACTTTGAAGCACAAGTGTGGAAAAATATAGTAACATTGTCCCCTTTTTATTTTCTTTTTTGTGCCTTTTTTTATTTGGCCTTTTTTATTGGCCTTTCCTTTTTTTGGCCTTTCTTTTTTTTATAAGGGACGATGCTCTAATAATGATGATCATCACACTTCTATTTATTTACAACTCATTGATTACAACTCGATACTAGAACAAGATATGACTCTATATGAATGCCTCCGGCGGTGTATCGGGATATGCAATGAATCAAGAGCGACATGTATGAAAAATTATGTAGGTGGCTTTGCCACAAATACGATGTCAACTACATGATCATGCAAGGCAATATGACAATGATGATGCGTGTCATGATAAACGGAACGGTGGAAAGTTGCATGGCAATATTTCTCATAATGGCCATGGAAATGCCATAATAGGTAGGTATGGTGGCTGTTTTGAGGAAGGTATAAGGAGGTTTATGTGTGATAGAGCGTATCGTATCACGGGTTTTGGATGCACGAATTTTGCACCAACTCTCAAGGTGAGAAAGGGCAATGCACGGTACCGTAGAGGCTAGCAATGATGGAAGGATAAGAGTGCGTATAATCCATGGACTCACATTAGTCATAAAGAACTCATATACTTATTGCAAAAGTTTATTAGCCCTCGAAGCAAAGTACTACTACGCATGCTCCAAGGGGAAGGGTTGGTAGGAGTTAACCATGGCGCGATCCCGACCTCCACTCATAAGGAAGGCAATCAAAAGAGCATCTCATGCTACAAATTTGCTACACAACTTTTACCATACGTGCATGCTACGGGACTTGCCAACTTCAACACATGTATTTCTCAATTTCATAATTACCCAACTAGCATGACTCTAACATTACCACCTCTATATCTCAAAACAATTATCAAGCATCAAATTGATCATAGCATCCAATTCACTTTCTATGATAGTTTTTATTATACCCAACTCTAATGCCCATCATTCTAGGACCAATTTTATAACCATAGCAAATACCATGCTGTTCTAAAAGACTCTCAAAATAATATAAGTGAAGCATGAGAGATCAATAATTTCTACAAAATAGAACCACCGCTGTGCTCTAAAGAGATATAAGTGAAGCACTAGAGTATTCTAATAAATTCAGAATCATGTGTGTTTCTCCCAAAAGGTGTGTTCAGCAAGGATAATTGTGGTAAACTAAGAAGCAAAGACTCATATCATACAAGACGCTCCAAGCAAAACACATATCATGTGGTGATAAAAATATAGCTACAAGTAAAGTTACCGATAGACGAAGACGAAAGAGGGGATGCCTTCCGGGGCATCCCCAACCTTAGGCTCTTGGTTGTCCTTGAATATTACCTTGGGGTGCCTTGGGCATCTCCAAGCTTAGGCTCTTGCCACTCCTTATTCCATAGTCCATCGAATCTTTACCCAAAACTTGAAAACTTCACAACACAAAACTCAACAGAAAACTTGTAAGCTCCGTTAGTATAGGAAAATAAATCACCACTTAGGTACTGTTGTGAACTCATTCTAAATTCATATTGGTATAATATCTCCTGTATTCCAACTTCTCTATGGTTCATACCCTCCGATACTACTCATAGATTCATCAAAATAAGCAAACAACACATAGAAAACAGAATCTGTCAGAAACAGAACAGTCTGTAGTAATCTGTAACTCTCGAATACTTATGTGACTCAAAAACTCCTACCAAATTAGGACAACTTGAGAAATGCGTGTAACAATCCAGTGCAAAAATAATCAGATCAAAATCACGAATATGTGAGTTATCAAAACTAGTTTACTGAGCGCAAAAGTTTCTGATTTTCAGCAGGATCAACACAACTATCGCCGTAAGCTATCCTAAAGGTCTTACTTGGCACTTTATTGAAACAAAAGCTATAAAACATGATTAATACAGTAGCATAATCATGTGAACACACAGAAATAGTAGGGGTAAATATTGGGTTGTGTCCCAACAAGTGCTTTTCTTTAATGCCTTTCTAGCTAGGCATGATGACTTCAATGATGCTCACATAAAAGATAAGAATTGAAACATAAAGAGAGCATCATGAAGAATATGACTAGCACATTTAAGTCTAACCCACTTCCTATGCATAGGTATTTTGTGAGCAAACAACTTATGGGAACAATAATCAATTAGCATAGGAAAGCAAAACAAGCATAACTTTAAAACTTTAAGCACATAGAGAGGAAACTTGATATCATTGCAACTCCTACAAGCATATATTCCTCCCTAATAATAATTTTCAGTAGCATCATGAATGAATTCAACAATATAACCAGCACATAAAGCATTCTTTTCATGATCTACTTGCATAGAAATTTTACTACTCTCCACATAAGCAAGTTTATTCTTTATGGCATATGTATCATCACAATAATCATCATAAATAAGAGGCATGCTTTCATCATAATAATTTTTCTCATCAAAACTTGGGGGACAAAAAATATCATCTTCATCAAACATAGCTTCCCCAAGATTGTGGCTTTGCATATCATTAGCATCATAGATATTCAAGGAATTCATACTGACAACATTGCAATCTTGCTCATCATACAAAGATCTAGTACCAAACATTTTAACGCAATCTTCTTCTAACAATTGAGCACAATTTTCCTTTCCATCATTCTCACGAAAGATACTGAAAAGATGAAGCGTATGAGGCAAACTCAATTCCATTTTTTTGTAGTTTTCTTTTATAGACTAAACTAGTGATAAAACAAGAAACAAAAAGATTCGATTGCAAGATCTACAGATATACCTTCAAGCACTAACCTCCCCGGCAACGGCGCCAGAAAAGAGCTTGATGTCTACTACACAACCTTCTTCTTGTAGACGTTGTTGGGCCTCCAAGTGCAGAGGTTTGTAGGACAGTAGCAAATTTCCCTCAAGTGGATGACCTAAGGTTTATCAATCCGCGGGAGGCGTAGGATGACGATTGTCTCTCTCAAGCAACCGTGCAACCAAATAACAAAGAGTCTCTTGTGTCCCCAACACACCCAATACAATGGTAGATTGTATAGGTGCACTAGTTCGGCGAAGAGATGGTGATACAAGTGCAATATGGATGGTAGATATGAGTATTTGTAATCTGAAAATGTAAAAACAGCAAGGTAACAAGTGGTAAAAGTCAGTGCAAATGATATTGCAATGCTAGGAAACAAGGCCTAGGGTTTATGCTTTCACTAGTGCAAGTTCTCTCAACAATAATAACACAACTGGATCACATAACTATCCCTCAACATGCAACAAAGAGTCACTCCAAAGTCACTAATAGCGGAGAACAAACGAAGAGATTATTGTAGGGTACGAAACCACCTCAAAGTTATCCTTTCTGATTGATCTATTCAAGAGTCCGTAGTAAAATTACATGAAGCTATTATTTCCGTTCGATCTATCATAGAGTTCGTACTAAACACCTTAGGACATAAATCAACCAAAACCCTAATGTCACCTAGATACTCCAATGTCACCTCAAGTATCCGTGGGCATGATTATATGATATGCATCATGCTACCTCTTGAGCACTGCCTTGGTTTTCCCTTGAAGAGGAAAGGGTGATGCAGCAAAGTAGCGTAAGTATTTCCCTTAGTTTTCTAGAACCAAGTTGTCAATCTAGTAGGAGGCTCCTCAAAAGTCCCATGCACCTACACAAACAAACAAGAACCTTGCAACCAACGCGATAAAGGGGTTGTCAATCCCTTCACGGTAACTTGCGAAAGCGAGATCTGATAGAGAAAATAAGATAAGATAAATATTTTTGGTGTTTTTATGATATAGATTGGAAAGTAAAAGATGCAAATAAAAGTAGATTGAAAACTTATATCATAAAAGATAGACCCGGGGGCCATAGGTTTCACTAGTGGCTTCTCTCAAGATAACATAAGTATTATGGTGGGTGAATAAATTACTATCGAGCAATTGATTAAAAAGTGCATAGTTATGAGATTATCTAGGCATGATCATGTATATAGGCATCACGTCCGCAACAAGTAGATCGAAACGATTCTGCATCTACTACTATTACTCCACACATCGACCGACTCCTGCCTGCATCTAGAGTATTAAGTTCATAAGAACAGAGTAACGCATTAAAAAAGATGACATGATGTAGAGGGATAAACTCATGCAATATGATATAAATCCCATCTTTTTATCCTCGATGGCAACAATACAATACGTGCCTTGCTGCCCCTGCTGTCACTGGGAAAGGACACTGCAAGATTGAACCCAAAGCTAAGCACTTCTCCCATTGCAATAAAGATCAATCTAGTAGGCCAAACCAAATTGATAATGCGAAGAGACTTGCAAAGATAACCAATCACACATAAAAGAATTCAGGGAAGATTCAATTATTTCTCATAGATAAACTTGATCATAAACCCACAATTCATCGGATCTCGACAAACACACCGCAAAAAGAGTTACATCGAATAGATCTCCAAGAAGATCGAGGATAACTTTGTATTGAGATTCAAAGAGAGAGAAGAAGCCATCTAGCTATTAACTATGGACTCGAAGGTCTGAGGTAAACTACTCACACATCATCGAAGAGGCTATAGGTTCTACTTCGCATGAACACTAATTAAAACATAAAACCACATCCAAACAGAGGCTAGATATAATATTTATTACTAAATAGAAGCAAAAAAAGCAAGAAACAAAAATAAAATTGGGTTGCCTCCCAACTAGCGCTATTGTTTAACGCCCCTAGCTAGGCATAAAAGCGAGAATAGATCTAAGTATTGCCATCTTTGGCATTCAATTCATAAGTAGCTTGCATGATAGATTCATAAGGTAATTTGACTTTCTTTCTTGGAAAGTGTTCCATGCCTTTCCTTAATGGAAATTGGAATCTAATATTCCCTTCCTTCATATCAATAATTGCTCCAATCGTTCTAAGGAATGGTCTACCAAGAATAATAGGACATGAAAGATTGCAATCTATATCAAGAACGATGAAATCTATGGGCACATAATTCCTATTTGCAACAATAAGAACATCATTGATTCTTCCCATAGGTTTCTTAATGGTGGAATCTGCAAGGTGCAAGTTTAAAGAGCAATCATCAAAATCATGGAAACCTAGCATATCACATAAAGTATTCGGAATCGTGGAAACACTAGCACCCAAATCACATAAAGCATAGCATTCATGATCTTTAATTTTAATTTTTAATAGTAGGTTCCCACTCATCATAAAGTTTTCTAGGTATAGAAACTTCCAACTCAAGTTTTTCCTCATAAGATTGCATCAAGGCATCAACAATATGTTTGGTAAAATCTTTATTTTGACTATAAGCATGAGGAGAATTCAACACGGATTGCAACAAGGAAATACAATCCCACTTTTTGACTATAAGAACAATTATCATAATTAAATTCCTTGAAATCCATAATAGTGGGTTCAATGCTATGTAAAGTTTTGACCTCTCCAATCCCACTTTTACCAAATTTAGCATCAAGATCTAAAAACTCCTTATCAGTGGGACGCCTTTTAACTAAAGTTGACTCATCTCAAGTCCTATTATTATCAAGATTCATATTGCAAAACAAAGATTTAATAGGGGACACATCAATAACTTTTAGATCTTCATCATTATTTTCATGGAAACTAGAAGAACACGCTTTTACAAAGCAATCTTTCTTAGCGCACAACCTAGCAGTTCTTTCTTTGCACTCATCAATGGAAATTCTCATGGCTTTGAGGGACTAATTGATACCATGCTTAGGTGGAATAGATCTAAGTTTCAAAGAATCAACATCAAGCGAAAGTCTATCAATGTTCCTAGCCAGTTCATCAACTTTAGGCAATTTTTCTTCAAGCAAAGCATTAAAATTCTTTTGAGAGACCATAAATTCTTTAAAACTATTCTCAAAATCAGAGGGCATCTCATTAAAATTTCCATAAGAGTTGTTGTAGGAATTACCATAATTATTAGATGAATTACTAGGGAACGGCCTAGGATTAAAGTTTCCTCTATACGCATTGTTACCAAAATTATTCCTACCAACAAAATTCACATCCATAGATTCGTTATTATTCTCAATCAAAGTAGACAAAGGCATATCATTGGGATCAATAGGAGCACTCTTAGTAGCAAACAATTTCATAAGTTCATCCATCTTTCCACTCAAAACATTAATCTCTTCTATAGCATGCAATTTCTTACTAGTAGATCTTTCGGTGTGCCATTGAGAATAATTAACCATAATGTTATCAAGGAGTTTAGTAGCTTCTCCTAAAGTGATTTCCATCAAAGTGCCCCCCGCGGCCGAATCTAAAAGATTTCTAGAAGCAAAATTCAATCCGGCACAGAAATTTTGTATGATCATCCATAAATTCAAACCATGAGTAGGGCAATTGGGAATCATTAATTTCATTCTTTCCCAAGATTGGGCAACATGCTCTTGATCAAGTTGTTTAAAATTCATAATATCATTTCTAAGAGAGATAATCTTAGCGGGAGGAAAATACATAGAGATAAAAGCATCTTTGCACTTATTCCAATAATCAATACTATTTTTAGGCAAAGACAAAAACCAAGTTTTAGCATGATCTCTAAGTGAAAACGGAAATAACTTAAATTTAACAATATCATTATCTGTATCTTTCTTCTTTTGCGTATCACACAAATCAACAAAGTTGTTTAGATGAGTAGCGACATCTTCACTAGGAAGGCCGGAGAATTGATCTTTCATAACAAGATTCAACAAAATAGCATTGATTTCACAAGATTCAGCATCATTAAGAGGATCAATCGGAGTGATAAGGAAATCATTATTATTGGTATTGGAAAAGTCACACACACTACTAGGGAAAACCTTATACACAGAAATTTAGAAACAACGCGGGTCAAAAACGCGCGCTAGTGCTACATAGCAGTAGCGATCTAAGAAAAACCGCGCTACAGATACAAACTTAGCAGTAGCACTTGCGGCCGAGAAAGCGCTACTACTAATATTCCCATTGGCAGAATGCTAGGCTACGCATAGCAGTAGCGTGCTTCGAAGAAATGCGCTACCGCTAGAGCATAATTAGCAGCGCGTTTCCTGAGAAGAGCGCTACCACTAACGGAAATAAAATAGGAAGAAAAACAAATAGAAAAGTAAATGAAAATGAAAGAAATAGAAAAAGGAGAAAGGGAAAAATAAAATGTAAAGCAAAGTAAACGAAAAAGCGAAAAATCGGAGGAAGGCATAGCAGCAGCGTTTGTTCGTAAGAGGCGCTATAGCTAACGTAGCTGCAGCACGTGTCGTAGACCCCCGCTATAGAAACAGAAAAGGAAATTAAAAAAGGAAGAAATTTACATAGGTATAGCAGCAGCGCGTTTTGCAGAAAACGCTATAGCTATCTTAGCTAAATGCGCTACCGCTAAGTTTGACTTAACCAAAAAACCGTTTCCCCCCGGCCACCACTTCTCCCCCAAATCCCTCAACCCACCCCGTGCCCGCCGTCTCCCCGATTCACCGTCGCCCCACTTCGCCGCCGCCGACGACGCCACCAGAGCCGTGCGCCGTCGACGACACCGGATCCGCCCCCAACGCCATGGAGCCGCCGTCGACGCCACCTTCCTCGCCGTCACCGGAGAAGCCCCTGCCTCCCTCGCCGTCACCGGAGACGCCCCTGCCTCCCTCGCCGTCACCGGAGACGCCCCTGCCTTCCTCGCCACCACACTGCCTCCGTCGCCACCACCAAGCCATCATCAGAAGCCCCCCCCCTCTCTCTCTCTCTCATGCATAGGTTAGCCAGTTTAATTAGGTTAATTATCTAGGTTAGGGCAAAAATTTAGTTAGGGCATTGATAGAGAAGTAGTTAGGTTAACTAGTTTAATTAGGTTAATTATCTAGGTTAGTGCAAAAACTTAGTTAGGGCTTTGACAGAGAACTAGTCAGGTTAACTAGTTTAATTAGGTTAATTATCCATGTTAATTAGTGCAAAAATTTATTTTAGGCTTTGACAGAGAACTAGCTGCGTTAACTAGTTTAATTAGGGTTAATTATCTAGGAAACTAGATTAACTAACTAGGTTAAATAGGTAGGTTAATTAGGTTCGTTGGATTAACAAGCTAGGTTAAGTAGATTGGCAAAGGTTTTTGATTTTTGAAAAGACCACTATTTTTCAAGGAAAATAATTTAGGCAAATTTTATTTTTCATTGAAGTGGTCATGTTATATCTTTTCATTGAAGTTGTTCGATTGTGCCCAAGTGGCTTTGTTGTTTCCAGGGAATGATGCTAAGTGGCCTATGTTTTGCCGGAATGTTGATTCATTTTGTTAAGCAAATTTCAGGTTCTCGATTAGTCCACTTTTTAGCAAAGGTCATGCCGAAATTTCCCGTGAATTTCGGCATGACTTGTGCTACAAACTAGGACATATCGAGTGCCCGGGATTTGCCGCACTAGGAAGGAGTCAACATTCCTGCAAAACAATTGTCCTTTTTTATGTTATTATTCATTTTATTATGTCTAGAATTAATTGACTAGATCTAATCACAGGAAACATGGCTAGCAACGATGAAGGACAGGGTTCTGGTGATTGCGACGACGTCTACCAGGCGGCAGATGAATTTTTTAGCCTTACCGATGATCAACAGATGTTGTTGCTGGGCCGACCGGTGGCATCGGGGACTGAGACCGACACGCAGACCGGTGCTGAGACCGACACGCAGACCGATGCTGAGACTGAGACCGGCGCTGAGATTCAGACCGACATCGAGACCGGCGCTGAGACCGGTGCTGCCTCGGGGAGCGGAGCCGGTGTAGAACCGAAAGCAAAGAGGCAACGGGTTCCTAACAAACTCAGGACTACTAGACTGGTGGTCACGGAGGTGGACAACGGCAATTTTGAGCCAAAGACGCCTGAGGAAGCGCGCGCGTGCTACGACAATCAAATAGGCTGCATCATACGGACAGCCACCACCATCAACGATGAGAATCTAAAGAAGATAGAAAATATGAGGAGCTCCCTCCTAAAGAAGTTTCACCAGATATTCTTGTTCCCGGGCCGGAATGAGAAGGATTATGAAGATCCAGACAAGGACCCGGCAATGAAGAAGATAAACAAACACGCCATGACCAAGTTTAGCAACGCGTTGGCCACCTGGAAAAATCGAGTGAAAGCAAAGATCAACGATGGGGAACCCTACTCCGAGATTGTAAAGGAAAGTCCGACAATCACGGAAGAGCAGTTTCAAATATTCAAGGAGGCTTGTGAGGCCGAAGCTGCCAAAGAAAAGTCTAAGTACATGAAGGGGCTTCAAAAGAGGAACATTGGGACCCACCACGTCGGAAGCCGTGGTTAGGGCGGAAAGAGGTCCAAATGGGCCAAGGAGGACGCGGAAGCCGCGAGTCTGGGCATCCCAGACCCCTTGGCTGATTTCACCGTCCCGCAGGAGCGTGACGTCCTTAGGGCCCGCCACCGTTGGGACCCACTGAAGAAGGTTTATGAGACAACACCGGTCATTATGGAGTTCATGAGACTGCTGGTAATTTTAGTTTCTGATCAATTTGACTGCACACGTTAGTCATATTTGTAAACGATCCTTATGCCTTTTGCAGAGAGAGCAGCACCGGATTGCGGCCGAAAGCGACTCGCCGTCTGAGGCATTGGCGAGGCCCAAGTGAGACACTCCATTCAACCGGGTGTTGAACATATTGAAACAACAACTGGTGGATACTCGACCGTCGTATGGACGCGTGCACGGTGTCGAAGACGGCGCCACGTGGAAGAAGTACTACCGTGAGACCACGGAGGAGAAAAATGAAAGACGGAGGTTAACTGAAGAAAGCATCGACAAGAAGGTTGAGATTACGGTTGAGAAGAAATCATCTCAGACAGTCGCAATAGCGGTAGCTGCCGCAAAACAGGCGATTGCAGATATATCTACTTCCTTGGTGACGGGCGTTCACACTTGGACAAGGGAAAATCCAAAAAATGCAGAGGACTTTCCCTTGCGACTTCTTGGCAGCACATGCTCCCGCGACCGGCTACCGCGACCGGCTCCCCGCACTGCTCCCGACCGGACGTGCTCGGTGGTGCCTCCTCCTTGGCTGAGCTCGACGCCCTCACGGTATCTGCCACACCGGCCCCCTTCAATATAAATGTATAATCTCCCGTTTTCGTTGCCTTTCGGATGTCTCACGTCGCAGACTTTTCTTTGCAGGCCGACGAAACCCCGTGCACCATATTGTACACCATCGGCGAATAGAAGGTGGACGTGGGGAAGGGGACGATAATGGAAGCGAAGGAACCATTGTTCCATAGCTAGTCGATCCCCTTGAACGTCTTCAAGGTTTCCGTGGCCAGTGTCAAACCGGGCCACGAGAATTTGCCTCCTCTAATACTAGTGGGGGATGACGACGAGACCCCGCGGCGGCTTGGTGATTGTTGCAATGGGTGGGTCTGTTGTGGCCAAAGAGTCCGCGCCGTCGAGGCGGCGGGATCACACCCACGAGCATGCAGCCTCGGCAAGGTATGAACATCAACACCCCACCTACCCAATTAGCGTCGGGTGTCGGGTTGGGTGATAGTGGGACGGGTCGCAGGTGGCTCCATTAGTCGCCGATGGCGCCGCCATGGATGAGGATGAGGATGACGATGGCGCTGAGCGGTATGTCTATCTGGCGCCTCCTCGGTTTGAGCATCATGAGTCGGTGCTCGAAATACCGTCTCAGCGTGTTATTGACGACCATCCGGTGGTAAAGAAGCCTAGGAAGAGAGCGAGGAAAGGCAAAAAGCTGATTCTATGATCCAGCCGCCTCGGAGCCTCGGCCAGACCGTGTAGATATCCCCGGCGCGGATAAATGGCATATCGGTCGACCAATCCTACGAAACAGCGCTACGGGCTAGATTCAGCGATCTAAGGAGACTTCATGACGATGTGCTGCGGTAGAGAAAGGCCTCATCGCCTCGAAGATCCGGGATACCCACTCTCGTGGTTAACGTTCGCGGCAAAGGTCGTGCGTCGATCGCTTCCCGCGGATAAGTTCTTCCTCGATTCGATTACATATTCGACATGTTTCACGTGAAGAAGCTGGATTTTACTTTTGTCCGCCTTTATGCCTTGCACATGAACTACATCATTGGGGTTGAGCAGATACGTTTTATCGTGTCGCTGACCCGTACTACATGCACGAGGGCTTCTTGGGAGTCTGTGCAGCATCGTGAATCTGCCGAGGATTACATCATCGGTTTCATGCTCGCCAATAAGGACAAGGAGGCGATTCTCGTGCCTTATCATCCGTGTAAGTCATCCGCTGCTATCCTTCCTTCGATTTCAATAATTCATTTGCATGGTGGAGGCTAATTAATTTGAGGTGTACTTATTTTGCTTGGCAATGGCGCGCCGTCCTCATCATCCTCTACCCCGATTCTCCCACGCTCTTTACTTGGACTCGTCGAAGAACATTCACAAAAGGGATTACACCCACATCAAAGATGTTCTCGGCGGTGCTATGTTTTACTACCAAGCAAGGGGTGGAGTGGTTAGGGACAAGAAGAGAAGAGGGCAGGCCGCCTTCAGCCATAAGACCGACTTCTGCTGCATCCAAAGCAACCAAATGATTCTCTTAATGATCGATTCTATGTCCTACACCACATCTTTGGAGTACCGACGGGATCACCGAGAACCTTCACATGGCACCTAGATCTGGCGTTGCCCATATTACGCAATGGGCAAAAGACATAGGAGATATCGAGGATCATCGACTTGAGCTGAGTTCTATAACATCCAGCGAACTTGCCCAAATCATCATGAATGAGGTCGTCGGAAAAACAGGGATGTTCCATGCGAAGGACAAATGTCGGCGGGAAGACGTCCGAACATAGATAGCCTCTCAGCGTCTCGACATGAAGCCTTTCACTAAGCTCGATGACTATCTCCCTGACTTGGATGGATGGCACGACATGATGGAGTGATTGTCGATATATGACAATGTGTCCGTTTAGTCCATACTTTCTTTTATGAAAAAACTTTGAGTTATGCACGGTGAAACTTTATTTGTGATGTAATTAAACCGTCCTCCTCCTCGACTAGCGAAAATCATTCTAGTTAGGTCATTTTGGGTACGTTGAACTTTGTTATTTATGCTTATGATATGTTGTTTCTATTTTTGCCAAGTCTGTCTCTTTCTGTTGCTCAACTATATATGTTGCATATCATCGAATCATGTGAAGATGCAGGTGCATAGATCATAGATGGCGAAGAAGTGCTACGCCAGGAGTATATATACGACAAGTGGCCGGAGTGTCGAGCCAGATGTACCGGTTTTCGGTTTCCAAGCGACACGCAGACTTAGTTTAGGTTCACGCTAATGCGAGAGAGGATCTGAACTCACGTACTCAAAGTGATAGCTATTCTCGCGTATATCATTGTTTAGATGGATGACGATGTATTTGCAAGTAATCGAGACTTGTATCACTATTTTGAGATTGATGACGAGAGACCACTTTGTGTTGGATGATGATTATGATGATGACATGATTTGATGAGACTAATTGTATGTATATGCTATGATTACATTTGTATGTGGATGATATGCTAAAGATTATTGTATAAAGCCTATTCAAATGCAAAACAAATAAAAACAAATATGCAGGGAAAAAACTAATAAAACTAGTAGTAGCGAGGGGGGGATTTAGCAGTAGCGCCGATTTACCAGTAGCGCTTCCCTGTAAACGGCGCTGCAGATAATATCAGTAGTGTCCTTTTCTAAAGAGCGCTTGTCACACCCTAGCTAGTTCATGCATTAGAGTGTTGCATCATGTTTATTTTTTTTTGCAACAGAAACTTGAAATGGGATTGCCAGAACTCCCAGCCCCCTCTGAAACAACTAGGGTTTACTAAAAATATTTTCGATGAACCTGAAATGCCCTTCTAAAATGTCCATCATTTTTGTTTTGGTCCAGAAGCCTTGCCAAAAGTGATGCACAATTTCCTAGGTCATCTTTGGGTCTTTGAATTAAATCATAGCTATTTGAATTTGGGCATTTAAAATTCATAAAATATTTCAAATGTCCAAATAACTCCAAACTAAAATGTTTCATGTTGGAAATATTCCAACCTTTGGACCAGAGTAGTTTGGTGAATTTTGAAACCTCCTAGGTATTTTAAATAACTCAACAAAGTTACGAAAAATAGAAAAAGAAAAAAGAAGCGAGAAAAACTTACTGGCGCCGCTTAGCCGCCCACTGGCCGCCCAGCCCGCCACGCGCCAATGAGCTGCTTGGCTTGCAGGCAGGCAGCCAAGGTGCTCGGCGGGCACCGCAGCTCGCCACGCAGCTGCTCGCCGCCCTGCCGCCCTCTCGCCGCCCATCGCCTTGGATGAGCTCCACGTCGCGCCACGACCCCCAGACACCCCTCTCCTCTCGATTCGCCTCCCTCGCTCCCCCACGCCATGGCCGACGCCACCGCCGCCGCACCACCGTCGTAGCCGCGTCCTCCGTCGACCCCACGCCGCGCCATCAGGTGTCCGTGAGCTCCGCCGCCGTCGCTTCACCGAGCTAGCCGAGCCCGAAGGCCTTCGCGTGCCCCGAAGCTGCCGCACCAAGCTCGCCCGAAGCGCCACCGCCAGAGATCCCCTTCGCCGTCACCGCCGCTGCAGCTCGTCCCCGACCACGCCGCCTGCACCGTCGCGTCCGCTGTGAGCTTAGCCACCTTCCCGACCCTCTCTCTCTCGCTCCCGTGCACCACAGCGACCGCACGAAGCTCACGTGCACTCGCCGTCGCAGACCTCGTCGCCGACGTGCTCTCGGCCACACTCCGGCTACCCCACCGTGTCCAACGCGTTCACTACGTTGCGTTGGAGCTAACCGAGCACCTCCCGCACCTCACCGCACACTCCACCTCGAGTTCACTCTCACCCGAGCTCCGGTGGCCGCCAAACTTCGCCGCGGCGCTTACTCCGCCACCACCGAGCCCAACCACTACCACCAATAGGTGCGGCTCGTCCCAGCTTCACTCGGTGGTCACCACGCCCGTTTGGTGGCGGAATGCCAAAACACTATCGCCGCCGTGTCGGGCTCGCCGCGGCTAAGCGCCGTGGGTTTGACCCGGGTTTGACCCAGGTGGGCCAGGTTGACCCCCGGGTCTATGACAAATGGGCCCGACCACGCTAATTAATCTAGTATTAGTTTTAATTAAATTCTAATTAAACTAACCCCATCGACATCTGGGACCCACTGGTCGGTTTGACTGACCAGCCTGTTGACCCCAGACGTCATCATGGCCAGGTCTTGTGTGATATTTTAAATAACTGGAATTATTTTTACACAGAAAATTCCAGAAAATGTTTCAAACTTCAAAAATTCATATAAAATCAACCATAGCTCCAAATGAGACAAATTATATATGAAAAATGATCAGAAAAATCCAATCTTTCCATCTGTACAGGTTTCATGCATGTTTACAGAAGCTAAACCACTGTTTATCACAGAACAAGTTTAAGCACCTAAAATGATCATATATGAGTTTGAATCTTGAATCTTTGGTTCAAATGGATTCAAACCCATCTGATCCTAGTTGCATTAGCTCAAAGCACTCATTTTGCCATGTCTCATTGCATGCATCATATTGTTGCACCTTGTTTGGTAATGCTTGTGTATCGGTGTTCTGCGATGAGTTACGCCCCGAGGAGTACCGTGATAACCCCGACGCAGAACAATACCCGTGTAACGACCCGTCAGGCAAGCAACCAACCATTTGATCATATCGATAAAATCCCATGTTCTTGCTCCTGCTCTCGTTTCATTGCATTAAGACAACGCGATTCAAAGCTGCTGTGTGCTGCGGTAGCTGAACCCATTTCCTCTGCATGACTGTCATTGCCACAATAACTAGATGAAACCCACTAGCATGTGTAGGAGTTGATTGAGCCATATGATTGTGTTGTTCCTACCTTGCTATGCCCGCTATGCTTAGAGTCGTGTCAGTCCGGTTCATCGGGTGATGACTAGAGTGAAATGATCGAGTCGATGAGAGTAAGGTGTTGAACACGATTTGGTAAAGGTATCGATGAGAGGCCATGTAGGAGTACATGGTGGGTTGTTTCATTGAGGCCAACCTTAAGCTAATCGAGATCTGTATGTGTGATTTAAGAAACAGCTACTACCATACATTGGGCCTGAAATATGACCCCGCTCGACTTCTTATTCACGCTAGTCCTCGTCCGGGGAGTTGCAAGTAGTTTCGGTGTTTGTAGTCTCATGGAGGCCGTGGACAGCGTGACCGTAGGGGTGGGCTGTGATGCGGTAGGTGCGTGGCGGGTGTACCGGATGCCCGTTTGGTATCCGGGAACCTTGTTCACATCGCTTGGGGCTGTGAGCGAGACTTGGCGGAACTCCTCATAGATGGAACCCAAATAGGCGATAAACTGGACTAGAGACTTGTGTGTCTTGGTAGGTCGTGGTCTACACCCACGTCGGCTTTCGCTTGAAGTCTGCCGAGCACATGTCGTGTGCGACGCTAAGTGGTGGAAACATGTATGAAGAAGTACACCCTGCAGGTTAACATCATCTATTGAATAGCGCGTCATGATAAAGGACTACTTGGTTGCCTATACAGTTCATAGACAAGTAAATGGATACTACTAAAAGCCTCAAGATAAGCGTGAGTGCCGAGGATGGCTCCTCCGTAGGAAGGCGGGGTTGGATCCTCGGTGGTGTATTGAAATGATGAGTAGTGGACTCGAGTCAAAACTATTTCAAGTTGGTGTCTCGTGGGATAGCTTAGCCATGAGTCAAAGCTGGCTTGCTGCAATAACCCCACCAACCCTTCTTGATAATGTGCATGTATGTAGGGTCGATGTAAGTCTTCTTGAGTACCTTTGTACTCATGTTGCTTTAATTTATATTTTTTGAAGATGCCACAAACCCCTCCGACGGGTTCTTCGTGAGCGTTGACATCGATGAGTAGACTAAGGCCAGTGGTGATCCCGAGCAAGAGAAGGACCATGTAGTATAGCTAGGCTTACCCTAGCCTCTTTTATTTTACTAGTTATGCGTACTCGGACAAAACACTTCAGCTGTGGCTTGTATGCTTGAATGACTTGTATGTGGGTCGTGTGACCCGTACTTGTGTGTATGTTATGAATGGCTCTCGAGCCTTTAAATAAAGTACTTGTGTCGAGAGTCATGTTGTGATGCCTTGTTGTATTTGCACATATCGAGCATATTGTGTGTATGATTGAAATGCTTGGTATGTGTGGGATCGACTATCTAGTTGTTTATCTTTAGTAGCCTCTCTTACGGAAATGTCTCCTAGTGTCTCCACCGAGCCATGGTAGCTTGCTCTTGCTCGGAACACTTAGGCTGGCCGGCATGTGTCCTTCTTCGTTCTCGTGTCTGCCGCTTCGGGAAATGTCACGCATTGAGTACCGGAGTCTGTTAGCCCGCTTCTGCCCGGTTTATCGAGTCCTGCTAGCCCAGCGCTACAGCCGGAACTTACTTGCTGTTGACCGACACGTTCGATCTTTGGGTCATGGATGCTGTCTCGTAAGTCTGTGCCACTTTGGGCTTACGACTAGTCATGTCAGCCGGGCTCCTTTTCATATGGATGCTAGCGACACTATCATATCGTGTGCCAAAAGGCTAAACGGTCCCGGCCAAGGTAAGGTGGCACCGTTGGGTTACCGTCGTGAGGCCGCAAGGTGATATGATGTGTTCTGAGCTAGATCGATGTGACATTGAGTCGGGTCTGACAGCGTTGGCATCGAGCCGGACTGCTGTAGGTTCTCCAAGCCAAACCGGTCGATGTTGAGTCTAGAAATGCTTTAGCTATATGTAGGGGAATTGATTGTGGGATGGTACGTAAGGCTCTTTTTACTCCTTTATCTCATGATATTCTGATCTGAGTCAGTCCATTCTTCCACCGGGGGTTAAGGATTAGGATCTCTTCTCTCTGTTAGGCTCACGTGTTACTAATCAGTAGTACCTTGTAGGTTTGATGGTTACAAGCCTGGTTCAGTCTTACTATTCCGTTATGTTACCATTTGGACCCAGAATCTTGATATAAAATTGTTGAGTGGTTATGCAATTCCTTGTGAAATGTCTCAAACCCTTTTGAGCATTTACAGTCGTTATGCTGTCCAAATTCCGCTAGAAATAGTAATGATTTTGCATTGTGGTTGTGCTTCCAGATGGCCACTCGTGAGCAAAATCAAGTGGTTCGTCTGACCAGATGCATTGGGGTGACCGGTCATACAACCATGCTAGTTCGGGTTATGATCGAAGCGGGATACCGTTGGTACCCAGTATCTGATTGAAGAACGATGTCGAGACTTTAATCAAAGTCGATATCTTTGCCTTCGTCCGGTGTTTCCCTCTTATCCTGGTTGCACCGAGGCCCTTCACAGCTCCTATGGGCTTGGTGTTACTATCGATATGGCGGTGCAAGATGCTGCATATTCTATGATGACCATTATACGAGCCAGGACTGGGCTGCTCCGCAACACCGACTTCCGGTATATGCCGAGTTCACTTCCTGGAGCGTTTGGTTATCTTCGAGCCATCTATCTTGATTCGGTCGGGAGGACTCCCTAACCCGCACTACCGCTGAGTTGCTCGAGGACAAGGACCGAGAGAGTCGGGCCTTGAGGATGGAGCTCTTCAATGCCCGTCTGATCACCGGGCTACCTTGACTCGTTTTGCACCGGCTGTTCAAGCTGGTTATATGGATATGAGAGATTTGTATCCTGTCGGGGCTACTCTGCGGACATGATGGATCTGGCGTGATGTGGGGGCATCACCCCACCTCGTGGTCCTCGCTTGCCACCGTTCAGAGGTCCAAGACCTCACCCTTGCCCTTATGGTCCGCAGAGCTCCCAGACCGCCTGTTCCCTTGACGATCATGTTGAACTTCCGAGTTACGGAGGGACTTCTATGAGAACTACTACGGAGACGCCTCGAGTTAGTAGTAGTCTCACTAGTATTGTAACAGCTTGTATTTCCACCGTCTGCGTGACTCGTGGAATACGACTTAGTGTGTACTAATCCGGAGGTGTAACAAAAATAATGTATAGGAGCTTGGTGTGCCTCCGATGAGATGTAATCTTCCTTTCACCGTAGTAGTACTTTGTTTGGTCTTGTACTAAACCTTGTATGGTGTGTATGACGATGGAATAAAGAAGCAGTTTCTGTATCTACCATGTCATACGGATGATCATCTCGCATCCCGAGTTATCCATTACATTCTACACCTCTATGTCAGAATCTTGCCATCCTGGACTAAATCCTTGTTTTGTTTTCCCTAGGATGGTTAACACCCGCAACAACCCTGCTCCGCCAGAGCAGGCCGAAGGCAGCAGAGTTGGAGAAGCGAACCTGCCTCACCCTCCTTCTCTGGCCGGGTTATCTTTGGCCGAGAGAAACAAACGGGAGACCAACCGTTTGCTGGAGCGTATCGAACAGAACACAGCCCATCATCAGAGAAACAACTTGGTGTCGCTCAGTGACTTCATCAAGTTACACCCACCTACTTTCCACCACTCCGTCGAGCCTCTCGACGCTGATGACCGGCCGCAAAGCATCACTCACAAGCTGCGTTCCGTGATTTGGTAGCTGAGGCGGACAAGGTCACCTTTGCTGCATATCATCTTGAAGGCCCCCTTGATCTCGGTGGGAGAACTATATGGCTATCGCCCGATTGGCCATGTCACTACTTGGGCAGAATTCAGCGAGGCTTTCCGTGAACATCACATTCCGGAGGGTCTCATGGATCGCAAACGTGAGGAGTTCTGCAGTTTCACCCAAGGTCGTCTCTCCGTGGACGCCTATAGCAGAGAGTTCGGTAATCTTGCACGCTATGCAACTGAAGAGGTCTCCACTGACGCCAAGAAACAGGCAAGGTTCCGCAAGGGACTTAGCCCTGAACTTCGCCGAGATCTCCGTCGCATGAGTGCACCTCTTTCGAAGCTTCGTTAACAAAGCCATCGCGCTGAAACCTGGTCGACTGATTTGAAGCAACACGCAAGCATGGTCGTGATATGGGTTCCTCATCCGTTTGGACCACGAAGCGCCGTGTGTGGGTGCCTAATACGCCTCGCCACCCAGATTCACACCGAGGCCATCCTTCCAGCGCCTCGCCCGATTCAGCGAAGTTTGCACCAGCTAGGCCCTATGGTGGACCAACCAACAACGCCCTCTACGCGCCAGCCCCGTGACGTGCTTCAAGTGTGGGGAATCAGGCCACTACATGCGCGATTGTCCCCAGACCAACCCCAACCAGCCTGCAAAAGCTGTTGGCCGTGGCAAGCCAGCAGGAAAGGTGTTCCATGCCAAGCCGGCCACCACTGCACGTGGCCATGTTAATTGTGTCTCAGCTGAGGAGGCCCAAGAGGATCCCAACGTCGTACTCGGTACTCTTCTTGTTAACTGCCACCCGGCATCCGTTCTTTTCGATACTGGAGCATCTCATTCATTCATATCTGAAAACTATGCTCGTTTGCATAACACCGCATTCTGTGACATGCCTTCCACCATGGAAATTTCTACTCCGGGTTCTAGATGGCAAACCTCTAGAGTAAGTCATGGTAATGAAATTCAGGTCGATAGACTTGTTTTCCTTGCATCGTTGATAGCCCTCAAATCTTCGGATATAAATATCATCTTGGGTATGGACTGGATGTCAGCCCATCATGCCAAGATTGATTGTTTCTCTAGGACTGTTCAACTTACGCACCCCTCGGGAAAGTTAGTCAATGTCTTGACCGAATATCAAGCGTCAACTATATTCTCTTAATGCCGTCCATTGCGGACCTCAAGGCGTTCGGTAGTCCGTGACTTTCCGGATGTCTTTCAGAAGAATTGCGTGTGTTCCACCGGAGATGTTGAATTCGTGATAGACCTCATTCCAGAACTGTCCCAATTTCTAGAAGACCCTATAAGATGGCACCCTTAGAACTAGCCGAACTTAAGAAACAACTCGATGAGGCCTTGCAAAAGGGTTTCATCCGTCCTAGTTCATCTCCTTGGGCTTGCCCCGTCCTCTTCGTCAAGAAGAAGGATTGTACGGATCGGATGGTTGTAGATTATCGACCCGTCAACCTGGTCACAATTAAGAACAAGTATCCGCTCCCCAGGATCAACGATCTGTATGATCAGCTCGCAGGATCCTCAGTCTTCTCTAAGATGGATTTGAGGTTAGGCTACCATCAAATCAAAATCCGAAACGGGGACATTCCCAAAACGGCCTTTGTTACTCGTTACGGCCAATACGAGTACACCGTCATGTCCTTCGGCTTAACCAACGCCCCAGCCACTTTCTCCCGGTTAATGAACTCGATCTTCATGGAATATTTGGATAAATTCGTCGTGGTTTACCTCGATGACATACTCATCTATTCCAAGAACGAGGAAGAACATGCCGAACATCTAAGGCTAGTGTTGATGAAACTTCGAGAGCATCGCCTTTATGCCAAGTTTTCTAAGTGCGAATTTTGGCTGCCAGAAGTAACCTATCTAGGACATGTAATTTCGGTAAGGGTATTGCCGTAAACCCGAAGCGAGTTCAAGCCGCCTTATAGCTGGACTCCACCTGAATCGGTCAAGCAAGTTCGGAGTTTCCTTGGCTTAGCGAGCTATTGTCGCCGCTTTGTCGAGAACTTCTCCAAAGTTGCTAAACCTCTAAGCGAACTCCTCAAGAAGGATAAAAAGTTCGAGTGGACTCCACAATGTGAGCACAGTTTCGAGAACGAAAAGACGTTTAACTTCGCTCCCGTGTTGGTACCACCAGATTTCTCTAAGGACTTTGTTATCTATTGCGACCTCGCGACAAGGACTAGGCTGTATTCTCATGCAAGATCGACACGTAATTGCTTATGGCTCACGGCAATTACACCCACATGAGGAAAACTACCCTACTCATGATCTAGAGCTTGCAGCTGTAGTCTATGCACTCAAAACCTGGCGACATTACCTTCTTGGTAATCGCTACGAAATCTACACTGATCACCAAAGTCTGAAATATATATTCACCCAACCAGATTTGAATCTCAGGCAAAGACGTTGGGTTGAGTTGATCTCAGATTTCGACTTAGGGATAACGTACACCCCAGGAAAAGCCAACGTCATGGCGGATGCGCTAAGTCGTAAATCTTATTGCAACAACCTGATGTTGCAACAAAATCAACCACTTCTCCACGAGGAATTTCGGAAGCTCAACCTTCACATTGTTCCTCGAGGGTTCCTTTCCACTTTAGTGGCGAAACCTACTCTTATGGATCAAGTCATCGCTGCCCAAAAACGAGATAGAGGAATATCCCGGATTAAGGAGAACATTGTTAACGGAGATGCTAAATGTTTTTCTACAAATGATCATGGTGTTGTATATTTCGAGAACCGCCTAGTGGTTCCCAAGAATCAGCACATCGGCAGCTGATCCTTAAGGAAGCTCATGAATCCTCTCACCATTCATCCGGTGGCACTAAAATGTATCGGGACCTCGCCGGAGGTTACGGTGGACTAGGATGAAGAGAGATATTGCTCAATATGTTGCTAACTGCGACGTTTGTCGTCGTGTAAAAGCAGAGCATCAACGGCCTGCTGGCACCCTTCAACCCTTAGCTATTCCAGAATGGAAATGGGATAAAATCAGTATGGATTTCATCACTGGTTTTCCCAGGACCAAGAAAGGGAATAATGCTATCTTTGTCGTTATCGACCGCCTTTCCAAAGTAGCCCATTTCTTACCTGTTCGCGAGAGTATAACCGCTAGCCAGCTAGCAGATCTGTACATCTCTCGAATAGTGTCTCTTCATGGTGTCCCATTGGAAATAAACTCGGATCAAGGAAGTCTCTTCACCTCTCGATTTTGGGAAAGTTTTCAAAACGCTATGGGAACCTATCTTTCCTTTAGCACTGCTTTTCACCCTCAATCAAGTGGTCAAGTAGAACGTGTCAACCAAATCCTAGAAGACATGCTTCGAGCTTCTGTTATCTCGTTCGGAATGGATTGGGAGAAATGCCTTCCATTTGCCGAGTTTGCTTATAACAACAGCTATCAATCTAGCTTGGGCAAAGCACCTTTTGAAGTTCTTTATGGACGAAGATGTCGAACACCTCTTAATTGGTCAGAAACCGGGGAAAGACAATTCTTTGGCCCGGATATGATCCAGGAAGCAGAAGAGCAAGTTCGCATCGTTCGTGAAAAGTTGAAAACAGCCCAATCTCGTCAAAAGAGTCAATATGACCGAAAACATAAGGCTATGACTTACGAGGTTGACGAGAAGGCTTACCTTCGGGTTACTCCTCTGAAGGGAACCCATCGCTTCGGTATCAAGGGCAAATTGGCTCCTCGCTACATTGGACCCTTCCGCATTCTTGCCAAACGAGGGGAAGTTGCCTACCAATTGGAACTACCTCCGCATCTCTCCAAAGTCCACGACGTCTTCCACGTTTCTCAACTCAGGCGTTGCTTCTCGGATCCTATCCGTGGAGTGGACCACGAAACGCTTGATCTTCAAGATAATCTCACATATCGAGAATATCCTGTTCGTATTCTCGATCAAGCCGAGCGTACCACTCGACGGCATAATATCAAGTTTCTCAAGGTTCAATGGTCGCACCATTCCGAGAAGGAAGCTACATGGGAAAGGGAGGATCGTCTTCGACTTGAGTACCCCGCCCTCTTTCCGGAGGAACCTAAATCTCGGGACGAGATTCTTTTGAGTGGGGGTGAGTTGTCACACCCTAGCTAGTTCATGCATTAGAGTGTTGCATCATGTTTATTTTTTTTTGCAACAGAAACTTGAAATGGGATTGCCAGAACTCCCAGCCCCCTCTGAAACAACTAGGGTTTACTAAAAATATTTTCGATGAACCTGAAATGCCCTTCTAAAATGTCCATCATTTTTGTTTTGGTCCAGAAGCCTTGCCAAAAGTGATGCACAATTTCCTAGGTCATCTTTGGGTCTTTGAATTAAATCATAGCTATTTGAATTTGGGCATTTAAAATTCATAAAATATTTCAAATGTCCAAATAACTCCAAACTAAAATGTTTCATGTTGGAAATATTCCAACACTGGACCAGGAGTAGTTTGGTGAATTTTGAAACCTCCTAGGTATTTTAAATAACTCAACAAAGTTACAGAAAAATAGAAAAAGAAAAACAGAAAGCAGAAAAACTTACCTGGCGCCGCTAGCCGGCCCACCTGGCCGGCCCAGCCCGGCCACCGCGCCAGCGAGCTGCTTGGCTTGCCAGGCAGGCAGCCAAGGTGCTCGGCGGCGGCACCGCAGCTCGCCACGCAGCTGCTCGCCGCTCTGCCGCCCTCTCGCCGCCCCCATCGCCTTGGATGAGCTCCACGTCGCGCCTCGACCCCCAGACACCCCTCTCCTCTCGATTCGCCTCCCTCGCTCCCCACGCCATGGCCGACGCCACCGCCGCCGCACCACCGTCAGAGCTGCGTCCTCCGTCGACCCCACGCCGCGCCATCAGGTGTCAGAGCTCCGCCGCCGTCCGCTACTTGAAGCTAGCCGAGCCCCGAAGCGCCGCGTGCCCAGCCGCCGCACTAAGCTTCGCTCAAGCGCCACCGCGGAGATCCCTTCGCCGTCACCGCCGCTGGAGCTCGTCCCGACCACGCCGCCTGCACCGTCGCGTCCGCTCTGAGCTTAGCCACCTTCCCGACCCTCTCTCTCTCGCTCCCGTGCACCACAGCGACCGCACGAAGCTCACGTGCACTCGCCGTCGCAGACCTCGTCGCCGACGTGCTCTCGGCCACACTCCGGCTACCCCACCGTGTCCAACGCGTTCACTACGTTGCGTTGGAGCTAACCGAGCACCTCCCGCACCTCACCGCACACTCCACCTCGAGTTCACTCTCACCCGAGCTCCGGTGGCCGCCAAACTCGCCGCCGGCGCCTACTCCGGCCACCCCGAGCCCAACCACTACCACCAATAGGTGCGGCTCGTCCCCAGCTTCACTCCGGTGGTCACCACGCCCCGTTTGGTGGCCGGAATGCCAAAAAACACTATCGCCGCCGTGTCGGGCTCGTCGGCGGCTAAACGCCGGTGGGTTTGACCCCGGGTTTGACCACGGGTGGGCCCAGGTTGACCCCCCTGGGTCTATGACAAATGGGCCCAGCCCTGCTAATTAATCTAGTATTAGTTTTAATTAAATTCTAATTAAACTAACCCCACTGACATACGGGACCCACTGGTCAGTTTGACCTGACCAGCCCGTTGACCCCTGACGTCATCATGACGCAGTGCTGACGCAGTATTTTAAATAACTGGAATTATTTTTACACAGAAAATTCCAGAAAATGTTTCAAACTTCAAAAATTCATATAAAATCAACCATAGCTCCAAATGAGACAAATTATATATGAAAAATGATCAGAAAAATCCAATCTTTCCATCTGTACAGGTTTCATGCATGTTTACAGAAGCTAAACCACTGTTTATCACAGAACAAGTTTAAGCACCTAAAATGATCATATATGAGTTTGAATCTTGAATCTTTGGTTCAAATGGATTCAAACCCATCTGATCCTAGTTGCATTAGCTCAAAGCACTCATTTTGCCATGTCTCATTGCATGCATCATATTGTTGCACCTTGTTTGGTAATGCTTGTGTATCGGTGTTCCTGCGACAGGTTCTGGCCCCGAGGAGTACCGTGATAACCCCGACGCAGAACAATACCCGTGTAACGACCCGTCAGGCAAGCAACCAACCATTTGATCATATCGATAAAATCCCATGTTCTTGCTCCTGCTCTCGTTTACTGCATTAAGACAACGCGATTCAAACTGCTGTGTGCTGCGGTAGTTGAACCCATTTCCTCTGCATGACCTGTCATTGCCACAGTAACTAGATGAAACCCACTAGCATGTGTAGGAGTTGATTGAGCCATATGATTGTGTTGTTCCTACCTTGCTATGCCCGCTATGCTTAGAGTCGTGTCAGGTCTGGTTCATCGGGGTGATGACTAGAGTGAAATGATCGAGTCGGTACGAGAGTAAGGTGTTGAACACGATTTGGTAAAGGTATCGATGAGAGGCCATGTAGGAGTACATGGTGGGTTGTTTCATTGAGGCCGACCTTAAGCACTGAGATCTGTATGTGTGATTTAAGAAACAGCTACTACCATACATTGGGCCCTGAAATATGACCCCGCTCGACTTCTTATTCACGCTAGTCCTCTGTCCAGGAGTTGCAAGTAGTTTCTGGTGTTTGTAGTCTACTGGAGGCCGTGGACAGCGCTGACCGTAGGGGTGGGCTGTGATGCGGTAGGTACGTGGCCGGGTGTACGGATGCCCGTTTGGTATCCAGGAACCTTGTTCACATCGTTTGGGGCTGTGAGCGAGACTTCGGCCGGAACTCCTCATAGATGGAACCCAAATAGGCGATAAACCTGGACTAGAGACTTGTGTGTCTAGGTAGGTCGTGGTCTACACCCACGTCGGCTTTCGCTTGAAGTCTGCCGAGCACATGTCGTGTCTGACGCTAAGTGGTGGAAACATGTATGAAGAAGTACACCCCGCAGGTTAACATCATCTATTGAATAGCGCGTCATGTAAAGGACTACTTGGTTGCCTATACGGTTCATAGACAAGTAAATGGATACTACTAAAAGCCTCAAGATAAGCGTGAGTGCCGAGGATGGCTCCTCCGTGGGAAGACGGGGTTGGATCCTCGGTGGTGTATTGAAATGATGAGTAGTGGACTCGAAAGCAAAACTATTTCAAGTTGGTGTCTCGTGAGGATAGCTTAGCCATGAGTCAAAGCTGGCTTGCTGCAATAACCCCACCAACCCTTCTTGATAATGTGCATGTATGTAGGGTCGATGTAAGTCTTCTTTGAGTACCTTTGTACTCATGTTGCTTTAATTTATATTTTTCAGAAGATGCCACAAACCCTCCGACGGGTTCTTCGTGAGCGTTGACATCGATGAGTAGACTAAGGCCCGGTGGTGATCTGAGCAAGAGAAGGACCATGTAGTATAGCTAGGCTTACCCTAGCCTCTTTTATTTTACTAGTTATGCGTACTCGGACAAAACACTTCAGCTGTGGCTTGTATGCTTGAATGACTTGTATGTGGGTCGTGTGACCCGCACTTGTGTGTATGTTATGAATGGCTCTCTGAGCCTTTAAATAAAGTACTTGTGTCGAGAGTCATGTTGTGATGCCTTGTTGTATTTGCACATATCGAGCATATTGTGTGTATGATTGAAATGCTTGGTATGTGTGGGATCGACTATCTAGTTGTTTATCTTTAGTAGCCTCTCTTCGGAAATGTCTCCTAGTGTCTCCTTTGAGCCATGGTAGCTTGCTACCTTGCTCGGAACACTTAGGCTGGCCGGCATGTGTCCTTCTTCGTTCACTGTGTCTGTCCTTCGGGAAATGTCACGCATTGAGTACGGAGTCTGTTAGCCCGCCTGCCCGGTTTATCGGAGTCTGCTAGCCCAGCGCTACAGCCGGAACTTACTTGCTGTTGACCGACACGTTCGATCTTTGGGTCATGGATGCTGTCCTCGTAAGTCTGTGCCACTTTGGGCTTACGACTAGTCATGTCAGCCGGGCTCCTTTTCATATGGATGCTAGCGACACTATCATATACGTGTGCCAAAAGGCGCAAACGGTCCCGGGCCAAGGTAAGGTGGCACCCGTTGGGTTACCGTGCGTGAGGCTGCAAGGTGATATGATGTGTTACAGGCTAGATCGATGTGACATTGAGTCGGGGTCCTGACAGCGCTGCAGCTATTCATGTGTAGCGATGGCGTGGGTCAAAGCGCCATCTTGCTATATGTTAGTCAGCGCCTTATTAGTAGCGCCGGTACCAGCGCTCATCGAGAGGGCTAAACCCGCGCTGCTGCTAGGCTTTTCCCTAGTAGTGACAATTTGGTATTATCTTGCGCCATCGTGACAAGCAATCCAACGAGAGGCAAGCGAAAGAGAGAGGCGAACAGAAAAGAGAGGGCGAATAAAACGGCAAGGGTGAAGTGGGGGAGAGGAAAACGAGAGGCAAATGGCAAATAATGTAATGCGAGGGAGATGAGTTTGTGATGGGCACTTGGTATGTATTGACTTGAGCGAAGACCTCCCCGACAACGGCGCCAGAAATAACACGTTGGTGGGAGGTCGAATCTTGACTTGACTTGGTGTAAGCCTCCCCGGCAATGGCGCCAGAAATCCTTCTTGCTACCTCTTGAGAACTGCGTTGGTTTTCCCTTGAAGAGGAAAGGGTGATGCAGCAAAGTAGCGTAAGTATTTCCCTCAGTTTTTGAGAACCAAGGTATCAATCCAGTAGGAGGCTCCTCAAAAGTCCCACGCACCTACACAAACAAACAAGAACCTCGCAACCAACACAATAAAGGGGTTGTCAATCCCTTCACGGTAACTTGCGGAAGTGAGATCTGATAGAGATAATAAGATAAGATAAATATTTTTCGTGTTTTTCTGATATAGATTGGAAAGTAAAATATGCAAATAGAAGTAGACTGAAAACTTATATGATAAAAGATAGACCTGGGGGCCATAGGTTTCACTAGTGGCTTCTCTCAAGATAGCATAAGTATTACGGTGGGTGAACAAATTACTGTCGAGCAATTGATAGAAAAGTGCATAGTTATGAGATTATCTAGGCATGATCATGTATATAGGCATCACGTCTGCAACAAGTAGATCGAAATGATTCTGCATCTACTACTATTACTCCACACATCGACCAACTCCTGCCTGCATCTAGAGTATTAAGTTCATAAGAATAGAGTAACACATTAAGAAAGATGACATTATGTAGAGGGATAAACTCATGCAATATGATATAAACCCCATCTTTTTATCCTCGATGGCAACAATACAATACGTGCCTTGCTGCCCGTGCTATCACTGGGAAAGGACACCGGAAGATTGAACCCAAAGCTAAGCACTTCTCCCATTGCAAGAAAGATCAATCTAGTAGGACAAACCAAACTGATAATTCGAAGAGACGTGCAAAGATAACCAATCACACATAAAAGAATTCAGAGAAGATTCAATTATTTCTCATAGATAAACTTGATCATAAACCCACAATTCATCGGATCTCGACAAACACACCGCAAAAAGAGTTACATCGAATAGATCTCCAAGAAGATCGAGGAGAACTTTGTATTGAGAATCAAAGAGAGAGAAGAAGCCATCTAGCTAATAACTATGGACCCGAAGGTCTGTGGTAAACTACTCACAACTCATCGGAGAGGCCTTTGAGATGATGTAGAGGCCCTCGATGGTCGATCCCCCCTCCGGTGGAGCACCGACGAAGGTTCCAAGATGGGATCTCGCGGATACAGAAGGTTGCGGTGGTGGAATTAGGTTTTCGTGGTGCTCCTGGATGTTTTCAGGGTACGTGGATATATATAGGAGGAAGAAGTAGGTCAGTTGAGCCACGAGGGTGGGGGGCGTGCCCACCCCCCTGGGGCGCGTCGGGCACCCTCGTGGCTCCCTCGTTTGCTACTTTACGTCCACTCCAAGTATCCTGGATTGCGTTTGTCCGAAAAGATCGCTCCCAAAGGTTTCATTCCGTTTGGACTCCATTTGATATTACTTTTCTTCGAAACACTGAAATAGGCACAAAAACAGCAATTCGGGCTGGGCCTCCGGTTAGTAGGTTAGTCCCAAAAATGATATAAAGGTGTAAAGTAAAGCCCATAAACATCCAAAACGAGTAATATAATAGCATGGAACAATCAAAAATTATAGATACGTTGGAGACGTATCACATCACACAATCTCAGATTCATCTATTCAACCAACACAAAGTACTTCAAAGAGTGCCCCAAAGTTTTTAGCGGAGAGTCCAGATGAAAACGTGTGCCAACCCCTATACATTAGTTCAATGAACCCGCAAGTTGATCACCAAAACATACATCAAGTAGATCACATGAATATCCCATTGTCACCATAGATAAGCACGGCAAGACATACAACATGTGTTCTCAAATCCTTAAAGACTCAATCCGACAAGACAACTTCAAGGGGAAAACTCAATTCATCACAACAGAGTAGAGGAGGAGAAACATCATAAGATCCAACTATAATAGCAAAGCTCGCGATACATCAAGATCGTATCACCTCAAGAACACGAGAGAGAAAGACCAAACACATAGCTAATAGTACATACCCTCAGCCCCGAGGGTGAACTACTCCCTCCTTGTCATGAAGAGTGCCGGGATGATGAAGATGGCCACCGGTGAGGGATCCCCCCTCCGGCAGGGTGCTGGAACGGGCTCATAAGAGGTTTTTGGTGGCTGCAGAGGCTTGCGGCGGCGGAACTCCCGATCTATTGTGCTCCGGATGTTTTTAGGGTATATATATATATATATATATATATATATATATATATATATATATATATATATATATATATATATATAGGCTAAAGAAGTCGGTCAGGGGAGCCACGAGGGGCCCACGAGGGTGGAGGGCGCGCCCAGGGGGGTAGAGCGCGCCTCCCTGCCTCGTGGCTTCCTCGTTGCTTCGCCGACGTCTACTCCAAGTCTCTTGGATTGCTTCCATTCCAAAAATAACGCTGTCGTGCTGACGAAACTCTCCCTGGACACTTTGCTGGATCGGAGTTCATCGGACATCACCGAGCTGAACATGTGCAGATCGCGGAGGTGCCGTATTTTACGTACTTGGATCAGTCGATCGTGAAGATGTACGACTACATCAACCGCGTTGTCATAACGCTTCCGCTTTCGGTCTACGAGGGTACGTGGACAACACTCTCCCCTCTCGTTGCTATGCATCACCATGATCTTGTGTGTGTGTAGGAATTTTTTTGAAATTACTAAGTTACCCAACAGTGGTATCAGAGCCAGGTTTATGCGTAGATGTTATATGCACGAGTAGTACACAAGTGAGTTGTGGGCGATAATAGTCATACTGCTTACCAGCATGTCATACTTTGATTTAGCGGTATTGTTGGATGAAGCGGCTCGGACCGACAATACGCGTACGCTTACGTGAGACTAGTTCTACCGACGTGCTTCACACATAGGTGGCTGGCGGGTGTCAGTTTCTCCAACTTTAGTTGAATCAAGTGTGGCTATGCCTGGTCCTTGTTGAAGGTTAAAACATCACATACTTGACAAAAAATCGTTGTGGTTTTGATGCGTAGGTAAGAACGGTTCTTGCTCGGCCCATAGCAGCCACGTAAAACTTGCCACAACAAAGTAGAGGACGTCTAACTTGTTTTTGCAGGGAATGTTGTGATGTGATATGGTCAAGACATGATGCTAAATTTTATTGTATGAGATAATCATGTTTTGTAACAGAGTTATCGGCAACTGGCAGGAGCCATATGGTTGTCACTTTATTGTATGCAATGCAATCGCCCTGTAATTGTTTTTACTTTATCACTAAGCGGTAGCGATAGTCGTAGAAACAATAGTTGGCAAGACGACAACGATGCTACAATGGAGATCAAGGTGTCGCACCGGTGACGATGGTGATCATGATGGTGCTTTGGAGATGGAGATCAAAGGCACAAGATGATGATGGCCATATCATATCACTTATATTGATTACATGTGATGTTTATCTTTTATGCATATTATTTTGCTTAGTTCGATGGTAGCATTATAAGATGAACTCTCACTAAATTTCAAGGTACAAGTGTTCTCCCTGAGTATGTACCATTGCGAAAGTTCGTCGTGCCGAGACACCACATGATGATCAGGTGTGATAAGCCCTACGTTCACATACAACGGGTGCTAGCCAGTTTTGCACACGCAGAATACTCGGGTTAAACTTGACGAGCCTAGCATATGTAGATATGGCCTCGGAACACTGAGACCGAAAGGTCGAGCGTGAATCATATAGTATATATGATCAACATAGTGATGTTCACCATTCAAAACTACTCCATTTCACGTGATGATCGGACATGGTTTAGTTGATTTGGATCACGTGATCACTTAGATGATTAGAGGGATGTCTATCTAAGTGGGAGTTCTTAAGTAATATGATTAATTGAACTTTAATTTATCATGAACTTAGTACATGATAGTTTTTTGCATGTCTATGTTGTTGTAGATAGATGGTCCGTGCTGTTGTTACGTTGAATTTTAATGTGTTCCTAGAGAAAGCTAAGTTGAAAGATGATGGTAGCAATTACACGGTCTGGGTCCGTAACTTGAGGATTATCCTCATTGCTGCACAGAAGAATTACGTGCTGAAAGCACCGCTAGGTGCAAGACCCGCTGCAAGAGCAACGCCAGATGTTGTGAACATCTGGCAGAGCAAAGCTGATGACTACTTGATAGTTTAGTGTGCCATGCTTTATGGCTTAGAATCGGGACTTCAACGATGTTTTGAACGTCATGGAGCATATGAGATGTTCCAGGAGTTGAAGTTAATATTTCAAGCAAATGCCCGGATTGAGAGATATGAAGTCTCCAATAAGTTCTATAGCTGCAAGATGGAGGAGAGTAGTTCCCTCAGTGAACATATACTAAAAATGTCTGGGTATAACCATCACTTGATTCAACTGGGAGTTAATCTTCCTGATGATAGTGTCATTGGCAGAATTCTTCAATCACTGCCACCAAGCTACAAGAGCTTCGTGATGAACTATAATATGCAAGGGATGAACAAAACAATTCCCGATCTCTTCTCATTGCTAAAGGCCGCGGAGGTAGAAATCAAGAAGGAGCATCAAGTGTTGATGGTCAACAAGACCACCAATTCAAGAAAAATTGTAAAGGGAAGAAGGGGAACATCAAGAAGAACGGCAAGCAAGTTGCTGCTCAAGTGAAGAAGCCCAAGTATGGACCTAAGCCTGAGACTGAGTGCTTCTACTGCAAAGGGACTGGTCACTGGAAGTGGAACTGCCCCAAGTATTTGGCAGATCAGAAGTATGGCAAGGTGAACAAAGGTATATGTGATATACATGTTATTGATGTGTACCTTACTAATGCTCGCAGTAGTGCCTGAGTATTTGATACTGGTTCTGTTGCTAATATTTGCAACTCGAAACAGGGACTACGGATTAAGCAAAGATTGGCTAAGGACGAGGTGGCGATGCGCGTAGGAAATGGTTCCAAAGTCGATGTGATCGTGGTCGGCACGCTACCTCTACATCTACCTTCGGGATTAGTTTTAGACCTGAATAATTTTTATTTGGTGCCGGTGTTGAGCATGAACATTATATCTAGATCTTGTTTGATGCAAGACAGTTATTCATTTAAATCTAAGAATAATGATTGTTCTATTTGTATGAGTAATATTTTTTATGGTCATGCACCCTTGAAGAGTGGTCTATTTTTTATTGAATCTCGATAGTAGTGACACACATATTCATAATATTGAAGCCAAAATATGCAGAGTTGATAATCATAGTGCAACTCATTTGTGGCACTGCCGTTTGGGTCATATTGGTGTAAAGTGCATGAAGAAACTCCATTCTGATGGGCTTTTGGAATCACTTGATTATGAATCACTTGGTACTTGCGAACCATGCCTCATGGGCAAGATGACTAAAACTCCGTTCTCCGGAACAATGGAGCGAGCAACAGATTTATTGGAAATCATACATACTGATGTATGTGGTTCGATGAATATTGAGGCTTGCGGCGGGTATCATTATTTTCTCACCTTCACACATGATTTGAGCAGATATGGGTATATCTACTTGATGAAACATAAGTCTGAAACATTTGAAAAGTTCAAAAAAATTCAGAGTGCAGTGGAAAATCATTGTAACAAGAAAATAAAGTTTCTATGATCTGATCGTGGAGGGGAATATTTGAGTTACGAGTATGGTCTTCATTTGAAACAATGCAGAATAGTTTCGCAACTCAGGCCACCCGGAACACCACAGCGGAATGGTGTGTCCGAACGTCGTAACCACACTTTATTAGATATGGTGTGATCTATGATGTCTCTTACTGATTTACCGCTATTGTTTTGGGGTTATGCTTTAGAGACGGCTGCATTCACATTAAATAGGGCACCATCTAAATCCGCCAAGACGACGCCATATGAACTGTGGTTTGGCAAGAAACCAAAGTTGTCGTTTCTGCAAGTTTGGGGCTGCAATGCTTATGCAAAAAAGCTTCAACATGATAAGCTCAAACCCAAATCGGAGAAATGTGTCTTCATAGGATACCCAAAGGAAACTATTTGGTACACCTTCTATCACAGCCGAAGGCAAGATATTCGTTGCTAAGAATGGATCCTTTCTAGAGAAGGAGTTTCTCTCGAAAGAAGTGAGTGGGAGGAAAGTAGAACTTGATGAGTTAACTATACCTGCTCCCTTATTGGAAAGTAGTTCATCACCGAAATCAGTTTCTGTGATCCCTACACCAATTAGTGAGGAAGCTGATGATAATGATCATGAAACTTCAGATCAAGTTACTACCGAACCTCATAGGTCAACCAGAATAAGATCTGCACCAGAGTGATACGGTAATCCTATTCTAGAGGTCATGTTACTTGACCATGACGAACCTATGAACTATGAGGAAGCGATGATGAGCCCAGATTCCGCAAAATGGCTTGAGGCCATGAAATCTGAGACGGGGTCCATATATGAGAACAAAGCGTGGAGTTTGGTTGACTTGCCCGATGATCGGCAATCCATAGAGAATAAATGGATTTTCAAGAAGAATACTAACGCTGACGGTAATGTTACTATGTACAAAGCTTGACTTGTTGTGAAAGGTTTTCGACAAGTTCAAGGAGTTGACTACGATGAGACTTTCTCACCAGTAGCGACGCTTAAGTCTGTCGGAATCATGTTAGCAATTCTGCATTTTATGATTATGAAATTTGGCAAATGGATGTAAAGACTGCATTCCTGAATGGATTTCTGCAAGAAGAGTTGTATATGATGCAACCAGAAGGGCTTATTGATCCAAAGGATGCTAACAAAGTCTGCAAGCTCCAGCGATCCATTTATGGACTGGTGCAAGCCTCTCGGAGATGGAATAAACATTTTGATAGTGTGATCAAAGAATATGGTTTTATACAGACTTTTGGAGAAGCTTGTATTTACAATAAAGTGAGTGGGAGCTCTATAGCATTTCTAATATTATATGTGGATGACATATTACTAATTGGAAATGATATAGAATTTCTGGATAGCATAAAAGGATACTTGAACAAGAGTTTTTCAATGAAAGACCTCAATGAAGTTGCTTATATATTGGGCATTAAGATCTATAGAGATAGATCAAGACACCTAATTGGACTTTCACAAAGTACATACCTTGATAAAGTTTTGAAGAAGTTCAAAATGGATCAAGAAAAGAAAAGGTTCTTGCATGTATTACAAGGTGTGAAATTGAGTCAGACTCAATGCCCGACCACTGCAGAAGATGGAGAGAAGATGAAAGATGTTCCCTATGCTTCAGCCATAGGCTCTATCATGTATGCAATGCTGTGTATTAGGCCTGATGTGTGCCTTGCTATTAGTTTAGCAAGGAGGTACCAAAGTAATCCAGGAGTGGATAACTGGACAGCGGTCAAGAACATCCTAAAATACCTGAAAAGGACTAAGGATATGTTTCTCGTTTATGGAGGTGACAAAGAGCTCGTCGTAAACGGTTACGTTCATGCAAGCTTTGACATTGATCTGGATGACTCTAAGTCACAAACCGGATACATATTTTTATTGAACAGTGGAGCTGTAAGTTGGTGCAGTTCTAAGCAATGTGTCGTGGCGGGATCTGCGTGTGAAGCGGAGTACATAGCTGCTTTGGAAGCAGCAAATGAAGGAGTCTGGATGAAGGAGTTCATATCCGGTCTAGGTGTCATACCTAGTGCATCGGGTCCAATAAAAATCTTTTGTGACAATACTGGAGCCATTGCCTTGGCGAAGGAATCCAGATTTCACAAGAGAACCAAGCACATCAAGAGACGCTTCAATTCCATCTGTCATCAAGTGTCACAAGGGGACATAGAGATTTCCAAGATACATACGGATCTGAATGTTGCAGACCCATTGACTAAGCCTCTCTCACGAGTAAAACATGATCAGCACCAAGACTCCATGGGTGTTAGAATCATCACAATGTGATCTAGATTATTAACTCTAGTACAAGTGGGAGACTGAAGGAAATATGCCCTAGAGGCAATAATAAAGTTATTATTTATATTTCCTTATATCATGATAAATGTTTATTATTCATGCTAGAATTGTATTAACCGGAAACTTAGTACATGTGTGAATACATAGACAAACAGAGTGTCACTAGTACGCCTCTACTTGGCTAGCTTGTTAATCAAAGATGGTTAAGTTTCCTAGCCATAGACATGAGTTGTCATGTGATGAACGGGATCACATCATTAGAGAATGATGTGATTGACTTGACCCATTCCGTTAGCTTAGCACTTGATCGTTTAGTATGTTGCTATTGCTTTCTTCATGACTTATACATGTTCCTATGACTATGAGATTATGCAACTCCCGAATACCGGAGGAACACTTTGTGTGCTACCAAATGTCACAACATAACTGGGTGATTATAAAGGTGCTCTACAGGTGTCTCCGATGGTGTTTGTTGAGTTGGCATAGATCGAGATTAGGATTTGTCACTACGATCGTCGTAGAGGTATCTCTGGGCCCTCTCGGTAATGCACATCACTATAAGCCTTGCAAGCAATGTGACTAATGAGTTAGTTACGGGATTATGCATTATGGAACGAGTAAAGAGACTTGCCAGTAACGAGATTGAACTAGGTATTGAGATACCGACGATCGAATCTCAGGCAAGTAACATACCGACGACAAAGGGAACAACGTATGTTGTTATGCGGTTTGACCGATAAAGATCTTCATAGAATATGTGGGAGCCAATATGAGCATCCAGGTTCCACTATTGGTTATTGGTCGGAGACATGTCTCGGTCATGTCTACATAGTTCTCGAATCCGTAGGGTCCGCACGCTTAACGTCGGTGACGATCGGTATTATGAGTTTATGTGTTTCGATGTACCGAAGGTAGTTCGGAGTTCCGAATATGATCACATGACGAGGAGTCTCGAAATGGTCGAGACATAAATATTGATATATTGGATGACTATGTTTGTACTTCGAAAGGGTTCCGAGTGAGTTTGGACAAATACCAGAGTACCGGGGGGTTACCGGAACCCCCCAGGGAGTGTAATGGGCCTCATGGGCCTTGGTGGAGAGAGGAAGGGGCGGCCAGGGCAGTCCGTGCACCCCGCCCCCTCTAGTCCGAATTGGACAAGGAAGGGGGAGGCATGATGTGTACTACACAACCTTCTTCTTGTAGACGTTGTTGGGCCGCCAAGTGCAGAGGTTTGTAGGACAGTAGCAAATTTCCCTCAAGTGGATGACCTAAGGTTTATCAATCCGTGGGAGGCGTAGGATGAAGATGGTCTCTCTCAAACAACCATGCAACCAAATAACATAGAGTCTCTTGTGTCCCCAACACACCCAATACAATGGTAAATTGTATAGGTGCACTAGTTCGGCGAAGAGATGGTGATACAAGTGCAATATGGATGGTAGATATAGGTATTTGTAATCTGAAATTATAAAAACAGCAAGGTAACTAATGATAAAAGTGAGCGTAAATGGTATTGCAATGCTAGCAAACAGGGCCTAGGGTTCATACTTTCACTAGTGCAAGTTCTCTCAACAATAATAACTTAATTGGATCATATAACTATCCCTCAACATGCAACAAACAGTAACTCCAAAGTCACTAATAGCGGAGAACAAATGAAGAGATTATTGTAGGGTACGAAACCACCTCAAAGTTATCCTTTCTGCTTGATCTATTCAAGAGTGCGTAGTAAAATAACACGAAGCTATTCTTTCCGTTCGATCTATCTTAGAGTTCATACTAGATAACACCTTAAGACACAAATCAACCAAAACCCTAATGGCATCTAGATACTCCAATGTCACCTCAAGTATCCGTGGGTATGATTATATGATATGCATCACACAATCTCAGATTCATCTATTCAACCAACACAAAGAACTTCAAAGAGTGCCCCAAAGTTTCTACCGGAGAGTCAAGATGAAAACGTGTGCCAACCCCTATGCATAAGTTCACAAGGTCACAGAACCCGTAGGTTGATCACCAAAACATACATCAAGTAGATCACGTGAATATCCCATTGTCACCACAGATAAGCACATGCAACACATACATGAGGTGTTCTCAAATCCTTAAAGACACAATCCGATAAGATAACTTCAAAGGGAAAACTCAATCCATTACAACAGAGTAGAGGGGGAGAAACATCATAAGATCCAACTATAATATTAAAGCTCGTGGTACATCAAGATCGTGCCGAATCAAGAACATATAGCTACTGGTACATACCCTCAGCCCCGAGGGTGAACAACTCCCTCCTCATCATGGAGAGCGCCGGGATGATGAAGGTGGCCACCTGTGAGGGATCCCCCTCTTGCAGGATGCTGGAACAGGGCCCCGATTGGTTTTTGGTGGCTACAGAGGCTTGCGGCGGTGGAACTCCCAATCTATTATGCCCATGGATGTTTTTAGGGTATATGATATATATAGGCGAAAGAAGTCAGTCAGGGGAGCCACGGGGGGCGCTCCCAGGGGGGTAGTGTTGGGGAACGTAGTAATTTCAAAAATTTCCTACGCACACGCAAGATCATGGTGATGCATAGCAACGAGAGGGGAGAGTGTTGTCCATGTACCCTCGTAGACCGAAAGCGAAAGCGTTAGCACAACGCGGTTGATGTAGTTGTACGTTTTCACGATCCGACCGATCAAGTACCGAATGCACGACACCTCCGAGTTCTGCACACGTTCAACTCGATGACGTCCCTCGAACTCCGATCCAGCCGAGCTTTGAGGGAGAGTTCCGTCAGCACGACGGTGTGGTGACGATGATGATGTTCTACCGACACAGGGCTTCGCCAAAGCACCGCTACAATATTATCGAGGTGGATTATCATGGAGGGGGGGCACCGCACACGGCTAAGAGATCCAAGGGATCAATTGTTGTGTCTAGAGGTGCCCCCCGCCCCAGTATATAAAGGAGCAAGGGGGAAGGCGGCCGGCCTAGGAGGAGGGCGCGTCAAGGGTGGGGAGTCCTACTAGGACTCCCAAGTTCTAGTAGGATTCCCCTTTCCTTTCCGGAGTAGGAGAGAAGGAAATAGGGGGAGAGGGAGAAGGAAAACGGGGCTGGACACCTTGTCCAATTCGGACCAGAGGGGGGGGGGCGCACGCCTCCTTCCTTTTGGCCTCTCTCCTCTATTCCCTTATGGCCCAATAAGGCCCATATACTCCCCGACGAATTCCCGTGACTCTCCGGTACTCCGAAAAATACCTGAATCACTCGGAACCTTTCCGAAGTCCGAGTATAGTCATCCAATATATCGATCTTTATGTCTCGACCATTTCAAGACTCCTCGTCATGTCCCCGATCTCATCTGGGACTCCTAACTACCTTCAGTACATCAAAACACATAAACTCATAATACAATCGTCATCTAACTTTAAGCATGCGGACCCTACGGGTTCAAGAACTATGTAGACATGACCGAGACACGTCTCTGGTCAATAACCAATAGTGGAACCTCATATTGGCTCCCACATATTCTACGAAGATCTTTTATCGGTCAAACCGCATAACAACATACGTTGTTCCCTTTGTCCTCGGTATGTTACTTGCCCGAGATTCGATCATCGATATCTCAATACCTAGTTCAATCTCGTTACCGGAAAGTCCCTTTACTCGCTATGTAATGCATCATCACGTAACTATCTCATTAGCTACATTGCTTGCAAGGCTTATAGTGATGCGCATTACCAAGAGGGCCCAGAGATACCTCTCCGACAATCGGAATGACAAATCCTAATATCAAAATACATCAACTCAACAAGTACCTTTGGAGGCACCTGTAGAGCACCTTTATAATCACCCAGTTATGTTGTGACGTTTGGTAGCACACAAAGTGTTCCTCCGGTAAGTGGGAGTTACATAATCTCATAGTCATAGGAACATGTATAAGTCATGAAGAAAGCAATAGCGACATACTAAACGATCAAGTGCTAAGCTAACAGAATTGGTCAATTCAATCACATCATTCTCTAATGATGTGATCCCGTTAATCAAATGACAACTCATTTCTATGGCTAGGAAACTTAACCATCTTTGATTCAACGAGCTAGTCAAGTAGATGCATACTAGTGACACTATGTTTGTCTATGTATTCACACATGTATTATGTTTCCGGTTAATACAATTCTAGCATGAATAATAAAAATTTATCATGAAATAAGGAAATAAATAATAACTTTATTATTGCCTCTAGGGCATATTTCCTTCAGTCTCCCACTTGCACTAGAGTCAATAATCTAGTTCACATCACCATGTGATTTAACACCAATATTCACATCTGTATGTGATTAATACCCATAGTTCACATCGTTATGTGATCAACACCCAAAGGGTTAACTAGAGTCAATAATCTAGTTCACATCGCTATGTGATTAACACCCAAAGAGTACTAAGGTATGATCATGTTTTGCTCGTGAGAGAAGTTTACTCAACGGGTCTGTCACATTCAGAGTTGTATGCATTTTGCAAATATTCTATGTCTACAATGCTCTGCACGGAGCTACTCTAGCTAATTGCTCCCACTTTCAATATGTATCCAAATTGAGACTTAGAGTCATCTGGATTTGGGTAATAGCTTGCATCGATGTAACTCTTTACGACGGGCTCTTTTATCACCTCCATAATTGAGAAATATTTCCTTAGTCCTCACTAAGGATATTCTTGACCGCTGTCCAGTGATCTACTCTTAGATCAAAATTGTACTCCCTTGCCAAACTCAGAGCAAGGTATACAATAGGTCTGGTGTCGTGGTTCTAAGTCTGAAAGTAGAATAGGGGGGTAGGAATGGAGAGGCAAGATCCTAGCTTATGGAGTAGTTGTATATGCAAGGGGTTTACAAGTTCAGGCCCTTCTCGGAGGAAGTAACAGCCCTACGTCTCAGAGCCCGGAGGCGGTCGACTGGATTATGTGAATATGAGTTACAGGGGTGCGAACCCTTTACACTGAGGAGGGGGTGGCTTATATAGAGTCCGCCAGACCCCTCCGGCCCTCAATTATGCGGGTTTTAAAGTACATCTAGGCCGGGTGTTACTGGTAATGCCACAAATAAAGTGCTATGATGACCATATATAAAAGCTACTTAATGGCAGACCGTTTGCGTGAAGAGTGACTTTAGGTCTCCTGGCGGTCGAGTGGTTAGCTTCATGGTCGAGTGTCTTTGAGTCAGTCGAGTGGAACCCTTCCAAGTCAACTGAAAGGTAGTTTCTTCTAGAGATGTCCTTGGGGAGGGTATCTTGGACAGGTCCATGACCCTACCCTAGGTACATGGCTTCATCATTAGCCCTCGAATGGATCGAGGTTTGAGTGGGGAAGGAGTTGAACATACTTCTGACCCATTCTCGTGCTATGAGTATGTCTTGTTCTGGATCAATGAACTTAGGTGACGGCATCAACTTCCTTTTCAGTCGCCTTGATCCATTCTCTGTATCCGTCGAGTGAATTTCTTTACTTGGAGAACTCCAAATGACAGGGCAGAGGAAATCCTCCATTTGATGATTTGCTCTGCAGCCCACGGATTTAGCAGGATTCGAATTTCGGGAAGCGCGTGGGGCGGAGGAAGCCTCAGTAATCGGATGGGATAAGGCAGGGACACCTCAATCTCCTGCCACCTTTTTCGCCACGTATCGCGCGCGCGACTCTTGCGGGAGACAGGATCACCGGGCCTACAAGTCAGTCACTTGGAAGTAACCTCATATAAGGCCCCGGACGGGGGTTTTCGAACAGTGCGCTCTCATTTCCTCCTCTCTTCCTCAGACTTATCTGCCGCATTTGCTTCCGTCTCGGTGTCGCTGCTCTATGCGCGTCTCGCCGACGACGATGGTGAAGGAGAAGACAGCGGCCCTGGGGCGGGCAAAGAAGGCGACGGCGAAGGCAAACGAAAGGGCGACCAGTCGGGGTGGATCTTCATCGAGGGCCGGCCTGCCGCAGGGCTGGATCCAGGGCGACTGGATCCGCTCAACGATTCGTCAAGCAGATCCTGACGACCTAGCCAATGGAGGACTAATCCCCCATGGATCGGCGCGGCTCCCGGCGAAGGAGTCTGAGCCGCAGCCTGAGGAGGGTGAGGTCGTTCTCTTGGCCAGTCATGTCGACCGTGGGTTTTCTTTGCCACCTCATCCTTTCTTTCGAAAATTTCTGAATTTCTTTGGGGCGCAACTCCACCACTTCACACCCAACACCATCGTGTACATCGCTACTTTCGTGTCTGTGCGAGAATTTCTTGGGTTGTCGGCCTCATTCGGGTCTTTTCAAGCACATTTTCACCTGTCACTCCCAGATGGTGAAAAAGGCCAATCCGAGTGACGAGAGAACACAAGTGATTTAGATGTTTGGGGGTCTTGGGGTTCAAATGAGGGGGAAAAGCGCTTTTCCGGCCATGGTCCTTCCCCACTCGGTCCGTGGATGGCAGTCGACCTGGTTTTACTGCAAAGACCAGCCGACGCCAGGGCAGTCGACCGGACTCCCTCCTTTTTCTATGGACCGAGTGAGGAAGCCTTCCTCTTTGAAGGTGATCCTGGAGGAGAAGGCGCAAGTTAAGGTGCTGGTCGAGCGTGTATTCCAGCTTATCCGTGACGGGGTGACCGACATGGATCTCTTGGAGGTCTTCCTCCGACGATGCATCCAGCCGCTTCAATATCGAGACCATCCAATGTGGATGTATTCTGGCACTGAGGACACCACTCGGATCCTCCCGGAGGAGGTCAAGGAATCCACGCTAGAGAGGTGGCTGACGGCCATCACAGGGAATAGAGACAACCCCCGAGGAGCCAGGAGGATTCCTCCACTCGACCAATCATACGAAGTAGACAAGGTCCAATTCTGCATCTCCGACTGTGATCCTGTTTTCTTCACTCTGCTTGCTTAAACTCAGTCGACTGACTTCTGTCTGTTGGAAATATTCCCTAGAGGAAATAATAAATGGTTATTATTATATTTCTGTGTTCATGATAATTGTCTATTATTCATGCTATAACTGTGTTTTCCGGAAATCGTAATACACGTGTAAATACATAGACCACAACAAAGTCCCTAGTGAGCCTCTAGTAGACTAGCTCGTTGATCAACGGATAGTCATGGTTTCCTGACTATGGGCATTGGATGTCATTGATAACGGGATCACATCATTAGGAGAATGATGTGATGGACAAGACCCAATTCTAAGCATAGCTCAAAGATCGTGTAGTTCGTTTAGCTAGAGCTTTTCCAAATGTCAAGTATCATTTCCTTAGACCATGAGGTTGTGCAACTCCCGGATACCGTAGGAGTGCTTTGGGTGTACCAAACGTCACAACGTAACTTGGTGGCTATAAAGGTGCACTACAGGTATCTCCGAAAGTGTCTGTTGGGTTGGCACAAATCGAGACTGGGATTTGTCACTCCGTATGACGGAGAGGTATCTCTGGGCCCACTCGGTAATGCATCATCATAATGAGCTCAATGTGACCAAGTGTATGGTCACGGGATCATGCATTACGGTACGAGTAAAGTGACTTGCCGGTAATGAGACTAAACGAGGTATTGGGATACCGACGATCGAGTCTCGGGAAAGTAACATACCGATTGACAAAGGGAATTGAATACGGGGTTATTTGAATCCTCGACATCGTGGTTCATCCGATGAGATCATCGAGGAGTATGTGGGAGCCAACATGGGTATCCAGATCCGCTGTTGGTTATTGACCGGGCGTCTCGGTCATGTATCGCATATCTCCCAACACTACTAGGGAAAACCTTATACAGAATGTTACGATGGCGCTTGTCAAAATGAGGCGCTCATGCTACTTTTTTGATAGCGCGTCGCGTAACAGCGCTTCTGATTCAGATTAGCGATGGCGCTGTCCTAGCGTAAAGCGCTACTACTACAAATTGCCACACCGTTCGGCGTGTAGGTATAGTAGTAGCGCCCTTCTGCGGACAGCGCTACTACTATGGTATTAGCAGCGGCGGCGTTTTGCTTCCCACGCTTCTGATTAAAGCTACTTCACCTTACCCCCGCCCGGCCTGATTCCCTCTCTCTGCTTCCTCCCCAATTCCCGACCCTGCCTCGCCACCGCCGTCCCCTGACCCGCCTCGCCGCCGTCTCCCCGACCCGCCTCGCCGCGTCTCGGTGCCGCCGTCTCCCCGACCCGCCTGCCGCCGTCTCCCCGACCCGCCTCGCTGCCGTCTCCCCGACCCGGCCGCCTCGCCGCCGTCTCCCCGACCAGCCGCCTCGCCCGCGCCTCGGTGCCGCCGTCTCCCCGACCCCATCTCTCTCCCGCCCTCTGTAAGCACTCTCCCTTCGATCCCTCTATCCCTTGATCCCTCTTCTTCGCTTAGTATGAACCCTAGGTATTTAGTGCTAGTTAGTATGAACCCTAGGCTATTTTTAGTGCTAGTTAGTTAATTACTTAGATGGTAATTAGGGCAGTAGTTCCTAGGTACTAATTAGTTAGTAAGAATTAGGTACTAATTAGGTACTAGAATATTTTTATTTATAGTATTATTTTTAGTAAGAACTAGTTGAATTAATAGAACTAGTTAGTAAGAACTTGTTTCTATTTTTTAGTTAAAAGCAATTTTTCCCGCCTCGACGTGGACGATGCCTATTCCGCATCCTCGTCGTCGAGTCGGCGGAGGACGACACCTGCTTGACCAGATCGGCCATGTTGGGACTGGGCTCCGCCGGGTGGTCTTGGGAGGCACTACCTACCGAGGCGCGAGGTTGGTGAGGAGCCACTGTCGTTGACCGAACCTTGTTTGGTGGCGGTCGCGTGGGCGGTGGCGATCCGAGGCTCGAGGACTCAGCGGAGGTGGTGCGTCACCGTGTTAGTGAGGAGGGGCGCGACGTCCGTCGCTACTTGTTTGCGTTGGAGCACGTGCCGTTCTCCAATACCGCAGGTTCTTGGGGATCTCACTTTGGAGCTATGATCCCGTGATGGTGCCTTCTCTGTGGTGTCCACCGCCCGCGCCCGATACCCGTCGTGTGCTAGAGTTTTAGTTGTATTAGTGATGTTATATGTATGACACTATTCGTGATGTATTAGTGACAATATTTTGAAATGCATGAGATGATCTACTTTTGCTTATTGAATGCATGCTAATTTGAGTCCTATAAGATATTTTGAAATGTATATCTTGTGTTGCTCAATATCCAAGTGGCGGTCATGTTTGCAGGTTACACCTCCGAGTGGCCTATGTTTTGCGGAGTGTTGATTCATTTCCGTTCGGCAAATTTCAGGCGCTTCGATATGTCCTATTTTAGCAAAGGTCATGCGGATTTTTCCGTGAATTTTGGCATGACTTGTGCTAGAATATATATGTAGGAAATATCGAGTGCCCCGGATTTGTGTGTTCGATATCTTGGTAGTTGTCTTGATCGATTTTCAATTAATGTTTTAACTATGAACATAGGAAATATCGGCGACGAGAAGGATTTTGGTATTTGCAAATCTGCGAAGACGAAGGCCTCGTGGGACGGAATCTTCCTAGATGATGATAGGCGCTTGACATCAAGCTGGGCGAGAACTTGAAGTGGATCTGATGAAGTCAAAACGACAAGTCTTTTTTCGTAATTAAGCATGACATCCGCTTTCATTTGCTTCAACTTATATTTTTTACAATTCTACTAGCGTATCCCTGCCATGCAAGAGTTTTTGTATTGGATAAGATAGGTTTCAGTCATAGTATGGAGGAAAAGAAAGTTTACTTGAAGACCGAGCATGGTTATATTTTCCATGCGAAGTTATACAATTCAGACGACTACACCTATTTTGGATGCAAAACATGGCGAGCACTATGCAAGACTTATGCATTTGAGCCTGATATGGTTATCACCTTTGATATTCGGCCCGAAGATGATATTGAAGGTAATACCGACATACGGATCAATGTGCAAATGCCTCGATTATACCATTATGTAAGTTTCTCAACCATATTTATGTCTTTGATATTGTTTATTCAAGAATAATTGACAACTAATTTGTATTGTCGACTTATTTCCGTGCAAGCAAACATGTCCAAGCTTGGTAGACAGGACCGATATCTGTCACGGGGCTGAACTCAAGCTGCGAGGAGCTCGGTCATTATGTTTCATGGCTTGAGGATCTTGATCTTGTCAAGACAAATTTTCTTCGTGCATTTAGAAATCTTAGTACTGAAAATGTGCACCCATAGTGTTCATAATGAACTACGGTCACATCCATTTAGGAAGGATGGTAAGATTTTTACTTTTTATCCTCATTGCATCTTTTCCATACATTATTTTTGAAGCTAAACATCATTGCTAAGTATGTTACCATACGATGTTCTTCAACAGGGACTCCCGATGAATGTTGTGCCTTATGGGATCGAGACTAAAGGTGTCATGAGTATTATCAACTTACGGCCAAGATATCCTACAGCTTACTTTAGTGCATTCAAGATTAGCGACGGATGCTTAATAGTGCAAGACTGGACCAAATATGTGTTGGGGGAGCGCAGAGAAGTACTAGGGAGTAGCAACCAGAGACGCCTTCCACGATTAGGAGACAGGTTCATCTGCATGCTTCAACTTGATAAAGGAGGAGAGCTATACATGTTTTATGTTCTTTTACCTAAGAGAGAGCAGCGAGGAGTGAGTAGCGAGAGTGAGTAGCTGGCTAGAAATGAGTTTCGAGGATGATGATGTGCTACACTATTACTATGATGTTAAAATAGCTAGTGTTCATGGTAATGACTATGATGTTTATTATTAGCTAGTGTTAGTGGTGATTAAATAAATAATGTTGATGGTAATGACCATGATGATGATTAAATATCTTGTGCTGGCGGATTAGATTCAAGTGGAGGCAACATGTGGTGCACATCGAAAGTACTACTAATCCAAAGTAGATCAAGTTTGGATTAGTACGTAGTATACTTTTGACATGCACCACATATTGCCTCCACTTGAACCTAATCCACCTTCATTTAATACACTGTTATGGACATAATGATGTAAACCTCATAACAGCTGGTATTGTATCAATATTTGTATGATGGCGCATAAATACACTAAAAAAAATTATAAAAAAAATACTAGTAGCGATGGGTGGGAAACACGCTGCAAGTAGATAACTTAGCAGTAGCGCTGTACTAAACAAGCGCTGCAGCTATTTGTACTAGCAGTAGCGCGTGATGGCACGCGTTACTGCTAAGCATTAGCTGTAGCGCCTTATTAGTAGCGCGGCCACCGGCGCTACTAGTAGGCATAAAACACGCGCTACTGCTAGGGTTTTCCCTAGTAGTGCAAACCCGTAGGGTCTACACACTTAAGGTTCGGTGACGCTAGGGTTGTAGAGATATTAGTATGCAGCAAACCGAAAGTTGTTTGGAGTCCCGGATGAGATCCCGGACGTCATGAGGAGTTCCGGAATGGTCCGGAGGTGAAGAATTATATATAGGAAGTGTTGTTTCGGCCATCGGGAGAGTTTCGGGGGTCACCGGTATTGTACCGGGACCTCCGGAAGGGTCCCGGGGGTCCACCGGGTGGGGCCACCTATCCCGGAGGGCCCCATGGGCTAAAGTGGGAGGGGAACCAGCCCCTGGGGGGCTGGTGCGCCCCCCCTTGGGCCCCCCTGCGACTAGGGTTGGGAACCCTAGGGGAGGGGGCGCCTCCACTTGCCTTGGGGGGCAAGTTCCCCCCTTGGCCGCCGCCCCCCCTGGGGACCCTATATAAAGGAGGGGGGAGGGAGGTCAGTCGCACCCCTGCATCTTGGCGCCTCCCTTCCCCCTTGCTACACCTCTCCCTCCCGCAAACGCTTGGTGAAGCCCTGCCGGATCCTTGCTGCATCCACCACCACACCGTCGAGCTGCTGGATCTTCATCAACCTCTCCTTCTCCCTTGTTGGATCAAGAAGGAGGAGACGTCACGCTGACTGTACGTGTGTTGAACACGGAGGTGCCGTCCGTTCGGCGCTAGGATCTCCGGTGATTTGGATCACGACGTGAACGACTCCCTCAACCCCGTTCTCTTGAACGCTTCCGCTCACGATCTACAAGGGTATGTAGATGCACTCCCCTCTCTCGTTGCTGGATGAACTCATAGATTGATTTTGGTGAACGTAGGAAATTTTTTATTTTATGCAACATTCCCCAACAGTGGCATCATGAGCTAGGTCTATGCGTAGTTCTCTTTGCACGAGTAGAACACATTTGTTATGGGCGTAGATGTTGTCAACTTTCTTGCCACTACTAGTCTTATTTTGCTTCAGCGGTATTGTGGGATGAAGCAGCCTGGACCGACCTTACACGTATGCTTACGTGAGAGATGTTCCACCGACTGACATGCACTAGTTGCATAAGGTGGCTAGCGGGTGTCTGTCTCTCCCACTTTAGTTGGAGCGGATGCGACGAAAAGGGTCCTTATGAAGGGTAAATAGAAGTTGGCAAATCACGTTGTGGCTTTAACGTAGGTAAGAAAACGTTCTTGCTAGATCACCTATAGAAGCCACGTAAAAACTTGCAACAACAAATAGAGGACGTCTAACTTGTTTCTGCAGCAATTGTTTTGTGATGTGATATGGCCAAAGTTGTGATGAATGATGAATTATATATATGTGATGTATGAGATCATGTTCTTGTAATAGGAATCACGACTTGCATGTCGATGAGTATGACAACCGGCAGGAGCCATAGGAGTTGTCTTTATTTTTTTGTATGACCTGCGTGTCATTGAAGAACGCCATGTAAACTACTTTACTTTATTGCTAAACGCGTTAGCCATAGAAGTAGAAGTAGTCGTTGGCGTGACAACTTCATTAAGACACGATGATGGAGATCATGATGATGGAGATCATGGTGTCATGCCGGTGACGAAGATGATCATGGAGCCCCGAAGATGGAGATCAAAGGAGCTATATGATATTGGCCTTATCATGTCACTATTATGATTGCATGTGATGTTTATCATGTTTTTCATCTTGTTTACTTAGAACGACGGTAGTAAGTAAGATGATCCCTCATAATAATTTCAAGAAAAGTGTTCCCCCTAACTGTGCACCATTGCGAAGGTTCGTTGTTTCGAAGAACCACATGATGATCGGGTGTGATAGATCCTAACATTCGAATACAACGGGTGTAAGCCAGATTTACACACGCAATACACTTAGGTTGACTTGACGAGCCTAGCATGTACAGACATGGCCTCGGAACACGGAAGACCGAAAGGTCGAGCATGAATCGTATAGAAGATACGATCAACATGAAGATGTTCACCGATGTTAACTAGTCCATCTCACGTGATGATCGGACACGGCCTAGTTAACTCGGATCATGTTTCACTTAGATGACTAGAGGGATGTCTGTCTAAGTGGGAGTTCATTAAATAATTTGATTAAGATGAACTTAATTATCATGAACTTAGTCGAAAATCTTTACAATATGTCTTGTAGATCAAATGGCCAATGCTCATGTCCACCTGAACTTCAACGCGTTCCTAGAGAAAACCAAGCTGAAAGACTATGGCAGCAACTATACAGACTAGGTCCGGAACCTGAGGATCATCCTCATAGCTGCCAAGAAAGATTATGTCCTAGAAGCACCGCTAGGTGAAGCACCAATCCCAGAGAACCAAGACGATATGAACGCTTGGCAGTCTTGTGCTGATGATTACTCCCTCATTCAGTGCGGCATGCTTTACAGCTTAGAACCGGGGCTCCAAAAGCGTTTTGAGCAACACGGAGCATATGAGATGTTCGAGGAGCTGAAAATGGTTTTCCAAGCTCATGCCCGGGTCGAGAGATATGAAGTCTCTGACAAGTTCTTTAGCTGTAAGATGGAGGAAACAGTTTTGTTAATGAGCACATACTCAAGATGTCTGGGTTGCACAACCGCCTAACTCAGCTGGGAGTTAATCTCCCGGATGACGCGGTCATCGACAGAATTCTCCAGTCGCTCCCACCAAGCTACAAGAGCTTTGTGATGAACTTCAATATGCAGGGGATGGAAAAGACCATTCCTGGGGTATATTCAATGCTGAAATCAGCAGAGGTAGAGATCAAAAAGGAACATCAAGTGTTGATGGTGAATAAAACCACTAAGTTCAAGAAGGGCAAGGGTAAGAAGAACTTCAAGAAGGACGGCAAGGAAGTTGCCGCTACCGTAAGCCATTGCCGGGAAGAAGTCAAGCAATGGACGAAGCACGAGACCGAGTGCTTTTATTGCAAGGAAGTGGTCCTTCGAAGCGGAACTGCCCCAAGTACTTAGCGGACAAGAAGGCCGGCAAAACCAAAGGTATATGTGATATATATGTAATTGATGTGTAACTTACCAATGCTCGTAGTAGCTCCTGGGTATTTGATACCGGTGCGGTTGCTCACATTTGTAACTCAAAGCAGGAGCTGCGGAATAAGCGGAGACTGGCGAAGGACGAGGTGACGATGCGCGTCGGGAATGGTTCCAAGGTCTATGTGATCGCCGTCAGCATGCTACCTCTACATTTACCTACGGGATTAGTTTTGAACCTCAATAATTGTTATTTAGTACCAGCTTTGAGCATGAACATTGTATCAGGACCTCGTTTAATTCGAGATGGATACTCATTTAAATCCGAGAATAATGGTTGTTCTATTTATATGAGTGATATGTTTTATGGTCTCGAGCGTAATGTTACACATATTCATAGTGTGAACCCCAAAAGATGTAAAGTTGATAACGATAGTCTCACATACTTGTGGCACTGCCGCCTTGGTCACATTGGTGTCAAGCGCATGAAGAAGCTCCATGCTGATGGACTTTTAGAGTCTCTAGATTATGAATCGTTTGACACATGCGAGCCATGCCTCATGGGCAAGATGACCAAGACTCCGTTCTCCGGAACAATGGAGCGAGCAACCAACTTATTGGAAATCATACTTACTGATGTGTGCGGTCCAATGAGCGTTGAGGCTCGCGGAGGATATCGTTATGTTCTCACTCTCACTGATGACTTGGGTAGATATGGGTATGTCTACTTGATGAAACACAAGTCTGAGACCTTTGAAAAGTTCAAGGAATTTCAGAATGTGGTAGAGAATCAACGTGACCGAAAGATAAAGTTCCTACATCAGATCGTGGGGGAGAATATTTAAGTCACGAATTTGGTACGCACTTAAGGAAATGTGGAATTGTTTCACAACTCACGCCACCTGGAACACCTCAGCGAAATGGAGTGTCCGAATGTCGTAATCGCACTCTATAGGATATGGTGCGATCTATGATGTCTCTTACTGATTTACCGCTATCATTTTGGGGATACGCTCTAGAGGCAGCTACATTCACTTTAAATAGGGCACCATCTAAATCCGTTGAGACGACACCATATGAATTATGGTTTGGGAAGAAACCTAAGCTGTTGTTTCTAAAAGTTTGGGGATGCAATGCTTACGTCAAGAAACTTCAACCTGAGAAGCTCGAACCCAAGTCGGAAAAATGCGTATTCATAGGATACCCTAAGGAAACCATAGGGTATACTTTCTACTTAAGATCCGATGGCAAGATCTTTGTTGCCAAGAACGGGTCCTTTCTGGAGGAAGAGTTTCTCTCGAAAGAATTAAGTGGGAGGAAAGTAGAGCTTGATGAAGTACTGCCTCTTGAAACGGTGAGTAGCGCAACTCAGGAAAATGTTCCTGTGGTGCCTGCGCCAACAAGAGAGGAGGTTAATGATGATGATCAAGATACTTCGGATCAAGCTCCTACTGAACTTCGAAGGTCCACAAGGACACGTTCCGCACCAGAGTGGTACGGCAACCCTGTCTTGGAAATCATGTTGTTAGACAACGGTGAACCTTTGAACTATGAAGAAGGGATGGCGGGCCCAGATTCCAACAAATGGCTTGAAGCCATGCAATCCGAGATAGGATCCATGTATGAAAACAAAGTGTGGACTTTGACAGACTTGCCCAACGATCGGCGAGCAATAGAAAACAAATGGATCTTTAAGAAGAAGACGGACGCGGATGGTAATGTTACCATATGTAAAGCTCGACTTGTCGCTAAGGGTTATCGACAAGTTCAAGGGATTGACTACGATGAGACATTCTCTCCCGTAGCGAAGCTGAAGTCCGTCCGAATCATGTTAGCAATTGCCGCATACTATGATTATGAGATATGGCAAATGGACGTCAAAACGGCATTCCTTAACGGTTACCTTAAGGAAGAACTGTATATGATGCAGCCGGAAGGTTTAGTTGACCCTAAGAATGCTAACAAGGTATGCAAGCTCCAGCGCTCCATCTATGGGCTGGTGCAAGCATCTCGGAGTTGGAACATTCACTTTAATGAGATGATTAGAGCGTTTGGGTTTATGCAGACTTATGGAGAAGCCTGCGTTTACAAGAAAGTGAGTGGGAGCTCTATAGCATTTCTCATATTATATGTGGATGACATACTTTTGATGGGAAATGATATAGAACTTTTGGATAGCATAAAGGCCTACTTGAACAAGTGTTTTTCAATGAAGGACCTTGCAGAAGCTGCTTACATATTAGGCATCAAAATCTATAGAGATAGATCGAGACGCCTCATAGGTCTTTCACAAAGCACATACCTTCTTAAGATATTGAAGAAGTTCAATATGGATCAGTCCAAGAAGGGGTTCTTGCCTGTGTTGCAAGGTGTGAAATTGAGCTCGGCTAAATGCCCGACCACGGCAGAAGATAAAGAAGAGATGAGTGTCATCCCCTATGCCTCAGCCATGGGGTCTATTATGTATGCCATGACCTGTACCAGACCTAATATAAACCTTGCCATAAGTTTGGTAGGAAGGTACCAAAGTAATCCCCGCAAGGAACACTGGACAGTGGTCAAGAATATCCTTAAGTACCGGAAAAGGACTAAGGACATGTTTCTCGTATATGGAGGTGACGAAGAGCTCGTCGTAAATGGTTACGTCGACGCTAGCTTCAACACAGATCTGGATGACACTAAGTCACAAACCGGATACGTGTATATTTTGAATGGTGGGGTAGTAAGCTGGTGTAGTTGCAAGCAAAGCGTCGTGCCGGGATCTACATGTGAAGCGGAGTACATGTCAGCCTCGGAGGCAGCGCATGAAGCAATCTGGGTGAAGGAGTTCATCACCGACCTAGGAGTCATACCCAATGCGTCGGGGCCGGTCACACTCTTCTTTGACAACACTGGAGCTATTGCACTTGCCAAGGAGCCCAGGTTTCACAAGAAGACAAGGCACATCAAGCGTCGCTTCAACTCCATCCGTGAAAATGTTCAAGATGGAGACATAGATATTTGTAAAGTATATACGGACCTGAATGTAGCGGATCCGTTGACTAAACCTCTCCCTAGGGCAACACATGATCAACACCAGAACGTAATGGGTGTTCGATTCATCACAATGTAACTAGATTATTGACTCTAGTGCAAGTGGGAGACTATTGGAAATATGCCCTAGAGGCAATAATAAATGGTTATTATTATATTTCTGTGTTCATGATAATTGTCTATTATTCATGCTATAACTGTGTTATCCGAAAATCGTAATACACGTGTGAATACATAGACCACAACAAAGTCCCTAGTGAGCCTCTAGTAGACTAGATCTTTGATCAACGGATAGTCATGGTTTCCTGACTATGGGCATTGGATGTCATTGATAACAGGATCACATCATTAGGAGAATGATGTGATGGACAAGACCCAATTCTAAGCATAGCTCGAAGATCGTGTAGTTCGTTTAGCTAGAGCTTTTCCAAATGTCAAGTATCATTTCCTTAGACCATGAGGTTGTGCAACTCCCAGATACCGTAGGAGTGCTTTGGGTGTACCAAATGTCACAACGTATCTGGGTGGCTATAAAGGTGCACTACGGGTATCTCCGAAAGTGTCTGTAGGGTTGGCACGAATCGAGACTGGGATTTGTCACTCCGTATGACGGAGAGGTATCTCTGGGCCGACTCGGTAATGCATCATCATAATGAGCTCAATGTGACCAAGTGTATGGTCACGGTATCATGCATTATGGTACGAGTAAAGTGACTTGCCGGTAATGAGACTAAACGAGGTATTGGGATACCGACGATCGAGTCTCGGGCAAGTAACGTACCGATTGACAAAGGGAATTGAATACGGGGTTGTTTGAATCCTCGACATCGTGGTTCATCCGATGAGATCATTGAGGAGTATGTGGGAGCCAACATGGGTATCCAGATCCCGCTGTTGGTTATTGACCGGAGAGGCGTCTCGGTCATGTCTACATATCTCCCGAACCCGTAGGGTCTACACACTTAAGGTTTAGTGACGCTAGGGTTGTAGAGATATTAGTATGCAGCAAACTGAAAGTTGTTCGGAGTCTCGGATGAGATCCCGGACGTCATGAGGAGTTCCGGAATGGTCCGGAGGTGAAGAATTATATATAGGAAGTGCTGTTTCGGACATCGGGAGAGTTTCGGGGGTCACCGGTATTGTACCGGGACCACCGGAAGGGTCCCGGGGGTCCACCGGGTGGGGCCACCTATCCCGGAGGGCCTCATGGGCTGAAGTGGGAGGGGAACCAGCCCCTAGTGGGCTGGTGCGCCCCCCCTTGGGCCCCCCTGTGCCTAGGGTTGGGAACCCTAGGGGAGGGGGCGCCTCCACTTGCCTTGGGGGGCAAGTTCCCCCCTTGGCCGCCCCCCCTAGGAGATCCCGTCTCCTAGGGCCGGCACCCTCCCTAGGGACCCTCTATAAAGGAGGGGGGAGGGAGAGCTGCCGCACCCCTGCATCTTGGCGCCTCCCTTCCCCCTTGCTACACCTCTCCCTCCCGCAGACGCTTGGCGAAGCCCTGCCGGATCCTTGCTGCATCCACCACCACGCTGTCGTGCTGCTGGATCTTCATCAACCTCTCCTTCCCCCTTGCTAGATCAAGAAGGAGGAGATGTCACGCTGACCGTACGTGTGTTGAATACGGAGGTGCCGTCCGTTCGGCGCTAGGATCTCCGGTGATTTGGATCATGACGTGAACGACTCCCTCAACCCCTTTCTCTTGAATGCTTCCGCTCGCGATCTACAAGGGTATGTAGATGCACTCCCCTCTCTCGTTGCTGGATGAACTCATAGATTGATCTAGGTGAACGTAGGAAAAAATTTATTTTATGCAACGTTCCCCAACACTGTCTTGTTTGTTGTCTTCTAGGCCACTACTGAGATGTACTCGATGCCCAACGGGGCACAAGAACAGGTCGTGGAGGAGGAGGCGAGCGGATGTGAAAGTCAGGAGGAGTGGCAATCTGATGGTGAGGGGGATGAAGATGACGACGGCTCCGGTGAAGAGTAGGAGGAAGTCGACCCTCCTCGCACGGAAAGGCGATCCAAGCTCACCCATGACCCTGCCGTCGAGCGTGGCAAAGTGACTGTGCCTGTTGGGCAGTCGACGAAACACCCTCGAACGACCTCTCCAGCACCGACTGAAAAAGCGTCGAAGCATCCCCGAGCGGCGTCATCCAAGCCGTCGAAGGCCCTGCCCAAGATGAGAATGGACATTCCCACCATTTCTGGGTAACAGCAGAACTTGCATTTTCTCGTTTAGCATGGACAGACTCTTGGTCGACTCGTTGGCTAACCGACTGATTTCTACAATTTGTATTGTTGCTACCTCCGAGACCTCAGCCAGGAACGAAGACCAGGAAATGGAAGATGCAGCCACCTCCAACCTTGGTATGATATCTGTAGTTTCGCTTTTGGTCGATTGGATCTTCATTTTTAACTTTGAATCTTTCCTGTAGCCCCACCTGATGTCATGGATCTCCCTGATGATGACGATGAGGCGCCGCTGAGGCCGAGGAGGAATAAAAAGGCACCTGCTGGCAGGGCTGCTCAGGTTGCATCAGTGCCTGAGACACTGGTTCAGGAGGGTGGCAACGTCACTCGGACTTCTGTGTCCTTCGCTGTGCCGCTGACGAGTGCTCGACCTTCGTCGTCGACTGCTGACCCGCCTTCCCTTTTCGCCACACACCACGTCCCAGAGGACCAAGCGGGTGCTGCTAAGGAGGCTATACGCCAGGCAGGGATCATGATGGAGCAGGTGAAGGCGATCCGGGAAGCCAGCCAAGCAGCCTACAATGATAGCTCAGCTCTTCAGAGCAACGTCCAGGTTAGTTGGTCACCGCTTGTTCTGTTAGGATATGCTACCTGAAGATTTTCTGTGTACACCCACTGGGTGTGTCGATTGAATTTTTGGATTGGTGGGGGCACGTTGAGTGCACCCACTGGGTGTAGTCCCCGAGACTATGGTGGACTGCTGGCAGTCGACTGTAGTCTTTATACTTTTGAATTTCTTTTCTAACTTCTTCACTCGGTCTGGTCGGACCATGTCGAATGGAATCTTGGAACTAGTGGGGTCACGCTGAGTGCACCCACTGGGTGTAGTCCCCGAGACCTTGGTCGACTGCTGGCAGTCGACTAAGGTCTGAAGAACCTTTTTTTTAGATCATGATGATACCGTGGCTGACTGCTGGCAGTTAGCTATGGTTTAGGATCGTAACCTTTTTGTCTCTTTCGGTCGACTAATCAAACCGAGTTGGTAGAACCAGTGGGGGCACGCTGAGTGCACCCACTGGGTGTAGTCCCCGAGACTACTGTTGAATATTTTGATTCGGCTGTAGTCTTAGAAATGCTACGATTTTTTCTCATAGTCACTGGGAAGCAACCTATCTTTGATGTCTGTCGACTGATCTTTTGCAGAAATCTTGCGAGCTAGTGGCTCGCTATACTGAATTGGAAAACAAGCATATCCAACTCGACCTTGACTTGAAGCTTGTTCAGGAGAACTTTAAGAAGGCGAAGGATGAAGCAAAAGGTATGTTTGGTGAGAATCTTGACGACTGTCTTTATCTTTCTGTCCATTCCTGATTCTGATCTCATTGTTACTTTGCAGATAAACTGAAGGAGGCTCTGAAGAAGAAGAACCATGACCTCGCCGAGGCGCAGAAGGCAGCTTGCACAAAACGAAGCTTGCGGAAGAAAATTTGGCTTCAGTAGGTAAACTTGAGGAGGAGAACGCCAATCTGAAAGCTGCTCTCGACGCGGCCAACAAGGAGGTCAGCCGTCTGAAGAATGATAAGATAGCTTTGAGTGACAAGGCTAGCAAACTGGCAGGGAAGAAGAACGATCTAGAGGCTTATCTAGGAGGGCTCGCCCAGAAGTTATTCATCATGCTTGAAGGTAATCTCTTCCATCCGACTGACCTGTTATCACTGACTCATCACAGAGCCGTTGGCTTAAACTCGAATTGTGTTTACAGAATTCTGCCAGAACTTCGAGGAGGAGACCAGTCGAGTGGAAACAAGCTTGGACCCCATTAACTCTCCTGTGAAGGATGAAGCCGCTATGAACGTGCTCCGACTGGAGTCTCGTGTCGCTGGTGTGGTTGACTACCTCGCTCGACTGAAGGTTGCGGTGTCGCGAATCGACACGACACTCTGGCCAGGCGAGACGCTTCAAAATGACCTCAAGGCTTTAATGACTCGACTGAATGACGTTCCAGGTCGAGTGAAAGAATGGAAAAAGTCTTCTGCCAAGTGCGGTGCTGATGTTGCTCTATCCCTGGTCCGTGTTCACTGCAAGGACGTGCGAGAAGACAAGCTGGCGTCCATCAAGGTGGCCAATACCAAGAAGCATGACTTCCAATCTTTCATGGAGACCTTCATTGTTGCTGCCACTCGAATTGCTGACGAAATCGACCTGGACCAGTTTGTCGCGCCCTCCAGTCCTCTACCTGAGGAGTAAAAAACTTCTAAGCTTCGTCTTAAATTTGCCTCGGAATGCCGAGTGGTTTTGTAACCGATAAACTTTTACAGGCTTGATGCCTGAGTACTTCTGAATCCATAGGGTGTTTTCTGAACTTCATGCTTATCGTTGAATATGTTTGCATTTGCCTTCGAGCAAACTTTGCTCTTCACTCAGAATATACTTTGATGCTTGAGACGTAGCTCTGAGGTTGAAAGTCCAGTCGACCTACACTTCATCACTCTTGCGGGTGGGGATGGAGCATAGATTGCAGTGGACCTACGTCCTTCCGGGTCAGGACGGAGCGCACATTGTATTTGTGGCATAGCTCAGAAGGAGAAGGTAGCAGTCGACCTGCACCTCGTCATCCTTGCAAAGCGCACGTTGTATTTGTGGCGTAGCTCCGAAGGAGAAGGTAGCAGTCGACCTGCACCTCGTCGTCCTTGCAGAGCGCACATTGTATTTGTGGCGTAGCTCAGAAGGAAAAGGTAGCAGTCGACCTGCACCTCGTCATCCTTGCAGAGTGCACGTTGTATTTGTGGCGTAGCTCCGAAGGAGAAGGTAGCAGTCGACCTGCACCTCGTCGTCCTTGCAGAGCGCACATTGTATTTGTGGCGTAGCTCAGAAGGAGAAGGTAGCAGTCATCCTGCACCTCGTCATCCTTGCAGATTGGAATGGTTTAAATACTTAGGCGAGTACTGGACTGCGGCTAAGCCCCCGAGTGGGAGCATTGCTCTCCACTTGGTGGATTTTTAAATACTTGGGCGAGTGCTGGACTGCAGCTAAGCCTCCGAGTGGGAGGATTGCTCTCCACCCGGTAGGATTTTTAAATACTTAGGTGAGTACTGGACTGCAGCTAAGCCTCCGAGTGGGAGGATTGCTCTCCACTCGGTAGGATTTTTAAATACTTAGGCGAGTACTGGACTGCAGCTAAGCCCCCGAGTGGGAGGATTGCTCTCCACTCGGTAGGATTTTTAAATACTTAGGCGAGTACTGGACTGTAGCTAAGCCCCCGAGTGGGAGGATTGCTCTCCACTCGGTAGGATTTTTAAATACTTAGGCGTGTACTGGACTGCAGCTAAGCCCCTGAGTGGGAGGCTGGCTCACCACTCGGTAGGATTTTTCAAACATAGGCGAGTACTAGGACTGCAGCTAAGCCCCCGAGTGGGAGGTTGGCTCACCACTCGGTAGGATTTTTCAAACTTAGGCGAGTACTAGGACTGCAGCTAAGCCCCCGAGTGGGAGGCTGGCTCACCACTCGGTAGGATTTTTCAAACTTAGGCGAGTACTAGGATTGCTGCTAAGCTCCAGAGTGGGAGGCTGGCTCACCACTCGGTAGGATTTTTCAAACTTAGGCGAGTACTAGGACTGCAGCTAAGCCCCCGAGTGGGAGGCTGGCTCACCACTCGATAGGATTTTTCAAACTTAGGCGAGTACTAGGACTGCAGCTAAGCCCCCGAGTGGGAGGCTGGCTCACCACTCGGTAGGATTTTCAAGTACTTAGGCGAAACGGACTCGCGGCTAAGCCCCCGAGTGGGAGGCTGGCTCACCACTCGGTAGGGCTTTTTTGTAGAAACTTAGGCAAAACAGATTCACAGCTAAGCCACCCACTGGGGGATTTCTCCTGTAAACAAAAAGTAACAACAATCACTGGGAAAATTATAACATTCTTGTCTTTGATAAACAAACTACAGAGGTACTTTTATTAGATCTCATCCGAGTGAGTACTTAAGTATAAAAGGGGCGGAGCAGCTCCGCGTTCGAACCTCGTGGCTTGTCAATCTGGTGATCGACATTGTAAAGACGGTACGCTCCATTGTGGAGAACTTTGGTGACGATGAAGGGGCCTTCCCAAGTAGGAGCGAGCTTATGTGGCTTCTGCTGATCCACTCGGAGAACCAAATCTCCTTCTTGGAAGGCTCGACTCTTCATGTTTCTAGCATGGAATCGACACAAGTCCTGCTGATAGATAGTCGATCGAATCATGGCCATCTCTCTTTCTTCTTCTAGAAGGTCGACTGCATCCTGCCAGGCTTGTTTTGCTTCATCTTCAGTGTAGAGCTCGACTCGGGGTGCATTGTGAAGCAGGTCACTCGGCAGAACTACTTCATCGGAATGGAGTTCGGGCAGTCGACCGATTAGGAGTGGTCCTCAATCCCCAAAGAAGTGATGGAAGTTCGTCGACCCACGTTCCTGTTGCATGCTTGAGATCACGCATCAACCGGGGTTTCAGTCCTTTGGGAATTAGACCATTTGCTCGTTCCGCTTGTCCATTCGACTGGGGGTGAGCGACTGAAGCGTAGTCGACTCGTGTGCCTTGAGAGGCGCAAAAGGCTCTGAATTCATCGGAATCTAAGTTTGACCCATTACCAGTGATGATGCTATGCGAACTCCATATCTGAATATCAACTCTCTGATGAAGCTGATAGCAGTGCCGGCATCAAGATTCTTGATAGGCTTAGCTTCGATGCACTTAGTAAACTTGTCGACTGCCACCAGTACATGGGTGAAGCCGCTCCTGCTAGTTCTCAGTGGTCCAACCATATCTAATCCCCACACAGCAAAGGGCCAGACGAGTGGAATGGTCTTCAAGGCTGAGGCGGGTTTGTGTGACATATTGGAATAAAACTAACATCCTTCACACTTGTCGACTATCTCCTTTGCCATCTCATCTGCTCTTGGCCAGTAAAATCCCGCTCGGTATGCTTTAGCCACAATGATCCGAGAGGACGCATGATGACCACAGGTCCCCGAGTGGATATTGTCAAGAATTATCTGACCTTCTTCTGGTGTTATACATTTCTGGCCGACTCCAGTCGCGCTTTCTCTATATAACTGTCCCTTTATCACAGTAAAGGCCTTGGATCGACGGACGATCTGTCGAGCCTCTTATTCATTATGTGGGAGCTCTTTCCTTAGGATATACGCGATGTATGGCACTGTCCAGTTGGGAGTGATGACCAAAACTTCCATGATCAGGTCGACCACAGCTGGGACCTACTTCAGTCGGATCTGTAACACTTTTTGGCTGCGGGGCTTCTTCAGTGAAAGGATCCTCTTGAACTGATGGTGTGTGGATGTGTTCTAAAAACACATTACTGGGAATGGCTTCTCTCTTGGAACCTATTTTTGCCAAATCATCAGCCGCTTGATTTTTCAGTCGGGGTATATGATGAAGCTCTAACCCCTCGAATCTCTTCTCTAGCTTTCTCACCGCATTGCAGTAACCAGTCATGGCTGGAATTCTGACGTCCCACTCCTTCATCACCTGATTTAATACTGTAGGATCGGAAGTATGTCTAGAGGGGGGGTGATTAGACTACTTGACAACTTAAAAACCTAGCCTTTTGGTTGGAGTAGATTTTTAGCAAGTTCACAAAGATAACCAAGTCAAGTATCACCCTACACATGCAATTCTAGAGTTGTGGCAGCGGAAAGTAAATTGCACGTATAGTAAATGAGAGGTGGAGAAGAGCAAACGCAATTTGGAGACACGGAGATTTTTTCTCGTGGTTCCGATAGGTGGTGCTATCGTCAATCCACGTTGATGGAGACTTCAACCCACGGAGGGTAACGGCTGCGAGAGTCCACGGAGGGCTCCACCCACGAAGGGTCCACGAAGAAGCAACCTTGTCTATGCCATCATGGCTTACGCCCACGGAGGACTAGCCTTACTCGGGGTAGATCTTCACGAAGTAGGCGATCTCCTTGCCCTTACAAACTCCTTGGTTCAACTCCACATCATGACGGAGGCTCCCAAGCGACACCTAACCAATCTAGGAGGCACCACCCTCCAAAAGGTAATAGATGGGGTTGGTGATGATGAACTCCTTGCTCTTGTGCTTCAAATGATAATCTCCCCAACACTCAACTCTCCTCACTGATTTGGCTGTGGTGGAAGAAAGGATTGAGTGGAAAGCAACTTGGGAAGGCTAGAAATCAAGTTTCATATGGTGGGAGTGGAGCAACTTGATCTCAACACAAGGGTAGGTAGTTTTCTTCTCGTAAATGTAAGGTAGGAGTGGTAGTTCTTTCGATGGCTCTCTCCACGAATGAAGAGGAGGTGGAGGGGTATTTATAGCCTCCACACAAAATCCAACCGTTACACACATTTGACCAATCTCGGTCAGACCGAAGTTGACAACTCGGTGAGACCGAAAGTTCAAATCTTGTGAACGTTGGGATTTTCGGTGGGACCGAAAATACAATCTCGGTTAGTCCGATTCTTCCAAAGTCTAGGGTTTGCCAATCTCGGTGGGACCGACTTTCTCATCTCGGTGACACCGATTTGAGTCTGAAGGTTCTGAAGCTTGGCAACACCAATTTCGGAATGACCGAGTTTGGAATCGGAAAATCCGAGATTCTTAGGGTTTGGGTATATGGCTGAGGTGGTTCATCTCGGTGTGACTGGGATTAGAATCGGTGGGACCGAGATTACTTATGAGTTTATGTTCGAATGAAAGATTGCTGATAGTTTGAGAGATAAATCACTAAGCACTTAGAGCAACCAGATCATCATCATAACCTCATCCCCTTTTAATAGTATTGGCTTTCCTATGGACTCAATGTGATCTTGGATCACTAAACCAAAAATGGAGTCTTGAGCTTTTGCCAATGTTTTCCTTAGCATTTTGAGGGGTCCACATCATCAGTCATTGCCATACCCATATCACTGAACTTTCTGAAATATTCTCAAGAAATGATTAGTTCAATGATATATATGTTGTTATTAATTACCAAAACCACCCGGGGATTAGTTGCACTTTCAAATACCAAATCTGAGTCGCCATAGACCATGAGGCGACGGACGCCGAGTGAAATGGCCATACGCAACCCATACAAAAGTGCTTCATATTCTGCTTTGTTATTGGAGGAATCAAAGTGGATCTGGAGCACATATCTGAGCTTATCTCCCCGGGGGGAAACCAGCACTACCCCAGCATCAGAACCATTCAGCATCTTAGAACCATCAAAGAACATGGTCCAGTGCTCCGAGTGAACTTGAGTCGGCAGTTGCTGCTCAACCCACTCGGCTATGAAGTCTGCTATTGCTTGGGACTTGATGGCTTTCTTTGTTTCAAACTTGATATCCAAGGGAAGGAGTTCAACCGCCCATTTTGCCACTCGACCAGTTGCATCTCTGTTGTGTAAAATCTCTGACAACGGAGCGTCGCTGACGACTGTAATAGAATGGTCAGAGAAGTAGTGAGCATCCTTCTTCGTGGTCATATAAATCCCATATACAAGCTTCTGATAATGAGGGTATCTTTGCTTTGATGGGGTCAAAACTTCAGAAAGATAATATACTGGGCGCTGAACTTTGAAGGCTTTTCCTTCTTCTTCCCGCTCGACCATAAGTACTATACTGACGACTTGTCCTGTGGCTGCAATGTAAAGCAACAAAGGCTCTTTGCTGATTGGGGCAGCAAGCACCGGCTGGGTGGAGAGCAGGGCTTTTAGCTCTGCAAACGCTGCATCAGCTTCTTGAGTCCACTCGAACTTGTCTGACTTCTTCATCAGTCGGTCAAGAGGCAATGCCTTTTCACCAAGGCGAGAGATGAATCGACTTAAAGCGGCCAAGCATCCAGTAAGCTTCTGGACATCGTGCACATGCACATGGCGTTTCATTCGGAGTATAGTACCAACTTTTTCTGGGTTGGCGTCGATTCCTTGTTCGGAAACGCGAAAACCGAGTAACTTTCCGCCGGGAACTCCGAATGTGCACTTTGATGGATTAATCTTGATATCATACCTCCTGAGGTTGGCAAATGTTTTAGCAAGGTCAGTCAATAGGTCGGAACCCTTCCGTGATTTGACCACAATATCATCCATGTATGCTTCCACATTCCGACTGATTTGAGTGAGCAAACACTTCTGAATCATCCTCATGAACGTGGCTCCAGCATTCTTGAGGCCGAATGGCATGGTGACATAGCAGAAGCACCCGAATGGAGTGATGAAAGCTGTTTTGATCTCGTCGGGTCCATACAGACGGATCTGATGTTAACCGGAATAGGCGTCTAAAAAGACAGGCACTCACATCCCGCAGTCGAGTCAACTATTTGGTCGATGCGGGGGAGAGGAAAATGATCTTGCGGGCAGGCCCGATTGATATGTTTGAAGTCAATGCACATGCGAAGTGACTTGTCCTTCTTGGGGACCATGAGAACATTGGCGAGCCACTCGGAGTGGTAAATCTCTCGGATAAACACCACTGCTAAGAGCCGAGCCACCTCCTCGCCAATGGCCTTTCTGTTCTGGACGGCGGACCGTCGAAGATGTTCCTTGACAGGTTTTACTTTTGAGTCGACTCGTAGGAGATGCTCAGCCAGCCCCCTGGGAACACCCGGCATGTCAGCAGGTTTCCATGCGAGGATGTCCCAGTTCTAACGGAGGAACTGGATGAGCGCTTCTTCCTATTTGGCATCGAGTGTTGTAGATATATGAGTCGGAGCAGCACTGGGGTCGGTCGGCTGAATGTGAATCGGCTTTGTCTCACCGGACGACTGAAACGATGATTCTGTAGCGGGCTTCTTGGCTCGCAACAAATCACTCGGATCAGCAGTTTTCTGGTATTCCTGTAGCTCTACCACTGCCATCTGAGCATCAGCGATCTTTGAGCCTTTCTGAAAGCATTCTTCCGCCTTCTTTCGATTGCCAGTAATAGTGATCACACCTTTGGGACCAGGCATCTTCAATTTGAGATACACATAACTTGGTCGAGCCATGAAACATGCATAAGCTGGCCTGCCCAAAATAGCGTGATAAGCACTCGGGAAATCCACAACTTCAAACGTCAACTTTTCTTTGCGGTAATTCTTGGAATCACCGAAAACCACATCAAGAGCAATTTGGCCGAGTGGCTCAGCCTTCTTTCCAGGAATGACTCCATGGAAACTCATGTTGCTGGTACTGAGTCTGGACATCGGAATGCCCATCCCTTTCAGCGTCTCTGCATACAATATATTCAGGCCACTGCCACCATCCATCAAGACTTTAGTCAGTCAAGTGCCCTCGATGACTAGGTCAACCACCAAAGCTTGCCTCCCAGGGGTGGCTATGTGCGTCGGATGATCGGACTGGTTGAATGTGATGGCAGTCTGAGACCATTTCAGATAACTAGGTGTCACCGGAGCAACCATATTCACCTCTCGGTTGATAACTTTCAATCGACTTTTGCTTTCAACATCAGCAAAAATCATCAGGGTGGAATTAACCTGGGGATATCCAACATCACTATCTTCTTTGTCTTCAACTTTGTCTGACTCCTTTTCCTTATCTTTGGGCTGTTTCCCCTGGAATTGCTGGATCAAGAGCCGACACTGTCGAGAGGTATGTTTCGGGTAAATGAATTTACCCTCCTCATCTTTCTTCGTGTGGATGTGGCACGGCAAATCCATCACGTCATTTCCTTCCTTGTCCTTCACCTTCTTAGGGTTCCAAGACCCTTTGGGCTTCCCTTTAAACTTTCCTTGAGTCACGGCCAAGGCTTGTCCAGGAGCAGCTGGCTCGGCTTTCTGCTTCTGTTTCCGACTAGAGTTCCCTCCCCCGGTTTCATGAGCAGCTGACTTGTCCTTACCACTCCGGAGCCGATCCTCTTCTTCACCATTGGCATACTTGGTGGCAATCTCCATCATTCGACTTAGGGTCATGTCTCCGGTCCGACCGAATTTTAAACTTAGCTCTTTGTTCTTAACACCTTCCTTGAAGGCACAGACTGCCTGGTGATCAGATACATTCTCTACCGTGTGATGCAATGTGATCCATCTCTCGATGTAATCCCTCGGAGTTTCATTAGACTTTTGCACACAAGATTGCAGCTCTGTCAACCCTGCTGGTCGCTTGCAAGTTCCTTCAAATGTTCTGACAAACACTCGGGCAAGATCTTCCCAAGTGTAAATGCTACTGGGTGCCAACTGATTCAACCATGCTCTGGCCGAACCCTCCAACATAAGGGGTAGATGTTTCATGGCCACCTCATCGTTGCCGCCGCCAATCTGAATAGCCACTCGGTAGTCTTCAAGCCAAGTATCAGGCTTGGACTCACCAGTGAACTTACTGACTCCAGTCGCCAACCTGAAGTTGGGAGGAATCACCGCGGCCCTGATGGCCCTGCTGAAACACTCTGGTCCTGAGACATGTACTCTGCTGCGGGTGGGTATATCTCTGTCATGACCTTCTCGGTGAGCTCTGTTCCTGTCGACCAAACCTTGAACGATAATGGATCTCACATCAAAGCCTGGTTCTCTGGGGTCGACTGGAACCCTTCGCCCAACTTTCTTGTCTTGGCGTCTGTCATCCTCATTGCCGAGGCGTCTGAGCCACCCCTCGGGGGATGGGTGGGCACTCGACGCCGATCATCACGATCAAATCGGTGATCATACTGCTCATGGTTCTTGTACTGATCATCACGCCGGCCTCCACGTTCCTCACGCCTCGGGGGTGATCTTGGGATATGGGCCGACTGGACTGTATTCGCAGCGATGGATCTGCTGTGAAACCTATTCTGCGACAGTGATACAGCTAAATTTTGATCTCCTGCTGCCCGGAGTAAATCTCTGATCTGTAGGAAGCCTCTGCCAGCCTCTGACTGGGAAGGCTGAATCGACTCTGCTATACGGGCTGCAGCTGCTAGATTCTGAATCGGAGTTCGATATACCTGAGTTGGTGGTGGAAAGAGTTGACGTCGACTGGAGCCTGGAACCCGTTGTCGTGCACACTCGTCGAGTGCTCGCTAGAGGTTTTCCAGTAGAGTGCGCTCAGCCAAGTTGGCCAAGCGCGCATCCTCTAAGGCACGAGCCTCGGGGGTTTCTCCGACGATAGGAGTGTGTAGCGCATCCATGTTCCGGCGGTGAAGTTCTTCCCTCTGCAGCGAAGTGAGGGGCTCGGGTTGATACTCTTTGTGAACCTGCGCCGGATCAGCTCCGCTGTCGCCTCCGTCAGCGCAGGGAAAGCCAGGAGGACTGCATGGTCCATTGACCATCATAACCTTCGCCGCTGGATCACTGCTGTCGCACTCGGATGCAGTCTTTGTGGAGCCAGTCGACAGGTCGAACAGGCCGTAGAGAGATTCGTCGGGCTCGATTTCCGCGACTTGGGGGGTGGCCGACTAGCGGGCCACCGCGTGCCTCACCCACCGCTGAAGCCTCGACCGACCGGAGCGCTTGCACTGGCGAGAAACAGGGAGGGAGGACGACACAGGGGTCGACCGATACTGGGTCGACGGTTGCCGCAGAAGGACGCCGCGGACGCATGCGTGAAAGTGCGATGCCCCGCGGACAGGGAGCGCGTCGATGTCAAGCGGAGCCTCCGGAAGCCAAGCGGAGTCGTCGGCGATGAATGTGAGCGCGCCGAGACAGATCTCGCGGCCCTCAACCAAAACTCCACCTGAAACCATGATGAAGGGGATCAGAAAAATCACAACTTCTGCAATAAGTCGCTAAGACACCTGCCCCACGGTGGGCGCCAACTGTCGTGGTTCTAAGTCTAACAGTAGAATAGGGGCCCGGAAGAAGTAAGAGCCCTACGTCTCGGAGCCCCTTATCGGAGGAAGTAACAGGCCTACGTCTCGGAGCCCGGAGGCGGTTGACTGGATTATGTGAATATGAGTTACAGGGGTGCGAACCCTTTACACTGAGGAGGGGGTGGCTTATATAGAGTCTGCCAGACCCCTCCGGCCCTCAGCTATGCGGGGTTTAAAGTACATTAAGGCCGGGTGTCGGTGTCAAAACCGGCGGATCTCGGGTAGGGGGTCCCGAACTGTGCGTCTAGGTGGATGGTAACAGGAGACAAGGGACACGATGTTTTTACCCAGGTTCGGGCCCTCTCGATGGAGGTAAAACCCTACTCTTGCTTGATTGATATTGATCATATGGGTAGTACAAGAGTGGATCTACCACGAGATCAAGGAGGCTAAACCCTAGAAGCTAGCCTATGGTATGATTGTTGTAATGGTTGTGTCCTACGCACTAAACCCTCCGGTTTATATAGACACTGGAGAGGGCTAGGGTTACACAGAGTCAGTTACAATGGTAGGAGATCTACATATCCGTATCACCAAGCTTGCCTTCCACGCCAAGGAAAGTCCCATCCGGACATGAGACGAAGTCTTCAATCTTGTATCTTCATAGTCTTGGAGTCCGGCTGACGATGATAGTCCGGCTATCCGGACACCCCCTAGTCCAGGACCCCCTCAGTAGCCCCTGAACTAGGCTTCAATGACGATGAGTCCGGCGCGCATATTGTTCGGCATTGCAAGGCAGGTTCCTCCTCCGAATAATTCATAGAAGATTGTGAACACCAGGATAGTGTCCGGCTCTGCAAAATAAATTCCACATTCCACCGTAGAGAGAATAATATGTACACAAGTTCAATCTGCTGACGTATTTTGTGGCATGACGTCACGCTACTACCAAGCCTTTACTTGAATCATTTTTTATTATACCACCTCAGCGCGTTTAGCGAAGCGGTTTCCTTGGCACGTCTTGTCGAAGCAGAGATCGTGTTCCCCTTATTCCGGGATTCCCATCAATACGGACGTGGGTAATCCAACTGCGCCTGTTGCCACACCCCCTCTACCGGAGGCGAGTCCCAAACGGTCACGGGGACGGCTCTTGGTATCCTCCCTCTTTATAAAGGGACAAGGCTTTGTTTCTTTTCTTCAATCCTCAATCGAATCTTCTCCTCACCCCCGAGTTCCAACACCCAGAGCCCCAGATTCGAGCGCTTCGGACCTTCAACCATGTTCGGCTCCGACCCATAGGGCCAGTGGATGCCCTCCTCCGTCACGGAAGAGTACGTGCTAAAGCTGCGGGAAGCCAAGTACCTGACCTACGAGATTTCGCATAGGCTGCCCGCCAAAGGGCAAGTTATTCACACCCCGAGCCCGGCGAGTATGTCGTGTTTGTGTCCCACCTCCGTCGGGGTTTAGGCTTCCCGATGGATCCTTTCGTGAGAGGGCTCATGTTTTACTATGGGTTGGAATTCCACGACTTGGCTCCGGAGTCCATCCTCCATATTTCTTCATTCATTGTCGTCTGCGAAGCCTTCCTCCGCATTACCCCTCACTTCGGCTTGTGGCTTAAGACCTTTGACGTGGAGCCGAAGATGATCGAGGGGCGTCAAGCAGAGTGCGGCGGGGCGGTCGTAAGCAGAAGGGCCGACGCTCCATGGCCCGAGGGCACTTTCCAGGAGGAGCTCGGCTTGTGGCAGCATGAGTGGTTCTACATAACCGCTCCCAGGGGCAGCAGGCAGAAGCCGCTGCCCATCTTCCGCCCGGGCCCTCCACAGCGGCTGATGTCATGGGTTAGCCAAGGACTCAACTGGGGGCCGTCAAAGGACGTGCCCCTATTGCAGGGTCGGATTCGAGACCTCCAAGCGAAGGAGATCGATCTGGTCGTGGTGATGCAGGTCATGCTGATTAGGTGTCTCCTGCCCTGCAAATGCTGTCCTCTCCGGCTGTGGGAGTTTAATCCGGAGGGACCACGAATTCTTCAACACTTCATGGGTATGACACTCGCGGAGATGTACAAATTGTTCTTCGGATCACAAGAGATGTGTCCGGAATTGACCGAGGACGCCGGCCTAAGCTGCAATCGCCTGGATACACAAGTAAGTAGCTCTGAACCCGGACATAGCGTTGGTTTGCCTTTCTATGATTCGCCTTTTAACCAGTTGTCCTCCAAACAGGAGTGGATAGCGCAAGCAAAGTTGACACGGTGTCCGGCCCCCCTCCCAGAGACCACGCCGGATCCCGTGCTAGTCAGAATGTTGGAGGTTACGCCTTCAGAGGAAGGCGAGGGGGAGAACAGATAAACTACCGCCTCAACCAAGGAGGCTCTTGAGAAAGGGGGGATCGAGAATCCCTCCTTCCAAGGGGAGAAGAGGACCGCTTCCGAGAACCCAGAGGCCAAAGCCCCGAAGCGGGGGAAGAGATCTTCACCAGAGCGTCCTGCGTCCTGGGGAGGCCCCGGCCGCACAGTCTCCCCTAAAGGATCAGCCCTCCAGCGAGCCGTAAGTAGAAAAAAGGGAGTTGTGTAATAAGGGACATCCCTATTTCTGCTTCTGAGGATAACTTAGGTGTTTACCTTGTAGTTCGGATCTCCGTCCTTCTCAGATGAGCTCGTCTTCGGGGGAACTTCGTCCGGAGATGATGGAGAGCGAGACGCCTCCATCTGCCGCACCATCGGATAGGGCGGACGAGCCTGAAGTGTCGTCACGGAGGGTACCCCTGAGTCCGGCAGGGCCGAATAGTTCGGCACCAACTGGTGTGCGGCCGGGGGAGCTGAAGGATCTGCTTGAGAGGGCGTCTATCTCAGAAGGTCACCATACACTGATTGAAAGAATTTCATCCGCCGAAGGCGGGTTGCGTGATGCCGTCAGGAGTTTGCTTGCGGGGTTTGAGGTACGTAAAAATGACATACCTTTTGACAGTTTTGCATAAGGTGCGCCCTGTATAGATTGTAGCCCCTGGGACTCGGTAGGTTGTCGAGAGCGACAGCGTGCCGAGGATCAAAATCGCAGGTATTGATTTTTGCCTTTCCCATGCAGGTGGCGGACAGTCCGGTGGCCAGCCGGACTGATGGAGTTGCCGAACTAAAGCAGCAACTTGACGTTGCGGATGCGGACATCGCGCTGGTTAATAAGCGACTTGACGAGTCACAAGGTAGGTTTTTTTTCGTGGTCACCTGGTAAGGGATCCGGAGCCCACTCCTTACCATATGTGTGCTTAATGCAGATGGTGCCGCTGCTGTGGAGAGTCTTCGGGCGGAACTTGCTCAAGCCAAGGAGCAGGCCAGAAGGAGTGATGCGGCTGCCTCGAGGGCGGCCGAAGAGCTAGAAGCCGAAAGGGCAGCTCACTGCCGAAGCAGGGAGGAGATGGCCGAAATGGCCGTGAAGTTGAAAGATGCTACCGACCGCAATGATGTTCTTGAAAAAGAACGCCAAGGGGAGCGAGAAGACCTGAGGAAGGCCACCGCCGAAGCCAAGGATGCCTGTTCTGCAATGCGGGCTATAAAGGAGGAGCTGCGCCAGGCCGGAGATATTGTGGCCGGCAAGCTCTTTCTGCTGCGCCGGAGGTTTACAGATCCAAAGTATGCCCAGCTTGGCCAGCTGTGGGGTCTGGAGGATCCTTATATGGATTTAGCGGCGAGTGCGGTAGATGCTGTTGTGCACTTCCGAAGTCAGAAGGATCACGAGACGGAAGAGGTGTTTTGGTCTCAATTCCATAGTCCAGAGCGTCTACTTCCGCTGACCGATCGGTTGGCTGAGTGGGCGGAGCTGAATAGGCTGTCCGGACTTGCCATGACAGATATCGTGGCTCATGTCTGGCCGGATAGGCCTAAGCCGAAGAGTTATTTTGGCTTATTGCAGCAATTTCTTGGGGCGGTGCCGCATATCAAGGCGATGAAGCGGTCGGCTTGCATAGAGGGTGCACGGATGGCCCTTGCCCGTGTGAAAACATACTGGACAGAGATGGATGCCACCGCTGTTGCGACCCAGGGTTCAGACGAGAGCTGGTTACCCGCCGAGCACTATTTTGGGGAAGTTCTGCGTGGTGCTCATGTAATAGAGTCGCAGTGCTCAAAAAATGTGGTGTTCAAATGAACTTTATGTTTTATAAAACGATGTTTGTAATATAAGCGCTTTTTGTACTTGTGCGTACAAGTATTGAAATATCTCCTGTGCGGCCGTTAATGTATACTTGTGTATAACCTGAAAGATGGCAGTCTTCGGCTTCAGCCCCCACGCACATAGTGCGGGGGTGTTTGCGAAATAGCATGTTTTCACACTTAATCCAACGTCTTGGTCCTGTTAAGGAGGTGGTAGCGTAGCAAACGAGGCAACCGGACTATAATGCTTTATCACTTTCACTTAGCCATAGGAGTTCGAAGGTGGGGCTACGATATAGCCCCTAGGGGCACCGCGCTCTCTGTATTTGGGGCGCGTGTGTGCCTGACCGGGAAGCGGTCCTTCGTCAAAGCGAAGGAATTCTAAACATTCCAAAGGTCGATCGAGTGGTTGACCAGTCTCTCGCTATGTCATGATCGGTTTTGGCTTTCATCGAGGTGCTCGCCCGGCCAACCGGGCACAATCGCAGAGTTCTCCGGTGCCGCGTTAGCCGATGATACGGAACGTAAGGCAGCAAAACACAGGAGCCGGGCAAACCCAACATTTGACCAAAGACATGACTCGGAGCTGATGCATATAAGGCCTAACTCGAGACGCCGAACACTCCCTAAGGTATTCAGTCTTTATAGTAACGGGCAGAACAATGCCCTAAGCCCCTAGTGTCCAGGTACAGGCGGGAATTTCTGGCGCGGCCGATGCCAAAACGCCAGCCTCCTCATTGGTTATGGTGAAAACCGTGGGATGTGAATCAACAAAAGACATTAAGAAAGGTTTACGCAGGGACTTAATCTGAAAAGAATCCTTGCGACGGGTCCCTGCTGCACGTCTGCGCCTGTGTCTCCATTGTGCCGTATCCTGGACAGGTGTGCACGTTGTTCATCTGTAAAAATTGAGGAACTTCGCTTGAAAGGAAATCGTGCAAAAAGAATGTATTAAAAAATCAAAATATGAATGAATGAATAAAGCTGAGCTTATATTAGCTCGTGCGCACAGCCCCTTGTAAAGGGGTGTGTGGCTAGGGAGCCCCTAGCTTATTTATGCCAGACTCGTCTAGCCGTGTCCGGGGTCTTGAGTGACCTTTTAATGAGATAATGCCACGTGGATCGGGCATTTTAAGTGTAAGAGACGCGTAGTGTGGTATTACGTTAAAGCGGACAAAAGCTTCACACCCCAATAGTGCTTGATGGCTACTTTTGAATGGGGCGACATGAAAGATTAGCTTTTCGCGTCGGAAGTTGTCGGGTGACCCGAACACAACTTCTAGTAGTAAGGAGCCTGTGCACTTGGCGTAAGGGCCTGGTGTCACTCCTTTAAAGGAAGTGCGGCTATGTCGAATTTTAGTAAGGTCTATCCCCATCTTGCGGACTGTGTCCGGATGTAGTAGGTTTAAATCGCTGCTGCCATCCATTAGGACTTGTGTGAATTGTAATCCGTTGATTATAGGATCCAATATTAGAGCAGTCCATCCTGCATTTCGAATACTTCTAGAATAGTCCAGGTGGTCGAAAGTGATTGGTTTTGACATCCAATCTCGAGGTTCCGCTGGGGTGGACAGTGCGACACCTACTTTGGCGGGTGCCGCACTGTTGTTCTGTATTATCACATGAAGTGAGTTTACTGATTTGACTTCTTGTGGGAAAGTCTTTTGTTTTCCAGCGCTCTGCTGGGGTTCGTCATCATCATCGCTTGGCGCATCGAGCCCCTTGTGTTCGGCGTTGAGTCGGCCGGACTATTTGAAGACCCAACAATCTCGGTGGGTGTGGTTTGTAGGCCTTCTGGAGGTACTGTGGATTTGACATATCCGATCCAAAATTTTGTTTAAGTTGGATAGCTCGTCACCGTTGTCCTTAAGAGGCGGTGTTTTGTTGTTCGACATGAGCTTTTGAATCCGGCGTTTACCGCCGTGTTCTTTTGGCTTTTTTCTTTATTTCGGCGCTGGTCCTTTCTGCGCCGTGATTTTCTGTTTCCATCTCTGATCTTGGATGTACTCGGGTCGCTGGTGCTGCATCTTGCTAGCCAGCTGTCTTCCCCCGCGCAAAAGCAGGTCATGAGGCTTGTTAGCGCGGCCATTGTTCTCGGCTTCTCTTGGCCGAGGTGTCTGGCGAGCCATTCATCTCGGACATTATGTTTAAAAGCTGCTAAGCCTTCGGCGTCCGGACAGTCGACTATTTGGTTCTTTTTGGTAAGGAACCTGTTCGAATTCTTGTACCGACTCTCCGGGCTATTGAGTTATATGACTTACATCGTCTGCATCCGGAGGGCGGACATAAGTCCCTTGAAAATTTGTTCTAAACGCGTCCTCGAGCTCTTGCCAACTTCCAATAGTATTTTCTGGGAGGCTTTTGAGCCAATGCCGAGCTGGCCCTTTGAGCTTGAGGGGTTGATATTTTATGGCGTGGAGATCATCTCCTCTAGCCATGTGTATGTGCAGGATGTAATCCTAAATCCAAACTCCGGGGTCTGTTGTTCCGTCGTATGCCTCTATGTTTATGGGCTTGAATCCCGCCGGGAATTCATGATCCAGCACCTCGTCGGTGAAACATAGTGGGTGTGCGGCACCCCTGTATTTAGGCGTGCCGTTATCTTCGAACATGCGGCGTGTTGAGTTGCTTCCTGGGGCCCTCTTTTTTGGCCCATAGATGGACCTGACCGGACCATCCGTTTTGTGAGGATATTTGTATGTGTCATGTGCTGGCTTATGTGCGGCGCCGCTTGCCGCTCCTGGCCTGTCATCTGGTCGTCTATCCGGCCAGGCGGCCTATTTGCTTTTTGCCTGTGGGGGCTCTATGGCCTCCTCGTCGAATTCTGGCAGCAGCTTGCGCTTCGGGTAGCTCTTTGTTTGGTGGCCATTGCCATATTTGTTCGCGGTCTTGAGTACTTTGCTCCACCTCATCCTGAGTATGTCTTCCGCTGTTTTGAGCTTCCGTTTTTCCTTCTTCAAGCTTCTTGCGGTGGCGACAAGCCTTTTTTGGAGGTTCTTACGCTCCGGTGGTGTGTCCGGCGTGAGATCGTCCGAACTTTTATTTTCGCCGAGGATGAGCTGGTTGGTTGCGTGCTTGTCGCCTATTGGTTTGCCCTGCTCTATGGCTGGGTCATTATGGGTACTGTTGTCATCGAGGCGGGACTTGGGGCGGCGCTTGCGTCGCCGTTTTGGTTGTTTTTCGGATGAATTATCCTTCGCCGTATCCCGTTGTTCCTCGTTATCGCTCCCCTTCGGAGTGTCCACCATGCATACATCATGAGTTGAGGTGGCCTTCCAATGCCCCGTAGGCGCTGGTTCTTGATCGTCTCCGGCGTCGTCGTCCATACCGTCGATGTCTTCGGAGTCGTAGTCTAGCATGTCGGTTAGATCGTCGACAGTGGCTATAAAGTGGGTGGTGGGTGGGCTTCGAATTTCTTCGTCGTCCGCATCCCAACCATCCTGACCGCAGGCTCTCCTGATAACGAGACATACTTTAGCAAATTCAGGATGTCGCCAGAGGGCAAGTGCTGAAAGATGTCCGCTGCGGTGCACTCCATGATGGGCGCCCAATCGGATTCGATTGGTAGGGGCGCAGGAGGTTCGGAGTCCGGCAAGGAGTCCGGCACCTCGGAGTCACGAGCTTTATAAGGGACAAGGTTGGTATTCGGCTCCATCGCCATAGAGGTTGCAGCTCCCAAGGCGGTGTTCAGCCACCCGTCCTCGATCTGCGCGGTCGGCTCCGAACTATAGGTCGGAGCGGACTCGTGTGCGGCCTCCAAGGCACTCTCCGGTGGCAGAGCTAGATCATGCCCATCGTGACAGTGCGGCACGCTCGGCTGTGGCTCGAATTCGTCGAAGATCAAGTCTCCGCGGATGTCGGCCGTGAAGTTTAGGCCTCCAAATATGACCTGATGGCCAGGGGCGTAGCTTTTGATCTGCTCCAGATGGCCAAGTGAATTGGCCCGCAGTGCAAAGCCGCCGAACACGAAGATCTGTCCGGAGAGGAAAGTCTCACCCTGGACGGCGTTGTTGTTGATTGAAGAAGCCATCAAGCCTATCGGTGATGACACAGAGGAACTCTCAATGAAAGCACCAATGTCGGTGTCAAAACCGGCGGATCTCGGGTAGGGGTCCCAATCTGTGCGTCTAGGCGGATGGTAACAGGAGACAAGGGACATGATGTTTTACCTGTGTTGGGCCCTCTCGATGGAGGTAAAACCCTACTCCTGCTTGATTGATATTGATGATATGGGTAGTACAAGAGTGGATCTACCACGAGATCAAGGAGGCTAAACCCTAGAAGCTAGCCTATGGTATGATTGTTGTAATGGTTGTGTCCTACGGACTAAACCCTCCGGTTTATATAGACACCAGAGAGGGCTAGGGTTACACAGAGTTGGTTACAATGGTAGGAGATCTACATATCCGTATCGCCAAGCTTGCCTTCCACGCCAAGGAAAGTCCCATCCGGACACGGGACGAAGTTTTCAATCTTGTATCTTCATAGTCTTGGAGTCCGGCTGACGATGATAGTCCGGCTATCTGGACACCCCCTAGTCCAGGACTCCCTCACCGGGCGTTACTGGTAACGCCACAAATAAAGTGCTATGATGACCATAAAAGCTACTTAATGGCAGACCGTTTGCATGCAGAGTGACTTTAGGTCTCCTGGCGGTCGAGTGGTTGGCTTCATGGTCGAGTGTCTTCGAGTCAGTCGAGTGGAACCCTTCCAAGTCGACTGAAAGGTAGTTTCTTCTAGAGATGTCCTTGGGGAGGGTATCTTGGACAGGTCCATGACCCTACCCTAGGTACATGGCTTCATCATCTGGTACATAGCATAGCATACTTTATAGAGCCTATGACTGAGGCATAGGGAATGAATAGTTCATTCTCTTTCTATTTTCTGCCATGGTCGGTTTTGGGGTCTTATTCAACTTCACACCTTGCAACACAGGCAAGAACTTCTTCTTTGACTGTTTCATTTTGAAATAATTCAAAATCTTATCAAGGTATGTACTCATTGAAAAATCTTATCAAGCGTCTTGATCTATCTCTATAGATGCTCAATGTGTAAGCAGCTTCACCAAGGTCTTTCATTGAAAAACACTTATTCAAGTATCCTTTTATGCTATCCAGAAATTCTATATCATTTCCAATTAACAATATGTCATCTACATATAGTATTAGAAATGCTACAGAGCTCCCACTCACTTTCTTGTAAATACATGCTTCTCCAAAAGTCTGTATAAACCCATATGCTTTGATCAACTCATCAAAGTGTATATTCCAACTCCGAGATGCTTGCACCAGTCCATAGATGGATTACTGGAGCTTGCACACTTTGTTAGCACCTTTAGGATTGACAAAACCTTCTGGTTGCATCATATACAACTCCTCTTTAATAAATCCATTAGGAATGCAGTTTTGACATCCATTTGCCAGATTTCATAAAATGTGGCAATTGCTAACATGATTCGGACAGACTTAAGCATCGATACGAGTGAGAAAATCTCATCGTATTCAACATCTTGAACTTGTCCAAAAACCTTTTGTGACAAGTCGAGCTTTGTAGATAGTAACACTACTATCAGCGTCTGTCTTCCTCTTGAAGATCCATTTATTTCTATGACTTGCCGATTATCGGGCAATTCTACCAAAGTCCACACTTTGTTCTCATACATGGATCCCATCTCAGATTTCATGGCCTCAAGCCATTTCGCGGAATCTGGGCTCATCATCGCTTCGTCATAGTTCATAGGTTCATCATGGTCTAGTAACATGACTTCCAAAATAGGATTACCATACCACTCTGTTGCGGACCGTACTCTGGAAGACCTACGAGGTTCTGTAGTAACTTGATTTGAAGTTTCATGATCACCATCATGAGCTTCCTCACTAATTGGTGTAGCAATCACTGGAACTGATTTCTGTGATGAACTACTTTCCAATTCAGGAGAAGGTACAGTTACCTTATCAAGCTCTACTTTCCTCCCACTCACTTCTTTCGAGAGAAACTCCTTCTCTAGAAAGGATCCATCTTAGCAACAAATATTTTGCCTTTGGATCTGTGATAGAAGGTGTACCCAACAGTTTCCTTTGGGTATTCTATGAAGACGCACTTCTACGATTTGGGTTCAAGCTTATCAGGTTGAAATCGTAGCCCCAAACTTTAAGAAACGACAACTTTGGTTTCTTGCCAAACCAAAGTTCATAAGGCATCATCTCAACGGATTTTGATGGTGCCCTATTTAAAGTGAATGCAGCTCTCTCTAATGCATAACCCCAAAACGATAGTGATAAATCGGTAAGATACATCATAGATCGCACCATATCAAATAAAGTGCGGTTACGACGTTCGGACACACCATTATGCTGTGGTGTTCCATGTGGCGTGAGTTGTTAAACTATTCCACATCATTTTAAAAGAAGGCCAAACTCGTAACTCAAATATTCTCCTCTATGATCGGATTGTAGAAACTTTATTTTCTTGTTATGATGATTCTCCACTTCACTCTGAAATTCTTTGAACTTTTCAAATGTTTCAGACTTGTGCTTCATTAAGTAGATATACTCATATCTGCTTAACTCATCTGTGAAGGTCAGAAAATAACGATACCCGCCACAAGCATCAACACTCATTTGGACTGCATACATCGATATGTATTATTTCCAATAAGTCACTAGCTTGTTCCATTGTTCCGTAGAACAGAGTTTTAGTCATCTTGCCCATAAGGCACGGTTCACAAGCATCAAATTATTCATAACCAAGTGATTCCAAAAATCCATCTTTATAGAGTTTTTCATGTGCTTTACACCGATATAACCCAAATGGCAGTGCCACAAATAAGTTGCACTATCATTATCAACTTCGCATCTTTTGGCATCAATATTATGAATATGTGTATCACTACGATCGAGATCCCATAAACTATTTTCATTGGGTGTATGACCATCGAAGGTTTTATTCATGTAAACAGAAGAACAATTATTCTCTGACTTTAAATGAATAACCATATTGCAATAAACATGATCAAATCATATTCATGCTCAACGCAAATGCCAAATAACTTTTATTTAGGTTCAACACTAATCCCGAAAGTATAGGGAGTGTGCGATGATGATCATATCAATCTTGGAACCACTTCCAACACACATCGTCACTTCACCCTCAACTAGTCTTTGTTTATTTTGTAACTCCTGTTTCGAGTTACTAATATTAGCAACCGAACAAGTGTCAAATACCTAGGGGCTACTATAAACACTAGTAAGGTACACATCAATAACCTGTATATCAAATATACCCTTGTTCACTTTGCCATCCTTCTTATCCACCAAATATTCAGGGCATTTCCACTTCCACTGACCATTTCCTTTGCAGTTGAAGCACCCAGTTTCAGGCTTTGGTCCAGCTTTGGGTTTCTTCGCGGGAGTGACAACTTGCTTGCCATTCTACTTGAAGTTTCCTTTCTTTCCCTTTACCCTTTTCTTGAAACTAGTGGTCTTGTCAGTCATCAACACTTGATGCTCTTTCTTGATTTCTACCTTCGTCGACGTCAACATCACAAAGAGCTTGGGAATCGTTTTCGTCATCCCTTGCATACTATAGTTCATCACAAAGTTCTAGTAACTTGGTGATGGTGACTAGAGAACTCTGTCAATCACTATCTTATATGGAAGATTAACTCCCACTTGTTTCAAGCGATTGTAGTACCCAGACAATCTGGAGCACATGCTCACTAGTTGAGCAATTATCCTCCTCCTTTAAGCTATAGAACTTGTTGGAGACTTCATATCTCTCAACTCGGGTATTTGCTTGAAATATTAACTTCAACTCCTGGAACATCTCATATGGTCCATGACGTTCAAAACATCTTTGAAGTCTCGATTCTAAGCCGTTAAGCATGGTGCACTAAACTATCAAGTAGTCGTCATATTGAGCTCGCCAAACGTTCATAATGTCTGCATCTACTCCTGCAATAGGTTTGTCACCTAGCGGTGCATCAAGGACATAATTCCTCTGTGCAGCAATGAGGATAAACCTCAGATCACGGACCCAGTCCGCATCATTGCTACTATCATTTTCAACATAGTTTTTCTCTAGGAACATATCAAAATAAACATAGGGAAGCAACAACGCGAGCTATTGATCTACAACATAATTTGCAAAATACTATCAGGACTAAGTTCATGATAAACTAAAGTTCAATTAATCATATTACTTAAGAACTCCCACTTAGATAGACATCCCTCTAATCATCTAAGTGATCACGTGATCCAAATCAACTAAACCACGTCTGATCATCACGTGAGATGGAGTAGTTTTCAATGGTGAACATCACTATGTTGATCATATCTACTATATGATTCACGCTCGACCTTTAGGTCTCTAGTGTTCCTAGGCCATATCTGCATATGCTAGGCTCGCCAAGTTTAACCCGAGTATTCTGCGTGTGCAAAACTGGCTTGCACCCGTTGTAGATGGACGTAGAGCTTATCATGCCCGATCATCACGTGGTGTCTGGGCACGACGAACTTTGGCAACGGTGCATACTCAGGAAGAACACTTTTATCTTGAAATTTAGTGAGAGATCATCTTACAATGCTACCGTCTTTCAAAGCAAGATAAGATGCATAAAAGATAAACATCACATGCAGTCAATATAAGTGATATGATATGGCCATCATCATCTTGTGCTTGTGATCTCCATCTCCAAAGCACCGTCATGATCACCATCGTCACCAGCACGACACCTTGATCTCCATGGCGACATCGTTGTTGTCTCGCCAACTACTGCTTCTACGACTATCTCTACCGCTTAGTGATAAAGTAAAGAAATTCAAGGGCAATTGCATTGCATACAATAAAGCGACAACCATATGGCTCCTGCCAGTTGCCGATAACTCGGTTACAAAACATGACCATATCATACAATAAAATATAGCATCATGCCTTGACCATATCACATCACAACATGTCCTGCAAAAACAAGTTAGACGTCCTCTACTTTGTTGTTGCAAGTTTTATGTGGCTGCTGCGGGCTGAGCAAGAACCGTTCTTACCTATGAATCAAACCCACAATGATAGTTTGTCAAGTTAGTGTTGTGTGCAAAGCACGTCGGTAGAACCAATCTCGCGTAAGCGTACGCGTAATGTCGGTCTGGGCGCTTCATCCAACAATACCGCCGAACCAAAGTATGACATGCTGGTAAGCAGTATGATTGTATCGCCCACAACTCACTTGTGTTCTACTCGTGCATACAACATCTACGTATAAACCTGGATCGGATGCCACTGTTGGGGAACATAGTAATTTCAAAAAAATTGTTACGCACACGCAAGATCATGGTGATGCATAGGAACGAGAGGGGAGAGTGTTGTCCACATACCCTCATAGACCGAAAGCGGAAGCGTTAGCACAACGCGGTTGATGTAGTCGTACGTCTTCACGATCCGACCAATCAAGTACCGAATGCACGGCACCTCCGAGTTCTGCACACGTTCAACTCGATGACATCCCTCGATCTCTGATCTAGCTGAGCTTTGAGGGAGAGTTCCGTCAGCACGACGGCGTGGTGACGATGATGATGTTCTACCGACGCAGGGCTTCGCCTAAGCACCGCTACGCTATTATCGTGGTGGATTATCATGGAGGGGGGCACCGCACACGGCTAAGAGATCCAAGGGATGAATTGTTGTGTCTAGAGGTGCCCCTGCCCCCGTATATAAAGGAGCAAGGGGGGAGGCGGCCGACCTAGGAAGAGGGTGCGCCAAGGGTGGGGAGTCCTACTAGGACTCCCAAGTCCTAGTAGGATTCCCCTTTCCTTTCTGGAGTAGGAGAGAAGGAAAGAGGGGGAGAGGGAGAAGGAAAAGGGGGTTGCACCCCTTGTCCAATTCAGACCAGGGGGCGCACGCCTCCTTCCTTTTGGCATCTCTCTTCTATTCCCTTATGGCCCAATAAGGCCCATATACTCCCTCGCGAATTCCCGTAACTCTCCGATACTCCGAAAAATACCCGAAGCACTCGTGACCTTTCTGAAGTCCGAATATAGTCGTCCAATATATCGATCTTTACGTCTCGACCATTTCGAGACTCCTCGTCATGTCCCCGATCTCATCCGGGACTCCGAACTACCTTTGGTACATCAAAACACATAAACTCATAATACAACCGTCATCTAACTTTAAGCGTGCGGACTCTACGAGTTCGAGAACTATGTAGACATGACCGAGACACGTCTCCGGTAAATAACCAATAGCGGAACCTGGATGCTCATATTGGCTCCCACATATTCTACGAAGATCTTTATCGGTCAAACCGCATAACAACATACGTTGTTCCCTGTGTCATCGGTATGTTACTTGCCCGAGATTCGATTGTCGGTATCTCGGTACCTAGTTCAATCTCGTTACCGGAAAGTCTCTTTACTCATTACGTAATGCATCATCCCGTAACTATCTCATTAGCTACATTGCTTGCAAGGCTTATGTGATGTGCATTACCGATAGGGCCCAGAGATACCTCTCCGACAATCGGAGTGACAAATCCTAATCTCGAAATATGTAAACTCAACAAGTACCTTTGGAGACACCTGTAGAGCACCTTTATAATCACCCAGTTACGTTGTGACGTATGGTAGCACACAAAGTGTTCCTCCGGTAAGCGGGAGTTACATAATCTCATAGTCATAGGAACATGTATAAGTCATGAAGAAAGCAATAACAACATACTAAAAGATCAAGTGCTAAGCTAACGGAATGGGTCAAGTCAATCACATCATTCTCTAATGATGTGATCCCGTTAATCAAATGACAACTCATGTCTATGGCTAGGAAAGTTAACCATCTTTGATTCAACGAGGTAGTCAAGTAGAGGCATAGTAGTGACACTATTTTGTCTATGTATTCACACATGTATTATGTTTCCGGTTAATACAATTCTAGCATGAATAACAAACATTTATCATGAAATAAGGAAATAAATAATAACTTTATTATTGCCTCTAGGGCATATTTCCTTCAGGTAGGGCACGCCCTGGACCCTCGTGGCCACATCGAAGCTTCCCTGACGTCTACTCCAAGTCTCTTGGATTGCTTCCGTTCCAAAAATAACTCCCCCGAAGGTTTCATTCCTTTTGGACTCCGTTTGATATTCCTTTTCTTCGAAACACTGAAATAGGCAAGAAAACAACCTTTTGGGCTGGGCCTCCGGTTAATAGGTTAGTCCCCAAAATAATATAAAAGTGTTTAGTAAAGCCCATAAACATCCAAAACAGGTAATATAATAGCATGGAACAATCAAAAATTATAGATACGTTGGAGACGTAACAAGCATCCCCAAGCTTAATTCCTGCTTGTCCTCGAGTAGGTAAACGATAAAAAACATAATTTTTGATCCGGAATGCTACCTAGCGTATTTCTCAATGTAATTTTCTTTATTGTGGCATGAATGTTCAAATCCAAATGATTCAAGATAAAAGTTTGATATTGACATAAGAGTAATAATACTTCAAGCATACTAACAAAGTAATCATGTCTTCTCAAAATAACATGGCCAAAGAAAGCTTATCCCTACAAAATCATATGGTCTGGCTATGCTCTATCTTCATCACACGAAGTATTTAATCATGCACAACCCCGATGACAAGCCAAGCAATTGTTTCATACTTTAGTATTCTCAAACCTTTTCAACTTTAACGCAATACATGAGCGCGAGCCATGGACATAGCACTATATGTGGAATAGAATGGTGGTTGTGGAGAAGACAAAAAGAAGAAGATAGTCTCACATCAACTAGGCGCATCAATGGGCTATAGATATGCCCATTAATAGATATCAATGTGAGTGAGTAGGTATTGTCATGCAACGGATGCACTAGAGTTATAAGTGTATGAAAGCTCAACAAAAAAACTAAGTGGGTGTGCATCCAACTTGCTTGTTCACGAAGACCTAGGGCATTTTCAGGAAGCCCATCATTGGAATATACAAGCCAAGTTCTACAATGAAAAGTTCCCACTAGTATATGGAAGTGACAACATAAGAGACTCTCTATCATGAAGATCATGGTGCTAGTTTGAAGCACAAGTGTGGTAAAAGGATAGTAACATTGTCCCTTCTCTCTTTTTCTCTCATTTTTTTTGGCCCTTCCCTTTTTTTATGGCCTTCCTTTTTTTATGGCCTTTCTCTTTTTTTTCGTCCGGAGTCTCATCCCGACTTGTGGGGGAATCATAGTCTCCATCATCCTTTCCTCACATGAGAAAATGCTCTAATAATGAAGATCATCACACTTTTATTTACTTACAACTCAAGAATTACAACTTGATATTTAGAACAAAATAAGACTCTATATGAATGCCTTCGGCGGTGTACCGGGATGTGCAATGAATCAAGAGTGACATGTATGAAATAATTATGAAAGGTGGCTTTGCCACAAATACAATGTCAACAACATGATCATGCAAAGCAATATGACAATGATGAAGCGTGTCATAATAAACGGAACAGTGGAAAGTTGCATGGCAATATATCTCGGAATGGCTATGAAAATGCCATAATAGGTAGGTATGGTGGCTGTTTTGAGGAAGGTATGTGGTGGGTGTATCGTACCGGCGGAAGTTGCACGGCACAAGAGAGGCTAGCAATGGTAGAAGGGTGAGAGTGCGTATAATCCGTGGACTCAACATTAGTCATAAAGAACTCACATATTTATTGCAAAAATCTATTAGTTATCGAAACGAAGTACTACCACATGCTCCTAGGGGGTAGATTGGTAGGAAAAGACCATCACTCATCCCCGACCGCCACTCATAAGGAAGACAATCAAAAAATAAATCATGTTCCGACTTCATCACATAACGGTTCACCGTACGTGCATGCTACGGGAATCACAAACTTCAACACAAGTATTCCTCAAATTCACAATTACTCAACTATCATGACTCTAATATCACCATCCTCATATCTCAAAACAAATATCAAGTACCAAATTGACCATACGTGCATGCTACGGGAATCACAAACTTTAACATAAGTATTTCTAAAATTCACAACTACTCACTAGCATGACTCTAATATCACCATCTTCATATCTCAAAACAATCATAAAGAATCAAAATTCTCATAGTGTTCAATAGACTTTATATGAAAAATTTTAATTTATCCCTCTTGGATGCCTATCATATTAGGACTAATATTATAACCAAAGAAAATTACCATGCTGTTCTAAATACTCTCAAAATAATATAAGTGAAGCATGAGAGTTCATCAATTTCTATAAAATAAAACCACCGCCGTGCTCTAAAAAGATATAAGTGAAGCACTAGAGCAAAAATTGCCTAGCTCAAAAGATATAAGTGAAGCACATAGAGTATTCTAATAAATCACGATTCATGCATGTCTCTCTCAAAACGTGTGTATAGCAAGGATGATTGTTGTAAACTAGAAAGCAAAGACTCAAATCATACAAGACGCTCCAAGCAAAACACATATCATGTGGTGAATAAAAATATAGCCTGAAGTAAAGTTACCGATAGACGAAGACGAAAGAGGGGATGCCTTCCGGGGCATCCCCAAGCTCAGGCTCCTGGTTGTCCTTTTTTTATTTGGGCCTTCTCTTTTTTTATGGCCTCTTTTTTTTCTTTTCTCTTCTTCCGTCCAGGGTCTCATCCCGACTTGTGGGGGAATCATAGTCTCCATCATCCTTTCCTCAGTTGGGACAATGCTCTAATAATGAAGATCATCACACTTTTATTTACTTACAACTCAAAAATTACAACTCAATACTTAGAACAAAATATAACTCTATGTGGATGCCTCTGGCAGTGTACCGGGATATGCAATGAATCAAGAGCGACATGTATGAAAGAATTATCAAGGTGGCTTTGCCCCAAATACGATGTCAACTACATGATCATGCAAAAGCAATATGCCAATGATGGAGCGTGTCATAATAAACGGAACGGTGGAAAGTTGCATGGCAATATATCTCGAAATGGCTATGGAAATGCCATAATAAGTAGGTATGGTGGCTGTTTTGAGGAAGGTATATGGTGGGTGTATGGTACCGGCGAAAGTTGCGCGGCACAAGAGAGGCTAGTAATGGTGGAAGGGTGAGAGTGCGTATAATCCATGGACTCAACATTAGTCATAAAGAACTCATATACTTATTGCAAAAATCTACAAGTTATTGAAACGAAGTACTACGCGCATGCTCCGAGGGGGATAGATTGGTAGGAAAAGACCATCGCTCGTCCCCGACCGCCACTCATAAGGAAGACAATCAATAAATAAATCATGCTCCAACTTCATCACATAACGGTTCACCATACGTGCATGCTACGGGAATCACAAATTTCAACACAAGTATTCCTCAAATTCACAATTACTCAACTATCATGACTCTAATATTACCATCCTCATATCTCAAAACAAATATAAAGTACCAAATTGACCATCGCATCCAATTCACTTTCTATGATAGTTTTTATTATACCCAAGTTGGATGCCCATCATTCTAGGACCAATTTTATAACCAAAGAAAATACCATGCTATTCTAAAAGACTCTCAAAATAATATAAGTGAAGCATGAGAGATCAATAATTTCTACAAAATAAAACCACCGCCGTGCTCTAAAAAGATATAAGTGAAGCACTAGAGCAAAATTGTCTAGCTCAAAAGATATAAGTGAAGCACATAGAGTATTCTAATAAATTCCGAATCATGTGTGTCTCTCCCCAAAGGTGTGTACAGAAAGGATGATTGTGGTAAACTAAAAAGAAAAGACTCAAATCATACAAGACGCTCCAAGCAAAACACATATCATATGGTGAATAAAAATATAGCTCCAAGTAAAGTTACCGATGAACGAAGACGAAAGAGGGGATGCCTTCCGAGGCATCCCCAAGCTTAGGCTTTTGGTTGTCCTTGAATATTACCTTGGGGTGCCTTGCGAATCCCCAAGCTTAGGCTCTTTCCACTCCTTATTCCATAGTCCATCGAGTCTTTACCCAAAACTTGAAACTTCACAACACAAAACTCAACAGAAAATCTTATGAGCTCCGTTAGTATAAGAAAATAAATCACCACTTAGGTACTGTTGTGAACTCATTCTAAATTCATATTGGTGTAATATCTACTGTACTCCAACTTATCTATGGTTCATACTCTCCGATACTACTCATAGATTCATCAAAATAAGCAAACAACACATAGAAAAACAGAATCTGTCAGAAACAGAACAGTCTGTAGTAATCTGTATCAAACGTATACTTCTGTAACTCCAGAAATTCTGAAATAAATTGGTGGACATGAGGAATTTGTATATTAATCATCTGAAAAAATAATCAACCTAAAATCACTCTCCAGTAAACAATGGCAGCTAATCTCATGAGCGCTAAAGTTTCTGTTTTTCACAGCAAGATCATAAAGACTTCACCCAAGTCTTCCCAAAGGTTCTACTTGGCACGAAAACTAATTAAAACATAAAAAAACATCTAAACAGAGGCTAGATGAATTAATTATTTATAAACAGTAGCAAAAAAAACAAAGAACAAAAGTAAAATTGGTTTGCCTCCCAACAAGCGCTATCGTTTAACGCCCCTAGCTAGGCATGATAATTTCAATGATGCTCACATAAAAGATAAGAATTGAAACATAAAGAGAGCATCATGAAGCATATGACTAGCACATTTAATCCTAACCCACTTCCTATGCATAGGGATTTTGTGAGCGAACAACTTATGAGAACAATAATCAGCTAGCATAGGAAGGCAAAACAAGCATAACTTCAAGATTTTAAGCACATAGAGAGGAAACTTGATATTATTGCAATTCCTACAAGCATATGTTCCTCCCTCATAATAATTTTCAGTAGCATCATGAATGAATTCAACAATATAACCCTCACATAAAGGATTCTTTTCATGATCTACAAGCATAGAATTTTTATTACTCTCCACGTAAGCAAAATTCTTCTCATTCGGAATAGTAGGAGTATCATAAGAGACTCAAATACTATAAATTGTTTCCACATTAAAGAGTAATGTTCAGAAAAAGGGTAATCATAATCATGACAAGTTTTATAAATATAATCATCACTACTTTTTATAGCATAAGTGCCATCACAATAATCATCATAAATAGGAGGCATGCTATCATTATAATAAATTTGCTCATCAAAACTTGGGAGGCTAAAAATATCATCTTCATTAAACATAGCATCCCCAAGCTTGGGACAAACATTAATTGGAGCAAATATATTCTCAAAGATGTCATCCTCATCAAACATAGCTTCCCCAAGATTGGGCCTTTTCATATCATAAGCATAATCACTCTCATCATTAATAGTATGAATAGCACCAATAGTATAGCAATTATTATCATCACAATGAGTAATAGGATCAACATAATTTGGGAGGGATACCTTTCTGCCTTTGCTTCTCCATCTTTTCTTTTTCTTCTTCACATCATCTGTGGTTTAACTCTCTTTTTTGAGCTCCTTATTAATGAGATTGGTTGAATAGAAAGCTCCTCCTCGTTACCTAATTCATCATAAGAAATAATAGGAGGACATTGGGAAGTATCTTCCCTTTCATTAGTATTTTGTTCATCTTCTATTTGCTTTCTTTTCTCTATGTGATTTGCAATATAAGGATTTTCAATGCAATTCACTGTACAATACATAAAAATTTCTTCAAGATCAAAATCAAGAACTTTATCAAGGACAAACTCTGGAAGATTCTTAGTTAAACGTTTCATTTCTTCATAACCCATAAGCAAACTAAGTTCATTATGATGTGCAAGGGAAATCAAGTCATCACAATTTTTGGACACGATACGATCATGAAACAATTTGCATTGGGGATTTAAATGATCACGTTCATTGCAAAGTTCACAAGGATGGCAAAGAAATTTTAAATCTTCAGCACAAACATCTAGCCTTTCTTGCAACCATTTAGTTTCTAAATACTTATGCCTCTTGCAAAATATATCCTCCCTATTTGTTGTATACTTGCAAACTATATGCACTCCACAAAAGTTCACATGCTTATAAGAGACATTTTCATCATGACTAGTGCAATCATTTTTAGTACTATGGATATTCAAAGAGTTCATACTAAAAACATTGCAATCATGCTCATAATCCAGATATTTAGTGCCAAACATTTTATAGGCTTCTTCTTCTAGCACTTGAGCACAATTTTCCTTTCCATCATTCTCACAAAAGATATTAAAAAGATGAAGCATATGAGGCAAACTTAATTCCATATTTTTGTAGTTTTCTTTTATAGAATAAACTAGTGATAAAACAAGAAACAAAAAGATTCAATTACAAGATCTAAAGATATACCTTCAAGCACTCACCTCCCCGGCAACGGCGCCAGAAATGAGCTTGATGTCTACTGCGCAACCTTCTTCTTGTAGACGTTGTTGGGCCTCCAAGTGCAGAGGTTTGTAGGACAGTAGCAAATTTCCCTCAAGTGGATGACCTAAGGTTTATCAATCCTTGGGAGGCGTAGGATGAAGATGGTCTCTCTCAAACAACCCTGCAACCAAATAACAAAGAGTCTCTTGTGTCCCCCAACACACTCAATACAATGGTAAATTGTACAGGTGCACTAGTTTGGCGAAGAGATGGTGATACAAGTACAATATGGATGGTAGATATAGGTATTTGTAAAAGTGAGCGTAAACGATATTGCAATGCTAGGAAACAAGGCCTATAGGGTTCATAATTTCACTAGTGCAAGTTCTCTCAACAATAATAACATAATTGGATCATATAACTATACCTCAACATGCAACAAACAGTAACTCCAAAGTCACTAATAGCGGAGAACAAACGAAGAGATTATTGTAGGGTACAAAACCACCTCAAAGTTATCATTTCTGATCGATCTATTCAAGAGTCCGTAGTAAAATAACACGACGCTATTCTTTCCATTCGATCTATCCTAGAGTTCGTACTAGAATAACACCTTAAGACACAAATCAACCAAAACCCTGATGTCACCTAGATACTCCAATGTCACCTCAAGTATCCGTGGGTATGATTATATGATATGCTTCACACAATCTCAGATTCATCTATTCAACCAACACATAGAACTTGAAAGAGTGCCCCAAAGTTTCTACCAGAGAGTCAAGACAAAAACGTGTGCCAACCCCTATGCATAAATTCACAAGGTCATAGAACCCGCAAGTTGATCACCAAAACATACATCAAGTAGATCACGTGAATATCCCATTGTCGCCACAGATAAGCACATGCAAGACATACATCAAGTGTTATCAAATCCTTAAAGACTCAATCTGATAAGATAACTTCAAAGGGAAAACTCAATCCATTACAAGAGAGTAGAGGGGGAGAAACATCATAAAATCCAACTATAATAGCAAATCTCGCGGTACATCAAGATCGTTCTGAATCAAGAACACGAGAGAGAGAGAGAGAGAGAGAGAGAGAGAGAGAGATCAAACACATAGCTATTGGTACATACCCTCAGCCCTGAGGGTGAACTACTCCCTCCTTGTCATGGAGAGCGCCGGGATGATGAAGATGGCCACCAGTGAGGGATCCCCCCTCTGGCAGGGTGCCGGAATAGGACCCCGATTGGTTTTTGGTGGCTACAGAGGCTTGCGGCAGTGGAACTCCCGATCTATTATGCTCCTGGATGTTTTTAGGGTATATGGATATATATAGGCGAAAGAAGTCGGTCAGGGGAGCCACGAGGGGCACACGAGGGTGGGCGGCACCCAGGGGGTAGGGCGCACCCTGGACCCTCGTGGCCACCTCGAAGCTTCCCTGACGTCTACTCCAAGTCTCCTGGATTGCTTCCGTTCCAAAAATTACTCTCCCGGAGGTTTCATTCCGTATGGAATCCGTTTGATATTCCTTTTCTTCGAAACACTGAAATAGGCAAGAAAACAACAATTTGGGTTGGGCCTCCGATTAATAGGTTAGTACCAAAAATAATATAAAAGTGTTTAGTAAAGCCCATAAACATCCAAAACGGGTAATATAATAGCATGGAACAATAAAAAATTATAGATACGTTGGAGACGTATCACGGCGCTCCCCTTTTTTCCTTCCCCTCTCTCCTCCTTCCTTCCTCCTACTACTACTCTTGGAAGGGGTGGAATCCTACTCCCGATGGGAGTAAGACTCCCCTTGGGGCGCGCCTAGGAGGTCGGCCTCCTCCCCCTCCTCCACTCCTTTATATACGGGGGAGGGGGCACCTCATAGACACACAAATTGATCATTGATCTCTTAGCTGTGTGCGATGCCCCCTCCACCATAATCCACCTCGATCATATCATTGCGGTGCTTAGGCGAAGCCCTGCATCGGTAGCATCATCATCACCGTCATCACGCAGTCGTGCTGAAGAAACTCTCCCACTTTGTTGGATCGGAGTTCATGGGACGTCATCGAGCTGAACGTGTGCAGATCGTGGAGGTGTCGTACGTTCGGTACTTGGATCGGTCTCTCGTGAAGATGTACGACTACATCAACCGCTTTGTCATAACACTTCCGCTTTCGGTCTACGCGGGTACGTGGACAACACTCTCCCCTCTCGTTGCTATGCATCACCATGATCTTGCGTGTGCGTAGAAATTTTTTTGAAATTACTACGTTACCCAACAATGTCTTGCATATGAATACCCGTGGTGACATTGGGGTATTATATTGATTCAATTGATGTATGTTTTTGCACTCAACTCACGGATTTGCGAGGTGACATTGGGGTAATCTATTCATAGGGGTTGATGCACGTTTTCGTCCTACTTTCTCCGGTAGAAATCTCGGGGCACTCTTTGAAGTCCTTTGTGTTGGATTGAATATTATGAATCTGAGTTGTTTGATGCATATCGTGTAATTGAATCATGGAAACTTGTGGTGACATTGGAGTATCTATGTGACATAAGAGTTGATTGATGTGTATCACATGGTGTTATTTTTGTACAAACTCTAGGGCTATTTGTCACACTTATGGGAATAGCTCAATAGATTTATCGAAGGATAACTTTGAGGTGGTTTCATACCCTACAAACAATTCATCTTATGTTTCTCCGCTCGATAAGAACTTTAGATTGATTATCTGTTGTTGGGGGATTCTTATATGATTCAATTATGTTAGCACTGTTGAGAGATTGCACTAGTGAAAGTATGAACCCTAGGCCTTGTTTCTAAGCATTGCAATACCGTTTGTGCTTCGTCTTATCACTTGCTACCTTGCTGTTTTATTTATTTAGATTATAAAAATATATTTATACTATCTATACTACACTTGTATCACCATATCTTTGCCGAACTAGTGCACCTATATAATTTGTCATTGTTTTGGGTGTGTTGGGGACACAAGAGATTCCTTATATTTGATTGCAGGGTTGTTTGAGAGAGACCATCTCATCCTACGCCTCTCGCGGATTGATAAACCTTAGGTCATCCACTTGAGGAAAAATTGCTACTATCCCAAAAGAATCCATACTACACTTGGAGGCCCAACACGAGTCTAAAAGAATAAGTTGTGTAGTAGACATCATGTTCCTGCTTGTTGTTTCTTGTCGTTCTAGTCTCTCGTGTTACTTGGTCTGATAATATTGTTGGTTGTGTATATATGTACGATTTTGGTTGACGTAGGTCCTTGTACATTAATACTCTTCTCACGCCACTTGTTTCTCTTGATATTTCTGCTCTTGTTTCCCTCATCTTTCTTCACATCAATTTGTGCCGCTTTTGAGAAAAGTGTTGTAGTGGAGGCGAATTAGAGCCCCAGCAACTACTAGACAAAGCGAGGAGGTGTTTCGACGGTGGCCTTCTCGGCAAGGACAAGGCATTGGTGGAATTTCCACAACCTTGAGAATCATGACCACCGGTAGGTTTTCATGCAAGTCAGCGGTATGAATCCTCGACATTGATGATTGTGTACTCCATCTTTGGCAATGATGGCGGCAAACTGCATCACTGATAATGATGCGCATTCTGCATGTTCATTGTTATCGTGTGGGTCCTTATGTTGATGTCGGCGGCTATGTTATCTGGGTGTGTTGTGGAATCTCTGTCTCTCTCTCTCTCTCTCTCTCTCTCTCTCATGCCAGATAACAAAGGTTTTGATAGGCTTTCTGTTTTTTCCTAAATAGTGCATCAAATTGTTGTTCGTGTATCATTACTCTATTGTACCTGTATCAAGACATTGATTTGGTACTTGAATTTCTCCGTTGGTTGGCCAACGATCCATAATACGGTGGAAGATTGGAATGCGGCCGTAGAAGGCCTTATCTAGGAGGTTTAATTTAGGAGTAGGTTTAATCTAGGAGTAGTTAGTGTGAGGTTGTCCATGGGTTGGGTTTCTGTTGTGTTCTGCCACAAGACATGACATCATGTATATATATGAAAGCACTCTTCTTAATTAAAAGGTAGTGCTCCTACTAGTTATCCGAGAAAAAAAAACCTCTAGATATGAGGTGCTAGCTATTGAACTTCACATGACGCATGGTGTACTTGCCCGTTGTAGGGCCATACCTAAGAACCTTGACATCATAGAGATGGGAATAGACAAGAGGCAATCTACAATAGACGGTTTTGAGGACGACGGCCTGCAAAGTATAGTGAATATGATGCTCGAGAGTATGAACCATGGCTCGCACGTGTGTGTGCGCGTGCGCGCGCTTTGTGGCACCAATTGTCTTGCATGTTTGTGTTGTTTGACTTGCATGTTTTCTGTTTGTACCCCATCTTATTGTTCAATAAAGGCTTGTCCTGTGTTACATGTGTGTGTTTTATCATTACTGTTCCTGAAGGGAAAGAGACACTATATAGATTATGGGTAGATGAGGTTTATAGACTGGCCAGTGGTTACACTGGTTTATTGGGCTTAAGCGGTAATACATAGGTGCCTTTGAGAGACAGTAAGACTCGCACCCCCTCGAACGCACGACATCATGGTTTTCTCTTATTATTTCTCAGTGGCATTAGTCATGGAGATCGTCATGTAGCAGATGGCACGATAGTTACTTTGGAGGGGGGGTGTGTGTGACGCCCGGGTATTTAGCTACAGTAATTCCCTGCTAATGATGCCACGTCACTTCGATTACTTTCGCTAATCTCGTGTTAGTTCGGAACCGATTCAAATTCATATTCAAAATCAAGCAAACAATAAACGTTTTCAAAAGTCAAAACTAAAATGTTATAAATGTGACAAATAATTCATAAGTAATGTTGGTGGAGAAACCACATTTTTATAAAAGGTCTAACTGCATTTAATTAATTAAAACAATAGGTAAGACAAATACATAAATGCCTTGGTATTTTATAAAATACTAAACTATATTATTTGGGGTTAAACCTTTTGTGGCAGAGGTATAATTAGTGTTACTATTTAAGGTACAACTTTTATGTTTTATAAAACTAGAATAAAATAAAACAGAAAAGAAAAAGGACACAACAAAAAAAAAAAGAAAGACAAGAAATTAAACCCCCCCACCGGGCCACGGCCCATTGCTTCATGGTCGGCCCAAACCGCCCAGCCCCCCCACTCCCCCACTCCAGCTTATCCACTCACCCGCACTCAACCCTCCCACCGACACCCCTCCCCCAAATATCTCCCCTCTCTCCCCGATTGATCGGGATCGAGGAGGAGGTCGCCATGACGCCCGACGCCGCCTGATGCCCGCCGCCGCCGCCCGACGCCGCCTCGTCTGCGTCGTGCTTGCGCCTAAGGCTAACTCACGAGCCACCGCCATCGACGTGCTCTTCGCCTTGCCTCCCCATCTCCTCGCGCCGATCCGCCTGACTCTAGTCGCCCCCGCCTCATCGAGCCTCCTCGCAACGCTGTGAGCAGCACCACGCTCCCCTCCGTCCTCCCCTCGATTTGTTGTTGTTCTTTGCTAGCTCACTGTTACCGAGCCCGCCGCTTAGCACCACTCCCCACGGTCGGCGCGGCTCACCGTGGGCGCGCGCGCCACTGGTTTCAGATGCCCGTTGTCGAGGCTTCGCCGGCCTTGCCTCGCCTTGCTGTTGCCACCGCCGCCCAAATACAAGACACCACAAGATCCCGCGCCATCGCCTCACCATAGCTCCGGCCGGCCACTTCCCCATGCTCGATGTGCCGGCACCTCGCCGCCGGTCCACGCCGGGGCGGCGCCCCATGGCCGAGGCGGCGCCTTGTCCGCCCGACAGCGCCCCGCTTGACGCCCGGCGCCTGCTTTCGCCCGATCCAAGAAGGCCCTCAGGGTCAATGATGAGGGTCCCGCCTCGAACGTTAAAAAAAGATAAAAGGATAAAAGAAATACCTAATTAAAATAATGATTAATTAATTAATTACTTAATTAATTAATTTGATTTAAGCATAATTAGTTAACCTAATCACCGCTTAATTAACTAAACCAATTTAGATAACCTAAGCGTATGACATTTGGGACCCACACGCCAATTTGACCTACCAACGCCTCGTTAACTATTGACATCATGATGACGCCAAGATGCAATCGCTCGATAATGTTGAATTTAAATAATTAAATAAATCCTAAAAATGAATTAAATCTTTTAAAATTAATATAAAATAAACCGTAGCTCAGATGGAAAAAATTTGTACATGAAAGTTGATCAGAACGACGAGACGAACCCGGATACACAACCCGTTCATCCGCCACGCATCCCTAACCTATCGAACTCGCAACTTTCCCTCCGCTCATTTCGCTCGAAAACACGAAACACCGGGATATTTTCCGGATGTTTCCTTCACCGGTATCGCATATCCCTACGTTAGGTCACCCCTAGCACAACGTATTGCGCGTCTTGCTTTGTGTTACATTTGATTGCTCATATTTATCGTGTTCCTCCGCTACTCCTTTCCGGTAGACTCGAGACCGATGTTGATGCCTCGTGGTCGACTACGTCACCGACGACCCCTCCTTCTTGTCTGAGCAACCAGGCAAGCCCCCCCTTGATCACCAGATATCGCCTATTCTCCTCTATCCGCTTGCATTAGAGTAGTGTAGCATGTTACCGCTACGATTGATCCTATTCTCGATGCATAGCCCGACATTGTTGCTACATCTGCTGATACCTTACCGCAATCCTAAATGCTTAGTATAGGATGCTAGTTTATCATCATTGGCCCTACATTCTTGTTAGTCCGCCTTGCTATACTATCGGGCCGTGATCACTTGGGAGGTGATCACGGTATATACTACATACATACATACTATACAGATGGTGACTAAAGTCGGGTCACTCGTTGAGTACCCGCAAGTGATTCGATGAGGGGCTGAAAGGACAGTGGCTCCATCCCTAGAGGTGGGCTGGGTTCCCGACGGGCCCCGATCACATACTTTGTGGCGGAGCGATGTGGCAGGTTGAGACCACCTAGGAGACAGTGGGCTGGCCTGCTTGGCGCTCGCAGATACTTAACACGCTTAACGAGATCCGGTATTTGATCCGAGTCCGCCATTTGGTCTATACGCACTAACCATCTACGTGGGAGTAGTTATGGGTATCCCGACGCCGTGGTATCACCAAGCCTTCTTGACGTCGGCGACGAAGCGCTAGCCGGATTGGATGCGTTAACGCAACTTCCTTTGTATTGAGGTTGCTAGGTCTGCTTCCGCCGCCCTCGAACGCTTGAGTGTGTGCTCAGGCGATGGGCCTGCACTGCGCAAGATAGGATTTAGACCGGCGGGCTGACCTCTCTGTTGTGCCTAGGTGGGCTGCGACGTGTTGATCTTCCGAGGTCGGGCATGACCCAGAAAGTGTGTCCGCCAAATGGGATCAAGCGTGTTGAGTTATGTGGTGCACCCGCAGGAAGTTAATCTATTCAATAGCCGTGTCCTCGGTAAAGGACGACCGGAGTTGTACCTTGACCTTATGACAACTAGAACCGGATACTTAATAAAACACACCCTTCCAAGTGCGTGATACAACCCGTGATCGCTTCTCTAACAGGCTGACGAGGAGAGGATTGCCGGGTAGGGTTATGCTATGCGATGCTCTTGGAGATGCTACTTGGAGATGCTACTTGGAGGACTTTAATCTACTCTCTTGTACACGCAGAAGACGGAGGCTGCTGAAGCATATTCTTCGACTGTGATTAGCTATCCCCTCTTATTCGGCATTCTCGCAGTTCACCCACCGATATGGCCCTTTACACATATGCCCATGCATATGTAGTGTAGATCCTTGCTTGTAGTACTTTGGATGAGTACTCACGGTTGCTTTCTCCCCTTTTCCCCTTTCCTTTCTTTCTCGGTTGTCGCAACAAGATGCTGGAGCCAGAGCCGACGCCACCATCGATGACGACTACTACTACGGAGGTGCCTACTACTACGCAGCAGCCCGCCGACGATTTACCACTGTGAGTAGTTTAGGAGGATCCTGCGGGAGGCCCGAGCCTCTTTTGATCTCAGATCCCGCTTTGTGCTAGCCTTCTTAAGGCAAACTTGTTTAACTTATGTCTGCACTCAGATATTGTTGCTTCCACGACTCGCCTATGATCGAGCACTTGTATTCGAGCCCTCGAGACCCCTGGCTTGTATTATGATGCTTGTATGACTTATTTATGTTTTTAGAGTTGTGTTGTGATATCTTCCCGTGAGTCCCTGATCTTGATCGTACACGTTTGCGTGCATAATTAGTGTACGATTGAATCGGGGGCGTCACAAGTTGGTATCAGAGCCGACTTCCTGTAGGAATCCCCCTTCCACACTCCTTGGCCGAAGTCGAGTCTAGACATTGCAAAACTTTTACTAACATGGCTGTGCGGCCCATGGGCCCACGTCGCCATTGGGTGGTATTAGGATCTTTTACTCCTCGACCTTTACTCTGGGGCTCTGAACTCTCTCCCACTCAGGATAAACGATTTTTACTAAAATCTAACTTTAGGTTCTCGATAATACTTTCTCCGGAGAGGCCCTTCATCCAGATGATCACCGATCGCACTGTAAGATTTGAGATACTCTTCGATGTTCTTTAAGACTTTATTGCATCGCTTTTGCAATTCCTTCCATCGATAAACCCCTATGGATAACCACGTATACTCGCCATTCATACAATGCTTCCCAGTTGATCTTGTTATTACAAGATATCCCGAAATTCTCTCTGTTGTTCCGAGAATCCTTGAGCTTACTGCCTTGTTGTTCTTTGCCACATGAATACCACTATGGATAATTTCTAGCACTCACCGGATATTTGCTCATCCCCAGTTGACTCATGTATTTCACAAAAGTATTCAGAATACTATTTGAACTTCCGAAAATCCTGTGTAGCCTATTGCTCTTGAAATTCTTACTTGCTTGCATTATGGTTAATCCATAAGTCTATAATCTTATTGGCATCCCTTGTCATTATCATTTTGAGTCCGTTGATTCAAAATGTTGTGAATGCTCGCCATCCTCAATCAGATCCTAGAATTCATCCTCCCGGCTCAGACGTCATTTTAAACATGAGCTGGTTATCGACCAATCAAATTGCCGTCGATTGTACCCCTAAGTCTATAAAACTTATCCATCCTTGATCAGAGCATTTGCTCCTGATCCCTTGATTTGAAAATCATAATTCCTTTGCTATTTAAACGTTGAATTACTCAGATGTTCTATAAACCGATGCATTTGCATTCTTTCTTCCTCTGATTGAGTATCGATACTCACATCAGCTCCATTGTGGTCGCCATATCCTTTGTTGGATTATTATCCCATGTTGTCCTTCACATTTGATCACTTTGTGAGTTCTTCCCCGATACATAATGCCTTTGTTGTTGTATCCTCTCGCTTGGCCAACCATGCTCGCTCGGGCTTGTGTTATTTACTCTTGAAACTTGTGGTATATGTTTCTAAGAAGCCCTATGGGTTGAATATATGCCTTCTCTAAACCGTGTGAACCCGAAAGTTTTCACGAATCATACTCTTCTGGTGCTTCGCCGGATAAAATTTCAACACTGCAACTTCATCGAACGTGAGAAGTGAATGAAATGATATGCATTAAAGAAGTGGGAGTCGACCTTGAACTTTGTGTTCATGCCCATGAAAATGATGTAGACCGTCTCGGAAGCTTCTTGCAAATTCCGACCATGCTGTCCTGATCTGATATATCTGATGGGAATCCATTCCAGTACCACGTCTAAATTTGGCAAGGTTGAAGTACCTACTGTCATAGATCAATGACCCGGTTCTACTTCTATCATGTTCTACCTTCGAGTATTACCCCCGGTATCTCGAAGATGTCTCGCCTTTGCACCACATCTTACTAACTTTGTTGAAGTAATGTCTTTCCTTGTCGAATCACTTCACGTGTTCTGGGTTGACACCGACTAGTGAAATTATTCCGCACTATAAATCAAATACCCCTAGTATTTTTACTGGGAAATTCTGAACCCAATCTGGTCATTCCTAGACTATCAGCTGCATCCTGGTCTTGCTATCTTTAACCGTGCTACCGCATCCTTCTCTGGTGCATGAATTTTTCAGTGTGTGAGCACGACTTACGTCGAGCTTTCAACATCATGTTGCCTGTTTTGAAAGGCAACTTTGGTTCCGAGCTTGCATCTTATATATTGATCCTATAACTTGCCACTTCGTCATTTCCTTGCTTCTTGCCATTGTGTTTGATTGCATCATCTTGAAACATCCCGACAAATGTGTCGGATCACCTTCAACACTTTGACTTCTTCCGAGATGTAAACCGTGTTCATGATGAGAAATACCCTCCTTGCCCTCGATGATTTTTATTATCATCGACAACACCCATGACTTCCTTTCATCGCGAACTTGTCCACATTACGAATACAACTTGCTCTCTAGCTAGTGATGTGTTCTGCCTTGAAGTATTACTCTCTTTTCTGTCAAGAATGTTGTGGGGATTGCTCCACCTCTTAGAAATTCACGATAAGATGATACTTCTCACCATCACCATTCTTCCTTGGTCCTCGTGTTTTTTTTAACCGGGATACCATTATGTTAACGATGCTGCTTGAGTTCAATACTTCTAGCAACCCTATTACTTTGAAGTTAACGATCGACAGTTCGTTCTTAGACTGTTGGTTACTGAATCCTCGCTTTAACATTGATCTTGCTGCCCAAGGTCATATTCCGGGCACACCTTTCAACTAAAGATGGATGGTGTATGTTTTCCTCGAGCATACAACATTACATCATTTGAATTGACAATTGTCATCTTCTTGTTCACCTTATTGTGGAAATCCATCTGCTTGGAATTCTCGATGAATTGTCACGAGTCCATCAGCCACCCCCTCATCCTCTCCTTGGTTTACTAATGAACTCTAGTTTCGGAACTCGCTTCCATAGTTCATTTCCCGAGAATCTTGCAATGTCATTTCGTCGATTTGTGTTGCACCTTTTCCTCTCGGACACCCTTAGTCTGAGGTATCATGACACCAATCGGATCTGAATCTCGGTCAGATATGATGGTTGGGACTACTTTCCAAGAGTTATGATGTTGGTCCTTTGATGACCCGATAACGTGATGTCATGCCTAGCACCCCCCCCCCCGGCAGGAGGATCTATTATTATAATTTCCTTTTTAGCAAGGCTATCCATTCTTCCATGAGGAAAATTGAAAGACTTATTCTATAAGTTGTTCCTGATGAGTCCATTGAGTATCCAAAGTCCGACCTTTGCTTGAAGACTATGTCAATGCTATCTCAAGCATGTCTATGGTACTTCGATTTTCAACAAGAACATTTGAAGCCCAATGCTAAATGTTTCTGCTAAATTATCCAAACACCATTGTATGGGTAACGTCATGAAATTTCTCTCCCCTCACCTAGAGGATTTTCTACATAATATCCTATCATGGATATCATGCTCCGCTTGTCCTTGGGAAGGATATACCCCTGAAATATGTGTTTAAACGCATTTTCCTTTCCATTGTTTTGTTTAACCTCTCTTGTATGTCGACTTAACTAAGTAGATAATTCCTCGCTTAGGTAAGCACCTTGTTGTACCACTCAGTATGTAAGACCCTGTTACTATTGTTGATGACATTCCGGTAACCACCGATGGGTGAGAACTTTGCCAATTGGTTCGCCTCGTTCAACGAGCAGGAAAATGGTTTCTCTTGGTTCCTCGTCCTTGGTACCGACATTGTTGCCGACATAGCTGACAAGCTATCCACGGACATGCCTCCCTGTCGTGATTGTGCAAGATGTCACCACCTTTCCTACATTCAACCCACATGGTGGGCCCATAACTCACAGATCCACTGGATCGAAACCTGACTCTTCTTCATAGCTCGGATTCTAATGTATCCTTTGCACCTGGCTTCGTGTGTGATTCATGAGCTAAATGTTATACCAACATTCATCCTGGGATCAAACACCATGTTATTCTTGTTGTTCAAACCCCCATTCCAGCTTTCGTCCAGTCATCGAATGATTGCCTACCTGTTTGAAACTTTGGTACCAGTGTATATTGCACTCAACGAATTCACTGAAATACAACTCGTGGGGTACCTTGTGTATTTCCTATTGAGTTCACCGTCGGATGCCCAGCTTTGTGGAGATGCGTTCTTCCGAAGTTTTTTTTTCCTTGGTCGCGTTCGTAGGACGATGGAGATCCCGAAGAAAGGATGACAACTTGGTCATGGTGACTTGAAGCAGAGAGACGAAGACATCAACATAATGGATCGACCTCTTTGAGAAGAGCAACCAAGACTGGGAACACTCGCTAGAATTTCGTAACCAAAACTTTCCCCCTTACTCCCCTCTTAAATCTCGGGACGAGATTTCTTGTAGTGGAGGAGAATTGTGACGCCCGGGTATTTAGCTACAGTAATTCCCTGCTAATGATGCCACGTCACTTCGATTACTTTCGCTAATCTCGTGTTAGTTCGGAACCGATTCAAATTCATATTCAAAATCAAGCAAACAATAAACGTTTTCAAAAGTCAAAACTAAAATGTTATAAATGTGACAAATAATTCATAAGTAATGTTGGTGGAGAAACCACATTTTTATAAAAGGTCTAACTGCATTTAATTAATTAAAACAATAGGTAAGACAAATACATAAATGCCTTGGTATTTTATAAAATACTAAACTATATTATTTGGGGGTTAAACCTTTTGTGGCAGAGGTATAATTAGTGTTACTATTTAAGGTACAACTTTTATGTTTTATAAAACTAGAATAAAATAAAACAGTAAAAGAAAAAGGACACAACAAAAAAAAAGAAAGACAAGAAATTAAACCCCCACCGGGCCACTGCCCAGCTTGCTTCTTAAGTCGGCCCAAACCGCCCAGCCCCCCCACCCCCCCCCTCCGCTATCCACTCACCCGCACTCAACCCTCCCACCGACACCCCACTCCTCGAATATCTCCCCCTCTCTCCCCGATTGATCGGGATCGGAGGAGGAGGTCGCCATGACGCCCGCCGCCATGATGCCCGCCGCCGCCGCCCGACACCGCCTCGTCTGCGTGTGCTTGCGCCTAAGGCCAACTCGCCGAGCCACCGCCATCGACGTGCTCCTTCGCCTCGCCTCCCCATCTCCTCGCGTCGATCCGCCCGACTCGGCCGTCCCGGCCTCATCGAGCCTCCCCGCAACGCTGTGAGCAGCACCACGCCCTCCGTCCTCCCCTCGATTTGTTGTTGTTCTGCTAGCTCACTGCTACCGAGCCCGCCGCCTAGCACCACTCCCCACCGCCGGGCGCGGCTGCTGGCTGTGGGCGCCATCGCCTGGTTTCGCATGCCCGTTGTCGAGGCCTTCGCCCGGGCCTTGCCCGCCCCGCTATTGCCACCGCCGTCCAGCGCGCACACCCGCGCATCCCCGCGCCATCGCCTCACCATAGCTCCGGCCGGCCACTTCCCCATGCTCTGACTGCGCCCGGCACCCTCTGGCCGCCCGGTCCACGCCTGGGCGCGCCGCCATGTGGCCGAGGCCGGGCGCTTGGTCCGCCTCGACAGCGTCCCCCGCCCGCCCAGGCGCCTGCTTTCGCCCGATCCACTAAGGCCCTCAGGGTCAATGACATGAGGGTCCCGCCCGTAACATTTAAAAAAAGATAAAAGGATAAAAGAAATACCTAATTAAAATAATGATTAATTAATTAATTACTTAATTAATTAATTTGATTTAAGCATAATTAGTTAACCTAATCACCTATTTAATTAACTAAACCAATTTAGATAACCTAAGCGTATGACACCGGGACCCACACGTCGGTTTGACCTACCAACGCCTGCTCGATCATAAGGCCAAGATGCAATCGCTCGATAATGTTGAATTTAAATAATTAAATAAATCCTAAAATGAATTAAATCTTTTAAAATTAATATAAAATAAACCGTAGCTCGATGGAAAAACTTTGTACATGAAAGTTGATCGTAACGACGAGACGAACCCGATACACAACCCGCTCATACGCCACGCATCCCTAACCTATCGAACTCGCAACTTTCCCCTCCGGCTCATTTGCTGAAAACACGAAACACCGGATATTTTCCGGATGTTTCCCCTTCACCGTATCGCTTATCCCTCACGTTAGGTCACCCCTAGCACAACGTATTGCCGTGTCTTGCTTTGTGTTACATTTGATTGCTCTGTTATTTATCGTGTTCCCCTCCGTTACTCCTTTCCTAGACTCGAGACCGATGTCGATGCCTCGTGGTCGACTACGCCACCGACGACCCTCCTTCTTGTCTCGGGCAACCGTGCAAGCCCCCCCCTTGATCACCAATTATCGCCTATTCTCCTCTATAACGCTTGCATTAGAGTAGTGTAGCATGTTACCGCTCTGATTGATCCTATTTTGATGCATAGCCCGACATTGTTGCTACATCTGCTGATACCTTACCTGCAATCCTAAATGCTTAGTATAGGATGCTAGTTTATCATCATTGGCCCTACATTCTTGTCAGTCTGCCTTGCTATACTATCGGGCCGTGATCACTTGGGAGGTGATCACGGGTATATACTACATACATACATACTATACAGATGGTGACTAAAGTCGGGTCACTCGTTGAGTACCCGCAAGTGATTACGATGAGGGGCCGAAAGGACGGTGGCTCCATCCCGGTAGAGGTGGGCCTGGGTTCCCGACGGCCCCCGACTGTTACTTTGTGGCGGAGCGACAGGGCAGGTTGAGACCACCTAGGAGACAGTGGGCTGGCCCTGCTCGGCGCTCGCGGATACTTAACACGCTTAACGAGATCTGGGTATTTGATCCGAGTCCGCCATTTGGTCTATACGCACTAACCATCTACGTGGGAGTAGTTATGGGTATCCCGACGCCGTGGTATCACCGAAGCCTTCTTGACGTCACGACGAGCGGCGCGCGCCGGATTGGATCGCTAACGCAACTTCCTTTGTAATGGAGGTTGCTAGGTCTGCATTCGTCGCCCTCGAACGCAAGTGTGTGTGCTCAGGCGATGGGCCTGCACCCTGCGCGCATAGGATTTAGACCGCGGCTGACCTCTCTCACAGCCTAGGTGGGGCTGCGACGTGTTGATCTTCCGAGGCGGGCATGACCCAGAAAGTGTGTCCGCCAAATGGGATCAAGCGTGTTGGGTTATGTGGTGCACCCGCAGGAAGTTAATCTATTGAATAGCCGTGTCCCTCGGTAAAGGACGACCCGGAGTTGTACCTTGACCTTATGACAACTAGAACCGGATACTTAATAAAACACACCCTTCCAAGTGCCAGATACAACCCGGTGATCGCTCTCTAACAGGGCGACGAGGAGAGGATTGCCGGGTAGGGTTATGCTATGCGATGCTACTGGAGATGCTACTTGGAGATGCTACTTGGAGGACTTTACTCTACTCTCTTGTACACGCTGCAAGACGGAGGCTGCCAGAAGCGTATTCTTCGACAGGATTAGCTATCCCCCTCTTATTCTGGCATTCTGCAGTTCAGTCCACCGATATCCCCCTCTTATTCTGGCATTTCGCAGTTCAGTCCCTTTACACATATACCCATGCATATGTAGTGTAGATCCTTGCTTGCGAGTACTTTGGATGAGTACTCACGGTTGCTTTCTCCCCGCTTTTCCCCTTTCCTTTCTTTTCGGTTGTCGCAACCAGATGTCGGAGCCAGAGCCGACGCCACCATCGATGACGACTACTACACCGGAGGTGCCTACTACTACGTGCAGCCCACCGACGACGACCGTGAGTAGTTTAGGAGGATCCTGTGCAGGAGGCCCGCGCTCTTTCGATCTGATCGCAGTTTGTGCTAGCCTTCTTAAGGCAAACTTGTTTAACTTATGTCTCAGACTCAGATATTGTTGCTTCCACGACTCGCCTATGATCGAGCACTTGTATTCGATCCCTCGAGGCCCCTGGCTTGTATTATGATGCTTGTATGACTTATTTATGTTTTTAGAGTTGTGTTGTGATATCTTCCCGTGAGTCCCTGATCTTGATCGTACACGTTTGCGTGCATAATTAGTGTACGATTGAATCGGGGGCGTCACAGTGTGTGACTTTAGTTTTAATATCAAGGTGGCCCATGGTCACTTAGTTAGTCTGCCGGTGCCTTTTCGGGCTTACAAGGAGAATACACTAGGGTACCTAGCATCATCGAAGTGCTAGCCGCAAGGATGCTTTCCATAATGTCGTAGTTTCGCAAAAATAGAAGGCAAGAATAACCGGACTGAAGATCACACATTGCACTTACGCGTCACTACTTCTACCACTATGGCATCACTCATATTGGTTGAAGGTAACATTAGCCATCATGGTTGAACGTGAATGGTTGGAGACTTTTTGGCCCTCTACGCTCTGATCTGAAGAGAGCATTAGGTATGGATTTAGTGTGCAATAGCATCGACATTACAAGGATTGCACATAATTGAGAGACCATCGAAGAAAAATGCCCCTGCGCCGCTCCCGTGTGAGCGACACGGGCGGACTCTGCAGCCCTAGCCGCCGACGCCAGTATCCCGGCCACCCCTCTCCGCCGCCGCCGGAGGATGCCGCAAGGCGAAGCCTTGCGGCCGATGGCGACGGCGGGGGACCTTGCTCGTGGCGCTGGGGGGCACTCGGCACGGCGGGCCGTCTCCCGTTTATCTACGCGTTGCCATGGCGCTGGTGTTCGGATCCGCCCGATCTGATGCATCCGGCTCTGGCTTCCATGGTCTTCGCCGGTGAGGGCCTGGATCTGAGGCGGCGGCCTCGCTGGTGCGGACAGCACTCCTCCGGCGGCGGGGAGTGCTCGTCGGTGAGGTAGGCCGGATCCCCTCGGCTGCGCGGGCAGCGAGGTTCCGGTGGGCGCTGGTCATGGCGCGGGGAGGCCCTGGGCTCCCCTCGTCAGATTGGAGGTGATCTGGTCCGCTCGTGATGCATGACCTCCGGCCGGCCTGGATCTCCGGCGTGCACGCACCTGCTGATGTTGTTGCTGGTTCAGAGGTGGCGGCATGGTGCTTGGCCGGGGGAAACCCTTGGCCGCCGGTGGTGGTCATGGCGTCGATGGCGTCCCGGACGCCATTCCCTCCTTGGTGGCGGCGCCGAGGATAAACCTCCCCTAACTCCCCCCTTTCCCTGCGCCCGGGTGAAAACCCTAGCCCCGGTGGCTAAGCGGCGCCGGCGCCACAGCGTCGTCACCTTCTTGAAGGCGCCGACTTGGGCATGGGGATACTGGGTGTGCATGGCAAGCTTGTCTGGTTCCTGGTGGCGGCCTGTCTGATCTACCGCGTCGCAGCTCCGGGTAGTGTCTCGCGGCTGCGGTGCTTCTTTTCCGGCCGTGTCTCCGATGGGGACCTCGCCATTCCTCACCTTGTACATGCCGTGGTGGAGCGGTACTTCATTTCACTCATTGATGGCGGCAAAGATCGGCGGCATGGTGCTATGGAGGCTCACCGCCTGATGCACGGAGATGGACTCGCGCAGGTGGAGGTAGTTGTCTGGCGTCATGGTGACGTCGATGGCGGAGTGGCCTACACAAGGTAGAAGACTCAATATATTCTGAAGACGAACCTGTGGAAGATGGCTGCGATGACACAAGAGTGTGTCTGACCGGATCGTGCCCCAGACCCGGTATGTGGCTCGGCTGGGGCTTCCGGCTTTTGATGTTAGGTTTAGGTGAGTGGTTTGGGTAGTGGCCCAACTAGCATCCCTTCATCATATGGATAAGAGTAGCGGCATATGTTGCCGAGATGGTGGATTCAAGAATATTGTCTATAATACTTTGTAAGGTCCTCGAGAATAATTAATAAAGTGGCCGTATGCATCTCCCATATGCAGAGGCCGGGGGTCATCCTCCTTTTCTAAAAAAACATAATTGAGGAGAACTAAGGCAAGGCTAGAAGGGAGGTGACATTGCTTCTATCAAACCGGTGTTGACAGAGTACTCCCCTGTTCCATAATATAATATAGTAATTCATATAAGTTTGTGTAATCTGTGAAGGTACACATACTTATCCTAAGATTGATGGACGTGATGTATTTGAGCCCGAGCTGAGCTTAGGTGAACAGTAACCCCGAAAACAATTTAAAATAATTTAAAATATTATGATTTTTTGGGGTGCAAACATTGACATAATTTCTCAATGCTCACAAAATTTTATCACAAAATAACATAGAAGTCGCAGCAAAAAAAATTATGCTCCCAAAATTTTATTTCCAAAAACATTTTGGAGTACTATTTCTTTTTGCCACAACTTGTACGAATGTCATTTTTGGATGAAATTTTGCAAGCATTGAGAATTTTTGCCAATGGTTCCACCCAAAAAAATCAGATTTTCTTGAAATGTTTTCCATTATTTTTTTGATTTTACTGTTCATCTGAGCTCGGAGCAGAGCATGACTTTCGTAAGATTGACATATTTCTATTTGCCTTGCGCTACACTTTTGTGTCATAGATATGCTTATTTATTACTCCCTCTGTTTGGAATTAACTATCACTAAAATGAGTGTATCTAAACGCTAAAATGGGTCTAGGTACACTAATTTCAGGGACAGATAATTTTTATTTTATTTTTTAGAAATGGAGGAGGACCCCCGGCCTCTGCATCTAGACGATGCATGCAGCCATTTTATTAATTATTCACACAATAAATTACAAAGTCATACAAAGTAAAACTAAAGCCACCGCCTGGGCAACATCTGTCGCTACACCTATCCAAATGATGTAGGGATGCTGACAATCTGGGCCTAATACCAAACAGACCTCGCAGCCAAGCATAACATCTAAGACTTGAGGTCCCAACCAGGACGCATGTCGGGTATGGGGCACCCACCAGTCCGGCGCACTCCTCAACCAGGACGCCTGCCGGGTATGAGGCCGCCGCAGCCACCTGCCACCAGTCCATCTTCAGTTTTGTATACCTTGCCCGGTCTAGCTACCTCGACGCCACCACGACAGCACACAACGCCACCATCCTGCGCTCGTCCATCATCACACGCCCACTGGCGAGACCTCGCTGCTCCATGCCGCTGAGACCCGCCATTGTCGATGTGCCAGATGTCACGCTGCTCCTCCTTCGCGAACACCACCTGCTGCCACTGGTCCCATCCCTTCCGCCTGCAGTTCCTCTAACCGAGCATCCAAACGCCACAGGTGGCGCCTCCAAGAAGGGTACGACACTCGCAGTGCCACCACCGCCCAATCGCATGAGATTATGGGTTTTCACCTGGGCATGGTGTTGGGGTGGAGGGCAGGGACCTCGACGACGCCTGCAAGGAGGAGAACGGCGACCCTGGTCGTCGCCACCGTCGGGATGAATGAGTCACCCAGAGTTTCCTCTGGTCTGATGTCACCTCAACCAGCCCCCGCAAATGCACTGAGGCCGACGCCCGCGATCGTAAGCCGTCAAGTGCAGTGGGAGAGAGCCTGCAGCGCGAAGGAGATCCACTGGCAACTCACCGCTCATGCGGTCAAGGCGCCATCCATCCACCCCCGGTCCACACCGCTCGAGGCCGCCGCCCCGGCATCCACCCACCGCACACATCCTGTCAAGACATGGGGGAAGACCCTCACCGCCGCCACCAGGATTCACTACACCGCGAAAACACCAAGCCAGGCACGACGAGGCAAGGCCACGCCGATCAGATCCGTGCGGATCCGGCGAACCCCGGCCCACCAGCCGCCAGATCAGAGGATCTGGCTCCGATCCCAAGGCCGAGGCGGCCGGATCTGACGGGCGGTGCCGTCCCAGGCGAAGGCGCGGTGCGACAACACAGGAGGCAACGACCGCCGCAGAGGGCCGGCCTCGGTGTCCACCAGGGAAGACGCGAGCGGCGGCGCCTGATGCAGGGTGGGGGACTCTCCGGAGGCCCACGCGGGTGCGCGCGGAAGCCCCCGCCGCCGCCTACTGCCGAGCGGGCAAGCCCGACGACGGCTGCCGGCGGCGGCGAGTGAGGAGGAGAAGGGGAGGCGTGGAGCCGGCAGTGGCGTAGGGTTTCGCCCGAGAGCAGACGACGCGGGGGCCCGAGAGACTTCCAGTATGATTAGGGGTATCCTCACGTGATCAGGGACAGATAATTCTGAATGGGGGTAATATTTTGTGAGCATTCTATAAGTGAAATTTTTACTCGCCCTTGGTAAACACACCTTCAAATCTCAGGCCCAACTAGCATTTCCAAAACGTTTTTGGAAGGAATTGACGCTGCTGGAGGAGAAATTTTGTCCCCTCACTCCGAATGCCATCTTGGCGCCGAGTGGTAGGGGTTTCTAGACAGACAACTATTTTTTCTCTTATGAGGTGCTTAAATATTGCCCGCTCATGCAAATGAAAGAACCAGAAAATTCATTTCAGCTTTAGAAAAGCAAGAAATAGTATCCATGTACATTTTGTTCTTCTGATGGCAGTGGACAGGTCCTAGGGTTTCCCCGGTATGCGGAATGCAGTGGGGAAGGGGGTATCACCGACGCCCCTCAGGAGGGTCCGGCAACACCCACGGGCGCAGCCGCGCCGGTGGCGAACGAGCTGCCAAAGATTTCTCCCACCCCGAAACCACCATCGCCACGTCAGACAATCGGAAGCGCACCGCCCAACATGCCGCCCACCAGCCTGTGCCACCATGGATACCGCACCATCTTCACCGTTTCACTGAGGCCACCAACACGAGACCTGGAGGTAGGACAAGAAGACACCGGGCTCAGAGGCAACCGCACCGCAGCCGACAGGAGGGAACAACCTCCACCGCCACGCGGAGCCGACCGGACATGGCGACAGGGACTTGCCAGGCCACCACCAGCCCGGTCGGATCCCAACGGGTCCGGACAGTCCCTGCAGCCACGCTGCAGCACGCCGGCCGCCTGAGCCACCACCACTGCAGCCACGGCCCCCTCGTCTCACCACCAGGGAGCCACGCCGTCGCGCACCGGACTGCAGGCCCGCCCCAGCCCAGATGGGGGCCCGAAGGGCCCAGATCTTGGCCGAGCAGGCGCCACCGGCGAGCCACCCACCGCGCCTCCGCGCAGCCAACGGCCACGCCGCCGCGTCGAGGGCACCCGAGGCTGCAGAACGCCGCCGAGCCTCACCGCCGCCACCGAGTATCACCGCCTTGGGCCGGGCAGGGGAGCCCGACTCCCTCCCGCACGCTGGGAAGGGCGTCGCTGCTGCCGGCGCCACCCGGGCACGCCGGAGGCCGCTGTCGGCGTCAGCAAAGGGGGATGAAGGAGGAGGAGGGCCGAGACTGGGAGGAGAGCCTCGGGGTGCGGCAGGAGCGCCGGGGGAGGGGGAGGAGGAGGGGTAGAGGGTGGGGACCGGGGGGCACGCGTGAGGCGGCCGACGCCGGCGGGAGGGGGCGAGGGCGGCCGGTGAAGGCTGGGAGGAACCCTAGCGCGGGTCCTCCCTACATTTGACCACATGTTCTCTCTTGGGCTTCCCTTCGCCCGATTGATGGCTTATGTTCGACAACTATTTTTTTTTCTTATGATGTTCTTAAATATTGCTCGCTCGTGCAAATGAAAGAACTAGAAAATTCTTTTCAGCTTTAGAAAAGCAAGAAATATTATCCATGTACATTTTGTTCTTCTGAATTATACACTCATGTTTTGGACATACACTAAGAAGTAAGAACAACCAAAAAATCACTTTGGGAACTTAAATTACAAGATATTGAAGCACAAACTTTTAACTGCCAGTCTCCCATCAAAATGAATAAATTTGTGGTGATGGTCTAGTGGTGGTTGACAACGAAGCACTTATCCCTAATCTCCCCTTCATCGACGGTAAGTACCTCGACGTTGCCCATCTTGACCATGGCCGCAGCAAACTTGGCCTACCACACCCTGTCCACGGCGGTGTGGAACGCAACGATGCCAGCGGTCCAGGGGCTCGTAAGCAGCGTCTGGTCCGAGATGAGCGGCACCTTGCGCGCCAGCATGTTCTTGAAGTACTGGTTTTCGAACTCCCGGTGTCACCGGGTCCAGCGGCACCGTGGTGCGGTCGCTCATGTTGTCTCGTGGACGGCGGGCACTGCTGCCTCAGCTCCGCCGCGTAAGACCTGTCGATGGAGGGGTCGGTACGGCCGGCCTCGCTGGAGAAGTTGTGGATCCGCTGCGTGAAGGAGGAGCAGTGGGAGCGGCCGATGGTGTGCGCGCCCGAGAGCGTGACCATGTCGTCGGCGGAGAGCCCCTTGCGTTTGAAGCTGGCCACGAGCCCATCAACCCCGTCGGTAGGGAACGACACGTTGTTGACGAGCACCTCGTCGGAGATGGACACGCGGCCGTCGCGGCGGCCGGCGGGGACGCCGTACTCGATGCCGCTAGCGAGGTAGGCCCCGTCACGCGCGGCGTAAGCGAGCACGAAATGGGTCAAGTCAATCACATCATTCTTGCATGGCAGGGGATAGGCTAGTAGAATAGTAAAAAATTAAATTATAAGTTGAAGCAAATGAAGCAGATGTCATGCTTAATTACGAAAAAAGACTTATCGTTGTGACTTACTATATCCACTTCGAAGTTCTCGTCCAGCTTGATGCTGCAGCGCCTATCATCATCTAGGAAGATTCTGTCGCACAGGCCGCGCTCGTCTTCACAGTATTTGCAAATACCGAAAACCTTTTCGTCGTCAGACATTTCCTATGTTCATACATATTCGTACATATTCTACCAGGATACTCAACATTAGTTGAAAATCGATCGAAGACAACTACCAGGATACTCAACACAAAAATCCGGGGCACTCGATACTTCATACATATTCTGGCACAAGTCATGCAAAAATTCACGGAAAAATTCGGCATGACCTTTGCTAAAATAGGACATATCAAGCGCCTGAAATTTGCCGGAACGGAAATGAATCTACACTCCGGCAAAACATAGGCCACTCAGAGGTGTAACCTGCAAACATGACCGGCTACTTGGGCAAGCACATATCCTATTTGAGCAACACAAGATATACATTTCAAAATATCTTATAGGACTCATATTAACATGAGCATTCAATAAGCAAAACCAAATCATAAAATAAATAAGTATTCAAATTAGCATGCATTCAATAAGCAAAAGTAAATCATCTCTTGCGTCCGTACATCGTCGAATATTATCACTAATACATCCCGAATAGTATTATACATATAACATCACTAATACAACTAAACCCTAGCGAACGACGGGTATCGGCACGGACGGTGGACACCTAAAGAGAAGGAACCATCACAGGATCATAGCTCCAGTGAGATCCCTGGAGAACCTGTGCCCCAGCGCAAACAAGTAGCGACGGACATGCGCGTCCTCCTTGCTGACACGGTGACGTACCATCTCCGCGGGGTCCTCAAGCCTCTCGACCGTCACTGGCCCACGCGACCACCACGAAAGAAGGTTCGGGTCAACGACGGGCCGACTCCTCACCAAGCTGCGCCCCCCGGTAGGTAGCGCCTAAAGGAAATATGCCCTAGAGGCAATAATAAAGTTATTATTTATTTCCTCATATCATGATAAATGTTTATTATTCATGCTAGAATTGTATTAACCGGAAACATGATACATGTGTGAATACATAGACAAAACTATAGTCACTAGTATGCCTCTACTTGACTAGCTCATTAATCAAAGATGGTTATGTTTCCTAACCATAGACATGTGTTGTCATTTGATTAGTGAGATCACATCACTAGAAGAATGATGTGATTGACATGACCCATTCTGTTAGCCTAGCACTTGATCGTTTAGTATACTGCTATTGCTTTCTTCATGACTTATACAAAGTTCCTACAACTATGAGATTGTGCAACTCCCGTTTACCGGAAGAACACTTTGTGTGCTACCAAACGTCACAACGTAATTGGGTGATTATAAAGGTGCTCTCTGTGTGTTTCCAAAGGTACATGTTGAGTTGGCATAATTCAAGATTAGGATTTGTCACTCCGATTGCTCGGAGAGGTATCTCTGGCCCTCTCGGTAATACTCATCACCTAAGCCTTGCAAGCATGTAACTAATGAGTTAGTTATGGGATGACGACATTCGGAACGAGTAAAGAGACTTGCGGTAACAAGATTGAACTAGGTATTGATACCGACGATCAAATCTCGCAAGTAACATACCGATGACAAAGGGAACAAAGTATGTTGTTATGCGGTTTGACCGATAAAGATCTTCGTAGAATATGTAGGAACCAATATGGGCATCCAGGTCCCGCTATTGGTTATTGACCGAGAATGGTTTTAGGTCATGTCTACATAGTTTTCGAACCCGTAGGGTCCGCACGCTTAACATTTCAATGACAGTTTTATTATGAGTTTATAAGTTTTGATGTACCAAAGTTTGTTCGGAGTCCCGGATGTGATCACGGACATGACGGGGAGTCTCGAAATGGTCGAGACATAAAGATTGATATATTGGACAACTATATTCGGACACCGAAAAAGGTTCCGGGAGTTTTCGGAGAAAACCGGAGTGCCGGGGGGTTACCGGAACCCCCCGGGAGAGTTAATGGGCCACATGGGCCTAGGTGGAAGAGAGAGGGCGGCCGGGGTGGGCGCGCGCCCTCTCCCTCTGGTCCGAATTGGACCAGGAGGGCGCCTTCCTTCCCCTCTCCCCTTCCTTCCCCTCCTAGTAGGAGTAGGAAAGGAGGAATCCTACTCCTACTAGGAGGAGGATTCCTCCTCCCTTGGCGCGCCCAAAGGGGCCGGCTGGCCTCCCCCCTCCCTCCTTTATATACGGGGGCAGGGGGCACCCCATAGACATAGAAGTTGATCTACGGATCGTTCCTTAGCCGTGTGCGGTGCCCCCTTCCACCATATTCCACCTCGGTCGTATCGTCGCGGAGTTTAGGCGAGCCCTGCGCCGGTAGAACATCATCATCGTCACCACGCCGTCGTGCTGATGGAACTCATCTCCGGAGCTCGGCTGGATCGGAGGCCGGAGATTGTCATCGAGCTGAACGTGTGCTGAACTCGGAGGCTCCGTACGTTCGGTGCTTGCATCGGTCGGATCGTGAAGACGTACGACTACATCAACCGCGTTGTGCTAACGCTTCCGCTTATGGTCTACGAGGGAACGTGGACGAACACTCTCCCCTCTCGTTGCTATATCATCACAATGATCTTGCGTGTGCGTAGGAAAATTTTTGAAATTACTACGTTCCCCAACAGTGGCATCCGAGCCTAGGTTTTATGCGTTGATGTTATATGCACGAGTAGAACACAAGTGAGTTGTGGACGATATAAGTCATCTGCCTACCAGCATGTCATACTTTGGTTCAGCGGTATTGTGAGATGAAGCGGCCGGACCGACATTACGCGTGACGCTTACGCGAGACTGGTTTCACCGTTACGAGCACTCGTGCTTAAAGGTGGCTGGCGGGTGTCTGTCTCTCTCACTTTAGTTGAACCGAGTGTGGCTACGCCCGGTCCTTGCGAAGGTTAAAACGGAGTCTATTTGACAAACTATCGTTGTGGTTTTTGATGCGTAGGTGAGAACGGTTCTTGCTAAGCCCGTAGCAGCCACGTAAAATTTGCAACAACAAAGTAGAGGATGTCTAACTTGTTTTTGTAGGGCATGTTGTGATGTGATATGGTCAAGACGTGATGCTATATTTTATTGTATGAGATGATCATGTTTTGTAACCGAAGTTATCGTCAACTGGCAGGAGCCATATGGTTGTCGCTTATTGTATGAAATGCAAACGCCCTGTAATTGCTTTACTTTATCACTAAGCGGTAGCGATAGTCGTAGAAGCAATAGATGGCATAACGACAATGATGCTACGATGGAGATCAAGGTGTCGCGCCGGTGACGATGGTGATCACGACGATTGTTTTGAGATGGAGATCACAAGCACAAGATGATGATGGCCATATCATATCACTTATATTGATTGCATGTGAAGTTTATCCTTTATGCATCTTATCTTGCTTTGATTGACGGTAGCATTTTAAGATGATCTCTCACTAAAATTATCAAGTAGTGTTCTCCCTGAGTATGCACCGTTGCCAAAGTTTGTCGTGCCGAGACACCACGTGATGATCGGGTGTGATAAGCTCTACATCCATCTACAACGGGTGCAAGCCAGTTTTGCACATGCAGAATACTCAGGTTAAACTTGACGAGCCTAGCATATGCAGATATGGCCTCGGAGCACGGAGACCGAAAGGTCGAGCGTGAATCATATAGTGGATATGATCAACATAATGATGTTCACCATTGAAAACTACTCCATCTCACGTGATGATCGGTTATGGTTTAGTTGATTTGGATCACGTGATCACTTAGATGACTAGAGAGATGTCTGTCTAAGTGGGAGTTCTTAAGTAATATGATTAATTGAACTTAAATTTATCATGAACTTAGTACCTGATAGTATCTTGCTTGTCTTTGTTTGTTTGTAGATAGATGGCTCGTGTTGTTGTTCCGTTGAATTTTAATGCGTTCCTTGAGAAAGCAAAGTTGAAAGATGATGGTAGCAATTACGGACTGGGTCCGTAACTCGAGGATTATCCTCATTGCTGCACAAAAGAGTTATGTCTGGAAGCACCGCTGGGTGCGAACTGCTCGCCGATCTAACCGGCGACGTTAAGAACGTCTGGCGAGCAAAGCTGATGACTACTCTATAGTTCAGTGTGCCATGCTTTACGGCTTAGAACCGGGTCTTCAACGACGTTTTGAGCGTCATGGAGCATATGAGATGTTCCAGAGTTGAAGTTAATATTTCAAGCAAATGCCCGGATTGAGAGATATGAAGTCTCCAATAAGTTCTATAGCTGCAAGATGGAGGAGAATAGTTACGTCGGTGAACATATACTCAGAATGTTCGGGTATAATAATCACTTGATTCAACCGGGAGTTAATCTTCACGATGATAGTGTAATTGATGAAATTCTCCAATCATCGCCACCAAGCTACAAGAGCTTCGTGATGAACTATAATATGCAAGGGATGAACAAGACTATTCGAGCTCTTCGCGATCTTTGAAAGCAGCATGGAGGTAGAAATCAAGAAGGAGCATCAAGTGTTGATGGTCAACAAGACCACTAGTTTCAAGAAGAAGGGCAAAGGAAGAAGAAGGGAACTTCAAAAGAGCGGCAAGCAAGTTGCTGCTCAAGAGAAGAAACCCAAGTCTGGACCTAAGCCTGAAATCGAGTGCTTCTATCGCAAGCGGATCGACTTTGGAAGCGGAACTGCCCCAAGTATTTGGCGGATAAGAAGGATGGCAAAGTGAACAAAGGTATATGTGATATACATGTTATTGATGTGTACCTAACTAGAGCTCGTAGTAGCTTTTGGGTATTTGATCTTGGTTACATTGCTAATATTTGCAACTCAAAGCAGGACTATGGAATAAGCGAGCATCGCTAAGGGCGAGGTGACGATGCGGCGTGGGAAGCGGTTCCAAAGTCGATGTGATCGCGGTCGCACGCTACCTCTACATCTACCTTGGGATTAGTTTTAGACCTGAATAATTGTTATTTGGTGCCGCGTTGAGCATGAACATTATATCTGGATCTTGTTTGATGCGAGACGGTTATTCATTTAAATCGAGAGAATAATGGTTGTTCTATTTATATGAGTAATATCTTTTATGGTCATGCACCCTTGAAGAGTGGTCTATTTTATTGAATCTCGATAGTAGTGATACACATATTCATAATGTTGAAGCCAAAAGATGCAGAGTTGATAATGATAGTGCAACTTATTTGTGCCTTGCCGTTTAGGTCATATCGGTGTAAAACGCATGAAGAAACTCCATCTTGATGGACTTTGGAATCACTTGATTATGAATCACTTGGTACTTGCGAACCGTGCCTCATGGGCAAGATGACTAAAACACCGTTCTCGGAACTATGGAGAGAGCAACAGATTTGTTGGAAATCATACATCTGATGTATGTGGTCCGATGAATGTTGAGGCTCGTGGCGGATATCGTTATTTTCTCACCTTCACAGATGATTTGAGCAGATATGGGTATATCTACTTAATGAAACACAAGTCTGAAACATTTGAAAAGTTCAAAGAATTTCAGAGTGAAGTAGAAAATCATCGTAACAAGAAAATAAAGTTTCTACGATCTGATCGTGGAGGAGAATATTTGAGTTACGAGTTTGGTTTACATTTGAAACAATGCGGAATAGTTTCGCAACTCACGCCACCTGGAACACCACAACGAAATGGTGTGTCCGAACGTCGTAATCATACTTTACTTGATATGGTGCGATCTATGATGTCTCTTACCGATTTACCGCTATCGTTTTGGGGTTATGCTTTAGAGACGGCCGCATTCACGTTAAATAGGGCACCATCAAAGTCCGTTGAGACGACGCCTTATGAACTGTGGTTTGGCAAAAAAAACAAAGTTGTCATTTCTTAAAGTTTGGGGCTGCGATGCTTATGTGAAGAAACTTCAACGGATAAGCTCGAACCCAAATCGAGAAATGTCTTCATAGGATACCCAAAGAGACTATTGGGTACACCTTCTATCACAGATCCGAAGGCAAGACATTCGTTGCTAAGAATGGATCCTTTCTAGAGAAGGAGTTTCTCTCGAAAGAAGTGAGTGGGAGGAAAGTAGAACTTGATGAGATAACTGTATCTACTCCGTTATTGGAAAGTAGTTCATCACGAGAACCGGTTTCCGTGACAACTACACCAATTAGTGAGGAAGCTAATGATATTGATCATGAAACTTCAGATCAAGTTTCTGCTGAACCTCGTAGGTCTACCAGAGTAAGATCCGCACCAGTGGTGCGGTAATCCTATTCTCGAAGTCATGTTACTTGACCATGATGAACCTACGAACTATGAGAAGCGATGATGAGCCCAGATTCGCAAAATGGCTAGAGGCCATGAAATCGAGATGGGATCCATGTATGAAAACAAAGTATGGACTTTGGTTGACTTGCCGATGATCGGCAAGCCATTGAAAATAAATGGATCTTTAAGAAGAAGGCGACGCTGATGGTAATGTTCTCGTCTATAAAGCTCGACTTGTTGCGAAAGGTTTTCGACAAGTTCAAGGGGTTGACTACGATGAGACTTTCTCACCCGTGGCGATGCTTAAGTCTGTCGAATCATGTTAGCTATTGCTGCATTTCATGATTATGAAATTTGGCAAATGGATGTCAAGACTGCATTCTTGAATGGATTTCTAGAAGAAGAGTTGTATATGATGCAACGGAAGGTTTTGTTGATCCAAAAGATCTTGACAAAGTGTGCAAGCTCCGGCGTTCCATTTATGGACTGGTGCAAGCATCTCGGAGTTGGAATAAGCGTTTTGATAGTGTGATCAAAGCATATGGTTTTATCTGAGACTTTTGGAGAAGCCTGTATTTACAAGAAAGTGAGTGGGAGCTCTGTAGCATTTCTAGTTTTATATGTTGATGACATATTATTAATTGGAAATGATATAGAATTTCTGGATAGCATAAAGGGATACTTGAATAAAAGTTTTTCAATGAAAGACCTCGGTGAAGCTGCTAACATATTGGGAATCAAGATCTATAGAGATAGATCAAGGACGCTTAATAGGACTTTCACAAAGCACATACCTTGACAAAATTTGAAAAAGTTCAAAATGGATCGAGGCAAAGAAAGGATTCTTGCACGTGCTACAAGGTGTGATTGAGTCAAACTCAATGCCCGACCACAGCAGAAGATAGAGAGAAAATGAAAAATGTTCCTATGCTTCAGCCATAGGCTCTATCATGTATGCAATGTCTGTGTACAGACTGACGTATGCTTAGCAATAAGCTTGGCGGCAGAAGGTACCAAAGTAATCCAGAGTGGATCATCGACAGCGGTCAAGAACATCTGAAATACCTAAAAGGACTAAGGATATGTTTCTCGTATATGGAGGTGACAAAGAGCTAGTCGTAAATGGTTACGTCGATGCAAGCTTTGACCTTGATCCAGACGATTCTAAATCGCAAACCGGATCGTGTTTATATTAAGCGGTGGAGCTGTAAGTTGGTGCAGTTCTAAACAAAGCGTCGTGGCGGGATCTACATGTGAAGCGGAATACATAGCTGCTTCAAGCAGCGAATGAAGGAGTCGGATGAAGGAGTTCATTTCCGATCTAGGTGTCATACCTAGTGCATCGGGACCAATGAAGATCTTCGTGACAATCTTGATGCAATTGCCTTGGCAAAGGAATCCAGATTTCACAAGAGGACCAAGCACATCAAGAGGCGCTTCAATTCCATTCGGGACCAAGTCCAAGTGGGAGACATAGAGATTTGCAAGATACATACGGATCTGAATGTTGCGAACCATTGACTAAGCCTCTCTCACGAGCAAAACATGATCAGCACCAAGACTCCATGGGTGTTAGAATCATTACTATGTAATCTAGATTATTGACTCTAGTGCAAGTGGGAGACTGAAGGAAATATGCCCTAGAGGCAATAATAAAGTTATTATTTTTTCCTCATATCATGATAAATGTTTATTATTCATGCTACAATTGTATTAACCGGAAACATGATACATGTGTGAATAAACTTGACTAGCTCATTAATCAAAGCTCCCCCTCCCCCGATAGACAAAACTATAGTCACTAGTATGCCTCTACTTGACTAGCTCATTAATCAAAGATGTTATGTTCTTTATGCTATCCAAATTCTATATCATTTCCAATTAATAATATGTCATCAACATATAAAACTAGAAATGCTACAGAGCTCCCACTCACTTTCTTGTAAATAAGCTTCTCCAAAAGTCTCAGATAAAACCATATGCTTTGATCACACTATCAAAATGTTTATTCCAACTCGAGATGCTTGCACCAGTCCATAAATGGAACGTTGAGCTTGCACACTTTGTCAAGACCTTTTGGATCAACAAAACCTTCCGCTGCATCATATGCAACTCTTCTTCTAGAAATCCATTCAAGAATGCAGTCTTGACATCCATTTGCCAAATTTCATAATCATGAAATGCAGCAATAGCCAACATGATTCGGATAGACTTAAGCATCGCCACGGTGAGAAAGTCTCATCGTAGTCAACCCCTTAAACTTGTCGAAAACCTTTCGCAACAAGTCGAGCTTTATAGACAAGAATATTACCATCAGCCGGTCTTCTTCTTAAAGATCCATTTATTCTCAATGGCTTGCCGATCATCGGCTAGTCAACCAAAGTCCATACTTTGTTTGCATACATGGATCCTATCTCGATTTCATGGCCTCTAGCCATTTTGATGAATCGGCTCATCATCGCTTCCTCATAGTTCGTAGGTTCATCATGGTCAAGTAACATGACTTCCGTAACAGGATTACCGCATCACTGTGCGGATCTTACTCGTAGACCCACGAGGTTCAAGCAGAAACTTGATCTCAAGTTTCATGATCAATATCATTAGCTTCCTCACTAGTTGGTGTAGTTGTCACGAACCGGTTCTCGTGATGAACTACTTTCCAATAAGGGAGTAGATATAGTTATCTCATCAAGTTCTACTTTCCTCCCACTCACTTCTTTTCGAGAGAAATTTTTTCTAGAAAGGATCCATTCTAGCAACAAATGTTTTGCCTTCGGATCTGTGATAGAAGGTGTACCCAACAGCTTTCCTTTGGGTATCCTATGAAGACACATTCGATTTGGGTTCGAGCTTATCTCGTTGAAGTTTCTTCACATAAGCATCGCAGCCCCAAACTTTAAGAAACGACAACTTTGGTTTCTTGCCAAACCATAGTTCATAAAGCCGCCTCAACGGATTTTGATGGTGCCCTATTTAACGTGAATGCGCCGCCTCTAAAGCATAACCCCAAAACGATAGCGTAAATCGGTAAGAGACATCATAGATCGCACCATATCAAGTAAAGTACGACATTTACATTCGACACACCATTTCGCTGTGGTGTTCTGTAGTAGTTGCTAAACTATTCCGCATTGTTTCAAATGTAAACCAAACTCAGAACTCAAATATTCTCCTCCACGATCGATCATAGAAACTTTATTTTCTTGTTAGATGATTTTCTACTTCACTGAAATTCTTTGAACTTTTCAAATGTTTCAGCACTTGTGCTTCATTAAGTAGATATACCCATATCGCTCAAATCATCTCGTGAAGGTGAGAAAATAACGATATCCGCCACGAGCCTCAATATTCATCGGGCCACATACATCAGTATGTATGATTTCCAACAAATCTGTTGCTCTTCCATAGTACCGAGAACGGCGCTTTTAGTCATCTAGCCCATGAGGCACGGTTCGCAAGTACCAAGTGATTCATAATCAACTCGATTCCAAGTCCATCAAGAGTGGAGTTTCTTCATATGCTTACAACCGATATGACCTAAACGGCAAAGGTCACAAATAAGTTGCACTATCATTATCAACTCGTGATCTTTTCGCTTCAACATTATGAATATGTGTATCACTACTATCGAGATTCAATAAAAATAGACCACTCTTCAAGGGTGCATGACCATAAAAGATATTACTTCCATATAAATAGAACAACCATTATTCTCTAATTTAAATGAATAACCGCCTCTTGAGATCAAACAAGATCCGTGATATAATGTTCATGCTCAACTAGGCACCAAATAACAATTATTTAGGTCTAAAACTAATCCCGATGGTGGATGTAGAGGTAGCGTACGATCAAGATCACATCGACTTTGGAACCGCTTCCCACGCCGCATCGTCACCTCGCCCTGGCCGCTGCTCTCGCGATTCCAGTAGTCCCTGCTTCGAAGTTGCAAATATTAGCAATGTAACCAGATCAAATACCCAAAAGGCTACTACGAGCTCTAGTTAGGCATACATCAATAACATGTATATCACATATACCTTTGTTCACTTTGCCATCCTTCTTATCCGCCAAATAGTTAAGCAGTTCTCGCTCCAAAGGACTACCTGCAGTTAGAGAAGCACACCTGTTTGTGTTTAGGTCCAGATTTGGGTTTTTCTCTTGAGTAGCAACTTGCTTGCCGCTCTTTTTGAAGTTCCCTTCTTCTTCCCTTTGCTCTTTTTTCTGAAACTAGTGGTCTTGTCGACCATCAACACTTGATGCTCCTTCTGATTTTCTACTCTCATGCTTTCAAAGATCGCTAAGAGCTCAGAATAGTCTTGTTCATCCCTTGCATATTATAGTTCATCACAAAGCTCTTGTAGCTTGGTGGCGTGATTGAAGAATTCTGTCAATGACACTATCATCGTGAAGATTAACTCCCATTGAATCAAGTGATTGTTATACCCTGCATATTCTGAGTATATGTTCACCGATGTAACTATTCTCCTCCATCTTGCGCCAGTAGAACTTATTGGAGACCTCATATCTCTCAATCCGGCATTTGCTTGAAATATTAACTTCAACTCCTGGAACATCTCTCATATGCTCCATGACGCTCAAAACGCCGTTGAAGACCCGGTTCTAAGCCGTAGCATGGCACACTAAACTATAGAGTAGTCATCGCTTTTGCTCGCCAGACGCTCTTAACGCCGCATTGCCATCATCGCAGAGGTGCGCACCCAGCCAAGCTTCCAGGACGTAACTCTTCGTGCAGCAATGAGGATAATCCTCAAGTTACGGACCCAGCCGTGTAATTGCTACCATCATCTTTCAACTTTGCTTTCTCAAGGAACGCATTAAAATTCAACGGAACAACAAAGACGAGCCATCTATCTACAAACAAACATAGACAAGCAAGATACTATCGTGTACTAAGTTCATGATAAATTTAAGTTCAACTAATCATATTACTTAAGAACTCCCACTTCTAGATGCATATCTCTAGTCATCTAAGTGATTACGTGATCCAAATCAACTAAACCATAACCGATCATCACGGAGATGGAGTAGTTTTCAATGGTGAACATCATTATGTTGATCATATTCACTATATGATTCACGCCGACCTTTTGGTCTCCGTGGTTCCGAGGCCATATCTGCATATGCTAGGCTCGCCAAGTTTAACCCTGAGTATTCTATGGTGCAAAACTGGCTTGCACCCATTGTAGATGGACGAGAGCTTATCACACCCGATCATCACGCGGGTGTCTCGCACGCATTTAACTTTGGCAATGTGCATACTGTGGAGAACACTACTTGATAATTTTAGTGAGAGATCATCTTAAAATGCTATCGCTAATCAAAGCAAGATAAGATGCATAAAGGATAAACATCACATGCAATCAATATAAGTGATATGATATGGCCATCATCATCTTGTGCTTGTGATTCTCCATCTCAAGCTAATCGCCGTGATCACCATCGCCATCGGCGCGACACCTTGATCTCCATCGTAGCATCGTTGTCGTTACGCCCATCTATTGCTTTCACGACTATCGCTACCACTTAGTGATAAAGTAAAGCAATTACATGTATGCCATTACATACAATAAAGCTACAACCATATGGTCTCCCGCCATTGCCGATAACTTCGTTACAAAACACGATCATCTCATACAATAAAAATATAGCATCATGTCTTGACCATATCACATCATTAACATGCCCCCGCAAAAACAAGTTAGACGTCTTCTACTTTGGTTGTTGCAAATTTTACGTGGCTACTACGGGCTTAAGCAAGAACCAATCTCACCTACGATCAAAACCACAACGATAGTTTGTCAAGTTGATGCTGTTTTAACCTTCAGAAGGACCGGGCGAGCTACACCTTGCTCAACCAAAGTTGGAGAAACCGACACCGCTAGTCACCGTAGTGCAAAGCACGGCGGAAACCAGCCTCGCCGTAAGCGCACGCCAGTAATGTCGGTCCGGCCGCTTCATCCAACAATACCGCTGAACCAAAGTATGACATGCCGGTAAGCAAGATGACTTATATCGCCTACAACTCAATTGTGTTCTACTCGCAAATAACATCAAACCATAAAACCTAGGCTCGATGCCACTCATGGGGAATGTAGTAATTTCAAAAAATTTCATACGCACACGCAAGATCATGGTGATGATATAGCAACGAGGGAAGAGTGTTGTCTACGCATCAGTAGACAAAGCGAAGCGCTGACGCAACGTAGAGGAAGTAGTCACGACGCTCTTCGGCCCCGACCGATCCAAGCACCATTATCCGCACCTTCCAGTTCTTGGACACGCCAGACAGCTTGATGACGCACCTCGATCTCCAATCCAAGAGAGGCCCGAGGGGAGTTCCACAAGCACGACGGGCGTGGTGATCATCTTGATACCTCTTCCGCCGCAGGCTTGCTAAGCACTCGCACAATATGATCGAGGTGTAATATCGTGGAGGCACCAAGACACGGCTAAGGAACGATCAATGATCAACTTGTGTGTTCTAGGTGCGCCTCTACCCCTCAGATATATAAAGGAGGGAGGGAGGAGGTATGCCCTAGGGGGCGCGCCAGGAGGAGGGGGAAACGATTCCAAGTAGGTTTCTTCTTCCTTATCTTATTTGGAGGGGAAGGAAGGAGTACTAGTATTAGGAAGTAGTACTAGTTGTAAGAAGGAAGAGAGGGAAGGAGAAAGGAAAGGGGGCCGCCTCTCCTACCTGGATTACTTGGGCGCACCTCCTTATTCCTTTCTTCTTCTTTCTACATGGGCCCAATAAGGCCCATATACCTCCTCGGGTTCCAGAATCTCCCGTAGCTCCAAATTTCTCCCTAACCTTTCCGTGTCCAAATATATCCGCTCAATATATCAACCTTTATGTCTCGATTATTTCGAGACTCCTCGTCATGTCCGCGGATCATATCCGGACCAACAAACTTCGTACATCAAAATACATAAACTCATAATATAATTGTCATCAAACCTTAAGCTGCATGGACTTACTTGTTCGAGAGAACGATGTAGACATGATCGAGACATGTCTTCGTCAATAACCAATAGCTGGACCTCGATGCCCATATTGGTTCCTACATATTCTACAAAGATCTTTATCTGTCAAACCAAGACAACAACATACGCTTGTTGCCTTTGTCATCGCGGTATAGTTACTTCACTCGAGATTCATCGCTTGTGATCCAATACCTAGTTCAATCTCACATCGCAAGTCTTTACTCATTCTCAGAATACGTCATCTCATAACTAACTCATTAGTTATATGCTTGCAAGGCTTAAGTGATGAGCATTACCGAGAGGGCCCAGAGATACCTCTCCGACAATCGGAGTGACAAATCCTAATCTCGAATTATGCCAACTCAACATGAACCTTCAAAAAACACCAGAGAGCACACCTTTATAATCACCCAGCTTATGCCAGACGCTTTGGTAGCACACAAAGTGTTCTTCCGTACACACGGAGTTGCACAACTTATAGTTGCAGAACTTGTATAAGTCATGAAGAAAGCAATAGCAGTATACTAAACGCATCAAGTGCTAGGCTAACAAAATGGGTCATATCAATCACATCATTCTTCTAATGATGTGATCCCACTAATCAAATGACAACACATGTCTATGGTCGAAACATGACCATCTTTGATTAATGAGCTAGTCAAGTAGAGGCATACTAGTGACTATATGTTTGTCTATGTATTCACACATGTATCATGTTTCCGTAAGCATCACAATTCTAGCATGAATAATAAACATTTATCATGATATGAGGAAATAAATAATAACTTTATTATTCCCACAATATTTTTCACTTGAAATTTTCCAAAGGGCAGTTCCCGCAGGACCAAAAGAAAAGGCATGCTAGTGGCCCGGTTTCTTTTCCTGGGGCCCCAACCCCTTTTTTTTTTCCCCAAATGGGGGAATTTCCGGGATCCGATTTACCGCCCAAGGCGCCAAGAAGCCTCCTTTTGTAAATTTTGGAATTTAAGGGATTACAAGTCTGGCCCTTGTGGGTTTGAAAACGCCATTATTCTTGGGTCCCAAGTTGAATATTGGTTTTATTATTTTTTTTTTGGTTTTTCAAGGATTAAAATATTTATTGCATAGAATAAAAAACCAAACTCAAATTCCAAATCTGAAATTACTCAATCAATTCTCATATTGCTCCGATTCAAAACCGGCAAAGAAAACTTCAAGCTAAGCCCATATGAGTTTGCCTTCACTTCGCAAAACCCATCAAAAAAAAAAATGGCTCA